>JAUPFZ010000008.1:5000000-10000000 GCA_036937285.1 Euphydryas editha
TGTATGTATGTATGTATGTATGTATGTATGTATGTATGTATGTATGTATGTATGTAACTCTAACCATTAAACAAATGACTAATTATAAAAAAGAATTCTATATTTTTAAAATAAAAAAATTGAAATTCGAGTTCTTAGCGATTTTTTTTTAGTTTTCTAATAGCCAGTAATTATTAACTTGCCACGTAATTGTATGTACGTTTACTTTAAATTTATTCAATTAGTGATTGTTTATTATTAGGCATTTTAAAACTCATCTATAGAGTAGATAAGAATACAGTATCCACCTACTATCACGTACTATCTATGAATTCATCCTCAACTCTTCATGGATTGGATATCAAAGTTTTTTAATAATATTAATTACATACTTGAATCTGTTTGCCACTAAAGTAATTACCAAAAATTATATAAATAACATTTGAACCTAATTTTTCAAATAGCTGACTTAACTTTATAGGCTAACTAGCTGCTGCCCGCGATGTCGTCTGCGTGAACGCTATACAGCACCAAAAATACCTACGATTATACCTTTTAAAATAACATTCATTTACCCGTTTCTTCTTTACATTTCATATCCACAGAAAGTGCAGTACCAGAGGGAGACTGTCTTCTGTAAAATTGACCTTCAAAAATTGCTTATTTTCAGGCTGCTTTGAATAAATGACTTTATGGTGATTCTGCTGAATTAAGTCATAAGTTGTGACTAAAGCAGATGGAGAAAATAATGAATAAGGAATACAGAATAGGGTAAAAATACATACTTATAGGACTTCTCGATAAACAACATTAGTGGTTTGGATCCCCGCAGCCAAAATGTAAAGACAGTCGGGACTGGTGACGCGGGAGCAAGTGACGTACAGCTGTCCGTGTGAGAAGCAGCTCGTCCTGAGATCGACACCAGCTACCCTCAGTGTCTGCCCCTGCGATTTATTGATGGTCATCGCGAAGCAAACACTCACGGGGAACTGTACGCGCTTGAACTGCAACGGGAAGTTATGAGGTATGAGGGGAATGCGTGGTATAAATACTACCTCGCCGACGCCACAACCCGTAAGAATTTCCGCCTCAATGGTGTGTCTGTGGAGCGAGATGACTTTAAGGCGGGTCCCGTTACACAACTTCGAAGGAAATAGGTTCCGAAGAAGCATAAGCATTTCTTATCTTTACGATATATATGACATGCTTAATTTTTCTCTTTCTTCGTTATTTAGCTCAAATTGCTTACAGCAATAGCGTGCCGTTTTCGAGTTTAAATTTTGTTATACATCTATGCAGTTCTTTTTGAGTTCTGTTTGTTAGTATATACAGATAAACTCGATGAATTTTATAAGACATAGATGAAGCAGCTTAAAACTTATATAAACAATTTTTTTTGATTGTCTTGCTTGTCTCTGAAACGAATTAACGATACAATTTTTAAGAAGAAAATGCACAACTCCGTCTATGACTTAAAAACAACTATTAACCTCGCCAACATGATCAAATATAATTATTTATATCCAAAAAGGGCTTACACATGTAATTCGACTTGATGTTTTTGAAATCTCATAGATGGCGCTGCTTTAAAATTGTCTTGATACCACTTATTTTCATTTCTTATATTACATTCATTCTTACATTCATTATGTTTATCGGCCTAAGTTACTTATATGTCGTGATTTTTATAGTGTGAAGATAGCTTATAGCATGGTTATCAACATAATAACAACATTCAAATATGCGTCGTTAGATTACACATTGTTACAGAATGTGTTGCAGAAATAAGGGTTCACTGCTCGTTCCCCGTAGGTGATAGCGTTTTTTTTTTTTGTGACGCAGGGGAATCCATTTACGGATGATATCCAGGACGCCCGGGTCGGCAATCCTAGACCTATGTCGGACTCGACACTTTGGGAGTGCAATACCGTACTAAACCCCTGCGGGAGCCTTCAGCCGCTTTAATTGGAGGGTCCCGGATCTGCAGGCAACAGGATCCCTCCAGCGACAGGCTGGCCTCGGCGAAAAGACCAGACTTCTCCTCCATGGGGACTGTCCGGCTCACCTCTGAACAGTCCCGACGACGCCATATCTAGCAGGACCGGGTTTCCATCCCGGCTCGTTCCCCGTAGGTGATAGCGTGATAATATGTAGCCTATGTGTTGACCCGACTTCTTAATAATATTCGTGCCAAATTTGAAGTAAATCCATGCAGTACTTTTTGAGTTTATCCCGGACATACATACAGACAAACAGAAAAACAGACAAAAATTCTAAAAACTATATTTTTGGCTTCGGTATCGATTGTAGACCATACCCCAAATATTCTTTTAAAATATATTCAATGTACAGTTTCGACTTTCTTACCATTTTATTATATGTATAGATTTTCTAATAGTAAAAAAAAATGTGTGTGTGCGTATGAACACACGTAATAAGTTATAATAAAACGATGCCCCGAGTTAATGGGTAGTGCGCGCCATCTGATTAATTAGACTCGTACTCGTCAAGACGATCTAAACCAGCCGAAACTCGATGAGGTTGTGTCATGTATTTCATTGTAAAGTTCCTATTGCTACCATCCAGCTCAATCATCAGATAAGACCCTGGTAACCATCTAAAAACAAAGTACTCGTCAAGACGAATCAAATGGGCCAAAACTCGATGGGGTTGCGTCGTTTCATTACAGAGTTCCTGTGATCACCTTTCAGCTCCATCGTCAGATCCTGGTTACCATTGAAAGACAAAATACTCGTCAAGACGATTCAAACGAGCCCAAACTCGATGAGGTTGTGTCGTTTCATTGAGAATTTCCTATGGCCACCTTCTAGCTCCATCATCAGATCAGCACCATGTCATCATAATATTGCATTGTCACGCGGGTTACACATGTATGCAAAATTTCAGCTCGATCGGTAATCGGGAAGTGGATCAAATTTAATTTGCAATATTTGAGGACAAACATCGGGACAGAGAGACATTCATGGTATCGGTTTTTCGTCACAGTGTGTGCGCGCATCGTAAAACTTTACTCTCATCGTTTTTCCCTAACGCGCCAAAAGAAGTATAACTTCAAAAACATAAATCAAGGAGCCGTTTTACGTTCAGACACTTCAGGGTCTTGATCAAAAATTATAAATATTCGTGATTCTTTAAAATCTACAGATACTACGTACTAAATTTTATGGAATTAAGAAGAGTTGACCAAGTTCCGCCACACCTATAGGTACCAACCAATATATAGGACGTATTATATTTTAAAAAAAAACTTGTACTCCTATGAGTCAGTGACTTTGACACAAATGTAACCTACTTTTGCGGCACTCATTGATTTTATGTTTTATTTATTATCTCATAAACTTCGTTTAAACTTGAATTTATTAAGTTCCGTGTTAAGAACACTTCCACCCAGTTTTTTTTCTTCATAATTAACTTAATAACAAAAGTCGATCGAGTCGTCGAAGGATACATTTCATAGAGCAACATTTATCTTGAATCTATCTAAAGATTATCTTTTCACAAAATACATTGATTAATACCTACTTATCGCTACCCTCCGTAACGAAAGAAGAAACAAATAGAATGTAACTGAAAATTAGTTACGAAGACATCCTATATATTTTAACCGAGTGACGTTCATTTTCGGAGATATTACACATTTTTTTATTTTATTACTCATTGTTTTTTTTTAATTTTGATTGAAAAAAGTTTCAGTTTATTTCAGTGTAGTATATACATATTATAGTATATCATAGTTCTGTTCAAGTTTTATAATTTTTCTCGTGTATATATATTATATATACACGAGAATATATATATATATATATATATATATATATATATATATATATATATATATATATATATATATATATATATATATATATATATATATATATTTAATATAATACAATATTTATATAAGGCATATAATAAATTTTCATAAACTTACATAGATAAATATAAGCGGGTGGAAGATTACGCCCCGGCAGGGAGATCAAAAGGCCGGGGGTTAGGGCTGTAGGCTGAGAAATCGGCGGACAATCCTAGTCGAGTTGAGTAATACCGCCTTCTGCATCCTGGCTGCGAGCGAACCGTCACAGATACCCAGCTGCCTCAGATGGTGAGCGAGGCTAACCGGGATCAAACCGTTGGTGGATATAACGATAGGGATGATTTCAGTAGAATCAACACCCCACATGTCGACAATCTCGTGCGCCAGATCCAGATATTTACGTTTTTTCTCTGTTTCGGCTTTCACGAGGTTCTCGTCATGCGGGATGGTAATGTCCACTAAAAACACCCTCGACTATGCCCTATCCATTACCATGATATCAGGCTTGTTCGCCAGTATCGTCCTGTCCGTGGCGATAGGTAGGTCCCAGTAGAGTCGGACTCCGTCGCGTTCGAGTACTGGCGCCGCCCGGTGTGTACTGGTAGTACGGCATCCTCTGTTCCAGGAGACAATACATTAGAGCAAGCTCTTGATGAAGAATCTTGGCCGCTTGGTTATGTCTATGCAAGTACTCAGTGTTGGCAAGCGCTGAACACCCCATAGGCACATGTCTGAGTGACTCGCCGGGATGACGACAAGCTCGACAGAAGTCAGGAGTGCCATCCTTCAGAATGTGCATCCGGTAGTTGTTCGTCTTAACCACCTGATCCTGTATTGCACAGACAAAACCTTCGGTTTCCCCAAAGAGGTCCCCGAATCGCAGCCACTATTATTATTAATGACTTTTTAAATTATTATTATCGAAGCAACTTCTGCGTGCGACCTCTTATGCGTGGAATATAATCATTTGGGATAATTTTTTTTAAATTATAGTAGCCTAAAGTACTCTTCATAACTGCGGGTGTTTCATCAGACATTGAAAATCCCTTCAATATTGGTTCTGCCGTTTTGCAGATTAGCCAGAAAAACAGAGAGACAGTCCAAAAATTATAAAATGCATTTTTTTTAATTTCATAATCGTGTAAAACACATGCATTTAGTGAGAAGAACTGACAGATGCTTCGAATATTATTTGTATATAATAAGTAAGTAATAAAGTATATATAGATATGAAGATAAAATACTATCAGATAACAGGAGGATTAACATTATCTAATTGTAATAAACTTAGTAAATATTCCACTCAAGATCACAATCATAACTATTTGTTTAGCAATTATTAATCTCGTATTATAGTTAAATGTTATTTATGTAAGATTTTTTACACTTAGGTGCAAGATAAAGCTTTACATGATTTTGAACAATACCCTAAGTGTCGTAAGTGTATTATTGTAATTTAGATTTGTACGTAAAAAAATGTTAGAAACCTTGTAATTTACGGTTGCCAGTTTCGATAGCCTTTCCAGTACAAACGCCTCGAGCATGGCCTTATTCGATCACTGGTACTTAATGGATATATCTGTAATATTATATAAATTCACTGTTGATAATTAAAAGTATTTTTACAAAGCATTTCGTTTTTGTCCTGCCCGATATGACAAATATATCCAATATGATATTTCTAGAAATTATTATGTGTATTGAAATTAGATAGCTATCATAAAATCGACTATAAATAAGTCGTTTTGCATTACATTATTTCGCCACATGCATTACAGTGATATGTAATAAACAAAACTCATAGCTTTGCCCATAGCGAATATCAGTGGGCGAGTCACGTCTCACCGAGGCCATTATACGATAGCAGTGGTACCATTTGTCAAAACGGACGTGGGTATGTATGTGACCTACTCTATTAATAAGATTATGAACAACCATGCCGAATTCGCAAGCTCTAGAGGCGTTAATTATACTTTGCATATAAATATAGGTTAGTCTAAGATCCTGTACGGCGAGCGTCTTGTGAGCTAAGCTAATGACTAATACGATTCAATGCCATTGTTTGATTTATTTTGCATAAATGTGAAATATAGATCAAATTTTGCATACTATAAAATTTGTCAGAGATTTTTTTATTTATTGTTCCGTTCGATTCTTTAAGTATGAATAATATATATATTATACTTGTCTGTGGATGCATAGTGGTCTGTTTAAATAAAATAAAAATAAAAAATAATTTTAGTCGTCGGATAAAAAGCATTTTGTTTTAATAGGAAATATTTCAGAAGAGCAGATTTGACTAAACTTATTTCACTTTATTATTGAATCAAGATATAGTTCTACTTATATTTTTTCTAAATATAATATGTACTCGTAGTCTGTGGAAGGATTAGTAAAATTAATTTTAAATTAAAAATGTTTTAAATAATTATTTTCTTATTAAATATTCCTAAGGAATTACTGCAACGTTTCCTTTTTCTATACCTTCTTTGTATCTTGCGATGTTTTAACTTTATCAGATAACGCGGTATATCGGTGTTTCATTGTGAAATTCACGGTCAAATTTTTCACTTACAACCTGTACCTATTTCCTTGAATTATAACCGTAATAATTCCCTTATGTATATTTCAAGGCGAATCTGTATATTGACGTGGGAATTATTTTGTTGTCATCTGGTTTCATTAGCGACTAGTGACGTGTCCTAACTTTGCGTATATTATTATCGATTTAATGGTCCTCATTAGGTTGAAATACTGTATCAGAGGTTTGGACACATCAAAAACGTTAGCGTCAGACCACGGCAAACAACAATATAGTTGTTTTGTATAGAATATTTAGTCTACATTCATTTGTCACCGGGATCAAACCCGCGACCGCTAGCGCAACAGCTATCTATGATCACTGTGCTTGCCCGTCGTCAACATATGTACTGAAACATTATCTATGATAAAAATCCTATATGGATTATCATTTTTTTTTAAATGTTAATTTAAACAAAATAAATTTGTTAACAAGATTTTTCTTTTTAAACATCAATTAAATAATTTTATTAAATTGTATCTAGAGATTAAGAAATCTGATGCATTTTCATTTTATTTTTCTTTGATTTTGATTATCTTAAAATATATATGGGTAAATAAATATGTTTAACATACACACTATTTAATGCCTGTGTTTTAGGTAACAGCCGACTGCCATAAATTTCTTTTTGTGATCAATGTACATATAGAAATAATAGATATATTAATAATACATATAATTAATATACTCGTATATTACACCCAGACTGGGCGAGAATGAAACCCATAACCCTGGAGTAGAAAGCAGGGTCACTGCCAACACCAATAACAACAAATACCTATAAGTGCAATGAAAAGGGGGGAACAAGTCCCGAAACTAAAGACAAACAGACATGTTTAAATATTTTCTTATATACATTGATAGCTAACGATACACGCATGAGAAGGAACAAAAGCTGTACTACCGATAAAAAATCAATTGTTTTTATCTGTATGTAAATGAATACGCTTGTGATTAATGCTGGGATTCTTTCTGTTCCGGTCGTATTTGTTTTGTTTGTATTGACTGAATCTTTGAAGAGTTATGATTGGTTGCTTGTGTTAATATGATTAGTAATAGTTTTTTTTCTTTTTTTTTTTAATACTAATCCTCCAACATGATCGGAGGCAGAGCTTATTACTACTTCATAAATATTAACTTTCTTATATATATTAACAAATTTTTACTTCACTAAGTTAAACACACATTAACAGAGGGATGCTTGTTCTACTACTATTAAATTCTATTTTTATATTATAATAATATAATAATATAAATAAACTAGATTTTCTTATATTATACTTAATTACATTTAAGTGATGTACAATATAAACTCACTATTTATTTTAATAATATTACAATATGATTTATATTAAACTCTAATTTTTACGTCCTAACCTATTATTTGCTTAATCTATTTGCGTTGTATGCTTATATTTACACTATATAATAACAACACAACTTACTTATCCCTATAGTTTGTTTTCTTTACAATTTGTATGCAGTATTTCAGGAAAAGATCTCTATCTTGATCATTTCTCATAATAAATTGTAAAGTATCCAGTTCCAAATTGTTTGACAACATGCTCCGTAATTTTATCCGTTCGTATTCGTGGACAGGACAGTCCAGGAGGAGGTGGAAGACAGATTCTATCTGCCCAGGGTCGCAGACGCACGACGGACTCTCCTTGCACTTGAAACTGTTTAATAGTAAGGTGTGTTTTTAAATATAAACATAATAATATTAAGTTGTGAATATACCTTATTTGTTGTTGTAAATATAATTTTGTGATTGTCGTAGTATAACACAATATACCAATTATTTATAACTTTAATATTTGTATTGTTCTAGATGATGGGTATTTAACTAAATTGTTAATATTTCCTATATTTGCTTAATTTAACGAAGGTCATAACCTCGACCGAACCGATCAATCTGCTTTGTATATTCTCTATTCTACGTGACACTGGTGAAATTATTTGTGCTCCTTTGGCACCATTAAAAGCCATTAAAGCAAATAAATAAATGAATGAATGAATGAATGAAGAGATATGCTACGAGTCTATGTATGTCTTTACCATATATATAAACATCCTATACCATGATCAGTTTTATTTTATTTTTCATTAAGAGGAAAAAGGGTTTATGTTTATCGTTAATCATACCGAGTTTTCGATATTTCGGTTGCTGCAAGCGCCATTGTCATGTCACACTACGAGTACGGGTACAAGGGTACACTGTACAAAACACATAGTTAATATATCTAATATCATGAAGTGTAAAAAGTTTTATTTTTCTAATTTTTTATTTTGATATTCATTTATTTTATTTACATTTAGAAATATCTTGGCCGTGCGGTGACCGGCAGAGACGAATAGTCCCGACCTCTATCTTACCGAGGTGTCGTAAAAGGCGACCAAGGCCACTGGTACGATCAACTGTACACCAACCAGGATTGTGGTATGGGAAGCAGCGTCACCATATCCTGCCACAGCACACTGCGCTCGCCAACCCGCCTGCATGGCGTGGCGAATATTGGCAAATCCCCCCTCTCCATTGATAACGGGGGAGGCCTACGTTCAGCGGTTCACATCCAACGGCTGATGTGGTAGTGGATTTTCTCATTCTACCTTCAAAAATTTAAATACATTTGCATCAGCAGGCTGAATCAATTAATCAATAGAAATATCTAATGCTGTATTTTTTTAACGTTGTATTTGTCTGTAATGGTATACTGAATTGGTTTGTGTTATTGTCCATTGTAAAAGTATAGGCCAGTGGTGGTACTTGAGATGTTAAAAAATAAATAGCGCCTATAAGCCTCATTGTGATGGTACATCATATAGTTCAATGCTATTACCGCAATAATTGTTTATTAATTGCTTGAGATTAAGATTTTTTTATACGAACAATACTTCAATGTTGTACTATAAATATTTGAATGTAAATGTTTACTTTTCGTAATGGAATTTTACGGATGAGTAGTACTATAGCAACAATTATTATTACCCTGTGTAAGTTATTTTAAATTTATTTGAAACTAGCGGCCCGCCCCGGCTTCGCACGGGTATTTAACTAAAATTTTAAAAATTATAAATTCATATTTTTTATCACCTACATGCGCCATCTATCGTATAATGGAAGCATATCGTTTTTATATTTAGTGACATTTAACATAATAGTACCTATATTAATTGAAAATGATGTTTATCTAAAATATTAAAAGGATTTCTATTCCTATCCGACATATTTAGTTAGGCGTTGGCGGCGTAGGTACCTATTTCTATTTTCTTAAATATTTATTTTTAAATTTAATTACAATGAAACAAAAACTAAATTATACTGTGAGTTATGCATAATTTTTATGTATTAAAGTTATTTACATTGGTTTTGTACTTTTTACGTGATACGTGCACGACCAAAAACGATAAGAGATGGCGCCGATACGAAAAAAAACGCGCTATTAAAATTTATTCTTGATGATATATAGTGTATTAATAAAACGGAGGTTTTAACAGATTTATTATTTGTATAGATAGTTTAATAATTAATAATTTTTAAACTATTTAGTTTTTTTTTATACTGTGTTATTTTAAATGTCACGCAGAAATTTACTAGCGTTTTGTACTTTTTACTGTCGAAAATGTTGATATACTCTAGTTTAGTTCAGTCTCAATAGTTAGTAATGAATCGTAGAAAAAAGAAGTCGAACACAATAAAAAAAATTTGAAATATTTTTTGATCGATCGACTAGTTTTGTTGGCAATAAAAATAAGGCAAATTTATGATGACATTTTTAATTTGCTAAGATGTGGTTATATGATTGATGAGATTCGATCTGATTAAAATAAATTCTTGAATAATATAATTATATACTAAATATTATTCCATATATTATCCAGTTTAGGTGTTTTAAATTAAATAAAACTTATAAAAAATATTTTATTAAATATATTATACTTCCTATAATCTTAATAATTGAAAACCTAATAATAAACAAACAAATAAAATGTTAACATAATAAAAATATATGCAATTGAGACTAACATTAACAACAATTCTTAATGTTAACAATAAATATTGTGAAAAACACAAATTCTACAATTTAAGAAAATAAATTTATTTTTATTAGCGTATTTCATATAAGAATTAATAAAATAAACCGTAAGCTTTACGACTAAAATTCAACTAAGTCTCATTACATTTTTCAGCAGAAAATGAAAAAGGAGTCAAACGAAACAAAGTTTTGCTCTTTTTATTTATTTTGAAATTATTTTAATACATATTAGACATTTTGATTTTATAAGAAAATTTTTGCTCGGTAAATTTGTCGAACCGGGGCTGCAGCTTGAAATGCACAGAATTTTTTTCTAACGTTTTTTTATCACGCAATAAAGGTATCAAATGTATTGTAATATAATGGAGGGGGACGACTTCAAAAAAAAAAAAAAGAAAAAACTAACCTAACCTATCTAACTTATTATAATTTTATTGTTTCTTACAGTTTTTTTTTATTTTTTTTTTTTTATAGTGACACAAAAAGGAACCTCGCTTACAGAACAGAATCAGCTTACCCCGACTCCACGTAGTCTTGTTTGCCCTACCCCTAGAGTGTTCTTTAGAAGCCGAAGGCGCGGAGGGAAGGCAGCTCGTGTCCGCAAGGGCGAAGGGGCTGCACCTTCCGAAGCGCCGGAGCCGTCAGAGAACGAAATTATGCCGATTATTTTTTCGTTATGGTGAGTTTTATATTTTTATTAATGGGGTTTTATGGCGTCCCCCACCATAATATTCCATGGGCTACCATCTGTTAGTGATAAAAAACATTACAAAAAAATTTGGACCACTTTTGGGCTGCAGCCCCGGTTCGACAGATTTACCTTTTGCTTTATAATTACTTGAAATAATTCTACACCATATTATTTTGCTGTAAAAAATGAGAGGAAGTAATAAATAAGTTTTAAGGCCAGTATATTCGAGCGTTGTAGGTATTTAGCGCTACCTCCCTCCCCGCGCGACTAGTTACGCGAAGTCTCCGATCAAATGAACTCTCGATGACCCCGCGCGCGGCGACGGCGCACGGAAATAATTAAATATATAATTTTACAGTAACTTACTAGGTTTTTTTTTTTTTTACTTTAGGTTATTTCATAATTCAGTTTTGTTTTCGATCCTGAAGGCACAGTATAAAATGCAACATAAACATTTAATACCTAAGAGAAGTAGATAAAAACCATTATTTAATTTTTTATGGGTTTATAGCTAAAAAAAAAATTTACTATTAATATTTTAATTTATATTAATTATCAGTAATTTTTTTTTTTTGTTAATTAATACACTTTACAACATTTAATACCTAAGAGAAGTAGATTTAAACTTTATTTCTTCTCTTAGGTATTAAATGTTTATGTTCCACCTATTACTGCCACCAGGGCCCTGCGCTGGGGCTTCCAAGCGGCGCATTCCTCCAGGGTGTGACGCGCCGAGTCGATTGGCGCGCTACACTCGTGGCAAAATCAGGGGTGGCTTCTCGCCTAGCGATTTGGTGCAGGTACTTACCGAAGCAACCGTGCCCGGTAAGCACCGGCGACAGCCGAAACGTAAGGACCCTATGCCGCCTGTTGACCCAGCGACGAAGGTGAGGACGTCGCTCTGTCCATTGCCTGTCTCAATTCGTTGTCGGCACCTCGCAGGTTAGTCCCATTGTCGGACCAGATTTGAGCAGGTTGTCCTCGTCGAGCTTCCATTCTTCTTAAATTCATTATCACTGAGTCTGTGCTCAGTGACGTCGCTATCTCTAGGTGGATCGTTCTTACAGTGAGGCACGTGAATACTGCCACGTAACGTTTCTGTTGGCTGCGTCCCACGGTGACTGTTAATGGTCTGAAGTAGTCCACCCCTGTGTATGTGAAGGGTCGCTGATGGTGAGCTAGGCGACACGCAGGTAGGTCTCCTGTTCTCGGGTGTGGCGGGATCGCTGCCCTAATCCGGCAGTGTAGACACTGTGGAAAGAGCGTTCTTGTGCCGGGCCGCAGGCGTAGTATCCAGTAGTGCTGTCGACATTCGTTCACAGTCGCCTCGACTCCCGTGTGATGCCTCGTTCTATGCATCGCTATGATCCACAACTTCACTGTGTGATGATTTCTATCTAGTATCATCGGGTTTTTAGATGGCGTTGATAGTTGCTCCGCGGCGTTAATACGACTACGGACTCGGAGGGCTCTCTCTGCACACTCGATGCTCAGCTGCTTGAGGCGACTGTTTCGGGTAAACGACTTCCCGTCTTTAATGCTTTCTACTTCATTTGGGAAAGATTCTTCTTGGACTGTTCTCATGAATAGGTCTTCAGCTTTCCTGATAAGTTCCGCGGAGACCGGACGAACCTCCAAAGTTTCTTCGAGCTCTACTCTTATTTTCTGGCGTGTTTTCAGCTTCTTGTTCGTCCTTTTCCAGTCTGGGTCTTTTAACGCGCTTTTCTTAGTCCTTTTATAGTTGACTCGTTGTGTATTGGCTCGACAGAGTTCTATAAACTGTAGCACTCGAGCCGTCGTGTAGCGGAGTCTGTTCCAGCTGGAGTACCGTGTGCAGTCTGGTAACCCTTCTTTGAGTCGCGGCTGTTTACGATCGGTGACGTGATGAGTTTTTTCTTCGCCTGTAGGTTCGGTTGACGACGACAAGGCGGACGTTTCCGTGGGCCAGGTGGACTCCGGATGATAAGGAAATTCAGGACCTGTGTACTATCTGTGACCACTGCTGAATCCCGCTGGTACGTCCCGCGCCGCGTCGTCGGCTACGTTTAGCCTGGTTGGGACCCATCGCCATTCGCTGACCGTCGAAGAATCTTCAATTGCCGCTAGCTGCTAGCTAGCCGCTGTTAGGTGAAAATACTAATATAACTTATTGAAATTTTGGATATACTAATATATCGGTCTAAGATATCGATGACAATCATTATATTCTAGCTAAAAATAGATTGAGTGTTCATTAAACTTACGAGTACTTATCTGATCGCTTTTCTAAGCTTACGTAGTTCACGTCTAGATATTTTCTTTTTATTTCCCATTTTATATCTAGACTACACTGCTATACAGTAAAAACACTTCCAACGTTGTTAGAGTACTAACTAAACTAATCTAATAAAATAATCAATAATAATCTATACTAATAGATAAAACTGAAGAGTTTGTTTGTTTGAACGCGCTAATCTCATGAACCACTGGTTCAAATTTAAAAATTCTTTTTGCGTTGGATAGTCCATTTACTGAGGAAGAATTTAAGCTATATAACATCACGCTACGACTAATAGGGGCTGAGTAATAATAAGAAATGTTACAAAAACGGGAAAAAATAATCTTTTTTGAGAGCTTCCGTTGCGTCCTTTATTATTTCTCTTCTCAAGACATTTTTTAATTATAGTTCCACTTTTAAAGTAAATATAACATCACTCTTTTACTGTAAATTTTCGAAAAAAAAAACTCAGTAATATGTTGAACGACCCAAGAATCAAACCTGAGACCCCTTGCTCGGCAGTAACGCTTGGTACCACTGGACCAACGAGGCGAAAATATTTAAGTACGTTTTTCCCTCAAATTAACGCGGGTGAAACCGCGGGGCACAGTTAGTACTAAATAAAATTATCCAATCTATTTCTCAAACCACACTATTCATTCTCTGAGGATAGAGAGGTTCACTGGCGCTCGAATTCCTAAGAGACAAGACCGGACCCTATACATCGGTTTTCACACAAGAGGAAAAGAAGACGTTGATAGACAAGGGATACGGCACCGGACAGGGATCGAGCGTCATGACTATCCACGAGGCACAGGGACAGACACGCGAGGCAGTCATCATCGTCCAGACAAAGACTAGGAGGCTGCGGATTCATGACAGTGTTCCGCATGCTGTGGTTGCGGTGACCAGGCACACAAAGACCTGTGTCTACTACACCGACGACGGTGGTGATGCAATCGGTCGTTTTGTCGGCCTCGGTGGAGGCCACAACAAAGGAAATACTCGAGCACACCCTCAAGATGGCTATACATAAAAGAGACACCGCCGTCATTGAGGATGTGCTCGAACAGCTTCCCTCGGGGGATGGCTGCGGCAGAGTCTCCAATAAATAATACAAAAATAAAGAGCCCAAATGTAAATGTAGACAAGCCGTAAAAATGTGGTGGCTGGTATGTATGTACTAACAAGCAATGAAATATTAGATTATATTAGATCAAGGAATAAACGCATGTACATAGAAAATAAGAAACATGATGTAAATAGATGTAAGAAAAAAAAAGACAAAATAAAATTATATATATATTATATAATATACCGCCATAGTATATGTGTGTGTGTGTATATGTATATGTAAATTATATTTGTAAATAAAGATTATGTTTATTAAAAATGATTATATGTATGTAAATATGATTATATGTATTAAAAAAAATTATAATAATAATAAATAAATAATGGTCAGTATACGGACTCGCGTCATAGAGATCCTGACAATAAGTCTAGCTAATGTAAGTCTAAAATAGTACGCATGAAACTATATTAACAATCTTATACATTTAATTAAAAAAAGGCACGGGCAAATATAAGCCCGTGGATATTTTTGTTATAAAAAAAAAATCCAATCTTTAGAGGGGGGGGACGCCGCCAGACAGCAGAGATACAGGTCCTACTTCGATGACGCCTCGCAGGCAACTAAAGCGAGGCGCGCGGGCCGTTTTCTTATATAATTTAAATATTTAATATTTAAAAAAAATAGAAACATTTATTTAAAAAAGTAACCGTTAAATGTTCTACTAAAAGTTATTACCTATTTTTACATGTGAATATTGTAACTTAAAATCTGATATTCTTCGAATACAACTCGAAAAATAATCAAAAACATCCTTTCTTTATGTTTTTTTTTTATCGAGTCAAGTTACAATTATCGTGTTTTGAACCGTTGAATAATCAAGAACGTTTGTTAAACTATAACATATATTTTTAACGGATCAAAAAAATGAATATTACTATGTTTAAAACTCTATCAAAAACAGGTGATTTGGGATATACTGGCCTTAAAATGTTTTGTTTTTCGGAATGTCGATTGTCGCTCACATGTATTAATATCAAAATCATTTTTTTCAATAAGGTTATAATGTAGTGATTAAAAACTCGCAAGTGTCTGTGTTTAAAAAACTCGCAACTCGCAAGTCACTATGGTCGATTTTTTATAAATTAGTAATACATTATATTTCATTCTCTCAATACCGTGTTAAAGAATAATAAATAAAGTTCAACAGTGGAATGCAACATGATACCGTTTATTTATCTTAAATATTATCTTGATAAGTTGTTTTATTTATAATTGGTTGAGGATAACTTCTTTTACAATAAACAAGATGCAGAAAAGAAAGAATTATGAATTTCGAAATTTGCGACACAGCGTGTTCAAAATGTGCGTGATCAAAAACATGTTTTATTTAAATAAAAAATTTAGCAATTAACACAAAACACATTAATATACAATTAAAGTAAAAAGAAAATATTGATAGTGTGTAAAATATTTTTGTTTAATTTATATGCTTACATTTTTATCGAAATTTTTGGTAACACGAATTATAAATTCATATTAAATGTTGCAATACATTTGTATATGGTATGAAATTTATTTTAATTGCTCTACATAAACCAAAACTTACAACGACAGGGAGTCCTTTTGTGTGTTAAAACAAATTCTGTATTTTAATACGATTTATATATACATATGTACATAAAACAAAATTGTAAATTTCACGTTTTTTTTTTAAATTTTAATGAAATTTTTTGTATTGGTCGCTAGTAGCTAGAAACACTAATTTTATTATTATACATTTTATTTTAAATTTTGAACGACGACGCTAGAGAAAAGTAGTTGATGAGTTAATTAGTTATAAATAGTAATAGTAAGCAAGTAGATAATATACTAATAAAAATTTATATGGTAGTTTTAAATGTTGGTATTTAAAAATACCGACTCTTTTTTAGTCCTGTGGACACATTAAAGGTGATAAAAATTCATTAAATTTATCCTAGATAATTAATTATATCATTATTTATTTAATCATAGTATTAAATAAGCTAATTATGTCATTATGAACCGAAATTATCCGCTAAAACTTAAAGGTCACTGGTAAAAATCCGGGATAGCAGGTTTTTTAAAATACTTTATTTATTTTTTAATACTATCTCATACTAGGCATGCAGTAATAATTAAAAAAAAAAAAACGAGGAATCCTTTAGTCCTCATTTCTCGAGAGAAATTCTGAGTCATATAGATTTAGCTATTCAGTAAGGATTAAGCTCAAATCCTTCTACTTAATATAGGTGCATAGACCATTAACCAGGTTTCGACTTTCGTATTACATTTAGTATCAATTCAATCGGAATATTAAATAATATTAACCCAAGGAATAGTCTGTTTTTCCAAGTATAAAAATTACTTTACAACCTATGTTAAGATCATATTATTATGTTAATGTTTAATTTTTAACCATATTATCTATTTAAATGTTTTAACATAATTATAATCAGACAAAAAAAAATATAATCGAAATTATTTAAAAACGATAGTGGCTTAACTGTTAGATCACTATGATTCTTAAAATTCTTTACCGTGGAGAAAAGTTAACAATAATGTTGATAACTGTTAATCTCTTAAGAATATTTTAATCAATTTAATTATTTGTTGTATTGTTGTTAGGTGTAATATATTTTGTCATCATGACATGTAAATTTAAAAAACATTACGTATCATATGTTATATTTATAAAGATCATGCTTATAATTCATATTCGGCCTGAACGAATATTTTATCGAAATATCGTGATCTCAAAATGACCAAACAATAAACATGAGAAATCTACGGGATATTTCCCATGTTTGCATATTAATCCATAAAAAAAAGATTTGAATAACAAATCTTACACGTTCGAATTCAAGCTTTTTACTATTAACTAGGCTCAAATCTTATCAGTCATTAATGTTGACGAAAGCGCAGTGAAGGTGTGCCCTTAATCTCACTCTTATGTCAAACTAAATCTTTTGGTTCCGTGTTGTAACAGTTAAATCTGTCAGTTTGTCAATGTACCGGTTGTTCAAATGATAGTATTACAGTATAATTATTAGTTATTCGAGTAAAGATTAAGAAGATAAGAGTTAGATTTCGATTAGTGTAAAGAAATTAGAAATCGATTTATGATAAACTATATATAAAGTACCTATTTAATAACTGAACCGATACAATTTTTTAGATATAATTATATAATATTAAATAAAAATTTTCGTCTAAACTAAGATTTAGAGAGAATAGGAGAATAATAAACTAAATCTTCCTCAGAGTTTCGCCTGCAAAAACTTTTCACTTGTGTATACGGTATGATATTTTAAAGCATTTCGTAGTATATAGGATTGTGTATATAATAAAAAATTGTTTATTTCTATAACCTTTATATATAAACACATTTCTTTTATCATTCTCGTTTTATGTAATGGATTTGTTCCAAAAGTCGCTGCTTTATCAAATACTTATATAGGAGGATAAAAAGTTCAAATATAGTAAAAAGTTAAGATCGACAGATAGATAAAATGTTATTTATTGTATACCACTTTTGAAGAAATTTAGATAAATAAATAATTTTAACATACAACTGTGTGTGTATGTATGTATACGTATGTATATTTAATACTAATGTAAAAAGGAGTTCAGGAGGAGTAAAAAGGAGACTATCGGTAAGTAGCAAGTTCCAGATAACCTTTAAATTTAAGAGAATATATAAAGAATAGGTAAGGTGTAAATTTTATTACAATACAAAAACATTACCGTCGAGCATGAAACGTATTTAATACAAGTTCAAATCCTGTTGAATGATAGAAATATTTTTCGTAAATATATTTTTTTATATTAATATAAGATATAATAATAAATAAATACCGAGTAGAGCGTCATTGTTCCCTTCACCGATATTTTGAATATCCTCTTTAAGTTTCTTATCACAATCAATGCCATGATTCAGTCTACTGTGTTGTAATGAATGAATCAACGTTTGGTTGATCTTATCAGAATTCTAGTTCGTCTACGAAGCTTTGTGGTTTACGATAAACTATTTTGCAAGTAACTCTTGACTAGCCGACTGTTTATTATAATATATTATTACTTTCTTGTTATAACAGAATGGAACAGAAATGAATCAATATGTAAGTGACCTGACTGCTGGTTGACGGCATCTTCTTTATATAGGATTAAGGTGTTTGTGCACTACAAGGAATTTTACCGCCTGGCAATCCGATTTTTTACGATCCGATGTGGCATGGAAAAAAAATTGAATGAAAATTAAATAAAAACGAATGGGGAAAAGTAAAATGTTGGACTGTAAAATTACATAACTATATGTAAATATACACATATAAATAAGTATACACATTTATGTGGCGTGCTATATCGGACCGTAAAAAATCGGACTGCCGCGCCGGACGGAAACCCACCGGATTGGTTAAGTGAATATTAAATGTCGAGTGTAACAGTCATGACTTAATACATGACATAATTATGAACTAAGGCAAGGAAATTATTAAAGGTTAAATCTTTATGTTGTTACTAGCTGTTTCTCGGGGTTACACTTATATACATTCCTTCTACAGGACAGTGGTGAAATAATTTGTGTCAAATTTACACAACTAAAAGCCATGCAACAAAGAATTGAATTGAAATTATACGTTCCTAGTTATTAACTATTGCATCAATGTAAAGATATTTTAGTTGAATAATAAAAAATAAAAAAAAAATCAATATTTTTGCCATGCACCACTTTTGCAATCATTCAGAGTTCTTCATGTAACACCAGATTTAAGGAACTTTTAAAAATATATTGTATTTAATCGGTGCATTCTTGTATTTTGGCACGGAAAGTGATTAATTACTGTCAGTAGACATTTGTGTAAAACTATATTTTTTTAATGAATCCGATTAATTTTAAATAATAGTACTTATTTTTTTGTAGTCACAATTTTTTGTTTAATTCATAAGAAACGTATAAAAATTATAAGTTTTAATAATATTTTTATAAGTTATTTTATTTCTAATTTAAACAGAAATAAATGCGCTATTTCAAAATATACTGAAGCTAATTTTTGACAAATGTATTAGTTGTTACATACCAACGTCCTTCATGTTTTCTTTTCTTCTACGTGACATTGCCGAGATCATCCGTGCTATTTTTTGGCATTATTGATAGTAACTAATTCAAATAAACGAATTATTAGTTGTAACATTTTTTTTATTTAGTATCCCGAAGGATTTTCGCAATGGCAGCATTGTTCAATAACGAAATACGACAGTTTTAAAAGTTAGTATTGGATTGATTTACGAGCTACAATTTAGGTCAACTTTTGAAAGTAGTCCATCCAGATTCCACGCCAAAAAAAAAAGAAACGTAAAGGTCATTCTTGTATGAGACATATCTCAAATGGCTTGACGAAAATGTCTCGAGTCATATGATTTGGTTACTTACTAATGTCGAAAACTTTACAGATTTACTTTTTATTTAAATTTTTAATATAGAATCCCATATGTATCTATATTTTTTTACACACCTTAAAATGTTGACTAAAAAAAAAAAAGAAATATAATCAGTTTATAGTTTTGAAGTGTATCTTTGCTTATTTGGTTGATTTACCCCGAATCAAAAAAAAGGTGATACTTTTATAGATTGTGGTAAATAAAATAAAATAAATAAATAATAAATAAACCTACCTATATATTCTTGATCCCATATAAAATTTAAAAGATTTTTTTCAGAAAAACTGAATTAAGATAACAACTGCAAACATCACGAAAACTGTGATAATTACTGTATAATTAATTCTAATTATGACCTAAAAAATTTGATCAACCACCAAAAAGGTTTTAGTACCTATGTCCTACATTATATTACTATTTTGTATTTTTTATTAACTTTCGCTGGTTCTATTTGTTACCAAACAAAATATACTTTTTTTATTATAATTATGATGATCTTCGAGATTTTATATATTTGTAAAAAATCTGTTTATTATTAAAATTATATTTATAATAGTGTGTACGCGCCCAATACCCAATTGAATTCAATTTAATTAATTGATGATATTGGTTGCTACTAAATAACAGTGTAATACGATAAAGAATTCAGATATAAATATTATAATATGTTACATAAAAGAAAATCCTAATAAAACTTAAAATGCAATATCATAATGACACATTGAACAAGGAATACAAATATATTATGTTCGTTATACTATTATATCAATATCGTATTTATCAGTTCAAGAATATTTCGTCTCTGACTGTTACAAAATTAATCCATTTAGATTTTGTAATAACATAATAGCTCAATAGGATATTCTTAGAACAATAGCTTAGTGAAAATGATATCAACCTAACTAGAAATGAGATTAAAATATTATTGTTCTAAAAATAATAATTAATGATAGAAGTCAAAATTGTACTTTAAATATTGTGCACACATCTCTGTACGACATTATAAAATTGTGGTTCCAAGACATGTAATTAGTATTAGAACACATGGTTTTGGCTTCTATTGCTCTCATAAAGATCCCTAATATTCGTTTTATTTAAAATTGGTAAGGACCGGTCACAATATTATTACAAGTTTATGTATAGAAGACTTTCAAGTTGAACTCTTACATATACCAAATTTTCTAAACTTAATCTCAAAATAACTTTAACACAGTTTCCTAATGAGGTTAATATATTGTATTAAATTAACATTTAATAATAGGGTAAGGACATATTGGCAAATAATATAAGTCCCAGCATCAATGTCACATATTATCATGTTATCAGTATATTAGATCTTTTCATAAGAAGATTAGACGCGTAGATCATTGTTACGTATGACATGTAATAAATCTGTCAAAATAAGTGCCAGTTAGGTTATCCGGAACATAATAGCAAGTGGTGAAACTGGCCCTTAAAGTACAGCTGCTTTATTAAATAATTTTTTAGGCTATATAATATATATATAGGTATTATAATAATAATAATAAATAATAATAATAAATATGTTTAACACACACACAAGGTCATCTGTTCCTAAGGTAGGCAACTTAATGCCTGTGTTTTAGGTAACAGCCGACTGATATATATTTTTTTTTTTTTTTATAAATATACATATAAATAATACATATATAAATAAACATATATTACACCCAGACTCGGGGCGGGAATCGAACCCACAACCCTTTGAGCAGAAAACAGGGCCACTGCAAACTGCGCCAACGGGTCAGTCAAAATATTATATAATATAACTTTAAAAATACATCATAATAATCATCATACCAGCCATTGGATGTTCACTGTTGAAAGTTGGCTTCCCTCATCGACCTCCAGAGCGACTTGCTCGAAGCAGCCTTCATCCAACGGATTCTAGCAACTTCCACATGTCGTTAACCCATCAAAAAATACAAGTATACCTATAATATTTAAGTGTCCCATGGGCCTACTGGGAAATATTTCTTAAAGGAATAATTTAACTAGGACAGTACAAATATTTGTTTTTATTTTTCCAACTATTGTTATGTGTGTACTAAATAAATGATAAAAAATTAATAGTAGAGTAGTATAAACGTAAATGTGATAATTATCGAAATTTAATGAAAGTGAACCACAGAAATATTGGGGTATTATTACTATTTCTGTGAAGTGTACCCACAGGATGAGTCAAGTATATCAAATCGAATCTAAATTATTTTTTTTCTTTTATTAAATACAAAAATATTTTATAGTTATTCCGCAGCTATCAATAGAGTTTAGATTCTATTGAAAATAATCGGCTAGAAACTTAATAGTTACTTTTTAAAAAAAATGTCAATACATAATTTAATAATTACATATTGTATTTTGTCATATTATGTTCTGATGTTATATTTGGATATTTAGAATAATATGTAATAAACACACCCATCTTTGTTTATCTGTAGTGGTCATTTAAAGAAACGACTACTTTCATTATATAAGTAGCCCAGTATGTGGTATTATATGTGGGAAGAATTTGCTCAAACGTTAACGCTTGCATAAATATTAAATTTGAAATTCGTTACTTGTTAGGGATTTTTTTTATAGATGTATTCAGTTATCGCTGACTAGGAGGTGAATTCGACTGTCTGACTATATTTGTAATATTTTAGTATTTTGCGCCAAATCGGCAATTAGTCAGCAAAATGTACTTATTAGTCCGTCCATTACTTTATTCATATTTCTATTTCTAAAATAATGTAATTTAAGTACTTTAACAGCGCTAAAATGAAGTTTCTGTAAATATTTGTTGAAATGTGAAAGTTTGAAGAGATAGATCTATAATATAAAAATAAGCCGGGTTTTCCTTCCTGACGCTATAATTCCAGAACTCACGAACCGATTTCCACGGTTTTGCATTGGTTGGAAAGGTCTCGGACTCCGTGAGGTTTATAGCAAACAAAATTCAGGAAAAATTTCAACAGAAAAGCAGGAAAACAGGGAAAATCATTTTTCACATACAACGCCATCTCTGATACAT
Organism: Euphydryas editha; assembly: GCA_036937285.1. NCBI lineage: Eukaryota > Metazoa > Arthropoda > Insecta > Lepidoptera > Nymphalidae > Euphydryas > Euphydryas editha. Next base: position 5,022,953 of record JAUPFZ010000008.1, read on the forward strand.
AGCATGTACTACTTCATCTTTTAAACCCCAAACGAAATGTTACAAAAAACGAAGCCGTCTGGTGGCGAAACGGAGTTCGCCGGGTTTGCTAGTAATATATAATTATAAATTAAATGCAGGTGTTTCAGTATTTTTATAACTATATTTCAGCGTATTTCTAAATTTAGCATCAAGGTGTGAACCAAAATTAGGGATTTTTTACAACTTAGGTTAACTCATTAATGACTGCTTTTTGCGCTAGTAAAGCTGCGGGCAGCAGATTGTTTGACAAGAGGCAAGAACTATATTTTTTTTTTACATATAAGGTCAATCTAGAACATTGAAGATAGAAGAAAGTAATTACGTAAAAAAGCAAAATTTGGTTTGGCTCGTCGGCTATTCGGTCAGTCTTATAGTCAGCATATCACAGTTTTTATATCATCATCATCATATTAGCCGTTTCATGTCCACTGTTGAACGTAGGACTCCCCCATCGACCTCCAGAGCGACTCTATCCAACGGTTTCCGGCGACTTTCTTCAAACCGTCCGTCCATCTCGCGGACGGCCTACCGACGCTGCGGTTGCCGGTACGTGGTCTCCATTTGTCTCTTATATATAAATGATTACACCAAACATTAAAAAGAATTAAATAATTTCAGTCGTTCATTCGTAGCAACGGTTAACGAAAACAAAAAGTTGACGGTTGCGCTTACTAAAGTTAATACGCTTGCGTAGCGTTTAAATATAAAATAAACATAGCGTGAATTTACGAAATAATTTGTAGATCTTTGATTTAATTATTTTTTATTAATTGTTTTCAATCAATGAATCCTTTATGAGAGGCGGTGTCCACTGAGACTTTATCTTATTCGACCTTGCTGTCTATTTTACAATGTAAATTTAGTTTATCACCATATCATAATTTTATAAGTATGAATAATCAGAATCGTTTCTGATCTTAATAGTGTTTAAGACAAAGGTATCTTAACACTCAATGCATTAAAATTTACAACCAGACTTTAAATGATAATGCAATTATTTCATATAAAAATTATAAATTTATATTTCATACAAATATATTGCATTTGAAACAATTGCGTCGTAAATAAAAATATATATGTGACGTTTCTGTATAAATATTCGATAAAACACATTTAGTATAGTTACAAGGTGTATGTAAATTTTGTTTTACAACACTCATACATGTTAATGTAAAATATCAAGATCATTTTGACCAGGTTCCATATATGTAGGTTTGATTTTAATCTCATATCTAGCGTAATGCAACTTGTGTTTATCATTTAACGACAAATCTCTTGCGAATATAGTTTATATTTATGAGTTACAATATTAAGCTCGATAAAATTAAATCTCTACTTTAATATTTATCGAATGAGAAAGAACAGGAATATTAAAATTTAACTTATTTCTTATTAAAAACGCAATTATGTTTGAAAATCTATAAAAATACTACATATCGCCGATGTGTGCTATTTAGATGTGACTGAGGAGCAAATCAACAAATTAGAGCGTCTTCAAAATCTCGCTATTCGCTTTATTTTTGGCTTGCGTAAGTATGACCATATTTCAAACTTTCGTGCTCAACTTAAGTGGCTCCCAATCCGCCTTCGCCGTGATATGCACATCCTTTCGTTCCTTTTCAAAATACTTAATGACCCTAACTCTCCTTCATATCTCCGTTCACGTTTCCAAATTCTTCCTACTCCCTCACGTTCCAGGCGGCCTTGCATCACTACAATGCTCGATATACCTAAGAGCAATACAAAGTTTCTTTTTCGCTCTTTTTCTGTATATAGTGCACTGCTTTGGAACAAACTTCCTAAAGACATCCAACTTAGTCCCTCAGCTAATTGTTTCAAAAATAAACTGAAACAACACCTTCTTACTCAAATTATTCCGAAATCGTCATAATTTCTATGTATATATAGATATAATATTTATGTATGTTTATAAAAGTATTTATGTAAATAGTAGTATGTATGTATATAGATAATTATCTATAATACTATCTAATATATATTGTATGAAATTTTATAAATAATATTTAATTAAATAATAATGTTTAAGTATCTGTGTAGGTATTATTTATAATATTTCTACAGCACGTTTTTTTTTAGCCTGCTTATAACACTATTTCTTAATACCGCAGGTTGGCTGGAAGAGATCTCTTTTGGAGATAAGTCCGCCTTTGCACACAAATATTGTAACTATTTTGTTTACTTTTTTGTCTTTTAGTGCAATAAAGAATATATATATATATTTTTGGATAAAATTTAATAATTTTTAATTAGATTTTACTACGAGCTTGAGATCGAGCAAAGCAACAGGTAATTACATTATAATGAAGTCACGGTCAAAGGTTAGTGACATAATACAATGTAACACTATCATTAGGAAGCACTCCTGTCTACTGAAGCGTGTCGCGTGACAACACAAGCGTTCCTCGTGATGATTTTCGTTTAATCTCTATGTCTCTTGGAATATACTGATCACGGGATATGTTACACTGATTAGAAAAATAGTTTTAATGTTACAGTGTGTATTGAGGAAGGAACACAAGATTTTATAGATGCGATAAAATAATGATTAAATTACAATTCATTTTTATAAAGAATTTGTTTAATTCTTGCGGTAATTTGCGGTCTTCTGCCTAACTGCAATTTAAATTTTTCGTGACAAATAATAACTTCCTGTCGGCTTTTCCGTCGTCAGAAAGAAAAAAAATTTTTAAATTTATATCCTGGCAGTATTATTTCAAATTTAAAATATATACTTTATTAAAGTAAGATTATTAAATTTTAAATTGTCATTTATATATAGTATATATTTTTTAATTTAATTGATCTAAATGAACTTAGACTTGAACCCTAAATTTTATTCCTAAAGGGATATTGTTTTATCAATTAAAATATAGAATGTAATAAAGATAACAGCGGGAGTTAGTTGACCCTCAGCCGGTCTTCAAATGATTATAAAATATGTGTTAGACATAAATTTAAATATTCTGACGTCACATAACGTTGTATAAAATAGTGATACAGTTAAAGGTCATTTATTTATTTACAAATATGACCGATACATATATCAAAATTATAATGGAGTCGTGTCTGTGTGTGAATTTTGTTTGAAAAGATTAATAGATTTTTTTGGGAATTATTAATATAACTAAAGGCCAAGAACGAAATATTATAAAAATAATTTATATATTATGTACCGCATTTTCAGTATATCTCATATACTATATTGAATATGCTGATAATAAATGAAAATATGTTTTCTTATCTGGCTTAGACCACTTATTGTTTTTTTCCTTAAGCACGTATGTGATGTAAGCAAGCAAGCTAAAAATATTTCGCAATATTTCACTTAATGTATTTTTAAATTAATGTAATTAGACAGATAATTTAGATAGTTAGACAAGTAACCAACACATCTCGCAATATGTTGTCAAAAAGCAAACGAAATCTGGTTGAAGTTGAGCGAGCAAAACTACTATAGGTAGTGGTTCCCCAAAAGGCAAAACGCTGTTGACCCACATTCGTTTCGAAACAGTGCTCCGTATGACCACTGTGTATGTAACATTTTTTTTAAACAAATAAAATAATACATATAACGACTTTTTTCATATTTATTCTTATAATAAAAATAGTTCAAAAAATATCAATTCTACGTCTCATATAAATTTTTCTATGCAAAATGATCTTTGTATACCCAATTAATAGATGCTTTAATATAAATAGTTACGTGTGCCTTGTTTCTTTTGTTGTTATTATTTATATATATTTACATTTTTAGGAATGTCAAATTATTAATTAATAATGTCAGTCTATTCATGCATCTAAAGTCTTTTTCTTCTAGTTGTAGACGTAAACTACATTTTGTTGTTGACTCCTACGTGACATTGGCGAAATCGACTGTACCTACAACTGAAAGTCAAATCGAATTTGTCAATTTACGAGTATAAACAGGACGCATGAATAATGAGGTTGATTTTAAAAAGTTTCATTACGTGTCAATTCACATTTATTTCATAAGGAATTTCATAAAAATTTTCATAAAAAATATAAGAATATATGTACTTTCGATGCCATGCAACATATAATTAATTTCTAATTAGCTTTTTTTTTTAGTATACTCGTACATTGAGTTTTACCGATATAGTAATTAATGAATATTTACCTATAAATCTTTATTCACATAAATTATTTATATTAAATATTTTTTAGAAAAGCCATATACATATTTGTTACTTAAGCAAGATTTTAAAATTTTATTTAATAGTTAAAAAAATTATAAACAATTTTTAAGAAGTAGTTTTTAATTTGAAATCTTTATCTTAATGAAAACAAAAAACAAAAATACCCAAGTCAATACGTCACTTAACTTGCAGTTATATAGTATATAAGGGAACATGTAAACAATAAACAAACACAATATGTATAAGGGAACCTATAAAAAAAAACTCATGTTTGTGAATTTAATTTAATTTAAAAAATGCAAAGGACGATTTAAGTTTTATAAAAAATTGTGCGTGTACTAGCGTACACTCGTAAGAAGTCAAACTTATAATAAAAACAGTTTACTTTTTATACGATCGTAATTATATGCACATACGCACATACGCACATACGCACATACGCACATGCGCACATACGCACATACGCACATACGCACATACACACATACACACATACATACACTCGAAAAACATAACCCTTCTTCTATCGCAGTCGAGTAAATACAGTTTTACAAGATGGCGCGTAACGAAAAAATGTGACGCGTAACGCGTAAATTTTTTCCAACCCCGATAAAGAAGTTTCACTTCAATAAGAATAGTAAGCATGAACATTTAATTGTCGATTCTTTGTTTTAGATGAATCATATTGTGTTATGCTTCAATTTTCAGAATAATATAATCTCTGATCTTATATATCTATCTCTAAATAAATATCTCTCTCTCTCTCTCTTTTCTCTCTTGTGCATTGTAAAAATGTATAATATAGCTCTAATGATAATTATTAGATTTAAACTTACACACTCTTGTCATTATATAAAGAATTTAGAGTAACTAATCAATTATGTTTAAATTTGAGTGGCCTAGCATTTGCCATAGAGGAATTTTAGTATCTTAATTCCAGATCCAACATCGTACTAGCTCGATTACCACCGAACTTACCTACGTCATATGATTATTGAACACAGTAACTGGCTGTTGTGCTAGCGGTTGCGGGATCATTCCCTGTTGACGACAAAAGTTTATAAAAGCGATTCGCTTTTATAGACTTTTGTCGTCAACAGGGTTAAGCGATATACTCGTACATATATGTGTCTTGATCTGGTTGTTTCTCTTTGTGTGATCATCATGATACTCATCCTATTGGAGTTTTAAGCTAGTTGTTGTTGTTGTGCTTATTGTTAGAGTTGTAAGAAAAGTTCGTAAAAATGTCTGTTACTCGATTCTTAATAAGAAACATATGATCATATACGAGTAAGTCTTACGTGTTACAGTTAGGTACCGTTTGACCTTTACGTCGTACATAGATTAAACATTAGATAATGACATATAGACAATAGTAGGGGGTGGAACATATGCTAAGGCTATGGTAATATGTGAATAATATTTTAGTAATTATATACACTGAGTTGTTTATGAATTCATCATATTAATTATTGATTGCATTTATATTGAGATCATAATTTTGTAAGAAAATTATTAATGGCTACGATTTAAATTTTCAAAAATGTCGTGTGTATAAGTGTGAAATATCGTTATCGTTATAGATTACATATTTTTCATTTTATGTTATTTATATATATTAATATGTATTATATATATAATAGCGTAGCTTTAATCATTTCATATGGAATATTTGCAATCAGAACTCATTAATTATCACTGGCACAAAAAAAAATATTGCCTGTACTCCGGGCGCCACCTATCTACGGGCATGTTTTTCGACTCGCTGAATACGAATATCAAGTCAGTTTAGGCCGCCCAGCCTTCAATTTCGAGTAAATAGCAATTTTCTGCTATTTTATCGATTTTTTTCAAATTTTATGAATGTTTGAGGGAACTATGGGCCAAATTTATTGCAAAATCAGACAAAGACAATTTTTTTTTGTGTGCCTGTGTTATGTGTTATTATTTATCGTGTGTGTGTGTCATTTCTTAAAGGCTAAATCTGCATTCTGTTTGATGAAATATGAAGGTAGTTGAATGACGAAGAAAATCAGGATATTTACACTTTTATTGATGAAATCGCACCGTAGACAAACATACACGGATTTAATAAATAATATATATCTTACAAAAAAAAAAAAAAATGAAATTGTTTGCCTAAAGATAAAATCTACCTACTCACTAATAATAAAATTGTACCAGGTCTAATTCTGTACGTTGAAGATATTTTGAAATTTTTTTTGGACTATTTTTTCTGTAATCGATCTGAAGCCAAAACTGTATTTTTTTTTAAATTTTGGCTTGTATCTAGGCTGCGAATCATGCAGTCATCATCACCAGTACTGAGACTTGGTATGATTTAAGTTTATACTACGAGGAATCAAATTGGGTACTTTATACCCCGAAATTCATTCCTTTGGGAGAGGGTATAAAAGTAAAAACACGTAGTCGCGAACGAAGTCATGGATACAATTTGTATGAAATAAAAACAAAGTATAATTTATTTCATATTTTTTTAATATTATGTATTGCTATTTGTATCCTTAAACCTTATAAAGAAGTTGATTAGTCGACGTATTAAAATTTAAAATGTTTAATATGCGTTATAAATTATAGTTGCTCTATTTCCATACTAAATATCTGCTAGGTATTTTATTTTTATTACGTTTTGGTGTTAATCAATAGCTGATAATATTAATAAAGATAATATTAAATATTATAAAGTTGTAGAGTATGTTTGTTCGAACGTATTATCCTAGGTTGTATGCGATTTAAACAATTATTATTGTTTTAACACTAGAAAGTTTGTTAATAAAAAAAGATAATTTAAGGTTTTATAACATCACATCACAACTTTTATGAATAGAACTCAAGCAATAACACTGGTACATAAAAAAAAAAAGAAAAAAAAGACTGTTTAAAAAAAAACTTTAACAGGTTAAAAATAATGTGTATCGACAAACAAATATGTATAGAGTTGGGTATTTTGCAGGTTTGAAATGATACTGCAGCTGTAGGTCAAGGTTTCAAGATTATTATAAGGACAATGTGATGTAAAAGAACACCAAATTTTGTATCGATCAAAGTTGTGGATGTCGCTCACATGCCTTCCTTGCGTAGAAAAGAGATGATCTTCAAACGTCTTGACGGATTTTCCAGGACTAAAACTAAGAATACTAGACTCTAGATGAAATTAAATTTTGAAACAAACAAATAAAAAAACTAGATATAATTTGGTTCAGGTAAAACTGCGTGATATGTTTAGTAATTTAGTGTTATAGAATTAAATTCGACGCATATTATCTGAATGTTATTTTATATGTGAGAAATAGATTTAAATGAATATCTTTTGTTATACATTAGGCAAATTAGTTGAAGCTAAATGAATTTCATCATGTTGTGAAATGATATATATTTTGTTACTAATATAAACGATTTTTTTAAAGATATTTTTGTTGCACAACATTCTTGTTATATGAATATCGAATGACAAATTAAGTAGCGATTTGTGAGTGAGTACCTACACCTAACTAAGTACAATCTTATATGCGGGTTAAAATGTTGGTTTTTAATTTATTTCTTGTAAAGTAAAATAAATTATTATATTTGTTAGGGCATTCAAGAGATACCTACGGAATTTTGTATAAGAGATTCCGCTTTCCGTCCATCTGTTACTTGTATCTTTGGAGTTATTGTAGGTAGACACTTAAATTTTTGCAAATTTTTTTTTATATCTAATAGAGGTCGCTATAATGTCAAATTGTAAAAATAAAATGAAGTAAATAAAAAGAGTCGCCCTAAAAGAAACTTTTTTAACTTTTTTTTTAAATTGATGTAAAAAAATAGTGATAAGGATTGTACGACGGTATAGATACCTTTGATGTGGAAATTAGATTAAAACTTTGGCGATTTTATCAAAAAAAAAAAAAAAAAAAAATTTGTTAGGTGGCCTCAGTACGCAATTTATGCTTCTACGTCATGGGTTTTTTATTGTTGTTACACAAACATAACTGACTACAATTTATTTTGTATTTTAAATATAGTATTATACAGAAAAATTGTTTGTGTATTCATTTCGTATGAATGGCTATGGCATAGCTAAAATATACTATATATGTAACTGATTTATTACAAAAATGCATTTGTTTCTAAATTATTTTTATTTCATTATCATCATCATCATCATATCATCCATTGGATGTCCACTGCTGAACGTAGGCCCCCATCGACCTCCAGAGCGACCGGTTCAAGGCAGTATCCATCCAACGGCTTCCGGCGACTTTCCTCAAGTCGTCTGTCCATCTGACGGACAGCCAGCCAGTTCAGCTTGCAAATCCGTTGGGCTATGATGAGATGAATTCTTAAATACATGTAATTTCCTGTTCTATTCTGTAAATTAGTTAATATGTAGTAATAATCTGCTCAAGATTAAAAAAAAGGTTTTTTTCTCAGCTACATTTAACGATTACATTGGAGTAAGGTCTGTATTATTTTGAGATTTTCACTTTCACTTTTAATTTTTTTTTAATTTAATAATAATTTACGCATCATTATAGTATAAATCTTGTCTTTGTGGAATGGTGCCATGAATGCTGGCAGCATTTTCCCGTTGAATCGCAATTTTCATTCTCTGGACCAAAAAAATTAATAGGTAACTCTCCTATAATACGTCGCTATTTTGAGGAATAGTATAAAACAGACCCTAACTTATTACAGCATATCTTGACGACTCCCTTTTTTTAATAAATCAGTTTTTTTATTGCATTTAATACGATAAATTATATTTTTAAATTAAAATTATTTATTTGACATTCAATTTTAGTATTTCAGATGTTGACAACTAATCGATACCTTACGCTCGCTGCTTCAAAACAGGACTTGCACCAGTGAATTTTAAAGTAATTTAGTTAGTTTTTAGAATATATTTCGGATGAAGTAAAGCAGTGTGAGAAAAACCGTTCAATATACATACATTCGCTGCACTGTGAACGTAACATATTCTCCGTATCTAAATTAATTCAGATTTAATAATAAATAAAACAATACATTGCATTTGATGATTGTATAATTTCAGTTCATGTCAAATACTGATATAATAACATCTTATTTTAACTTAGATTAAATTATAGCTTATAAATAAATAATTAAGTATAATATATGTATCATTGGACCACTTCGTAATATATTGTAGCGTTAAGGTCAGTCCCGTGCATTGTCACGATCTGAAAACCATATAATACATATTAATATTAAGTTAAAAATATTGCTTATTTCTTTAAATTAACTAAGCTCAGGTTCAATTGGTTTGATTTCAAAATAATTAAGGATATGGAAAGTATGTTTATAGATAAAGATTGCAATAACCGCCTCATCCTGCTTCTAATGTTTATTTCTAGTTCTTAAGTCTACTGTTTTATTATGTGTTGTACAAAAAAACATATAATGATTATAAAACATCACACTATACGTACTACTCATAAGAACAGATCGTCAGTAATAAGCACGGGTGAAAGCGGGTGAGTTGTCTAGTGATAAATAAAATTAAATACTTTATTATAAAACTAGCTGACCTGACGATTCATACATGAGTCGATGTGTTCTAATTTTACTTACAGTTTTTTTTTTTATAATTAAATTTTTTAATATTTTGTCGTTTTTTTTTGTCGTATTTCATTTTTTTTTAAATCTGAAAACCTTATTGAAATTGTTAATAACACGAAACCTTATTCTAACTATTAACAGCGCAGTATGAAACAAAAACTAGTTACATCGGTTCAGCCTTATTACAAATATGTATATGCATATACTAAGATTGTAATCGGCGGATATCTGTACATGAGAGATATTTAGGAAAAAAAAATTTATACGGATATTACACTCTTTAATTGAGTGAAATCGTAACTAAGTCGTTTTGTAGATATACTGTGAGTGAAACCATAGGGAACTGTAGTAATTAATAAGATATTTCACAAAATCAGCTGTGAGAAAGAACATTGTGAGGAAAATTTCATACATGTTTTAAAAAAACAAATGGGCTTCCGAAGGTTAATATTAACTCAGCGTGTATTGTCAAATCTGTCTGGTGCCAAGAAAGGCTTCTCACTAAATAATAACTTACTATTTTTATGTCTGAATAAAAAAATCTTATAAAGAAATGTTTGAAAAATCGATATATATATATATATATTCGATTACATCGTAAAATCCCTTACGAAAGAATACTTGTTTCTTCAAAAAAAATATTCAAATTTTAGTTACGAAATTGAAGCATTACTTACCATTTTTATTTCATTGTCATTGAACTCTTTTCTAAAATAAGCTGTTTTTCCATCTGGCATCTTTATTACTTGTTTAATAACGTTATTCCCTTCGATGGTATATGTCATTTTTACCTAAAAAAAAAAAATTAAAATTTTCTACATAACATTTTTAACTTTCATAGTCACTAAGACTATTATAAGCGCCGTTTGCAACGTTACCGAAATATTGAATATTGAAACTCAAAATAATTAATGACACACATTGTAAATAAGTATCCTGTTATACGTCTTAATAATAATAATTAAAAAAAATAGTTTCTTCGATAATATTTTAAGCGCAAAGTTGGTTAAATTTTTTAAAGCCTATAGGTAATATATGTATAATAAAGAACTTTGAATAGCATAATTATATTAATATGTGTACGTATTTGTTTTTGTTTATATTTAAATGTGTAATTTACGAGTATAATATTGTGATATAATTGGTAATTACTCAATCTGGGTTTTTGTTAGATCTTTATTTTTAAAACAAACGTTCATACAAATTATTTCATAGTGACTTAAGTGCTATTGTGCTGAAGTACAAGTAAATGAACTAAAATATTTCGTCAATGTTACGTAGCGATTAAGTAACATTTCATTCGAATTTTAACAAGCTGCTAAGCTATGGTGGAAGTTCTAATGGCTTTTGACTTCGAAATACATAAATATTGTGAGCAATGGATAAAAATATGTAAAGTAAAAGAGTCGTTTCTATCAAAAATATGTAAAATTATTAAATATTATCTAGCTTGCAGTTATACTTTAATTTATAACTTTTGATTCTGTCGGAATATCGGGAAAAGGGTCTATGTGTTATTTTTGATCTCCAACCAAAGAGTAAGTAACAAACATCCATCCGAACTTTCGTATTTATGATATTAGTAGGGTGTATACATTTCAAATAATAATATAAAAAATACACAAAAAACTAGATTGACCAAAATTGTACCGAGAAGGTTGGAAGCAGTTCCGCGTGGGACGAATATTTTATGCTAATTCTATACTGAAAATGCATTCCAACCTTCAAATGATGTCATTTTTTTGGAATTCTGTTATCTGTGAATAAGTCATACAAATATTATTCTAATTTATTGTAATTAAAACAACAACTTTAATATTCTAGATTTTAAGCCTTAAAAGGTCTTGAAACTAAGTCTTTGTTTGTTATTTGTATTTTAATTGGTATAACTGATACTTCATTTGGGCCGTGATAAGACTCTTACATTATATTATACGAAAGCTAAACGTGACAAAGGGCGAAAAAAAAATGTATTAAATCAAATTGTATTTTTGTCCCTAAATTACTGCTAACGGTGCTACCCTAGTTTAGGATAATATAAAATTGTGTAAGATATAAAGATGATATAAGTTTTTTAAATACTTGGTTATATCGAAGGACCTCTCGTCAATAGACCTGATAAAATTTGTTTCATTTTTAATTACAGATAAATTAAAATATAGAACTTTTATTAAATGAGTGTCAAGCTTCTGTTCTAACCTGATTCTTTGTTTAAGAAAGAGTGAGAGAGAGAGAGAGAGAAAGAAAGAGAGAGAGAGAGAGCGCTACTTCCAATCCTTCTCTTAAGCCATATCTACTCCCCTACTTCTTTTCCTTCAACTCCCTGTATTTTGAGCCGACAACGCATTTGTAGTTCCTCTGGCACTGCAATTATTATTTGCAACGGCCTTCACTTAGCATCAGTTGACCGATTGCTCATATACTGGTTTTACAAAAACTAATTCATATAGTCGTATTTAAAATGTTTCATATTCAGTCGTTCACAAAAATACACACACAGTTTTAAACACAACAAACCTTTCTGCCATCTTTTTTCTCCAATACATGTTCTTCTCCTAACTTAAAGGTATGAGACATTTGTTGTCCGTCCATTTCGAGATCCATGTGCAGTGTTTGTTCGTCTATCATGGTGTAGGTCACTAGCGGAGCCTTCATTTTTAGTACTCGAACGATATCGTCATTTGCATCTGTGTAGAGAAGTAATTGAGACAAATTTAAAATTAGAATATATATATTATTTTATATTTTACTATACATTAGTAGAATGCAGTTTCAGCAGAGCCGGTAAAAAACTTAACACATAATATATGTATATCTTAATATATAAAATTCTCGTGTCACGGGGTTCGAACTTGAACTCCTCCGAAATGGCTTGACCGATTCTCATGAAATTTTGTGAGCATATTGAGTAGGTCTGAGAATCGGCCAACATCTATTTTTCATACCCCTAAGTAATAAGGGTTGTTCACCCTTAAATTTTTTTTTTTAATTTTTGGACGAAATTTTTTGTTTTTATTTTTTTATAATGTGGCATTAAAAATACATACAACCCTAAATTTTTACTTTTTTATCACCAACCCCTATTTTTTATTACTTAAAAAATATTTATATGGCAAAAACAACGTTTGCCGGGTCAGCTAGTACATATATATATATATATATATATATATATATATATATATATATTGCAACTTTGTATGTTCAATTCCGAAAACAAAACCTATTTTATTCATTATTTCGTCATTAGAAAGCTACACAATGTTGCCTGTGTCATTTCGATTTATTGATACAGATGATTATGGTAGAAAAGAAGTTACAAATGTCGTCTTGGCTGATCGTGAAGAAAAGGTTTCACTTACATTTATAGTTCTTGCTCTGCGCTTATAAGTTTTTATCCAAACAATCAGGCTTTTAACATAAATAAAGCAGAGTTATACACATATATACTAACTCGCATTAATAGAACTCGAGATAAGCCTATTCAAAAAATGAATCGAGGAACGAACTTTATAAAAATTACTACAAACACACTACTACTAAAATGCAATGCTACATTAAATGAAAGTAAATCTCTGCTAGCGAAAAGTTTAAGAATAAAATTAGCAAATGTATTTGCTCGCACTTTTGATTTTTGACGTTAGAATATTGCAGAAAACACTATAATTTTTATTTATATCTCTTTATACGTATTGGCTATATTCTGATTCCACATAATTTAATTAAAATAAGAATAAAACAATATATATGTATCATATTAGGTACACTTTATTCTTAATTTATATTTAAACATAATAATAAAATACACAAGAGCCCACAATGTTATCTATCTCAATATAAAAATCTTAGAGGTATAATGTCATGAAGATCTTATAAGATTGAGATTCAATCTTTTTTAATCATTTTTTTACATTAGTCTTTTTTTAACTTTGCGTAATGCAAGGAAATTAAAATAAATTCCTTGGCGTAATGTAATCCAGTTATGTCAAAGGAACAAAGATTATATAAATACTATTAGCTACGGTAACTGTCAAATAGTTATGTCAAAATTTTAAATTTTATACCTACTTATTATTCACACCTAACACGCACATTACAACTTCAAAAATATAAATGAAACACCTTTATCACACAAGATACATAGTCACAAGTTGACCTATTAAACAACACTCACTAAGTAATAAACCACTCACGAGTTGCCGCCAATAATTCGTTGATGTTTTCACACCTAACCCTTCGAAACTTTTTACCGGAGAATGACATGTTGTTCAAACGATTTGTGTTATTTAATTAAGATAAAACTCGCGGAACAAATGCGAAAGTGCCTCGATTCCGTTTTTTTACTATGTCATTGCGTCTGATAAGATTTAATATACTGCTGTGTCATTGTAGATATTACAAATTTTATATATACCTACATAATCTCATGGTCGAGTTTGTTTGTATTTATTTTGTATTGTGTTTATGTGAGTTAGAGTTTATAACTCAATTAAATTATTTTAAAATCATCTTGTAATTATCATGCACGGCTTATTACATTCAAAAGAAAAAAAATAATAACGTAACAAGAGTTGTAGCTGTTACCTGTAGCTACTTTTTGTAAGGTGAATGAAAGAGTCAGTAGTAGGATTCTTCATTTTACAGCAACATTTTTTTTTTCTCGAAGTCACACCTGAAAATCTTGTAGTCGATAAAACAAAAATTTTGAGCTATAACAAAGCCCTTAATTTTGATTTTAAGTTGTTGCTCATCAAACAGTAACTTTTTCATACAAAAATCTGCTATTATTACAAGCTCGAATGTTTGCAGCACTTTGACCTCAAAAATTTTCAATTATTTTTTATTATAATAAAGTAAAAAACAAAATATATTAACCGTTCTATAAATAATTTTATGATAAAAAATTTATTCATAAAATTATTTCAATAAAGTACCGTGATACGATTAGGTATCTGAAGATATTGCTTTGACGTAGACTGCTGACGTTACTTTATTTTTTAACGAGCTCCACACAATATGAACTTGTTACATAATATTACACACTTTCTTTTTCTATAATATTAACTTTATTTATTTTACATATTATAAAAAAAATACAATAGAATATTAAGTCATAAAATAAGGTTACTAAGAAAACGTAGTAAATAAATGCTGGTGTTATTTTAATTCAAATTTTTAAGGTATTGTTACTGTTTACTAACCAGAATTATTGTGAATAAGTATAGAAAAACAGTCGTTATAATTTTGTCTGACAACCGTTCTGGTGTTTTGGTACAAGTCGTCGGTGGTCGCGGGTCCGATTTCCACTCGGGCTAGATATTTTTATTTGTACTACACATTTACATCATTACATCAAGTACATGGGTCTCCCTATAGCCATCGATCCCGGTTGTTATCATCGACACCTGATAGCAATCGTTGTTTGTGGTAGGCAGTGCCTGATTAAGGTAACTTGATGCCCTAAGCAATTTTCCCCTGTGGGCCCCCCTATCCTTAAGTGAACACGCTAGGGGTGTTCATGGGAAAAAACCATGGGATAATTATCGGATAAAAAGTTATCGATAGTTGGGGACAGTTATCGATAATTATCGGATAAAAATTATCGATAGTTGACGATAGTTATCGATAATTATCGGTTCAATTTTCGGACGATGAAAAAAAAAAGTACATCCGGCCTTCAGTATGGACATTTTCCTCCGTACCCTATACGAATACCTAAAAAAAAAAGGTCATCCGCCGTCCAATATCGACATTATCCTCCGTACCCTATCCGAATACCTAAAAAATAAAGGTCCTCCGCCGTACCATAATTATCGATACTTATCGGATCCAAAAAACAATTTTCGATAATTATCTATTACCACAATATTATCGATAATTATCGGATGGCACAAAATTATCGATAATTATCGGATCGAAAAAAGATATCGATAATTATCGAATGAAAACTTATCGATAGTTATCGATAATTATCGAATGAAAAATTATCGAATAGTTACGAATTATCGATAATTATCGCACACCCCTATCCCATACTAGGTGGGGTCGACACAACATGATTTCGTCTCTGTCATGTCGTCTCTGGTGCCCCCGAAGACGGGATGCCCTAAGCAATTGCTTAAATAGCTTATAGGCTAATCCGGCACTGGTGGTAGGAGAAGAGGCCTTTGCATAACAACGGGATGTTTAGTTAATTATTGACTTTAATTGTCGAATTAATTGTTTACTTCTTGATTTAAGTTATTAGATTATTTTAGATATTTTTAAATAATTTATTTTGGTAGTCAATAAAAGTTAGGCTGACGGTAGAGAGATACATAAAAATTTCAACAATGGAATTGATGATCTATTCTGTGGTAACGTCTATTCAAAATATACGCATACTACTGAAAGTCTTACTGAATAAGAACAAAGGAAAAAATCAAAATTAATGCCTATTACCATACGTGGAAAATTGTAATGGGCTTAATTTCCATGAAAAGATAACTGTTTTGTGTAACTGTCTCTTGGATTTGTAGTAATAATTATATTAATAAATTTATTAAGGCTACTAACAAAGCAAATATTAATAAAAGTTACAATTAAAAACAATAATACTGGTACAGACATAAATATAAATGAGGCCTTAATTAGAGCTAACATAACATTATAAAGGGAACGGCTTATTTTATTGCAATAGGATAATTAGCACTAACACATAGTATAGTACAATACATTAAGAAAAACAAAACAATTAAACGAGTTCCAAATAAATAATATATATATATATATATATATATATATATATATATATATATTTAGATGGTACGACTATTTTAACAAGGGAAAAATGTAATTGGAAACGAGGGTATCGTTAACAGTTTTGAAAAAAAAAAAGAAATGGTTGTCTGTAAAGTCGGTTTACAGACGATAATTTTTACGTGATAACGTCATAAGAAAACATAGATGTCGAATTGTATACTTTTATGAATCGAATTGAATTATTATCACATATATAATAATTATGATAGTGTGTATTACTTTACATATATAATATGATAGTGTGATATTCAAGATTTTCCAATCTGAGTTATTTTGTTAAGGATAGGAAGATGATAGGAAAAGTAGGAAATCGAGGGGAGTGTTTCAAGTGGTAATGTCTACCAAACAATTGACAAATCACAGAACAGTAGGGGTGTGCGATAATTATCGATAATTCGTAAATACTCGATAATTTTCTATTCGATAATTATCGACAATTATCGGATAAGTGTAATTCGATAATTTTGATCCGATAATTATCGATAATTTTTCATTCGATAAATATCGATAACTATCGACCGATAATTATCGATAACTTTCGTCAACTATCGATAATATTTATCCGATAATTATCAATAACTGTTGCCAACTATCGATAACTTTTTCTTCGATAATTATCGATAACTGTTCATACGATAATTATCGATAACTATCGATAAAACGATTCGATAATCATCGATAGTAAAATTATCGATATTTT
Source organism: Euphydryas editha (assembly GCA_036937285.1). Lineage (NCBI taxonomy): Eukaryota > Metazoa > Arthropoda > Insecta > Lepidoptera > Nymphalidae > Euphydryas > Euphydryas editha. The sequence goes on from JAUPFZ010000008.1 coordinate 5,040,233, forward strand.
TATCGATGAACATCCCTACTTCTACCAAACAATTGACAAATCACAAAACATTAGGGGTGTGCGATAATTTTCGATAATTCGTAAATTCTCGATAATTTTCCATTCGATAATTATCGATGTGTTATTCGATAATTTTGATCCGATAATTATCGATAATTTTTCATTCGATAAATATCGATAACTATCGACCGATAATTATCGATAACTTTTCCTTCGATAATTATTGATAATTGTTCATACGATAATTATCGATAACTATCGATAAAACGATTCGATAATCATCGATAGTAAAATTATCGATATTTTTTATCGATGTACATCCCTACTTCTACCAAACAATTGACAAATCACAAAACAGTAGGGGTGTGCGATAATTATCGATAATTCGTAACTACTCGATAATTTTCCATTCGATAATTATCGATAAGTGTTATTCGATAATTTTGATCCGATAATTTTCGATAATTTTTAATTCGATAATTATCGATATCTATCGACCGATAATTATCGATAACTTTCGTCAACTATCGACAATTTTTATCCGATAATTATCGATAACTGGCGCCAACTATCGATAACTTTTCCTCCGATAATTATCGATAACTATTCATTCCATAATTATCGATAACTATCGATAAAACGATTCGATAATTATCGATAGTAAAATTATCGATATTTTTTTCCGATGAACATCCCTACAAAACAGTTCGCGTGTAGATTGCGTGGCACCACTGTCTCTTTTACTCGAACGCGGTCCGATGGAGTGTAAGACAGAACGCTTAGGCTAATCGTGCCTCTCTATCGCTTGTTCTGCGCTCTCGCTCACTAATTGTGACAATGATGACGTCATCTTCTTCGAACGGGCACCCCTTCATCAATTTACTAGACGTTATCACGTCAAAAAAACAGGTTATGCAGTAGCTACCTACTATAGAACTGGAGGAGGGCTCGGGACCCGGACTTTCAGAATCCCAGTTCGGGTTCCGAGCACGTCGGTCGACCGTCGACGCCCTCAAACGCCTGCAGGCGGTGACGGGTGAGGCGGAACACAGAAGGGAAGTGTTGGTCGCAGTGTCGTTGGACATCGCGAACGCCTTCAATAGCCTACCGCACGCGGTGATAGGGGAGGCACTAAAATACTTCGGAGTGCCCCCGTATCTAAGGAGGCTGTTGGAGGCGTACCTGTCCGATCGGAGGGTAGGCCTTGAGAACCGGTCGGGGTCCGTGGAGTGGCGGCGAGTCGGCTGCGGTGTCCCGTAGGGATCCGTTCTGGGTCCGATCCTGTGGGACATCGGGTACGACTGGGTCCTGCGAGGCCGTCTTCTCCCCGGGATGGGTGTTATCTGCTACGCGGATGACACACTCGTTTATTTCCGGGGACGAAACTACAAGGAGGCGGCGCGGCTGGCCGAGGTCGGACTCGACCTCGTGATCAGCCGCATAGAGAGTTTAGGGCTTCGTGTCAGGATTGACAAGACCGAAGCCCTGCTCTTCCGCGGGACCGGCCGCAAGGGACCTCCACCGGGGGCTACCCTTCAGATTGGAGAGGGGAGAGTCAGGATGAGCCCCCAAATGAAATATCTCGGGCTCATCCTGGACGGAGGGTGGACCTTCGGCCCACATTTCGCGATGGTGGGACCGAAGGTCGTGAAGGCGGAGAGGCGCTGGGCAGACTCTTCCCGAACCTCGGAGGACCCAGCACCGCCTGCAGGCAGCTGTACTCCGGAGTCTGCTGGAGTATGGCGACGTACGGTGCCCCGGTTTGGGCGGATCGCCTCACTGCGAAAAATAAGGCGGCGCTGCGCGCTGCGCAGCGAACAATCGCGGTGAGGGTGATTCGGGGGTACCGTACGGTATCGTGGGCTGCAGCTACTGTTCTAGCCGGCGACCCCCCGTGGGAGCTCGTGGCGAAGGTTCTTGCCGAGACCTACTCATATGTCTCGGGTAGGAGGGCTCTTGGTGAGAACCCCACGTTGGACGGGATCCTACGTGTGCGTCGGATAGAGCAGGAAGCGCTAATGCGGAGGTGGGGGGAGGACCTGGCGGAGCAGCCGTATGGCACACGCATAAAGGCTGCCATTCGCCCGGTCCTTGAGCGGTGGATGCGTCGAAAACGCAAGCTCCTCACCTTCCGTCTGACGCAGGTTCTCACCGGGCACGGTTGCTTTGGTGACTACCTGTGTCGGACGGCCCAAAGGGAGCCGACGACTGAGTGTCACGATTGTGGCGCAGCGGTGGACTCTGCCCAGCACACCCTCGAGGTGTGCCCGAGATGGGCGGTGCTGTGTCAAGGTTTGACGTCGGTCGTCGGGGGGGACTTGTCGCTCCCGAGCGTCATCACCGCGATGCTCGGCGACGACGAGTCCTGGAAGGCGATGGTCTCCTTCTGCGAAACAGTAATGTCCCAGAAGGAGGCCACGAGCGGATGAGAGAGGAGGCCGCCGACGTGGCCTCCATCCGCGGGCGACGAATGGGGGTGCGCAGGAGGCGCTACTTAATGCGCCTCCAGTAACGCCCTTGTGCCCGTGTCGGGCTGGGATGGGAAACCGGTCCTGCTAGACACGGCGTCGTCGGGACTGTTCAGAGGTTAACCGGACAGTCCCCAGAGAGAAGTCTGGCTTTTTCCTCCTTTTTGATCCTGTTGCCTGCAGATCCGGGACCCTCCAATTAAAGCGGCTGAAGGCTCCCGCAGGGGTTTAGTACGGTATTGCACTCCCAAAGTGCCGAGTCCGACATAGGTCTAGGACTGCCGACCCGGGCGTCCTGGATAGCATCCGTAAATGGATTCCCCTGCGATAAAAAAAAAGACATTTTAAAGTATTTCAGGCTACTTATATAAGTATAAAAGTACTTACCTATTTGCTTTCTTCGCAATTCCATATTGATAACAGAGATATCATAGAAATCTTTTTCGTATATTTTCCAATCTTTTAATGTATATGGCCCGTGGCGCAGTTAGCAGTGGCCCTGTTTTCTGCTCCAGGGTTGTGGGTTCGATACCCGCTCCGAGTCCGAGAGAGTATAATATGTATTTATTTATATATGTATTATTTATATGTATATTTAATTAAAAAAAAAATGTATATCAGTCAACTGTTACCTAAAACACAGGCATTAAGTTGCCTACCTTAGGGACAGACGACCGTGTGTGTAGGCTAAACATATTTATATTTATTTATATTTATATTTATATTATATCTCATGATACGTTGATGAACGGAACAGTGTCCATGGAGGAGCAACGGGCTAAGATGAAGCCCAAAGTAAGATTATGTGGCAGCAGATACAGCACAAAAAATGTAATAACTGTGTAGTGTGAATATTAGTAAAGAATAGTATAAATTGAACAGAATAAAACCGTCACTGTCAGACAAGGTTCTTACTTTTCTAGGCGGTTTTAGAATTATTGATCTGAAGTCCGATATAAAGTGCACGTGGATAAACATAATATAGAAAATCGAGATATTTTAAGCAATTTTTTACAGATGTAATCGATATGGATGTTATTACAAAACTTGGCGTCTATTAATAATACCAAGATCTTTTATATTAGTAACTTCTGCGAGCGGAATATTATTTAGTTTATAACTTCTGTCGTATCTAGAATGTGATCTTATAAAACGAATCACTTAATATTTATCTACGCTGACGTAGATGCAGATTGTTTTACTACTACTACACTACTAAATATATCAGCTTTTGAATGTCTACTGCTGAACATAGGCCTCCCCCTTGATCACTGGCAGGTTTACTAATACTCGACACGGGAATCTGATGTATGGATGGACTAATAGATTTTTCAACTTTTATTGGATATAACAATAGTATTTTTTTCTTTGCTAAAAATCTGATTATACATTAATTATTGACGGCCAAGTAGACGCAGTACTAACAGACTAGCGATAAAGCAGCAATGGCTACATCTGAAAAATAATATTACACGTTAATTAACTTATTCTTACTAACGAAAAGTGCGCAAGCAAAAGCAGTCTTAAGCTATAAAAATTAATGTACATAAAAATTAATGTACATGTAAATTAATATACATGCTAAATGTACATGCGACTTGATTGAAAAATAAACAGAAACAGATAAGACCTATTTTGTTTGTCATTATTACTCGTATATTATTGTTTACATGTATCTACATATTGACTTTTGATGTTATGCTTTCGAGGGTTATTATAAACTAAATATAATAAAAACTAAAAATATACCTTAAAAGTAAAAACTACATATATGTACTCGTATACGGTAAAGCTTGACGATCGTATTCGCAGCGGATATTATCATTTTTACAAATTTTCCTGGTTTAAGTGTTTGTTATTATGCTCCTCCACACTAGATCTCGACAATCACGTAAAGTCATCGGTCTTGATTTTACTATAAGCATCCAATAACGATACTAGCTCTTGGAAAACGAAAATTATCCGTCAACCTACAGTGGAGCATTGTGCTTTTTCTACATAGAAGAAGTGTTAGTGCTTGATTACACGTCGATTATGTCTGTCTCGATGGGGTAGTATCAGACTCAGTGTCTGAAGTCACACACACACACACACAATGACATATAATAATTAATTCATGCTGAATTTTAGAGAGAATGTGGCACTCACTCATTTCAAAACTATTGTTAACTTAAAATATAACAATTCAGACAAAAAGATAGTGAATTATCGAAATATAAAAATCATAATCTAAATAATTGTTTTTATTTCTAATAATTTGTGCGAAGAAAAACATTTTAACGATGTGTTCTATCGAAGAAATAAGCCAGAAAAATATTTGTACTGAATAATAAATATTGAAAACAAAAAAAAAAAAAAAAATTTCTGGATATAATAATTCATTATAAGCCGAAACATCAAGTCCTCTGGTTTCCAACAAACAACAATATTGTAATACGATACCATTGTTCAGCTGTCAATTTAATGTCAGGGACAATCAAGAATTAGATGGGATCAGAATACAACCGGAACAGTTTTTGTGATATAATCGTTGTGTTAATAACGTGTCACGTGAAGCTAATGTTACAGATTGTATTAAAAGAAAACACTCCTTTTCCGATCCAATCGATAAACTTCAGTAAAAAATTAATCTGTAAGCTCTTATATAGTCAGTAGTTAACATAAGGTTTACCAGTGTTTTTTAATGAAAAAAAAAAAATGAAAATAAATGACAACTACAAGACAGTTAGTACTAGGTGTAGCACTGACTTGATACCAAGGCTTTTTAATTTTATTTGTTCGTATGTGTGATATTTTTAGGTTCAATAACATGATATAGTCAATAAAATGATAAGTTGTTAATAATGAACTATAGAAATTATTAAAAATGATTAAATTAAGTATTTATATAAATAATTTTATTACTTATGAAACCAAGATAGAGCACTACATAAAATGTATGGATGTTAGCTAGAAGTGCACGGGTTTTTATTCGTGTTACTATTGAATTTGTTAGTACTGAATTAGTTTAAAATCTTGTGCTTCTCGATGAAGGGAAATATTGCGAAAGAATGTTTATTAAAATATATATATATATATATATATATATATATATATATATATATATATGACTCATATATCTGTCGTACTTCTTGTCACTTGGCACAATAAGAAACATCGTGGTGGAACGAGATAAAGGTTTATTTTTGAAGATCGTTTCAGCAAACTATACGAGTAGCTGTAGTTTAGCATAAAAATGTTAAAATATTAAAATGAACATTTAAGTTGGTACACCTGTGTTCCTTAAAACATTATATATATCGCCGATGAAGAGTCAATAAATAATAACTGCAAAAAATGCAACTTTTCAGGAGACGAAAAAAACGTTTCAAGGCCGTAAAATGTTTTTTACTATATTTTATTTTTTAAATGTTTCAATTATACAATTATACATATTATCCGGTCTCCCTTCAGACATTAATAACAGCTACATGGTACGACCTAAAGCAGATCCTTATTTCATCTCTCTGTATAAATGGTGGGAGCAGACTACCAAACTGACCATCACAAGATTTTTGGAACATTGTTGTACTTTATTATTATAGCCTAAATCCTGGTGGTCGTTGGTTCGATTTCCGCTCGGGGCAGATATTTGTATTGGTACGAATATTTGTTTCTGGTCTGGGTTTACGCAGTTGTGGGTCGCTAACATAAAAAAAAAATCTGATAACTTTTATTAGGCTAAGTTATAAGTAACACTAATTATTCTTAATTTGATCAAAATAACTTCACAAATTTTTGAGGTTAGCTCAGTCAAACAGGTATACAAATAAAAACCCTTTAAAATATTGTTTTGTTTCAGTAGCGTAACTACAACATATACCGTGTATGTTGATCTAGCTTTGACTTGATTATAATATGTTTAAATAGAAGACGTACAGATAAAGCAGTAGAATTTGATTAATACATTAAAGGATTGTACAAAAGGCAGCCTTAATGCTAAAGTCATTCTTTACCAGCCAACCTCAGAACGTACAAGAGAGGACGCTTATTTGAATGATATGTTGTATGTTTTTAAGATTATTGAATGACGTGATCAATTTTAATTTTGAAAAGTCATCGGAGGAAAATGACACTTGGACTAACCCGTTGGTTGAAGGTTTGATTCCCTCTATGAGTCTGGGTTTAATATGTGTATTTTTATTACATATTTTTACTAAATATATATATATATATATATATATATATATATATATATATATATATATATATATATATATATATATATATATATATAAATAATATCTTAATATATATGGCAGTCGGCTGTTACTTAAAGCACAGGCAATAAATTGCCTACCTTAGGAACAGACGACCGTGTGTGTTTGTTTACCAACTGCATCTCTATCAGCCTGTAAACGTCCCACTGCTCTTAAAAGGCCTCTTACACATAGGAGCTTAATCCACCATTTTGGCAAATTTCCCTACCATGAGTAACGATAGTAATCAGGTGTCTATGATAACAACCGGGACCGACGGCGTTACGTACTTTTCCAGCAATGCCTTGGATTTGGAGACTCATAAGGACATACTATACCTAATAAATATAAGAGCGCTTCTCTCGTCAGGTGAGCCTTAACATAACTGTGAGAAATTAACAGGCTGTTACATGCTGGATCCAACAGGCTATTAGTGTAAAGGCTGATTTAGTTCGGTTAAAAATAATGTCTTAATTTTATAGGATTTTATTCTTAGGCACGACTGAATTTTAAATTGCCATTAAATCACGTGTTTTTTATGTCACTGTTATTCTGTTTTAAAAATGACAGTATAAAAATTAAAAGCTTCTTAAAATTGAGATGTTTAAAAAATGATCGTTAATATAAGTATCTAATATTTTATAGCTTGGACTGACGTTTTAATATCGAACTGTTATTCATTTAATTTATGTCACTTGAACTACGTATATTATTTATTATAAATATATAGTGTATTACCGTAATTGCTATTATTATTGACTCAATAAGGTCAACAGCACTTATTTAATTTATATTCCATGTAACTTACGGCCTTACTTGACGACTAGTGAAATACGAGGCAACATACATATGTACACCATTAAATTTAAATAAGATAACTGAGTTGTTACGTTTACTAATTGTTTAGGACCTCGACATTGATAATAAAAAATAGTTTTTACCACTAAAGTCGGTCAAAAAATATAGTGGCTTTAAGAATCACTTAAAAATAAAGACTTTACATCTTTCAATGTGCGATACCTGAAACAGGTCAATTCGTTTATTTAAGAGTGCTTTAGATAGCTTAATTATAAGTGAAGGCTAATAACTAGCCGCTAGACAAAGACATCGTGCTACGATACGAATAAGAGCGCAGTAGTTTATAACAGTTTGTAAATATCGCACTGATTGGCAGGGCATCTTCTTCTATAGAAGGAAAGGATTGGAAGCTCAATTTACCATGCTGAACTACTGATTGGCTGATTAGCCGAACTATGTAAAACCACGTCAAATAAATTAAAAATGGAAACGTATATAAAAATTTTCTATCCATTCAACTAAGGTAACTTTAAAAAAATATTTAATATTCGATAAATAAGAAACTTGTTTATAATTTCATGCTTTAAGATTAAAAGAATATAAGTCTTACGGCGAGTTGCACGAAACCGTCGCTAATTTTCCGTTAGTTAAGTTGCAATTAATCTTAAAATTAGTTGATCTCATGATTAATTTAAAGCTGTTGGAATTAATCATCCGTTAGATAGGTCTTTAATTAAACTAAATTTTTTTGTTAACTTAATCAGATGTAGGTTTCGTGCAACAGATAATCACGATTCTTGTGATTAAATTAGTTTAATAAACACTTAAATTTTAAAATTTGTTTCGTGCAACTCGGCGTTAGTCTCGTATACTATATGTTAACATATTCTGCATAGGAGACAGTCTTGACATCATTAAAAGGAGTAAAAAGGAAGTTTCTCCTAATTTCTACAGTTTTGTAAACTTAACGACATATGACATATGTTTTGAAACTGATACAGAGTTAATACTGGTACGCTAAGAAACTTTTAGGTTTTTTCTTAGTAAAGAAAATTTTTAGGTTTTTTCTTAGTATAGAAAATTTTAATATACGTTTCCATTTTTAATTTATTTGACGTGGTTTTACATAGTTCGGCTAATCAGCCAATCAGTAGTTCAGCATGGTAAATTGAGCTTCCAATCCTTTCCTTCTATAGAAGAAGATGCCCTGCCAATCAGTGCGATATTTACAAACTGTTATAAACTACTGCGCTCTTATTCGTATCGTAGCACGATGTCTTTGTCTAGCGGCTAGTTATTAGCCTTCACTTATAATTAAGCTATCTAAAGCACTCTTAAATAAACGAATTGACCTGTTTCAGGTATCGCACATTGAAAGATGTAAAGTCTTTATTTTTAAGTGATTCTTAAAGCCACTATATTTTTTGACCGACTTTAGTGGTAAAAACTATTTTTTATTATCAATGTCGAGGTCCTAAACAATTAGTAAACGTAACAACTCAGTTATCTTATTTAAATTTAATGGTGTACATATGTATGTTGCCTCGTATTTCACTAGTCGTCAAGTAAGGCCGTAAGTTACATGGAATATAAATTAAATAAGTGCTGTTGACCTTATTGAGTCAATAATAATAGCAATTACGGTAATACACTATATATTTATAATAAATAATATACGTAGTTCAAGTGACATAAATTAAATGAATAACAGTTCGATATTAAAACGTCAGTCCAAGCTATAAAATATTAGATACTTATATTAACGATCATTTTTTAAACATCTCAATTTTAAGAAGCTTTTAATTTTTATACTGTCATTTTTAAAACAGAATAACAGTGACATAAAAAACACGTGATTTAATGGCAATTTAAAATTCAGTCGTGCCTAAGAATAAAATCCTATAAAATTAAGACATTATTTTTAACCGAACTAAATCAGCCTTTACACTAATAGCCTGTTGGATCCAGCATGTAACAGCCTGTTAATTTCTCACAGTTATGTTAAGGCTCACCTGACGAGAGAAGCGCTCTTATATTTATTAGGTATAGTATGTCCTTATGAGTCTCCAAATCCAAGGCATTGCTGGAAAAGTACGTAACGCCGTCGGTCCCGGTTGTTATCATAGACACCTGATTACTATCGTTACTCATGGTAGGGAAATTTGCCAAAATGGTGGATTAAGCTCCTATGTGTAAGAGGCCTTTTAAGAGCAGTGGGACGTTTACAGGCTGATAGAGATGCAGTTGGTAAACAAACACACACGGTCGTCTGTTCCTAAGGTAGGCAATTTATTGCCTGTGCTTTAAGTAACAGCCGACTGCCATATATATTAAGATATTATTTATATATATATATATATATATTTAGTAAAAATATGTAATAAAAATACACATATTAAACCCAGACTCATAGAGGGAATCAAACCTTCAACCAACGGGTTAGTCCAAGTGTCATTTTCCTCCGATGACTTTTCAAAATTAAAATTGATCACGTCATTCAATAATCTTAAAAACATACAACATATCATTCAAATAAGCGTCCTCTCTTGTACGTTCTGAGGTTGGCTGGTAAAGAATGACTTTAGCATTAAGGCTGCCTTTTGTACAATCCTTTAATGTATTAATCAAATTCTACTGCTTTATCTGTACGTCTTCTATTTAAACATATTATAATCAAGTCAAAGCTAGATCAACATACACGGTATATGTTGTAGTTACGCTACTGAAACAAAACAATATTTTAAAGGGTTTTTATTTGTATACCTGTTTGACTGAGCTAACCTCAAAAATTTGTGAAGTTATTTTGATCAAATTAAGAATAATTAGTAAGTAAGTAGTAATTAATAATTAACACTTAAATTTTAAAATTTGTTTCGTGCAACTCGGCGTTAGTCTCGTATACTATATGTTAACATATTCTGCATAGGAGACAGTCTTGACATCATTAAAAGGAGTAAAAAGGAAGTTTCTCCTAATTTCTACAGTTTTGTAAACTTAACGACATATGACATATGTTTTGAAACTGATACAGAGTTAATACTGGTACGCTAAGAAACTTTTAGGTTTTTTCTTAGTAAAGAAAATTTTTAGGTTTTTTCTTAGTATAGAAAATTTTTGTTTGTTATTCCGAATAATTTTATGCTTGCTATACACTTCATGGATACAAATGTTTAAACATACAAAAATTTGTCTAAAAAGATATCTCTATTTAAATTTCAAACGTGTTTATTCGGATAAATATTTTGTTTCCAACATTTTATTATGGCTTATTTTTTTCGTAGAATGTGGAATGTCCTAATTACACGAAAATAATAGTTTTATATTAGGTCGGGGGAAATATTTCTTCGTATTTTAAAAATATATACACATTCAACGTGTTTTTTTTTTCAGTTTAATTACATTTAATTATAATATGTGTATAAGAAAATGTTGTTCGAAAAATTATTGCTATCTTATACGTAGTGACATAATTGCGTTCCTGTAGAAATCTTGAGATTTTTCATAAAAAAATGCAAAAAGTAGTTTTGACAATTCTCTTTTAATGTTAACCTAAGACTACCCAAATAATTCTGGAGAGATCAAAACGTGAAAATCTGAGGGTGCAAGGTCAGGACTATATGGTGGATGCATTGACACTTCCCAACCAAGGTCTGTCCATTTTTGATTTGTGATCAAAGACGTATGTGGTCTATCATGACGAAAGACCACTCCTTTTCATTAAATTAATTCAAGCTGTTTTTTCTCAATTTCTTGCTTGAGTCTCATGACTTGTTGGAAGTAGAGATTCCGGTTTTGCCCGGCGGTAAAAGCTCATAATAAACGATGCCCTTCTAATCTCATCGTAAACACAGAATCACCTTATTGGATTATAATGCGGATTTACTAATCTGTGGAGCTTGACTATCCTTTGATCATGATATTTCTCCCACGTACTTGTCGTAGGTGATCCACTTTTCATGACCAGTGATCAATATTTTCAAAAATGGTTCAATTTTATTGAATTTCAATAGAAAATTACAAATGAGTACACGATTCATTAGGTTTCTTTCAGTAAGCTCGTGTGGCATCCAAATATCGAGCATATTTGTATAGCCAGACTTTTTGAAATAAGTAAAAACTGTTTTGTGGTCCTCAGTTCCTTTGCTATGTCGTAACTACTAATATGCCGATCTTGCTCTACATTTTCACAAATGATATTAATTTTATCCGTATGAGGGCGACCAGAGGAAGCTGCATGACATCAAAATTCCCAGACTGAAAACGCTTAAACCAACTTTGTGTTACTCTTACTGAAAATGCAATATGTTCATGAACGTCACCAAATTTTTTTCGCGGCTTGACTCGCATTTTACCCTTTTTTAGAATAAAGCTTCAGAATGTGTCGAATTTCTTCGTTAGATTCACTCATTTTGACGGAGAGAAAAACAATTGAAAAATGGTGGGAAAAGTGTTTTTTATTTTAATTTTTTTTCTTAATGTCCTATATTTATTTATATTAAAACCAACCAGATAAAAAGATTTTTCTTTAATTTAAATATACAAAATACAAAAAGACTTTTTCCCCGACCTATTATATTACAGTTGTTACGAGTCTGTCTGTGCGTTGAACCGATGAACTGATCAATGTTCATCCGGGTATATGAGCCTTAGTCTTTCAAGCGTGATTTACCGTTAATAGCTATTTAAAGATATTTATTATTGATCGTTGCATTAAATAATAATATAAAATATATAAAAAAAATGTACCATATATATATTTCGTTATGCATTATTAAATGTTATTAATAAGTCATAAATGTAACAGGTAATTGAAAAATAAAGACATGTTTTTAAATAAATATTTAGTGCATGTATTTCTTTCTTGATTTCACACACATAGTTACAACATTTCATTATCTTAACTAGAGTGACACGTAAAAGCATTCTTGACAGTGCCCCAAGCTCTAGTTATGAAGCACGGTGAGCGCACGGCCTTGCAGCGACCACCACCGTCAGGGCGGGGGCGCCTATGTTTGCGGCCGGTCTCGGCGACTTCGCCACTCGTACTGCGGTGATCAGCCGACCAACGCGCTTTTTCGAATTCGAACGGAGATGACAGATTGATTTTTTTAAAATCATGTGGTTTTGGTTCCTTTGCGTGGCTACGGCCGCGGTGTATTCGGTCGACGGTGCAGGCGCCGGTGCCGCCCGCCTCGTTTGTTACGTTGAAGGCGCGCGCGCATCCGATTTTACCGAGTGCACGCATCTCGTGTACGCGGGCGACGCGAGAGGAGACAAACTTAACGCCCTGCTGAAGGAATATAGGAAAAACAACCCGAGACTCAAGATTTTGCTACGTGTGAACGAAGCTGATGAGGTGAGTGTATTTGCAATCACTATTTGTAATTTCTGATAAAAATTAACACTTCGTTGTTATTTGAATACAGAAACTACACAAGTAACATTATATTTTTAATTGGAAAGTTAACTTATCGCCTTGTTACCCACTTTATAAGGTGTTTTTAAGGTCATATTTTGTGATAAACATAAATAGTAATAATAAGGAATAAGTTTACCAAAAAACCTATAAACCTATAAACCTATAAACAAAGAGTAATGTATAGACAAATGTTTATAACTTATTGAAAAAAAAAATGAGTTTAATAGCATAGGATTGGAGCTGATTTTAACAAATTCTTATAAAAGTATAAATGCTTAAATAATATGTATTTGCACTGTATTTTTTTTTATCTCCATACTTAGTAAATACTTTTTTGAATATTAAAACATATTAAATAATTTTTTTTTAATTTTCTTTATTAATATTCGAGTAAGGGTGGCATGTCCGTTATTTATATTACGACTAGCACTCAAACTAGAATTTATTAGTACATATTTGTTTATTATGATACACGAGTAGTCGAATTCAGATTATGTGTCTTTATGTCATAGTGTGATTGTTATTCAGAGTATGACGAAGAAAATATGAAAAACTACTTGAGCTTGAAAAATAATATATGTAGAATAAAGTTTTACGAAAAATTATAAATTTAAATAAAAAATGATTATTCCTTCATATGTCTAAATTTTACAAATTCACAAGATAATTTTTACAAAGTTAACAAGATGAGATGATAAAATAGGAAGGAATAAGTCTTTTAGCGAAATATTTAGTACCAATATGGTATAGCTTTAAAAAGTTTCTTATATATAATATTTTTGATATTTAAAAAAAAGTTTGAAATAATTAAAAAGAATCAAAATCAAAAACCCCATTAGTATTCTTGTTTTTAATTTTTCTTTTATTTTAATGGGCTCTACTAGATATAGGTATCTACCTAATGTTTGACAAAACTATTCAGTTAGTGCATAAAATATCTTTAGAAGAAATAGTAGAAATGATATTAAATAGCTCTCACGACCATTACAATAATTCAACATATACAATAAATATGTGGCTGATTAGTAGTAGCCCGCTTTATGAAAATACGAAATGACGAAAAAATAATAACTACGATTTTATCTTAGCGAATTCTACACTTGTCAGTTTGTGATTTTTTCATCTGTACTCCCTTTATTAATGTTAGATTAATAAACAAAAATATTTTTTCTTATATAGCTAGTTATAACCGACATTAGATCTTTTAAGCTTAGCTCTTCAGCTTTATTTTATTGGTACATATTTTAAACTACATAATATATTAAATTCTCGACGACTGTTCGGGTATAGTGGTACAAGTAGTCGCTTTAACGCCGGCGGTCACGTGTTCGATTTCCGCTCGGGACAGATATTTGTATTAATGAAAATATTTGTTTCCGGTCTGGATGTATGTCTTGATGGGTCTTCCCATCGTGTCTCGGAAAGCATGTCGGTCCCGGTAGTTACCTAAGACACCTGATAAAGATCGTTATTCGTGGTAGGGAAATTATCCGCCAACCCGCAGTGGAGCAGCGTGGTGGATTAAGCTCCAACCTTTCCCCTATATGGAGATGAGGCTTTTGCCCAACAATGGGACGTATACAGGCTGATTCAGTTGAATATATTAGATTAGACATTGGTTTGGCGCAGTGGTCACATCTAGCTTTTGCGCCAGCGGTCGCAGGTGGGCGACCGATAGCCAAATCCTTGTAGGGGCTAGTATATGCAGATATTTATCGGTATCTGGGCATGTTGTGTGTTTCTGGACACTACTATGGGCCGTTGCTTCTACGGCTTATATACATAAGCGTAATATAATAATATATAATTTGTTGTTTTAACGTAGGTACATGACATGATATCATATTTTGTTATATTGACCGTATTCAGCATGTTATGTACATACTTAGTCTTCGTTTTCAAGTTCTCAACAGTTATATAAGACATGAAAAACCTATCTACTCTATTAAGAAATTTGGACTGGCGGGATGCTAATTGCTCTCATTGTACGACTCGTGGTCATGCTAATGACTAATATTACAGACGGAGGTGCCTGTAACAGTAGCTTACGTAATTAGTGCCTAAAATAACAACACAAAAAGATTTTTTTTTAATCGCCTATTTATTTTTAGACGACGCGTTAGTGCAGTGAGACGAGCGGATTCGAAATCAGAAAACCCTGGTTCGAATCCAGCTGTCTATAGACCAATTTATTTTAAGCGGCGCGATGGCCGAATGGATAGTAAGCTTGGTCATAGCAACTGGCTTATGCGCTAGCGGTTGCGGGTTCGATCCCCGCACATGACAAATATCTGTATAGGCCATACGGGTATTTGTCGTGGTCTGGGCGTTAGTGCTTGTGTGTTGTGTGTCTTTCCGGACCCCCGACCCAGGTAAACATCCTTTATTTTTAGAATATGAATGTAATGCATCTTGTAGCACTGTTGCAGGCTTAACCATTGCATTTGGATACAGGTACCATAATGATTATAGATACCTGAAAAAGCGAATCCGTATATAGATTTATGAGTACTTGTAACTTCAAAAAGGTTTTTCTTATAAACATTTGATCAACCAATGTAAAAATATATCAATAATATTAATAAATAAATTTGTTTAACATATACACACTCGTCTGTTCTTAAGGTAGGCAACTTAATGCCTGTGCTTTATGTAACAGCCTAATGATATACATATATATATATATATATATATATATCTATAATATAAAAATAAGTCGGGTTTTCCTTCCTGACGCTATAATTCGAGAACGCAAGAACCGATTTCCACGGTTTTGCATTCGTTGGAAAGGTCTCGGGCTCCGTGAGCTTTATAGCAAACAAAATTCAGGAAATTTTTCAAAAGAAAAGCAGGAAAACAGGGAAAATCATTTTTCACATACAGCGCAATCTCTTATAAATAGGATGTACTACAAACCAATATGGTTTTGCATGGCGGAAGTACGTGGTGTGAGTATCCATCACGAAAATAAGTTGGTGGCGAAACGGAGTTCGCCGGGTTTGCTAGTATATATATATATATATATATATATATATATATATATATATATATATATATATATATGTATATATATATATATTTGTAATAAATATGAGTACATGCTAATAATACGTATTATTACACCCAGATTCGGGTCGGAAATCGAACCCACAACCTTGGAGCAGAAAGCAAGGTCACTGCCAATTGCGCTAACGTCCCAATCAAAAAATGGTAGATTTTCTCAATTTACCTCTTTTCATTTATCGTATTTTACGAAGAGCGCTTACATGTCATAAAAACCTACCTACATGATATTCACAAGCCTTTATGTAATGTTTCATCAAAATCCATGTTGTATTTTATCGTAAAAGAGCAATAAATATCGTTTTTATCTCATTTTTACATTTGTATTTTTATTTTTTTTGGTTTCTTTTATAACATATATTAATTAAGTATTAATAAAGAAGTTGAAAATAGACTATGATACATTATGTTTATTGGTTCTTTTAATTTTTTTTCAACTTTAAGATACTCGCAGTTTTACATTTAATGCATTTTTATACATGTTTTATTGACTTCCACTTGGTTTTACACATCATTAAATTTTATAATTAATCTTAAATTAGTCACGTATAACAATGTCAACCTATCATACGAGTATAAGTCAAGATTTCAAATTTACTTCATTTCCACTTTACTAATATTAAATATAAATAAGTATATTATTTAAATTCGTGCTAAGTATTTTATCGTTTTGAAAATAATACACGTATGACTGACTCGTTGGTACAATTGGCTATTTTTAGGGTTGTGGATTCTATTTCCATCCAAATCTGATAGCTGTAATATTTACATATGAATTATGCATTTTTTAAATATATAAATATTTATAGATATAAGTCAGCTGTTATTTAAAACACAGGCATCAACTTTAGAGTTTGCTTACCTTAGAAATAGACGACCGTGTGTGTATGTTAAACACATTAAAAAAATTGTTACATTGAAGACATTATATATAACTAATTAAGTTTATGGATTATGTTATAAAAATTTCACCTCGGAAATAAGGTCTCTGCGACTTTCGTAACTGCCCGTTTGCCTTTAAAAGCCGTGTGAGAACCCAACAAAAGTGTAATATCGAGTAACTTACTTAAAATTATACGCAATAGTAGGGCATATTCATTTCCTTCGTATTATATGCCTTATATTAATTTTGTTAAGTGCAGTTGCAACTATGTCGATGGTAAAGGTAACTTTGTGCAGGTGACGTCATTACTGGTCGGCTTATTGCCAGGTACTCGGCCTCGCAAGGCGCGCCGGAAAACATCTGTAGTCTTACGTAAAACCATTGTATGTTAACTTATCTCATGTGTAACACACTTAAAGCTTACAATAATATTCTTTGATAATAATCAACATAGCACCTTTGTAAACAGGTCGGATTGGAAAGTTTGTATACGTGCTTACAAAAAAAAAAAAAGTGTATTAATAAGATATTAATTCGAAAATGAATGGTTAGATAAGGTTATCTTTATTATGGGATTATAATAAATTTTAATTTCATAATCCGCGGAACTTTGTGGCGATAAATAAAAAGTTACTAAAAACTGACTTACAAAAACTCAAAATATAGAAAATCATATATGATATAGAAAACGGTTAACAATTCTGAGGAAGATATCGGCGAACATACAAAAATACATAGAGAGGAATATAGAAGCTTCGTTTTTGAAGTCCGTTAAAAAGGAGTCCAAGTCGCCTAGCAATGAGACATATTCTTTACACTTCAGACTTACAGGTTATTAGAGAAGACAACAGTCAAATAAGAAATTAAAAAATAAATAAATAAACTAAAATATTTAAGCATAATTAATTTTTGAGCTATATACAAGAGATACCAGATTTCAAATTTAGCTAAGAATCGTCTTTTAAACTGTTAGTTGTTCCATTTACGAGATAGTCTGAAATTGGAGTCGTATGAATTAACTTCGTATTGATTATACAAAAAATAATAAAAATAAATTCTAAAACGTGGAATGTTGAATATTATCATCTTCTTTATAAATATCATATAAATATCATTAAAGTATAACACGATCTTATTCATCTAATTTTGACCATATTAGGGAGCGTATCCACTTTATTTAGCCTTTAATTTTGATGATAAATTTCATATGAATATGTGTTTTAAATCTTCGAAAGAAATAAAAGAAGTCTTCTGTATAATTTTTTTTTATATTTATGACATTATATGTAATATTTTTCTTTATATTTTTCTACTAGCTGTACCTACATATACGACTTCTTTCGCGTTTGCCATTCCTTTCATTATGCCTATAAAGGCTTATATCGGCTTTGATTATACTTATAAAAATAAGCCCGCCTTTTCAAAAATATAATAATAAGATATTGTGCAAAAAAGCATTAAATAAATAAACACAGTAGGAACGTCTGCTTAAAATGAGTCGTAAGTTCAAGGATTTCTCTATATTTCGGGTATCAAGTTATTTTGGAACTAGCACTAAGGGTTATGATGTCTGTTATTTCTGAACTAACAAACCAAAGATCTTGAAATATTTACGAATCAATCTTTAAAATCAAAATAAAAATAATTATTGAAATCTATCTACGCGTTAATAAATTACAACTAAGTACCTATGAATTTTGATTATCGTTCTCACTCCCACGGGAAACTGAATTTTGGTGATAAAAGATTTTCAATGTCCTAGCTCGTGGTGTGAACTCAAATCATGCCCAGATTCATTTAAACTCGTTCAGAAGTTTTGACGTATTGCACGACTACGACAAACAAAACCGAAAAAGGGAAGCGCCCTGCAATAATTTTTCGAAATGTATTCACTGTACAGAATTGGACCCTTGGACAGTTTTATTATGAGTATAGATTCAGAGCTAAGTTCATATTGTCATGTTTAACGCTCTGGCGTAAATTAAAACTCCTCCTCTGATTTTTGAGCTTTAATTAAGTAGTCCGCATTCCTTTATTAAGTAGCTTATGAAATGGAATATTGAAAAAAAAACACATAATTGTTCGCTGCAAAAATAATTTATTTAAATGTCAAAGTATACATTCGTGTCAGGTACGATAACATCACTATTATAAAAAAAGTGTCTTGAATTTCTGCGAAGCAGATAATTCATAGCGGATTTTATTACAATTTTATCTAATTTTATAGATCTTTTTAACATACATAATCAACGGCTGTGGAATCGATTACTTCTTAAATAAAAATCGGTTTTTCATTTTTAACAAAAGCCTAAGCCTAATTTTTCGTAGAACTTTCACTAAGGCGTCAAAAACATTGAGATTGCTATCTTAAAATTGTTCAAATGGAATGTTTGTTTATGATAAAAATCTTTAAATCGATTGTAACTTAATTTCTTTGTAGGTACCGTATCCGATGTTTCATGGAATTTTTAGTAATGCTGTGAAATCTAATTATAGACTTTTTAGCGACATGTAATTATTAAATTATATGACATGATTTTGTTTTAGATTCAAATATCTAAACATGAGCATTACACAATTTTCGTGTTACATTTTACATTCCAAATGATCAAAACAACCATGAAAGCGTGTGTAAGTACGTGTAATATTTGTTGTCACTGAGAAACAATATAAATAAATAACTGCTTTAACTTAGAAATGCTATAGCTCCAACGGCATCCGTAGAATTCTGTCTGAGGTCCGGACACACAATACAAATGCGTTGTGAGCGGCGATCGAACCCGCGGACGCTAGTGCAATAGCCATTAGCCATTGACAAAACTGTTGTCAATACTAAAGAGTTTCAAATTAAGGAGTATCTATACAAAAAAAAATCTCTTTCTTACAATATACTTTCGTTAACTATTGAAAAATGATACAGAACCCTTCTTGTCAGAGTTCTATATTATTAACATAATTGTCTAAATATCTGCCTGCTACAAAGAATAATTTGTTTATCATTATTTTTTCATATCAAGATTGTTTTACCACACGATTGATACAAATATTATGTTAATGCATAAATATTTCTTCCTTAGTGTGCCATATTTGGTAAATCAGGTAATTTAGACGATATCCGTGTGCATTTATTATTAAATAAAATTCGTTAAAATTATTATTTGAATAGAAATAAAGATCTCTGTAAAATGTTAAGGTCTCTATTTCATCTTTAAGCAATATAATTTGAACGAATATATCAACCGGCAGACGTCTTTTTTTAGATTTTTTTTAATCTAAACTGGAATTCTTTCATGTCATGTTTTGTATTATGCCAAACCCAACCAGCAACAGTGAGCACCGCAATGGAATCTAAAGTGAGTCGTCGTTGTAGATAAAATTGACTTTAAAAATACCATTTACATTAGTTTTCATGTCATCTGGTGATTTTATTTATTTTAAATCCTGTAGTACTTAAATGGAGTACTCAAAATAATGTAATAATTTACTAGTAGTACTACTACTTCAAATAATGTAAATAAAATTTATCAGTGTTATGTTCAATATGCCGAAATTAGACATTTTTAGACTCATGAGAGTTATACAGAAATCCTTACACCGAAGAAACGTTAAATTGTATTGTTTTTCTGTAGGTAATTAAAGAAATTTGTAAAACGTCTCGAACTCAAGGGCCCCCTGTAGGACGAGAATTCTCTGTCAGGAATTCATAAAAACGCACAAATATTTGTCACGAGCGAGAATTGTACCAACAACTAGCGTAAAAGCCAACTGCTATGACTACTGCGTCAACACGCCCTCAAATATATAAAATAGTAAAATATAAAAACAACTTGAATACTTACAACTTGCAAAGTGAGTAGGTTTGCAGTTGACTTAATGATCTCTAAGGCTCTATGTATTGACAAAATACAGCTTCTTACTAAATGTATATGAATGATCACTGAAACTTTTACAGTAAAAGCAATTTTAAGGTGTTTCTTTCTGCCTGTCAGTCTATAATCCTCGAAAAGATGGAATCGTTTTGGCGAGACATTCACGGACAGATATTCTAAGGAGTAATTTGTGCTACTTTTATTTTAGAGTAGGAATTACACAATAAACTACTCAAAAAAATCACTTTTAATAAATTCCACGAGGACAAAGTTGAGTGTAGCGGCAGTATGTGAACTGAAGTTTTTCTTTAATTTTCATGTAATATTACAATAAATTGACAAGTATCTGACTCTTTTCTTTAGTGGTGCAGTAAAATTTTGTTTATTAATTTATTTTACAGCGAAAAATACCTTATAGTTTTTGACAAACTAAATTAAATATCAGGCAAAAAATGGCGACAATTTTAGAATTTGTTGACTAGAAACTTGATTTTTTAACCGACTTCAAAAAAGGAGGACTTTCTCGATTCATCTGTTTTTTTTTGGGTGTTTGTTACGCGATTAATCCGTCAGTTATGAATTGATTTTGATGATTCTTTTTTTTATCGGTAGGTCTTACTTCAGAAATGGTCCCATAAAAATTTATATTGGAATCAATTTAGCGCTTTTAAGGAAATCAACAAAACATTTAATTAGAAAAAAAATCAACAGAAACCAAAATGGTTGCTACCGACTCCAAAAATAGCCGATCATTTATAAGTATAGATAATTTCGTTGATCATCCTTTGTTTTGAAGTAATTAAAATATTATATTCTACTTTTTAGTTTAACTTTTACATATAGGTATAAATATAATCATGAAATCGTTTTTTTTTTCTAAAATTAGGTAATTTAATTTTAATACAACTTACAAAACTTTAAGAGCTTTTTTTATATACTCTCACAGCTTATAAATGTTCTACTCCTGGACATAGGCGTCTTCTTGAAAGAATTTGGTGGAAGCTAATAGCTTAATCCACCACACTGCTCTACTAAGGAACCGGAAGTTTTAGAAACTTTTCTTTTCTTTACCCGACTGCGACAGAAGGAGGGTTATGTTTTTCGAGTGTATGTATGTATGTATGTATGTATGTATGTATGTATGTCCATATCTTTGGCACGCCCTACAGCCCAAACGGCTGGACGGTTTTTGACATATGACGTGTCGTTGGATTTGTCTAAGTTGTAGTAGTGACATAGGCTATATAAATTTTCAAAATGGCGGCCACAAATGGCGGAATGAGGGGGGGGGAGTTGAATTTTTTTTCTTACTGTAGCAATATGGGTATCAAATGAAAGCTAGTAAATTGTTTTATTCTTTTTAGTTTATAATAAGAGTATTTTACGCAGTCGGGTTTTTTGATTTTTTTAATTAAGCATACTTGTTGGGAAGTTTTAGAGGTGCAGTGAGGTAGATTTCAAATTGGCTTAGTAATTTATATTAATTTGTACATTATAATACCACGTTTTCTTGAGTAAAATAGTCTTAACCATTTTGCGTGTAATGTTTTAGGAGTTAGAACAACAGTGTAAGATGTTAAACGGTAAAAAAAACTATTTATCATTTATATACGTATTACTCTTCATAATTGACTTTTCTTGAAACTCTTAAACCATTTCAAGCTTAATAATGAACTTTGCGCCAACCGTTTGTCTGTTAATGACTCGAAATGGTTTTTAAACAAAACCGAGACGGAACTATTAATATGAATGATTTATTCGTTCATTCGTTCAATGTTTTTTGGCCTTGGACTGTGTGTCAAGGTCGCGTGTTATGTATCGATAGAGTGACAGCTCTCTCTCTTGGATTGGAATGTCGTTCAGTGAGTATTGTCTTGAGTTGAGTCACAAACTAGATCAGTGATAATATGATTTATTGATTGTTATCTTGATTGCTCTGTTTTATAAATATTTTTATATTAAATGATCTGCTGCCCATTGTCATATATAGCACGAGAGAAAATCTAAATGCGTGACCAATTGAAACACAAATATTAAATTAACAGGATGCCAACTTCCATTGTAACCTTGAATTGTCAAAATGTTTTAAGGCGCAATAAAGAAAATAATAAAGGATTCTAATTTTTGGGTCTTTACTCGCCTAACAAAATGCAACTAAACTAGTTATTTTTCTAGAAAGTTTTTCTTTAAAGCAAATATTTCGCCACGGACTCGCACTCACGGGGATTCATCAGAAGTCTATGATAACAACCAGGACCGACGAATTTACGTGCTCTCTGAGGCACCGTAGGAGAAATTAATATTTGCACAAATACAAATCTGGTCGAGCGGGAATTAAAGGCGCGAGTGCCGGCGTTGAAGTGACTATTAGGGCCACTACACCAGAACTTTTATCGGTTATATAGATACGTAATATTATGAAATAGATTTCATTCGTTTTAGTTTTATCAATGTTGGTATGTTGTGATGGAAATCATACATAAAAAAATCTAAATTCTGCAAAGTTATATCATTTTATAGATTTAGCTTTCAAGTGTATATTATTTCTAATGGAAGTACTAGTTCTATTTTAATTATATCTCGTAAAATTAAATTCTATTTATACAAGTAATACATATTTAGCAATCATCCTTGAAGACGCGCACTAAGTCTACTATAATTATAATTCCGACATTCAATTAGCGAAGACAGATCGACTTTATAATATATCGACTAAGCTCAGATCAATGAAAGGCCAAGTCGAGACCAGTCACGATCAATTTATTGACTAGGCATTGAACCGAAGTACTTTCTTTATTTTGAAGCTAGCCTGCCCCGGCTTCGCACGGGTATTTAACTAAAATTTTAAAAATTAAAAATTTATATTTTTTATCACCTACATGCGCCATCTATCGTATAATAGTAGAATATCGTTTTTATATTTAGTGACATTTAACATAATAGTACCTATATTAATTGAAAATGATGTTTATCTAAAATATTAAAACGATTTCTATTCCTATCCGACATAACAGTAAACTTTTAAGTTTAGCAAAATAATAAATAACTCAAAAATAAGTTTTGTGAATTTTTAAGATTCCTTAGACCAGATGGCGTTGGCGGCGTAGGTACCTATTTCTATTTTCTTAAATATTTATTTTTACATTTAATTACAATGAAACAAAAACTAAATTATACTGTGAGTTATGTTTAATTTTTATGTATTAAAGTTATTTACATTGGCTTTGTACTTTTTACGTGATACGTGAACAGAGAAAAACACGATAAGAGATGGCGCTGATACAAAAAAAAAACGCGCTATTGAAATTTATTCTTGATGATATATAGTGTATTAATAAAACGGAGGTTTTAACAGATTTAGACCCAGTTTCACCACTTGCTATTAAGTTCCGGCTAACCTAATTGGCACTTTTTTGACAGGTAATTGTATGGGTTACCTGTCAAAATAAGTACCAGTTAGGTTATCCGGAACTTATTAGCAAGTGGTGAAACTGGCCCTTATTATTTGTATAGATTTGATTAATTAATCTGCAATTTATAGCTTATCTTGAATTGGGTGCTCCGGCGTAATCTAAGACAGTATGTCAATGTCTACGTGGTAGACTTATTAGTAGCAGAAGATTCATAAAATATGTATATTATGTGATAAGTTTGGCCGCTTTAATACGATTTCATTATTTTTGAATAAATGTTTTCTACTTTATCACATTTTAATTAAAGCAAGATTATATTTTATCTATTTTTGATGAAGAAATGAACTAAACGAATGAAAATAGGTCTCGATTAATGTTTTTCCAACTAGTATAAGAGTAAACTTTAATAATATAAAAGTGTACTTTTCGGAAAATATCCAATAAAATCAGTAATCTGGTAAGAGCTCTCAATGTGTTAGAATAGTTTATCAAACCTTATGTATCTAACTGTATACACAATATATACCACGTAATTAAAAAAAATATCTTGAGGATAACTTATAGGCGACGCCAAGCTCAGATCTTCGGTGGCATTTTATATAATCGCTTTAGCCTATCGCAGTCTACTGCTGGACAAAGGTGTCCCCAGGTTTGCGCCAAATATCCCGGTTGTCCATAATTCTCATCCAGTGTCCGCTGGCGACCTTGCGCTTGCGCAGATCATCGGTCCGACAGGCCGGAGAACGCCCCAAGCTGCGTTTGCCGATACGCGTTCTCCACTCCAGGACATGTCAGCTCCGTTATATAAAAGAACATTTGTTTTTACAGCGAATAAGTTGCATATTTGTTTGTTTCTTTGAAATTCACTGATTAATCTAAATTTCTTTCTGCGTAATAAATCCCATTTATCAAAGAAGGTTTATCGACGCATAGAAGCAAATTTTAGTCAAGTTTTAATATAATTTTATTATAATTGAAGAAGTATTTGTTCAGCGCTATTACTAGAGATTTATAAAATGAATTTCAATATACTGTTTTCTTATATTTACGCGAATTTTACTCATTTAATTAAAAGTCTAAATCGGATTTTATCGCGTTTATTTGTTTTAAAACTTTACAGTTTAACGATTTTTAATTAAATTAAATTATTTCCCGACGTTTCGGACCCTTTACAGCGTCCAAAGGTTTTGTATAATAATATATTTAAGATTTATATCATATTAATATTTATTTTATAATAGGTCCTTACGTTTTATTTAACAACTGCAGCAAACGTATGTTTTGACAGAATTTATTACGTATTGTAAGCACGTGCGTGGGTCACAGAGCACCACAGATCACGAATATTTTAATCAATGCAACATATTTTAATCATAATAAATAACTATATGCAAAATACTCTCGTTAAAATATATATTGTCAAAATATATGGTTTTAAAACAATTATCATTACCTATATGTAATTTATTGTTTTTTTTTTCAATTATTTTGCGTCTGTCTGTTCTGTTTGTTTTAGTGATGATTTCAGAGGTGTAAGAATTTTTAAAAAGATTTACCGCCACTCGCGTTGATTTATAATATTTGTATATAAGTATATAATATATTTCTAATATACACTATATGTAATGCTGTAACTAGCTGAGTATTCTATGTATAATGCAGCTTTTTTATGAAGAAAGAAAAATTAAAATCATTTCAGTAATTGCAGAGTTTATTGATTACAAGCAAAAAAAAAAAAACTTAAACACAAACACCACATATTAGAAAGACAGGCAGTAATAATTAAAATAAATATATATTTTTATATGAGTAGGTCCTAGTCAAAAATATTATATTCTCTTAAAATAGTTTATTAAAGTAATACTCAGAATAATCATTGAAGGGAATTGAAGTTAACGTAAGACAGTCTATGACCATAAGTAAATATAATTATAATATGTTGCTAGTCTGATATATGGCGCCCTATATACGATAAACGTGGTTCCGTACACGTGCGAATTTCAAAATGTAACTGTCAGGTGTTTATATGGTTGTCAATTCTTTGACAATAATATATAGCTTGCTTGTGTACACAAATCCTTTAAGTCGACAGGTGTGGTAACCATTATAAAAAAAAAATAGTTTAATTTTTTGTACTTTTATTTTTTAGTATTTGTATCATGACAATTTTTAAACAATAATTTATTTCTTTAAGTAGACCAAATTTTTATTAAAATTAATGTACGTCTTAAGACAATAAATTGGGACAAATGTTATAGTTTCGTTGTTTAATATAACATAACCGTATTTTTTTTCTATTTTTCTATTTTTCTGTTATTCATTTCTAAAAAATTTTATAATGTTCTGACAACCCTAAACACCGATATATCAGGCCTCATTGGACAGGTTCAGTAAACCAATTACGAAATATTACTACATATGAAAGTGCTCTTAATATATTATTACGAATAATACATTTAGTATTCTAAATATTAAGTTCTAATATTTAAATGTACCAATGTAATGTTCTAATGTTTTAATGTATGTGTATGTAGGTGTATTTTAATAGTCTGCATCAGAAAATATAGAGTAATAAATGGATTATACAGTATTATAGACACGTTTCTTATGTATTTTCAATTACATATTTTCAATATAATTTTCAAGTTATATATTTTCAAATTTTTTGACTTTGACTTGTTTTTTTTTTAAATCTTATTAACATATTTTAATGAAGTTGAATTGTTGGAAAAATATTTTTGGAATTAAATGGACTTTCTATTGAAGAATGCTCTAAATTATAACACACACCGTGCTAGAATAGAGGTTTGTGGGTTCGATCTAATCTATTGCTGTTCATTTCCATAAAAAGAAAAAATATATACCACGTTGCTTGAGAATATGACTATCAAAAGTCACCATTAATACATCAAACATTACTATATATTTGTTGAAATCCATCGAGGTATTTAATTATATACAATATTAAAAGTTTGAAGAATATAAAAATTTAAAAACAAAAATGATAATGGTTTATCAATGGCTCAGCTAGTCCATATAGTTAATTGTCGTGGTCTGAGTTTGAATTTCTGTATATTTGGTTCCGGACCCCTGATATAATAATAAGGATTCTCGTCTTACTGTGGATGAGTTTGAGGGTGAAGTTGAGTGTGATATATAATAAATCGTTATTTTCCATACACTCAGTAATATAGCATCATTTCTTATGAACTCTTATTCAATTCCGAGTCAACTTTGTCATATCTTGTATCGGTTGGAATTTTAAGTATCTTTGTTGTTACAAAATCACTAGCTGATATTAAGCCGATCGGAATTTTTGATATTCTAATTTATTTTTATGTTTATCAAGATTGCGTAAGTCCAAAACGATCGCTCTGAATAAATAACAGTAAAATTTTAAGTGTAACACGTAGTTCTTAGTCGATGATTCGAGAATTATTCAAGTACTTTTCAAAAATTAAAGTTAAAAAAAATAACACGAGGTATATTTTTAAACATGTACCAATACGTGGTAGAAAGTTGTTGATTTATGCATGGTTGTATCCTTTTCTCAAGTAGACATGTTTTTTGAACAAAAGGACAATATTCTGTATATTAAAAGAATCTTGAGTCGTAACGAATTCTCGGATAAATTGGCTATAAATTCATAAATTGATTTTATATTTTTACATTTGTTGATTCAAGACGAAAAAATAATCTATAAAGTTTAACGTAAGTATGTATTTAAATCCTAAGAAAGCCTCATCTTCCAAATACTAGATTATAAAATATAGCGATATCAAAACTGTAGCCACAAATGGCAATATTGACAAATGGGAACTCCAAAGGAAGTCAACGCCTAGTCATCAATAAAAATATAATATCACCCCAGTTTTCTAAATTTTTAGGCAACTGCAAAATGAGGATCATATCTTTCAAGTGTATGTTTGTATGTATAATTTTATGTATGTATCATTATTAGTATGTACGTAGGTATGCAATGCATTTTATTCGTAGCACGGTTTGCAGGCTGAAAGATTGTCGGATTTTCACTTTATGAGGGGTCATTAGATTCGCCTTTATAGTACTAGTGGCATGTAGTATGCGTGAAAGTGGATTTTTGTCTTTTTGTTTATAGACACACACACACACATATATATATATATATATATATATATATATATATATATATATATATATATATATATATATATATGTACATAGAATTGTCGCGTCGATATTCAGTCGCATTTTGATCTGTCCTAGTAACGTCATGGTCATCTCAATAACTGGTTCGATTAACGATTTCGTGTGTGTTGATAACACGCAACACTTGAGGTCAAACTTTAATGGCGTCCGTGGTGCAAATTTATGTAACTTATATCACGTTTAATAATTTATTAAACAGATTATGAAATTGGTTTTTTATGACTGACGTGATTTTTTTTGCAATAATCCTTGTATCTTTACGATATTAATGTATAAGCTTTTCAATATGTATGCTCGTTACGTTTTTGTTTTGTAACGTTCAGAATCCTTTTTGGAAGCAGAATGGACAAGGCAGTTCGTTCACGTCTTCGTCGTGTTGTACACACATACATACAAATTTTCATAATTAATAAGAGAAGAGTGCACACGACTATGACTCACCATCGCATGCATCACCCGAAATCGTCGGTCATGAGACTGTACATCCCACGGAAGTTTGGTGGCCGAGGCCTATTAAGCGCCAAGCCCATGCATAACCGGCAGGTGTGTAGCCTCAGGGCCTATTTTGAAACGAGGAGGGAGAGTGCTACGCATGGTGATGTTGTAGTATGTGACAAAGGTTTCACCCCCTTATCCCTGGCCAAAGTGGAATGTCGAAGACCGGTTGTACTTAGCACCTCTGACCGAGAGACCGTATGGATGGAGAAGGAGCTGTATGGACGGTTTTACAAGGCGCTCCACGCACCTCACGTGGATGTTGAGGCCTCCGTGCAGTGGCTGCGATACGAGGATCTCTTTGGGGAAACCGAAGGTTTTGTCTGTGCAATACAGGATCAGGTGGTTAAGACGAACAACTACCGGAAGCACATTCTGAAGGATGGCACTCCCGACTTCTGTCGAGCTTGTCGTCATCCAGGCGAATCATTCAGACATGTGCTTTTGGGGTGTTCAGCGCTTGCCAACACTGAGTACTTACACAGACATAACCAAGCGGCCAAGATTCTTCAAGAGCTTACTGTAATGTATTGTCTCCTGAAACAGAGTATGCCGTAATACCAGTACACACCGACGCCAGTACTCGAACGCGACGCAGTCCGGCTCTACTGGGACCCACCTATCGCCACGGACAGAACCATACTGGCGAACAAGCCTGTTATCGTGGTGATGGATAGGGCACGGTCGAGGGTGTTTTTAGAGGACATCACCATCCCGCATGATGAGAACCTCGTGAAAGCCGAAACAGAGAAAAAACGTAAATATCTGGATCTAGCGCACGAGATTGTCGACATGCGGGGTGTTGAGTCCACTGAAATAATCCCAATCGTTATATCAACCAACGGTTTGATCCCGGTTAGCCTCACTCACCATCTGAGGCAGCTGGGTATCCGTGATGGTTCGCTCGCAGCCAAGATGCAGAAGGCGGTATTACTCGACTCGGCTAGGATTGTCCGTCGATTTCTCAGCCTACAGCTCTAAACCCCGCTCGTTTGACCTCCCTGCCGGGGCGGAATGTAGATTCTGCAGAGAAGAAACTCCGCAGTTACTCTTTTGAAAATAATACATATATAAACTGTGTTTTAGTACAAAATTAGTAATATCTTGCATGAAATACAGCGCCACTAAGTCCACACATCTTTATCAACTAAGTAATTCTGCACCAAATAATACGCTTTATCTATTTATTTTCTTAAAATAAAATTATTAAATTATTACCTTAATTATTTACGATTTTAATTATTACTTAACTATTGTCGATATCAAATTCTTTAAAAGTTTAAAAGACCTTAGCTTTTAAATATCAAAAGTCACACGAGTCGAACGCCTTCGAGGACCAAATGGTGATCTAATTACGTTGTATTGGCTCCTAAATGCATGATAATATAGTCATAAATTGATAATTTATATGTTCGTTGTACCGTTATATGCCGCGCCTATCCAAGTGATCTTTATGTCGCATACATGTAAATGTTGGCTACATTCCTTGACATACGCTAAAACTACTAATTATTATAACTGATACTTCTCAAACAGATATTTACATTTCGGATAATTGTTAATAACGATAACGATAATAATAATAGTAATCCTCCACCCGCTTATATTTAGCTAAGTTTATGTAAATGTGTTATATGCCTTATATAAGTAAGATATTATATTATATATATATATATATATATATATATATATATATATATATATATATATATATATATATATATATATATATATATATATATATATATATATATATATATTTACATGTATATATGTATAATATATTTAACGGGTGGAGTGTAGCAATTACGATAATAATAAATCTTTATTCATGAAATATTACAATAAAAGTTACACTGAGTTTTCCAATAAGTTATCGGATATACTTGTTGTGGGAATGACCCGCAACTTCCCAAGTTCGTTAACTATTGATTGATAATATTTTTGATATTTTTCATTAAATTTATGTTCTGTATTAGATAAATGAATTTCTTATTGAATGAATTTAACTAAAACAAACTGCAAATATCCCAAGGCTTGGCAAAGGTATTTTATTCTGTAATAATATCCACATAGGAAGAGGATTGAGCTTACTACGCCAAGACACTTCACTCGCCTGGTCTGTAGATAATTTCCCTACAAGGAGTAACGATCGTTATCAGGTATTTGATAACAAACGTCTTTATGTACTTAAGGAGGCAATGTTTGTGGATGGTTTGCAGAACAAACTACTTACTAAGCAAAAATAAAAGTAAAGTAAGTTAGTTAAACTTTAACGGTGAGAAGCCTTAAAACGAATTTATTTTTATTTTTTATAAATATGATTTTTATAACTCTAGCTAACTACAAATATTGTTTAACAGAACATATGTTAATCAAATCTGATCTGAGTATTTAAAGAGGCTTTTAAAAGAAGATTATATTTACATATTAGTATCATTGTTTTTAATTAAATCTTTATAATATAACACACCTTTATAATATATGCTAATTTTATAAATACGTGTCATTGGTAGTGTATTGTATGTCTGTGTCGTTATTATTTTATTTAATAGTTAAATCATTAAACTTACTGATTCATTGTGGTACGGTCTGATTTCAGGTAGTAGTTTACTATTAGAAAAAAAAATGACGATTTAGCTATTACAACGGCGTTTCGTAGGTCAGTCGGAAGCCGTTTCTCTCCAATCTCATTCGCCTCATTCTTTTAAACGTACATATCTTCACTGGAGTTGAATTTATGGGCGACAGTAGTTTCTTCCGATTACGTTATCCACCTGGCTTTTCCCATAAAAAATCATGTATGGAGATAGTTTGAACCTTGAAGAAGGACATAAAATATTTTTTTATTCAAACCATTGGTTTGAGTAACATGTGATTAAATGCTTTTAGAAATAAAATTCGTTAAATATAATATATTTCTTTTTAAATTTTTAAAATGCATACGAACAAAGTTGAAAGCAGAAATTAGCCATTTAATTACTACGTAGCCGTGCAATAGCTACCTAATTATGTTATAAATTATTGTTTATTCTACAGATTTAAGTGCTTATCGCCGAGTTGCACGAAACAAATTTTAAATTTAAGTGTTTATTAAACTAATTTAATCACAAGAATCGTGATTATCTGTTGCACGAAACCTACATCTGATTAAGTTAACAAAAAAAAATTAGTTTAATTAAAGACCTATCTAACGGATGATTAATTCCAACAGCTTTAAATTAATCATAAGATCAACTAATTTTAAGATTAATTGCAACTTAACTAACGGAAAGTTAGCGACGGTTTCGTGCAACTCGCCGTATATCAGGTAAATGGTGTAAACGCACGATAACGGCACACATCTAGCATTAACTTATATAAATATATTAAAATTATGAAAATTTAATTAAGCTGTAATGTTATAATAACACGATAGAAACATTAAATATAAATTTTATTTAAACAGGCGTTTTAAAGTATTATGTGTAGTTTATAAATAGTTAAAATTTACAGTTAACATTTACATTATATGTTTTAATGGAAATAAAACACTTTAAAAACAAAATATTTTTCTTATTAATAAAATGTCAAATTAATGGTGTAGAAAAAAATTATAAAAATTTTTAAATAATAAAATTATAGGTTATCTTGGCTTTTTTAAGTTTAACTGCGTATTATAAGATTCAACAAAAATACCCCAAAAACTATTTAAGGCTTATGAAAGTATCTCTCCGGTCAAAAAATATTTGATTTTAGAAATATTGATAGGTCACAAGGCTTTCCGGAAAAATTGGCGAATTCGCTTTCTGTTACAAAATATATTATTTTCAAATTGTAAAAATACCTTATTCAATTAATAATAATAAAAAATAACAATGTAAACTAACATTTTAATATATAGTAAATAATTTATTTGCCTCAACGAAGGCATATTATGATTTTCAATTACATGTATTTTCAATTATATATATTTAATAATTTATATTAACTACAACAACAACTTGTAAAACTGAATAAGTAATACCTTAATTGCATTCATTAATTAGAAGGATGTGTACTTAACTTAGTAAATATAAAGCATATAAAAGATTATGTTATAACTTAAAAGAGCAGATAATTAAACATAAACGTGATAGACTAGAGCTACATGTCTAGTGTAAATAAATACAAGTCTAGTGTAACTTAGTAAGCTGAGATTTTCAAATTAATTAATTACTTTTAATATAAAGCTGCAATGTCCAAATACGTAATAAAATCTTCTTTATGTTTTTGTTTTTCTTTTTTAACATAAACACACTTTTCCAAAGGTAGGCAACTGACTGACTGACTTAATGACTGTATATTAGGTCAGCTAACTGATATACATATGATGTATATATATTTATGATTCCACATTCGAACCCTGAAAGAGAAAACAGATTTACTGTCAACTGCGCCATCGGTCTAGTTATTCTTTTAATCTTATGTTATTCCAAAATAAATTAAATTCCTTATGCAGTACTAGAAGAAGTCAAATAGTCTTAAAGTAACAAAAATTTTTAATAAAGCGACCAGACGGTATGTGATAAAAATTATATACTCACAGTGAGAACAGCGGCAACAGCCAAATCCGGCTACGAATGCAACTCGAATATCGTCATCTTAGTATTATATTACTATAATTATAATGCAAGCAACATTTTAGTATTATAATTTTATTTACGTTTTAATGTAGACAGGGCTGGCAACGTTAGAAATATATACATATTGTTTTTTTTTTCGGAATAAATAAATATGTATATAAATACACCCAGACTCGGAATGGGAATGAAACTCACAACCTTAAAACAGAAATCATAAATGCTGCCAAGTCCACCAACGGGCCAGTCAAGTCATATGAACATAGAATATTATAATAATTATAATGTGTAGTATTAGTAACTAGTGTGACTGTACTAATGTAGGTAAATTACTAGCGCGACTTAGAATTGTTTTATTTAATTTTTTACAGGTTTAAAAAATAATGTTATTGTTTCAAGTTTAATGTACGCGTAGGTCAGTTAATTTAAATTTAATGTACGAAGTGTTGCTAGTTGTTATTATATATTATTATAGTTGTTATTTATTTTTTATATTATTTGACGGCCGGCTGGTCGAGTGGTCAGGCAACACTTTACGCAGCGGTCGCGGGTTCGAATCCCGTCAGGTGCAGATAATTTGTATGACGAATATAGATGTCTGCACCGGGTCATGGATGTGTATTTATGTATATATGTATTTATATCTTAAATTTATTTCCGTTCCTAGTACCTGTAACACAAGTTCTTACGAACTTAGCACGGGGCTATTAGGTTAACGTGGTGTGATTGTTGGTTAATATTTATTTATTATTTATTATTTATTTATATACTTTCATACTGACATACTTAATTGTTTTCTGCATGCAAGTGGTATTTTGGCAGCCCTATGGAATAATAGCGCGTGGCAAAATGTTTCACAATATTACGTAAATAAAAAAGTCTGCGTCAAACAAGTTTGTATGTGTTTAATTTTATCAATAAACACGGTACTATTGTACTATTTTATGAATTCGAGGAGTCATAGAAATTTTTAAATGAAAAAATATGAATCTTACCAAATAAATTAATGCAATTTAATATTTTGCATTTTTTTATAATTTAAGAAGTATATAATATAACAGCAAGTATATAATATTATTAAGTATATAATATGATTTTTTAATATAAAAGCTATATGAACTACGTCAAAACTACAAACTAATATAAAATGACAACTGTAAAAGACTGAGAAGTAGTAAGAATCCAAAATTAGAAATCCCCAAAGTCATTAATAACTACGGCAAACATTCACTTAAATATATTGTTCCTACTTTATTGAATTCACTCCCAAAAACACTAAAAGATGAAATGAACGAAAAAAATTACAAACATAAACTCAAAAAGCACTTTTTAGAGGAATGTGTATAGATTCCGGTTCTGCTTACGGCGTTGATGCGATGGACGGATCAATTCCATTTTTATATTTAGATTACATACTATTATAATTTTATATATTATTACTTAAGTATAGTTTAACTACAGTGCACAGTAAAACTAACTTTTGTTTATGAGGCACTGCATGTATATATATTTTAATGTATTAATAAATAAATAAATAAATAAATAAAATAAATAATTAAAACTGTCTAAATTTTTGTTAATTGATAAAAGTTAATATTATTACAAAATCAAAAAAAAAAAAGCTGAGCACGAACTAATATTTTTTATAGAGTAATGAAATAAACTTAACATTAACTTTATTAAATTTATTAATAAACATTAAATAAACTCAGTCACTTTATTAATATTGCATAGAATATCATTCATTATTGATAAAAACATTATAATAATTTGGAGCCATCTTTCGTAAAGCCGTGATTGTAAATATTTACCTTATATAATTATGTACGTATCTAACATCGTAAACGAAGACATAGGCTTAGAGAAAAGTTAGCTTTAGAAAAATATTGTTCTTTTTATGGTCTCACTGTATTTTATCGTCCGACGATGACATATTTTGCAATTTATTTAACTGTCGCAATTTTACGTCAATACAAAACATTCTATTCGAATTTTAATTAAGGATGTTGATACATAAATCTTATGAATATTCCGATTTAAGTCTCCTTTTACAAAATACATCCATTAATACAATAAAAATCTGATGTAAATACATAACTTGTTTCAACAAATTTAAGGTCTCTTATCTCTAATTCTTACTAAGATACTTGCAAGGGCGTAGCCAGGATTCGTTATAGAGGTGGGCAGATAAAGAAAATCCTAGACTGTACTGTTTTAATTTTGGTTTTAAGTATATTATATGAGTATCTCACATTAGTAGTGGAGGTGTTCTTTTATTCGCTTCACTTATCGTTACTAGTGGCATTGCTTAGAATATAAGAAAAGATGGAAAATCTTTTTTATCAGTGACTGACCGCTCTTCTAGCTCTTCTAGAGGGGGGGTAGCTGCCCCCCCTCCCGCCTGTACCTTGCTACTTGAGAATCTTAGGTTTCATATTTATATAAAGTATATAAAATATTTAATGATATACCTGTTTTAACAATTTAATAACGTAATTATTTTTAATAGGTATATAAAATAAATTTAACAATATATTATTCATAATAGTGAATATAATATATTGATAATATCATTAAATATTATAATGTAAACATTGCCTAAAATGTAAATGTATTTTGCAGCGCCTGGAAAAGGCACCTAAGTTATAAATTTTGTCCATGTATGCAATGTAAAATCTTGCGTACACTTAGATACCGATTAGATATTCGATGTATGGTTATTTATATACCTACTTCTATTAGTCAAATGCAGGGCCGGCCTAATGCGAAAATGGCGAGTGTGCAAGACTTATATTAGGGATGTTCAGGAAAACATTATCGATTTTTATTATCCATAATTATCCTGTGTCGGAAGTGCACACAAAAAAAGGTTATCACTAGTACATGAAAAATGCCCCTATGATAAAATTATACCCCTTTTTATACCCCAATTGTAGTTTGCTCTCCCAAAAAGCTTGAGTGTGCGGCTGTATACTACGCACATCCCTTAGGCCGGTTCTGGTCATAGGATAATGTTTTACGTCTCGTACCATTTCTTAAATAAGCTATTTAATGTAAAAATAATCTTATAAATTAGATTTCTTAATTCCTGAGATTCAAATAAAAAAATACACTTTGTTCTTTTTATAAACAAAGGTTAAAGAACATATTATATTAGATGACATAGTCTAAAATAAAACGAAATATTAACATATTAAACATTAGCTATATATTAATATAAAATAACTTCATTTCATGGCATGACATTTATAGACACTAACCGTTTTGAACTTTAAAATTTTATATGGAAAGTATGCTAATTTATATGATAATTAAGACTAGATCTAGTTTTCATTATCATATGTCATAACACATAGTATGAAATAATAACACCTTTGACAGCAATGAATGCAATTTAATAGCACGCAAATTGGAACGTATGGCGATTTGTTGCAAATGCAATTCAATGAAATGTATAATATGTAAGGTAAACATAATCATATATAAGGTGCATTTTGACCTACTTGCTGAATGAATCAATTATTTAGACAAGCAACCTTGCTTGTGTTTAAAGTTGGTAGCATGATGGACATGCAGTTAATATTTTCTTAGTTTTCTATACTTCTGAAGAATTAAGTTGCGGAAACCGTTTAGTAATGTGTATATGTATACGAAGTATTCAGTTGAATGATGATCATGAGTCGATACCACTGGAGGTAGCGATATGAAATTAGGACAGTAGGGGTGAGTTTTTACATCACCAAAACAAACTATTTACCTCTTCAGCTAGATAAAAAACGATTTTTCGTAACTTTACTTGTAAGTCACCCCTTAGATTATATGAACTTAGTTTATGTGTATAAAAATTAAAAAGTACAGCATTACGTAAATTGGTAATAAATTGAACTATTTTATGAAACTAATTATTTTATGAAATTGAAATACGATTAATTATTATTATCGAATTAGGATAATTCAATGACAAGCAATAGTTTTTAACTCGATCATGTAGAATTGTAGACTATACGTACCTATACTAAATACTATCGGAATTTAATAAAATACATACATACAATATACATATATATAAAATATTAAATAAAAATATATTACGAATTAACCTAAAGATTGACCTTATAACATATAAAACCTTAGGCGTTTATTTAAATTAGATTACGATACTACCTTGCACCACAGTATAGTAATATATACAGTACTCCAACTTCATACAAACGGCCTCGATCTCAGGATGCACTCGGAACGCAAACAGTCGCGACTGTGCCGCAGTGACAAACGGACCGTGTGTTATTTTATTTAACAATAACCACACGACTTTTTCACTGAAAATAATTCCAATTCGAATTTAATATGACGAGTAGGATTTATTTGTGCTGTTTTGGTTGCATGAATTCGCCAATAACGCATCCAGAGATAACTTTTTTTAGATTACCTAGAAACTCTGAAATGTAAGACTATAAAATAATTGTACGTACTAATAGGTAGGTACATAATGTGTGTCTTTTTACCCGACTGCGACAGAAGGAGGGTTATGTTTTTCGAGTGTATGTATGTATGTATGTATGTATGTATGTATGTATGTATGTAAGTATGTATGTATATATGTATGTATGTATGTATGTATGTATGTATGTATGTATGTATGTATGTATGTATGTACGTATGTATGTATGTATGTATGTATGTATGTATGTATGTATGTATGTATGTAAGTATGTATGTATATATGTATATATGTATGTATGTATGTATGTATTTATGTATGTCCATTTCTTTGGCACGCCCTACAGCCCAAACGGCTGGACGGTTTTTGACATATGAGATGTCGTTAGATTTGTCTAAATTGTAGTAGTGACATAGGCTATATAAATATTCAAAATGGCGCCCGCAAATGGCGGAATGAGGGGGGGAGTTGAATTTTTTTTCTTATTGTAGCAATATGGGTATCAAATGAAAGCTAGTAAATTGTTTTATTCTTTTTAGTTTATAATAAGAGTATTTTACGCAGTCGGGTTTTTTGATTTTATTTAATTAAGCATACTTGTTAATGGATAAGTATTTTTAATTAAACATTATATTAGAATACGCATTTTTTATACTTTAAACTTTAATAATAAAGCATTTGGTACGTCTCAGTTGAGGAGCAAATATTTTTCGGGTGCAAATTTATAAGACCGATTCGTTATTCAAACATAAACATGGTTTTTTAATTAAATCTATATATATATCTAATCAATCAAAAAAACACGCATTTTTTTTTTGAACACTTCCTATTCAATTCACAAAGTATTTTATTTGTTTATATAAAAAGAGTATATTTACAATAACAAAACTAAATGGAAACACAAAGTAGGCAAATGTAATTAAAATGCTGGAGGCGGGCAGCCCTATCGCACGTTTACGTAGTGCGCGGCTGTCACTGTTGGCATTTATTTCAAATATACGGCCGAGTTACAATACTGTATATATTACTATACTGTGCTTGCACTGTTGCGAAAGTGAAATGGCAATATTAAAAAAACTTGTAACGAATGACACTTCAATGATATACAAAGTTTGACACATATTATCAAAATTATTATAAGCAATTTTGAAAGGTTGCAAAAATATTATAGGCCGTGAGTACAAGTGACTTGTCTCGGTATGGGTGATATTTTTTAAGTACTTTGAAAGTTTTATATCTTTGAAAATATTACAAAGATTAATTTTGCAAGATAACTAAAATAAAATTAATTATAGAAATATTTTATTCTATTTGGATAAGTATTCCTACTGTGTTATAATTTTTTTTCGAAATAAAACTTTTAAAAAGTTAAAAGTTTAAAGTTTGCCCTTAAGAGACACAGATATGTAATATCAAGTAAGGCTATCTTCTAAAATTCATCGGAAACTTTTTCTAAGTTTTTGAAAAACTGTAATTCCGTAATAATAAGCTTTGATGTATCTCTTAAGATTTATCCATCTAAGCACTAGAAAATCTTTCTTTAGAGATTTGACTACAAAAGTTTGATTTTCTTTTAATTACACCAAAACTTAATTGGAATATATCGGATATAAAAATCTTTTTTGAAAAAATTTCCAATATTATTGGAAATCATATCAAAATCCAAATAAATGAGTAATTTAGAAAAACAATGGCGGAGAACATGGCGGTGAACGCGAATTTTTTTATTTTCTGTAAAAAACTGAAATTTGTGGTTTTGCTTATAAAAACGCCTTTAAGCATCTACAGATTACACAAAACCAAATAATTTAAATGTTTTAACTACGTTTATTTAATGCCTACAGTCAAACTATATAAGAATACAAAGCTTATTAACATAAATATTAATATAAATAAAAATATATTTAACATACACACACGGTCGTCTGTTCCTAAGGTAGGCAACTTAATGTCTATTTTAGGTGACAGACAACTGATATACATTTTCTTGAATAAATATACATAAATGAATAAATATATTACACCCAGGATAGGGGCGGAAATCGAACCCATAACCCTGGAGCAGAAAGCAAGCAGGGTCACTGTCAACTGCGCCAACGGCCAGTCATAAATATAAAATAACTACATGCATAATGAACTTGCATAAGAAAAATTCTCAACAAATCAATTTACTGCGTGCGTACTGCACTATGAGTATACAAACCAATACAAACCATGGTCTTCTCGTGAGTTTTATACATATAATAAATTGTCAATAGGAATTTGAAATGGAACTTCATTTAATATTTTTAAGTTAAACAAAAAAAAAAAATTAAATTAAATAATTATAATTATATGACTAAAATAAAGTTTAGAATTCTTTATACACTATTTCAATGAGTTTGCATTGGTTGTCGCCGAGTTGTTTTTGAACGATACATGAGGGTAGATTAAAACTTTGTTAAATATATGTAATTGTCATTTAAATTATAATATAATAACTATAATTGTAACGTTATTAATGTTCTTCTTTTTCTTCTCTTTAACTTAACGAAGGTTATTATCTCGACCGCACCGATCCTTCGTTTATTCTCCATTCTACGTGACAATGGCGAAATCATCTGTGCTCTTTTGGTACCATTGAAAGCTATTAAACCAAAAGAAGAAGAAAAAGAACGTAGTTCATAGCACCAGAAAGAGCAAGAACCTGCTATCAGCCTCTACTTCTAGCTTTTCATTTTTATATAGTAAAGTGTAAGATAGTCATTGTTAAAGAAATAAAATATGCTTACGTTGTGTTTCTTAAGTACTGAATCAGCCCGTAAACGTCCTAATGGGCAAAGGCCTCTTCTCTATATAAGAGAAGGGTTGGAGTATTGTAAGAATTATTCAAAGTATTATAAATTGTTTCACGTTAATTTCATATATATATATATATATATATATATATATATATGAAATTATATATATATATATATATATATATATATATATATATATATATATATATATATATATATATATATATATATATATATATAATATATATATATAATAACAACTCGTCAATACGTTATTACACAATCTATTAGATTTTTTTTTCTTAATGTCAAGAACATAAAATTCAATTAAACATAAATTAAGCGGCCTATACCTAAAGCAATGTCAATACTTATCTTAACTTCGCCCATAATTTATATTAGCCAGGTGATAGATAGCAATTTACCTAAACGTATCGTTTAGTTAAATGGCTATCAGAATTGTGTGATTGATAAGGCTGCACCGGCTGCTTAGACTATTTAATTAGTTAGTCAATATTGATCGATCGTATATAGGTTATTACAACACTAATACGTTATTGCTATAAAGTGGGTTGGTGACATGGCGTTAGTATTTGCTTATTTGGGTTTGATCATGACTTAACTTGTTTACTTTTATTTTTTATAATTATATTTTTTAAAGATTTTATATGGGCATCTATTATTAAAGTTTATTTAAAACTAAAACGAATTTTAAGCAACTTATTTAATCCGGAGTATAAAAAGAACAATATAATTAATTCAATTAGAAAGATCGGTGATGTATTGTTACTAATTCTTAACTAAAGGTCATAAAAGAAACGAAAGAAAATGAAAGAATATACAATTATTGTCTTAATATCAGTCTTTTAATTTTAATGAGAATTCTTTCGTCTTAAAAAAAAGAAAAAGAAAGTATTTTATTAGTTACAAATAAAAGGTACAATTTACACTTTTACAATTTTGGAGGTACATAGAAACTGTATATGTTTTGTATTTTATTACATTTTTAATCAAGATTAGATTGTTGCTCGTGGACAGATCGTTTATTTAATGAAAGCTTATAAAGACAGGCTCCTGCCAGCGACTTCATCTGCATGAAATTTTACTGAATAATATTTAGTGTTTTCATTAAAAGTTCCTGGACTTTTTGCATCGAATTTTAATTATTTTTCAAAAATAACAACACCATCTAACAATAACATATCAATACCGGATACAAAAGTAAAAGTTTCATCAATATTAGTCTATCTTGTCTTGCGATTAGTCGAACCAACCAGACTGACAGACAAATTTTTTAATTGTTTTTTATAAGTATCGTATAAGCCTTTAAAATTATGCATGTAATAAAATAAATTTATTTTGACATTACAGACAGACTTATAGGTATCTATACTCCACTGTAGACGGAATAAAATTGCCTTTGGTATGTTTTTAATTTTATTTTACGAGATGATGTTAATATTTGGCAGTACAATTTTTTTTTTTAAAAGAGGTTTTATGCACAACAACAAAGAAAATTCGGTAATCGGCTATCGCTGTTCTACGAATCTTGACTTTTTATATTGTTTTTACACAATGTGGTAAAGGTATTGGTTTTTTTTTTAAATTTTTTATAAGGTATACGTAGTTCACATTACGACGACTAATATGGACAACCACCTCGAATGAAAGAAAAATTACAAGATTTTTATTATTTTACATTACACCTGTAATGTCATCCGCAGTGTTTTACTGTAATAGGTGGTGACTGGTGACGTATTATGTTCCAACCATTTTCCTATTTAAAGGAAAGTTCAACTAATGAGTCATAATTATTATGGTTTTAAAGAAACCTGATAAATTATATATATATATATATATATATATATATATATATATATATATATATATATATCATAGCCAATCGGTTAAAATAGTCGTTTAATTGGACGGCTAACCTTTTCATTGAATGCTATTCGATCAAACGCATAAATGTCAATTAGTAGATTTTTTTAAGCGAATGAACACAAATTAAACCACTCGGTTAGTTCAGTTAGACTTGATGAGAGTCAATTTTGAATCATATTTTCACCTTTATACATTATACCACCTTGCTTAAACGGTGATTATATAAAATAATGATTAATTATTTTAATATATTTTCCATGTTTTATTGTCTATTAACCAAAAAACTTGTTTCGTTTTAAATTACTCTTTAAATTAAGTCAGTAAACATTAAATATAGGCGTTCTTAAAAAAATACGTGTGTGGTTTTTATGTTAACCATAATATTATTTAACTTTTTTCAAAGCCGTAACGATTCAATTATAAAATTAGGCGTGAGGTCGAATGGCTTAGGTCAAAGAAAGGTTTAGCCGTCCAAACATAATATCTTACTATATTTTTCTATAACAATGAGTATTTCTCTAATTCATTATCGTATTACTGAATCTAATAGAGGATATAAACATGAAAAATTAAAAGTTATGTTTTCGTAAGGTTAAGCTTAGTTAAAAGCGATTTTACATCATCTATTCCTAGAGGTGACCAATAAATTATGTACAATACAGATTATAAATATTAACCGTGTGGATTATAATAGTATGAATACATTTAGTGTCATATAAAATTCATATAATTCAAGTGCATTAATTATATTAGAAGACAAATAAATTGAGTGATATTGATAGATTAATACAGACAGGTTGACATTATCTGTGAATAGGTCGAATAATAAAAAGTTTGATCTAATTTTTTAAGATTAGTACAGTAAGATAATATTGATTGTTAATATAAGATTTTGTATTGTGTAAGCAACTGATATATTTTTTGCAATTTAACATGTAAGTATAAATTAATAACAACTATAAATATTTATTTTAACTTTTAAAACAATTCAAATTACTATAATATACGATATTTGTTCTAAAACATTTGGATAGATTATTAACAGCATTTTTAATACTGATACATATAATATAAAATAATAATAATATGTTGGACATATTTAATAATAACATAACCCCGACAACCGTTCTGGTGTAGTGGTACAAATAGTCGCCTCAAGCCGCGCGCCGGCAGTCGCGGGTTCGATTCCCGCTCGGGACTGATATTTGTATTAGTACAAATATTTGATGAAACTTCACTCAGCAGTGGGTTGTTTACAGGCTGATACAGTAACTCTAATAAAGTAAAAAAAAAAAAGAGAAAATTTTATCTTAATAACTATATATGTATCTCTGT
Organism: Euphydryas editha; assembly: GCA_036937285.1. Taxonomy (NCBI): domain Eukaryota; kingdom Metazoa; phylum Arthropoda; class Insecta; order Lepidoptera; family Nymphalidae; genus Euphydryas; species Euphydryas editha. The sequence goes on from JAUPFZ010000008.1 coordinate 5,084,111, forward strand.
AAGCTTACGTAAAACATGAATCGTTTTTTTTTTCTTTTTCGCATACATCAACAATCATAATATATTAAGTATAAAATAAATTTACCAACATATTACGAGTTTTAATAACATTTAATTTTAAAAAACGATATCCTGTTGACAAACTATGTTTTCTGTTACGCAGGATTTCAATTTGTTTATCACATTTTTAAACCACGGATAAGTTAACCCACTAATACATTTATTAGACTACCGTAATAAAACGAGTTATATTTGTGTTAATTTTTTCATATTTATAAATACAAAAGTTTTTATTTATTTATTCTTTTCATTTCTAAACTTTAACTCTATCTTATCTGTGTTAGAGACCATAGTTTAAAATTTGCGTCGCCATAAAAATATACTTGTTAAATTACTAATATTGTATTTTTATATATCTAGATTTAGTTTTTGTTAGTTCAAGTGATTTTTCATGCTAGTCTTAACGAGGTGCACTCAAGTACAACCTACGAATGATTTAACCATTAGAATTGATTGCTCAGGTTTCCTAATTACAGAGTGACGTTACTCATGGGACTGCTTTTTGTATAATATTTTCATAAGAAACGTTTCGTTCAATTAGTTGTTCAATGACTGCGTATGTAGTTGGAATTCATTAACGTTTTCGAGTTTAAATAAAGCTAATAATTTAACATAATAAAATTATTATATTTACTTTGGTCATCATTCAGTGATACCGTGTATTATAAATTAGTTCATTATTTTTAGTATTTTTTATTCATAAATAGTTTTGGCTATTAGTAAATTGCACGTCTTATCTAATATTATGATCATAGTTAAAAGCAGTATGCGAAATAAAATACTTTTATAGGGATAAAGTACTTTAGTTTTAACACTACTTAAGTTAATGAAATATAATGAACTAATTTATATATGGTGCATAAGACCATGAAAGTAATGACTAGCAAACTTTGCCAATATAATTACATAGTAACATTTTCAACTTGTAATATTTAAAAGAAATTACTTAAAAGTGTTGATCAGTTGTATAACAATGACTTCACGAGAAACGGGCTTGGTATACACGGCAAGTCTCTTAAAAAGTTGTAATAAGTGACACTGTGACAGCTCGCAAGTGACAGCTGATACTTTTACTTTTTAAATACTTCAGACAATGACGATGACTGTAACCAGAGGTTTCATGGAAGCATATAAATTATACAAACCTTAAACGAGGTTGCAAACTTTAAAAACGACATAGACGAATTTACTATGGAGCATTGCCTAGTAAAAAAAATTAATGTGCAGCCATAATTTTGTCAATATGAATTCTGATAGCTATATTCTTTCAAAATCAACAATTGGTAGCGTCGAGGAACTTCGAGGTTGCTGGAAATAACGCAAAATAGGATGTAGCGCCTGACTGTAATGTAATAGCAATTTTACATAACTAACATATTTGTATACTAGAAATAAAACAGGAGCTAGCGCAAAAATCATATTTATTACTTTATCGTGTAGTATATTCCCTCGCCAATAGCCTAAAATAGGTAGTAAGCGAATAGCTTTGTTACTTGCGTATTTATAGCTCTAATAAGGGTGGTGTAAAACGCGGGAGGCGTAATTCTTTAAAAGGGTATATTAAGTTATGCCCACTGCGGATTGGTGAAGGTAGATCAACCTACTGTCGGAGTTTATCAAGTCGTAGTTTAATTAATATTCATGTTAAAATGTAATGTTAATAATATTAAGCTAGAGGTTCGCCTCCGTTTGCGTATGTGAGTGTCATCGTTAATGTAGTGTAGGGGATGGACGGAGCCCATAATAAGGGGAATCTATATAAATACATCAAATAAAAGACGTTAAATAACTCATTTATTCAATATTACTACCAGTTCCCTAACCTAGCTCTCTCTGAGAAGAACTGGCCAAAGAAACTCAGCGGGTCTACGTACATAAAATTACAACATGTTTGAATTTGTACTAAATATACGAGTAACTTTACCAGTTTCACTTTGATCTTTACACTTTAACAAAATGTTACCCTTTTTATACTAAACTCCTTATAAATCAAATAAACCCTCATAATATTGTCAACGTGCTATTTATGGCTCTTTCCTCAGCATACATAGTTAGTACATATCCTTACGCCAGATTACTTACAGGTGGGCATTTTTTTTTTCTTTCCTCAACATAAGCTGATATAAATAAAAACAAATATGAATTATATTTATACATTTTTAACCTAAAAAACATGCGATAAAGCAAATTCCCAATGGCAATAATGACATTCGTCATTCATGCAAATGACAGCGCATTAGACAAACTCCAAAGAAAATCGATATAATTACAAAAATCGAATCTACATAAATAATTACAAAAAAAATGTTATATTATTATTTTTATTCTTACATAATATATTCACAATTTTTAAAAGCTTTGTGGGACTTTTTTGTGTGTAAAACTTTTTTGCTTGGTATGGTACTAAAGAAAAAAACAATTCAACGTATTATGTATATTATTTTAAAATGCTTAAACGTTAATGTTGATTTGACTGGCCCGTGGCGTAGTTGGCAATGGCCCTGTTTTCTGCTCCAGGGTTGAGGGTTCGATTCCCGCCCCGAGTCTGGGTGTAATATGTATTTATTTATATATGTTTTATTTATATGTATATTGATTTAAAAAAATATGTATATCAGTCAACTGTTTTTTTTAACGTGTGGAAATGCTTTAACATACCCGGCCGCTGGGGAACGACCGGGTTATGTGGGACTCCTGAAGTAAGCTGGCAGTCTACCCACTAAACCCTGATTAAACAAAATGATTTGAAATGATTAAAAATGATTAATTTTTTAATCATTTTTAATCATATTGAATCATTTCTAATCATAAAATAGCTTTGTGAATTTCTGTCACCTCTTATGATTTAAAATGATTCAGTTAGGATTAAAAATTTTTAATCATATTGAATCATTTCTAATCATAAAATACTTTGTGAATTTCTGTCACCTCTTATGATTTGAGAAAAATGATTTGAGATGATTAAAAAATTTTTAATCATTTTAAATAATTTCCGATCATATTTTAATAATCAAAAATGATTGAAATGATTAAAAATTTTTAATCATTTTCAATCATATTTTAATGATTTAAAATGATTTAAAATGATTAAAATTTTTAATCATTTTAAATCATTTTGTTTAATCAGTGAAACCACACGGTGTCCACTTTCGTCGCCTGTGCCGGGGTTGCAGGCATTAAGTTGCCTACCTTAGGATCAGACGGCCGTGTGTGTATGTTAAACATATTTATATATTTATATTTATTTACTTATATTTATTTATTTATATTTATATTTGATATAAATCGATTTAATTTGTAATTTGATCAACGATTTATCGAATACAATTATGACAAATCGGGTCGTCCCTCGTCACGTAAATAATAAATCAATTCATTACTATTTAAAATTGTAATTTGTTTCCAAAGTTCAAATGAAATATGCATAATACTAAAAAAATAATCTCCTTTTTTTAAACGTATATTACAAAAGACATTTTTTGCACAGTTAATTTTCCTACTAGGCAATTTTGGTCCATGTCCTTTATGCATAATTTTAAAAAAAAATTACTTATATTTTCTTCATTATTTTACTTACATATTTTGTGTTTCTTTATTAATATATTAATGTTATTTTTTACTTATATTCTTGTAATGAGGCCTCTAATTATTATCTTAAAAGTCCATATTATATATATAGAAGTATTTATTTTACATATATGTATTTATTATATACAAAGACGCTACATACAATAAAATTCTCTATTATTTGTATCCGTACAGGTAGAGTCATAAAGCTTTAACAGCAATATTAGAGAAGAAGCAATTATCTTTTAAAACTACAAAAAAACACCTTGAAGGATACCATAAATAATATATAATGATACAAGTGACATTTTACTGAATCAATACGATTTCGGGGGCATTTATTGGTTAATTGCGTTTCTTATGGGTCAATTAATTAAGATTTAATGTATATAATAGGATGTAGAGTTTTACTCGCAACAGGATACTGACTTGTTTTGACTTTTGATTGAGTCGATGCAGATTACGTCCTATAAAAACGCCTATTTCCTTTTCCAGAAACAAATAGCTTAAAAAAGTCATAGTATAACAGACGAGATATCTCCCGTGTTTTTTTTTTAATTATTAGCTTTACAACAAAAAACTAACTTAAAATTTTATTAGATTAATAAACTATGAAGTTCTGTTCTTCTTCTTTTGTCAGACACATATTAATTACGACCAGGGTCTGCCATCCGACTCTCCATTTTCTCTCCTCCATTTTGCACGACCTTTAGCATCAACCATTGTTAGTTTATTGACTCTCATGTCCTGCTTCACAACGTCCAGCCATCGTTTTCTTAGGATGGACATGTCAAAGCACTTTCTTCCGACATAGTACTCAGATCGGTGCATGACATGGCCAAACTATTAAGTTCTGTTATTTAACATAAATTAAAAAAAAAAAGAAACTTAAACTTTCATACTCTTTTATATACTATCCTTGTCTCTGCTCTTTGCGAGAGCGCTTGCTTTTGATTTGTGTTTTTTGTAAATAATTAACTTCATGTCAAGTTGTAAAGAATTCATTGTCTTTTTTTTTTCGTTCCAAGAATATTATGACATTTTTATAATTTATGATATCATTTCTAAAAATAACGATAAATTTTACGTTTTTATTATTTTAACGACCGCTTTAATTTTTTTTGCGAACCGAACAAAATCTTTAATAATTCCATATTTACGATGACCATAAAATCTTTGCGTTATTTCCTCTAAGATTTTATATCGTCGTGTTCAAGTACCAATTCCATCGCATCTAGGTCTTTTAACTAAAAACCGCTTGTTTTTTATAACGTAAACGACCACATGTTATAAATAATTTATGAAACACAATTAGGGAATGCATTAATGAGTTACTAGCCTAAAAAGTTATTTAATGTTACCCACTGATTTGTGGTAGACTTATACATCCTGCCCATATGTTATTAGTTTCATTAAAATAATCAGGCTTGTCAATTTGAGCGCACTCTCAGTGCTGACAGCGATAATTGTTTGATATTATTTAAAATTCGTTATTTAAGTAAAGTTACGGCTTGTTATGAGTTATTTCAATGCATTTTTTATAATTTATAATATTACAGGCTGTGTAAAATGTTTCGTTGGCTTATTGGTATTCAATAAAGAAAGAACAATTTTATTTGGTAATTCACAACTGACAATATTACGTTAAATAAATAAAAACACAAGAAATACCAAAAAGGATTTACCTCAGATTTATACTTATTTACCAGGCGTACACAGCAAGGAGGCGCTGGTTTTCAGGCAGACCCTAAAACCTTTTAAATGTTAATGGCCGATTTTAATATCAATATATAATCTTTCTATCTCTAGTTTTGCTTACTAGCGAAAGCATTTTGACATAATTTATAAGGAGCTTATGTATTACCTAAATCATTATAATATATTTCAAAAATCATAAATTTAAAAAATTAATAAAAAAAATTATAAAAAAATCTATAAAATTCTTTTTCTAGTAAGCAAAATCAGCGATAGATAGATTGAAATATTGAAACTATATAGCCTAGAATAATAGGTTTAATTCATTAAAAAGAAAAAAAAGACATTCAATGTCCGAAATAAGCCCGTGATTATAGATACATATCAACGTGTTCATTTAATAGTTACTCAGCTCTACTATGTAATTTAATCATTCATATTTTATATTAATTAATAGGATCATATCATGAACTGTAATCAATTGTTTAATTACTCAACGTAATGATGATATACATATGTAGGGATTATTTATAGAGGACCCACGCCGTTTATTAGTTATAAGGTGCTTAAAGTCTATAGCCACAATAGACATATAAACTAATTTCAATCTATATATAATCAAGCTACGTTTCAAGAACAACTACAAAAATATAAGAAAAGAGAAAAAAAAAGGAAACTACTGAAAAGTTCAAGATGATTTTTTTTATATGCCTGTACTTGAATTCGACCACAGAATATAAGTAAGTAAGTGTAAGTAGTAAGTGATAATGCGCGTCTAGAAAATTCCTATTCAACATGCACTAATTGTCAGCCTATCCATTTTTCCTAAATTTATCTATAGAAGTATAGAGGATAAGTGACCATTTTAAGCTATAATAAAAAACAAAATGTTACTCTTCAGGAAGTTACCTAAATACAGAGTGCATATATGTGTATGTGTATATATATCACACTCCCAATGACGCTTAAATAAAACTTGAGTTGCCAAACAATGGAACCAATTATGGAAAAAATATATAATGTTCGAAGGAGTGCAACTGTTAATTTATCGGACATATTTCTGACATACTACTTATTGTAAATGCTAAAATTTTCCTATATATAAGAAATGCCTAATTATTTATTTACAAAATAGCTCTTAGTTAAATTCTGTCACCTTTATAAGTTCTGTTTTAAGGGTTTGTATTCTTTATGAAAAATATGTTCTCATAGATATACATATATCGGTTTGAAGATCGGTATATAATAAACTTATAGCATAAAGTTAATTAAATTTCTTCGAAAGTTTCATTTATTTATTTATTTATTTACTGACACACCAACAGCATTACATACAAAACATTACAATAATCTTGGTCTTATACATAATAAGTAATCGCAGTGTTTCTATTTTTTGCATTTTTATTTAATTAGCTTTTTATTCTCTTGATACAATTTAATATAAAGAAACATTTATCGAGACATGATAAACCTGAATTTTTAAATTTTAATTAGTTTAAATTATCTAAGTCTATACTTCTGTATATATATATTCTGGCTATTATATTATTATTATATTCAGTGGGTAGTACACGTAATAAAAATGCAGCTTGGTAAAAACTATTTTGACAATTTATATTTAGTCAGAAACCCTTTTTTGATAGTATCAGCCTGTAAATCACTCAGTGCTGAGCGATGGCCTCTTCTCCATATAGAAGAAGTGTTGGAGCTTAATCTACCACGCTGCTCCACAGCGGGTTGGCGGATAATTTCCCTACCATGGGTAACGATCGTTATCAGGTGTCTGTGATAACAAGCGGGACCGACGGCTTTACGTGCTTTTATTAATTACGTAAAATATGTTAAAGTTAATTGTAATTTATTTGTCTATTGAAATGGTCTTGATTCTCAGTATCAACTTTATCGAGAAGAGGCAAATTTTCCACAATTAATTTCAACTGACTGTATCTTTCACTTTTATTTATTTTTTTGTGTTATTTTATTAGAAATCATAAAACTGAACCTTTAAACCGAGTGGTACGTTATGTAACCAAACAAATATATTTCTATTAAAAACATTCGATTCCTTTTCAATCCGAAGAATTTTATTTTGTGTTAAAGATTATAGATAAGTGAAAAAGCTTTCGATAAACCTATAAATGAAAGTAATGAACTAGACAGGTAATTTATAACTATTTGACAGCCGTGACTCTGCGTGCTCTATTACGTAAACATAGTAATGTTTTTTTTTCTTACTTTATAATCGGGTTTTTCAACAAGTTGTTTTGTAAATCAAAATAAAATAATAAATTTAGATTACAATGATTTAAATTTTTAATGCATTAAAAAAAGTAAGGTTTGCCAATCATGAAAAATCATTCGATTGGCTCCGTATAGACTCTGTCTTTAACATAGCCCCAAAAACATAATAATCCAGAGGTGTTAAATTACATGATCGATCTGGCCATTTAACAGCTGAATTTCGTGAAATTATGCGATCGGGAAATTGGGTTTGCAATAAATTCATTGTTTCGGTGGCTGTCTCACTTTTGGTACATTGTTACAACCACATGTTTGTGATATCCATATTATCAATAATAGGCCAAAATTGAGTTGTTAACACCTCTTGATAGCGTAATCCATTAACCGTAACTGCATTTCCAGCCGAACTTACGTTTTATATATTACGTTTTGTAAAACGGCCCAACCACGGCTCCAGACCATAGAGTAACACGTTAGCATCTAAAGGTTTCTGAACAATCTGTCTTAGATTTTCAGAAGCCCTAATGCGACAATTTTGCTATTGACGTAGCCTGACAAATAAAAATGGGCTTCGTTTGAAAAAATATTTTTACAGAAAAACCAATGGGTTGTTTTTGAATGATATGAGCGAAAATATGGCGATGTGATTGATCGATTGCCTTCCATTATTGCACCAGTTGCACCTTGTAAGGCTTCAAAGCCAAATTCTTACTCAGAATTCGCCACGTGGTTGTTGTGGATAGCTTCAATTGTCGAAAACGTCGAGGAATTGACAAATTCGGATCTTCATCAACACTGTGGCTCACGGCTGCGATGTTTTCACTTGAACTACCCGGTCAAACACGCGTTGGTGTTGGCACATTATGTACCGAGTCTGTTGACTTATATTTATTGACCAAATTCTTAATAGCGGTCTCAGAAGAACGATTATGTTGACCGAAAATACCGCGAATTTTACGAAATGCAACTTTTACAGATCCACTACATTCATAGTGAATTTTTATTATTTTTGTTGGACATTTATCAGGTATTAATTGTCATCCATAATTGCCAAACCTATTTATTTTGATTATTTTGATTTACAATACAAAGTTCTTCTTGAAAAACATATTTGGGCAGCATCCTGTACACATATTTTAAAATGTCACTTGATCACCGACCTCCCACAAAAACATATTATGTATGTATATATTTAAATTAATTTTCGTAATAAATATATGCGCTTAGACGCGAACAAGTTTTCATTTTGTTCATATAGAGTTGACTCAGCGTGATAGTTTTGTACATTATTGTTATTGAAAGGAGGGAAACAGGAAGTCATAAAAAAATTATAGAAATGTGGTAAAATTTCCTGTTATTTTTTACAAACCGACTTGATTTATTGTATTAATATTGATATGATTCAAGTTGTGGGTTACGTAAGTGAAACATAAGCTTCATAAAACACCATTGTTAAATAGTTATACTTAATTAATTAATTCGTTGTTAAAGCGAGTTTGCGAGAAGCTTTGAATAATTAAATTAAAATTGTAAATTTCTTATGGATGACTGTAGTTTTAATTGCAAATTAAAAGTAGTGCTAATTGCAAATATGTATTTAAAATAGTTTGTTACAACAAGAACAGTGTTAATTTAAGAAGGAAAGAGAAGCTTCTAATTATAAGCTTTCAACTTCGCAAAAGTAATGTTAAAAATAATTGTTGTGCAAAATTTCATAAGAATCTCTAATTGCCCCTATAGTCATGATGTTTTAGAATTATGTTAAGTATCTTTGAAGTACAAGATTATTAAGATGATGAAGACGTGTGAGTTTCGTGTACGCTAAATTAATGTGTCATTTAATCTGGTTTATACTGTAAAAAATATATATTTAAAAGTAACTATAGAGTTTCTGGGAATACTTTCTCGGTAATGTACAATCCGTGGTCTTTTTGTGGAGCTTTCAAATAACTATAAAATGGTGTAAACAAAGTAACGATTTACAAGTGCTCTGTCTTATAGGCCTTCTCAATAAAGTATATTTTGATTTTTTAACGGTTATATACAACCAGTAAATATATAGCCGATATAGCAAGAATTGTGCAAGAAATTCAAATGCCGCTGCTGATGAGCAGGCGTCTGAATGAAATGTTTGTTATGTATGGAATATTGGTAAAGAATATAATTATACAGGATGACTGGTGAATTACCATCGATATTTGGGGAGAACGCTCGGCGCGCGGTTCCCATTCGGGTCATGCAATAAAAATAGGTACTTAATTTTTGACCAAATTTTCATAAATTTCAATTCAAATAAATGAAGCGATGACACTTTTCCAGTCATGCCGGCGGCACATGCACAGGTGTTGTAAGGTGTCGCTTGTTCACACCTAAAAATTGCCAAAGTCACATAATTTACCTAGTCAACAAATTTGTTGCTTAAACGAGTAAAATATCTTAGTATTTTTGCCTTTCCTAAGCCAGGATTAAAGTATTAAGGGGGACTGGATCATGCTTGTTTATCCTGCTACCCTGTTTACACGTGGCGGCGTTTGGACGTAGATAAACTACCTGTTTTGTGTCGAAAGTGCAGCTAGCTGCTAGGGTGTCCAGACGATGCGTAAATAATTGGATAATTGTTGAGTAACTTTACTTAAAAGTTTATTAATATTTACCTATTTTTTTTACATGATTCGAGTGGGAACCGTGCGCCGAGCGCTCTCCCCGAATGTCGATGGTAATTCACCAGTCATCCTGTATAAGAATATATCTATGGACACGTTACACTTTAATTATAATTAAATATAGGTATGCAATAGACCTGTAATTTGCATATATATTGTAACGTGTATATAACCTTACTCAGGTGTTCTACACAAGACTAAACTAGTTAGCAGATAAAGATTTTAAATTACTGTGACCTAGTTAAACAAATTAAGAACGTAATTCATATTGTCACATAAGATTATATATAATGTAACTACTTGATATTTGTAACTTGTTTGTAAAATTGTTATAATGTTTATATTATATTTCACAATTTTCTAAAAACAATTCTATTTTAATTTAAAAAAAAGTCAGACGTGCTTAGCGTATAAATATTTAAATTGGAAGACAAGTTCATAACAATACCAATATAAAATACAAAGTCATATAAAAAGTAGAAAGAAATATATAAATAAATTAATTTCACATTTGACTCTCTTCGTTGTTCAATTCCTTTTCATTTTTGTTCAATTAAACTCTTTAAATTTGCACATGAGCTAGGTATATTTTTGAAAAACATGTGACAACTTAATCATATCAATATATTGCGTTAGAAATTTTGTTAATCAATGATCAAGGTAAAATCAATAATTTAAAAAAAAAAATATCAAGGTTAATGACTTGTTTTATTAGGCCCATAAGTAAACTGATGATTCAAATCAAGGACTCGACAATTAATTAGGAATACAACAAACAAGATAATATGATACCTCTTTAATGAGATACGGTACCGACGCTGGTGTGACGACCGTTCTGGTGTAGTGGTGCGAGTAGTCGCCTCAAACAGCACGCCGGCGGTCGCGGGTTCGATTCCCGCTCGGGGCAGTTATTGTATTTGAGCAAATATTTGTTTCGGTCTGGGTACATGTCCTTGTGGGTTTCCCCACCGTGCCTCGGAGAGTATGTAAAGCCGTCGGTCCCGGTTGTTATCATAGACATCAGATTTGATAGCGACGGCTACCTACTCACGGTAAAAAAATATCCGCAAACCCGCAGTGGAGCAGCGGCTCTTACCCTTCTTCTATATGAATAAGAGGCTGATACAGAGATACGGTAGTAGTACAAAAATTTGGCAAAGGGAAAAAAACAATGTGTGTCAGCTCCGACGCACGACTAGAGTTTACTCCTTAAGAACGATTCTCTTAATAGGCACAAATAATTCGTATGTACACAGAATAAAACCTATTTTACAATTTTAACGCGAAAATGTAACGCCCTTTTGATTTCTGAGTCAATAAATTATCCGTTATTAACTTGGCAATCAAAATTAGGAATAATCTCGGCTTTGGTAAGTTCAATGTTAGATAAGTCAAAAATAAATAAATGCTAATATTTCTTAATAAAAAAAAAGACTCGATAAGCGTGCTCTCACGTCAAGGTCGTCACTAGTATTGGAAGAGTGCGGGGGAATGAAGCGACGGTCGGGCGCGGCGCAAACCCGCCCGCTCCTCAACCACCGATACTTCGAAGCTCGCGCGCGTGTTATACATCTTAATACTCACGATTGAAAAGTGAAAATAGGTTGCGCACAAAAAACGTAACGAGGTCATTCAATCAGTAGATTTTACCCCTCATATTTTTTATACCGGGGGCCTTATATGAAAATCGATTCTTACGGAGTAAACTCCAAAAGTAGATTGAAAAAAGAACCACGCTAGTATATCGTATATTCCCACCCTTCCGGGGCACTCAAATAACTTTATAAAATTTTGTATATAATTTTTTTAATGTAAAAGTTGTCTTAAAAGTATCATTTATTTTGACTAAGTCATAAATACTTTAAAAGTAATTAGCTTTATTTTCTATGGTTAATTCTTATTTTGTCATTTACAGAAACTCGAAGACCTTCTCAAATCCAAACATGTCCAAGGTCTGGAAGTCCACGATGCACACCGTACCTTCAATAAATCGAAAGTTATGGAGACCGTGGAAGCCGCCAAAGCAGCGGTCAGTTCGTCAGGCGGAGGACCATTATTTCTTTCTCTACCAGCACACCCTGAACTTCTAGCGAAGTATTACGATCTCAGAGCTTTAATGAAGAAAGTTGACTTGATGATGGTACAAACACATGCCTTGGGTCTGGTGAAGAAGATGACTTATCACCCTAGTCGATTGAGTGGTTTATGGGATATGATGAACACGGTTAGTGATACTCTTTTTTATATTACGCCGTATTTATAATAGTAATACTCGTATATTGTACTAGTGCAATTTACAACAGTAAGTAATGCTTAGGATTAGAAAGATAATTTATTTTGTATTTACGAAATACATAAATCTAAAATGTACTTCAAAATATTTTAATACGATTTACTGGTAAATGTAATAGTATTTCTTAGAAAAATTTCTTGTGAATATTTTCCTTACACCACGTTCGTAAGTTATAGGTATATTTATATTGCGTTCCTTTTTAACCGACTTCAAAAAAAGGAGGAGGTTCTCAATTCGTCTGTATTTTTTTTTAGAACTTACATTAATAAAACAATTTTGGTTCATACACTTATACTTTGTTCAAGTGTCTATAATTTTATAAATTATTTTTATAGTGAAAATGAACTGGTAGACTAGACCCTGCTAACCCTATATTTCTTAAAAATATGAAACTTATTTAAAATTTAAATTATTGTCAAGGAAAAAATTTTAATTTTCATTAATTGTGGGTTGTCTGGAATAAATGGCTAATTAGCCATAATACCGCCTATTGTACTACACAATCTTAACTCAAATTGTAACTATGCTGTCTATTTTATTTGTGGTGTGCAATAAAGATTAAATAAATAAAAATAATTGTGTCTATCATATCAAACTTCACTATAATCTATAATTTCTATTTCACTCACGCTCTTGTGTCATTGCGACTCATATAAAAGTAGTGTGAAGGTAAACTGGTGCTCTAAGAAAAATCCTGCAAGTTTATATCAACTTTTGACTGTACTAATTTCGCCTTTATTGCATTCAAAATAAGAAATAATTCACGATTTCTGTAATTTAGCTCATTCTTTATACATTTGATAGAACTAGGCCAACTAACAGGTGCATCTTTTATTAAAAAAAAGTACGTGGCTTCTAGTTTTAATCTAATCTAGATGATCTTGTGTCATGGTTTGAACACAAAAAAGGTTGAGTAAACTAAATTATTCGATAATAGACAGAACCGCCTTCGCCTAGATGGTAAATTCTATGCAAATCTTGCAAAAGCTGAGGAGACATGGTCACGATTGCTTAGATACATTGTGTAGGCGTCTGACGTTTGACATCTTATTATAACAAGGATATAAAAAATGTATAAATGAAATTATTTTAACATAAAATGAGTCACAGTTTTATCTATTACCGTAAGAATCCGGCTGCAAATGTCTAATAATTACTTGTTATGAATTTATAGGCAAATTATAGTTGAAACAGGATATTCGTTAACACATTAACTTCTAGGAATGAAGATATTTTATGTAATATTTGTAATATGTAAACATAATAACGTATTAAGAATCTCAGTAATTATTTTGACATCTTTATTAAATGCTTTTATTTAATTCAAAATTTTAGACAAACGTTTGTAATTATTTTAGTTCTAAAATAATTTGTCGTTTATACGAAATTCTACAATTTATTAAAGAAAAGATTAAGAACTTAATTCTCAAAATTTTGACGGTTTCTCTGAATCAAGTATATTTGTAATACAATTTATTAAATTTTCAGGATTCTGTGGTGGATCTCGTAATTGGATTGGGAGTACCTGCGTCAAAAATCGTAATAAGTTTACCAGCAACCGCTAGACAGTTTACTCTCCTTAATGAGACCCTCAGTACTCCTGGAAGCCCTACTGAATATGACGAACCTAAAGAAATTGACCAAGCAGAGCTCTGTAGACAATTACGCAAAGGAAGGTGGACATTAGAAAGAGACCAGGATCTGTCAGCGCCTTATGCTTTTAAGTGAGTAATTATATTTACCTATACAATTTATAATGGTAATCAATGTTTAAGGTATATCTCAAGTTTCTTTAGGAATCAAATAGATAATATTTGCTTAGGTAAACAATGGTAGGCAATTCGTCTCTTGTCTAGGTAAAAGAAAAGTGGGTTAGATTCTCAATTTTAAATTGATTACCAATTTATCTTTTATGAAAATAGTTTTACAATTATATACTTTTTTCTAACTTTCCTTTACCACAACTTTTGTTACATTAATTTTGCTTCATTAAAAGCTCTTTTTATAGACAGACCAATTGCACTTGAACTATTACTTGACTTGATTTACAGATGACTGATATTACTTGACTTATTACCTGTATAACAGGTAAATATAAATAAGTAAATAAATAAGTCTTTTGTTATGTTCGATTACTTTATTCTTCAAATTATATCATTTTTTTACATTTTTATTAAACCGCCAATTAAAAAAAAAAAAAATCCTTAATATTATAATTATTATAGTAGGTACTAACGGTTTTACCAGAGTAAATTTCATTAAACAGTAGGGATATCGGGATAAATTTGCCTACTATTTCGAAATTTCACTACATAAAAGAACTTTCCATTTTTTTTTAAATACATGTGTCTTACGTTTTTCATCTTTGATAAATATGATTAGTAGTAACTACTAGAATAACATAACATAATTTTTCCTTTTTTGTCATACCTAAATATCACGGCAACAATTTTCGAATATTTCGGAATAAAAAGTGGCATCTGTGTAAAGTCAGGTGTATTCTTATAGATATGTAGATGTGTTTGTGTAGGTGCCAAGTTTAATATAATTATTTTATAAGTTTCGTGTTTACAATTGGTACTTATATGGATTCAGCAATTTATAATATTTTACTCTATCTTTTAGGGACAAAACCTGGATCTCATTCGAAGATGCCTCCTCGGTTGACGTTAAAGGAAAATATGCCCGTGTAAGAGGTTTAGCGGGATTGGCGCTGTTCAAGTCAGACCGAGACACTGAAACCCCTTGTGGTCCCACTCTAAGAGCTACGTTGACGAAAGTACTGAACCAACAAAGCAGAGCTCCTAGAGCTGCTGTATTAAGGTATGTGAGAAATTAATATTAATCTATTTTTTTAAGTTTACATTTAGAAGTGTATATACATATGTGCGTTTATCGTTTATTTACAAATTGTAATAATTGCATAATTATGCAGATCTCTGGAGAACGAGATCTTATCAGCACCGGGCCAATTCCGCGCGTTGGATGCTCTGCAAGTCTCTCCGTACCGCATAACGCAAGTTGTCGACTCCGATGGAGTTATACATTCGATTAGAGAGGTTAATATTAATTAATTTTTTTAGTTACTAAATACTATTAAATGAAGAGTGTGTTATGGTCTTTCCGTGTCTTTACTTAGTTCTTCTCAATCACGCAACTAATTTGATATGATTCTCACTATAATTAAGTAATTTACCTAAGTTATGAATATATAAAAAGTGTGGTTAAACTTTATCTGTTGCTGCTAACGTTGGCTGAGCCTAAGAAAACAATATACTTTTTACATTACTTACTTTTTACATTACTTTTTATAAATAAATAATCTTAAGTTTTGTAATCAAAAAGAATCCGAATAATGTTGAAGTTAGTGTTATATGTAGGTACAAGGTAGGTACTTCAAAAGTTATTGTGACATAATATTTTTTACATAATAAATGGGTAGTAGAAAAAAAAATAATGAGGATGATCAGTGGGTTTACCAGTTGTGATATATAAAATTAAAATTGTCGTAATATAAAATACTTTAATTAGTCATTTGTAATATTCCAGGATACGAGAACCGAATTTTCATGCACACGTCAAGGGTACTTCGTCCATCCTCGCTCTTGCGCTAGATTCTACCGTTGTGTGAAGTTCGATCAACTGTCTCCAGATTACACCGTGAGTTTGATTATTTATTTATTTATTTATACTTTATTGCGCACCACAATATTGAATTGTACAAAAGGCGGGCTTAATGCTAAAAGCATTCTCTACCAGCCAACCTTAGGACGTACAAGAGCGCAAAATTGGAAATTGAGAAAATTTATTTTGTTTGAAAGGCAAAAATAGATAATAAAATTCGTAAAAATTATTATACTAACTACACGAGCAAATAATACCTAGTATACCTAGTACCTTATATTATTATTGCTTTTTAATATACTATAATAGATACCTACTACTAATATAAAATCAATATAAAATAATTCATTGAAAAAATTACACAAACAGGTACCGAAGTATGTATTATTTTGGCTTTTGATGTGATAGGATTGATGATTTTAAATTAATGTTAGAATATTATTAGGTAATTGTGTTTTAATCTCATTATATTTATAATACTGACGATTCATTTATGATCTATTTAAAGTGAAAGCATTTTCACGATTTAGAAGGTATTTTATATTAAGTAACGTAGCAAAAAATGAAATAAAAATGTTTAAATACAGGTATTCGAATTCGACTGTCCCTTGGGTCTGGCGTTCGATTCTCGTTATGAGGTGTGCGTGTGGCCCGGAAGCTTGCCGGACTCGCAAGCCTGTCCCGGCTCCTCAGAAATCGCACCAGTCCCACGCTCGCGCTTCCAATGCCCTGACCATGAAGGTAAGTCTTTATTTTGGGCATTTATAACTCATTATTTTTGAAAATTATAAAACACTTTGAAACATTTTCCAATTTATTTTTTACTCTTACATTTTTACAAATCACATTTTCAGGATACTACGCGGACCCAGAGAACTGTCGTTGGTTCTTCGCATGTCTTGATCACGGAAAAGCACCTCTTACTGCATACGAATTCCGTTGTCCCTTCGGTCTGGGCTTCGATGCCGCTCGCTTGAAGTGTGATTGGCCATGGTTGGTGCCTGGCTGTGGAAATATCGCGAGATACGAGGCTGAAGCGTTTGGTTTTTCTGGTGCTGCCCTGTCTGGTTAGTTGAAATTTTTGCAAATACCATATTTAAGATATTTTTCAGATATGAGATAAAAATGATATTACGGGTGTTACTTTTAAGTTAAATCAACTTTAAAAGTATGTATGTAAGATATTTATTGTGTACTAGACAGCACCTGCAGATTTACCGGAATTTATGATTACTGCTCCTTTCTTATGAGACAATCATGATTTATAGGTTTCGTTACTAAGAATATTTAATATTTTGTAATTAGTCGAACACCTCTAAAGAACGTTTACTACGTACTTACAACTTTTCTTTTTTTTGTCTGTATGTTGGTCAAGCATCACGCTGAAAACTGCTGATGGATTTGAATAAAACTCTCCACGACTTAAATCCAACATAGTTCGAATAAGGTTACTGGATATTGTTTACCCGGGAAAAAATGATCAGGCCTGATCATGCATGAAAAATGACCGGGCCTGAACAGGTCTGATCAGAACAGCCATGATCATGTCTAATTTCAGGCCTGCTCATACATGAACAGTCATGATCATGTCTGACGTCAGGCATGAGTAGGCATGACCATGTACTTACTCTTCAGATATGATCATGCATGAACAGACCTGATCAGACATGATGTTGTCTAAATTCAGGCCTGCTCATACATGAACAGGCCTGCTCATACATGATCAGGCCTGATCATACATGAACAGGCCTGATCATAGCCATTTTTCATGCATGATCAGGCCTGATCATTTTTTCCCGGGTAGCTACAAATTCAGTACGATTTTATTGGGAGGGAAAAAAATTCAAGTGTGTAATCACGAATGAAGTCGTAGTAACAGTTGTTATTAATTATATAAATGTAGATATTGTAAATAAATGTTCAATTTAATATTTTTACAGGTGCTACTGGATTTCAAGGAAAAACAGCCGACTCAGTTAACATAGCTGCTCACCAGAGTTTAGTTTCTGGAGCGTCTTTCGATAATCTGGTTGGAATTCAAAACGGATTTTTAACTAAAGATGATATTCTCGATACAAATTATATTGCGTCCCAAGAAGTCTCTAATCTGGGATTTGCTGGACCAGGAACCTACCAAATAGACGACGGATCGCTTGAATTAGCTTTAGGAGGGCAAGGAGAGCCAAGTGGCCTCTCTTATAATATTGTTCCTGCAGACAACATTGACAAAGGTTTAGTCCAAACTACAAATTACAATAATAGTAATAAATATACTAGCGGATCATTAATTCTTGATGATTATAGACTACCTACTAACAAAGTTAGCTACTCTGGAATATACAACGCTGCACAAAAATTAAACGTAGGTGTAGCTAAGTCATCTTCACGTTTTGACTCAGGAAAATATAGAGGAAACGATGCTTATCCCGGTGCATCACCTAGATACGATAGTGGGAAATATAATGGTGGATATTATCGTAAAGATAAATCTGGTGCATATGTTCACAACCCTGCCGGTGATCGCGCTAAGCCTTACATACATATAGATGTACCTCCAGTACCGTATGAACATATTGATAATAAATATAAACCAACGAATGACGACAATGTCGGTTACACGGGAACTTATGAAACTAGTTCTAACAACCAAGATGGTAGCTACTTATCGTCAGGAGGCTATTCATATCCAAAGCCTGCTATCGAGTTCAATGAAGGTCCCGCAGTGTCTCAAAATTTCTACAGTAGTGAAGGCAAACTGGATGCGTATAATAGTGGAGCAACTGGAACTAGCGGTGGTACTACTATTACTTATCACGGCAATTACGGCAACAATCGAGCTGAAAAATACGTTTCTGGCAATAAAGAATATAATGGCGCTGAACACACTTTAACTGCAGGAGCAGTCAATGTTGAACTCGTTGGAAAAACGACATTAGTTGATGTGAATCTTGCAAATCAAGCTAATTATGGTAGTCAATCTTACAGCCATGAAGTTATTCATCAGGGTTATACGGCAGCTGAACCCGCAGTTTCTATAAGCCACGTTGGTACTGACAGTAAAAACTTTGACAGTTATAGCTTTGCAACAACGCCCACTTCTTCTGGAGTTCCAACGACAGCGACACCTTTACCTGTTACTTATAAAACTACATACGTGCCCGAAGTACCAAAAACTAGTATCAAACAAGTTTTTGGTTACACCCAACCAGCTGTTACCTTTGTTCAACCAACCGTTGTCTCAATTAAGCAAGTAACTCCCCAAGTTCAAGTAAAAGATTATAATCAAGGTTTAAATTATCAGTATGAAAGCAGCGATTACTCGTCAACATATAATGCTGATTCATCAAGACAAACTGATTCCGATGGATACGTGTATACTAAACCTGCCGATAAAGAAAATATCGTTACATATAGTACAGCAATACCTTCAGCTACCGTAATATCCTATAAACCCCAAGGATTTGGACACAGTCAGCAGACTATACACAAAGTGCAATCTGTGGGTTTCGATTACTCGACCTCAAAACCAGCTATTGAGCAGCCATTTAAAAAATTAGAAGCTTACACTACAGGACTATCAGATTCTACTTATGTTCAACCAACAGCACAATCATTTAGTCAACAAACAGTTCACAACGTAGCCAGTAGTAGTTATCCATCGGCTGAAATTGTTGAACAAAATATAGCAAACACAGCTATAAATTATGAAACTCCACGAACTATTATACAATATACAATACCACAACCAGTTGTAACAACATATCAACCGCAATCATTCAGTCAACAAACTTTGCATACTGTTGACACTAGTAAAGTTAACATCTACTCTCAAGACCAATCTGAGCAAGGTTATAAATACAAACAACCGATAATTCAATTTAAAGAAACTCCAAAAACTATAATTCAATATTCAACACCAGCTCCTACAGCATCTTACACACCAGAAAGCTACAGTTTCCAAACCATACAAAGATTTGGAACCAAACAGTATATTCCCGTGTCGACAACTGTTCGTCCAGCAGTCTCAACTGCAGTAACTATTAATGAAAATCCTCTACTTAAATATACGGTAAAGGCTACGCCTACGACTTATGTTAGTCCAACTTACATTCCTCAAGCTTATAGTCAACAGACTGTTCAGAGTGAAGATTCAAGAGTGTCAGATGTTGGATCCACAGGATACCAATACAACTCCGGTAGTAATTTTGAAGAATCAAGGTATTCCACCGGAGCGCAACCTGTCCAATCTACTCTGTCTTTATCTCAGCCTCAGTCTTACGCCTATGATGGTTCATCATTTTCAGGATATGATTACTCTCAGCCAGCTCTCTCAGTCAGATATGAAAATACCAAGGTCATCTCATCGACACCTACACCTATTGTTACTTCAACATACAGGCCTACATCATACAGTCAACAAACCATTCATAAACTTGAAAGACAAAGAATACCATCGACGACACCACTTCCGATAGTTGACTTTAGTTACGAACAACCTACTGTAACTGTTAACAAAAATCCATTCTTACAGTATACTCAGAAAGTTACACCAGTTTCATACGCTGAGCCCACTGCAACTGTATCAAAATTAAGTTTTGTTACTAAACCAACTCAATACGAAACTGCGGCACACCAGACATATACTAGTCAAGAAGGATATTCATACAGTCAACCCGAAATACAGAGCAATCTAGAGACTTTGAATACTGCGAAATATTCTGATGCTAGCGCAGTATCTCATCAAGTATTCCATCTATCGCAAGGCACTGGAAACACACATTATAAATCTGGAAAAGATGTCGTATTTGTTTCTTCAACTCCAGCGACATTAGTGTATGAAGATCACTACAAAGAATACGAGAGTCCTCGAAACTTGAAAACATACAAAGCACCGGAGTATATACCACCTAAAAAAGAATATCAGCAAATAGTTACCTTTTCAACGCCTTCTACACCTGCTACTTACCAACAAAGTTCGATAGTACATGCTCAAGACCAGTATGACTATAAACCCGTAGATTACTCTCAACAATCAATTTCCGATACATCACAAATAGTGGAATCAGTGCATTTCTCGTCATTCCCTGATACAAAAACTACACAGTACCAAGCCGGTTATCAATCACCAGAAATACAAGTGGGATACAAAGCTGAAGAATATTTGCCACCTGTGGTGTCCAAGAAAACACCTGTAGTGACCTCTACTTACCGGCCAAGAACATATTCATCTACTACGTACTTACCGCCAAAAACTAAATTTACAGCCCCTGAATATTTACCACCATTAGAAACTACCTACTTTACACAATCGACTGCACCACCAGAAACTAAATCTTTAGAATATTTACCCGCACAAGAGGAATCGAGTGCAAGAACAGTTAGTTTTGAAAGCTTTGGTTATAACAAAGAAGATGAAACGGTCAGATCCAATTCTAAGTTAAGTACTTATCAAGATTACAGTGTACCAAAGGTTACACCGACAACTGCTGCACCTGTTTTGAGAAAACAGAATATAGTTGTAGAGACATCCAAGTCAAATTTATTAGGATTTGGAACTGTAGGACCTGATGCTGGATTAGTTTCTACAGCTTTTACTACAGCTGTACCTATTGTATCTGATAATTATTATTTATCTCCTAAAACTGTAACATCGACATATGCTCCTGAGATTATACAAGTTACATCAGCTACCAGAAGAACAAGGCCGAAATATGTAAGACCAGCTATAAAGTCAACTACTCAATCATACGTAGAATCAACAACGGCGTATCACGCACCAGAGTATTTGCCACCAGTAGAGCAAGTTTTACAAGAAAATGTTGAATCATTTGAATCATCATACAAGAGTACAGCTACACCGAAAATCAGATATAATCCATACCAAGAACAAAAAATCGAAAATGCTCCAATTATAGTATCAACAGTTTCAACACCCACAAGGAAACAAAACATTGTTGTTGAAACAGCAAAATCCCAGCTACTCGGTTTCGGCACTGTTGGAACTGATGCTGGGTTAGTTTCTTCCTCCTCTAACAGTGCTTCAGACTCCATTGAAATATCGAATATAGGATCTTTACACTCTACGGTGCCAGGTCAACAAGATTTAATCGAGGTTACACAAGAAGTCAGAAGAAAGTCAAAGCCTAAAGTGGCAATAGTTACAAAAATTAACGATTTCAATCCCCTCCTGGTGCGAAAATTAGGTGCCGTTTGCAGTTGTCAATCGCCTATATTAATTCTTAAAGGGAAGAGACCTAACGTTCAAGAACAAGATATTGATTACAGCACAAAGTACGAAAATACAGGAAGCGAAAATATCAATGACAACGCTTGGACACAAAAATCAGCTAGAATTTCAACACGCCCTGTCGCCACAGCAACACCAATAATTACATCTACTTTCAATCCGATTATTGTGCCCGACGATTCCTTCTACCAAGACTATCAGGAGGCCAGTAATGACAATATCGCTATTGCTCCTATTCAGAAGGAGTACACCGAGAGATTTGCTTCCAGTACACCTATAATTTCAACAACAGAAAGAGTCGTAAGAATAAAACCACGTGTCAAGGAAGTTACTGTGGCACCTACATATAAAACAGTTATATTGAATGAAGAAATTGCATCCGGTAACGTACAAGAATCTGATTCGACAGCATCCGAAATTGATTCTCAATCATTTGATCGTTATGGTCCTGGAGGTTGGCGAAGCAGAGATGAGACTTTACAGGGTTCGATTGATTGTAAGAGAGCAGGATTGTTCCGTCATCCGAAGCAATGTAATAAATTCTATGCTTGTAGATGGGACTGTACAAAACAAAGATTTACTCTTCATGTATTTAACTGCCCAGTTCAGCTCAGTTTTGATCCTAACTTAGGCGCTTGCAACTGGCCTAGCCAAGGACCCGCTTGCCAAGGTGACACGCTTCTTACAAATGCTCTCTGAAAATATATCGTAAATGAACGGTTTTGAATCTCAACGTGCCATCAAAATTGTGATAAGATGTGATCATAAATATCCTACAATTTTGAAATTTTGTATTTGAGCTATATAAGTTAAATCTCTCTTTGTAACATCTAGGTTTATTTATTTGTTTGAATGTTTTTATGTTAATTTATAGTTATTTATTATTCATGGTCTTTTCAAGCTTGTGATTACAAAGCATTATTTCGGCATTGATTGAACATAAATTACCATGGTCTAGTTCATTTAGTATATTACGTTTTGTGAGTTGTGGAGTCATTTTTATCATATGTTTGTAAACGCTGTAATGTAAATATATCATTTATTCTTGTATGTCTGGTATTTCATTTCATAACATTTAATAATTGTAATCACTAATAAAAAAAATTGTCAATAAATGTATAAAACAATTTAAATATTTAAAGACACTGGTTTTTCTACCGCTGTCAAAACGTCCTTATACTTGTTCAAAACTGGTTTCACTTCTTCTTCAATGAATTCTGTAACTTGTTCAGGAGCTCTACCTATGAATGTAGATGCATCCAAAATGTTTTCCAGTTTCGGTAAAATAGGAGCAAAATATTTATCTTTTTTAACACGATCAATAAGGTCATTATCTTTCCCTTCTTGTTTGACCACTGCTCCAGCTTCGTGAGAGAGTACTCTAATTTTTTCATGACAAACCTGACGATCTCCTCCAGCTTGTACCATGGCCATGATGATGTTTTCAGTAGCCATAAATGGGAGTTCTTGAGCTATGTGGCGAGCTAAAACTTTAGGGTATACAACAAGTCCTTGACAGATGTTAAGAAGTGTAAGTAGAATTGCATCGGCGGTTAAAAACGCTTCTGCAAGGGTGATGCGTCGATTTGCGGAATCATCTAAGGTGCGTTCCAACCATTGTACAGCGTGAGTATTAGCAGCATTAGCATGAAGAGTTATTAAATGACGTGCTAAAGCGCAGCAACGTTCAGATCTCATAGGGTTCCTCTTGTATGGCATAGCACTCGAGCCTATTTGAGAAGTCTCGAACGGCTCTTCCAATTCTTTGCGTGACGCCAGGATGCGTATATCCGAGCACATCTTATGTACCGTCGCCCCTAATCCTGATAGTGCTGATATAACTTCTAAATCTACTTTTCTCGAATATGTTTGCCCTGTTACAATGTACCGTTTATCGAATCCCGCTAGTTCAGCAACTCGCTTATCTAAAGCCTTAACTTTTTCTCCATCTCCTTTGAATAGCTGTAAAAATGAAGCTTGAGTTCCAGTAGTTCCTTTTACTCCCCGGAAACGGAGATCGTCTCTAGCGCGTGATAAAGCGCGCTCGTCCATTAATAAATCGCTAAGCCATAGAGACGCTCGCTTTCCAACAGTTGTCAACTGAGCTGGTTGCAAGTGCGTGAAACCCAAAATGGGTACAGATCTGAAATTACAAATGAATAAAGTTTTACGAATTTATCTAAGGACGTTCAAAAAAAAGAGTAAGTGTACTTATGTAAGCACATAATAAGACAGTAAAAAAAAAACGACACTAATAATAGAAAAAAAAAGGTTTTTAATACATTGAAAGTAAAGTAGTAGTTAAATAAAGTTTACTTAAAAATCATTAAAAAAAAAAACTAAAAATATTGACGAGCTAACTTTATGGTGTCGGTTTTTTATCACGGTGTGCGCGCGCATTGTAAAAATTTACTACTCTCATTATTTTTCCCTAATACGCCAAAAGAAGTATAAATTCAATGATAAAAATACATAAAATCAAAGTGTAAGTAAATTTGTGAAGCTAGACTCGAATAATATATATGTATAATAAAAAGCATTTAAAATTAAATTGTCATAAAAACTCACTTATATTCATCAGCAAACTTCGACAGACGGCTTATAACAGCAGCCAGCCTGGGCAGTAGTAATTCCAAGCCGTGCTTAAGCACAATTAAGTCTGTGTTATCGCCAACATAGCACGAGGTTGCTCCCAGGTGAATGATCGGTGCTGCGAGGGGACAGCGTTCAGCCAGGGTATGGACATGAGCCATAACGTCATGGCGAACTTTCTTTTCATGTTCCGCGGCGGAGGTAAAGTCGATGTCGTGAATGGCGGACTCTAATTCTGCGATCTGCTCATTTGAGATGTCAAGTCCTAGCTCCTGGAAATTAGAAAAATAAATTATTATTATTTTTTACGAGTATATATGACAATTGTTCTGATGTAGTCGTGGGAGTAGTCACCTTTATGCCAGCGGTCGTGGGTTCGATTTCCGCTCAAAGCAGATAAGTTTATTTGTACAAATACAATTATCGATCTGGGGAAACCCAAAATCCCCACAGTGCCTTAATAATAAGTAAAATATAATAAGTCGTCGGTCCCAGTTATTAACATAGACACCTACATGATAGTAATCGTGATTTATGGTAGAGAAATTATCCGCCAACCCGCAGTGAAGCAGCGTGGCGGATTAAGTTCCAACCCTTCTCCTTTATAGAGAATAGGCTCAGCAGTGGGTCGTTTACAGACTAATTAAGTTCAATTCAGTTCATTTATGAATAAAACCGGTAAATGTAAAGAACCATTTTGCTATTTGCAATGTTACTAAAATATTATGTACAAGCTATGTTCCGCGGTATCACCCATAAAATGTCCTGAACCTTTGGTAATTTTAAATAACTAGGACATATCTTTAAATATAGTATGTATAAATAAAGTAATTACACTTATGGCTAACTCAATGTACCATATACTTTACAATATTTTAAAATAATACGCCACGGGCAAGCTGTCCTACTATTTCACTAAAAAGATAAGATTAAACCCAACTGATAAACGTTAGGTGCTGATAAACGAAATCAAGTAGTGACGAGGTGAATGTTAGCAAAAACGGTCAGAAAACAAAAGCGAAGTGATTAAAAACGATATTAATTAATCGAAAGTGATTTTTTAAAAGTATCCTTAAGTGTTTCTTGTGATAATGGTGTCGGTGCAGACGATAGCCACAATTGTGGTTAAAACTTTCAAAATAGTAAGTAAAATAATATATAACTCTGACACATTGTCATAGATAAGAATCAGGTTATTACTAAATTTCGGTAAATATGAAATACAAGTGAGAAACGGTATTGTTGTGAAGAATATATGCCCTGCCACAATTTTTTTTAAATATAATATATTGAAACAATTCTATAGTTTTTAAAATAAGCTAATCAAACAGTGCTATTGATACCTTGTGCAAATCATAGGTTATTGATAAAGTGCAAATGTGCAATTATGAAAATTAGGATTTACGATGTCAATTTACGTCTGTACAATAAACAAATTTTGCTTTTTGATAGGAAAGAAACAAACATATTAAATTAACGAATCGAATGAATCATAGTGTATAAATAGTTACGATAGGTGTGGTATGTACAGATAATAAAAAAATTATAGACATAAAAATGAATATAATATTATTACTTAGCAATGTTGATTAAAATTGACTTTTTTATCCATAACAAGCTAGTAATCCGCGACATCAACTACATAGCAGATTATGACGACAACTAAGTTTATTGTTTTTACTTCATATTAGTGTGACTTGTTGTTGTCACATTGTCCCAGATAAAGCCTAAAATGTTATTCCAATTGCTATGAAGAAAGAAGCGCAGCAACTAAATTAACTAGGCATTAACCCATCCTTACAATTATGTTACCAATAGTAAAATCAAAAGTTAATAATCAATCTCATCGGCTTAAAATGAGATAAAATAATAAATGTCATTTATTCAATCATTCATCTCAAAATATTATATACAAAAATACACAGAACAATAGAAAAGTAAATATAATCAATATGACATATCAGGCGCAGGAAGGATATGGTGAACCTGCTGCCCATCACCATCCTGGTTGGTGTACAGCTGTTCGAACCACTATGGCTTTAGTCGCCTTTTGCGACACCTCGGCATGAAAGAGGTCGGGACTATTCTCCTCTGCCGGTCACCGCACGGCACGATATTTCATATAGGTACTTTATTTAAATAAACTTCAAAAGTACCATTTTGTAGGATTCATTAAGGAAACATCTGGCTTGGATCTTCAATAAAACACATAAAATAAATAATAAACAAATTTATGTAGGGTATACAGACTTAAGTACCTCTATCATCTATTTCGGGCTGTATAAAAAAAGAAAAAAAAAATAGATTTTAGAAATGAGGTGATATTCGCCGGCCGCATTCGGCAAATCTTTTTTATATATACATACACCGATATCTTCGAGGTTTCAATGCGTAATTACAGAATTTCAATCACGATATAGTCCTTTATAGACTTTCGATATAATTAATGGTTGTTTATAAGTTATGATCGCTACTGTTGCTGGGTATTACTCTCCTACTTATCCTCTCTTACTTATCCTATACTAAAAAGAATAAATTAATATATATAAGAAAATATTACGAAAACTAGAATAGAAAAAATAATACCTACACTGCAAAGTAAAATATAATAATATTGTTTACTTTCATATATTAGCTATGTATTTTGAAATGCGGTCTCTGAATACATTTCTGAGTTTTTACATTCAATACCATTGTATCTAGATATTCGTGAGTTCTAACTACCATCGTTTCATGTGATTAAGGTCGCGGGCTGTGTGTCCTAATTCCCTATCAGCTTGATAACGCCACGCCTTGTTAAATTTGCGACTATCCAACATTCAACGCTTTACTAAAATCAATAGAACGCGAATGACTTCACGTAATAGTGGTTTGCATTATATGTCTTGACTCGTAATAAATTTCTGTAAATATAAGAAAACGATTAGTATACAGTGTCATAATTATATACAATTCGAAGTTTTTTTTTTTAAAGACATGTAAGTGTATTTTATACAAGAATAGAATAAACGAAATTCTGGGAATACTTAAAATTATTTGCAATTTGTAATATAAATTGTTATAATAATTCATACTAATTTTATTATTTAAACAATTGACTATATAATTTCTACAATACCTATAAATAGTTTAAAATGCATCAAAAATAACTCCCTTATAGACTTTTTTAAATTATCTTTTACATTACATTCTATGTGCCTGTTCGTGTTACTAAATAGTCAAACAAGTATCCTTATCTAATAACTCAAAGGTTGCACAAGTTGTGGTAAAAAAACACATAAAAAGACATTACACTTTTAATTACTTTATATAAAGTAATTAAAAGTGTAATGTCTCATATTAATAAACGCATAGTTAGCGGAAGATTTTCTTTTATTTATATTTTGTCACTTTTTCTCATATTGGATGGATTTATCAGTAGGATAACTAGGATAACAGATTTGAGTTACATATGAATAAGGTCATACCAACATCGAATATTAAAGTTGTTTAATGTTACAGTATGAATTGATTTTAATATTTTGGTAGTAAAGTAGTCATTACTTGTTAAGATTAGCTTCGGCCGTTTTAATTTATGGTGTATTCACTTTAGTATGTTTGAATATACGTATGCGGTCAACGAATCTGTGGTTGTTTCGCAATTCATACACACGGTGTATGAGTAATCTCATTCGATGAATAATTGCAGCACTTGCTACTAATAAATGTAATTTCCGTTATAGTGTTTGCGTTTACTTATCAGATCACAGGAATTTCGATTATCTATATCGTGTCGAAATGTATTTGATATTAAAGATGCTTTGTGTTCGTTTTGTTAATTTACATGATTATATCAGAGTAACGAAATCATGTTAAAAATGACAATATTTGTAGCAAAAAAAAAATGGCACAGATATTTGCCAAACTATTAAATTAGATTAACCTATAAGTCCATAAAACTCGATTTATCAAAGATTAACCTAAATTTAAAAAAAAAAGTACCTGAGTTAAACTTATGGATATGATTTATGGTTAAGTTCATTTTTTTATTAATTACTTATACTTTTTTTCACTATACTTAGGCCCTGTTTCACATGTTGCTGATAAAGCTATCTGATGTATAGGTTATAAAAGCAAGATAATCCAACAGACAAAAGTTTATGATATATTTTTCTCTTTCACAATAAAACTCAACTTTACCTGTCAGATATTTCTATTCGCAGCCTATGAGGCCAAAATTTTATTAGTTGAGATGAAAGAGAGCTCATAAGGGCATATTCATGCTAATAAAGCGTATCAGTAACTTATGTGCGAGATAAACTTTGTTAACAAACTGTGAAACAGACCCTTAGGCATGTAAACGATACATCTGAAGGAATAAATTATTTT
The DNA here is from genome assembly GCA_036937285.1 of Euphydryas editha. NCBI lineage: Eukaryota > Metazoa > Arthropoda > Insecta > Lepidoptera > Nymphalidae > Euphydryas > Euphydryas editha. The sequence continues at coordinate 5,113,461 of JAUPFZ010000008.1, forward strand.
AGCTGTCGGTTTACATGCAAAAAAGCAAATTAAGCTATCAAATGGTATATTACTCGTTTTGATTACAAAAGGAAGCAATCAATGTTCATTATTATTTGATCCCGACTTCCCGACGACGACAATTAAAACTTGTTATTGTGATTACAGCTATACCATCAGCTGCCTCACAGAGTATGTATAGAACAGACATATTAATTAATTGATGAATTTGTGTGTATGCTCGTCACGTCTTATAAGTTCCTATTTTTTATACATACAACATAAAGATACATATACTGCGACAAACACTAAGAGTAAGGCTAAGACTAAATATAATAAGAAAGAGAAGAATAAGATATTGAAAAAAAATAGAATAAGAATAAGAAAAATGGAAAAATATGATTTCATAAATATTTTGAAATATTTAATTTTTATATCTCTTTAATTTCTAATTTTTTCTTTATAACTATACAAAAATGTATATTTTCATTAACGTTCAAAAGGTGTTGGGTATTTATGTCAGCAGATTTATAGAGAGGTAATTGCTCTTTCCTTGTAGTGCAACTTTATTTGAAAATTGATATTAAAGCAAAAATGACTCGTACATTAATAAATATTACAAGCATGAACCATAATTCTTCGGGATAAAAAATATACTTTTATAAATTTTCGAAGGTATATATTTTGACTCAGTACCTATTACAATTTCATAAAATGATCATGGATTCGTGTATTTATTTATTGTGTTCATGAGTTAAATGTCAACATGGGGTCACTAAAATCAAATACAACGGACGGAATCCTTTATGATTTTATATTACATATCGTAGTTTGTTATTATTTTACGACCACATAATTGATTCTGATTTATATTTTAATATTTATTTTAATGAGATAATTGGTTATGTGGCAATATCTTGAAAACTTTTATTGATCTTCATTATGAAAATGGCTACTACTGAAGTTTAAAATTAATTTAACGCTACTAACTAATAGGTTAGTTACCTTTTAAGTGCTCGTGTTTCAAGACTTGGAATGTTAAAATGGTAATATTATAAACCTGAATATTGGTAATATTTCCCCTGGCAGACTAATAACAACAATATAATTAGGTATATTAATTTCGGGTATAATTATAGTAATTATAGTCATAACGGTAATAACTGTTTTAATGGATGTGAAACCTACATCATTTTATTTTAAATAGTTAAAGATTTTTTTATTATCCAATAAATTATCTTGCTTTTATGACTATGATTAATATCGGATAATCGATTTAAAAACAATTAATTGTTTAATTCGTTTCTTCACAATCGGTTAATAAAATTTTCTCTTTCTCAAGGCTTGAGCTATTTTTTTTTGCCGTCTTTTGATAATAAAGAAAAACAAAATCATTAAAATCCTACTAATATTATAAATGCGAATGTTTGGGGAATGGATGGAACACGGACAGATGGTTTTTTTACTCTTTCTTATAAAAACCATTATAATAAACTGATTAAAATAAAAATACATAATATATATAGATAGTTTGAAATCCAGACCTCATTCGATTTTTTGAAATTACACTAATAAGATTGTATGATGATTTGTTTAGCACAAACCGTTTTTAAAAACGATCATTAACGCATAAGATGCCGTGCGAGTTGGCTTATGTAACAAACTTATAAAACATATAAGTAACGTATAAAAAGATACGGCAAGTTTTCCATAAGAAAGCTTGATTTTTCTCATATTTTACCAATGTACAAGTCATTTTTCCCATAATATCAATTGTAATTTTTATTTCATTTATAGTAAATACTTTTTTAAATGTTCTGACTAATACCCCACACTTTTTAAAGCTTAATTAAAATATACACTTTAGTTAAATTATACAAAAAAAATTAGAAATTAAAGATTGGTAAAAATTAAATTTTACAAAATATTTACGAAATCATACTTTTCTCCAAGAGTCAGCTTCTTAGTCTTGTTTCTTGCACGTCAAAGAAGTTGGCCATCTCCTCCTCAACCTCAAAGAAGTCGTTTATAATATTTAAAAAAATACCTAAACCTATCTAAGTTCGGAATGTACTTAACATAGATCGATAAAATCTCATTACTCTGTGGCATTCTTTTCCTCACATGAATGGAACTGTTGACTCTTGACCTGCATGAGTAATTTTATTAATTAACTAATTTGTCCTTTGTAGCCGTTTGTCGATATTACGAGTGCTAATTAGAGTACAATTACTAATGCAAAAAGTCCATACACATGTTCATCTTGTAACTTTTAAAACGTAGATGTATTTTAAATGATGACACTAATAATTATTAAAAAAAAAAAGGAAGTTAGTTGTAGACCTAACATTGTATTTGCGAAAATCACAATCAAATATAAAATTTATTGTAATTTACAATTTTAGCTTATGCATAAAATAAGAAACAACGTATTTGTCTGTTGCTCAATAATAAAATCTCATACTGTTGTCATTTTGATAACATCATCATTACGATTGAATTATATATATATTTAAAAAAAACATCAATATTTATACACCAAATGTATGTTTCATGTTGTGACATATGAACAAACTTAAAAATTTCAAGTAAATAAATACAAAAAAATGAAAATATTAGAAACGGTAAAATGATTCGATCAAAAGATAGTCGATTTGACCCTTCATTAGTCACATGTCACAGACGGAGGAAGACGGATAGCTGGATGGCATTATTGAAATATTTCCGCTACTGACTGATTGGTCTCAACGCCACATGTCGTAGGTCACGGTATCACTGACGTGGACTTATTAAGACAGACTGTGATCAAATTCACTTTTAATTAGTTGTTGTTGAAAGTAAGAAATTTCTACCCAAACCATAAAATCTCTTATAATTTTTGGTTGTATTTCGTTAGAATACAACTGTATAATGTTATATAAGGTCTACTTAGATTAGCTTATTCGCTGGGCTCATAAAGAGATAATAAAATAAATTATTTAAATGGATTTTTTCATTAGATAGTTAAAAAGTTGGCAGGTTGACCGGGAACGAATAAGTAAAAGAAAAATCGATTTTAAAAATATTTTTAATTGTAGTAGACAATGTTACCATATGAAATATGTTTTTAAATATAGCTGCAAATTAATGAGATAATAATACGGAAGAATAATTGTAGTTCATAAGGCAATCTGTAATATATACAAGAAGACATAATTGTACATCGTAAAACATCTTTTGATAGACACAGAGGGCAATGGACAATAGGCAATTAAAAAATCATAATAAGGAATGACATTAGTTCCTTTTAAGTTGTAGTACGTACTCGCTATCCTTATCACGATTTGTAACGACAAACATATTTTGATAAACTGAAATAATCACTATATCATTTAACATAGAGCCCACACAAAGGAATGATATATTCCTATGATATCATCTGATAATAATTCTGGTAAGAAATTGTTGTTTATATACTTAATCTATAAAAGTGAATCATATAGTAAAATAATGTCTAGTTTCCGGTTTCACAACATGATGCACGGTGATTAGGAGAATTGACATATAAAATATTTTTTAAATAACGCATCTTTTGTTTTAGGTATTAAACATCATAATTTTAATTCTCTACCGCACTGGATACAATGGAGAGTTTCTGGGAGTGGGGGGTACATGGAACCTCAATGAGGAGAAGAATCCTGACGCCGAAATAGTTGCCTCTGGTGTGATTGTAGGCTATCTCATTTACACATTAGTACAAATCGTCACATTCCTCTTTGGAACTACAGAGCACAAGAGGTATTTGATGCTTTTAATTTTAATTTTAAAATGGTACTATGTTACCAATATATTCTAATCTAACTAGCAAATATACTGTTAGTAAGTACAGAACTCCTGCTAAGAAGGATGTGGCATACTTCATTTTTTGGATATTGCGTTTGTTATTTTTAAAACAACTATCAGCGTTATGCATCTCCAAAAGGTTTAAACATACCTATCGTAGGTATATACGAGTATAGTAGGGGGCATCTTGAATTTTTACTCACGTTAACGGTATTATATCGCTACTGTTTAGGTACAATGTCACATCTTGAATCTTTAATACCCTGTCATTACGTAGTTATCTAATGGTAAGAGAATTATTCCAATCTGTTTCATCATATCCAGGCAAGAAAAATTTGCTCATTATATTCATTTATTTAAACACTTTATTGACCATTAATGTAAAAACAGTTGGAACAAAAGGCGGAATTAATGCCTAGTGTCATTTTCACCCAGTCAACCTTTTAGCTAAGCAGAAAAAAAATTAGGCGTTAACGACAAAGTAATAAATATATATAAACAAATACATACAAGAACACATACATATATACATACGTACCTACATAAAAACATTCATATACACAAATTATGCCCAATGACATAAAAAGATGCCCAAATATTTCCTTGAGTGTTGCCTGCCTATAAACAATAACGCTTTATTTACAGAGCACTGTCAGAAATTGTCATGAATTTCATCGGTGTGTTCATGTGGATCGCGGTTGGTGCTGTGGCGCTGCATTACTGGGGTGGTTACCAGGGAGAACACCAATTCCAATTTGTATTCGCTGAGAAACAGGTCTGTGTTTGATTGTTTATTTGTCCTGGTCTTTAGGAAAACTTTGTTAAGTTTAATGTCATTGTTGAAAAGTGACATGTGTAACATCATAAAGTTACGCATTTTTAGCGTCGAGGTACTGTTTGATAGCATTGTAATGTTACAGTAGAGTAAAATATGACGCGTTAACTTACGCGCATCATTGGTGATGCACCACTACTACGTTTACTTACGTTTAGCCTTTGATATGCATCCTATTTGACATGGCATAAATAACCAAATATAAGGAATCAATGCTCTTTTGCTTTGTTCTTATTACTTTTACTGAAAAAACGAATGTTACGGTACAATATAACTGATTATTTAATACTCCTGTAGCTATATTGGTTCTAGTACCGTTAGTTTCTTAAATGGTATTACGTTATCATATACCTGGTAAAGAAGATGAAATTACATTCTCAGTTCATATTACACGCGTTTGAAGGATTACTAGATTGAAAATCCCTTTCTAACATTCTTGTATCGATTTATAAATAAGAAATAAAATTTAATACTAAAATAAAACATTTTCTTTTAATTAATATCTACGTAGTTTACTCTGGCAGGTTGTTTCATTGCTGATTGTCCGATATACATGTATCACAACTTTTCATTTGATAGTTACTTCAAGATGTAGTCTTCACATCTATGCACGAGATTATTTTAAGCACAACACTCGAAAACTCAATGGTACAGAAATCTACGATGATCGATTTAGATCAAACTCAATCATCAATCTCGTCTCGTCAAAATCGTCTTAATAAAATTTATTTAAAATCAACATTGTATTCTTTCAGGTTGGTCTAGCGGTCGGAGCCTTATGTGTCATCCAGGGTGCGGTGTACCTCGTCGATACAGCGCTATCTGTTATACACTACACAAAAGAAATGTAAATCTTAAGTGTAGCCCCAATAAAATAGAGTTATTTGTTTATGCTTAAGTTATAAATAAACGATATTTACATATAAGATAAATCCTTCGACAGACTAAGTTAGCAATTGTCAATATAATTTGGATCATAATGATCAAAAGTACAGAATGTTTTAAATATTCAGACAATTAAAAAAAAAAGCTCTCCGATGATTTTTATGTAATATTTTTCCCACCTCTATACTAATTTAATTAAGCAGTAGCCCTTTTATGTATTAGTGACAAGTCTATTTTGTATAATGCTTATTTTTATTCGAAATAAATTTTATCTGCCCAATATTGTTTTAATTTTTATAACAACACAGCATTTCTTTTCATCCTTTATTTTATCCTATATTTATAGAATTACATGTTTTTGTATTAGTTTTAAAAACAAGACAATAAGTAGTAACTTTTATATATATATATATGTTTATCAAATCTATACCAACATTATAAAGATAAACCGTTTTTAATGATTCTTTGATTTTTAGAAAGTTACACTATTTAGAAGTATATAAGACTTAATAAACCTACATTATTCAACAGTAAGTACTTGACGCCATGAATCCTTGTAGTGGAATATTAGCTGAAAATATGAGATGGATGGCTATAGTAGTCTAATGGTAGTAATATATAACGCTTATGATATAAGCATGTGTATGCCTCAAAATACAGGAGATTATAATAATATATAAGATGAATAAGTAAATAAATAAATAATAAATTAACTGATGGTCAAAAGCGATGTGAACTAAATGACCAAAGTTGAGGTCAATGTAAGAGTCAAATTAGTAGGGTCAAAAGTTAAATGTGATACACTGTGTATTCTTCTGACTCATTAGAGTTCTAGCTTCCATGTAGTTCAATAGTTTTTTTGGTCATAAACGGATCTTTGTGCGAAAATAAAAGTAAAAATTGGGTGATTAGGTTACCTTAAAATCTATTTTTTTCGAGTTCCAGTTCGTTAGTGATAATTAAAACTATTTTTTAATTAACGATTGCCTAATATTTCCAACGATTTGTCGGAGATCGATAAATTCGAGTCAAGGATTAGTCAATTGTCGTTTCAATTGAATAATAGTTAATCCTTAGTTTTAACAGAAACTGGAGTATCTATACTCCGGCAGCTTGGTAATAATATCGCCCAGATCAGAGGACTTCATGTGTGAGGTCGACTTGTACGCCAGCAACATTGCGCCGCTCACAGATAACGTAAGTAGAAAAAAAAGAAAAAAATTAAAAGTAATTTAGCATTAACAAATTATTTGTTGATTCCATTATGTCGTACTTATTTAAGATTTTTGTAACATTTTGTATTATGGTTGACAACACGTGAAATCGTGCTTGAGATAACACTTATATAATAATAAAGTAAATGAAAATAAGACATATTATATTGAATAATAATTCATAAATAACAAACTAGAAATATATAGAAACACACACACACACGAAAACATACAACTTTACCGACTTTGAAACATTTATTCATTATCATTATTAAAAATAATAAAATTCTCTATCATTTTGTGATAAAGTTATTTCCAAAATTTAATCCTTTTTGAAAATAACTTTATTACAAAATTTGATTGACTCTTCAGAATTATAATCAAATAATTTGCTAGTAATTAAAAAATAAAATAAAAAGTAACTGTTGAGTTTCTGGCGATTCTCATCAGCAGTAAGCTTCACATCAACTATAATTAACTATATAAATAATAAATAATTATCAAGTAAAATGATGATTCAAAAGGGCTTTCAAAGCTTACTTGAATAAAGAAATTTTAGATTTCATTTTGAAAATAATAATAACAAATAACTTACGGTATATAGGTACATGAATAAATTTTTATAAACAATCATTAAAAGCTCATGCACGTCGAATAAGAAATTCAGGGCAGAGCATAACGTGTCATAGATTTACCGCTTCAGTACTTCGCGTCTGTAACGCGTTGTTTCACCAAATATATAAATAACTAGCAAACCCGGCGAACTCTGTTTCGCCACCAGATGGCTTCGTTTTTTGTAACATTTCGTTTGGGGATTAAACCACCATGCAAAACCATACTGGTTTGTAGTACATGCTATGTCCCTGTTTTCCTGCTTTTCTGTTGAAATTTTTCCTGAATTTTGTTTGCTATAAACCTTACGGAGCCCGAAACCTTTCCAACGAATGTAAAACCGTGGAAATCGGTTCGTGCGTTCTGGAATTATAGTGTCAGGAAGGAAAACCTGACTTATTTTTATATTATAGATTAAATAAAGGCTTTTTATGCGTATGCATAAGACACATTAAAACCATTATTGTACACGTAACCTCAAATGATAAATTTATGTATTTATAAAAAGTATCTCTGTAATTTCAATTTCGATAGAAACTGGTTGTCGACTACAGCTACCTACAGGGCAATATCAAACTCATACAGAACATCTGCGCGAAGTGACTATTACAGCTGCCTAAGTAAAAGAACTTGGAGCTAATAACGCCAACTGCCAACTTTAGGTAAACAACGCATTTGTAGTTTCATTATTATGGAAACATTTATAGACCTACTTATCTCCGACTCTATCTATCTCTCGAAACATTTATATCACCGGTATCATTTATTCACCGGTGGGAGGGATGCGCTGTGCCGCGCTCCCGGCTGCATGGGTACCACCATCTTGCTTATTTCTTCCGTGAAACAGCTTTGCTGTGTTTCGGAAAGAAGGGCAAGACAGGCAGTGTAATTACTGGCACCGAGACTTAACATCATATGTCTCAGGATAGGCAACACATAAATGAGTTGGCTGGGCTAGTTCCAGGTAAACTAGTTTATGTTCATGGGCGACGTCGACCACTTACCATCAGGTGGCACGTCTGCCAGTTTGCCTATTCAACTAACATATAAAATAAAAATAAAAATATATCATTAGAACCTTTTGAATATGACAATTTTAGTAAGACCTTATATCGTTTTAATTTACCTATTTTGGCTTTATTCAGCATGTTTTGGATCCTAATGCAAATAAAAGAAATCAGTTGCCTATATTTTTCAGCATTTGAAAAATTAAGCATTAATTAAGCAATTTTTGTTTATTTTTATTTATCAGGCCCGTTGGCGCAGTTAGTAGCGAGCTTGCTTTCCGCTCCAGGTTAGTGGGTTCGATTCCCACGCCTTGTCTGGTATATATATTTATATAGGTATTATTAGTGTTTACATTTACTTAAAAGACAAAAAATTGTATGTACATTAGTCGGTTGTTAAAACACAGGCAAAAAGTTGCCTACTAAAGTAGGAATAGACGACCGTGTGTATGACAAAACCTATTTATAATTATATATCTATATTTTCATTATATAAATGATATTAAAATTCTTATGTAACCGAAATACTTTTTGTAAAAAAAAAAAATACTTCTAGTAATTTTTGACAATAGAACATATTAATTAGCTGAAAAATTCAAGATTGTAAAAAAAATTACAATTGGAAAAAAAAAATGTCAAATTGTGAAATACCAGGGCAACATAAATATTAGAAAAAGTTATTCATCTAACAACTAAACAAAAAAAATATTATTCATGGCTTAATAATATGCTAATAAATAAATTCCTTGTCCTATTGTCCATTCTTTAATATTATATAAAGTGTGATTCTAATGTTTAAGATTTTTAAAATGACGAAATTTAGAATTTTTTAAGATTAAGTTTTAGAAATAACGTTCGACTTTTCTGGTGTGACGACCGTTTTAGTACTGACGACCATATTGATGTATTGGTGCGAGTAGTCGCCTCAACGCCAGCGGTATAGATATTTATATTTGTGCAAATATTTGTTTCCGGTCTGGGTGCATGTCCTTGTGAGTTTCCCCACCATGCCTCGGAGAGCACGTAAAACCGTCGGTCTCGGTTGTTATCATGGAAACCTGGTAATGATCGTTACTCATGGTAAGGATATTATCCGCCAACCCGCAGTGGAGCAGCGTGGTGGATTAAGCTCCAACCCTTCAACCCGAAGAGGCCTTCGCTCAGCCGTGGATTGTTTACAGGCTGATATAGCTTAGAGACACCATACAGTCTAGAGAAAAAAAGATTATAAAAACGTGATTAGATTTTAATTGCAAAACATTTTATTCTGTTTACACTTCGAATTTCGACAGAACATACCAGGGCAACATAAAACACGAGTAGGTTATTTATTAAAGTAACAGCTAGACAAACGAATCAGTACCTACACGTACTTCACATGCTAATGAATCCCTTGTCGTCCTATAGAGCGCGTGCCCAACATATTTGGAGCGATTGTGCCGTTAACCGGAACACTGGCTCGGATCACCTATGATAATAACTGTAATGAGTTTGCACTTGCTTCTTACTTTAATAATACCCTAGATTTATTGTTATTAGTGCAAAGTGTAATTTAGTTCCATTTTAAATTATTTTATTTAATATATGTGTTATCTTACTTTTATTATAATTGAAGTATATATAGGTACTGTTATTTTATAATGCATGAATGAAAATTACCATTATTTAGGACTTTTAAGTATAGATAGGTGCGTAGATCGTAAAAATACATATAACATGATGGTGATGCTTGTGTTACTGTCATGGTTAATGAGTTAATTTAGAGATTTATAACGTTGAGATTTGATACTTGGGGTAATACTTTTAATTAAAAAACTAATAAATATTGTTCTTTTAATCAAAAATAATTGAACTTTTTGTTCTTTCTATCTACTTAGTCTACATAACCAAATACAATCGTATCATACAGTTAAGTAAGAAACTAAAACATCAAGCCATGACCGAGATCTTGGATGTGAAATAACTTATTGATTGATGAATTACTTGCAAAAATGTCGCATAAAACCTATCATAAACCCCCTTGGAGCGAAAGGTTTTAGTTTAATCTGAAAATAGGTCAGACATCGACCTTCGTAAACCCCAACAATCGTAGAACGTTGGCGCCAAAACTGGCGACAACATGGCGCCTGCTACCCCTAGGCCGGAGACGACGATCAATTCATACGGATAATATCCATCTCTTTCTATAGTTTACGAAATAGAACAAAAGTAAACAACCAAATAGGTAAAGGTAAGGCAACCAATAGGTACAGATAATACCTATTAAGATAAAGAGTTGAAATTTTCTATAATGAACATTTTACTAGTTTAGTTAATTAGAAGTAATATTTAAAAAAAAAAAAAAACTTAGTTTGGTGAACAATCAAAATTATGAAATTCAGAATATAATTTTCCTATGTTTTGTCAAAGTAAAAATCGAATGTCAAAGTCATAATAAATTATAAATTGCTATGGCAACACCGACGAAATGCAAAATACGCGTACGAACAACTTCTGTGTACGAAAGAACAATGGCCCATAGTATGCGATAACATAATACGCGTGTTTGTATTTCACGTTCGCCCTTAACTATAAAACGTGCACTCGACTCATATCAATGCATTAGTAGTCAGTCTCACGTTTCATTTATTTCATTTAAATTGTATTTACAGGTAATTGCATTTACTATATTGTAAATGAAATTATATATGTATATGACGTTGTATAGTGAAAGGACCAGCTGTCCAATTGAACGGATAATTTTACCAGTTGGCTGTGACATTATGACACATGCGATTTAAAAAAGTTATTAAAGGTACAGTCATAATATCAATATTCAAAACGATCTCTTAAATCGTAGAGGGTTTTCCATTAAATCAAGACAAGTCTCTTTAAAACGCATATATTTTAAATCTTAGTTTATTAATATTCCCGTTAAAACGTAAAAACTGTACTTTTTTTGTTCACGATTACAATTCCTACTTAGAATAAAAAAAACCTTCTCACAACAGAAAAATATAAATTGAGATTTTCTGATTTTTTAAGTTATACATGCCCGTATACAAAGAATGCCAAAGAGAAACAAATTGCTAAGATTGCGCTGTAGATCTGTCCGTCCGTCCGTTACAGGGATATATCTTTGGAGGCTTAGAATGTCTGAAATTTTCACAGATTATATATTACTACGGTCCTTTTTAACGACAAATTCAATGAACACATCATACAATAGTTTATAATACAGTATGTTTCTCCACATTTTTATTTAAATCTTACAAAATATGAAGTTATAATAATGTATGGTAGTACGGAACCCTTCGTTTGAGTCCGACTAGTTTTTCTTCAGCAGCTCGGAATCACAACCGAGCTGCTGAAAGCGGGCGGCAAACCCGTCCTAGTAGCGCTCCAGCAATTGTTTGATTCCGTCATCAACACTGGAAGTACCCCGGAGGCGTGGAGCGGAAGCGTGGTGGTACTGTTCTTCAAGAAGGGGGATAAAACCCAGCTGAAGAACTACAGGCCCATCGCGCTTCTGAGCCACGTTTATAAGCTGTTTTCGAGGGTCCTTACTAATCGTTTAGCGCGCAGACTAGACGACTTCCAGCCTCCCGAATAAGCCGGTTTCCGAAAAGGCTATAGTACCATAGACCATATACATACGCTTCGGCAGGTTATACAAAAGACCGAGGAGTATAACCTGCCGCTTTGCGTAGCGTATGTGGATTATGAGAAGGCCTTCGATTCTATCGAGACCTGGGCGGTGCTCGAGTCTCTTCAGCGGTGCCAGATCGACTATCGGTACATCGAGGCGTTGAAGTGTGTATACAATGCCGCCACCATGAAAGTCCGAGTACACGACAGCAGTACGAACCCCATCCATGTGCAGCGCGGCGTACGGCAGGGGGATATCATCTCCCCAAAACTCTTTACCGCTGCACTGGAAGACGTGTTCAAGCTGATGGAGTGGAAAGGGCGTGGTATTAACATCAACGGCGAACACCTCTCACACCTCCGATTTGCCGATGACATAGTGATCCTGGCGGAGTCGCTGGAGGAACTCGGCATTATGCTCAGCGACCTCAATAGTGCCTCACAACGGGTGGGTCTTAAGATGAACATGGACAAGACGAAAATCATGTCTAACGTCCATGTCACACCCGTACCAGTGGTTGTCGACGGCACTGCTCTCGAAGTTGTAGACGAGTACGTTTACCTGGGACAAACGATCCGAATGGGTAAGTCCAACTTCGAGAGGGAGGTCACTCGAAGAATCCAACTCGGCTGGGCAGCGTTCGGGAGACTACGACACGTCTTGACGTCTGATGTACCTCAGTGCCTGAAGTCGAAAGTTTTCGAGCAATGTGTGTTGCCAGCGATGACCTATGGTGCCGAGACGTGGTCTTTTACTGTGGGCCTAATCCACAAGCTCAGAGTCGCTCAGAGGGCAATGGAGAGAGCTATGCTCGGTATTTCTCTACGTGACAAAGTCAGAAATGATGAAATCCGTAGAAGAACGAAGGTAACCGACATAGCGCTCAAAGTTTGCAAATTGAAGTGGCAATGGGCTGGCCACATCGTTCGCAGGACTGACAACCGATGGGGAAAGAAGGTCCTTGAATGGCGACCACGTTTAGGTAAAAGGAGCACAGGCCGCCCTCCTACCAGGTGGACTGACGACCTGAAGAAGACAGCGGGAAACCGTTGGATTCAGAGGGCCCAGGACCGGGTGGAGTGGCGTCGATTAGGGGAGGCCCATGTCCAGCAGTGGACTACCAAGGGCTGAAAGGAGGAGGGAGTTTTTCTTTAGTTATTTAATAAAAATGTAGGTACTTAAACTACTTTTTTAAGTGTCAATACATTCAGAGTATTTTCGTATTAGTTTTTTTTAATCATATTTATGTGTTATGTTTGTGTGTACGTGATGATGACTTAAAAAAGATACTTTTTAGATTTTCTAGTAATAAAAATAATTGTAAGCAAGCATTTTTTTTGTCTATCATGTTCTTATTTTCTATATTGAAGTCTGAGTGTATCATAATTCAGATAGTAATGACAGTTGTTTGTTCTGATTTTTATACTGAGTATTAGTATTAAAAGAAAAACCGCTTGGCATAAATAAATTAAAAATACTTACTGGTATAATAAACTTTAATATAATGACTTATATATTTTAAATATATACGTATCTATACTGAGTACGTAATACTTTTGCATATTATGATGAATAATGAAATATTATTATTATTTAACTTTGTGAACCTACATACGATAGATTCATGGTATTATCAAAGTAATTGTGAATAATTCCCACATCGCTGAAAACAAGACTGTGGTAATTACTCATTATAATGATTAATTATTTACAGACTTCAGTCCAGTGACGTTAGCTGTAAATTTATCGGGAATTGTTGGAAAATATAATCCCATTCATAGAATACAGTAGGATGAGTAAGAAACAATATCCAATCTGTTACAATTTCATAGTCGCTGATTCAGAATAACGGTATTGGAGAAGGATATTATTTAATATTTATAACTGACGAAAACTGTAGGAGATAATCAATTAAACTCGTATATATTTTATATATGTATACGTATGTGTTTTTCACAGATTCATTCCATTTTAATTAACTGAAATCAGGGAGATTTATAATAATAATAATAATAATTTATTGACATATTATAAGTACAAATCATTCTTTACAAGTAAAATTAAACATAGTATTCAAATATATAAAAGAGGTTATCGTTGACAGCTATACTAGTATAAACTGTGTCATAGTTGTCAGTTTTATGTCCAATAATAGTTTATTTTATATGAATTTCACATAATTTGTACAAATTTGTGCGTTTGAAATTTAGATTTGAAGAATATTCTCTGTTTCCACATAATTAAAGTTCCTAATCCAATTTTTTACCACATATTTACATTTGTTTACAGGTAGTGAATAGATATTTTTAAGTTTATTAACCTTATTGTATAAGTAGCTACTCATAATGTAGTATTGATGACGAGCAAAAGTCGTTCTATAAGAAGCTGTGTCGCAAACCCTATGTGCATAGCGATTAGGAATAGGCTTAAAGACAATACTTTTGTGCTTGCGGAGAACAACAGCTACAATGTAAAGTTGTCTTACAGTTAGAGCTGAGCACTCTCTATAGAGTAAATCAGTACTGTACAGCCTTGGTTTCCCAAGCATAACTTTTAAGAAGGCTCTATTAGCACGTTCCAAAGGAATTAAAGCATTTTTACCAATGCCACCCCAAACGACAATGCAATACTGTATAATACTTTTTGCAAGAGCATTATGTACATTGAGTAACGTCTCTTGATCTGCAGAACTTTTGAGTTTTCGAAATATTGGAATTAAATTACGAATACGGTTGGTTTTTGGTTATATTAATTATTTATACCGAAATTGGGGAGAATAATTATTATTGTGTGAAGACAATCGCGCGCGTTTTAAGCAGCTTTATTGATTGTTAAATAAACTAAAGGTTAGTGTAAAGGAGTCGACGATAGTGATGGAATATTACAATTAATTCGTCGTAGTCGTTTGCTCGTATCAAGCCTTAATGTTATGTTAAACAGCCTATAATATTCATCAATAAATAGGCTATATAACAAGAAATTTTCGCATAAAGTGCATTCAAACAAACTCTACAGCTACACTTTATAATGAGTAAATTACAGTAATGTTAACTACGAAGTTGTTCGAACTAGTTAATTATGAATGGTCATAAATAAAAGATTATTCAAAAGACATTATATAGCATGAAGCCATAACGTATAAAACAAATAAAAATAAAAATGTATAGTTATTTATACTCGCATAACTCCACAGTCGTGATCGATATGTGGTCGTATTTATCGTGGACGTGTTCGCAGTGCGTGCGCATGCACATATATGTATGAAATTATGCGATCACGCTGACTTCCAGACCGGAAAACGCTAGAAAGTGGCTTTTCAATTCGAATAGCTACATATAAACGATCTGCCGGCGATCCCGCGAGTGATTGAGCGGAAAAACGTTCGAGGAAAAATTTTACGATTGATGAAAACACAAAATATACGAATATCATAACGTCCATGAATTCGTTTGCTTTACCCTGCTTATCTAGGGTTCTAGAGTTTATTAATTAAAAAAAAAAAAAAAAAGAATGTCGTGTGTACGGAGTACAAATGTCAGAAGTGAAACATCTTTGGCAAACTCAATTTATAATTTATTTATATTAATAGTTAAACATTCTATTATTACGCGTTGTTTACGCGTTGCTAGGATACGTGACATCATACTATCTCATTATCACATTTTTGTTTTTGTGTCTCTTACCTGTCGTTTTTTTCGTCGCATCCCGTTTCAAATCACAACGATTCTAAACAAGTTTCACTTCAAAAATATTTTTACGTTATAAAGCCTGTCAATTGAGGAAAGTTTAAAGACAAAATCTATACACTATGAACAATTAGGTAGTGGTAACTAAAAATGTTAAACAATGAAAAGAAGTATCCAAAACTAACCGGTAAAACGATAGTCTTTAGTATAGATGTAAAATTAAAATAGAACACTTATGATACTGACAACAAACGCTTACATTTTTTATTTTAATTTATTTTGTAATGTGATTTAGAAAAAAGTAAACAAAATGCAGAAAAAAATTGATACTAAGATAAATATAAATATTTCTTCGAGCATTTGAAGAATGTGGATAGTATCAATATTAAAATAATTTAAGAGGAAACTAGTTTTTTTGAAATACAAGCAAACCCGGCGAACTCCGTTTTTCCACCAGATGGCTTCGTTTTTTGTAACATTTCGTTTGGGGATTAAATTACCATGCAAAACCATATTGGTTTGTAGTACATGCTATGTATCAGAGATGGCGCTGTACGTGAAAAATGATTTTTCTCTGTTTTCCTGCTTTTCTGTTGAAATTTTTCCTGAATTTTGTTTGCTATAAACCTCACGGAGCTCGAGACCTTTCCAACTAATGCAAAACCGTGGAAATGGGTTCGTGCGTTCTGGAATTATAGCGTCAGGAAGGAAAACCCGACTTATTTTTATATTATAGATTAATTTATTAAAAGAATTTCAAATATCTCTGAATAAAGTACTCTTCTCCATTTTCAAAGTCGGTTAAAAAGTACACGATCGATACATAGGGAAGCAATTGTCGTCAATAATAATTTTTTGTTATTTTTCATAAGACCTTGTTAGTAATATTCGATTTTTTAAATAAATAGCCTTTACGCACGAGTCATTTTGTATAGCGTTATCGATAACATTGAGGTAAAACAATTTTAATGCATCACTACTACAGAATGTTTTTTTTTTTTTTAAAAAAAGAACTACAAGTAGTGCTCTGTTACACACATTTTTACATTTAAGTCTATGTATGTAACAAGTTATATATCCACATTATGAACTTATCTATAGAAATAAAATGATAAATATTATTTTGTGTCATAAGAGGCGAAAGTACTACTTTCTGTCCAGCATGTGAAATTGGCAAACATGCGGAAAAGGATGTAGTACTCTCGTCCCATGTTACACATACTTTTTTTCCTATCTAGACCGAATGTTTCGAGTTTCCTCCCTGTAAAACGGGGGAAAAAGTGTTACTATTGTCACTCAAAAATCGAACTTTCGGGGGAGGTAGGAAAAAAATGATATATATTGTTGGAACTGCTGAGTAGATTTATTAATTCTTCTAACATTTATCCCTTAAGACACTTGGCTCTTTTGAAGAAAAAATAAAATTAGAAAAAATAATATTGCGATATCTTCATTAGTTGTAACGAAAATCAACGCGAGTGAATCCACAGAATTATTCAAGTTTTAATATTTATAGACATCTGTAACCTGCAGTACAGTGTACTCTAACCCCAAATTATTTTATAATATATTTTAAGTAACCTTATTACTTATAGCGTATCAAGTACTGTAGTAGTACTGCTACTATGGCAGATAACTGTCAAAATAAATCTCAAAGGGAACTTCAAGAGCTTTGAAAATAGAATACAGATGGATCGTTCTAGAAATTGTATAAAAAATTTGATTTATATTTGAGCTATAATGAATCTTAATTTATATAAAAGTAAATAATGATTGATGATAGCATTGTAATACAAATCAGTTCAAAATAAAATATAAAACAGAAAAATAAAATAGGTCTGAAATATTGCTAGTAGTTGAAAACTAGAGTAATAGATAAACATTTAGAGTATTAATTACAAAATCACACACTACACACATACGTAATACTAATAAAATTAAACTTAATTTTAACTGACATTCTATTCTGAAAACTTTAAAAATAATATAATTAAGATATGTATGTGTGTTCAGATTTGCGACGTAGACGAAAGTCTATAAAAGCATTGAAATATTGTTCAATGTATATAAAACAGTATTTAAAGTATATTAAAAATAATACATATGAATGAAAAGCTACGCAAGTACTACGCACCGGCTCTACGCTTCAGCGGCAAATTTTTGTAAAGCCATTTTCTCTGCACAATAAGGGCGGGAACACGGGAAGGTACTGGACAAACACTAGCAATGTGATGTATTGAGTCGCAGAACTCCGCAGCACCACAGTCGTCTCGCGACGAACGCGTATACTACTCGTTTTTCCCGCTACGCGAAACGCGACGAAATTTAAATTTCGAAGCAGTTGTGTATTTTTTTAATTAATAGTGATTGTGGCTTCAAATTTTTGTCAGAGGAATTTATTGCTCTTTTAAAAATCTTTGGTAAGAATAATTAAATTTAAGATTTTTAGTATTTAATAGAATAATATTTATTTAAAAATTAATTTTTTAATGTGTTAAATAATTTTAAATGTGACATTGTCTTTTTTTGTATTTTACGGTTGAAATCAAATAAGTAATGGAACGTCTAGGCAGTCGTCATAGTTACGAAGCTATTGTTAAAGTTTTTATTTCCAGTTGAAGACTTAAAACTTAGTAAGCATCGACCATGAATAATATGAGTAAAATAAATTATAGAAGTTGAAGAATAGTGTCACAAACTACGTTAAGAAAATAATTTGTTACTTTATATAAATTACTAACGCTACTTCTACAGACACAAAAATTTTAATAATATTAATAGAGATCTTAAAATTTTATTTTTAAGATCTCTATTATATCAAATGTCTTTAAACAAAACTCGCTTACCTACATACATCATATAATTAGATAAAAAATATTGAATAAAATTAGGTCCTATAATTACTAATATTTAAATCAATCGAAAAAATCAAATTGAATTTTTCTTATTTATTTACTGTCACCGATTTCTATGGTTATTTAACGTCATAATAATTTAATTACTTATATAAAATTTGAATATAGAACAACTATAATATTTAAAAAAAAAACGTAATATTTAGATCGATGTAAGTTTAACATAATCGTACAATCGTAACAAATATTACGCAGAAAAGTTGCAGTTCACTAGTTACTTTAAAAAAATCGTAATTACACAGGTTTTGTTTCTAGAAGTTAATCAATCAATATAACATTCATAAGTCGAAAGTATACATTCTATAATTCACAAATATTTATTAAGTGTAGCGTGTTGGAAAGTTGATGCGTGCGTTCCGAGCGAACGCTTGGCACTCGTTAGAATCGCTTATTTATGAGTGATCAAGTGCGGGTGACATGCGTAAATTAATTTATAATTGCGTTTGTATTGTTGAAAAACGATATTTATTAACTTGTGTGTAAAATACGCGAAATCGTAATGATTTAATACAAATAAAAACAAATTTAAATATTTGTATGTGCTCTTGAAAATTTAATATCGGTATAAAGAAAAATATTATAGACTAATTTGAAGATTCATATCCATATTGGTAGGTTCGTAGTCATATTTATTCTAGTTTAGTTTGAAGAATGGAGAATTATATTTTTTAAGACAAATATTATGGCATTCATAAAATAAAATGAAGCTATTCATAATTGAACTGTTTATTGGCTTACGCAAATTCAAGTAAGCTAAAACGGAAAGAAAGTGCAACCTCTACAGTTACTCTCTACTAACCTACAATAGAGCAGCGTAGCGGATTATACTTCAAAACTTTTCTTTCATAGAAGAAATGAGCTATGTCTAGCAGTATGGCGTTGACACGCTGTTATGCTGTTAGAGAACATAACCGTTGAATTCAGCCATCATTTTAATTTTTCTACGCTCTTTCTTAAAGCGCAGAATAAAGTTTATTTATTATGAATATATAATATATTTTTTCTTTTTAAAGATTTTATATAATTCCTAGGTGTCAGAGTACGGCGGTGGAGCACGAGTAATCTGGGCCATGTCAGCGGGCGACAGGGAGGCGGACGGGCAGGCCAAGAAGGGCGAGGATGGATCCGCGACCGACAGAGATAGTCGGGCTGCAGCCGCCCTAAAGCAGAACTGGTGTGTTGGGCTAAGGACCATTGAACTGGTAAGCAAAGTTTAAAGAGATAAGTCAGTTACCATTATATTAAATTAAGCGAGCGACATTAAAGCGGACAAAATTTGGCAAAAATGACTCTATCATGGAATAGTCGTGTCGAAGTAGCTCTAAACCAGAATGCTGTATTTGGCTATGATCGTTGAACTAGTAAGAAACAAGTTCAAAAGCCATTTTTATGGGTGTCAAAATATGGCGGAGGGGTACAACTTATGCCGTTGCAGCGAGTGATATTGAGGCGTATGAATGAACCGATGAAAAAGAACGAAGACTCATATATACCAATAGAAATAGTCGAGCTGCAGCTGATGTTTAGCAAAACGGGTCTTTTGAGTTTCGGGCTTCCACTATATCTATTTTCTTATTAAATAGGTATGCAAATAGATATAGTGGAAGAGATAAACCCATTTCAATAGTCGACACCTGATGATCACCTGAGTGATCACCGCATTCGGTATCGGAATGTAATTAATTTAGACCATGTTGACTGGCAACTTTTTTTTAATTAAGCGAACAAGCAGATGAAAAAGAACGATGTGTCTACAACCGACAAGGAAAGTTGTACCGACATTAAATGGATATATCATAAGTATGCGCTAAAAACAGCACCTTTAAATCCGTAACCGTAAAGCAAGGCAAAAAGTATTTTGCCTGTGTCTAGAATTTACTTAAATTATTATATTTATTACTAAAACAATACTTACTGTAAATCAGCTTAATATAAACAATGATAGGCGATAGGTTAAATAAATTAGCTGGCTGCGTTAAAAAGAAAGAAACTCCAAATCCATAAGTTACGATAATAAAGTCGTAAACAGAATTTTTAAGACTTGATAAATAATATAATAAATATAAATAAAATAAATTCTATGTATACGATATACATATATTTAAAACAAGGTTTTCTGTCATTATTATTATTTTATTTTTTTTTCTATTTAATATTTTTGTTTTGGTTTCCAATAAACTGTATTATTTTTTTTTCTAAAGTTGATACTTTCCATTTAAACGATAGACAAGGTAATATTTTTAACGTTAAGTATTTAATAGCTTTAACGTTTAATACAGGACGCACAAAACGAAGCCTTTAGATTTATTTAGTGTGGAAATGAACAATTAAGCAAAGGAATTCAATAATAACAGATTAAAAACTAATAAGCGTATCTTATTAAACACGCGATATAAGTAATAATAATGTATTATTAAATTTATAATACTAAACGAAACGGAAAAATTATATTTATAGTATTTAAGATTTCTCCGCTTATAAGTTTTACCATCAGTCAACCAGTTTAGACCAGTAGTTTTTATATCTATTTGTAGTCGTTGAATATAAAATAGTTGTAAATAACTATAGGTAACTAAGACCCATGCTATTAAGCAAGCAGTTATTGTATCAATGTAGAAAAGTACACGAAAAGATGATCTCAAAAACGACAAACGGTTTTGACGAAATCTAGGAATAGGCGTTCTTTGGTCTAGTAATTGATCTGTCAGGGATTTGTCTTAAGAAAAATAGTTTTGATGCTGAGCAAAGCTCGGTCTTCTTTTGCTTTGTATAAACAGGAAATGTTTATAGATTGTGTTGATGACCTTCTTTTAATTACACTCCATATATTTGGAAATATAATTAAGAGTACTGACCATGTTAAAAAATAAATAAATTCGACACTTTGAATTCAACGACGACATAACAAAAAATTCGAAGTCGATTCAAGGTATTGTTACGTGGCAGTTAAGGCGCCACCTTCTTTGGAACAGCGAAGGTGACCGGTGGCTACAAAACAAATTGTAATAATCAAATATTCGCTTCTGTGGTTCGTTCACGCAATCGTAAACACTTGAGTCGTGAGGAGTAGAGACCGAACCGCAAGAAGCCGCCACTATGCATACTATATAAATAAACATGAAAACTGTTCATCGATATCCATCAGATGGATCATGTTGTGGTCAGTGGTGCGTAGAATCTTAGCACTGGCTAGAATACTAAATCATAACTTTTTCGGAAAAATACTTAAATATAGCACAAGAAGAATTGATTAAGTATTTAATTCTGTATTTGTAGTTAATATTCTCATGTAAAAATATTTTATAAATGCATATATTCCTATTACGATTTGCATAATTTAAATCTAAATTATTATTTATATTATTAATCGATATTTCGTGAATTAGCAAATGAGTTTTAGATGGCCTTGCGCTTGTGGGAACAAACAGATGAAAATGCGCTTCTACAGCTGTCCTTGATGTAAGTCCATCGTTAGTTTAGTATAAGCAGAGTATTGTTCTGAATCACGTTTGTTGTTATGACTGATTCTTTTAATGTACTATGTGAAGTTTACATGCTTTGAATTAAAATTGATTGTTCTACTGCCGTAGAACATTAAAAAAATATAATATTAAATATGCGTATTATATTTGTATTTGGTTTGGTTTGGCTTGTATTTACACGTCTAATATAACGTTAACTTTTTACATTTTTTAATATTTCCATGTCATTAAACCAAAATATTATTATAAATATCAATATATTTTAACGAATAAATGAATGGAAAGAAGGAGTGAAAGTGAAAACCATAGTCATTAAGGAAACGGTCGGGAAAGCATCTACTTGCGGTATTTAGGAGTATTCAAACGGTGAAAACGTGTATTTGTCAAGACGAAACGACAGATTGGACTTTCACTTAATAGACGTTGGCATCCAGCACTTGTTTTAATCGTTTTTTTATCTTAAGTTACAGTCTTGGAAGTGATACCTTTCTTAAAATAAACGCTGTTATTAGATAGATATACAACGAACATTATATACATAATTGAAAATGTTATTAGAACTGCGTCTTCTTCTATTTCTCTTCCTTTATCTAGCAGTTTTCTAGTCAACACATCATAAATAAAAAAAAACACGATATATAATAATGATTGCATATTCCAGTGTAATCTGTTTTGGAACAGATCAAGTACTCAATGACTTATCTACTTTACTACTTGGATTTTATATACAACTAGCTGTGCCCCGCGGTTTGACCCGCGTTTATTTTGAGGGAAAAACGTATTAAATTTTTTTTAAACAATTACTCTAAGAGTAGGTACCCGCCTCGTTGATCGAATGGTCGCAAGCGTTACTGCCGAGCAAGGGGTCTCAGGTTTGATTCCTGGGTCGAACCACGTATTATTGATGTTTTTTATTTTTCGAAAATTCTCAGTAAAAGATTGATGTTATATTTAATTTAAATTGGTACTACGGTTAAAAAATGTCTCGAGAAGAGAAATAATAAATGACGCAACGGAAGCTCTCAAAAAAGATAATTTTTTCCTTTTATAACATTTCTTATCCAACTCTCAGCTTTATAATAATATTCTATATAGTATAGATTTTTATTATTTTTAGACTAAAAGAGTTTAACTATTTATTAATAAATTAGTGCTAGTGAAATTTATTATACTTTTTCATATATAGGTTATTACATTTTTTTAAATTATCTTATGTTTTCAGATCCTAGCTGTAATCGCCATTGGACTTATAGTCGGTGCGCTGACCGCACCACAGGTTGTTCAGTCTGATCACCGTCACATCGCCCTCATCTTCTCCACTTATTCAAGTAAGTTTAAGACGTTTTGATATTTAAAAAAATCTGAGGTCATTTAGTCATTTATTTATAAAGCAATACTTGATTCTTTTTCTATTTATATGAATTATCGCTTGGAGTTTTAATCCTGCTTTATTAGAGCATATTTTTACTATTCTCTCCACTGATTTTCCATAAAATAAATTGTGCTTGTGTATAAATATACAAGAAACACTGCTATTAAATTAGGTTCTATAGGTAATCCTGAAAACGATTGCATCAAATTTAAAAATTAAGACTATAAAATAAAACTAAATCTGCCACATAGTTTTATTGAGAAAATTTTAAATAAAATTAAAGATAAAGTTGAAAAATTTTGATACCTTAACGATTTTTTTGTCATTTTCCGAGTATTTTGTATAAATTTTCCGTTTACTTAATAAAAGTAGACCGTGGCCTCGTTGCGTAGGAGTTTGTTCTAATCTCACAATTAGTCAGAAACGATTTCATTGTTCGAGGATTCTAGTACATTTTACGCTCTATCGGACATTAATGAAGGTTTGACGAAAACAAATAATAGACTGTTATCTTAGGTTTTCGCGATTATTGTTAGTATAAGCACACATACATACACAAATACACGTACTTTCATAGATTAATATAAAAAACATAAGCACATAGATATAAAATATATACACATACTTGCAAACTTACAAACATAGTCACAATTACATTATATTTATATATTATTTTAAATTATAAGTCTAATAACAGTATGTAAATATGTCAATATATATAAATATGTGACTACGTGAAATCAGTGTAAATTAGATAAATGCTTCCGAAGCTCTTACTTTCAGTACGTTTCCACATGTTTTCTTTTACTCGCCGTACACGATTTAAATTTCAAATACTGCGACCATGTTTACATCAACTTGTTTTATGTACTGAATCATATCTATAATCGTTAAATTTGTTTGAGGAAAAACTATGTGGTATAATATTTTTGATACCTTGTAGTATATTAATAAATATATATTATAATAGTGTTATAATTCAACCTTAAAGCCAGAGCTAACTAACGCAAAAGTGTACTGGCACATAACATTTGATATTGTCATTGAAGACTGAACACCGGTTGTTGATAATGCTATCTGACGTAAAGTGGTATCCAACAGATAAAAGTTTATGACACATTTTTCTTTTTGAACATCAACCTCTAATTAACTGTTAGATTTTTCTATTCACAACATGTGAATTCATAAGTTGTAGTTTATTAGTTGAGGTGAAAAAGGTTCTAAGGCCCTGTTTTACCTCCTTCTGATAAAACTTATCAGTAACTTATATGCGAGATAAAATCAGCAACCAGTGGAATAGGCCCTTCTGTTGTGATACGATTGTAAAATGATTTATGCTTCGGAATATCTAAATACCAATTTTGTTTTTGATTACAAATTACACCGTAACTATTAAAACTAAATTTACAATGACCCAACCATTTAAAATCTTGAACCAAATTAGTAACGCAGTATCGTAAGTTTTTGTCAAATACACCATAATTAACATCCTTTGTCCATGAACCCCCTTGTCACAGTTCAGGTCTTTTAACTTTGTCTTTTAGGCCATTTATATTTATTTTTTCTTTTTTTATCACTTCCACATTGTAGTAATTATTTTCAGTAATACTTATTAAACTTATTTTAATGAAAATATTTGATATCTTAGTACGTCCCAGTCAATTGACTTTTGGTATTTCGTAAGATTGGCTGACAGATTTTATTATTAGTGATCAGGCTATCATCTATACCATTATTCTCTTTTTTATATAGAAAAATATTTTTAATAAATCATCTGCATAAGACTTAGGTAAACATGGCACATAAATAATATAATATACTACATATTTCCGGAATATTCAGAGCTGATAATTGTACCTTATGAATGCTCGAAAAAGACCATCTTATACAAACGATTAAGTTGATGAGAGATCCGAATTTGGTATTTTAAGTCATGCAAGAAAATTGCATAATCTCCTATTTTAAAAAACTAATTCTACTTTTAAAATTGTGAATTAACAACGATATACTTACGTAATACAATTCGTTTGCCAATAATTGAAGAAATAATTACAAATCGAATTTAACCAAATTATAATTATAATTTTTTATTTAACGCTAATCGATGCTGCGTTAAATTGACCGAATTAATATTTGTTGCAATACGTAATGAAACAACACCGGAAAAAAATTTGTTATTTAAAATGATTTCCAATATTCACTGTTTTTAAGCAGACTACTAAATATACAATAGATTTGGTATTATTCTAAAACTGAATTATCCGTTTTTTTATTATTGCCCTGGAATTAACCGCGGCTTTAACCACCGTTTTACTGTCAAATTCGGACACTTGTGTCCGATTTTTTTTTTGTTAATCTTTATTAATTACTAAACTGTAATGTCAATTGAAAGTTGGCAGAACTATCGCCGAAAAGCTAACAGAGACCTAATGTGTTAAAAACATCATCATTATCCATTCTTTATACTGATATTTCCTTTAAGCACTTCTTTGACTTTTCAAAATTTAATTTAGTCTAGATAATCCTTTGCAAACATAAGATTTTTGCAATTGTTAAATAAGTGCTTCTTAGCAACTTGAAGGGAATACAAACTTGAAGTATGCATAACGCATTGTCATGAAAACTGTTTTCACTTCATTACCTCGTGAAACGGTTTCAATGAACTTTATGTGAAAGTAAACGTCTTTTATTTGTAAATTATGCATACCTATGTAAGAGTTTTAGCGAAGCGAAACATTTATTACTTGTATATAATGTATCTCGAGTATGTACATTGAAATCTATTTTAATTTGAAAATTGGATGAAGCATTAATACTTAATAATTTTTGGAATGTCAGATCATATTTTTTCGATAAAGATTATGTTGTCAAATAAGTAAACAAATTAAGACTTGAATATATATAAAAGAAACATCTTATCATGGAATATTGTATAAACTTCTGATTGAAAGTTTCATACGAATTTTAAAAATTTCAAATTTTCTCATTTTGACGACTTGGCACGGCGCTCACATATTATGTGACCACCGTTTCGTATTTATGGACCCCGAAACAGGGTTCTATCTTACTTGAAAACGTTTCATGTTTTATGTATTTTTTTTTATAATTTCTCTAAGGTTTCATCATCATCACCGGTATTTTAATCATCGCCCGCCTCTTCGGTGAAACGGCTGGATGGAGGACTTCAATCGGCTTCTCTATCATTGGAGTCATCATGTTCACAGCCACCGCTGCAATTATTTTCTATGGCAAGTATATATTTAGTAAAAAAAAAATTACGTGCTTTATAATATTTTTTGCTCTTCTAAATTTATGCTGTGATAAATATGTGTTATAACAAAAAATGCTATGTATGTACGTATGTAATACTTTTTTACCGTTCATCTATATTACTTACGATAAGTTTTTATAGTATTTCAAATTACACCAATTATGAAGATCTATACATTTAAGAACAAGAGAAGTTGTTGCTCTTCTTGTATGAGTTAAGTCATTTACTTTTCTTTACATAATTATTTAGAAGTATCTACGTATTATGGAAAGATTATAGCTATGAAACGCAAATAATGCGTTATTTATATTTTATTCAATTTAATAAATATAATAAAATTTTAATATTTGATTTTACAATTAATTAATTTGTCACGCTTTATTAATGTATATACAGAAAACTTAATAAAGTATCTATAGAGTATCAATAACTTACATAATATCTGTGATTGCGGTTACTAGACATAGTATTTTAACATTAAACTCCATTCGAAGTGTGTCTGAAATCTGTAGTTAGTACGTAATATTAGGGATAGATAAATTATTGAAACCAGCAGTAAATTTTGAGTTACGAATTTATTTATTTACCTTGATAAATATAGAATTATAACTATTTATTATATACTGTGTTTTTATGATTCAATTATATATGACTAACTAAAGTAAATAATATGGGATATACGTTTAAGATTACACGTAATTGCAGCCAGTTTAAACATACTTATTAGTTACGTAAGAAAATAAAGATAAATAGCGACATGGAATGTGCGTCATAGTAATTACACATGAAGGCTCACGGCGTAGTTTACTTAAAAAACGTTTCATTTTATATTTGACGATAAGCTATATATGTATTAGTAACTAGGGTAGTTTAACTTCACGTAACTTCTAATCTCTCGGAAATTTTGTATAAAAAGCTAGCCTATGTGTTGTCCTGGATCTCTAGCTAGCTGCATACCGAGTTCCATTGCAATTCGTTCACAGAGTAACAAACATCCATCGAAACTTTCGCATTTATAATATTAGTAAAATTATCCTGAACTAAATCGGCCTTTAAACGTCTCACTACTGGGCAAATGTTCTCCTCTCCATATTAGAGAAAGAGGTTAGAGGTTGGAGCTTATCCACGACGCTGCTCCACTGCGGGTTAGCGAATATTTTTCCCTACCATGAGTAACGATCACTATCACGTGTCTGTGATAACAACCGGGACCGAACGGCTTTACGTGGTCTTCGAGGCACGTTGGAGAGACCCACAAGAACTCAGATCAGAAACAAATAAATGTAGAAATACAAATATCTGCTCTAAGCGGGAAGCCGCGATCGCCGGCGTAGAAGTGACTATTTGCACCACCACCAGAACGATATCATTAGGTATGATGTTTGTATTGCTTGTCTCAGCGGTTAGCGAAGAGCGATCAAAATTGTTTGTTACACTACACCGTAAAAACCATTCGATTTTAATTAGATTTTTCGATTGTAATTTTTTGTATTTTTTTTTTTACAGATTGGCACAGATCCTACTATGCTAATATCCGCCCGAATAAACAGGTCTACAACCTTCTTATATCATCCGGCGTCTTTGCTATCATAAACGCCGTCGTTTTCTTGGTGCACGCTTTCCTTACTTTCAGAAAGGAGGCCGAATATTAATTATTGTTGTCTAGTGTTTATTAATAATGTTAAAAATAATCGCATAGTTTTTAAGTTGAGTTAAACATTTATCATTTTTATTTACTCCCAAAGTTAATATTATAAGTGTAATTTTATTTAATTATTGATTCAATGTATATAATGTACGAGTTGTCCTGGAGAGTAGCTTTTTTTTAATACATAATAAAAAAATAGATTATCAAAAAGTTGTCCAACAATGCAGCTGTAGTCATGAATTAGAAAAAAGTAACACTTTTTTTGGCCGAGACAGTGCAAGTTAAAATAAATAAATATTATACTTGATTTTAAATATTTACTGCTTTTAAATTAAAGTTAGTTCATATTGTATAGTTTAAGCGCTTCAATTACGGTATAAGTTTTATTAGACTTAGTTTTTTTTTATGTTGAACAACTCTGTATTTATTAATCGATTTCGTATACTAAAACATTCCGTTTTAATTTTATAACAACGAAAAAAACCACCGCTGTTATTATTAAGTTATTAACTTCAATAACAAATTAACGTTCATTATACTAAAATATAGTTGACGTTAGTAAAGCAAAATATAAAGTTTACCTACTATACACTTATCGCCTATTAAAATTGGGTATTTAATTATTACCTATATAGAAAAATAAATTTTCTCTAGACTATTGATTGTAAAAATATAGGGTCATTATTAAAATTATAAATAAAGTAATTCATATTAATTATAAGCAATGAAATATATAATAAAATAATAAAACTCATCTTGTCACCTCATTAACTCCTTACACAAAATTAATATTTAAATTAAGTTTGAAATAGTTTTGTTATAAACATAAACATGTAACATATAATAACAATATCATAACATACATTAATAATATAATAAAAGTGGGCATAAAAGCATACTTATCGTAAACTCATAAATACGTAAGTATTAATTTTTTTTTAGTTTTTAAGGCTATATAGGAAGACCAAAGCAGTAATCAGTATCCGTCCAGTGGTAGTTAAGTTTTTTTTAAATAATTTTTAATTTTGTTATTTTTTTTTCACTTCTCAAAAACGTCTGTTTAGAAATTTGGTTTGTCTTAATATTTAACTTTCGCTATCTTTTTCTAACATTTATTTTGGTTTTTTGATAATAAAAGCTAGAAGAGAGGCTTATTTCTGTTAATGTAATTTATAATATTATTGTATAGTCATATAAAGTTTTCAGATTAAAAAACATATAATCACGTAAAGTTTTAACTCTTATTAAACATTTTGAATGTAATTAAGAAAAATATGGGTTTGTTTACAATAAAACACGTTACATGTAATCCGGCGCTAATGTTACCTTATAGAATGCTTTTGATAAAGGTACCCGCGTAACAATGATGTCTAAAATGTAGTATAATTAACATACATCAATGTTGTGACTCGGTTATTTGTATATAAGATTATATAATAATTATATCGATGTAACTTTATAAATAAATATAATTGCACGAAAGTCGTTTCTTTTTTTATCCTAATATTATTATTAGGTATTATTTAATTTTTTAGTTTACGTGTTAAAAATATTTAGGCGTAGAATCAATCTTCAGTATTGAGTAAATAGAAAAATATATTATAGTTGCGCTAGCATAGATTCCGCTGCCACCCACGACGACACATGGCCCTGGTAACACACAACATTCGCACTTTGAGGTCTGAGGAAAAGATTGTGGAGCTGGAGTAGGAAATGAACAGGTAACGATGGGATATACTGGATTTTATCTGAAGTCCGAAGAGAGGGGACGACACGATAACCCTGAAATCCGGTAACCTATTCTACTTCCAGAAGGGCGACCAACAGTCCCTAGTCCTTAATATACAAGTTCTACTTATTGTGTTATTATGATTTAAAAAAAAATACGTTTTAGAGAACAAACGTGAACAAGAACAAATTGATCAGTTGATCACCTTTATACCTATGAACATTTACACTTGTTGATATCATTGTAACTACTAAAATAAAACATTGATTAATGATTGAAAAAAAACCAGAGATCCATTGAAAAAAAAAAGACGAAAAATTAGATTAAAAACACATTTTTATTATAAATTTCAGAACTTAAATATGCATTCTGTAATTTTATTTTAAAAGTGTGCTATAATATGTGTATCCGAACCAGTAACCATATAGTACAGTAGTCAGTAAGTATATCCGAACGTACATTAGGGATGTGAGATTAACAGAAAAGAATCGATTAAATAAAAATCGATTAATCTTGATTCAAATTTCAAATCAAATTTGCTACCACTCTCTTTGCAGCTTGTATCACTTTCCTTCATTCGTTGAACAATTTTGTGTGGACATACGTGAGATGTACTTGGTTGGGGTTCTAATGTATCAGTAGAGCGCAGGACAGGTCTAGTATTGAGGGCACAGTAGGATAAACCCACATGGAATGATTTTGGCGGTTAATTCCTGTTATGTTTACAACGCAGAAATAACAGTCATTGTGGTAGTTCGACGGTTCACGCCAAATCATAGAAATAATAAGGTTCAAGGAATCCCTCTTATTATTTTTTCCATAATCGTAAAGACTCCATACACGTTTTACACACTTTATTCGGTATCCAAGACTTGTTGTTTGTTTCCAATGACTGTTGAAAGTACTACATGTAGGCATTTTTCACAAAGTCTGACACATTTAAACAGAATATTTTGAATTCATATTTGCCACAAATGTGACTAAATTTATTTGAATTGTTTACACAGGTCCTTATAGACGAAGCCATTACAAAAAAAAAGAAACAGAAACTAGTAAGACGTTGACGATAGCGATATCAACAGTCAAATGGAGAGTACATTTTAAGGGTGTACCTGTATCTCCTAAACTAGAGCTGCTAGAAAAAATCTGAGGATAGATTTTAAAAAAAAAGCGAACCTAAATTAGTAAACAACAAGTGAAAAATGTCATACAACAAAAAAAAGTTCGATTTTATTGTGGAGTGAATAGACTAGTTTTAAAATAAAATACTTAAAACGATATGTAATTAAAAAACTAAACGACTATGTTGTGGTCTCAAAAACTAAAATATAATCTTTCGCTGTTTATAAAATTGAAACTTACTTCAAGTTTTTTTCATCCGTCGCGTAATTTATATAATCGATTTATTAAAAATCGATTCATATTACTTTAACAATCGATTATAAAAAATCGATTAAAATGAAATAAAAATCGATTTATATAAAAATCGATTATTTTTTAACATCCCTAACGTACATACTACATAACCTTTAAAAACTGTGAACCAAAACAATATCTTACTTAAAAAAATAATAAAGTGATAGCTTATGTTGCATAAAATTTAACGTAAGTAATATATAGTTATAATATAAAACTTACCTTTTCAGCTTTTGCTAAGTAAACCCATAGTTTTCTCCATGTAGAAAATTTCTTTTGGTCACTAAAATTGTATTGCATTTCCTTCGAAGCATATCGTGTACTTAATGGCGAGCGATAATTGCAAAATTCTGAATTTTGTATTTCTAAAGGTGCGTCAATTGCGAACATTTTGACTTTATTTTATTAAAACTTAACGCCTTGAGCAGTTGACAACTGACTGCAGTGACTGCTGTAATAACCAAACAATATGAAGGTCGACCGCTCATTGAGCGGGAGAATTCAATTTCGATAACAGAGGTTATCGTTCAAACGACTGATGTAATTTGAAATCATTGTCAATTGTTACAAAATTACTGTTTACTTAGTTGTATTTCGTAATGTTTATTTTTCGCTGTTGTTTGCTTAATACATTTTTTTTTTCTTTTTTCGATTTTGTATTTAGGTATATATTTTAAATAAATACATAAATAATCAAATTTCTATTTCTCTTGTTGGTCCGTTATAGAATTTTACTGTACATATTAAAATATACACTATTATATATTTATTTATTGACATGAGTTCCGAGTGCTGACAATGAATAATGGTGTACAGGTAAATCTTAGACTGACAGATTACTAAATTTTTCTATTAGTTTAACTTTTCTTTTAATTTTTAATCTAATTAATTAAATTTATATCACTTACTTATTGCATTTTTTGTTTTGATATAATATTACATTTAATATTTTGTAGTTAAAAAATAAATAAGTCATTGGGATCATAATTCACCATTTTTTAAGCATTTGAGTTATTGAGAAATGTTATAACATAAATTTAATTACAATTAAGTATTTTGGGTATTGGAACTTAATGAAATAAAACATTACTATACTTATGTTTTTATTTATTTCATAATACAATATTAAGAAAATACTTGTCGAAAAATATTCATTGACACTGATGCAATGATTATATTTTTCTGAAAAATAGCCTTATCTTGTCATATTATTTTCAATACTGAGAATACAGTAAGGTAATGTAAAAAAAAAAAAGAAAAAAATTACAATAAAAACATCTGTACACATAATTAAACAAATCTTGTCTGCTACACTTTTTTACTATAGATGTGGACGGATATTTTAACAATAGTAACAAAAAGTAAAGTATGATCATATGAAAATATATTCAACCAGCAACCTAAGAGTTATACATTAAAAAAGACAGCAAAGGCACAAATGATCTGAAAACTTACTTTACTATAAGGCCCATAACCATCAAATGTGAATTGAAAGTCTTATTAGACATACACAAGTATACTGACCATATTGTAATAGTAGCATTTTCACTATAAAAATCTATGATATTTCTATAATAGTAATATATAAATTTATTTTTATATACATTCGGATGTTCAGGCCTTATTTTTAAGCGATTTCATCATTTTCTCAAGTTTCATAGCCTTCTGTAAATCACCCTTGATCTTCAGTTTTCCCATCATAAAAGCATTTGTTGCTTTTATTTTACCTGAATGGATATAAAATTACATTAAAATATTTTAATTTTTCTATCAATAGATGGTTCTCTATAATTGTAAAAAAACAATAATTATGTATTTAGAATGACAAAAATTAAACATAGAGTTATACCTCATGTATTAGACGAAAAAAAAATTCAGATTTTATACCAGCAAACATTTCAGCGAAGTTATTGCTGTCCATAGTGAGGGTTGCATCTGCAGGATGTTTTGGCTCTCCTTGTCCACAAGATCCTTCTCCATTCTTCAAATCTAAGTGCCATACACCTTCTTCCTTCCCTAATAATAAATTAATTTTCATAGCAATTATTTTAAAAAAGTTGTAACAATGCTTTAAGATTAAATGTTCTATTGATTTATATGAACTAACACATATTTATACTTATTATACTTCATTCATATATAAATGCCTCAAACTCAACGCCACCAACATCCCTCCACCCCCCAAAAGACAAAAATCCTGCGTCTGGGGTCTGATTCAACACACAATACAAACACAATATATATATATATATATATATATATATATATATATATATATATATATATATATATATATATATATATATATATATATATAGATAGATATTGTGTATAAAAACATTTGTCATAAGCAGGATCAAACCCGTGATCGCTTTCACGACTGTCAGTCTCTGTGAACACTGCACCAACACATCATCAATATATCATAATCTTATTGCGTTATTTATTAATCTATAGTAATATTGTTAAAAGTAGATATATGTGTTGTTCTGAACTCAGTACGTTATCTAGAAGAAGCCTATTGTGCGGCTATAAAACATCAAGTTACATCCCATACAAATGAAGTAATAACTATAAATATAAATCATTCGGATTATTATTATTATTATGCCTTTTATTCCGAAAAGTGTTACAAATTAGAATTATAAGTTTTGTATTATAAAATATCTCTTAATTCGGTGTGCCTCTTGGCATAGGCCTCCTCCAGCTCTCTCCATTGAACTCTATCATCTGCAACTCTAGTCCAATGTGGCCCCAAGGTCAGGCGGATGTCGTCACTCCATCTTACTCTCGGACGTCCTTGCCTTCTTGTATCCTCTCTTGGGTACCATAGAGTTACTCGCTTGCTCCATTTGTCCAATTTACAGCGCAACATATGTCCTGTCCATGACCATTTCAAATGTTCGATACGAGCTACTATGTCCGTTACTTTAGTTTTGCTCCTTATTTCGAAATTGCTGATTTTGTCACTAAGTCTGATTCCCAAAATGCTTCTCTCCATTGCTCTTTGTGTATTAGCTAGTTTGTGACGTAGTTTGTCCGTTAGTGCCCATGTTTCACAGCCGTATGTCATGCATGGAAGAATACAAGTGTTGAAAGCCTTTCTCTTGATATGCATACTTAGGTCTTTGTTCTTCATTACTTCTTTTAGAGCCCAGAATTTTTTCCAACCAGATGCTATTCTTTTATTTATTTCTTTGGACATAGAGTCTTCAGGAGATATAATATGTCCAAGATAAACATATTCCGTCACATATTCGAACCTGGTACCTTTGACCTCTATATTGACTTCTGCAGAGTTGGTCATTAGTTTCGTTTTATTTGTATTCATTTCTAAACCTACAACTCTGCTTTTCTCCGCTAGATCATTGACCATGTGTTCAAGTCTAGCAGGATCTTCTTCTAGTAAAACAATGTCATCAGCGAATCTTAAATGGTTAAGGCGGGTACCGTTGATGTTGATGCCATAGTTTTCCCAATCTAGTTCTCTAAATGTGTGTTCCAGTACAGCGTTAAACAGCTTGGGGGATAATGGGTCTCCTTGTCTCAATCCTCTGTTTATAGGAAATGGGTCTCCTATTGATTCCAATTTAATGCGGCTACAGCTTGCTTTGTATATGGATTCTATTAGTTCTATATAGATCTCAGCCACTCCTTGTTCTTTTAGACTCAGCCAGATGGATTTATGGTTTAAACTGTCAAACGCTTTTGTGTAGTCTATAAAGCAGATGTACAAGGGCTTCTGGTATTCATTATATTTTTCGAGGACTTGTTTGATTGTGTGGATGTGGTCAGTTGTACTGTAATTCTTTCTGAATCCGGCCTGTTCAATTGGTTGGTTTTCATCTAAGACCCTTGTTATTCTGTCCAGAATTACTTTCGCAAAGATCTTGTACACATTTGAAATTAAGCTAATTGGTCTATAGTTACCTAAGTTGTCTTTATCCCCTTTCTTGTGGAGGAGGATAATATGTGATTCATTCCATTGCTTGGGGATGGTTCCTGTTATCAGTATATCATTGAACAGCTTGGTTAGGATTGGACTAATATCTTCCATTGTGCCTCTGATCAGCTCATTTGGTATGTTGTCAGGTCCTGGGGCTTTGTCTAACTTTTGTGACGAAATGGCTTTTTGCACTTCTTGTATAAGTATTGATGGAACATTTTCAGCTTTAGTATTTGGAATTTTATGAGCTTTGTTTTCTCGTTCACTTTCATTGTTCGCGTAAAGGGATCTATAATAGGCTGTAGCAAGTTGCTGGATTTCTCTACGATTTGTTACTTGTTTGGATCTGTTGCTTTTTAGTTTAGGTATCCATTCCATTCCTTGTTCCCTTAATTCCTTGAAAGCCTTTTTTGTTCCGCCTGTCCTTTGGATTTCCTCTTCTAGTTTTATGTTTCTTTTTATTTTCCTATCTTTTCTGATATTTTCGCGGATCTGTTTGCTCAAACTGGATATTTTGTGGCGATTTTCTTCACTCTTTGCTTTGTTCGATATTAATGCCTTTCTTTCTTCTAGGAGCTCAATTGTCTTCTCGCTAAACTTCGACTTTTCAGTTACCATTAGCTTTCTAAATTGTGATAGTTGTTTGTCTATGTAGTCGTATTTTTCAATAACACTCTTGTCCGAGTTTATTACTTCCATCAGTGTCTTGACAGTCGAATGATCGACGTTTTTACGACTTGTTCTGGTTTCAACAAATCTTTTGTCATTTTAATTCTACCTCGCTTAGTGGGAAACTTTTTTAGGCGGCAGCGTACCATACGATGATTTGTGTTAAAATTTAAATTCTGTATTATGTGTGTATCATTGAAAAATTTTGGTTTGTTAGATATGATGTAGTCGATCTCATTTTTATATTTTCCATCAGGTGATATCCAGGTCCATTTTGTATTAGGTTTTTTTTTGAAGACTGAATTAAGTAACGTTAAATTATTTTGTAGTAAAAGCTCAATTAGACGGTGACCATTGGCACTCCTTATTCCATATCCATGTTTGCCCAATATTATTTCTTCACCGGCTTCTCTACAGCCAACCCGTGCATTAAAGTCGCCCATGAGTATTAGGTAGTTATTGAGGTATTTTTTTATGATATCAGCCAGAATAGAGTAGAATCCTTCACTTTCACAGTCGGGTGCTAATTCAGTGGGTGCATATACTTGGATAATTGTCCACGGTTTTCTGTATCTTGGAAAATTGATGTTGAGTATTGCTATTCTGTCTGAAATTCCTAATAGTTCATGTATATAGTTTTTCAGTGCTTTTTTGATTAGAAAACCCACTCCTCTATGTCCTGCCGTTTCTCCTTTTTGATATAATATGTAGCCATTTTGTTCAGTAATTTTCTCATTCAGTCTTCTCATTTCGCTTATGCCTAAGACGTCATATTGTACATGCTGCAGAGCCTTTTCCAATTCGAGTAAACTTTCTTGACTTCTAAGAGTTCTTGTATTAAGTGTTGCAATGTAAAATGATTCACTTCTTTTCGCTGGAGGGTGTTGGTCTAGTGCTCCCGTGGGGACCAGCCAAGGTGGGAGACGATTTATTTGTTGTTTTTGTTTGTGATTATATGTTATTGTCGTCGTTTCTGTTTGGTTCCGGTTCCTAGTGGCCTTTGTTAGTTTTTTGGGGAACTTAGTTGAGGAGCGGATCTTGTTTTCTCCACATAATTCAGCATGTTTGGTCTATTTATGTCGTTCCTCTGAATTTTAGCCTGGGACTGTGTAGGAGTTTTTGAACTATTTGATGTAGCTTTTTTCTGTGTTGTTTCATTGGGGGAGCCTGAGGTTTCTCTTTTCCTCTTTTCTCTGTTGTTATCTTTTGCTTTTACAATTATAAGTTTGTCATGTTTTAGATAAGCAATATTTCCCTTCTTTTTTTCTTCCTCTACTTGGGATTGCAATTGTTTGCGTTTTTCTAAAGTTTCCTTAGAGTAGTCTTCTTTAACATAGATATTTGCTGGGAGATTCGACTTGTTTTTTAGTATAAGGTGTTTTTTCCATTGTGTTGTTAATGAGACAATAACTGGACGGTTTTTGTTCTCAGATTTCTTTCCGATTCTGTACACGTTACTAATCTCTGAGCTGTAAATTTGTATTCCTGTCTCCTCTATGGTATCCTTTAAATAGTCAACTAATTCGAACTCAGATTTTCCCATTTCCTCTACCCCGAAGAACACTAAGTTATTTTTTCGTTTTTCCCTTTCTAGGAATTTAATTTTCATCTCCAACTCTGACACTTTATTTTTGAGAAATTTGTTTTCCTCAATTATTGTATTTAATTTGTCATCTATTATTTCCGTGACGTTCTTGGTTACCGCCTGCGTTATCTCGTCGGTTTGTTTGATTAATTTTTCATCTAGTTTTTGTAGGAGTAATTCCATATTTTTGTCCATAGTGACTAAATTCCGTGTTTATTTAGGAATTTGTTATGGTAACACTTGACTATTCTTTGCGGGAAATTTGTGTTACGAAAGCGGCCACACCGGCAAGTTCAAATGTCATTGACACTTGGCGTTAGGTTGGCACTACTTGAGTGACTAGCCTATAGTCTTTAAAGATGACTTTGACTTTTTAAATAAGTAACGATGAATGTTATTGGTTTTTCGTAAAGTTTATGTGTTTGCACTTATTTCACTACTTCAATATGTTTTGTTGTCCTTATTGCGATAACTTTGCACTTGATTGTACTTAATTTTCACTGTTTTACACTCTTTCTGAATTATTTTACGCGGAGCTATTTGATGTACGTGTTTACACTTTAACCACCGGAAACGGAAAGGTCATACGGAAAAATCATTCGGATGGATATCATTAATCAATTTCTGATTTCTGACATTATCTACACAGTTTATTTCACGAAGTATAGATACCAGGAATGCAACAGTATAGGATTTTTCACGTTATTACACAAATAAAAATCTTATAATGACAGTATAAAAAAGTAAATATTTTACCTTTTACATTGAACTGGAACACAGCTTGAGTCTTCTTTATTAATTCGGGAGTTATATTTTTCCCAATCAGAGCAAATAATTCTGGAATCTGACCACTTGGTTCACTCTGTAATTATTACATAGTAGGTATAGATTAACAAAATATTTTCTATTTGATGCATTTATTATTATTAATATATTAATTTGTTTTATTTCTCTATATGGAATACAAGTTAGTAATATTGCCACTTAATGCAAGATCATTATTTATTTTAGTCATTTCGCAGTATTAATTTGAGTAAGTTTTGTATTGATTTTTTTTTAAATATTTTATAAAAACTTCAATCGTTTATTAAAAAATACAAGTCAATACACGAAATTAGTGGTCACAGAATTATTATTAAAAAAAAAAAAAAAAAAAAACAGAAAATTTTTAAGGCATGTTCACACCTTTTTGACAGCTTCCTTATTTCCCCCCGGGACATCCAAAAAGAAGTCCGGTAACAGATTTTCTACATTACCTGTGAACAAATTGAGACCAGTGACTGATTTTGTGGAAACAAATTTTCTATATTTAAACCGTTCAATATATTTTTTTAAAGTGTAATCAGTGTAATAACACATTTCCTTTTTTTATTTTATTTTTTTAAACATATATAATTTAAGTCACTGTGAGAGAATTAATTAAAATCACGATAAGCTACACTCGTAACTAATATTATACTAGGTTTAAGTATCATATTTTTTTTAATCCTGAGACGTTAAACCAAAAAGTGATTTTTTTATATTTTTTATAATAAACCTGCAGCATTTTTAAAGAAGCACTAATAATAAATGGTCATTAACTTCTTCAATTACAGCCTATGACCACTAATTTCATGTTCTATCTTGTTATACTATTATTGCTTGAAATGTTTGACATAATTTATGTATTACTCGTTTCAAATAATTCACTTAAAAACTGACAAATGAAAGTAACTTGAAAATACAAGATTTTTTTAAAAACTTTGTTATCCCTGACTGTTACATCTATCCCTTTACACCTAGTCCTAATCTTTGATAATTAAAAAACCATGTCATCTACATACATCGGTATATATTATAGTAGTTGGTCGACTAGTGAACATAAATCAGCCAAAAGAAAAAAACTGGGCCAATCAGCTAAAAAAAAATTGCTAGATTTTATTTTGGGGCATATTACTGACTGCGAAGCGATTTTTCGAAATTAGACTATATTAATATAATATAATTGAATAGTGTACAAAAAAATAATCACGTAGTGAATTATAGTAGAAACGTTTTTAAAACAAACAAAAATATAACCTATTTATCTACCAGAGAGAGAGAGAGACAGTTTGTGTGTTTTGACAAGCGTCATTTAATTTAAGCATAAATTCTTACTTCCTAAGGGTGAATTAAAAGAATTGACACTTTCATATTCTCAATCTCTTATCGATATTTACTTCTAAAAAATTATCGTACGGGGAGATACGAGTATTACTCTTGCTTATCCCTCTATATATTATATCCATTGAATCGATAGATTTTTGTACAACAGTCTAGTTTAATAATTAATATGACCCATTCATTCTTAAGCTACGGTCGCGCCTGCACCTTAATATTTTATTAACGTCAATAATAATTAATTGCATCCAATGAGGTAGCTTGGAGTAAGTATAAAATATTTTTATTTAACTTGTCAAGAATGTCTTTCTTGTGGTAAGTGACTCACGGACGAACATTTTTGTCTAATAAAAAGTTTGAGAAATCGTAGCGAAGCGATTTCTTTAGTACTGTTTTTATTAATTTGATTAATATTTATGTATTAAATGTTAGTCGTTTTCAACATTATATTCATCTGCCGTTTGTGATAGAAGCAATAGAATTTTGACACAATATATGTATATGGAATTTATGTGACAAATATTACTAGATTAAATGCTTCGAGAAGTACTACAGATATAGTGATGTGAAACAAAATGCAAAACAAAGAAAGCAATTATAAAATAATTAAACAGCCCCGGATCTAAGGGAGTGCAGGGTAAACCAGGGCACCTAACCCAGACGGCAGTTTCAAGGGGTACCAAATTCGTAATATAATAAGGTTGAAAAAAAAAAGTATATAACGTTACTAGGGAGAGAGTAGTGATACAATGCAACCCGGATCTTTGTTTTTTTTTTCTTAAATAAAAATCCGAGGTGCGATGTATCACTTCCGTCCCGTGTAATGTATACAATATTTTATAACGCTAGGATTGAAAGTTCGGTTGTAATTAAAATAGATAAAATAGTAATTATAAGTTTTTTAAATTAATTTATTCATACATTTGATATTTTCGATGATGTCGCGTATCCTAGCAACGCACAACTAAGCAATAGAATTTTTATTTAGGGCCGATTTCACCATTTGTATTCGAAACCAAGTTTAATAAATCTACGTTTTGATTAAGTGGCATAAAGCGTAAACATCGCCTTAAATCTAAGCGCAGATGTCATGTTATAGGTACAGTTTGTCAACGTGTTTTATCATGTGTTTTGTGAAAATGTTAAAACGAAGGCTGTTGCTATTCATACGACATACAAAGAAAATAATTATTCATACGACTATTCAACAAATTAAAAATAAAAATTATTTATATGATAATCGCATGAATAATAAATAATTATTAAATAAAGTCAAAAATAAATAAACTAATTAATATTTCTAGTTAAAAAAATTTAACATCCTAACAAAAAAAAGGAATAAATGAATTAACATAAAATAGATCGTATGAATAAAAAAAATTATCTACCGATAATCGTATAAATAGACACTTCCTAAAACGAAAAAGGGTCCCGACTTTCGCCTTGTTTAGTTTATCTTGGTGAAATGCAATTTGGAGCTCGTAAACTTCGTTAAACGCGTAAACCGAGTTTAGGTCGAACTAATCGCGTTTATTTTCAACGGTGAAATCGGCCCTTAAAAACAATATATTTGCATCAAACGAAAGTTGACGCGTGTGCTCTAAAAACTAT
Organism: Euphydryas editha; assembly: GCA_036937285.1. Classification (NCBI taxonomy): domain Eukaryota; kingdom Metazoa; phylum Arthropoda; class Insecta; order Lepidoptera; family Nymphalidae; genus Euphydryas; species Euphydryas editha. Next base: position 5,154,912 of record JAUPFZ010000008.1, read on the forward strand.
TCATCATTTGGCCGGGAGGCAATGTGGCACTTTCGTCCCTAAAATTATTACAATCGAAAAACGAACTTGCGATCCAGGTTTTATAAAAAATATTTTAAGTTGTTTTTAACTATTTATCTTAAACACTAGATAGATATTACTACAATCACATTTCGACTCGGTTCAAAAAATCGTAGATCCGGGGCTGTGATTAAATATAGTATTTATCAACCTTTTCCTTGTAGTTGATTGAGCTCGTATGGTACCGTCTCACTGGAGGATTGCTCATAGCTAGTCGATGATGTTTTATAGCCACTGGATCATCCAAGAAACCATCCAACAGCAGATTATCTGCGTTCTCTACGATATTAATGTAGTAGTTTGAACATGTTACGTGATATAAATGCTCTACTAATAGGAATAAATTATTTTCAATACTAAAATATAAATGCGTTTTGGCCTGTCTATTTTAAAGTATAACATAATCGGAAAAGATTAGCGTCTGACACATAGCTTCAGCCTTAAATATATAACAAAAACATTGTTAGAAATATTACTCAACTTTAATATATAATTATATTATATATAAATATATGTGTAATAATATATATAACTTACTTGGATCACAAGCATATGGAGTCATGTCTGAGATGCCAAACTGTTTTAACACATCTTCATCAATTTCAAAGTTGCCAGTGTATTTCTTTGGATCTCTGTAAAAATATAGCACTCATTAGTAAGTAATAAAAATATAAATAGGGTATTTTTATTTTAATATGGTATAAAATAATAGAAACTTCTTAAAAAAAAATAGTTTAATGTAAGAGGGGGCAAACGGACAGTCGGTTCACCTGGTGGCAAGTGTAAGCGACATCCATAGACACCCGCCAAATCAGAGGATTAGCAGGTGAGTTTCTGGCCTTTCAATAGGCGTATGCTCTTTTCTTGAAGGTCCCTAAGTAGTATCGCTTCGGAAATACCGTAAAAATCGCGTTGTTGTAGATTTCCGGACATCGAGGTGATGTTGGTGAAATTTGGAATTTTGACGCGATGTCGTGGTGTAATTCTGCTTCAGGTATTAATCCGAACACGTTGACGATTCAAGCCGCCCGGCGTTGAACGCGGCCAAATAGAAGGAGCCGATATTGGGGCGTTCCAGCCCACAGGTGAGAGCAGTATTCCATGTGGGGCCGGAAATGCGTCTTGTACAATTGTAGGCGATGTCAAGGCATGAAATACTGCTTCGCCCTACTGAGCACACCCAGTTTCTTAGAGGTCAGTTTAACCTTTCCCTCCATTTGGAGAATCATGAAATTGCACATTGTTAGATATGTCGACGCCAAGTACACCAATACTGGCTGTGACGGTTAGGGGTGCCTCCAAATTGGAGAGGAACGACGAAGGGAGATTTTATTAGCGGTAAACGCGCAAAGTTGTCTTGTTGAGGTTAAATTGGACTAGATTAAGTCGCCCCCCATTGCGAGACTTTGGGTAAAAGAGACTCGGTTTCAGAGAAGTTTGTTCCGACACTCATAGACTTGTTCCCGAGAGATATTAGAACGGCCTGTGTATAAGGCATTTTCGGTGTTCCGGTGTCGTCCGCATTACAATGAATGCCACTAGTTTTAATTTAATCGAACTTTGGTAAACATGGACAACTTGAACTTACAACTGGTCATAAAGAGTTAGCTTAACCTATAGTTAACAGGTTAAGTTTAGTTTTTTAAGATTTAAATCTTAAAAAAAATGTATCTATAATAATCTTGTAATAGGGAAAGTAATAAGAATGTTTATACATAATATGATAATTTTTGAACATGGATCCGATCTTTGTAAGATCTGAACTGACAGCCACACAGCCACAGCCACAGCCTATAAATGTCCCAATGCCGGGAAAAGCTACTTTCTGGAGTACGTAAGAAGACTCACAAGGATCAGTCCAGAAACAAAATTTTATATAAAATACAAATAACCGTTGCGAGTGGATATCAAACCCTCTGAACTTAATGAAACTTTCATACTGTTACACCAAAATGAGCACCGAATGGGTTACAAGACCAGCAGATGTCAAAAGGACTTTTGAAATACTTTACTGTTTTGCCAGTCAGTATGTTTAAGTATAGTGCTTCTGGATTAGTCTCGTTTACTTTTTATCTTCATACATAAGATACCACAATTATAAATAAAGTTATATAAAAGCTAGTAATAATAATAGTTTTACTGCTAAATTTTCTAGAATAATATATGGAAGAAAACTAATTTGTCTTACTTGCAAAGCATCACATACGCTGCATCAGAGACAATGTCTGGCTTGCGGCTAGTTGAAGTATCTCCTGTCAACATCTCGATAGCCGCTGTTGCAATAGCTGCAAACAGAATTAAATAGTTATAGTTATTAATATAGTCTGATATTACCATTACACTTAGCACTAACTCAGTTTGATACTTGACAAATTAATTTAAAACTATAATTATGATTTATTTTAATTTTTTTTGTGTATATTTATAAAACTGTTGATGTATCTTAAATAACGTTTTACACTTCACACGTACACACGCACGCACGCACGCACACAATTTTTGGAGAGTGAGTTTGGAGTCACAATTTACTGTGGAAGTGACGAACCACAGGGTCTGATAAAACCACACACATACACGTGCGCAAGCACATAATAAGCGTAAATCCGCCGTGCAACCTCCACGTGGTACGCTTTGGTTAACGCTAATGCCGACGGATTTTTTTTTAATTTCCTGGAGTCATAATTGTTTTTAACTATTTTCGTTTTTTTTTTTTGAAATTTACCAAGTCACTGAGTCACTTTTGATTTTTCTTGCTCCCTTAATTTTTAAGGAAAGTGTATATATATATATGTTTTTTTATTTTGCAACAACTTTAAACATGAATTAAAAACTGGAAAATAATTATTTCTTAATTTTTCCAACGGCGATTTATTTTGAAGCCTTTCAAGATTTGCTCCAAGAAAGGAAAAAAAAAGTTGTCAAACTCAACTCCACTTAATTTTCAAGCAGAAAAAAATTATTAATCAACTAATTAATATATTCATTCTTTCATTAATTAATATTAATGTAATAATTATTAAATAACTGATTGTAAAATTGTGATTTAAATTTTATTTAGGCAGATTATTGATCTCCATTATGCTAGCAGATCAGAGTGATCAAAATTGGATTTCAAAATGTTTAAAAGAAGGTGCTTTTTGGGAGTTCATTAGGTACCAAAATCTAAAATTAGGTGCTCAATTTTTAACTGAAAAAAAATTGTTATTAATGTGAATTGCCGGCTTTAGATCAGGTTAAAATTTACTAAGGTATTTATACGAATTTATTAAGGTACTTTCAAGGTGCAAATACAATAAATCAATGAAAGCAAAATGACGATAATTTTCGGAGACTACTGAAAAAAGTTGACCAAAATGGTACTTGTTAACTAGTTTATTCGGAAACAAGTTAAACCAGTGATAACAACGAATGAGACATAAATCAATAAAAAGTCGCGAGTCTTCTTCTTTTGGGCAATACTGTAATTTAATTTTTTTTTGTACTGTAGTTTTTTTTTTTTTTGATCAAGTTTATAAAACATGATCAGTTTTTGCTAACACATGGTGATGAAATGAAAGGAGCACAGTTTTAAATGTCTTGTTTTAACTTAAACCAAACCATGTTATTAAAATATAAGGAAAAATAATTATGAAATACTCACCAGTTTTGGGCCAGAGTGCATTGACACCAATGTTAAATTGCTTGAATTCTTCACTCATACCGAGGACACACATCGACATTCCATACTTGGCCATTGTGTAAGCAACGTGAACAGAGAACCTAAAATAGAAAATATTTTACAATTAAATATACCAATTTATTATTTTATTTTAATTATTTATTTTACCTTTGCTACCAAAAAACATGTCGCTCATTTGGAGCGACAGTGACACATTTGAAAAAATAAAAATGACTTATTAATTCCAAAATACTATGCATAAACATCTGCATTGGTAGTGAAAATGCCACAATATCCAGCTATAATAAAACAATTTTAAAATAATAATTAGCCGTAATAATACTTCAGAATCTTCTTTTGAACTATGAAATAACCTTTATTCTGATCTGGTGTAAAGTTAACTAATTTGCATTTGTGTCACTTTTGCTCCAAACGAGCGATGTGTACTTTGTCATGATTTTGATTAAAGAGGGTAACTGATAAATTTTGCTTATTAAATTAATAAAAAGTGATGCCACATTAACACATGAAAACAAAGTTCCGTATTGTTAAATATATCAATCAATACACACAACATATACCACAAATAATCATTTAAAATGATATTGATATAGTATGGAAAATCTTCTATATGGAGAGGACTTCACTCAGCAGTGGGTGGCTTACAGGCTGATACAGTACAGTATGGAAAAATTAAATGTTTTTTCACTTACCAGTATGGATGCATGTTAAGCGGCGGAGACAAGTTAAGAATATGGGCATGATCACTATTCTTCAACAATGGTAAGCAGAGCTTTGAACTAAAACACAAAAAAAATATATACATATTTATTGTGATTAAAAAGTAAAATAACAAATATTCTTAAGTAAAGTACTTATTCCTTTAAAAATTGTTAAAAGAAATAGTATCAAGTAGTATACAAAAACCTACAGGAGGTTAAAATATATGTTACATATATGTATATGTTTGACAGAAGTGTTTTGATAAGCAAAATAATTTTAAAAAAATCTCAATAAGAGTAAGTGTAATATTTTTGTATTTTAAAATTCTCCACTTTAAAATGTATGTGTAATTTTGTTCTAAAATAAATTATATTTAAATAACTTACGCCAAGAATGTTCCTCTAGTATTAATATTGTGCATGAGGTCATATCGTTTCATGTCAGTCTGAGCGGTTCCAGTCAGAGAAATTGCTGATGCATTGTTAATCAATATGTCAATACCATTGAACTAAAATGAGGATATAACAAACAACTTGCATGGTTATTATATAAATTACCTCAAAAAATATACATACTATATTAAAAAATATATATTACAAACAAAATTCGTCTTTTGAAGTCTCAATTTACAATTATATACCTTTTGAAACTGTTGTGTGTTAAAAATTAATCTCTGCTTAAAAATTCATACCTTCTTAACAGCATCATCAATTGCTTTTTGAATTTGTTTCTCTTCCCTTACATCTACGATGCATGGCAGAGCTTTTCCACCAACAGCTTCAACTAAAATCAAAACAGAACTTTTCAATAAAAATGTAAAATATCATCTACATATACATATAATATTAAGTTATATTTTCATAAAAAATTAATTAAACGGTAAATTTTGTTCAATGTAATCTAATTGACGTTGATTTATGTTTGTTGTTGGTATCTAGGGCAACTCCAAAGGTCAATGGACTTTAGCCTTAAGTCTAAAGTCCACATTTTAGTGAAGCATCAAATACAACTTTGCTTGTACATTAAATGTACGTAAATAGTAAATGGGTTGGGTAGAATTTCGAAATAGCTGTTTATGGTACTTACTTTCTTCCGCGGTAGTGTAAATAGTGCCCGGTAGTTTCGGATGAGGTTCTGCAGTTTTCGCCGCGACAACAACATTAGCGCCATCCTTAGCTGCTTTAAGGGCTATAGCCTTTCCTATGCCACGCGAAGCACCCGTTATAAATAGGGTACGACCCGCCAACTTCCTAATAAAGTACAAATTATGTGAAAATCGAAAAGAAGATTTTAAGACAGCACTATTTCACTTTCTTACCCGGTATTAGCCACTAAACTCATCTCAATGACACGTCTGAAATAACTTTAAAACCCCAATTTCTCTTTAATAAATAATCACTAAAGTTAAACGTAGACTAAAATAAGTTTGATTATAAATTATAATTAATAACAACAGCTTTCATCGACGTAATTTACATTACAAACGACAACTTTATAAACTGTCAAATGCCAATATTGCCAATTATATTACTCATGTCAGTCTCGTTCATTATTTTTTGATGATAGTGTAGTGTTACTAGAGACTTGATTTTTAACTGCGTAAGTTTATGAAATATATTTTATATTCCATTTTTGGAGTTTATTTTTTAAATAAAACTGATATCAAAACTTGTACTGGGTATTTAATTAAATTTTAACTAAATAAAAAATGCATGTTTTTATAAAGATTAAAATAAATTGCAAGTTCATGATAGGATAAACTATAAGAAATGTTTCTCATTTTTACTGCAGCGTAATAAGACATTACAAATGTTTTTATTTTAAAGGTTTATTGATAAAATAATTCAACGTCCTCTCGTCGTTCTTTTTTGCTTTAATGGATTTCAATGTTGATAATACAACGGTCTATCAATTATTGTTGCTTACCTAACTTTCATGTGTCAGACTATTCAGATAACTTATTTTAAATAATTATAGACTACTGCACCTCCCACAAAACTTAGATAAAGAATTTAGCCACAAAATGAAAATACTTGAAAAAAAAGAATACACAATTTTGTCAACAACCGACATTACAAATTTAAATAACTTTAAAATTATGTTAATTGCATTGTCAACATAAGCAGTCAGAATACATTTTAAAGTCATTTAAGGATGGATACTCAATATTAAATTTGAAATTTATTCGTTCAATTTAAAGTATGTAGAAGAGTAAAATCTATTCTTTTGATTACATGAAAAAAAAAAAAAGAGAAAAAATAGAAAATAAAAATGTCATTTATCTAGGGGGTATGTTTACAATCTAAAATCTTTTTTTATTCTAAAGTTGTTACTTAATAATGTTTGGAAAATTTAACTAGACTTGTGTTTCGATTGTTTTTAAATAATAAGGCAAGAAGCAGCGAGACTGCGGTTTCAGTTATAAGAATTGTTTCTCATATTTACTGCAGCGTAAAATTTAGGCAAAAACTGATGCTTAAGCATTTTCAATTTGCATTACAATTGTTTGTATTTTAAAGATAAACTATTTTTTTTTGTAATAAAATATTTTAGTATAATAAATACTCGTATTAAATATACAGAATAAATGGTGAGTTACTATCAATATTTAAGGAGAATACTCGGTATATGATTCTCATTCGAATTATGTAAAAATACAACATAAATATAAATAAACTTCTAAGTAAAATTACTCAACAGTTATCTAACTATTTACGCGTCGTCTGGACACCCTAGCAGCTAGCTGCACTTTCTACACAAAACAGGTAGTTTACCTACGTCCAAACGCCACCACGTGTTAACGGGTAGCAGGCTACCTTTGATAAACAAGCATGATCCAATCCCCCTTAATACTTTAATCCTGTCTTAGTATAGGCAAAAATACTAAGATATTTTACTCGTTTAAGCAAAAAATTTGTTTACTAGGTAAATGATGTGAACTTTGGCAATTTTTAGATGTGAACAAGCGGCACAGTACAACACCTGTGCACGTGCCGCCGCGCGCCGGCATGACTGGAGAAGTGTCAACGCTTCATTTATTTGAATTGAAATTTATGAAAATTTGGTTAAAAATCAAGTACCTTTTTTTTACATAATTCGAATGAGAATCATGTACCGAGTATTCTCCTTAAATATTGATAGTGACTCACCATTCATTTTGTATATTTAATACGTGTATTTATAATACTAAAATGTTTTATTACACAAAAAAAAATTTAGAGCAATAATAATAAATGAGACTACTTTGCGATAATTAGATAAAGCGGAATTTCGCAAGTGTTCAAATATTTTGGTTCAGTATTATTCTTTAAGCTGAAGTGATGCTTTATTTGGATTAATGGTAGTTAAGATCTAAGAAATTAAGTGTTTATATAAAATATTAGACATTCAATATTTATTTCATATGTATTTTTTTATATAATATTTAGGTTGTTGAATAAATGAAACGTAGATTTCAAATACATTTATTTTGTGCATAATTTTATACTTCCATTTCTCTAATTTCTAATGTACAACACCGCGAATAAGGGTGAATCCTATACAGTATTAAAATAATCTACAAATAAAACAATTTACTAATATACAATCATAAGACATTTAGTTAGGCTTTATTGTAACAATAATTGCAATCCGTAAGAATGGCTCGAATCGTTGATATTTTTGATAATAATAATATAAATACACAATGTTCTAACTACACAAATAATATTTATTTATGTATTATTTTTCTATTATATGTTAATTGCACAAATAAAAATAATTATACATCTACATTAATTTGTATTTATTAATCGATTCGATATTTTTTTTATAAAAGTATAATTTATTTTTAGTATAATAATCAAACAATAAAAATTACGCTATGCATTAAAAAAAAATGAGTTATGGCAATTTGGGTAACAAATGTTACATTATCTAAAAGTGCGAAATATTCCGTTGAATTTAAAATAGCCTTTTTCCGTTTTCCTCAAAGGATATTAAAATATTAGCTACGTACAGTACCATAATTTTTTTTTATAAATTTCTTTTTTTATTTACACACACCAACCAGTTTTAATAAGATTTTTGGTATAATTGTATGCTTTGAGCAAGAGTAAATTATTATTGAAATGTTTTGGAAATGATTATTATGTTGCATTTTTTGTAAAACCCTGTTGAACCTCAGTGATATGATATAATTTAGTTTATTCAAATTAATGAGGCACTTTCTGTGTTTTATGGATACAATTTTTTTTTTCAAAAATTCATTTTAAATTAAATTATGTCAGAAAGTGTAAGTCGAAGATGAATATTTTATTAAAATATAAGTACGTAATTAAACTCTTGTACAATATTATATTCAGTTATATCTCATTTGTTTTTTATACTTCCACTCAATACCGAGCTTTGTTCAAGTAGGTATCCTAAGAAGTTGATGATCTAGATCTAAATTATATTAGGTAAACACGAGTAACACAGACAGGAAAAGCTATAAGTTAAACTTCTATAGAATCTAACAGAGATAAGATTAAAAATATTTCTTTCACCGAGCGATGTATTTTACAAAAAAAAGCACCATACATTCTGTTCTCCATCTCTATAGTTACTCACAACTTCCACTTACATGACATATAATACTAGTCGTTTAAAGCATCAAAAAATAATAATTGGCACCGAAAATTAAAATTATCGTATCAGCATCTAAGACTAATTATTTTGGAGATAAAGACCTCATTAAAAAATAATAATATTATATTTCGTACTTATTATCTACATCAATAATTAATTTCTTCTTAAAAATAGATTGTTCTAGATTTAAATGTAAGCTGGTTGTTTGGCAGAATGCTGTAGAGCCGCTAGCACGTCGTGTTTGAGTCTGACGTATAGCCGTCCTTTTCTCCAAGGATTTTGTAGCTGAAGTGGTCTAAAGTCGTCTCTTAAGCATCTTTCTCTGGCTCCAATAACAGCTACTAAGCAGAAATCTTGTAGTTTTTCTGGACCGTAAACGGGACCGGATTTCCCTTTAAGGACGGCGGCCATGTTGAGCTGTTTGACAACTAGGTCGATGACCTCGCGGGCTGAAGTTCGTGGCGTCACATGTAGCTTTAGTGAGGTACCAGCAGCTAAACCGGTTTCGTACGCTGCAAATACCTGCAATATGCAACATGTTATTAAATATGTAATTAAAAAAAAATAATTAATAATTATCTAAAAAATATAATGGAATACAAGAAAGAAAGAATTAGCACATTTGTTTTTTTTTTGTGTGCTATTAAATGATTTTATTTTTATTTTGGGAAACAATATTAATGATTAATATTCGTAAACTATCAAATCCAATAAGAGATATTTATTATTGTTTTAAATAACGGTCAATGCAATCATAATAAAGTGCAAAATTCTGAACAGAAGACGGTTCGTTCAATCAGCTGGTTACATTTTTATGTTTTTAATTAAAAAAGTGTTTAAATTACCTGTAAAATACCCGCTTGATCCGACGGCTTCTGCTCTGCTTTGACATTTCGCTCCTCACTGTCACTCTGTCTGCCATCAGTCTTAGGAACCTTATTATTATACTCTATTTCTTCTTGCGTTTCCAACAACGGCTGTCGTTTAACATTGTGTCCCTTGTTAAATATCTCTTGACCGGTATCCGTAAAATCTATTTCGGAACTTTTCACATTAGTCATGCTCTTCGAAGATATGACATTGCACTGTGAACGATTCGATGGACGGAGTTTAAATGGAACTGCCGTTGTAATTGGGCAGCTTTGGCTTTCAGAATCACTTGATAAACTTTGAGCTGATTCTGACACATTTGTTTTGATAGTTTTGACACTGATCATGCTTCCTGGATAAAAGTTTTTAACTGTTAACAGCGGGCTCGAAGATGTGGAAACGCTTGTGTTAATACTGTGTGGGCGAGGTTTTGGTTCGATGTTTTCGTTTTGCAACACTAATGTGTCTTCACTTCTAGATGGAGGGAGACGATTGCTAGTAATACTAACGTGAGATCCTGTTGATTTTATATCGAATTGGGAATTGCTACTCATGTAGTTATTGCTCATCATACTTGATTGTGTGAACTGCGAGTCGGCGCTGCCTTTTCTGGCGTATTTGGGGTCAGAATGAAGGTATTGGGAACCGCTTAAGTTTAATGTGGATACTGAAGTCTGACGGGGCGCTAGACTTAGCTGTTGCTCAGATTTACTAAATTCTGGATGTAAGCTGGTATGGTTTCCGTTTCCGGCCGGTCCGGGCCATGAACCACGACCGGGTGAGGTTTTAGTAATTTTCCCATCACGTGGTGGTATTTGCAGTAAATCTATTTTTAAATTAATATCTTTATCTGAATTTCGACAATCAGTTGCGTCTATTGAAACCTTGGACGGTGTTTTGTCTAGAACATTTTTGAGCAATATTCCTGAGCTTGGGCCTGATTTGTCCTTATCTCTTGCAAAACCTATCAAATCCATCAACCAACGTTCCGCTTTCCATACTAAATTTAAATTGTTTTGAAGATCTTCTAGTTTTGTTAACCTCTCCTTGGCTGTCTGTAGCTCTGTACAGGAAAATGCTTCTCTTTGGGAATGGGCGGCTAAAGCTACATCTAATTCTAATACACAGCTCAGTTTCGAGTATTTGTTTAAAATGTTGGTATGGTATGTTTGTAAGTGGATCATTTCGAAGGCTTGGATGGGTAAGCTAAGGAGGTCTCCTTTCTGGAGTAGGATTTCTTTTTGGCCAGGTACAGAGCAGGCTTGTTCCGCTGGTGGGCATATCATAATGAAACTTACGTCGTGGTTCAGTTCGATGACTTCGAGATCATATATTCGGTGGGTGATCACGTTCTCGTCAGGTATCTCCATATCTTTAAACAGCCTCCGCGTGGCAGTTGCTATCTGGTCAAGGAATATCTCCTGAGATTCTGATGGTTTTTCGTTGTTTCCAATCGATACTAAATTATTTATAGATTGGTTTTCCTCTGATTTTCCGGATTGGGATTTTAGGTATTCCCATTCTTCGCTGAAAATCAAAAATTAAAATTTTAAACTCTGATATATTCCTTAATATGGATTCCGTGTTAGTTTGATTCCATAAACATTTCATAGTAATAAAAAAATTATCTTAGTTAGAACTTACGCGGAAACATGTGGATTTTCCCTTATTTTAGTATGGGGAGGAACGTTTGGCGTCCGCGCTGGAGCTACTATTCGGACCACTTCAACTGACGATTGCAATTTGAGGTAACCCAAATATAAGCCACGAGGCAACCGGTCTCGAGATACCTGGAAAATTATTATTATATGTAAACTATCTATCATCATCATCATATCAGCCATTGGATATCCACTGCTGAACGTAGGCCTCCCTCATCGACATCCAGAGCGACAGGTACGAAGCAGCCTCCATCAAACGGCTTTCGACGACCATCCTCAAGTCGTCTGTATAACTATGCGTATTTATTATATTTATAACGTTGGATGGAGGCTGCTTTGAACCGGTCGCTCTGGAGGTCGATGGGGGAGGCCTACGTTCAACAGAGGACATCCAACGGCTGATATGATGATGATGAAATTTTTTGATCAAGTACATTACGGGTTAATAATCAAAGATTAATTTCTATATATTTTTTTCTATATCTCTGGTTTTTTCTAGGACAATATTTTATAAATAGTTAAAACGTTTACTGAAAATTCCTTACGACATTATTTTTAATTGAAATACAAAATCAAGAAAACAAAATAGCTTTCAGATAGATAAAACTAACATTATAATTATGTATATGCAAGGTGTATGTTTCAAGGTATCGTGGCGCGCGTGTTTTTGTGTGCGTCAAACTTGTACAGATAAAGGAACTGCGTGTAAGGTAATATCAAGCACATTTTTTCATTACATAAAAATGAATTTTGGAATACATTTTTTAAAATTTTTAGTGGATGATACTTTCTATTAATAGTGTTTCAAATATTAATTCTGTTATTATTTTATAAATTTAAGTTACGTAAGGAAAAAAAAAAACCTATGTAGGAATTGACTTTTTTAAAAATATATTATTTGTTTTTATTTTTTATTTTTATATACATATATATGCCCAATAAAGCGAAAAAAGCCCAAGAAAGCGACAATATAACACACGGCGTGTTGCTCATATTACGACTTCTGCGTCTCTGTCACACAAACTAAAGCTGTATATTTATAAGAACACGCACACATTCGCGCGCTATGACCAATTAAATGATCTATATAAAATTAGTTTAGTTTAGACAATCGTGTCAATATTGACATTAATTTAATAATTTTACTAATAAATGAATGAATTACCTGATGATAAGCGATTTGTTCATGTACCGATGCCATTAACAATTCTCCCATCGTGTTATCTTCGCTAAGTACTCTTCGCCTAAGTTTGGAAACCGGTGCCCATCTTGAGTTCAATGCGGAGACTGATTTCGGTGACTTGACCATATTCACGCAAGATAGTACCACCGTGCCGTGAGCGTCTCGAAGCGGCTTATGGTATAATTGGCCTAAGAGTTAAAGTAGTTTTAAGATATATTAAAATATCTTATTAACTAAGATCAAAGAATTGTTACAAAAAAAAAGAACAAAATTTTAATCTTTTGATTTTTGGTTTCTTTTTTTTTTTTTCTTATATAACCCTTAAGAATTGAAAATCGAATCCATTACGGATAAAAGCCTGCATCAATTTTTAATAAACGAAATAATATACTTGATGGTAGCGTCTATGTTTTTTTTTTTTTGATTTCGTTAATACCACAGGGAAAACAAATTAAATTAACTTACACTCGTAAATTTGAGGGTAAAAGGATACTCGAATTGTGTTGGAAACTAACTTTTCTTTCAAAATTTAAAAAGGTTAGATTACAACGAAACAAACTACCTATTTACTATTTTAACTTTCAATTTGTAGTGAAGCTCTTGAGAACTTAATGTCGTTTTATGATTAAAATTATTTGTGACAAAAAGCCTGGATATTTAATTTAAAATGAAAATTTAATAAAAATTAGTAATCTATTCCTAAATAACTATTCAAACATTTATTTTTTTAATTTGATATATTTTTTTAGATAATACACATTCGAACAAAAAAATATTTGATAGAGAACTTTCATAGACTACAAATTTTGCCTTCAAGCTAAGTCATCAACTGGCTCGTATATCTTTCATGACACTAATTATCGGTCAATAGAAAATCTGTAATGATTTGTGGTCTACATAAAAAAATCAAATAACTAAATATATCACTAGATATTATAAAACAAGGTCCTTCGCCGCGTCTGTCTGTTTGTCTGTTCGCGATAAACTCAAAAAATCCTGCACGGTTTTCATGCAGTTTTCACCAGTAGACAGAGATTCACGAGGAAGGTTTAGGTACATATACATAAATCGGGCGCAGCCGGGGTAGGCCGCTAGTCATATAAATTATTAAAAAAAAAACAAAATAAATACACAAAAATACGAGTATTTGAATGTGAGTATAATATATACTAATGGGTATAAAATTACCTAAATCTTGTATACACAAGGCGGATTGCATTTGGGCAGCTGCGGTTAGAAGCTTCAGCCTGAAGTGTATGGACGAGGATGTGTGCTTCTCCATATCGGATCTAAGGGCCTTCACTTCGTCCCAGGAACAAGATACCTGTGGAAAGAATTAATGAAAATAAAATAAAGCTTTTTATCTTTACTGAAATAAAATTACTAATTAGAGTTATGTCAACCACTATTAAGTTACTACAATCTTGTAACAATGATAAAATACCTAATTTGATTATTAACTTAATTATGGTTGTTTTTGATTGGTTTGGTATTCTACAAATTTAATCATGTCATAATGACGTCATAATGGTGTCCTAACGATTTTATATGACATACTGTTGTGTATGCGCTCCGCGCACTATAAGTATATCGGTGTGATCTGTCAATAAATCAGTGTGTAACTAACTAGCTCGTTTGATTGACTTGTACCGCTCTGTTTATTATATTTAAAGATTTTGTTAAAATGTATAGCCAAAGCGTATTATTCAGCACTAGAATATATTTAAAAGTTTAATTACGACGCTTTTCATGCATGAAACAATTTATGATTCTTAAAATTATGTATTCACAAAAAAAAAAAAAAAAAAGACTTTTTGACCGAGCTTCCGAGAGAGTGTGGAAAGTTTCAAATCAATTCGACGTTTTGAAGGAGGTGAAAATAACGTTCAAATATTCGATTACGTAGATACATACCAAGCTAATAAAAGCGTGTTAAAAATAAATTTACTTCATTTTCAAATTTTAGAATTTTTTATAGTTCTCAAAACCAAAGAGTGATTTTATTTAAAATAAGTTTTACACGCGTGTTTAAATATTTTTTCTCCAATTATAAATTTTAAGTATTAAAGAATAAATCAGGAGATAATTTTTAAAAGTGGACATCTCAAAACTTTTTTTTACAATATTTACCAGATGTCTCTACTGAGGATAGGAACCAATTTAATTTCTTTCAAACCAAGTCTAATACAATGTAAATTCCTAAAAAAATTTAAAGTTCGTCCTTATTTTCAAAAAATACATATTTATTACTAACGTTTACTACAACATTTGATGTTGTCCAATCCAAATCGACTAATGACAACACGGTTATTGTCGTACAATTACCGGTTTAATGACGAAGTACGTAATGTATTTCTGTCAGCTCCGGCCTCCGATATATGTACTGAAAATATGTTATTTCCAACTGTTTAAGGTTGTTTTTATTTATTTTTGTATTAAAATGTGGAGGTAAATTTAAAGGAAGTATTTGGCCAAGTCAGGAAAAGAAAGTCTGCAGTAGGCCAAATGACCGCGACGAACAGAAAAAGAAAAAGTCGGTATTTTGTACGAATTTTGTACAAATATGGGGTCTTACTAAACACGATGTTTTAATTTTTACGCTTTATGCAATTAGGCTATTTATTGTATAAATATTAAAGGTAGACATATCTACCTAAATTATACAACTCTATTTTCTCTCTCTACTCTGTTTTAAAAAAATTAAATATAGGTAAGGATAACGTTAATTTATATATAAGATTTACCATCTCAAACATCAAATGTATATGATTTTCGTATTTTAATATCAATATATAAAACGCATAATTTTACGATTTGTGCATTTAATTGATTAATATGGAAAAATACCTCCTCAAATATAAACGAATACCATATTCAACATTTTCCTTATATATAAGCTAAACAATTTCTCAGTTAGATAACTGGCAATCGTTCAAGTATTGGCCGATTATCTAAATTGCTTTTGGCCTTTTCAATTTTCACTTATCCTTTTATATGACTTCAGTTAGAAATAAATGGATCTTTTCGAATGCTGACTGGAAATGACGTACTATTTGTTGCATTTAACTCATATTATATATACTTATTTAACTCCTATTAATAAACAAAATTATAGAGTCGAAAAAAAGGCGAACATAATGCCTGGTAGCAATTTTTTCTAGTCAACCTTATGCCAAACAGAAAAACTTATAGGCGGTAAAAATAAGTATTTTTAAGCAGTTTTTACAAAAATAGGTAAAAATATAAAAATATACCTACGTACATGAATAAATACAAAGAAAAAAGTTTTTATATTACTGTATTTTTAGGAATGATTTTAGATTCGAAACTTCAGTGGAGTTTCTATTTTTCAGTGTCACTGGAAGATTTGACTACGGAACATTTGCGATTAGAAAATGTCACCAAATAACAACATGAATATCGCTCGAGTAGTATAATTAAATTATTTTCGTAGTATGTATTATATTTTTAATGTACCAAATATTTAATGAACGGAATCAGTCTGTAAACGTCCCACAACTGGGCAAAGGCCTCCTTTCCATATTGAAAAAGGGCTGGAGCCTAAACCACCACGCTGCTCCATTGAGGGGTTAGTGGATATTTTTCCCTACCATGAGTAATGATCGCTATCGGATGTCTGTGATAACAACTGAGACCGACGGCTTTATGCTTTCCGAGAAACGGTGTGGTGAAACCCACAAAAACCCAGATCAGAAACAAATATTTGTACATAATACAAATATTTGCCCCGAATGGGAAACGAACCCGCGACAGTCGGTGTTGAGGTAACTATTCGTACCACTACACCAGAACGTTTATCAGATAATCAAGTATTTAATAATATGGGGACACTGCATGTATTAAAAGATAGATATTATAAGTATTCATTTTTCAAAAAATTTAAGTCGAAGAAATCGAGTTTCCGTATGGTTTTTAATAAACCAGCTATAATTCAAACCTCATTGCAATATATTTACGATATTATTATGTATGTACATATATATACATAATAATATCGTACAATGACATTGATTATTTTGACAAAAGTATGCCAAACATTGTATGAAAACAAGAAATAATGATAAAGTTATTGCTCCTAATTTTCGATAACAAAAAGTCAATGTTTCCTTTTTGGGTGAAGATATTCGATATGTAATAAAATCTGACAATTGTACAGTTGCCAATAAATAATATTTTATTTTATGTTAGAAAGTTTTTAATAGCCAAACTATTCGGTACATGTTTATATAAATTAAAAAAAGAAGTTATCGTGACCTTAGAAACGGAGGTTTTCATTGAGGACATTTGACTCAATTTATTATTCTTAAAATAATATAGAAACTCAACAATTACTTTTAAATATTGAATAATATGAAAAGATTAATTGAGTTTCTTGCCAGTGTTTCTCATCGGAATCTTGTCTTCTCAATCTGTGCTAAGGTTAAATATCAGCTATAATAATTATATTATAGTAAGATGATGATTTAAAAGTACTTTTAAAATATAATAAATGAATACAATATAGCTAATATCAAATCAATCATTCAATATATCCATATTGATGATGGCTTAGCGTAATTGTGACAGTAATTGACTGTTGCGATGGCGATAGCTTGTTCGATTCCGCCCCCGCTCATGATAAATGTATGCCATAATGATGTTTATTATGTGTGTGTGCGTGTGCGTGTGCGTGTCGTGTGCGTGTGCGTGTCGTGCGCGTGTGCGTGTGCGCGTGTGTGTGTTAGGGCGTTTGTGTTGTGTGTTTCCAGAACCCAGAGACGGTATTTCATCCTACTGTTTAAGTCATAGTTTATGTAAAGTTTCACAATGCTCATGTAAAGGTACACAATAAAATATATCACCGATTACCGTCATAAGCCAGTCAAAATTCAGGTAGAAATAAGCCGAGTAGCATTCGTCCATGTCTATGTCCGGTAATTAACAACATTGGACGAATACATATTGAGATTTGTGAAAATAAACAGATTTTTCAGCTTCATTATTTATTGATTTTAATAATAATCACCTTCATTAGCCAGTGGAAGTCCGAGTAGATGCAAGCCGGGTAGGTCTCGTCCACCTCTATGACCGGTAGGAACTCCTCGCTGGTGACCAGCACCTTGTCCTCGTGGTATATGATACACGCCAAGTACACGCCCCTGGGTAACAAATGTTATATTATTAGACTGCGCCTGCGCAGTTTTAGGCTGAGTTTGCTTTTAAGGTTATTGCTGAAATTTCATTGGTCCTGGCATGACTTCATAATTATATAATTATCTAAATTATGTCAAGCTATAATTATTAGAATATTTTTATAGTTATATTAAAGCCGTTTTAGTACTTTTCGACGTTTGCACGCACACATAAAATTAAACGAAGGAACAAATAACAATTTTAACAATTAATTTGAAAAAAAAAAAATTCATGAAGGATACTTTTTAAAATTTTATTTTTTAATTTTTTATTTTATATTCATTAAGAATACTTTATTTAAGGATTCATAAGGATAGAATAAGAGAAATATACCGGTAAAAAAGAGTGCACACAATAAACAAAAAAAAAAAAAAAAAAAAACAAAAAAAAAAAATTTTTTTCTGTCATTTTGTATTTGATGTTATAAAAATTCCAAAAATATGATAATTACGAAAACAATAAAGAAACCAGCCAAACCGGATATGCCGTTCTTAGGTTATTTTTAAAAGTGTCTAAAAATAAATATTTTTCTACCTCCGCCGAAAGTTCGATTTTCGTCCCTGTAAAGCGGGACAAAAGTGACACTTTTTTCCCCACTTCACAAGGACAAAAATCGACTTTCGGCCCAAGTAGGAAAAAAGTGACACTTTTGCCCCGCTTCACAGAGATAAAACCCGAACTTTCGGCCTAGTTAGGAAAAAAAAGTGCAACATGGGACGATAGTACTTCATCCTTTCCCGCACGTTTGCTACCCTCGCCTTCGGCGATTGGCAATTTCACATGCGGGACAGAAAGTAGTACTTTCATCCCTTGTGACACAAAATACAACAAATGTCGAAAAGTTCCTCAGTACCTTCTCAAGTTCTTCTGGAACTTGCTAGCGGCGGTGAACAGTTGCCTGATGGTGGCCGTCTTCTTGCGTGGCAGCCGCGGCGGTTGCGCCACCGGTCGCTGTCTCGCGCCGGCCGCCGCGTTGGCCAGAGCTTCCAGCGCGGCAACCGCTCCGCCAGACTCCCCTCGTGACGCTCGCGATGACACATCTCGCCAACCTATGAATTATGTTCTTGTTTTAAAATTTATCCCCAACAGGGAAAGGCAAAGGACTATAGTCCATGCAGCCTAGTCTAAATAATGCTAACCTATAAATTAATTAAATTCATTGAACCGATGAACATTTTTTTGTGTTTTATCTGTATTTCTATACTATTATTATAAAAATTAAAGATTTGCTCGTTTAATTGTGATCGATAAACTCTAAATGTACTAAAGAAATGTTAATAATTTACAATGAAAGGCTATTATTATGTATGTAATGTAAGGCTATTATTATTATTACATTATTCTGAAGTAACATTTTTGATTGACCGATTGATTTAGCCTGATGATGTAAATGTATTTACGCATTTGAGGGTAGAATGGAAAAATCCACCAGACATAAGCCGTTTTATGTCCACTGCTAAGTTTTGGCTTCCCTTATCTTCTCTAGGGGGGTTTGCCAATACTCGCCATGCTTGGCAGGCGGGTTGACGAGCGCAGTGTGCTGTGGCAGGATATGGTGACGCTGCTGCCCATCACCATCCTTGTTGATGCACAGTTGTTCGTGCCACTATGGCTTTAGTCGCCTTTTGCGACACCTCGGCATGAAAGAGGTCGGGGCTGTGTTATTTACTATTAAATTTGAATATTTATAAGGAGATACTCGATAAGCGTGGATGTCGAGACGCGAGCTGGAACCAGAGAGGGCGCTTTTCGTCTATGTTCACAGATACTAAAGACGCCGTGTTTTAGTGCAGATAATAAGAATAAGAATCTAAATGGAGTAATTCATAAACAATAGATATATAGAGCAGGGGTTAATCTTCTCTGCCGTTAACATTACGGTAAGTCAAAGTTAGAGGTGCCATAAAGTATTTCTATTTAAATATTTCCCAGAAAAATGTTAGGAGATTTTGGTCTTTATAACCTAAAGTTTATATAAGCAAATGACATTAAAACAATCATGAGTGTTAAAAATAGTGTTTTTTGTGTGTGTATACATTATTTTACAAGTGCAATATACGATAAACAGAGACATTTTAAGTTCTAAAAACCACTCGTTTTGCGTGAAGTGAGAATAGAACCCACCTCAATGCTTTGCTTATGAGACGTGCAATATATTAGTTATGTAAATCGATACTTACTGCTCGGAACAACGCTCCTCGGAACGGACACAGTGAAGGGTCCCCAGCCCTTAATATTTCCCGCGGCTGCTCTGAAGAAGTACCGCCTCCCGCGAGTCAAACCCGCTATCAACACCCGCGTACTGCTTGCACCGGACGCCACTACTTCGCGACAACCACACACGTTCGAGAAATCCGCTCGCGAGGACCATTCCACTGAAAAGCAGATTAACAATTAGCAGCTAGTTCATAATGAGCCCTGTATCGAAATCTATTTGGCGCTCTTTTGTTTTTCATACAACTGCTGTAAATCCTAAAAGAATGGTTATGAATTTTAAAGATTATAAAAGCCTAAGAATAAAATATTTTAAGACGCTTTGAATGTGAATACTTAGCAAAATGCTGCTCAAAAAATGTAAATCGTACTAGTGGCTAACTGCGGTTTCGTAAATTGTCATCACTGTCGCATAAAATATTAACAAATCTATCTATAAAAAATTGTTACAATCGCTATTTTTTTGGCAAGATTTTAATAAAAGTTATAATAAACTATGTAATAAGGCGACTGACTAAAATATGATAAAAATGATAGACTTCATATAGCTACAATTAAAATAGTCCGAACAACCTATCATAAAATTTCAATTTAATCATGCCTACTAACAAATAATGTAAAAATTTAAATAAAACTCCATAAAACAAAATTATATACTTTACATTCATAAACGTGATTTATTATTAAGGACAATAATTCCGGAGTAACACAGCGACACGAAAAAAATTACACTTTAGTACAGAGCTTTAATAAATAATAGTTCATCTATATAATTAGTCCATTAGAATCATCCATATGTCACATTTAATTGCATGTTCGTATTTAACGGTATATATGTATAGTATAATATGTAATAGTCCAAACTAAAACGAAATATTACAGATTATTATCTACGAGTATACTTAGTTAGCTAAGGTTGTCTGTTTTTTCATAATATAAAATTCTGATTTTAAAAATGATATTTTTGTCAGAACACTTGTGTGTTAAGAACGATATATTATGTTATAAGATATTACGCTACTCTCTCACTTTCTCGAATTTTCAGAGTAGTAATCATCATCAACAGAAACGTAAACGCGAGCAAAACCAGGCGGGTCATTTTGCTACATTATAAAAACTGGAGTAAACGCTTGCGCGCACGTTAAAGCCTAAGTGTATGCTAAGAAAGAGATGACACAGTTTCTCGCAAATTTTGTAAAGTATTAAAAAGTAAAGACCTGCATATACTGCAACGTGCGTTAGTGACATCTATGTCGACTACCGTGCCCTGATTTTATTATACACCTAATATAATCGTTCATTAAGAGGATCATCTGTATATCATTTATTCGTTAATTTTGACTAATGTCTTTTAATTAATTAAAAGTCTATATCGGATTTTATCGCATTTATTTAAAACTTTACAATTTAACAACATTTTAAATTATTTCCCGACCTTTCGGACCCTTTACAGCGTCCATGATCTCGTGGGACTGAGGTGGTGGGTGTCCGAATAATGAGTTTATTGTTACATACCCCGCTTTTTATACAATTTTTAATTATTACTTATTAACCTAATGGCTTTTATATTACTACACTTCACACACGCCAATGTCACGAAGAGTGGAGAAGACAAGTCAATCATGAATAAACTTGCAAATTGTTTTTTGTATACTTTGTGATAAAAGTGTCTAGTGTCAAAATTTGTCACTTATACCTTGTCCAACCGTTTATTATCTTTTTGACAGTTCGACATTACACCCTCACACGTTACTGATTCGATTTCAAATAATAATCGATTTTATTTAAGAAGAACTTACAATCGATTTAATGAAATATTATTAGTTTAAATATGAATTATTCGCTTATTAGTTTTATTTTAACGCGTGCATAGTTAGCAGCCGTCAAAAAATAAATAAACGAATGAACAGATTCATTGTTCTTTACTCTTGATTTGAACTTATCTTCTAAGATTTCGACTTAATTCCTTGCAAATAATGAAATTTGGAGTCATAGATACTATTTTTATTTCCTTTTTAAAATTAATTTTACAGAAACAATACTTATATGAAGTCAAATTATTTTTATTATATGATCGATTCATCGATCGATATAATATTTCAAGAATTGTTTTATAGTCTGTGGTTGTTTGATATGCACAGGGCAATCACTACCCGTCTATAAACTACGACATTATTGTAGTACATTATTCTGAAGAAAAAAAACGTTAATTTATAGACGTGGCTGTCAAAAAGATAATAAACGGTTGGACAAGGTATAGATATGGTTGTGTTTCCCTACCATCTCTTTACGTCCATATGAACGTAGAAATAAAAAAAATAAAAAAAAATCGTTTATGTATGGTCTATGAAATAATGGTTTATTTACAAATAATAATAATTAAAAATTGTAATAAAGCAATTAGCAATGTCATACTTGAGTGGAGCCGGTATGTATTTGATTTTTAAATTTGAGTTTCTTTAAAACTATATGAAATTACTATAAATTATATAAAATCAAGATACAATTTGTTCAAAAATTTGTTTTTTTTTTAAGCTAGAAATTTTTTTGTACGCCTTTTTAAATATCAAAACCAAACAAAAATTAGAAAATATATAGTTAAGTTGACTGACAGTCGGAAAAGTTCCAGTTGTTTTTCCAGTTGAATTTGTCATTACGAAAGAGTTGAGATTGAATGAACTTCAGCATCGAGAAAATGAAAAATATCGGACGGTACACACCTTTATACTTGGTAATAATGGGCGGGTCACGTAACGCTGGCTGAGTGTTCCGCGGGTCTTTCAGTTTCACGGTGACCGAGTGGGCGCCGCATACTTCGAGGTCCGGCGGCGGGAGCGTTGTCGGTACGCGCGCTTGTTGCCAGCCTTGTACTAAACGCCTGAGAATAAAGTTAAAATAGTTATACACGTGTTGTATAATAAGGTGTATTAAAACACGAATGTGGGTTGGTGAGTATCAGATGAGTGTTTTAATAACTAATTATCAACAGTTGCATACAAGTTTAATTAAAAATCTAAAAACGGACACCCACCACCTCACTCCCCCGAGATCATGGACGCTGTAAAGGGTCCGAAACGTCGGGAAATAATTCAGTACAATATTATATCATCAGTTTGGATGATATTATGGTTATTAGGACGTTGGGTGTTTTAATGTTGGCAATAAGCTAACTATTTCAGAATATAGAGGATTTAAAGCATGGGAGTAGATAAAAGTTGTTAAATTATACAACCTGAATCCCGCATCTTAAGCTGTTTAAATGTCAGTACTACTTATGCAATTGGAACGATCCTGAGGAAATTTCAGGATAGAAAGTCTTGATTTCCAATTCTTTAGGTACATACTAAGTTTCATCGCAACGCGAATACGAAATTTTCTTTATATTTTGTACCTTATCGAAAACTGTTTTGACCATTCATTTTATTGAATCGCCTATACGAATATATACTTATTTAATATATTACTAACTGTTTAGTTTTTACGTGCCATTTGAAGTACCTAAGCCATGATTTTGCCTTTCTCCGGTTGGTTGTGGAATATGACTTTGATTCCCGCTTCGAGTTTAGGTTTATTTTTATATACGTATGTATAACATAAAGTCGGCTGTTGCCTAAAAATATATTATATTGTATTAAGTTTACGAAGTAACTTTGTAAAAAAAAATTGGTAGGTACTTAAATCTCTACTCGGCCGTTAAATTGGCAGAGTATCTAGAGACGACCGACGGGTTCGGGTACTGGCTGGCACAGTTTTTAAATAGAGTTAGTAGTTTAAAGTGTTAGGTTAAGTCTGATTTGCATAAAAAACTATTAATTAGAGCACTTATATTTTTTGTAAATTATTTATAAGGTGTTGATGAACGTCTAAAACAAATTCAATTACCTGAAACAAATTAATTTAAATACGCTTTTAAAAGTACTTCGAATCGGTATTTTACGATAACATATTTCTGAAAAAAACTGACAATAACAACTTCACAACAGTACAAATATAAAATAGTTTCCGTAAATCACACCACTACACTTCACACCAATACAAATCAAAAACAGTTATATAGTTATTATGAAAATGCAATGTATCTGCTATTAAAGATATTTGAAGACCCAAATTAAGAAATAAACTCTCACATTGGGTTTTTAAGTATGTAAAAGAGCTTCACTCATCTGGTTTAAAAGTAATTTTAAAAATACGAGAATAATAATTAAAAAAAATATATCGACTCACTTTAATGTCCGGACTCTTCTCTCCCAATGCTGAATCTGCTTATCTTTTTCAGAGCCTGTTCCTCCCGCACAGCCCATTGTCCCTTGGCCACCAGCTATTGACCTTATAATACAATAAGAGTGGAATGAGTAACGTGAATAACATTTTAGTATGTCCTACTATATATTAAGGACACAAGGTTTTGAAAACGATCAAATTGTTTGTCAATTTTCAGCTGTTTGTTATAAAATATTTAATAGTATGAAACTTTATTGACATATTTGTCAAACAGTCTACGTATTTGATGTATTGATAAAAATCTGATTGATACCGTGTTTGTCTTATCAAATCTCAATCGAATTATGGTACCTTCTACGTGAATCTACGTCATTTGCGAAATCGACTGTGCAATCTTTGCAATATTGAAAGCCAGTATCAAATTAAATGAATGAATAAAGTATGATAACTATACCGCTAAGAAGAAAACTTAAACCAGGTTGACAAATTTGTTTGATTTTTATTATATTATAAAAAACGTTTGAAAGAAAAAAATTGTTCAAGAAATTTGAAAATTTAACTTTTACTATAGTCCGGTCATTTTAGACAATTGAAATAAAGAAAATTCCGACAGAGCCAAATCTTCGTAGAGACCTTAGGTTTACCACAAGGAATAAAGTGTCAAAAGTCCCCATCAGTCCCATGTGAGCTTAGGGACTTATTCGGGGCCCAAGGTCAAAATTTTAGGTTTTTTGGATTTTTCTCGAAAACGGTAAGTTTTATAAAAAGTACCTCAGAGCAAAGTTGTAGATCTTAAAATTCTCTATAAAAATGGTTCCTATGATTTTTTCTCTAAGACCCACTATTTCCCAGATATTGCGCTTGTAAGAATCATGTTCTACATAGTATGCACACATATGCCACGTATATAAAAATATGATATCGTTATTTTTAATTAAAATTATTTGAAAAAAATTATTTGATTGACTGCGCAAAAGTATTTACAGAAATTAATTCTTCACCTCAAATACTAATTAGGTACTGAAGGAATTCCGTTTCTTCTTGCGGTTTATGGAGCTCCAAAAAAAATTGATTGCATAGATACGTACAGATATGTAACATTTGTAAAAAATACACAAAGCAAAAAGCAAGTACAGCTATCTTGTCTTCCTCCAACATCGGCATCTGCTAGTCAACATTTGTTTCGAGTATACTATTAAGTTCAGACATGGTAAGGCAATGAACTGAACCCTGAAGACTGGGGTTGGAAATTGATAAATAATACTTTAGAACCGATTCGAACTTTAATGCCCCCTGCTCCAGAAAAACTTCTTAATACTATTTTTTGCAATTGCAAGAAAGGTTGTAGTGCCAAATGTGGCTGTAAAAAAGTAGGGTTGCAGTGTTCTCCAGCGTGTACCAATTGCCAAGGTATCTCTTGCTCAAATGTTCAATTAAATACAAGAGAGAAAGATTCATGTGATTTTGATGAAGAGACAACTGATTCATCCTCATTTGAACAATTTCTAAGCGTTCATCAACAGGAAGGAGAAGAAGAAATTGAAAAAAACATGATTGTTGAAGTTGAATATGAAGAGTATGAGTCAGATTAAAATAATAATAAATAGTTAGAACGACAGTTAAACTCAGTAACCCATATCAATAATCTTCATACTATTAAATAATTATTGTTCCTGAAAATAACGTCATAAAGGTTCGTGGAATAGGCCTACCGAGGATACCACGTTAAAAAAAAACGCGCCGAGTACATTACCTCACAGGTGGTGTGGAAATGTGTGCATATTATGTAGAACGTGATTCTTACAAGCGCAATATCTGGGAAATAGTGGGTCTTAGAGAAAAAATCATAGGGACCATTTTTATAGAGAATTTTAAGATCTACAACTTTGCTCTGAGGTACTTTTTCGATAGAACTTATTGTTTTCGAGAAAAATCCAAAAAACCTAAAATTTTGACCTTGGGTCCCGAATAAGTCCCTAAGCTCACATGGGACTGATGGGGACTTTTGACACTTTATTCCTTGTGGTAAACCTAAGGTCTCTATGAAGATTTGGCTCTGTCGGAATTTTATTTATTTGATCACTATTTTTATGTCTAAAATGACCGGACTACTAATCATATTTGTCAAAATCGGAATAAAGTTTTCAAATTAAATCTTTCATCTTTTAATTTTTATAGTTTTAATATTCAACTTCAATGAAGATATTGCTAGACCCAAACTGGATCTCTATAAGTTTATAAAATACTTTTAACAAGTTCTTGATAAGATAAACTTTTTGCTACTAGTCAATTTTTTCCTTTAAAATTAATTTGGTACTCGCAGTTGACGGAAAACATCGTGAGGTAGCCTATTTCGGGAAAAAATTTACCCATGTATATCCACCAAACCGCAAGAAAAAAGTATGGTGGATTAAGCTTCGAGTTCTCTATAAGAACTACTTCTCTTCACAGAAGATAAAGACTTTGCCCAGATGTGGAATATTTATGGTTTTGTTAAAGTACATTTCTTTCTTTTTCAAAATTTATTTTGGGTGAAACCCTTTTTTATGAATGAGTGATGACTCTAAGCATAATATAGTAAATTATTAACGTATATTTAACGTATTATTCAGAAAATACCTGCAATCGTCCCGACATGCCTTATCTGGTATATATCCGCTAACTTCGTGTAGACGAGACTCCGCCTCTCGCGATAATTTTCGTAGATGAGCGCCCAAAGCTTCTGGATTTTTGACTAGAAACAAAAAAAAAAAAAAATATTATAAACGTCTCAAATAAAAAAACGTCTCACACTCAACGGCCCCCAGTAGGATGTGAATCCTGTGTCAGGGGTCCTGAAACACACACAACACACAAGCACAAACGCCCAGACCACGACAAACATCTGTATGGCCTATACAAATATTTGTTGTGTGCGGGGATCGCTCCCGCGACCGCTAGCGCATCAGCCAGTTGCCGTGACTACTGCGCCAACGCGTCGTCAAATTATAGTATTAAATAACTTAAAATAAATTAATATACTACTTACTACTCTATATTTTTGATTTAATGATGTTATTGAAGTACGAAACAAACAAACAGTTTAGCCTTTTGGTTTAGACTTATGAATTTCTTACGAGCGGTCTACCAATCAAATCTGAATGACTTTTACTCTTCAAAAAGTCGAAATTATATAATATACTGCTGGCTTTAAGATAATTTTAAAAAATTGACAAAACAAGATAGTTATTAAATCGGTGAATCCCTGAATTGTGAAAGTCATGCGTAGTGATCAATCTCAAAAGACAGTCTTGACGAATCTCTATTTCAATTCCTTTAAAAGGCTGATAAGCATCAAGTTGTCGCAAATGAGAACTGTCGTACCATTGATAATAAACCTGACAACTGTTTTATCAGAAGATTGATCATTTGTTCGCTGTTTTGCCCGTTCGTCATTTGTTTTCATCGTGCTATCGTAAGATAATCTCGATTTAAAAGTTCTTTTATAGTTACAGTGAACTTATGATGATCAATTATAATATTAATTACGTTTTGAATTTTGTATTGTAACACTTTTTAACTATGGTTTCTTTGTTCAGTATTTGATGTAATGTTTATGTTTGGGTAGATCTGTATTACAATTTTCTGTTTTATTTAAGTTTTTTTTGACTACTGTCTTTCTCGTTTTCTAAAATATGACTAATATAATTTCTTCTACTAAATCTTAAATAAATAAGAATTTTTCAATTCGTTTTTTGTTTTTTCATTATTAATTACAAATTAAGTTATGGAGAGCGTAGTTAAAAAAATAAAAACAATATTGATTTAAATCGTTTTAAATATTGAAAACTAGAACATTTCATATCACATCTTCTATAAAATATTAAATGTCTAGACGTGATTTGTTTGTAAACAGTATGTGCCGATATACTCGTACCTATATATGTAAGCTTAAACATTGAATGAACTACACAAAGACGTATCTGGAGAATACGGCGATTCACAAGTCAGACACGTTTGTTTTGTATGTATTTTTGTATGCATATTTATTTATAAGCCACCTACGCTATTGAGCGATAAGACTGTCTTTTTGTCCATTTTTTTCCCTCAAACTTTTCTATTTTTTTTTTTCAAGTTCGGGTTGGGAATCGATCTCATAACCCTGGAGAAGGCCAGTCAAGTGTCGTATTCTATTATTCTTTATGTAATGTACAATAAAACAGAATAAATAATAACAATACATTTAAAATAAATAGACTTAACTAGTTTATAAGTTAAATTATAACAATTTATATAAAACAGTAATAAATACTTATAATATGTTTTCCTAAAACCCGAATTGACAGGACATGATTCGGAATTTTCTTAAAATCCGAATTTCAGACTTTCTTTAGATTTATTTTTTTTTTAAAACAAAAGCTTCCTTCCTGTATGTAATAGTAGCTTGTGATCAGTTTAAAGTAGCCATACTCAACCTTATTTTTATCGGGGCCACAAACATGTTTCAGCCGTGGTGTCGCGGGCCGCAAGCAAAAAATATTTTGGTTTTAATTAAAACGTAATTCCAAGTTAATAATGTAGTAACTTTGTTAATGAAAATAATAAGTTTTGACAAAGATATATGGGTATATGTATTTTAATGCAATTTTTGTATTTTTGAAAACTTTTTAACTTTTTTACTTTTTCAAGATCTGGCTTAGCACTACATGCTATCCTTATTACATCTTCCAGATGAGAATCTATAAGTTTGTTTCTATAAACATTCTTTGTGTATTTCACTTTTGAAAAAGACGATTCGCACATATACGTAGACCCAAAAAATGTTAGTAGGATTTGGGCACATCTTTGGACGTTTTTATACTTTGTTTAGGCGGGCCAACAACAAAAGCCCGGCGGGCCGCATGTGGCCCGCGGGCCGCAGTTTGAGTATAGTTTGGGTTTAGAGTTTAACTTACACTGCGTTCCTTCTTTAGCTCCAAATTCCATGAGCATTCTCGCAAGTTGTCTGTTACTAGCCAGAACAGCCACATCCAACGGCGACAAGTCATCTGGATTAAGGCTACGGAAAGATAAAAATGCATTGAAGATTATTATTTTAATATATATCTATCACACCGAATGCATATAAAATATAATTGTGTTTATTAAGTATAATCTGAATAATATTTTTTTCTTATTAAGACGGTATATTAATAATTACCTATTGACATCCACGTCAGTTGACTCCAAGATGTTTCTTGCCTTATCGAGGTAGCCATGTTCAACCGCCGCAAAAAGCGCTGAAATAATAAAAAATATACAATACAGGTGACCCATATTACTTTATCGAAGACCAGTTCCTTGAAAAATACCTCTGTAACAAATAAATTTTACTTAATAGGATGAGAAAAGGCTCCCAGCAAGAGCTCTATTATCTAATAGAGAGCATCTCTATTAGGTTAGTATGGTAAAATCATGTTCATATTTATTCTGTGAAATAAAAATACCTTCTGCATATATAATTTTCAAGATTTATAATAAATAGAAATTAGATATTAAAAAAGAAAGTTAAAGAAAAAAAAAAAAGAAAGAAAAAGAAAATACCCTGTAAATGTATGTTAACTTGTGTGATTTTATCCTGGTGCGCACGCGCATTTTTTTGTTGACGGCGGGCCGCTTTGTCGAGGTGCGGGGGGAGCGGCGCGCACGCGCTCAGCGACGGCAGCTCCCCCCCGCACCCGTCCAACAGCGCGCCGTACTGGAGCTCTATTATAAAATAAAATGAAATAACAAAAATAAAAAACACGAAAAAAAAAAAGAAATTAAAACAAACCATTAATAAAAAAAAAAAATGAAATAACATAATATTTTTTTTATTTACTACCGATCGACAAATAAAACAATAATTAATTAAAGTATAATAAAAAAGTTATTTTATAAGTAGGTACCACCTACTAGAGACACCTACACATAGACAATTGTAATTTAAGGTAAATCCTTATTTACATAATACGAGTATATTTAGCACCTGTTTTACCTCCTGCTGATAAAATCTCAAACAGTCTATCAGTAACTTATGTGCGAGATAAGCTACAACTTTTGGTCTCACAGGTTCACATATCTGACAAGTAAAGCGATGTTCATAATACCAAAAACATTCGACTGTTCCATACTTTTATATGTTAGATAACTACCTAAAACTTTATCATAAGCCGGAGAAATTGGCCCTTAGTATTCTAACTAACTACCTTGACTTAGTA
The DNA here is from genome assembly GCA_036937285.1 of Euphydryas editha. Lineage (NCBI taxonomy): Eukaryota > Metazoa > Arthropoda > Insecta > Lepidoptera > Nymphalidae > Euphydryas > Euphydryas editha. The sequence goes on from JAUPFZ010000008.1 coordinate 5,185,521, forward strand.
CGTGTCATATTTAAAGATTTGTTTGTTTGTGATTACTGAATCGATTTTAATAATCATCTCACTAATAGAAAGTCGCGTTATCCATATATAACACAAAAATTAAATATCATGGCGGGAACGAAAATGGCTAATCTTCTATAATAATATTATAAAGCTAAAGGTTATGTTTAATTTTTCTTTTTTTCATACAAAATTAACACCACGTTATGACTCAAAAGCGGAGCAGTACTCATATCTACTTATCTGACAACTCTTGAAACTCTATTCAAGTAAAATTGTATACGTTACGAAATATTATGAGAATTTTTGAATTGAATTGAATTTGAATTCTTTTTAATTGAACTGGTACGCCATCGGAAAAACATTATGAAATATTTTAAATAGTTAGTATTTAATATTTTACGTACGACACCTACCCAACTATGCAATATGAAGTTATGACGTCACAGCTCTTCATACTGATGATACCTGTGACGCCATTGTGATAGTAGAATACAGTACAAGTCATTAGTAATGACAAGATTAAAAAGATATCCAAATACATTAGATATAATCATCTAAAACAATAGCGAAATATTTTTCACGTATACAATTATGATGGGGAAAAAATTTTTCACATCAAAATTTTAGTCTTTTGTTTAGATTTCTATAGCTATAACTATTTTAATTAATAACAGTCGACCCAAGCTTTATATGTATTGCCGTTAAAGGTTTTTCTCCACTTATGTCATAGTATACGTATCATATATAGATACTCATTTAAGATCAGGTAAGACCAGACAGGATTCAGTATTCTTTGAGATTTCGACCATTCATATAAACAGACAGAATAAATGAGACGTTACAATTATTGTTTTAAAGGAAATTCATTGTGCAGAATTTGTCTCGCTATAATTTTATTCTATGTATTTATTCTATGTAGAAGACAATGAGAATCCCAAGTATCTAGAATAAAATTTACATTTTAAGACTGCACGCAACAATGAAATTAATTTTATTACGTAATCAAGTAAAATATTAGAACTGAATAGCGAAGTTAAAGTTGTTGAAAAACGAAATCCGCTATAACCAGTAATTGGTTGCTTTTTAAAGTAATGACAAAAAATACAAGTGTTCTTAATTATTTAGTTTCAAGGGACGTGTACCTTATACTAACTGAACTTATAATTTTATGTTGTTCTTTAATTCGATTTATATCGTTAGGTATATCGAGAGATTTGTTACAAAAATAAAAGTCATATAAGAATTACTTGAAACCGACCAAGTGTGCTTTCAGTTTCACATACGAAGAGTAATGTGTCACCCTATAAGCCAACTGACAGACAAAGAGATAACAAAGGCATTTCAATGGGTTTCCTGCGCTCCAATTGCATAATACGGGTATGGAATCTTATACAGATAAGTTGGGGTCGGAACAAAATATTTGAAAACGTAATAAAATCAGAGGACAACAAAACAAAGAACACAATAAAACAGAGGTCTACCAAAATCTAAATCAATAAAATGATAGAGTCATCTACCGTCGCGCATGTAGCAAGCACGGCAAAGTAATGGATAGATTTCAATTAAGGGCCTGATTCGCCTGTTGCTTATAAAACTGTCTGAGGTATAACGATATCAACAGAAAAATTTATGATGTACCTACATATTTTTTTCACCATCAAATTCCACTTTATCTGATCAGACATTTTTATATGCAACCTGCTGCTGCAACCTGTTAATGCAAAGTTTTAGTTTATTATTTAATAAACTAAAAACAAGCCCTAAAAGCCTGTTTTACCCATAGAGGTATTAAAGATAGAGTAGGGGAGCCAGGCCTCCAGTTGTCCCTCGGTTAGAAAGAGAGAAAGACGATCGTGGTACCTATCTGTTGTTATATATATTTTATTACTTCAAACAACTTTATAAGGTATTTAAGTTGATTTGATTTTATTATTCGAGGTTGTCATAATAACAAGCATTCCTTTACTGTGCATGCGTCAGTAGAGAAAGACAGATAGGGGATACCGCGATCTTCTCTCTCTTTTTAACCGTTGGACGTTTCCGCTTACAGGCATCCGTATGTCTTCCCTACTCTATCTATAATACCTCTATGGTTTTACCTCCTGCTGATAATGCCTATTAGTAAAACGAGATAAATTTTATCAGCAACCGGTGAAACAGGCACTGTCTTCTGATTTATGTTCGAGGTAATTTGACAACCGTTCTGGTGTAGTGGTGCGGAGACTATTCGATGATTCAGTTTAGTTAAGTTTTTCTAATTTTTATATCCTAGGACGTAGACACTTCATCATTACCTAACTTTTAAAAAATTGCGATATCTACATTTAATATTAAGTTTTTAAACTTTTAAGAAACAACCATTTTTATAAGCAGTAAAAGTGTAAGCTAATTTCTAGAAGAAATGTAAGCATTGTAGATTTTAGCTTCCGATCCTTTTGATATTTTTTCTGCTGCATATTAATTAGGTTGTTAATATAATGCAGACAAAGTCGCAGGCATATTTTGGTAGATAAATAATTATTTAACATTTTCATATGCCTCATCTGATATCTTTTGTATAAAGTTCTGCCACTTGTTATGCATAAGCTTTACCGAAGCCAAATGACGTTGTTAAATTATGTCCCGATTCCATTAATTACACGGAGCGGCGTCTCTCGTCAGAATCAGTTGACCTGTGTGATTAATTTGATCGGTGTTCGTTTACCGCGTGTGTAATAAACGATTAAATGATTTACGAAATTGTAGTTTTCAATTTATAACAACGCTAGACGAGCCGCGTGATTTTCAACCGATTTGTTTCTATACATCAGATTGGTTGATATTTATTATTATTTGCTCAACTACTATAAAATAAGTGTGTTGTTTTACAGCCTTATCTTCCTTACTTAAAATTGTTTCTAGCGCAAATCGTTTTAAATAAACCTAAACCCGAAATTAGATCATTTAAATGAACAAACTCATTAGCTTTCTTATATATTTTATTATAGAAGTTTTTCTGTGAGATTTAGTGTATTAATTTAAATTATTATATTCCAGAATGTAATTTTATGCTAACCTATTCATTAACCTCAAATTATTGATTTATTGACAATGCATTTTTTATACAGTTACTAAGATGCATAGTATTGTATATTTAACGAAGTGATTGTATATTAAACTGGAAACATGAAACAAAAAATTTGTGATGCATGCAATTATTATTTTCTTAAATTTATAAATGATTAGGGAACCGACTCTAGTGTATGTACGATGGTCTAATCGTTGATTCGTGATTTATCATTCCGATTAGATCCGTAACAAAATCATTGGATTGTGTACTTCTATAGGCTGGTGACGAAGTCTATAATTATGTACTTTGAGTACCTATATCAAATTTACCTATATGTAGAGTATATCACATTTTGAATATATTGTATACTTATATGATATGAACAATGTTCAATATATATGAATACAATATTTATTTTAAAATAAAACTACGTATACTTGTCAATATATTATGATTAGGTGGTTGATTTAAATCGAACTATGTACCTCTTTAGGTCCGAAACTGGCGTATGGTCAAGTGGCAATTTTTGATCATGATGAAATGAGCTTGATATGAGTATGTTACTTACTATTGTTTACATAAATTACCTACTGATACAGTATACCTAATACAATATTTAAAAACAATAAAAAACAGTTTTTGATAACATATTTTATTGGCGTGTGTTTGGATAGATTATAATCTATATTAATAATACGTGAAGCAAAAACTTTATACCCCTTTTTATGAACATTACGCAGACGCAGAAGTATGAAATATGGCAAAATTAAAGTTTATATGGAGAAGAAGTGCAGAATGCTTATATTTTTTATAATAATGTTAAAAAATACATTTAAAAAAAAAACTACACAAACTACGACACACACATATCTACATTATACATATACACACAAACTTTGTTTACTGTCAAAGTCTGTTATGAACACGGTTTTAAATACAGGTCTTGCCACGAATTTTTTATTGAAAATTTTTATCACAGATCAGATCCAATAACTGCTGCATATGCTAACCATGTTATGCGCAATCATATTTTTATGATGTTGACAATGCTGTCAATTATAGATTAGGTCGAATTTCGACCATTGGGCGACCACTAGTATAGCAATTCGTTATTCAAAAAAAAAAAGCCTCGTGTTACATAAAGGACTTTACAAGTGCAGTAAACGTTTAATAAAATACCAAAAAGGACAAAACGCTTATGAACTCAATGATCTATCTTAAAGACACTCGGACGAGTATAATAATAGAATCGACCATTATAGATACTAGACAAGTTTGTCACTAAATATGAATTTTCTATTCATAATTCATTCATTTTGAAAACCAACGAACAACTCAAGGTTTTAAGTTTTGTGTTAAAAACGTAACGTAACTTGAAACATGAAACCTTTTGTTTTATACAAGCGTTTAAAGGATGTGAAAATATAACGAATTTTAAATAGCATACTTCGTTTAAATAAAATTATCATTGATTCAATATTTACAGATGGATTTTTGTTTAATTACGTATGTGATTTAAATTTAATTTCCGATTGCAATGAACATTGTTTTTAGTGTTTACTGAATGCATAATTTACTTTTTTTTTATATTTACATGAAACGAGCAACAGAGCTGGTGCGGCTTGTGAAGCGGCTGAAAAAGCTAAAATTTGCAAATACAGGGGTCTAGGCTCCGAATACGTTTTTGTTCCATTCGGTGTCGAGACCCTTGGTCCGTGGGGTCCTAGTGCTATAATGCTTTTTAAGGAAATAGCAAAAAGGTTAGTCGACATTACAGGAGACCGAAGAGCTGGCAGCTACCTCGGACAAAGAATTAGTCTAGCTATTCAAAGGGGGAACGCTGCCAGTATCTTCGGAACCTTGCCTAAAGGGACTCCTTTTAATAATATATTTTAGTCTTTAGGTATAATATATTTTTAAGGCTTTTTTTTGTTTTAATATTTTTAGTTATATATGATAATAATAATGTTAATTTGGTGGTTGAGTCAAACAAATGTATGATAATAATCAAGCTGTACTAATTTGCATTGTTTTCATCAGAGAAGTGTGTGATTTTTTTGTAATGTTGTAAATTTTACGAAGATCTGATTTACTTTCGATATTAAATTCGAAATTTATAGTAATATTGTAAATCCTGAAAGTAATAGTGGTAACTATTAATTTTAATAACCGTATAATCGATTATGATTGTAAATGTTTTAAAAAAAAAGAACGCGTAGTAAATTAGCTATGGATGCGTAATTTCATATGGGTAAGTAATTTCATATGGGTAAGTAAGTTAAAGTAAAAATTATAGTCACTCCTTTAATTCCTTTGACATTTATGACTATTGTACCGATACTATTACCTACAGTATTTTTGTAATCTTCTGTAGACTATCTTTCTTCTGGATAGTGTAATAAAGTTTACAAAATTCGTAAAATTGATTCAGTAGAGCTTATCAATTAGAGCCGAAACACATAACCGCGTTGCGTCGACGCAACGCTAAAATCGGCAGTTTGCGTTGCGGCGTTGCGGCGCGGGCGTCGCGAAAAAGAGCGTTTTTGTAGGGTAACCAGTTCTTCGTGATTTTTGATTGTGATAACGACGATATTATTTAACAAAGTTTGAAGTTGAGGAGCAATACGTATCCCTAATATTATAAATGTGAAATGTAAGTTTGTTTGTTACGCTTTCAGGCGAAAACTTCTTAACCGATCATCATGAAACTTTGTACACATATTCTTTGAAGTATTAAAAGTAACAAAGGATAATTTTTGGTCGCGATAACCGACATGCACGCGGGCGAATCCGCGGGGAGAAGCAAGTAATTTATAATCTTTAAATATCAAGAAATCATTATAAATAAAAATCACTTGTATTTTCGTAAGATCTTAAGAAAATTTGAGTACGGCTCGACTGATTTAAGTTTTTTGTATGTACATAATTGTTAGGACAAGTTTTATTAGATTTTTTTTTTTTTTTTTTGTAAAATACACCTGATAAAAACTTTGATAGTTTTTTTGTAAGAACTAGTATTTAATACTTTTTTGTTGAGATAAACTACTGTTATTATTGGTCGGTTAAAAATTGCCATTGTTACAGCATAGGATATTTTTATCATATTTTTCGCATTATAAGTTTATTGTTGTTTCAATTAATTAAAAAAGAAAAGTTTCAATGATTTATTTATCATACTTTTACACACCGATACAAAATAGAGACAACACATGGAAATCAAATCAATCAATTTGCATCAATTGCAACAGGCGGCCTTATCGCTAACACAGCGATCTCTTCCAGGCAACCTTAGGGAAGATGACTAGTGTAGAAGGGTAGGAAGGGACGCCAAACTATATACTCGTATATATTAAACAAATATTAACATTAATAAATAATTGCGTCGACGCAACGCTAAAATCGGCAGTTTGCGTTACGGCGTTGCGGCGCGGGCGTCGCGAAAAAGAGCGTTTTTGTAGGGTAACCAGTTCTTCGTGATTTTTGATTGTGGATATTAATTTAATGATTTTAAATATTATAATCCACGTGAAATTTGTTAATATTTGAAGTTGTTATTCAAGTAGAATGCATAAAAAGTAATCTTTTGTACCGGAAATAATTTTGTGAATCAATTTTTTTATGCTACACATGCGGCGTCGCAACCCGGTTATGTGTTTCGGCCCTTAAGAAATAAATAATACGCGATTCAAACCATGTCATATATACGAGTACCTATGACAGTAATGCGTATGACTTGTCAACTGTGGCTCGCTGTGTTCTAAATCCTGAGTTAAAAGTTCAAGGTAAAATGAGATGCAGTTGGAACATGTGAGGCAGAAAGTGCATATAAAATAAGTATCAAAATAGTATTTTATTTAAGGGAGCAATCGTATCTGTTAGTAGACGGTAAAATTAAACTTCAATGGCGATTCGTTGACGAACGCCATGTTGTTACGAGTATAAGCGATGTTTATAGGAACTTGTGCAAGATTAGCATTAATTGGTTGTAGTTGATGTCGTTATAAATAGTTTTCATTATATGTATAATAGTATATATATATATACTGAGTTAGTATGAAATTAATATTCCCGAAAAACAATAAGGTAGGTACTTTTCCGTACACGTTAAAAAGCATTAGTTGAAGGTTGCGGTTTAATATCCTGGCAGGCACCAATGCATTTAAGTAATATTCGGTGTTTATAATTCATTCCGTGTTCAACGGTCAAGGTAAATATTGTCAGGAAATTTGCATCTGTCGGAAAATTGAGACATGTATGTATAATTCGACATACCACTGGTACCTATTACACAGAAGTGGACATATTTCCGTCTTTATATATTTACCGTATAATTTATCTACGTGTACGTTTACCGAACATTTACATTCGCTTAAAATCATTGGGTACCTATTATATAACATTTAAAAAACTTGTTTAACAAATATATTTATCATCTTGATTTATAATGATCAAATTTATTTTACTTTATTACTCATCTTTTATTATGTTATTGGTATGTTATTTGTTTAATTAACAAATTGCTTATTATGTATATATAGGTATTTGTGTATGTGTGTATGGATGTGTGACGTATGTATGGATATGTGACTTATGTATATAATAGTACCTGGATGACCGAGCTTTGCTCGGTTAAATTATATTTAGATACATTACATACTGATGAAACATAAATAATATTTTCGATCTTACCGACATAATATTAAAATAATAGGAATTGGTTATTTAAATAAAAAGTAAAAAGAGCTCTTAATTCAAAAGAAAAAAAAAAGGCAAAAAAATGGTCTGTAAACACCTGGATTCGAAACCAGGTTTTATGATTTCAAATCCGCCCGATTCCCATCCGAGCTATTAGAAGCTTGTCAATGACAGCGAAATTTACCTTCGTATTCTAATGATATTTTTTAATTGCGTAAAAAAAGGGATAAAACGACATTTTCTAAAAATAAATCATAGCTAGATCGATTTATCGCCCCCGAAACCCCCTGCATACTAAATTTCATGAAAATCGTTGGAGCCGTTTCCGAGATTCCGAATATATATATACAAGAATTGCTCGTTTAAAGATATAAGATAAAGGTATAATTTTATTTATTAATGTTAATATTTGTTTAATATATACGAATATATAGTTTGGCGCCCCTTCCTACCCTTCTACACTAGTCATCTTCCCTAAGGTTGCCTGGGAGATCGCTGTGTTAGCGATAAGGCCGCCTGTTGCAATTGATGCAAATTGATTGATTTGATTTCCATGTGTTGTCTCTATTTTGTATCGGTGTGTAAAAGTATAGTAAATAAACATTGAAACATTTTTTTTTAATTCATTGATACAACAATAAACTTATAATGCAAAAAATACGATAAAAAAATCTTATGCTGTAACAATGGCAATTTTTAACCGACCAATAATAACAGTAGTTTATCTCAACAAAAAGTATTAAATATTAGTTCTTACAAAAAAACTATCAAGTTTTTATCAGGTGTATTTTACAAAAAAAAAAAAAAAGTAATAAAACTTGTCCTAACAATTACATACAAAAAACTTAAATCAGTCGAGCCGTACTCAAATTTTCTTAAGATCTTACGAAAATACAAGTGATTTTTATTTATAATGATTTCTTGATATTTAAAGATTATAAATTACTCGCTTCTCCCCGCGGATTCGCCCGCGTGGATGTCAGTTATCGCGACCAAAAAGTATCCTATGTTACTTTTAATACCTCCAAGAATATGTGTACAAAGTTTCATGTTGATCGGTTAAGAAGTTTTCGCGTGAAAGCGTAACAAACAAACTTACATTTCACATAATATTAGGAAAAATAGGTACGTATTGCTACTCAACTTCAAACTTTGTTAAATAATATCGTCGTTCTTTTGTTTTTGTTCTATTTAACAAGCATAAAAATCCATACGTAATAAACTGGCTTTTGTATAATATGTTACGAATAACAAACTACCATGTGTCAGTAGCGTGTAAATACCGGATAATTTAACGAATGATCGATTGAATCGAAAAAAAAATAATAACACATTTCTCACATTTAAACATAGGTTATAAAATAATCCTTATTACTATGTACATAGAGCTTCAAGACAAAAGTTTATGAGTGATATTTCATTTTCAAATTGTAAACGAAGGTTGCTGTTGCTGCGAGGCCTCGAATTGTCTCAATAGCCTTATTTGGCACACACGACAAATCGTTATTAGGAATGAAGGTGAACGGTTAACCCTATAGAAATGATAAGTATCGGATTTATCCGCAACTGTCAGTGATTGTGAGTTGAATAAACATTTTGAATGTTGCGTATAATATAGAGTAAATAGGTCATATCACTCAAAAAATAGTTTATTAAAAAAAATGCGACTGGGCATATTTTTTCTGGCATCTGTAGGTATAATACACTAACATAAAGTTATTTAATCACGTTTATAGCTAGACTGGACTTAGTGCACTTGGCAGTGACCCTGCTTTCTGTTCCCGGGTTATGGGTTAGATTAACGCCCCGAGTCTGGGCGTAATATATATTTATTTCTATATGTATTATTTACATGTAAATAAAAAATTTAATAAGTTTTGATATAAATATTTTTGTCTTCTTATCAATAATGAATTATTTTTCTTATTTCGAAAGTTACTTATAAGTTATGAAATTTTAAAACGAGAATATATTAAAAAAGTAAAATACGAAACTGTATTTGAAATATAAACATACCAAATATGAATAAATAATAATTATAAGCATTAATTTTTTTAATAATAAAATATACTGATATTATACTGTTATACATCACATAGCTAATTTTGTTGCTCTAAATGTATAGATTTTTAATTAGGTAATTTTAAATCACTTCTTTTACATAAGATTATGATTCAACGCCATTAAAATTGTTCGTCACCTTTTTTTCATTACGACAAATTTTTGCTAATTAGCGGTAAAATATTACTCACTTGTTAATAAGTGGTGGGAAAACAAGCAAATATGCAATCTCATGGTAAGTTCTATGCACTACTTGCATAATCGGTCTATATAAGTTTTCTGTCATCTTTTAAGCTATGTTACGTAAATATTAACCTCTCTCATTATAAACAATATTTGCACTTAAAAACCAATATTAGCTTCTTATTATGAGGACGCGTTGGCGCAGTGGTCACAGCAACTGGCTTATGCACTAGCGGTCGCGGGTTTGATTCCCGCACATGACAAATATTTGTAGAGGCCATACGGATATTTGTCGTGGTCTGGGCGTTTATGCTTGTGTGTTGTGTCTTTCCAGACCACCGACACTGGATAAACATCCTACTGGGGGCCGTTGAGTGTGAGAAGTTTTTTTTATTATTTATTATTTAGAATCATATAATTTGTTATTTTTCTATTGAATACAGTTTATAAAACCTTAATTTAATCACATATTCCCATGTAAATATTATTAAAATATATTTTTAATTTGTTTATTACAAAGACTCTATCGGTATATAGTTGGTCTCAAAAACATACCTGAGATGCTATTGTTGTCATTTTTTTTTGTTATAAATAAACTTTTAATATCAGGTGAATACCTATGTACAAACATGGAAGTAATTTTGTCTCTCGTCTGTCTGTTATTACTTTGTCTTCTTTGAATTAGTATTATTTGTCCTTCAATGTATCAATTACTCATATGTATTATGTTAGATATAAAATGATCGCTAATTGTCAAATAATTTAGCATTATAACTATCGCTAATAACAATTTTAGTACGTACTACAAGTAGTGTTACGTACTGATTGTTAATCAGAGGCTGCTGATGATCGCTTTTGAATTGCAATTTTACAGAAATAATTACAAAAATATATCCTGATTGATTTTTAATTTCGAGAAAAGATTATACTACATACAAACAACAAACAACATACAAAATACGCGTTTTTTTTTTGAAAAATTATATAACTTTGCGTAAGATATCAATATAATTTATATTATAATCATATAATATAAATAATAATAGTATGTATAACTTATTATATTTTATAGTTTAAAATTTGGTTAATTTTATCTCAATCGTTTGAGGCAATCAAAGAAACGTTTTCTTATTAATAAAGTATGTATGACTGTTCTTTTTTTACGTCAAAAAAATGTTAAGTATAATGAATCTTCAGTTTCCTTTGTCTATAGTCTGTCGTACGTAACTGTCGTAGAGTTATCATCTATCTACAAGAGTAGATAATTTATATGATACCCACTGATGATGATGATTACACTTTAATTACTAGTTTCTGTAATACTGTTTTCATTAATTTTAGTCATTATATGTTCCCTGTAAATTTTGTAGATCTCATCGTTTCATAATTAATGCTTTATGCAATTATATTAGAGTTAAAAATACAGTCAATTACCTACTTAGGTACATGTTCATAATCCATTTCTTTTTATGATAAAATATATGTTATAAATAAAATCAAAGACTTCTATGGTAGTGTAGAAGTCTTTGAATAAAATCAATAGGTATATTTTGAGAACAAGAAACGATTTTTATTTTACAAACGATTACGTAAATAAGGTATATAATAGGTTCCTTGAAATCAGGCACTGTGTAACAGATTATTTTTTAAGTACCTCTCACTGGCTCTACTTTTCAAGCGAAGAAACGCGCATTCTTTTAGTACCGATTATTAAACAATTTGCTGTTTTAAACCCTCTAGGGATCCGAACCCAAAAATTACCTACGGAAACATCTTAGAATGACTCCACTGTCCGTCTGTTACAAGGCTATTCTTTAGAACCGTTACAGGTACATAAACAAATTAGGGTTAATATAACGACAAAAAAATAGAGAAAAAAAAGTTAAAAAGTATTTATATACAAGAAAAACGTGTTTGCGGTATTTTTGTCTTTGTAAATATTGCACGGTGGTATGGAATCCTTCTTTATTATTTATGTAGTAGTTTTTTTTACTTTAGTAGGTACTTATATATTATACTAGGATTTTACTACTTTGGCGTTGCAAGATTATTTTTTTTTCTTCTTCTTTTTTTTTTTTTTTTTTTTTTACTATACTTCCACAGGCCTTTTTTTATTTACATTTTTATATTGTTATTGTTATGTTTCATGCGTACTTATTTAGACAACGAAACTTAAGCTAAGCTTAGGATCTCTATCTATCGCGAGTCCTTGCACTGACCACAAATTCGCTGATTTAATATATAAAAATAAACTTAACTTACTTAAAAAATAAACTTAACGTAATTTTTTTTTTCTTATATCTATTTATTTACATTTTTTTTTTTAAATTCTATTGTGTATATAGGTACTTTGTTTTATATTTTCATACTAGCCTATATGCATTCTTACTTGCGTTGCAACGCTTGGCTTGCTCTTACGGCGTTGCAAGATTAGCAGTATTTCTATTTCGGCGTAACGAAATGCAGATATTTATGTTCGATACTGCTTCAGCTTAAAAAAGGAATACGTTATATGATTCATCTTTTCAAAAACCCTAATTTCAAAACAATCAAAAATAATCTTTATCAAGTTTTAGCTTTACACTATTATTAAGAAAACTTATGACGTGTTGACACTTTTAAAAGCTAGTCTTACCGTGTATTTAGAGCCTTACACAATTTGATGTAAGCCAGAAACAAAAGCAAAAAAAAGTACGAGTCAGTAATTTCCCATGACTATTCCTAAACTACTATAATCCATGGCTTACAAGCTACAATTACGAAAATATACTTAGTTTCTTGTTCACATTCACGAAACGTGTATTGTTTGAAATTCTCGTGACTTCGATTCCGTGCGTCGACATCGCGTGGGCAATTACTCAATTAAGTACCTACATGTCCACGTAAAAACAGTTCGAAAGTAACAGTGATGCATTGTTGTACTCGATACAACGGAAATAGAATCGTATAGGTCGTACCGCGAAACGCGACTAGCCAAAATCGGAAGTGACCAAAAAAAAACACGATAAATAACCGTTAACGTCACATCACTATAAGCACAGATTGATAATGATAAATTTGAAATTTTAAACTGACCGCAGGTAAAGAAGTCGACCATGTCACTCCATTCGAGTAGCATTGTTGTGACTGAAGTGGTCGCACGGTTTCGGCTTCAGTTGCATGTGCTTTCTTACATCTATGTCATCGCCGCATCTGAGCGTGTAAAGTGGCTACGTAGGTAGTCTGGTTTGAGTGCAAGTTTAAATTTGCATACAGCTTATAATAACCTCTGTGAAAGGGACTAATTAGATATATATACCTATATCTATATGTATATAGATTCTTGTATTTCCATAGATAAAAGAATTACACATACTTCTAAATAATTAATTTTGATGTAAGCGACTTTATTATAATATTACCTAAATCATTATTTAATAATTTGCAACTGTAAATTGAGAGCATCAAAATAATTCATAATCTTTATTATGTAGTTATTTAGTTATTTTCCAATCAAATACCAATTTACGTTAAAATCAATTTCGTATGAGTAATACGGGTATTCGATAAACTGTCTTTAGTAGTTAATTGATTGATAATAGGAAATAATTTAGGCAATTGGTTCATGTCGTCACATCCATTTCGAATTGTGAGATCAAAGGTTAGAAAGGATAGAAGACACCTTATGCATTTAAGACCCCTTAAGTAATGAAAAGAAAGGTCAATGTCTCCACTTTTGAGATTGTAATGCTATTATAATATTGTTCAAAGTACTCCTACACTGCTGTCTTACCCATTTATATAACTAAAATAGCACGATATCATACACCAAATAAGTGGGTTTCATTATGTTGAGGCGAACGAATAAAAATAATTGGATTTGTATTTCACATCATTATTTAGAAAAAGAAAATCCAAATTAACTTTGAAAATACAATTTAGTATTCAATTACTAAGAACCAAAGTTTCTTATAATATACATGTTACTAATAATAGTTTCAGAAATAAATTTCATTGCTATTGAAACTAAAAAAAATAGAGGATATTAAATTTTCTTCTCGATACATAAGTTCAAGGCGTTTGCTGGTGCAACATTGTCAACTTAAAAAAAATATTTAAGAAAAATATTTGGCGCTACATTGCATTACACAAAGACGCAAAAATATATCCACAAACGATAAATCCTTAAAATTTCTCTAATGAATCACGAGTGATTTTTGATCTTTCAACATTACAAACAAAGAAAATGATCTAACAATGTCATATAACACTTTTCGAGTAAATCGTTTGTTATTAATTAAACAAAACAATTGTATGTGAAATCATTTAAACAAACTCACGTCAGTTTATATTTATATACATATTACATTCCAAACGTAACAATCAACCATAACTATATAACTATCTTTAAATAATAATAATCTGTAAAAAAAAAAAATAGAGAAAGTAAATGTAGAATTGAATTTTATTTGTGTTTTATCCGAGTGGGAGTCGTAGTGGGAGTGAGAGGCGTAAACCTTAGGTATAAATATGTCTGTCTATCACCAAAAATCTGCCTGCCTTCATAAATTCACTAACAATGACAGAAACAGTGTGATAAACACTTAATTTACTTTTTTTAAGGTTCAGTTGTCAAAATTTAGGTCTTGTATGTCAAATAAATGGTTTTATCCGCAGACTATTAAAAAAAACTTTAACATAGAAAAAAATTACGAAATTAAATATTGTTTTGGACAATTAAACCTATATTAATATGCATATTCTAACATCATCAGTATGAATGAATGAATTAATGATTTATATTACAAAACGTAGCAGTTAATTAAATTACTCCTGATTAAAATAACATTGTATAATCCTTTTGAAAGTAGGAATAATGAAGCACAATCATAACACAAACAAAAGACAACGGCTACAAAAGAAATATCTATTTGAAAAGTCCAATATATAATTATATTATTCACAATATAGCATATGAACATGTTTTTTTGACATATGATTTTTGCTACGATATCGAGTTGAGTTATCCACATAATAGGTCTACGACATTTTATCTTGTATGTAATAATCAAATACATTGTTTTGATTATGATTTGTTACTTTTGGCAATTTTCAGAGATTAATATACGCGGATGTACATTATCGTATATCCGTGAATTTCGGATTTTTATGACTTAACAGTTTTTCATAAGTATATCTGTATACCTTAGATTTTGAAGTTAAGTTATTCAAATGATATTCCTTTAAAATAATTTTTAATTATTATTTGTATTAATAGAAAGATGAAAGGCCTAATTATTAAAATTATTTTGTAGTTCTCTAATAGCTCTCTTTTTAGTTTTATGATATGATCATTAGTATATCTTAAAATTAATAATATATCTTATTAAGGAACATTCGAAAGTTTATTTTGTGCATAAAAACGGAAACATATTTCAATAGTCTATTTTACATATTCTAGTATCCGGTGTGAGGTTATCATTCACCATCAGTTCTTCTAAACTATATTATATTATTCTAAACATCGAAAGGTCAATTACATTACGCTTTACTGATAACGCGTAATATTACAATAATTTAAGAAATTGAATACGAAAAGTAATTAAAAGCAAACCTTATTTTCATAGTAAGGAAACAAAGTAATGATATTGTTTATCGACTTTAAAAATGAGTAAAACAAAACATTCAATAAATAACGAACTTACATAAAAGTCGAAGATGAGATTACAGAATAAAAACTTATTAAACAATACACTTTTATCTTTAACTTGCCATCTTAAGTGGGAAGTGGCAAGTTGTATGGAGATGATTCTCACGATCCGCGGTGAAAAGCGTCGTTCTTGTGACGAGATAAATTTACTTTTGTTTTTTAATTACGAAAAGGTTTTCTACTATTCTTTGTATTTTTATATTTTATTTAAACATTCTTTGAAAGGTTTTTTTATTTTATTTTATTTTATTATTGCAATGAACATAAATCGAAATATTCAATTGTTTGTAAGGAATAACCGTAGTAAACAGTTCAGCTTTTTCTGTATGTATCTTTATTTTAGCTGCAAGTGTGATTGATTTTATTAGTATTACATATATTACATATAGGTCTTGAACAATATTGTTTGTAAGAAGACTATATTATTTATAGTTTGACATTATCTTTGTGCATATTCATACTACTTAAATATGCTCTCTTTTGACGTGATTATAGTAGTTATGTAACTGATGTTTACTGAGCGTCATTATTAAAGTTTATGGTTCATTAAAGGGCAGAAAATATTTTTTAATAATGCTAAAAGCAATTTCAACTTTCCCTCCAAAATTAAAAAGTATCTTTTTATACTTCGAAGTCAAACAGGCAAAGGAATGTTGTTATTATGCCTAGGATTATAATCGAGCGTCATAGTTCATGCAATGTTATTGCGGTTTATGCACATAAATATCTCAGAATTAAGGAAATTACACATATTATTGCATTACAAAACGAAGACTAATTGGTTTATCGTCCAGTAAACGTGTTAAATAATGTTCGAGTTTGAACACATCGATGATGAAATTCAAGTAAAAATTTACGATATTGTAGTAAGATTCGATTTTTATTTGATCAATTATCTATTTAGTATTCTACTATGTGTCATTTTTTCCTGTATTTCAGTTTAACACAAGTCACTTTTTAGGTGAAATATTACTATAGCAATTAAAACGCTGATTAAAATTGTCTTTACGGTACATTGTCGGTGATTGTCGGTCGGTCCATGTCGGTGGCATTTGTCGGTGTTTACTTAAAGAAATTGAAGAATACAATATACAGTTTTGAGCCTATTTCAATGAGTAGGTTTAATACTTTTTAAATTTTAATACTTGTTTAATATAATACGTAAAATTTGAATTATGTTTTTATTTCTTAAATGACAACTTATTATTTATCTATTTGTCCTACATTTCTTGTAAATACTGATAATAGTGTTAATTATAATTCGTTTTTAGTTTGAATTACTGGCAGACTAATAATAAGCACTCGCACGAATTATCAAAGAGGTTTTGTATTTATTTGGTAATTACTAGTTATTTATTAATAACTGATTTTTTCCGTTTATTATTATTGTATTAAAGTTTTTGAATTAGTTTTAACTGGGAATGAATGTGAATTCTTTAGATATATGTACATAAATAATATTAAAACAATATTTTTAGGACATTCCAACGAAAATTGATTTGTTTTTAAATAATTACCATTAGGAATTGAGAGCGTAATAGTCTAAGAAGGTTTTACCTTTAAGTTTCAATTTTTTTTAACGTTTTGACATAAATACTCGAACAAAGCATGTGTTTAATGGACAAATTTAACAATAGCTTCATTGTGAAGGGTAAGGCTGTACGACCTTAGCTTATGTGTTTCGATAATGAACTACCTTTATTTTCTCAAATATAAATAGCTTCATATAGGTTTTTATATAAACAAATACACTTTTGTAATAACATCTTTTTTTTCTTTTTTTCTTTAATTTAAACAGATGTTTTTAATATGAGAGAAAGTCCCTCTAAATATTTTTAAACAAAAAGTGCTTTTGAAAATAATTACGTCTAATATACAATAATTACTCTGCTTCATTTGTTATCTTTGAGTATGATAATACTGAGAAGTTGTAAGACTGAAACCTCTTGCATAACAATTTACCATAATGGCAATTTAACATCGAATATTTAATCAAAGTAAAGTATCAAAGAAATAAGTGTGTCTATTTAAAAAAGAAATATAATATGTATGAATATCTAGGCTATACTGTTTTTTGAATGATTAAGACATGATAAACTAAATTAATTGATTGATATGACTCGTATGATGAAGTGCCAATATTAATTATTTATTGAAAATACAATTTTACGCAACGCAAACATTACGATACAGCAGTGTCCTAATTGTAACGCGGTGTTGGGAGTTGTTTGCGCATTAAATCCGAGTAAACGTTATCGACCATATCGGGTATAATAAATTGTTTTCGAAAATAATTTAAATTCGATACGTACTCAAGTAGGCCGTTGGTGATAAAGGTATCTGCTTCCTATCCTTCGGTGGAGTGCTGTACACGAACGCCTGGTTGACGCACCCACGTGGTTGGTTCACACACGTCATGTCGCTTTCGGAGCCTCTCCGCGTTCGTCTCTGTGTAGACAGTTCCGTTATAAATTTCGCGCTCTCCGATTTACCCATGCCTTTCAATTTTCTCTTCCCTTTGTCTCTCTCGGGGGAATTGATATGCAATATCGCCGCCGCTTTTGGCGGTATCTTTTCAGGGACGAGTAGTTCCTTCGCGGAAATACTTTTCTGTTTTTTATTGAATAAATCACTGAACTTTGTTCTCTCGATTCTCTTGTGCCTTTGCGGTTTCAATGACAAGTCGATGTCACCGCTCTTCTTTCTTGTTTTCACTGGTTCTTGCTTCCGTTTTGCCATGCTTGGTGTTTTAGGTTTGTATGTGCCGTCTATGCCCGTGTACGCTACGTCGTAGTCCTTCTCGCCGTTGAATATCTGTGTGAGCACGACGTTGTCACGCTTGATGGATTCGATTTCGTCGGGTGTATCCTCGTCTTTCGTAGATCGCCAGCGATTACCTATCAATCGTAGGGAAGCGCGGACGGATCGGGACCTTCGTAGCCCTCCCTGCTCCTTCTTAAACTTATCGAGGAGGGTCTCCATAGCCCTGCGAGGGGTGAAGGGGCGCGCGGGGCCCTGGGCATTGCACGTCACGATCGACTACGCGCACGCTATTCAGTCGAACGATAGTTACGTGAGTCGTTTTCTTTCCGACGTTCACTCGTAGTGGCGTCGGCCCGTCGAATGCTGGCAACAACAATCAAAGTTCTGGTAGGGCTCGATACGACCCGAGACCTCTAAAGAGCCCGGTCTTTACCTACGGCGAACGCGATCGCCAGATTGTGATAAACTGATCTCATTTGCTCAATCTCTGTTTGATAAGATAGTTACGCTGATACGACTATTTGAAATGTACGTATGTCAGCAGATTTGTTTACTGTGACGTATTTTAATGAGATAAGTACGAACTTTACATTGAGTTGTGTGCTGATTAAATATAATGCATTGGCCTCTTGATGTGATTACGAATAGTATTACGATATACTCGTAATGCGACGTGATTTATGGTGAGGTACGGACAATCCGAACCCAGCTGCAACCTCGATTTATTTTGTGATAATATTTTAAATTGTCGGCCGTTTTGATAAAACATTGCTCTATAGCTTATATGAATTCGTTTAAATATTGTAATGATACCAACATTATTAGTTGTCTGATCAAAAATTTTACCAATTCGAAATTATGATTTAAAATATGAAAAAGGTTTAAAGTAAATTATTCTTACGAATGGCAAGTTCACTAATAAGGTTGGAGTTGTTCGTTCGGAAACTTTTTTTCTGATAAGAGCTGCCTTTATTAAAAGTATTAAAAAGTTCGAAGCTGACTAAAATACTGCCGGAGAATTTAAATAACTGTTTTTTGACGAATGTCAATTAAAGAGTTATTTATTTAAAATAAAAATCTTTAGTTTTAATATTTCATTTATTGAAGTAAAACAAGAAGGTTAAATAAGTAAAAGGAGATCACGTGAGGGCGAGGCAGAAAGATGGAATTGTTAGAAGTTCATAACTAGTGATTTTTATACTCTAAGCTTTTTTGGTGAATCTTCTGTCTTTTACACGGAAATTTACAAAATGTTTTTTTTGGCGATTTTTTTTTTTTTTGTAAGACCTAAATTTTACACTTATATTATTAGTATTTTTATCTTATGAAAATTGTTGAATTGTGAATGATATATAATTTATTTGAGTGAAAAGTGGTAACAATGCGTTCATACTCATCATACAAATCATAATATTTATATACTAATTTTTATTAGTATTATAATATATTAGATCTTATTAAAAATTTTAACCAAATCACCTATACCGTACCTATTTATATTCATATTAAAGTTTCTGCGTAAGTGTTAATAATTTATCGATATAATCGATTATAATCAATATTATAGATTATAATGAAATCGATCATAAAATTTAAATGATATCGATAAATACAATTTGTTATACACTACTTAAATTATAAAACGGAACTACTCGTAATTGTATGTTTGTTTGTCATCGATAAACTCTGAAACTATTAACCCGATTTTAGTAATTCTCACCACTTAAAGGCTGCATTACCCAAACTACTTCTGTGTTGGTTATAGAAAATTAGGACTCAAAGTCGCGGAATAAAGCGGGCAAAACGGCGTGGGATGTCTATACAATACAAATAGGTATTTATAAAGAATTAATTGCACAAATTGGTACGCTTATTTAGCTTGTTCCACTTGATTACAATATATTCATTAACGTTAACGCAGGCGAGCGTGAGTTTTTTGCAATAAAACGTAAATGGAAAACAAGTAGCAATGTACGATATACTTCGAAAGAATTTACAAAAATGTCGACTCTGATAGCGACAAAAAAAGTACCGTGTTTTAAAGGACTTTTGGAAAAAGATAAAATATTCTTACATAACCACCAGAGTCACATTTGTACCTATAATAATAATCATACACTATTAGTGCGACCGAAGTTAATCCTTCGTTAGCATCGATGTTTATAATTTTGTACATCGATGTTCGTTAGGCATTGTTTCGGTGCGTCTTTATTTTCCTTTTGCAAAAAAATCACTAAGTATGTTTTTTTCAAAGATTATTTAAAAGCAGGTCATATTTTTTAGTTCTTTTCGATTCTTTGTTTATTGGAAAGGTATAGATCGATATACTACTATATGACTTTGAAAAACATTTTTAAGCTCTTACTGGTATGATGATTGATAGTGCACCAACTAAATCATTACCTGGTAATTGACAACCCTTATTATACTGCATGTTATTTTGGAATGGGTTATTCGATTTATATACATTTTGTTTTTACTAAGATTTTTAAGGAATTTTTTTTATTAAACATTGAATTATATATTATATTATATACAATTAAAGAACGCATATTGGCTATGGTAAAGCTATTTCGCAGCAGCTATTTTTGTTCGAGATAAAATTAGCAATTATATACATCTGCAGATTAGTTGACGGTTTTTATTCCCGACAAAACACAATTTAACAGACAACCCAACAAATATGATTATAATTAGTTCCGGGTTCCAAAGATATGATAGTAAGGTCGTGACGTGTCGTGAAATAGCGACCAAACAAACTATTCCGTCTTCCGATTTATAAAAGAATATCGTAAGGTACTTTTTCCGAACTAAATCTAATGATAAGTTGTAAGTCATCAAATTTTTTATATAACACTATTTTTTTTAAGTTATAGTTTTTTATCAACTTTAAAGCTAACTTCCAAACACAATTTTCCGATAATTACTGGAGAATTTTGATAAATAGAAGATAAATTATTAATTCTATTATTGTGCTGAACTGTACTGTATCAGCCTGTAAACAATACACTGCTCAGCGAAGGCCTCTTCTCTATATAGAAAAAGGCGTCTCCTTCTATTCTATTACATTTGTATGCTAGTTTAGCCTGCGACATCATCTGGATTAATTATGATGAACTAATTCATTTACGATTAGTTTTTTTAATCCTTAATACAGAGTTGAAAAAAAAACCAGTTTATTTTAAAGAAAAAAAAAAATAATCCCGTTTAAAACTAAATGTTAAAAATAACATATTTTAAACATACTGTTCTTATGTCTATCTGTACTCTGTATTTATGCGAATTTTACTAATTTAATTAAAATTCTAAAACGGATTTTATCGCATTTGTTTAAAACTTTACAGTTTAACGATTTTTAAAATTATTTCCCGACGTTTCGGACTCTTTACAGCGTCCATGGTCTCGGGGGACTGAGGTGGTGGGTGTCCGAATAATGAATATTAATTGTTACATACCCCGCTTTTTATACAATTGTTTGTTTTTATTTTAAAACAGCTGTTTTAAACAATTGCTTAAAACAATATCAACCCTGCCTAAATATTCATCGAGTTGAAAATATCTTATGTAACTACACATAGAGATTTATTTGTTTTCGTAAATTCTGTGAAAATCAGTAGCGTTCTGTAAAAAAAAAAGCAATTAAAATTACGAACTCCGAGAAAAATAATAAGAATATTATGTAACAGATTCTTAAGTAAATAGATTCATTTATTAATTATTTAATATAACTAGTTTATATATTGTAATATATATATATACCTATATTTAGATATTTATACTTTGTGTTTAAATGCTAAAACTTTTAGCTCTACAAATTCTTAGTTTCTTTCATAGCTATAAAATGCATGCAATACAACGCTTCTCCCAAGAAAACAGTAAATGGCTTTAGACTATATACACAACTAAGTATTATATATTATATAGTAAACTTTATATACCAGTCATTCTCGCGATTCCATATACTGTTTATATAAAGTATATTTTTTACCGCACTCTTTTTTATTTACACAAAAAATATAGGCTTTTCACAGTCAACATCAGTCTCAGAAAGCGATACTTATTCCAGCGCCATGCAATTAATGTATAACGAAATGTAAAGATTTTTTAACAGTTTTTGCACTCTGGGCCTTATTTCGATACATGGTCATAGCGTTTAAAAGGTTAAAGAATCACGTAAAGACTCACCTTTGCGTGATGTTTTAACGTTAAGTTTACTAGTGTTCATACACGTAAAATAATTTAACGAGAAGTTGAAGTACCGTCAATCCAACAATGAGTAGCATAAGGACCAAATCTCAAATTAATATTTTATCCACATAATCTTTTAATTTTATAAGAACTCCATTTCGAAACTCGCGAGTTTCAAAGTTTTTCAGCATATGAACTTAAAGTTCATCCCGAGTGGATACGGAAACTATCCGGTCTCTTGGACCATGTTAAATGTTAGCTACATTTTTAAACTTATCTTGTGCGCAACTTCACTCGAGACGTGAAGTTAGTTGTGACTGAAGGATAGTTAGTCGCTTTGGTTTCATAAATTTTATTCTACTGGTTTTATTTTGTGATATTTGTATTTCAAATTACTACGAGTATGAACGAATGTGTCACTTATCATTAAAAAGTAACTCTTTTTCTATTTTAGTGTTTTTCCCTGTTTATAGTAGCATATAAATACTGTTTGGTTCATATATATAAATATTATATATAAATACAGATAAGTTTTATAGTGCACAAGACATCCCTTTCAATTTAACTTTTATTTGAGTTTATATTTCGTACCTACTCGGTGCTTCGCTCCGGTTAGACCTTACGTGTGTTGTTTAAAATCTCGCGATTACTTCAATGCGGTCTTTATAATACAAAAAATATTTCTAAATATATTCAGAGATAAGCGCGTTCCAAGAAACGCAAATTTCTCAGTTTACTTTTATTATCTGAAAAAATTCCTAAGTTTTATTATTTTAAATATGGTTTATTTTAATGTTAATACATAGCACCATTTGCCTTTGATTTTGTAATTTAAAATACTTTTGAGTAACAGCCTGCTTTGGCAAATTTTTTTAGTATAATATGATGAGCTTGTAGTTCATCATCTCAACTTCATTGGTATGATATTTCTCGATATATTTATGGCGTAATTAAAGTGTATATTACAAACTTAAATGATAGTTTACCAAAAACATTTTATACATATTTAACAGTGATTTGTGAACTTAGTTTTATAGTTAAATTACAAACGACAAAGAGAATCGAGAACATAAGAACAAAAGTATTGTGTTAAATTTTTAGAGCATATCAATAATAATGACAAAGAAAGTTTACTATTATCTCAATCGCATCGATCAATCTCATTCATATATTCTCAATAATACGTGCCATTGTCAAAATAAGTTCTTTTGGCACTATTGAAAGTCATCGAACCAAATAAACGAAAGAGAGAAACGATAGTTTTTTTTTTCTTACATTACTTCTACAATTTACATAAGATACAATTCAAATAATAAATTCAATAATTTCAAAAGAAACGAACTAAAATATATCACAAGTAGTAAAAATTCCACAAACTTATATGAAAGGATTTCTTCAAATACAAAGTTGGGAAGCAGGTAGCAGGTGCGACCCTCAATTTTAGGGTAACTTAACTGTAGAAAAAAGTTTCGTGTGCTTTTGGCTTAGTTTCATTTCGAGACTTTTTAATCTAATCTAATATTTAAGTCCCAACAAATAGGGTAACCTTTAAAAATATTTGTTACACATGTTTTTTGTTGGAATATTACGAATTAATCTAATAACATTATTGTCATTTTTACCTTTTACATCGGAAACTATTAATGGAACTGAGGCTGGCTTTGAAGATTTATGGAATTATAACTAATTGATAAAAATCGATTTTCATTAATATATTCTTCTATGTATTATTTCCCCGGATTTTACCAGGGTATGCTTATAATTGAAGTCAGAATAATAATTGTGATTAATAATAGCTTGATTAAAATATTTCTATGAGTATGGCGGAGATAATTTTACTTTTGCTAATAAAATAATTTAAATAGGTCGTACTTTACAAAGGTGCCATCATTTTGAAAATCTTTATAGGACCGAATATGTGTATAGAAGTTGTATTGACATATTTTATGAGTCTATAAACGAAATATGATAGATTATATGGGAAAAGCAATAGAGCGGTAACTGTCGACATAAATGAATTAAAACGGTCTATTTAGAATTTTATACGATGTTAGAACACGCGAACTTTGTCATGTAGCAATATTAGTCAAAACGACTATTATCCCTATTACTTAGTCATATCTATACGTGAATGTAATGTTTAATAATACGAAAATGTATGACCCCTTTTATTGTCTATAGTATAGAAAATAAATAGGCTCTATACATATAATTAAATTGTATTTGGTCTATGACTATACACGAGAGATATTTATTTTTAACTATAGAGGTCTTTATGAGACAACCGTTCTGATGTAGTGGTGCGTGTAGTCGCCTTAACAACAGCGGTCACGGATTTGATTTCCGGTCGGGGGAGATATTTTTATTTGTACAAATATGTGTTTGTGTTGTGTTTCTAGTCTGGGTGTATGTCCTTGTGGGTCTTCCCACCGTGCTTCGGAGAGCAGATAAAGACGTCGGTCCCGGTTGTTATCATAGACATCTAGTATCGACCGTTACTCATTGTAGGAACAGCGTGGTCGATTAAACTCTAATACTTCTTCTATAATTATGGAGTAAAGGTTTCGCTCAGCAGTGGGTTGTTTACAGGCTGATGCAGTTCAGTTCAGTTATGAGAACAATAGAAGCTAAAAGTATTATTTTTTAAATTTGTTCCTGTCGGTCTGCATGTTTGTTTCGACATTACGCAAAATACGTTCCACTAAATGAAATGCGGTTTACATGTGATTCATTTAAATGTGATTCTGGTTGGGCATAATTTAAATTTTGTTATAAGTTTCATCTTGATACATATATAAAAAAGTAGTGATAACTACATATTATAAAACAAAGTCCTCCACCGCGTTCGTCTGTCTGTTCGCGATAAACTCAAAAACTACTGCACGGATTTTCATGCGGTTTTAACCAATAGATAGAGTGATTCTTGAGGATGGTTTAGGTACATACGCATACCTCGGGCGCAGCTGGGTCGGAAGTCATTTTGTAGACATCTATCGCGGGTTCAGGGCTAGTGTGTAACAGCTAACAAATATAGAATTTATATATAGGGAT
Organism: Euphydryas editha; assembly: GCA_036937285.1. Classification (NCBI taxonomy): domain Eukaryota; kingdom Metazoa; phylum Arthropoda; class Insecta; order Lepidoptera; family Nymphalidae; genus Euphydryas; species Euphydryas editha. Next base: position 5,211,203 of record JAUPFZ010000008.1, read on the forward strand.
ATTATTTAACCGAGCAGACACTAAATACGTTATTATATTATGATTATAATGACAATAACAAAATATAAACCGATTTATATAAATTTGCGACTAAAGGAAAAGGAAATATTATAATTATATGTAACAAAAAACGTACACATCCTCATCAATCTTCGTCATAATAATTTTGAAAAGCTTGTTTTATTATTCAACTAATTTATAGAACGGAAATATGATATTTTAAACACCATTAGTGTTATATTATTTTAATACATTTGACCGTGAGTTATTTTTTTCGCATGTCGCTTATGCAATAAGCACCTATAGTGATCTAAATCTATCCACTATTGGTGTAATTACCTTGCATTTATTAAGGTCATGAGTTCAGGTCAATTACTATATATTTAAATGTCGTTTACAACAGCATAATTCAGTTTCATTTAATTATAATTATGAAACTTATTTTAGTTTAAATAGATAAGGGCCAATGCATTATTTTATTATATCAATAAATTTTGTGTAACGTTGCTTTCAACATATTACAATATTTTGAGGTCGTCAAAATAGTGAAGGCGGGTAAAGGCCGGGCTCTGAAGCCTGAATACCGAATATCAAATGCATATCTTATTGATACTGATCATATCTTGATGCATATCTTACTGATTTGTAATTACAATTATTATTGTAATTTAAATTAAGTTATTAATATAAATATCTTTTTTCATATAGAAAACATGCATTATTCGAATTATTTTTTGAAATTGTTAATATAGTAATGTTGATAAAAAATTCAATATAGTAAATAACCTTTTACGATCAAACAGTAATTGAACACATCGGTAATATTATAAATATCCATTAAACACTTAAAATAGTTTCACTAATTTAGAAAAATAAATTAAAACTTTAGTCTTCCGATCCGATTTTTGTATTTTCAACTAATTAACTGACAACATAACCACACTTTCACTGAACTTATTTATTCATCACTTTGTTCGAATAAAAATACAAAGTATAACACAAACACCAAAGAACGATTGATTATAATGTTCAAGATGTAATAATTTTGACGCATCCATTGATAAAATCAATTTTTAACTTCGAAATATGAATAAAAATACATCAAACATTCAAAACATTATAACGTACTCTGCGTCTATAAACAACTGCTGTGGTGTGAAGTTGGCAACGTCTTGTCATGGCCGCCAACTTTTAAGCATGACAGGGAGGCCAACGTTGCGGCCAGTACGGCCGGTCATGGCAGTCAACGGCCTTTCTGGCCGCATAGTAATGAATGGGTCTGGTTAGCTGACGAACTTATTTGATTGATGCAATAACTCGCGCAATTTATGTATTAAATACAGGATGCTAATATGGTCATAGTTAAGATTCAAGATTGATAAAAAGCTGACCCTTGCTAAGGATTACTGTTTATAGTTCCTAGTTTTTATATATATAATTTCTTACTTATAGCTTATACCTATGTTCGTTTTATAACATAATTATGTAATTACGGGAAGAAGAATAAAAAAAGTTTTAAAAGATTTGCAATGTATTAAAGCATTTACAGATGTATATGTACATAATAAGCTTAAAAAATGTGAAACTAAATTGTCGATAGCTGTCAAATGACAGAGCCCTAAAATAGGGGATCAAAAGTTTGTCATCTAATCGTAAGTTGTTGGAAGCTCGGAGTAGTAGAGTTAATCCATCATCCATTTTAAACTTCCTGAATAAATTATTAATTATTATGGAACTCTAAAACTCCAGTATCAATTTAGTTACAAAATATTAAAAAAAATTACAGGTTTAATATTTTGTAATATATTTATGTATTACAAAAATTATTATTATATTAATTTAATAGTTAAGTAAATAAATAGAAATAGATTAAATACATAGTCACTATAATATCTATAATTATACTTAATGGCCAGCATTTTATATAATCCACAAACGACTAGACAACAACAAATATTTATATGCAAGCATTTATCATATGCGTGGATCGAACCCGCGACCACAAACGCATCAGTCAGTTACTTTGAACACTTTGCTAACGCATCGTCAAAATAATAGGTATATACCACTCAAAAAAAAAAAGTAACTTAAGCAGTATCAAGTTATTCATGGTTGAATTGGTTAACAACTAATTTTATTTAGATAAACAATTAATCAGACTTTTACTTTTTACATTAAGGATCAGCGTAGTAGATATTGGTAGGACCATGAAAAAAAAAAAAACGAGCAAATAAAAAAATTATCTGTAAATAGTAATGATCTATTAGTAGTTAATACCAAAATTAACAAAATTTTTAGCAACTACTTTTTTTTTCTAAAATATAACAATTGTCGCACAACTTAGTACGAGTAGCTTTATAAGCAATAGACTGCAGTTTCTTAATATATGTACGGTTCGGCCAGGGTTGTACAAGACTCACAGAAAATCAAAGCCAAGTATATGCTGTACTATGTTCCACTATTTGGTGTATATAATCTGTGTTCATTCGGCAAATAAGAGAGCCTGAAGTCAACAGCGCCCCACTTTACCATACCTGTCACTTAGATTCATTTAGTCATTCTCTGATGCAATAAATTTTTATACAAAGACGGTAATCACCTAATTACAGAGGATCCGCATTGATGGATTTTTTTTATAAATTCTCTTATTATTTTAGCAGTTGTAATAATATGATCATAGGTATATATGTTCGCAGATAAGTTTATAAGTCATTTTTTTAAACATTTCTATAAATAAATAATAGTTTTCCCTGGTGCTTGGCACAAAGACACTAGCGGGTATCAGATAAGGAAAATCGCTAATCGTGAGTGTTTTGGCAAGGATAATGGGACAAACTACTTATATAATTTTTTGCACTGTCATTGGTCCTTGATAAGTGTGCAAAGTTTCATCAATCTGACGTTTTGAAGGGGGTGAAAATCACGTTCAAATATCCCGTTACATAGATACATACAGGTCAAGCGAATATTTAAAAAAATGAAACATTTAAAGCGTGTTATTTAAAAAAATAAATATGTAATGGTAAAAGTAAAAAAAAAAAAAACCACTGAAATCTATTTAGTTTCAGAAGTCGGAACGATGCTTATGCTTATCAAAATAAACAACACAGAAAACTTTCCGTAGTTAAAACAGTAATTTAGAGCAGAAGTAATTATTTCGGAGATAAGAAAGACTGTATTAAGTTCGTTAGTTATGGAATAAGTATATTATGCACTGGAGGCTCGCGGGTTTTAACTTTTAGTATATTTTATGGTTAAAATCCCTTGGCGTATGTTCCATATTTATTATAATTTTTTTTTGCATACCTTTATAAAATATTTTATAATTTTGTGACAAAATACAAATATTTATTTATTTACTTATTTATTTAAGACACAATTATAACATCCTAACAGTACAAACCCAATACGACGTTATAAACAGATAAAGGAAAGTACGTGTTCATGCAAATAACACATGGATAAACAGACACAGATACAATTATACACATATTATATACATTATATAATTTACCATTAAAAAATTTAGCGAAATAAAATTTAACGTTCATTCATTTATTCCTCCTTTTCAAGAACTCTCTCGACTGATTCTATTAGTTTCGGTATGTTATGGGGAAAGATGTATATATCGTTATCTGAGAGTTTATTCAGTAATTTAATGGCACGTAACATTGGAGATGCATTTAGCAGGTTTGTTTTTGAAGGCGGAAGGCTGAGCATAGCGGGACGCCGGCGGAGGCCTACGTTATTATCAGGGACCCAAAGCTGCAGCACTGCCAGCACCCCCGGGTGGTGCAGGCCTCCACGCAGTACGTGCCACACGTACATAACCAGCGCTCCTGACTGACAGCCGGCAGTACCCTACCATACCTAGCATGAACTGTCTTGGGTACACGCGCGGATATCCCGGGTACACTCCGTACTTTTTTAAATATGTAATTTAAAAGAACCAATTCTACTCTTCCAGGCAACTATTTGGACAGAAGAATAGCCTGGAAAGTTATGGAAGAGGCATAATAAGGTGGAGAATAGAAAGCGAATAGCCTAGAAAGGTAGAGAAGAATATTTAGAATGTAAATGAAACACAATATGTATATCCTATATAATATCCCATACATAAATACGCACATACCCGCATACATAAATATGATAAATATGTATATACTTACTTATTATACAGCTATATAAATTATAATGAAATAATACACTGCCTTTTAGTTTGTACTGTGTCAGCCTGTAAACAACCCATTGCTGAGCGAAGGCCTCTTCTCCATATAGAAGAAGTGTTGGAGCTTAATCCACCACGCTGCTGGTTGGTGGATAATTTCCCTACTATGAGTAACGATCGTTATCAAGTGTCTATGATAACAACCGGGACCTTTACGTGCTCTCCGAGGCACATAGGACAGAGAGAGGACATACAAACAGACCGGAAACAAATATTTGTAAAAAATACAAACATCTGTCCCGCGGGAATCAAACCCGCGACCGCCGGCGCTCGGCGTTGAGGCGACTACTCGCAACTCTACACCAGAACGGTCGTCTATTAGTCTGTACTCTCTCAAAAAATGAATATAAAACTATTAACGATTTGGTATACCAAATATTATAAACATTATATACTATGATAAGTTCATTTAAACATACACACTATTAGTCTATTATGCATAAAGCATAATTATTTATGCAATAAGCACAACATACCTTTATAATTTGTCTGGTTTAGTATAAGGAAATAATTATTATAAACGCAGCTATTTTTAGCTTTTTTAAGCACTGAATTTCATTCCTGAGATGAGATTTCAAAACATTAATTGAATGATTTTTAGTTTATCATTAATTTTAAGTTATGAATTAAGACAGAGGTTAGTATATATAATAATGTCTAGTTAAAATATCTTCACTTACCTTCCTCATCGTAATGAATAGTTAGGAACATGTTATTTCATTGTCTTTGTGACAGTGAAAGTGAACGGAAAAAGAAAATCACGATGAGCATTAAAAACAATATATCTTACGCAACTAGTACATTTACATGTCTACGATCTAAATTAATTATATACATAATTATGATAAACTTATTTTCACATCGATTATGCGGTCATATTTAATTTAGAAGGTACTGCATAAATCTAATAGAATCTTGTAATGTTGTTTTATTTCATTGTATCGCTTAATTGCACTGTTTATTTGCGACGGAAAACCTTGAGAAGCATCCCGTTAGATATAAAGTAGAGATTGTTTCTATAGGAAATAATAAAGTATGAACTCTTTGGAAGTAAACTAAGTTGCATGTCTTTTAGTTTAACAATTTTATGCGATATATTATGAATGTTCTGATGTAGTGGTGCGAGTACTTGCTTCAACGCCGCGCGCCGGAGCGATCGCGGGTTCGATTCCCGCTCAGGACAGATATTTGTATTTGTAAAAATATTTGTTTCCGGTCTGGGTGTATGTCTTTGTGGGTCTCCTCACCGTGCCTCGGAGAGCACGTAAAGCCTTCAGGCCCCGGTTGTTATCATAGACACCTGATAACGATCGTTAGTCGTGGTAGGGAAATCATCCGCCAACCCGCAGCGGGTCAGCGTGGTGGATTAAGATATAACTCTACTTCTATATGGAGAAGAGGCCTTCGCTCAGCAGTGGGTGGTTTCCAGGCTGATACAATACAAAATACATAAATTAATATAAACATTCCTATCCGGCACCTATCTATTATATGCATTTCCAGTCGTGGTAGCGAAATAAGATCAATCAGTGAAAATAATCGAAATACGACAAAATCAGTCCAATGACTCCGATGATAATCTAAATAAAAAGGAGTCATATTATTTCAAGCACACGCAATCGTTTGCAAAGCAATTTTCTGCGGCAAAATTGCAAATGTTCGTACCCAATTGTATTTGATTGTTGGAACAATACAGTGGGCTTGGTGTAGTGAATTGTGATTACGTAATTTATCCCTTTGTGTTGAGGTCTTCCATGAACATTAATTATCTAAAATACAAACGATCTGCATAGCCATAATATTTTTTTGGAAACTATTTTAGGGTACATCACTTTCTCATTTCTTTAACACACGCCTCTCACACATGGTTTCACCTGAGTCGATTCTTCCTACAAGTAGGTACATGTGTCGACGTTTGCCTCCCTGAAGATGCGTGTCGTTTTACTCTCTGTTATCTTATATATATGATACTTAACAAAAGGATTTGAATATTTTTTTTGGCCAAAAGACATTCAATATTATGTAGGGGGTTAAAAAAAATACGAACCACGACATCAACTTTTGTTTCACCAACTTTATGACTATGAAGTTATCATTTAGAAGTTAAAATAAAATTTGTATAAGGAACGCCTGTTAGAAATGCAATGAATGATTGATGAAATGATTGTCTTAGCAAAGACCGTGGTTTCGTTGTAATCTTAGCTTTTGACAAGTGTTTGAATAGGCCAACAACAAACAGATTGTTGTTTGTTTTGGTCGTTTGTGCCTATGTCGTGTGTATCGGACCCCCGAAACATGACCTCGTCCTGATATTGTTAAACGTCAAATTAGTCAAATTCTTCTTCACGTTTAAAAAAAACTGTACTTTTATTATTCCTTACTTAAATACTCCATAACAAAGACAGTTTCTCCTTGTACTTATCAAGCAATTAAGATTGTCTTTGGTTTCACTCAATTATTTAGTAATTTAGGCATTATCTCAACGACGCGTCGCGGTGACGTCTTACGTAATGCATGTGATTTTATTTGTTGTTAGGAACAATAAAGTAGCGTTTTGCTTTTTATGACAGCCATATTTACTTTTAAGGATTATATTCTTTGATAACATCAAATGTTTATTGATATAGTTCAGTTCTAGAAACTATTTGAAGCATTTTTCGATCTTTTTTCACCTACTCGTAGTTGTTTCAACAACTACTATAATGAGTCATATAGTATCAAAAACGGCAGTCTCCATTTTTTTAACTCCATTTTTTATTAACTAAGATGAAAGAGCTGATTATAGAGGTAATATTGGCACAGATAACTTTTTTTGAGAAAAATGTGGAGACTGCCGTTTTTGATACTATATGACTCTATTGATAATTGATATTAGATTATTACATTTTTTTACAACAAGACAAAGACATATTTTAAAACATATTATTTTGACATTCAGACTACAATAGGATTTGATAAGAACATCTCGATAAATATTACAAATATAATATTTAAACATAAAAACATAAAAAAAAACACTACCAATGTTTTATTGGTATTCCCGAAAATATTAACTTAAAATTCTATTTGATGATATCTTTTATTTGACGTCATTGGTGTAGCAACTTACTGATGCACTAGCGCTCGCGGGTTCGATCCCTGCACGTGAATAATATTTTTACAGTGAAACCTGGTTAATTGGGATCTCAAGGGACCAAGACATATGTACCAATTATTGAGGGTTTCCAATAATCCAGTTTTCCAACTAAGCAGGTTTAAAATTATAGTTGTCTCATTTACAGAGGCCCCCGCTTTCAGAGGTCGAAATGTGCCGTGAACTCCTGGCCCACCAACTTAGAATTTTTAAATTTCGATCGTCGTGAACAAATAGGTGTGAGCCGTGACGACTGGGTACCTATAAAATAAATTCATAATGAATAGTCAGAAATTTGTAAATGTCTCGAACATTCCGACTAAAATTTCATCTTTTTATTAACAAAACGGCTATATATGGCAAAGAGAAAGATTGTAAGAAAACTAAAATCTGCACCACCTGGAAATTATTTCTGCCGGCGCCCATGCGTATTCGTTTGAGTTTTCCTTTTCCATCAATACACTGAGACCGAATTTTCTCGTTGTTTTTAATAATTCTACACAGGGTTGACTTTGGTATGTTATTTTCCCTACACAGGTCATCACGCGACTTTCCACAATCATAATCTGATAGAAGTTTTAATTTTTCGGATACTGATAACGTTTTATATTTACGTTCGGACATTTTGTACACTTTTATTCCCTTATTTTTAGGTCAAAACCTGAGATAGTACTGACAAACAAAGCATGCGCGAAAGACGACGCAAAATGTATGTAAACAAACATGTTAAAACGCGTTACAACCTGATTAATTAGTCTCACTTATACAGGTAGTTGAGCTACAGAGTCTCAATTATAGAGGTAAACATCGAAAGAGTCTTAGAATTCAAATCTCATTTAACCAGGTTCAAAAAGTCCCATTAACAGAGGTAATTTAATGAAAAAGAACCGGGACCTCATTGCAACTCTCAATAATAGAGGTTTCTCACTTATCCAGGTCCCACTTAACCAGGTTTCACTGTATAGGCCATACAAAAATGTTCGTCATGGTCTGGGCGTTTGTAATTGTGTTGTGTGTGTTTCCAGACACATGATTCACATCCTACTCGGGGCCGTTGGGTGTGAAGCGTTTTTAGGGCTCCGTAGTCAAGTGGCAAAAACGGAACCCTTATGGATTCGTCACATCTGTCTATCTGTCCGTCCGTATGTCACAGCTACTTTTTTATCTTATCTATTTAATATAGAGGTACATATGTCTTTCAACCATTCCCAATTCGGGTGTCTTTGACAACTCACTGGGAAGACAAACAATTAAACAATATAGATTATAGATTTTTTTAAATGTCTTTGATAATATTATCAATCAGTTCACCAACGTGTCATCATTCATTCGTGCAATTCGTTAATTTACAATACACATTTGTGATTGTAAGCAATAACGAGACTTGTTCTGTCCACTGGTTCATCTGTACTACCAATAAATAAAAGTTTTTTTTAATTACGAGTCTATAAATTAAACTATTCTTATATGTGTAGTTATTCCTATTTGTAAATTTTATATTTTGGAGTTGAATTTCAAAGCAAAGGTAATAAATTCGAAGCCCGACAAGTTAAAAGGAGTTCTATAGCGTATGTAGTATATTACGTACATAGATATTGTCCGCGGGGTCTGATACGGTTCGTTAGTGAGACCGCTGTGGACGGTTGAATGTATGTAGCTTTAGCAAATAAACTACAAATTGGATGGATTGCTACATAATTACCGTTGAATTAACGGTTTATAGTAACGAAATTTACTATTAATCGACTTTTATTGTTAATTAATGCTAAATAATGAACATGTCTCTATCTTTTTGACTTTTCTGTAAACTGGTGCGTATATTTTTTTTACAATATAAATCTAAAATATATGTGAGCATTTTGGTATCCTGTTCTTGGAAATGTGCTCCTTAAGTAAAATAATATTATATTTAAATGAATAATCCGTCACCCTAACGAACTTGCTTGCCAACTCACCACCGACCACCATGTGAGACGATTAAAACGTCATCATATCCTAGAGCTAGAAGACCGACAGTAGCTCTGGGAAGTAGATGAGTATATACTTCCAATGAGAAGCAACTCCGCAGGATAACATTGCAAATAAAGACTAAGAAAAAATAAATAAATGAATAAATAATATGTATTTCTTTTAAACAAACAACCTATAGTTTTAAATGATTTTAGTAGGTATAGACTCAAAGCGTGTTTTAGACACATATTATTCATAACTTTCGACATAGTTATTGTGTGGTGGTAAACTATAAATGCTACTTGCTCATCAATTACCGCTATTGTCTCGGTTGCGATTATTATCTAATCGCAAGACATTGCGCCTCTACATATATATAATAACATCAAACTACTAAACACTAATGTTTTTTGAGATGTTTAAAGTTATAGATATAGCGGATGTACTTACTACATTATACACATACTTGTTTTCATTAGTTTAGCACGACAAAACTGTCTCAAGTCGACGACTTTTTTGTCTTGCTAATATATGTACGTAGGAAGTAAGAAAATCGACAGATAGTACTAAACTAATATATATATAGAATAGGCATAAATTTTCATATTTAGATAAGTAATGTGAATAGAAATTAACTTAAGAAAAGGTACTTTAACTTCTTTTGGTTTGATGGCTTTCACTGGTGCCAAAAGAGCACAGATGATTTCGCCAATGTCACGTAGAAAAAGAAAAGGTAATCAAATTACTAATGAAATGTATATACTTCAATTCTATATAATTGGATCCGTATACAAATGAAGTCATTCAATTTCTATGTGTACCCGCATTTTCAATACTCGGTTTTCAATCGGGGAATTGTTACTAGCGGTAAAGTGTTAAATGAAATACATTAAACATCTGTATAAGTATAGTATAGTATATAAGTCTTGTTAATTTTGTAACACACGATGTGCATTTTTGTAAAAAAAATGTTAGTGATTATGATACCTATATATTTTGATTATTATCAAAATCAAAATCAAAAACAACTTTATTCAAATAGCTCCCACGAGCACCTTCGAATCGTTATTTTACAAATTCAAACCTTAAAGTGATTATTAAAAGTAAAGCTACCACCGATTTGGAATGTAGATTCTGCAGAGAAGAATCGGCAATTAAATATTCTATTTAAAAGTATTTAAATATATTTAATAAGCATTTAACGATAAAATCTGTAGAAGAACTATGCGGGCAAGCCTGCATAGTATATCTTTGTGTTAGATTTTAATCTAAAATAATATAATAAGTAAGTTTGACTCAGACCTATTTTACTGAAAAAACATAGATTATAAATTATTATAATGAATTAGAAATAATAAGAGTAACTTTTTGTTGAATATTGTTATTATGTCTATATATATTATGTAATGGGATACAAAAAATCTGGTTCTAGAATTTTATAACTTAAGAGAAAATCCTAAAAAATAATCTTTTTTGCTTTTAATAACACAAAAGATTCTCCGAACTATAAAAACTTATAGTGTTACTTATACATATTTACAATCACTATATGAATCTCTGTCTGTCGCATCACAATGAGCAAACTACGACTGTTCAAACTCGCGTTGTTTGGAACTATGCCCATTTTCCCTTTTATCGGCACCTTCATATATCTCTAGGTAATGTTTAATATGTAGGCAAAATGTGAAAGCTTAGTTGAGATGCAGTTAGAACTAAAGGAAGGCTCTATGACTGACTAACTAAATATAGGTAGATGGAAACTTGTAATTAGATCTCAGAAGTGGATGTGTTTTTACCCGACTGCGACAGAAGGAAGGTTATGTTTTTCGAGTGTATGTATGTATGTATGTCCATTTCTTTGGCACGCCCTACAGCCCAAACGGCTGGACGGTTTTTGACATATGAGGTGTCGTTGGATTTGTCTAAATTGTAGTAGTGACATAGGCTATATAAATTTTCAAAATGGAGCCCGCAAATGGCGGAATGAGGGAGAGGGAGTTGAATTTTTGAAGTTATACTTCTTTAGGCGCGTTATGAAAAATTGATGAGAGTGAAATTTTACAATGCGCGCGCACCGTGACACAAAATTAACAGAATGAAGTTGCACACAAAAGCTACATGTTCAAGTTGGCCACAGAATAGAATTAAAAGTATATATTTTTTTAAATGACTAACGCCGAGTTGCACGAAACAAATTTTAAATTTAAGTGTTTATTAAACTAATTTAATCACAAGAATCGTGATTATCTGTTGCACGAAACCTACATCTGATTAAGTTAACAAAAAAATTTAGTTCAATTAAAGACCTATCTAACGGATGATTAATTACAACAGCCTTAAATTAATCATAAGATCAACTAATTTTAAGATTAATTGCAACTTAACTAACGAAAAGTTAGCGACGGTTTCGTGCAACTCGCCGTAAGTTAACTCATATACCGGCTAGTTGCAAAGTATCCAACGAAACGTTGTTATTTTCAAATTCGATAGAAATACCATTTAATATGAAATATATTATTCATATTAATAATCAATTCTAAAAAATGGTCAATTAAATATTTTAGTTTTTATTTAAATTGATAATAATTTTCTTTTAATATTTTTTCAAAAATAATAGTAATTTTATGAATTAAAATATTTAAACTAAAATATAAATATTGTAGTACCTATTATATTTAGGTATCTTTTTATTGAGTTCATAATTTTTAATACAGACTCAATCATTTTGTTTATCGAATATAGTAATTCTATCCATATTTTTTTAAATTCATATTATAGACCATTTTAAAGAATTTTTCGGAATTTTGTTGGAAACAAAATCTAGTTTCGTACTACAATATTTGTCTTTTAATTCATGTATACATTATTTTTGAATAAATATTAATTAAAAAGATATTATCACTAGGTTAAATAATAAATAATGAATTATTTTATAAGAAACATAATATATTTTAAATAAATAATTAATGATACTACAGTTAGCCGACGTTTTTAATTTTTTGATTTTATCTTTCATAATTAAATTAGAACAAAAAAATACTTTTTAAAAATTGCACTTACAGTTCTTGAAGTTTTATACAAGTGAAATTTTTTTTTAAATAATTTTTTCAATAAAAAAAAAATTCTCAAAATTTTTATATGTCAGCTAACTTAATTTTCATAATTAAAATATTATATAATTATCGATTGTAAACTATTGATACTTTGAAGCTCCAAAATTAGTTTATTTAGAAAAAATCTTTAATAATATTGAATTAAATTCATATGATAATTAATGATCTTATATTTATACGGTATAGTTAATTTTTACTATAATAAAACCTATTTGATTGTTTTTAACATTTTTCTTTGATAATTTTTGTATTTTTTTTCTTTAATTTTTTTTTAATTATATGCCAAAAAAGTATAACTTCTGACGCTTGTACATAAGTAAACACACCATTTTTTATTTTTTTTTCTTACTGTAGCAATATGGGTATCAAATGAAAGCTAGTAAATTGTTTTATTCTTTTTAGTTTATAATAAGAGTATTTTACGCAGTCGGGTTTTTTGATTTGTTTAACTAAGCATACTTGTTACTTAGTTGTTTTTTTTATCGTTGGATTTTCGGATTCTCTTTCTGTCAGAACATTGTAGCGAGGTCTCCCAAAGCCTTTACTAATAAGACCATGATATAAACAAGTGTTTGGTGAGTAATGTAGCGGTTATCGACGACAAATCTTCACAATTCAGAAGCTTAGAACATCTAAACTGTTTCTTGCGATTCGCTTGCCGCACTTTTTTATTTTTTTATTTATTTACTTTACAAATGTTGGTACAGTAATCTTAATTTCTATATGCATTAAAAACCACCGAGGTTTACAATTTTGCATATAATTGACAGTTTTGCAACAATAAAAATGGATTATTAAGTAGGTTAGTTATAAATTTATTTAGAGACAAAACTAGGCAAGCGCATCAAGTGTTTGTGTGTTATCTTTAAGGTAGGTACTAGAGAAGTGGTTCTTTAATTTGTTTTTAATATTAGATGGTGTGATACTGTCGCGTAAGTCGGTGGGTAGATCATTTATTAAACGTGGAATCAGGTAGCTCGTTCGCCATACACGTTTGAGGCGCTTATTGTATGGAGTCGGTTCCGTGCAACTGACCGCGTGTACAAAGGCTGTTCAATTTCGTGCTGTAATGTTTTATTAAAAAAGTTTTCTTTTAGTAACATATAATTTAATTTCAAATGTACGGGTTAAGTTTTGCAGTGGTTAAACGACAACCCCTTGGGACTCCAAGGGGTCATCGTGAAATTGGATATATTTATTTTTTGACACAATTTTTTTAAGAATTCTTAATTGCGCATAGGAATTTTTATCTGAATATGTACACGTACTGACATGGTAATTTTTATGTACTTGAACGTTTCGACGTACCGATGATAATCGATTTGCAACGACCCGCACGTCTCGATTTGAATCAGCCCACAATTTTAATTACAGTTTCACAAAAAAAAAAAAAAAAAACCAAATAAAAAAAAAACATTATTACCTAGTAATTTATTTAAATTTATGTACTAAAATATTTATGTTATCAGCTTATTACTTATCTTTTTTGGCGAAGTTTAGAAAAATATTAAAAAAGTATTGAAAATAGGTATCGATTTGATCTTTCAATAGAGTCATGTTTCTCATTCCTCTAACATTTTTATATGATATCGCTTGGTGACCTATAAAACAAATTCGAGTCGGAGCCCTGCTGTAAATCACCAGTGATCCGCTTGGGCCCAATGAATTTATAAGGCTTGGCCACCTGCTGTCCCCAGTGTGAAAAATATTTATCTTAGTGGTGCTCTCATTCAAGATAAATATCTTTTAACGTTCTCAGTACGAGCTTAATTTAAATTATATTATGTTATGTTAACCATTGTATGGCAGTACGGAACCCTTCGTCGCAGATGACCGATTTTGCATGTGATTGTTTTTACGGAATTACTCTCATTTATTTAAATTTAATGAATAAATTAACACGTATGACCTTTAAACTCGAGTACATAAAAGTGAAATCGAGTAACCTAAAACAGTTGTTTCAACTCGTGCTCCTGCATGATTTTGTTTCAATTTTATTGTTACTACTTGTAGTAAGAGTATACTGTGTATAGACTACCGTTATAAGTCGCATACATTGTCAAACATTAATTAGAATATTAATTACCATTACAATAAATTAGAAATAGTTTTAATTTTTATTTTTTTATTTTAATTTATTTGTCGTCAAATAATTTAGTATGATCGAAATTTGAATCTAGAGAAGCATATTTACAAAAATATAGCCTAAAAAAGGTAAAATAAAAAAAAAAAATTAAGATGTTAACATCATAAAGGATCGATTAAAAAAATTATTTGGCGTTAGAAAAAATATTAGATAACTATTTAATTAGAAAGATCATAAAAGGCCATAAAACTTCATGCAGAGGATCATTACCTATTTATTCTATTTAGAAAACTTTTGTTTTGATGACCATATGCAGATAGTTTGTGACAGCAGTTATACCGTATGTTAGTTTGTGCATCGGACCAAGTCGGAAAGAGGGTTGACACCTGTTCCTGTTTGGGAATGTGGTTTCATATCTTTTCTCACGTACGATAATAATGTCGAATTATCTCATAAGTCTTTTTAAATACAGATAACATTTTATCATTAAAAACAATAAAAATGTGAGTATAAAGGGGATTATACACAACAGTGTGATTGTTATTAATTTTTTGTTCCCAATTTAGGCTTGTTATTTATAATTTTTAAATAATAACGTCATGTAATTAATAAAAGTTAAATTAATATCTTCAAAAGAACACAGAGAGAGAGAGAGGACAGAGACAAAACATGTACTAATGGTGTATTCACACCGCAGTTACATTTTGTGACGCAACATTATTCAACATCATAACATTAGGTAATAATATCATTTTTTTTTCAAAAACTTGTTGCTATTTAACATACCTTACAATGACATACTTTTATAGTAATTATATAGCAAAGAAGAAATATCTATCCTATTCGATGATTTGTTTTATTAGTTAATAGGTAGGGAAGCTATGGACTGGTAAAAATTATACCTATTACGAAATACCAATTCAGTAACTATGCGGGTCATTTATTTACTAAGTGGTATAATTAAACTAATCCTTTGTTTTTACGCTTAGTTGTGTATGTAGATAGAACTTATAACTTAATTTAATAAATTAATTTCAACAACGGCATCTTCGAGTCACTTTCAAATTTATAATATTAATGGAAAATACGATCACAGTTGATTAAATAAAAATAATTATATGTCACTCGACTTATTTATTAAATATAGTTAATATATTAAAAAAAGTCACTATTTTTGTTTATCTGTGCGCTTGATTTTTCTGCATCGCGAAGTGTATTTTACGTTTGTTTACGTTATTGATACGGTTTTCAAATTTTTTCTTGATGTTTTCGGTTTTGTGTATACAATACTATACATGTTTCGTTTCTGTATATTTCTTATATAGTCTTGTTTTAAATATTTTCTTCTTCATATCTCCTTTCAGAATTTTTGTTTCGACTCTCTTATTTTGTTGTAACTGTTAGATTATTTATGTAGGTCACATAACTTATGGAACTATGTAGACTATGTTAGTAGGTATGACTCGATCATTTGACATTTCGTAAACATAAAATGACGTACTTTGGTTTTATGTGACGAACAACATAGATACATAAATGAATACAAGAAATATTTACATATATGTATTCTCTTTTTGTTTTTGAAGTAGGTTTTGTATGTAGTTATGATAAATAAAACGTGGTATATAAACATATATTCATATTCAATGAATTATGAACACAAATACATAAACAATTCGAACAGTAGCTATTATTTGTGTAAACAAGCACATTGTTATTTACACACTACATATTCGTAACAAATTGAATGTATGATTTACTTTCATTTAATAATCAAACGACCAGCGAGGACCTATTTTACTTTTGTTGTGTATTACTGACTGAGATTAGTGCTTTCAAACAAACGAACTCTTAACTTTGTATAAAATATAAATTATTAAGCAATGCATGCCTTCTACTTAATGCCTACTACTAATCTACTTTTTTAAAGGTAAAAGTTACGAAAATACTAAAAGTCTAGATTAATGTCTTCATCAAAGGTGAAACCGTAGACTTAGAACGACTGAAAGTATGTTTCCAAGGGTACAAAGTATTAATTTTGATTGTAGTCTGTCGGTTTGGGTTGTTATCATAATCACCTTATAACGATATAGCTATCTCTTTTTGGAGATTTTATGCACCGACCCCCAGTAGAGAAGCTATGCAGATTAATCTACAGCCACTCTCTTTTAGGAGAAGGGCAAGTCTAAGCGAAGAAGGGCGAGACAATTACAGGCTGTTTCCTTTCAGGTATATCAGTAACTAGGTACTTAAAGATTTAGTGCTGAATATTCGAACATGACAGGTGTAATTTTTTACTGACAGTGGGATGTATAAAGGCTTGTATAACTAATCATACAATTACGACAGTTCCAAAGGTACACGCTAAAAGCCTATCGGAAAATAATTTTAATTAATTTTGTTAGTTAGTTTCCAAAAATTAAAACTATATTCAGTAAAGATGAAAATATAAAGTTACTAATAGGATACTACATGTAAAGGTAAAGAGAAAAGAAAAAAGTTTTGTTTACTTCATTTATTACCTATATATTGTGAACAATATATAACAAAGAATTTTTTTTTGTAGATGCCTGATGAAGGTCCAATAAAGGATCGAAACGTCGCATGAATTTGAAATTGGTGTTTTTGATTCGTACCTGATGTCCTCTTTCCTGCTAACTTACAATAAATTTTAATTAATGTTTTTGTTGATTGCTCAAATTGGAGTTTTTAAATTCAAAAAAGTTATTTTTTCTTTTTAATTTTTTTTTTACCTGGCAACGTCGCTTAGCAGTATATTAATTGTTTTTGACGTAAGTTAGTAAAAGTTTTTCATTTTATAATATTTCATAAATAATTTCATATAATCAAACATCTCTTAATTGTTTGACATCTCATTACCATGTTCATCTTCTTATATATAAAAATAAGTCGGGTTTTTCTTCCTGACGCTATAATTCCAGAACGCACGAACCGATTTCCACGGTTTTGCATTCGTTGGAAAGGTCTCGGGCTCCGTGAGCTTTATAGCAAACAAAATTAGGAAAAATTTCAACAGAAAAGCAGGAAAACAGGGAAAGTCATTTTTCACATACAGCGCCATCTCTGATGCATGTACTACAAACCAATATGGTTTTACAAAAAACGTAGCCATCTGGTGGCGAAACGGAGTTCGCCGGGTTTGCTAGTACTATCTAATTAACAAAAAATTTATAAGCAGCTTTGAACTAGATAAATTAATTAATATTGATAAATATTATTAAAATTTCTAATAAAAAACCAAATCATTCTTTTCGAATACGTATTTAATTTGATTTCTCTATGGTGAAATAAAATATTGAATTTCGGTACAATTTCACTCCACATAAATCACAACTTTCTTCTACATTAATTAAACAAGTTTGTACCGAGTTTCATTAAAATTAGTGGCACATTGTCTATTTAATATTATAGGTCTATTTAATATACTAGCTGACTACTGACTGTGTGGAACTCATGTTATATAATATATTCTTTTCAGATGTCATAAACAATGTCGTATTAACAGGTGTTCCTGAAAAGAGAGTTTCTGCCTATCTATCCGAATTTATTCTGCAAGGAAGTTTATGGAGAGTGTGTATTTTAGCTTATCTTTATTATAATTTAAAGTTTACAAACTATTTTTCGAATTATTTTTATTGATCATTTAGGTTTTTTTTTGTTAGTTTTTAGTTAAAACTTTTATTGATTATTAAGTTATTATTATTATTGATCGTTAGGTTAAAACTTAATTATATATCCTGTTATCTCTTCTGTTGACGTAACGAGAAGAGTATCACGCGCACGCATGTTAGCTACTATAGATATAGAGAGAAAATACGAGCATGCTATGCCGGCTGGTGTAGTAGTATAATCGGGTAAATAAATGAGTATATCCGTAGAACATAAAGATTAATCAACAAAGGTCAATAAATCGCAAGCTGTGCTAATAGGCAGGGGACATAGTTCAAAGAATCCAAGGTCTAATTTTAAAAATCCAAGGTACTGGAATGGCGACATTGCATTGGGAAGAACAGTGTAGGTACCCAACAAGGTAGATGTATGAACTAAAGTGTAGTTGGGAGCAGTTGGTCTCTGACGGCGTATCACCACGATTTTCGCGCGGGAGGATACGTTTATTAGTGGACGATCATCAATGGTTGAAGAAAAGAATAAGAAGATTTTTTTTATATCGTGGCAAAGAATATATTATATAATTAGTAACACTGGAAAAACATTAAACTATTTAAAGGAGATCATCATTATCATCATCATATCAGCCATTCTACTGTCCACTGTTGAACGTAGGCTTCCCCCATCAACCTCCAGAGGGACCGGTTCATTTTAAGAACAGTAGAGTAATAATTCCTGCTTTTCTAAGGCTCGCTTAGTATAATTAATATATAAATTTATTTTTTTAAATAATTATTACGAATCACTTAAATAAATTAGGTTTAAGCGTAATCGAATTTTTTAATTCCTTTTATACATATTAAAATTAATGATAAATGGATTGTTGAAAAAAATTTGTATCTCTTGTCACGATTTAGTAATAAGTAATGAGTTCAATGACCTTTGAAATAGTCGTAATGAGTAAGAAATATTTGTTTATCTTCACAGATGATGAGTTTCTACTAATAACTACAAATATTTCTATGTACTGGCGAATAAATTTAGGGTTGCCATCACCTAATTTGTCGAAACCGAATAAAAAATGTTGATACTAGATATTTGAGTGAAATTAGTTTTTTTTCTAACGACAACAAATATCTTTATTATAAATTTCTACTGTCACAGAAGACGTTTGGTTATTTTATGGTCATCGGTGGCTTCCAAACAACAGAACAAGTCTGGACACACTCAGACAGCCATAGTAAAAGATTATAGAGGTTGCTTGCCTTTTTGTATCATAAATTTGAAAATATTGTAATCTTCCCCAATAAATATGACACCTATCACAAAAGAATCAATTTAGGCTTAACTCGTAATACGTTCAGAGAATATCAGCACGAGTTATGTCTTATGATATTGTAACCATTGAACCATATAATATAACCGTTGATACAAATACTGTTAAATATTCATCGAAAAAAGTGAATTCTCGAGTGACGTGTGAGACAATTGCCGAGATTGGAAATTTTAAATACATACTTTTCATTCGTCGAACAGACAACTGTGACAAATGTGAATGATTATTTCAATGATATATTAGAGTTCGAGTTGTAGATGAAAATAAAAATAAAAAAGAGCGATAGGTGACCAAAAATCTGGTCGCTAGCCCGGTCAACATTTCTTTTTTTTTTGTGGTTTAGGTACATTACTGTAATGGTTTCGATGTTCTTTGAGATCTTTATTAAGTTCAATTACTTAATTTAGGCGACCGTACTGGTGTAGTAGTGTGAGTAGTTGCCTAAACGCCGGCGGTTGCCGGTTCGATTCCCGCTCAGGGCAGATATTTGTATTTGTTTCCGGTCTGGGTGTATTTCCTTGTGGGTTTCCCCACCGTGCCTCGAAAATCACGTGAAGTCGTCAGTCCCGGTTGTTATCATGGACACCTGGTAATGATCGTTACTCATGGACCATGGTATGGATATTATCCGTCAACCCGCAGTGGAGCAGCGTGGTGGATTAAGCTTCAACCCTTCTTCTATATGAAGAAGAGGCCTTCGCTCAGCAGTGGGTTGTTTACAGGCTAATACAGTACAATACAGTAGGTACATTTAATCATTCTTATTATACTTTATTATAGAATAATGATACTTTATAATTTGTATTTGTGATATTTACGCCGAGTTGCACGAAACAAATTTTAAATTTAAGTGTTTATTAAACTAATTTAATCACAAGAATCGTGATTATCTGTTGCACGAAACCTACATCTGATTAAGTTAACAAAAAAAATTAGTTTAATTAAAGACCTATCTAAGGGATGATTAATTCCAACAGCTTTAAATTAATCATAAGATCAACTAATTTTAAGATTAATTGCAACTTAACTAACGGAAAGTTAGCGACGATTTCGTGCAACTCGCCGTTATTCTCTTACATTTTCTAAATGTTTTTAATGGCGGGTTTAGTTACAGAACAGCTATACTCTAAGTCAAAGCACGCTGTTTTAAAGCCTTTTATTTTAACCTTCTTTAATGAAGCAATTCTAAATCCTGTAATTACAGCTTTCAATAAAATAAAATTTTCAGCTTTATTATATAAGTGTAGATTTACGGTTATTAAAAATAGTGTTCGTTTTGTTCCGTTACAAAATTTGAATCATTTTTTGTGACTGATTGCTGCCCTTTTTCATTGTTAATGTATAAACAACCTCGTGTCTACTTGTTCAATTTTAAAATTCTTTGATGTCGCCTTTGTTTATAATCGCTATTGATGTCACTACGGCATATATATTCTGAGTATTTTTAATACATTATCATATCACAATAATGGGGCATTGTACGTGTTACGAATATTCGTACGCGTTCATGCTCTACCCGTTAGGTGACCCGAAAAACGCATTAAATGGAGAAAGCGACCAATTTCATCCTATAGAGTTGTCAAATGTGTTGTGGTTCACCGTCATTTTTATATCGACTATGCTGCGTGTCCGATATGGACAACCGTTCTGATTGCACGGTGCGAAAGTTCTTATTAATATCAATGATAGTAGGTTCGATTACCACTTGGAGCAGATATTTATATTTATATAAATATTTCTTACTGATCTAGGCTTTTGTCCTTGTGGATCTTTCCAAAGTGTCTCGAAGAGTACGTAAAACTGTTGATCCCGTTTTTTATGATTAACACCTAATAACGATCGTTATTCCTGGCAAGATAATTATCTATCAATCCGTAGTAAGTAGCGCGGTATTATTTATTATCCGTGTAAGCAGAATTAAGCACCAACCAAGGAATTTATATACAAACTGGAATGCTCACTTGCACTCAAAAAATGTTTCTACGGCCGGGATTGCATTTCTTTCTACCATGGATTCAAGGCAAATCTCGTAAGAAAGAGACAAAGTACCAGTAGTCAACGAAATGATCGGAACGATTTTTCACTTTACATGTTATAAGCCAATGTCAATCTTATGTCAAACATTGGAAATCTTTGACATAAGGTGCACATTTGAATATACAATTTTATTAAGTGAGCGTTCCAGTTATGATATAAATTCCACATCTATCACTCACTCTTATACGGAGAGGCCTTGTTTCAGTTCAGTTAATTACAGAATCTTTAGTATTCGATGTACAGTAGCGGTATAAAATGAAATGAAACGTAACTAACCCTAACAGAGAATAAAGTCGTGGCGCAGGAGTAGAATATTTCAATATTTTAGTTCATGTACGGTATAGATGAATCGGAAAAGTCAATGTATCAACTGTTGCTACCATTTAAATCGTCAAGATGTCCTAAATATTAAATACTTAAGTATCAATAAAGAATGTTAGATAAAACGGTTTCATATTAAAATAATCAATTCACCGAACTGGTTTAGAACTCAATAAATATCTCGTTATGGAGTGATAAATATTTAAACGACTGATTTGCTAGTTCTCGAATTGAACAGAGATTCAATAATTATTGATTTAAGGGCGCTTCGTTTTAAGCTGACAGGTATTCTTAACAAGTCGTCTTTTGCCTGTCGGCATTTTTATTTATTGTTTAGTAGGTCTATTATAATTTGTTAATTATCAAGTGACGATTTTTTTTTTAAATTTGAATTACAATTAAAATTCGTATTAAACGTCTCATTGCACATTTCGGGAATTTCTATTTTAGCCAAAAGCTATTCTCTAGCATCAGTAAACAAATATAATAATAGTTTTTATAAAAAATATTTAATTTAATTAAAAGTCTAAAAAACGGATTTTATCGCGTTTATTTAAAGTTACTGTTTAAAAATATTTATTTTAAATTATTTCCCGACGTTTCGGACCCTTTACGTATAATCCGTTTTTTAGACTTTTAATTAAATGAATAAAATTTGCGTAAATATAAGAGAACAAAAATATTTAATTTTTTTTTACAATATTATCGTTGAAATAATTTTAATAGAGCTAACTATATATTATAAGATGTTGTCCTACTTAAACGATGTGACATGACACGGAGCATTGCGATGACATAGGACATTCGTGACGTGTAGAAAGTAGAAAGTAGAACTTCATAATGAACTGAATCAGCCTGTGAGCGTCCCACTGCTGGCCAAAGGCTATAGGATTTAAGGATTTTAGCTTAATCCATCACGCTGCTCCACTGCGGGTTGGCAGATAATTTTCTTACCATGAGTAACGATCGTTATCAGATTTCTATAATAATAACCGGGACTGCCGGCTTTACGTGCTCTCCGAGGCAAGGTGGGAAGACCCAAAAGGACATACACCGGAGACCGGAAACAAATATTTATACAAATACAAATATCTGATCCGAGCGGGAATATAACCCGCGACCGCCGGCGTTGAGGCGACTGCTCTTACCACTACACCAGAACGGTCGTCAGAGTTTCATATATCTATTCTATTCTATCTATTCATATTCTGATTAAGATTAGAACATCATAATAGCTCTGTTATTTCACGTCACGAAAGTTGCTGCGTTTGTTTCTAAATAATCACGTAGGATAACAAGTGTGTTTGACAACTCTTTTTAGCTAACAACATATTTTTATGTTATCTATTTATATTCTAACACATCGTCATCAATTTACTGTTAGAAATTTTACAATATTCCTCTAGGTCGTTGCTTACTTGTATCGATAATGTAGCATATTAATTTATTAAATGTGAAAGAATTATTAAAATCGGTTCAGTGAATTCACAGTTATTTATTTATTTATTTACACTTTTTTGTACACCACAAATATATAAACAAAAGATAAGTTTATGACAATTACAAAATGTGAAGTACAAGGCGCTGTCTTATGGCTAGCTAGCCATTTCTTCCAGACAACCCGAAATAAGTTGTAGTAATTTGTTTAAGAGAGAACGGGTAGGTGGTGTAGTTATATAATAATAAACGTATATACAAGTATCTACACACTAATACTTAAACACTATATATATACATACATAGTATAATAAACTAATAAATATACTAAAAGCGTCACATAGAATTTATTGTCAATAACACCGCAAGAAGAACTTAATTTGAATCGTCCACATTATTAAGGTAATGTCTCTTAACGGAGTTTTTAAAGTTATATTAATTAAAATACATAAATCATTCTTTTTATAATAGTTCATACTTGTAGAAAACGGTATTCGAGAACGAGGCTCTTGGGATGTGGGATACCGGAGTCGGACAAAGCGCGGGGGTCCTTATAACAGGATTCAGACGAACGTTGGGTTAGAATGTTGAAGACTGGAATACTTTGGTAATGATTCATCAGAATTATATGAATACCTTTGCTTATCCTCTTTCATAAAAATGAGATCCTTTATACGTATTCCTCTTAGCGACAAGCTTTAATACAAAGGCCAAAGGTTTCCTTGAATTAATAAGAGAGCGGTCAAAGTTGAGAAGGCTATTTAAATATTTATTTGTACTGAATAAATATAATTAATATTAATAATTTGTCCTAATAGTATGTATATCTAAGAGACTAGACGTTGCACACTGTTTTTTTTAGTAAGTAATATAATGTTGTTTATATATGTATATAAACAGCTAGGAACAAGTCAAATTCGAAAGTTTTATACCATTGTATAATATTATACTATATTCACTGTAAACGTTTTTTTTTTTAATTTTTCTTAAATATGCTTAACACACACACACGGTTGTCTGCTCCTAAGGATGGCAAATTAATGCCTGTGTTTTAGGTAATAGGCGACTGATATACATATTTTTTAAATAAATATACATATAAATAATACATATATAAATAAATATATATTACACTCAGATTCGGGCGGGAATCGAACTCACAATCCTGGAGCAAAATAGCTGCGCCAGCGGGCCAGTCAAATTGTATATAAATTTTAATTATTATTATTACTTGTATAGCGGTTATTGTCTTTTATGATATTTGTCTTCCTCACACTGTTACCCAATCCCATCCCAACGACATGCAGACGAAAATTTTAATAGGGTTCCGTTTCCGTAAACAAAAATTTTAAACAGCGTTTGAGTACTTAACCCTAAAAGTAAATAAAAATACTTCAAAGCATTCGAAGAAAATAAAAAAAAACACCTAAGGATAATCTTTTTTTTTTATTGCGTATGTAGGTACGTGCTGCGAAAAGGATTTAAGAAAATTCAGTATACAATATGTAAACATTGAAATCTGGATAAGAATAATCGTCATTATCATCTCTGCTCGTACTTCGTACGAGAAAAGGTTATACATTATATAAAAAAGTTATATGTACGCATACGTTACGGTAATATGATATGATCTAGAAGGCTATATTGGTTGTGCCCGCGTCGTCGCCCGCATATAACTTTGATTTTATAATGAAGTTATAGAAGTTATGTAATTATGTAAGTTATTGAAGGTACTAACTAACTAGACTCCAGAAAGCATCATCAGCGCCATCTGTAATGATAGTGTCTTACTTCAAACTGTTGTACTTTGTGTCATCATTATCATTATCATCTTCATATCAGCCATTGGATGTCCACTGCTGAACGTAGGCTTTCCCCATCGACCTGATCCGAGTAATCGGTTTGAAGCAGCTTCCATCCAACGACTTCCGACGACACTCCTCGAGTCATCTAAACATCTTATAGCCGTCCGAAGCTGCGATTGTCAGTAGGTATATAGTCTCCACTCGAGAAGCGTTCTGCTCCATCGATCGTCTACGAGCCCTGCCCACTGCCACTTCAGTTTACAAATCCGCTGGGCTATCTTGGCAACCTTTGTTTGTAAGCGAATCTTATCATTCCTGATTAGATCTCGCCGAGAAATACCAAGGATAGCCCTTTACATTGCTCGCTGTGCGACATGGAACTTGTTTAAAAGACCCAAAGCTAGAGACAGATCCGTATGTCATCACTGATAACACAAGTCGAAGGTCGAAGATTTTCGACTTAAAGCCCTGAGGTATGAGGGATGAAAAGAGAAGAAAAAAGAAGATAATAGTTATTTATAATAATAATATATTCTTTCAATGATAATAATTGTTCATTTATTATGTCCAGTTTTATTAGCGAAGAATTTCGATCAATACCTTAAGAAACTTTCGCTTGAGAATAGAAAAAACTTGAAAAGGTGTTGCAAGAAGGACTGTCCTTAGTCTGAAGCTGTAACTACCGGCGGACTTGGCTTCTACCTGCTCTCCGAGGAGAACAGTTATTTTTTTAATTTTAAAGTTTTTTCTTTATTAATACTTTTATGTATAGTATTCATAACATCGTGAATGTATATTTTTCTGTTCGCTTTATGAACTACCAATCTGTTTTGAAAAAGTTTTACTTTACGAGACGCTACATATATTTAATACGCTAGTAATACACAAAGCCTGTAACAGATAGCCGTTGTTACAGATTTCACACTCAGCCTTGAAGTTGGTTTTGTGTTACAGTTACAACATTTCAACTTTTAATAACGCATTTGATATATTTATCATAATATTGTTTACATTGTTGTTGTTATACTCGTATCATCTATCACGTAGGGTATATTTAATTTTATTTTGTGAGGTACTTTGTAGCTATTACGTAGTAAATTTTAAATATGTCAGAGATACGGTATTAAGTTATAACTTCACATCAGATTAACTTGAAGACTTGAGAGGTGGAGAGAAGAAATAGAAGTAAATAGATGTGGACAATGTCGTAAAGTGTTATGAGACGATTTCAAACGATTTAGTGATTTTTGATTATCTTCCTTAAATATCTTAATGTTTTATATAATGTTTGAAGTACTTGTCCGTTAGTTTTTGGGAAACTTAGACAGAATCTAGTACCTAATCAAACTCTTCGATGGCTTTCGCAGTTTGTCTTTTAACTGAACTGAACTAAAACAGTTTATGTGTCTCACTACTAGGTAAACCGTAAAGGTATTTTCTTCTGTAAAGCTAAAGGTTTGGAGTTTTATGTACCACGTTCCATATTAACTGTGGGTTCTTTCGCTGTAGGTTAATGAGTTTTTTTTAGAGATGCCGCGAATACTCGCTATTATTCGGTATTCGACATTACTCGACATTTTTTTGTTATTTGTCAAATACCGAATAATAGCCAGTATTATTCGACATTCGGCGAATAGTCAAACTTTAATGTTTATTAAAAAACACACTTAGTATTAATTATGATTATAAATATAAAAAGTTAGCCAAAAATCAGTCATGTCATGTTGAAGTTAATTCGTTTTTTACTTAATATTTAAAGTCCAAAAGATCGTGGTGTAAAATCAGTACAATATGAGACTGATTTCTTTAAGTTGATGATTTTCGATTATCACATCCTTAAAAATTTTTTAGATTACAGTAATAAATAAATGATTGGTAAGTTCAAGACTACTACAAGCGTGGTATTATTATTTGATGACAAATTAATTTTTTTTAATGTCGAATAATAATGGCGAGTTATTCGACTATTCACCATGGGGAATGGCGATTAATCGGTATTCGACTATTCGCTATAACAACTATTCGCGGTATCTCTAGTCTTTTTCCTTTAACAGAAGTAATCATTACCTAGTGTTTATGATTTTATGTGTTCTCCTAGTCGCGGTGGGAAAGACAGGTCGGATTCTTGATATTTCTATGGAATCAGTATTCGAATGAGTCTCAGCCAATTTTAAACTTTTTTAGCTTATCTATTTGTTTTTTTTTCCTTTTGAGACTTCGTTGTATCAATATCAATATTCATAAAATAAAAATTAAACAGTACATTAAAAAATATTCCTCTCTATATATCTGGATACAATTTGTAAATTTTATACATCCTGTTACTTGGACAATTATGATAAATTTATGATACACTATAGGTATATAAAACTGCCAAACAATTTAACCTACACACTCTGCAAATATTAGTTAAGATACATACAATAAAATAAAAATAAAAAATAAAATAAAAATCACGTGTATTATATTCAATTTAGAAAAACAAGAAACTAACATCTTCCACATGAATTTTAATGTAGTTTACACCCGTGTATAACTTGACACGCACGTTACTGTATTTAATATTTATACAAATTGGACGCACACATAACAAATCGTAATAGACGACTTGAAACATCTGTATATAATAAGTTATTAACTTAACTAACATATAAGAGCAATTAACGAAAAAAAAAGCTTAACCTAAACAAAAAAAAAAAACTTTAACCCGATAAAAGAATGAAAGAAGCTTTAAGAGCTTTTGCTTGTAAGAAACTGACGAGACTTATTGAATTCATTCCGTAATTAAAGCGAAGTGTATGTTTTATTTTATTTTTTATTTTAAGATCACGAACAATATTTCAGTGTAGTATTTATTCGATAGATCCATAGACGAAGCAAAATAGTTTAGCACATTAATATCTTTGAATAGATTAGCAGAATGGGTGAGGAATGTGTTCATGTGATTAAAATGCATAACGCAGTGTCGTCAGCAGACAAGGCGGCTATCGCTGGCAAAATATCAATTTAAGTATTAAAAATAATACACACCGAAAAATTTTCGCGGTGAAGCCCGCCGTTTTTCTTTCGAGAATTTTGGATACTAACAGTTTTTGCGTCGTTACCTTTACTTAATAACGATACAAAAAAAAAAAAAAAAATCGTAATCAGGATACGTATTATAATTTTTTTTTAATATTCAAAATTCTGAGCTTAATGTGTTTGGAATAACTGTTTGATTTTGTAATACATGTAGGAGATTTTATAGTTACACATCTGAATTTTATGTCATTATATGTCATTGAACTTTAAATCAACATGAACGATTGGGCAATTAATTTTGTGCGAAAAGCGAAGCCTAAGCCTGGAACTAAGGGTATAAAATTTTTTGTATTAAAAAGCTTATCAATAAAAAAATATTTTTATTAATTGCATAGTAACTAGTCGTTTTAAATAAAACCCATGCTCATAATAAAAAAGAAAAAAAAAAGAAAATCAGTTTTAAAAATTATCATCTAACTCGTAAATCGTCTAATAACTAAGTGATTAACACATAATAGTAATCTTATTCTGCGGAATAAATCTGTCTCGCATGACTTGTGAAATGCATATGGATAATATTTTATTTGAAATTATAATGTTATCAGTGACTTATGTAACAAGTTTTCACGGCAATGGCCGCGTTATGTAATGCCGGCAGAGAGCCACAAAAATAACATTAAGTTTTAAATAACTTCCAGTTTGAGAGATTAAAAATTTGTAAGCTGGAAAATATGATTCTAACTTAGTAACGCCTTCTTTATCATAAACTCCTAGGGTTGTATGTAAATTGTGATTTATTGCACACTGTAAAGTTTAAAAAAATATGAAATTTTTGTAGACATCTGCAAAATTTTTCGTGCGTAATGCGTTCAATCTTAAACAAAATATGTTATTATTTATTCGTTTACATTATTATTATTTATATTAACAAAATAAATAGTATTTCAATTGTAATTAGTAAATGTTCAATGAAATTAAACGTATGCGCAATTACGCGGTTATTTTTACAAAACATAACACGTTTTTAATAATTAAATAATTATAAAATTAATGAATATTTTAATGTAAAACATATATTTTAATGAAACCTGTCCGCTATCTTAATAAAGATCTTTTTAATCTAACCCGGTTTCACATATCGTGTTTATTATACTTATGTTTTATTTTAAAATTACTAAATAAATAAGATATGATGCCTTACATAGAAATATTTGATCGTTTTACGTAATATAATGGTGTTATTGTTTATAAACGTCAGTACGTCGTTTCTACAAGCTATTTGATTTGCTTTCATCGTAAATAACATTTAACGACACTGCGTCTCTTTGCAATACAATAGTCATGGGTTGACAATAGACTTTAACAGATCTATAACTCAACTTTTCCCTTCTTACCGTTAATATCTATTTTTTATATTTATTTCAAATGTCATTTTACGATCGACTTCCTCTTTCAATGAAGCTAGTATGATTTCTTGTTACCAAAAAGTTGAATAAACGGCTTAAAATTTCTAGCAAAAGTGACACTTGTATTCCAGTATATTACATTGATTATATCAGTTACGAAATAATCATGAAAAATTGATAATAGTTGGAAATTTCAGATTTTTTTTATCTAATTTAAGATTATTATTGTTAAATGACATAAATGTAATTTATATAACGCTCGGGTAAAATATCTAATAGGTACTTATAAAGAAAAATTATTTACAGCTTTTTTTAATGTTAGTATTGTGTTATGTAAACTATACGTATCTACAAATAATTTCTTAATAGGTCAAGTCTTAGTAAGGGTTTTTTATTCAATAAATTTGTAGGTAATATAATTTTTCTGTTTAGTTATGTTTTTGTTTTAATCTCGTTTTACAACTAAGGTGTTTAATTGTAAACTAACAGATAAAAGTAGAATTTCGCAACCATCGTATTATATTTTTTATAGAATAATATAAATATATTAGTATCACATTATTTTAAGGTCAAGGTATTACAAATTTGGATACTAATTTTAATATTAAGTACTGTTGATAGTAATTTAATAATTTATTAGACTAGGTACATCATCTTAAAAATTTTAATATTCTTCGCTATCAGAAACGAATAAAAGCAGATATTAAATACTTTATAGATCATTTCTTAATAATAAGAAAATACGAAATATATCATAATTTAAAAGCAAATCACGCTCTATAAATCAATTAATAATCGTTCAAGGTAAATAATTATAATTATCTAACGACGACATAATGTGAATTTAAAATTTGGATGTAGATGTGAATATAATACCTATCAAACATACTATACGTAGACAGAATAATACTTATTCATAAATATAATTAGTACAATATAACTATTCATTATTTAAAAATATATAAAATTCTCGAAAAAAAAGGATGTTGTTAACTAATCTATTAATTTATCTCTATGTATTTCTTAAAGTATAAAAACAAAACGGATCAATTAAAAGTTATTGTACTCTTGAAATACTAAATATATTTTATTCTAAAATACGCAAATTATAAAGTGTAAACTAAAAACAAACTAATGTTTACTTATGTTAGTCAAAACAAAGTGACATACGTTTTAGCTTTATCTTGATTCTGTTCTTCGGACTCCAAGTCAACAAACCACTCAAGTCAATACCGCGAACATTCATTTACTGACACAAACACATATTAATTATACACACACTAACACAACATATACATAACATAGCCAAAACAATCACTAAATCATTACGAAATATAACATTTAATACAATTCTACCGAATACAAGTTTAGTAAGCACTGGCGAATACAGTGCGTGTAGGCAACTGTCATTTGGTTCTCGCACCGGCCGGTAGCGGGCGCGATATATGCGAGTGTGAGATAGCATGCTTTTGACAATAAGAGAGAAAAGGATGGGATGTATAGAGCCTTAAAAGCTCGTAACACACATAACTATGTATTGACCCATGTATATGCACTTTGCACGTAGGTTGGCTCTGATTACTTGTAAAATACGCTGTGCTTTTGTGCGACTTATTGTGTCCGTTTTTGTATTCACATAACAGGTTGTGATTCAACTTTGGTGTGTTTATATTAATAAATTAGAATAAAATGCTTTTTTAGTTACGCGATGTGTTTCTATAATTAAAGGTATTATTTATTTTATGTCATTTATAGAGATTATTATGTCCTAATTAAACTTTAGTATATTATATTGTGGAATTTTCGAAGACACGTTTTATTAACGTGTAAGTATATTTTACAATAATTTAACGCTAATTACTAAATGTTAATAAAGTATGTTAATGACAAGCTGTTAAGACCAATACACACAATTTGTAATATAAACATTTTAATTAAAATTAATTTTCAATTAATGCTATCAATTAAATAAATAGTTAGTACTTACTTTATCCGTCAGAAAGAAGGAAAAAATACTTTTAATATATTTATATTATTTATCTTTAAACAAACGCCTAAATATTTTTCAAATTTATATTTATAAGTAAAAATGCTATCCTGGTAAATAATTAAATAAGTAATTTTTTTATGTTACATTTTTTTAAACACATACACAACATTTTATAAGGATGTTTGTCTCGTTTCTTTTTATTGTATAGATAAAGTATTATGTCAAAGTATTCGAGAACTTCATTAATTTTTTTAAAACAAAAGCCTCAACAAATTTTTTAATGTTATAGGTAATTACCCATAAAATTTTCAGGCGCTTATTGATCCTGATCGATACAATTTCAATATTTTCAATCCAATTATTAAGTAATTATTTAACTTTAAACGAGAGAACTGAAATGACCTTACGCACCTTTAATATTATATTACTAATAAATAGAGTTATTACCGTTTCATATTACATTAGGTACTAAGCTTCGTTCATCTATAAAAGAAAGATATATTTATATAGACGGAGTTGTTTCTAGGAGGAAAATAATTATGCCTTTTTATGATCTCCAATAAATTTACGTAAAATATTCATTTTCTTTTATCAGTGTTTTCATAACATTCCTCTATCGTGAGATTTCCATATCAAATAGATCAGATTAGTAATATTGACAATCGTTCTGGTGTAAAATTTATTAAAATTTATTTTGCATAGATCGTACGTAACTAATATATTAAAATGAGTAATAAAATTAATTTCCAGTACTAAAAATATAAAATATCCGTAACTGAAATAATCCGAATGGAATTGATCCGTAATTGCAATCTGACAATCATTCTGGGTAGTGATGCGAGTAGTCGCCTAAAAACCGGCGGTCGCGTGTTTGATTTCCGCTCGCGGCAGATATTTGTATTTTACAAAAATTTGTTTCTGGTCTAGGTGTTCTTTGAGGGTCTCCTTATCATTCCTCGGAGGGCGTAAAGCCGTCGATCTCGGTTGTTATCATATACACCTGATAGCGATCGTTACTCATGGTTGGGAAAATAAGCCCGCAGTGGAGCATCGTGCTTATTTTCGACGACCGTTCTGGTATAGTGGTGCGAGTAGTTACCTACAACAAACGTCACGCGCTGGCGGTCGCGGGTTCGATTCCCGCTGTGGACAGATATTTGTATTTGTACAAATATTTGTTTCCGGTCTGGGTGTATGTCCTATGTGTATTGTGGGTCTCCCCACCGTGCCTTGGAGAGCACGTAAAGCCGTCGGTCCCGGTTGTTATCACAGACACCTAATAACGATCGTTACTCGTGGTAGAGAAATTATCCGTCAACCCGCAGTAGAGCAGCGTTGTGGATTAAGCTTCAACCCTTCTTCCATGTGGAGAAGAGGCCTACGCTCAGCAGTGGATGGTTTATAGGCTGATACGGAGCAGCGTGATGGATTAAGCTCTAACCCTTTTCCTGTATAGAGAGTAGGCTTTTACCCAGCTGTAGGACGCTTATACGCTGATTAGTATTTTTTAATATAATCAATAAAAATTAATAAGAATAGGACAGAATCTTATATTTTTACGTACCGTATGATCACTTTTTGACGCATACTATAGTTTAAATAAAATAATACAATATATATGACGTTATATCATCAAAGTCCTTGATTAATTACAGCTATTAAGTTAACCGCTTCTAATATTATATGCTAAAAGTAATATATAAAACGGGTTTACAGGAATTTTAGTTTAAAATTGAATGTTGTTCTGTAGGTACGCGAAATTAACCAGTAAATCTATATTAGAAATATTTAAAGTATTTTAATTGACCTGTACTGAATAACTTGTTACTTATAATATATATTATAATATAATATAAAACAATATATTATAATGTAAATGTATAAAATAATTATAATAAATACGTTTTTTGATGAATGAATTATTATTAATATTTACACTTTTTATACATTAAGCGACACAGACATTATTAGAAACAAAAAGTAGTATAATGAGTAACAATGAATGAATGATACATCTATTGTTAACTGTAATAAGAATGACGATTATAATTCATACTCGTATATAAATACAAGTCGCAATAACATCAAACAATTTTCTTTGAATTTCAAATGTCTTGTCATCGTAGAATGTACACTCATTTGCAAAAAAAACGGGCGGTTTCGATTTTCTTCCTGGCTGAAAAAAATAAAATACCAAAAAGGTTTTAATCATTTGAACATGTTACTGGCCAGTTATAAAAGTGCCATAATGTTTATAAGAGTACATTCCAAATTCAAATTTTTGACTGCGCCTGGTTTTCAAAGAAAATAACTTTTAACTACATTTTGTGGCGCGAATTCCCTATAGTTAATATCGACTCTAATTAACTTTTTGTCAATTTTTATTAAATTATCTGGTGTCCTTGACATTTAAAAGTATTGTTATTGCTGTTTAGCAATCTCGAAAATGGTAGATAAAGTGATAAAAGCGAGCAAAATTATTGCGCTGCTTGAAGAAGGTTGCAGTCAATGCTTCGTGGCTCAGAGGCTAAATGTGAGTCGGTCGACAGTTCAAAGGACCTGGCAGCACTATCAAGAGACCGGTTCCGTCAAAAGAAGGCCTGGTTCTGGCAGAAAGACATGTACCGAACCACGGGATGATCGTTTTCTAGTTAGTCAAGCGTTGAGAAATCGCAAATCTTCTTATGTGGACCTCAAGAACACCCTCGAAGAAGTAAGAAATGTGCAAATTAGTCTATGGACGGTCAGGAGGAGGCTTCTCGCTGCTAATATACACAGTCATCGCCCGGCACACGGCCCTAAATTACTCCGTGGACATCGAGTTGCCAGGCTTAGCTTCGCTCGAAATTGTGTGTTATGGACTCATGAAGACTGGGATAGGGTATTGTTCTCCGATGAAGCCAGGATATCTCTGCATGGTGAAGACCGACGTCGGCGAGTGCTACGTAGACGAGGAGAACGCTTTGCAGAGGCATGTTTTGAAGAAATCACACCTTATGGAGGGGGCTCTGTTATGTTTTCGGCAGGAATAAATTCTATGGATCGTACGGAGTTAGTCTTCATCGAAAACGGTACACTGACTGGACACCGATACATAACGGAAGTTCTAATTCCTTATGCACAACCCGCTTTAACCGCTCTTGGCGAAAACTCAATTTTTATGGACGACAACGCTCGCGCCCACCGGTCTGGCGGTGTGTATGCGTATATGCTAGAAGTCGGAATTCGTCGTTTGGACTGGCCAGCTAGAAGTCCGGACCTCAATCAAATAGAACATGTCTGGGACGTTCTGAAGCGACGAGTGAGATCAGTGCAGCCGGCTCCGCAGACCATCAGAGAGCTAAAGAATGTGATTACCGCGGAGTGGGAACGTATTCCCCAAGAAACCATAAAAGATATACTCACTAGCATGCCCAGACGAATGCAAGCTGTGATTTCAGCAAGAGGGGGTCACACTCAATACTAAACTTTTATCTGCTTTTAATGTATTCAAGAAAAACAAAGAAATTAACGCGTTTCATTTTTATTTAGCGAGCAGGTACAATCATAGTGTTTTGAGCTTAAACATTATTTCTTAATAATTTAATTAAAATGTTATGATAAAACTGATGAAAACTATTCCTTCCTAATTAATTTATAAAATTCTGAGGATAACAATACCTAAAATTGTCAAACAAACTAATAGTAACTATAAAATAGTTCTTTGCTTAAGTGCCCGTTTTTTTGCAAAAGAGTTTATTTTAACAAAACATAACATTTTATTTTTTGTTTCAGAAAGAAGAAGACATATTTAAAAACTATTAAAAACGTTTAAAAATTGATATATAAATAAATTCAAATAGCAAGTAAACTAAATTTAACGCTAATTTTACGAGTTAATCAAATATTGATTATTTTCATATTTTTAAATTTACTTCCTTATACCCTATATCGTTTATATCCTATATCGTAGTTCTGGTAGACGACCAATACGGTTTTACTCGCGTTCGGTTGCAATATTAGTCAGACAATTACGAGGTCACTGCTCCCGTCCTAAGCATCATAGCGTTGTGTTTTAAAGCCTATAAAATTCCACAATAAACATACTGTCAAGAGCAGTAAAAATAAATAGTACGTGTAGATTACTGCGTTAAAATAAGTAAACATGTTAAAGTGAGTAAAAAACTCGTCACTTTTAATAACTAAAGGAAACTAGGTACCCTCACATGATATCTGTATAATATTCGTCGTATTGCCAATGGAAGAAGACCCATCTAGAGCCGATGGTTATTGCTCTTCATACTATTTAAATTTTTCTAGTATTACTAGATAGTATTAGGCTTTTTTTAAGGTGGGCAAACACAATTCTTGTTTTTAGCACTAGTAGGTATTAAATTACATGGAAGTTATTACTTCCGATTCATCATTCGTCAGTACATCGTCAGTACTTCTATATTTAGCAATGTATTTTTATAATTTTATATTAAACGTTCATTAATATATTTGCTATAAAAATCCTGGAGATTGCAATCGAATGGACTTTTTAAGGGTTATTTGAAATAATTTATCTATTAAAAGTTATCCAAATTTCGAAAATCAAACTTCATTTCGATCAAAACCACAGATCAAAACCTTTTTTTTATAATACGATAGAGAGCTGTCAGTTATAACTTTGAGTGAGTTCTGTAGCTAGAGCAATTGATAACTTATGACAGTTTGACGGCGAGTCTCTGTCCTTTTGATTCTGATAATGGGTAAGATTTTCGTGATAAAGATGAGCGTGCTAATGTGTTGGTGATAAAGCAGAAATTTCAGAAGTCCAGAAAAAGAGATAGGGATGATCTCGCTAAATAAAGATGATGAAGACATAGCTCCGGCGCAGTTCCTCCAACGCCCAGGGAACAATAAAATAGTAAATAAAAAAAAGCTCGGATTGTGGATTTATCTATATGTATGAGTGAAGGCTCGTATGTTTGTTTTCCTACACCTTAATGATAAACAAGTCGGGATGATTGCAAAGAACATAGCTGACCCAGGATTTTTTTACCTTATATAGCTTTTGGTACATGGATTTGCTACCTCCCAGTCTCACTGAATTCAATTTCGATGTAAGTTATAATCCACTTTGAAAACTCTTTATTTCAAAGCAACGTTGCTAAGTTGAGTTTATATGGTAATCGCTTTCCGATATTTTTTTCTACTGTGATGTGCATAACTCAGATTAAATCACGACTTTTATAAATATAAATATAATAAATATGTTTAACACACACACAAGGTCGTCTGTTCCTAAGGTAGGCAACTTAATGCCTGTGTTTTAGGTAACAACCGACTGATATACTATTTTTTTTAAATAAATATACATATAAATAAATATATATTACACCCAGACTCGGGGCGGGAATCGAATCCACAAACCTTGGAGCAGAAAACAGGGTCACTGCAAACTGCGCCAACGGGTCAGTCTAATTGACCTGGTAATGATTATTGTAAGCAGACTTTTACAATAATCATTACCAAAATATGATAATTTCGAAGGTGACTTAGCTGTTATAAAATTTAGTTCACTTTATTAGAAGAGTTGGTCTTTATTCAGCTGTTTGATATTAACATTCTGTTAGTAGTTTTTAGTCTTAAAAGCAGAATAAGATTAAACAAAAAAAAAACATATAGCATAAGCATACAATCATAAAATATATCAATACATACAAATAAAGTAAAAAAAAAGAAAGCAATGTAATTAACAATTCAGAATAAATAACATTTTACATTTTTAGTTTTTGTGGATGATATCCTAGCAAAAACTCTCATTACGTATATATTTTATGGACTTTGCTATTCTCCTGGCGAGAATTATAGAGCTACGCCCATGGAATATGCATTAGAATAAAATATAAAAAGAAAACAGATCGCGCTAATAATGTGTATGGCGAGAGGACTACCCTTACGTAGTCCCTCGACTTATTAATCTGCTACCATCCAATTTCGTTAAAATTATCAATAGGAGTAATATTAAATATAAGCTTAAAAAAATTTATCTTTCAAGGATATATTTCGAGGAAACATAAATTTATAATCAATTGTCAATTGTATGATCACCGATATTATTAATTGTATGACCTATTGTAACTGTACTTGAGTTTGTTTTAATAAGATTTGACCTATAGATTGTAGCATTGTAAAAACTTTAGTGGTTTTCTTTTGCTACTCATAATTATATGTCCTTCCCCTAGTTTATATGCAAGTCCTCTGCCCTAAGGTTGCCTGGAAGAGATCGCTGTATTAGCGATAAGGCCACCTATTGCAACTGATTCAAGTTGATTGTTTTAGATTCCATTTATTGTTACTTTTGTGTATTGGTGTGCAAAAAGAGTAAATAAATAAATAATAAATAAATAAATTATAATTTTGTATACATTGTGTTTAAAATAATAATTAAATAAATAAAGAAAAAATTAAATTTAGTTAGACACACAATAGGTACTAGGTACCTACCTAAACTATCGAATATACTCGTATGTTTATAAATAAATCAAAATTTCAGAAGTTATTTTCTAAGAGATAGAGTTATTTTATTGTTAAACTTTATGATGCAAACAACCATACACGTTAAAATCTTGACAGTACAGAAGTATGCCACAAGTGCGTAATAAAGGGTATGAATGAGCCTTTGTATATCTCACAATGACACACAACGATCTTCCGCTCACACTTATACAAACGGAGAAATAAAGGCTTGTCTTTCGTCTGTTTGCCTTTTTATCCTGTTGTTCTTTTATAAGGTATTGAATATATTTTACAATGCAATGGTTGATAAAAGATGTTTAGTACTTGAAAGTACCGACTATGAAGTTATGAACAATCTAAATTAAATTACATACCTATGGCAATGTCTCTGCTTTATTGTTTATTTTAACTTATTTAGAAAAAAAAGTTTAAGATTAAAAAATATTTTTTGAAGTAAGCATAAATGTAATCATTAGTAGGTATAGAGTTGAAAACGCGAGGGACGCTTGAAAGATTATACAATGAAATAATGTTAGTCATAATATAAAAGATTACGTGCTTTAGTAGTCGTAATTGTGAAAAATAGGGTAAATACAATGTGGAAATACGTTCTCTTTGCATGCATTTGTAATATTTCATTATATTAAAATAAAAATAAAAAATAAATAAAAAAAGATACAAAAATGCAAGAATACTTTAAAAAAAATTCTATCCAGAAAAAATATAAATTTTTAAGTATACAGTCATAAAACATCTAATATCTTGACTCTTAGTTTATACCCTTGGATAGGTGCCCTTTTTGTTTATAGTATTTTGATTAAGACGGTTTACACAGTTTTCATTTTCGTTGTGAAATATTATATATAGTTTAAATATAAATGCTACGTTATTTATGATTCAAATTATCGATATATTGTTGAACAAAATATTTAATTAAATTCTCGATTTAGCAAATTAATGATGTAAAACACTGATATTAATTTCTTGTTGTTAACAAAATAGTTAATATAAAACAGCAAAACTCATCTCATCATTTTAATGTTATAAAAAAATGAATAATTATTTAAACTACTTTTAGAACCTGACAAACGACAAATTATGTAAATTAATAGTGACGTCAGAGCTTGTGACATGTGCTAATATAAATACTAGTATTTTTAATGTTGTATTATTAAGTTCTATATAACACACACACACACACACACACACACACAAAATAGAACTCTTAACGGTCCCAGTTTAGGTCGTTACATCTCGAGGAATGTCAGATAAACGGGCTGTCTTGAACTGCACTAAACGCAAGGATTAATAGCCAATAGCCAATAGCCAACGGCCTTAACTGTTCAACAAACTAGTTCTGTATATTTCCCGTTTACAATCATATAGATAATTATGCAGATTGGTCGGTTTTGTATGAAGATTATATTATTATGATTATAATATTCTGATGTTATGATGTTGTAAATTATGTCTATCGTTTGATGGATTTTTTTTGTTTAAACTAAAATTTATGTAGAGTTTTAATAAATTGATTATTAAAAAAATATTTTAGAAAGTAGGTTATAAAGGTATATATTTTAAATGTAGAGCATGGGAAAATGTTTTATCTTCTCTATATATATATATAAGAGATTTCCACGTATACATTGACTCATCACGATATCTCTGAAACTATAAGGCGCAGAGACTTGAAATTTGGTAGGAATATTCTTTTTGACGAGTAGAGGTCAGCTAAGAACCGATTTTACGAAATTCTACCTCTAAGGGGGTGAAAAAGGGGGGCAAAGTTTGTATGGGACAACATGATTCCTTGATCCAATCTACTTCAAATTTCGCATAAATATTCTTTAACAGAATTGGTTGAAGACGTGTTTCGTATTTTATCAAAATTCATCCTCTAACGATGTTAAAAGGGGGGAGAAAATTATTTTGATATAAATACTCCATAGTGATTTTGATTTAAATTAAAATTTATTTTGACACATGTTTGACAACCAATCCGTCTGTTATAAAATATTTTCCAGTATCGACGCAGGTGTAGGTGATAAAAAATATAAATTTATAATTTTTGAAATTTTAGTTAAATACCCGTGCGAAGCCGGGGCGGGCCGCTAGTCATATTATATTAGTCATTAGTCGCTTAGTACCAATCCGCTTGTCAACTTCGTAGAGAAAAAAAATTGCTTTATGGTAAGTTATTATTAACTAAAGAAAATAATTATATAACACCTTCGGTAAAGGTATGACATCATAAATCAATTATAATCCACACGAGTAGAAATGTTAATCAATCATTGTGGACGTTGACAAGTAAGATTAAATTAAGATGTAACACACCTTGTAAGCAAAAAATTGCAACTTTTATTTGGTATTTTAATCTGTACACGATATTTAATTATTATATCTAAACATATTAAAATATGTGTGTACACAATACTCATAAACACATCAAGAACTTAGTCAAACGCCTTTGAAGTCTCGTGGTGGTTTTCGTCTTTTTTCGTTCACTGAATTTTAGATATGAATATTAATTACTAATTATTATTAATTAAATTCTATAGTATAGACATATATATCGACCTCAACTTGCATATGTCAGGATTAAGAAAAGGCAAGTATTTATGACTACAAATACTAATATAATATAATCATATTTTTTTTTTATTAAGGAATTTTTATTTTTATTATCATCAGTCACCGTTAATTCAAATTCATAAATATATTTTATTTATTCTTATATTATATTTTATATAAATTTGTGAACTATTTTATTTAATCTGACATAAAAAGGAAAAATAAGTCTTCTTCGCTCCACGATACTTTTACTTTGAGAACCTGGAAAAAGCGGTAAGATTCAGGTCACTATTTTTCCTGATTTGCGGTGAGTCAAGCTAGCAAAGCCCTTCAAGACACATTTACATTTAAATAGAAACTATAAATAAGATTTTATTTCGATTCCAGATTCACGACT
Source organism: Euphydryas editha (assembly GCA_036937285.1). Taxonomy (NCBI): domain Eukaryota; kingdom Metazoa; phylum Arthropoda; class Insecta; order Lepidoptera; family Nymphalidae; genus Euphydryas; species Euphydryas editha. The sequence continues at coordinate 5,252,153 of JAUPFZ010000008.1, forward strand.
CCTTACATCCGTAGGTATATAAAATATATATATTTTAAGCTTTGAAACTGTGTATATTCAATGAAATATCTTGCATTGGGCATCTGGAATACACAGTGAATAAATACGCCTAACACTGGCAAGACGTATGCAAATAATTGCTATGAATAAACCATAATTGTAAACTCAGCAGTCAACTGCAGTGAAATTTTGCCATATGGTCAAGTACCTATGTTAAATAGATCAGAAACAGCCTACAAATGTTCTATACGACTCTGCTGGAGAATATCCTTTGGTTTTAAGAAAAAAAAAATGCAAAATTAACATATTATGGTACATAAATATTGGCAAAGGTGACTCAAAACTTTTGGTAGATGGATAGAAAATATATTATAAATCATTTAGCATTTGAAAAATAAAAGTACTCGTACGAATTTCAACTTGGGATTTGAGGTAGTTAACTTTTGGAATATTTAAATTGTCAAATACGCATAGGTCGATAAATACCTTAACCCAGAACTCCTAACCCGGTTACGGCCTAATTTTATACTCTGATCGGCATTCTTCATGATGTAATATTAAATTATAATGCCTTTCATAGTTGTAGAAATACGTCAATAAAGCTTCTAGTTGACATCCGGTTTCTTTTCATTATTTTTTAAAAGCATCGAATGTAAAATCCTCTTATACATTACGAGACATGAATGCATTGAAATGGTTCTTTGATATTTTATTTTGAGGTTTCTAGTTTTATTTTGTTGTGTCCAATTTTCTTTTATTTTAAGTTGGTTTTAAATTTCTAGTCTGTACCTATGAGTGGATTTGCTTACATCAGAAACAAAATTAAAAAAAAAACACTTTTGAATATTAGCGAAATAATCTATACTGGTCTGGGATAACAAAGGCCACGCTATTAAAAATTAAATTAAAACACATCACACAGCCCACATATATACAGCCCATATATATACCACAGCATTAGTAATGGAGAACAGAGTAGAAATAAACTATAATAGAACAGAAATAGTGATACTTAATTCAAATGTCTCGTTATTGCAACTGTAGTTTTTGTTTCTTTATTAAATGACGAGACTTCAGGAATTCTCGAGCTTAGAAAAATCAATACAAGACAGAAACTAAGACGCAAATGAATCAAATAAATCGCCATGACTTCGGAGTACACCGAAATTTTAGCGCTTACAGCGATAATTGTGTATTGAGGTCCAAGTTATAAGATTGTGTACAACTACACTAGTGTTGAATATAATATAAAGGAAAAAATGTTTACTATTCGCTGTCATTTTGATTATTGACATAAATAGAACTTGTAAACTTTTTAAAGTTGACGGTGGGTTGGCAAAGGTGGTTGGCAAAATATTTTTATAGAACCATATAAGTCTAGACCTAGACCTTTGTGTTGGTGTTATATATATTGGCGGACGTCGGAACACTATATCATCGTACTGGGTGACGTTGGTGTTAAAATTGAAATGTCCGCAAGGCGGACAAAATATATAATATAATATTATAATTATTTATTCTATTTAGATTTGTTTGTGGTTATTAAATCTTTTAAATTTTAAGCTTTTACGTCGAAAATTTAAAAACGGGTTTGCTGTGACGTCTTTTTAGGTATCGATTCACACTTTTATTTTTAAATATGAGTATCCTCTTGATATAAAATAAAACGTTTATGGTTCGCTTGTAAATTAGGACCTTTGTCGGAAATTAGTTCATATTGCTATAGTGATAACTTGATTTGCTCCATTTGCGACTGCTCGATAGAATTATGTTGGATAGTTTGAGTTACTCCAGCAGAAGTGCTTCAATTTTGATGAAATTTTTGTCACTAGAATAAAGTAGCGCAGATAGATAGATATAAGATAAAGTAGCACGTAATAGGTTCAAGCCCCAATTTAAAGTTATCAGCATCGGAATATGAGTAACTATGTATTCGAATTAGCAAATTTATAACAATATTATATATATTCACCAGAATATTTATTGTTTTGAAATAAATAGTATTAATCCTAGTGTAAACACTAGAAGGAATAACAAAATTTTAACTCCAAATTTCCGACTGCGCAAAGAAAACGTCTCCTTTCTGGGTTATGGTATTCGCATGTATAATAAAATCCCACAAACAATTTTGGAATTATCTCAACATAAATTTAAAGTTTTTATTAAATAATAGTAGTATTATACGGTGCAAGATTACTTAGTTGATAAAGATGTGTGGACTTAGTGGCGCTGTATTTCATGCAAGATATTACTAATTTTGTACTAAAATTAGTAATATCTTGCATATATATTCACACACAGTTTATATATTATTTTCAAATGAGTAACTGCGGAGTTTTTTGCCGATTCTTCTCAGCAGAATCTACATTCCGAATCGGTGGTAGCTTTACTTTTACAAAAATAATAATCACTTTAAAGTTTTAATTTGTGAAATGACGTTTTGAAGGTGCTCGTGTGGCCTATTTAAGTAAAGTTGTTTTTGATTTTTTGTTTTTGAAATTAAAATTCTTTACGTGCGACTAAGGGGGGGTAACTGAATGCTTTAGACGACGACAATGCAACGGAAACGCGTTACGGCGATGATGCGTTTATATAGAAATTTAAAGTATTGTAGCGACATCTATCTCGCCATATACGAACTAGAAGAAACTAACGAATCCTACATCCCGCCATCGAAGTTTTCAAAGCGATTGAGTATATATACAAGAACTCGACAATAAGCGTTAAGTGGCGCGTAGCCCACCAGACACACACCCGTCTGGTCGAAGGATCCTTCCTTTTCAACGGCAGTCTTTCTCTACGCCAAACTGGTGACCCCGAGCTTGAACGTCAGCGCAGCCTTCGCAAATCTACGTCATCGTGACGTCATCATCACTTCCTCAAGCTTTCGAGCAGCGAGTCATACAGCCAGCCAGCATCCACGGCTACTACGGGTATCCTGACCACTAGCATGCAGCGAACGCGCATTCCTGGTCATCACCTACAGCCTTCTCAGCGACCTTGGCACAGCACACTGCACTTCGGCCGGTCAGCAAGCAGAGACGCACTTCTCTCCTGGTCGACGCAGCAGCCAGCCACCACGCAGCACTGCACCACCCCGACTCGCTGGGGCATCACCGCAAACAGTTCCGACTCACCGTGAACTATGCGGCATCTGGTTCCGACTCACTGGAACATTCCACTGGCCCGGCAAGCATCACAAGATGTAGTATGGACGACTCAACCTGCTATCGACCTCCGGTCTCGGAGGGGGAGTGATGTAGCGACATCTATCTCGCCATATACGAACTAGAAGAAACTAACGAATCCTACATCCCGCCATCGAAGTTTTCAAAGCGATTGAGTATATATACAAGAACTCGACAATAAGCGTTAAGTGGCGTGTAGCCCACCAGACACAACACCGTCTGGTCGAAGGATCCTTCATTTTCAATGGCAATCTCTCTCTACGCCAAAGTATAATAATAATTAAATTGATGTATTTATCATGTATTATGCTCGATATAAATAAGTGTATACATATATTACTGTTGTTATATTATCAATATATACTTTTTTTTTTTTATTCTAACATGGTTTATTTATTTTAACTTAATCGTCATCTGTCACAATATCAAAGAAGTTGTATTTTCAAATTACTGTCCTTTATTTTACTGCAACGGTCAGTGAACGTTATATTGCTGGAAACAGACTTGTTCCTCTGTGAAGGAAAAGGATTGGAGATTTGGCGAATGAATTGGCGATGCTTATTTTCGCCGAGTAAGAGATAAATATTTTATAAACAAAAACAATTTTGTATGTTTCAGTATTCATGTATATGTTTCATATGTTTCAGGATTGTGCTAATCTTTTATAGTGCTAAGTTGCTCACACACGAAGGGATTCGGCACGGCGGAACATATCCGCGGACCAAATCCGGTGTCACTACCAGACGTTCGGACCGTACATGGAATGTTCATCGTGTATAGGGTTGTCAAACTTTTATTAATTAAAAATTGTAATAATTTATCACTAATTTCCTAGTTATACATTAAAAATTTTACTTTAAAACTGTTTCCTAGAACTTAACCGCCAAATATATAATACAAAAGAAACTTAGCTGATTACAAAAATTTACAAATTTTTAAACATAATAAATCAAGAAAATTTTTAAAGATAATACAACCCTAAGAAGAGTAATCTCTTTTAAATATTCGTCATTAATTTCATTTTCTTCTGTCATTTTCTCAAATGGTTGCAGATTGTCACCCACAGCCATAAATTTCTCTGTTAGCAGCACGTTTTCTTTATTATGAACTCGAAAAGAAATGGGGCTCGTAATATTTTCATTAAAATAATCTCTAATGAAATCCTCAGCATTAGGAATATGAATGAGCGGAAAATAATTATTTTAAAAGTTAATGAAAATTGATCATTTTAAATTGTTAGCCTACAGAAATGAACGTTAAGCCGATTAAGCAGTCGTACGATAATAACTTATAAAAAATTCACCTGGTGTTTATAAAATTTAAAAATTAACCGGGAAGAAGATAGACGACCGTTCTGGTGGAGTGGTGCGAGTAGTCGTCTCAACATCGGCGGTCGCGGATTCTATTCCCGCTTCGATATATATTTGTATAAATATTTGTTTTCGGTCTTGTGAGTCTCCCCACCGTTCCTCGGAGAGCACGTAAAGCCGGCTGTCCCGGTTGTTATCATAGACATCTGATAACGATTGTTACTCATGGTAGGGAAATTATCCGCCAACCCGCAGTGAAGCAGCGTGGTGGATTAAACGCCAACTTTTCTCAGATATGGAGAAGAGGCCTTTGTCCAGCAGTGGGACGTTTACAGGCTGTTTCAGTTCAGTTTATAATGAAATAATCAACGCCACCCTTATGCCTCTTTGACAGTAAATATATTTAATCAGCTTAGACGTCCTGATTGATGCCAATTATATTAGATATAATGCATGCTAATCTAAATCAAATATTTTAATTAATTTTATAATTGAAATTAACAAATACTAATGAATAAGATCGCTACAGTCTGTGGAGCTTGACTATCCTTTGATCATGATCTTTTTCATACGTTATTGTCGTAGATGATCCACTTTTTATCACCACTGAACCTTACCAAAAAAAGGTTTAGTTTCATCACGTTTCAATAGAGAATCACAAATGAGTCCACGATTTTTTAAGTTTCTTTCAGTGAGCTCGTGTGGTACCCAAATATCGAGCTTTTTTGTATAGCGAGTATTTTTTAAATGGTTCTAAATTATTTAACTATTTAATATGTGTGTATATATATACACATATTGAAAAATACCAAAACATATTGTTAACGAACGAGGAATGAGCATAGGATAGTAGCTTAAGGATGGTCCTATGTATTCTTACTTAAAGTTTTATGGAGAAATTGCTAATAGGAAATAATTGAAGTCGGTTTATATGTATTTTTTGTGAAAAAAAAAATCTTTAAGCTGTGACAGGTCGCGGGTCGCAGGCGCAAACCGCTACCATAAATTTTTTTTTTTCGCTACCCGTAAAGATTTTTTTTTACACAGAAACGCAATTGGTTTTTTTGTTTTTTTTTAAATTACTTTAACTTGTTTGCATTGAAATCAAACTGTTTTTAAAAAAGTTAAGAAGAAAATTCTTAAAGAAATATTTGATATCATCAATATCTATAGAAAGTATGGCTATAAATATTGACGTGTAAAACATTGTTCGTTTCCCAAAAGAATAGTGTCGTCAGACAAAACTATAACTAACTTTCGTCTAAAATAATGGAAGAAACTGACAAAGATTATAACAGGAAGTTGCCTACAGCTTTCTTAATAAGAAAAGACTATATTTATTTATTGTTTGATAGACATTTGTTGAAATCTTATTATATAAATGTGACTGTCTGATTCATCACCACCGCCTATACTATTTAAGCTAGATACATAAAATTTAGCCAGTAAGGGTTCTTTATAATAAATGTATGTTATTACCAAAATAAAGAAGAATTTTCAAAAATTCTGTCGGTAAGGAATAAGGGAATACAGAAACAAGGGAAGTCTGTAAGTTAGACCGGGGAAAGTTTATTTTTGAGCTATTGATCAGAAGTAAACGGACAATATGTGTTTTAGATTAGTGTTCCTTTTTTAAAATGCCATAGTTAAATTAAATATTTTTTATAGCCTTAACTTATAGATCATGATCAAATGATCAATTTCATTTTTGTATTCTTGACGAGGCGTTGGCGCAGTAGTCACAGCAAGTGGCTGATACGCTAGCGGTCGCGAGTTCGAAGCCCATACATAACAAATGTTTGTATAGAATATACAATTGTTTTTGTTTACTGTGTGTGTTTCCGGAACCTCGTCACAGGGTTCTCATATTACAGGGGATCGTTGAATCTAAAGCTTTTTTTATTTATATATAATATATTATATTTAGATTTAATAATATTATGTTTGTTTTAAAACGCTCGTGTTAGAATTTGTCAGTCCAATTTTTTACTTTATATTGTGTTAATTAACGAGAAAAGTTAAAAAATATAGTAGGTTAAGAGGTTACTAGACTAGTACTAGAGGGAATAGAGTAGCAAATACTAAAGCCAAACTCTTTCAATATTATTGAATTTATCACGATTAAAACCGTGGCAAATTTTTTGTAACTAGTAATCGCCTAATGAAATTAAATAGCATTTTTGTGGAGAAATTTATAGTTATGATTTTGAGCTGAACTAATTATAAACATGTTTACTGTATGTCAATTCGAATATATAATAAAATACCAGACTCTTATAAGGATTTACCACTTGTAACATTTAAGAAATCTTTTTATGAATTCTTATTAAATAAATTGTATTACAGTATTAATGACTACTTGAATGACAAAATATGACTAAAGTTTTTAAGTTTACTGATTGTTTCTAATTATTGTATTGGTTGTTGTTTCATTTCACTAGACATTTTATTTTTTTATTTTTTTATTGCTGCTTCATGTTACTGCTATTATTTCCATGACTTTGTATTTCACTATTGACATAATTTATCTGATTTGGACAATTGTGCAAAATTCTTTTTTTGGTTATTTTAAATATTATTATTATTATTATTATTTGCACGCCGAAAAAGTCGGTAGAATATGCTGGATAAAATGTAAATTTGATATCTTTTGTACCATATTCTCGCAAATAAAGATATTATTATTATTATTATTAACAGCCTGTAAGTATTTTGCTCCGACCGGAAATAAAGATAATTATCGTTAAGAAACTTATCACCACTGCAAAAGGTGTCAAAAATATGTTATATTCGTCAACTTACTTGAACAATTAATACGAGTTTCATATTCACTTATATTTATATTATTCTTTATTGCACAGTAAAAAAATTGTTTACAATATTTAGTAATGTACAATGAGTTTTGGCAAGGGCGAACTTATCTCTAGAAGAGATCTCTTCCAGTCAACCCATGATGATAAGAGATTAATGTTACCGCGGGGTTTGTTGTGCAAGAGAAGAAAAGAGAAAATAAAAAGACATTAAACTAAAGTTTAAAACATATGCTCAACATACTTATATAAATTAAGATACATACACTACGTATACTATATAGGTACATACAAATACGTACATACATTCATTCGTACATAAACATACATACATACATACATACATACATACATACATACATACATACATACATACATACATACATAAACTCTTTTGCAAAAAAAACGGGCACTTAAGCAAAGAACTATTTTATAGTTACTATTAGTTTGTTTGACAATTTTAGGTATTGTTATCCTAAGAATTTTATAAATTAATTAGGAAGGAATAGTTTTCATCAGTTTTATCATAACATTTTAATTAAATTATTAAGAAATAATGTTTAAGCTCAAAACACTATGATTGTACCTGCTCGCTAAATAAAAATGAAACGCGTTAATTTCTTTGTTTTTCTTGAATACATTAAAAGCAGATAAAAGTTTAGTATTGAGTGTGACCCCCTCTTGCTGAAATCACAGCTTGCATTCGTCTGGGCATGCTAGTGAGTATATCTTTTATGGTTTCTTGGGGAATACGTTCCCACTCCGCGGTAATCACATTCTTTAGCTCTCTGATGGTCTGCGGAGCCGGCTGCACTGATCTCACTCGTCGATTCAGAACGTCCCAGACATGCTCTATGGGATTGAGGTCCGGACTTCTAGCTGGCCAGTCCAAACGACGAATTCCGACTTCTAGCATATACGCATCCACACCGCCAGACCGGTGGGCGCGAGCGTTGTCGTCCATAAAAATTGAGTTTTCGCCAAGAGCGGTTAAAGCGGGTTGTGCATAAGGAATTAGAACTTCCGTTATGTATCGGTGTCTAGTCAGTGTACCGTTTTCGATGAAGACTAACTCCGTACGATCCATGGAATTTATTCCTGCCCAAAACATAACAGAGCCCCCTCTATAAGGTGTGATTTCTTCAAAACATGCCTCTGCAAAGCGTTCTCCTCGCCTACGTAGCACTCGCCGATGTCGGTCTTCACCATGCAGAGATATCCTGGCTTCATCGGAGAACAATACCCTATCCCAGTCTTCATGAGTCCATGACACACAATTTCGAGCGAAGCTAAGCCTGGCAACTCGATGTCCACGGAGTAATTTAGGGCCGCGTGCCGGGCGATGACTGTGTATATTAGCAGCGAGAAGCCTCCTCCTGACCGTCCATAGACTAATTTGCACATTTCTTAGTTCTTCGAGGGTGTTCTTGAGGTCCACATAAGAAGATTTGCGATTTCGCAACGCTTGACTAAATAGAAAACGATCATCCCGTGGTTCGGTACATGTCTTTCTGCCAGAACCAGGCCTTCTCTTGACGGAACCGGTCTCTTAATAGCGCTGCCAGGTCCTTTGAACTGTCGACCGACTCACATTTAGCCTCTGAGCCACGAAGCATTGACTGCAACCTTCTTCAAGCAGCGCAATAATTTTGCTCGCTTTTATCACTTTATCTACCATTTTCGAGATTGCTAAACAGCAATAACAATACTTTTAAATGTCAAGGACACCAGATAATTTAATAAAAATTGACAAAAAGTTAATTAGAGTCGATATTAACTATAGGGAATTCGCGCCACAAAATGTAGTTAAAAGTTATTTTCTTTGAAAACCAGGCTCAGTCCAAAATTTGAATTTGGAATGTACTCTTATAAACATTATGGCACTTTTATAACTGGCCAGTAACATGTTCAAATGAATAAAACCTTTTTGGTATTTTATTTTTTTCAGCCAGGAAGAAAATCGAAACCGCCCGTTTTTTTTGCAAATGAGTGTATATACATAGATACATACATATATAGAGACATAAACATACATACAAAGATACTTTCGACGTCTCATAAATTCTTAGTCACTTCGGAGTGAAAATGAATTTTTAATTTATCTTTGAAAGCATATATTGAAGTGCTTTCTTGAATCTCTTTCGGAAGTTTATTCCACAAAGTTGCAGCACGTACAGTAAAGGAATTAAGTAGGAACTTAGTATTACATTTAGGGACTTAGAGCATCGTTGTGATGGAAGACCGTCTAGAGCGTGTTGGGGCAGGGAGAAGTTTGATACGGGATCTAAGGTAAAGAGGTGAATTTTGATCATGGAGTATCTTATAAAGAGAAGAAAGGATGTGCATATCTCGGCGAAGGCGGATTGGAAGCCACTTAAGTTGACTACGAAAATAGGAGATGTGATCATATTTGCGTAAACCAAAAATAAAACGAATTGCTAGATTTTGTAGTCGCTCTAATTTGTTAAGTAGCTCCTGAGTCACATCCAAATAGCACACATCTGCATAGTCAAGGATGGGTAAAAGAAGGGATTGCGCAAGCAAAATTTTGGTTTTAAAAGGGAGAAAGTATTGAAGACGCTTAAGAGAGTGAAAGGTGTAGTGCATCTTTTTGCTGACCTCGTTGACATGAGCTATCCAAGACAAGTTGTAGTCTATAAGCAAACCTAAGTTTCTTACTTTATCACAATAAGGGATTGGTGTGCCACAATACATTATAGAAGGTACTGCAATCCAGTCGATCCGGTTTCTTAAACGGCTGCTACCAATAATTATTGCTTGAGATTTTGCCGGGTTTATAAGAAGTCCGAACGATTTGGCCCATCGATTTATAGCAGCAAGGTCTTCGTTTAAAAGATCGATAGTCTCATGCAACTCAGTCAGCTCAAAATGACGGTATAATTGTAAATCATCTGCATACAGATGGTAGGAAGAAGAAATAGAATGTGAAATGTTGTTAATAAAAATAGAAAACAGTAACGGAGAGAGAACGCCACCTTGTGGGACACCAGCAGTAAGATTTAACCAGTCTGATGAGCTACCATCAGATGTTACAGACTGCTGGCGTCCAGAAAGATATGAATGGAACCAGTCAATGGTAGTAGATGATATGTTAACGGCACGAAGAGTGCCAAGAAGTATGTCATAATCAACAGAGTTGAAGGCACTACTGAAATCCAACAAAATCATTGCGGTGAGCTTGGTATTATCCATAGCCCATCGAATATCCTCTGTTACATTCAACAGCGCTCCAACAGTGCTGTGAGATGGACGGAAGCCGGATTGGTAAGGACATAAGAGACAGTTGGAGATTAAATAAGAATAAAGTTGTTTGTGGACTATGGATTCTAGGACTTTGGACAATATGGGAAGGATAGATATTGGCCGGTATTGAGAAAGGCATGTGGGATTGGAGGTTTTCGGAAGTGGTATGACAATTGCTCTCTTCCACAGTGATGGAAAGACATTACATGAGAGTGAGAAATTAATAATGTGAGTGATTACAGATGCAATGTTATCCAGCACGGGAAGAATCATTTCAAGGCTGAGATTGTCACTACCAATGGCCTTGGTGGAGATGGAGCGAACACACTTCTTTACATCATCTACCGAGACTGATCTGAAGAAAAATTGAGGCAGGTCGGGTGGGACCAGATTATTTAAGAAAGAAAGAGTAGAAGTTTTTACAGTGGTGTCTAATGTTATAGGTGGAGTAACGAAGTGAGAATTTAGAGCATTAAGATCCACTGAGCTTAGACAGGCTTCAGTGGGTTTGCCCACCCCTAACGACCGTAAGAATCTCCAAACTTGTGCTTGGGTTAGATTCTGAATTGAGTCATGAATGTAGCGGCGTTTAGCATCCCTACACAATCTGTTGCAGAGGTTACGCAAAATTAGTACTTACCAAAATTTTCAGGAGTAGGGAGTTTTTTATGTGCAATTTTAGCTCTGTCACGCTTAGCCATGGTCTTCTTGATGACAGGAGTTAACCACGGAGCTGGAGCACGCTTTATCCGTACTGGTCTTATGGGGGCATGTATGTCGTATATCTTAATCAGTTCAGAAGTTAATGATTCGACCATGGTATTTATGTCATTTGCAGTGAAAATAGATGACCAATCGATGTTCATCACATCCTCTCTTAATCGTTCCAGATCCATTTGCTTAAAATTGCGCTGAAGAAAAACTTTGCCTCTAATCTTAGGAGGGCGCACTTTGTAAGTTAAAAAAATTAGGTCATGGTAAGAAAAAGGGGATGTCATTTGTCCATGGGATAGAACAAGATTGATATTAGAGACAAAGGCTAAGTCAATAAGGGATGGACGACAGTTAGGAAAGTAATGAGTAGGATTATTCATAGGAATAACGTGCAGATTGACGGACGAGGTAAGCATATATAACGTTTGTGCTCTGATGTCATTTTTTAGAAGACACGTGTTAAGGTCACCCATACATATTACGTGTTCATAATTAGGAACCAGGCTGTCTAGAATATCTTCCAGATTTTTAAAATAATTTATTTTATCATTAGGACTGTAAAGAACTCCCAGAAGAATTTTTTAATGTATAGAGAATCTTAAAGGCTTCATATTTCATGTATATTCTATTTAATATCACGTTTCGATGCTTTTTCAAGTCAATTAATAACATTTTAACGGAGTTTCAGGATTAAATATGCTAAGTTAATATTCGACCTCATTATGACAGTAAAATGATTTAAATCTGTAAATTGAATTGATAAATATAATATGAACAATTATTATTATTAATTGTATATTATATTATTAATTGTATTTTATATCCAAAATTACATTGAAGTGTATAGTAATATCACTAGTAATTTTATGTAGTATAATAGTAATTGTATATATTTTTTTAATTGTGTTCGCGTGGTGATATCACCTATTATCATATTTGAATGTGAAATGTTTGGCGTATTTCGATAAGTGAAGCGTTTTATTAAAACAACCTGTACCATTTGGGCTATCTTGTAAGGTATATGTATATAACGACTCTTGTTTCTTAATAAATAAACTGCTATATAGATCTACAACCACGTCATGTACGAGGGTGCGTTTTTAAGTTCGTGGAATGATAGGGTTGGAGGGGGTGATTAGGTTCATTATGATCGTAACGTGTTTAGTGACTCATAATTAGTATAAATACGAGATTTCATTGTTATTAGACTATTAGTCTTTGAGCTATCGCCAACCAAGCAACATAATCAGGAGTGAAAAGTGAAATATGGAAAAATTCGAATATCGTGCCGTTATAAAGTTCCTTACCAAGCAAGGAAAATCAGTTGCGACCATAATGGATGAGATGTCATCGGTTTACGGTGACTCTTGTCCAGGATAAACCACGGTGTACAAGTGGCACAGTTTGTTAAAAAAGGAAGGGAATCCCTTGAAGACGACCCGAGGCCGGGCAGGAGCAACTTGTACTCGACGATGCTCGACTAAAGAAGAAACAACTCGCAGAAATGGTTGGAGTATCCGATACAACTATTTTTAAAATCCTGCACGATCATCTTGGCATGACTAAGGTCAGCGCAAGATGGTTACCGAGAATGCTTACACCGCCGCAAAAACAACAACGCGTAGAGTGTTCACGTGCATATTTGGACCTCCGCAATGAAGACAAGGATGGTGTATTGAGTCGAATTGTTACTGAAGACAAAACTTGGGTTCATCATTATGAACCTGAGTCGAAACAAGACTCTATGCAGTGGCATAAAAAGCGCACACCACCCCCCAAGAAGTTTAAGGTGTCACAGTCAGCTGGGAAACTCATGGCAACGGTCTTTTGGGACTCAGAAGGAATATTATTGATCGATTATAAAGATAAAGGTGTTTCTATAACCGGAGAATACTACGCTTCAATATTAGAGCGACTAAAAGAAGCCATTAAACAGAAAAGATGGGGAAAATTGATGAAAGGTGTGCTGCTTTTGCACGACAATGCGCCCGTCTACAAGAGCCGCGTTGCGTGGCTGCCCTGCTTAAAGTGGGCTTCGATATTTTGAACCACCCACCCTACAGCCCAGACCTGGCACTGAGTGATTATTAACTCTTTCCAAAAATGAAAAAAGAGCTACGGGGTAAAAAATTTACCACCGATGATGAAGTTAAGGAGGCAGTTTCAGCGTATTTTGAGGACAAAGACAAAACATTTTTTTATGGGGGTATAAATAAATTAATTGAAAGATCTGAAAAATGCGTCCGTCTTGCAGGTGAATATATTGAAAAGGAAAAATAATTTGTTTTTTTTTTATTTTAACCCCTTACCCTTCATTTCGCGAACATAAAAACGCTCCCTCGTACATGTTTTGATTAAAAATACCTAACCCACCTATACCAGGTGGTGTCCTGTCTTACTTTTTTCTTGTCCTCCCTCCTGATACCTTTTCTTCTTCCTCCTTATTCTCTACCTCCCCCTTGAACCATTTCTTTTGGATTTTCCCGAAAACTGTAGGTTTTGGAAGTCAGATCGCAATCTCCCCATATACCTATAACCACCCTTTGCTACACAAATGGTTCAAAAAAAGGATATGCTGGGTAAGTTTAGGGAGTCACTACTAAACGACACGCAGGCATATCATACTACATATATTAACAAGAGTTACAGTGACAAGTACGGACACGAATAAAGACGCTATTACCCAGACGAAAACTCCGCTTTTCAACGTGGAATATTGGCTCACAACCAGACAATTTTGGGAACTTGAAGATGTACACATGAGACGTCAGACGGTCAGTGCTAGTTCACTTTCCTTCAGGAAATTGCCTGGAAGGACAATAAGTCACGTAACATCGGACAGGGTTACCAGTTTGTATAATATAATAATGTTGAAATCTACGTTTCTGACACGATACAAAACGCCATATCACAGCTTAAAGGCTTTATGGTTAAATTAAAAATATCTTTTTCCTTCCTTCGTTCGGTTTGATGGCTTTCAATAATGACAAAATAACACAAATGATTTCGCAAATGTGTTTTAAACGGTGAATACACGGAGGAGATCTATCGGCGTCGTCGAGATTATAATCTGCGTTTTATTTCAAAGAACAAATAGAAGTATTACAGTTAAAATATCTGTTTGATGTTCAAACTTAATTATAAAACTAAATTATTATTTAAATGGTGTAAATAATCCGCTTTGTCTATTATTTTATTTATAAATTCCAGCAGAAATGTGAGTGAATAAAATTTCTTTATTAAGGCTTCTTTAGAAATTTGTTCGTTTCTAATCATAAACTTAAGGATAATCCTAATGATATTTCTGAGCTAAATCGTTTTACTAATAGACAGCAACGAATAATTTTTGTTTACTAATGAGACGGGGTGAATCGTTAGCATTAAAAGGGTTATTTAATTACTGGACACTAGTTATATCTCGTAGTTTTACTTAATATAAGATAAATAATAATAATAATAATAATAACTCTTTATTGTACAAAAAAGCAACATAACATACAAAAATAAAAAATAAAAAATAGGAAATAAGTACAAAAGGCGGCCTTATCGCTAAAGAGCGATCTCTTCCAGGCAACCTTAGGGCAGAGGAAATGGTATGCAAATGGTATAGGTGTACAGCTTTATTAATAACATATACAATACATATAGACAATAGAAAAAAATTAATAAAAATATATACGTACATATATAATACATATAGATAGATGTAATAAGGAATTGTATCATATGATTTAAAGTGACGAGAGGAAATGATTATACGAGCGTGACTGAATACATAAAAGTAAAGGATTAAAATTGAAGGAAATGGTTTTTTACAGATTTTTTAAAATTTTTTAGGGATTGAGCACGTCTAATGGACAAGGGTAGGGAGTTCCAAAGTCGGGCAGCTTGAACAGTAAATGATTTTGTAAGGAAATTAGTAGAGTGGGAAGGAATTTCAAGGAGTAAATTGTCATTAGAACGTAAGCTTCGTTCATGAGAATCGTTGAGAAACTTAAACCGCTCTTTTAGGTAAGAAGGAGTAGCAGGATTGAATAATATGCAGTATAAAAGAGTAAGAATATGAGTATTCCTGCGAAGGCGGATTGGGAGCCACTTGAGTTTGTTGCGAAAATTAGAGATATGATCATATTTGCGTAGGCCAAATATGAAACGGATACATAAATTTTGAATGCGCTCAAGCTTATTTAATTGCTCCTCAGTAACGTCAAGGTAAGAGTTGTCAGCATAATCAAGAATAGATAAGAGAAGACTATGTGTAAGAGCAATTTTGGTGGAAGTAGGAAGAAAATTTTGCAGTCTACGTAGTGATCCGACAGTAGAAAAAACCTTTCGACTTATTTCACAGATCTGTGGTCCCCAAGAGAGAGTTTGATCAATTAGAACACCTAAGTTAGTCACATTCTCGCTGTATGGAATTACAATGCCGTCAAAAAGTATAGGAGGTAATTGTGATTTATTTATGCGAGAAATAAATTTAGAGCTTCCTATTATAATAGCTTGTGATTTCCTTGGATTAATTGCTAAGCCAAAAGACCTGCTCCAGTTAGTTACTTCTAATAAGTCATGGTTAATACGTGAGACAGCTTGTGGTAGCTCAGCAATAGTACAGTGAGTGTAGATCTGGAGATCGTCAGCATAAAGGTGATAGAGAGAAGATATAACTTTACTGATAGGATTGATGAAAATAGAGAATAAAAGAGGAGACAACACGCCACCTTGCGGTACGCCAGCACTGACAGTAGTCCAACTAGAAAAGGAGTCGTTGACTCTAACTCGTTGCCGACGACCATGCAAGTAATTTTGAAACCAGTCAGTTACCTCAGGAGATATGTTAAGAGTACGTAAAATGTCTGATAATAAATCAAAGTCCACGGTGCTGAATGCATTACTAAAGTCTAGAAGCGTCAACACCGTAACTCTTTGATTATCCATATTCGAACGAATATCATCAGTGATTTTGATCAATGCAGTAGTCGTACTATGACCTGGACGAAAACCAGATTGGAAAGGGTTAAGAAGATTATGATTTAGGAGGAAACGGTTAAGCTGTTGATGTACAAGACGCTCAAGAGCTTTAGAGAGATATGGGAGAATAGAGATAGGACGATATTCAGATAAAGAACATGGATTATTTTTTTTAGGTAAAGGAATAACATCGGCATTTTTCCACGCCAACGGAAAGGAGCTAGAAGAGATGGAAAAATTAAAAATAAATGTTATAATAGGACACAGGATGTCGATAAGAGGGATAATCATAGTACGACTAATGCTGTCCGACCCAACTGAATCAGATTTAATCGCGAGAATGTTGCTCTTAACATCACATTCGGAAAACTGACTAAAAACGAAGGTAGGAACATCCGGAGTTGGCAAAGTTGAAAGCTGATTTTTTGTATTTAATTTAGTTGCGTCATCTATGACAACAGAAGAGGAAAAGTGCAGATTCAATGCATTGAGATCTAAATTTTGAGAATTAGTTTGATGAGGTTTACCAACTCCTAGCGATTTAAGAAAATTCCAGACTTTACTAGAATCTTCTTCTGAAACTGATTTATGAATATGGCGCCGTTTTTCATCTCTACACAGCCTATTGCAACGATTCCGGACCCTCACATATTTCTCCTTATTGCGTTCACTGGGCTCAATTCTATATTTAGCCTTAGCACGGTTCTTTCTCTTCTGTAATTTCTTAATCTCAGGTGAAATCCATGGTGCTGGAAGATGTTTAATTTTTACAGGCCGAATGGGCGCATGAGAATCATACAGCTGGGTTAATAGTGAGTTAAAAATTTCTACCTGATTATCAATTGTACTCGCACTATAAACCGCAGACCAATCAATTTTAGTTGCATCTTCCCGTAAGCGCTCCAAATTTATTCTACCAAAATCTCGCTTTAGAAGAACTTTGGATTTTATTTTAGGAGGTCTAAGTTTATAAGATAAATACAAAAGATCATGATAGGAGAATGCGTTAGCAGCACATTGACCATGTTTTGCAACATGGTCGATTGAAGAGACAATAATCAAATCTAGAAGTGAGGGAAGACGGTTAGGAAGAGTATGAGTAGCAGACAAGGGTAAAATATGTAAGTTAGTTGCATTGACAATAGTATTTAGACGAGAGGACCGGTGATCGTTTTTAAGCAAACATGTGTTGAAATCGCCCATGATCACTGTATGACTATATGAAGGAGTAAGATTTTGAATCAAGGTTTCAAATGACGAAAAGTAGTCAATAGTGAGATTTGGACTATAAAAAACTCCGAGAAGTAATTTCGTATGTGAAAATAATATTTCAATAAAAAGATGTTCAGCTCCACCACCAGTCTGAGGCTGAGAAATGTCAATAATGTTGTATGGAATATGAGAACGAAGGTATATAGCAACCCCTCCACCTGGCCGACCAATGCGATCATTGCGGATCAGATGGAATCCCGGTAAGGAGAAAGAAGTAGAAGGTAAGAAAGGCCTCAGCCAAGATTCAGATACTAATATAGCATGAACATGATTATTATTACTAAAGGTAGACAAGAAATCGGGATAATGTGCAGGAATACTCTGTGCATTTATGTGAACTGCATTGAAGTTTTGAAAACAACCAGAGAAATGAGAATTCAGGTTGTCACTTAAGCAAGGAATGCTGTGAAAGCTATCGTCACTACAATTTTCACTTGAAGATGATGATAAAGAGAAAAATTCATCATAATCATTTAAAAAAGACATTGACTAAAAATATATGAAGTACCAATATAATATAACTAGATATAATTAATAAACAGAAATATATATTTATAATGTATATGCGTATATGTACTGAATAACAACAATAAATAGCTATTAAAATTAAGATAAATAAAATTAAGGGTAACAATAAATTTATAAAAAATATATTTATATATATATACTCGTATATATATAATAAAGTTATTAAAAAACCATTTAACTCACCCGCCAGCTGCAAGGATAGAATTATATTATTTATAGTATAAAATCAAAACAAAAAAATAACAAATCAAAAATGACACATAAAACATAAAATAAGAAAATAACAGTATTATCAAAAAATGTAGATTATATAATAGAACAATGTCACATTACTATAGATAACAAAGTTACGATCCTGTCAGTAATCAGCCGTTATTATTGTGTTACCTTACACCACATCATTAAAACTGTTCAACGTGGGGGTAGTCACATAAAAACTATGTATGACCACCAACTTGTAAACAAAACAAAAATAAAAATAAAATTTAATAATATAAGAGTGAAATAATGTATATAAAGTATAAATTTAAAAAAAAAAATATATATATATATATATATATATATATATATATATATATATATATATATATATATATATATATATATATATATATAAAGTGATGTAACAACCTCAGAGTTCAATAAAAACTAAATCAAAATAACTAAGTTATATAAGTTACAAAGTATACAAACGAGTGACTTATTTTCTTATCGGTCTCTTAGAACGAGATGCTATTCCCTTGCAATCCGTCGTCTTAGTAACAGCAGCGATTTTTTGTACTGGTGACTTGACCACATCAGTGAGTGTGACATTTGGAATTTCATCGAGGTCAGGCAGCCATTCAGCCCTATAACGCAATCCATCAGGAGCCATGATATGGATGTAACCATCTCGTGTCCAACATTTGTTAACACCAAAACGCTCCCGAGCCGCAAGGAAGGCATCATGTCGTGGCTTTGTCAAAAATTCGGACTGCGTGACTCCAGTTCCCTTAAGCTTTGCTTTCGCAAACCACACTTTATCTCTAACGGCCAGGTCATTGAACTTAATGACTATTGGGCGGGGTTTCTTGCCCGAGGAGCGGCCAAGCCTGTATGATGACCTTATACTAGCACTAGAGAAATTCGCTAGATTTAGGTTCTCAGCGACGAGACTGGTGATGCGAGCTGACACGTCCTCCGACTTGTCCTCTGGTACCCCATGAAAGAGAAGCATCTTGCGCCGTGTGTTCATAAATATTATTAAATGTATAATAATGAACATATCAATAGTTAATATATTTGTCAAAAAGTCACAAATTTTACGCGCCGTTTTACATTAAAATCTTAGACAAAAATAAAATCATTATTTCTCTCTATAATATTATTTTAAATAAAGGATATAATAAATAAAGGTTATAATATTAATAAGGATTTTTCGGATCTAGAATAGGGTTTTTAACGAATTAAAACGTGCTGCTACTCAATTCGACACAACTCGATAATAGATAAACTCTAATACGATATTAACTTATTATAGTTTCTATTTATTTTAATCCGAGTGTAATTCGTTCTTCCTGATCACTAAAATCTATATCGACAAGAAGAATTTAAGAAAGTTTCCTTTTATAAAAAAATTGTGTATCAATATTTTACAAAAAACTCTAAATTTCAACTAACGTCATCATGTCTTAACTTATTTTAATCCTATTTGGTATCACTTATACTTCTCTAAAGTAATAAATTAAATTATGTAGTTGAGAAAGAGTATATTTATGAGATCCTTGTGATCAAAGTCAAATGGATCAAGTTATATAACAAGTATATCCATTAATTATAAGCTACATTTCGTTAGGTAGAATGAAATGTAGAAAAAGGGTTATGACAAGACGTATTTGACGTACCTTTACAATAAGATTTTAATTTTTTATTTTTTTATAGTATAGGGGGCAAATGGACAATCGGTTCACCTGGTGGTAAGTAAAAGAGACATCCATAGACAACCGCCACATTAGAGGATTAGCAGGTGCGTTGCCGGCCTTTAGGGAGGGGAGAGATATTCCACTGGATCTGTGGGGGGAGGGGAGGGATGGGCTCCCCGAAGATACGAGTATAAATAATTTATTTAGTACAAGCTTTCACCTACAACTTCGTTCGCGTTAAATTTGAAAAGGATTACAATTTATATGTTTTTGAATTTTTTCCCCGCTAAAAAGTTATCCAAATTCTGGAAAAAGTGGAAGTCTGTAGAGGCAAGATATGGTGAGTACGGTGGATGACGGAGAACTTCCAACCCCAGCTCTTTAAACTTGGAGACTGTCTGCTGTGCAGTATGAGGCCGCGCATTGTCGTATAGGACAAAAGCTGGTTGGAGACGTGCGAGCTTCCCCATCACTGTGTTTAGTTCTTCACAGTACACATTTGCAGTAATGCTCATGCAATAAGAAGACAACACACGCACACACGTACGCACGCAAGCACGCAAGCACGCACGCACGCACGCACGCACGAACGCCCGCCCGAAAGCGAATCGATCCCGCGACCGCCGGTGTTGAGGATAGCATACTCGATGATAGCACCACTATCGTCTATTCGTTCTATCGTCAATTAGAAATTATTTACATAATATTATTTTATGACTGTTTATTTTTTGTTTTAATTATTAAAATATTTTAAGAAAGCTTGATTCAGAAAAGCTGTACCTAAATATAATATAATGTAAAAAGACATTTGCTCAGTCGTGGGTGACTTACACTAATATGTATAAGTGGATACCGCGTGTTCGAAGTTCAATTATAATTTAATTTACTTTAAATTTTTTCTTGTACTGTAACTATTTGTTAATTACTATGACGTGTGGTCTACCTATCAGAATTCAGATGATAGAGTTCTTTGACAAATAGACAGACAGATAGCGCAGTCTTAGTTACAGAATGCTGCTGGCACTATTTACGACGGAACACAAAATTAACTGGCACGTAAAAATGATTTTTTTATTTACATAGCAGCTCATTTTGTTATCACGCCTAGACGAATTTTGTTACTACTAAGATATGTACGTATTAACATTTATTGCTTTAGCTAAAAGGGCAGGCGCTACAATAATTAAATTCTCACGAAATGTCTTAGTTTCGTTAAGAAAAGGATTTTATTGTAGTATTGAAATGATCAGTACGTGTAACCTAATTTTAATTGATAACGTTAACCCAATTGTGTCTTTAGGAACGGTAAAGATAGGACAAGAGATTGACGGGACAGACAGATAGGACAAAAAGAAGTACCTATCTTGTTTTTTTTTTTTCGTACTGTAAGACGCACTGTATGATAAGATGCAATTATGAAACTTTTAAGAAAACTTTTAGAATATTTTTTTTCTTATTCTCTAATGGATTAGAAATTTTATTTTTTGTTAACATAACTCGTTCTACGGTTCTAGCAATATTCAGTTCATCTACACTTTGAGTAATATCATTCGTCTATTTAATGTTTTAAAAATACGGTACTTTGAGTTTTTTAATTTTTTACTTTAAAAAAATTTATAATACTTAACTATAATATTTGTTTGTTCTGAAAAGTTACAGGCTTTAAAACATTAGACTATACTTTGTGGGACCATCAGATAATACCAAATTTAAAGCAGTTAAAACTAAGCAATCGCCATAATTTAGTGCCAGGCTTTAAAATTTTAGGTAGTAAAATAAATTATTTTTATATCAGTTTATTTTTCAAATTTTTTTTTTTTGATGTATTTTTATAATATAATGTATGTTTTTATATGTGTTATTATATACATTTTATTTTTTAATTATTTCGATGGATGGATTAATGGATCGAAATTTTTAGCCATAGAAAGTTATGATTTTCAAACCTGGTCAACGATATGTATATGAAAGTCATTATTATTCAATTTTTTTCAAAGATATATCATTTTCGTTTACTAGCAAGCAAACGTGGTAAATGAATTTACTGACTCGTGTAAAGATATCGTTTGGTCGTTTGATGGTGTGAATATAATATGGTCTTCGACAGGTTTACTTGAGGACCTACTAACGACGCTTTGGTAGTTTTTTAATGTCATTATGGTCAGAGATAAAAATTTTACACTCTAATCCAGATCTGGAGAATTAACTTATGAAAGTTTCTCTCAAATCATACTCTAACATACATTATCAGATCCCCTTAATATTATCCTTGCCAATAGGTACCTTATTATTTTTTAGTTGTTGGATTGCTTCTTTAGTATTTTATAGGTTGGTTTCGGTATATCGTTCTTGTTAAGCCCTACTAAATGTATATACCTACTATATGTACCAGGGGTATGACAATCGTATTTCTAATTTTTTAGATTTATTTTATAGATTTTAACTTCATTATATACATTACGTCATAAAATATTTAATGAAATAAGGCTAACGGCTACTCAAATTTATTTATAATTCATTCAATTTCAAACGAATTCTCGTTAATAGCCATTCTTAAATTAAATTCCATTGGTACTATGAGTATATTATTCTATGCAAACGCTCCAATGAGTTTGTACAAAGTAATTTCACAGGATCTATTAGCATTCTTGTGACAGAATTTTGTAAATTGTATTTAAACAGCTATCGGGCTCTGGAAGAATTTTAACTACCGTACCATAAAGTTAATAGTAAACAATTAAGGTGGAACATTGTGTAATAGATAAAATGAATTTATTTTCTTTTGATAATGGAGAGAAATAAATATAAATAATACGGATTTTTTAAATAATATAATTTATCCCACAGATTGAAAAAAAATCTCTTGTAAGTACACTAGACAGCTTACAAATAAAAGATTGATACTTTGCGATATTAATAGTTTTTTTTTTAAATCGATAATGACAATGTAAAGTCAAAAATAATATATCACTATTGCTGTTATTTTATGTTATTTTTTTCCATTCTAAAGTGGGATATGAAGCTATTTTTAAGACAATACCATCTGTCTATCTATAAGGTCGACAGTCAAATTTTATATCTTCAAACAGACCCAGTTATTACGGATTTTTGCCTGAGTTTACAAAAAAGGAGGAAAGATAACACACACACAAAAAAAGAAGGAACACAACACTGTTGAAACATGTTTTTTTCTTAATAGATATATTGTGATGTTATCTGTTTTTACATTATTTTAAAACGTTAAGGTTCACTATTTTGCTGATTGAATGAATTAATCCTATTATTGTACCATAATTGAAGCGGTGACTATGAGTAGGTATATTACGTTACTAAGGAGAGAAATGAGACATTGAAACCTGGATTTATAGTGTTATTCTGTGTAACATACGAATTATTACAAGTAAATTGTGAGGTTAAACTATGTGATCTGTCATAACTTTGACGTTTAAAAACAATATTATTTGCATCGGGACGAAAATTGACACATGCGCTCTAAATTAATTTATCATTTGGTCGGGAAGCAATGTGGCACATTCATCCCTAAAATTATAACTGAAAATCGAACGTTCAATCCAGGCGTTATAAAAAGTATTTTTCATATCTTTAGATGTCTTTCCATTCCATACGTACAAAGTCAACTAAACGGTGAGCGACGTATAACCTAGCTAAAAAACTAACATCAAAACTATATTCCTTACTTTAATTAATACGGATAGAAATAAAATAAATTTCATTTGAACCCCTTTTTATTAGACTACTTTAAGTTATGAAAATAAAGTGATTATTTTATTGGGTTTGACAAACTTCCGTTTAAACAACGTTGTACATCTCTGCCCCCGATAATTGAAAAGATGAAACCAACGACTTTTCAGAAATTGAGTTAGACGAGCATATATTTTATTAAATATTATATTATACATACATATTGCCGGAAAAGAGCCTTTACCAATTATTTTTATGTTTTTCTGTCTAACTCCGTTGCTAATGTGAAAAAAACAAATTACTTCGAAATGAAATTGAAAAACGAATTTAGCTTAATATGTTTTGAAATATTTTTCCGAGATAGATTTTTTTTTTAATTTGTGGGTTCGCCTTCATTAAAAAATAAAAATTAGTATCTTTGCCATATTGTCTTTTTCGCTTATTGAACTGGCATGAAATATATAAAACTCTGTTATACGTTTACCTACATGTTTACCTACTGAAACCTACCCGTACAACTTCATTATAGATGTCAGATAAGTTATCATTATTTTATGAATAATGTTCCGTTTTTTTTTTAATTAGCAGTATTAGTAACAATACACTAAAAAGCAGTAACAGTCTGTAAATGTCTCACTATTGAGCTAGAGAAGGGTCACACAATAAGGTCACATACGGTTTGGGAACCCCTAATTAATAAATAATATCAAGTACATAATCTTAAAATATAGTAACTAAACTCGGATGAAATCGTGAACATCTAGTTTCGTAGTTACAGGTAAAACGATTTTTATATATCTAATAAAATATTAATGTAGAACGCGATCACTTTTAGTGGAACGATATTACATGAAAAGTTACGAAAACTTTGGAGCTAGTATACTCTACTCTACCCTTCTTAGACTGTCTATACGTTTCTTTATACTAATATGATCTTAATATAAGAATTGTACCAATATTATGTTTCTTCGTAAGAAGTAAATAGAAATAAGAATAACAAAAGAAATGTAGATGACGATAGTCGTCGCCATTCCTTCCGTATTTATTTTATTTATTTATTAAATAATATCAATATTACTTACTTAATTTCATATATATACAAGTAACCGTTAAAGACATACTTAACAAAAATTATTGTCTACTATAAATTACTTTTATTATTTACTGTATGTATAAATCGCTTGAATATATTTTAAGTTAACCATTTCGACAAAGCTATCGCTTGTCGTTGTTTTTGCTATAAATATTTCGATACTAGCTGCTGCCTGTGACGTCTTCTGCGTGAACGCTATTAGATTACACGTTGTTACAGAATGCGTTGAAGAAATAAAGATTCACTGCTCGTTCCCCGTAGGTGATAGCGTGATAATATGTAGCCTATATGTTGACCCGACTTCTTAATAATATTCGTGCCAACTTTGAAGTAAATCCATGCAGTACTTTTTGAGTTTATCCCGGACATACATACAGACAAACAGACAAAAATTCTAAAAACTATATTTTTGGCTTCGGCATCGATTGTAGATCACACACCAAGTAGGTATTCTTTTAAAAAAAATATTCAATGTACAGTTTTGACTTTCCTACCATTTTATTATATGTATAGATAATAATAAGTTTTTAAAAAATGACAGAAACAGTAATACTAAACCATTTTCCATAAACGATTTTATCCACGTCTAGGATTCGTTTTAAATAAATGCTAGTTCAATTTCCGATCGGAGCAAATACTTATTTATATTTATACAAATACTTGTTTCTGGTCTGAATATTTCTTTTTTGTGGTGTGTGCTCCACCACCATCTCCTCCACTGTGTTTCGGAGAGCAAGTAGAGTCATCAGTCACTTTTTTTTAAAAATAATAAACATATATTAATATCCACTAATCCGCAGAGGAGAAACAAGGCCGATTATGCATTAACCCTTCTCCTATATTGATAGAAGGCCTTTGCACAGAAGTGGGACGTTTCAGATTAACGGATTATTTCGAGCATAGCTATATAATATACTTTATAAATGACAAACTAGAATTTAATATACATACATAATTTTAAGCAATAGTGACAGTTTTGAACAATCAACCGCCAGTTTATTCATAAGCATAATTATGTAAACCAGACCACAATGACAAGGGGCAAGTGATTATCATATCAAAAAGAGCGCTGTTTCGGTCGACTTTAAAGACAAACATGATTTTGAATGTGATTATCTATATTTTTCTTGATATAATTTTTGTATTGATATATATTCATTTAATTAAAAGTCTAAAACGGATTTTATCGCGTTTATTTCAAATTACAGTTTAACAATATTTTATTTTAAATTATTTCCCGACGTTTCGGACACTCTACAGCGTCCATAATCTCGGAGGACTGGGGTGGTGGGTGTCCGAATAAAAATTCGCGTAAATATAAGAGAACAGTATTGATGTATATTACTGTAAAAACATAATTATAAAATCTTGAAATCCTAATTTTATTTGTAAATCTTACGATTTATTATTATGTTACAGTTGGTTAATATCAGGATTTTAATAATAATAGATTTTTTTTTTCAGTTTTACCATAGCAAATTAGTATATCCTGGGATTCACAAAAGACAATAATTAATTCTATCTTACTGTAAAACCCTTGATGATGAATCTTAAAGAAAATACACTAGAGATTAAACAAAAAAATAAAATCTAGTGTCACTAGCCTACA
The DNA here is from genome assembly GCA_036937285.1 of Euphydryas editha. Classification (NCBI taxonomy): domain Eukaryota; kingdom Metazoa; phylum Arthropoda; class Insecta; order Lepidoptera; family Nymphalidae; genus Euphydryas; species Euphydryas editha. The sequence goes on from JAUPFZ010000008.1 coordinate 5,278,512, forward strand.
CTTCTCAGATATGGAGAAAAGGCCTTGGCCCAGCAGTGGGATGTTTACAGGCTGTTTCAGTTCAGTTCAATTAAGTCCTAGCTTAGCTTATTCTTATTATATTTTTAAGGCTTAATATCTAAGAAGTGACAAGTGAGCCTTAGTAAAAGTTCGCACTTAACGATGATAACATACTTCGGAATGGTACCACAGATAGGTAAGTAGTAAATCGTAGGATTACAAGTAAATTCTAGTAGTAGAGTAAGTATTCTAGTAGTAGTCAGAGTAATCTGGCTCTAGACATCTTTCGAGGTTTTACTTGAAATGGGATATGCAACTGATTTCTTGACAGAAGATTCTTTATACGATATTTAGTACGATTTGAGTCATCTCTTTTTACAAAAAATATCTTATAAGAAGTCACTACTGCTTCGCAATGTAGACTGTTGAGAATACATACATACTTGCTGTTTAATCAAGAAACTCAACACTTTGTTTTTTAAATTTTCATTCAAGTTTTTCATCAATTTTATAACTCAGATATCGTACGTCAAAATCAAGTGCTCTAACTTTATGTTATCATTTTATACATATAATTAATTACGTACCAGCTAGCCCTCTCTGAGATTTTGCTCTTCTGCCAACAGCAGGCGACACGAGGCTCAGGGCGCGATCAGATCTCGGAAGCTGTAGCGTGGTAGGACTTGGTTCAGAGTGTCGTGCGCAGATAGCCGCTTCCACCATCGAATCGATGCTAGCTGAACGGGGTAATTGACCTCCTGACTCGCGTCTGTAACAATTGAGAAAGTGTCACATGTGTACACAATTGGTTTTAGGATTTTCTATGATCTGAAATCATAATGGGCCAAGACGGAGTATTATACACACTGCGGATTTTAGATGAAAGATTCACACCTATGTACATACGAGCTCATACCTACTCGCTGTTGATATACATATATACCTACCTACATAAATTTTCAAATTAAAAACTTTATAAGTTTATCTTAATTATAGAGTTTTTGAGTTGATAAGAATCAGTAGAAAGTCTCATCAGTAGAAACACGTATATTCAGCTACCAGCAATAGATTGACGTACTGGATCAAGCTAAAATCTTTTTCATTCATAGGAGACAAAATTATTGTGGAGCAGTGGACTTTCTGTTACAATTAAAATGCAGAATTTTTATTTTTTATAATAAACGTCTCACACTCAACGGCCCCCAGTAGGATGTGAATCCTGTGTCGGGGTTCCGGAAACACACAAAATACACAAGCACAAACGCCCAGACCACGACAAACATCTGTATGGCCTATACAAATATTTGTCATATGTAGACTGATTATATGTATATTGTCTTATTGTAATATTGGGTTATTATAACTTATGTCTTATATACATTAAATCATCTTTTATTGCCGAGTCAAAATTTAAAGCCAACATAGTTCCCTTAAGTCCGAGATAGAACCGATTTAGAGCCCAGTAGTCAGACTTAGCGTCTATAGGCGCTAATTTTTATTCCATTTAGGTCCGATTTAAGTCGTAAAGTGGTAAAAACGGTTTGTGCCATATTTGGGTGCTAAGTAGGACTTATTTTAACACAGATTAGAACCGACTTTAAGCCCAGAGGTGCGACATAAGTCCTACCGTAGGCGGCGCTAAATCGGCTTTAAATTTCGACTCGGGTAATTTCTCTCAAAAAACATATTTATTATCATAAATTCCAATGAACTACGGTAAACATAGACGTCTGAACCGTGATTTCATTTTTTATTTTTTATGTTAGTTGGATAGGCAAACTGGCAGACGTTTCACCTGATGGTAAGTGGTTGACTTCGCCCATGAACATAAACTAGTTTACCTGGAACTAGCCGAGGCAACTCATTTATGTGTTGCCTATCCAGAGACATAAGGTTTTAAAGTCTCGGTGCCAGTAATTACACTGCCTGTCTGGCCCTTCTCTCAGAAACACATCAAAGCTGTTTCACGGGAGAAACAAACAAGATGGTGGTACCCATGCAGCCGGTAGCGCGGCACAGCGCATCCCTCAAACCGGTAAATGTGATAAACTATTAAGTTTTTACATTCTACTAGGATATCCTATTAGGATATTATATCCTACCATATAAATTAACGCAATCTTCATATACTGAGATTCAATTATGTTGCATTATTGTTGAGCTCTTCATACAATTTTGTTTACTTGAGAATCTTTATATACATTATCCATCGTTCCGGATGATAAAAATACGATAGAAAAATACGTTTCAGTCTTTTAAAACAATTTGATATTCTCCTTAATAATAAAAATAAATGAATAAATTATGGTATGACTATATATACGTATGATGAAAACGTTTCCTCCATGATAATGTATCATCTATTGAGATTACTGCAATAATTTAATTATAAAATAATATTTTCGATTGTTTTCGTTTGCAGAAACAATTACAAATGTTAAATAGTTTCTCATTGAACAAACAATTACGGTTTTTGACTTAACTCGGTGAATGTAGGCGTCACGACGCCCAGCGGTAGGTGTTTCCATTTGCATATTAATTGAATTAAAACTTTCTTGCACTCGTCAACACTAAGCGTGAAAGTTATAATGTAAATTTACAGTATAATTGATAATTAAATTTCTTTTAATAAGATTATAAAATATTAAAGACACCTAAAATATTCAATCAATTGAAAACTAGTGAAACAAATAAAATAAAATAAAATAAACAATATTTAAAACAGTCTTTATTTTTTTGATAATGTTTTCATTCCTTGTATTTTGGCTTGTTAATTTTAGATTGTCTCCTACGATAAAAAACTATGACCACAGCCCCAATTATAATAATCTTTCATTACTTTTTTACAGGACCACTAAATATTTTCGTAATAAAACTAGCTTTGTTGGGGGAATTTTATGTAGTTGTTTATATAACGACTTTGCGATTGCTTCTACAAAAGTTTTATCACTACCTATATGTATCATTGCTTGAAGTTACTTTTTTAATATAAGTTTATGTGTTATATAAGATACTAGCAAACCCGGCGAACTTCGTTTCGCCACCAACTTATTTTCGTGAGGGATACTCACACCACGTACTGCCGCCATGCAAAACCATATTGGTTTGTAGTACATGCTATGTATCAGAGATGGCGCTGTATGTGAAAAATGATTTTCCCTGTTTTCCTGCTTTTCTGTTGAAAATTTTCCTGAATTTAGTTTGCTATAAAGCTCACGGAGCCCGAGACCTTTCCAACGAATGCAAAACCGTGGAAATCGTTTCGTGCGTTCTGGAATTATAGCGTCAGGAAGGAAAACCCGACCTTTTTTTATATTATAGATTATTTAAGGCTTAAGGACATTTAAATAACTATTAATACTTATAAAAGTATTTATTTTGAAAATTTACTATTATTACTTATTCTATCATAGTGTAAAAATTGTTTAATTTAAACAATTAATTTAATACAATATCTGATATATAATTATTAAACTGATGCCTCTAATTAATAAAATGTTTAAATTGAGATCAACTTACAAGTTCACAGTGAAACAGCTAAACGAACAAATTTAAATATTTATGCTTGTAAACTTTTTAATCGTCCTTACTTTTATATTCTTCACAATTTTTGGTGTCCGTTCCTAACTTTAAGTAGTGCCGTAAAACGATTTATAATTTGATACAGTTTTAAACTTAGTATAAAGTAAATTCTTAGATAAGTGACTTTTTCCTAAATAGGGCCATTTAAGACGAATTCGTTGATGTAGATAGACAAGACGAAGATCTGTACATAGGTACTCGTACATGATTTGAGTTGTTTATTTATATTTATTATTAATTATGATTAATATTTAAACATACTAATTTGCTATCTAAATATACAAATAAAATACAAATTCCAATTATCTATATTCTATTCCTTTCAAAGACTTTGTAATTTACGTTGGGAGATAAAAAAAAAACTTGACAACGCAGTAATGTTACGCTATCCATCCCGCTGACGCAGCGCTAGACAATCAGACCTTTTTTTGAGTGGTGTTTGATATCGTTAAGATTTCGTAGGGTCTAAATAAATATTTCCAGTATATCTTTAGTTGTAGGTAAACATTTAGTTGTAATGTCAGTTAATCTGAACTGGAACTTTTTATTTTTTATTTTAACGCATTTAAGATGTTTTTGCATGACATGTATTAAAATAAATTACAGACTCAATCCACAGATTAACAGCGTGAAAAATCAAGCTCTAAACCTTTTTACCCGACTGTGACAGAAGGAGGGTTATGTTTTTCGAGTGTATGTATGTATGTACATTTCTTTGGCACGCCCTACAGCCCAAACGGCTGGACGGTTTTTGACATATGAGGTGTCGTTGGATTTGTCTAAATTGTAGTAGTGACATAGGCTATATAAATTTTAAAAATGGCGCCCGCAAATGGCAGAATGAGGGGGGGGGGGGAGTTGAATTTTTTTTCTTACTGTAGCAATATGGGTATCAAATGAAAGCTATTCAATTGTTTTATTCTTTTTAGTTTATAATAAAAGTATTTTACGCAGTCGGGTTTTTTTGATTTTTTTAATTAAGCATACTTGTTAAATATCTGAATAAACGCCTAACACTTAAGAGAAAAGGGTACCTGAGAGACTTTTGAAAAATAGGTATTTGAATAAAATATTTCTGTTTCGCTTTATGCTGCCTGCCTGCAATGCTGAGTCTGCTAAGTGTCTGTAAATGTATACTAAATTAGGTAATATTTCTAGTTTTTGAAGACTCCTACTCCTTATGATAATAAGAATATGAAAAGAACCAAGACAGAGACATGGTCACGGCAGTCAAAGTTTTTATGTTACAAAAATATTTGATCTAGTGTCATTATCCAGGGAGGGACCAGTCGACTACGTTTGTATGGAGAAAGAGCCGGTATATTTTCGTCTTAAAGGCCCCCAGTAGGATATGAATGTGTCTGGAGTCCGGAAAAACACATAACACACAAGCACAATCGCCCCGACCACGACAAACATTCGTTGAAGTGTGAGATAAAGTTTATTAATGTATAAATAATCGAATAAATTAATTCATCAAGGATGGTATCTATATAATTTATAGCTTATAAACAGACAATATAAGGAATAAGAAAAGAGGAGAATAATTAGTAAAAAAAGTTCTTCATGAAATTAATGTTCTGATTACACTTTAAAATTTAATCTGTAACTCTAAAATTTAATCTTTATTTTAATTATTATGATATTGGTCTTAGTAATTCAAAGACTTTTCTAGAAATTAAAATAAAATATCGAATATTTTAGTATTCGACTGAACAAAATTTTTTACATAATGCCATTAATTTTAACGTAAGTAATAATATAATCTTTAATTTCTTACAAATGGTATTAAAAGACTTTTAATTCATCTCCCTCCTTTATGTAAACAAAGGTTTTTGTCGTACAGACTCGTAACTCAACACTACGAATATTTGGGTCGACTATCCACGATATAGAACTACGTCTCTTTAGAATTTGCTTTTAGCGCACATTTGCAAACTTTGCAAATGTCGATATGAATACTGGGACAAATAATTATAAAAGCCCTTCTTTAGCATATATATTGTCATCGCCAAAACGGCTAATCGTTTTCATTAGCACAACGCCATTAATTTAGGTTAACAACTTTAAAAACATTTTTTATGAAATATCTTTAAGTTTAAAAATAGCATGGTTAAAAATAGTATGTCTAAAAATATCCCTTTAAAAATTTCATTTCGTAACATGGTTTTCTTTCCCGAAGATTTTTTAGTCGATTGTTTTGTCTTGTACCTTGTTTTCGTCAGAATAATTATCCCCTTGTCGATTCGAAGAGGGGTGGTGCTGCGAATTTAGCTCCAATCTCTTTAAAGGATGAAAAAATATTTATCTAATGGGATATTTAAAGACTTATAATAATGATTTAAAAGTAAGTACGTAAGAATATAGCTGTGTGACGTTGTTATTTATTTTTTTATAATCGAAGTTTCTCCTGTTAACAATTCAGTCACGTTCGCCCGACAGATGAAATTAATTGTTGATGCCAATGAAACAGCTAAAAGATTCAACTGGAGTCAGAAGGGCGTGTTTTATGTTCAGAATATAAATTTATTGATAAAACTACTAGCTGTTATTCGCACTTTTTTTACGTCAAATAATTCTTTTGACTTATTTTTTCTTTCTTCTGACATCGTTCTCATTCGTACCGGGTATTATCTTTTTTTAAGAAGTTAAGTTATAGAATAAATATAAATCTTATATTCCTTACACAATGAATAATATAATTTTTATATAAACTTTCACCCTTATCACTCATTTCATGTTGCGTATTCGCGACAAAAGATACTATGTCCTTCTCCAAGGTCAAATAGTTTAGGTATAAAAACTGTATTGTTTGGCTAGTTGATATTGTTGGCAAAAATATTGAGTTACAATTATAGTTTAAAAATACAGTAAGTAATTTACATTTGTAACATTAGGATGGAGCTAAATACACATTTTCTTGAAAATATCTAAACTAAAATTTTTTTACCTTACGAAAAGCTACCATTTTCGGATTAAAGTTTCTAGCGAGTATCTACGTTTCTCTTTTGCAAGTTAGACCAATGAGTAAATTAATTTAAATGTAAATACACGAAGCAAAATCTACATGACGCAGTTATTTTTCAATTTGGTTCTCATTACTTGTAATTGGCTTTGTATTTTAGTTTCATTAAAGTATTTTCAATCTCTCTTTTAGTAGCTCTGCGGACTGGAAAGCAGCAAATATCTCCTGATACTTTTGATTTTTCGAACAACTTTTAATAATGCCAGTAAATGCCGAGCTTGAGACCGGGTTTGCGATGCCCTTATATTGTGAAATTGTTTGGTTTTGTGTATACGTATTGCTATTTTATGTGGGTGTTGTAAATAAAAAATATTATTATTATTATTAATAATAGTTTATTTTTATATAATTATATCGCACTAGCAAACCCGGCGAACTCCGTTTTGCCACCAGATGGCTTCGTTTTTTGTAACATTTCGTTTGGGGATTAAAAGATGAAGTAGTACATGCTATGTATCAGAGATGGCGCTGTATGTGAAAAATGATTTTCCCTGTTTTCCTGCTTTTCTGTCGAAAATTTTCCTGAATTTTGTTTGCTACAAACCTCACGGAGCCCGAGACTTTTCCAACGAATGCAAAACCGTGGAAATCGGTTCGTGCGTTCTGGAATTATAGCGTCAGGAAGGAAAACTCGACTTATTTTATATTATAGATGAAGTCTGTAAGTGTTTATACTTCTATTATTTGATAATATTTGTTTTTACAGTCTGAACCTATATATGACTTCCGCTAATACTAATAATATTATATAAAGAGGGACACACAGACACAGATACATATTCAGAATAATACTTAAGTTACTTTTTATTCCGAAATACCTTCGGGTTAGAAATTACATAAATAAAATGGTGAGGCGTAATTAGTGATTTATATATCTCTAGTATTATCTAGTAGTTCTCTGGTATATGTAACAATGTAAACGATTATTATAATACCTAACACCAAACAATTACTTTTAAATTTGATTTTGCTCAATTTTCCCTTGTTTACACTTACAATCATCCTCTATTGTACGTCCTAAGGTTGGCTGGTAGAGTGCTATAAGCAAGTTCACCGTTTCGTTCAATTTTATTATTTATTGTGAAAGAAAGAAAGAAATAATGAAAGCTAGTCCAAACATCTTATATACATGACACGAAAATGTCTATAGTTCACATTGACTTGAAAGTATACATCATTCATGTGGTAGTCGCTTTGAGACGAATTTAGACGCGGCACCGTTAAGTGGGTCTTTGATTATACATGGTTTAGGATGTACAAACTTCCGACGTCAAGTATAATTTAAAAGTTAGAAACTTGGCTGAGGGTGCTTTGTGGTAAGATTTACAAATAAATTATAGTGTTTGTTTTATAAATATACTAGCTTTTAGCCCGCGACTTCGTCCACGTAGAAGTCGAAAATGGTTATAATAGGATTTTTAATTGGTTTTATTTATGTTATTAATATTAATTTAAGAGCTTAATCCACCACGCTGCTCCACTGCGGGTTGGCGTATAATTTCCCTATTATGAGTAACGATCGTTATCAGGTTTCAGGTTATCTTTGATAAGAACCGGGACCGACGGCTTTACGTGCTCTCCGAGGCACGTTGGGAAGACTCACAAGGATATACACCCAGACCGGAAACAAATATTTGTACAAATAAAAATATCTGTCCCGAGCGGGAATCGAACCCGAGACAACTCGCACCACTACACCAGAACGGTTGTCGTAAATTTCCTTATGCAAATAGATAATGTTGTAAAGAGTTGCTTAAACTATTTTAGAAAAAGTATTAAGGTTCCATGCAAATTACTAAAACGACAGAAATTGAAAAATATAAATAAAATATGTTAAGTTTTTTTTTAAGGCCTTACATACGTCCAGCGGTACCGAAAACGTACCAAAAGAAAAGCTGTTTTAAGGAGGGATAGAAATAGAAATTGATAAAAAAATTCTTACACACTGTTTATTACTGTATTATGTTTGTAAAAAATTTATTTCAATTTTTTTTTCAAAAATTACAACATGAAAAATCACATTTTTTGAAGCACTGTATAAAAAAGTTGCTCCACGGTCGGCAGTATTTCTTCCTCAAATGTTGACGGATCTGCAAAATGTAAAGAGATTCTTGTAAAATAAGGTAGTAGTTATAGTCTGTCGAGCCGGATTTTCGAAATTCGAAAAATTAAACAATTTACGGTAGTTTAAAAAAAATTAAGATTTTGTCAAAAAAGTGACACTTTAATTATTTTTATAAAATTTTCTAATTATAATTTTAAAAATCCGGCTCGACAGACTATAGAAAAAACAATTCCGAATACTAAAAAAAAATAATCAACAAAAAATATTAAAAACCGTACGAGTTATCATGCCGACCGTGTCAGAAAAAGTAGTTTTGAGAAAAACGCGTAAAGCGCGTTTCGCTCGAAGTCGCGCGCGACTGGAGCAAGAACTTTATGATTTTTTTAATTTATTAAGTTAACTTACCTACGTCTAATCTCCCATTCCAGCTTCATATTGTACGCCTTCCTTGTCGAAAATCACGAATACGATACACAACTGTTCACTTGTAACGTTCAAAGAGAACTAACCTTAAGTCCTTAAATCAGATCAGATCGTTAGACCTTTGTCCTTTCGTCGGGCAGTCACATTATCTACAATAACTTTTGAACTATGGGGAATTTTTACAATTAGCTTACACATAAATACACCTAAGACTATAAGGAATAATACTCTGTAAACAAAATAAATCGATTTTTTGAAAATTCTCGACGTATGTAAGGCCTTAATAAATACACGCACATGATGTCGCGGGTAACAGATAATTACTAACACATGTATCATGTCACAAATTGTATATTCGTACTTTATATACAATTTGTGTATACACACATACCTCTTTATACGATATATAGAAAATAAATAAATTAAAAACTTAAAGGAAATAAAACATTAATTTGAATAGTAGTTTAAAACATTTAAATTATTCGTAAATATAACGAACAAATTATTTACTATTGTATGTACTTAATTGACAGTGTGCGGTTGAAAGAGAATTCATCAACGTTCATAAAAGTTTGTTAATTAAATGGTTTTTAAGTACGTTGCTATTAGTATTCATTGATAAATAAATTATGCAAGCTGTTAAGGTTCAAATTATTATCAAAACTCGCTTATTTATAGATACATACACCATCGACATAATACAAGCATTGTAGGTATTTGAAATTAAATATAATTCGGTATGATCAGCCATTACAAGTGTATATAACCATTTTTATTTCAAATGTGTGTGCAGTTATAATGTTTATATTACATACAAAATGATACCTACTTTATTTTTTACAAGCATTATGTGAGATGTTTCCATAGATTACAAAATATCTGCATCTAACGGGAATCGAAACAGTGACCATCGACGATAATGTAATTTTCGCATCCCAGTCTATGTAGATATAAATTAAAGGTAAGTTATATGTAAATATACACCACGGTAGTCAATAATTCAATAATTCTCAATTATAAGACGATTTAAAGAACATATATATATCCGTTGAAATGTATGTATGTACTGTATCAGCCTGTAAACAACTCACTGCTGAGTGAAGGCCTCTTCTCCATATAGAAGAAGGGTTGGAGCTAAATCCACCACGTTGCTACACTGCAGGTTGGCGGTAATATACCATCATGAGTAACGATCATTACCACGTGTCTATGATAACAACCGGGACCGACGGCTTTATGTACTTTCCGACGCACGGTGGGGAAACCCACAAGGACATACACCCAGACAAATTTTTGCACAAATATATTTGCTCCGACCAGGAATCGAACCTGCGACCACCACCGTTGAGGCGACTACTCACACCACTACACCAGAACGGTCGTCCCATATAGAAGAAAGGTTGGAGTTTAATCCACCACGCTGTTCCACTGCTGATAAATAATATCCCTACAATAAGTTGATATCCGTTGAATTATTAAATTGAAATTACTCAAATGTAATATAAAATATAGATCAACAACAATATATAATATAATAACACATAAATGTATAATATACTTATAAAAAGTCGTCTCGTTACAACTATAACTTTTCTAGTAATCGTTTTAATAAACTCAACAACTCAACTAGATCTGGTTTCCGTCCTCTATCAATTCCCGCAAAACACGGCCCAGTGGTTCGCAGGCGTGAAACGAAACTGCAAATTGAATGATACGAGCGTAGAGCCTTATCAAACTATGACATCGACGATAATTAAATTTAACAGCTCACTCATATGTTACAGCAGTTTCAGTTTATAACTATATCAACTGATCTAACAGATTGTTCTGTAAAAAAAATCATGTACTTAGTTAAGACTAAATTTTTGTTTTTTATTTAACTTAACTCAATTTTTATTTCCTCAAAAACTTTATTGAGACTGCTACGGACAAGTGGTTTGGTGGTGCGACCTGCATAGCTGCCCGAGTGTAGCGAGAGGGAGAGCCGAAAGTCAACCCATCCTCAGTTCCCCTACTCAGCGTCACCCCCTTATCTAGACTTTGTTATTTGTCTAGTATTTAACATTTTAAATTAATCGATAAAAATAAGTACCTGGATGACCGAGCTTTGCTCGGTTAAATTATATTTAGATACCTTACATACTGATGAAACATAAATAATATTTTCGATCTTACCAACATAATAGTAAAATAATAGGAACTGGTTATTTAAATAAAAAATAAAAAGAGCTCGCAATAATAGTTCTTCTCATAAAAGAAAAACTTGAAAAAAAAGGAAATAAAACCCTATTCTGTAGACACCTGGATTCGAACCCGAGTTTTCTGATTTCCAATCCGGCCGATTCCCATCCGAACCGAATCCGAATAAGCTTGCCAATACAGCGAAATTTACCTTCGTATTCTAATGATATTTATTTATTTAATTGCGTAAAAAAAGGGATAAAACGACATTTTCTAAAAATAACTTGGCAGGCGGGTGGGCGTGTGCAGTTGTTGTGGCCCAACATTTAACCTAGAATATCAATACTTTATAAGAAAACTGTAACCGGTCGTATTATGTACACTGATGATATTTTTAATTTTTTTAAATAGGATATTCTTTAATCGATACTGAAGCCAAAAATGTAGTTTTTAATTTTTATCTGTTTGTCTGTCTGTCTTAAGAGATTGGCCGGTAAATATAAGAAGGTTTTTGGTTAGTATATTCAGAAAAAACTGACATAGTAACCCTCGGTATTAGGTCCAAATAACTTGAAGCTTGGAATGTACAGAAACCTTTGAACGTATGGTTCATCTTATGCTGGAGTTTATAATTAATCATAAGCTTGATGAAAGGTATGGCAATCGAGAACGAGGTCGCAGTCAGTCCATATACGAATGTATACCCTCAACACTTATGTCATCTTTATAGGTAAAATAATATATATACATCTATAGAACGCTTTGGTAAAGCGATTATCAATTAAAAGAGCTCAATTATTGGCAACTTTTAAAAATTTAGTCAAAAAGCATTAGCTCTCGCTCTCTCTACTCTGAAACTACTTCCTAATACGTATTTTTCTTTTAAATTGTAGACGAAACTCGCACTTATAAGTTATAAGTTTAATATCAAATATCTAATTTACTATATATGTATATGAAATGTAATTCTTTATATATTTTATTATGGTTGTCTGGAAGAAATCACTACTAAACGATAATAGGTTCTTATTGTGCATATAGGTATTCGCTTTTTCTTAATGTAAATAGTCTTGTATTTTTTTTTTCTGTGGTGTGCAATAAAGAATATTATTATTATTATTATATGAGCGAATGACTATTCCACTAACAAAACATTATTATTTTGGTAGATATCTATATTCGCATTTTATTTGTAACATGAGATACATAAATCGAGATGGATTTCTGCGAATGATACTTTCAATTGCTGCAGGGAAATAAATGTTTTTTTACCTTTTCGAAACAACTCTACGCCAGATAGCGATATCGGATACAGTACACATAACATTCGAATGTAAGTCTCTTGAAATCTTTTTCTACTCGAGTTCAATTAAAATCGATTTGATTGTTCCATATTTTAAATAAAAATTATTTTTCAAACTAAAATACTTAAATGCGTGGACTAGCGGTAAGAATACTGGCAGCGTCTCCCCGTTGAAAGTTATCAAACATTATTAAATTTTGTTTCTGAGGTTTTCTAAAATGATTTGATACGATTATATAAAATAAAAATATGCCCACATATTTTACGTTCTATCTTTATACTTCAAATATATTGCTTTGTAACAAACTTACTCACTTTCTGCTGTAATTTACCAGCAGTTATTTTTATGTACCTTAAATTTGTATACTTTATTCTAAGAAGTGTGTGTAATATTTTCAAGTTAAAAAGCAGCAAAGTATTTTTTATTAAATGTCTGACTAACTCGTTTAACTCGCGGCAACATCTGTTTATTATTTCTGAAAGGAACTTAGGTATATAAACAAGTTTGTGTATATACAATACTAGTGATACCACGCGGAATCATCCATGTGAAGATTCGATAAACATTTGTCAGGTTCGTTGACATTAGCGGATATTGCTCTTCTCTTGTAATTCATATGATGATGTTTCATAGTTTAAAATCTTGTTTAATAAACTAGATATCTTATATCGCAAATAGAAATTTTCAATCTGATATGAAAATATATTGATATAGAAAGGCTAATAATTTCAGGTTCGCTTCAAAATATTACTACACATATTACACTTATAATTCAAGACTATTTTTTTTTCTTTTAGAAATATTTCGATGTCGATTTTTTAAATATTTCATGATATTTAAGTTTTAATATCTTCTATTAATTAGTTCGCAATAATCGAATTAATTTTTATTTATTTTATAGGAAGCTAACAAACACAGTGTAGTGTATCTACTCTATCTCAGATTTAAACATACATTTTTCGGGGAAAAATATGTAATTAATGGTGTTGTGTACCGAAATCTACGTATTTTTTTCGAGTGTATAAAATTATGTTTTCCTTAAAGTTGTAACGTATTTACAAGGTTTGCCAATACAATACAATATTAACTAAAGCAAGCGGTTTTGAATTTTAACTGGAAATTATTATTACTACTCTGTATAAAATAGGTACTTACAGATAAAGATTGAAATTATTCAAAAACTTACTTTTATTTAGTAATTTCCTACGGTTTTTAGTGTTTAGTTTCATAATTTGTAATGGGAAACATTTAGCGATCTTCAAACGGCTAAAAAAATGTGCTATTTTTTTTAATCTGGATTAAAATAAAAAATCACACACAGATCGGTTTATCCTTTCAAAAGTTATTATTTCACTGCCAAATTATAAGTTTGGTTCATTTCTGTTTGTGTCAAACTTATAATGCTCGTCTATTTCGTCTGGGGTTAAAAGCCGGCTCAGTCGGTTTTGAGAAATACGATGAAATCATAACAAACTTGGTGCCAGTAGGGTTAAACGAAATTACTTATTAATTATCGGATTCGGTCGACAAGGAGACGAAACGTAGGAAAATTACATTAGTGTAGTTTTTCTTTTAATATTGCACGCCTCAAAAGCGAGCGATGAGGTGGGTTTTATTCTCACTTCACACAAAACGAGTGATTTTTCGCTACTTAAAATGTGTCTGTTTATCGTAAAATAGCACTTGTAAAATAATTTATACACAAACATATTAAGAAAAAACACTATTTTTAACATCCATGATACTTTTAATACCGTTTTTATTATTTAAACTAATTAAAGAAACTGTTTTAAAAAGTTCTGTCTTATAGACGGCCCGTGTGTATGTACGGATCCTGTATGTGGTCATGATAACGACCGAAAGACTTCACTAATCGAGTTCTTTTTTATTTTCTTACGAATCAGTATATTTAGGAATAAAAAAACTATTTAATTTCACGATCTAATTCGACGTAGTTTCATTGTTACAAGCTTGTATTATATTTAGTTTCACCTGTCCCGATGTTTGTCAAAAAATATTGTAAATTAAATTTGATCTACTTCCCGGTTACCGATTCACCTGAAATTTTGCATACATATGTAAATCGCGTGACAATGCAATATTATGATGCCATGGTGTTGATCTCATGATGGAGCTGGCTCGGAGGAGGATGGGCTGACGAGTAGGTTGTCTTTCAATGGTGACCATGGTCTGATGATGCAGCTGGAAGATGGCCAGAGAAACCCAGTAATTAAGCGACACAACTGCGTCGAATTTGATTCGTCTTAATGGATAAACCGTTTTGATGGGCGGTGAATGGTGGTGGTTTGCTGGTGATTGGCGGTGGGTGGACCCCATCTTTGGGAAATAAATTTCATTCTTTCCGTTTGTTATGAATGTGGATTCTGTTTTTGATTAGATGGATTAGATGAATGACCAAAAAATAATTAAAATAATAATAATAATAATAATAATAAATGCCGTGTGGTTTCCGGCAGAGTAGAATAGGACCAACCCATCCTCAGCCTGGGGTGTCGTAAGAGGCGACTAAAGGCAACCAAAGCTGCATAACACCGACGCGGCCTCCTCGGAGAGTATGAGTGCCTCTCCGAGGGAGTAATTTAGCACTCAAAAAAAAAAACTTATGGATGGAACAAGGAAAAAGAGAGCGCATAGGGCCGCTGCCTGGGGGGCGCCAGGGCACGTCTGGAGCTGGCGCTGGACGTGGCAGCATGCGGGCCGCCAGCAACCCCCGCCGACCGGCACCAGCACCTAGCCGGCCGGTGTATCCACCATCCCCACCAGTTGGCTTGGCGCCAACAGAGTCTCCAAGGGCTCAGCATTCGGCGCCCGCCGCTGGTGGAATACGTCGCATGAGATGGACACAAAGAATGAACGAGAATGTCATGCGTGCGTATTATAGGGCTGTAGGCGGGGGAACCGGTCGGACTGGCTACCGAGCAGTAATGCACCGCGAGTTCCTGCTGCTCGAGCCAAATATTACTGTCACGGAGCAAAACCTGGCAGATAGAGCTCGGTACATCCAACAAAAGGGCGTATTCAACGCCGCCGAGCTCGAACGATTACGACGTGAGGCTGCTCCTGAAGTCGAACCCGTGTCTACAGAGCATAACGCAGTTGTAACGCAACAGGAAAGCGTTCGTAGCGAAGTGCCTGTAGATGCGATCGCTGAAGAAGCAGTCTCCCAAAAAGTAGAGCAGATGAGAGGGATTTTGGAGGAGGCGATTTCCGAGATCCGGAGCACTCCTCTAGAACAGAGACCACGACTCTCCCGACTTCCCCTTAATGCTGCGACGCGGGGTGCCATTGAGGCAGCTAACAGGCTGCTACCTCCATATTTGGATGGCAGTCTGGGCTTGGATGATACGGGTTCTATTCTCTTCGGTGCCGCTCTAGCGGTACACCGTTTCACTGGAGCCAAGACCCAGGAGCCTGGACGCACTACTAATAAGAGTAGTGACGTACCAGCCTGGAAGAAGAGAATAGAACGCCGTATCAGCCTGGCCAGGGCCCTCATTGGCAGACTGCAAAGCTTCAGGTCGGGCAACACTAGGCCAAGGATTGTGCGCTCCGTTAGAATAGCTTTCAACGGGCTAGGTGTCAGGCTTGACCAGCCTGATATAGCTGAGAAACTGACGGAGCGCATCGACGGCCTGAAGCAGAGAATCGCGGCATGGGGGAAGCGTATTCGTAGGTACTCTGAGAGAGTTGAGCGCTTCCGACAAAATCGCCTCTTCGTGAGTGATCAGAAGAGGTTCTACAGGAAGTTGGAGAACCCGACGCCGTGCTCTACTTCCCCAAAACCGAATACGGCTGACCTCGTCGCCTTTTGGCGAAACATATGGTCACGGGAGGTAGAGCATGAGGAGGGCCCTTGGATTGCGGCGGTTCAGGAAGCATGTGCTAGAATCGAACCGATGAACCCAATCGCCATCTCTTCGGAGAACGTAGCTGATGCGGTCCGGCGGGCACCGAACTGGAAGAGTCCGGGGGCCGACGGCCTGCATCACTATTGGCTGAAAGGGTTCTCGGTATGCCATGCGACCTTGGCTCGACAATACCAAGAGGCGATAGAGCGGAAGACGCTTCCGAACCTCTTCACTACTGGGATCACTCACCTAGCTCCTAAGTCCACCAACACCGCGGATCCTACCAACTACCGCCCCATAACGTGTCTGACTTCCATCTACAAGACACTGACATCCGTTCTGAGCTGCAAGATCTCTCGTCATATTGACGAATTTAACATCTTGTCTGTAGCTCAGAACGGATGCCGTGGAGGCGGCCGCGGCACAAAGGAGCTCCTTATCATTGACTCTGTTGCGGGCCAGCTTGTCAAACGCAACCGTCGGAACTTCTCTGCTGCCTGGATCGACTACAAGAAGGCATTCGACTCGGTGCCTCATTCATGGCTTCTGAGGGTCCTCGAGCTGTACAAGATCGACGGTGCAGTTCGAGACTTCCTCGAAGTATGCATGGGGCAATGGAGTACGATCCTTTGTCTCCAGGGCGAGAGACTGACGACGGGTGCCGATGACCGAATACGGATACGAAGGGGTATTTTCCAGGGTGATTGTCTGAGCCCACTTTGGTTTTGCTTGTCCTTGAACCCTTTAAGCACTCTGCTGGAGCGTTCGGGGACAGGCTTTCAGTTTCGGAGAGGAGGTACTAAAGTCTCCCACCTTCTCTACATGGATGACCTCAAGCTGCTGGCACCTAATCCTGCACGCCTTATGGAGTTGCTGAAAATCACTACTGAGTTCAGCGGCTCCATCAGGATGCAGCTTGGAGTGGATAAGTGTGCGGTCGTGCATGTGGACAGGGGACAGGTGACGCAATCGGCTGAAATTAGCCTAGAGCTTTCTAACTTCAAGACCCTCTCCGAAGCTGAATCATACCGGTATCTGGGCATGTCACAATGCATAGGGGTGCAGGAGGTGGATATGAAACAGGCGGTTTGCGAGGTCTTTTTTGGACGGCTGACAAAAGTTCTTCGGAGCTACTTGTCGGGCGCCAACAAGGTCCGAGCTTATAACGGCTGGGTCATGCCCACTCTCTTGTACACATTTGGCGTGCTCAGATGGACTCAGACCGAACTCGACGCCCTGGACAGAAGAGTCCGCACGACTATGACTCACCATCGCATGCATCACCCGAAATCGTCGGTCATGAGACTGTACATCCCACGGAAGTGTGGTGGCCGAGGCCTATTAAGCGCCAAGTCCATGCATAACCGGGAGGTGTGCAGCCTCAGGGCCTATTTTGAAACGAGGAGGGAGAGCGCTATGCATGGTGATGTTGTAGTATGTGACAAAGGTCTCACCCCCTTATCCCTGGCCAAAGAGGAATGGCGAAGACCGGTTGTACTTAGCACCTCTGACCGGGAGACCGTATGGATGGAGAAGGAGCTGCATGGACGGTTTTACAAGGCGCTCCACGCACCTCACGTGGATGTTAAGGCCTCCGTGCAGTGGCTGCGATTCGGGGACCTCTTTGGGGAAACCGAAGGTTTTGTCTGTGCAATACAGGATCAGGTGGTTAAGACGAACAACTACCGGAAGCACATTCTGAAGGATGGCACTCCCGACTTCTGTCGAGCTTGTCGTCATCCCGGCGAGTCACTCAGACATGTGCTTTCGGGGTGTTCAGCGCTTGCCAACACTGAGTACTTGCACAGACATAACCAAGCGGCCAAGATTCTTCATCAAGAGCTTGCTCTAATGTATTGTCTCCTGGAACAGAGGGTGCCGTACTACCAGTACACACCGGCGCCAGTACTCGAACGCGACGGAGTCCGGCTCTACTGGGACCTGCCTATCGCCACGGACAGGACGATACTGGCGAACAAGCCTGATATCGTGGTGATGGATAGGGCACAGTCGAGGGTGTTTTTAGTGGACATTACCATCCCTCATGACGAGAACCTCGTGAAAGCCGAAACAGAGAAAAAGCGTAAATATCTGGATTTGGCACACGAGATTGTCGACATGTGGGGTGTTGAATCCACTGAAATCATCCCTATCGTGATATCTGCCAACGGTTTGATCCCGGTTAGCCTCGCTCACCACCTGAGGCAGCTGGGTATCCGTGACGGTTCGCTCGCAGCCAGGATGCAGAAGGCGGTATTACTCGACTCGGCTAGGATTGTCCGCCGATTTCTCAGCCTACAGCCCTAACCCCCGGCCGTTTGATCTCCCTGCCGGGGCGTAATCCTCCACCCGCTTATATTTATTTATGTAAATTTATGTAAATTTATGTAAATTTATTATATTCCTTATATAAGTATTGTATTATATTATATTTATTTATATGTGTATATGTATATATTGAACGGGTGGAGTGTAGCAATAAAAATAATAATAATAATTTATGATACCTTACACCTTGTATTAAATCTCTGCATTTTACCATATTACACCTAGTATTAAAAAAATAATTAAAACATTATTACAGATAATAACTTATGATACGAGAAGAAAGAAAACAGCAAAAAAAAAAACAAATTTCACTACTGAAATTTATGTTTTTTCGATCGATATCTCAATAACGATGAACGATAGGTGAAAAATGTGTAAGACCATAATTGTAGATCGTAAAAAAAGCAACAAAAAAGTAATATATAAAAATCTTCGTATCTCAACGGAGAACCGAGTTATTATGAAAAAACTGAATTTAAACCTTTTTTCAAGGTGGCGGAAAATGCACATACGAAATCTTGGTCGACAATTTGAAGTTAAGCTTTTCTAACTACGTAATATCCAAAATTTAGCCTTCCTGGTTAAAATACATTTCCAAATGTATATTAAAGCAATTGAAAAATGGCGGGAAAGTTTTCTTTTTACTTTTTATTTTTCTTTTTCTTAATCCTATATTTTGACTGACCCGTTGGCGCAGTTTGCAGTGACCCTGTTTTCTGCTCCAAGGTTTGTGTGTTCGATTCCCGCCCCGAGTCTGGGTGTAATATATCGCACACTTAGATAAAAAGTATTATAACTCAAAATATCTCTTTTTTCAGGAACAGCAAAAAACGTTTTACTCAATTTTTATTTGACCTATGTAAAAAACTGTTGTATGATGTTGTACATTATTTTATGCTATTTATTTTATCAGTCAGTTAAATATTTTTATCAACTCAAATTGATCACATATTTGTGAAATATTTTAAATTATGTGCTCTTCATCTGTATATTTTTTTCATAATCATTTCATGAAGAGTAGTGTATCTCAAAAGTTTTTTATTAATTGACTATAATTATTAATGAAGTAAAGCATTATTTTTAGTTTACACATATTTACTTTTTATCCACAACATAGAGGACAAGCACATCAAGGTTATCAAAAACACAGCACTTTTTTTAGGAACAAAGTAGACTTTTTTCTTATAATTTAGATAGCAAGATCTCATTAATCAGTATTATAATCGTATAAGTCTATAAACTACAGACAAAATAGTTCGTAAGTACATTTTTTATAAAAAAAACACAACCTTTCATGGCTATTTTAGAAATGACTTCTTCACAAAACAAGTAGCTTATTCAAATTAACAGTTACAACAATTATTGAGGTACTAGGTACCAACAATTATCTGTTGATTAGTCACTAATTAAATAGTCACTAATTTTATGCTTGGCAAAAAGTGAATAGTCACTTAAAATTAGTAAGAAAGTGCTATTTCTATAAAAAATTGCCACGATATTTATTTTAAAATA
The DNA here is from genome assembly GCA_036937285.1 of Euphydryas editha. Taxonomy (NCBI): domain Eukaryota; kingdom Metazoa; phylum Arthropoda; class Insecta; order Lepidoptera; family Nymphalidae; genus Euphydryas; species Euphydryas editha. The sequence goes on from JAUPFZ010000008.1 coordinate 5,298,801, forward strand.
TAAATTAGCAAGTGACCTGAACTTCAAAGCGGATGAAACTGCATCAGACGACTAGTTTTACAAATATGATCATTAAAATGTATATTTCGCAAAGTATATACATATGCTGGCTCCAGTCTCTTAATTAAATATTAACACATATTATGATTGTTTTCAAGAATGAAGTTCATTAAGTTTAAATATTGCGGCCATTTTGTGGACTTCTAATCTCCTTACTAATAACTTTGCTAACAGGCAACTATAATTTCATAAGTTCGATATTTGTTTATGAATACATAATCATTGTTAATATTATGGCATTATATACATCATGTAAAAATCTCTGTATCAGCCTGTAAATCACCCATTGTTGAGCGAAGGCCTCTTCTCTATATAGCAGAAGGATGAGAGCTTAATCCACTACGCCGCTCCACTGCGGGTTGGCGGATAATTTCCCTACCATGAGTAACGACCGCTATCAGGCGTCTAGGGACCGACGGCTTTATGTGCTCTCCGAGGCACGGTGGGGAGACCCAGAAGGACATAGACATACACCCAGACCGGAAACAAATATTTGTACAAATACAAATATCTATCCCAAGCGGGAACCGAACCCGCGACCGCCGGCGCGAGGTTTGTGGCAACTACTCGCACCACCACACCAGAACGGTCGTCGTCAAAATCTCACTGCTGGCAAAATATCTCGGCTCGAATACCTAATCTATCTGCTTTTCCACGTTCGAACACCCATAAGAAACAAAAACTTGTACAAATACGAATATTTGCTCCGTGCGGAAATCGAACTCACGACTGTCGTAGTTAAAGGAACTTTCGCAACATCACAAAAAACTGTCGTCTATCGGTATACAGGTACAATAGAGCTGCAATAATAACTATTGAACTGAACCGAATTGAATAAACCTGTAAAAGCACTGATAGCCAAAGACCTATTCTCCATATAGGAGAAAGGTTAGAGCTTAAGCCAACACGCTGCTCCATTGCAAGTTAGCGGATATTTAAAACGATTAGATTTTATAAATAAATTAATACATTAGCGTACTTGACGATAAAAAAACAAAAAAATATGAGAAATAGTCAGTTGTAAAGATGTAATTAGTTAAACATTTATTTATTTATTTATTTATTATTACTTAATTAAAACGGTACAAAACCAGTAACATTAATTAAGGACAAATTTTTCACACCTCGATCTCACAAAACTTCATACACCGACAATACAGCCGCTTATTCATCCGCAAACAGGTCACATTCGGGGTATATGTCCAGGAGAGCGTTAAGTGCGTTTAAAATACGGGGAATGGGCGAGTTAGTACGCGCGACTGTACGTGCTGACGGCACTGCAAACAGTTTACGTTTTCTACACGCTCGCAGAAGGTGCCTCTGGGGCACAAGGAACCTACAGAGCTTATCGCTCAAATCGGGAGCATCGATCTTGCCATGGAATATCTTGCATGCTGTAGATATTTGGAGGTATTTCCGTCTCACTTCCAATGAATTGAAATTCAGAGCCCCTAAGAGAAATCTAGTGGGATAGAGGAATGGATAATGTCCATGAACACGCTTGTAGAGGTATCTTAAAAACACCTTTTGAACTCTTTCCAAAAGGAGAGCGTAGGTACTCTCGTGTGGATTCCAAACACATGCACTAGTTTCGAGCTTTGTTCGGACCAATGCGGTATAAAATAAGCGAATAGAATTGGCGCAACGAAGGTCTTTGGCATTCCTTAAAACAAACCCTAGACGCTTATAGGATTCCTTAACTAATAAGACCCCTAAATCTTTTATCAATGTAACCCTTGTAATAGTTAGATTACCAATTTTGTACTCAAACTTGATAGGTTGCCGCCTTCGACCAAATGCCATCACGTAGCATTTATCGATATTAAAATCCATTTTGTTTAAGTCACTACATTCATGGATTGAATCAATGTCCTTCTGTAGCGCCACGCAATCAGCCTCAGTTTTTATTTCAATGTAAAGCTTTAAGTCATCGGCGTACAGTAAGCATTTTGAGTATTTAATAGCTGCAGGGAGATCATTGATCATAAGTAAATAGAGTAGTGGACCAAGAATAGATCCTTGGCTGACCCCGGAACGCGTGTGATAGGGCTTCGACTCATAAACATAACTTATTCTGTAAAACTCGAACAGACAAAGTTCGATTGAGACTCGTGCATGAATCAAAATCAAAATCAACTTTATTCAAATAGGCCCCACGGGCACCTTCGAATCGTCATTTTACAAATAAAAACTTTAAAGTGATTATTATTTTGTGAAAGTAAAGCTACCACCGATTCGGAATGTAGATTCTACAGAGAATGGTTTAACATATTTTTAAAATCGTACTTTAAACATACTACTTTGTTACATAATATAACACATTTTGTGGTAAGAACAAAAAAAAAAAAAAAAAACGCGTGAAAATACGTCAATTATATAGCGCGATCCTGTTAATTTTATTCAATTTTATTTTAATACATGTTTTTAAAACAGCCAGATTAATAAATATTATTTGAAAATTTTCAGCGTCTATCTATTATGATATCACACGTAAAGCTCTAGAAAGATGAACGGGCAGTTACATCTTACAAAAGGGTTCCTCTTACACTCTACAACTTACTATCTTACAAGGTATCTTTGAGATACGATATATATACCTATAGTCAATAAAAAAAATTGGTTGTCTGTAAAGTCGGTTTACGGACGATAATTTTTACGTGATAACTTCATAAGAAAACATGAATGGAATTGAATTATTATTACGGAAGTATCATTATTTTGTATAACATATATTTATTTATATATATATCTATGTATATAAGCTACAGGTAATTCATTGTATTTAATATAAAAACGAAATAAAGTTAAATACTTTGAAAATATGTAATACAAGAAATAATCAAGTTTAATAAAGAAGTTAAGTTTAATTAACTTAAAATAGTAAAATATACTAAATAAAAGCACCTAAATTTTTATACGATCGTAATTATATGAGTCCTAATAAGTTTTTAATCAAAATTGTAATATAACCTTATATTACCTACTGCACTCGCCGACCGATGTTACTTTTTTAATAATCAAATAACAAATATATGAAATTATATCGCTAATCAAATTCTTAAAATGCAAGAATTAATTACCTTTTTGCTGCAATTGTTGTCACTATTATAACTTTAAAAATAATAAATTGACGTTACTTCGTATTGATATAACAGTTTATTATGTATTGACAAAACAGTTTCCCGCCATTTGCTTCTGTCATTTCTACTCGGACGCGTCGTAAGTTAGGCTGACCGCCCGCGCCGATCGTGAGCCGAACGCTTAGGCCGAGCCGATCGTACCTCTCTACCGCTTGTTCCGCGCTCTCGCTCACTAATTGTGACAATGATGACGTCATCTTCTTCGAACGGGCACCCCTTCATCAATTTACTAGACGTTATCACGTCAAAAACGCTTCCAACAATAGTTTTGACGGAAAATTCATTATATTTATACATTGACTGTTGAAAACCCTACCTTCAGTTTGTCGTAAGGTAGGAAGGTTTTAGTAAAAAAAATAATCTAAATAAAAGTTCTCACTTTTTTACACAGAGATGGGAAAATACAAACGTAACATATTGTGAGTTTAAAACACTACATAAATAAATATTCGATAAATTGTCAGTTTTGGTATCTACAGAAATATTTGTGTACTATAAAAACACAAAATATAGAAAGCCTTCATTTTAGGTTTTCAAACCAATAAACAATCGAATACTGACTGATGTAGTAACTACAAGTTGGCCAACTTTATAAAAGTTGAAAGCCATGTTTTAGAGTATTTTATAATTATATTTTATTGTCTGCATATTCTGATCTATACGAATACAGTCGAGTTTCAAATATATCCAAGATGGTGCCACAGAAATGTGGTGACGGTCTGATGAAGTCCCGAGATATATGATACTCCTTAAAGGTTAAAAACAGACAGTAAAAATTAAAAAACAAAAGCAGCCTTGAATAACAAATTTTCAGTATCATAGTATTATATTGTACAATATATAGCCGATCTGAAAGATCGACCTGTCAGCTTAGAATTTAATCTCAGAATGGTGAACGGTACGTAATATAAGTAACAGGAAGCGAGGTAGACAAAAAAAAAAATGGATATTTGTGACCTTTTACCTCAAATATTATAACAAGCGGAAATGAGATTATATAGTATTTATTTGGAATATTTAAAATGGTAAAAAATAGTTTTATGATTAAAAGTTTTCAGATATTTATCTTCATTCCAAGGTTCATCATTTACTTATACTGACTGCAGTGTCTTGTCCCAATGCATTAAAAAATCAATGACAGTTTATTCCCGAACCATAAAATTTTCGGGAAATATTCCCTTTTTGTTCGTCTTTAGTCTTACATATACGCCGTATAGTATAGTGAGAATCGAACAGCTGAACAGATGGACAAAAAATCATAGAATGGTTTCCAACAAATGGATAAGATCAATGGGATGCCAAAAAAAATCTGACCAGTATTTTTGTACAGACAGGGATAATAATAAAAAAAAACGATTAACAATCAAAACACTATTTACAATTCTTAATAATTTAATACAATAGAGTCTACTGTGGACTTCATTAACGTTATCGTTGTACGTTTTCACGTGTCTAAGATAAATGGGACGATATATATCCGTAGCCACGACCTCATTGTGTCACGAGACGCGACCTATAGAATCCGGATAAACAACTTGATTACTGATACGTACTTTATTGAAAACCGTAAGACGATATCGGTGCAAAATATCCGGTTACTGTCCGTTCAATATACGAGTATAGTACATTAATTAAGAATAACCTGTCTCGACAATGGGGACGTCAGCAAACGCATAATGGGTACTTGATAGCGAGATGTTCCATTAAAAGTTAAAAAGATAAAAGACAGGACTTTTATAATGTTCAATTAAAAGTTTAAGTAAACAATATAAAAGAAAATAAGACATCACTGCCGTAACGTAACGCACGTAACAAATCTAGGTTTATGTAAGGACTTAGCAACTTATAGACTTAAATTTAACTCGATACTCTCATTAGATGAAGTACGTCATAGCGTCGCTATATCATTTTCATTTATAATAAAAAGGAGTTTAATGAGCTCCACCTTAATCATAGGTGGGTAATTTTTTTTTTATATACAGATAACTTACAGCTAGACAGTTTTATCTCTTAAAATATATTCAAAATAAGGTCAATTGCAAGTTTTCACATTCGTAAAATATTGCTTTGTTAAACAAACTAGTATAGCTATTTAGCAATAAGACCACATGAGTAAATAATACTGTTTATTTACTCATGTGATAAGACCGCATAATTGTATAGCTTGAATGATGTTAGCTTGTATATTTAATTTTGGTTTTTTTTTTTTGGTGTGCCATAAAGTATATTACTGTATGCATTGCACATCTGCAATATTAGAGGAATTACGGGTGAATTACCGTCCTTTACCGAGAAGGAAACTTCCCACGACAAAGTTTCATATTGTTCAACAGAAACGATGACGCCATGTCGATATAGTTTTGAAGTGTTCGTATTTTTCAAAATATACTTTAGAATAATGTTCAAGATGACTTGAGTAAACAAATGAATACATAATTTTAACATATCATTAATCCTGTAGAACATTAGATCGTTTATTGGGACAAGCTTTATATGAAAGGTGCAATAATGTGTTAAAAAAATTTCACACTTGGATAATCAAAATTCGTCAACTGGATTTAATGAGAAAAAGCTAGCTTGTTTAAAAAGCAAAAGCGGTACATTCCCGTCGTGATAGAATGCGACACCCGCGTGCCGTCAATTCGAATTACACGTTCTAGTTGTTATTTGTTACAGCCGGAAGAATGGATGGATAGACAAAGCGATAGGAAAAAAAATTGTTTTTGTTTTTTTTACGAAAATATGGTGCAAAACTCGCTTATGCGTATTTAAGTTAACAATTATTATATCTGTATTATACAACCCAATAATACAGTTAACATTTTACATTTATTTTAAGTAATAATATAATCGATATATTTTTTGAGTATGTTATTTCTGAATATTGTGGCTTTAAAAAAACAACAAGTTCTAAGACAAAAGGCATGCAAGGCTAGATCAATTATTGCACTTCACAATATATGGAATTCTGAGATTTAATTGGTTACTGCCGAGTCCAACTTTGAAAAAATTAATGATATAATCGCAAAGGAATGTAACATTATGTATGTATTAGAACTAATATACAAAATTTAATAACTTTATTTTCATGCTATATCTAAAAGAAATATGCTACATTCTATAGAATGCCTTTTATTAGAAAAAAATGCTTCCAAAAAGGTAATTTACACTATTTAAAAAAAAAAAACTTGCTATGTGAGTGTATTTCAAATTCTCAATGAAATTTGTACGAATTATCTTTCAATTTCTTCTTCTTTAACTTCAGTATTTGTACTGCTTTTTTATTTTTTTAAAAGCTTAAGAAGGGGGAAGGAACGAGTGATATACCATATATATATTTTTAATTTCATTAATACCACTTTTCAATATATATTTAATATTTAAACCCACAGTAAAGTAAAACTGACAGAAATACATTATAAAACTTGTAATTTGATAAACTTGTTGACTAAAAAAGTCGAAATTCTGTAATACCAAATCAATCATTATGTTCTGAAATCTGAAAAATATATTTCTCATTACAACACCATTATATTTGTAAAGAAATTACAAGGAAGTAAATTTGTTAATGTCAAATACTAGGATAATATGATTTTAGAAATTATTCACGAAACAGTGAACTAACAGCTGATTTAGTTAGCTCCAATGCTCCGACATGTTTGCTGAAACATCTGGTTGTACCAGGATTTGGTTATACGACTATGTATTGTTCACGTTTGAATTAATTTAACTTATATACAAATTTTCCACATCTATATTTAAGAAGATATTACAATTAAAAGAAAAAGAAAAGAAAGAAATATAATGAGGTCGTAAAGCAAAACATGTTACCAATGCTTTTATTTTTTGTTTCCTTTTACATTTTTTTTTTTAAATTCTTATTCTCGGCAATGAAGGAAAACTTCTTGAAAGCCGTATTTTGTAGGAAATTATGAGATACGTATATTCACCAATTTGCATTTTGAAATTTACACCTGCATGGATTTATTTTTTCATAAATTAAGCTTGCTCGAAAAGATTTTTGATCGAAATTAATACAAAACTATTGTTATGAAAATTTTATCATCGATATATATGTAAGGATAACAGTAGAGTTTCATGAGTATTCATGAAATTTCACAATTCATAGCATTTTTAATAACTACGAAAATTACGTTGAAATGAAAATACGTTTAAAACAAGTTCTCATTAAAATTTTCCGTTATAGTTACGTTACTTTGACAGTCTACTAGTACTAGTACTTATAAATATTTTCATAAACAAATAAAAGTCAAAACAGCACTTAGACATTGAAAATGAAAAGATATTATAAAGTTGACATCTATACAAATGCTTACAGCGAAAAACTTTGTTTTGTTTGTTTGTATGTTTGAGCCCGCTAAAACTCTAATTAGATCTATTAATTAAAGCATTATTATTCTAATTAAAATCTATCGGACCAGAAAATCTGTTTAGTGGGGAAGGCTTATAAACACAGAGAAACGGTACAATAAATATAACGCGAGAGAAAACGCGATTATCAGCTAAAAGTAGATATAAGTATTTTTATTGCTTTTATTTTCTAATCTATACTAATATTATAAAGCTGAAGAGTTTGTTTGTTTGTTACGCGCAAATCTCAGGAACTACTGCTTCGAATTGAAAAATTCTTTTTGTGTTTGACAGCCCATTTACCAAGGAAGGCTATAGGCTATATAACATCACGCTATGACCAATAGGCGCTGAGCAATAATAAGAAATATTAAAAAAACGGGAAACTATAATCTTTTTTGAGAGCTTCCGTTGCTTCTTTTATTATTAATCTTCTCGAGACATTTTTTAACTATAGTTCCACTTTTAAAGTAAATATAACTTCACTAAGTACTGAGAATTTTCGAAATATAAAAAACTCAATAATACGTTGAACGACCCAGGAATCAAACCTGAGACCCCTTGCTCGGGAGTAACGCTTGCGACCACTTGACCAACGAGGCGGTACTACTACTCTAGAGTAATTGTTTAATAAAATATTTAAGTACAGTTTTTTTACAGAAATAATAATGAATAATGAATTCATTATTCGGACACCCACCACCTCAGTCCCCCGAGATCATGAGTCATCGCTGTAAAGGGTCCGAAACGTCGGGAAATAATTTAATTTAATTAAAAATCGTTAAACTGTAAAGTTTTAAAACAAACGCGATAAAATCCGATTTAGACTTTTAATTAAATATAAATACATATTTATCCTTTTAAGCTAGAGCTTTTTTTTTTTTGTCGCAGGGGAATCCATTTACGGATGATATCCAGGATGCCCGGGTCGGCAGTCCTAGACCTATGTCGGACTCGGCACTTTGGGAGTGCAATACGGTACTAAACCCCTTCGGGAGCCTTTAGCCGCTTTAATTGGAGGGTCCCGGATCTGCAGGCAACAGGATCCCTCCAGCGACAGGCTGGCCTCGGCGAAAAGGCCAGACTTCTCCTCCATGGGGACTGTCCGACTCACCTCTGAACAGTCCCGACGACGCCGTATCTAGCAGGACCGGGTTCCCATCCCGGCCCGATACGGGCACAGGGCTCGTAATTAATTATAACTTACTTATTAGTAAAATTTTTACAATGTCTTTTAATTTTACAATGTTTTTTACAATCTTTGTTATATAATAAAAAAAAGATGGTGTATTCATAGTTATTTTAACGAACACCAAAGTCAAGTCGACAATGCAAATATAAATTGAGCATAAATTATATAACGAGCCCTGTACAAAGTAGTTGTACTAAGCTTGGTGTGTTAATATTTAAGACTCAAATTAGTATATTTAAATCGAAATTTTAATATAGGACCTACGCGAGTAAAAACGCAGAATATAACTGTTATATATACATACATACCTTTCCCAGCTAAGCCGGCGTGGCGTGTCGCCGCCGGTTTCTTCAGCCGTACCACGTACGCCTTGAGTGAGGAGCCGCGCAAGTCGTGACCCTGTGCTGGTACCTCCGGTGCTTGATACTGAGCCACGAGGTGTAGGGACCCTGAAAAATAATTCAAAAATCGAATTTATGAATTTTGAAAAAGAACGTGCTATGGGACGGGCTTTGCTAGGAGTCTCTGTCAAGGATAATATCAGAAATAAGATTATCTGCGAAAGAAATTAAGTAACTGACATAGCCCGTAGAATCAGCAAGTTGAAGTGGCAGTGGGCTGGTCAGGTATGTCGCAGGACTGATGGCCGCTGGAGCAGACGTGTCTTGGAGCGGAAACCACGTATCAGTGTGGGGCGTTCTCCGGCCCGCTGAACTAACTTACGCAAGGTCACCGGTGGAGGCTGGATAATCTTTTTTTAATGTCAAGTAATGTTCAAAAATTCAAAAACTAAATATTTTTGTTAATCACAATTTTTAAATTCGAATAGTATTTTCGATAACATTAGAGTTTTTATATTTTTTTATTTTAACTTTAATCAAGACTAAATACATACATGATTAAAGTTAAAGAATTTGAAATTGAAATATTATAAATAAATAATATTAACCAACAATCACACCAAGTTAAACTAGCCCTGTGGTAAATGTTACATTACATTTTTAGAATACAATACCGTGGAATAATGTGTAATTTTATTTCATAAGGAAGCACTGTTGCATCGAGTAATGTAAGAGAAGAATAAAGATTTTTTGTTGATTTCCAAAATGTATAGAGACAATTATTATAAACATACAAAGCAACGGTTATGTGTCAAAGTAAGGGATGTGTTGATTTAAAATCAGGAAAAAACCTTAAAGTTTTTTTTAAATTAGAAACCATTTTACTCAGACATATTATATAATTAAACAGTAGTTTTAGATATCTACAACATCATTTATGTTCCATTGAGACATACATACGAGTATATAGACAAAAATTGATATATTTTAAATAATTATATTTTAAAATAAATAGATACGAGATAAAATTGAAATTTGGCACAGCGAACTTGATTGATGAGCAAATGCACGTCTATACTTCAAAAAAAAAAAAAAAAAAACAAGTTACATAAAAACTTTTTCTTGAATTTTAATACTAAATATTTTAATAATAATTAAATCGTTTCTGTTTTTTAATTCTTCTACTCGTAATCTAGTATGGCTTCTTTTTCTTTTCTTTCTAAAGATAGGAAAATCAAACGTGGGTGAAATCATAACTAACTAATTATTCAACCATAAGTAATTTCCATTATAAGGAATATATAAATATTTATTTAGTATAATGAGCTTTTGACTAAATTTAAGGCTTTCGTAGTCACGGATGTTTTAATAATTTGTAGTATAGTAAATATTCCTTTTCGTAATGATAATAATTATTCAATCTAATTTCAGTATTTAGATAATTAGTGGGTTCTGAGATCAGTGTTTAAAATCAGTATTTTTTTTGGGATGGAAAATCGTACCGTAATCTTCCACAATACGCTATTACTTTACATTACATTTATTGTACTACGCTTTGAATTACACTTAAATTGAATTCTTTTTAAAAGGGACAAAGACCTTTCCTCAGCAGTGGGACATATACAGACAGTATAAAACATTTATATAAGTATATTTTAAATAAGAAGAGTATAACTACTGATATTAAAGCGTTCAAACTTACAAACTTTTTAGATTTATCAATTTAGTGTAGATTACGCGAATTCATATTTCAATTATTGTGGTGGCATTCCAATTTTCGGCTGTCATGATCACGTGGACTGATTTTAATCCTATTAATAAACTCGAGTTACTCTTGGAGATCCCTTATTAGAAAACTTGAGCGTATTGTCGGTGTTCAACTTCGTTCATTAACTTCATAAAGCCTAGGCTCACTACATGCATGCTAATTACTCTATTCTTTTCTATCTAACGTCTCTCTTTCATAGATTTTTACCGGAGTTCCCGTATTATTTCAATCTAATTTCTTTGTCTAAAAAACTTAATTTATTTTTCTAGATAACATGATTTAATATAGTCATTTTATATACCTAATTTATATACGATTACAGCATTTACAGCCATAACATTACATTCATATAAGAATACAGAGCCATAGCATGGTATAACAGCTCTCGTCAAAATTTCAGATGACATTCGAAATGCAATGGACAATCAAGGGTTCACGGTATCGGTTTTGACTTGACTTTAGTAATGCCTTTAACACTGTGGACTTTGAATTATTGTTGTCTGTTCTACGTTCCTTTAAAATATCTCCATCAGTAATTCATTGGTTTCACAGTTACTTGTATGGGCGTCGGCAGCGGCTGCAAGTTCAAGATACTTAATCAGACTGGGCTAACGTAACTGCTGGCGTACCGCAAGGTGGCGTGTTGTCTCCTCTTCTATTTTCGTTATCAATTCAATAAGTAAAAACATTTCTTCTCTCTACCACCTGTATGCAGTCGATCTCCAAATATACTCCCATTCAAAACTGGCTAATCTACCCATAAGTATAAATCTGAATGACTTGAACAATATTTATAAATGAAGTAACTCATACGGGTTAAAAGTTAACCCCTTAAAGTTTCAAGTCATTTTCTATGGTAGTCCAAAATTTGTTAGTTGCATAGACTGGTCCCTTGTGCCACCTGTTATATATAAAAGAACAAAACTGAATTATAGGGACAACGTAAAAAATCTAGGAATCATTTTTGATCGGTATCTTTCTTGGACACCTCAGTTGAGTGAGCTGAGCAGGAAACTGTTTGCAGCCATCGGTTCACTTCGTCGACTTCAATCCTTTCTTCCTATGCCTACTATAATTGCGTTAGCACAATCACTCCTTCTACTAATTCTTGACCATGCAGATACATGTTTTCTGGATCTTAAAGAGGAGCAACTAAATAAGCTTGAGCGTCTTCAGAATCTTTGTATACGGTTCATATTTGGTCTTCGAAAATATGACCATGTCTCCGAATTTCGTAACGAATTCGAGTGGGTCCCAATTCGCTTTTGCAGGAATACTCACGTACTTTCACTACTCTACTCTGTCCTTTTTAATCCGATACCCCTCAATACCTTAAGGAACGGTTTATGTTTCTTTGCAATTCTCATGAACGTTCCTTCAGATCCGAATTCAATTTACTTTTGAAAACTTCTTCTCATGCAACATCCTTCAATACTAATAACCATAAATAAATGAATTATCGTAAAGTTATCAAAGCTAAATTGATCATTTATTTGTGACTGACGTACACGCAGACAACACTGCGAATATGAATATAATAATATATTTTTTTCTCTATCTTACGTTAAATAACACTCGCAAGAATCGTTGTTCGACGAACACTTCATCAAACAATTTCAAGTTATGCGCACTTAAATAAACAGCATTCCTAAAAATTCTTGGATATCTCAACCATAATAACCTCAGCTACAAATGTTTTCGTATAAAATTTAATGTATAAACACGCTGCTTTTATAGATCTATCATAATTATGTATATTCTTTATTGCACTTAAAGCCAAATAGAGTAATAAAATCACATATTATGTAGGGGAGAGTGTACATATATATATATATATAAATTACTCCAACTTATTTCGCGTTGTCTGGAAGAAATGGCTAACTAGCCATTAAACCATCCTTTGTATTACACAATTTGTAATTGTCTTAAATGTCTGTATTATTATTATTATTATTTTGTATGTCGGGTGTATAATAAAGCGTAAATAAATAAATAAATAGTGGTGATAATCGAGAGTCTCTCCGATTTATTCTTTAATATAGCGCGAGAATATAACTTAGAATTCCTCGATATCGCACATTTTTCAATATTCGGCCGATATTAATATTTTCTCTTTGAAATTGTATGTGGTATGCTGTTATTTTGATTGATAGTTCAAAGTAAAACTAATAATATGTTACATGCATTATTTCTTATATATTTTACTAGCTGTGCACCGCGGTTTCACTCGCGTTAATTTGAAGAAAAACGTACTTAAATATTTTTAAATCATTATTAACCAACCAAAGAGAAGAAAATTCGAACCAGTAGTTCCTAAGATTAGCGCGTTCAAACTAACAAACTCTTCAGGTTTATAATATACTATAGATAAAATCTTTTTTCTAAATATCGATGTCTTAACCCTTAATTTTGGGTGACTTGCGGCTTGTCAGACACACCTATCATTAATTTTTTAATGACGACGCGACGTATAACTAAGCGCTATCGCTTTATCCTTTTAGTACGGGACGGAAATGGTAAAAATACAATACGACTAAATCGAAACTAAAACAAAAAAAATGTAGTTTTTTTTTCTTCATTATTCTGTCTGTATCATGGCCAATTATCATGAGAAAACTACTTAATGAATTTTAACAAATTGAAAACACGATTTGAGTTCATACTACGAGATAAGACACTGGGTACTTTTAAAGCATAGGGTTTAAAAGTACCCAGTATTTGGCGAGGTTCTCTCGGGAGAAGGGATGAAAACAAAATAGGTATGTATTCAGTTATAATTCACTAACATATAGTCCGATTTCTTTTATTCTTTCTTTGTTAAAGATTGTTCTGTAAATATTTCAGTGTCAAGGTTTTGGTTTATTAGTTCAGAAATTACAGATATCATAACCCTTAGCAATATATCCAAATAACTTAGAAGCCGGTATCTACAGGATATTTGAAGGTGCGGCTCATATTTACCTATAGTAGACACCTACACACACTCACATACAAATATATATAGAGCCCGAATGAGTTAAAAAGAATTAAGCACTTGAAATCTCAGCATCAGTATACTGGGACATCCGGCTCTCTTTCTGATACACATGAAAACTAAAAAAAGCTAACATGGAAATGAAACCGAACAACGGACGGCTCGTGAACGACGAGACCGACAATTACTTTTAAAAAAGGTTTACTCGTTGATCTCGTCTGTAAATCCATCACGGTGGTTGGCAGTAAACTGTGGAACGTATTTTATTTTATCCCTTATTCTTTCTTATCCCTTCGTTTTGTTACTATAAATATACATCCTATGTGTACTTAACAAAAATCAAAAATACACTAATATAAAATACACTTAGAACTCACCATAATACACTAGACTCACAGGCAATTTAAATTAGACAGTCTCTTTATATAAATGTCTACGATCATAAGTAGATAAATTAATTAATATTTAAATAAATTAATATTATATAATTTTAAATAAATTAATATTTGCGCACAAGTTTTTCTAATGGTATGCCCTTTGTCTGTGGTCTTTCTCTCTGGTTTCAGCTCCGACAAAGGTAAGCACTACATAAATGTTTACGCCAAAATATAAGTAAAATAAAAAATAATAGTATATATCTAGTAACTTAAATTTACGTTAACTGCATTTCGTGACGAGTAAACAATAAAAAACGAAATATTTCACCATCTTTTAACTGCAGCACTACATTGCAGTTCTGTTAATGAAAATCAATAACGCTAACTTAGCGAATTAAGAACCCTTTACAGTGCAGTTGAAATAAATCGCTCGAATCGGATCTAAAAATAAAACTTAATTTTCAATTTACTGCCTTCACATCAGAGGCAATCACGAGTTTGGAGACTTCGTTTATTCCATAATGATTTTTGACGAATTGTATGTTTACAGACGGTATAATTTTATATTTTTTTCTTTAATATTTTTCACGCTTTATTATTTGGATCGCGAAGGTTAATGATTTTTCATCGAGCACTTTCCATTTTTCCTCCTTATTTTTTTTTAAATACTAAATAGATTTTCTGTGAAATAGTAGTCTTATCACCGCACCCTTGGTAGATGTCGTAGTATTTAGCTCGTTCTACTTTTGTATACTTTATTCAATAAAACTCAGTAAATCTCATAAATCCTAGTATAAAGATACTATATCAGCCTGTAAAAAACCCCAATGCCATGAGTGAAGACTCCTTCTCCGTATAGAAGAGGGTTGGAAATTAATTCACCACTCTGCTCCACTGCGGGTTGGTGGATAATTTTCCTACCAAGAGTAACGTGTAACGGTGTCAGGCTAACAACCGACAAGGACATACACCCAGACCGGAAACAAATATTTGTACAAACACAAATATTTGTTCCGAGCGGGAATCGAATCCGCGATAGCCGGCGCGCAGTATGAGGCGACTACTCGCACCACTACACCAGAATAGTTGTTGTAGTATAAAGATAAAAAATGACTGGAAAATAAAATTGCTGGAATTATTATAAAGTTTTATCACATCATTATGGAGGATATGTGGGATAGCGTGTCTATAAAAACGTCACGTACTGAACCAGTGGCGAGGCGCTTGCTATGATGTGAATAATAATTTCTGTGTATCATAATAAAATTAACATGGCGTGAGATTTTATTAAAATAAATAAGTAAAAGCGAAATAATAAATAAATAAATATGTTTAACACACACATAAGGTCGTCTGTCCCTAAGGTAGGCAACTTAATACCTGTGTTTTAGGTAACAGCCGACTGATATACTGTTTTTTTAAATAAATATACATATAAATAATACATATATATAAATAAATATATATTACACCCAGACTCGGGGCAGGAATCAAACCCACAACCCTTAGAGCAAAAAACAGGGTCACTGCAAACTGCGCCAACGGGTCAGTCAAAATTCAAATATTATTTGACGTTTAAAAAAGTCAAACCTCATGATGACTTGGGAAGCTTGAATATCGTAATATGTGTATGATTGTATAAATATAAATGCTGTGCATTAGTCTTTCGTAAAAGAAAAATGGAAGGAAAGTCGTACAAAGTTCAACAGGTTATCTAGTAATTATTTGATAAAATTAATATTCCAATTTGAAGACTGAATATTAATTCACAAGACAACATCAGAGCTATCTAATGGAGGGCCCGCTTAACTGGTCCTGAAAGCATTGTGCTCGTTATTAGGGGTGTTCATCAGAAAAAATTATCGATAATTTTATTATCGATAATTATCGTATTGAGTTATCGATAGTTATCGATAATTATCGAATGAACAGTTATCGATAATTATCGGATAAAAAATTATCGGTAGTGGCGAAAGTTATCGATAATTATCGGATAAAAATTATCGATAATTCACGAAAGTTATCGATAATTATCGGCACAATTTTTGGACGACGAAAAAAAAAAAAAAAAAAAAAAAAAAAAAAAAAAAAAAAAAAAAAAAAAAAAAAAAAAAAAAAAAAAAAAGGTCATCCGGCGTCTTGTACTGATATCATCCTCCGTTCCCTATCAGAATACCTAAAAAAAAAAAAAAAAGTCGTCCGCCGTCCCGTATTCATATAATCCTCCGTTTCCTATCAGAATACCTAAAAAAAAAAAAAAACGTCGTCCGCCGCCCCGTATTCATATAATCCTCCGTTCCCTATCAAAATATCTAAAACAAAAAAAAAAAGTTAACCGCCATCCGGTATCGAAATAACCTATCGATAGTTATCGGATCGCTCAAAAATATCGATAATTATCAGATCGAAAAAATTAACGATAATTATCGGATCGCAAAAAATTATCGATAATTATCGAATTAAAAGTTATCGATAATTATCGATAATTATCGAATGAACAATTATCGATAATTATCGAATCAAAATTATCGAATAACACTTATCGATAATTATCGATAATTATCGAATGAAAAATTATCGAGTAGTTACAAATTATCGATAATTATCGCACACCCCTACTCGTTATAGCTTTCTAAAACGATGAAATTGAAAACCAACTTCAATCTTTTTAAGGACGTTTTTTTATAAAAATATCTTTTGTATGTTTTCATATGCTGGATATGAGATACTTGTGTGAAATTTCTTAAGATATCGGGTTAAGCTTGAGCATCCTCATATATTAAAATTCCTCGTCATTAGTATGCCTATGCATTAACTAGAAAACACGTGCGTTTTTACCCTTGTTTATGTATACGGTTCAGCGCCTATGAGTCATAATTGTTTATGTTTAATACAGTGGAAGCATATCAATTTCCTTTATCATATAGAATATCAAAGAAATTTGTATTCCATATCAAAATCCACGGACTTGTCTCAGTTCCGCGTTCATTAATTTAAAGTTATAATTTTGTTACATTTCGCATAAATCATAGTACTCGTAATTAATGATCTTTGAGAACATCAAAGTTACTTTTTGACTAGACATCACCCGCGACTTTGCTCGCGTTTAATTTTGATTTGCATTAGATTGATTGATACTTATGATTATGCTACCTTCCTTCTGTATTAATACCATTCTTAATCATTGTAATACAAAAAGATTTTTCCGATTTCGACTCTAATATTAGTCATTTAGGCAAAGATGTCATAACTTTTAATATCTATATAGTATAAAAAATAAATAAATGAATAAACAATATTGACTGTAAGAGCATCAACTTCGAGTCATCCATAAAAGAAAACTCTGGAACTTATAATGGATGTTAATAAGTATCCCCACAGCGACGTTTAGGATCAACGTTATTGTTAGGCTTTCGTTTTGGTTTTACCCGTGTTTAGATATGTTACGAGTATCACATTCTTTAACGCTGGTCTTTAATGTTTCTATTTAATGAAGACTCTTGTTTTAAATCCTATACTTTCTACACATCACACACATATCATCACTTTTTACATATTACTATAAAAAATAATATTTTGAATCAGATTATAATCTCCTAAGATTAGTGCGATCTAACAAATTGACACTTTTACTATTCATCTTAATTATATTAGCATAATAAAAAAGTTAAAAACAATATTCATTATTTCATTTGGTTTAATGGCAATCAATGTGCCAAAAGAGCACAGATGAATCACCAGTGTCACGTAGAATGGAGAGTGCATAAAAAAAAATTTATGTAAAATTTTAATTATCTGTCAAAACAATGTCTGAACTGTATGTCTTCCAATCTTTGGAAAAATTTAAAAAAAAAAAAAAAAAACTAAAACAAAACCAAAGTTATGTACCTACATATCACAAACGCATATGTTTTTGAAGACGAAAGGTTGAATCGATGGATGACGGATATTTGTTTCTCTTTGTCTCTCATTTTTATAAAATGTTGAACCCTGATTACTACAGAGGCTTTTTATCCCGAAATACCTACGGGATCAGGACTTACACGGGTAAATCTATAAGATATGTATATCCCATTTATTTTCCATAAGTTTACTTAAAGCGTTTCTATAAGAGTCGTGAAACACCTTCGATAGTAAACGTAATATTTACATTTTTAATGTTGTTCTCATCTGCTTGAAGTTTTCATATTTAGTTAAGAAATACAAAAGATACGGAGCACGTTTTGGTCGTATTTTTTCCAAAGTTTAAAATGGAAAAAGCTGTAAGAAACCTCAAGTTGATTAAATAGATTTTTCTCGATCCCAAAGGACGGGGTGAATGGAAAAAACCTTCATCATCCGCCTCCGAACAGTGATTCTGAACTGAATATTTCAAGTACTGACTGTAAATTTAGAAATAAAGTTAAAATACTTATATATTATATTTTTGTAACATAATTTTAAACTCTAAATAAAAAATAAGTCTCGAAACAATTGATTTGTCAGTTCATTATTAATAACTAGCAATCCGGGGTGGTTTCGTATTTGTGCAATTTGCTTATGAAGAAAATGAGAAGTACGGTTAGGAAAATAATTTTAAGTACGTTTGTTACATGAGAAGTCTTTATCTTCCGTGTATGGCTGTATATTATCTGCCAGTCATTTCGAATTTGTTGTTGTTATGAGCACATTTGTTGTTGTTATGTTGTTATAGAAGATCTTGTAATGAAACCTAATTTCAGTGCTGAGAGATTAGTACGATCGTGATATAACTTTTATCTTTCACGTCAACGCCGCTGTACGTCGTTGCTATCGGTGGTAAGCGACTCAGTCTCATTTCTCATTATAATCATATTTTTCTCTCCCAAGTATAGTGTTATTTAATAACTGTTTTGCGATTTTGTTGTCATTTCTATTTTATTATTTAACTATTTTGTTTGGATTTGACATTGTTCTAAGCATGATTTGACTTCGTTACACAAAAAACCCATCTATCGTCATGTCTCTAGCGGCCGTAAATTAAAAAGAACAGCCACATTAAGTCGACGTACCCCCACTACTGCCGTTGCAAGACCTGTATTACAAGACAGTGGTTATGAGAAATGTCCCATTAGGTGTTATATTTTATATATTTACATTAGATTCTGTAAATACTATTTACTTTATATGCTATTTTTATTTTAAAACACATAAAAAGCACCGTTATGTTTGCAAGCTCCTTTATTTAGGATAGTCTGGATTTAATGGAATTACTATTGTTGTATATAATAATATTATGTGTATAATTTTGAGATTTGATTTGTAACTCTGTTTTTGTGTACATAGGTCCATCATTAAGCTTGTTTGTCGTCGGTACGGCTGTAAACTCGTTGATTCGCCATTTGCGTCTTGGATGTAATTCGCGTCACATATGTATAATTTTGTAAATTGAATAAAGTTATAGCTAAGGAGCTGGTGGCAATTTTGGTATATGATTTCATCGTCGTTGATACCAAGATGTTTTGTAGTCTGGACCTAGGTTAACTAGAAAAAATAAGTGGCGAGTTCAGGTAGCTCTGATTTTTTTAAAATTTCGTAATTATTTATTTAAAAAAATCAGAGCAATCAGCCTAGGTCCAGACTACAATACATCTTGGTACCAACGACGATGAAATCATATGCCAAAATTGCCACCAGCTCCCTAGCTATTATGATGTATTTGAAATATGATTTTTAAGACATTTATTAAGGACAAAAACATGATTTCCTTAATTAACATAATTTTATACCTGGTAATAAACCATTTAGTTAAAAACATAATTATTTTGAGTAATTGAAACAAGTTGGGTGTTTACTATATAATAATTTAAAAATATCTATAAAATTAATCTTTCAATCAGAGTACAGATTATATAACATTAGATTTTTAACAAGCGTTTTCGACAGTTACCACAGATAAGAAATCCGTTGTTACGGATTCGTAATTTTAGAGCTATTTTACGAGACGTGTGCGTGTTAATACGGTGAGAGGAGTTTATTTGCTACGAAATTTGAAATGAGTCACGATTCGTAAAAAAAAAAGAGTTCTTTCATGTACGAATAGACTGAGAGATAATGAAGTAGGTATAATGCGTGAAATTATATACGAGTATGTTCGGAGTAAAGATATTGGGTTGAGTATAGAAGGACAAGAAGTGTCCAGTCTGGTCTTGTGTTCAGATCCTACCCAGAGTCAGATAATTGTTGCACTTAATATTGTTATTATAAATAATGTGTCACAAGGACATTCGTTCTGATTATATATCAGTACTAAATATAAATAGGAATAAAAAGAACTTTGTCCGTGTAAACGCTAAAATTAGCCTTTATATACGTATAATGTAATAAAAAATCGTTTATACAAAACTTTCAAAATAAGTCTTTATTAGATAACTTACAAAATATACAACTTTCCTAAAATTTGAATTGTTATTTATTAGAAGATGAAATTCACTCACCCCTGGGTGAGCGTGAATTGAATTTTAAATTTTGCATGAGATGTCTCTTAGGCGCTATAATTACAAGTGATATTGCAAAGGTCAAGGTTCGTGATACATTAACGTTGTGTGCATGAACTTTTTTTGACAGTTTAAGTAGAAAAAAAAAGAGAAAAGAAAATCGAAGTAAAAAAGAGGGGTGTTTCTTGTTTTTTTGATTGAGAGACCTAATTTGCTCACTTATTTAATGTAAAACTTAAAATATTGATTGCGGGAAACTTAACATAAACATAGTCTAAAATATTCAATAATTATTTACTTGATCAAATAAAAATATTTTTTTGTTTGTTTTTTTCTTTATTTAGTGAACGTATTTTTTTTCGAAAATTTATTCTGATAACACTATGCTATGCTAATACTTGAAAAAAATCATTTAAAATGATTAATCTTTTTTTAATGTAAAAAAATCATTTGGATATAATTGATTTGTTACTGATAGTACACTAGATATTCCAGTCTAAAGTCTGCAGCGCATCACCTCATGATATTTTCAAATTTTAGTACTACAGTGATGTACCTAAATACTATAGACGTGTTTTCTTGCATTGTAATTATTTAAATACTGGAAATCCTTCTTTTTTATCTCCAACTTCATATTGAATTTATGGCTACTGCGATTATATAGCTTTCTAATGGTAATTTATTAAAATTTGTTCATTTTTTATCTTATCTTTTGATTGACTTAGTATAATACATACATTAACATAAACATACATACATTTTGTACGTGCATTTCTATAAACTGATAAAGTTAATTAAATTTATCATTATATTATTTTGATTAGATCTTTTTTTACCCACCTATATCGCTAATGTAACGAGTCAGTAAATTCAATAATTCAAACTTAAACCGTCAACTAACTACGAGACTCGTACTAGAAATCAGAGCTATAGACTAAAAATAGTAAGTCAATAAAAAGTTTATTAATACGTGCTACCAAAAAACTACATTCATTTGACTTAAAAAGTTTTGTATTACCACTAAAAAGCAGGAATATACTGATTCCCATATTAAAGAGATGAGATACCCCAGTACATAGAATATTTTAGACAGCTCTAGACGGTTGCAGAGTTTTCAGTTGCAAAAAATGTTGTTTCAATTATATCTCGGACTCCGTGGTAAATCTTCTGAAACACGTGTATCCACCAACCCGAAGGGTTCCACCCTCATCCTCCTTCTTTCTCCTTTTTGTTTCCTCAGATTATATGTCCAGCCAAAAAACCTTTATCGTCTGTTACAATATACAAGCATTACAGAACTCTGATTTATTAATGAATACTTTATTACACAACACACTATTGAATTGTACAAAAGGCGGGATTAATGATAAAAGCATTCTCACCAGTCAACCTTAGGACGTACAAGAGCGGACGTTTGTAGGTATGCAAAATCAGAAATTGAAAAAATAAATAAAATTAATTATATATAATTTAATTGATTAATTAATTTAATATTCATCATTCATCAATCATTTTTGAAGAAAAATAATGTAATGATATATCATATTGTCTAGACTCTAGAGTATGCTTATTTTGCTATTTTGAAAGTTTTTCAAAGAATAGGGAGGTCGTGTTTTCCATTATTTTTAAGACCGCCTTTTACCAGAATATCTTTGTCTGATGTTCGCTACTCTAGCACCTTTTATTAAAATGCAACATTGGTACCTACATAATTTTTCTTTAAAAATATTGAACTTTTCAATTATTTCAAAATATAATATAAACTACGTATTAAAATGGGAATACTCATTTTATTTTATTTCAATAAGTTATTATTATTAATATATTCATATATCATACTCTCAGTAGTTTCATACTTATTAAGTTTTTTTATATATTAAAAAAATATTATATATCTGAATTTTTATACCATTACATGGTGTACGTATTTTTTTTTTCATACAAACAGTAGTAAAGATTGTGGCAGCACTGTTGGGCAAAGAACTATAAAGGAAGTGTTGGAACTTAATCCGTCAGTTGGTTCTGGTTGGCGGATAATATTCTTACCAAGAGTAATTTAGGTGTCATGAACAACAATCGAGTTCTATAAAAAGTTATTAAACAAAATTTAATGACGTTTTGTTAAAAAAATCTTCGATCGCTAAATAATTTCGTCCTCAACAATAGATTGATCAATAACAATAATGTTTCACTTTGTCAATATTTTTTTTTACTTTAAAAATATTTAGAAAATGCTAGTTTTGACTAGTAAGAAGCTTGTTGAGCTTTTAAACGAGCTTTTTTGTACAAATAGCTTTATAACCAAGACAATTTGATGGATTTAAATATTTTAAAAGATATTTTAACATACCCATACGGTCTTCTGCTTCTAAGGTAGGCAACCTAATTGCTGTGTTTTAGGAACACTCAACAGATATACGTAAATATATATTTTTTGTAAATATACATATACATAATATACAAATATTACACTCAGACTTAGGGCAGGAATAGAACCCACGATCCTCGAATGGAAAGCAGGATCACTGCCAACGGCGCCAACGGGCTAGTCAGTCAGATTTTAATATCTATTTTGTTAAATATATTATATTGTTATTTAATAGTTTTATTTGATGTTTTAAGGTCTTAATTTTCTTAATGCTAGTGGCAGTGACCGCAATCTTTTACCAACTTGCAAATAAGATGTCAATCTAAATGACCACACGGTTCTATCAAGCACTTCGTTTTGTAGTAGATTGATTTAAAATTATGCAATTATTTCAATACATTACGTATTAAATTAATGTCATAAACCAAAGGAGTCGATTTATGAATGTAGGAGTCGGGCTCAAGTGACAGCAAACTGAGAGTTCAAATCAGGGTTAGCATTATAGAATTTTCATGTTGAGAAAAGTTTAAAAAAATACATACTCTGAAAATAGTTAAGCAGAGTGCAAATTCAACTCTGTATCATTTACTTTAATAGGTGAACATGCATTTATATAATAGAAAAAACATTTAGTTTATTACCTTATCTTCTTTATTTTCCTTTAAAATAAATTAAATTCTTCGTTAGTAAATAAACTGATATAGGCATGTTGTATGTATATGTATTTATTTTAAAAATAATTTATGTAGAGCGTTATCGTTTTATTGAAAAAAATAATCATGAAATATTTCAATTTACATTATTCAGTGTAGTGACTTAATCGGTTTAGATTATTGCAATCGTTTAGCACGGGCCAATTCGGCAGAATCATTTAATTAAAGTTATATATTAACTGGAAAATGACAACTAGTCCAATAGTGAGAAACAGCCAAACAATATAGCATCTGTTGTAAGCAATAGACAGACGTTAAATTAAAAATAATAGCTTAACAATAAAAGCAAAAATAATCTTACATTTCTTACCTTTAAGTATTTACTTTTTTCTAAAACACAATTGATGAACTCTATTAAACTTACAAATAATTGATTCTCTATTGACAAAGGCGTTATCAATTTCCATTGTGTATTTCTACGCTATTCGACATCGGCGAAACCATTTGTGGTATTTTGGTAACATTGAAAACTATTTAACAAAATAAATGTATGAATGAATGTCATAGACGTTGCGATCTGATTAATATCCGGCAGAGGTTTATTATTGAAGTGAGTGAAAAGTTTTACAGGTCATACATCTATAATAAATCTTTTAAACATTTCTCTGTCATTATTCTCCCAAACCCGTATTAAATTTACGAAGTTAATATCATACACGTAAATGTAATTCACAAATACGACAATCTAAATCAGTGATTCTCAAAGTCATATAATAACCCCCATTGTTGATGTCGATCTGTAAGATCATGTCAGTTTTAAATTAAATTGGGACATACTTTAAAATATAAACATAAGTTAAAAATAACAGGTCCATCATAATGGTTACATTTTTAAGAGAAATAATTTTATAAAGATTATAAATCGACTGTCCCTACGTACAATATCGAAACTGAAAATTTGCGATTTTTTTTATTGCACTAAGAAACTCCTTTTTATATATGTTTTCATACAAAAAAAGAGAATAAGCTAAAAATACATACTAAACCACAATCACAAAAATATACATGGTTTTCCAGTAGTGACACTTAATAGCATTTTAATGTTACCAAAAACAAAAACACATTTATGTCGTTCATTTTAAAACAATTCAAAATATCAACGTATCTAACTAAATTAAAAAAAAAAAATAGAAATTTGGTCTACAGAATAATAATTAAAGGTTTAAAAAACAAAAACAAGATTACACCAACACTTAAAAACTTTTTTTTTGGTTGAATTTTCTCAAATAGCGCTAAATTGATTCCGAGAAAATTTCCATGGAACTACCTCTGAAGTATGACCTACTGATTAAAAAAAAGAATATTTGAAATCGATTCATTATTGAAGGCAAAATCGCGTAACAAACATAAAAAAACAGCCGAGAACCTTCTCCTTTTTTGAAGTCGGTTAAAAATATTTGGGATTCTATAAATTCTAAATGTCCGCAAGACAATGACTGATGTAGTAGTATGTGGAGGCGGCGTCAATGATTTTACACCGATCATAACCAATTCCATCAATCATTTACATATATCCGTCAGATATTCGCTCGGGAGCGTTGGCCGATCAACTGTCTGAAGTAATGTATGTTGTTTGGTTTGCTTTATTGATTTCTCGCTTCCAAATTTATTTGGCTTATCTCATTATTATTAAAGCCATTTTAATTACTAAAATAAATTATTATAATATCAGTTTTTTTTTACAATCGGGTCTTTAAACGCAAATGTGCTATAATGTTTTTTTTTTTACATTTTCTTTTTGAATGAAAGCACAATCAATAAAGAGTAATTAAATATAATATATAATATATATAATATAATTCAACATATTACTAATGTTCATTCCTTCAAAATACTCAGTATTCGACTGAAAACGAAACTAATAACACAAACAAAATCTTCTTTCTTACTATTTTCTCCATATTTTTTATCTTTATGCAGAATCAATAAGAGAGTATTAAAGTTTATCCGTGTTTCCTTGTATAAGGCTTTCTTAAAGCGGCAATATTGCTTTTATGATATTTCGACTGCGGAATGCTATACTGAAGATTGAATATGAAATTTCACAATTTGATTAGAAATATGACCTTTGGTGAAACTCAAATTTTTCATTACTTAAAAATATTATGCAAATATTATTTGCGACTCTAACCTAGGGTTGTTTGATAGCTTTTGGAGATATTTCTTTTATTTATTTTATTAGGGAATTACTCTATTCAGGGAACTAGGATAAAAATCACTATAGATTCACAAATAAACCCTGCACTACCAAGAAAAAACGAGACTCTTATCTGCATTTTGAGTCAAGTTTTTCCTAATAGCTTTACGTGTTACTTAATCTTCTCATTAAGCCAAAGTAGAAAAAGTTTAAACGAAGTAGTCCTTGGGTAATTCCTTCAGCCACTCAAAAACAGACCACATAACCTTCAAGCAGAGCCTAAAGTTTTGAATATTTTTAGGGTCAATTGTAACAACTTATTCCAAGTTTTCTTTCTTATTACTTTCTTAGAATTGCTTTTAAGATATCAACTCGCCTGTTATTTTGTTCCTAGGAAAAAGTTTTCAGTAAGTAACAGATGAAAACACAAACACACACATACACACACACACACACAAGCGAACGAACGCGCACACACACATACATTATTATGTAATAATAATATATATACATACATACTTACACCTTGAATTAGGAATATTACTGCTGTGATTAGATCATATCAAATTATCTAATTGTCATTTTTCGATTTGCTAAAAACCAGGTCATTTTTTTAGTTAAGAATCGGAGATGAGTTTTGATATGCGAGTGTCTGATTTTCGTCTTATGGTGGATGTTCTGTCCAGCTCCTGAAACCAGTGTGCAACTTTGCAATACTTAAGGACAGAGATCTATATTAAATAGCTAGCGGGAATATTTATATATTTTCTTGATTAATATCATAGTTGTAAGGATATTTCATCATTAATATTGTCTATTTTCGTATGTTTTTTTGTGATATGTATGAACGATGTTTCTCAATACCATTTCTTAATTTTTACGATTATAATTTAATTGACAACCATCGAAGTTTTCCTGTTTGCAATTTGTATAATTGTCATATTGTTTGATAAATATTCGCATACAAAACTCCACTCCCATGAGTAGAAGTAGCGTATTGGCTTACCATAGTAAAATCGTGCAAAAAAAAAACTTTTTAAATTCGGAATATTAATGCATATTTTTATTATTATTTTATGGTTTATAACAATACATATTAAAAAAATTATTAATGAATAAAAGAACCTTTCATTTTAGGTTTTTGAGATTTAAGATCAATAAATTCAGGAAATTAGTATAATCGTTTGAATGTATGTTTAAATGTAGATTGTAACAGGACAAAATGGATTTATTTTAAAATCGGTTTTTCCATGAAAGCCTAATTGTGTTTGCTGTCGATTTTCAGAACGTTTTCTTTTTACTTTTTTTTTCATTTTTCGGCTCTCGCTACGAGTATAATTGCGTACAATTTTCTACATTTATTTTGTTCGACACTTTATTATTTTACTACGTTTAATTTTTATTTTAGCGTTTTCGTATGTACTAATGTATCTGAAGCTCTGATTCTTCATTATTATAAACTTCAAGAGCTAAATTAACAGATATTACAAGTAAAAAAAAATTATAACATAGTGTTATGTTAAAGTTTAGGGCTAAAAAAATGATGAAGACTTTTAACGGAATGTATCATAAGATTTAAATAAAAAAATTAAACCCATAATAAATTGATTGATTCTAGAATGAGTTCGTCACTAAACCTAGATATTTTATATCGATATTAAAATACATAAACCTTTCAGCTTATCTCATAAGAAATTATCAGTTAGACAATTTTACGGTCAATCCCAACGGGGTTAAAGGCCATTAACATAAATGTCGAACATTATCCTAATATTCGTTCGATAATTATACTCTCTCATAGGCTTTATGATTTTCAGTCTCTCATACAAGCCAGATTTCAAAAAGATTGCAATATCAGAGACTAAATATATACGCTACGCTAGGTTATACAGATGACCGAATAGCTTAATAACTATGAATATATACTATTCGATCGGCTGAGTAGAAATCACTACAGACACGTCAAATAAACTGTCATTACATTAAATTGTTAAAATGCTTGTATGAAATCTCACCAACATTAGTCCGTGTACAGGATCAGACTTCGAGACTAATCCAGCTGTAACGAGAAGTGTGACTGGGAGATATAACCTCACTTTATTTTTATTATCGCTATGTTTGAAGATGAGTTTAAGCCTCTAGGTTGTCGAGAACTTAGAATCAATTGCAAAAAATTACTAACCGGGAGTTTGCTGATGATATAACCATATGAGCAAAAACTCTAAATTACCTCAATACAATATTAAATGCATTAAAAATGATACAGGATCAGGTGAGCCTAAAAATTAATATTAACACAACTAATAACTTCATGTTCCACTCCATCCAATAAATTTTGCGATCTTTACTTTCAAAAATATAGATGAACATGAAAACTTATGATAGAATAACCAACTGGGTAGGTGTCATTTCAGGAAATTATGGAATTCACACAGCTGGTCAGCGATTGAGATACGATGAGATGCGGTGAGATCCTTTATGATACTCACGAACGGCCTCTCCACTCAAATGATAGCCTAATTTGAAGATACCACCATTTTATTCTAAGTCTTTCACTGTCGAATCTTGTCGTCTTTGGAATTCATTGCCACTGTTTGTAAAGCGCGACGTATCATTAGAGACTGAGCAATCTCTAATGATGTTTACAAAACTTATTAATGAAATGTATTTATCATAGTAAATTATTTTCCTTGTTTATACAAAATTTTACGCCCTTCCCGTACTTTATATGCAAGTTTTATGCACAAAGGTTGCCTGAAAGAGATCGCTGTATTAGCGATAAGATCGCCTGTTGCAACTGAATCAAGTACTAATTGTTTTTAATTATATTTATTCTAAATTGAGATCATTATTGTTTGAAATTCACACTATTATAAAAATTTATTATTATATTATATTTATTCACAGTAACTGAAAACAAAAGTGTGAAAACGGTCCTTGTTGTTAGATCTCTAACATTAATATTTAGTCTCATAAGAAACTTCAGAGCTTAAAAAACCTTTGCCCAGCACTCAATGGTCCAGCAAAACCACTCGACCCTTTTTAAGAATTGTTGTATCCAAGGTTTAGGAAGCTTAAATGATCTTCGTTGGAAGATAGTATCTAAACTAGAAGATTGTAAACGATTAAGACAACTATGTAACATCTCGCCGTGCTTTATTTTACTACAAAAAATTGAATTTTGATAATTATCAGGTTAGTCGATATTTATGATTATTGCTTATAATTATTTATAGCCTACAACGTCACTCAATACACAGACCTTATAATTAGAAAATAATGTTTTAAATCGTACAGATAGATCAAAAGAGTAGCGTTTTGAAACAAACGACTTAGGTTTATTTATTCATTATTACTTTCCCTCTCATTTAAATTAAATATAAACCTGTCTAATAAACGTACGTTTAAAGGTTTCTCTACATCCCGTTTGTGTTATGTTATGTGGAGCTAATATCAAGGGTTATACTTACTACACAATCTTTGAAATATCTCCTTTAAAAAAAAAAGAATCATGAAATCGGACTACATCATCATCATCATAATCATCATATCAGCCATTGGATGTCCACTGCTGAACGTAGGTCTCCTCCATCGATTTCCAGAGGGACCGGTTTAAAGGAGCCTCCATCCAATGGCTTCCAGCGACTGTCCTAGAGTCGTCTGTCCATCTCGCTGACAAACGTCCGACGTTGCGTTTGCCGTACGTGGTCTCCACTCGAGAAATTTTCTGCTCCATCGGCCGTCAGTTCTACGAGCTATGTGCCCTGCCCACTGCCACTTCAGATTGCAAATTCGTTTGGCTATGTCGGTAACCTTCGTTCGTCTGCAGACCTAATCATGTCTGATTCTATCTCGTAGAGATATTTCTCAAAATATGCCAAGCATAGCCCTCTCCATTGCACGCTATGCGACTTGGAACTTGATTAAAAGGCCATAGTTAGAGACCACGTCTCAGATCTGTATGTCATTATGGGTACACACATTGGTCGAAGACTTTCGACTTCAGGCACTAAAGTATGACGGATGAAAAGGCGTTTTTTAGCTTCCCGAACGCTGCCCATCCTAGCTGGACCCCTCTCTCGAAGTTGGACCTACCAAATTGAACATTTTGTCCTAGGTCGATGTACTCATCCACAACGTCGAGAGTAGAATCTGCAGCCGATATCGGAGTGGAAATCAGACTACGCTTTAATGAAATTATAATTAAGTATACTTTTTACTATTGACCCTTCACTCAAGGGCACCGTGCAGGAATTCTTAACTAAAATTGTTCCCAATTTCGTTTAATATAATTATATTATTAAGTAGCTTTGGCGTGAGCGCGGTCAAGATACAGTCACAAAGAAAAAAAAAACGATTTATGGCTTCTGTATCATTTAAGAGTGTAGGGTTCTCAAAAAAAAAATTATATATATATATATATATATATATATATATATCTTAAATACAATTTAATAGTAAGTATAGATTTGACGACGCGTTGGCGCAGTGGTCACAGCAATTGGCTTATGCGCTAGCGGTCGCAGGTTCGATTCCCGCACATGACAAATATTTGTATAGCCCATACGAATATTTGTCGTGGTCTGGGCGTTTGTGCTTGTGTGTTGTGTGTCTTTCCGGACCCCCGACTCAGGATAAACATCCTACTGGGGGCCGTTGGATGTGAGACGTTTATTATTATTTATAAATACATAAAAAAATCTTAGTATGATTATGAATTAGGGATGTTACGGAGCTCCGATTCCGATAAGTCGGAACTTCCGATTGTTTTTGAACTTCCGATTCCGATTCCTGTTCCGAAACTTTTCAATCGGAGGTAATCGGAGGTAATCGGAGGTCGATGCCTTGTGGCGGGCGGCGACATAAATGGCCGCAGTCAACGCGTATAAACCAGTTTATACTTGTCGCACCTGGATAGTCCTTCGTCAAGGGCGTAGCTACGATTCTCTATAGGAGGGGGAGTCAGATAAAGATAATCCTAAACTATACTGTTTTAATCGTGGTTTTTAACATATTATATGTGTATTTCACATTAGTAGTGGATGTGTTCTTTTGTTCGTTTCACTTGTCGTTATTAGTGACATTGCTTAGAGTAAGAAAAGATGTAAAAATAATTTTTATCAGTGACCGACCGCTCTTCTAGAGAAAGCAGCTGAACCCCCCTGCCTGTACCTCGCAACGCCCATGCCCCTCGTACGTGCTTTCTGTCAATTACTTATTCATTTGTTATTGTTTCGCATTTGGGATCAGCTCATTAATTAATTACCAATGTATGTATTATTTTATTTCATTAATTAGCCCTACTTTCTCACACATTCTCTTCTTCAGCATCTGGCTCCGATTCCGATTCCGATTCCGGTTTCGATTCCGATATATCAAATCTAAAACCTCCGATTCCGATTCCTGTTCCGATATCATCACATCCGTTACATCCCTGTTATGAATTGTACCTCTTTAACTTCAGTTAGTCACGTTGTTGTGTTTAAACTTTACTCCCTACGGCTAACGCTTGTTTGTAAAGGGATAATTACTTTCTCTTAAGAAATTATTAAATTACGGTGTATTTTTTTAAATAAAATTTACGATCCAGTTGGTCATGACAGTTTTAAAATGTTAAAATCTTCGTATATAATTGTTCCCTTGCTTATGTTTTATATGAAAACCTTTTTTTAAAAGCTAAATAATATCTTTACTATTTTTCATGGTGCTTACAAAGGTTTTATGTTTTCATCTGAAACAAAATATAATAGAAATTCTTTTGTAATTTATAAAATTAATTATTTTTAACTAAGCTGTATTAAGTGTAAGAAATTTCTATGAGGTACAAATTTCCTAGTATATAGCTGCTTAGATAATTTCATAACGTAGTAACTAGCTCGACAAAATATATGTAGTTCATATCTAGTTCCTAACTCACATCAGGTCGTTTAAGCCCCAATTAAAATGTGGACGTTCTCAGGGAGATTAGACTACCTGTCTACTACACTACAATGTAATGCACACCCTTTCATGTATATTATTGTTTTAATATATATAAACTAAAACTTAATACTAAGCAACGCTTAGAACACAGTAGAACACAGAAAATAGAAATAAAATACTACAACATTATAACAGAAGTAAGCAAAGAAAAATAAAAACTAATAACAATTAATTACATTAAAACATGTAATATTAGGCAATGTTAATCAGTCAATTTAAATTAATAATAATTAAATTTACATCACGTTAGAATTAAAAAATATCATGATTGATGAAAAGCCGTTTAATTTTTTTATAGAGTTAGACCTAGTTTTATCACTTACTATTAAGTTCCGGCTAACCTAACTGGCACTTTTTTGACAGGTATATGGGTTATCTGTCAATATATCAGGAACTTAATATCAAGTGATGAAACTGACCCTTAATCATTTGAAATATTTGAAAGAATATTCAACGTCACTTGATCACGTAAGCAACTGTTACACATTGTTGTACGATTATTATCATTATATACAAAATACGAGTATATAGTAGGTATTAATGTGCCAGTAACTTTTATGTAAATTTTTTATTGTTGGTTTTTAACTATATGCGATCGTCAGCTTTTCACATCTATTATTTTCTGACTGCCTTTCTTAAATAGTTAAATCATTGAGATGAATGACATCCCGTATTAATCTTAACCTAAAAAATATTCATCGCGTTTTTAAGCGCTATACTATGCTACAAGCATGTAAAACCATAGGTTTATATCTATGTATATTCATAGAATTAGTTTTAAAGCTGATCAAACTCGAGATATTAATCCTAAAAGTTCAGATAGATTTTACTGTGTTAGAAAATACGTATTTTTTCAAATATAAAGTCTTTCCTTGAGATTAAAAAAATCTTACTTAAGATTTGTTTACGTTGTCTCAAAAGCTTAGATTATATAACGAAATTGGAAGTCTAACCTTGATTTGATTTTGTAAGGGACATTTTTTACCTGTGACAAATATCGTTCAGTGACAGCTGTCTATATTGCTTGTATCTGTATTTTCACAAGACTTTACCGTAATTGTTAAAAATCATTTGTCAATTGTTACAACGTAGATTCTAAGCATTACATTAAACGTACTACTTGCGTTTTTTGTCAGAGACTTTAGATAAGAAATCAAGCTTCTTATGCGCATTTACGATGACAATTAATCAGATCAAATAAACATATCTTTAAATTAAATAAATTTTGTAATTTTTTCCGTAACGATAATGTTAATGTAATTTTAATCTGGTTGAAAAATTCATAGCGTTAGGGGTTAAAAAAAATTATCCACAAGTACATTTTATTTAAAAAAAAAAATCTCTTGACTTGACTCTTTTTGACATATTTAATATATTGATGTAATATATTTTCATTTAGCTTTTGTATTTCTTTCAGCCAGCATTTATTGCTTACCTAGTTAGTAGTACAGCTTATTATTAACTATAATAATATATTAACATTATTTGACAATTTAAAAGTATTTTTAAAAGCATGTGTACAAAATCATTAATTTTGTTAAAATTTTCTTAGCCGAATTTACAACGTAGTAGTAGTGTAAATAGTGTAAATATCAATCTATTCTGATTATTTCTAATAAGCTAAAATACTGAATTGAAAATATTTTATTTATTTATTTATTTAAACAAATAATATTAGTAAAATTAAATATAAATATATTAGTAAACCGAGCAAGTTACATAAGATCTATATAAATACATGTGAGGACTTAATTATGCACAGTAAAAAAATCAAATTAGTTGCTGTAGTAGTAAGATCAATTGTATTTGTCAATTATTACGTTGTTGATTTTTACGATTGAAATGAAAATGACGCAGTTTCAATTGCCGCGTCAATAATTTTGTGCCCTAAGTTTTGTTTTGTTAGAATGGTTAGAATATTCGTAATAATCTTGCAATAAATCTGTGATAAAGAACAATTGGCAGGGCCAAACTCAATTGAAGGTTGAATCGCAGCCGCCAATAAGCGTCAACATAAATTTAATTAACAATCGTTTCAAACTCTCTCGAAAACGATCAATTGTATTTGTCAATCAAGTTTTTCCTTTGTGATTAATTGCCTCGGAGGCATTTTATGATTATTCATGGTTATTAACATTATTAGATATATTCAGATTATTCTGTATAAGTTTGTAAAATGATAAAGATAAGTAAGTATATAGGAAATCTAATTAAATTCATAAAATTAATTTGGTTGGATTTTCTTCTTACTGAGGACTGTTGAGTGTAATCTGTTGAGTATGAAGCGTTTTAACAATTTATAAAATTTCATATTGACACATTCCTCAGAAGAAACATTCTCAGCATAATGTGCATTCTGAGCCCGTTGAAGCCTCATATTAGCCACAAATTGATTTTAATTGAAACAAACTTTTTAGTTTTAATATATAACGAATAATTAACAAAAAAAAAAATCATGTCAGTTTAAAATTAAAGAAGATTATCATATTTCAGATCATGAATTCCTGTAACATTTTAAATAATTCTAGCTACATTTTTGCGTTAAAGGGTAATTCAGAATATCAGAGCAAGAAATGAGCCAGCTCTTTTGTTATCAATGGAGGCAAATGAGACGGGGGCAGTTAAGTCTTGTAAGGATATTTTTATTTTGCTTTTTAAAATTCAAGTATTTGCGGTATAAGTAGGTACTCGTACTTTGAGTATAAATGGAATTAAGATGGATTTTTTTTATTCAGTGTATTTTGAAAAAAAAATAGTATTATTACATAATTAATATATTTTAAAGATCAAACAGTTGATCTCTAAAAATATCTTAATAATTAAGAAAATAAATAAAGGCCTTATAAGCCTTATAAGATTAAATTCAAATAAAAAATCGCTGAAGGCGATAGGTGATAATCGTTGTCCTGTCTAAATATCAAGTCGTGAGTTCATACAAAGATTGTATGTAAATCCGTCTATCAAGTTTTTCTATTTCTTAAAAACTTCATTTAAATTAATATTAACATTAAAAAAAACAGTCCAACTTTTTTTGTAGTTATGATTTGTTTACTATCGATTAGTAATAACTTTAAACAACGTACTCACCTAAGTGCCAGTCCATCGCTCCTATCCTCACTAGCTATGCTCGATCTCGGCGAGCTGCCAAGTCGACTGCTGGCCGACTTGCGCCTAAGTTCGTGTGGATCTGGTTCATCTTTGTTGATGAAGGAGATGCGAGGCGCGTGAGCTTTTAGACCGCACACTTTGTGAGTTGACACTCCCCGGCAGAGTAACTGACTCTGGGTTATTTCTGAAACAATAACATTACTTTAGAATTATATAAAGGCAACTATATAACTTGCTGCTTTGCCTCCGTACTCATAAGTTATGATCTTGTTTAAATAATCGGTTCAAAATCAATCTTTATGTGTAAGCTGTTCAATTGCCTATGTAACAAGTTTTGTCGCAAAGGATAGCTAAATTTTGGAGTAAAAGAATAAAAGATATAGGTACACTATTCAAATTAATAGAGGCTTTATCATGAAACTGACTAAGAACTCGCATCAAGAGGATTCCGCAACCACTATGAAATATAACATATTATATTACAAACCGATAAGACACACAAAGTGAAATAGCTATACATTTGTGATGGGTGTGAAATGATTGAGTACCAAAATAGGACAATTATAAATAATGTAATACTTATATATCAAATAGAATAATACTTTATAGCACTTACAAAACTAAGGAAATACAACTAAATAAAGAACTACCATTAAAAGTCCTTGACTTTGGTTGCATTTTCGAATTGTGATAGTAATATCATAGGAAAACGTGGATCAAAACCGACAGTCACTAAAATTTCTAAGATTTAACTTTTAAATGTAAGCGAAGTTACAAATCATAAATTCTTGTTATACTCGTATTTGTCACATTCGGAATTGATTTCAAAATCTTGATGTGTTTCACTTTAATTATTATTTCGGCCATATTTTATTGAATAATATATAAATACAATTGTTTCTCCATTTCTTCGGCTAGTGATAAACATGGTTATGTAACGCGACAGGACGTTAAGTAAATATAAATAACAGTTGCGTTGATTCACATCGTGATTCACGTGATATATTTTGTTGTATTTTGTATTATATCGTCGCTTTTTATACTTTATCCGACTAACTATAAACTAACCAAATATGAATTTATACACTTTAAAAAAAAGTATTTTATTTTTATCAGTAAAATTTGAAATATTGTAAATGTATTTGATTTTTTCATAAATTGAAAATGAAATGCAAATATGTGACCTGTAGGCGTCACAAATATATGTATTAGCAATCAACTTTGACAAGTCTTTAAGAGAACTTGGGAGGGCAAGAGAACGAAAATATCGTATCCTTAATCACCTTGAATTTTGCTCAGATCGGAAAATATTTAAACTGCCGATAAATTTAGGTCATTTTTATTGGACGTTATTATTATACTTGTGGAATAAGGAAAATTTATATAGACTTTTAAGAATATATTTGAATACATTAAAGTATGAAATAAAGTTTTAAAAATGTAGGATTGTTATTATTTATTTTCATCTCCAGCTTTAATAAACACAATACTATAGTATAGGAAAAAAATGATCTTTAAATGAGCAATACACTTGATGTTTAATAAATACATTTTCAGAATCTAAACGAGAAGTTAAACAAATTAATTAAATTAATTTGGGATCTTTTGTTAACTTATTTTTTAAGTCTTAAAAGTCTGTCATAATTAGGTCTTTGATTTTGCTAAATGTGGACAATAATACTAGCAGTTTCACTTAAATATATTCATCTCTCTATTGATTTGTTATTCAGGAAT
Organism: Euphydryas editha; assembly: GCA_036937285.1. Taxonomy (NCBI): domain Eukaryota; kingdom Metazoa; phylum Arthropoda; class Insecta; order Lepidoptera; family Nymphalidae; genus Euphydryas; species Euphydryas editha. The sequence continues at coordinate 5,335,521 of JAUPFZ010000008.1, forward strand.
TATTTTCCGGTAAACTATAAATATTGAAAAACAAGACAAATTATGAAACTAAAAAATAGTCAAAAACATCTAAATAATAACAAAAAATTTCTTTGATCAGACAACCGTTGGTTAATTATGAAAATAAATACCACCAATGCACCAGGACTAGAATCAGATTATTATAATTATTCAAAACTTCCAAGTTTCCAGGAAATTGGGCAGAAAAATAATATTTCTTAGACCAATCACGCCCACTCGAATTAATTCACCGAAAGATTATCTGCTAAACATGGAATTTTATTAAAATTCCGTCCGACTTATATATATATATATATATACATATATATATATATATATACCACATTAATATTAAATAGATATTAAATAAAACTAAAATCAATCTCTATTCTTGATAGGAACGAAATTTCTAATATCCAAAGAGTGCGTAATATAAAAATTCTTGGTAAATTTTTGTGCTTTCCTGAGGCGTTTGGCGATATTCGGTAAATATTTGTCGATAGCTGCCGTGCAAAGGCTTCCTTTCTATTAAGAATACTAATAACTTTTATTCTCATCCATCAGCTTACTTCATTAGAAGTTGAAATATATCACTACAATGAAAAATTATCAAACAACTATAGTCCACAGCATATTTTTTTCGTCTTATGCATTTTCCCAAACCGTAAATCATTCAAATTGCAGCATTTGCAACAGGCGGCATTATCGCTAACACGGCGATCTCTGCCAGGCAACCTTTGGGCAGAGGACTAGCGTAGAAGTTGTGGGAAATCTTGTAAAAATCTATATATAAACAAATATTACATACATACACACATAGAAACATACACAAATATCTATAGATAATAGACACATTGATAAATTTAGCAAATGTAATACCAACATAATAATAGATGAGCAATAAAAATTGATATATAAGTATAATGACGAATGATTTTTTTCTTATATAATATCAGTTACAATTAAAGAAGTGTTTTATATTTATGTTCTTCAATCTACAGTAGTTTCTCAGAATAAAAATTATCACAACAAATTGACTGTTAGCACACCGAAGAATGCGTCCAAGAGTAGTTCATTAAGTTAATGAGCGAAAACGAAGCTCTTCCGATTTCATTATGACCGACTTGCTCCAAGTCCGTAAACATTGGGTGCCATATTTCAGTAATTCGTTTTTCTATTTCGCAAATGAAATGTTGGATTTTCCCTCGGTACGTAATGGCAGTGCTACTTGAAGCGGAACACGTGAAACCAATCGTTATTACCGATCGTACGAGTGAAAATCGACTGCATTTCCTTTTATAAAACTAACCATTTATCACGTTTTTTGGTTGATGAAGTTATTGAAAATGTAGAAGATAAATGTATTTTAAGTTCAGATTTCCGATTTGAAATGTTTTCTGGATAAGTGATATCTCTTTATATCTTTTAATATCTATCTGCGGACAGTTTCTTACTAACGACAAGCATGTTCTAAATTCTTATCAATCTTTGTTCTTAAAGCGACTTCGTCGCTCGGTTAGTAAAATATATAATTATAAAATTATTAGTTCCATAAGACTTTATTAATAAAACTTTGACAAATAATTAAAAGTAGAACTAGATTTTGATGTTGATTGAATACTGTTACGTTATTTATTATTATTACCATTTACGTATATTCAAGACAGACGGAAAGCGAAACAGATGATTTCAAATAATTAAGTAAAAGTCTTATTTACGCTTGAGATAGTTATTATTTAGTCTATTTAAATCAGTAAAATGAAAACAAAATATATTAATAATACATATTTATGATTGTTTTCTGTATCAGTTTGTTGTATTACCGACTTAAAGTCCAATTTCCGAAGTTAAACGATCAATGAATAACTGAATTTCGAATTCATCAGATCTATTGACACATTAAATTGAGACATTTCCGATTCCGCTTCAGGCTGATTAGACACGTTTCCTATATTTACAAGTTAGATAGTATGGAGATGTTGATATGGAGTTAACTTCTATATCAATTCTATACAATTTTATATGTTTATGACAACTTACAGTAGGGTATTTTAAACATAGTTTTTTCATTACTTTTCTCGTGATAATTGTAGAGTATTAATTAGTAATGAAAGTTTATTATCGCCAAAGGTAGTAAGTCCGATACCTTTGGTTGTTCTAGTCTGGGAGGTTTGTTCTTTTGGGTTACTCCGTCGCGTCTCAGGGAGCACGGAAAACCATTGGACACAGCTATTGTAATAAATATTTTTGCTATCCCTGTGAAAGGAATTCATCGTTATGAAGAATCATCTTCATTGAGAATAAATCGTCAAGAAGAAATCCGCAATGACGCAGTGAGATGGATTAATCTCCAAATATCCTCCCATACAGATGATACCTTTGTCCAACAGTAGTATTTAAATGCTGTTTTAGATTAACTCAAACCATTTCATTTGTTCCAGTTGACTTAAATAAGAATGTAAAAGGAAAAAAATATTTGTATGCTTTGAAATGAAAAAGTTGCTAATATAAATTTACCATTATGATCCTTATATATCTTTATTATTAAGTGGAGAGATTTCCTTGTTTTAATTGACATATTCTAAAACTTCTTCAACCAGTGCGAATTGGCGGATAATTTGCCACCATGAGTAACGATCGTTATCACGTGTGTATGATAACAACCGGGACTGACGGCTTTACGTGCTGTTAGAGGCACGGTGAGGAGACCCACAAGAACATACACCCAGACTGGAAACAAATATTTGTACTAATACAAATATCTGTCCCGAGCGAGAATCGAACCCGCGACCATCGGTGCTTGATCTGAATATTTATTTGTGTTTTGTTTTTAGGTACTTCCCTTACAATCCCTCCAACCAAACATCCTAAAAGGGGTTTTCAAAACACTTAGTATAAAATGAACTCTACATATTGGAACCGTTTTTAATATTTAAAATTAATTGTCTAATGGAAAGCTGTATCGTCCAGTTGTATTTTTTTTTATATCGCTGGGAAATGCGTTTACGCATCTCGTTGCCCGAAGGCGACGGTATGTGGGACTCACTGACTGCGAAGGCAGAATACCCACTAAAACCCAGCGGTGCCCTCATCGTCGCGCGAATGCAACTGTGACGCCCCGATGGTTGGTCCGCCTATACGGGCCGCCTTCGCTTATAGAGCGCTCGCGGGCACCGTGAGCGCTCTATTTCCGCTGCACCAGGGACCGGCGCCCGAAGGAAACTGCGGCAGGTCAAGAAGACATAGCCGCAGTCTCCTACGTAACCTGGCGTGTTGGGCGCTGTTTATAGCCTGGCCTACGTATAGCCCACCTTACGTAACTCGTCATAGTAGAATAGTAGCTATGCATATAAAAGAGAATAAAAACAACTTGGTATATTTAGTCTAATCAGTTGGATTAAATTTATTTCTAAGCAAGTAAGCGTTACAATTGTAATAGGCATAAGAACAAAGTTGTAGGACTTGAAGCTATTGTTTTTAAGCTAAAGTCGTTTAAAATACATATTTATAATCTAATTTATTCCTACCTCGTCGCGTTCATTTTAAAATGCTAAGATATGTCTTGAGCAAGGCTGTCGCCTTCAGATAATAACTTGAAAGCCTCTTAACGTATGATTAAATATTTAAGCGTATGCTTTTCAATGTATTCGCTGAAACTTTTGCCACATCGTACATGATTTCTACTTTTTCACTTGTTGATGAATTTCAAAGAAAATTATTAATATATGTAATATTTGTTATTTTATTAATATGACTACTGAACAATCGCCGCGTCGTAAATCATGCTAACGTTTGATCCTTATCTGGAAGGGTTGATATTTTTATGATTTTTTCTCTGCGTATATAAGCCGTGACCCTAAAATAACGTTTTCACTTTTATCAAATAAACCTATTGGTATGCAAGATTTTGTTTTCATCGTTTATTTATCAGTAGGATATTACATATTTTTTATTGCTAGGAAATATATTTGCGTATCCCGCTAATATATAAGAAGAAAAGTTGTAAAAGTAAGAAAAAATGGAAGGTTATAAGTTATTGTGTCAAATGATCATTTACGCATAATACCATCTCGCCCCAACGGTTGTCACTCCAATACTTGTTTACTCCTGATAGAGAGTGCTCCCGACTGGTACTGCAGTCCGCGTAACTGGGGAGAGGTAGATTCTGTAGTGTATCTCACTGGGACATTTTTATGGCGAAAGGAGAGGGGGAAAAAGAGGGTACACACCTATTCGGCTCTTGCAGCCTCAACACTAATAACATCACTTTCCCGCAAATGATATTTTAGCTCAGTAGTGAAAGATCTCCTATTACTGACATCATGGCTCGAAAATAGAATATTTTTGCAGCATATTTCTTATCACAACGACAGTTTGTATGTTTCAGGCAGGAATAAACTCGCTTTTTACCGTCTTGGGCGAGTACTTACAACGCGACCGGTAAATCCTGAGATTAGCGTGTTCAAAAAAGGAAACAAAAAAATTTACTCCTATCTATAAAGTCGTAAGAATGACTGTTATGTATTAGTAACAAGGCGCTTTAATACAAAAGCAATTGATCAGACCTCTTTTGTAAAAAAAAAAGTACAAACTTTTATGTATCTCTAGTTAAGTGCCCCGCAGATTTATTCGCGTAAACCCGATCCCCTGAGATTGGGAATAAAAAGATACGTGTTAATCCAGGTTTTCATTTATTTGAATACTAAATTTTAACGCAACCAAATCTGTAGTTTTTGCATCAAAGAGTTACAAATACTCATTACAATTAACTATATAAAATACGAATTTATAATATTAGTAGAATATGGATTGTTGAAAGTCTAAAATGGCTTAAAACATATATTCGAATAAATAAATATACTTCTACGAAATATAATTGTTTTACTGTGTCCCAATGCATATTATACCTGCGTAGCAAACCTGTGTAGCTATTATTTAATATACGTATATATGTATATATAAATAAATAAATAAATAAAACGTCTCACACTCAACGGCCCCAGTAGGATGTTATCCTGTGTCTGGGGTCCGGAAACACATAAAACACACAAGCACAAACGCCCAGACCACGACAAAAATCCGTATGGCCTATACAAATATTTGTCATATGCGGGGATCGAACCTGCGACCGCTAGCGCATAAGCCAGTTGCTGTGACCACTGCGCCAACGCGTCGTCAAAAAACTATATATTAAAACTATATATAGAAAATAGAACTTCAAAACAGCAAAGAATAAATATATAACTGTAACGCCTTTTTTTACAAGATCAGGGAAATTCTTTACACTTCATAAACTAGTCACTACTTCATTATATAATCATTATTAACAAAAACGGAGCAGATAAAACATGTTCCAAAATATTCGCAGCATTTTTGATAAATTGTAAACCCACCATTTTATGCGGATTGGTAAATTTTTTTATCGTATAGTAAATAGGTAATATACAATACTTGAAGTTTTATTTGAACACACTTTTCCAGTACGAATTTAAAAAAATGAATATCTAAAAAAATATAAAGCATCAGACATAAAAATAATTTAATTAAGAAATAGTAAAACTTTACACTAAAGTGTACTCCTTGGACAATTATGTGATCACAGCATTACTTCGAGTCAATTAGCTATGTACAATAACTTAATTGGATCGCAAATTATTAATGTCGGAGCTAAGATTGCAATTATATTGTACCTTACGGGATGAATTAAAAATGGTATAATAATTTAATTTTGCATTCTACATTTCTTGAATGAATCATAAACTACATATAATTTAATGAAATACCTACTTACATTTTGTAAACATGAATATCCAAAACATCTCATATAAATTCCAAATGTATGTTATGTTTATATTATATGTGGCATAGTTTGTTTTATTAACATTTTCTATTAGAAAAAAAAAGTAAACATATAGAAAAAAAAATTTATCACACAAATTATAATTATGTTACTTGATGACTTACATGTATGTGAAAGTTGGTTTTTCTCAGACTTTAAAAAGGAAGAAGTTCTATATTTGTCGGCTTTTTTTTTTTGTTTTTTTGTTAGCGAAATATTTTAGTCAGTTGTGGACCAGATTTAAGGATGCTATGAGAGTGGTTCCATATTCGCCAAGTCAGAATCAAATGATGGGATGCTACTAAAATTGAGGAAAATGAAAAATTAACACATAAAGGAGGCCGATTAGTGTAATTCATTTTTCCTTTAACAAGACTGTAGATATAGGGTAGGACTCAACACCTATTAGGGAATAAAACGTGGTTCAAGATAATTGTTACTACTTACAAAATAAATAAAGTTACCTTCTTACACTAAAATTTTATGAAATAAATAAGATTAAAAAAATCATAACGACTTCAAAGAAATAATTAAATTTTGTTCATGTTAGCACTTCTGCGTTTTCAATAAGTATAAAATATGGGAATCCTTAGTTTACAAACCAACGGATTCAATTCAGTTTTAAAAGTACGATACCATTTATAATGTTGAAAATAAAAAGCCAAAACAAAAATAATTTTTAAAACCCCTTTAGTAGATACTGAGATTTTAGTAGAAATAAACAAACAAGCCGTTTACCTATATGTTTGTTTAAGTGTAGATGCATAGACGTTCAATAATAATTTTATGAGTATAAATTGATGTATAAAGAAAACTTAGAAATAGGTAGCGAGCGAACAAATAATATTTATCGCTTGCGGAAATAGGCTATTAAAAAAATACAACTACTTGCATGAATATAAAGACTAATAAGATACTTACTGTGAATTTATAAAGAAATATCAGAAGAGAGATATTATTATTAAATTTATCAACTAGAGATTACACTGAACGAAGATTGTCATCAATTATGATCATTGGTCAGTAAGAGTAATCAAAAATTTAAATAAAAAATCATTCATTGCGTATTGGATGATTTTTTCAAGGAGCATAATATGAACTTTGAATAAAGCAATACGTTCCGAATTGTTCAGATGGTGATCGTGAGCAGTGACGTGTTTTGTGGGAGCTTCTCGTCCAAAAAATTAGACTAAATCTATTTGACGAAACTTTTGTGTTCAAACATATTTTGATACTAAATTGCTAGCTAATTAACTAAATACAAATCAAATTGAACAATTTATTAGCGATAGTTTTCAACAACAAACCTTATCAATGATAAGTAAAAATTGCTTATTTCAAACACACACACTTATAGCATTATAATATGTAAATTTTATTGTAATGTATTTGTATTCAAGTTTCTTATTAACACGTACGTATTAATAGGGTAATGTTTAATTATTATAATATTAAACACATATAATTCGGATGTAAATTTAAATAAACACAATTTCTAATTTAATTAAGGATCGTACGCGATAACACCAAGTGGGATCCCTTGTGACGCGATAACGCTATAAACTGCGCTGAATTATGTTACAGTGCGGTAACGAAGTAGGTAATATTAGTTTTGTTATACAGTGTTCTTAAGTTATACATATGTTACTATAGCTTCATAAAGATTTACATTGTTGTAATATATTTGAAAGATTTAGTCAGTCAACCGTGTACCTGAAAATTTATTTTAAACTACTTGATTACAAAACATAGATTTTTTATTCTATAAAGTAAAAATCTAAATACAATTTTAATATTTAAAAAATTCAATATTTATTATTAACAAATATGACGCTGATATCATCGCAAAAAGTAATAACACACGATACTATTATTTTAAACTATATTTATACTGAAAAAGTCACTTTTTCGTTGTTCGAGCGAAACGTGATCTAGGGGGTACGTAAGGGTACCTGTCCATTGAAGCGGAGCAAGGCGGGGGAGCGGAGAAACGGAGAAATATTACCAATAGGATTGCAGAGCCCTTGTCCACTGGAGCGGAGGGAAGATTTTTTGCAATCCTGTTGGTGAATATTTCTCCGTTTCTCTGCTCCGCCGCCTCGCTACGCTTCAATATACAGGCACCCTATTCCTAGATACCAACCATATCGATATTATAGTACTCGTATATAACGTAACAAAATACTTTTGTATTTATTTAGGCGAAGAAAGCGGAAAGAAAAAGATGGACGCGGTGAGAAAACTTCTATTAGTTCAATCCCTATGTGGCATCTACTACACTCAAATTGAAGATCACACAAATTGTTAATAGAGAATTAAACAAATCGATTTCTTCAAAATTTAAAATAAATCGACCAATGGTTACGTAAAATACGTCTTATATTATCATAACATGAACCCACTTCCGCTGCGATCTTATTTAACTTTATCAAAATTCTTATATCGAGAGATCTATTTGCGACAATCTTAAAATTTATTTATATAATATAATTTAAGATTATCGGATATTAATATTTTTTAAAAAGACTTATACAAAATTAAAGTCTATTTTAAGAAATCTTCTAAAAATAATCTAAAAAAGCCTATGAAACATCCAAATTCAGCAAGGAATCTTGACATTAAAATATCATGACATTACTTATGACATTGATATATTATTATCAAAAGCCGTTTTAATATTTTAGACTAGGTTATTAAGTAATCATGAAATTCATTTGTAGTTTATAGAGAATAAGAAAACAAGGTGACTCGTGTTAAAATGTATGATATTTGACGTTTTGATATATCATTAAACGTACTTCGTAATCGACCATTCAAGAGTAATATAAGTCTATTTACAGTTTTAAAATAACGGATTTTTATTAAATGCATATGAATGCTTACACAGTACTTATAAAAATCTCGTTGTCTGTTTGTTACAGCATATTTCATATATATAGCGATACTGAACTGACTGTCAGTGACAAGAAGAGACTCACTTATAGAAAGCTGTTCTTAAATATGAAGATCATAATGGTAACGTCATTTTATTAACATATATTATATATTAACTATACTGATTCTTATAATAAAACTGTGTCAATTTCAATCAAGTCAAATTCAAGACATCTTGTTTTTTTTTTTTTATTTATGTCTGTCTATCTGAAACTTGGCAGCACATCATATCGAAACTATTATAGAAAATGAAATAAAACTTCCCACCATTTCAATTCATACTACAGGTTAGGACTTCAAATACTTTTAATATCGAAATTTAGCACGGTTCTATTGGGGATGAAAGTCAACTGCACTTAGCTTTAATTTATTAAGGAATAGTTTGACTTCAGGTATTCTTCTTTTTGTTGTAAAGGAGATATTTTTTTAAGATTATCCCGTTAATACGTCAAGGTCGTCGGTTTCTTACCTCAAAAATTACACACATTATAACTCAGTATTAGGTCTAAATAACTTGAAACCCGGAATGTACAGAAACTTTTGAACGTCCGGGTCATCATAAGGTGTCGTTTTTAGTATACCTTATAGGCTTAATGAAAGGGATGACAACTACAGACGAAGTAAGTACAGCTAGTTTACAAATAAAAATAAAATAAGCTTATTTATTCGTATACCCACACGCACACCGATACTCTGGCACGACTTTACTGTCTAGACCACTAATCTGTGATTTGTTGTTACCGATTTAAAGATAAGAAAAGTTCCTTTCATGTTAAAAGTTAAATAATAGGAGAGGGTTGAGGTATTATATAACATGATTACAGGATAACAAAAAAATACTTTAAATACTCGTACTTACTCTCCTAAGGTTGACTGGGAAATAACGTTATATTATTTTAGGTCGCCTTAAGTTCAATATATTTTATACAATAGTACAATAAAGTAAATAAGTAAGAACAAAGTAAACTTAATAAAATAATAACTTTTATGTATGTTTATGTTCGTGAAATATTTATCTTTAACCTTTTATTTTCGTTTTGCATCCAAGCTCTTTTTTTATTCCTTATATTCGTGATTGGGGTGGGAAGTTGAGGTATGTTCTTGGTGAGTGGTTACACTTAATACTTGGCTAGTGAGTCAAGTTTCGCTACAAAATACCAAGAATCCGTCTACTGTGTCTATAGCAGGACACTATAAATAGCGGAGCCTCATCAAGTCCGAGCTATCCACTTTTTCGTCGTCCATCCTGGGAATAGCTATAATCGCTACAAATTCCACAAATTCAACATCTACCTCCATAACAACTGCTACTCTGCTAAATATTGACTTAAATCCACTATGAAAAATAAAAGATAAGAAGGCACTGTGTTTAAAAAAAAAACAACAAGGCTCCTGGTCTCGACCTGATTACTGCGGAAATACTAAAAGCCGATGTATACACCGCCGTCGATTCACTGTTTTAAAGATTAGAGAGGAATCACCCTACTCTCACTATCGTCTAAGCTCCTGAGCAAAATTATTCTGACCTGGATGTCCAAAACAATCGAACAACTATTGCAAAAGGAATAAGCAGGATTTCGACCAAAACACTCTTGCATCGATCAAATAAACACACTGCGGATTATACTGGATGAGGCAGCAGAATGGAAGTATATCTAACCTTTGTCGACTTCGAACGATGACTTCGACATGGTGAAATGGTCTATCGTTTGGTCACGCCTTGACGATATTGGAGTTCCTCATTATTCTTGTAGAGTAACTCATGACGGCCTTATCTCAGCTGACATTGAAGTCCACGTAGGAGTCAGATAGTTTTTTCTTCTTTCACCCTTACTGTTCCTCTTCGTTCTGGATGTCATCATGCATAAAGCGAACGATGGCAAGCATCGAGGCATACAGTGGGGTTTTACAAACTAACTAGACGACCTGGACTATGCTGATGACCTGATGACCTATATTTACTCAGCCAAAGACACTCAGACATGCAAGGTAAGCTTTCAGATTTACAGCAGGAGGGACTAGGGACGACCTCAAAGCTAACGTTAAAAAGACCAAGGAGATGCGTACCGAGGAAAACAACCCACAAAAACTGCTATTAGGCACAGAGCCATTAGAACGCGTTCAACGCTTCACATATCTCGGTAGTTTCGTGTTGGATTCTGGAGGTGCGGAAGAGGACACTGCTTCAAGAAATGCCAAAGCAATGGCAGCCCTCTCTCGTTGTGACCCATATGAAAGTCAGGGAAGCTGACACTAAGAGTGAAACTCAAAATCTTTCGCTCTAACGTTAAGACTGATCTTCTGTACGGACGCGAGACGTAGAAGGTTACTAAATCCGTCACACACACATTCTAGGTTTTCATCAACCGATTGCGATGTCTACGACAGACCATTAGCATCTGGTGGCCCGATAAAATATCAAACGACCACTTGATAAAACTCTGCAAAGATACCCCAATCGGCCACCAGATAAAGCAGCGTAAATAAATATGGATCGGTCACACCCTCCGAAGAGATCCCTCTCACATACCGAGACAGGCCTTAAAGTGGACTCCTCAAGGAAGGAAAAGAAAATATGGCCGCCCCAAGCAAACCTGGCGCCGCTCCGTCACCGCGGAGATGAAGACTGTCGGGCTTTCCTGGCGCGAGATGAAGGTGATAGTCCAAGACCAAGCGAGATGGCAGCACACTGTGGACGCCCTCTGCCCCATCCAGGGGACATAGGACATGAAGAAAAATATTCATGATTTTGATAAAATAGGTAGCGCATGAGTGATCTGCCACACGGTCTCTTGCCCTTAAGTTTGCACTGAATTACAAGCCTCTCTATAGCCTTGCCTCTCCTCTCCGTGCCGTGAGACCTGACCGAAAAAAAAGACAAGACTTAAGCTTGCATAATGGAGGACAGACGCTGTTTCACATCTATCTCACGCAAGATAGATGTATTAGTGCGAAACGAAGTTCAGTAAAAAACAAACTCGCAACATTCGCCTCCAGCACCACATCTCTAAAGTAAGGTCAAGGTAAATTCTCGTAAGTTCCATGTATCTGCTGCTGCCAGCTTTTAGTAATTTTCTTAGTATTTTGATTCGTCCATGTTTCTTTCTTTCTTTCTATATTCTCTATAAACAATTGTAATAATAAAGAAATCGTTTTGTACACAAGCCTTCCGTGGGTGAATCCGAACGGCAAAGCTAGATTTCTAATAAAAGACCAACATAGATAAATACATTTTTACGTCTGTTCTTCACTCAAACAACTTTAAAGTGGTTCGACTTGTTTGCCTAGCATCAGAGTCGAAGTTTGAGTACTCAAACAACTCGAGTAATATCTTAAGATTAAAAATTTATGGCATTTTATTTTAAAGAAAAATAAAAGAAGTTTCGTCAAAGTTTTGTGGTTACATGAGCGTTGAAACAGTACCAATAGTTACGTTTTAAGTTTACGTTCGTATGATTAACATAATCTTTTAAAGTTAATATAAATCTATTATCTATACATCTAATAAAATCATAAATTACACGTGTCTGTTCCTTTTTTTTTAATTTATTAAAGAAATTTTTGAGTGGGTCTAAAAACGATACTTTATATATTTTTTAGAAATATCTGTCATCTGTTTGCTTAAACACGCATTACGGTTAAAGTACTAATTTTAGATTGAAAAATAAAGTCACATTCTGAGGTAACATTTAGTATTTATGTCATAAAAATAGCTTAACTTTATAAAAAGTTATTGTACTTTGAATTTGGTATGTTAAGCGACGGCATAAGAAAGAGAGAAATATCATCTATCATAATAGATGGCGCTGATGGCGGTCTTAGTATCGTGGTTATTCTAACTTTTTCATTCCACCCGTTCAATAATATACATATTATATAGATCTACATAATATAAAACAATACTTATATAAAGAATATAGTAAATTTACATAAACATATTTAAATAAATATAAGCAGGTGGAGGATTAAGCCCCGGCAGGGAGATCAAACGGCTGGGGGTTAGGGCCGTAGAAATCGGCAGACAATCCTAGCCAAGTCCAGCAATACCGCATTCTGCATCCTGGCTGCGAGCGAACAGTCACGGATACCCAGCTGCCTCAGATGGTGAGAGGGGCTAACCGGGATCAAACCGTTGGCAGATATAACGATAGGGATGATTTAGTGAATCAACACCCCACATGTCAACACTCTCGTGCGTCAGATCCAGATATTTACGTTTTTTCTCTGTTCTGGTTCTCGTCATGCGGGATGGTAATGTCCACTAAAAACACCCTCGACCGTGCCCTATCCATCACCACGATATCAGGCTTGTTAGAATAGAATAGAATAGAAATGTTTTTTATTTAAATAAACTTTTTTACAAGTGCTTATGAATCGTCGATGAGTCTACCACTGGTTCGGAATGCAGTTCCTGCCGAGAAGAACCAGCAAGAAACTCGGCAGTTGCTGTTTTCAAAACAAGTTTACATTCAATAGAATAGTTATACAGTTAAATTACCACCTACTGTCTCATGAATCGCTGGAACGAATTATGTCCACGCTTTTTTATCATCTAAATAGTCTTCAATTGCATAATATGCTTTTTTCATGAGATTAGTTTTAACTGATTTCTTAAACTTGTGTAAAGGCAAGTCTAAGATCGACTGTGGAATTTTATTATAAAACGTCGTGTTCGCCAGTATCGTCCTGTCCGTGGCGATAGGCAGATCCCAGTAGAGCCGGACTCCGTTGCGTTCGAGTACTGGCGCCGGTGTGTACTGGTAGTACGGCATCCTCTGTTTCAGGAGATAATACATTACAGCAAGATCTTGATGAAGAACCTTGGCCCCTTGGTTATGTCCGTGAAAGTACTCAGTGTTGTCAAGCGCTGAACACCCCGAAAGCACATGTCTGAGTGACTCGCCGGGATGACGACAAGCTCGACAGAAGTCGGGAGTGCCATCCTTCAGAATGTGCTTCCGGTAGTTGTTCGTCTTAAGTATCGTGGTTATTATTATATATAATATGATTATTATTAATAGTTAAAGAGTATTTTAAATAGTTTAGATTTTTGTTGATTATTACGTTTTGGTATCGCTAAAGATCTTTCTAAATATTATTAGTATTTAGTTGATTAATTGAAGCAATTTACCTATGTTATTTTTCAATTTTAAGATAGGACATGTTAAATTATACCATTTAAATTTAAACAGATAAATATAAATAAATGTTTTAATAATACTTTATTAAAGTCTAAATTAATGTTTTAAGTAATACTTTATTCAAACTTAATATATATATATATATATATATATATAATGATTTAGGCAGTTTTACCTATTACGTTATTTACAAAAGGCTTTTGTCTTCGTAAAATAACTTTTCTCTTAGAAGTTCATTGTTGTACCATAAAAGTTTCATAATTAAGTTGTCTACACAAATCTATGACAATGAGACCAGGGTGTGGTGCTTTCAACATCAATAGTACAGGGTTATCAAGTGTTTCTCTGTGACAAGGTTAGAAATGTTTTTAACGAAAAATATTTTTAGTTGTTGGTTGTTTGTGCAGTTGTAGTTGTAGTAACAAAAGCCCTCTATATTGTGTATTACAATAAAAATGATAAGAGTAAACAAAATAGATAGAAAAAAGAGAAAAATTTTACATTATATCTGATACCATATCCGTAGTAGTAGTAGTAGTAGTAGTAGTAGTAGTTCGAATTTATAATAGATATGCATAGAAATGCCCTAAGTACTTTTTAAATTTTGAAATTTACGTTATTTGTATGTTTTATATTTTTTGCGTGCATTATTTTAAAAAAAAGCCGTCAAATTCTGTTAGCAACACTCAGGAAACACTCAAAGCAACTACTTGGGAGTGTCTTATTTTAAAATACATAGCTATATAATATAAAACAAAATATGTTCTAGTTTTAAAGTGGATCCAGAATGTAACGAGTTTTTAATTATTTTTTTCTTTTGTATTTATTTATTACTACAGGAGCCAATTAATTGAATAGTATTAAATATTTTACAGAGAAAACGTGAACAGAGATTATTAAGATTATAGCAATTATGATGGAATTAAAATGTTTTGAAAACAAAAGGCGAAATTCTGTGTTGCTAATTCGTTTGTATTTACTTTGTATTTTTTCATACCTGTTTTCGTTTAAATCGCAATTTAACTCACACTCATTTTCTATCATTTCGATGCATAGTAATTATTTAGCTAAATCTTTTAAAAGATTAATCAATTTTTGAAATATAAGTTGTAAGTAATAAACACGTCCTAGTTTTTCAACAATTATTATTCGCTGAAAACAAACTCCCAACACAATACGACAACCCTATAGTGAAGTAACGAAGTTATACAAACAGAAACTTTGTTGCAATTACGTTTGAAATTTCCTGTTAATTAAAAACGAAAATACTCTCAATTAATTTAAAGCTATTTTAGGACGCAGGTGTATGTGATAAAAAATATAAATTTATAATTTTTGAAATTTTAGTTAAATACCCGTGCGAAGCCGGGGCGGGCCGCTAGTAACTTATAATAGTTTATACACAATATGTACATATTATGTTATAAATTGGACTTATGTTCTTTGGTCGCGTTTTGTAGTCACTCACGTACTTAGGTTTAACTCTCGATCAAAGGATAGCATAATTATATTACAAAATTATGTGGTTTAACAGATACGAGCTGATAATATATAGTTTTATTTTTTGTAAAACTTGTATGTACAATAAATAATAAAGACGCTATATTTGTATATATGTATATATATAATGTTTCAATATCTATGCTAACAAGTATGCTTAATTAAAAAATCAAAAAACCCGACTGCGTAAAATACTCTTATTATAAACTAAAAAGAATAAGACAATTTACTAGCTTTCATTTGATACCCATATTGCTACAGTAAGGAAAAAAAATTCAACTCCCCCCCATCATTCCGCCATTTGCGGGCGCCATTTTGAAAATTTATATAGCCTATGTCACTACTACAATTTAGACAAATCCAACGACACCTCATATGTCAAAAACCGTCCAGCCGTTTGGGCTGTAGGGCGTGCCAAAGAAATGGACATACATACATACATACATACATACATACATACATACATACATACATACATACATACATACACTCGAAAAACATAACCCTCCTTCTATCGCAGTCGGGTAAAAAGATAACCCATCTAAGGTTGGTCTTTATTTTACTACTATTATGAACAAGATTTAACGTAAACAATAGCTATAATAATAATAATAAATAATGCGGACATTCTAGCTTATAGTTTTCGCTTATATATTTATATTATTTCATGTATGTTATCAGAATACGAAAATCTTAGGCGATGTATCATGATAAAGTAATTTTAACGTAGATAAATAAAACTACTAAGGCCAAAGAGATATAGTGTTTTTATTTTATATAATGAAGGCTTAGAAGTTGTGTTTAGTAAATAAATTTATTACTATTTGACCTATAAATTTCTAATTACATAACCCCAATGAAAACATAAAAACATAGCCATGACGATGATTTTTTTTTTCTATCGATTGTCATATACATATTTGTAAACTTTGAAATGTAGTAGTATGTCTCATTGGTCAGCGAAGGTCGTCTTCTCTAATATTGAGATAATGGAAGTAATCCACCATACTGCTCAACTGCTGATGTGATGTCGTTTGTGTCAGAATTTTACTTAGAACGTTTATTCATAAATAGAAGATTTTTTTTAACCAAAAACAGTTTCCAATGATTAATTAGCACATAACAAAGTACGAGACGTAGATGTAAGTATCAAAAAAAAAAAATTATGCTTAAGAGAGATAGATAGAGAAAGAAATGACAAATAAAACTAAATTAAATTAAAAACAATAATTTTAAATTATGATTTAAAAATAACAATAATAAATGATAATTGGAAAATACAGGGTTTATAATAATCCTTCTCTTTACAGAATACGGAATAAATTAAAAAAAAAAAAATTTAGCTCTCGAAGACTCGCTGGTGTTAACCCGCAATCTTTCGGTTAGGACCCACATATTTTATTCAGTGGGTCATATCAGCCTTTTCACTTTCTGTATACTTATTTTGAACACAAAATTACAGTTAAATATTGATGTAAAATAAATAAATGAAAGAGACTTAATTGCTGTTTTTATAATCTTAATAATTTACATGAATATAACAAACTTACAACTAAAATTTAAACATATTAATATTTATATACTATTCCAACAATCATACTAATAGCGGTTAACAATAGATGCTTGTGACAGCATCTTCCAAAATTTCCACTTTGTCATGTTCTTTGTGTAATTAACCCGCTACTTTCTTGATGTCTCCTATCTCCTATTCCATCTAAAGCTATTGTAACTTTAGGCCACTTATCTGTTTCCCCTCTTACCATATGCTCTACCAAACGTTACTAGTATATACGTCGTTACAAATATTAAAGACTGAGACCAAACGTCTCTTATCAGTGGAAGCAAGTGCTTTGATCATACACATATTTTGGTTAAATTGTTGCTCATAATTGACAATTCAGGTGTAATATAATCATAGCTTATAAACTTTGTGACTAATGAACGATTGCGCAGAATAGTAGTGAACGTTTATGTTATTAATATGTATCGTTAAAGATGATTCATATCAAATGAGAAACGCTATAGTGATTTCGATTTGAAGTATTACTACATGCCAAGTTAAAACCGTAATACAAATTTCCAAACAAGTCAATATTGTAGTTAAAAATGTTATCAAAATTTTACCTGTTCTACTATATGTTCATATTTGTACAAATTAATGTTTCTTGATCCGCGTAAGTAAGCCTCCTATATAGTATGATCGATTCATTTGTTTCATTTATGTTAACATACGTCATTAGTATTTTTTTAACTTTTTTTTATTATTATTTCTAGCTAGTGTAACGAATGCGATCCAAGGAATTTATATACAAACTAGAATGCGCACGTGCACTCAAAAAACGTTCCCAGGAGAGGGATGTCATCTCTTTCTACCATGAATTCAAGGCAACTCGTAAGAACGAGACAAAATACCAGTAGTCAACGAAATGCTCTGAACGATTTTTTCACTTTACATGTTGGAAACAAATGACCACCTTATGTTATTTAATTAAAAGTCTATATCGGATTTTATCGCGTTTATTTTTAACATTATATTATTAAAACTTTACAGTTTACCAATATTTTCAATTATTTCCCGACGTTTCGGACCCTTTACAGCGTCCATGATCTCGAGGGTAGTTTTAAATAAACGCGATAAAATCCGATATAGACTTTTAATTAAATGAGCAAAATTCGCGTAAATACAAGAGAACAGCATCTTATGTTAATTATTTCAAGGTGCATAAATTTTAATACACAATTTTATATATAAGTGAACATTCCAGTTGTGATATAAATTACTTGATGTGATCTTATTTATATGACAATCTTCAGCATACAATAATATAATATTACTAGCTGCTGCTCGCGACGTCGTCTGTTTGAACGCTATTAGATTACACATTGTTACAGAATGCGTTGAAGAAAAAAAGGTTCACTGCTCGTTCCCTGTAGGGGGTTCACTGCTCGTTCCCCGTAGGTGATAGCGTGATAATATATAGCCTATATGTTGACCCGACTTCCTAATAATATTTGTGCCAAATTTGAAGTAAATCCATTAAGTACTTTTTGAGTTTATCCCGGACATACATACAGACAGACAAAAATTCTAAAAACTATATTTTTGGCTTCGGTATCGATTGTAGATCACACGCCAAGTATTCTTTTAAAAAAATATTCAACGTACAGTTTCGACTTTCCTACCATTTTATTATATGTAATATAGATAACGACTGGTTATTGATCTCTTTATTTCCTAAATGACAAACAAATAAATAATCTCATTCTACCGTTAATGATTCTGTTTATCGAATGCTTGATTAATCTGTTGCTGGTAAAGTATATAAAATTATAGTGAAAGATAATATTTAAAACTCCTTTATCTTTAATATTTTGTTATGGTAACACTGTTTATCTTATTTTCAAACGACATTATGAGTTCACTTATCAGGTTATATTTCATATTGATCTCGAGAAGTTCCCACATTAGACAGCTAGCTTATTTGTAAAGGCCACCTTCCATTTGAGAATTGTACATTTTGGTACATTATTGTTTTAATTTTTTTAATTTTTGAGGGTATCATTACACTCTAACAGAAAATTAGCTTTAAGTAGCTTCTAAAACTGGGTTTCATGTTGAGTATGATGAGCTGATATCTAACGTTGTTCCCATTATCTATTACAATTCTGACTCTTCATATTCATTTAACCAGGAGTGCATTTGTAGTACCTTTGCATTTGAAAATGTTCAAGGACGATGCTAATCAGACATCTGTCTGCTTATTTACTTTCCCCATAGAAATTGGCTACAGTTTCAGTGATAAGTGATGTATATGTCGTAAAAGTCAATAAATAAATAAATGTATGTAGTATATTCCAGTCGAAGTCAGCGATAAAGAAGCAATATTATGTTTAGAAGCACCAAGGCGTTTATTAAGTGCGAAATTAATCCTTTAATTTAAAGCAGTAATATTTTAAATTACCGAACAAAAAACTTGTAAGAAATAATTAAGAGGCCAACCGAATTAGTTCTAACAATTCAGCAGATCTTAGAATACAATAAAATAAATGTTATTGATTATAAAATACATAATATATCCGCGACCGTCACCTCAACGCAGACGGTAACAGATTCGATTCCCGCTCGGGGCAGACATTTCTATTTGTACATATGTTTGTTTCTGGTCTGTATGTATATCCATGTGGGCCTACCCACCGTGCCTCGGAGAGCATGTAAAGCTGTCGGTCCCGGTTTTTATCACATACACATGATGATGATAATTACTTATAGTAGTTAAATTATCCGACAAGCCGCAGTGGAGCAGTGTGGTAGATTAAGCTCCAACCCTTCTCCTATATACAAAAGAAGCCTTTGGCCAGAAGTGGGTTGTTTACATGCTGATACAGCATAGTACTACCAGAACGGTCGTCTTAATAACCTACTCTGATGAATTCTTCAGCTTTACGCTTTTTTTTCGTACCAAAACTCATTAAGTTAATAAAATTCACTGCCGCAAGCGTACTTACTGTCTCAAAGGAAATTCTTTTATTACTAAAAGATTTTCATTTCTTATATTCGAGTTTCATTTCTCAAATTTTGTGCACGATAACATGTTAATAAAATATTTGGTCTATTTATCTTCCGCTATTATTGGGGTAATACCTACCCATAAGATATATATGTATATATAATAAAATAAAAAATAACAAACGTCTCACACTCAACGGTCCCCAGTAGGATGTGAATCCTGTGTCGAGGATCCGGAAACACACACAATACACAAGCACAAACGCCCAGACCACGACAAACATCTGTATGGCCTATAAAAATATTTGTCATGACATCGGGGAACACGCGACCGCTAGCGCATCAGTCAGTTGCTGTGACCACTGCGCCAACACCTCGTCAAATATATATATATATATATATATATATATATATATATATATATATATATATATATATGTATATAAGATATTAGAATATATAAATAAAATATTCAGAAAGAATAAAATATAGAAAAAAAAGCCATCACGTAGGGAACTTACCTAATAAACTATCTTTATCTATAGTTCAAATATAAGTTAGTGATCGCCACGGAAATTGCTTAACTAGGAACCATTTTCACTTCGTACTCAGTTGAGAACTTAAACAGAACTTAGATGGAGATCGTATGTTATACGAATGAGATATTACGGAATCAAGTAGATGTTTAGCGTAGTCTGCAGATATATCCGCCGCACTTTATAACAAAATAATATTTCCAATGTTTGTACTCGTATGCGATTTTCATATAGTATGATGTACTTATGACTTTAATATTGGGTTGGCACAAAAGTAATTAGACTCTTTTAAAAAAATGAGACATTTCCTTTTGCAAGTTAATTGCTTTCGATAATATTCTAGAATGATGTAAAACATTCTAGGTTCTTCTGATGTGGGCGTATCAGCCGATCACGCGATCGGTTTAATCAGTTTAAAGAAAAATGGACAAGCGACAAGTTCGAACACTATAATTATACGAGTACTTGTTAGGCCACATTGCGCGGGCTGCGGCTAACAACATCAACACTGCATTGGGCGCTGGAAGTAAAAGCCATGCGACGGTGTCCCGATGGTTTGACCGTTTTAAATCAGGAGACAGGAGTCTTGAAAGTCAGCTATGCTCGGGACGACTACTCGCAGTGAATGATGACGATTTACGCCACGAACTGCAGTTGAATCTGGATGCTACCACTCGTGAATTAGTGGAAGTATTTAAATACAGTCACCACGCCGTGGAATATCATCTGCATGAGTTTGGGTATCGAAAAGTTTTGGCTCGGGGGATACCGCACATCTTTACAGACACCAGTCGTGCAGTCCATCTCGTTATCTGTCAATCACTTTTGCTGCGGCCCCGACGTAAAGAGTTTTTGGCTGATCACTAGAGATGAATCAAAAATGGAAAAATGGTTACTAGAGATGAATCATGGATTCATTACGATAACAATACACGTCGTGCTTTTTGGCTGCCTCGAGGAGAAACCCCACCAACTCAACCGAAGCTGAGTCAAAAGAACCGCTTAAAAGTTTTGCTTTTCTGTTTCTGGGACGCGCAAGACATACTGTTTTATGAACCATTACACAATGAAAGTATAAACGCTAACAAATATTTAACCCAGCTTACCAAACTATCTGCTACTATCAAGAAAAAACGTCGAAGAGGAGTCAAGGTATTTTTACTACACGATAACGCTCGACCTCACGTCGCCTCTACCGTTTGCCAACAGTTGGAGAACTTGGGCTGGGAGACGATACCCCACCCACCTTATTCCCTAGACCTCACCCCATTAGATACATATTATCTAAAAATACTTCTGTACTTTTTTGACTATGTTAATCGCTAACCGTCGCGAGTTCGAACCCCACGCAGGACAAATTTTTGTATACAGTTTATCGTGGGCTGGGTGTTTGTGTTTGTGAGTTTTGTGTGTTTCCGAACTCCCGACACAGGATTCACATTCTACTGCCGTTGAGTATAAGGCGTTTATTTATATATTTGTAAATTATTGCATAAAAATTTTAGACGTGCAAATATAGATCATCGTCATCATGAAACCAGGATAATAGCTTCCAATGGTTATCTAACAAATGTTGATCCATTGCGTGTACCAGTTAATATGTATTTGGAATTTTCTGAACGTCCATCTCTAAAGGTTAATAATACTATTACAAAAAATAATTTTTATAAAGCAAATTATGATCATATAATAACCGAACTGCATAAAATAGATTGGTCTGTTGAGTTTGCTGAGTTGCTGTACGAAATTACATAGTTACGAATCCATCTTGCATTTTCTGAAGGAATGCATAAGAATCTTCAAAATTATGCTGAACGTCTCACCCACTCACTCTTGGTTCGTCGTGGATTGCATGATATGATGTTTCTCTTTAAAATTTGAAGAAGCATTGTGGATTGTCCTATGCTGTCGCAGGACTTTAAGCTGCGAGTACCAAGAGGTGCAATAAAGAGAGCGGCTCGTGCCTCTGGCCTTTTCTATCAGCCCTTCGCTAGAACCAACCTCAAGCAGCACTCTTTAACCTTAAGACTGATTAGGACTTATAACTAGTTGCGTGGCAGTGTCGATATTTATAATGATAGTATCCAGAGCTTCAGGAAGAGTGTGTTAATCTTTAAAAAAAAGTCCAATAAAAGTTAAGTTAAAACAGGAAATTTTAAGAAGAATATATCTAATTATTTAATTTCATAGACTTAAGCATGCTGTGACACCTTTATTAGGCTGTACGGCTACCTTATTTGTTATTTAGTATAAGTATTAGATATAAGATTAGCTGTATTCGCTACTGGTTGTCCACAAATAAATAAAATTAAATAAAAATCTTTAAGAATATCATAACCAAGTTTTTTTACCTTCTCGGACTTATATCTTAGTAGATTTTGATGCGTTTTTTCTTATATTCGCTCAAATATTTGCTCAATAGCTTGGTTGAAATTTATAGTTACGGCTCCGCTTTCATAATTTGTAACGGAATATTTTATGGCCTATTAATTATATCAAGAAAGAGACAAAATATTTTTTTCTAAAAGATTCGGTAACACTTCTTTATGTTAAATTTATTTCCAAATTATACTCGTATAAACGATAAAGTATATGCTTATATATTATAAATATATCCCTACATATATATGTATTATGTAGATACATGGATGTTTGATACTGGTTTAAATTATAATTACAGAAGCGTTTAAAATAAAACTCGGTATGTATGTAATTGACGACGCAGATTTTTCCCGAAACTCCAACAAAATCATGACTTTTGTAAATAACAGTTTATATTAGAAGCCAGGAAAAAATATTTAATTTATAGATGTCCTATATATTTTAAGACATGTTTATGACTGTTTACTTGACAATATTAATAACAAAAATTATATTCAATTCGTGGTTTTTCATGTTTATTTATATTTAAAATATCTTTCGTAAGCCACAAATTGACCGTTAAATGAAAACATAAAGACACCGTGTTTTCATAACAATAGCATCTGTTTAAAGTCTATTTTTAAAAATATTAAATTTTAAATAACATATTTATGAATGTTGAGCAAAGAGTTTCGTTGTTTAATCTTGAGATAAAAGAAATTTTATAGTAAGATTAATTTTATTGATCAAGCTGTACATGCGATTTCGTTCGTGATTGTCATCCCTTTATTAGCCTATAAAATATATACGTAAGCCAGCTTAACATAAGGCGTACATTCAAATATACGAGTATATTCAGAGTTTCAAGTTATATGGACCTAATACTGGAGAGTTTATATTTAAAATAACTAATTAAAAATGATTGTACTGTACTATATCAGCTTGTAAACAACCCACTACTGAGCGAAGGCCTCTTCTTTATATAGAAAAAGGGTTTTAGCTTAATCCACCACGCTGCTCCACTGCGAGTTGGGGGATAATTTCCCTACCATTAGTATTGAGTAACGATCGTTATCAGGTGTCTATGATAACAACCGGGACCGACAGCTTTACGTGCTCTTCGAGGCACGGTGGGGGACCAACAAGGACATACACCCACACCGGAAACAAATATTTGTACAAATACAAATATCTGTCCCGAGCGGAAATCGAAACCGCGACCGCCGGCGCGCGGTTTGAGGCCTCTACACGCACTATTACACCAGAACGGTCGTCGATATTGTATCGGAACTTTGAGTTAGGATAGAATTAAGTCTAGTACTCATTAGGGCAAACTTAAAGGATGATTCGACAGTATATATATGAATTAGTCGTAAATATATGCAAATTGCATTTTTAAGTTTGATTGAAACGTGTGATGAGTTAGGTGATTTGATTCTAGTTTTGTTCACACACGTACATGTGTATGTCATTGAAAACATTCTCAAAAATAAATATATATATTAATATCCAAAAATTAAAAAGTAGATTCAATAGAGTATTTCTGAGTCATATTATATGTGCTATAATTAAGTTTATATATATAGCATATACAACATAACTTAGGCTTTAAAAAGTCACGCTACGAGTCAAGCAAGCGCATTAACTATTAACGTCAACGCGGCTATAAACGAATGTGTGGGCTCGTTTTTCGTTTTAAAAAATGGCTGCTTGTAGTTGGTCGATATTTTGCCGATCAGCACTATAATTTGTAACCTTTTATGAATCATTAATCACAAGTCATCTTGATTTATGATGAAACGATGAAGCTCTATATTGTACTATAGTGTAATATTATATCAGTATTGCACTACTAAAACAAGATTTCTTTTCCAATGAAGGGTAAGAAACGCAGCTTAATCCAGTCGTTTACTGGTTATCTGGTTATCGTTTCATTTTAGAATGGTAGACACACATACATAGGTATGCAGGTACTTTTCTCAGAATTTATTCCGCGATATGCAACCTGTATATGTTCATTGCGATTTTTCCCTTCATTTACCGATATAAGGAATTTAAAAAAAAAAGTCAAAGCGAGTTATAATCTATGACCTTTAGGTCGCTTATAACAGTTTATCTACTGTATTAAGAAAATAATTTGAAAAATCAGAGCGATACTGATCGATATCAATGGTCTATATATATAAAAAAGGAAAGGAAAAAAGAACGCTGGAATCGTTTTACAATAAAAATAACCCAACATGCTGATTATCTCCTCCTTTTATAAAACGCTTAAAAATGGAAAGGCAACGACATGACAAATGATGACCCATATTAATAAATAATCAAACTCCAATAACTGTATAATTTCATGGAAGGGTTCTTTTTGTAACATATTATAATTCATTAAAGCGTTTTGTATACAAGAGAAACGGTGCCAAGAGCCAGATCTATTGTACAAAATGCTGAAAAGCAGATCAAACACGAGTAGACGTTTCTTATTATAAAATTTATTATCGTTGTAATTTAAAATGTAAAAATTGGATCTTAATTGTTACGAAGATACGATTTAGAATCATATATTGGAAAATGTGAAATAATACTGGAAAAATAAAGATACTTATTTTATTTTATTAATGCATGGATCAAAACTTTTTTACTTAGACCTTTATAATGTAACAATCAATGTTTTCCTACTGACCTCTTCTCCAATTTAGGAGAAGGATTTGATGCTAATCTACCTTGCTGAAGTATCTGGAGATACAAAGTCCGACACCTTTGCTTTGCAATCCCTGCTTATACGGATTATTGGAAGAATAAAATACGAATTCTTCATAATCATCAATCATCATAGGAATCATTGTAAATAATTGCTAAGAATATTACTAACACAACACGTGGTAATAGTTATTAGGGTCGACTTTAATTTACAGTTTTATTTTCCGATTCAGAAATAAATTCTTTTCAATAAGCTGACACAACAGAATGTTTTCAGAAATGTCTAACGACGAAAATTCGAAACACGAATTCGAAGTACAAAAGAATTTGCACTTCTTTCTAAAATTTAGGGAACAGACATTTCTTCTGCACGACTGATTCATTATCTGTGAAATATATTGTTGGATAATACAGTAATCGAAGCACGTACGTTCGCGAGTTTGCAATAGGCTTTTTTCCTAAGAATTTTGTATATTGTTTATCGATGTTATTTCGCTGTTATATCGATGTAGTATCCATGCTATATCGTTATTTCATCGATATTACATAGATGTTACACCGATGATACACCGATTTTACACAGTTAAAGTGATAGACGTATGCTACACATACTAAACACTACTGTACTATGGTTGATAAATTTCCGGCGGTGATTTAATACAGCTTGTACACAACTTGCTAGACTAGGGTAATACACACTCTCACAGAAACTTGGCGTAAAGTAACTTCAAGGCCTACGTTTCTTACGGTAAGCTATGCTTAATTATCTCCTACTCTTTCTTAGACCAGAAAGTCTTTAGTAGTTTTTTTTTTTTGAGACTCGGTATAGGCGTTTATTATACATTCATTTTTAACTACACAATTAATGTGTTAGAAAATGTAAAACAAGCTTTAATTATTTAGCTACGTCTATATTTTATCAAATTAAAAATACTATTTAAAATTATAAAATATTTGAGACACGTTTAATCTTTTTCCCGTGGACGATGTTAAAATGAAAACTGTTCTTCGGTTTTGTTTTAATAAAAATGCAATAATTATGTTACATAGCGCGTAATAATATAAGCTTAAAGTTATTATTATATAAACATGAACTAACTATATTGAAATATCTGAAGTTTGTTTGCGAATTGTGTTAGAACGAGCTAATATTAGAATTTTCCGGCCCGGTTTGAAAAAATCATTTTATATTACCCGTTGTCCTACGTGACCGATAAACGTGGCTACGCTTAAACGTGATGTGATGCGGAAGTATCGAATATAGTCCAGTCACATTCTCGACCAACCTGGGTAAGAGAGATAATAAGCTCGAAACTCGAATACACCTTAGTTTTGGCGGTGTAATATTTATCTCAACGGCCTCATAATCTGTATATATACATGTAATAAACTTGTCAGTTTCACGTGTCTTTTTCTGTATTCTTTGACGAAAAGTTTTGTATGGGATTTAAAACGTTAATTGCATATACATTTTTATTTTATTTTTTTTCAGAAATTTCTGTCTGTCTGTTTGTTTCAACATGCCTCACCGCTAAAGAATGTAGTACGTACGTTGTAGTAGGTGAGTTAATAAATTTAAATATCATTAGCATTTTAATTAATAATAATTAATAATCGAAATTCAGTTAACGAAAAAAGACGAAAAAAAAAAGAACGGTAAGTTTTAAATACAACACTATAATAATTCATAAACATCTATTGCTGACACTGATGATGATTTCTGAATCGTAGTTAGAAGCTTCAATCATTACCTGACTGCGACAGAAGGAGGGTTATGTTTTTCGAGTATATGTATGTATGTATGTATGTATGTCCATTTCTTTGGCACGCCCTACAGCCCAACCGGCGGGACGGTTTTTGACATATGAGGTGTCGTTGGATTTGTCTAAATTGTAGTAGTGACATAGGCTATATACATTTTAAATGAAAAATTATTAGGCTACATAATATCAAAATGGAGCCCGCAAATGACGGAATGAAGGGGGGGGAGTTGAATTTTTTTTTCTTACTGTAGCAATATGGGTATCAAATGAAAGATAGTAAATTGTTTTATTGTTTTTAGTTTATAATAAGAGTATTTTACGCAGTCGGGTTTTTTGATTTTTTAAATTAATTTTTCGCAATTATTTAGTTTTTTTGAGTTAATAGTCATAATATTTGTATATTAGTTGGTCTTTGTGTTCATTAAAGTGCTGGTCGTCTCATGTGAATTAATGCTCATTCATATTTCTTAGCGTTCGTTTTTTTTACATAGCTTATCGCATCTTAAACTCTGTTTATTACGGATGATTGTAGGCAATAAAAGAACATGCTACGACTCATATCAGCATAGAATTAACAATAAACGTCAACATATATAGCGAGTATCGAATCAAGACGCAATTAAAACCACGAGAGTTGTCTAGTCTTTAGATTTAGAAACAATAAAGCAGAGGATAAAGATATATCTATACGCGGTTCACTGGACTGCAAGCGATATGGCTGGATCACAGTTCCCCTCCCTCTGTCTATAAATATATGTGATTGCGTACGCATATTTGAAAGCGTTATATATTCTCAACTTACCATTCAAACAACTCTTTCGAAAGCTTTTGAGCTAGATTTGCAAGATTTGATACGGTTTTTAATTATTGTTATGAATCTACTGGTATATTACTTTTAAAGATTGTATTTTAGAGACTGACTGATTGATTCGATTTGTGGGTACAAGCGAACCAACATACTTTTAGGTTTCATAGTATTAGTATTTCACGGTACAGACTTTTTTTATGCTGCCAAATATATAGTGTCACTATATTTCAAAATGACCATTGCAACACTTCTGGGTCGACAAATAAAAAAATGAATTTAAAAACAAAACAACTACTTATGTTGTAATCCTATCTTAACCTGTAACTAATATAATATATTTTACTCGTTAGTAGTATTTATTGTTTTATATGTTTAAAAGTAGGTATTGGTAGTACTTATGTAATACAGAAATTATTACCTTTATTATTTTGCTATCGTCATACATCGACGGAAAATGGTATCTATTAGCGATAACAAATAATAACAAATATTTGCTTTTGCCATCTTATATTGTATTTAAAGAAGTGTAATATATATAGAAAAAAATAACGTTATCTACATGATCTATGAGATACTGGATCACATTATTGCATAAACTATACATATAATATTACAGAGCATGTTAATATTCCCTCGCGGTTTGATCTGTTTTGATTTTTATATTTTTTGTGCCGCTATAGGTACGAGTATGTAATCCAGTGGAGAAAAAATTGTTAGACGGTTCAGTACTTTCAGAGTTTGTCTATTACATTACGTTTCAAAATCATTAAGTTTGATCGTAATTTTATACAGAAAAAATACTTCTTTGTCGTAACTGAACGAAAATAGCGAAAGACTTCATCCCGTATGCCACAACTCTTTGTTTGTAAAAGGAGTGGTAAATTAATAAAAACAAGTGAGATACCTAGTAAAAGTAGAATAAATTGTTTTTCAATTAATAATGCAATTATAATAATTTATGATGTAAACAAATAAAAAGAACCCATACCGACAATTAACCTCAAATCTATATATACACTTAAAAAGTTTTTTTTTTTTTTTTAATAAGATTAGTCAAGAAAAGTCACTTTTATCACGAATTTTTACAATGACCTTTTATGCACCACCATATATAATTTTAAATCACATACACGCATGTGTATTTATGAATAAATATTATTTTTATCTCCACTGATATAAGTTTTATGAATTTTCACGGAAACTTGAGTGACAGGTATCAGCTAACTTCAGTCGCTTTTTGGTTGTCGGTGTGCGCGCGCATCGTCAAAATTTTACTCTTATACGCGCCAAAATAAATATAACTTCAAAAAAATTTTTTTTTTTTTTTATAATTGCGATTATATTTTTTTTTAAATTATGACAATTTTTTGAATAAAATTCTGTCATATTTGTTTTTCTGAGGGAAAAAGTAAAAATATATAGGTATTTATTAATATTGTTACTCTTACATTTTTTAAAAAGCATAATTTACTATTAAGCTTTGATGGAAACCTTTACATTTCTTTGTGTAAAAAATACTATAAAAGAGGTCTTAAAACTTTTGAAGTTATCTCTGAAGAAATAAAAATATATTTCGCTGATACTTAAAACTTTTACTTAAAGGGGTAAAAAGGGTCTTAAAAGTTTATTTGAAACAATGCGCTAATCGAGATTTTCGCGCCTCTGACTCGTTCTGGTAAAATGTAGAAGTATAAGAATATATAATAAAATAAATAAAAATTATTCAAGTTTTAACTACGTTCATACTTTTCTCATCTAAAGATTTTGAGAGACTTTTTTAGAAATTAGTTTTTTTTGTTGTTGTAACAAACGCACGCAGTCGTCTGTTCCTATTGTAGGCAACTTAATGAAAAAATAACTAACCTACGGGAGGTTAGTTAACAACCGATTGAAATACATTTTTTCTCATAAATGTACATATACGAGTATAAATAAAAATATATTACACTCAGACCCGGGGCGGGAATTTAAACACCACCTACCTACCTACCACAACCTCGGAGTAGAAAGCACGGTCACTGCCAAGAGCACCAACAGGCCAGCCTACACAGATTGATATTATGTTAAATCTTTAAAATTATCGCCATCCGAAACCCATGTAAGATATGAAACCGACCAAGTATAAATCAAACTTGTACAAGGGTTCCTTAACAACGTATTAAACACCGTTTATTTTAAAAGATCAAGTTAATAAAACCAAAAAAGACATATAGTTTCATAGTAGTTAAAATACTAATACCAATAAATGTTTGTCAAATGAGAGTGGAGTCTTGAAAATACCTAAAAACCAAAAATAAACATATTTGTGAGTAAAATTTATTATTTATTTTCATATCTTACATATGACTTTTTCTTAGTTAAACATCAGCCTCACACGTAATAATAATTGACAAAACGACGAGCAGATAATACAATTTCGTTTAAGCTGACAAATAAAACGTCCTTAGGCGGAGGAAAGTGTTTTTACCGTATTACAATCGGTGTAATTTTATTTATACGGTTTTTATGTAGGTTGAAAAAAGGTATATATAATTAACGTATGTATTTGACGACCGGCTGGTCGAGTGGTCAGGCAACTGGCACTTTACGCAGCGGTCGCGGGTTCGAATCCCGTCAGGTGCAGATAATTTGTATGACGAATATAGATGTCTGCACCGGGTCATGGATGTGTATTTATGTATATATGTATTTATATAAATTTATTAAATTTATTTCCGTTCCTAGTACCTGTAACACAAGTTCTTACGAACTTAGCACGGGGCTAGGTTAACGTGGTGTGATTGTTGGTTAATATTTATTTATTTATTTATTTATGTAAATTTAAGGTGTTAGAGTTGAAAAAATTGCAGACTTCCAAGTAGTTGTTCTGGCAACATTAAAGAGTTGCAGTTTTTCTGGTTTCTAGCAGTGGCATTGTTTTCCGTTGGATCAGTGAACATTCATGGAAGAAGTCCATGCCTAATAGGTGACTATCATCATTTAATTTATTTATTAACTAGCTAATCAATAATGGTGATCGCGATGCTTCATTGTCGAAGTTATGGCTGAATATGCAAGCGATATTCGTACTACATTTCATTAAAAAAAAAAAAAAAAACTACTCAGTAACAGATAAATGGTCAATCAACCAACTAAACAAAGTTTCAAAAAAGTATTCAGTACACAATTTTTTTCTTAACATTTTTATTACACATACATATGTATATTCAACATCCAAGAAACTTAGACTAATTAACATTTAAATAAAGATTGCTTCGAATGCTAGTACAAAAGAAAAAAATAACATTAAACGGACAGAAAAAACTCAGCATTATCAAGGGCTGACGACAAGAACGACTACAATAAAGATGTAAATTTGCTATTTGAGTTTTGAAGAATCGAAAACGTCCCAATTGGGATACCTTGTAATTTGTAGTCTATGGTTATATGCTATAATAGACATTAGTCAAGTGGTAGTTATCTATCACAATATCTCATGGAAAAGAACAACAAAATATGTTTTTATATTTATAGTGAATTAGATAGATTTAAAGTGAGTTTTGATAGAAAATAAAATCTTATTTACAAATATTTTGTTATCTTTGAATGGCTTATTAAACTTTTATAATATAGCTGGTAAAACTGGTATAAGCCCACCATAATACCGCTCCTAAAACGTCTGCAGTAATATAATCCAACATTTGTAATACTCAGGCGTCTGTCTATTCCACGCTAAATCCTAAGAGACAGTGGCCTTCAGTAGCTTTCTATGTGAATTGTATCAAATAGGGTAATTAATACGGTCAAATAGAGGTTGCTGGGTAAATGTAAAGAAATGGTTTTTGCTTGATTTTATCACGTATGTATATATCACTGTAAAATTGTAAATACCGTTAGATTATAATCTATCTCGCAAGATTGTGAACTGTCGAAAGATTGTGAACCGTAACATGCTGCTTATAATTTAACGTAAAATACGGTGACATATATCGTCATAGTCATCATAAGACATTCGCTGCTAGCTCACAGCGATGGCGGATTAGTCTCCAACCCATTTTTGAATATAATAATTTTGTTCGTTTTTCTTTACTTTTTATTTTTAAAATAAAGATGTATTTTACTTTTATGGGTTTCATGTTATAATTACAAATATTTAAAACAAAATTAAAAAAATATATAATTTTTTTAATTAAAAAATTTCTTGACTTACAAATTAAAATGCATGGAATTGATATATGTATAATATTAAATGATGGTAAAATAATTAACATTTATATTAGAAAATAATATAGATATCAAAAGTTAAAAAAATAACATAGTAGAGCTTTGGTTGGAGCTCGTAAAAGATAATTAATATAAAAAATAAAAATACGGAACGAAAATATCTGGCTTGCTTTTTATAAGAGAGAGAGAGAGAGAGAGAGAGAGATAGAGAGAGAGAGAGAGAGACATGCGCACGCCGCACGGCCGCCTTACAATAGCTTACTATAGCAAAAAGTGTCGTTACAAGTTTTCGTCTTAATTTTTTCTGTCTAGCCCCCTTTCGTAACGCGCGATAATCTCTTTGGAAATTTTAGCCCAAAAATCTGCATCAGTGGTATAAAAAATCAACTAGTCTTTGAACAGCTATGTCTAAGGTTCAGGTCGGGTAAATAATTGCTTATCTTCGTTAGATGATGGCACTCAGCGTAACGTACATAAATATTTATAAATAAAGTTTATATCCCATGCACGTATACAAAATACATTTATCTTGAGAAATAAATTCCATCATGTACAGACAAAATGTCATCCACAACAAAATGTCATCCACAGAACCTCTTTTAATAGAGTTAGGATACTGTCCAAGTAATTAGACCCTATTTGCCGTTTGAAAATTTAGGGCAATGTAAAAAGGTCGTACATAAAATATATTAAAATAAATTCTACGTTTAATTTTTTGTTTAATGTGACGCGACTCAAATCTATAATATTGCAATAGCAATCTGCTTTACAGTATTAAGAACAGAGACATTTTTATCTACAGCAGAATGTAATATAAAGGTAAATGTACGTCTGTATAAAACGATGCAATTTCGTGCAGATCTCTGAATGGCGCTAGTTAGTGTTGACGCTAATTAAAGTTCAGGTTTAAATTCCAAGTCGCCAGGAGAGTTGACCAATTACAATTGGTCGAAGTAAGTAATGAATAAATAAATAATCACCATACACTCAGTGAGAGGTCCGGTAACACATAAAAAAGCACAAATGTTTAGATATCAAATATAATTTTAATTTAATAACATAAATTGGTTTGTATTATCTGGAGGCACGGCAGTGCCTCCGCCAAGTCGAGCAAAAAAAAAAAAAGTGGCACGGCCGTACTATCTTTTCTCGAAGCAACTCAGGCCATTTTCGACCCCCTATAACTCCGTTGTGGATAAAACTAGAAGTCTGAATTTTCAATACCCAAGCAGGCATTGTATAAACACGGTATATTTCAAATTTCATTCAATTTGAACCAGTAGTTTAAGAATTATAATTAGTCAAAGTTTCGAATTTTGTCACTCACTGACTGACCGATCATCAAAACTCTAAGGCACTTCTAGCAGACATAAAAGCTTCAAATTTAGAATACCATTAGTGTTTAGTATATAAAGCAAGGAAAAATTCAAATATTTTGCAATTTTGGTCCAGTTTTCTAGATAAACCAACTGCATAAATAACTTTGTAATCCCATATAAATATATAGGATTACAAAGTTACATTTGCAGTGAATGAATCAATGTACCCGTACAAGTATAACATAGTGGAATAATAGGTGTAGATAGGTACCTAGATATAATTATCTTCAAAGGTAACCTGTGAAGTGGTCAACGGAATGAAAAAGCAAGAATGGGACATGTAGCTGTACCAAAATCACGCAAAGTATTAAAGAACACTAATAAATCATAACCGCGACTGGCTGAGGTGATTTGCCCGCTCCACGGCTTCCACGCTTCCCGTACGTAAGTTATTTTATTTTATTCAGTTGGCTATATTAAACCTATCCCTCTAATCTGTTTCTACACTGCATTGTAGCAAAACGCTCAATCGCTTGGCGGCACGTCTTTGCCGATAGGGTGGTAACTAGCCACTACCAAAGACTCCCAACAAAGCAGATCAGAGAAAGAAAATTTACTCTGCCGGGGATTGAACCCGAGATCTCCCGCTTAATATACAACAGCGCGCACCATTTCAACAGCGTGATCATCATTTTTGAGTTCATATAATTATGTCATTATTAGAATGCACCTGATTGATTAAGTGAGTCATAACAGCAATAACTGTTAATTAATGTATATTAACATTAAATAAATAAAAATAAATATAGAAAATAAGGACTCAAAATAACTTTTGTATTTTAAAGCTATAACTTCTTGATGAGAGTAAATTTTTATACGATGCGCGTGTACTCTGTGACAAAAAACCGACAACATAAAGCTAAGTAGTAGGCGCCGCGCAATTGCGCTAACTTACTTCATTGCGCTGGATGTGTCAACTCACTTTTTACAAGCTTTTATTTTGTTTCACCTGTCTCGATATTTGTCATCAAATTTTGCAAATTAAATTTGATCCAAATAGTAGTAAATCATGTGACAATGCAATATTATGATTACATGGTGCTGATTTGATGGAGCAGCTAGAACGTAGCCAAAGGAAGGATTTTGGGCCCGTTTGAGTCCTCTAGACGAGTAAGTTTGTCTTTCAATGGTAACCAGGGTCTGGTGATGAAGTTGGAATGTGGTCATAGGAACTCAGTAATGAAACAACGCAACCCCATCGAGTTTTGGCTCGTTTGGTTCGTCTTAACGAATACTTTGTTTTGAAATGGTTACCAGGGTCTGATCTGATAATGGAGCTGGATGGTGGCTATAGGAACTTCGCAATGAAACGACACAAACTCATCGATTTCAGGCTCGTTTGGATCGTCTTGATGAGTAGTTTGTCTTTCAATGGTAACCAGGGTCTGGTGATGGAGCTGGAATGTGGTAATAGGAACACCCTAATGAAAACTACGCAACCCCATCGAGTTTCAGCTCGTTTTATTCGCCTTGACGAATACTTTGTTTTTAGATGGTTACCAGGGTTTGATCGGATGATGGAGCTGTAAGGTGGCCATAGGAACTTCGCAATGAAACTAAACAACCTCATCGAGTTCGGGCTAGTTTCAATCCTCTTGACCAGTAGTTTATCTTTCAATGGTAACCAGGGTCTGATGATGTAGCTAAAAGGTGGTCAAAGGAAGTCAGTAATGAAACGATGCAACCCCATCGAGTTTCAGCTCGTTTAATTCGGCTTGACAAGTATTTTGTTTCAAGACGGTTACCAGGGTCTGATCTGATGATGGGGCTGAGAGGTGGCAATAGGAACTTTGCAATAAAACGACACAACCTCATCGAGTTCGGGCTCGTTTGAATCGTCTTGACGAGTAATTTATCTTCCAATGCTAACCAGGGTCTGATGATGTAGCTGGAAGGTGGTCATAGGAACTCTATAATGAAACGACGCAACCACAACGAATTTAGGCTCGTTGAATCGTCTTGATGAGTACTTAATTTTTAGATGGCTACCGGGGTCTGATCTGTTGATGGAGCTAGAAGGCAGGCAAAGGTACTTCGCAATGAAACGACAAAACATCATCGAGTTCGGGCTCGTTTGGATCATCTTGACGAGTAGTTTGTCTTTCATGGTA
This sequence comes from Euphydryas editha, assembly GCA_036937285.1. NCBI lineage: Eukaryota > Metazoa > Arthropoda > Insecta > Lepidoptera > Nymphalidae > Euphydryas > Euphydryas editha. The sequence goes on from JAUPFZ010000008.1 coordinate 5,371,300, forward strand.
ACCAGGGTCTGGTGATGGAGGTGAAAGGTGCTCATAGGAACTCTGTAATGAAACGACGCAACCCCATCGAGTTCGGGCTCGATTGAATTGTCTTGACGAGAAGTTTGTCTTTCAAAGGTAACCAGGGTCTGATGATGGAGCTGGAAGGTGATCATAGGAACTCTGTAATAAAACAACGCACCCCATTCGAGTTTCGGCTCCTTTGATTCGTCTTGACGAGTACTTTGTTTTAGTGGGTTTTCAGGGTCTGTTTACAGATGGCGCGCACCAAACATTAACTCGGCGCATCGTCTTATTATAAGTATAACTTTTTACGTACGTACATAAGTATACATTCACTTTTTTAAATATTTTTAAAAGTTTATTTTTATGGAAGTTTAGGTGTAAAAAATCGACAGCAATCTGACAACACTGATACCGGCTAAACATACTTCATTCATCTCTCTTGTGAAGTATTTCAAGTTGTCAACTTGAGATCACAATATGTATGACATGACAATCAAATTATATATCTGTATCGTATCGGAAAAGAAAAAGAGGAAGAATATCTACAAAAATAAGAATAGCTCATTAGACCTAGCGAAGGCTTTAAGAAAATACGTTGTTGATATTAAAGAAGTAGAAGACACCGGAAAGGAAAATAAGTAGGACTGTCTACAAAAAGAAATGAGATGCCATCAAAAACATAAGTTGTAAAAAGAAACCAAGTCTCGCAACTCACTTCTTCTTCCGTAAAAAGTTGTGAGATCCATGTAATACCAAGTCGGCTAATTTATTCAAACCCTACTTAAGGGTTCTTCTGTTTTAAGTTATTACGTTAGTAGCTAACCTAAACAACATCGTATAGTGATCATATCAATATTAAAAATCTTTGATGTTTTAAATAAATAGATTGACTTGGCAATCGCATGAAAACAATGTATCTAAGAAGTAACACATAGGAATATTATATTAAATTAGATTGTTTAGTGCGATTGCCAAGTCAGTCTATTTATTTAAAACATCAAAGATTTTTAATATTGATATGATCACTATACGATGTTGTTAAGTTAGCTACTAACGTAATAACTTAAAACAGAAGAACCCTTAAGTAGGGTTTGAATAAATTAGCCGACTTGGTATTACATGGATCTCACAACTTTTTACGGAAGAAGAAGTGAGTTGCGAGACTTGGTTTCTTTTTACAACTTATGTTTTTGATGGCATAGTGTATTATCCTATACCTATTCTATTCAAAAGTATAATATGATAATTTTATTAAAGCCTCTTCCTAATAAAATCTTGTCTATGTCAGAGATAAACACACTGTATTGTTGATACTACCTTTGATCTAGCATTTTTGTTACTTATCGGTTACCCCGATTTGCTCATTAATCTAGTCTTCGGATTATCACTGGACTACAACCCTTGAGGACAGGAACGACCCTTTAGATTTAATTAATTTCTTAAGCAAGAGTTACAAAAGTGATATTTATTATAACAGCTGGAACCGATAGCGTCACGTGCTCACCGAGGTTCGCTGCAGAGACCTATAACCATCTAGACCTAGAAGAAATTATTTGTATAAACACAACTATCAGCTCCGAAACAAATTCAAGACTTTTGGTGGTAATAGAACATTGTCATATCAAAATAGTCGCCATTATAGTGCAGATTTATAGTTAAATATTACTTTAAAAAATAAAGTACATCTGACAAGCTATTACGTAAATTGTAACAGCGTCGCTATTTCAAGAAATGTGCTTGCTGATAAATTTCTACAATCGTACACACAAAAGCTGAACCAGAGTTAATTTCAAAACTTTTACATGGCAACATTATATACACAATGTTACAAAGGTCATTTTATTATTATTTCTAGTACTTTTATCAAAGTTTGATATTTAGTCAACAAAACATCTATATTTATCTTTAAACTTAAAGCTGATTAAACATATTTATTTAATATAATTTTTTTAAAGTCCGTAAAATTATAATTAAGGATCATTATAGGTATATCAAGTTGTTTTTAACTACAAAAAATTAAAATATAATTATTACGTTACTGTTAATAAAACACCTATTATACCATGTTTTTTACGTTCTCGAAGTTTTTAGGATCCAACTTTCGCTTGTCAGACAATATTTATTAAGCAAAAGGTAAATTTAAATATTAGGTCTAATAATCATTACTAAATAGTTAGAGCTAGTTTTGATAAAAAAAGGAATTTGTAAATTAACACGCAATCAGCAATAGACATTGAACATGATATGCTTATAATTGACGTAAAACAATATATTGTATAATCACGGCAAAATTATCACAAATTTCTTAATTTTAGCTAAATTATCCTGAGAATTACATTCAGTAGCAGTATTATACAAATAATATTTAACGGAATTATAATATTAAACCACTTAGCAAAGTATAACAATTTCGCGCTGTTTAATAAATTTCTTTAATCTCGTTTCTTAAAGCAAATCCTATTTCATTAGGAACTTTATTAATGTTAAATTTACCTGAAGTTAACAGAGGATCAGCACAATGGCGTGGATTTTATTTTATCCCTTTAAAATATTAATACTCTTTCATCTTTTCATCTGTTCATTACTTGATTACGATTTTAATATAATATACGAAACGTCCACGGTGTTACCACGTTAACTTTTGCTTATTAAATTTGTTGACATAGGTACTACTGGCTACTATTTCATTCTTTTCAGAGGTATAATAATCATCATCATTATCATATTAACCATTGGACCGTAGAACGAAGGGAGATACTTTGCCAATACTCGTCACGATTTGAAGGCGGGTTTACGAGTGCAGTTTGTTGCTGTAGGACATGCTGACGCCGCCGCCCATCACCATCTTGTTTGGTGTGCAGATGTTCGCACAATTCCTTAGCAAGAAGGAGGTCTTCTGCCGGTAACCACACGGTAAAGAAGAATAGAGAGAAGATAATACCATGTGTGCATCATAGTTATATATATATATATATGACCAGTAAAGTTTGTATACTTACCAGGTAAAAATCAAGTTAATATGTAAATTAAATTTCTTTTTATGTTAGAAACATAAAATAGAAAAAAGCACGCAATTAATTATTTCTAATCAAAAATGCAAAAAAGTACTTCCTACTACTAACTATACTACTATTCTAAAATCAATTTCTTTTTAAACCTTAAGTCTAAATTATTTTAAATCTTTAAAGGGTGAAAATCTTGGAAAAAGAGTCCACAACTTTTAATAAAATAATTCTTTTTAATTTTAATAAGTTTTTTATCCTTGTCCTTTATTTCACCCCTTAGGGGTAGAATTCATAAATATATTTTCTTATTTGATCTACAGATTGTAAGAGGCTACATTTCTAGCTAGCGAGGACGAATCAGTCAGTCGATCCGTATCTTATTACCCAACTGACGATAACGTTTTTCGAACGTCTGTAGCTATTTGTACGCATGTGTCCGCATGATTGTTTATACGTGTACGTATATATTTGTGTGTGTATGTGTGTTTATGTAATATGTTGTGTATATAACACTACGTACTTATATGTGTACATAAATTATTTTTGAGTTATATAACTGAACTCATTTGCATATAAAATCTCTATTAACAGAATAGAGTCGACTTGCTTCGAAATTTTCTTAATCTATATACGCTGTGCTTATTTTTGGATTTTTAATTAACATTTGAAATAATGGTTTTTAATGTTTTCATCAGTGGCGTAGCTTGACTTAGATGGGCGCTGCATCAAAATCTGTAAAGGGGCCCGAATGAAAGGTAAAGATTTTTCAATTACATTTTGTGCCTCTATACAGGACTGGATTTAGAGGTGTGGAGGCCCGGGGCAACAGAGGAGTGGAGGTCTCTTGATTTGAAATTTTGTTTCCCAATATATTTCTTTGCGTATGACGACGAAAAAGAAAAAAAAATTCGGCGTAACTCCGGACCGCTGGTATTTACTTCGTCGGGCTCTATGTATTCCATTTGCCCCAATTGCCCTCCCCTAAATCCGGCCCTGCCTCTATAAACAAGTCTGATAGTCTTTCATGTCCCTACACGTTCGGGGGCCCCCTATCATTGATACGGCTGATAGGGCGGTAGCTTCGCCTCTGGTTTTCATTTAGTTTTACTTGTCCCGGTGTCTATCTGTTGATACCAGATCTCTTGTAGTTGGTATAAGAAACTTCGACATTGAATTCCTTCCACTTGTTGTGATTGTCGATTCTGAATAAAATGCATGTAAATAAAGCGGAAGCGCTAAAATTAATCTAGTTTCTTTACCAACACAATTGAAAAGGAATTTGGAACAAAAATTTGCACAAGCTTTTATTACACTCTATTCACAATTTTTTTGACGTTATAACTTCTTGTAAATCGATGAATGCCGGCTGCACGCACGAAGAAGTGTCACATGTCGCGAGCGAGAGCGCGGAACAAGCGATAGAGAGGCACGATCGGCCTAAGCGTTCGGCTTGTAAATGAAAAACAATAACGCAGATTGGAGGATCTTTAATATCACACATGTATATGTTGTAAATAAATTGTTAACAGCACATTGTTACTTGTAATTAATCTGTATAATTTTAGTAATATAATATTTGAATTAACGAGTGCAAATAAATGTTAATTTATCGAAAAAAAAATTGTAATTAATTGAATTAACTCATTCTTTGTATTAAACAAAATAATGATAACTCAGTGATAATAATTCAATTCAATTCATAACAGTTTGCAATTTTTTTTCAATGTTTTCTTATGACGTTATCGTCCGTATAATTATTATATATATCGCAGTTTACAGCAACTGGCCGTTGTTTGTTTCGAGTTTGATTACTCTTCATGAAAAATCAATATATGTATATATATAAAATGTTCGTTAATATGTTCAACCTTTTCTCCATGACCACCGACTGCCACCTACTTGTGGTTACAGTGGTAGAAGACCCTAGGTGTGCACTTGTGCACTGGAAGTGGGTGGTAAAGATGTGTAATGAGATACTTCAATTCTTTTCTAACACATTATATGTCTTTATAAGGTCTATTGTAAATATTTCTCTTAATGTCAAAAATGATCACACGCACACGCGCGAACACACACACACACACACACACACACACACACACACACACACACACACACATCACACACATTATCGTATAAAAGTTAAGATGTATAAAACGGCCTTTTCAGATTTGTTCTTTTTCTATATCTCTAATTTGATCTTATATTTTATAGGTAAAGTGGATGGTTTACGATAAAGCCAATAGATTCGTTTTGTATCTAAGCTTGGTGAAGGCCATTATAGTCGCTGCATTGCCGAAAATAGTTTTCATTGTCGGACATAACAAAAATTTCTCATTTCGCATTTGAGTATGCCTTCAAAGTATTCTTCTAAAAGGGTATTTTTGCTACTGTATTTATCCCCTTTTTAAATATATATTATACCGATTTTTGTGATTAATGTAAAATTTTCTATGAGTCGTAACGTGATAATTAATAAAATGTAAGTATTCAAAATAAACATAGTTTATAACGCAAAAAATATATTGTCAAATCTTAGAGTTAGATTTTAAGACTAGAGTATAAAAACTAAAAAAAAAAAATATCACAAAAACACATACAGCATAACAATTTTTACAAATGTTATAAAATGTCTAAAAATATGAGAATAACACAAAAATATGATATGTCTAAAATTATGAAGACTAATACAACTAACAAAGTAACAAAGGTCCCTGCGAGTAAATATTTCCCTCCGTAAATAAACCAAACACAATTATGGTACGTGTCGTTTTAATAATGCGACACAATGCTAAAATGTGAAATAAAATTCGATGGCTCGACTAAAGCAAAAATACAACACTATTTGCAAGTCTAAGTGGCTGGCGGTGATCCAAAGCATTTTTCGAGGCTAAGTTTTTATGCGATGGCTATATTTTTTAGACAATTAAACATGCCTTATGGACGCTTGTTTCTGTTTTAATGTGCTCTGTAGCATTTACCTCAATTGCATCATAAAGTAATCTCACACTATTTTCTAATAGGTGCTCTATCAATTTTTTTGTGAGAATATTTCAAGGTCACCATAATAAGTGCCAAAAAAGAAAGTTTTGATTCTTTCTGAAAAGTTTAATACCACAATAGGCTGAAGAAAAAGAGAAAAAAAAATTATGTTATTATAATATATACGTATTTATATTCGTATTTATTTGTTTATTTATTTATTTATATTTTTATGTATATTATATAATATACTTTAGTAATAAAATAACAATATGTAAAAAGTTACGGTACGGTAAATACGGTAGTCCTAAGCCTACTATATATATATATATATATATATATATATATATATATATATATTTAATGTCTTTTCACTACATTTAGTGTCGGCGTTAATGGAACAACTCCAATGCACTAGAACAGTTGTCAAAAAATTACATAAACATGTACATACAAATCGTATTTTCTCGTTGCATAATATAATATAAGATCAGTTAAATTACAAATTTGTCTAAGACAAAGAAATTCTCTTCGGCAGCAATAATTTTGAATATGTAAGTCAGTTTCGGTCTTGTGGAACGTTCTTTTTGGAGACAATAACAGGACTCACTAGTATTTATTTACAAAAGAAAAGAGAAAAATATTTTCTTTTTGTGTGAATATATCTACTTTATACGGATTTTTCGTTGCTATTAAACTAAGCTGTCTGCTTGGCACATCGTAAAAGTTGTAATTTTTGTCAGAGTTTCGTTACATAAAAGATTTTTATAAGAACATTTTATATACCATAACTTTACTAGGTACGGCTACGTGAAATTTTCTTAATAACCAGTTATAATATTTCATGTTCATTATTCTTGACTTTTCGAACAATTGAACTCAATTATAATAATGAAAAAAAAAAAAGAAGTCGCATTTCACTCATTCGAGGAAGCGACTTATATATTATAAAAACATAATCTCGATTAACTCTTCCCCAATGATTACGAGACTTATAAAACAATTACACACTTTATAATTCTGTCAATACTTTTTTTTAACGATAACTGACCTACAGTTTTACTAACAGCAGTTAACAGCTATAGTGGTCGCTACGCCAACCTTCATTTTGTTAATTTAAAAGAATATAAAAACAAAATTAATATGTAACTTAGAACTTTTATTTTATTTTATTCTTCTTAAATAAAGTATTATCAGATGCTTAAATTTGATGCAGTATCATAAATTTTTCTAAGTACTTCCTAAAATGCATAAGCCTCTTTATCATGAAAGCCGTCTTATAGTTTAATAAAAAAAAAATCGATGTACAAATTGTTTTAAAGATAATAAATATAAGAAGTGTCTTAAGAGAATACAATAATAGAATAGATAGTGATCTGTTCTATTACTGTATTTTCTGACAGTATTCATCGCTACCAATTCAATTACTTATCTAACTTTTGAATTCTACTCAATTCGATTCAATACTCTTAAGAATTCGTTAAATTTGGACGACTGTTTCATAGACACCGTCCGTTCAATGCGGTACTGCAGGGTCAATTGGAGTTCATTGATTGGCTACACAGATATTCGTTACGGTGTGAGTGTCGGTCTTGAAAGCATCGAGCTTAATTGAACAGGTTCGGAGTAAACTTAATATTTGATTTCATATTCGGATTGTATAATTGCTCCTATCCGGCTTTGTGTTTATTGACTTCGATGTTTTAGATATATATAAAATATCTCGTGAACCAATCTAAACGATAATGAAACTAATTGTAAGTATATCGGATATCTCGATTATCTATTTTTAATGTTGCAGGGAGGTGTTTCTTTTTATGAAAGAAATTATTATTTTTCTATTAACGAAATTTGTCTAAAATTTAACAAAAGTTTCAAAAAGTTATACTTGTAATAAAACAGCAACACAATTTCTATAAATTAACGATATTTAAAAAAAATGTGGGACACTAATATAATAGTCAATAATATAATTATATTATAGACATAATCAAATTCTGCATGGTTCCCATTTTATTTACGAGCGCTACTAGTCAACTGTTTCAACCACTGCGCTAACCCATCGTTAAAGATTTGATCACCATATCTTCATAGCAGGTTGTGATGGAATTTCATTATAACCATGTCTCTGAGGTGCAAACTTAGATAAGCTAAGTAAGTGCTATAAATTTTCAAATTTAACGATGATATCATATTTATGCCTGATCGATGATAAATGAGAAGCATTTGAATACCTTTCATTTACAATAACATTGTAAAATACGACTATAGGCAATTCTGATTTTTTATTATTTAGCTCCAGACTAAATAGGATAGTTAGATAGTACATTATTTTTTATAAGTTCATATAAGATATGAAGCCGTTGAGTAAAGCCAGAGGCTTAAATACAAAATGAATAACGTTTAAATACAAAATAATAATTTACGATATAAACTGAATATATTTCTTTTTCCTTTTTTATTATTTTTTATATCATCTATTGTTGTTACACAATAAAGTTAATGTAGTCAGTATTTCGAGCAATCTTAACGATATCTTATTGTGTTACGAATAAGCGTTCATTGTTATTTTGATAAGTTTTGTGTGTTTCAACTTTAAATTTTAAGTTTATTTTAGTTATAATTTACGTCGTTCTAGTGAACACAGTAATTAAAATATTCCGCATAAATTGCAAGTTACTTATTATGTTCCAAAGACACTTGTCACAGACCAACGGATGTACAACGGATTATTTGTAATAACACTGACACTTTTTAGGTAGGACTAAAAATAACCTTAAAAATAAGACAAAATTTGTGATAAACAACCACGTCGGTGGTGAAAGTTTGTTTTTTTTTAAAGAACTATCACATCAACCTCGATTTACTGTCAAGTTTCAAAAATATTTTAATGTTTTGCGGTATGAGACATACTACAAAGTCGGACAAATTATCTTAAATATATCAATCAATCTGACGGATATCAAAACAATACAAATTAAATCATGATATAAATTCAGAAATTGATTTATTATATGAATGAAGTGCAATGTTGAGTGTTTAAGGTTCATTTTACTCGTACTTTTTAATAAAAATTTTAACACATTTTTATCCGTATTAATATTATAAATCCAAATAAGTTTGTTTGTTTATTCCACTTTAACGGCTCAATTGTTTGAATGATCGCTATGAAATTTGACATGCACATAGCTTCGGACCCCGAAAAAAACATAGGTGAAAAAATATATAGAGTTTCTCAGGGATTGAGATGTTTTAAATTTTTTAAATATAAATTTAAAAAAAAATGGTTATAAGATAATTATTTTTCAATTATATTAATATTTATTTTTATAAAAATTTAATATTTTATATTTTATATAACTTAGCAATTTTTTAAACCGCATCTCTTAAAATTGAATGGCTTATTCTTAGATATTGCTGGCCTTAAAATCTAGACCATCGCGGGCGAAGTCGCGATATATGTTAATATAAAATAGGATAGTGAAATCAACATCGAAATTATACAGTGAAAGTACTAAATATTTTTAAATGTTTAAAACAGTATGCAGAATATACTAAAATACTTAAAAGCACTGTCTGCGGTAAGCGGTTCACTTTGCTCGAAATAGCTTGTTTTATTATAAAACTTACCCCAGCTTTGCAGGGGTTATATATCAATCAGATATAAAGTACGAGTTAAATTAACATATTTTTACCAGTTCGTTTTATGTAACAGTTCTTGTGATATAAATTATTGATACTGTATAAATTTTAATATAATTATATAACATATTTAATGGGGAAATGGGAAGAAATACAACCATCCATCAGGTAACTTCAGTAGAATGTTGTAATTGCAGATATTATTCTTGTATTTCCAATAATAAAACATTATTTGGAATATCAATACTGGAAATTGAATACGTAGTTATTTCACAAAAGGTTATCATATCAATAGTTATAGGTATACACATAAATAACTTCTCCCGTTTCCGAATTAGGTTCTTATCAGGATATAGAATATATTTCAAACAATATATTCAGGCACGAGACTTCCAGTCAGTAAGTCTAGACATGTCTATGTTAGAAGTAAACAAGTCCATAGGTAAAGGGGTATTATTACAAATACTTTAACGTGTTTTATATGTTAGTAGGTACTCTATTTACTATAGAACTACCAGGCCGTTTTAAATCTTACTTACTTTTCGTTGCATACCATAAAATTTAGTGTATTAGACTATTTGTCTAATACACTATATTTTATGATATGCACTAAAAATATTTGTGTCCGCTTAAAATAATTGTTCTTTTAATATTCTCGGCTTACTTTCGTACGATGCTTATTTTTAGAATAATCATACGAAATGGTAATATGAAGTATCTATCTTGATCATAATAAAAACGACGTTGCACAGTACGGCGTCAAAATCACTGAAGGTACATCACTAACCTGCGGAAACATAAGCGTTATTTTTAAATTAATGGATATTTTTTATAATAATAAATTAAATTATAAACGCCTCACATTCAACGGCCCCCAAACAATACACAACCACAAACGCCCAGACACGACAATAATCTGTATGGCCTATACAAATATTTGTCTAGTGCGGGAATCAAACCCGCGACCGCTAGTGCATCAGCCAATGTGATTTTATAAAATAATAATATCAACAAAAACCTTTAAATTTATCAATCAAATTAAATACGTTTACAATTTTTTTTTTACCAGACGACTAGACATTTTATTGTTACTAAGCCTCCAAAACCTACGTAAAAAATAAACATAAAAGAACACATATATAAAAAAAATATCTCTTTAATCATGAGAATATTGGTCACAATAGCTGAGTTGGAGTAACCTCATATTACCTTATCACTTTTTTTATTTGAATACTGTTATATTATATTCTTTTGTATTATATTATGTTATATTTTGTTGTATTATATCTATAATATAAAAATAAGTCGGGTTTTCCTTCCTGACGCTATAATTCCAGAACGCACCAACCGATTTCCACGGTTTTGCATTCGTTGGAAAGGTCTCGGGCTCCGTGAGCTTTATAGCAAACTAAATTCAGGAAAATTTTCAACAGAAAAGCAGGAAAACAGGGAAAATCATAATAATATAATCTTATACTCTCATAATGAACTGAAGTGCATTGAATCAACTTCTAAACAACACATTGCTTGGCAAAGGCCTCTTCTCCATATAGAAGAAGGGTCATCATTGACTCTCATCAAATGATTTAAAAATTATAAATTTTGTAATATTATCTATAATATAAAAATAAGTCGGGTTTTTCTTCCTGACGCTATAATTCCAGAACGCACCAACCGATTTCCACGGTTTTGCATTCGTTGGAAATGTCTCGGGCTCCGTGAGCTTCATAGCAAACTAAATTCAGGAAAATTTTCAACAGAAAAGCAGGAAAACAGGGAAAATCATTTTTCACATACAGAGCCATCTCTGATACATAGCATGTACTACAAACCAATATGGTTTTGCGTGGCGGCAGTACGTGGTGTGAGTATCCCTCACGAAAATAAGTTGGTGGCGAAACGGAGTTCGCCGGGTTTGCTAGTTGTATCATAATTTATTACACTATGTTAAGTTATATTATATTGTCTTTATTATTATTTTACTCGTATTGTACACCTACATACTTTTTTACTTTTTTCCACATACCAAGGTTGGCTGGCAGAAAATGCAGTATCGTTAAACCCGCCTTTTGCAAACACTTGTATTAGTGTATTGTACCTACCATAAAAAAATTAAAATAAAAAATATAATAAACATTTATAGAATATTATATAATTATTTAATATCAAAAGCCTATTCAGGCTTTTAAGAAACTGGTTTTCGAAAGTTTTCGATAAACGAGTCTTCCGTTTTATAAAAAAACTAAAGGCCCGCCCGGTCTTCGCACGGGTTTTCAACTAAAATTTCACAACACATAAATATAAATTTATATTTTTGTCGATACTGGAAAATATTTCATAATAGACAGATTGAGTTGTCAAACATAATATTTTAGGCCGCGACTTCGTCCGCGTAGAAGTCGAAAATGGACCTAAAAAAACCTACTCGTATAATAGGATTTTTATTTGTTTTTTTTTTTTACCTTATTAATTTTGTTATAACATATAGATTATTATGTAAAAATATTTAAATACTTATAAAATATAACAATCTTTATTATAGAGTAGGGATTTAAAGTTTAAATAAACATTAAAATAAAAATAAAAATTGTTATATTTTATGAACACGAAGCTCGGCCTTCGATCTGAAGAAAGTTACACGGGGGTATTATCTTTTTACAACGAAATCGAAATACTACACCTTCCGTAGTATTTCTTTATAAAAAATATTTTTGTTTTTCCTTCGGGTGCTAGAATCACACAGGCTACTTTGGAATGCATGCCACATACAACTGGCTGTGAGAGAGAGAGAAGCAGCTTTCGCTCAAGTATACTCCCGCTACATTAAGAGTTTGATCTTAAGCTTTGTTTATGGTAAATATATACTCATATACACTCATACATTATATTATTATCCAGTTCCCGGAAATCACCATTTCCTATTTTAAGCAACAGGTCTGAGAACAGTCCGGCAGTAACATCTCCCCTTAGATGGACTCTAATATTTATGGTAAGGCTCAGTTTCGTCACTGCAGGCCACAAATGCTTCTGTACTGTACTGTATTGTATCAGCCTCTAAACAGCCCACTGCTGAGCGAAGGCCTTTTTTCCATATAGAAGAAGGGTTGGAGCTTAATGAACCACGCTGCTCCACTGCGGGTTGGCGGATAATATTACTGCCATAAGTAACGATTATTATAAGGTATCCATGATAACAAACGGGACCGACGGCTTTACGTGCTCTCCGAGGCACCGTGGGGAAACCCACAAGGACATACACCCAGACCTAAAACAAATATTGGCACAAATACAAATATCTGCCCCGAGCGGGAATCGAACCTGTGACCACCGGTATTGCGCCGAGACGTTGAGGCGACTACTCGCAGCACTACACCAGAACGGTCATCAATGCTTTGTTCATTGTATCGTTGGTATAATTACACCATAAGTCAATACGATTTTGTCTCTTACAAGGAGACGGCACGACCTTGGGGAAACGGATTTGAATGAAATTTGGTGTAGCGGTAGTATACCATGTGGGTACTACCACTGTAAACTATTTCCGTCCAATGCCCAGTAGGAGCTGAGAAAAACACAGACAAAGTTCAGCCCGCACTTCATGTATAAGTTGACGTTTTTTCCTTTTTTTTCTTTTTCTTCTTATTTTTTTTTTCTATTTTTTTATTATATAAACAATTATACTATATAAACAATTTATTAAATAAACTAAATAAATTATTTATCATATAAATATGTATAAATTAAAAATTACAAGTCGGTACAAAATACAATGAGTGTCTACAAGAGCGATTTGAGTTCATTGGTGACACTCACAATTGTACTCTCCGATCCAATGAAAATCTTGTCCTAAAAATTCCATCTCACAAAACTTCCTTCTATTCTAAATCCTTCTCCGTAGAAGCTGTTCGGCTTTGGAACTCCTTGCCGCTTCATATCATACGCGCTCAGACAATACAAACATTTAAGAAGCTAGTGAAAGCACACTTCTATCCTCCTTAAACTATCCTTGATCAATTAAGCCTTGTTAATGTAATCATAAATTTAGCAACCCATCCATTTGTCTCACGTATTAAGGCCTACATTACCTTAGTTAAGTGTATCTGTATATTAATATAGATATTTGTTAGTCACTAATATTTATTATAAGAAATATGTACCTTATGTCTATTTTTTTTTAATCATTTTATTATTATTTATTTATATATTATATAAATATACAATAATATTATTCTATTTGTTATAAGTACACCTACGCCTGTCTGTATTCACTGAGTATAATATCCTCCGCAACAAGGTTGCCTGGTAGAGATCGCTTTTTAGCGATAAGGCCGCCTATTGTACAAAGCCAAGTCTAATCTAAATATATTGTATTTTTCTTTGGTGTACAATAAAGAATATTATTATTATTATTATTATTAATGAGTGTTCTGATAAATCTTTTTAATTTATTACTATGATTATTAATACAATATTATATAATTTAAAATCATGCATTACTTCAACAGGCTATGTGTACTCATAAAAAAAGGTCATCGACTCTCCATAATCACATTCGGTATTTTTTTTTATTCCAAGTAACTTGTCAGATCATAATAAGTCTCCACTCAAAAAATTATGCTCAGGCAATAGATACTTATCTATCCACTTGGATTTCCATATGCGAGGCCCCCTTTCGCGCGACTTACGGGGCCTCCTTTCGAGCGGGGCCCGTAGCAATTGCTATTCTTGCTACGTGAATAATCCGGCACTGATCAGAAGAGTAAATCAATCAATCAAAAAATAGTTTTAGGAAACCCTTGTAAACTACTATCAATTATGAACGAGAAGTAGCATAACACCTATCTATGACACGACTTACATACTTTTTTTTTAATAACTAAGCCGCTTATGTATTAATATCATTGCAATATATTATTATAATATTTCGAAGAAAGAACTTCAATTTATAATTTTATAATTATATCAATATATTAAAAGTTTCTAAAGGGTCGGCAATAGGGTTGTAATACTGTTGATGTTACAGGTGTTGCATACTACTGTAAACGATTACCATCAAGCGGAAAATACGTTTGCTTGCCACTATAGTTGTATAAAAAAATACTAAAAAATTCACTTGAGACGTGTGCGTTGTGTGGCAAAATTTTTTAAGTCTTATCAGATTTAGATTGGTGATAGAGTCAGATCGGTGTTTATAAATTATGGTTAAGACCTAGCGTTTAAGACTTTTATTATTAGCTACGTTCATCTGGAATATTGTTCTTTTCAAAAAAAAAAACCCAATTTTTTTTTTTTGTAATAAGTGTGCAGCATGTCTGAGGTTAATTTTCACATATTTATATATGGAAAAAAAGCATTTATTTGGATTACAAATGAAAAAATGGATAAGTAACGACTTCTAAACATAAACCAGTCCAGAATATTCTAGTCTAGTCTACATTGTAATACTTATTTCGTATAAGTACTAGAAATTTTTGCTATTAATTTTTTTTCCATATTGTTGTCTGAAAGAAATGACTAATTAGAAATAAGTTCAATCTTTAACAACCTTTAACTTTTGTTTAATAATGTATTTGTGGTATACAATAAAGTATAAATAATTGAAACCCTAGCGCCCTAAAAGGCCCTCACTCAGTAGTAGTCAAAGCACTTCTTCTGTGAGGCCGTTTATTACACTTCATCATCATATCGACCATTGGATATCCACTGCTGAACGTAGGCCTCCCCCACCAATTTCCAGAGCGACCGCTTCGAAGCAGCCTCCATTCTCCTCCTCCTCAACGGCTTCCGGCGACTCTCTTCAATTCGTCTGTCCATCTCATCCATATTATACTTGGCAGTGCCAAAATAAATATATTAGTTTCAAAATTCTTTAGAAGTATCACACAATAAATATATTCTCGCTCTTTATAAGAATACATTTAACGCTTCAAACTTTATATTCCATTACCATATAGGAATTAGGAACACTCCTATTAGCAAAATGTCTTCACCCCTATATGTACAATACAAGTATATGTATATAATTCTGTTTGATAGGAAATTCCTTTAGCAATGATCTCAATTTAGTTGATGAAAGTAACTGTCACTTAATGGAAGATTTGGTTACTGAATGGCTTATTTTGATTGCCAAATCATTTGGCTAATAGTCATCAAATATACGGATATATTAATAAGCTTAAGGAAGAACATACGCTATATAATTTAGGATACAAGTCTGAGCTGGTACGAACAGATTGTACGGTAAAGTGGAATTCCACGCGGAGGAAGTCACGTAAAACAACTAGAAAGAGAGCACTAAATAAATAGCTTTATACCGTATTGCTATCGTTTTAATTAAATACTAGATAAAATCAAGATAGTAATGTTAGGTTTGAATTCGACATATTTTAACTTAGTATCTAAAAGCACCCTTACATCGCGTGCAAACAGAATTCACCGCCTGAATTGTACTAAGCGAAACGGCTTTAAAACACGCTAGGGCATGATTCGAGCCGTATTAATCCAAATGATAGAACCATTATAACACTGGTATCTGTACAAACATAACGGCGATTCAATCGAATCGTGATACAAAACAAACATTATATAAAACATGGGATATAATACTTCTTCAATTTAATTCTGTCTCTGTGAGCTCGGGCACTCAGTTGGATGAAAAGCTGTGTCAGGTCCGGAAACACATACAGTAATACGTCTACATTATATATCATACATGTGTTTAATATAATATGAACTGAATCAGCCTATAAGCGTCCTTTAACGAGGACTGTAACTTAATTCACCACGCTGCGCCATTGAGGGCTGGCGGATAAATTCCGGGACCGACATCTTTACGTTCTCTCCGAGGCACGGTGGAGTGGGTGGTGGCACCACAAGAACGCACACACCCAGATCAGAAACAAATATTTACACAAATACAAATATCTACCTGGAGTAGAAATCAACCTCGCGATCGCCGGCGTTTAGGCGACTATTAACATACCAAGACGAACTTACCAGAACGAATTTAGTGCATAGAATATAGGCGTATTTTATTTATTTATTTATTTATTTATGCTTTATTGTACACCACAACATACAAATGTAATATAGTAATACAGATTACTTACAATAATTACAAATTGTGTAGTACAAGAGGCGGTCTTATGGCTAATTAGCCATTTCTTCCAGACAACCCGAGATAGAAATGAGTATTTATTTGAGAAATCGGATAGGTGGTGCAGTTATATTACAATAAGCTTACATACACATATCTACACATTAATACTTACAAGCAATACATATTACACACTAATATAATATAATAATAATATAATATAATATAATAATATAATATAATATCATATAAAACAATAAACTAATAAATATACCAGCAGTATCTCATAGCATTTGTAGTCAATTACGCCATAAAAATTAAAGAGAAACATGATATTAAAATTATAAAAATATACAAATAAATAAATTTAATTTGAATCGTGCCCAGCATTAAGGTAATGCATCTTAACTAATTTTTTAAACGTTGGGAGTGATTTGGCTTCTTTAACATACAATGGTAGACCATTCCATAGCTTAATTGCCTGAATGGTGAAAGACTGACTAAAAAATTTAGTTTTATGAACAGGCAATTTTAACATTAGTCTCCTTGAAGATCTAAGTAAGGAATGATCTCCAATGAATTCAAATTTATTTTTTAAATAAGACGGAGCCTTTGAGTCAAATAACACACAGTACAGAAGAGATAAAATATGCAGGTTTCGGCGAGAACGTATTGGAAGCCACTTGAGCTTAGAACGAAATTCAGAAACGTGGTCATATTTGCGAAGGCAGAATATAAACCGTATAGCAAAGTTTTGAAGCCGCTCAAGCTTATTAAGTTGGTCCTCTGTTAAATTGACATAGCTTACATCTGCGTAGTCGATATTTTGATATTTGCATGGATGAAATCCGCGACCACAACGGTCAGTGTCTATTACGCCAGTCCGGTATCATCAATTAAGATAATTAATAATACCTCTTAGCGTCTCCATACGCTTAGGGTACACAGAACATGCAAGAAAAAAAATTGATGTACGATACATACCTTGAGTAAAAAAATAAAAAATTATAACTTTTAGTGTCTAACCTATAGTATTGACAAGTACTGATAATCACTTCTTGTTTTTTACAATTATTTATTTATTCACTATGGTACATAAAAGAGAATACAATCAATACACTTTTACATAATATAAATCGTTAACAATTTTTAGAGATAGATTATATTTCTAAAGTATGTGCACACTTCATGGTTTTAAACAATTTAACATAACAGTAGTTAGTGGAACTATTAAATATTATATAACATTGTAGTAGTTTATTTATTTTTATATGCTATTGACTGATCAAGTGATCAGTCTTGCTAAGAATAAGACCTCTCTCTCTAGTAAATTTAGACTTAATTTTACTATAAATATCAATATTTTTTTTATTTTCGGTGACAATATCATTATAAAGGTGACACATTCTAACGATAGGGTTGTAATATGATGTGTTATTAGTGTAGACATATAAAACAAATGGCTCATGGAATAGATTCTTGGATCTTGGTTTGTTGTTAAAATTGATCGATGACACGAGTGTCGGCGAATTTATTAAGCCATGTAGGATCTTAAGTAAGGAAATTAGTTCAAGGTATTAACGTCGCAACTCTAGAGACATCACAATAAATTTTCGTAACTTTTTGGAATAAGATGTAAGTATAGTAACCTGTAACACAAGTTCTACGAACTTATCACGGGGCTAGGTTAACGTGGTTTGATTGTTGGTTAATATTTATTATTATTATTATTAAGTATTTTATTTAGTTTGAGCCTATGGGACAATATTTTTTTTTTTTTTTTTTTATATCACGATCGTCTGTTCCTGAGGTAGGCAACTTAATGCCTGTGTTTTAGGTAACAGCCGACTTATATATTTTTTTTAAAATAAATATGCATATAAATAATACATACATAAATAAACATATATTACACCCAGACACGGGGCGGGAATCGAACCCACAACACTTGGATCAGAAAACAGGGTCACTGCAAACTGCGCCAACGGGTCAGTCAATTTATAAACTTTTTTTGAATTCTTTCTATTCGCTCAACGTGTACCACCTACTTTATAATAAGGGGACCACACTAGAGCACAATATTTAATAGAACTACGAATTAGAAAATTAAATATACAGATTAAACTTTGCGGTTTTTTAAAGTCTTTTTTATCCTGGCAACGAAACCGAGAGTTCTATTTGTTTTAGAAAGTAGGTAGTCATAATGTGGACGGAATGTAAGTTTGTTATCAAAGAAGATGCCAAAGTCTTTTACGGTAAAATAGTTCAAATCAAAAAGTTCAAACATGTCGAGTACTTAAATACAGATGATGTATGTATGTGTTACAATCACGAATTACAATAACAATATTGTGTATTATATAATTTGAATATTGTGTAACAATATGCAAATAATATTAATAAATATCCCACTGCTGGATAAAAACTCCCTTTACACTACAAAGAAGAATTGGACACTAATGCATTACGCTATTCGTTTTCATTTTGATGGCCGGCTGGTCGAGTGGTCAGGCAACTGGACACTTTACGCAGCGGTCGCGGGTTCGAATCCCGCCAGGTGCAGATAATTTGTATGACGAATATAGATGTCTGCACCGGGTCATGGATGTGTATTTATGTATATATGTATATATATAAATTTCTTAAAATTTATTTCCGTTCCTAGTAGGTACTTGTAACACAAGTTCTTACGAACTTAGCACGGGGCTAGGTTAACGTGGTGTGATTGTTGGTTAGTATTTATTTATTTATTTATTTATTTTGACGACTTAGATTTTTCCTGAATAAAGCTGTTTTTGCAATTTGATCTTATCAAAACTCAACACACGTGAAACCCGGCAGGACCACTAGTTTAAATGTAGGAGAAAACAATTAATAGCACATAATTATATGAGTACTGGTTCCTTAGAGTTATATTAAAGTATTTCATCTTATATCAAGTTTGTATGAGAAAATTCTTTAGGAAGAAATTACTGGATTCATGACTGGTATCGTTCTCAACTTACTCTATTAATAGAGTATAGTTGAGAACGATACTTAAAATATTCAGGTTCAAATGTTGAAACCACGGATTTTTGTTAATGTGAAAGGTCTTAGGTTTCTATCTTTTATATTGATTAAAATGTTCTTTACTCATAATAAATTTCTAAATTGGAAAGAGAACGTGTTTTATTTATGTAAGTAATGATTATTAATTTTTAATACTGTTTTTACTTGCTGGAATATTTGTGGTAAATATACTAATTATTCTTCCTTAAATACAAATATCATTAATGAAATACTCCATAGTGCTATCAAAATGCTTATAAAAAATTATGCGATACTTAGTTTTTACAAAACAGATAAAAGAGATAAAATGTTATTGTTTCGATATTCTAAGTTTTTTATGGTTATCATTTTTAGGGACTAAAATTTTTATCAATGAATCAATATTACTGATTATATTCTTATCGTAAATATTTTTTAGGTACAAGTAAACAATTTTATATAATGTGCCAACGCTAGCCTTTTCTCAAGAGCGAAAATAATAAAACTCCACAACGAAGGATATATAAGAGCCAATACTCAAATAATTTTTATATCTAATAAATGTGTTCCAGAAAAAATATAATATATTTTATTTCTTTACTTATCTTATGTTACTTTTCATAATCGTTCTGCTCTTTTAATTGAAACGTAAGCAAAGTAATAAAAAACAAAGATTAATATGAAAATTTAAGTGTAACAACTATATTAAAACTACCAGACAAAACGAATTTAATCGATTTTACAAAGGCATCTTAGAAGTCGCTTTTTGAATGCGGACCTAAAGTCGACCGTTAGAAGCTATGGCTTAATCTACCAATGTAATTAAACTAAAATTTGTTTGTTATTTGAACGGGCTAACCAGATCTTTCTAAAACATAAATTTGAAATTTTCGTTTCGTATTAGAAACCGTTTCTTTTTTTTTACGCAGGGGAATCCATTTACGGATGATATCCAGGACGCCCGGGTCGGCAGTCCTAGACCTATGTTGGACTCGGCACTTTGGGAGTGCAATACCGTACTAAACCCCTGCGGGAGCCTTCAGCCGCTTTAATTGGAGGGTCCCGGATCTGCAGGCAACAGGATCCCTCCAGCGAAAGGCTGGCCTCGGCGAAAAGGCCAGACTTCTCCTCCATTTCGTATTAGAAACCCTAATTTTTATGGTATTGTAGGCTTTTAATCACCTCTCTAATCGCAACTGACTAGTTGTAAACGTGCTGACGAATTCGTCACTTAGTTTTCTTTATCCTTAGGTCCATTAACAAAATTGATCTTTAAAAGAAAAATTGTTTATATATATTTTTATACTATTCACACTCTACACAATAAAATAAACTTTAAACACCATATAATATCTGTTTGGTGAGTCTAGTTTAATTAAGTAAATTATTTTTTTTTATTTAAATTTATTTAAGTTTTACTATAGAGTAAGACGAGAAGGTTGTTCTAATTGTTGTTATCGAAAGTAGTTAAATAGTAAGAAAGCGTGTAAAACCATAACACTTGAATCCTTCTTCTCCAAAGCCTTTGTATTACTTGTAACATTTATGTTTTTTTATATAAAATATTATTAAAATATTGTATGCTTAAATTTCTTAAATATTTGTATCAACACTAAAAATTACCAAGTGACGAAAATTTCATCATAAAAATAGTCCCATTTAAATTTTGAGATTTTAAAAATAATCCTAAAAAAACTAACATTTTTCTCTCCCTTTAAGGTGTTTAATAAGCAAAACGGTGCTATGGTTTAATAGCACACAACGAATAATGACATTAATGTTAGTAACCATTCAAATGGTATATAATTATAGCTTACCAGTTGTTCGTTGTGGATCGATTTGAGCATGTAGTATCGAGAAGCCGGGTGCGACGATGGCAGGTAGCGTGCGCGAGCGCAGTAACGGCGGCGGACCGCGGCGCCCCACGAACGCCTCCGCCGCGGCCGCCGCAGCTGCTGCCGCACTAGACCAAATAAAGAATACGTTACAAGATTTTTTACACTTCCGATCAGCTTTGGGCTCGTTTAGATCCAATCACACGGTAATTTCTGGATAATAAGAAGCTAAATTGAAATTTCAATGCGTCGACTACCTACATACTCGTGCCAAGTTTCATCGCATACGATTTAGTAGTTGTAGTGTGAAAGAGTAAGAAACGTCCATTTGTTGAGCCAGACACACGCTTTTGAACTTATATTTAAACAGATGTATCTTAAATGTAATGTATTAATGAGAAAATAATTGAACGATTAAGAAGAGGGTTTGGTATGTAATTTAACGCATATATCATCTAGTGTAGAGAAGTTCCAAATGTCTAGAATGTTTCATACATTAAAATCTCTTAGTATCAAAAACATAATAATTTTATATTACGTGATAAATGTTTCACGATGTTACAAGAATTTTTAATTGTGTCGTATTACCTCAACAGAAAGGCCACTTACTGTAACATTAAATGTCCCGCAGCGAACGAGAAAATCCTACCGATAAATTTAACACAAATGTAAGAAAGAAACTATAAAACTGTAAATGAGAAAATAGAACTTCGCCAATATAGTGCTTAGTGGACGAATTCAATGTCACGAGTTCTCTGAACAACTTGGACCGTTGAAAATACTCGCCTTGTCGAGAGACTTATATGTTTAACTATTTTTATATGTTAAAAATTTATTAAATGTTAAAATTATATTATATGTTAAAACTTTTCTATGTTGTGTTTCTGTGTGTATGTATATTGTAACTTTTCTGTATGTTAAAACTTTTCTAATGTTAAAATTATATTATATAGTATGTTAAAACTTTTAAGTTTAACTTAACGACTTTTAACATTTTACATGTTAAAACATGTTAAAACGACTTTTAACATTTTACATGTTAAAAGTCGACCGTTTCGTGTAGTGTGATGATGCTTCCATTGAGGTCAATGGTCACTGTTTCGATACCCGCTCGTAGAAATTATTTGCATTTTTACAAAAAAAATTGTTTCTGGTATGGGTGTCTGATGCTGTATTTCTCCACTCGTGGTTACTCTAATCATGGCGCAGCAGCGTGGTGAATGAAGCTCTAAACCATTTCCTATATTGCTTTTTGCATTTGTCCAGCAATGGGACAATCACTGAAAGTTTCAAGTCCTAGTCAGTTACGTACGTTTCATAAACTACATCGATTATAAAAAGATGAAAACTTATCACTTGCCTCTATTTTTAGAAAAACTGTATTGATTTTATTCCTACTTACTTTTAAGCATATTCTTTAAAAAACTTTATTTATCGTGATATATATATTATCGAATAATTTAAAATCTTCATATCAATTTATTATACCTAATGTATAAATAAGATTTGCCTAATTTTCGTAAAAGCAAGGTTCGAAGTGGTAATTTCGTTTTAAAGTTACCGCAGTAACTATTAACGAAGTCTAATGATCCATTATGTTTTTACGACGTCTATCGTTCATCATCATCGGGTTTTATGCAAATACTTTCGTATTGTGGTAGAAAATGTTACTAGAAAAGTAAAATAATTTGTTGTACTAGGAAAGTAATATAATTTGTTAGCCAAAAATTTAACTGATCTTCATGTACGTTTTCTTTTCTTTCTTGTACTTTAAATCAACTACCAATACTTTTTCCACAGTTATAAATGTATTAATTAATATTTCTTTCATTGTTATGTACTTGTATGAAAAAGTCTTCATTTTGAACTAAAATTTTCGATAAAACGATTATTTAACGTTATAAATTTTCATTATTGATTCTTTCATTTCTGTTTTATGGTTCCCGTGTGTAGACGTTTATGTGCTGTATGCAATACAGTCGTGATATTGTATTAAATATAAAGATTGCATATAATTCACAGCTAACATAACTAACAGGGATTAATAATTATCTAGCAAAAAAACAATACATACTCGTATTTTTTACATCGACGCTGATTACAATGGAAAAAAAGAGATAAAACACAAAAGATGATCTCAAATAGCTGCGGTCCGTTAGGATTTGACGTATAAAAATTTTCCTTAAAAGAAAATATTTTTTTGTGAGGACCTCGTTTATCTCTTCCACTTAGGTCACGTAATAAAGCGCTTCCTTTAGTGGCGAAAGTTTTAGGAGTAAAGTACTAATACTCTTCCAAATTGTAGGAGTTTTAGTGTTAGAAATAATGTAATTTAGGACATTTATATAATTAATGACGGCCGTTCTAGTATAGTGGCGCGAGTAGTCGCCTCAATGCGCTATTGCTTTTGCTTATGCTGAAATTTGTATTTTTATCCGGTCTGGGCCCTTGTGGGTCTCCCCGCGCGCCGTGCCTCGGAGAGCACGTAAAACCGTCGGTCCCGGTTTTTGTCATAAACATCTGATAGCGGTCGTTACTCATGATAGGGAATTATGCTCCAACTCTTCTTCTTTGCCCAGCAGTGGGTCGATTACAGACTGATTCGTATAATGAATACCTTGTAGTTTATTTATTTGGTATTTTGGCGACCTGATTATTATAATATTTCGGAGACCCACCTATTAGGAAACTTATTAAAATATTGCGCGTATAAAAGTACAAAGTTATAAGCTCACAAATTTATAAGCTAATTCACATCAGTTCAGCTTAATGTCCTACGCCAAAATTGTCTCAACCGATCTCTTTTACGCAAACATTACAAGTTCATTTTTTGTACTAAGGTACTGTTTCATTTATAGATAAATATAAAATATTTATAAAACTTTAAAAAAATAAAATATTTAGTACGAAAAGATAAATATTATTATTTTAATAAATATCCCATGTCGTAAAATACTTAAAATCCAGTCGATAGATTCTAAAATTAGAACGCACATATAAATAAAATTTTCAATTTAATAACATATAATAGATTATATTTTATTTTGTTTACAAAATAATATAATCTTTATTTTAGGATACAGTTTTAGTTTGGTCAATGTTACTCATTTGCATCTTTATTTTCATCATTTATTTTGGTTGGAACTTGATCGTCTGTACTCCATGAACTAAGAGTTGTAGTTTCTTCATTAACAATATCATTCTGATTCGTAAATACTGTTTCAGTACTCAATACACTAGTGACATTTTCAGATTGTACTTCATTTTGAAGGCCTAAACTTCTTCTAGACTGGTAAGTAGTATCTAAATTTACTTCATTTTTTTCGTTTTTGCTGTCATTCCCCTTATCGACTTTAGTTTGTGTACCATCAACGCAAGGACTCAGGGCTGACGAACCTAAAATGTGTTTTTGTTTAATATACATATTTTTATTTGGTATGAAATAGTTAAAAAAAATATTAATTATGAAAGCAAAAAACATTCAGTAACAAATGGAGTTCAAATTATGTGCTTAATAAATTAAACTGTCCGTTACTGTACTAGATCGTTGATGTCACTGAGGGGCAAAAGATTCTTAGGAAGGGTTAGAGTTCAATTTGCTCCACTGCATCACTTTTGGTTGTCGTTTTATATGTCTCAGAACTACATCTAAAAGATGCGAAATTATTCGCTGTTATGTTTCACCGCTCATAACGAAATTAATTTTAAAGACTTAGCACCTTAGCCAATTTGGTTTGATACTTCAAATAAAAGAAAATAATTATTGTGATTAAAAAATACAATTAGAGTGATCAACCACTATATTCATGTAATGTGAATTAAAAAATATCTTGTGTAGCATACACATCTAAGGCCTCGTTCCCACTACTCCGGATACCGGATTGGTGAAACTGCCGGAAAGGCTAGTGGCCATACATTTTATATGAAGCTGTTTACATTTATACAGTTCCGGCGAAAACACCGGATCCGGTGTTTTGTGAGGTCGAAAACCTCGTCCCCGGATCCGGTTTCCGGCGATTTCGCCAGTCCGGCGTAGTGGGAACCCGGCGTAATGTTCAACTGATTTTATTTGACAGATCGACTGATAATTCTATAAATAAAGTAGTACCATTTAATAAATTATTTAATCCAGGTATGTATATAGAGCCATCACCTATATCTAAATTTAGATGTATCTTGCCAACATTAGAAATGCCCGTTGCATTTAAATTTAAAGTGCTATTACCTAAAACAATTAAAAAATCATACAGTTATTCCTTATGCAGTTTCAAGATTTCACAACTTTATATGATGATACTACCGGATTCTCCGAAATTTAATTTTATATCAGTTTCACCAACTCCTACTATTCCACTTCCTTTTAAATTTAGATCAACATTATTCGGTATAAATTCACATTTTGTATCTACAGCCGCATTACCATTTTCAACTTCATTTTTTTTCTTCTTTTTACTTTTTTGTACTTCTTTTAATTTAGCTTCTAACTAAAATTGAAATAGTTACCAATTTTATTAATAGATATTAAATCTCTTCCAAAAATGTATTTAGTTAGTAAAGTACGATTTCAAATTTTATAGAATCAATTCCAATGTATTTACTATATTTCTTTTTTTTATGCAAATATTATTGCACTAGATTACAATTTTGCCTAATGGAAACCATAGGTGAGATTAGAATGCACTAGTCTAGAAACTGGTAGGTATTATTTTCAAGAAGCTAGAATTTAAGTGGTAAGAGCACGGATACTGGCAGAGTGTTCCACTTATCGGTTCATATTTGATACACGGAGATGAGGAATGTTTCGCTGGAATATATTGGATGTCGACCACAAAAGTTTTTTTTCTGACGGTGTTTTTTGGCAGATTAACGAGTTTTTACCATAGATTCAAAGTATTTCCAGAAATTTATATTAGATGAGATGTCAATACACTATGAAAAGCGAGTATAAATATTGATTAAATATGATTAAAATAGCTGGGGTGATTCCAGTCAGACATTTCTTTAAGAGCTGAGTAAGCGCGTTCCTTTAAGAATTCAGCAAGGATAATTAACTACTACATAATACTTACTAGAGGATGTCAGCAATGCTGGTTATTGAATTAAAATATATCTCATACCAAAATTCTATTTTTAATATTCAATCAAAGAGTTACCATGTCTAATAGAATATCTTTTTGTTCTAAAAACGCTTCTTCAACTAAATCGTTTCTTCTTTTCGGATCTAAAATTGGCTTAGCTGGTGTAAAAACTTGACTAGTAAAATTTGATACACTCTTTCCACGAATTATATCACTCGAAAATACCTAAAAAAATAAATTATCATAAATATCATCAATTTTAATAAAAAATTCATAATTATCATCTTAATTTATTTCGAGCAGTGATAATTAATGAAACCTTAAAAGGTCTTAGAAAATAAAATCATACACCCGAGATCGGCGACAGGCTCGAAGGAAGGATGTTCAAATAAATCTAGGCACTCGACATCATTTATATTCTCAACATTGTTAAGACGTTTAGCAAATTCCAACAGATTTACATTTTAAACGAATTCACAGTAGGCATTGGCACTTGTAAACTTTGTGGGTTCGCTTTAATTATTCCAAATGATTGTTAACGAGATTAAAGTAAACAAAATAGACTTTTTTTAAAATAAATTTGAATATAATGGAGAATGAGCTTTTATAGTAGGCTACCAATTAATAATAAAGATTACTGCGTTAAAAGAGTAAAAATAAATAAGTTTCTTAAATTGTAGAATAAAAAAAATGAAAAAAAGTCTTTACAACCTTAACGAAAAAAATAAAAAATAAAAATCTCAAGTTCCATGACAAACAATTTGAAAACCAACATTGTGATAGTAATTTAAATATAGAATATGAATGAAAGAAAATGCCAACTTGCAACTTATTACTGTATTAATGACTTAAAATAAAATCAATCCGAATTAATGACATACCAAAATAGCGAATGGCAAATACATGAGAGCCATACGTGCGTTTCGCTGTTTCGAACTGAAGGCAATATAGGAATTTTACGAGCCGTTACTGAAATCGACGTTTATAAATAAATACAATTTAAATAAATTTTATCGTCCGTGCAACACGAGTAACGCTGAACACATTTAGCTGAAAATAGGGATAAACCTCGCAGGGACACTTCATCTCTGCCATAAAACTGAAACGTTTAAGTACGGTCTCTTCAGAGTATTACAGATGACCAATAAAATTATAATAAACGTTAAAACGCTTTCTTCTATAATTATATAATATATGACTTATTTATGTGATGTATGGGTTTTTTTGGTGGTTCACTTTAGGTGTTCAAGACAACTTGTTTAACCCTTTTCTAGTTACAAAAACTTATGATGAAGCTATTGATTGAACCTTAAAAAATAACTTCAAATAATTTCACAATAATATGAACCGTGTAAATGATATACTACATTGTCGTTATTAAATATTTGTTTTATATTTTCGGTAATACATAAGACTATTATTAGGCATTTAATTTAAGTGCACGATACTGTTTTCGTTACAAGCAGACGTAACGAGGTGAATGCTCGGATGCATGAAAGCAATAATCCGAAGACACGTGTTATCAATGAAACGACTATGTATTATTATCGTATAAGTTACCGATATAAATTGTAATTATTATTGGATAAAAATAAGTGGTTAATTTATCGAATGATATTTAAAAATTACTTTAACTTATATATAACTAGCAACCCGCCCCGGCTGCGCCCGGTGTATGTATATGTACCTTCCTTATGCATCACTCTACCTATTAGTGAAAACCGCATGGAAATCCGTGCAGTAGTTTTTGAGTTTATCGCGAACAGACAGACATAGTTTTGTAATATGTAGAGATTATTTATATTTTTTAATTAATTTATTTAAAAGTTCCAATTTTTTTTAAACAATATAAATATTCGAAAGTAAAAATTGCGTTATAAATTTGTCCAATGTGAATTATTTTACCACCATCGATATAAAAGTGAAAATCCCGAATTGTAGGTAATAATAGCATTACACAAGCCTAACCATAAAACTCGTATCCAATAAGCGAACAAATTGATGTTGCGAAATGTTCTGAATTAGATTCGAACGGAATTTCAATCGAATCTTTATTCTTATTGCTCGTGTCAAACGAATTCAACAGAACTCACTAACTCTTGTAACACTGTATTAAAAGTTTCAGTTTATCGGAGGTTTCTGAAAAGAATTTTTACTCGCTTTGATTTAATCACCTCTTGAGTTTTTTTTTTTTTTTCGAACCAGTTATTTAGATTTATATAAATTAATTTTGATAAGCCTTTGAGAATATTCGAGAAATTATTCTTGATTGCTATCACCAATAACTGTTGTAGATAACTTAGTCTGATATTTACTAATAATACTTATTTTTATTAGGTTATGCTTCGTGTAATAGCTTATCTACTGGCATGCCTATCTGCAGCCATGGCTCGAGATGTGGGTAAAGTATTGAGAACAATGCCAATTGTCACCAACTCTCTTGTAAATATGGGCAAATTGGATATTGCATTTTATTTTAATACCCGCCCGCATGGTAAGTTATTTTTCAAATGATTTTTTGAGATTTTTAATGAGTCATGTAGAGTAAAATTTCAAAAGTAACTTAATTTCAATTACTTAGTGCTCACTTGTGTTAAATAAATCTTTCTATTTTATATTTATGAAATTTGAGCTTCTAAACCATAAAATTTACATCTTCTGTTTTTAGAATTTGCAGTGCGGTCTGAACTTCCAAGTCATGGATTCAACAATCCTTCTGTAGTTCCAAAACTAGAACCTATAATAACAGAACCATGTCCTTGTTCTAGTTTGAAATATATTAAAGATTCTAGACAAAATAATCCTTCTGAACTTATCAACAAAATTCTTTCCGGAAATGACTTGTTTTCATTTAGAGAACCCACTTCTTCGACTCTTTGCTGCGACTCACATGAAAACGTAAAAGAAGACATTCTCTTCGAATTTGGACCTAAACAAAGCCAAATTGTAGCAAATCAGCAGAATAATATGCCATTCTTACCGCTCTTGTTAGAGACCATACAAAATAAACCAAATTTGATGCCATCGAAAACAAAGGCTGTAGAAATTTTCATATTACCAAAAAAACAGGAATATCCAATGGTTTTTGACAAATTTATTAATAATAACAAGAAAAACGTTAAAAATGATAACATAAAAATCGTTGGAGACAAGGAAATCAAAAATGACTTTAAGTCCAATAGGTTTGTTCCACCTTTTGTATCGTCGGTCAAGAAAGATTTGACTTTACAAGAAAAAGTAGAACACGTAACCAAAACAGATACTAAGCCCACTGTGAACTTGAATTCCAATATAGTGTAACGTTGTGAAAAAATATAATTATTTTCAAATATATAGATTATTTTTTTTACTATACACACTTTTATTGAAATATTCACACATAATTATTGATAGATTACCATAATGTAATCCGAGAATTTTTAGAGTTATATTATGGTGAACTAGTCTATTCTACATTGCTAAAAAAGATATAAGAATTTTTTTCTTTTCACCATCACATGGAGGTAGCAGAAAGCCTTATTTACGCCTTCAAAATTTTATCATGAGACGAGTCGACTTGGTACAACAACGAGCAGTAGGTAAAATTCGTACGTGAGACGAATATCAAGGTCCATATTTGCATAAATTTATACTACTGAAAGTATTTTGTTAGTAACATAGCTTAATAAATTGTCGTAAGAATCTTGTATACCCGAATCCAAAAAAAGGAGTACGTACATACTGTTCTCTTATATTTACGCGAATTTTACTCATTTGATTAAAAGTCTATACCGGATTTTATCGCGTTTATTCAAAACTTTACAGTTTAACAATATTTTAAATTATTTCCCGACGTTTCGGACCCTTTACAGCGTCCATGATCTCGGGGGACTGAGGTGGTGGGTGTCCGAATAATGAATTAATTGTAACATATATAAAGCGGGGTATGTATGTATACAAAACCTATATACACTCACATACTATAATTTTTTTTCGCATTGCATCGCATCTATCATGGGCATTTTGCCCGGCATTTTGGGCAGATTGGATAATTTCCTAATAAGCGACCATAAATTTCTTACCTTGGGAATTTAACTGGGCATAAATTATATTGTTCCAAAAATTATTTATTTATTAGATTCAAGCATTGGAAGTTACTCAGGTAATATTGCACCTTTAAACAATAAACACTAGCTACAGACTAGTATTTAATCCAATCTGCCCAAAATGCCGGGTAGAATGCCCATCTCTAATCGCATCGCCTCAGCCTATCGCAGTCCACTGCTGGACATAGGCCTCCCCAAGCTTGCGCCAAATATCCCGGTTTTCCGCAATCCTCATCCAGCCTCCGCCGGCAAAGTTGCCTAAGTCATCAGTCCAACGGGCCTGTGGACGCCCCACACGTCTGCTCCAGTGGCTATCGGTCTTGCGACATACGTGACCAGCCCAGTGCCACTTCAAATTGCTGATTCTACGGGCTATGTCGGTTACTTTGGTTATTTGTGTGAATACAAAGAAATATGGTATATTTTGGTAGTTTATTGAGTTTATTTAAGTCGATTTTATAAAAATTATTTTTTTAAGGAAAAACACATCAAGAATAGTAAAATATTTTTTTGTCGTTAGGTAATACAATTATAGAAGCATTTTATTATAAAATACTTAATGTCGCTCCATGTTTAGGATATGATTATAATGAAGCAAAAACTTTTGGCCCCTTTTTACGATAATTACGCGGACGGAGAAGTATGAAATTTGGCACAGTTAAAGTGTATATGGAGACGAAGTGCAGAATGCTAATATTTTTTATAATAATGCTCAAAAAATACTTTAAATTCATTTAAAAAAAAACACTACACACACTACGGCACACATACACATGTACAATGACACATATACACAAATTTTGTTTATTGTCAAAGTCTGTTGTCAACATGGTCTGAAATACAGATCTTGCTACGAATTTTTTATCGAAATTTACTATCACAGATCAGGTCCAATGACTGCTGCATATTCTCACCATATTATGCGTTATCATATTTTTATGATGTTAACAATGCTGTCAACTATAAATGTATATTTCACACTGTAAAAGTCTGTTGTCCTCCCATCGCTGAGCATATGCCTTTTCTGTTTCTCCTATGAAGAAGGTAAATGGGTCGGAACTTACTGCTATACTACACCACTGCAAAATGATGGATGATTCATAAATAATAATATAATACATACAGATCATTAAAACTAGTTTCTAACTGCGACTTCGTCTGCATCGAAATGTGTGTGTGTGTGTGTCTGTTTCTATAATAATGTTTTTTAAGCTACTACTTCTTATAGCATCAACCTTTCAATAAAAACCTAGTCGTTTCAGTAGTTTATCGAAATCGATAAATTTACAAAATATACACTTAATAAATTACTTACTGTTTTTCCTTTCTTTGCTGCCGTTTCTTTTTGAACGCTCTTTTCACCCGCAGGAGAAGGAACGCAGCCCGGTCTATAGTCAGCACGGAGGGCCGCTTAGCGGCGCTAGGCTCGTCCATCTCCTCCTCTTCGTCAGCTGGCTCATCGCACAACTTCAGGCCAAGCCATCGCTGTTTTGTCGCAGTCCTCGTGGTGACTTCGAGTGAAACGCACGCAAACAAACTGAACTCACACCGTTATACGATTATGTAACTTATTCTTAAAATATTATTGAATACTTTGATATAATTTGAATGAAACTAAAAACTTAAGAAAACTAATATGTATCACTTAATATCACAGAAACACAAAATCACTTGTTCACAATATTTTGTAACACTTCTTGTAAATCTGTAACAAAAAAGAAAAAAAATTTAAAACATAAATTATACGGTGCTGTAAAGTTATTCTTATTTAAAGTGAATATTAATGTTTTCTAAAATAATAATCGAATTTGCGAGAATTTGCGAATATAGGTTAGGTTAAAATACAACAATATTAACAGAGTTTGGTTACTTTATTATTATGCTGTACTAAAATAGCCTATATACGTCCCACCACTGGGCATATTCAATGAAAGATAAGAATTAAAATTTAAAACGTCAAGCTGCTTGCTGCCGAAGGCATTTAATTGATTTAATTCATTGGTTATATACATAATTATAATATATTTGTCGACGGATGTTCGAAATAGATATACTCAATCCAGCAGATTTTTTATTACGATTTATTCTAAATAGAATCTTTTGAGGTTGAACAGTTTACGAGGTTTCGAGAGGAGAGAGTTTAAAAAGGGCTCCTTTATACAAACTTCATGCTACAATTATATGCGTATGTACTGTATCACTCTGTAAATAACCCACTGCTGAGCGAAGGCCTTTTCTCCATATAGAAGAAGGGTTAAAGCTTAATCCACCACGGTGCTCCACTACGGGTTGGTGGATAATTTCCCTACCATAAGTAACGACGGCTTTACGTGCTCTCCGAGGCACGGTGTGGAGACCCAGAAGGATATAACGAGAGCGTAAAATAATATTTGAACAAATACAAAATATCTGTTCCGAGCGG
This sequence comes from Euphydryas editha, assembly GCA_036937285.1. Lineage (NCBI taxonomy): Eukaryota > Metazoa > Arthropoda > Insecta > Lepidoptera > Nymphalidae > Euphydryas > Euphydryas editha. Next base: position 5,404,478 of record JAUPFZ010000008.1, read on the forward strand.
GAATCGAACCCGTGACTGTCAGCGCGCGGCGTTGAGGCGACTACTCGCACCACTACACCAGAACGGTCGTCAGTCATATATTAGTACCACTACAGAATTTTATGAGTACATTATATGAATGGTTAAAATCCAAGATATACACATAGAAAATAAAACTTCAAAATCTCTTAAATCTAAGAGTTTTATAAAACAAAAGCTCTTGACAGAACCACTTTACGGCATTATGCAAAAGTATTGAACTAATAAGACCCTATCCTGTATAAAAATATTAGTTCGAGTCGACGATTTCCCTATAAACACCGTTCTTCTGATAAAAGACAGTTTAAAGAGAAAAATAATTTTAATTTTTATACTGAAGTCGGAAGTTGCTTTATTTAAGGCTTGTTGTGTCTTATTTGTTATGAATAAAATGTAGATGTATAATAGTGTAAAATAGTGTTTTGTAAGTATAATATTATGGTATCAGTACTCTATATATTATTTTTTCATACAATGATCTATATCCTTACACTTGATAAAATTATAAATTCAGTTCAGACAAATAGTTTTCGTAACGTACTATAATAAACAGACATAGGTACTTATGTAAGTTATTATATATTAGGTGTGCCCGCGGCCTCGCATGCACACAATTTTTAATTTAATATCGGAATCGGAAATTATCCTCCAACCCACATTGAAGCAGCGTAGTGGATTAAGCTCTCTTCTCTTCTCTTCGCTCTTCTTCTATATGGAGAAGAGGCCTCCGCTCAGCGGTGGGTTGTTTACAGGTTGATACAGTACAGTACAATATGTAATATTATATTATTATTCATATAAATCAATATATAAAAAGCACTCAAACTTACTTTCATTTAATATTATTATAATTTAATAGAGTCATTTAATTGTTTGAAACAAACCCATGAGCTAGTCTGGAATATAAAAACTGTTTCGAAATTATGTTTGTGGCATTTTATTTTTTGCGAGTCGAAATGAACTAATGAGTTATACCTCAGTGAAACAAATTTTTGTTATTAAAAAAACAACTTTAACAAATGTTGTCAGACGAAAATATCAAATTCTCAGATTTACCGAGACTCGTTTTCGAAGGTAGATAACGAAGATTTTGAATAATATTTGTATATCTATTTTTCGCATACTAGAAAATATTAACTTATTTCCTTTACGATTATTAATTTTTATTTTATTTTAATAATCTTTCGTTTTTTTTTTTTTTTAAATTAAAACACAATAGAAAAAATTAATAAATAAATAAATAAATATGCTTAACACACACACACGGTCGTCTGTTCCTAAGGTAGGCAACTTAATGCCTGTGTTTTAGGTAACAGCCGACTGATATACTTTTTTTTTTAAATAAATATACATATAAATAATACATATATAAATAAAGATATAATACACCCAGACTCGAGGCGGGAATCGAACCCACAAACCTTGGAGCAGAAAACAGGGTCTGTCAACTGCGCCAACGGGTCAGTCAAAAAAAATGAAATGAAAAAAAGGAATGCATACATGCTACATATACCTATGTAAATTCCTAAAATGTTATTTTGTAATATTATGTAACGCTTGTCATTTCTATTCCAGCTTATAAACTAGCTAGATGACCTTCGCGGTTTTACCCGTAATTATTTCGATTATCGTCATAATTATTATCACTATTTCCCATTTTATTATTTACTGTCAGTGTTTTGATCACAGCGTGATGTCTCCTAGCTTTCAACCGCACCGATTAATTTACTTCGTGTCTTCTCCATTCTACGTTACATTTTGAAAAATAATCTGTGTCATTTGGCAGAACTAAAAATCCATCAAATTAAAAATTGAATTGAATGTAATTAAAGTTTCCTACGATGAAACTATACACTATCAGATGATGTAATGCTTTCTTTTTATCTGAATCATTGTCTTTGATTATAGGCTAAAAAATTAGATTGTTAAAATCTAACGCTACTATTTAAGATTTTACTAAAATCAACTTCGAAACTGCTTTAAATTTATTTATCGCTATTCTCTGCAATTTAATATAAAGTCAAACCTACTCAAAAAAAAAAATACAAAACAGCTCATCTAACCCAAAAATGTCGTACATGAAATGTCTGAGATTAGAAAATTATATAAACAAATTTATCAGATTTATTACATTAGCATATTACCGTATATTTCAGCGACTCGTTTCAAAATAGACACATTAATATTCCTAGTACTCATAAATAGTCCAATATGTCCAGCGGCACTCGGTTGTCTCTAATGGCCGGTACCATCAGAATATGAGGTCGTTAAATATACAACTAGTGATTTTATTACAGTTTTATGGTTAAGGATCTGTGCGATTTGATGATACAATGAAATCTAATATCGTATGGAAGTGGTATTACATAGTTTAAAAAAATTATAATTCTATTATTATAGAAGACAATTTCACTCGTCACTTTTAAAGTTATTTTCTTGAACTTATTAGGAAATAACATAAATTGCTTCACATTCTAATGCTTCGAGTATGAAAAATATCCTGCATCGGTGGTCTGGAGACACAAACCACAAACACAAGCGTCCCGACCACGACCTACTCGGACGAGTATATACCTATTTGACTAGTACAATCATCATCATTTCTCATGACCGGGAATCAAATCTGCGACCGCATGTGAAACGGTTAGTTGCTATGACCACTGTGACAACCCGTCGTGAACAATATATTAATTGTAGCTTGATGTATTATACCCTATTTTATTCCTCGACAAACACAATGTTTAACATAAAAATATTTTTTTCATATCAGTCCTGTATATAATGAAATTACTGCATTGAAAAAAAATGCTTTATTCTTTAATTGTATTTAAATACAAAAAAGGAGAATACTAAAATATTCAAAATGTTTATATTATTTCTTCTTAATTGATGGGCAAGAGTAATTAATTCATAAAAATTCTGAAGCTTATTCGAACAATCAGTTCTAAATCTGATGTGATACTTCTTCAAAAAGATATTGATTCTCTCGTCGACTGGTGTGAAACTAACAACATGAAATTAAATATAAATAAATGCCTTCACATGAAATTTACAAGGAAGAAGCACTCTATAGAGAATAAATACAAAATATTTAATGCTGTAATTAAAAAAGTTGACACTATTCGTGATCTCGGCGTAATTTTAGACTCAAAAATGCAATTTACAGAAGACGTAGACCATGTCGTTAAAGCAGCTTTAAAATCTCTCGGCTTTGTGATGAGAAGGGGAAAGGAATTTCGTAGGCCTCAACAGTTATCACTCTTTACAACTGTTACGTCCGAAGTAAACTCGAATACTGTTCAATTGTTTGGTCACCTAAAAAACCACCAAACAGGCCACCAAAATTCCTTTCTTTCCGTTTTGGCAATGTCTCTGACAAGAAAGATTATTCGAATAGGTTGAGAGAGTATCGAAAGCTGCCATTGGCCGGTAGGAGACAACTCATGGACATGATTTTTCTACACAAAATTTTGAACAACGCAATCGATTGTCCCCAGCTTCTTGCTATGATTTTTTTTAATATTCCAGTTAGAATGCCTAGAAAGCATATTACATTATTTTTTATTCCCAAAACTAAGACCCAGTTGGGAAAGCATTCTCCAATAAATAGAATAACACATGCATACAACGATTTGTCTCGTACCCATAAAGACTTGGACATCTTGCATATCGGACTCAACAATTTCAAACGTATTATTTTCGAAACATTATTTTGATTAAGTTGTGACTAAAATTGTTACTTTGATATTGATTCATTTATAGGTAGTCAATTGTAGTCGATCACGATTGACAGAATATCTTGTATCTTTTTAAGTGTATATATATATATATATATATATATATATATATATATATATATATTATATATAGATATATATATATTCTTTTTTTGCTTTAAATGTTTACATATAGCATGCTGTGATAACTTGTAAAAAAAGCAGCACTCATCATATTATTGTAAAACACGTTTGTAAATCACTTATCAGTGTATGCTTTGTAAGTTGTCCTAAATAAATAAATAAATAAAATGTCTCAGAATAAATATCTTAGAAAATCTTAGTTGAGTTCATGTTAAGCGTTGAAATACATACAGTAATTTCTTTTAAAATTATTTTTAAAAACAGTCACTAATCTATAAGTACATATAATAAAATGGTAGGAAAGTTAAAACTGTACATTGATTTTTTTTTTTTTAATAATACTTGGCGTGTGATCTTCAATCGATACCGAAGCCAAAAATATAGTTTTTAGAATTTTTGTCTGTTTGTCTGTATGTATGTCTGGGATAAACTCAAAAAGTACAGCATAAATTTACTTCAAATTTAGCACGAATATAAGTAAAAAGTCGGGTCAACATATAGGCTACATATTATTATCACGCTATCACCAACGGGGAACGAGCAGTGAACCTTTATTTCTTCAACGCATTCTGTAACAACGTGTTATCTAACGACGCATATTTTGAATGTTGTTATTATTTTAATAACCATGCTATAAGCTAGCTCCACCGAGCCTCCTGCCGAGTTGCACGAAACAAATTTTAAATTTAAGTGTTTATTAAACTAATTTAATCACAAGAATCGTGATTATCTGTTGCACGAAACCTACATCTGATTAAGTTAACAAAAAAATTTAGTTTAATTAAAGACCTATCTAACGGATGATTAATTTCAACAGCTTTAAATTAATTATAAGATCAACTAATTTTAAGATTAATTGCAACTTAACTAACGGAAAGTTAGCGACGGTTTCGTGCAACTCGCCGTTAGGCCGATAAACATAATTAAATGAATATAAGTAGTATCAAGACAATCTTAAAGCAGTGCCATCTATGAGATTTCAAAAACATCAAGTCGAATTACATGCTTAATCACTTTTTGGATAAAAATAATTTAAATTTGATCATATTGGCGAGGTTAATAGTTGTTTTGCTGTATAGCGTTAACTCAGATGACGTCGCGGGCAGCAGCTAGTTTATACTAAAGATAGATTTAATTAGGAAATATACTTACTAATAATATTGTAGTTCATAAGCTTTCGTTTAATTCTAGATATCTTATATCTTTATATACCACTCGTTTAAAACAATTAGTCCCTAATCTCCCTAATTTTCCAAAGTATTCTTTTAGATCCCGAGATTTTAACGCATTCAATTAATCTCGTCCTTACCATTATATAAATTGAAATCAAGGAAGATTGTTATATTTCAAAGTAATTGAGATACTTATCTACTACGGATACTAATCTATTTCGAAGTTACTAAGAAACACTAAAAAAGGAAACCACTATTTATGGTTAAAAATAGACAAACTCTCTCTAAATGTAGGAGTAATATATAAACCACCCGACACAAACTTGAATAATTTTTTGGATATATACTGTGAACAATTGGAAAAAGAAAAAGATCTATTGTTTTTGGTGATTTTAATTTAGACATACTTAACAAAAACAAAAACTCTACACATTACATGAATACCATAAATAATTACGGTTATACTATCTTGAACAAAAGAACTAAAGATTACAGCACACGCGAAACTAGTTCCACCAATACTATCCTGGACCATGTACATACCAATCTCTCAAATCATGGATGCAACTTTTCAATAATAGAATCGTCACTTTCTGATCATAATCAATTATACGTTGAAATTACTAAACAGAACATCGAAACAAAGAAAAAAATCAAATACGAGGCTCTGGATTACAAAGGTTTACAGCAAGAGGTATTAGAGTCAAATTTCGTAAATGAAAATAATGATTTCACATGTCTGGAACAATATATTAGCTACTGCATTAGGAAAAATAAAAAACTTAAAATTAAAATACTAAACGCTCCTCGTGATGACTGGATTAACTATGAAATAATAGATGCTATAAACAAACGAAACCACCTATGGAAGATCCTCAAATCAAACAAGAATAATGATGAACTTATGCAAATATTCCAAGATGCTAAGACAAAGGTTAATTCATTAATAAGAAGTAGAAAAAGGGAATATTACTACAATTTATTCGAAAAACGCTCAAAAAACTCTAAGAAAGTATGGGATCTAATCAACACTAGCAAGAAATAAAACACAAGATGACTGTCAGGTGCCGAAACTAGTAATAAATTCGATCTCTGTAACCGACGGCAAACAAGTATGTGAACTTTTTAATGATTTCTTTGCTTCTGTAGGTGCCAACTTGGCTAGTAATATTTCTCAAATGTATCATATGAGCTCTGCACATTCTCTAATATATAAAAATGACTACGAACATACTGTGACACTTTCCCAATTCGAGCCATGTAGTAAGACAGAAATAGTAAAAATTATTGATAGCTTAGACAGTAACTCAAGTTCTGGAATAGATAATATAAGCACTAAGGCAATAAAATGTATAAAACTTAATATAGCTGAAAATCTAGCAAACTGCATTAATAAATGCTTGTCGATTGGCCACTTCCTTGACTCACTAAAAATAGGTAAAGTGACTCCGATTCACAAATCTGGAGCCAAAACTGATCCTAACAATTACAGGCCTATTTCGGTCCTCCCAGTAGTATCCAAAATATTTGAGCGAATTCTCTACGACCAATTAATTAATTACCTCAACAAGAAAAACTTCTTGAATAAAGAACAATACGGTTTTCGACCAAAATCGAATACTCTCTCAGCTACAGTTGATTTAATTACAAAAATAAAAAACAACATTGATAAAAAACACATCGCGTTGGGAGTTTTTATTGATTTACGGAAAGCATTTGACACTATAAGTCACACCAAATTACTGCTAAAGCTACAAAATATAGGTATATCGGAAACAGCCTTCAAGATTTTAAAATCATACTTAAATAACAGACAACAAATCGTTAAAATAGGTGACTACAAAAGCTCTCCCAAAGAACTTCGTTTTGGTATTCCACAGGGCTCAATATTGGGACCTTTGTTTTTCTTGATTTATGTTAACGACATAATAAACTTGAATTTAATAGGCCATTTAACAATGTACGCTGATGACACATGTCTCTTTTACTTTGGTCACAACCTAAATGATATTATTGACTCAGCTCAAAGAGACTTAAATGTGCTCAACATGTGGTTCCTACATAACTTACTAACAATAAATGTAGCAAAAACATCATACATAATATTTAGTGCAAAAAATAAAAAAATGTCTGACCACACCCCCCTGAGAATTAATAATACAATAATACAAAGATCTAATCAAGAAAAATACCTGGGACTATGGTTAGATGAAAGACTCACTTGGAGACCACATGTGGAGCACATCAAACACAGGTTGCAGGTAGTTCTGAGCCATCTGCGTAAATCATCTAATTGTATACCACATAGTATGCGCGCATTGGTGTATAATGCATTAGTCAAGTCACATCTTCAATACTTAATAGAGGTATGGGGATCGGCCTCAAAAACTATACTTAAAGATTTACAGGTCATCCAAAATAAAATTATTAAAACATTATTCAATTTCAACAGGCTTACTCCCACGGATCTTCTATATAAAAAGACTAGAATTTGTAACATACAAAATCTATATGAGTATAATACATGCATATTGATAAGAAAAATAATAACTAAAACAATTCACACAAATGTCACCCTCACCCAAAAAAAATACAAACATTATTTGAGAAATAGAAATAAGATAGATCTTCCAACGTATAGAACATTAAATTATGGCAAAAGAACTATAACATTTGAAGGCGTTCAGCTGTACAACAATTTATCAAACGAAATTAAAAACTGTAAAAGTATACAAAAATTCAAAAAACTACTTTTGGCACATATATTAAAAAAAATATAACACAAATAAATAAGAAACGGACGACAGGATGGCGTGTGTAAGTATATATATGTAATATTTATGTGTGTGTATGTATATATATATATATATATGGATTTATATATGTAATATATATATATATGTAATATCATTAAATGTGTGTGGGTATGTATGTGTATGAATATGTATATTTTTATTCAATTAAAGAAAACAAGACCAAAATATATATCTCTAAAAATGCTACCTTAATCTAAAACAACTCTAAAACAACAAAAATAATAATTACAAAAGAAAAAATAAAATTAAATAAGAATAACTTTAGTATGAGACTACTGCATGGCTCACTATAGTCAAGTCGAAGGCACAAGACAATCCGCAAAGAAGTGTACATTGTATGATATGCGTGATAAACTTATTTTGCAACTACCGTCTAACCCATTGATGTACTGTGGTATTATTCATTTGCTGTAACTGTTGCATCTTGTATATGTTTGTACCTACACTGTTTTCTTTTTTTTTTTGGTACGCAGTTGCGCTGCGCCGTATTTATAATTTAAGATAATATTGTTAAATTATCTCATTGTAAGTGAACACCCTTTCTTATGAGAATAAATGTCTTTAAACCGAAACACAACGACAACCACCACATCGCCGTTGATATCCACTGCTGAACGTAGGCCTCCCCCATCGACCTCCAAAGTGACCGCTTGGGCTCTTTATTAATTGCTGGTCGATTTTGGGGTAAAAAACGAAATAATCACAACTAAATTTAGACTACCATATATCTGCATACCGACAGATAGTTGAATGTAAATGGATTGTTACAAAACAATATAAAGACACGTATTTTTAAGTATTAACACTTCTTTTTATTACTTCATAGTGAAAAATAAAGAAATTATTATTTATATTATACTGGCTTTTTCACTTGAACTTGCCATCAACGTATTACAAATACACGAGTAATACTTGCAAACAATTATGAGAATATTTCACTGTTTTTAACTGCCTGTTATTACTGGTCAGACTCATTTTCTTAGTAAGAAGAAGCGTTCAAATTAATCATCACGCTGATCCATTAGGGATTGGTACAAAAACATGTCAAAATATATTTTATAGTTACATGCGGGTTTAATCGAAATCAAATATTCAATATATCCTTAACAACTGATATAATTTTTTGAACATAAAAGTCAACAGTAAACTGGGACCCTTCTTTTAAGAACCTCGTGTTCTGTCTACTCGGCTAACTCTATAGTTGTTGAAAACTATATTTTCACTTAACTTTTAAAAGTTTTATATATACATAATATATGACATAATAAACACACTTACATACAAGCACTGTTCAGATATTCTAGTTTATTAATTTCTGATTCAAGATATAGATATTTCAAGATGTTCAGCAAGTTCAAGTAATAATCGCAACGAACGAACGGTTGTGTCACGTTTCAAGATTAATTAAACGTTGTAATCCCCTTAAAAGTTACTTGGTCACGTAGAATTCAAGCGGCTCTCCTGGTCTCGCCTGCGTACTGACAATCTTACCTACATACCAAAATACAGTTTAAGCAGAAGGCTGAATTTAAGGTAAACTGCTAAAACCTGTTTATAACGGTTTTATACTTGACAAATAGTAGCTACCACGACAGTGGAAACCACCAAAACATTTAAAGAGAAAATGGCTCTTCGCTTTTGCGTGAAACTTAGGTCTAGGGTGCGCACTATGGCTTCCATCTTGGTAAATGGCTTAAAGAGGGCACAAAATGTAACCATCCAACAGTGCATGAGGCCCTCAGGAATCACTTTGGAGCTATAGTGGTGGCGAAGTTGTTCTCATCGAAGACGTCAACCAGTTGCCTTACATCCTGGAAAACCTGTTTGAAATGAGATACTGAAGACTTTAGCTGACCACCAAAATCTCACGTGAATTATCTATGACATACCGAAACCCCATGGACATTGCATATGCCATCGGCGAGATGTATAAAAACATCTACTCATTAAACCCCACCGTTAATTTTAATTTTTTAATTAATTAATTACCGAAACTTAAGCATGATACCTTTAAAGTCGCATTAGGGTAAAGTATATTAACAAACAAAAAAAAGAAATATATATAGTGGGCACGGGCCCGTGATAAACTTATGTTAAGGTCGTGGATTTACTTTTATTTCTATATATAAATAATAATTTAAAAAAAAACGTAAACTTGATATAAAATGGACGATTTTTTGTTGCTGGAACCGGACATAATAAAAAACGCTTCATTTATTTGAATTGAAATTTATGAAAATTGAGTCGCCTACACAGACGCCTGTCCATAAACTCTCAAAGATGGCGTTAGAGCGCAGATATAACAATCTCAATATAGATAAAAATTGACAATAAATTTGTAGAGCATCATTATCTTAAGATAACAATAAATTGTCTTCTAAATTAAACACGTATAAAAAATTTGATCTCAAGATATTTAACCTTAACCTATTCTATAATCCTATTTTAAAATTCTGTTTGAAATTACTGAATCTGTTCGAGCCGAATATTTAACTGATAAGAGCAAAAAAATACGAATAATACGAACGTAGTAGATATACAATACCTATTATGCCATTTGTTGTCATATGTTTGAACTGAGAATTCAACAAGGATTGTCAACAGACGGTTCAATTTAAGTTTTATATTCTATGAAATTTCTAAGACATTCAATTTTCTTTACAGAAATTTATATTTCCCAAACAGAAGTTGTCCCTGAGGGTAGTTAGAAAAGTGCACGTCTCTCTTAAAGTGCATGCAAATAATGTGACCACAAAACATTGTAAACAAACAACCAACTTTACTTTTATTATGTTTGATAAAAGAAATGGCTGTTGGTTGCGATTTAAAACCCGTACTAGTGGTGGTATATTTTCAAGTACTGTTGAATACTGTTTTCTAAAAACAATGCTGTTGTTTACTTTTAGGAATTTAAAAGTTGAGGGAGAAATTTTAAAACTATACTTCCTCCACGAATGTATCGTAAAAGGTGCTGTTAGAGACGAGTGTCATCGCATTGTCAAACCATCTACCAACCCTGACCTGACAGCCACAACTACTCACGAAAAATGTAGTGGCTAAGAAAAAGAAGACATTTTCCAAAAAGTGGGGCAAAATGGCGTATTAAGATATGTGATACATTAAATTAGAAGATGTCATGTTTTCTGAACAGAAATGAATCAGCCTGTAACGTCCCACTGGCACTTCCTTAGGCAAAGGCCCCCTTTTCATATAAGAGAAAGTTTGAATCTTACTCTACCAAGCTATGGGTTGGCAGATATTTTCTCTACCACGAGTAACGATCGTTATAAATTTGACCTGTTGGCGCAGTTGGCAGTGCAGAGCTTTTGCAATCCAGCGTTGTAGGTTCAATTCCCTCCCCGAGTCTGGGTGTAATATTTGTATATTATGTATGTGGACGTATGTATTGATTAGTTTTGATTGATTGGTTGTTAGTATGTAAAATGGTCCTTCTAATATTATAATTAAAACATGTGATTTTATAAAGCATTGATATTACTATTGTGATTAGTTTTATAGAAGTATAAAGTACCAGAAGAGTGCAAAGATGGCGACACTGTCTTCCAAATGATTAATACTGATTTCTGATTGGTCAGTCGCCATCTTTGTGATCTATCTGGCGGGATTGTTGTCCTATAAAAGTGATATGTTGTGAGTAGCTGCCAGTTATTGTTCATTATTGTAAGAATTAAGCAGTTATTAACTATCAATAAGTGCTGTATAAATGTGCTGAAATTAGTAGCGTTAATTTGTTTAAATGTTTTACTAGTGTAATTTATATTGTGAATAAACAATCTACGTGCTTTCTGAAGAATAAGTGCTTTATTTGAGTGTACTTATGAATATAATAATCCGTTCTTTATAGTATATAACTTGACTTTTACCTAAAATACGGGCATTTAGTTACTACCTTATTAACAGACGTGTGCCGTGTGTGTGTATTTATATTTATTTATCAGGGGTCTGTGATTTATTTATTTATAGATTAGATTACTGTGATTACGGGGTTTACGTGCTCTGCGAGGCACGATGGAGCTCTCCTCACCCTCAAGTGTCCCACAAGGGCACACACACGGAAAAATACAAGAATCAACCCTAAGTGGCAATCAAACCCACTACCACTGGCGTTAAAGTGACTATTCGCACTACTACATCAGAACGGTTGTCATGCCTCCATATGCATATAATGCTTTCGAATGGAACATTGACATTGTTAGTTATAGCAATGTTTATCAGAGCTGGCGTGCAGCCAGACTATATATCACCCGATAAGCTCTAAAGAACGCGAAATGTGTTGAGTTGTTTTAAATTAATTATTGGCTTCTTATTGCTGTATCACATACTATACTTGAATACTTGAATGAAACTCGAAATTGCTTTACAAAATGACATATATGACTGATTTATAATTGAATATTGTATTGATATATATATTTTTGAGTAACTATTAAGTTTCTTGCCTATATTTCTCAGAAGAAATCTGCATTCCGAATCTGCAGCAGCAGCAAGCAAGCAGCTTACATCAATTATAACTAACTTTTAAAAAAAAGAGTATTATGAAAATAATTATATTTGTAAAAAAACGATTCAAAAGTGCTTTTAAAGCCTACTTGAATAAAGAAAGTTTTTATTTGATTTGATTGATTTGATTTGTCGTTCCTCGCAAAATTCCCCGTCTTGTAAGTATTGAATGTTTATTGATGCTCGTATTTACTCCTTTTTGCTCTTTCGTATGTAAATATATTAAACGGATTAAATTAAATTGTAAAAATATCTTGTGCTTGTTCTAATATAATGTTACTCTAAATAGATTACTATAAATATTTGGGTATGGATATTGTATTGTTCTAGGTTAGGAGTTAATCCCCCATGGAGGAGAAGTCTGGCCTTTTCGCCAAGGCCAGCCAGTTGCTGGAGGGATCCTGTTGCCTGCAGATCCGGGACCCTCCAATTAAAGCGGCTGAAGGCTCTCCTGCAGGGGCTTAGTACGGTATTGTGCTCCCAAAGTGCCGAGTCCGACATAGGTCTAGGATTGTCTACCCAGGGTCCTGGAAAAATGGTTAAGGGTTAACCAAAAAACGCCTATCTATACAGTCTTCTATTGATGTTCTAACCTCGACTGCACCGATCGATCTCCTTTGTATCTCTTCCAATTTACGTGATATTGGTGAAATCATGTGTCCTACCTTGGCACTACTGAAAGCCATTAATTATTATTAATAATAATGAAATATTTATTTCTTATATTAAAATATAATGAAAATTTTTAAGCAAAGAAAAAGGAAAAATTGTTACAAATTGTAAATAAGGTAAAGCAAAATTTACTTAATATTTTAAACTTTATAAAAAGCGGAACACGTAAGTGTTAACACCTTAATTTCAATTTGAAAATTTAATAAAATATACAAAAACAGATCCTACGAGTCCCTCGGGAGATATGTTTATTAAGCTATTCATTTAAATAAAGTAAAACTTAATCGAGACATTAGAAATCAGATCAGATCAGGTACTTATAAATGATAATTATATATAATATTTTTAAATAATAATAACTTGTGATAAACGCTATTTTTTATTTTATTTATGCTGGTAGAAATTTACATACAGTGAGTAATAAAACTTCAATGGCTCCAGTAAAAAAGATGTCTCCAAGAAAAGTAACGTAGTACAAAAAATGTAAAAACATTTGTTTTACATTGCTCTGCCCTACACAATCCTTTTTATGACAATTTATCTTAGCACCACTTGAATAAAGTTCGTTTTTTTTGTTTTTGTTTTATGTTATACAATAAATTTAGTTAGATGGATGGTCTGTTTGGTATGATAAGTTTTGCTTAGAATTTTGAATATTTCTCGACGACGCGTTAACGCAGTGGTCACAGCAACTGGCTTATGCGCTAGCGGTCGCGGGTTCGATCCCCGCACATGACAAATATCTGTAAAGGCCATACGGATATTTGTTGTGGTCTGGGCGTTTGTGCTTGTGTGTTGTGTGTGTTTCCAGACTCCCGACACAGGATAAACATCCTACTGGGGGACGTTAAGTGTGAGGCGTTTATTATTTATTATTATTTTTAATATAAAGTTATATATAAGGGTATAATTAAATAAATAATAAATAAATATATTTAACATATACACATCTGTCGTCTGTTCCTAAGGACCCTAAGATAGGCAACTTAATGCCTATGTTTTAGGTCACAGCCGGCTGATACTATTTTTTTTTGTAATATATATACATATTAATAATAAATATATATTACACCCAGACTCAGGGTGGGAATTGAATCCACAACCCTGGAGCAGAAAGCAGGGTCACTGCCAACTACGCCAAAAGGCCAGTCAAACTTATTTATCGCTAAGCTGGAAGCTACTTACTCGAAGCATGACATTTTACAGATTATAATCTTTCTCCACAAACAAAATGGTTTGGTTTCAAATTACCGTCCGTTTTTTAGATAAGTTTACTACTCTTAGTCTTTTTATAATCAATACCAATATTATATTACAAAAAAATAATATAACGAATATATTTTATGACTTTTCTTTATTTATTTTATTTTTTATTATTATTTGTGAACACAATTTAAAATACTTAAAATAATTTATTTGTTTTAGTTATAAATAGTTAAGTGTAGTAGTCAAGCGTACAAGAAAGCAAGTCCGATATAACTAGGGGTAAGTGCATGGATCTGTGCTTTAATGTTTCTTTGTAAAGTCTTAAAAGCTTTCACATTCTTTCAAGTTAAATGTTTGAAACTTTTTGGAGATTGTTTAAGAAAAAGTAAGCTATATCTTGTAACAGTGGTCTACATTTGAAATTTTCAGGTCTTCTCAGAACTTCGCTCATCTTGATTTTAAATGTTTCATTTTTAAAACATGTTATATAAGTAATGTAAAAAGTCAATGTTTTTGTCGTATACATACATAGACCTCTATATCAAAATAAAATCGAAATGGACAGACAACATGCAAAGGTTCTTGTAAGCAATTTTTTATCCAACTTTAAGTAAGAGAAAGTTAATAACAAAAATAAAGTGTAAAAATATAAATAATACAGTAGTAAAAAACAAATTTAACAATTTAGCTGACTATCTATACATATATCGAAATTTACATTTCACATGTATACACAATTAAGCTTAATATTACCAATGGATTCCACACTACGTAAACTTGGAAAATTTGAAATGTGGATTTCGATAGCAATTTTAAAATAGTAGAGTAGATGTATAAAGTTACTAGATTTTATTTTTTATATTATCGATACTATGGCGCAATGGTCACAGCACTGGTTGTGCTAAGAGTCACATGGTTAATTCTTTGTATAGGCTATACCAGTGTTTCCCAACCTTTTTTAGGCCATGCCCCACCTTAACATTTCTAAATTTTTTATGCCCCCATGCATAATTTTTAACCCTTAAAATTATTTTGTTCCCTTAAGAAATATAAATGATAAGTTATAGGAAGAAATCCCTATGAAATTGTTTTTAAAACCTCGTAAGTTCAAAACATAATGAAAAAAATAAATAAACTGAAATTTATAGATATAAGCTGTGAAAAAGATAATAAACGGTTGGACAAGGTATAGTATTGCATTTAAATAATCCAAAGCGAAAGGGTTAAAGTCGTGTCGAATCCATTTTTAAATTGCCCCCCTTAACTATCAAATTGCCCCCCAGTGGGGCGTGGGCCCCACGTTGGGAAACACTGGGCTATACAGATATTGTCGTACTCTGGGCGTGTGTTGTTTATGTTTCCGGACTCCCGACACAGAATTCAACATCCCACTGAAAGCCGTTAAGTGTGTGCATTAAATTGCATGAAGAACTTTTTGATTTTTTTATAAAATTTGCCTGTTTATGCTTTCTTTTGTAGATATTTCTATATATTTATCTTAGACATTGTTAATACTTAGTCGTGTCTGCTACTATATTATTACTTCTTAAACATTGGGTACAGTTATGACTGAAAACAGATTTATATACTATCTTTTGTTATATTTTCTGATGTTAAGGAAAAATAAGAAGAACGATTTTAGCTTAATCACACCGCGAGTACCATTTTGTAGGATTAGGATATCTATGGAAAATATTTCATTTACATAATTATGTACATTTAGGTTTCATTCAGTTACTTTAAATCATAGCCAAGTATGAAACAATAATATATATAATAAATATATTTAACACACACGATCGACTGTTCCTAAGGCAGCCTCAATGCCTGTGTTATATATATATATATATATATATATATATATATATATATATATATATATATATATATATATATATATATATATATATATATATTAAATAAATAACACACTCAGACTTGGAGCAAAAATCGAACCCCCAACCTTAGAGCGGAAAGCAGGCACTGCCAACTGCACTAATAGGTTAGTTAACTGGTTAATGATGAATTATGCTCGTAAAAGACTTTGTTTTACATTTTTTAAGCACCAGAAAATTAAACAGATATATCGTAAAAGGACACCCTTCTGTGTAGTGGTGTGAGTAGTCGCCTCAACGCCGGCGATCGTGGGATCTATTCACGCCTGGGGGAATATATTTGTATTTATACAAATATTTGATTTGGTCTGAGTTTACGTCCTTGTGGGTCCCCACCGTGTCACGGACAGCCATCGGTAAAAAGTGAATAGTAATTTTTAATTTAGGTATCACTCGTATATACTGATTCTGAAAATGTCTCTCTGAAGGAGGACGAGCAGATTTCGTGGGAGATGGTTTAGCTAAAGCTTCAATGGCTGCACACAATTCAACCACATCACTGCCAGCACCACGACCCATGGGACTCACAAGACATAATACATTGTGTTTTTGCAGGTGACCTTTTTGTGCCTCGAAGAGCACGTAATGCTGTCAAAGTTGTTATCACAGACACCTGGTAACGATCGTTATTCATGAAAATGAAATTTTAAGCTCCAACTCTTTTCCTTTATTCCTTTGCTGAACTTACAGGTTGATTGAATACAATTCAAACTGAAAATATTGTAAAAGTAAAGTAGCTCTACATCTACTCTTGTTACTTGTACATATACCAGAATATTACCAATAAAATATTACCGCTATTCAACAAAGTGTTTTACTATTTCATCCCGACGTTGACCTCTGAAATGTTATTTCTTTTCTAGAATACGTTCATCTTAGAAAATTGTACATTTGGATAAACCACTTCCACGAAACTGCTGTCCTTAATTCACGTCGCCCACTTAAAGCTGAAATAGAAATATTTTCGAAATATATTACAAAACTACTAAAAACTTTAACTTATTTTTACTTCCATAAAAGGGGTCTTTATTAAAGAAATATTTCTAACATAGTTTAGTCGACGTATTATCGATACATATTCAACTACTTTACTTCACATAATTTGGTAAGTTACCTTAGCTAAATTAGTGGTAATACTTCTAAGTAAAACCAAAAACTTCGAGTCGGACTTGTACACAAAGTGTTTCATATCATCAAAATTACCAAATCGATAAAATAAAATAAAACAAAAATATCATAAAAAACACAAAAAGGCAGTCAGCTCAACATATGCGACTACACTAATGGCTGACGCACTGATTTTCAGCTAACGTCTGAGAGGTGCCACGCTGAATACATGTATTAACAGACTTAGTTTACTAAATTATATTTAGGTTTATTACATTTATTTTAGGTTTCCAATTAGCTTAATAAATTAACAAACACTTATATTAAAAAACGAATCTTATCTGCCTATTATTTTAACATTATTATTATTATTTTACTTATATATATATATATTTGTTTTTTTATTTTTATGTGACCATAAAAATACCTGAAAACTGAAACCTTTACGTTATTTCAAATTCATTATGGTTCAATAAATATTACGTGAAAGACGAACGAATGAAGTGTGAAGCCTTAGTATAAAAGTTCCGTTGCCATCTTTGGGTACACCTAAAACTTAGACCTACCTAAAAAGTAAGCTCATCTGTGCTAGCTATACTAACATAACTGGACTTAGTCAAAGTCAAAGTCAAAGTCAAAATATTTTATTCAGCATAAAATTATTACAATTGTTTACTGAACGTCATGAGTCTACCACCAGTCTGGAAAGAAGAAGCCTCTGACCTGAGAAGAACTGGCGAAAGAAACTCAGCGGGACTAATATTATTATTTTTTTTAATGTAATGGTTTTTTTTTTTTTCAAAGTAAATTGAAATCAACAATAATTCTCTATAAGTTGAAATAGCCTCATCGAGGCGATCATATCATTCCCAAGGCGTACTGTATTCTAAAAAATTGTTGATATAATAATATCCTTTAGTACACAAACGTTCTTTCACAATTTTTTTAAATTTGGCAATATGAGCTTTTTGAACGTTTTCTGGGAGCCTGTTATATAAGCGTATACATTGTCCATAAAAAGAATTACTGACTCGACGTAAGCGAGTTACAGGCATTACAAGTTTATGTTTGTTCCTAGTATTAATGTTATGCATGTCGCAATTCCTGGGAAATTCGTGTATATTTTTATGGACATACATAAAATTTTCGTATACATATTGAGAAGCAACAGTCAATATTTTTATTTCTTTAAATTTATCTCTTAATGATATTCTAGGACCTTAACTATAAATTGCACGAATAGCTCTTTTCTGCAGGACAAAAATGGTATTAACGGTAGCTGCATTTCCCCATAATAAGATTCCATAAGACATAATACTATGAAAATAACTAAAATATACTACGCGAGCTGTATCTATGTCAGTAAGAAGTCTAATTTTTTTACCGCGAACGCTGCAGAGCTGAGTCTATTCGCTAACCCTTGAATATGGAGATCCCACTGCAATTTCGAATCTATAATTATACCTAGGAATTTAGTGGACTTTACCGGTTTTAACATTTCTCCTCCTAATTCAACACCATTATCAACAAGTTTAACATTAGGTGTCGTGAATTTTATTAATTTTGTTTTTTTTGTTATTTAATAGTAAATTATTCGAGTCAAACCAATAGACAACCTTTGAGAGAGTATCGTTTACATCGTCATACATAGGTAAATTACGTTTTACCTTAAAAATAAGTGAAGTGTCATCAGCGAACAATACTATCTCATGTTTGTCCTGTACAAAAAATGGCAGATCATTTATGTAAATAAGGAAGAGAAATGGGCCAAGAATAGAGCCTTGTGGAACCCCCATATGTAGAGGAGCCCCAGGAGATCTCTTACCATTTACATCAACTATCTGTATCCTATTACTCAAGTAGGAATTCAGGAGGTTGAGTGCCTTATTTGTAATCCCATAATGATGCAGTTTCCTGATCAACGTCTCGTGATGCACACAATCAAAGGCCTTAGATAAGTCACAGAATATCCCAAGAGCATCCTGCAACTTCTCCCATGCCTCAAAAACATTTTTAATAAGCTCAACACTAGCATCTGCTGTGGAGCGACCTTTTGTAAAACCAAACCGTTTCTTATGTAGTAGATTGTGTGCATTAAAATGCGATAACATTTGCCCACGTATATTTTTTTCAAATATTTTACTAAATGTTGGCAGTACTGAAATTGGTCTAAAATTATTAGGGTCTACGGTACTGCCTGATTTAAAAATAGGAATGACTTGACTGTGTTTCATTAGATCAGGAAACACACCATGTTCTATACAGCCATTAAATATAGTAGCTAGATGAGGTGCAACAACATCAATTATGGAACTAATAACTTTTATAGATAAACCCCATAGATCAGCTGATTTCTTGACGTCCAGGCTTCTGAAGGCTCCTATTATATCTTTTCGGTTTATAGGTTTAAATGTAAATATTACATTACATCCTTTAACGTTTTCCTTTAACAAAAATTCGGCAATGCCTGGAGACGAATTATGTGATTGCGTTGTTGAAAGTGGAATGTCAGTGAAAAATTTTTCAAACTCAGATGCAACTTCTCGGTCTGAGGTAACAAAATTATCATTGATATTTAACTTAAAATCGAAGCTGCGATCTGCAACTCTTCAACTTTCACAAGCAATAATGTTCCATGTCATTTTGATTTTATTATGTGCATTTTTTTTTTTTTTTTTTTTTTTTTTTTTAT
Organism: Euphydryas editha; assembly: GCA_036937285.1. Taxonomy (NCBI): domain Eukaryota; kingdom Metazoa; phylum Arthropoda; class Insecta; order Lepidoptera; family Nymphalidae; genus Euphydryas; species Euphydryas editha. The sequence continues at coordinate 5,424,437 of JAUPFZ010000008.1, forward strand.
CGCAGGGGAATCCATTTACGGATGATATCCAGGACGCCCGGGTCGGCAGTCCTAGACCTATGTCGGACTCGGCACTTTGGGAGTGCAATACCGTACTAAACCCCTGCGGGAGCCTTCAGCCGCTTTAGTTGGAGGGTCCCGGATCTGCAGGCAACAGGATCCCTCCAGCGACAGGCTGGCCTCGGCGAAAAGGCCAGACTTCTCCTCCATGGGGACTGTCCGGCTCACCTCTGAACAGTCCCGACGACGCCGTATCTAGCAGGACCGGGTTCCCATCCCGGCCCGACACGGGCACAGGGGCGTTACTGGAGGCGCATTAAGTAGCGCCTCCTACGCACCCCCATTCGTCGCCCGCGGATGGAGGCCACGTCGGCGGCCTCCTCTCTCCTCCGCTCGTCGGCCTCCTTCTGGGACATTACTGTCTCGCAGAAGGAGACCATCGCCTTCCAGGACTCGTCGTCGCCGAGCATCGCGGTGATGATGCTCGGGAGCGACAAGTCCCCTCCGAGGACCGACGTCAGACCTTGACGCAGCGCCGCCCATCTCGGGCACACCTCGAGGGTGTGCTGGGCAGAGTCCACCGCCGCGCCACAATCGTGACATTCAGTCGTCGGCTCCCTCTGGGCCGTCCGGCACAGGTAGTCACCAAAGCAACCGTGCCCGGTGAGAACCTGCGTCAGACGGAAGGTGAGGGGCTTGCGTTTTCGACGCATCCACCGCTCAAGGACCGGGCGAATGGCAGCCGTTACGCGTGTGCCATACGGCTGCTCCACCAGGTCCTCCCCCCACCTTCGCATTAGCGCTTCCTGCCCTATCCGACGCACACGTAGGATCCCGTCCAACGTGGGGTTCTCACCAAGAGCCCTCCTACCCGAGACATATGAGTAGGTCTCGGCAAGAACCTCCGCCACGAGCTCCCACGGGGGGTCGCCGGCTAGAGCAGTAGCTGCAGCCCACGATATCGTACGGTACCCCCGAATCACCCTCACCGCGATTGTTCGCTGCGCAGCGCGCAGCGCCGCCTTATTTTTCGCGGTGAGGCGATCCGCCCAAACCGGGGCACCGTACGTCGCCATACTCCGGCAGACTCCGGAGTACAGCTGCCTGCAGGCGGCGCTGGGTCCTCCGAGGTTCGGGAGGAGTCTGCCCAGCGCACTCGCCGCCTTCACGACCTTCGGTCCCACCATAGCGAAATGTGGGCCGAAGGTCCACCCTCCGTCCAGGATGAGCCCGAGATATTTCATTTGGGGGCTCATCCTGACTCTCCCCTCTCCGATCTGAAGGGTAGCCCCCGGTGGAGGTCCCTTGCGGCCGGTCCCGCGGAAAAGCAGGGCTTCGGTCTTGTCAATCCTGACACGAAGCCCTAAACTCTCTATGCGGCTGATCACGAGGTCGAGTCCGACCTCGGCCAGCCGCGCCGCCTCCTTGTAGTTTCGTCCCCGGGAATAAACGAGGGTGTCATCCGCGTAGCAGATAACACCCATCCCGGGGAGAAGACGGCCTCGCAGGACCCAGTCGTACCCGATGTCCCACAGGATCGGACCCAGAACGGATCCCTGCGGGACACCGCAGCCGACTCGCCGCCACTCCACGGACCCCGACCGGTTCTCGAGGCCTACCCTCCGATCGGAGAGGTACGCCTCCAATAGCCTCCTTAGATACGGGGGCACTCCGAAGTATTTTAGTGCCTCCCGTATCACCGCGTGTGGGAGGCTATTGAAGGCGTTCGCGATGTCCAACGACACCGCGACCACCACTTCCCTTCTGTGTTCCGCCTCACCCGTCACCGCCCGCAGGCGTTTGAGGGCGTCGACGGTCGACCGACCTGCTCGGAACCCGAACTGGGATTCTGAAAGTCCGGGTCCCGAGCCCTCCTCCAGGTGCTGAACGAGCCGGGAGGCCACTATCTTCTCCAAGGCCTTCCCGGCTTCGTTCAGCAGCACCACCGGTCGCACCGCCGAAGCCGAGTCCGGGGTCCGCCCTGCCTTAGGTAGTAGGCAGAGCCTACCCTCCTTCCAGGCCCCCGGGAACTGGCCAGACCGCAGGCAGCGGTCAAACAGCTCCCGGAGGCTGTCGCCGAGGTGCCCGAGAGCAATCGCGAGGACTCTCCCGTGCACCCCGTCTGGACCCGGCGCCCTCTTCTTACCCTGGAGGCGGGCAATCACCACCTCCATTTCAGCTTCTGTGACGGGTGGCGGAACACCATCCTCCTCATCCGGCGTCTGCCGAGCCATTCTGGGAGGCACGAAGCCCTCGGGTTCGTCGGGAAAGAGTTCCCCGACGATCCTCCCCAGTTGGTCCGGCTGGAGCGTTTCGCTGATGGGGGCCGACTGGGCGCGTAGCTTGTTCCGCGCCCAATTATACGGTCGGCCCCAGGGGTCTCTCTCCAGACCCCCCACTAACTCCAACCAGGCCTCCTCCTTGGCTCGGCATATGGCCTGCCGCAGAATCTTCGTTTTCTCCACGTAGATCCTGCGCAGCCTGTCGTCCCTGTCCACGTCCTGGGGGCGTCTCCGCCTGCTCCGTGTATATTGTCTCCTGGCCCCGTTGCAGGCGGCCCGGAGACCGGCTATCTCAGCCGACCACCAGTAGAGTGCCCGCCGCGGGGGTGGACGCTTCGCGGGTGGCATAGCCGCTCTGCAGACAGCAGTTAATGCGTCGCAGAGCCGGCTAGCCGCCTCCTCCAACCCCAACTCTGACAGTGGCGGGAGGCTCCAGCGGCCGACGATAGCGGCCTCCTCTGCCAGTTCCCGGTCAAGCTTGGACAGTGCCCAACGTGGAAACTGGCTTCGCCCCCTGGACAGTTATTATGTGCATTTGCCATGGAACATACTTTTCTAAACATTTTTGAGTAGGCACTTACAAAAGAAGCAAACGATACACTATGATTATAGGCTTTTGCTCTGTACAATTCATAAAGCCTTTGCCTGCTCTTGTATATACCAGGAGTTGCCCATTCACCAAATGTCAAGGGACCCCCTGAATTGACTGTTGACTAGTTTTAGAAGTAAATATTGTAGAAAATTCAGTTTTTACTAATTTAAATAAAGAGTTATATAAGTAGTTGGGGTCATCGATGTATGATAAATAACGAAGTTTTGCCACAATACTACCTCTAAACTTCTCCATACGTGTAGTACTTATAGGTACAAAAGTCTTTTTTAAAATATTTTTGTTGGCATTTAAAAAATAAGCAAAGGAAGCTAACTGGCCACAATGGTCTGAGCTTAACTTATTAATAATAGCTTTAGTATAAGGTTTACAGTTTGTAAATATGTTGTCAATACATGTAGCACTAGTATCATGTAATTCTAGTTGGTTCAGTAAATAAGTTATGCAGGTTATATGATAGAAGCATAGATTTAAATCTGAGACTTATATTACAATTTTGTAGTAAATCAATATTGAAATCCCCACATACAACAATAACCTTATTGGAATTATTTAATTTTAACAAAACTTCTTCCAATACTTTCTCAAAGTACTCATATAACCCACTAGGAGGTCTGTATACGCATACAACAATGAAGTGCTCAAGCTCTACGCAGGCTAGTTCAATAGTTTGCTCAACAGAGAGGCTCACACAACAATACACAACAACAACAACAGTGGGCAATCTTCTTTAAAATGAAAGTTTTTATTTCACGTTGACATTGTATCAGAGCCTGTCTCTCTTACGATAATCTTGTGACGTCAATCAATGATTCTCCCTGAATTCAAGAAATATTGCTAAGGGTCGATCTCATTATCTCGCGCACGTTTGCAATGATAACAATAACATTCGCGCTGTAGAGCTATAAAATATTAACCTAATAATCGTATCAAAGTGAAGCGTCATGGTCGGATTCTTTTTACGATTTTTGGTAAAAATCGTAAAAAGATTCCGAGTCTTAATCCAATTATTTCTGATAAAATATAGAGAATAAATATTCCAATTTTTTTATACATTAAAATACATAATTACCGAGTGATTTTGTCAAATTATTCACATAGATAATAAAAGTAAAAATTCACATTTGAGAAATTTTTAAATGTTTTACGCTTAACGCCCCGAGGTCTGAAAACAATACAAACAGAAACGCCCCGACGAATATATGTCCTAAGCGAGGATCAAACCAGCTACCGTTAGTGCAGCAGTGGGCGCTGTGACGACTGTGATAGCCCGTCGTCGAATTTTGAAGAATTGTATTGACAATCGTATTATATATTTAACCTGTGCTTTTAAGGGGTTTAGCTCTAGAGTTGTTAGTTAGTAGGGACGCCTATTCATCGAGAAAGATTAAACTCTACACGTTATGACACATAAGGGACGAACAATAAAAATAATATGATTCGGTGTTTTTATGAACATTAATATTTTGAACACACGAGTGAAACCATGTAGACTGACTACGATCATACGCCTAAGAAGTAATTACAATTTTCACTGTTGCAGTATGAAATGATTTAAATAAAAGTCGAAAGTATTTTTGATTAAACTTATCTTATTTATATCTTATTGATTGATTGATTAATTATTTTATCTTGTACCTACACTTTAATGCAAGTAATAAAAGATAAATGTTAATAAAGTAAGTAATGAAAGAGATCGATCGAAATATACGAGTATTAATGTTTTTTTTTTTTTCAATCCTTGAACAAAGTCAATAAAACCATTAAAAAATCAGTTAATCCTTTCTGAAAAACAAAGCAATTAAAATGTTAAAACCAGAGATAAATAATATCTAGATTTCATCGACAATCAAACGATCTAATTGAAATTCCGCTGTGAAAACGAAGAACTTCAAACAGACAAGTTTTACCCTTCCCAAGGGAATTTAAGGCACCTGTGACCGTTTTCATCAAACGCTGGGAATAGATTCCAGTTAATCCTAATTTCGTAATATATGCGGCTAGATAAGACGTGTCGGTCATATTGAACCTTTTTCTTTCTGAATTTTCTGAATTCCTTTCTATCTCTAAATTAAATTTATTTTGTTTTGTAAAAATACATACAAGACAAACAATTTAACAACAAAATTACAATTGTACAAGACAAACCATTAAAACTTATTTTCTATGGAATTAATTAATTAAAAATTCGAATATCAATCTACTAATATTGACACTCAATTTAGAAATTCACCTGTGAATCTGCCTCTAAACTGCTGGGCAAAGGACTCTTATCTATGTAGGAGAATGTTTTGACGACGCGTTGGCGCAGTGGTCACAGCAACTGGCTGATGCGCTAGCGGTCGCGGGTTCGATCCCCGCACATGACATATATTTGTATAGGCCATACAGATGTTTGTCGTGGTCTGGGCGTTTGTGCTTGTGTATTGAGTGTGTTTCCGGACCCCCGACAAAGGATTCACATCCTATTGGGGGCCATTGAGTGTGAGACGTTTATTATTATTATTATTTGGAGCTTAATCCACTACGCTGCTCCATTGCGGGTTGACGAATAATTTCATGAGTAACAATCGTTACCAGGTGTCTATAATAACAACCGGGACCAACGGCTTTACAAGCTCTCCGAGGCACATTGGGGAAACCCAAAGACATACACCCAGACCGGAAAAAAATATTTGCACAAATACAAATTATCTGCCCCAAACGGGAATCGAACCCGCGACCGCTGGCGTTGAGGCGACTACTCGAACCATTACACCATACGTCGTCAGAATTCACGTGTAAGAAGTAGTAATTAAAATCTAATAATATACACAAATAATCCTAAAATGTTATTTAATTTAATAGATAATTCAGAAAAACTCACATAAGTGTAAAAAATACAGTTAAATGTTATACTACCTATACAATTTATACAAGTACAATTGCGACCTCACTTTTTTTAATGAAAATTCAGACGTCAGCAGAACTACAATAAGCAGGGCAACATGTTGAAGCCCGATAGAAAGCCCGAAGAGATAGATAATCTCTTCAAAATCACCAATCCGTCAGTAGGCTGTTTTTACAACCGTTCAAATTGATATTAAGATACTGATAGAAAATATTGAAGAATAACACAGCAACAGTTAATGAAAACAAAATGACAAACGAGGATCTAGAAGATTTGGACTATATTCCTATTGAAAAATATAACGATGAAGAAGAAAATGAAATAATTGGAAAATCAAACAGAGGACGTCAAAGAAAGATAGTAGACAAAAATAGAGACATCAGAGAAAACGGGCTAACGCTAACCAAGATTATGCAAGTGTTAAAGGGAAATTAGTAAAAAAGTAAAAAATTCACACCGTACAATTTCGATTCACTACCCTAAACAGAACGAATTTGATAACATTTGGAGTGCAGGATTTTTTGAAGCACGTTGGGCAATATTGCAAATTTATGTAAATTTGTCCAGATTTACGCAATACTTCTTGAAAAATGTTAACCTAAAATTTAACAAATTACAAAAAGACGCCTGTATTCATTGTGACGCCCTAAAGCAAAAATAGCCTAAAATAGCTAATTGTAAAGAAAGAATTGTTCTATAAAATAAACATACACAACACCCAGATCAAGCAAATAATTTAAGCTTACAAATGAATGCAAATTTATTATTAGCAGCTAAAAGAGACAAGTTGACAGAAACCTTAACTTTAGATTTGGAAAAGACTCATTCATACCTTGCCTAAACTAAACCAACCAATATTGTATATTATAAGCTGTTAAATTAGTATAATTTAGGAATACCGAATATAATTTAGGAATAATATAATCTTTCACATGAAGCAGCTTCTGTATCAACATTGGAAAGATTACAAAAAGCGAAAAAAACCTATGAACTTTAATGTCGACTTATCATTGTTGTCCCTGAAGGGCGAGAGCTGTTTGATGACAAAATCAAAGAGCTCGAAGAAGTATAAAACTAATTCCAGCAGACGCTAAACCATTTTATGTTTTTTTGAAAACTGTGAAAGATGGTAATTACCTTTTGGTTCCTCTTTAGAATTCGAATCAGAAGATAAAACCCTACTCAAAGAAACGAAAAGATTTCTTCATACAAGGAATAAACAAATTGAAATATTAACTTTTTTAAAATTTCAAAACACATATTTTTAAAACTTGTATTTTATTCACACCTTAAGGTTTTTGCATTTTGGGAAATCGTTTGATTGTCTTTAAGTTTTATAATTTCAATATCAATGGGTCCCGTATACCGATATATTTCGTAATGCTACGTGGAATTTATTTGTTACTTAAAATGTGAAGTTCTACTTGCATTTAATTCTACGTAGTGTTGATAATGTGGAGAACCTATAGTTTTTATTTTCCTCGTCGTATATAAATACGCGGGACTCGGTTATAATAAACCTAAGATACCTAATAGTGTTAAAAATTTTGAGGAGTCTGTTGTAATACTTAAGTGAATATATAATAATCTATTAATTAACATTAATAATATTAATTATCATTTTGAAATTTGTAATAGTTTATTTTAATAAAAATGGTTGCCATTATTTTGTGCTTTGAATAAAAATCCTATTATACATTTTTCAATTTCCATCATTCGAGTTAATTTTTTTTTTTAATTTCGACTTACTTGCCCTCAAAATTTAAAAAGTTTTTTACTCACCCTAATTTATTCAATAATATGACAAAGCACTTAACATTCATCAAAACAAATTTCAAAGTATGATTCTTTTTTTCTACTATAAGAAATCATGTGACTTGAACTGTTTTTGAAAATAATATTTTGATGAGATAGACTATTTTGCTACAATAATATTTGCGATTATTTCCAAATAATTAACATTATTTGGTGCATAATTTGGTGCTATGTATGGTATAATAATCTAATAAATATAAAAAGAAGCTTAATTAACATAAACTATTTCATTTTAGTTGTAATTTTTAAAACGTCAATTACTTAAAATGACCGTCAGGTGAGTTGACATGTTATTGCTTATTGGCGTCCATTTATTGTCCCTTATGTCTTAAGCATCCGCCAGTTAACAAATTTATTTAATGCATATTAAAGTACCTGGATGACCGAGCTTTGCTCGGTTAAATTACTTACCGATCTTACCGACATAATAGTAAAATAATAGGAACTGGTTATTTAAATAAAAAATAAAAAGAGCTCTCGATAATAGTTTTTCATAAAAAAGGAAAAAAATATTGGTCTGTAGGCACTTGGATTCGAACCTGAGTTTTCTGATTTCGAATCCGCCCGATTCCCATCCGAGCTATTATAAACCTGTCAATAACAGCGAATTTTACCTTCGTATTCTAATGATATTTTTTTATTGCGTAAAAAAGGGATAAAACGACATTTTCTAAAAATGAATCCTAGTTAGATCGATTTATCGCCCCGAAACCTGTATGCTAAATTTGAATTTGAAATTTTTAATGAAAATCGTTGGTGCCGTTTCCGAGATTCAGATTATATATATATATATATATATATATATATATATATATATATATATATATATATATATATATATATATATATATATATATATATATATATATATATATATATAAGAATTGCTCGTTTAAAGATATAAGATTACATAACATTAAACAAGTAAAAACAATTATACTAAAAACTTCTTAAAATCTAGCTGTCTCTCGGGGTACTTTTTTTTATAAATTTACTTTAGCTAGTAATTTCTGTTACATATATTAATAATTTTCCTCGTCGACACAAATCTCTGCTATTCGTTGTATTTACTCGACACGTTGTTAATTGAAATTCTTACACAATTTTAAATCTGGTGTCGGATTGTATGCTGTGTTTTTAATTAAAAACTCAGAGTGCCCAACTGACTTATTTTTATTATTAATATTTATATTACTACTGAACTGACGTAAATTTTAGCTTAATCCGCTCCATACAACTCCACTCTGCGTTCTTAGTTAATCAGTATCTATTTTATATAAAACAATGAAGAAAAGGAATATAAAATTTTATATCTTCTAAGATAAGATGTTTTATATTAAATTAAGGTAATAAATTAATTGTATGGACGTTGTTATTTTTTATATAGGGGCAAGTGCTGTTCCTATGGACGCTTGTACCTGTGGACACAATGTAAATATGTATGTAATATATATATATATATATATATATATATATATATATATATATATATATATATATATATATATATATATGTAATATAAATAATGTACGTATGTATTGTGCATATGACGTCATCATAAAAATTTAAAATTAAAAGTACTCTCTATAATGTTATAAAACACTCAAGATTTTATTCTATAACTACGAGATCGGTAGTTTTGCTAAGAATATTGGAGTATATTAAAAAGTCATCGGAAATTTCTTAAAAAGACAAAGTGGAACAAAATATCAAACCGATAAATCGAGTTAAGTATGTCTGGTGGGGTCGTCCTTCGTTTTTTACCCCTTCAAGGGCTGACAGTGACCTCTATCAAGTTTGTTTAGGAAAACAAGGTCAATGGCCTTTCTATTAATTTATTTTCCGAAATAAAGTCTAATTTGTGTGTGGTATACAGCATAGAAAGGAACTCGAACTGTATACACTCAATCTTAAGCATCGTATGTCATTAAATCTCTTCCTATCTGGTTTCTATAATAATCGTAGCTACTGTGTTGATAAAAATTCCTTGGTATATATCTTTTGATCTTGGACAGCAATGGTGTACTGTCTCATCTATCATCTGTTTATCATTTTATTTTTAACTCTATAATCAAATCCTTCTCTCTACCTGGAGGCTGATGATCCTTAATCGTATTTAGTGTCACACGTTTATTTACCGGATATCCATAAATTATGAAAATGAGCTTAGAAATTGTATATTATTGGAATAAATTGATTATTAAGTCCTAAAATTAAATTCTAACAAATCGAATCAAAAAAACCAAGTCAAATCCTTTCATCAAAATTGACTATTCTCATCTACCATGTTGTTTTTTATATATGTTTAGAGCTTGTTTGGTAAGCATACGTACCAACTACAGAAGCATAACTTATTATTGTGACATTACTAATTACTAATACATAATAAGACTCTAACTAAACTCTTATTATTATTATTATATAAAACTATAATTGTATAGAAATTATAGCCACAAGTCGTGTACAAATCTACTTACTACACTTATTTTACGATGTTCACACAGAATGCGGAGTGTCATAATGCGATTACTTAGATCGTAATTATTATTTATCGTAATTATTATTTTACAGTAGATCCACACCGTGCTCTACCCACATCGCGATAAATGTGTTTAGTTCTAAAACATTCAGCTAAGCTATTATATAACTGCCCATTAAAAAATATCTTATTTTGTTCCTTTATAGCACCCACCTTGTGCAAGACAGTCCGTTTGGTTTCACCTACGTTAATATTTACTGCTACATGTATACATCCCAGCGTTATGATTTCTAGGTTATAGGTTAAGCCTTTAAAAACATCTTTTCAATCAGACCGCTAGACTTTGAGATCAACAATTTCAAATAAACAATTTATCTTAATAAAAATGGAATATATTATCTTAAAACAATATATAATTGTAATTATATAAAATGTCGTTTACATTTTGAAACCTACCTGATTTGGAAAAAAATACCTAATTGCTTGAAATTAAAAATATGGCATGGAATTGATTGTTTAACATTAACCAATATCGTTGAGTATAAAAGTTTTATGTTTTTATTTTTTATAATAATTATAAACTCTTTTTTGAATAATTTATTCTGATACCTTGTTTGATTCATCTATTTGAACTAAAATACAAAGAAGAAATCAATATGATTTTTATCACAATCAATACAAATATATTAAACATACGTGTATTACGAAGTTGTTCATGTTACGTTCATGTAAAAGAAACAAATAACTTTGTATAAATAATGAACATTTCCACACGTTTCAAAGGAGTTCCAAAGAAAAAAAATTATCCAACATAAAAAGGGTTATTACAAATGATCTGTTCACAACCGAAAGAAATAAATTTTCGTACACGAGAAATGTGTATTTCATCAAGAAAAATAATAGCTATGTCAACCCTTATACTTCAAATGGCTATTTTAACTGGAAAATAACCGAATACTGATTCTTAGGGAACTTCGCGTTTTTGCTAAGAAAATCCGCGGTTGTTGTTTGTCAATGTGATTAAAATATTACCGGCAAAGACACAGCAACTAACTTTTGAGCTAATCTTGCTCAATTCCTGTTTACAACAAAAGTTAATGGTGATAATAAGCAGATATGACATAAGCACTTATCATAAAATGTCTTATATACTTCTCTATACTCAGGAATTATTTTAATGAAATAATTAGGGAAAAAATCATCATTAATCAATTCCGAATTTTACTATAAAAATAATTTCGAAAAGACAGGTTTTTTTTAAATTCTCGAAAACCGTTTGAGTTAAAGAGCTAAAAATTGAGGTGAATTATTTTCATTCGACACCAAATCGACTCCCTTTTTTTTTATTCTCGCTGGGAAATGCATTTACGCATCCGTATGTGGGACATTACGTATGTGGGACTCACTGACAGGGCAGAACGTGCCAGAATACCACACTAAAACCCAGCGGTGCCCTCATCGTCGTACAAGAACGCCACGGGATCGCTGGCGCATGCCACCGTGACGCCCCGACGATCAAATCGACTCCCTAAGCTTGAGCCAAAAAAAAAAAAAAGTCATGGGGGCAGAATTACCATATTTATCCGGCTATGCCCTTTATGTGAAAAATTAGTTTATACCTTGTACAAGAACAAGCTAAGTTACAAAAACAGTATTGTGTTAGAATGCGATTCTTCAGATTATATATGACTACAATCTAGCGGGTATCAAAATTCAGCGCTAACGAAATCGCGAAACAAATCGTTTCTAATAGACAGCATTTCAGGTATTATTTCATGCAAGTAAAATTTACATAAACTTAATTGTTTACTTTAACTGCAAGATTTCTACTAACATTGGAATAAATTAAATGAATCAGAGACGGTTTGAATTAAATGAATCAGAGACGGTTGACGGTTGAGATCATTTTCCTACATAACTGGTATCAGATGTCTGATACCAATTGTTACTCATTATATATATGGTATGATAACAAACGGGTGGGATACGTTTACGTGCTCCCTGAGGTACGGCGAGAAAACTAACAAGAACTAACATCCTGACCAGAAACAAATATTTGTAATAATTGTATTTATATGCCCCGAGTGGTAATCAAATCCGAGCCCGTCGGCATCAAAGTGACTTCTCGCAACACTTCACCAAAACGGTTATTAGTACTATTAACATTATTAATTCGAAAATACCCCTGTCTGTTACACTTTCACAGCCAATCTTTGGAACAAATCTTATCTTATTTAGAAATAAGGTCAAGTATAAATATGAATGAGATGAATCGCGAATAACCACCGGAACAATGTAAAGAAGTATAAAAATATTTCTAAAAGCACGTTATTTATCTCTGAATCACTGTTTCACCTGAATTACAAATAATCCCGAGGGTAAACTAAACCTGACCCAAAAAGATTGCAAAAATAAAAATAAAGATATACTGATTAAAGAATCGTAAGAATTTATCTTCGAGAACTCTCCTAAGACCTGCGAGACCATATAAAAAGTTTTACATGGATATCGTAATAAAAGAAATGACTTCATCCATAAATAAATAACTATTCTGTCTATTCTGTCTGTTCTATAAAGCTTAGTTTTGAATATTCAATGTTTGTTCTAATACTGATTGTAATATTTTAATCCTAATATCCCATTGCATAGAGCATTAAAATAATCAAGTTTATGCTTCAAGGAAATACCTATTCATTCCAATCATGAATGGACGAAATATTTTGGTTTGAAATTTTAACCAACAATACAATTTTTTGTCTACGAAAGTCATTTATTGAGAAATATTGATAATTAATCTATAACGAAAAAAGATTCGTTTTCTGTTTTGTGATTTGTCAATTGTTTGGTAGAAGTAGGGATGTTCACCGATAAAAAATATCGATAATTTTACTATCGATGATTATCGAATCGTTTTATCGATAGTTATCGTATGAACAGTTATTGATAATTATATCGAAGGAAAATTTATCGATAGTTGGCGAAAATTATCGATAATTATCGGATAAAAATTATCGATAGTTGACGAAAATTATCGATAATTATCGGTCGATAGTTATCGATATTTATCGAATGAAAAATTATCGATAATTATCGGATCAAAATTATCGAATAACTCTTATCGATAATTATCGAATGGAAAATTATCGAGTATTTACGAATTATCGATAATTATCGCACAGCCCTACTGTTTTGTGATTTGTCAATTGTTTGGTAGAAGTAGGGATGTTCATCGATTAAAAATATCGATAATTTTACTATCGATGATTATCGAATCGTTTAATCGATAGTTATCGATAATTATCGTATGAACAGTTATCGATAATTATCGAAGGAAAAGTTTTCGATAGTTGGCGACAGTTATCGATAATTATCGGATAAAAATTATCGATAGTTGACGAAAGTTATCGATAATTATCGGTCGATAGTTATCGATAATTATCGAATGAAAAATTATCGATAAGTATCGGGTCAAAATTATCGAATAACACTTATCGATAATTATCGAATGGAAAATTATCGAGTATTTACGAATTATCGATAATTATCGCACACCCCTACTGTTTTGTGATTTGTCAATTGTTTGGTAGAGCGTACCACTTGAAACACTCCCCTTGATTTCCTACTTTTCCTATCATCTTCCTATCCTTAACAAAATAACTCAGATTGGAAAATCTTAAATATCACACTATCATATATATATATATAAAAAGTACTACACTATCATATATATGTAAAGTAATACACACTATCATATTATAATATATGTGATAATAATTCAATTCGATTCATAAAAGTATACAATTCTACATCTATGTTTTCTTATGACGTTATCACGTAAAAATTATCGTCTGTAAACCGACTTTACAGACAACCATTTTTTTTTTTTACTTGACTATTGTGTATATAACTTTGGTAATGTCTCATCCAATTTTATGTGAATGTAATATATTATTGTATACCACACATCAAAGAACATTACGAAAGACTTATCGTTGAGTCGTTATTTCTTCTATTGTAAAAATTTTATAGATTTTAAAACAAACAATATGGATGTTATAGTGATGCATGATATGTATCTAATAAAATAATAAAAAACATAGATAAAAACAATATATATAAATACATATAAATATACAGTATATGTATATATAAAATATACAAATAATATACTTTATAAGCACACTATGTAGTTCATTTACCTATTCCACATATTTGAATGTGTGGTGAGTGAAATTAATTATTTTTTTTGGAAAATCATCTGTGAAAATTATTTTGACAACTAATGTGTAGTTACAATAATGCTATAAAAAGCAAAATGTTCAAGCCACGCTCAGTGTAGGGTTCCGTAGTTGTCCGTCACGATATGAAGACTTAGAAGTTACTTGTTTTACTCAACTCACAGTATAAAATTTTATTTTACTTTTCTAAACATATTTTATATGTTAATAATCTGTGACTCGTTTACTTGTAAAACCATCCTATCTGTGTTGGTTCCATTTCCAGGTTGTTGTTGATTTTTTCACATAGCTGATAAGCAGAAAAACCTTTGCTCTAACAAGAAAACGCACTTTAAAGTTTAATATTTCGCAAACGGATTCGTGAATATAAAAATGGTTTCCACACACCCGAAATATTTTGAACGACTTATCCAATGACACTGCACACCTTTGATAGAATAGATTCTATACATATAATAAAATGGTAGGAAAGTCAAAACTGTACATGGAATATTTTTTTAAAAGAATACTTGGGGTGTGATTTACAATCGATACCAAAGCCAAAATATAGTTTTTAGAATTTTTGTCTGTTTGTCTGTATGTATGTCCGGGATAAACTTAAAAAGTACTGCATGGATAAAGGCACGAATATTATTAAGAAGTCGGGTCAAGACATAGGCTACATATTATCACTCTATCACCTATGGGGAACGAGCAGTGAACCTTTATTTCTTCAACGCATTCTGTAACAACGTGTAATCTAACGACGCATATTTGAATGTTGTTATTATGTTAATACCATGCTATAAGCTAACTCCACATTATAAAAATCACGAAATATAAGTAACTTAGGCCGATAAGCATAATTAAATGAATATAAGTAGTATCAAGATTATTTTAAAGCAGCGCCATCTATGAGATTTCAAAAACATCAAGTCGAATTACATGTGTAAGCCCTTTTTGGATATAAATAATTTAAATTTGATCATGTTGGCGAGGTTAATAGTTGTTTTTAAAAGTCATAGATGGAGTTATGCATTTTCTTCTTAAAAATTGTATCGTTAATTCATTTCAGAGATGAGCAAGACAATTTAAAAAAAATGTGTTTATATAAGTTTTAAGCTGCTTCATCTATGTCTTATAAAATTCATCGAGTTTGTCTGTATGTAATAACAAACAGAACTCAAAAAGAATTGCATAGATGTGTAACAAAATTTAAACTCGAAAACGGTACGCTATTGCTGTAAGCAATTTGAGCTAAATAACGAAGAAAGAGGAAAATTAAGCATGCCATATATTTATCATAAAGATAAGAAATGCTTATGCTTCTTCGGAACCTATTTCATCCAAAGTTGTGTAACGGGACCAGCCTTAAAGTCACCTCGACACAGACACACCATTGAGGCATAATTTCATACGGGTTGTTGCGTCGGCGAGGCAGTATTTATACCACGCATTCCCCTCATACCTCATAACTTCCCGTTCCAGTTCAAGCGCGTACAGTTCCCTGTGAGTGTTTGCTTCGCGATGACCATCAATAAGTCGCAGGGGCAGACACTGAGGGTAGCTGGTGTCGACCTCAGGACGAGCTGCTTCACACAGGCAGCTGTACGTCGCTTGCTCCCGCGTCACCAGTCCTGACTCTCTTTACATTTTGGCTGCGGAGAGCCAAACTACTAATGTTGTTTATCGAGAAGTCCTATAAATATGTATTTTTACCCTATTCTGTATTCCTTATTTATTATTTTCTCTATCCGTTTCAGTCACAACTTATGACTTAATTCAGCAGAAACACCATAAAGTCATTTATTCAAAGCAGGCTAAAAATAAGCACTTTTTGAAGGTCAATTTTACAGAAGACAGTCTCCCTCTGTTACTGCACTTTCTGTAGATACATATGAAATGTAAAGAAGAAACCGGTAAATGAATGTTATTTTAAAAGGTATAATCGTAGGTATTTTTGGTGCTGTATAGCGTTCACGCAGCCGACGTCGCGGGCAGCAGCTAGTACAAAATAAAAAAATTAAAATTTCACATTACGCTTAAGATTTTGTTTTACCACTGTGTGGGCAATATTAATATAAATACCATAGCCACATACAGACAACCAGACAGATAGATATTGCTTGTATAATACGGAACACTATAATAACAATTCTCGAACAAAAACTATAAAATAATGTACATGCTTATAAATTTGACATAACTATTATATTAATCATATTGTTATAATCTATTTCCATAATACAATTAATTAATTGTTCTTATATCATCAATCAACATACAATCCTATTGTGTGGTTATGTCATAACTACTTAATTAGTTTTCACATCAATATAATATTATTTAAAATTTGTAGCATTTGAAAATAGCATCTGTTTTTATTTAGTGTCTCGTTATCCGATGATTAATTGGACAATTTGGTAATTTATAACAAAAATATTCTCACTATAATAGAAGAAAGAAAGAATCAAAATCCATGCATATTGCGTAGAATATATCCCTAGTTCCTAAACGAGTTATAACTGTGGTTTAGTAAGTAATACAATGAATTAATTTTTAATCGTTGACATAAAATTGTGTGACCTTTCACTATTTCGATACTTCCGATTGTTAAGCTCTTCTTGAAATTTAATGGCGAAACGAATCCTAGTCTGGGAGATTGCGTTGTATAATGCATGTTAAATATCAAAATCATTTTGCTTTAAGCATTGATTTGGGTCTATGAAATTTCAAGTCTAGATTTCTCACACAAAATATGTATATTAAATTCACCAGAATTAGGATATTAGAATATTAGGTTTACCAGAAATGCTTACAATATATAGCTCATTTGGAACGACAGTGACACATTTGCAAAAATACGCGAAAATGACTTATTGATGCCAAAATACTATGCATAAACATCTGCGTTGGGAGTGAAAATGCCACAATATCCAGCTATAATAAAACAATTTTAAAATAATAATTAGCCGTAATAATGCTTCAGAATCTTCTTTTGAACTATGAAATAATCTTTATTCTGATCTGGTGTAAAGTTAACTAATTTGCATTTGGGTCACTGTCGCTCCAAATGAGCGATGTATTAAACATACATAACAAATTTATACAATGACATTGGAAAACTATATAAATTTTGTAAGAGACAGTAGCGAAACCTGCAATCATCTTCTAAAATAACGCTACGTGTATCTAAAACATATATAAAAAGTGACTAAATATGTGTATATTTATATACACATAAAAAATTTCACAATACATGTGTTTCTATGAGTAACCTTAACAAAAACGTGTAAACATTTTCAGCTCGATTAAAAAAAAATCTATTATTAATCATTAAAGTGAATAAGAACTCAGTGTCCAACTCACTCTTGGAACCAATCGTTTTAAATCTAAATAAAGTCCCTAAGATTTCATAATAGCGTCAGTGATAATATTCCATTAAGTAGTTACAATTTATCATAAAAAAATATCGCGTATGAACATTAGTTGTAGTAAAAATGTCAAAAAAAAAATAAAAAATAACTTTTTTTTCCGATAATAAACGAAAAAGCATCAAAAGTCAGAATGGAATGTTGAAGGAAATTATTCAGCACTTTTTTATAATTAAGCGCGTGAAGGCGTTCAGGCTTCGGCGCTAATGAGAAAACATAATTTACGTCAATTCTCTGTGGGGCAGCGAACTCTGATGTGCGTTGTTTACTGATACTATAGACATTATCCTATATCTATCTACAAATAAAGCATGCGTACTAGAAAAATCACTGTATAAACCAGAACACCAGCAAGGCAATATTGCATATTCTTATGAGTCGTAACACGTCTAATTAAAGCCTTCATAAGCAAACAAGTTTTTTTTTTTATTTTTATTTATTTATTTATAGAAACAAACAGTCGTAACAAAGTAAATTATTACAGAAAAAGTTATTACAATATAGACCTTTAGTTCCCTATTTTACAAATGTACATCTATTGTGTATAATATGTTGGTAGGTATTTTTAATTTTTTTTTTCTTTTTTTTTTCTAAATTACATATTATTTTATGTTTGTGTTAGTGACATTAGCTAATAAAAAGTTTATGAACGAATTTTCATAATTTATGATTACAAATTGTTGCATAGGTATTAATAGAAAACAAACAGTCGATGTAACAAAGTTAATTATTACAAAATGTTTTATAATATAGATTTTTATTTTTCTATTTTACAAATGTGGGTATATCTATTGTGTATAATGTGTGGGTATTTTTTATTTATTTATTAGTTACATAGTATTTTTTTTGTGGTTTTTAGTTACATTAGTATAATCGAAAACCATTACTTTTATAATTTATAATAACAAATTGTTCCATAAATACAATATTAAAAACTTATTTTAAAGATTTTTTTAAAGAGAGTTTGAAAGAGGCCAGAGAACCAAATGCAAATAGGTCCAAGTGAAGCAAATTTTCATTATAAAATTTACATGTTCTTCTTATAAAACTATTTTGAACATAACGGGTTCTACCACTAAATATAAAAAATAAATGTTTCTTAGTGCAAAGTCGCTCACACTTACGAGGTACTCGAAATAAGATATTATGGAGTAATGCAGGGGCATCAATTACATTGTTTAAGATTTTATACAACATCATAATATCAAAATAAGTTCGTCTTGTCTCTAATAAGGACATGTTATGTTGTTTAGCAGAGGTTTCATAATCAACATATGAATTACCGATTCTAAATTCTAGTGACTTCAGAAATGTTTTTTGTATGTTTTCTATTCTGTTAATATGGCATCTAAAATAAGGATGCCAGACAGTACACGCAAACTCAAGATGACTGCGAACATAACTATTAAATAAAATTTTATATGTCAAGGAGTGTTTAAAAGGTTTGCCTATTCTCAATATAAAGCCCAACTGCTTATATGCTTTTTGAATAACATTATCTACGTGGGGAACAAAACTCAATTTTGAATCCATTAGTACTCCCAGATCTCGAATTTGTGTAACTCTAGAAAGTGTTTTACCGCAAAGTCTATAATCGTAATTGTAAGAGTTTAACTTTCTACCATAACTAATAACATAACACTTGTCTAAATTTAAGTATAATTTATTCTCAAAACAGTAATTTTCAAAATGTATTAGATCATGTTGTAAGATGTCGCAATCATCATAATTACGAATAATTCTAAAAATTTTTGTGTCATCAGCGTATAGCAAAATATTAGATTTTTGTATAAAGTTGTTAATGTCATTAAGGTACAAATTAAATAATAAAGGGCCAATGTGCGATCCTTGGGGTACACCGGAGCTTACTATTTTATAGGACGATCGAAAGCCACCCAAAACAACAGCCTGACTTCTATTTTCTATGTATGATTTTATCCAGCGGAAAAGATCCCCGTGTATACCAAGGTTCAAGAGCTTTGCTAATAAGGTATGATGACAAATTTTATCAAAACATTTAGCAAAGTCGGTGTATATGGCATCCACCTGGCAGTTATCATTCATGGCATTAAGTAGAATATCTGTGAAAACAAGTAGATTACTTTCTACACTTCGACCCGAATAAAAACCATGCTGATTGGTGCTAATCAGATTGCGAACTGATATAGATAGCTCATCGGTAACTATTTTTTCCATAATTTTAGCAAATTGACATAACTTAGATATTCCGCGATATTTTTCAATGTGAGGGCTAGCTGGACCTTTTGGTACCGGAGTTATCCAGGCTCTTTTCCAAATAGTAGGGACAGTTCCTTGTGTTAAAGATTTTTTATATAGTAATGCCAAAAGTAAAGCTAATGCAGAAGAACATTTTTTAATTAGCAAGGGATGTATTCCATCAGGTCCAGCCCCTTTATTTATATTAATAGACATTAAATATTTTAATACAATTTCTTCGGTGATTTCTATTGAATTTATATTTATAGGGGCGTTGTGTGGAGAAATTGAGTTATTTAATGTCAATGAGTTTGTGATATCTGGCTCAAATACAGAGTGAAAATGTTCACTAAAAAGACCAGCGATTTGTTCCCCGTTGGAAGCTGCATTTCCCCTATAATACATAGTTTGAGGTAAACTTTTAGCAGATTTTATGTTCTTCACAAATGTCCAAAAGAATTTAGGATGGCTTTTGATTTTTTCCTCTGAAAATTCGACGAATTTTTTATAACATTCTTTTTCTAATAAAGCGCATCGTTTTCTCAATATTTTAAATGTTTCATAGTCTAAAGGGTTATTATAATTTTTCCATAAACGATGATACTTACGTTTTTCTTTTAAAACTTTTCTTAATGCTTTTGTATGCCATATTGGATGAGTATCGGAGGATTTAACAGTACGCAATGGAATATAAGAGGAAATTAATTTGTTCAAAATATTGTAAAAAATATCTAAACTTCGGTCCATTGTTAAATTACAAAAAACGGTGTTCCAATCTATTTTAAATAATTCATTATTTAATTCTTCAAAATTAGCAGCCGAAAAATTATATGTGAGAAATGTTCTGGGTTTTAAATATTGTACGTTATCGACAGTTAGTTCTATAGAAAGTGACCTATGATATACGGTTTTTTATTACAAATTATATATAATATTTAAATCTGTATCATAGATCTAGAGATTAGTTTGTTGACACAATCAAATAAATAGACTCTTTAGCTTTATTACATTTACTAGTAGGTATATTAGTATTAATATAATACTAATATACTATATGATACATGACGGCCGGCTGGTCGAGTGGTCAGGCAACTGGACACTTTACGCAGCGGTCGCGGGTTCGAATCCCGCCAGGTGCAGATAATTTGTATGACGAATATAGATGTCTGCACCGGGTCATGGATGTGTATTTATGTATATATGTATTTATATAAATTTCTTAAATTTATTTCCGTTCCTAGTACCTGTAACACAAGTTCTTACGAACTTACCACGGGGCTAGGTTAACGTGGTATGATTGTTGGTTAATATTTATCTATTTATTTATTTAATTAATTAATAATTCATCAATATCACATCTTAATTAATAGTTTAATTAAATTTCACTAGTATAATTATTCTGTTATCGAGTTTATTTATCTAGACTGGAAGCATTCTTCAAATGCAATCCTAAGCTACTCTTATCTTTTTCAAAAGTAAAAGTTACTCTAAACGGTTATCCTGGTACAATATCTTTAGTCGAAAATATCGCAACACAAGGGGACTAATACTCGTATATGTAACTTATTCGCTAGTCAATTCTCATCTATTTACAATTCAGACTAAAACACCTACAATAATTGAAATCACTGCTCTTCATCCAATTTATTCAACAGCATTTCTTTTACAGAGAAGGTTATATTAAAGAGACTAGATCATCACAAGGGTGACGGCTGTTTTCCTTATCAGATGTACTTTAGTTTTAGCTTATCCTCTTTCTTCTTCCTCTATCTCTCTTTCCGAAAAATAATGAAAGTAATCTAAAAATCATTTTAAAATCCCTATTCAACGATACCCTACTTGACCTAATTAGTTGATTTTTTGTTTTTCATTATGACAATATGGAGTATGGTTGTCGCTGTGGTAAATATTAATTATTATCATATCTTTAGTGAGACTCACAGACGAATCTGTTGAGGTAAGAATCATCAAAATTGCTCAACGCGTTTGGTCTTTACAACGCCACATAAGAATAAACATACGTACATACATACAAGTAGTTTGCGTCGCGCAGTCGGGTAAAAAATAAGGTAGCCAGTTTTATCGATTCAAGTTTTCTTCAATTAAAATTTAATTATAAAGAGTCTTTTTATTATAAAATACCTTTTTATGAAACTTATAAAAATATTTCATTTAATAGACTGCCTTAACATCATGAATTATGTTGCAGTAATATACTCGTAATGCATCATAAGCAAGCCATGACCTCTGACGTAAAAGACAAATGCGGTAGCTACTGCGCCAAATGATCAATCAAAATTATATAAGAGTATTGCAAATGTTAGGGTAGTTTAGAATCATTAACGGCATAGCTTCAAAATCGACTGCATACTGAAAGAAATTTCCGGTAAATCATATATGCTAAGGCTGCCTTACCACCAGATATGTACGATGTAGCTAATTGATAAGAGAATTTGCTAAACTATTAAACTTTTATTTATTTTTACCAAAGCTACGTAGTTTAGCGCACAGTGTACCTAAGATGTCTTATTAATATATGTTTTACGCTAAACAGCTATACGTATAAATCAATAAAATTATTATTGACGAGTGACGAATGAATAAAAATTTATTGACGAGTTTTAAAAGAGTAACTGTTGATATTGTTGCTGGATGTTCTCAGCAGAATCAAATTTATATTCGATTGTTAAGTTCATATTAATTATAATATATTATTGAATCGTGATCGTAGGTATGTATTGTTTATTTTTGCTTTGAAGAAGTGGAGAAACGCCAACCACCAAGTACACAATTTACTCAGATAAGCTTCGTACTTCCCATAGTTACACCTGACCTTAACTCTCGCCCACTGCTAAAATAAATATGTAACAAATTAATTACTAACCTTCGCATAAGTAAGTTAAGCTAAGCTGTAAACATTAAGTGACTCGTCCCTTGATGGTTCGATATACATCTGTACGTTACCAATGTAGCACATATGAGAGAGAACAGCCTAAGTCATCAGATAGTTCTCTTGTAATGGAAAATAAATTGATTCGATTGGATCGTGTCGTGATCGATCGTGTGTGTTGTGTGTTTGATCGTGTGATCGTCACAAACAAGGCGTGGGTCAACAAGTCAAAAATTTTAATGCTTCTTTTAAAACGTTTACGACAAACTGAACTGAAATAGCATGTAAACGTCCCACTTCTGGGCAAAGACCTCTTCTCAATGAAGGAGAAGGGTATCTTATTCATCTAGGAGAAGGATATCTTCTCCATCTAGGAGAAAGGTATCTTCTCCATGTAGGAATGACAGTAGGTAATACTAGGAAACCTACAAAAGAGTAGGTTAACAGCTATCTACTTCGACGACAGTTTAGCGCACTGCGGGTTGGCGGATAGTTTCCCTACCATGAGTAACGATCGTTATCAGGTGTCTATGATAACAATTGGGACCGACAGCTTTACGTGGTCTCCGAGGCACGGTGGGGACACCCATTAGGACATACACCCAGACCGGAAACAAAATAAAACTCTCAGAATTTCCCTAAGATGTTTGTAAATTTTGAAAAATATAAAACGATTGAAATCTTTAGAAACGTAAATGTAGTTAAATAAATAATTATTCATTTAACCATAATTATAATTTAGAAATAAAAATGATGTGCCGTTTGCTTGAAAAAATAATCATTCGTGAAGGACTTGACCGGTTTTGTTGATTTTTTATTCACAATTGTCAGGGCAAGGTTTATATAGAAGAAAATTTTAGAATATACAACGGAAAAGTCGGAAGTATAAATCATATTTTGTGCTAAAATTTCAAGAGCAAAAAATGTGACGTATGATGTGTTTCTGGGGGTAGTCATCTAACTAACGCTGAGTACTCGATTTTCAATAGTCACTGTACTACGAGGGGAGGTGTTACGAAACGCTCTACGCTACGATTTGCTGACCGGAGTTTGCTACGAAACGTTCGAAACGATATGAATCGTTAACCGGAGCTTGTTACGAAACTTTCCCACCTGGATATTGCTCCGTGTGAAAACCACGCTTCTTTAGTTTTAAAGTCACTCTTGTTTCGCACATCGAACAATTATCACGCTCATGAGTTATAATTTTTTAATAATAAAATTTAACTTTTAAATTAAACTTTGCATTTTTTGCTACCTTCGGCTGTCGCTTTTATAATTAGTGTAAAAAAATAAGTTAAATATAGAAATAAAAGAACAACATACATATTTGTACATGTCGTAAGAATTGAGATATAAATGAATGTCAACCAATCGGACAAGTACCAAACATAACGTTGGTTAAGCCGCTAGGGACGAAGACGCGTGTAGTGTGTATGAGGTATGAATGTGCGTGTGAGGTATGAATGTGCGTGTGAGAATGAAACGAAATGTGTGCATGAAAAGAAAATGTGCGCGTGTTGTGTTTGTGTAAAAGAGTGAATAACAGTAAGTTTGTGACTTTCATAATCACTACGAATTATTTCAGGGATGATTTTTGTACGATATCATGCTTTTAAATCAATATTTATTACTTTATTAAGAATACGTTTTTCTAAAACGCTTTGATGTAGTGGCGGGAATGTAACTTAAACCCGGTGGTCGCAGGTTTGATTCCCGTTCGGTGCAAATATTAGTATTTGTAAAAATATATTTTCTGGTCTGGGTGTATGTCCTTGTTCGTCTACACATAAAGACGACGATCCCGTTTGTTATCATAGAAATCTGATACCAATTACTACTCATGATAATTTTCCACCTCCTAAAGGGAGAAAAAAGAAAGAAACCTTTGCCTAGCAGTGGGACGGAAATTATTGCAAATTCTATTACAAATAAAGTTGAACCTAGGTCAATGTAGGGTCGATATCTCCATCAAATCTATACAACGCAAGAATATGTATAAAGAGTGTATTCTCTCGGGGACGCTTATCTTTGTGATTTTCGTATAACGTACGTGATGCTGTTAACTAGATTTGCGGCGACCTACGGAATAAATTTGGCCCTTTCAAACATTTCAGTACTCTATATTAATATGTACTGCAGGTAATGTAACAGACAAATAAATGTACACCTACGTAAATCTTGGTGAGGTTTGAAATAAAATTACCAGTCAAGATTTTTTTTTTTGGTTTTTCTTTCGAATTATTTGAAGAATTATATTTACAATATGATTTTATAATGTAATGAAAGCTTAAAACATCAAATTTGTCTACACATGTGTAACAATCGGGACCGACGGCTTTACGTGCTCTCGGAGGCACGGTGGGGAGACCCACAAGGACATACATCCAGACCGGAAACAAATATTTGTACAAATACAAATATCCGTCCCGAGCGGGAATCAAACCCGCGACCACCGATGCGCGGTTTGAGGCGACTACTCGCAACACTACACCAGAACGGTCCTCAGAAAATTTAACAGGTAAGAAATAAAATCACGAACAATTCATTCGCTTCCATTTATATCGACAAATAATTTATTCTTGAATAAATTATTAAGTAATTATAATCTAGCGGATAATTTTTCATTCAAAAAATTATCCGGATACCAATTTATTCAAATAATGCCCAACTCTGCTCCAAATCAAACCCTGTTTTAAAAAAATCGATTACTTTTTTTTACAATAAAGTCTATTTAAAATTATTATTTTTATTCCGTTTGAAAATCATAATTATTCGACTTAAATATACAATGCATATAAATTATATATACGTAAATAAAGATATATTTATAATAGAATAAATGAAATAAATACGTATTTATTATCACAGGACGTTTTATCGTCGGATAAAAAAATATCATTAGGCATTTAGCATAGAGTATACCTACCATAGCAATACAAATATAATACGTACCTATGTATATTCAAAAACACTACTTTTGGTGCCTTACCCGATGTCCTAAATGAGTGAAATACTCGTTAGGTTATTGCGCTAATTCACTCGTGTAAGACTATAACGTCGTATATGTCATGTAGTTTTTCATCACTTACCTTGTGAAAAAATTTAAAACCATTTTACTATCCGAGGAGAAAAAATAAAGTATAAATATATTTTTAGTCATAATTTTTTAGAAGATAAAGAAAGAGCTTTCGCTTTAAAATATTATATTCGTCGAATTTAGCATAAAAATATGGCAAAAGCTATAACCTCAAAACTCATCTATCTTAACTAAGACAGCGTAACGATAGATACTCGTAGATATTTTTAGAACAAGAGCCTTTCACGTTCGAGTCGAAAAGCACTTGACGTGGCCTTATCTAAGAATGTTAGACGGGTTCTAGGCTATAATTTCTATACTTTTCTATACGTTATTTTAACGGGCACCTTATACGGAAATTGCTTCAAATAAGAAATATTATAAAAAAAAAACATGTAAAATCTCGTCTGTTTCCTCTGATTTAAGCTTTTTTTTTGCTTTGTATAAAATTTTATTAGTAATAATTTTTGATGCTCCCATATACAGAGTGACTGGTAAATTACTATGCATATTGAAGGAGACTACTCGGTACATGATTCTCATTCGAATTATGTAAAAAAAACAGGTAAATATTAATAAACCTTTAAGTAAAGTTACTCAACAATTATCCAATTATGTACACGTCGTCTGGACACCCTAGCAGCTAGCTGCACTTTCGACACAAAACAGGTAGTTTACCTACGTCCAAACGCCGCCACGTGTTAACAGGGTAGCAGGATAAACAAGCATGATCTAGTTCCCCTTAATACTTTAATCCTGGCTTAGGATAGGCAAAAATACTAAGATATTTTACTCGTTTAAGCAACAAATTTGTTGACTAGGTAAATGATGTGAACTTTGGCAATTTTTAGATGTGAACAAGCGGCACAGTACAACACCTGTGCACGTGCCGCCGGCATGACTGTAGCGTGACAACGCTTCATTTACTTGAATTGAAATTTATGAAAATTTGGTCAAAAATTAAGTACCTATTTTTTTTACATAATTCAAATGAGAATCATGTACCGAGTATTCTCCTTTAATATGGATAGTAATTTACCAGTCATTCTGTATATGCTGCAATCGGCATATGGAGAAAGTGGAAAATTTTGTTCGTTTGCAAGCCGACAACAAATTAAATATCTTCTATGCCATTGTCAATGCTACAGTGAATCTTTTACTGTTAAAGCTGTAAAACTGTGAAATGCGCTCCCACAAGACATACGCCAAGCCCAGCCGATACATTGTCTCCATATCGTTAATTATTTGTATGATTTGTAGATATTATTTTAGTAAATAATTATTTTTTATGTATTATATATTTATTTCAATAATTTTATGCATATGTTTATGTATATGTGTATATTGTTTTTAGCGTATTTTATATGCTGTATATATGTATCTTATATTAACTACATAAAGTTTTACTATATAGGTATAACTTTGACGACGCGTTAGCGCAGTGGTCACAGCAACTGGCTGATGCGCTGACGGTCGCGAGTTCGATCCCCGCACCTGACAAATATTTGTATAGGCCATACAGATGTTTGTCGTGGTCTGGGCGTTTGTGCTTGTGTATTGTGTGTGTTTCCGGAACCCCGACACAGTATTCACATCCTACTGGGAGCCGTTGAGTGTGAGACTTTTATTTATTTATTTATTTATTTATTTGTAACTTAACTTCATATATTACAAATGCTTAAATTTAAAGACTTATTACACCGTGTGCCTATCTTGTTACCAATATGTCTTATGTAGATAGGGGTTATCCGTAAGAAATCACTATCAGTGATAAGACCGCCTTTGCAGAATTTAAGTATGTATGTTTAGTATGTTTTTTCGTTTCTTCTTTCATGTACTTCTCAAGTACGCTATAAATAAATAATGCACCATGCTCGCATTAGGATTCATTATCCAATATTTTATACCAATGTTTTATCGTCTAATTAAACTAGTTCATATAAAAAAATTAATAAGTTTAATCTTTTAATAATAGTGGTGACTCTTTTCATCGGTGAAGACTGAAGAGAGTTACTTACGTCAAAACCTTATCGAACTAATTGGTTGATTTACAATGAAATGATAAAATATGGCGTAGTTAAGATAAAGGGATTACATAGAACTACTCAGTTTAAAACTGCAGGCGAGGAAAATAAATGAATCATAGTACGTAGGATTAAGGATCATTTTCGTTTTGTTGTGTATTATAAATTTATATTATTTTTAAGTTTTCAAAAGTATTTTTGAATGACAATACTTTTTGTCGAATTTTAAACCGTAAAAAAGCGCTGTTTACGCTCCAAAAATTTATGCGTCAAATAAAGTTATCTGCCAATTAGTTTAGCGGGGAGTTTGATGGTGAAACAAAAAATTGTCGGGAACTCACCGTTATACTTCGGACTATTTGAAACTTTATCTGCAACCGTTGAAAAAGGCCATTAAAGTCTCCAAAAAATATATATTTTCTCTGTTGTCTTTATTGTGTTTAGTCTGAGATAATAAGAGTGAAAAAAGAACATTAAGCTACACATAATTTCTTATAAAAGGAAATTGCACAAAAGACTAAAATACTCTTTCTTCTGGGTGCTCAAACTACAGCACTTTGAAATATTATTAACTTTTTTATTTTAATCTCTTTTGGTTATCTTTGACATTTTTTAAGAAATACACAAAAATTACTATCTCAAATATGTCACAATGTTATAATATATATATATATATATATATATATATATATATATATTAACTAAAACGTTATATTTAAATATGTTTCAAAAGTTCGTTACATTTTATTTTCATGAATAACAACATTCGCGTACAAATTACATTTATTACGCGCTAGTGTAACACTATCCATAAAGTTACTGATGCGTATTTTATGCCTCATTTTACTCTTTGTAACTGTAGTTTTATATTCTAACAATAAAATGTAACAAACAACAAAGCTTATGTACACAATTTTTTTTTACGTAATTTTTTTTTCAACCTGATACTGATTTTAGTCTTTTATTAGTAAGTATATAATCCGGATTTAATTATGAAAACAATGTTTAAATATTTTTTTAATAGAATTTATGTAAATTACTAAATCGATCGAATGTAATACTTTATTGTAAGAGTATTCTGTAATATAATCCAACCAGCTGTTCAATACTGCTACAAATGTTACTCTGACGACGTCTGACAGTACAATACCATTTATTGTAGACCCTTGCTACACAAAATCGACGTGACGTGGTTACGTAGGCCAATTCGGTCCTGCAATACAACATTAGTAAATATTAATATATTTTTCTATTAATGTACATAGCATATGTACATATATTATGTGGATAATTTAAATAATTTTTGTAAAGCAAAATTTTTTTAGAAAAATCGTAGCATTATTATCGATTGTGTGTAAAAAAAAAACTACATTAATAAAAGTAAAACGCAGAAATAATGTTTTATTCTCAGTGATTCTCTCAGATGGAAAGTAGTAGGTAATTGATACAAGCTTACCGGAAAATATGATAAAAGTTAAGATATTATTAAAAAAGAATGATTGTAATGAGTAAAAAAGATATTACTATTGTGTAGATAAACACAACTTAATTCAACTGAACTGAAACTGTAATGTCGCACAGATGGGCAAAAACCTCGTCTCCTATAACTAATCCACAATACGAAACCCACGACGCTGCTTCACTGCAGATTTGGTGATAATTTCCATACCAAAACTAAATGAAGTGCTTATAATATGAACCGGAATTGACGGTTATATGCCCTCCGAGTCCTGTGCTGTCGACAACTCTCCATCGAATTAAGAACCCGGCTCCTTCAATGCTATATATGGCCCGTTGTTCTATATGGGTGTGAAGCGTGGACATAAAATCAGAGCTCCGTAAAAAGGTAGAAGCCTTTTAGATGTGGTCATACCGTCGCATGCTTCGCATCAGTTGGACGGACAGGGTTACAAATCTGGAAGTTTTGCGCCGTATGGGAAAAAACCTGGAACTTATTCGGACTATCAAACAGAGAAAAACTGCCTACCTTGGACATGTACTAAGGCATGATCGGTACTCCCTCTTGCAGATCATCATGATGGGAAATGTGCCCGGGAAGCGTAAACCGGGTCGACGTAAGATGTCTTGGCTCCATAATATCAGGGAGTGGACAGGTATTAAGACCGTCGAGTAACTGTTCAGATTGGCGCTAGACAATAAAATATAAGAAGCTGACTGCCAACCTTCAGTAATGGAGTGGCACTTGAAGAAGAACATTGCTCTCCGAGGTACTTACGGTCTGCGTTATTCGAACTGTCACACCACTACCCCTGAAATATTGTCTAAATACATCACAATTAGAGAATTTTTTTCATAGTGTTTCAAATACTAGTGATTACGAGCCACATACACAATAACTATATGCCAAAATAAAAGAATGTAAGGGCAAAAAAATGTCGTGTCTACGAAGTACATATGTCAGAAGTGATCAGTGTCAGATCTTTGGCAAACTCTATTTAAAATTTATTAATATTAATAGTTAAACATTCTATTGCTTATTTTAATATTAATAGTTATAAACATTCTATTGCTTATTTTAATATTAATAGTTATAAAATAAATAAATAATAAATAAATAAATAAATATTAACCAACAATCACACCACGTTAACCTAGCCCCGTGCTAAGTTCGTAAGAACTTGTGTTACAGGTACTTGTTTACAGGTTATAAACATTCTATTACTTATTTACGCGTAGCTAGGATACGCGTTGCTAGGATACGTGACATCGTACTATCTCATTCTCTCCTACACATTTTTGTATTTGTGTCTCTTACCTGTCGCTTTTTCCGTCGCATCCCGTTTCAAATCACAACGGTTCTAAAGAATTTTACTCATTTGATTAAAAGTCTATACCGGATTTTATCGCGTTTATTTAAAACTTTATAGTTTTACAATATTTTAAATTATTTCCCGACGTTTCGGACCCTTTACAGCGTCCATGATCTCGGGGGACTGAGGTGGTGGGTGTCCGAATAATGAATTCATTATGAATTCATTATTCGGACACCTCAGGACTCAGAAGTCACCTCAGGAGGACCAGCTCAGTCCCCCGAGATCATGGACGCTGTAAAGGGTCCGAAACGTCGGGAAATAATTTAAAATATTGTAAAACTATAAAGTTTTAAATAAACGCGATAAAATCCGGTATAGACTTTTAATCAAATGGTTCTAAAGAAGTTTCAATTACGTTGAAAAATGTATGAATATTATATAACATTGTTGGATATTAATGACGATGTTACACTATTCTCATAAAAAATTAAGAAAGTCCCAAATTACAAAACGATTTACTTCGTTAAGTTCAGTAGTAGTTGTCTCCGAGTAAGACTTTTTTTTCTTGAAGTTGTTTAGAAACTTGTGTACGCACACGGTCGAGAAGTAATAGGTAGCATTTTCATCAAGATAATAATCCCTCGACAATAAGCACATCAAGCATGAGATACAAGTTTTTCAAGAATATTGTTGTTAAAATAAATCTTATCACAGCCAGGCACTATATGAGGCTTTTTTTTTTCGTTAAATAGTTTGACATCGAGTGAAAGTCAAAGGCTTTTGACTTGCATTAATTTTTGACAGCGATAGATCAAACGCGTTCAATGCTCCCAAAAATATTTAAATATATTTTATAAATATTTTTAGTTAAATATAAAAAAAAAGTTGTATTCAAATAATTTAACCAATATTACCTATAAATATTAACTAATAAATTTTATTCAATCAAAACTACATTAATGTAAAAAATTTAAATCCCTACTCTATAATAAAGATTGTTATATTTTATAAGTATTCAAACATTTTAACATAATAATTTCTATGTTATAATAAAATTAATAACGTAAAAAACTAATTAAAAATCCTATTAGATCCATTTCCAACTTCTACGCGGACGAAGTCGAGGGCTATAAGCTAGTTTATTTAAATTATTTTGCTAAGCGATTTGAACGAAACAACATTTTGCATCAAAATATAGCATTTCGTCTATTTCTTGTCTTCTTCTGTATTTATATTATTCATATTATGTTCTTTTATTCTTACCATCAGAAAAGAAATTATAGACGAATATTACATTACAAGCTGTTTGTGGCGATATTATCAAATCAACTAACGTAACAACGCAATTCGATAAACTTATATTTGTGAAAGGAAATGCAATTATAAAAAGATACGACTCTTTTTTAAGAAAAAAATATGATTTAGTAAAAAGATAAATACATAGGTAATCAGTTTACTTAATATTGTAGTATTAAGTTGAGTTATACAACGCAATAATTTAAAGGCTAGCGTCACCTGGATCTCAACTGAAATCAAACCCATTTACTAGCGAATGCGGAGCCATAAGCAAGCTGCATGCCTATTCATGATGGTATCATAGACAAAGAAGATCGTACATTATTGCTTTTTAAGAATTCATTTGATTGTGATATATATAAATCCTATGTCGGGCATCCGGAAACACAAACGAGGCGCTGATTTTTATTCCATTTAGGTCCGATTGAAGTTGTAAAGTGGAAAAAACGGAAATTTGTATCATTTTTGGGTGCTAAGTCGGACCTGATTCAACATAGTTTAGGACCGACTTTGAGCCCAGAGGTCCGACATAAGTCCGTCCGTACCGTAAGCTCTAAATTTTGAGTCGAGAGCCAGTTGCTGTAACTGCGTTTTACCTTGCCTGCCTGCCTTGCAATGCCTGTTTGCCTTGAATTTTCATCTTCTATATTAACAATATATTACAAACATGCTTAAATAAATATATTAAACATATTTATTTATTTTAACCAACTCCTGATGATTGTGACGTAACAACAATCAAAACATTTAGGGAAAAAGACACTTGTCTACTTTCCATTCCTAATCGAGTCTAAAACGTGTTACTTTTGTTTTTTTTTAATGGTAGACAATGAATTGTTCTGTAATGAATGGACATACACATATATAGGTCATTTACAACCCAATAACTGCGTTCTGCATTAATTTTAAACATATGGTACACCTTTACAACTATCACATAACCAATCTAAGTTACTTGGAGCAAATGTATCCAGAAATTATAATGTGTGAGGAGTAATGCTTGTTTCCGTCAAAAGTTTACAAACAAAAATGTTGATCCTACACTACAACTACAATATACTCATCATTAGCCATAACATCTTTTGCAAATATAATTTTCTTAAATTATTATTTGCTCGTGGATTTTAGCAGCATCTCTTATTTTATATATATATATGTATTTATATCTTAAATTTATTTCCGTTCCTAGTACCTGTAACACAAGTTCTTACGAACTTAGCACGGGGCTAGGTTAACGTGGTGTGATTGTTGGTTAATATTAATATATAATATAATATATATCTCTGATATCTAATAAGCCATATAGGAATGCGGCCTTTCTGCTACCTCGATCTTGGATGCATCGTTTTCAACGAAATATTTTCTACTCCTTTTTTTAGTCTTTATCACATTTTAAGGCTCCGACATTGTCAGCATGATGCCAATGAGGCCTATATTAGCGCTTTTCTTCCAAACACTTGCTTAATAAACAGAGAAACTAGCAAAAAAAATCCTAAATTGGGGTGATGGAAACTTAGGTTAGGGCTGAATGCCCTGTAGGGTTTGTAAACCAATAAACAATTTTGTTTAATATTTTCTAAATAAATAAATAAAGTAAGCGTCTTACACTCAGACCACGACAAATATCCGCACATTTGTAATGAGCGGAGATCAAATCTGTCACAATATACTTCACTTACTTGTGCACAAAATGATATACAACTGATGATGAAACATTTATGTCCTGTAAGTAATTTTAAGTCACTGCCCAACTGCGCTGGAAAAATGAGGATAATAACGCTGAAATACTTCTTTTCACAAAAAAATAGGCCGACATTTAGGATATTCACAGATTATTACAGTAATAAGCTGAATAGCTTGTTGGTCTTCTTCGACTTATAAAAGTACGTGTCATCGTGTCACCTACATAGATAGTCTAGATAAAAGTTTCCTTACTGATATATATTTTTTTAAATCTTTATCATCATCATTATCATATCAGCCATTGGATGTCCACTGTTGAACGTAGGCCTCCCCCATCGACTTCCAGAGTGACCGGTTCAAAGCAGCATCCATCCAACAGCTTCCGGCGACTTTCCTCAAGTCGTATGTCCATCTTGCAGACGGCCGTCCGACGTTGCGCTTGCCGATACGTGATCGAGAACCTTTCTGCTCCATCGGCCGTGACTTCTGCGAGCTATGTGTCCTGTCCACTACTACTTCAGCTTGCAAATCCGTTGGGCTATGTCAGCAAGTTTCGTTCGTCTGCGGATCTCATCATACTAATTAAGGCTCAGCTAGTATTAAAATTCGACACCACAGCGATTTCTCGTTATCGCTCAAGTTACGTAATAGGCCATAACATAGTTACATTTATTACAACCATGACAGAACAGTGTTCAAATTCAGGTGAAGGTTTAAAAGTTTGTGTATTTACGACCTTTTGACCGTAATTTTGTTATATAAGTATAAATAGTTTTATGACTACCCTCTGGAAACGTACTAATTTTCCGTGAAACAACTATTCAATCTCAACTATCTTGTTTATCTTTTACTTTTGTGGGGTCAAGAGGTTTAATGGAAGTTAATAAAACATAGTATAGAGCTAGATCATAAACAACAAAGACAATATAATCAAACTAAATGTTTAGGAGTTTGTATAGTGATAGTGCTTTAAAATTTTAAAAACTCTTATTGTGTATACATATGTTACTTATATCTATAAAGTCTTAAACTTTTATTTAAAACAAAAATTCAAAAATCGTCATAGTCGTAGAATAGTGACGGATCGTACAAATTTAAAACTTTACAGGGCAGACACTTAAAACAATTATATTGAAGACACTTTAAAGAAGACAGACAAGACACTTAAAACAATTATATTAAATATTTGATATTTATATGGAACATTAATTATATTTATAAACTTATTTATAAAATAATGTCTCAAAATTTTCAGAAATAACGGAAAGGCGATGTTTATGTGTTTTCTTTAATATCATAAAATTACACAAAATTCTGAATGTTCGAAAAATGAGTTTAGATGTTAATTACATTTCGCTACAATTTCATGTTGAATTTGTCCACAAACGAATGTATTAATGAAATGAAAACTTTATTTAAATTAAAGTGTATTCATCGTAACTGTTTCCTTTAAAATAGAAACTTTTTAGTAATTAAATGTTTTTCAATCCTTTTCATATGTCGTTTCGGGAAATAAAGCCTCATAAACTGTATGACAACATTTTGCTTTGCTTCTCTGAACAGTAAGAGTTTGTATCTAATCGATCTTTTGACGGTATTAGATCAAAATAATGTTGCCCAATGTATTAAGGGGTTAATTATAATATTATTATATATATATAGTTCGATAATTAGGGCTGCATTACAAAATCAAGTGACCCAGGATAATGTAACATTGAATCAAATGTCCGACATTCGATGACTTTGCTCATTGTCCATTTTACTAAATACTCGTAGAAAAGGCACATACTAATCACCACTTCATTCAATTTTATTAATTCATAGAAGAAAGAAACGTATTCTCTTGTGACATTAGTCATTATTATGAATCAATAGCAGGAAAATAATGAGTCCCTTGCGTTTATAATTACAGTGTTTGGCAATGACAGGGGTGAATATTGGCCGTAATAATATTTGTTTTACTCCGCCTGTCGACGTTGAACTTCCGGAAATACACTCAGCTGTGAGATACATCTCTTTTGTTACCGCAAACATGCAATTAACTTTAGTAAAAAAATAATTAATTAACATAATATGCGGGGATTTCCCGATACACGCCGCGTTTGGCATGCATGTTGGCGAATGCAGTATGTTATTCAGGATATGATGACGCGGCTGCCCACCACCCCAGTTGCTGCATAGTTCTTCTCAACACTAAGACCTTAGTCGCCTTTTACGACACCTCGGCAAGAAAGAGGTCGGGACTATTCTTCTCTGCTGGTCACCGCACGGCATCTGAGACGTGGTCTTCGACCATGGGTCATACTAATTGAGGCTCAGCTAGTATTGAAATTTGACACCATAGTGATTTCTCGCGATCGCACAAGTTACGTAATAGCACACCGATCTTGCACAATGAATTGGTAAAAAAATATTATATTATTATTATATATTTACTCTTGAAACACAAACATGTTAAAACTTAAGATCCGTTCCACCGTTCCTAAAAAGATTAAATGGTCATTGTATCAGTATGAAATGACTAACCAATTAAATATAACGAGATCTGGCAAAACCATTGGGTAGTAATAGAATGACTATTAACTTCAATTTAACCTTTTACCTAGAGTAACTAAAACCGTTTTTTTTTTATCTTTATTGGGAGACCTTTTATACATATGTACATGACAATCCTATACTAAACTTATCTATATAACATTCTCACATAATAAAGTATTACATATTTTAAACACACTAAATTCTTATTGTTCTTATACTAAACTAAAACCGTGTGCCTCTAAATAAATTACTTTAGATA
This sequence comes from Euphydryas editha, assembly GCA_036937285.1. Taxonomy (NCBI): domain Eukaryota; kingdom Metazoa; phylum Arthropoda; class Insecta; order Lepidoptera; family Nymphalidae; genus Euphydryas; species Euphydryas editha. Next base: position 5,460,925 of record JAUPFZ010000008.1, read on the forward strand.
CAAACAGTTTGTATATACTCGTGTAAGATTCACATTACACGTTTTACGATCGACTAAATGGATACCGTAGAAAATGAGAATCCTCTTTAGCAACGATTAATTAACCTTCCCGGAAGTACAGGTTTATTGCTGTTTAACCAAGTAACCGGTATCAACCGGATTTTTTACAAATTAAATCGACAGAATTAAATTTAACAGATAAAAGGAAGTATAGGATAAAAATTCAATCACAATCGCAAGAAAATACTTTTCTTTTCAATAAGTGAATCAGCCCGTAAACTTCCCACTGCTGGGCGAAGGCCAAAAGGTTATAGGAGAAGGATTGGAGCATAATTCGCCACGCTGCTCCACTTCAGATTGGCAGATAATTTTTCCCTATCATGAGTAACTATCGCTATCAGGTGTTTATGATAACAACCGGGACCGATGGCATTACGTGCTCTCCGAGGCACGGGACCACACTGGGTTGACCCACAAAGGCATACACCCAGATCGAAAACAAATATTTGTACAAACACAAATATCTGCCCCGAGCAGGAATCGAAACCGCGACCGCCGGCGTTGAGGCAACTACTCTTACCACTACACCAAAACGGTCGTTCTTTTCAATAAAGGCAAAATATAAATACCCAGATATTGTCAAAGGTATAAAAGTTATTTATTGATATAATATTTAAAAGTTTTAAGCTTTGTACCCTTCTGAAGTCATCGAGTTAAGTTTTGAAACAAGATTCAATAGTTACTTAAAAGGACAAATAGGAATTTTAGATTTGATCCTTCGTTAGCAATACATTAGTTCAATCATTCGTTCATTCATTCGCATATCATTAGTATTACATACTGTACTGTACTGTACTGTGTGAGGCTGTAAACCACCCACTGTTGAGCGAAGGCCTCTTCTTCATATACAAGGAAAGGTTCTGGTGTAGTGGTGCGAGTAGTAATGCATACATAAAAGATAAAACAACTTTATTGTCAATCGAGTACATAAACCACAAAAAAAGTATTGGAGAGTTCCTATTTTTCCTTTTGTTACCCGGAAACATTATCACTGAAATAGCTATTTATCATAGCAATGATCCAACGGGGAAAAGGCTTTATTTCACACATAAAATCCTCTTTGCGTTATAAGCCAGTTGTACATTATCGTCTTCCATATGGGGTATATAGTTTATAAGATAAAATAAAACATTTATAAAATATAATAATATGTTCCACTCAGAGTTGATTTGCTTTTTGTTTTGTTTTCCTATTCAGAATTGACCGTATTTAAACAAAAAGTTAAAAATTGTACTATTACTATACCGTGACACCCATAAATTCACTCGAAAATACGAATCGGCGGCGTTTCGGTTAAAATACTCATGTTCCATTTATTTGATATCCAAAGCCGAAAGCTTTTCATTATAAAACATTTCAAACTTTTGATTTTATTAAAAATAGTTTCATTTAATAATAATTATAGGTATAGGTATTTCAAATTTTAAAAATATTGAAAAAACTAATTAACTTTATATATAACATTTGTGTCTTGAATAAGAATAAGACTCTTACCTTATTATTCTTACTTTCGTATTTTCTTCCATCCTTCTTTTATATTACTTTCGAATCTTTATTTGTTACTTATAATGCCTGCGGCTTAATTCGCGATTACCATTTCTTTCATTAAATCTAGAAAATTATGTATGCATGACACTTTAATTTGAGTGGCACGGTTTTAAGTTATTTTAACTTATTACTTTGGGTTATGGTGTCTGTAATTTCGGAACTAATAAACCAAAGATCTTGAGATATTTTCGCGTCAATATTTAAAATATGTCCTCTCTGACAGCAAATTATGAATAAAATCGGATAACGCGTTAATATAATTTATGAATTATATTTATAAAAGTATGGTGTCACCGTTCTTGTGTAGTGGTGCGAATAGACGCCTTAAAGCTGGCGGTCGCGGATTCGATTCCCCCTCGGTGCAGATATTTGTATTTGTACAAATACTTGTTCCTGGTCTGGGTTCTTGTGGGTCTTCCACCGTGCCTCGAAGTTGGTCATGAAATTATCCGCCAACTCGCATTGGCGCAGCGTGGTGGATGAAACTCCAACCCTTCTCCTACATGGAAAAGATGCCTTTGCTCAGCAGTAGGACATTTACAAGATGAATCAGTTCCGTTGGTGATTCTTAATAAATTAAAAAAAAAATTATAGCAATACAACAAAGTACACATTCTGACTTTCATCGACTCTCCCAAGTAAGCTGTTCTGAATTTAAGGATCAAAAGTGTCCAGAAAAAAAAACCAAAAAAAAGCAAGAAAAATGTGGAATATTAAAGGAAAAAATAATCTTTAAAAATAAGCGATTTCTTTTAAGAATGAAATGTTTCTTCAAATCGCAATTGCGAATTTAGAGTTACAAATAAACATTCTACATAATATATAGGTATATACTTTAACAAATAAATTATAAAAAATATTCAAAACCGAATTTCTAGAATTTCTAAAGTGCTTACTACGAACGTACGATATTTTGTAAGTAACGATGGAAAGACCCATTTGGACTCCTTTTGTCGTTGTTACATAGGACCACAATACCTCCGAGGTTGGCTAATAGTATCGTTAAATTTGTAAAAGCGTTGGAGGGTGCCTTTGTGATCATAAAGGACGAGTACTTATAATAAATACTATTGCGGAGTTTTTAATGCAAAAAACATTGTAATAGAAAAAAGTTTATCCACGGAAACTTTATATTGATTTAGAAATTAGTTCATTCAAACAAATAAACGATTAAGCTCTTTTGCTTTATTTTACAAGATTAGGTACATCCCTACCAATGTTATAAATGTGAAATGTAAGTTTGTTTGTTAAGCTTTCACGCGAAAATTACTTAACCGATCATCATGAAACTTTGTACATATATTCTTGGAGAATTAGAAATAACATCGGATACTTTTTTTTTTGGTCGCGATAACCGACATCCACGCGGTCGAAGCCGCGGGCAGAAGCTATAGCAGATACTATATGTATATTATTATACGTTACTATTTTTATCAACCCAAACTACTGAATACGTTTTTTATTAACAATATCACAAAGCTATTCCGTTGTATTAATATCCGTGGTGACAACGTTAGGGAAGAAAACTTGCTTGTGCTCAAAGTAAATGTGTAAGAATAGAGATAATGTGAGATATATTCCATATCCTTTTATTTATTAGTAGACTACACACCCCTCACGGTTTTATTCACGTAAATATTTATGACAAGTGTTCCTTTATAATAAGTAATTGCATAATTTCTTACAGCCTACTTTACGTCTGAATAATGTTATTTTACAATTATGTAAAAGTTATTACTATACACAGTTTATTGCTTATGAACAGACAAACAAATCTTTATTTCTTTATGATATAAGAATTGATAATGTATGTTATATGTATTTAACACTCCATTGTTTTGGTTTATTGTTAGTTAAATAAAGAATACAAATATAATATTACATGAAGCATTTAAATATTAACCTTTACAAATGGCCTTTCTTTTGCCGTTACATCGGTCGACAAGAGAAAGGCCATCGAGTCGTTGAGATTTTTCAGGAAAGCATTCTTAGAATACCTGAAGCCGAAATATATTTTGATTTTTTCCCATACTACAGATAAATACCTAGGACCTTACCTAAACTGCGTTACATAGATAGATTTTGTAGATAAGCTGTATATTCTACGCGTAAGTAAGACTAACAACATTGAAAGACTTTGAGACATCATCTCTCATTTTTTCTCTCAATTTTTATTTTTGTATTCAGCGTGTTTCGACAAATAAGGTGTCAAAGCTCAGAGCGTTAACAGCATTTATAACACGTACGCCGAGAAAAGAATATTATAATAAAAATATACGACTATGACAGCGTAAAAGCTTATGGGAAGCAATCGTAAAATTTTTATAAATGTCAAAAATGCGCGCTGAAAATATTTTTATATGCTGGCAAGTCGCAGTCATGAAAATAGATAATGTAAATTCTATTTCTCAATTTTAATACTAGACACATCAGGAATGGCGGGAATGGTGTCAACGACTTTGCTCGTGCTTTCGTTGCACTTTGAATTTAGAACGTTAGAAACAGATTATTAAAATTTTGAGTCGTATTTCAGTTTTCGTGTTATTTAATATAAATTTAAAAGCATTTATTTTTATATGTAAGATAAAGAGATGATATATACATTTTTTTTCATGATTTTTATGTCATTTAAATATTATTAAAACCAAATATTATCTTGAGAACTTTTAAAATAATATAATTTTATTCGTATATAAATAGTCGATATACGCCGAGTTGCACGAAACAAATTTTAAATTTAAGTGTTTATTAAACTAATTTAATCACAAGAATCGTGATTATCTGTTGCACGAAACCTATATCTGATTAAGTTAACAAAAAATTTTAGTTTAATTAAAGACCTATCTAACGGATGATTAATTCCAACAGCTTCAAATTAATCATGAGATCAACTAATTTTAAGATTAATTGCAACTTAACTAACGGAAAGTTAGCGACGGTTTCGTGCAACTCGCCGATAAACAGTTATTGCTGTAAATAAACAGGAACTATGTTTAAACAAACGGATGGTCAAACATTAATTATTATATTTTTAAAGCCTATACTGTTACTTAATATACGAGAATGTAAATAATTTACGAAAAGTGTTTAAAATATTATAATGAATATTAATATTAAAATAAATCATATATGTGTGTGTGGTCTATAGTTTTAGACGTCTTACCGGATATTGTCCTGTTTGATGCACTTATTATTATAATTAACTTTAGAGTGTAGTTAACACGAGTTAAAAGGAATTAAAAAGTTACATAAAAGATACAATTTAAAACTCGTTCTGAATAAAATATTTACGTTTCTCTGTTGCTTACATACATAGCTGTAGCAGAATCATTGATTACTAAAACAATGTATCAATGTCGGTAACGAATGTTACCTTCTTCGTAACTTAGGTGTCCAGGGGTATTAAATAAGAAAAGACTAATACCTAGTGAATTCGTTCTCAAACACACGCATTTCTTTTTTTCTCTAAATTGTGTGAGAGATACCATTGTGAACATTCAACTTAGAACGAACACACAGTACAATTTGACCAGAGATAGTGTAGCGACATCTATCTCGCCACATACGAACTAGAAAACTGACATATCCTACATCGCGCTATCAAAGTTACCCGAGCGATTGAACAATATATACAAGAACCCGACAACAAACGTGGGGGCAGTAGCCCACCAGACACAACACCCGTCTGGTTGGAGGATCCTCCCTTTTCAATAGTTGATGCGGAACTTTACACCCTGTTCCTCACTCCCCCGAAATATAAATAACGAATGCTCACATTGAGAGCTTGTAAAATGAACCACTAGAAAGACAAATCAGAATCAGAAGACAATCAAGCAAACTTCTACAGTTTTATTCATAAATATAGCCTTTCCTATAACTATCTATCACATTAAGATTTTAACGGGATGTCAGTATATTCCAATTATATGACATTTTTAATAATTGGCTGCAAATAAAATCCACAAATACCTACTCGTCGTGTCATCTTTTACAACGTTTCTTAACCCACTTCCTCTAAGATCACGGCTGTATTAAATTTTTGTCTACGTGACACTTCACTTTCCAGTTGATCGGGAAACTAATTTACATACCATACTTTCTTTCTTTTTTTACATTTTTTTTTTTAATTTGGTTAAACGGTACATCACCAGCTTAAGATTTCATGACACAACTAAAATAAAATATGTAAACAGAAACCCTAATATTACATACTTTTCAATTGTTAACGTACGTAATAATATGTACAGCTTTTATTTATCACATAAGCGTTCGTAACGCTAATGCCAAATTTTTTTATTGAAATATAATCATGTAATTAACTATATAAAATAGTGTTACGTTCCATAATATAACCCAGTATACTGACTTTTTATTGATCTCGCGAATGGTTTAAAGACTGATCACTCGCCATTTTATTATATTTCAAAGATCCGGCAGTATTATATCCAGTTGCATACAGAGGTCTATGCGGACTGTGAAAAATATAATTATTTACTGCAAAATTTTCAATAATAATGATTTCTTAATTTGCACAAAAAACTCAAACAGTTTTGGCTACATTGGACTTTTTTGTGTCTTATTACATTACAGTACATTTTGTGTCTAGAAGCATTTGGGACCTATCTTCGAAATTTTCTTCGATCTTAACGAGTTCAGTCTCCAAGGTATCAAAAATAAATTGCTCATGACAATTTCAAAACAAGAACTTTCTGTCCATTATACGTTAAAGAAATATACTCAAAACGATTTTCTTATTATATTAATATGATTTTTGAGAAAATAATTTAAGTAGTAAGTACGAGTAAATATAAATATAGTACAGGGATTATAACTATAAAAAATAAAACATTATTACAAAATAAAATATTCAAATATTCAAACAAATAATACTATTAGAATAACTTAGAACTATCTTGGGTATTTACTTCCTTACCTTTTAATAAAAATATACATAGTATTCCAATAAACATGAACCTAATTTAAAATGTATGTAATATACGAATATATACGCTATGTACGAATTGTATAAAAAATCTATCGCTCGTTAGCAAAATAAAATAGGAAGCCACTCTTCCACACCCAAACTGTCATCAGGGGGCCATAGCACCATGCTCTGGTGGCCGTGACAGGCGGAGACCTGTCGTTAGGTCATGGCTTTGAAGGATGCCACGGAGCGGGAGCGTGAAGCAGACGCTAACGCTGACCCGCTCCGCAGGAGACGACCGGGAAGAAGGAGACGCCACTACGCGCTCCTTCACCCTTCGCACTAGAGTGTGAGGTGCACCTATAATCCTCCCACTCACCACCAGGGTATAGGCGAAGGCGTATACTATTGATTCTCTAACTTGTTACCATGAATTAACATTATGATAAAGCAATTACAAAAAGACATATTCTTGACTTGATACTTAACTTCCGATTCCCGCTCGGGGCAGATATTTGTATTTGTACAAATGTTTGTTTCTTGTCTGGGTGTGTGTGCTTGTGAGTCACATAAAGGAATCGGTCCTGGTAGTTGTTCTAAACACTTGACAGCAATCGTTACTCATACCAGGAAAATTATCCGCCAACCGGAAGTGGAGCAGCATTATAGTGGACAAGCTGTGCCCCGCGGTTTTACCCGCGTTAATTTGAGGAAAAAACGTACTTAAATATTTTTAAACAATAACTCAAAAGTAGGTACCGAGTGGTCGCAAGCGTTACTGCCGAGCAAGGGGTTGAAGGTTTGATTCCTCGGTCGTTCAACGTATTATTTTTCGAAAATTCTCACTAAAAGAGTGATGTTATATTTACTTTAAAAGTGGAACTATAGTTTAAAAATGTCTCGAGAAGAAAAATAATAAAGGACGCAATGGAAGCTCTCAAAAAAGATATTTTTTCCCGTTTTTGTAACATTTCTTATTATTGACCACCCCCTATTGGTCGTAGCGTGGTGTAATATAGCCTATAGCCTTTCTCGGTGAATAGGCTACCCAACACTAAAAAAATTGTTCAATTCGGACCAGTAGTTTCTGAGATTAGCGCGTTCAAACAAACAAACAAACTCTTCAGCTTTATAATATTAACATAGATTAAGCTTCAACCCTCGTGTATGGAGAAGAGGCTTTTACCCAGCAGCAGGACGTGTACAGGCTGATTCAGTTTAGTTGTATCGTTAAAGGCAATTCATAAATGTTTTTGCCACAAAACGACTTATAAGAGTTTTTCCAGTTCCATACGGTCCAATTATTGTATTTATCTTGCGTTAAAACTCAATTTGTCTTTTCAAAACGATTAAGCATACATTTGTCTCTATCACACACGTCATAACACAATTACTCAGAAAAGAACAAAACATTAACGTCATTTGTTTCTATTCACATATATTAATTATGTTTCGTCGATACATTAAAGCGAGCATAAAGTAATTACCGCCATGTCATATCGTCTCAACACGAGGGAATCAAAGCGGAAGGCGTGACAGTTCATTGAACCGCATCACGCGTTAACGAGTTATTTTGATTAATTATTTATTGTCTATAGTCACATCATTTTATTTAAAACCAAAACAAAAAAAAATTAATTCAATTATATTTGTTTTATTAATGTTGTCTTTTTTGTAAAAGAAATAGCGAAGCTACGGAATCGATTTTATTATTTATGTATCATTAGAAAACAAGATTATTCAGAAATAATACTGTATGATAATAATCATGCTGATGATCATTATTCATGAATATTAACACAGACGAAACCGCGAGAAATTTTGAGTACAATAACAGATTAACATTTTATATCTAGTTTCAAAAGTAACATAATTTTGTGGAAGTATCTTGAATCGAGGACAAGAATTATCATAATTATAGTTTTTCTAAAATTATTTCGAGAATTAATTATGTAAGTATGGCATTAAAATAATTATTTGTGATTCGAAAATAGAGTAATTTACGCTTTTTTTTAGATAAACCGAATTCTTATAGAACATTTTAATTTGCCATAATAGCCTTTAAATGCATATGCTGGACATGGTCCACTTCTTCTCTCTATGGCCTTCTCTACTTCTTTACATTAAGGAGCCTTCCTCTTTCTTCTATATTGAAAGAGTCGGAATAGTATTGAAAAAAAAATGTTTATATATTAGGATAAAAGCGGTCAGTTTGGACTCTCGTCTCAGGGACTAGAGATATTAAGTCTAGTTTTAAGTACTTATTTACTTTTGCTGTGTAAAAACGTCTGTACATACAGACGTTTTTACATAGCAAACAATATATAAAAAGAAAAGGGTATAGGCGCATGTAAGCTTGTAGATGTAAAAAAAAAGAGTCGGAAGCAAATGCCTTTCTTTCATAGTCTTACACCTCCTACTCCCATTCTTTTATTCAAAATCCTTCCATAGTTAAGAAGAAGAATATTTTTTTTTGCTTAATATTCGTCGTCACGATCGTCTGTTCTGTTATCGTCACGTATCGGTCACAGGAAAAATTGTGAGTCGTCCCGTGACCATGACATTTGCAGCGTCACAAAAATATCGGAAATTTCAAAATAATAATCGCAGTAAGTACACAAATACAATTCGGCATCATTCAAATTAAAATTTTACTCCCTTAGAAAAGGTTAATTTAAATATCTGGCCGGTAAAATAACTGATCTCAAGGACAAAGTCGATATTAAACGGGAACGGAAGACTCTGATGGTAAGAGCGATTATGATAGTCTGTAAATTCAGTAATTATTTAATGGAAATAAACAATAACCACTGCGCCAACGCGTTGTCTTTATCAACTAGAAGTATAATAAACAACTAAATACCTATATTGCATATACTTGTACAAGTATTTTTTTCATAATCAGAGATCGTACCCCCAATAGTTCGACTCGTCGTTCTACCAAAAATACTGGAAAGAATATTGCTAAATTTTTGTAATCTGATTTTCGGTAAGTGCTAATACATTATGCTACTATTCTTTGTAGTAAAGAAGTAATCAGAAACGCTGGTGAAACCGCGTGCATCAACTAATATAATATAAAAGTTTTTTTTTTTAATCTTAGCACAGACTATCATCGAAATACTTAAATAATTCAAGAGTTAATTATCCCTTAACAATATAATTTGTAATATATTACAAAATGAAAAAAATATTTTCCATCAAGGTACTTCAATATCCATACTGAATATGTCTGTGATGCTTGTAATTTTTATATCCGGAAATTTGCTGCCATTTCTCAACGTCGAGAACGAAAGGCATTGTTATTTGAATAACGAATGCTCTAAAAGTAGTTAAAAATGCAGCTCGTATTTTATTTCAACATTTCAATTTCTATCGAGATTTTAGTGATTTTAGAGATGCGATTTATTGTATGGTATGCATTTACTAATAATTTTACTACTAAAAAGTATTTATATTTTATTTATTTCTTTATTTACGTTCAACAGTATACTGAGAATGTCAGTAAATGTCTCACTGGTGTTGAAGAGCCTATCTTTAATCAAGGAAAAATATTTGAACTTAATCCGTCGTAAGGCTGCTCCACTGCGGAACGACGGATTCACATGTCTAAAAATTGCTCCTGAGTCATGTAGGTTTCCTCATGATTTTGAGCATGAGACGAATTTGAACAAATTTAACCTTAGGAAATAAAACTGTGCCAACATACTATAGTGGAACTCTCTTTTGGTTATGATTGGCGTGTACCATCTCGGTTTTCGCTCGCTCTTTAATGTTGTATGTAATAGCTAGGTTACAATACCAGTATAATATACAAGTATAAAACCAGAACTGATTCAATGATGGATTAGAAAAAAATCTTTGTCAGTTTTTAATATGAAATTAATTTATTTATATATCTTGTATATAAATATTAATTGGCAATTTTTTTCAATGACGTTCTGGCATATATATATATATATATATATATATATATATATATATATATATATATATATATATATATATATATATATATATATATTTTTTTTTTTAATTATACAAAAATGTATAAATCTAATTATTTAAACTGTTTATTTAGCTTTTTTTTTTACATGTTAACTAGTAACATAAACAGGAAATTTTAAATATAATACAAATAGAAAGCAAAAGAACTGGTGGGCCACCTTCTGTTAGATAGTTAATAGTTGTTAGATAGATATTGTTGTTAGATAGTTAATAGCTGTTAAATAGTTATTCCTGCTTATAAAAATACTTTTTTTATGTAAGAGGGGGCAAATTATTTTGTATAATTATATAGTTTGTATAATTATATATATATATATATATATATATATATATATATATATATATATATATATATATATATATATATATATATATATATTTTTAATTATACAAAAATGTATAAATCTAATTATTTAAACTGTTTATTTAGCTTTTTTTTTTACATGTTAACTAGTAACATAAACAGGAAATTTTAAATATAATACAAATAGAAAGCAAAAGAACTGGTGGGCCACCTTCTGTTAGATAGTTAATAGTTGTTAGATAGATATTGTTGTTAGATAGTTAATAGCTGTTAAATAGTTATTCCTGCTTATAAAAATACTTTTTTTATGTAAGAGGGGGCAAACGGGCAGTCGGTTCACCTGGTGGTGGCGACATCCATAGACACCTGCCAAATCAGAAGCAGGTACGTTTCCGGCCTTTTAAATCTATAGCATCTATGTATATCTTATATCTTATAACTTATAACATCAGACAAGATATAAACGCATTGCTGGCTGAAAGAATAAAGAAAAATAGGGTAGAGAGGTAGCTTACGATGGTTTTCATAATCACCGTACATGAAACAGCATAAAAATTCATTTTACGCAATTTTAAGATATTACCCCGGTCAAGCCAAAAACAAGCTGTAGTCAGTTATCTACAGTTAAGCTCAACCATATAGTAATTAGCTAAAACTTTAGTCATTTAATCAATGATTTACAATATTCCAACGATATTGTTAGTGTGGTATCGTACTGTTTACATTTACTTCATCAACGTAGATATAATATTTCTAATCAAACACGAATCCAATACACTGATGTCAGCAGAGAGCAGAGCGATCTCTTGCATCATTTATCTTTGTTTAGAAGAAAGTAGATGTCGACAGCCTTAGTTATATTTTGTGCTACATTTATTTATAATAATATAACATAGCCTAACAATTACTTTCAACGTAATTTCAGCAGTTACCTATGCAAAATGAAAAATATTTTTGCTATAAGTAAACTTGTTATTGAGGAAGGAGGTTGAATAAGCTTCTAAACGCTATTATGATTTATATAAGCAATATATGCAAATAAATGTTTTGTAATTTGACGAGTTTTATAGTTTGATTATAAATACTACATAATAAAGAAATGAAATAATTAAGATATTTCTACTCGGGTATATCATTAATATCCGGGTATTGGTATCATATTTAGTTTCCAAAGTAAATAATATATTTACGAAAGAACTTTTTATCAAATGTTCGAAAATTAAAGGAAATATTTTTATGATGCAAGGTAAGATTTCAAGATGTCAAAACAATACGCCTGTTTAAATATATATATTTTCGTTTTTGATGTATTTATCTATTATGATGAATATCGTCAAATGATACAAGTATGCTAATTAAACAAATCAAAAAACCCGACTACGTAAAATACTCTTATTATAAACTAAAAAGAAATAAACAATTTACTAGCTTTCATTTGATACCCATATTGCTACAGTAAGAAAAAAAAAATCAACCCCCCCCCCCCCTCATTCCGCCATTTGCGGGCGCCATTTTGAAAATGTATATAGTCTATGTCACTACTACAATTTAGACAAATCCAACGACACCTCATATGTCAAAAACCGTCCAGCTGTTTGGGCTGTAGGGCGTGCCAAAGAAATGGACATACATACATACATACATACATACATAAATATATACATACACTCGAAAAACATAACCCTCCTTCTGTCGCAGTCGGGTAAAAATGAAAACTCTATTCGTAATAGAATGCTTCCATGCTTATTAACGCTTTATGAATTTCAAATGTCTTTAAAATATTCGATCGTTAACTGACACTTAGCGACTTTAGTTAACGCAACTTTGAATTTTAACATTTTTTTGCTGTTGGCAGTTGCATCAACACCAACCGTTACAATCAACCAATCAGGATCAAGTTACCTAAGTGGTCGCAGCAATTTTTGATATATAAATAAAGGTCATAAGTAGGTTTTTGCTAGTCGACAGTTGCCGAATTTAGAGACCTGATTTCTCAACACCAAGTGAATCTTCAATTAATCTATTTAATTAATTTGTAGTAATAAAATATTGTTCTTATTGCCCACAATCATTCACACTCGGAAGATATAAAACCTCTTTACACGGCAAGCGTCGTAAAAATAAAAGGCGTTATAAAATTTTTATAGGGTCGCAACTGAGCTAAATGCACCGAATCAGTTTATTATTTTCTTGAAAGTTCTAACTGAGCTTAGTCTTGCTATTACCGATTTAAATCAAACTTAATTTTAGACCACATCATAATTATAAGTCCAGAGTTTACCAGTATAAAATTTATTATTTATTTATTCAAATAGTCTTGAATAACCTTCATTATTATTAATTTATGTTGTATACTTTGGATACTTTCACTTTATTTTTTAAATTAATATATTTGTAGTAGTATTGGTCTAAAGTACACTTTCCCTTCCCTACATATATAATAACTATTAATACTTTCAGACAAATTATTAAAAAAAACATTGATATATTGACTATCATTTGACATAATACGATCGAAATAACAACTCATCATACAACATGCGATGTTGGCGTAATGTTTCTGCTCAGCTTGGCATCGCTTAACCTGCATGTATATTTTCATGTAAAAAATATATCACGGATTATATAGAATCAACAAACATAAAAATCAAACGTCTTCATTATTATTACTTCTTTTAACAATGATATTGTCAAAGGCACAAACTTTATTATGCCAACAGATGTGTCATAAAATTACTCACGTCGATTCATTTTTTTTAGTAATATATTGACCATTCAATTGTAACATTCGAACATTTTTTTTTTAAATAAACGTGTAAGATTTTTAAAGTTCGTCGTGTTATTTTATTGAACAAATTTTTACTTTCGAAACCCTGTTACTTTAAAAAATATAATTGACATTAAAAATCATAATTATTTAAAAAAATTAAATTATTTAAAAAAAAATATGCGATTTATATTTATAACATGACATTAAGAATGCATAAAATTTCAGTAGACCGAAGAGTGATACATGGGTAATACGAAAAAGAGATCCTGAATTTTCTATACTAAAATTATAATTAATAATATGCTATAAGCTGGAGTTAATAGAACATAGTTTTAGCTGTGAAAATTACGACAGGCTACAACATAGAGTAGTGGTTGATTATACAACTAATCCTCAATAATTGTCAATAAGCGATGTACGTGTGTATCAACTGCTTAGAGACGATATTAACTACAAAATTAATGTGGTTAACGCCATATACTAAAGAGATTAATTTTTATGTTTCTTTTCTTCTCGGTCTTTACTTCATTGCTGAAGGTCGTGTCCACTCTGATCTAGGGTCTGGGTCACGGTCTCTGTGAATTTTCTCCAATACGTCATGTCCTCTGCTTTCCTCAGGACTGCGGTCACTCGGAGACCAGTGAGGTTGGTATGTTTCTCTAGCGAGGTCCAATGACCTAATACGTCAATACATAGACTAAGATTGTTGTCATTTTATTGAATGTTAGTTTGATCAAAATTTTTCTACGAATATATACATATAGTATAATCAATATTATATTTAAAAAAAATGTAGTTTGTTATTATAATATCTACGATTTACTTGATAGGTTTGATAGGTAAGATTCTTAGTGGCAATTTTAAAATAGCGTCATCATCATCAGCCATTGGATGTCCACTGCTGAACGTAGGGCTCCCCCATCGACCTCCAGAGCACAGTATATCTAAATATAAATAAGAGAAAGGTCACTCACTCGCTCATCACGATATCTCTAGAACTATAAGACCTAGAGACTTGAAATTTGGTAGGAATATTCCTTTTGCCGAGTAGAGATCAGCTAAGAACGAATTTTACGAATTTCAACCCCTAAAGGGGTGAAAAATAGGGGCAAAGTTTGTATGGGACAACGTTATTCCTTGGTCCAATCTACTTCAAATTTTGCATAAATATTCTTTAACAGAATTGATTGAAGACGTATTTCGTATTTTATCAAAATTCATCAGTTCAGTTAAAAGGGGGTTGAAAGTTATTTGCATCGAAGTTGATATCAATACTCCTTAGTGCTTTTGATTTAAATTACATTTTAAGAGGCAAACGGACAGTTGGTATGCCTGGTGGTAAGTCAAACCGATATCCAGAGACACCCGGTACATCAAAGGATTAGCAGGTGCGTAGCCGGCCTTTCAAATATGAGTATGCTCTTTTCTTGAAGGTCTCTAAGTCGTATCGGTTCGGAAATACCGTAAACATACGTAGGTAAGATAATAAATATTATAATTGTAACGTGATAAATAGAACACAAAAACTGTATAGGACTACCGATACGTATATACTAACATGGTGATTGTTTCATTTAAATAATGTAAATAATAGATGATAAAACTATAGGACACAAACAAATTATTTTTATATCAAAGATTTTTCAGATGTAAACTTTA
This sequence comes from Euphydryas editha, assembly GCA_036937285.1. Classification (NCBI taxonomy): domain Eukaryota; kingdom Metazoa; phylum Arthropoda; class Insecta; order Lepidoptera; family Nymphalidae; genus Euphydryas; species Euphydryas editha. The sequence goes on from JAUPFZ010000008.1 coordinate 5,476,198, forward strand.
TAGAATTCGCAGTGTGCGGTAGCTTTTAAAAGATGTAGAATCATAAAACAAGCTTACGTAACGACAGGGCGTTAAAATTACCGGATGAAAATTGAATCGATATCTATATAGTAATACGTGAAGCAAAAAATTTGTACCCCTTTTTACGAAAATTACGCGGACGTAGAAGTATGAAATTTGATTTATCAAAGCATAACACAAATTAATAAGAAAGCTTCTTTATGTCGTTATTAATAATTTAACTTTATCCGTTACACATTCGTAAAAAATAAATAATACTACTAACTAAGAAAAACTATTACTATAAATAACCAATAACTTTGTAGACCCGAAATATAAAACCGAAAATATAAAAAAAATATTATTACATTATTATCGGATTCTGTAAAAAAGAATAAGTTAATTATTTAATCAAGTGTCGAAAACTTCTTCTCGTCTTAAAAATTTCCTGTCAGACAAAAACATTTTCATCTCAAGTTATAGCAAGAATGTTTCATTTTTTTAGCATACATGAAATGAGTAAAACATTTTTACAACTCTGAAATTTTATGCCACACAAAACACTCTTTACAAAACATTCATTCCAAGTGAACTCGTGACAACTTCATACATCTATTGAAATAGCTATAAAGCAGCGGAAAACTACCCCTTTAGAAAGTGTACATCCTAACTATAAACCTAACGCTGTGACATTGTAATTCCACCAGATTATTATCAGGATAAAGTATTTATTAACTCGCATCCTCTTAACCTAGTTTAATATTTGGATATATTTTATTACCATATCAGACATTGGATATCTACTACTTTTTTTTTGTCGCAGGGGAATCCATATACGGATGATATCCAGGACGCCCGGGTGGCAGTCCTAGACCTATGTCGGACTCAGCACTTTGGGAGTGCAATACCGTACTAAACCCCTACGGGAGCCTTCAGCCGCTTTAATTGGAGGGTCCCGGATCTGCAGGCAACAGGATCCCTCCAGCGACAGGCTGGCCTCGGCGAAAAGGCAAGACTTCTCCTCCATGGGGACTGTCCGGCTCACCTCTGAACAGTCCCAACGACGCCGTGTCTAGCAGGACCGGGTTCCCATCCCGGCCCGACACGGGAACAGGGGCGTCACTGGAGGCGCCTAAGTAGCGCCTCCTACGCACCCCCATTCGTCGCCCGCGGATGGAGGCCACGTCGGCGGCCTCCTCTCTCCTCCGCTCGTCGGCCTCCTTCTGGGACATTACTGTCTCGCAGAAGGAGACCATTGCCTTCCAGGACTCGTCGTCGCCGAGCATTGCGGTGATGATGCTCGGAAGCGACAAGTCTCCACCGAGGACTGACGTCAGACCCCGACGCAGCGCCGCCCATCTCGGGCACACCTCGAGGGTGTGCTGGGGCATTCAGTTGTCGGCTCCCTTTGGGCCGTCCGACACAGATAGTCACCAAAGCAACCGTGCCCGGTGAGAACCTATGTCAGACGGAAGGTGAGGGGCTTGCGTTTTCAGCGCATCCACCGCTCAAGGACCAGGCGCAACGCAGCCGTAATGCGTGTGCCATACGGCTCCACCGCCAGGTCCTCCCTCCACCTCCGCATTAGCGCTTCCTGTCCTATCCGACGCACCCGTAGGATCCCGTCCAATATTGGGTTCTCACCAAGAGCCCTCCTACCCGAGACGTATGAGTAGGTCTCGGCAAGAACCTCCGCCACGAGCTCCCATGGGGGGTCGCCGGCTAGAGCAGTAGCTGCAGCCCACGATATCGTACGGTACCCCCGAATTACCCTCACCGCGATTAGTCGCTGCGCAGCGCGCAGCGCCGCGCCGCCTTATTTTTCGCGGTGAGGCGATCCGCCCAAACCGGGGCACCGTACATCACCATACTCCGGCAGACTCCGGAGTACAGCTGCCTGCAGGCGGCGCTGGGTCCTCCGAGGTTCGGGAGGAGTCTGCCCAGCGCACTCGCCGCCTTCACGACCTTCGCACCCACCATCGCGAAATGTGGGCCGAAGGTCCACCCTCCGTCCAGGATGAGCCCGAGATATTTCATTTGAGGGCTCATCCTGACTCTCCCCTCTCCGATCTGAAGGGTAGCCCCCGGTGGAGGTCCCCTGCGGCCGGTCCCGCGGAAGAGCAGGGATTCGGTCTTGTCAATCCTGACACGAAGCCCTAATGGGCTTTTTTAAATTTAATAAATAAATAAATAAATGAAAAATAAATAAATGGCTGTTAAGCTGTAGTTGATCTTTTCTGCTAAAGAAGTACCAGTAGTAAGTTAGTCTGATGTTTGTCTCGGCAGGTTTTTTACTATAATTTTTTGATTTTTATTTAATTATTATACATTTCTTAATTGTTTTATTTAAAAAAAAAATTATCAATTTGGAAGTACTAAGATACAAGCAAGGCTGTCTCGCAAACTACGATGCACTGGAAGTCCGAAAAAAATTAATTATGAAGCTACATGATCTACGAGTACAAGTACAAGAGAGAGCATTGATGTCAAAGCCACGTTCAAAATGAAGCCCAGACGTTTTGGAGACGATTGTTTGTTACTGACAATATTTAAGTTCCTATTTTAACTGAATAATAACAAATAAATTTTATTATATCCTGTTTTTTTGCGAAGTGTACCTAGTTAACCAAGTGTTACATAACCTATTATATTATAACGTATAAAACAACACAATATTTTTTTACTATTATAACTATTAATGACTCAATATATAATAACGTTTATGCATCTGTACGCCGGTGATGCTAAATAATTATTCAGGTACAACAAGAACTTTAATTACTCATATTGTTCAATTTGTAAATAAAAATAATAATTGAAAATAAAAAGAAAATATATAATACGAAAATAAAACAAAAAATGTATGCCGAAAATCACGCAATAAAAAACTAAAAGTTGAAAACGGCATTTAACAATAAGCTAGGTATCTTAGAAGGTTACGATTAATGACTTATAAAGCTGTAGTTGTTGTTAAACATTACATATAATTATTTACAGTTTATAAAAATGCGTCACGTTTGATGATTTAGGTTAACAGAAATTCAAAAAAAAAATATTTATAAAAAAACAAAGAACCGACTGCGTAAAAAAAACTAAAAAATACATGAAATCAAAAGAAACAAAAAATAAAAAAACAAGCCCAGTAGTTTAGAATGTTGTTTAAAGTAATACTGAACAACTACACCATTGAAACAGTTTTATAATTGATATACACATAAACAAATCATAAATTCTTTGAAAAATAGAAGGATTAACGAAGGTCTTTAGTGACTCGCAAGATTAAGACGAATCAATTGATGTATGAATTATCAAAATCGGTCCACGCGTTTGGTCTCTACAACGCCACATAGGAACAAACATACATAAAACGTATACGTTAAATATACGAATAAAAACATTACCTTCCTTTGCGTCGCGCAGTCTTATAATAAAAGCCGAGATGTCTTGTGGATAGAGCACGTGAATCGCTAATATACGGTTACGGTTTCGAATCTCAGCTAACACGGCTCTCAGGTGCTAAATTTAGTTAGTAGTAGTTAGTATTAGTAGAGTTTGGCGAGGAAACAAAACACCTCAATAATATGAAACTTGCTAAATCGAAATACTTCGACAGAAAAAAAAAATGTCTGAGACATACGAGTATGTACCCATTCACACCATCAACACCCTAAGGAGCCTCGACGCGGATTAAGCTGCAACGTTTCTCCATAATTGGAGAAGAGGTCTTTACGGCTCTATACCCAGCAGTGGGACGTTTTCAAGTACAATATTTTCTACCAGTACAGTTCAAATATTTTAATTCATTAGAAATTCAATTCAAATATATATGAATCGCACTTAAACACTCATAAAATAATAATAAAATAACACAAACTAACGTTTTAAAAACGTTATTGTTATATGACAATTGACGAACACTTAAAAATGATATTTTTTTATGCATTTATACTGCTTCATACTATTCCTTTTAATTTTTCTCTTTGTATATAATAGTCTGACCATTTTGTAATTGCGTTGCAAATATTTTATTATAATAGACGAAGACATATTTATATTCGATTTTTCTAACACAAATAAATTTATTGACACATCTCGTATCCTCGTGTACAGCATAAAAATGCAATATTAAAATAAGCAATTAAAATACTATTATATATTGATATCATAAATCAGATCTAATTTAATTAACAAGTATCAGCTTACTACAGCGTAATTAAGCTATATTATTGCCTTCATTAGTTACCGGTGAACTTTAAGAAACCCATTAAATGCTTCTTCATACTATATACATTACATTTATATATGTTCATTGTACATATAAAATAATATTGTATAAGCGTATGATATTTGTTGTATATCAAAATATACAATTTCTTAATGTGTTATTATTGTTATGTTCTTGTTGTGCAGTGCAAAAAAATTTCTAAAAGAATTAACCCCACGTCTCAAAGCCTCCACTGGTGACAGGAGAGCTGGTGCATTTTTTACCCAAATAATCGGAATTGCGATTCAACGGGGAAATGCTGCTAGTATTCTTGGCACCATTCCACGCGGACATGATTTATACCAAAACTGTTTGTAAATAATTATATTAAGTTTTGAATTGTAAAGATGTATAATATTGTAAAATTTCTTTAATAAAGATCTGTTGCTTAAAAAAAATCTTAATTATATTTTTTAGAATAATTTTAAACCATTTATAAAAATAGTACACATGTACTATATAACCAGTCAGCTCGAGCTGCATAAATAACTGCGCGCCAAACACATTACGTGACTAACGGCGAGTTGCACGAAACCGTCGCTAACTTTCCGTTAGTTAAGTTGCAATTAATCTTAAAATTAGTTGATCTTATGATTAATTTAAAGCTGTTGGAATTAATCATCCGTTAGATAGGTCTTTAATTAAACTAAATTTTTTTGTTAACTTAATCAGATGTAGGTTTCGTGCAACAGATAATCACGATTCTTGTGATTAAATTAGTTTAATAAACACTTAAATTTAAAATTTGTTTCGTGCAACTCGGCGTAAGGCGATGAAGAGGAGTAGGAGAAAGGCAAGGATAGGCAAATGGCAGACCAGTTCCAATGTTGGCTTCTAGCTTTGTTACTCACCTTATGAAACGAGACTACAGTAGCGACTATAGTCAATTATCTACATCTAGTAGATAGATAGATAGTAAATTATTCTATTATAAATATTATATACAACTCACTGTACAAATGCCTAAGCTGTTACACAAAATTACTTTAAATGAATGTTATGCACGGGCATATTTTTTTTTTAATGAAATCTTATAATTCCACAGATAATCATTTCATTTATTCTAATTATTATCGAGGAAAGATATCTGTTGGCCATGATAGTACTCGGATCTTCGGTCCTCGTTGAGACAAATGGTAATTAAGGGCGAGAATTGAAAAATGTCGCCTTTTCAATTATACCTTCGTCTGGTTAGTTCGCAGTAATGAGCTTGTGGTTTTTCTAGATTAATTAAAGCATTGTGTGATTTATGTTTATTTTGTACGTATAGCTTCTCTTTTACATATTTCATTTCAATTATTAAACATTTAATTCTCATATTGTAATATACTCGTAATTTATACCATTTTTTTATCTTTTCAGTTGATATTTTTATAGCAAAAGTTATTATTTACAAGATTTAATATCTATTATTTGTTATAATTGATAAGAAGCGATTATAAAACATTAACCCTTAGAGCGCGAACCGTCGAAAAATCGACTCTTTATTAATGCGTATAAATTTCGGAGCGTCGGAATATCGACTATTGCGCAGTTTGATTTTAGGTATCGATCTGTTACGAAATTTTATCTACATTTGAGGAAAATATTTATGATTCTATGCACATTTAATTAATAAGGTAGTTTTTTTTTATCCTTTCGCAATTTATGCAAAATATGTGATAATTAGCTCAGCACTAAAAGGGTTAAAATATCTCATGTTCTGAAACCTCTTATTTAATTTTACATTCTAAAAAAATCGCTTTGATAAGCGTGTCTCTTGTACATTTCTCTTGTAAAAAATTTTACGTTGTACTTGTAAAAACTTTTAGTGTGCAAGAAAGAGTACCTACTTGATGTCGTCGCGTTATCTCGGAAGAAATTCTGAACCTACCCGCCAATCTGCAATAAATAATTGTTGTCAATAATTTAGAGTCTGTTACAGTTACTGCTTCGGTGTTGATTCTAGGACATCTAATATTGAATTCTTCTTGAATTATGAAAGTATACCTTATCAAAAAGAAATCAGTTACGCCACAGACCCAAGAACATGTAGAACTCATAGAAACATCCGCATAAGACCTTCCAATCTCTCGACCTCGTCGAGGGAAATCATAACACAATTTATGTAAATATGACTTCATTTCGTTCTTATTTCGATTACATGTCTTATATTTACGTCTCCATCTCATATGGAGTATGATAAAGCCTTCAAAATGTAAGATTTCAATATTTGAATTATTTATTTTATCCGTATCGATGATTTGCACTTTTAGGTAGATACTTCTGGTTTCTTGACTTTGATCATTTCTTAACTTTCTTGTGACTGCTTTTGTAGATAAACTAGTAAATATTCATACTTAAAATTGTATGTAGAATTCATAAATTTTTGTTATTTAAATATACATATTTATTTCGAAATTTTACAATATTACCTATACATATTTAGGTGCAAAACTTAACTAATTATTTACTTAAGTTTTGGTTACCTATATTAAGTTTTGGTATAAAATCATTTCCGCATGAAATGGTGCCAAAAATGCAGGCAGCATTTCCCCGTTGAATCGCAATTCCGATTCTCTGGGCAAAACACCACCAGTTCCTATCATTTCTCATGTCACCAGTGGAGGTTATGAAACGTGAGTTCAATTATTTTAGAATTTTGATGTTAGTAAATTATGACTTCTATCTACTGTTGAGTTGCTACGAGTAAAACCGTGGAACACACTATTTTTTAAAATATACTTTTAGTCCCCTGCGCTTAAAATAAGCTAGGCCTAATAATTTTACCCGTATTGTCATCGAATAAAAAAAAAAGTTTGTTAATTTATCTTGATCCCAATAACCTTTATAAATACGGTACATTTACTTGAGATGTTTTATACTGAAGTGTAGCCATTTATCTCAATTTATGTATACCTGAAAGTGCCATTTCTTCTACTTATCCTAGAGAAGCAAAACGTCGTAAAAGTGAAGCTACGTATTTTACGTAGAAAACTAAGTTGTGAAACATGTAATATATTTAAAGATAGCTGACTAGTCAGTTATATATTATACTACTTGATAACTGTTTTGATGTGATAGTGCGAGCAGCCGCCTTATCGCGACAGGTTCAATTTGTACTCGAAGCAAATATTTGTATTACCACCATTATGCCTCAAAGAGCAGCCAAAGCCGTCGGTCCCGTTTGTTTTCATAGACATCTGATGCCAATCATTACGCTTGATAGGAAAAGTATCCACAAACCTGTAGTACCTTTTACTATATGATGAAATAGGACTGCCACCTCTGCGGATTTGACCCGGAGTCTGCGGGTTTGCACCATCAAGACGCGGGGTGAGAATGAAAGGAATTGGTTGTTGATTTACGATGAGTTAAGTTATTCAAAGAAACCTTCGAACTGCCAAAAACAATTGTTTTTTTTTTATTTACCAATCCCTATAAGCAATGCTTTTGTAGAACGTAGAAAAATTGTGGACAGACGAGCGAAACTGCTTGTCAGTGGACATGGTGAAGGCAGAGTTAATTGTAAAGATTAATTCCAATAAAATGAATCGCAAAATTTTGAAAATGTTGAAAAAACCTGAACAAGAAAAGATACTTAAACAATCCCTTGAATATAAAAAAATTTAGTTTTAAGCTGGTCCAAGTCAGCCTAGCACTAGCTAGGCCATTTATATTTAAAAAATACATTACCCATAATAATTTACGATTACTTTTTACTTTGATTAATTAATTAAATAATTCACCCTTAAAAAATGTTTTATTTTGATGATAAAAAACTAACTAAAAAAACTAACTGAAAGGTGGCAGCACTATGGAGAAAAGGCTTTTGCCTTTTAAAATAATATAAATAAATTATAAAATTATTATAATTCAGTTTTAAAATTAAGTAGTTAAATATAATGGAGGTTGTTTATTTATTTGAAAATGTAAATATCAGATACGAGCTTAAATTGACTTTTAAGAAGTATATAAAATATAATGTTTTATTCTTACAATAAAATATAATTTTACCAAAAAACTTCTAACGCATAATATATATCTCTTTATAAATGCAACAAACAATTGTGTTTAATTTTTTTTTATATATTACTTATTTATTTTTGTTACTTATTAAATTTGAATTTGAAATCAATTTGTAAGACAAAGTCAAAAATCGTCATCGTATAAAAAGTAAACCGTCGTATTATAACTTTTTCCTAAGTAATTAAAAAAAATATATATCAAGTGGAATCAGCCTATACGTGTCTCCATGATGTGATTTTAAAACTCATGAGGATCATGAATTATCATAAAAAATAAATAAAAAATAATATTGAGCTGCAAAAGAAGCCATAACCATCGACGGTAAAGGCATATCTACTACCACTACGTCAGACCGTCGTCAAATGGTTTATGTACATATCTCAGAATTCTTCTCAAGACATGACTCATGATATTTTATTCAATACCAAGTTAAACATTTCACGAAAGTAAATGTAAGTTTTTGAAAAAAATAAAAAAATTCTATAATACATGTCAAAGTTAAGAAACGGAAGCTAAGGTCCAGCTACTAATAAATAAAATTAAATCAATTGATTTTATCATTTATTTCGGTCTGTGGATTTAGTTTTTCTTCTTTTTTTTTATTTGAAAACACTGTGTTACTTAAATTAAATTAAACAAGTCTGTAATATTCATAAATATTTTTCATACCTTCATGTTAATATAATCTTCCTCTAAATTGTCTAAAAGGTTAAAGTTAATTCTGCCTTTTTTCTTAATACTAAACATACCAACCGGAACAGTCAATGACCGCTTTTGAGACTTAAATTAAAATTGTTAAATTCTAGGTTTACATTTTTCTTGAACTTACTGCACGACTTTTTCATACAGTATATGGAGCTACTTTAGTTTTAATTTCTTGTAAATCAGAACTTTTTCGAAATCAGCTTAAAAGGAAACGATAACAGTTTGAATATCAACTTTGACCATTTTATTTAATATACGAAAAAAAAATTAACATTATATAGTAGTAACTTTAGTTTAACTTTTAAGTTACTTAAGTTTAAGTTTTTCTGTAACTTAAGTTTTGTTTTAGTTAAATTAAGTTTAATTCAGTATTTCAAATACTGTTCTTGCATTTTTTTTAGAAGATATATTTTATTGAAATTTAAGAACAAGATATTTAAATTAAGTATTGTTATTAAAAAAATATAAATGTGTTTTCCTTGGAAGTATCCTTGTTTACACAATTTACACATGTAATTTTATTATTTATTTATTATATTATTACAATTACAAATGTAATTTTAAATCGTATTTTTCGCTGATTTTATAAAACAAGTTACAAAGATGCGCTTGAAATTAAACTCGTTACAAAAAAGAAAACGGTATGAACATTTGTCAGAAACAACTCGAACGAAACTTCTGCTTCAATAGTATTTACAGATATCTTAGATTCTAGATGAAGTTGTAAAACTGTAACCGAGATAAACATTTTAATGTCGAGCATCTTATGAGAAAAGTTGCAAAAATTTTGAAAGTATTTTTATAGTTAGAATAAATTGAGGGTGTTATCTCAATGTAATGGTTAGCTCAAGGATTTCACGGAGTAATTCGATTATGATTTTTTTATGGCATAGAGTGAATGTCAAAATTGAAGTATGTCAAAAAATAATACAAGCATCTGTATAGTCGTAAGAAGAACTTGAGGGGTGGCTGAATGTTCACGAAATTGATTTTTCTTATTACATATATTATTAGACACACTATTTTATATATTACACACTATTTTCCCACCCCATCAATCTAGCTATGCCTTGTTTTGATGGTGCCATGTATGAGACGCGTTCTATAATATTATATCATTACATCGATGATAATTACTGATTTATTTCATTGACAACCCCTTCAAAACTTCAAATGTGAACGTTAGAATCACATTAGCGTCACTTTTGAAAAAAACAGCATATTTTTTATAAAGAGGATATATAATTCTGATAAGTTTCTTTAAAAAGTATTCTGGAAAGTAGATATTTAATTCGTTATTGACTCATTTATTATATTCTCTGTAACGTTGTTTATATTCAAAGCAAAAATGTAGTATTTGTGTGGAATTGATTCATTGGAAATATTTTCTTATAAGAGGGATATCAGTTCCCTTTGTCCGTTCCTGAACAGCATATTGCTTCAATATACATATTATATAAAATGTAGGGATACACAGTCTTCTATTATTTTTTTTTTGGATTTCTTCATTCGTACATTGACACTCCACCACAGCTGCAAGTAAATAGCTCTGTGCTAATTTATTTGAGGATTAAGGGACATAAATTCAAAGACAAAGTCAGGGTATGTTACAAGACAATTAAAATTTATAGACGTAATTGGGCAAAGGGAAATAATTTTCCACTTGGGTTGTCGTCCCTCAACGGGCAAAGCAAAATAATTTCCTACCTGAAAAAAACATTTTTTCTTCAGTTTCAATAATTTATATTTTATTTTATGTAAACTGTTATCCAGCATGATACAAAAACTTACACTTATACTACTTTATAGTTTAACTATAAAAAGTTGATTTTTTTGTTCTGCCCGATTAACGGTTAAAACCTGCAATAATATCGCTCTTTAGACAATATATGTATATGAATATGCTCCCAGATATTTTAATTATTATACGATTTATGGTATTATGTTTAAAAATATTTCATTCGATTTTTGAACTTACACTTTAATTAATAAGATTAATATATTACTATATATTATAAAACAAAAACCCCTGGGTCTGTCTGTCTGTTCGCGAAAAACTGAAAATCTACTAAACGGATTATCATGCGGTTTCTTTCATAATTAGACAGACTGATTCCTGAGAAATTTTAAAATGTATAAGTTATTATAGTTATAAGTAAATTGCTTGAAATATGATGATCATTGTTGAGAATGTCCGAATAACTCAAGCCGCCTGGAAGCTTTCATCGAAAACGTTGCCTGATTAGACTTAAAGCACAGTATAGTAATATATACAGTATTGTAACTCGGCCGTATCTTTTAAATAAATGCCTACAGTGCTACGTGGTGCTACAGCGTGCTACAGCCGCACGCTACGTAAACTGCGAAAAAAAAACTGTCACTGCGGCACAGTCGCGACTGTACGCGTCCCGAGCATATCCCGAGATCGAGGCGCGTAGACATAGCTCGCGCTTCATCCGTTTGTATGAAATTGGAGTACTGTATATATTACTATACTGTGCTTAAAGGTCCTATTCCTGATTCCTATAAAATATAATAAAACATAATATACATAATAACATAATAAAAAAAATATGATTAAATTATTTCTCTTTTATAGGTCTACAAGTAAAAAAAAACGTGATCCGATATATCTGTCTTCTAAGAATAGCTTACTATACACATTTTAACTTTTAAAAAATATTATATTTAGACGGATACAGCATTAATCCTTATCAAATGAATCTTTTTATAATACTGTACGATAATAAAGTGTTAAATTACTATTTACATATCTTATATAGCTACGACAAAAAAATATTAAGGCATAATATGGTCTAATACCTGTGAGAAGCTGGGACGGGTCACTAATGTGATATAAATATATTTAGCGGATCAGCCTCGCCTGTCGCAACGAATACAACATTATCCTATAATTAATGTTGCTAAAAGTTCTCAATGATAACTATCTTATCGTACCTTGTTCGATTAATTACTTCCGAAAATTGATAACCAATATATCGATAACGGTGTACGCTTTGTCACTGAAATAATGAAAAAGTTACCTCTAAGAATAAAACAACCTGTTAACCTGTCGGGGACCTTGTTAATATCCTATTGTACACCACGCTGCTCCGCTGCGGGTTAGCGGATAATTTCCCTATCATGAGTAACGATCGTTATCAGGTGTCTATGATAACAACCGGAACCGATGGCTTTACGTGCTCTCCGAGGCACGGTGAGGAGACCCATAAGGATATACACCCTGACCGGAAACAAATATTTGTACAAATACAAATATCTGTCCCAGGACGGAATCGAATCCACGACCGCCGGCGCGTGGATTTGACGCAACTACCACTACACCCGAACAGTCGTCAACTGTATACTTAGTAACCCCTAAAACAAAGTGTAATCTCATAAATAATCAACACTAAAGAATGTTCCGACTTATTTTGCTAAATTTTGTATGAAGGAAATCATTTAGAATATCCACCAATACTTCACGGTCACCTGAGTTATATGTATGTATATTCAGAGTTCAAATATGGACTGCGGAGTAAGGGTGTTGGTACACCGTCTAACAAAAAAGAAAAAAAAGAAAAATAAATACGCAAATAAGCCTGAAAACCACGAAGATGTCAGTTCAGACAATTAAACAAGTTCAAAAAATATTCTATGATCTAAAACATAAAATTATCTTGTTAGAGTAATATACAGACTAAAGAAAAATAACAAATTTTAAGCTTGATAATAAATTTAATAAGAATAAAACATATTATGCTTTTCTCCTTCAACATGAACTTAATATGACTATTCAAAATCTCAAAAAATCGTCTGTTATTTCACTAATAACCTTTTACACAAGATGTGTAGCTATTTTTGAACTACGATGGAGTTTTAATTTTACGAGTACATACTTTGGCTATCCGGAATTCCGGATTGCTAACCACGAGAATATGTCATCATTAAATGACAATTACCAAACTTCTAAATATTTTATAATAATAATCTACATTCATATGCGACTTTGTTAAGCATTTCTCAATTAAAGTCATAAGAAATTAGAACATTTTTTTTTTTTTACAAAATAAACTCCTCACGTTCAACGGCATGCATTCGTGTAAAATCCTTTATCTAGTTCAAAAACAAACAAAACATTAGCATAAATATGGTTCCTAGACAAACTTCTGTGGGGCCTATAAAAACATTTTTGTTATAAACGGGGATAGTACAACAGCCAATTTGTGTGACCACTGCACCAACCCATATACGTGATATACTATATTATATATGTATGTATGTACTATATTATATATGTATGTATGTATTATATATGTATATTATATATGTATATAAAACTCATCTCATATACATTTCAAAAATATTTCTTTTTCTTTACATTTGACTCTAGATTACTCACGACTATTACTTCGGATAATCGATCTAATCTTCTCTTTAATGGTTTTAAATTAAATTAAGCATGGTTGTTAACTTTTCTAATAATTCAATCGCCTAAATGAATAGTACAAGGATATTCCCAACGGTCATTAATTCTTGGGTACAACTCACAAACGAGAAACTCCCTATCGTTAGAACACCAGTAAATGAGTTTCATACATCTCGCTAGTCACCGGCTACTGCTGTACTCTTGCTTAATGTTCCACATGTTTTACAGGCTACTATAACATTTATAGCTTTTTTATAGATAAGTAGACAATAAAGTACTGAAAATACGTTTTTTATATGTGGATGTGGAAGAATAACAACAATTTGATTTATCGTGTTACATATTAAAAGCCAGCAAACGAATAAACGAGTCACCTGATGCTTTGATCACCGTCACCTATGAAGCACCAAAAGAGCTACAGCACGTATGCGATGGTAGTTTTAACAAAAATATAGACGAATAAGTCTAGGCAGTGGAAACAAGGACATAAGGGGAAATTATAGGTAGATTATAGGCCATTAACTTGTTATAAGTTGTACTGTATCAGCCTGTAAAAAACCCACTGCTGGAAGAAGGCCTCATCTCCATATCGAAGAAGGATTAGAGCTTAATCCACCATGTCGCACGCTGCGGGTTGGCGGATAATTTCTCTACCATGTAACGATAATTATCAAGTGTTTATGATAACAATCGGAACCGACGACTTTACGTAATCTCCGAGGCATGGAGGGGAGACCCACAAGCACATATACCCAAACCAGAAACAAATATTTGTATAAATAGTGTCTGCCCCGAGTGGGAATCAAATCCGCGACCGCTGACGTTAAGGCGTACGATTACACTAAAACGGTTGTCCGTAAAAAAAATACTTTATTGTATAAGTAGGTATTTGTAATTATTAAGACAAAAAAAAGACGGGATGTTTACCATATTTACCATGTTTACCATGGAGCATACTCGTAATCATGGCAAGAGCCGAAATATCGGGAACCTTTTACGTCTTAATAAATGTTATTGATAATGACAGTTTATAATTTTTATAAAACTCTCATTAGATAACAATTTTAAAAAGTTTTTGAAACTTCATACATAACTGTATATTAAATCCCAATAAAGAGAAGTAAAATAAATATCACCAGAATTCATGTATTTCCTTAAAATCTTAATACAATTGTCTACTACGAATTTTTACGCCCTCAGGAGAGCTTCAAAATATTAACAGAAATATGTTTCCTCGAATTTTTCTTCATTTAGGGAGTTTCATTTTTTAATATACTATACCCGTAATTCAATAATATAAACGTGAAAATTTGTTATTTATAACGTTTTACTGCTCATAAACATTGATTATATATTATCCCCTAAGGATACGAAATTCATGGCGATGAAATTCGTAATATATATATTCTATCAAAAATTTAAATCACTTTCTCTTTACGAAAATATTTTCTTATTTTTTCAGCGAGAGTTTATATGTATACAAAATTTTTTGTATGTATAAAAAAATAATAATATCTAAAGGAGTTTAAGGAATATTATTATTTAAATGAATTCATAAACCGTTATAAGAATCGATGCATTTAAAACATTTCATTATTTTTGCCGATACTTCGATGACCATTTATTACTTCTTAAAGGAATGGATAACTAAGATTTCGTTTAGTGAACATGTCATCATGGAATAAGATTAATAAGCCTTCCAAATACTTGTCGGACTCTAATACCAAGAATTACATATCCTATCTTAAATGTTTAACACAGCATGTTTTGTTAGATCGAGCTGAAAACACCAAAACACGACGATTCTTACTCGGTTAAATCTTCTAGAATTTTAATCTTTTATGTATTTTTATTCGGCCGTAGTTTTATATATATATATATATATATATATATATATATATATATATATATATATATATATATAAGTAAGTAATGTTTAAATATCAACATACTATGGTTTTCAGAGTAATAGACATATGACAGGCGAACGGACAAGCGGATAGAAAGTGGATTTTTAATAAACGTACAATTGGCATTCTTTGGCAGATTAATATCAAATCCTTGTCCCAATTAGGAAAAAACATTTTGGACCAACAAGTATTAAAAATTTGTTACAGTAAAGACAAATTCAGGGTACAGGCCCTTGCTACTCTTCAGATCGGAGAGGGGAGAGTCAGGATGAGCCCCCAAATGAAATATCTCGGGCTCATCCTGGACGGAGGGTGGACCTTCGGCCCACATTTCGCGATGGTGGGACCGAAGGTCGTCAAGGCGGCGAGTGCGCTGGGCAGACTCCTCCCGAACCTCGGAGGACCCAGCGCCGCCTGCAGGCAGCTGTACTCCGGAGTCTGCCGGAGTATGGCGACGTACGGTGCCCCGGTTTGGGCGGATCGCCTCACCGCGAAAAATAAAGCGGCGCTTCGTGCTGCGCAGCGAACAATCGCGGTGAGGGTGATTCGGGGGTACCGTACGATATCGTGGGCTGCAGCTACTGCTCTAGCCGGCGACCCCCCGTGGGAGCTCGTGGCGGAGGTTCTTGCCGAGACCTACTCATACGTCTCGGGTAGGAGGGCTCTTGGTGAGAACCCTACGTTGGACGGGATCCTGCGGGTACGTCGGATGGGGCAGGAAGCGCTTATGCGGAGGTGGGGGGAGGACCTGGCGGGGCAGCCGTACGGCACACGCGTAACGGCTGCCATTCGCCCGGTCCTTGAGCGGTGGATGCGTCGAAAACGCAAGCCCCTCACCTTCCGTCTGACGCAGGTTCTCACCGGGCACGGTTGCTTTGGTGACTACCTGTGCCGGACGGCCCAGAGGGAGCCGACGACTGAATGTCACGATTGTGGCGCGGCGGTGGACTCCGCCCAGCACACCCTCGAGGTGTGCCCGAGATGGGCGGCGCTGCGTCAAAGTCTGACGTCGGTCCTCGGAGGGGACTTGTCGCTCCCGAGCATTATCATCGCGATGCTCGGCGACGACGAGTCCTGGAAGGCGATGGTCTCCTTCTGAGAGACAGTAATGTCCCAGAAGGAGGCCGACGAGCGGGTGAGAGAGGAGGCCGCCGACGTGGCCTCCATCCGCGGGCGACGAATGGGAGTGCGTAGGAGGCGCTACTTAATGCGCCTCCAGTAACGCCCCTGTGCCCGTATCGGCCCGGGATGGGAACCCGGTCCTGCTAGATACGGCGTCGTCGGGACTGTTCAGAGGTGAGCCGGACAGTCCCCATGGAGGAGAAGTCTGGCCTTTTCGCCGAGGCCAGCCTGTCGCTGGAGGGATCCTGTTGCCTGCAGATCCGGGACCCTCCAACTAAAGCGGCTGAAGGCTCCCGCAGGGGTTTAGTACGGTATTGCACTCCCAAAGTGCCGAGTCCGACATAGGTCTAGGACTGCCGACCCGGGCATCCTGGATATCATCCGTAAATGGATTCCCCTGCGACAAAAAAAAAAAAAAAAAAAAAAAAAAAAAAAAAAAAAAAAAAAAAAAAAAAAAAAAAAAAAAAAAAGGGTACAGGCCCCTTAAAACCGATAATCACAATTCTATTTCAAATTAAGTTTTCTATATTCTAAGTTTAAATCTATATATTAGAATGATTTACGATTTAAAAAAATATTTTCTTACCTAACAATTTAAACTTCATTTTCTGACTTTAATATGATTGTATCAATATCAATTTTTTTTAAGATTTCGCAGAAAATCAAAAACATTAAATCAGTCAGAGTTTTATTGTTTGAATACGTTAACTACGGAATTGACCACTGCAATATGAAAAAGATTTTCCTTTAGACAAAGCCAAAAATTCCTTCCTCTCCATCCACCATGATTCGTACAGAATCAAAAGTAAAATTCATTCTAAGAAGGATATATAGTATATACATAGCTGATTTCTCTATATTTAAGTTTCAAGTACCTAAACTCTGTATGTAAATTGCCAAAGTCAATAGAGCACAAATAAAGAATAGCTCTATTCTATTCAACCTCATTGTCATTCCAGTTATCGTGCAACTAAGCTCTACGTCCGCTTGAAATGTGCATATGGAATTTGAATGTATAAATCTTTTCAAAAGTATAAAATTATAAGCTTAAAAAAAGGATATTTTCAAACTAGTCTTTACTATTTAAATTAATTATTTTTACGCAATGTTTTGTCTAAATTGCTTATTAATGGTAAATTAAATACATACATGATATTTTTTGTAAAGATGACATGAAAAGAAAACACGGAAGTGTACATGAAAATAGAATTTATGACTTGAACATTTGACATAGAAATTATGACTTGTCGTCGACATAAAATGTTAAATGACTAACAACGAAATAATCGTTTTGTTGTTAACATTTATATGACACATTTATTTATTTTTGTCGAGAGAAACTAAGACCTACATGTAGGACATTGGAAAAATTTCTAATGTCTCGCAAGTAACGTTTTCCAATGCAATAATATCTGTATTTAATACGCGTGTTATAAATTATAATCTCAACAACACTGATCAATCTCCTTCGTTTATCCATGTCACGTGACATTAGCGAAATCATCTCTGATTTTGGCGTGATAACGTCTAGTAAATTGATGAAAGCTATCGGGTATTTTTTCAAAAATGACGCTATTTTGTCACGTGTCGCGAGCGAGCGAGAGCGCATAACAAGCGATAGAGAGGCACGATCAGTTCGACTTATGACGCATCTCACTTACACTCCATCGGACCGCGTTCGAGTATATCAATTCTACATCTATGTTTTCTTATGACGTTATCACGTAAAAACTATCGTCCGTAAACCGACTTTACAGACAACCATTTTTTTTAGCACCAATAAAAGTTATTAAGTCAAAGGAATGAAATAAGGTTTTGTGATTCTAAGTTGTAAGATACGAAGCTAGGAAAAAGGTTTGGAACATAAGGTTGTAGACGTTCCTTGCGAGTTTAATACCCTTTCTGATTGACATTTACGGCAACTGTTGCTTCTGGACAATAATGCTTTCTAATAGTGAAAGAAAAGGAAACGAACCTTTCCTTTCTAACCGATTTCAAAAAAGTATGAGTTTCTTTATATTTGCCTGTATATATATATTTTATATACATTCGCCGACCTTTTCATGAAATGTGAACCAATTTTTAATAATATTAATATTTTTGTATTTGAATTTTAATCATCGATAATAATAACAAATATTTAGAATTCAGACAATTCGTAATAATAGAAGAATCCACGTTCTGTTGTTAACATTTATAATTATGACACATTTCATTATTTTTGTCACGGGAAACTTAGACCTACATGTAGGATATTAGAAAATTTTCTAATGTCTTTCTTATCTTCACTGGTGTCTAAAAAATATCAGAAGCGAATTTATTAGTAAATAATATGACCAATAATCCCGTAGCAAAATACCAGTTTTGATGGAAATGCTTATTTTAATATCGCGTTTTTATTAATACAGCAAATTTAACTTTGTTATAATCGACATACCATTAAAACCACAAAGCAAAACAGCATATAACAGAAGTAAGTTAAAGTGAACAAGTTACATAAATACAGCAACAAAAAGACCTGATTGAGCTGTTACGAATCGCGCCCAACTTTTATACGTTCGTCAACCTTATTCAAACGAGCCACACCTTTCATTAGACGTCCAAAGGCTTTGTCCTTTGAGGAAATGCCTGAATCTACTTCGGAATGGGTGTACTTTAATATAAATAAAAGAAAGGAAAAAGCCGGTTGCTTCTGATTTTTTTTATCGTTTTCTCTTTGTAAATTTTAGTTTCTTCTTTTGGTTTAAATTTTATAGAAAATTGTGTTGTGTTTTGTTTTAAAACTATATTTATAAAATATATATTATACCGATAAATAATAACTATCTAGTAATATTATTTTCATAGTTTAGCGCCACTATCCTCCCACATCTTTGTCATTTAAATAATCTACATATAGAACTACAGAGTAATATATAATAATATATATCTATTAAAAAAGGTTTTAAAATAAACTTTATAATATTACTTGATAATTATATTTTTAATATAATAAATTACTTTATTTATAGGCAATTGTAGTATTGTGGGATTTTATGATACATATATGCGTATACCTTAGCCTAAATCTACATGAAGCTCATGTAAAACGAATATTTTATTGTTGATTTTAGGGAATTGTAAAAAAAACCAAATATATGTCTATAATTCCAATAAATAATACAAGTTTTATTAGTTAAATAGTCAAACAATAACCACTGTGACATTGTTATAATGTTACCATCTAAAATTATCATGATTAATTTTATTCGCTTTCATGTGTTCGACAGTTCGACTACATATTATATGCTACCCTCATTTACTTCGTAAACATATTATTCTAGACGTTCCCCTACAGGAAACGCTAGAGGAAATACATGTTTACAATTCATGGCTACTGTTTCGCAAAGATGAGTCATAGCTACATCACGTGTAGCCTATATTTCTTCTTAACAAAGGAGCTTTTTAATATCAAAAGATTTATATAAATCAGATGTTTGTAATATTATTATAGAATTATCGATTTTGTCGTATACACTTAGTACACAGTACTGACCACAAAATTAGTATTTTTTCTATACCTAAGTTGCCTAGTCTTTTCGTTAATGATGATTATGAAGATGTAATCTTACTACACGTAGGCCTTCCGCATATCTGGGGGCGCCTATTTTCACTTTTCAGTCGTGAGTATTAAGACGTATAGTCCGCGCGCGAGCTCATTAGATGTTGCACTATTGGACGAATGAAACGTCGGAATGAAAACGAAAAATTCTCTCTTATTACGAACTTAAGCTGAACTAGTCCCTCTATCTGACAATAGGTATATAGAAGAATAGAAAATTCCAGCTAAATAGCTCTGCCAATACTGTTCTCTTATATTTAGGCGAATTTTACTCATTTAATTAAAAGTCTACAACGGGTTTTATCGCATTTATCGGACCATTATCGGACAATCAGAATTATTCGAACATGGTGGGTGTTCTCAGTTCCCCCAAGACCGTGGACGCTATAAAGGGTCCTAAACGTCGGGAAATAATTTAAAAAAATCGTTAAACTGTAAAGCTTTTTAAATAAACGCGATAAAATCAGTTGTATACTTTTAATTAAATAGCTTTGCCAAGATACTCCACTACGAATTGGTGTATGTCTTGGATGTCCATTTTCCCGAAAATAAGGGTTTTATTCTGATTTTTTTTTTCAATTATATCCAAGAACCTGATTTTTTTTAAAGACATTATACGCTAAGAACTCATTGGTGTTAACTCAAGTTTTAATGCACAAAATTTTTAAGCTTTTAACTATTTAACTTTAAACAAAGAAACATTCGAATGTTTGTAAAAATGAAGAAAAATATTCTTATATATTGTACCTTATATAATCAATAAAAGCGATGGCTAGAAATAAATAATAAATAAATAAATATGTTTAACACACACACAAGGTCGTCTATTCCTAAGGTAGTCAACTTAATGTCCGTGTTTTAGGTAACAGCCGACTGATATACTTTTTTTTTAAATAAATATACCTACATATAAATAATACATATATAATATATAAATAAACATATATTACACCCAGACTCGGGGCGGGAATCGAACCCACAACCCTTGGAGCAGAAAACATGGTCACTGCAAACTGCGCCAACGGGTCAGTCAAGAAAATGACCAGAAGTAAAGATTAACCACATAGATTAAAAGTATATTAGTAAGACTAGTAAATACTAAAAAACTATAATTCATTCTGCAATATTATTATACCTTAGTTATAATGTAATAAAAGTTAAG
The DNA here is from genome assembly GCA_036937285.1 of Euphydryas editha. Lineage (NCBI taxonomy): Eukaryota > Metazoa > Arthropoda > Insecta > Lepidoptera > Nymphalidae > Euphydryas > Euphydryas editha. The sequence continues at coordinate 5,497,399 of JAUPFZ010000008.1, forward strand.
AAAAAAAATTTATTTTCAATAAAAATTCTACAAATGCCACAACACGAATCATTATATCAATCAAATATATATATATATATATATATATATATATATATATATATATATATATATATATATATATATATATATATTTCTACTAAAAAAAATCTAAATCCGTTATAGAGCTGTACGATCAAACGATTTCATGAATATGGTGATTGAACATCGTCTGAACTATTTGAATCGATTATTATTGAAGAGTCTGATTCGTATACCCTCAGTTCCCGAATCTCAAGTTAAAGGATTTGTCCTGCGTTATCATGATAATTCACGTAACATAAATCGCATCGCGTCTTTTCGTTTCCTATCGTCTTTGATCACAAAGCTAGAAAAATTGGTTACTTTGAAGCTTGATACGTTGAAACAATGCGTCAAAACTTATTTAGTCCATTGAAATGTTACATTTTTTAGGCCTTACCTTGCGTTTTTTAGAGGACGCAATTTTATTTTTTTGATGTGTAGGGGGGGTCAGTGTAAAGCTAAAACCAAGTTTGTGGGGTCGCCACTCTTGTCCCACGGCCGCCATCTTGAAAATAAGGGTTGAAATGGTTTTTACAATATATCTCTTAAACTATTTATCTGATAAAAAAAAAACTTAACATTTTTTGTTGCAAATTAAATTCTCTACAACTTTGGTCCAGTAACTTTTTGTCGTAGAACTATAAATAAAAAAGTTATAAGCGAAAATGTTCAGAAATTCGAGAAAATAATTTAAATTTTTCGATATAACTTTTTTTTAATCATTTTACGAAAAAATGATATCAGACCATTTTTGTAGATCGTTTTTTGAGGCACAACTTTTATATAAAACATTTTTTCATTAAGTCAATAGCTAAGGTTATACAGCGCCCTGAAGTTACTTATTTTTCAGTACTCTTAACTATACATAATTATATTATACGTGTGTACTAACAATGTGTCATCAGTTATTGTTTTTTTTTCTTTTTTGTTATAATTTTTTTAATTATTAATTTTGCAATATTATTAATAATTAATTATTAATAATTATTAGCGTTTGCGCCGCACGAAAAAGCACCAGTCGATACAATAACAAATCTAACTTTATTATACTTCTTAAAACTATATTCTCGGAAGCAGGTTTCACTGTTGACCAAGCAGAATCAGATGCAGACACTCTTATCGTTCGCTCTGCTCTTGCTGCATCTCCATTATTCAATACCGTTACTGTTGTAGCTGAAGATATTGATATATTGATATTGCTCACAGCACTTGGTAGAAAACAAGCAAATGTATTTTTTTTAAACCATCAAAAGGACGAACAGCAGAACAATTATATAGTGCTTCAGGTTTTATGTACGGAGATGTAATTACGGATAACTTGCTGTTTCTTCATGCTTTTTCAGGATGTGACACAACTTCAGCTCCTTACAATATCGGTAAAATGAAATTTGTGAAAACCCTGGAAAAACATTTAGAGTTTGCAAGTGGAACGGCTTTGTTTCTCAACAAGAGAGTTGACCCTGTTTTGCTCACTGTAATTGGAGAACGTTTTTTTATCTCTGTATACGGTGGTAATAAAGACGATAATTCTCTTGACAGCCTTAGATACAAACAATTCGCCAAGTCAGTGACAAAAAGTACATTTAACTTATCTTCACTTCCTCCAACACGAGACACAGTTCGTTTTCATGCTTTCCGAGTCTACCGTCAGGTCGTCGTGACTTGGTAATAATATTGATCCTGAAGACTGGGGCTGGAAAAAATTTGAAAAATTATTGATGCCAGTGCAGAACTCTAAACCTCCAGCACCCCCTGAGCTTCTAAAAAAGTACACACGTATAATACATGTATAGTGTTAAGAGTACTAAAAAACAATACTCACTTCGGGGCGCTGTAAAACCTTAGATATTGACTTAATGAAAAAATGTTTTATATAAAAGTTGTTCCTCAAAAACGATCTACAAAAATGGTCTGATATCATTTTTTCGTAAAATGATTAAAAAAAGTTATATCGAAAAATTTAAATTATTTTCTCGAATTTCTGAACATTTTCGCTTATAACTTTTTTATTTATAGTTCTACGACAAAAAGTTACTGGACCAAAGTTGTAGAGAATTTAATTTGCAACAAAAAATGTTAAGTTTTTTTTTTATCAGATAAATAGTTTAAGAGATATATTGTAAAAACCATTTCAACCCTTATTTTCAAGATGGCGGCCGTGGGACAAGAGTGGCGACCCCACAAACTTGGTTTTAGCTTTACACTGACCCCCCCTACACATTAAAAAAATAAAATTGCGTCCTCTAAAAAACGCAACCCCAAATGTAACTTTTCAATGGACTAATTAACATCTCGCGGTTTTACCCGTATAACTTACAATTCCGAAGGAATGTTGCAATAAAAAGTAATCTGTTTATTTCATAATAGTGAATATAATATATAGATATGAATAAAAATAATATAAGCAGTTCCCAAATGTAAATGTTTTTTGCAGCGCCTGGAAAATGAATCTAAGTTTATAATATATACATGCGTGCAATGTAAAATTATGTGTACAGTTAGATAACAAATAAAGAATTTGATTTTGAATATAATTCTAGATCTTTTACTATCTACGTACCAAGTTTCATTGCAATCGGTTCAACAGTTTTTGTGTAAAAGAATAATAAACATCCATCCAAACTTTTGCATTTTTAATATTAATAGTAGGTAATGCCGTACAAACAAATTATTTTTGGTTATAACAATAACGATCAACATGAATAGTGGGGTAATGCTACAGATATTGAGACTGTATTTATTTTACAAAAAAAGGGCTATTCGCAGCATTTACGATCTTGGAGCTCGAGTACTACGGAATGTTTTTCCAAAGGTAGACAGATTAGAAGGTAGAGATATTAACAATTGCGTCGCAATATATTTATAACAATATTTTATATATTCACCAGAATATTTATTGTTTCGAAATAAATAGATATAATCGCAATGTAAACACTAGAAGGAATAATAAAATTGTAACTCCAAATTTCCGACTACGCATAGTAAATGCCTCCTTTCTGGGTTATGATATTCGCATATATAATAAAAACCCACAAACAATTTTAGAATTGTCTCAACATAAATTTAAAGATTTCATTAAAAAAAATTGATAAAGCGTATTATTCGGTGCAGGATTATTTAGCTGATAAAGATGGACTTAGTGGCGCTGTATTTCATGCAAGATATTACTAATTTTGTACTAAAACACAGTTTATATAATATTTTTTTCAAAAGAGTAACTGCGGAGTTTCTTGCCGATTCTTCTCTGCAGAATCTACATTCCGAATCGGTGGTAGCTTTACTTTTACAAATAATAATAATGAACGGAACTGAAAATGTATGGTAGCTTAGACTGAACAGACGATCTGAACGGTTTCAGCCGCCGTGTTGTGACATTTGATATTAATACAGTTTCAATTATAATTATATTTTTATATATATATATATATATAAATATATATATATATATATATATATATATATATATATATATATATATATATATATAAAATCTTTGTTGGCCTATCTAAGTAAGAATAGCTTTTTTTAAATAGGTATTACTTGTTATAATAACTTTGATAATAGGTTACTGCAGTGTTATGGTGATAATATAGTCTGGGTGTGTATCGTCCGGAAACACACACAACACAAACATACTATGTGCGTTTGCGGACCCCAAACACAGGATCATTTGCTACTGGATCCGATGATTATTATAGGTATTAAGGGAAACTTTTAGTTGGAAAACATGGAAACAAGCACGAGCACTACGACTCATATAAGACCAGTAACTATAGATATAAGACAAGTTCAACAGTTTAATTCGTTTGAAACCACAGAGTAGTTACATCCAGTGGTATACACTTATATAACGGTGAGTTGGTCTTTGCCTACATTTGCATTTTGTTATTCAATCTGCTTTTAAAAGCAAAATGGAAATTTTCATAAGAGCTACAATGTTTACCACTATACTATATTGTACTGTGGGAACTATCGCAGATTGAAACGCGAGCATTCAGTGCTAATTTTGAAAATTTATTTCGTACTCTACGGTGAGAAAATACTTGATAAGAAAACCAACATATCTCGACAAAAAATTTAAAACATGAACGCAATAATTCACAGTAGTACACGTGGTGGAAAATGCTCCCAATCTTTCTCTATAATAGAAAATAGGAAATAGTAGTATTGTTCAACTGTGGAATATATGTATATATTGCTGAATAGTTCGTCAGATATTTGTGCCAAAACACTTACAAAAGAATGTTCAATACGGAATGAATTTTATTTGCTTTAGATGGATAATAAAACTTTATTTTTCATTCTCTTTCCTGTTTACCATTTTACAATACGTAATGTTTATATATATAGACTTCGTTGAAATCATTTATAATAATTTGTTGTTACTCATAAAATTCGAAGCAATAGCCTTCATTCATTTCAACTTTTAAGACTGTTTATTCCCTCTCCTAAATATATAGCCACATTATATATAATATAATAATACTTTAAGTTTTTTTTTATATTTAATTATCAAATACAGAAAAAAACAATATTTACAAATTTATAATTCTAGGTAGCAAAAGAAAACCATTAGGGTTTGTACAATGCTACTATTTTCTTTTTTTTATAGTACAATGTAAAATTAAAAAAATATATATAATTTTAGTTGCTAAATTAAGACTATTGCAATATAATTATACAATAAACTATTTTTTTTATTTTTCTTCTAAATTTAACAATAAATATAATAATTAAATAAAATAATTTAATAATAAACTATTTTTTTTATTTTTCTTCTAAAGACTTAGTCAATAGGTAGTACATTTTAAGTTTTTGTTTAATATTATTTTTTTTATACATTCAACTAAATCAGATGGTAGTGAATTTAATAAACGAGGGATTATGTAATTGGCCGTTCTCTCACCATATAAATTGTTGGCACGAGTTGTGTTGAGTTGGTTTTTCGCTACGGCCCGTGTAAATGTAGGGTGTACAACACGCTGTCTAAATTTAGTTTTCTAGAAATTTTCTTTTAAAATAGTATACTGAAACTTATGTTGTATTGGTAATACTTTACAATAAGTAAAATATGCCATTTCGTTGTCATGAAATTCAGTCCTAATTTTCTGTGAGACAATGTTTTTTAATATTCTTAGTTGTAATTTATAAATTTTATTCAGATTACTGCTGTAGGTGCGACCATAACTACTGAGGCCATATTGGATATACGAGTCAGCGAGAGCATAATAAAGTAACAATTTAATTTTGAATGGGATTCTGTTTTTTAAAATGATAATGTTAACCAAAAATTGTCTTAATTTGTCACATACGCGATCTATATGTGAGCTCCATGAAAATTTGCTGTCTATCATCAGACCCAGGTACATTTGCGAATTAACAACTTCAACAGCTGAGCAAGCACAGTTATTTTTATCTTTGGTATGCAAACAACTATGATTATGAGCAATCAATTTGGTTGTCATAGTTTTTCGTTGGTGTGGTGATTTTATTATTAGAAGTTTAGTTTTGTTTACATTAAGAACAATTCCTACATCATGGCACCACTGTATCAATGCGTCGAAGTCATATTGTAACTTCTTTTTGGCCTCCTCAGGATTACTATCAGCCACCATGAGACACGTGTCATCAGCGAATTGATAACATGTACACTTTTATACAGTTACTCATTTCGTTTACATAGGACAAGAAATGGACTGGACCAAGTACCGATCCTTGAGCTGTACCGACTGTCACATTGATGTGGCTACTTAATGTTTCATTAATTTTTACGGTGAATGTTCTATTTTGTAAGTAATTTTCACACCATTTCAATAAAGGTCCTCTTATACTGCAGTTATCTAGTTTTTTTATTAATTTCTCGTGATTTAGAGTGTCGAAAGCTCGTGAAAAATCAAAAAAAAGAGCGAGTACCGTTTTTTTACTATTGAGAAGTTCGTTCACATCATCAGTAAATGCAGACAATAAGTCTATAGTTCCTTTTCCTTTTTGAAAGCCAAATTGATTCTCGGATATTATCATGTTTTTACTGTAGAAGTTACTAATCTGTTCACAAATAAATTTTTCGACTATTTTGTCAATTGACGAAAGTAGCGTTATGGGTCGATAATTAGAATAATCGTCGTGTTTACCTTTTTTGTATAAAGGTCTTACACATCCAATTTTTAGTTCATCTGGGTAAATTCCAGTTTTTATACTGCAATTAATTAGATTTGCAATAACAGAAGAAATCTGCTCGCCCGCGTATTTAATATCAGATATCCTTATATTGTCATATCCTGGTGCTTTATTGGTATTCAAATTTTGTATTATTTTGTGAATTTTGTCACCTGTTGCATTTTGAAATAATATACTGGAATCAGCAGGGTGACAATAAGATTCAGGATCTAACAGAGATGTACTGCATTGAGGAACAACATCTTAAACGACTAATTAACTAATTAATAAACTAATTTAATTGCTTAAAGGCTGACCTTAGTATCAACGAACCTATTAGAGGACCAATTCAAATACCTAATAGCTTTTGTGGAAATCTGCTTTTTAATGATGATTTAAAATCTCACGCTATACCATATTATATTAGCATTACACATCGTCGCACGTTTAGTGCAGCCATACCCTAAGAATCTGTTCGTAGCCCATTGCATCTCTTCTGCATCGATTACTGTTCCTGTTTCAATTACAGATGATAACTGGAATATATTTACAAATTGTTATACAACCTAAACCTAACCTAAGAAATTAAACTAAGACGACAATACATCACGATACAAGCTTGGGTCTGCCTAAGCCAGGGATGGGCAAACTACGGCCCGCGGGCCGGATCCGGCCCGTTAGAGGTTTTAATTCGGCCCACCGAGCGTTTTTAAAAAAAAAATTTAACATCAAAAATTCAAATTATATTATATTTTTTGGATTAAAATATTTTATCTACACTTAAAACATAAAAATCTCGTACTTTTTATAAAAATACTGCTAAGGCGACAATTTTTTAATGTGAAAAAGTATTAAATATATATATATAAGTTTCTACAAAACAATGTTTTAAAACCTTTAGTCCAGTAGCCTTGCCCTGAATGTTATTAATTGACCGGCCCGCGTCAAGAATTTTTTTAATTTACCTGCCCGCGATCAAAAAAGTTTGCCCACCCCTGGTCTAAGCGGTGAAGAAAAAACAATATGCGTATATAAAATAAATGCCTATTAAAAATATCTGCAACAGAAAACTATTACAGCGTGTGATCATGTTATTACGTGTAACTGCCTGCGAATTGAATTGGCCAACAGACATACCTATGCCGTACCTTACTATTGACAGTAAATGCTACTGGAGCTGGAATTTAGGCTACGTTACTCAATAAACTGAGTAAATTTAATACTAATATAACAATGTTAAACTGACGCTGACTGAACTGACGCATCCTATATAAATTCAAGATAATGTTATATAATTTATTTATCTAATAGCCTTGATCGTACTTATTATAAGGAAAAGGAAAAGTTGAAAAAAAAAGTTGAAAAAGAATAGAAAACGTCAAGAACAATAAATATAAAATGCAAGTAAAAATACTAAAAATAATCATTATAATTACAGCTAAACAAAACTAATGAATTAGGTCCGATAAAACATTGAAAAACCTATTCAAAATCGATACAGATTTGTAACTATTAAAAGAAGATGTTTTCTACGACAATCTCTTAAAGAAAACAAAATATCCAATACAAACGCTAGCACCGACAACAAACACACTTCAGACCAAGCGATCGTGAAAACTATATTGCGATAAAATAACTGGGTAGGTACTTACTTTCAGCTCATACTATTCCTCCTATTTTGATTCGAAAATAAATAATAATAATAAACGTCTCACACTCAACGGCCCCCAGTAGGATGTGAATCCTGTGTCGGGGGTCCGGAAACACACACAATACACAAACACAAACGACCAGACCACGAAAAACATCTGTATGGCCTATACAAATATTTGTCATGTGCGGGGATTGAACCCGCGACCGCTAGCGCATCAGCCAGTTGCTGTGACCACTGCGCCAACGCATCGTAAATAATTGACTTGAAGAAAAAACTAGATAACTTCCAACTAACTACGTTAGATACTTAAAAGTCTTATCATATTTATTTATTTATTGACATTGATATTTATCGTTTGTTGTTGGTCATTTTCAGTTCCAGATATTTTGGCACTATTTCAAGTGCTCTGGTTACAGCTGCACCGTAAAAGTCCATGAAATGACCATAAAAATAAACATAAAAATTTACACACCTATACAAAATAGTAACAATAAAGGAATTCACTTATTAATTCCTATAATTTATGGTTGCCTACTCTTTAATTATTATATTCCTTATATTATTTTATAGTAGGAAAATCATTATTTACATAATATTAAATATGTCTATCGTAGTTACAACAATTCTGGTGCGAAAGTTCTTATTATTGGCGACGAAAAAGAAAATTTCAACTATAGGTATGTTTATAGATAATATTTTTTTAGATATTTCGATGATTCTTTCGTTAAATTTAATTCATCGTTGGAATCGTGTTTTTATATTTATTTTTTTATGCATGGTTACACCGTAATGTTTTTTCGCTTTATCTGAGGAACTACTTATTTTTCCGGTATAAAAGGTAACCAGCGTGATTTCCAGCGTCGTTTTCGAGTTCCTAATTGTTTTGTACGTGCATATCATTTCAAACTCAAGCCTGAGCTGGCTCACACAATACACTAATTCACTTTCGGATTCTTTAAATTAGTAAGAATACAACTCGACTCGATACAGACAGACAACAACTTTTTTAATAAATAAGTCTGTAACTTTGTCGGGTCGTAATTTTTCAATATTAATATACATTCGTTCTTATAATATTGTTTCCATATTTTATTTTAATAAATTGTAAATTCAATTTTGCCATCTGAATAGTGATTTATAAATGAAACATAAAGTTTTATTAGTTTTTAAAGATAGACAACTTTTAATGTAAAATAAATAAAGTACATTTTCAATACTTTTTAAGTGTTAATAACTTAATATTTTTTATATTAAACTAGCGGCCCACCCCGGCTGCGTCCGGGTTTACATGTATGTACCTAAACCTTCCTCATGAATCACTTTATATATTGGTAAAAACCGCATGAAAATTGTGTGTTTTTGAGTTTATCGCAAAAAGAAAGGCAGACAGACAGACAGAGAGATAGACGCGGCGGAGAACTTTGTTTTATAATATGTAGTAATTTAGCTGTTAATCGAACAAACAAATAATTAAGTATTGAAACATAATAAAATGCTCGTATGAGAATATGTGTCAAGCTAACTTAAGGGCATTATATTCATAAATAGTAAAAACCATAAAAATGTTAACAAAATAATTTTTTTTATTAAAGGTTACTTTATTATCTTATTACTTTAATAAAACATCGAATAATGTTTTCTTAAATTTATATGAATTATATCCTCGAGGCTTAATTAGAACATGCGTTTCGGAGTAGTCAGTAAAGTCACGTACACGTATTAACATGAACGTCGTTTTCAAATCGAACATCGAACAACATATATTATACACTCAAATATACATGTAATATTATTACTATAAAGCTTTAACTTTGGTTGTGTGTGTGGTAATGTCTACTTGACAATTAAAAAAAAACTTTTTGCGTTAAATTACGCAGACTAAACCGTGAGGGAGGTCTTATCTTACTATAATTTAAAAAGTAAGATGAATTAGAATTAACTTTAAATAGTACCGAACTTCATACCGAGTATCACACGTTATTATACATTGTATAGAAAAGTACTCCGATACCTCTAACCCTCAACAATTTGCGGTTACGCGACAAAGGTTAACGATCTAACGGTCAAATGTACCTTCGTGTTAAAATGCATTACCAAGGATCGCTTTAAGGACTGCAAAACATTTCTAAACAATTCAACTTGAAATTCTAGAAACTTCTCGAAATAGTTTACAGTTGACTCCTGTACAAAGAACTTTCTTTACTTCTGTGATACTTAATGAAAATTATGTAATAACGGGATATTCTTGCTTAATTTTGGGAATTAATAATAATTTGAATGTATCGAGGGACATGATATGCTAAGTATTATTAATTTACAAGCTTAAGCAAGAATTTGAATCTGTAATAAAGCTCTAAGTTTTTTATTTTATTTATTTTATTTAAACGCCCTACTTAGCCGATCTATTGGTCAGATATTAAAATTATTTTTACTCTATATTCCCTATATAATGTTAACCTAGTTGTAGAACGACAATCAAAAATGTAAACTTATATGAGTATATAAATTTAAATCAGCACATAGCTTCTAGAACTGACGGCCGATGGAGCAGAAAGTTTCTTGAGTGGAGACCACGTACCGGAAAGCGCAGCGTCGGACGGCCGTCCACGAGATGGACAGACGACTTGAGGAAAATCACCAGAAACCGTTGGATGGAGGCTGTTTCGAACCGGTCGCTCTGGAGATGGAGGAGGCCTACGTTCAGTAGTGGACATCCAATGGCTAATATGATGATAATGATGATGAAAACACAATAACTATAATATTTCGCGATGCATTGGCGCAAAAGTCACAGCAACTGGCAGATGCACTAGCGATCACGGGTTCGATCTCCGTACAAACAAAAATTGGTATATATATGCCATGCAGATGTTTGACGTGGTCTGGGTGTTTGTGCTTGTGTCTTGTGTTTGTTTCCGGACCCTGACAAAGATTCACATCCTACTGGGAGCCATTGAATGTGAGGCCATTATTAATTTCTTTATCTATTGTATTGCCAAATTTGTATTCATTTCATTTCCCCTTCCCCTCTTCCATTAATGACGAAGCTATCTCCACCACAAGTAAAAGATACAAGCCTGCTAAGGAGAGAGACATACATACATCCACTTATTTTAAAAATATTTGATGTAAATAAAATTAAACCGTCTGATAGTATTTTGATTTACCACTAACCAATTTTTAGAATTTTCGTTTGTTCATCTGTGTAACGAAACATTCACTGGTAAATAATTGATAATACATAAAATAACTTACTTTAAGTTTAAAAAAAGAATAAGTTGCGCATATAAATAAAATCTAAACTGATGAGCCTACCACAGGTAGCTGTTTTATTATTATTATTTACATTTCATATTTTTTTAAACAAAAATAAATCCAATTCGATCAATTATGTCAATACTAAATTAGAATTTTACTTATATCTTACTACAACGTCACTATGGTGTTTTTTTTTATTATTTTTATAATCTAGAATAATCTTACCAGCAAACTTTACCAAAAATTGCACATCACAATTAAATCAGTAGATTTTATTTTTAAGAGAACTAGATTTTGTTAGAAATTACAATAATAAATTTGTACATACATATGAGTCAAATGGAGCAGCCCCTCCTTTAAATCGATTAAAGAATCACTTACATAAAATCTTATATAAATTGTAAACTTCTAAAAGTAGAATTAGTTAGTCCAGTTAAGGCGGTCGTAAAGTCTCGGATTTACATGCAGTAAAAACGCCCAGTCTTGAATAGATTATAGGTAATCCAATCGTAAAAAGAAGTGACACGGGGGAAATATGTCTTGGACATTTGAATAAATGGATTCCAGAACAAAAGCGCTGTTCATTTCGAAGCTTTTCCAACAAGTTTCTACTGAAAACTAAACGAAACTCCATTCTCGTTAGTTCTAATAGTAATCGAATTACGGAACTAAACTCAAAACTATGTGTCCCTTTTTAATCACATATTCTGGAAATCAGTAAATCGACATATGTGGCTTTTGAAAAAAAAAGAAACAAAGATAATATTTGAACTGTTAATAATTTAGAAAGATTCTTTGAAAAAAAATTGATGTAAAACCTACTTAATACATTTACACTTAATATAATTTTAATATTTTTCTCTTTATAAAATAGTATGAGCTTACCTCGTGTACTACTCTTAACAAAAAATTATCACCTTTGTTTGGGAAACAAATAAAAAATCTGAGACGTCATATATGTTTCTACTTTTATCTTTTTGTCTTTATTACATATATTTGGTAACTCGTCACTTACATGTAGAAGCACCAATAGCCTCTAGCACTATAAAATACAGTTGCCTCTTAAAATTTGTAGAATAGCTACAGCGGTGACCAATGTTATACGCTTATCATTCGATCAACATATCTGACGACTACCCTCGTAATCCAATCCAACTGATTACGTTAAACTAAATTCGGTACTTGTACATTGTAATTGAATGGTTCAAAGGTCAAATTAACACCTCAATCGAATTCTCTAAAAGTTAAACAATGTAAATGTTAATTGACTCAAAGTTTTTTTGTTACTATTTAGAAACTTTTAACGGAAAAATTTAATTAAGAACGAAAATGACTTCCACAAATAGATGTGGGAATCTATTTATATTCAAATAAAAAAATACATCTTCTGATTCTATTTGAAAATTATCATGTGATAGTCATTAACCATCTTATCCACAAAAATGTTTTCAGAAGGCAACGATAACACAGAATGGAATTTTTAATTGAATTTTTTTTCGTATATCGATGGATCCTTGTATCATCAAATCAGCAATTTTCCTTTTTTTGGATTTTGGTGTTAATGACTTACTTTTAACGTTTAATTTTAATTTTAACATTCATGTAATTTTTAAAGTGTTTGTGATTGTCCCAACTTGCCACGCACTTCGTATATTAAATACCTGGGTCTAAGCGTTAACCTTAACTGGACACTTTATTCATTCATTCATTCATTCATTCAAGCCGTATTCGCAATTTAATTCAAATATTTCGAAAACTCAGAAATTATGTAGATCATGAAGTGTTACATTCTACACTATTGCATTGTCGTTTGGGGTGGCATTGGCAAAAATACTTTGCTACCTTTAGAACGTGCTTAAAGAACCTTATTAAAAGTCGTGCTTGGAAAACCAAGGCTGTGCAGTTCTGATTTACTCTAAAGTAAGTGCCCAGTTCTAGCTGGCAGACGACTTAACATTAAGCCTATTCCTAATCGCTATGCACATTGCATATGCACACTTCTTCTAGAACGACTTTTGCTCGTCGTCAATACTACGTAATGAGTAGCTACAAATCGTATACATTTAATGAAGCTAATAATATCTATCCACTTACCACCACCACTACCACCTTTAAACCAATATAAACATATGGTAAAAAATTTGATTCGGAATTTGAATTATATGGAAACAGAGAAATATTCTTCACACCAAAATCTTTAAAAAAACACAAACACACACACGTACGCACGCACACACGCACGCACGCACGCACGCACGCACGCACGCACGCACGCACGCACGCACGCACACAACAAATACATAGGTGGTACCACGTGGTACTAAATCTAATCGTGTAATTTGTATTTGTAAAGAGTGATTTGTACTTATAACATGCTCATAAATTTTAATATCAAAAATATCATCATTACTATTATGTAAAGTGAATTAAAATACCATCAGATTTTTATGATTGTAAGCACTTTTCCAGTAAAAGAACGCAAATAACACAAATTTATTATAAAAGTAAACGATTGTTAGCGACTAGGTATGCTACGAAATATTACGAAAATATTTCAAACTAAGTCAAGATATCTATGTGACTTATAATTAAAATGGGAAGAGGCTAGGGGGGTCTGAACCATACTACCTGTTATTTCGCATTTAGCTGCAGATATCAAAACCACAAGTGGAGTAAGCGTCTGCTTTATTTAATGGTGATGAATTTTCAGCTTCCCGTTGAACAGGAGTATGTTGCCTACGTGTGAACCTGCATCAACGATAGCGAAGTTCATTTTATCTGTTATGATCTAATGTGAATTTTATTAATTTTGTTTTCTTGTTATTTAATAGAAAATTATTCGAATCAAACCAATAGACGACCTTTGAGACAGCATTGTTTACATCGTCATACATAGGTAAATTGCGTTTTACCTTAAAAATAAGTAAAGTATCTGCATTGTCCAGTTTAACTATTATAAATTAAAAGTTTGTAAGTGACTGAAAATTACTTGTTTCACCTAATTTAGGGGAGGAGGGGGGCTAACGATAATTCGAGCAAAAAAATGTGAATTTTTTGACGACACAGATATCGCAATCTATTTATTAAAATGGTACCATGGTCGCGCCACTCGGGCATTTTTTATGCTGTGAATTTTTGTCTGTCGAACTATAGAGAAAGAAAATTGCCCATAGCATTTTTCAAATTTTCCGCGGAATCAGAGTAACGTCTAATAACCAAATCGTAGTATACCCTCGTATGAGAGAAATTTTCACACAATGTTTTTGAAAAATTGTCCATTCAGAAAAAAAAATTAAAACCGTAACCCCCGCCCACCTCCCTTAAACTGTTATTATTTTGTTGAAATCCGAAATTCTTTCTCTGAAGTAAAAATAAACTATATTATTCCCTGCACTATAAACTTAATCCATAAACTTCTCATAACATAACATTAGCCCAGAGCAAGTGAAAATCTCGTCTAAGTCAGTCACAGTCAGTCTCGGATGAAACTTTAAAACTTGAAACAGCTTATTAATATATTATTATTATTATTAATATATTATATTAGTGCTAATGAGTAAGTTTCTGAAAACGTTTGTTAATTTTATGCAATATCTAATGAATTTATTTTAAATATTAGCTTATTCATCATCATAATAACATGTAGGTATAATTTAAAAAATATTAATAATAAATTATCAAAATGACTCGCACATTTATAATTTAAAGATTATAAGACACATCAAATAATTAACTATAAAATTGTGAGAAAAATTGTATATAAATTGCTCGTACACTTGGTTGGTAGCATACAAAAGCATTAATTAAGATATATTGTTTAAGATAATAATTAAGGTATATTGTCTTTGTCAGACTTAAGTTAAGTTTGATAATAGTATCACACTCAAAGCTATAAATTTTTTAAGGACTTATTTACTAAGGCTCAAGTATCCTAAATATAACTTTAAACAATATATCTTGAAACTTTTAAGTTAACTTATAGGTTAAATTATATCTTCATCTTCCTAACATTATTCCAGCCTTTATTTTAAAATTAGGTACTACTCACGACTTTGTCGAACTTTAATTCTTTTACTAGAGCAAAAGGAGTAACATAAGCTAAGGTAATCCTTATAACATAGTTATATGCCAGTTAGGTATGTTCATGGAAAAAAATTATCGATAATTTTATCATTGATATTTATCGTATCGTGTTATTGTTAATTATCGAAAAAAATTGTAGTTGCGACCCCACACTGATGCTAATCCAGGCTATGCGTATTCCTAAAAAAAAGGTCATTGCCTCTCCATATCCACTATATACATATTATATTCTTAACTCTGTGCTACTACTAAAAAAAAGGTCGTCGCTTCTACGTATTGAAATTACTCGATAATTATCGGATGAAACATACCGATAATTATCTAATCAAAATTATCGATAATTATTGGATGAAATATATCGATAATTATCGGATCAAAACATCGATATATCGAATGAAAATTTTGATTATTGTCGAATGAAGAAATATCGATAAATATCGAATGAAAAATTATTGATTATTTACGAATTATCAAACTCCTAACAGTGAAAATGAAAATCGAGTCAAAATTGGAATAGCAGATTTGGATATAAGATACAAAAAAAAACAGGCAGAGAAGAGAGTTTTTTTTTTATTTAAAAAATTATAGTGTAAATACAACACTGATATTATAAGTAGACGTAAGAAAGGAGGTCGCAATGCTTAAGAAACAATTGTTTCACAAGGAGCAAATACTTAGAATTATACAAGCATTTACTTTACTCTATCGTATTATTACTAGTGTTAATAATATAAAATTCAAGAATTTGTGTAACACTTTAATCACGGTATCTACTATTACGATTTTAAAAAATCTTATGGTATTAGAAAATCTTTTTATTAAGCAACGTTACAGGCTAAAAAACATCATACTGTTATTCATAGGATCGAAGCTATTACAAATCTAATGGGTATGAATAATTTTTTCTTGAGTAAAGGGAAATGTTTTGTACATTTTCTGTTAGCCTGTTTACAAAATTTTATCTTATATTCAAAGGCGTTTTCATTAATAATAAAATAAACACATAATACATAATATAAGCAAAGATAAACAAATTAAGTGTGGTGTAATTTTGTAAGAGTTAATCTTATTTATGATTAAATTCACGAAGGTTCATAAGTAGAGTTGTGCGACCGGCCTTACTGTTATATCCTTGATGAGTGCGTCTCACAGCATTACAACCCTAAGGGATGAAAGCTTTAATTTTAAAAGCCGAAAAATTATCTATGAATCTTACACAGTACCTACTCGAATTCGCCACTTACATTTATTATTATTTTCTTTTTTTTATATGGTAAAATTGGAAACAATATAACAACTTCTAAAGTCCGATTGCAATAATAATCTATGTCACTGATTTTGTTTACTAGCAGTATATTTCTGACATGTTCATGTGGAGTTTTTTACATTATTCTATCTTTGATAAACAAACTTAAAGATTAATCATTTATAGAAAACAGCCATAAATATGCAAATAGCAGCAATAAATAAATATTATATATTTTCGTATGCCCAATTGGACTTCAAAACTATTTTTCTCTATTCAAACACAAACGAAAACAAATTTTATACTTTGCACTATAGTGGTATTTTTTTTTTTTCGTATATTAACTTAACACTGATCTTTCAAAGTAATAACTACCCATAGAAATATTAAGAATATTATTATAAATATCTTTGTGTACAACTGTACAGTACATTAATAAAAAAACTATAATATAATTTTATAAATGCAAAATAGGAACAATTCATACAATACAATAAACATGCAGTATAAATACTATAAATATACATACATATACATATCTAATCTAACATACATATACATACATATACATAACTAATCTAAGAATATATTTCATGAGGATCCTTTTTGTGAAAAATTCCGTACATAAGGGTAATAATTAATTCTTGTCGTCGTATTTATTGTGGAAAGTATTTTTAATTACACGAAAAACAAAGCTATGAAGAAATTGATGTCATGGAAATAATGACACGCGTACATTCCGTACAGTGGTCTATGTGTTATAAGCGACCCTTTTTATCCTAAAATTAGACGGCGGATGTTAAAATTATATATTTAGATTTGTACAGATACTTTAAGTCTTGTTGGCATACGTTGCTTTGTGACATGACATGACGCGATAGGATGTACCCTATTAAATTTTTTAATATATATACACCATTGAATCTTTTATAAATAGCACTTGTTTAACTAATATGATTTTGATTAAAATAATTATTTATTTAAGTAATAGTACCAATTAAACCAACAAATTGTTAAAATAAATTGTTTGAAAAACAAAATGAAAGCAATGAGTCTTTTTAACACAGCTGGTATCATCAGATGCACTTAAAGTATTCTCTCCTTTATAAAAGCAAGAAAAATATGCAATATCTCTTAGTGAAACGTAATCTGTACACTAATGCACTAAGTTGTATAGCAGAAATGACGTTGAAATCTGTCTACATACAATACTGTAAAGGAAATATTTAAGTATCTTTACACAATTGGATTTATTTTTATTAATTTAAGTAAGCGAAACTTTTAAGTGTATATACGTATACTTATTGAGGCGGGATAATATTTAACTTTTACATCAATACAGCAAAAAGACAAAGTATATTTTATTGAAAAGAAGGAATAGTATAATTAATAATTATATTTCTATACTATATTTATTAGAAAAATATAGTTTATATTGAGTTATTGTCAAAATTAATACTTACTAACTTTTGCTGATGAAATATATAAATTCTTTAATAAAATTGATATACCGTTAATTGAGAAAAATTAAACCGATCACGCTAAAATTAGTTATTTCTTCTTGTTTCTAATAGGATTCCTGAAAAAAAAAACGCTATAATTTCCCAGACAAAAAATATATCTAAAATTTTAGAATGTGTTACAGTGTATATTAATATAATAAGTTATAATTAGGTATAGTTATTGGGGCAAATTATGTCGTAATAGACCCTATGTTGGTGACTAATACAAATGCATGTATAATAGAAATTTTACTAAATAATTGAATATACCATGATGTTATGTTATCTATACAAATAATAAATCTGTTAAAACCTCCTTTTTTTTTCGGATGGACTTATGCTGTTGGCCTTACTGGCCTTTACAGCGACACCGGGCGGGCGGACACTTTAAGGTCCAGCCTAGAAAAGAGAGCCTCCTTATGGGCGGCTCTGAAGTGCTATACGCGTCGGTTGGCCGGCTTAGGCGGCGCTATGCGGAGCGCTGAGGTGAACGGACTACTGCTCTACGTGCCTAGGCGCGTACGAGCCGTTGAACCCTATTACTTCGTCTCCGTCGGCGGAGACGGTGTAGGTGAGTAGTGTGGTGTGTGGTGCGGTTGTGTACTGTACCTATCGGAGGGGGTTAAAACCTCCGTTTTATTAATACACTATATATCACCGAGAAAAAATTTTAATAGCGCGTTTATTTTTGTATCAGCGCCATCTCTTATCATTTTTTTGTGTGCACGTATCACGTAAAAAGTACAAAACCAGTGTAAATAACTTTCATACATAAAAATTTAACATAATTCACAGTATAATTTAGTTTTTATTTCATTGTAATTAAATTTAAAAATAAATATTTAAGAAAATAGAAATAGGTACCTACGCCGCCAACGCCATCTGGTCTAAGGTAAGGTACTATTATGTTAAATGTCACTAAATATAAAAACGATATTCTACTATTATACGATAGATGGCGCATGTAGGTGATAAAAAATATAAATTTATAATTTTTAAAATTTTAGTTAAATACCTGTGCGAAGCCGGGGCAGGCCGCTAGTGTTCTTATAAAATTAAAAGCAGTCAATGACATATTTCAATTTACTACGTTTGTTTACATTACTCAAAACAAGGCAAAACTTCGAACAAAGAAATCTAATGACGAAAACATTCAATTAACTTTCTATTCATGATCGTCGTAAAATAGGAAAATTTACAATTAATTTCTGTAAGTTAACAACCTACGAACATACTATGTATTTTATCATTTGTATTTAACATTTTATTGTAACTAAGTAGGATAAAATGTCTTACCATCAACCTGTCAAAGAAATTAATTTTAGAACATTTGTCTTTCTGTCCGTCTGTTTGTTGTTTTGTTTCTGTTTCTGTTTGTTCCATTATCACGCAAAATCTACTTTACGAATTGTATGCGCTTCAGTTTTGCTTTAGGAGAACAAATTAAAAATCTGGTGTAGGTTTCATCTTTACACACTACACAATATAGAAAACACTATAAAAAAATTATACAGAAATCGTAACGAAGACATTTTTACTCCCATGTAATAAGTAAATGAGATGTAATAATAAGCAATGCAAACGAAGTCGTGGCTAAGTATCACATATCTAAAGTATCATACAAATTTAAAAAAATATTTTTACATTAGAATGGTCGTTTTTAAAGAAGGCAGAATTCCAACTACCACTTTAATGTAATCTCTTTTTAAGCTTTTTACTTTTCTGTTTCAGCCTGTAAATCACCCACTGCTAAGCAAAGGCCTGTTCTCCATATAGAAGAAGGGTTGGAGCTTAATCCACCACGTTGTTACACTGCAGGTTGCTGGATAATTTCCCTACCATGAGTAACGATCGCTATCAGGTGTCTATGATAACAACCGAGACCAATGGCTTTACGTGCTCTCCGAGTCACGGTCGGGAGACCCACAAGTTCATAGGTCCTTGTGAACGTATGTCCTTGTGAGTCTCCCCACCATGTCCCCATTCCCCTGGGTGTATACCCAGACCGGAAACAAATATTTGTGAAAATACAAATATCTGCCCCGAGCGGGAATCGAACCCTCAACCGCCGGTGCGCAGCGTTGAAGCGACTACTCGCACCACTACACCAGAACGGTCATCTTTCTAAGCTTTGACTTCAATTTATAAAATGTCATATATCATATAAAATATCATTGTCACTCGAATTTTGCCATATTCATTTAATTTCCTATCATATATCGTTTCTTAAGTCAGAGGTGTTAAATAGATAAAGTATCATAATATCAATAAGAAGGTTACCCAATAAAACATTGGAATAAAAAGATCCCCTTCAGACTTTTTCACGTTTAAACAAGAGCTTCAAACCGATGTGACGTGTTGACAAAAATATTAAGTTTTTTTTTTCAGCCTATCCCTTTCAAGTTGAAGTATTTACTTGACTGAAGTGAAGGTCATTTTCATGATCAAAGGTACGTATTATACTTGAATATTTGAAACAATCTATTATTTATAGAATGATATTAAGAGTCATTTGTATTATTGTAATTAATATTGAATTTTGATTAAACTTTTATGACCCAATCTAAAAATATCATAGTAGGTCCATACTACCTGTTTCCTGCAGTTCTGTAGAAAATGTGCTATAACAGTTAATAATAGAAATAGGACTTAACAATATATGTTGTACAAATATAGTGTTAATATAATATTAAGATTAAAATTATGTATAATAATTAAGCAGAAATAGATTAAGTTGATGTATTTTTATATAAAAAGTTTTGTTTTATATAAAAATGAAAATAGTTTTGTAAAGTTTAGTCTAGTATACTTGATCTAGTTTTATAAATATAATGTAGCATCTAATAGAATCCGAATATTGGTACTCAGAGGTGAAGCAATTAAAAAAAAAAACTAAAATATCGTGTACTTTTGTAATGTATTTAGTTTATGTGGATGTATATATATATGAATGAATTAATGAATGTTTGTTATTATTTCAAGCTAAAACAGATTCACTTAAAACAGCTTTCTATGCTTTTTACTGACATATTCTATGGATTGTAAGTCGCGATGATCAAGTGGATAGAACACGTAGAACTTAAATAAATGTCACGAGTTCTAATCCACGCTGATTTGAAAAATTCATCTTGGATCCTGTGGCGAATGAAAACTTCGTGATACCTATATATCTCAGTATAAATTCTAATAATTTTTTTTGATTCTAATAAAATGATTTGAAAATAAGCGTACATTTTTAAATCCGCAGTAAAGCAGCACAGAGTCCACTTTGTCATTTTTAGTGTTCAATTTGTTATTTTAAATTTGTTAAGACCTGTCTGACTTTTCTGATGCAATTGTGATAAAAGTTTAATTAATGGTTTCGGTTTCAATTCTTACTCTGAGTATTGGTATAAAGATTTATTTCTGCATCTTAACGCACTCCTTATCCTCACCGTGCTCAAAGAATATGTAAAGCCGTCAGTCTAGGTTTTTATCATACCTAAACAATAATAATGACTATCGTTTTCTTGTTAGGGAAATTATTCGTCAACCTGCAGTAGACCAGCACGGTGTAAGAAGAAGAGAATTTTGCCCAGCAGTAGGACGTGTACCTATATATGCTATTTCAATACATGTTCAGTTAAAATAAACTCTATCGACTTGCATTTCTCCTATTTTTTTAATAATCTATTCCAGATATATATATTTATTAGAAATGTCTTGTATAATAATTATATTATAGCCATCGCAATTATTGCAATGGCTATTCCATTCTGTCAGCGACAGGTGTCGGAAGGCGAGAGAGGGAATTTACCTAAAAGGGTCGACAAATTAAATTCCACTCTCATCGACGGTCCGATTCATACCCGTGTGAAAACAATTAAATGATACTATATATATAAGTATAAATAAAAGTTAAAAGACTAAAATCGAACCACAAAAAAAAAATATGTAACAAACAAATTAATATTGATTTGTTCCACGGTGATAGTCACTGAATCGTAAAACGGGAATATATATTTTATACGAATTATACATATAAATCTACAAACATACTCATAATCACAGTATATATATAATAAAAATAATATAAAAAACATGTATTTAAATTATAACTCTATGATAGTGACAAATAATAATAGTTTTTAAACTAGCTAATGATTTAGCTGATTAAATTTGCTTTGGAAGTGCACTCGATAGTCGAATTACCTCTGCAGTAAATGATTTTGTAAAGAAATTAGTCTATACACAGTGGTATGTTTAGCTTAAGATTTTTAGACACGCGTAAAGACATATTTGTGTTTAAAGTCTGAATTGCGCGTACTGAGATATGGCAACTTTTCTTTCAAATACACCAGTATTTGAGTATTAAACGACAAATAATACCGAATAGAAACGAAAAAAAACTGTAAATTCCAGCGAAAACAATTAACTTTGTTCTAAATTAAAAAAAAAACATGTGAGCCGTCACGGGACGCCAACATTTATTTTCATTAAATACAAAAATTTACGAATTTATTTCAAATCGTGACTACTTAATTCGTTTAATCAGTGACTTCGATCGATTGCGCATGGCGACGCGTCGCCACACCGCACACACTACTGCATATATATATATATATATATATACATATATATATGTATACATATATATATATATATATATACATATATATATATATATATATATATATATATATATATATATATATACCATCGTATAGCGTGGCGACGCGTCGCCACGGCATGCGTCGCCACGCCAGAAATCGGTTTTACGTGCGGCTATAGATGTTTCACATCAAAAACATGGACATACTTGCGTAAGCCTTTTGTAGACATTCAAGTTTATTCAATTGTTCCTCATTTAGATTGGGATAGCTTACGTCTGCATAATTCAGAACGAAGAGAAGTTAGGAATCTGAGTTCTTTAGTTCATTTCTTTGTTCAATTTATTTTAAAAGGGAAATCAATTCTTTAAAACATTTCCAACTTCCGGTTGAAAATAATTGAGCAACAAGAAATCAACTAGCGGACTTCAAGTACACTCACCGGGAACCCACATCATAGAAGAATGAAGTAGGTCAGGTAATTTGTACCAAATAAGTTATTCCATACTATGTTAAAGGTAGTATGTACATATATATAGGTAAGATATTTTCCAAAACAGGTTTATAGAATTGTGTGTTATTTAAATTTACCGATCAAAGACAAAACTAAAGTTTGAAATTAATATAGTTTTTTTTTTGGGATTGCCAATACTCAACAAGCTTAGCAGACGTATTGGCGAGAATGGAGGAGGCATTACGTTACGTTTTACGTTCAGCAGACATTTAATGGCTGATATCAAGATGATCTGATCATCGATGATGGAGATATGAGATCCCATTGAGTGGAGTATATTGCTAACAATACTCTTACAATAACTTTCAGTATAGAAATATATTTAAAATATAAATTATATACTATGATGTAAAGAATCATAATACAGTATATTATGATTAAAATATTGTCTTAACTATCTCAGTATCAAGGAATTTATATACAAACTGGAATGCTCACGGGCACTCAAAAAACGTTCCTACGGCCGGGATTTCATATCTTTCTACCATGGATTCAAGGCAACTCTCGTAAGAAAGAGACAAAATACCGGTTGTCAATTAAATGCTCGGAACGATTTTTCACTTTACATGTTATAAGCCAATGTCAACCTTATGTCAAATAATTCAAGGTGCATATTTGAATATGCAATTTTATTAAGTGAGCGTTCCAGGTATGATATAAATTCCTTGCTCAGTATTTAAAAAAAAAAAAAACAAATTTCATCTTGTCCGGCCTACATAGCGTATTCATGTTAAACTGGATCTGACAAGTTACTGACTATTCAACACAAGTAATCTTTGATCTATGTAAGCCTTTAAAGTAAAGTAGTATACCTTCAGGGTAGAATAAATTTTCTA
This sequence comes from Euphydryas editha, assembly GCA_036937285.1. Taxonomy (NCBI): domain Eukaryota; kingdom Metazoa; phylum Arthropoda; class Insecta; order Lepidoptera; family Nymphalidae; genus Euphydryas; species Euphydryas editha. The sequence goes on from JAUPFZ010000008.1 coordinate 5,521,300, forward strand.
TTACCCTTTTTATGCAGCTGAAGATCACTCAGTTTCCCCCACGTTGTTATTTATTGCGGTTGCTACGCTGCTGTAAGTCGTGATGTGATGTTATGTAACCTTTCTTATTTTTACCCGACTGCGACAGAAGGAGGGTAATGTTTTTTGAGTGTATGTATGTATGTATGTAAGTATGTATGTATGTATGTATGTATGTATGTATATATGTATGTATGTATGTATGTCCATTTCTTTGGGACGCCCTACAGCCCAAACAGCTAGACGGTTTTTGACATATAAGGTGTCGTTGGATTTGTCTAAATTGTAGTAGTGACATAGGCTATTTAAAATTTTCAAAATGGCGCCCGCAAATTGCAGAATGAGGAGGGGGAGTTGAATTTTTTTTCTTACTGTAGCAATATGTGTATCAAATGAAAGCTAGTAAATTGTTTTATTCTTTTTAGTTTATAATAAGAGTATTTTACGCAGTCGGGTTTTTGATTTTTTTAATTAAGCATACTTGTTTGTATAATATAGCCTTGTACAAAAAAAAATTGTATAAGCGTAAGTGAATACTAATATCGTATCGTACAATCGTAAATTACTGGGTTACTTTCAGATTTTATTTACTACAAACAGAATATACAATTCTTCCTCTTTATAATATAAATATTATTATCTCAAGCCAGACAACCGTTTTGGGGTAGTGGTCCGAATAGTTGCCTTAATGCTTATGGTCGTGAGGTCGATTCGCGATCAAAGTATGTATTTCAATTCACACAAATATTTTATTCTGGTGTGTATGTTTTTGTGGGTCTTCCCGCTGTGCTTCGGATAGCACTTAAAGCCGTCGGCCCGGTTGTTATTATAAACACATGATAGTGATAATTACTCATGGTAGGGAAAATCTGCCTCTATGTGGAGAAAAGGCCCTTGTCCAACAGTGGGATGTTTACACGCTAATGCAGTTTGGTTCAGATCTCAACACTCAACTGTACTTATGTAGATCAAGACCAAGATAATCTTTTAACATGAATGAAAACGGAATTTATCTCTATCAACATTTAAGCCACATTTTTTTGTACTATACTTTTTTTTAAGTTAACAGCCTTTTCAGCTCCTCTCTGTAGAAACTACTTGTATGTTCTATTGCAAGATGTTAACTTCACTGTCACCCTCGCTTTGGATGAATCATAAAAGTAAATAAGAATTGCGTTTCGCAAAAGAACAAACTGAATGATAAATATTATTTATTAAGATTTTCATAGAATACCCAACATCACTTAACTACTATACTAGGTATACTAACTATCACTTTCCAAAACAAATATTTCATAATACTATCGTAACAATTACGAACAGAATAAAAAAATAGCCAATTGATCGAAACTTATTAAGGTCTGATGTCTCAATAAATAAATTGAAAAAGAGCATTTTTTTAATAGTTAATATACGCAATCAGAGAATATTACTCCCTCCATTGCTAAACCGTATCCAACATCCATATCCATCTGTGAATATCACCATCATCCTGATATCAGCTTGAAGCCAAATTATTCACATGTTAGTATAATGTGTAACAGGTAAATAATAAAATGTGAAATATGACGATTTTTGGTACGCAGCCAAGTCACCTGTATATAGATAATAAGAAAATAAAAAGAAGTAAAAAAAAACACACTACGAACGTGGCGTGTCGAGTGACACTTAATTTGGTTTTCTTTCACATCTATGCATATTAAAAGTGTTTAAAATAATGTCCGTAATTTTTTTTTTTTTTGTAGTAATGAACTCAACAGACGTTTAAACCATCTCTATTGAATGGCTAAACTGTTATAGAATTCTGGATTTCTTTAGACGCCTTTTTGTATATTAAGATTATTTACTAAAGTAAGATGATTGAGCATTGTCAAGAAGCTGTTTTCCAATTTCATTATTGATTTTATTATTATTATTATCATTATTTGTGAAAACATCAGAAATCTTTTCACAGATTATAGAATAAAACAACGATAGCAAATAAAAAGCTTCATAAAGATAATTTACGTTCTATTTATCCAAACAGCTGCGTAACGTGAAGATTTTTTACATAAAAATTTTCTTTTGTCTATTTGACTATTCGTTCTCTGGCGATACAATTGTTGGCAAATACCTACTGGTATCCGATAAAAAAGCTGTTTTGTTAGATTATTTTTTTGGTTCTGCAAGTTGTGAAAATATTAATGACGAGTTATAATTTTTTATCACATTTTACAATATTATACATATTTATGATGCAAAACTTAAAAACTAATTAATTAGAGATAGTTATAGTGTAAATCATGTCTGCATTATATGGTGCCTAAAGAACTATTCTTATAGTGGGTACGTGGGTTCAATTATTTTAGATTTTTTATTGCACTGCTACTCCGAGGTATAAATGTTTCGACCGCAAAAAAAAACGGATGGATAGATTATAAAAAATAGTTTTAAATTAATAAACAATTTTATATTTCTGATATCAACATATCATCTGCGAATACAAATTAATTTAAATACTCCAAAAAAAAAAAAACGCAAGAATCACTTCAAATAACATTTTAAATATTGCAATCGGTATTCCGTTTAAATAAAATGAAAATTCAAAATTCCTGAACCGTTTATTTTTCAATGCAGTTGTATATTTTAAGTACAGTACTGAATGGCATACATACATTTATACAATAAATGATGCTTCTCTTTTTTTGATATAAGCATACGTTATGAACGTCTTTTTTTTCTCTTGTAGGTACATATGGAAGAAATGTCTTCTTTTTTTTACTTTACCTGTTTTCTTTTAATCTAAAATAGAAGAAAGTTTAATATGTTAAATAATAGTACTAATTATGTAACCAAATCGTGTCTTATTTAGCCTCGTTGTAATGGCGGTCGACAGAGGTCAAATGTAATCACACTTGCTCAATATCTGGATAAATTAGGTCGATAAAAATTAAACAAGTATTATTCTAACACACGAATGTCTCCGTATGAGATTTTTTACACCAGTTTTATATCGCATTCAAAATTTCAAAAAAAAAAAACACCTCTTTTAAAGAAATCTCTTAATTTTTATCTTTCATTCATTCATTTGGCTTTCAATATTAACAAAATTTTGCTATTATCACGTAGAATGACAGAGAGAATATGAAAGGACATTAAGGAAATTCATCAATAATTATTATCTTTGTTTTTACGTTTTGACGAACGGAAAGCGAAGTTTAAAAAAAGTTGCAATGACACCTTTGGGCACGTTACCCTAAAAATGTAGTATGTATCTTATAAAACAATATATGTAAATGATATATTTAACACCTTTTTTTTGTCGCAGGGGAATCCATTTACGGATGATATCCAGGATGCCCGGGTCGGCAGTCCTAGACCTATGTCGGACTCGGCACTTTGGGAGTGCAATACCGTACTAAACCCCTGCGGGAGCCTTCGGCCGCTTTAATTGGAGGGTCCCGGATCTGCAGGCAACAGGATCCCTCCAGCGACAGGCTGGCCTCGGCGAAAAGGCCAGACTTCTCCTCCATGGGGACTGTCCAGCTCACCTCTGAACAGTCCCGACGACGCCGTGTCTAGCAGGACCGGGTTCCCATTCCGGCCCGACACGGGCACAGGGGCGTTACTGGAGGCGCATTAAGTAGCGCCTCCTACGCATCCCCATTCGTCGCCCGCGGATGGAGGCCACGTCGGCGGCCTCCTCTCTCAATCGCTCGTCGGCCTCCTTCTGAGACATTACTGTCTCGCAGAAGGAGACCATCGCCTTCCAGGACTCGTCGTTGCCGAGCATCGCGATGATAATGCTCGGGAGCGACAAGTCCCCTCCGAGGACCGACGTCAGACTTTGACGCAGCGCCGCCCATCTCGGGCACACCTCGAGGGTGTGCTGGGCGGAGTCCACCGCCGCGCCACAATCGTGACATTCAGTCGTTGGCTCCCTCTGGGCCGTCCGGCACAGGTAGTTACCAAAGCAACCGTGCCCGGTGAGAACCTGCGTCAGACGGAAGGTGAGGGGCTTGCTTTTTCGACGCATCCACCACTCAAGGACCGGGCGAATTGCAGCCGTAACGCGTGTGCCGTACGGCTGCCCCGCCAGGTAATATATGAATAGACACACAGCTTGCCCAATCAAGAAAACTGCGTAGCAGTAATCTAAATTGACTTACAATATCATATACGAAAAAAAACCATATTTGTTATTGCTAGCTCAATGATGATTTGGTATATAATAATATTATTCTTGTGGTAACTAAAATGTTTTTAATCTCAGTTTCTATAATTTTATGAGATTTTTTCGATTTTAATCATGCCTCGACATAGAACGTTGACGGGTCGGAATGAGAGACAAGGAAGGAGGAATTTATATTCGCATACACATAATAATAGACCAAATATAAATTTAAATTATATTAATATTATACAAAACTTCATACAGGCTTCATTTTTTGTAACATTTCGTTTGGGGATTAAAAGATGAAGAAAAATGAAACGTACTTATTTTCGTGAGGGATACTCACACCACGTACTGGCGCCATCTGCTCCACCACCATGCAAAACCATATTGGTTTGTAGTACATGCTATGTATCAGAGATGGCGCTGTATGTGAAAAATGATTTTTCTCTGTTTTCCTGCTTTTCTGTTGAAATTTTTCTGAATTTTGTTTGCTATAAACCTCACGGAGCCCGAGACCTTTCCAACGAATGCAAAACCGTGGAAATCGGTTCTTGCGTTCTGGAATTATAGCGTCAGGAAGGAAAACCCGACTTATTTTTATATTATAGATGAAGAAGTAAGGTTTGAGAGATACAAATGTTAACTAAATGTCATTCCAAGACTTTTTCATAGTTATGATTGTGGATTAATAAAGTCACAATGCAGGTTTTGCAATGCGAAACATTTTGAATCTGAAGTCACTTTTTGACAAGACTACATTCATTTCATATTTTCATAAACGTAAAATAATATTATCGGCCTTAAATCAAAATAAATATTTTAAATCATCGTATTATGGACTTTTTCAAATGAACCTTCAATAAAAATAAGTAAAAAAAAATCGCTTTTATCATTTGCTATGGTTAGCTCAGAAGCTAAAGTTTCCGAAGCAGTAACAAGGAGAGTGTATAATTTCAAATACATGATGTTTTTTTTTAATTACAGATGAGGTCCAATGACTGCTGCATATTGTCGCTCATCATGTTGTGCGCAATTATATTTTTATGACGTAGACACTGCTGTCAATTATAGATTACAAGAACATTTTAATGAAACATGGGATAACAACATAAAGAGCGAAATTTCTCTTTTCTCTTAAATTGGAATGCAGCAATCATTTTGTTTGATCATTCATTGCAATTAAACATCATTGTCAGAGAGTTAAAAATCAAAACAAAGTTTGTATGCTCATCAAAGTAAATCATAATTTAGATCTACGCCGTTTCAATGATGCAATTCACACTTATATAGCAGTAATATTTAGTACAGTTGATGATGAGATATCCTTTAAAAGAAATACGAATTCATTTTCAAAAATTAATAGTAGGTATCATTAAAAATATCTCAGTTTCGGATTCATCATTAAACTATTTCGACTGTCCTTACGTAATATACGTATCGTATCGAAACTGAAAAAAGGTACTTTACAGGAGAGCACTTTTAAGTTAATTTTGTGTACAAAATTATCATTTATTTGTTAAGTATCGATATTATACTCATGAAAAATATGGTCTTATATGTATTTTTTTAGCTTATTCTCTTTTTTGTATGAAAAAATATATAAAAAGGAGTTTCTTAGTGCAATAAAAAAAAATCGCATTTTCAGTTTCGATACTGTACGTAGGGACCGTCGATTTAGCGTATCCAGTCTGTAATCATAGAGTTATAGTCTTCGACAATAGAACGGTAATAACGTATGAATTATGGTCGCATTTTAACCACTGCACGATCACCGGTTTAATAAAATGGATAAATTATAATTTAAACATTAAATTGACTTTAGAATTAAATCCTTTGACAACCTTCGTTTCTAAAATACATATAAGTTTTATTGCTTTACAACTTCACATATTTCTGAATGGTAGAGATAAACTGTTTACAATTTATATGTGACTGACGCGTTGGCGCAGTTCGCAGTGACCCTGTTTTCTGTTCCAAGGGTTGTGGTTTCGATTCCCGCCACGAGTCTGGGTATAATATATGTTTATTTATATATGTATTATTTATAAGTATATTTATTTAAAAAAATCTACATATATCAGTCGGCTGTTACCTAAAACACAGGCATTAAGTTGCCTACCTTAGGAACAGACGTCCTTGTGTGTGTGTTAAAAAAAAATTATTTACACTTATAAAGTATGTAAGAGATACTTTATAAATGTATTCGTCAAAGAAAAACCATTTTATAAATTGTAATAAATTATGTATATAATACGTTAATAGTAGATATATAAAGTAAACAATAAAATTTAATTTTATATATTCTAAAGTATAATTCAAATTAGAATTCCTCACCTGTATGTTCTTTATATTTGTATAAATGATTTATCGTAATAAACGGTGATAAGGAGCTTAATTATTGTAATCTGTTAAGATTAAATATTAAGTGTTTAGCTTGAAAATGTAACAGAAATATGTCTTAATATTCATAACATTAATATAGATAATAATGCTATTTATTACTTATAACGTTAACACAGATGTCAATTTTAATCACAAGTAAAAAAAAATAACAGTTAATACTAAAAATATCGTAAAAAACAATCAGAAATCTAGAAAACGATAAAACTCTTCTGGAAATACTATCAATACCGGAATATCACATATCATTCTATATTTGAGAGTTGTGGTTGTCTTTATATTTTTCCTCTTTAATTTTAAAAATAGTCTAAAAATTAATTATTTGTGGTTGAATAAAACTATATAATAGAGTGGGAAGATTTCTTTGGTTGTTTGTAATCGACAAACTGTATAACTGATGATCCATAATCCAGATGACATCCCACTACTGGGCAAAGTCCTCTCCTTAAATAAGAAGGGTTGGATGCTTAATCTACTACGCTGCTCCACCACGGATTAGCGGATAATTTACCTACCAAGAGTTATGACTGTCATTAGGTGTTTACCATAGCAACCGGGACCGTTTACGTGCTCTGAGACATGATGGGAAAAGGCACAATGATAAACAGCCAGATCAGAAACAAATGTATTTAGTATATATATTTAAAAAAAAAACAAATTCCTTTTTAACAAAACTTTTGCACCACTAAACCAGAACGGTTATAGTTAAAAGTAGTATAGTTGTACACTACTTTTTACTAAAAAATGTCTAGTAAGTACATAAATCAATAAATTATTTCTAGTAAATCATAATACTATTAAAAACACACTAAAAGTTTAAATAATAACATATTTCTCAACAGTCGCAATTAATGCACAATTGGTCGCAAGAATATAAGAAACATTTCTTCGATGAAGCGCCATATTGATTTTTCTAGACTTAACGAACCTCAGTAAACTGCGTGGTAAAAGTTGTGAAACAAGAAATTTAATTTTCTTAAATTTAAAAGGAATGAATGAAAGTAACCTTGCAAATTAACGACAATCGTAGAAATGAAATTATAAACCTAACATTTACAGAGACACACTGTAAAAGCCTATATTCCTTATGACTTAACCTATATCCAATGACATAAACTATCACGTTACTTTACTGCCAATTGGTAAATATAATACGACTAAATAAAAAATGCTGCCTGAAAACATAAACAACACAAACACAAAAGTCCAGACCATGAACCTGATCATGACCACAAACATATGCATATATACATATATACAAACCTTTTTTCACGAATCCATGAGTGATAATGCCACTGTCATTTGATTTGACCACTGCACTAATTTCATACTGTATTATACTGTACTGTATCAGCCTGTTGTTTACAGGCTACTACCCAATGCTGAGCGAAGGCCTCTTCTTCATATAGAAGAAGGGTTGAAGGTTTGACGTGTGATTTCTATTAGCCACTTGTTAAGGTGATATAAAATAAATTTAGATGATTCTTACGTCTGCTATAAATCGTACTATGATGTAAAATAGCCTGAAGCCATTCTTAAAAAAACACTACTTTACGAATTTGCTCTAGCAAAAGCAGATCGTGTAAGCATTTCAAATAACCTGAGCTATAGAAATATATCTTTTAATAATTACACTATTTCAGAGGTAAAACTTTAAAAAAAAAAACATCAAAACACACGCCAATGGTTTTCTATTCAAGAACCCAAGTATAGGATTTTTTTTTTGTTTTTATTCAAAATATATTACATCCATATATTGTTTGATTCCCGTACAACAACAATACTTGTTCAAACTACAGACTGAAATGTATATCTTTTAATATTTAATCAAAAACAAAAAAAAAAAAAACAAAAAAAAATATTCATATTTCTAACATTAAAAAAATTACTGACTTTGTACAAACTTTTACATTCTTATTGATTATTTATAATATAATTAGAGATTTTCTGAAAGTCTTTATCAATATCAAGTTCTTATCAAGTTTTATATAATATTTGTCCTCGATAGTTAAGGCTCGGTAAAGATAAATGAGTCAGTCATTCCGTACACGTACCATTCATTCAAAATTAATTCATTCAAAACATATAACTCTTAACATTTTGACGAGTCTGCAAACGATTTTTTAATTTCTAAATCACTTTATCTAACCCCTACAATAAAATATATACATAATTTTAGAATCTGCCCAGATATCTCAACAAATAACTCTTACAGAGATAATAGAAAATATTTTTTATATCTTAGCAATAAAAACTACTTTAGTTGTTTTTTGCACCTATTAAGTGTTCTAAATAGAGTATGTAAATTCTGTCCGTATAATAATTTTACCGAAGTAGCGCCATGCTGCTTGCAGCTGAATGGGCCGGCGCGCCCGGGGAAGTACTTCGCTCTCACTTAACACCGACGTGAACTGACGACACTGTCGTCGTGTTTCGTTCGGTTTGTGAGAGATCCGGTGGCCCATGCCTTCCCTCCACAGATAAGGTGGAACATCCCTCCCCTCCCCAAAGGCCGGCAACGCACCCGCTAATCCTCTGATGTAGTGGGTGTCTATGGATGTCATTTTTGCTTACCACCTGATGAATCGACTGTCCGTTTGCCCCCTCTAGTATTAAAAAAAAATTCTGTCCTCAGGATTTTAAATGAAAATAAGCGAATGCAGTCGTTTTCAGCATTTAAAATAACTTGACGAATCGCACGATTCTATCTTCGGTTATAGTTACTGTCCCACGCCTTTTTTTTTTTTTTGACGTTGTGAAATGCGTTTACGCATTCCGCCACCCGAAGGCGACGGGTATGTGAGACTCGCTGACTGCGAAGTCAGAATACCCACTAAAACACAGCGGTGCCCTCATCGTCGTAGTAGGGCGCCACGGGATCGCTTTCGCATGCAACCGTGACGCCCCGACGGTTGGCTCGCCTATGCGGGCCGCCTTCGCTTATAAAACGCTCGCAGGCACCATGAGCGCTCTATTTCCGCTGCACCAGGGACCGTCGCCCGGGGGAAACTGCGGCAGGTCATGTAGACATATCCACAGTCTCCTCCGTGACCTGGCGCGTTGGGCTTTGGGGAGCGGTCGAGGTCTTAGCGACCGCTCTACCCTTCGATTTTGGGGGGCGGCAATCCCGTCCCCCCATCAAATGACCCGCCGGTTTGCCGGCGGAATCACATACGGTGCAGCGCAGTGCCCCGGTGCAGTTACGGGCAATGTGCCCTTCCACGCCACACCGGTAGCATGCGCTGCTGCGGTCGACCGCAGCCGGACAAGTCGGGCGAGTATGCCCGATACCCATGCATTTGAAGCAGCGCATGGGGCGCCCACGCCTAACAATCTTAGACAAATTTTCGATAGCCTAAATTTTAGGCCCTAATCTAACACAAAAATAAATCGGAATTGGAAGCATTATATTCACTATTTTTCGCTTTCAAAAAACAAACTCATATATTAAAACATATATAATACTAGGATTAAGATATACTGTTAGTTTACTTTCGATTGTGATATTACAAAGCCATTGATACCCTAAACCTTCTTCACACACAATCAGCTCCCAGCGGACAGTAAAAATATTTTTATATCCAAACTCTATACGAATAGAATCATAAAGGTCATTAACAGGACAGTTGTAGAGCTTCACAATATAACACACCTTTAGTATGAAACGACATATCTTACGTAGGAATGATAACGAGCAAGTGCTTGAGAAATGTAAGGGAATAAATTGTGAATGTAATTTGCGGATTTCTTGATGTAATATTTTACAATTATTTTATATGTTGTAAATAATCTAATTTTAATTACCCGTACGGTGACCGGCAGAGAATAGTAAGAGTACGAGTGAATAGGTTACTTCTAGGTAAGCGTGCTCCATCCTAGACCGCATTTTCACTTAAAATCAGGTGAAATAGTGGTCAAACGTAAGCCTATCTTAGTATAAAAAAATAAAGAGAAGAAGTTGATGTGGTGGTGGTTATGATGGTGGTTGTGGTGATGGTGGAAATAATCTAATTCAATCTTTAATAAAAAATAGTTTTGGTAAAGTATTTATTAAACTTTTTATTTCGATAGTTACAATGTAATAGAGATAAAAATTAAAAGAATGTTTCACAACATACTCGTACAAACATCACTCTGAAATTAGTCAAAATGAAATCGAGAAGAACCAAAATGAAAATTTCAGTTTAGTTTATTTATTTAGTTATTTATTTTAATATATATACAAGTCTCATCTCAATTCTCAGTACAAAAAAAACATTAGCATTAACGTTAAGCAAATACTAAAGTAATATATAAAAAGTGTAAATGTTCTTTAGGCTCGTAGTTAGGAAATCGCAAAACCTGCTTAGTGGGAAAAAACTGACAGCCGACTCATCCTACGCTAAGAGCGATAAGACGTCACTAATGATGATAGATTCCTTCAAAACCCTTCTTGATGTATCACCGAGAACGTTATAATTTCATGAAAAACTTATACAATTATATATGTATATGTGTACAATTATTTTTTTAAAAATTTGTAAGTGTAACAATATCGCATAAGATTCATGTATCAATAGCGATTAAATTATTCAAAATATTATTAAATATATTATTATTATCATAATATTTTAAGTAGCAATTTAATTTAAAATTGTATATATACCTAAATAACTTATGACAACTCCGATAGTTATTTTTATGAAGTTTAAAATTTATTATAAAATTAAAATTATAGCTCTCCTCGTGTTTTCTACTTCTTCAAAGAGAGTCATTAATATTTTACAAGCGATACAGAAAGTTGACAGTCTAAAATTACTCGTATATTACAGATATTTATTACTAAGACATCCGACGCACATAAGTAAAAAAAATAATGAAATAACATCTAAAAACAGCAATTGAAACAGAGAATACGTTACGTTCGTAACAATTAAACACTCAAGATAATTAATAAGTGTAAAAATAAAGAAAAGAATGAAAATAAACACTTACCGGTTATTTGTAGACACAGATAAAAAATCACTCAACTCTAATCATTTCACTTAAAATTATATATGACCTCTTCACACTCACTGTAAGCTGGACACGAATAACGAAATAAATTTAAATTAATTCGAGCTTAGTTCGGATGGCGGGTAAACGAGTCCGTGCGTGCGTTCACAGTTTTTCAGGCAAACTGAAGAGAGACGCGCTGAATGGACGCAACCGGGCGCTACGCTCATGCGCGTTCATTAAGCGAATTTTTTTTTTACATTTTCATACTTAAAATGAATATAATTATGGACATTAATTTATTGTATAGAAAATATAAGATATAATAATATCCTATTATATCGCTATGCTCTACATATTTTTAAATTTACTAGCTAAATAAGAACGATAAAAATTTAATATGAAAATAAAAAAATTATATATTTTTCTGCATGTTTTCTTCTACATAATATATTCAATAGATTTTTTTCTTTATAGATTTTTTATTAGTAAAAATTATTTCATTTTTTTAATAAAAACTATTTACAATTTAACATACATAACATTTCGAAAATTTATTTATATGTAGGTCTCGTATGTATATATAGTCCATTGAGCCTTTTAATACAAGCTTTATTATTTTAGTAATAAAAACATTTGTCCTAGCAAAGTTTGTTTATTTTATTATTTTCTTTTGCGTAAAATTAATCTTTGAGTTTGTTTGCAAAACACAAAAATTGTAGAAAAGTTTTAACTTTTTTTCTATCCGCAGTATTTTGTACATAAAAAGGTTCATGTTTCACCAATGTAAACGTTGACAATTTAAGTACTCCCTTCCTTAGTGACGGTAACGTTTCTTTAAATGTAAAATCATACTGACGATAGCAATATACTGGAACGACATTGCTGTCGTTCCAGTAAATCAGGGACGATATGCGTTTACGAAATTTTAAATTTTATACCTGTTATGGTTAAGGACATTGATAACCCTCTGATATATGAAAAAATCGGCCAAGCGCGAGTCGGACTCGCCCATGAAGGGTTCCGTAGTAGCAAGTAACATCATATAAAAGTTCATGTGTTCATGTAGTTCGTTGTCACTTTGATCGAAGTTTTAATAATAGTGTATTTTTTTACTAAAAAAAACAGCTTACTAGATCTCGTTCAAACTAATTTTCGGTGGAAGTTTGCATGGTAATGTACATTTTTATTATCATATTTTTTTATTTTTATCATTCTCTTATTTTAGAAGTTACAGGGGGGCGGGACACATTTTGCCACTTTGGAAGAGTCTCTCGAGCAAACTATTTAGTTTAGAAAAAAATTAAATTAGAAATCTCAATATCATTTTTGAAGACCTATCCATAGATACGTATGCGTTTGATGAAAAAAATTTTTTTGAGTATCAGTTCTAAATATGTGGAACCGCCAAAATGTATTGTTTTTTTCTATTTTTGTGTGAAAATCTTAATGCGGTTCACAGAATACATCTACTTACCAAGTTTCAAGACAGATAGACATGACGAATCCATAAGGGTTCCGTATTTTGCCATTTGACTACGGAACCCTAAAAACGGACGCGGAAAAAAAACATCAATTGAAACAAATAACAATGCGTCACGTCATATCAATTAAACGCTCATAATTAACAAGTGTAAAAATAAGAAAACGATAAACACGTACCGGTTTTTTGTAGACATAGGTAAAAATCACTCAACTCTGATAATTTCACTGAAATTATATTATCTATATTTATAATAAAACTTTAACAATTCCAATCCGTATATGGAAGATATTTTTTTGGAGTGCAATTTATAATCGATACTGAAGACAAAAATGTAATTATTTTTCTTTTTGTCTGTCTGTATGTCACATGGCCGTTCATCACACTAAAACTACTGTATGAATTTCAACGAAACTGGCTACGATTTGAGTTTATACTACGAACTAGGAGGACACTGGGTACTTTTTAATCCGAAATTCGTTACAATTAGTTATAATTCATTAATGCGTTTTCCGATTTAATTCATTTTCATTATTATTATTTTAAAGTTGTCTCGTAAATATTTCAGACTCTTTAGTTTCCCAAGGGAGTTGCTAGTATCCTACTGGGCGCATTCCCCGGTGCCGGATAGGGGAACGCCACTCAAATGCCTCGCGAGTGGTAGGGGTCTTCGGACCCCCGCAGACCAAAACCAGCAGCGGTGGGCGCGAAAGCGCAGGAGGGGGATGACTCGCTCTCTCCCTCCATTCGGTGGCGCGACAGCGCAGTGGTTGAGCGCGGAGGCGCACAAGCCACTGGGCCCCTGGAGCAGCTGATTTGCGGGCCCAGCTCAGGGGTTTCGCCGTCTGGGGTAGCTGGGGTCCAGTGGTGGGCGAGGCGCGAAAGTGCGGTGAGAGTGTTGGCACAAGAGGTGCGGCCGGTAAGGGAGTGGCGCCGAGAGGCCGCGGAGATTACGGTGGTGGGACCGCTCCTGGTACTTCTCTGAACTAGCAGAGTGGACCAGTCGAGCGGCCCCAATCACATACGGAGGGGCCACCTGGCCAAGCGTCGGGGCGTCACGGTTGTATGCGCGAGCGATCCCGTGGCGCCCCACTACGGCGCGGGCAGACGGTCGATGGGTTTTAGTGGGTATTCTGGCTTTGCAGCCAGCGAGTCCCACATACCAGTCGCCTGCGGGCGGCGGGATGAGTAAATGCATTTCCCATCGTTAAATTTTTTTTAAAAAAAAGACTCTAGTTTGACAGTTCAAAAATTACAGAAAACATAACTTTAATTGCTGAGGCAAAGGACCAAAATAACTTAAAACCATGTACAGAAACCTTTAAATGCACGGCTCATTTTAAGCTGGCTTATGGTACTTTATCATATAGGCAATGAAATTTCGAACGAAAGTAGTAAGAACATCTAGTTAGTAATATTAGGTTTCTTAGCCACCCTTCAGGAAATAATAAGGAAGTTTATAAAATGCGTTACGGCTGTAAGCCACAGAGCTTAATAATAAACGCAGACAAACCACTTTATTCGCCAAGTTTGACGACGGGTTGGAACTTGGAGCAGTAATCACAGCAACTGACTGTTGCGCAGTCGTGGGTCCGAACCCGCTAGTGACTAATGTTCGTATCTATACAGATGTTTGTCTTGGTCTAGGCGGTTAAGTTTTTATTGTTTTCAAGCCGTGAGAATCGTATGAAACCTTTTTTTTATTTGTTTAACTGAATCCTAAAAATTCTAATACAATTTTGGCTATAAAATACCTACTTGTACCTGAAAATCTAATTTGACTTTCAATTCAACCTGTTTACTAATGCAGTATTTAACATGTTTTCTTCCAAACAACAAAATTGTTTTATTCATAAACAATAACTCTTTATACTGAATAAATTTATCAATCTCAACGATAATCTATGTCAACTACCTAGATTATTGTTGATGATATAATAAATTTAAAGCTTAAAATCAAAGATAAAACAATATCTATAGATTAAGAAACTAAAAAATAAGCTACAAATATTGAATTAATAAACAGGTCATCAGAGTAATGCGCAATTTAAATAACCTATCACTAAACCTTCACGGAAATTAATGAATACCATTGGCTACATAATAATCCATTTTGACGGCAATCTACTAATTTTATCACTTACCAGTTACCACTGATATTTAAGACATTTTTTTTTGAACCATCAAGTATGTAGTTTTTATCATGTGGTTGTATAATACTTTACATACTTTACTCGATCAGATAAAAATAATGAAAAAATAATCAACTTTTTCAATTGATACATTCATATATGTATATATGTCGCAGTAAGATAGATATAGCCGTAATATAGTTATATCCCTAGGGATATAATTATGTACCGTAACATAGTTATACGAAAGCGATTCATTACTATCTCACTAGGAATATAGTTATAAAACGTCCAAGTTTAGTGATATAATTATATTACTAGATTAAGTTTAGTGAAATAGCTATCAGAGTGTGCGGCGCTGGCGGAGCTACACAAAGTTAGCACCCCATGGAAGGATTTTTGAAATCAAAATGACTTTAATCGATAGGTCTACGTTAGGTCTGTATAGGTCCACCAAAATTTTTCTTAGGTCGCCTATTTTTTTTAATAAATATTTTTAATAAATAGGTCTATTTTTTCAACAAAAAAAAAAAAAAAACCTAACAACCTAAAAAAAAGACCTAATAACCTATTATTGATAGGTTGTTAGGTCTTTTTTTTTTTTTTGTTGAAAAAATAGACCTATTTATTAAAAATATTTATTTAAAAAAATAGGCGACCTAAGAAAAATTTTGGTTGTTAATATGTGTTAATGTCTCAAAGTATTGTAACTAACTGCAGGTTACATAAAGTTGATTTATTAATAAAGATAAAACCAATAAAACTCTGTTTTATTTAATTATATATAGTAGATTTCTATTATAAAGCTATTTCACTAAACTTAATCTAGTAATATAATTATATCACTAAACTTGGACGTTTTATAACTATATTCCTAGTGAGATAGTAATGAATCGCTTTCGTATAACTATGTTACGGTACATAATTATATTCCTAGGGATATAACTATATTACGGCTATATCTATCTTACTGCGACATATACATAATATTATGCCTTATTTATACGTAAAATATTACCTTTCAAAAACTTTAATATTGGTCATATTATTTTTAACATTATTTAAAAAATAAATATTGTTTAATTTATGTATTTTTCACCTTTTCGTAAATTACTTTGTTCTTTATTTTATTTTTTTGAAAATGTTTTTTTATTAACGTAGGTGATTCAATTTTACTTTGTATTATAGGTAGGACTTTAGGATAAGGTTACACAAAGAAACAAAAATTTCATCATTATTTTAATCAAAATTTAGATTGTTAAATTTTTTTTGGATATTAATATTCATGGAAGCCAAATCAATAAATATCAATACTATTAAAAAATTATTAAAATAAATTGCATGTTTATAATGAAATCAAAAAAAAAATAATTAAAAATTTATCTATCCGAACTAGCAAAAAACATAAGTATTATACCTACTACATTAAGAAGACACGGGTCTGACTGAATGTCGATAAAACAGCCTGAAACAATTATAAAACCAATAATCTGATTTTATGATTAATGTGGAGGATATTAAACCAGATATATACCTGTAAACCTGCTTAAAATTCTACTCTGAATCGACATCAATCTATCAATTGAATCAAAAATTCTATAGAAAACAATTGAACAATATTTTATGTGCGTTACATTTTTTTTTAATTAAAATTAATTAAAAATTTTAGGATGTAAAACAAACTTACCTTAGCTTTACATATAAATTTGGTGTGTGTGTGTGTGTGTGTATTTTTTTAATGGAAGTAGCTAGCCGTTTTCGCTGAACAGCAGCGACCAAACTAGGTCGTTTCTAGCAAATTTAATATATATTTAAAATATATTCTGTATATTTTAAGAATCCTTTCATTATCATCATATCAGCCATTGGATGTCTACTGCTGAATGTAGGCGTCCCCTATCAACCTCAAGAGCGACCGGTTTAAAGCAGCCTCCATTCAACGGCTTCCAGCGACTTTCCTCAAGTCGTCTGTCCATCATGCGGACGGCCGACGCTACGCTTGCCGGTACATAGTCTCCACTCCGTGTACCTTGCCCACTGCCACTTCAGCTTGCAAATCCGTTGGGCTATGTCCGCAACCTTCGTTCGTCTGCGAATCTCATCGTTTCTGATTCGACCCTCTCTATTGCACGCTGTGGGATTTGGAGCTTGTTTAAAAGGCCTATAGTCAGAGACCAAGTCTCAGATCCGTATGTCACCACTGGTAACACACATTGGTCGAAGACTTTCAACTTCAGGCACTGAGATATGACGGATGAAAAGACGTTTTTTTATCTTAAGCATTCTGTATTATTTTATTAAAGCTTTATTATTTCTCAGTTATACTATTTACTTAAAATACATTGCACTGTTTATTTCAAACCTTAAAAATAGTTGTTCTTATAAAAAAATATAAAAAATTCTTCCGGACGAAATTATTGGAATACAGAACATTTCATTCAAGAAATTGTTGATCAAAATTAAATCAAAAAACGAACGGAGAAAGGAAATTTCCTGTTGTTTCATTTAGCAATTTCGTGCCGGTGATAAATTCGGGTCTCGGGCGTAATCACTTTGATTTCGTTATTTGTAGCTTTGAATACAATTTTTCGTTTGCCTCATATTTTGTTAAATATAGTAAAATTCAATTTTCCATTTTATGGTTATAGTTCTATGAAAGTAAACACTTCTATATTATTAAACAAATATAAACTAAGCTTCTGGATTATTCAAGACCATGAAACTTAAGTTTGTTTATTGCCGAACAGCCGTCCCCCCAGAGGTGATGGGCGAGGCCTACGTTCTACAGTGGGCATCCAGTGACTGATGTGACTTATTACACAACACATTATTATATTTCATAATTATATTCATATTTACCAATCAATGTTAGGACGTACAAGCGTGAAGGTTAGGTTGGTGTACACTCAATAAAGAATAATCACACATACCGTTTCAAGAGGGCCTATAATTGTACATTTTTGTATAGATAACAATGTTTATCTTAACCAACTATAACTAACTTTTAATAGTTAAATTACATTGCATTAAATTAATAATGAAATTATAAAATTAATTAACTACGATATCTACATATTAATAAATGAAGCAAAAACTTTGTATCCCTTTTTACAAAAATTACGCGGACGGAGTAGTATTAAATTGGCAGTTATAATTTGGCACAGTTAAAGATTATATGGAGAAGAAGTGTAGAATGCTAATATTTTTTATAATAATGCTCAAAAAATACATTAAATTAATTTAAAAAAAAAACACTAGGCTACGACACACTCACCTATGTACAATGTACATATTATATACACAAATTTTGTTTATTGTCAAAGTCTGTTGTCAACACGGTCTTCAATACAGGTCTTGCAACGAATTTTTTAACGAATTTTTTTATCACAGATCCAGGTCCAATGACTGCTGCATATGTCGCTCACCATGTTATGCGCAATCATATTTTTATGATGTTGACAATGCTGTCAATTATAGATTAGGACGAATTTCGACCACTGGGCGACCACTAGTACTAATTAATAATTGATATGTATACATTAATTTTATATATATATATATATATATATTATTTATTGATATATTTTATTATTGATACATCTAAGAAATATTACTATTTAATATTATATCGTTTAGATACGATAAGTGTAAGTGTAGTAGGCAAATGCATAATTATTATTATTATTATTTTTAATTTACCGCGCCAAGACCTAATTCTTGTGACAATAAGGTTACAATACAATACTACAAATACAACAGAGTCGTGCTCTTACTCTCTTAATGTGAACGCGAGAGTGAGTAATAGATCAGTTAAGCGGAAAACATCCGAATCAGTATTATAATAAATACCACAGACTGTCAATAATCATTGAGAGTCACACTTGTACAGAGCATAGACTACTAAAGACGAGGACTTCCTTACTTTTTAATTCTTACAGCTTAGGATTTTTTATCTAGTGTAAAAAAATAATAATGAGTCACTATTGAGAGGACAGAGATGGCGGAGTAAATAGAACACGTGATTCGTAAGCAGACAGACTAGCACCACCGAGTTATTAAGGGCTAAAAATTTTAAACTCATTTTGTCTTATGTGATGATTAAAAAACTCATGAATATTTATCCACCTATCCACAGTAAAACAAACTAAGATTAATACCGTTTTTTTTTTTTTTTTTTTTAATTAATCATGAGGAAAACTCTTTGCACAACTGCCCAAAGACCACTAGAGTGTCAACCAAGGAATTTATATCATAACTGGAATGCTCACTTAATGAAATTGTATATTCAAATATGCACCTTGAAATATTTGACATGA
The DNA here is from genome assembly GCA_036937285.1 of Euphydryas editha. Taxonomy (NCBI): domain Eukaryota; kingdom Metazoa; phylum Arthropoda; class Insecta; order Lepidoptera; family Nymphalidae; genus Euphydryas; species Euphydryas editha. The sequence continues at coordinate 5,540,779 of JAUPFZ010000008.1, forward strand.
GGTTGACATTGGCTTATAACATGTAAAGTGATAAATCGTTTCAAGCATTTCGTTGAGTACCGGCATTTTGTCTCTTTCTTACGAGAGTTGCCTTGAATCCATGGTAGAAAGAGATGCAATCCCGGCCGTAGGCACGTTTTTTTGAGTGCAAGTGAGCATTCAAGTTTGTATATAAATTCCTTGGTGTCAATGCTCTCTTACAGGTAGAACATGGTGCCTTTTCAGAAAATAATGAGATACGTCATACGATAAGCGAATGAAAATCCTTATTTAATTGAGTCCCTTCTCAGTACAAATAACTTAAACAATAATCAAAAAAGTTACGAAACATATTTATTGGTCCGGATCTACGGTGCCTAATCCGATAACGTTTTTATTGGTTTATATAATATTATATAGGAAGGATAAGTATTATTTATGGTTTATATAAATTTCCTCAAATGATTTTATTCATTTGATTTCAAAAAAACACATACTTTTTAGACCTACCAACATTTTTATCACATTTAGGTATCGTATCGAACCTAATAAAATATTTTAACTAATAACGGAAGAATGCAAAGAAATAAATTTATGTAATTAAGTTTTTATTTTAAATAATATAATTAAAATTCAATCATATTATTAATTATATATGCCATCTAACAAGCAGTATGTTGACTGGCAGAGAAAAATAGTCCTGACCGTCATTTTCCCAAGGTTTCATAAAAGGCAATCAAGGCCTTAATTGTGCGAATAACTGTGCACCTAACAAGACTGATGGGCAGCAGCGTAAGCGAATCTTATATATATATATAGGAGACTTTCTATAGATATAGTCACTCATCATGATATCTCTGGAACTATGAGACCTAAAAACTTGAAATTTGGTAGGAATATTCCTTTTGCCAAGTAAAGGTCAGCTAAGAACGGATTTTACGAAATTCTACCTCTAAGGGGATGAAAAAGGGAGGCAAAGTTTGTATGGGATAACGTGATTCCTTGCTCCAATCTACTTCAAATTTTGCATAAATATTCTTTAACAGAATTGATTGAAGACGTGTTTCATATTTTATCGAAATTCATTCCCTAACGGGGTTAAAAGAGGGTAGAAAGTTATTTTGATACATACATTTTTTTGGACACATGATTGACAATCAATCCGTCTATTATAATATATTTTCCAGTATTGACAGTGTAGGTGATATCTTTTTTTGGGTGCTCCAGATGGAACAGGCAAGACTTTATATTACAACATGTATGTAACAAAATTGAGTTGTAAATATACCGTGTGATTGCTTTATTGTAAAATAGTGTCTTATATAATATTTTTTACTTCAATGTTGGTGTTGTGTTAAGTCAAGGGTTTTAAACTAAATGACTCATCAGCAAGGCATCTGTAGTTCACAATGATACAGATATAGAAGACACCGAAGTGAACTTGGAAACATTTTTGAATTATACGGCATTAACACCCTAATTAGTACAGATTGGCACCACGGACTAATGTTCGGCGTCGTCGGGACTGTTCAGAGGTAAGCCAGATAGTCCCCATGGAGGAGAAGTCTGGCCTTTTCGCCGAGGCCAGCCTGTCGCTGGAGGGATCCTGTTGCCTGCAGATCCGGGACCCTCCAATAAAAGCGGCTGAAGCAGGGGTTTAGTGCGGTATTGCACTCCAAAAGTGCCGAGTCCGACATAGGTCTGCCTACCCAGTAAATGGATTCCCCTATGACACACAAAAAAATTAAGAAAGATCAGAAAACATTGTAAATCATGTACCCATTTAACTTTATCTTACACTAAAACTAAGAAGGAGGAAATAAAAGCTGTCTTGGACTATTATTAAATATAAATATATGTTTGACATACACACACGATTATCTGTTCCTAAGGAAGGCAACTTAATGCCTGTGTTTTAGGTAACAGCCGACTGATATACATTTTTTATAAATATACATATAAATTATACATATAGAAATAAATACATATTACACCCAGACTTGACACGATCCTGGAGCAGAAAACAGAGTCACTACCAACTGTGCCGAGTCAATTAAAATTTTAAAAAATAATTCCTTGCGGGTTTATTCAAAATCGTATTGACTTGTGGTGTAATTATATCTACGATACAACGAACGAAGCATTGATGACCGTTCTGGTGTAGTGGTGCAAGTAGTCGCCTTAAAGCCACACCTCAATGGCGGTGGTCGTGGGTTCGATTTCCGCTCGGGGCAGATATTTGTATTTGTGCCAATATTTGTTTCAGGTCTGGGTGTATATCTGAGTGTGTATAGTGGGTTTCCCTACCATGCCCCGGAGATTACGTAAAGTCGTCGGTCCCGTTTGTTATCATGGATGCCTTATAATAATTGTTACTTATGGTAGGGATATTATCCGCTAACCCGCGGTGGAGCAGCGTGGTGAATTAAGCTCCAACCCTTCTTCTATATGGAAAAAAGGGCCTTCGCTTAACAGTGGGTTATTTACAGGCTGATACAATACACTACAGTAAAGGAGTATTTGTGGCCTGCAGTGACGAAACTGAGCCTTACCATAAATATGAGAGTCCATCTAAGGAAGATGTTACTGCCGGACAGTGCTCAGACCTGTTGCTTAAAATAGGAAATGGTGATTTCCGGGAACCACATAATAATATAATGTATGAGTGTATATGAGTATGTATTTACCATAAACAAAGCTTAAGGTCAAACTCTTACTGTAGCGGGAGTATACTTAAGCGAAAGCTGCTTCTCTCACAGTCAGTTGTATGTGGCATATTCCAGAATAGCCTGGTAATTCTAGCACGCCGAACGAAAAAAAAATTGTTTATAAAGAAATACTACGGAAGGTTTAGTATTTCGATTTCGTTGTAAAAAGATAATACCCCCGTGTAACTTTTTCCAGATCAAAGGCAGAGCTTCTTGATCATAAAATATAACAATTTTTATTTTTATTTTATTGTTTATTTAAACTTTAAATCCCTACTCTATAATAAAGATTGTTATATTTTATATGTATTCAAATATTTTAACATAATAATTTATATGTTATAACAAAATTAATAACGTAAAAAAAAAAACAAAAATCCTATTATAACCATTTTTGACTTCTACGCGGACAAAGTCGTGGGCTAAAATATTATGTTTGACAACTCAATACGTCTATTATGAAATATTTTCCAGTATCAGTTTTTTTTTTCATCAACGCAGTTGTAGGTGATAAAGAATATAAATTTATATTTTTTGAAATTTTAGTTAAATACCCGTGCGAAGCCGGGGCGGGCCGCTAGTTATAAATATAAGAAGTTTAGTTTTGGATGATTATTTTCTTAAATGTAATAAATGTGTCAAATTGATTACAATTGTTTTATCATCATTTATTCATTTTGTTTCTTAATTATATTCTTAAAAAGTGCTTATTCAGTTATTTTAACGTACTTATATTTTTTTTTCTTAAGTTTTTACAAGATTACTTCAAAAAATTTCAAAGTCAAAAGCTCCTTTATTGTGTTGACTTCTCCTTTATTGTGTCATGTTTCATTTATTTATTTATTGATTTTCCAAAAACATAAAAAAAAAGTGAGGACAAAAGTTTATTTTCACCAGATTTATTTAAAAAAATCGGAAAAAAAGAAATTGCATGAGATTTTCATTAAAATCTTGTGTTCACACTCGTGTTGTAAATAGAAAAAGACAAAAATAATATAAAACAAGAAGAAAATAATATGAGAATAAAACAACTTATAAAAAATAAAATAAAAATCATAATGGAAGCGCATCCCATAAATTTGAAAATATAAATTTTACTCAATTTGTTAAAATTTTCGTATCCGATCTTACCATTTTATTGTTTAGTGTTTCGGTCGCAACCTACAAATAGAACCGAACTGTTGCAGGCGTCCCATGCAGTGGAGGGACCCCACTGATTCATACACCTCATCATGGCTTCATACATCATCGTCAAGCATGCACTTCAGCGTTAGCTCCCCTGACGGCGGTCTGACTAACAATTAGAACTTACTACAATATAGACACAATAAGGCACCCTCATATACATATCAAAAAGGGATGCTTATATGCCTTATTATCTCTATAATACTCTAGTGAGACGCTTTGGCCAATGGTCATTGCAACAAGCTTTATGATCCCCAGGGGTGACTCCAAGCTCATGGTAATGTATAGGCATTTATATGCTATAAAGACACTTGTGATGGTCTAAGTCATGGATCTTTGTTTGTGTCTAGTGTGTATTTCAGAAAGTTTCCAGGCAATCGAATATGAAGCGTTTATTTATTTCTTAGATTTCTCTACAAAGGTTAATAGGTTATAGATATTTATTATATATAGATATTTATTTATAAAGCTCTAAGGTCAATGATACCAGCGTTGAATGTTCGCATTAGCGTGACAGCGTGACACTTGACCATGCAATTTAGAAGGTCACAAACTGTACTCTAACTTTCTCAGCAGGATGTCTGACGTCACGTCTTGTTAGCAAGTTACTATTAGATACATAATAGTGTAGTGGGGCTATCTACTTCAGTTACATAAGGATAAAATGCATCCGTCTGACTTAGACTCGTGTAGCGTTCAAAAATAATAATAGGAAATGATTAGACATGTTGGCGCAGTGTTCTGATCCTCTCTCTATACTACTACTTACTTTATATGTACATAGATACTCTCTCTACAGGCATGTTTATCTAGTGAATGTTTGGGAAACCCCGACACAAGATTTCATACTACTAGGGGTCATTTAATTAAAAGTCTAAACCGGATTTTATCGCGTTTATTTAAAATTAAACTTTAACAATATTTTATTTTAAATTATTTCCCGACGTTTCGATTTTGTAAAGGGTCCGAAGATTTATAATAAATTACCAATAGAAATAAAAGAATCCGATAATGTACCTGCTTTTAAAAGAAAACTTAAACATCATATTTTGCATGCTCGGGAATAAAATTGAAAAGAATATATAGCCAACTTCATCGAATATATTGTACCCAGTTAATAGAATTTTTGTTTTTTGTATCTCATTTTAAGCGAACTTGTAATTTTCTTATGAGAAATAAATTTCTTTAACCATAAATAAATGAGTAAAATTCGCGTAAATATAAGAGAATATTACTAGGGGTCATTGTGCGTAAGGCGATTATCTATAGGTACGAATATAATAAAGCTAAAAACTTTATTTGATTTATCGCGCTACTATTCAAAGTTACTCCTCATATTTACTTTGATACTGTTCATTGGAGAAGGATATATAAGTTGTAATAAAATATTACGCTGCCTCCTCTAACTTTCTGAACTAGATGTTTTATTATCATTCAAGTAGTAACCTGTTCCTTCTTCGTATTGGCGCAATGTTCTACAAATATATAACCCATATGTATAAGTGTGAACCTTTTTTTTCGCAGGGGAATCCATTTACAGATGATATCCAGGATGCCCGGGTCGGCAGTCCTAAACCTATGTCGGACTCGGTACTTTGGGAGTGCAATATCGTACTAAACCCCTGCGGGAGCCTTCAGCCGCTTTAATTGGAGGGTCACGGATCTGCAGGCAACAGGATCCCGTATAAGTGTGAACCAGCGTTAGCAGTGTTATCGCCCGAAAATATAGTTAAGCATTTCATATATTAATCTACTTAACTATACTGATTTATTGCAAATATCCTCTGTAACTATTCTCTGTAGCCCGGAAGAATTGAGAGATAAATAATATAACACCTAAGTTTAATCTATATATCATTAGATATAGCGTCCGTACCATGGTGAAGAGGAACAACGAAGACATTATTTTACACTGAAACTGCGAAAAAACTGCTTGTTTTATCTCTAAACAAAAAATCGATACTATTTTACAAAACGTTTCGCCTTTTAGTGTAATTTCGTTTCAGTGGAAGAAAATGAATTTTTACTAAACTATTCACGCTACAATATGTTTAAATTGACTGAAGAGGTTATGAAAATAGTATTTTCATAATTTACCTACAAACATTTTAACTAACTACTTTTATTGTAATTATATTATTGTAGTTTTATTGTAACTTGAAATCAGCGCCTTATAGTTTTATGCAGGGCCGGCCTAAGGCGAAAATTACAAGTGTGCAAGACTCACATTTTATGCCCCTATGAAAACATTATCGAGTTTTATTATGCATAATTATCCTGTGTCGGAAGTGTACACAAAAACAAAAGCCGCCAGGTTATACGTATTCCTAAAAAAAAAACGTCGTCCGAGATCCACCATCGATGTTTACCCTTGTAGCCTATCCGAATTCCTAAGAAAAGAGGTCGTCCGAGATCCACCATCGATGTTTACCGTTGTAGCCTATCCGAATTCCTAAAAAGAGGTCGTCCGAGATCCACCATTGATGTTTACCATTGTAACCTATCCGAATTCCTAAAAAAAGACTGCAGCCTATCTAAAAACCTAAAAAATATGCCCTCCCAAAAAGCTCGAGTGTGCGGCTGTATACTTCGCACACCCCTTAGGCCAGCCCTGGTTTTATATAGATACTAATATATTTAATCCAAATGACAAATAATTAAAATATCCCTGAACTTGTAAAAATAAAGTGTCAAGTCATATGGAATATGTTTTCTATTCTTAACTACAAGTTTTGATGGCATGTGATAAAAAGACGTATAAAAACCCGTCGAATTCTTTTAAAGGCATAGAGGGCAATCGCCTGGAGCGGTCAGTCCTAAAGGAGCGGCTGAATGTACAGACTTATGATTGAATCCTGTGTAATTGTGTATAGTTTCTTTCACTTCAGGATAAAACAGAATTGTTTTTATGTACTATGCATATACCCATGTTGAGTTTTTATGCGTGCGCTGAGTTATATCGTGTTATCCTATAATTAAGGTTTCTTACATTTAACGAATGTTTCAAATGAAACTTGTAGTTAGATAAATGATAAACGAGAAAAATTAAAATTTTTGTTTTCATTATCTTCCTATATTAGATTTATCTTATATTCGAAAACTTCACGAAATATTTTTTTTGTGTGGTAGTAGGTACGTAGGTACGGTAGATAAGGTAGGTTTTTATTTATTAAATTATTATATTAAGTAAGGAATGTGTACAATATTGTACATACATATTAATAGACAAATTTTGACTTTTATTCCCGCTGCCGAGGGAAACGTACTGAATTTTGGGATAAAAAGAATCCAGTATCCTTGCACCTCTTTTATCATCTTCAATGTAATTACCTGTTTTTGATTTATTGTAAAGAAATTTTCATATTCGTGAAATTACTTTAGCATTGGCAAAAAGGATACCTACTATATAGGATATATATATATGTATATATATCTTGTGAACTCATTTTAAACATTATTTTTGAACATGTGTCTACATGTTACACACAATAACACAATAATTGTCTAATTATTTCGTGTAAATTTTTAATGTTTTTTTAAAAGTAATAAGGATTAATTAAAAATAAATCAATTAATAAAACTGATTTTTATTGTGGAAACAATTTCATACATACAAATTCTTTTTAGATTTCCTAAGCAGATTCTCTCTAGATGTAATCATTGTAAGTCTCCGTACCATAGCGTACAGGAGAGAACAAGTTAAGCCTTAGGTTATTTATGGTAAACGTCTCCCAAGAGCGGGCTAAGAGTTAATCCTTTGTTGCTGGTTCGACATCGTGGAGCGTTTTAGGTACAATATATATAGGTATGTTACCGTAAAATGGAAAGGTGTTGTATCTTAGAATACACCAACGAATTTCAGCCTACAATACGACTATAGTGAATTATTATTAGCGTCTTACATAACACTAAAAATGTCACAGGATTGAACCAATTTTAAAACATATTATGTCCTTTGTAATAAAATTGTATAAATACTTAACTGACTGAATCGGCCTGAAAACTTCACACTATTTGGCAAGGCCTTCTCCATCTAGGAGAAGTATAAGAGGTTAATCCACCACGCTGCTCCATTACGGGCTAGCGGATAATTTGCCTGAGTTACGATCATTATATCAGGTGTCTATGATAACAACCGGGACCGACGGCTTTACGTGCTCTCCAAGACACGGTGGGGAAACCCACAAAGACATACACCCAGACCGAAAACAAATATTAGCACAAATATCTGCCCCGAGTGGGAATCGAACCCGCGACCGCCGGCGTTGAGGCGACTACTAGTGTAAATACTAGGATATATTAATTTGTACAAGGTTATTTTTTAGACAGTAGGGGAAAGGGGGGCAAGACGGGGTAGTTAGCGTTTGGAGCGTAATAAAACGCACGTTTTTAATTATTTTGAATATTTATTTATTTATAATTACTCTTACATTATCAATTTAAATATTTAATTTAATTTTTATAAATAAGGAACTTCAGAAACTTTACACTTATAGAAAAAAAAAGAAAATGACCAGTTTTGTCAAAAACGTCCAACACCTCATCTTGCCGTCTAGGTAGGGTAAGATGGGGTATGGTAAACATATTCTATTTTTGGCTGCAAAACACACAAACAAATACTGCCTCGTCATCCTCGTCATCTATCCGAGCACAGCTATAGTGTGCCCAATTCCTACAGTAAGAACATGCGACCCATACTTCATTGGGATCCAAGTATTTTCCATGGCAGTAAAAGCCAGGGATATGATCTTCTTCGTTGCCACAATCTGGTGAGGAATTAGGATTATTGTTATGTTTTCTTCTTATTCTTTTTCTTAGTATATATTTTTTTTATTCTTTTATCTCTTTTTTCTTTCTTTGTTATCTTCTTCTTTCTCTTTTTGTTATCAACATTAGATATATTATATCTATAAAATATTAGTACATCCTTCAATAACCACCTATAATAAATACACAGAGATAGAGGTAAGTGTAATCATCCATTTGATTAAAAGTCTATACCGGATTTCCATGATGAGGGGACAGTCCCCCGAGATCATGGACGCTGTAAAGGGTCCGAAACGTCGGGAAATAATTTAAAATATTGTAAAACTGTAAAGTTTTAAATAAACGCGATAAAATCCGGTATAGACTTTTAATCAAATGAGTAAAATTCGCGTAAATATAAGAGAACAGTATGTAATCATCCATTCAGTGATCAGAAATTAGAAACTTAGAAGTTAGTTAAATAAAATTTTATATTTTTTTTTTTAAATATCTATGTTAAAAAATGTCGAACGAAGGATATTGATTTTTAAATGTCCTATCTAAATGCTGACGTCAAAGAAGGATCCTATAGAAAATTTCAAGCTTCCAAGTTCACCGATTTAAGTTTTACAGTTAAATTCTATTAGACTTATTTAATGCAACTCAGACGCTTCCTTCGTAAAACTTATTTGACTTAGAACTATCTGATAGAAATGAAAACTATTTTTACATATGGTAAAGAGAAATCCGTATAAAAATGAAATGCGTATAAAAAATTCTACTCGTACTTTTAGTAATTTATGATCTCATTACTATATTTTTGGTATCGTTTTCATATTATTGAATAAACCATCTCATAAACTTTAAATAGTTGAGCTCTCTGGTGGTTGTTCAAAATAATTACAAAAACTGAAAGAGTGTTTTTTTTTAAATATATATATAATAACTAAATTACTTATTTATTTTGACGACGCATTATAACATTGTTCTAGCTACTGGCTGTTATACTAGCTGTTGTGTGTTCCCAAGGGAGTTGCTGGTCTCCTACTGGGCGCGTCCCCGGGTGGCGGATAGAGGGTACCACTCGGCTCTCCACGACTGGTTGGGGTCTTCGGACCCTCGCGGACCAAAACCAGCAGCGGTGGGCGAGAAAGTTCAGGAGGGAGGATGGAGGGAGATCGAGGGTACTCTCACCCTCCTCTTCGGTGGTAGGGCCGCTCCCGGTACTTCTCTGAATTTGCAGAGTGGACCGGTCGAGCGACTCCAATAACATACATAGGGACCGTCGGGCCCAGCGTCGGGGCGTCACGGTTGTGTGCGTTTGCGATCCCGTGGCGCCCCACTACGGCGCAGACGGCCGATAGGTTTTAGTGGGTATTCTGGCTTTAGCAGTGAGAGTCAGCGAGTCCCACATCCACATACATTACATATACATACATGCGTAAATGCATTTCCCTGCATCGTTAAAAAAAATTTGGTTGTCTGTAAAGTCGGTTTACGGACGATAATTTTTACGTGATAACGTCATAAGAAAACATGAATGGAATTGAATTATTATTACTGAATTATCATTATTTTGTATAACATATATTTATATATATATATATATATATATATATATATATATATATATATATATATATATATATATATATATATATATATATATATATGTATATAAACTACAGGTAATTAATTGTATTTAATATAAAAGCGAAATAAAGTTAAATACTTTGAAAATATGTAATACAAGAAATAATCAAGTTTAATAAAGAAGTTAAGTTTAACTAACTTAAAATAGTGTAAATATACTAAATAAAAGCAACTAAATTTTTATACGATCGTAATTATATGAGTCCTAATAAGTTTTTAATCAAAATTGTAATATAACCTTATATTACCTACTGCACTCGCCGACCGATGTTACTTTTTTAATAATCAAATAGGTAACAAATATATGAAATTATATCGCTAATCAAATTCTTAAAATGCAAGAATTAATTACCTTTTTTGCTGCAATTGTTGTCACTATTATAACTTTAAAAATAATAAATTGACGTTACTTCGTATTGATATAACAGTTTATTATATATTGACAAAACAGTTTCCCGCCATTTGCCGCTGTCATTTCTACTCTGACGCGTCGTAAGTTAGGCCGACCGCCGATCGTGAGCCGAACAGCTACACAAAGTTAGCACCCCATCGAAGGATTTTTGAAATCAAAATGACCTTAATCGATAGGTCTACGTTAGGTCTGTATAGGTCCACCAAAATTTTTGTTAGGTCTCCTACAGTTTTTTAATAAATAATTTTTTTATTTTTGCAAAAAAATTATGCAAATTTAGCACCCCATCGAAGGACTTTTGAAATCAAAATGACCTTGATCGATAGGTCTACGTTAGGTCTATACAGGTCCACCAAAATTTTTGTTAGGTCGCCTATAGTTTTTTTTTTAAATATTTTTTTTTTAATTTTGTGAAAAAAATACACAAATTTAGCACCCCATCGAAGGATTTTTGAAATCAAAATGACCCTTATCGATAGGTCTACGTTAGGTCTGTATAGGTCCACCAAAATTTTTGTTAGGTCGCTTACAGTTTTTAAATTTTTTTTTTTTTGCAGAAAATATGCATCTTAGCATCATTTAAAAGGAAACTGATTGATCTTTATATTTCAGCATTCTTTATCGTTAGGTCAGTATTGGTCTATAGTTTTTGCTTTTATATTATTCATTTTTTTTTAATTTTTTTATTAACAATTATAAATAATTTATCACTCGCGCATGCGCTAACGCACATAGCATGGCGCGAAATTCAAAGTTTCCCTGTTCCGTTTTCATCGCGTCAATAAAAAAAATACAAACTGCTCGCATGAAGCTCTCTAATTATTTCTCATGAGAATGAAACTTATTGCTTACACGTATGTAAATAAACGTAAAACCAACAACTTCCCGATTTCTTAAGGGCTATATTCCTTTGCCTTTTCCTATTGGGGATAAATTTTAAAACAACAACATAATTTAATATTTGTCACATCAAATAATTTAATTTCTTCTGGAGATTTATTATTTATTTAATTCTCAAAAACTATAGAAAAAAATCCAACCGTGGGAATGTTTTTGAAAAGTTTATATAAATATTGCGTTTTAAATATCCTCTTTATTTACTTTTTGGCTATCGTTTATAGAATTTTCTTAAAAATACTAATAATATTTATTTATACACGTGGAATAAATATAATGTAAAAATAAAAATTAATATAGTAAAAAATAATATGCCGTAATGTTTTTTAAACACATTTCCACGGGAATTACAAATTTTAAAGTAATAAATATTATTAGTATTTTTAAGAAAATTCTATAAACGATAGCCAAAAAGTAAATAAAGAGGATATTTAAAACGCAATATTTATATAAACTTTTAAAAAACATTCCCACGGTTGGATTTTTTTCTATAGTTTTTGAGAATTAAATAAATAATAAATCTCCAGAAGAAATTAAATTATTTGATGTGACAAATATTAAATTATGTTGTTGTTTTAAAATTTATCCCCAATAGGAAAAGGCAAAGGAATATAGCCCATACAACCTAGTCTTGTACGTTCCGATATATAATAAAAGGCCGTAGCCAAATCTGAAGTAACTTCACTTTTTTTTTCGATTCCATTATTGATAAGGCCGAAGCCAAATCGGAGATATCATATTTTCGTATACTTACTCTTCTTTGTCCATAAATGATATGCAAGGTCGAAATAATAATAGTGCATAGGTACCAGTCAGGCTGAAGCCTGAAATGTCATAATAAAAATTTCACATCTGATAAATTAAATAGGTCCTGTTTCAAATATTATAGACAGTATTGCAAATAAATTCAAATATACTAGTATAGTTGTCTAAATATATTTTACGTTCAGGGAATTCCCCGATAATCAGAACAGAACTAACGTTGAGCGCACCGATCCGCCGCAAAAAACAAACCGTCTCTATCTGACAAAGCAACATTGTATTTTCCGTCTCATTCGTTTCATTTTGATTGGTTGGTTTTATTGCTTTGTTACTATATTCAGCACATTCATGTTATTTAAGAAGATTGACTTGTTGTGTAGTAGTTAGTAGTGATGCGACTCGAGTCCAATTTTACTACTCGAGTCATTCGAGTCATTTTGCAATTTCACTCGAGTACCACTCGAGTGGTCGAGTCACTCGAGTGGTTTTGGAGTCACTCGAGTACTGAAATCTGTCACAATGCTTGGAAAAAACATGCATTAAATGAAGCGTAATAAAAAAAAAGTAATGTATATGGATGTTAGGGATGTTCATCGGAAAATTGTTATCGATATATATCGATATTTTTAGTTATCGCAGTAGTTGATCGCTAAAATTTTCTGACAACGAAAAAAAAAGGTCATCCGGCCTTCAGTATCGACGTTTACGCCCTAGCCCTATCTGAATACCTAAAAAAAAAGGTGATCCGCCGTCCTGTATCGACATAAGCCTCAGTACCCTATCCGAATAACAAAAACAAAAAATATCGAATCACAATTATCAATAGTTATCGGATCCAAAAACAATTATCGATTATTATCGAATAACACGAAATTATCGATAATTATTGAATCACACAAAATTATCCTATTATAATATTTACTAAGATGACAGTTCCGATTATGATATTAAAATATAAATAATAAGTGTGTTTTATTTACAATATACAAAAATATATATTTAAAAGAAGCCAATGCACCAAAAGTATCGATAATTTTATCGATAATTTCACCACACTAGTATCGACATCTGGTACGATAAATTTGGGACCATACTATGCTTCATTACTACCAAACTAATGGAAAAAAGAACTCGACCGTAAAGTTGGAATAAAAGTATAGCAAACGATTTTTAGCTCAACTCTATGTTCGAAGTGTCACCTCTTTATTATATACCCTTTGTTAGTAACAATACTAAATAAGTAATGGTAAAAAAGTATTAAAAGAAATATTTGCGATATAGTTCGTTATGAAGCAATGCATTAACATATTTCATAAATAGAAATGTGAAAATAAGTACTGCATATATGCGAAATAAAGAGGATATTTAAAACGCAATATTTATATAAACTTTTCAAAAACATTCCCACGGTTGGATTTTTTTCTATAGTTTTTGAGAATTAAATAAATAATAAATCTCCAGAAGAAATTAAATTATTTGATGTGACAAATATTAAATTATGTTGTTGTTTTAAAATTTATCCCCAATAGGAAAAGGCAAAGGAATATAGCCCTTAAGAAATCGGGAAGTTGTTGGTTTTACGTTTATTTACATACGTGTAAGCAATAAGTTTCATTCTCATGAGAAATAATTAGAGAGCTTCATGCGAGCAGTTTGTATTTTTTTTATTGACGCGATGAAAACGGAACAGGGAAACTTTGAATTTCGCGCCATGCTATGTGCGTTAGCGCATGCGCGAGTGATAAATTATTTATAATTGTTAATAAAAAAATTAAAAAAAAATGAATAATATAAAAGCAAAAACTATAGACCAATACTGACCTAACGATAAAGAATGCTGAAATATAAAGATCAATCAGTTTCCTTTTAAATGATGCTAAGATGCATATTTTCTGCAAAAAAAAAAATTTAAAAACTGTAAGCGACCTAACAAAAATTTTGGCGGACCTATACAGACCTAACGTAGACCTATCGATAAGGGTCATTTTGATTTCAAAAATCCTTCGATGGGGTGCTAAATTTGTGTATTTTTTTCACAAAATTAAAAAAAAAATATTTAAAAAAAAACTATAGGCGACCTAACAAAAATTTTGGTGGACCTGTACAGACCTAACGTAGACCTATCGATCAAGGTCATTTTGATTTCAAAAGTCCTTCGATGGGGTGCTAAATTTGCATAATTTTTTTGCAAAAATAAAAAAATTATTTATTAAAAAACTGTAGGAGACCTAACAAAAATTTTGGTGGACCTATACAGACCTAACGTAGACCTATCGATTAAGGTCATTTTGATTTCAAAAATCCTTCGATGGGGTGCTAACTTTGTGTAGCTGAGCCGAACGCTTAGGCCGAGCCGATCCTATCTCTCTACCGCTTGTTCCGCGCTCTCGCTCACTAATTGTGACAATGATGACGTCATCTTCTTCGAACGGGCACCCTATCATCAATTTACTAGACGTTATCACGTCAAAAAGTTGTTGTGTGTTCGACTTCTATTTATTACACATATGTTTGTATTTTGCACAAATAATGTTCGTGAGCTGTTCAAATGTTTTTCTTTTGTTTGTTTTTCCGAACCTTCAACATAGGATTATCATACTACTATAATAATATAATACAACGGGGGATATACATAATACCCCCCGTATTATATATGAGGCGTTTATTAAAAAAATATGTGTCGATAAATATAAACTTTGTGATGAAGACTTAATGGGCAAATACCTTTTATATTTAAAGATTTATCGTCACACTACTTTGACAATGTCCACTGTGTAGGCTACACCTACCTGTCTAGAACAGATTATAGACATTGTAACAACTTGTTTATTACATAATAAATAACATACTTTGCTGCATTTACTGCAATCTACTTAAAATGCACGTGCAAGCTGTAAAATTACTGATCTGTTGAATCTGTTCAGATTCTCAACTTTCTAGACAACACTCACTTAAAAGGGGTTGTTCACAAGCAGGGTTCAAGGATATCAGAGAAAACATAATTATAATTATACATTTATCGTATAGCTAGGGAGCTGGTAGCAGTAATTTTTATATGACTTCATCGTCTGACAGAGGTTGATAATATTAGAGTACTAAGTAAAATAATTATTTTAAGCAATTTCTGCCATTCATTAATTGCTGCAATATCAAATAAGAGCTTGCAAAAACGTTTTTAAAAACGAGTGTCTTAAACGATTTTATCGCTTCTGTCGATAGTCTTAATAAATTGTATTTAATATAAAAAAGCGGCCAAGTGCGAGTCGGACTCGCTCATGAAGGGTTCTGTAGCAGCAAGTAACATAATTTAAAAGTTCTTGTTGTTTTTTTTATATTTGAGTTGATTGAATGAAAGGTAAATTGCGGTTTACGATTTATGACGTATTAAAAAAAACTACTTACTCGATCTCGTTCAAACCAATTTTCGGTGGAAGTTTGCATGGTAATGTACATCATATATATATATATATATATATATATATTTTTAGTTTTATCATTCTCTTATTTTAGAAGTTACAGGGGAGGACACACATTTTACCACTTTGGAAGTAGGTATCTGTCGCGCAAACTATTCAGTTTAGAAAAAAATGATGTTAGAAACCTCAATATCATTTTTGAAGACCTATCCATAGATGGACACGTATGGGTATGATGAAAAAAAATTTTTTTGAGTTTCAGTTCTAAATATGGGGAACCCCCAAAATTTATTGTTTTTTTTTTCTTTTCTATTTTTGTGTGAAAATCTTAATGCGGTTCACAGAATACATCTGCTTACCAATTTTAAACAGTATAGTTCTTATAGTTTCGGAAAAAAGCCGCTTCGAAGTTTTTAGCAGAAGCTGATGTATAACCTGTATCTTGTTGGCTTGTGAAACGGTTTCCAGCAAACTGTCGTTTAATTAAAAGTCTAGACCGGATTTTATCGGGTTTATTAAAAAACTTTACAGTTTTACGATTTTTAAAATTATTTCCCGACGTTTCGGACCCTTTACGTTAGCGTCCATAGTTTCGGCGGACCATGTCCCCTACCCTCGACGGAGTCAGGGCCTTCAATAGATTAAAGACGGCCATGTCTATAAAAAGTATTTAATAAAAAATAATTGATAGCAGAAACGATAATATAATTTCCGACACTTTTTTTACAATTTCGAAATTATTTATTAAAAAAATCAGAGCTGCCTGAGCACGCTACTTATTTTTCTTAGTTAACATAGATCCAGACTACATTACGTCTTGGTATCAACGACGATGAAATCATATACCTAAATTGCTACTAGCTCCCTAGCTAGTACCTATATAAATACGTTACATTTACGGTTACGTTTGATGAAATTTGGTATAAAGGTAATTTTGCCTCAAAGTATTTCGTCAACCTACGAGTATCAAAAAAAAATTATATTGTCTTATTTATATCTTTAGTGTACCATAATGTCAATGAATTTGTACTACAGAACTATATATACATATAATAAAAATTTTACCGGCCTATACATGTACGATATGACGACCGTTCTGTGGTAGTGGTGCGGGTAGTCGCCTCAATGCTGCGCGCCGGCGTTCACGGGTTCGATCCCGGCTCAAGATAAATATTTGTATTTGTCAAATATTTGTTCCGGTCTGAGTGTATGTCCTTGTGGGTCTCCCCACTATGTCTCGGGGAGTACGTAAAGCCGTCGGTCTCGGTTGTTATCATAGATGCCTAATAACGATCGTTACTCATGGTAGGGAAATTATCCGCCAACCCGCAGTGGAGCAGCGTGATGGATTAAGATCCAACCCTTCTTTTATATTAGTTTAGTGACAGCTTTATTATCAATGTTTCTAATTCAGACAGTGAGTGATTGAGACTGTATGGTCATTATCAATTATACAATTAGTACTTATTGTAAATAAAGTTTTTAAAGAGATTTTTTAAAGTTTTTAAAACGAATTTCATATTTGTTTTTAGTAATGCGATGTAAGGCCTCGTTCCCACTACGCCGGACTAACGGAAACTGCCGGAAAGGCTAGTGGTCATACATTTTATATGAATCTGTTCACATTTACCCTGAAGCGTAAAGAAATGTGAACAACATTTATCCAGTCCCGGCGAAAACACCGGATCCGGTGTTTTGTGAGGTGTTTTTGCCGATCCGGTGTGAACACTGAACATGTGAACACTTCGTTCCGGGATCCGGTTTGCGGCGATTTCGCCGGTCCGGGCTCCGGCATAGTGAGAACACGGCGTAAAATAATTCAATCAAGCGACATGCAAAGAGTATATAATAGCGACATGTTATTCATAGGTGTACTGTGAAAAATGACACTTTGGCAGGTGATTTACATTAATGTTTTAGGTTTTAGACCATTTTAGACTATAATATCCTAGTAGGATGTTATGAATACGCAGCAGTGTATCTATCTCGAGTCATTTGTAGTTCCGATCTCTCCCGATAAATTTTCATGAATTGCAGTGTCAGTGGAAATAATCGTAGGTACTGTAATAGGATTGTAGTGAAATCATAGCGAAGTCATTTACACACAAATAATTCAGTAACAAGTATGCTTAATTAAAAAAATCAAAAAACCCGACTGCGTAAACTACTCTTATTATAAACTAAAAAGAATAAAACAATTTACTAGCTTTCATTTGATACCCATATTGCTACAGTAAGAAAAAAATTCAACTCCCCTCCCCCTCATTCCGCCATTTGCGGGCGCCATTTTGAAAATTTATATAGCCTATGTCACTACTACAATTTAGACAAATCCAACGACTCATATGTCAAAAAGCGTCCAGCCGTTTGGGCTGTAGAGCGTGCCAAAGAAATGGACATACATAGATACATACACTCGAAAAACATAACCCTCCTGTCGCAGTCGGGTAAAAATGGTCTGCCTTAGCAAACCTGTTCATTGATGAAGGTTATATGCTATAAAATGTTCCGCTGCAACACAGCAGTAGAAGTTACCATAAACATGAACTTGCATGTGCACGTAAGTTATCTAATTTCTCACATAAAAACAATTTTATAAATAGAAAAATATATATTTAATATAAACACTACAGGTAGTAAAAGACCATTATCCATTTGAAACATATCAATTTAATATGATTTTTATAAACATTACCTATTGTATAATTTAATAACCGAAATCTTACACTGAACATAATGGAATAATTATTATAAAAATGTTTATTTGTGACTATATTATAATGGGGTATCAATACAAAAAAAAAGCCTTCAGATGTTTCTGTTTATTATGTTATTCTGTTTATTAAAAATTTATTCTTGAGGATGGTTAAAAAACCGGTTGTAAATCAGTTGACACCGGTTGAGCCAGTCGAAACCGGTTTAAGCCGGTAAGCGAAGAGGCCGGAGTTATCCCCGACCTCTAAACGTACGGATCAATGGCGACTACTCGATGACGGTTTGTTCCTCTTTAATAAAGAATTCTATAACTTCCTCCACTGTATTTGTCGGGTCTGTGTCGAGACCGTCCGTGTCTACGTCTGCAATAAAACGAAATCACATTAATCACATAATCGTATTTACCGTTTGTATATATGTATATATATTCTTTATTGTACATTAAAAACTTTTTAACCAGGTTACATTGGAAGTGTGGAAAAGCAAAGTAAAGAATTGTAAAGAATGGAAAACCATTTTCTAAAAGATATTAAAAATATTTATATATGTTTTATGAACTAAATAATTAATAATCAAATAAAACTAACAAAGATAAAAATACAGTATTTAGTTCTTCATTTTAAGCTTTTTACTGATTTATTACATCAGACATTATTATTGCAGGCATTTATTGGCAATTAAAATTAAAATATTAAAAATCTGATAAAGACACTTTAGAGATCACGCAAAATAGGCGAGTTGACGTCGAGTTGCGGAAACAAGCCCGTCATTACTTATACTTATACACTTTAGAGATACGCTTAGAATACACTTAGAAATACGCTTAAGATTGTCCTCTACGACAAAGGATATAATTGAGGGAATTTATGTTTCAGCCAGTAAAGCAGAATGACAAATTAAGATCCAATTTTTATCCTTCATAGGAGGAAGCGTAGAAGACTTACGGATTATCACAGTACAGAAAATTGTTCTCTATTAAAACTTACAGTTTCTGAGCTCGAGACGTCTCGGCTTCTGTTCGGCCCACTCGGCAGTCTTCATCTCACGATATTCTAAGTATTTTTTCATTTGCTCGGTGCGTTTCGCTACTAGCTCCTACAATACAAAATAATACATATTTATTAATATACACGCTTATTTTCTGCGGTTTTTTGCACATAAGTACCAAACATTTCAATATAAGTTTTACATTTTAATATTAAGTTAAATTATGTTAGAGCCACGAAAAAATATTTTAGGTCAAAACCACCATGCCACATGTTTTTTTTAATACATTTATTTAAATTAAAAAAAAAAAACTTACTTTTAAATATATTTTAGATGGTATTTTAATATATTCAAATAAAATAATGAAAAGTTGTCATTTAAGAACAGCTTGACTGATTTGACATATTGCGATGGACTTATAGGAGTTTATCAATTTAGATGGTCTTTTATAATGAAAAGTTTTAAAAATATGTGCTGTTCAGTTTAGAAAAAATAAAATAACAAAACGATGTCCTAAACAACTAGGGATAAACATATTTTTGCACAGATTTGAACTTGTGAGCTTTCCAGGTATTTCATTAGTATATTGTGCTCATTCAAAGTTAATAAAGTTTTAAGTAAATAATTTTATTTCCACTTACTTTGCTAGCCTTGTTGCTACGCATACGATCCTTAGATTCGAACTGCGAGTAGTACTTCTTAAGGTTTTTCTTAATGTCCTTCTGCTGCTTCTCCGACAATAGAGTTGGGGGACGCGGCCGCCATAAGAACTGAGCAAAACCTTCTTTGTTGACTCTGTGAAATAAAACCTAATATTAATAACGCTTAAGGGGTGTAACTTGAAATATGATTCTTTCAAAGATTTATTAATGGTCGAGTTATATTCAACATAAAATATATTTTATAAGATGGCATTTAAAACACTGTCGAATTGCTTTTTTACAAGTACTATGGTCATTAGGAAGCTAGCACAGATTTAGAATGCAGATTTTACGGAAAAGAAATGGGAAGGAACTCAAGTATTGTTGATACATACTACAAAGATATTCAGTGAAGTGTAATAAAATTTATTTTAAATTATAAATATAGAACAGAAGAGACTTAAGAGTTTCAAAAGTTTAAAGTTCATTATTTTATATTCCTAACTTATTAAGAATTGTCTAAAAGGACTTTGCTATTTTTGGAAGTAGTTGTTAATAATATTTGCTTTAATAGTGTTTATATTTGAATTAAACAAAATTAATTTCTTTCAATTAAGATTTGAGTGTACTTTTCAACAACCCAAAAGAAAGATATTGTAAGTTAATTTAAGTTTTTTTTTATTGAACTTGCAATATTGGTATGTTGTCCATTTTAAGATTTGAAAAACATGTCTCACACACAACAGTACTTTATTGACTTGTAATGCAACAACACAGTAAATACAAGTGCTGTAAAAATACCACAAAAGTACCAAATGCAAATTCATAGCACCAAAATAATACAGGAATTTCTAAATAGCACAAGTTAAACTCTATACACAACTTTTACATCAAATTTTTTCAATCAACTTTTTGATTAATTTTTTATAAAAGCTTGCTTTAAAAATATCTTAATGATTTATACTTTAAGCTATATAAATAAATATAACAATGTTTATTAGATGTAACAATGTTTGTTATTTATTTAATAATAATGTTTATTGGTTTCAAAACACCACAATGTTTAGAAAATATTTACCTCCTAATAATCTTGCCTTGGAAGGACCACAAATAGTACCCACAGTCCATCTTGCATTTGAGGGACGATACACCAGTCACGACATAACGACCGGTTGGATCCCACTCTATGCCAGACATCTAGAAAAAAAACATAAACATTAAATTATACTAATACTATAGAACAGAAGGTTTATTTTGTTTGTTTAAATATGGTAATATTACGATCTACTGTGAATGATGTACCCGTTCATATCTTAACAAAATAAACTATCTTTGAAAACCCCGAGTATCTTAGCCTTAAAAGGCTAATTATGCTCTACTTGCCTGATATAATAATAACGTCGGGAAATAATTTAATTGAATAATTGTTAAACTGTAAAGATTTTTTTAAACAAATAAACGTGATAAAATCCGATATAGACTTTTAATTAAATAAAAATGATGTTTATAAAAGTGGTCTTGAACATCTTAGTGTAAAATCGGTATATATGTACTAAAATAAGGTATATGAAAAAAATATATACAATATTTAAAAAAATATATTCAATATTTGAAAAATAAACCCAGTAACACAAAAAATAAAAATCGGTAAATTCGAGACCACTGGGTTAATAGGGTATAAAATATCACACTGACACATAAATGCTGAGCTGTAAATATAAACAAAAACAAAACAAACAACACAGTATATTTTGTATAATAGCTGTAATTATTAAACATGTAAACACACACACACACACACACACACACACACACACACACACAAACACACTTACAGTCTTCTGTCATTTAATTAATTTGTGTCATAAAGTAATTGCAGCCAATATGTGACAGGCATTTCGTTACAAAAATCTATTAAGTATTTTAGATTTTTGTAACGAAAATATACTAAGAGGCAAACCAAATTTGTTTGATTATCGATTTTATTATCATGAAATATAACATAAAATATTATATATAATAGAAAATGAATAAATACCTGGTAGTGATCAGATATATTCATGATTGTAAAATCATTAGTATCCACAAAGGCCAACGCCCCACCGGTGAGTCCAAGGTTGGCCAAAACTATAAATTGTCCCATTGGAGACCAGAACAAATGATTGAATGTCCTCTCGAACTTCTTCAACAAAGTAGGAGCTTGTCCAGTATTTACTTGATAGAAGCTAATACAACTATTTGCAGCATCTCCGTGAATAATAGCAAACTTGGAACCAACTGGTTCCCAAGCGAATGCCTGTATTGGCTCCTTAATTTCAACCGAGTCAACGGGAATCTCTTTTTCTCTCATATGGAATATTTCAAAGTTGTAATACATTCCAGAATATTTAATATCATTTTTGTCTTTCTTTACTTTAGAGTAACGGTCCACTTTGACACAGAGGTAATCACCGGCCTTCTGCCAATGTATTTTACAGTCAGCGACTGAGAAGAGATTTTTAGAGCGTATTTCAGTACGGTTGGGTAGCTCTAAGAGTGTTACACGGGCAGGCACATCTTTGTCCTCTGCAACCCAATATGCGAGTACATTGTCAGATGGTGACCAACAGAAGTCCCTGTGAATTAAGAGGAGTTAACTTAAGTCCAGTCTTTTAATAATAATAGTTTCAAGACTGTAAAAAAACTATATTTAAAAAAATATTTTTCCTTGTATTCTGTCTTCTATATATAAAAATCTTAAATCTTTATTAAATGTATTCTATTATAGTATTATAGTATGTAAGAGAACAATAATGTAAGCGATAAAAAATGATAATTTTGTTATCTCTCCTTATGTAATAAACACTATAAAAATATTCACATTTATATTACTCACCTAATACCGGGTATTTTGATAGATTTTTTATCTAGTAAACCAAAGCTTGGCGTCTCATACACAGAGAGCATGTCAGCACCGAGACGGGCAAAGAAACGATCATCCTTACTCCAACGGAAAATTGGCCACGTTACATATTCTTCAGGTGGAGGGAAGGAACGTTTTTCCTGTCCAGTTCTGTTGAATAAAGATGATGTTTTATTTACACAAAACTTGATTAAAAATTAATTTATCAATATTCTGAAATATGATTTATTGATTGGGTGACACTTTTATTTTATTCATCCGGCTCCAAATTTAGAAATTATACCCATAATACTTTATATCTTTTAAAATATTAAATATATTTTTAAACAGTACAGTTGGAAACTGGGTTTTACAATCAAACAAGGTTTACATATACACATAAAAAATTAGTATTTAAGTTAATCTTTAATGAAAAAAAATATTATTTCAATAAATTACCTAATATCCCAGATAATAAGTTTCTTGTCATCTCCTCTATCACTATTCGGTGAAAAAGTAACAATATAGTTCTCACATGGTGAGAAGGATATAAATCTTGCCTCCGGATGATAGAACTTTTGGAACTGACTAAACTTAGGACCAGCCCAGAGCGCCACACCACGCCAGTGGAAGGTTGCTAAATAAGTACCAAGAGGCGACCAAACCGCATATGTTTCTGTCCAATTCTAAAATAGATTGATATGCATTATATTGTATTAGTTTTTTGTTATTATGTAAGCAAATGTTATTGAATCATAATGACAAATCCCCGTCATTATAATTATATTGCAATGTTTGTATTTAAGATATTTTACATAAAAATTTTAATTGTAATTGTGTACACATACGCAATTCAAAACAGACTTAATAAATAATATGCTTTATATACTAAAATATTTAAAAAACATGGAGTCGTTATACTTTACATAATTAAAAAACAACTTTCTTCATTACAAAATAAAAAGTTCCAAATTTCACTTAATATTTCATAATACTTAGTACAAGAAATTAGTTATTTGTCTTTGAAATAAAAAATAAAAAACAGTAAATAACAATTAATATTGAAATTAAAGTTTACATACCGGCCTCTCTTGCAGGATAACTGGCTCTGGTAAAGTGTTTTGCCAGACTTGCAATGCAACTCCAGTACCAATACCCACTAGGAACTGGTCGTATGCATCTGGATCCATAAGATACCATTGCAGGTCGGACTGGACTTTGAACGGCTGAGGCGAAGGTGGCTCCCATTCCTTCGGAATATCTGAAAACCTGAACAATATTTTAAATATATAATAAAACATGTTATTACACCTTAATAAGAATTTAAAATAATAATAAAAACAAAGTTTAACAAATTGAAGCCAAAAGTAATAGATATTAATAGATATATAGACCTTTATAGATGGATATTTTCGGATATAATTAACATGAACAATATAATGAAAAGAAATAAACATTTTATTTTCTACCAATACAATTATTATTTTTTTAATACAACTGTGATATATGCATTTATTTAAAGAAAACAAAAACCTTTTTTCGTTACGTGTGATTAGTATTCACTTCACTATATAATTTTAATACTCACTTTTTAAAATCAGTAAAAAGATTTACTAAAAATGTGTGCTGTTTATCTAATTTACAATTATTCGTAGCTTGTACAGCTTCAGCGGCATTCTGAGGATTGCTGTATTCTAGGAAAATGTAGCCAGTCGTTTGTCCAGTCTCGGTGGTTGGGTAATATTCGTTGACGATTTTCCCGAACTTGCTAAAGATTTTGTTTATGACGCTCTGGAGTTTTTCCAGGCGCTCAGGGCCAACCTGCGGGCATCCGTCGACAATTATCACATTCTCGTATCCATCGGACTCCTTTGGCTTTTGTTCCAAAAGGTCGGCCAACAGTTCTGCAACGTCAAAGTGAGGTTATGAATTTTAATGAAGTCATCACTTTCCAACTCACCAACATAAAATATAATATCTAAATCCCGTACAATAATTAACGATACGATTTCACTTCACTTCGAACATACAAAAAACAGCACAGAAATTGTTATAAATGGCAGGTGACGCATATGGCCGGGCCAACCTCGCGACACTGGTATTACCTACCTTCATCGGTAATATCATCTACGAATCCTTCCGGATCGTCAAAATTGGGCTCCTCGTCAAAATTCTGTTCTTCATTATCACTTTGAGGTGTTTGATTCACTTTCTCATCTCCTTTTTTCTTAGCCATTTTGACCAATTTGACGTTATAACGTGTGTTACCGGAAGACACGCCATTAGTGAACTAAATCCATAGACTCTACCAGCGACATAAAATATTTTAACAAAATGTCCTCGCTTTCACCTGCGTTCAAATTAACTAACAAATGAGTTTATGGCAAATATTAAATTACAATAAAATACATAATATGATTTATTAATTAAGTATAGTCAAAATAATTTAAAAATGTATTTATTTTTTATAAAAGTGCCGGATAACAAAATTTTTTCAAGAATATAAAAACTCAAAATATTGTGGTCGGACCAAGGAATTTATATACGAACTGGAATGTGCACGTGCACTTAAAAAAACGTTCCTAAGAGAGGGATGTCAACTCTTTCTATCATGGATTCAAGGCGACTCGTAAGAAAGAGACAAAATACCAGTAGTCAACGAAGTGCTCGGAATGATTTTTTCACTTTACATGTTAGAAAAAAATGTCAACCTTATATCAGTTATTTCCAGGTGCATATTTTAATATACAATTTTATTAAGTGAGCGTTCCAGTTACAACCCGTGCGTAGAAGGTTTGCCGATAGCCACAGACGTCCCTCAAACGGCAACGCAACTAATATATATACTTTTTGCCTGCAACAAAATGGTGCTACCACGTATAGAACTACTACTGTAACGTCTAAAAGAGTAGCAATAAAATTGGAATATAAAAGATGTTTCCATTTTCCATGACTTGTTTACTTTTATAATATATTGCTTATACGTTACAAATATCTTATCTTCTCTAATTAAGTAGTTACAGTCATCAATTAAAATTAATAAAATCATTTAGTTATATTGCTCTTCAGTAAATATATTATACACAAATACAGAATGACTATGATAATGATAGTAATTTACCAGTCATCCTGTATATCTATTATCACATCGATACACAAAACAGGAATGCATGATTATAAACAAAATAAATAAAAAACAATTCTGTCTTAAAAAAAAAAAAGTTTAATATAAACATAAACCGATATAGACCGATAGTATATTATCAAGCTATACGATAGTAGTACCGTAATAAGACATAATATAGCTCATATATAATAGCTTAGAACACCGAGTTTGTTCTTACCGTTGATGGATTGCATGAGTAACAACTTTCTTAAATGTAATTTAAAGAACTCCTATACCGAGATTCCTTAATATTGAAAAGATAATATATGCGTATTTGCGTAACATTAAAAAAAAGAGAAGTCGTCCCAGCCAGCAAATACAGCATTTTATAGAGAGAAAATGATACGTTTCATTACAATTCATCTACAAGTACAAAAGAGCTGAGCTCACCCGAAAGATTGTCGTTGTAAAGTGGATTATAAAGAGAATGATTTGGTGGTACACCTAGCGCAGTTTTTCACCAACACTGAAAATTAGAATTGTCTGTCTAATATGCTGATTTTATTCTTAAAATAATTTTTTAGAAGAACATTTATTACGTAATAATAAAAAAAAAATTATATATTTCTTTGTTTGAAAGACAAACGGTATTTAGTTATATCACTACCTACATATTATAAAACAAAGTCCTCCGTCACGTCTTTCTGTCTGTTCACGATAAACTCAAAAACTACTTCACGGATTTTCATGCGGTTTTTACCAGTAGATAGAGTGATTCATAAGGACGGCTTAGGTATACATACCCAAGGCGCAGCTGGGCCGGGCCGCTAGTATTATATAAAAAGAAATAAAAACTTTACATAGACCTTCACAATTTACAAATTTTTAATGGAACAGATACAATGCATAATAATTTATTAAATCAAAATAGTATTAATATCTAACAAGGGTAAAAAATAATAATTACGAACATTCATATATTACTAGTTAACCGTTTGAACTTATTGTTACTTAAATAAATTACAAAATTGAAAAACATATTGCATAGTTGATTGTTTTCGATAATATTCTAGAATGTTGTGAAACATTCTAGGTACTTCTGATGTGGGCGTATATAAAGCCTCTTTCCCGATTGGCTTAGTCAGTTTGAAGAAAAATGGACAAGCGACAAGTTCGAATACGACTCGACGACTGACAATACCAACACTGCATTGGGTGCTGGAAGTACAAGCCATGCGACGGTGTCCCGATGGTTTCACCGTTTTAAATCAGGAGACATGAGTCTTGAAAGTCGGCCACGCTCAGGACGACCACTCGTAGTGAATGATGACGATTTACGCCGCGAACTGCAGTTGAATCCGGATGCTACCAGTCGTAAATTAGCAGTAGCACTTATATGCAGTCACCATGCCGTGGAATACTATCTGCATGAGCTTGGGTATCGAAAAGTTTTGGCTCGGTGAGTACCGCACATCCTTACAGACACCAGTCGTGCAGTCCGTATCGCTATCTGTAAATCACTTTTGCTGCGATTCCGACGTAAAGAGTTTTTGTCTAATCTGGTTACTGGAAATGAGTCATGGGTTCATTACGATAACTATACACGTCGTGCTTTTTGGCTGCCTCGATGAGAAACGCCACCAACTTAACCGAAGCTGAGTCAAAAGAACCGCCTAAAAGTTCTGCTTTGCTATTTCTGGGACGCGCAAGGCATACTGTTCTATGAACTTTTACATAAGAGAAGTACTTATAAACGATGACAAATATTCAACATAGCTCACCACACTATTTGCTGCTGTCAAGAAAAACGACGAAGACGAGTCAATGTATTTTTACTACACGATAACGCTTGATCTCACGTCGCATTTACCGTATGCCAACAGTTGGAGAACTTAGGCTGGGAGATACCCGACCCACCTTATTCCCCAGACCATGCCCCATCAGACTAAAATTTGCTTAGAGCCCTGAAATTACATTTGCGGGGTAAACAATTTAATGATTTTTCTGATAAGAGGCGGAGTTAAACAAATTTTTCGAGGTACAGCTACAGCCATCAGAATACTAGGTGAAAGGCATCCAAACTTTGCCGGATCGTTGACAAGAAGTCTTAGATAATAATGGTGATTACATAATTGACTAAGCTTTTTGTTTTGTAATAATAGTAAAAAATATAGAATGTAAACCAAGTGTCTCATCACTTTTGTGCCAACCCGATATTATAGTTAATATTGTTATTCAAAAATGTCAACAATATTCAAATAATAATTTTTCCTGTTGAACAGAAAACGTATACATGATAATTTTTTTTATTTGAAAACAATGTCAAAAAATTAGGATTAGGTCAGTAAATAAAAACGGTAACGTTTCATAAAATTACATATAAATATTAATTAAAAATTATAATTATTAATTATTAATTGGTTCAGTACTTTAAAAGCTTATCTTTTCTCCATCTCTCCAAGAAAAAACACTTTAGAGAAATAATTTATATAATGATTATCCATATTATAAACCAAGAAATAATAGTTGTTTATAAGTCAATATTTATAGTAATTTTTTTTTAAATAATTTTTGGCAATTTTTTTATAGGGATCTACGCGCATCTATCGCACTAATTATGGACATTTCTATCATTATTAGAAATGTCTGTCTGTTTATTTGAATATATATCACTGCTAAAGTACTAAATCTAGGTTGAAAAGTAGCATGGAAATCAGAAAGCGTATCCTGAGTTAACATTTAGTCTTTATTTCATCAAAACCGCTTAATTTTGTCAAAATTTATTGTAATTTGCATTTTGTATTTTGAAATAACAACGTAAGACCCAGACCATACCTAGGCCCAGACCAGATCAGACCCAGCCATATAAATAGCTTCCGAATACCGTTTGATCAAACTCAAAATCGCATGGCAGAACAATTCCCATTAAACCTGCAGTCCTCTGGAGACGTTGAAGCATATACATAGGCGCATTAATAAACAGTGATGGAAATTGTTGAGATACGATATCCATGTCTTAACAAAAACCGTATTAAAGATCATCCCGGACATCAACTTGCACGAGATTAATATGGCTCTAAAACAGCTTAAAAGCAACAAGGCATCATGCAATGACGGCCTTACATCAAAGCTTCTAGAAATAAGTGGAACAAACAACTACCTGTACTTAAACTCCTTTACAAACTCTTTAATTCTATCTTGCTTGAGAGCGTAACACCAGAGGCCTGGATGGTGGATGGTGGTGACGTTCTTCTTAAAGAAGGCCGACTACATCTTGTTTAAGAATTACAGGCCCATTTCGCTTCTAAGCCACATTTATAAGCTGTTCTGTTGGGTCATTACGAATCATCTGACAGACGAGTTTGATGATTTCCACCCTTCTGAACAAGCCGGTTTCCAAAAAGGACACATAGGTACAAACGGAACATAGACCATATACATAATTACATACGCTACGGCAGATTATACAAAAAAAAGGCTCGCTTTTTAAACAAGCTCGAAGTCGTACAGCGAGCAATTGGCAATGCTTGGTATTTTTCTGCGAGATCGAATCTCAATGGGATCCACAGACGAACGAAGTTTGCTGATATAGCTAATCGGATTTGCAAGCTGAAGTGGTAGTGGGCAGGGCATATAGATCGTAGAACTGACTGTCGATGGAGATCGAGATGGACAGACGACTTAAAAAGAGTTGCTGGAAGACGTTGGATGGAAGCTGCTTCGAACCTGTCGCTCTAGAGATCAATGAGAAAGTTATATGATTAAGTTGCATTCAGCAGTAAACATGTAATGGCTGATATGATAATGATAATGGTGTACTATTATAATATTCATATTGTAATCTCAGTAAAGGAAAAAGACAAAAAAATAATGTCAAAATTTCGGATAGTAATGTACGTGTGTGGCTCCTCCTGACAGACTTTTTTTTTTTTTTTTTTTTTTTTTTTTTTTTATAGACCTCCCCGAAATTGTGGGGAGACTGTTTTTACAATTTGTCTTTAATATCTTGTTTGTTTAATTATCTTTAAAAACTCATTCATACATCATATCTTATACTCTGTTCGTCAGTCATTCCGCATCCCATTTTCATCTAACATTCGTCGTCTTTCAATCATGGGCTGAAGGCCATAGTGTACTTAAAACTAATCAAAACACAAGAGGGGGACGGGGATGGTAAAGGGGAGACAGTGGTAACTTTTTAATCATTTTAACAATTTTTTCCTTATAATCTAAAGTTTATAAATCTATTCTACTCAACTATTAATACATCTTTAATTTAATATCTATTTTGCTGTCTAAATCTTACATAGCTAATATTAACAATTTTCACTTACTTAAGGCTATTATTTACAAGAGGCAGAAAATGTACCAAAAACAGAATTTACTTAAAATTAATTACATATAATTTTTTAATTGCATGAAATGGATATTTCATACAATTTACAAAACTTATGACTAACTTAAAACTATGTTCCTGTCTGTCTATTTTACAATATTCTTATGCTAGCCTATTTATATCTAAAACTATAAATACCTAACATAAATTGCTTAAGACTTATTTCTATTATTAACTACTTTACATATTTTTACACAATATTCCAGGAACAAGTCTCTGCTTTTGCCATATACAATCTGCGGTAATAAACTTACATCCAATTTAGTGCCTAACACAATTTCTAAATTCTGCCTCTCGCGTCCATGGGCCGGGCAGTCCAGGAGGACGTGGAGGACAGACTCCGAACACGCAGGATCGCAGACGCACGATGGACTCTCCTTGCACTTGAAGCGATGCAAGTACTCGGAGAATCCACCATGCCCCGTCAATACCTGGGTGACAAATCTATCCACCTTTATTTTACCAATGATACGGTATGCGGCTATCGCGTCCGGGAAAAAGACCCGGGTGACACCGGCAGTTTCACCGGCCCGGTATCGCTGGTTCCATTCATCAAGCGATCGCATACGAATGCTTCGCTTGATGAATGAAACCGGGCAGCTGTCGTAGTCAAAGGCGCGTTTGGACTTTAGCGCAGCTTCCTTGGCCAGATGGTCGGCACGCTCGTTCCCCTCTAGTCCCGCGTGGGCTTTGATCCAGAACAAATTGACAAGTTTGTCCTGTATCAAAGCCCTGCGCAGGTGGCCCCGCGCCTCGACGGCCAGGGGGTGGAGGGCAACTGGATTAATTGTCGTTTGCAGTGCCGACAGGGAGTCGGAGTAGATCCCGACTGATCTGGCCGAGTTATCTGCGGCCGTCCGCGCCGCCCTGCATATCGCCAGGAGTTCCGCCTGGTAGACGGTGCAAAAGGACGGCAAAGTTAGCTTGAGGGTTTTGGTTTCAGCGGCGCCTCTCCATATGGATAACGCCGCACCCACCTTGCCCTCAATCTTGCTGCCGTCCGTAAATATGTTAATTTCGTGGTCGTTATTGGCCGAGAGTTGTTCCTCGTCCGCCAGGCACTTGAACTCCAGGTCGATATGCTGAGCGGGGTGCGGAGACCGCAGAGCCGAGGACATCCGTTCCACCTCCCGATCCCCTATCACGTCCTGGGGTATACCCCTCCCCGCTCCATATAGCGCCGCGGCTTCGCGGACGCGCAGGTCGAGGGGAAGTATCCCAGTGAGCAACAGTGCCGAGTTCAGGGAGGTGGTGCGGTATGCCCTGCACAGCTTCTGCGCAAAGCCCCGCTGGACCACGTTCAGCTGCTTACGAACCCCGAGCTTATCCACAGCCGGCGCCCAAACGGCAGCCGCATACAATATCACGGGCTCAACCACCGCTCTGTAAATAACGCGGATGACTTCGGGGTGGAGGCCCCAGCTCGCCTTCGCGGCTCTCGAAAGCTGGTGATAGAAGACCAGTGCCTTCCTACAGACATTCGCGACGTGCGTGTTGAAGGTGAGGCGCTGGTCTAGGACGACTCCCAGTAACTTGGTTTCTCCGACCATGCCAATGTCGACCCCGCCCATGTGGAGGCGTGGGATGTCATGCTTTAGTTTGCGCGTGATGACCATGGCACTGGTCTTGTGCGGCGCAAACTTCAGCTTGTTAAGGACTCCCCACTCCCTCACATGTTCGAGGGCGGCATTAGCACGGCGTTCGACCTCATGAGCCGTCTCACCCTCGAAGACCAGCACCACATCGTCAGCGAATGCCTGTACATAGTGATTCCTAGCCTCCAACTCTCGAAGTAGTGGATCCAGTAAAAGATTCCACAATATCGGCCCACCGATAGACCCTTGCACGCAACCCTTCCCGGTTTCTCTCACGTGCTCTTCCCCGCAGTATCGTGCGCGAACATGCCTGCCGCTCAGGTAGCTGCCCAGGAGCCTACGGATGTTAATCGGCACTCGTTCCTCCGCCAGCCTGACCTTAATACGAGGCCACCAAGCGTTGTCGAAGGCGCCCTCTATATCTAGGGACACAAGTGTCAACAGTTTCTTATTTTTAAGTCCAGTACGAATGCGCTCAACTAGTGTATAGAGGGCGTCCTCGGTGCTCCGCTGGGGCATAAAGCCGAACTGGCGGGTACTGAGCCTGGGCGCTATATGGTGTTTTAGCCTGGCGACAAGCATTTTCTCCAGCACTTTCCCCAGCACCGGAAGGAGACCAATCGGTCGGTACGACCGCGGTGCCGTGTAAGTAGTCTTCCCCGGCTTCCGCAGGAAGATCACCGTGGCCTCCTTCCAGGGCTCGGGAAAATGCCGGAGTTCGAGGCACCTGTTGAAAAGAGCCAGTGAGAGTTCGGGGTCAAACTCTATCGCGTGCAAACATATATCGGCGGTAAAACCGTCCGCGCCTGGAGCCTTCTTCGGATTGAAGGACCGGCAGGCCAACTTCAGCTCCAAGGGAGTGAAAGGCGGGTCCGTCAAATCCGAAGAAGTTTCAACGTCAAAGAGCTCAGCTTGTACCCTCACCCTTCGGTGCTCCTCCGAGTCATCCTCTTCGGAGTCCTCCGGGTAGAAGGTTTCGGCCATAAGCCTCACCGAGCCTTTGGCGTCTAGCTCCATATCGTTTACCACCAGCGGTGGATCTTCGTCTCTCCTGGAGGTTCTGCCGAGGACCCGGTAAATGCCCCCCCAAACCGATTCCTCCTGACAGACCTTGGTGGGCCTGACTGGGTACGGGTCTCTAGGCTCTTCGCCTACCTACCCGAGCCTGTCCTCTCCGGTAGTCTCCGCTACCGGGTGATTTGTTTACGACCCGATGGGCCGAGGTCGCGCTATCCAAGCGACGGCCTTAAAGTGGAAAGTAGTAATTTATTTTTAGAACTGTTTGAAGTACGTCTCTATCATAATAGATGGCGCTGATAGTGCTTTCTAAATCTCTATGTAGTAAATGAGTAAAGTAAAATTATACGCAGGCGACGTCGCGGGAACGGCTAGTTAGCAATAAAATGTAAAATACCTACAATAAAGATGTGTCTACATGTTATTCGTTTGCGGAAAAAATATAACAAATTATGCAAGTGACCAAACCTTAGCAGGAAAATAACTGTTACCTATTGTATTTATCAACAACGATTTATTATGCAATTCTCATTCCGTTGACACTGACTTGTTGTCGACTTGTTGTCGGTACTGTGAAATAACTATATTATTGAATATTACTGGATTTCCGATGCGGTTTCACTTGCGATAATTTAAATCAAAGTTATGAAAAAAGGAGACCAATTTTTTTTTTTTCACACGAAACAAATTTTACTGATTTAACAATATGAAAATTAAATATTAAAATTTTATAAACATATTATAATACTATAACAGTAATCTACGCTTAATACTCGTATTATTCTATACACGTATATTATATTCATTTTAGTATGTGCAATTAGCATTATATATATTATTACTTCCATACCCTCATGCAGTTCTCTCTTAGTTCACACACACAAGGCCGTCTGTTCCTAAGGTAGACAACTTAATGCCTGTGTTTTAGGTAACAGCCGACTGATATACATTTTTTAAATAAATATACTTATAAATAATACATATATAAATAAGCATATATTACACCCAGACTCAGGGCGGGAATCGAACCCACAACCTTTGGAGCAGGAAACAGGGTCACTGCAAACTGCGCCAACGGGTCAGTCATTTAGGTTTTAACAATATTATATTATGTATAAATTAAACAATTAAAAATTATGTATAATTAAAACAATATTATATTATATATAATTAACAATATTATATTATGTTTTTGGAATCATTTTAAGTTCCATTGTTTATTATAACAATTATTAATAATTAAAACTTTAACAAAACAAAAACCGACTTCATCAGGCGTTATGTTATACCTACATATAGGTATTATGTGATTGTGTAAACAATGCATGTAGATGTGATTGCAGCAACTACGGCAGATTTGCTGTAATTTATTGAAGAGTTCCGTTGCATGTCACCGAAGATCTTCATCAGAACATCACCAAACTAGAAAGGGACCACGTGATCCTCTTCCAAACCATCCCACATAGCTTTTTTTTTACTTCATTTTACATCGACAAGTAATAAAATCAGGACATCATCGACGTAGCCGAAGTCAATTAAATACGCATTATTATTTATTAAGGACAACTTAAAAACTACTCATCAGATCACTGCGAGATCGCTGCTGAGTTGCCATGTGGCAAGCTTTCGAATATAAAAAGAATCATAAAAAATTAAAAATCGGTATACCCAGTAAAATTTTATGAGGTAACAGACATTTAAAAAAATTCAGACGAATTGAGAACCCCCTCCTTTTTTCGAAGTCGGTTAAAAAGAAATATTGAACATCTCACACTTAGCAGTCAGTAGGATGTGTATCCTGTGTCGGGGCTCCAGAAACACAAACAACACGAGCACAAACGCCAAATCCAGAACAAACATCCGTATTCCCTTTATAAATACGAGTATTTATAATGTGCTGGGATCGAACTTGCGACCGCTGGCGCATCAGCCATTTGCTGTGATCACTGCACCAACACGTCGTCAAATGAAAATTTATTGTTTAAATAAAATCGTTTTATTATTTGTTTGTGTTTTAAGTAAACTGTCGAACATTCTGACTAAGTCCGTGCGCTCATTGATAAACTTTATAAGTACACGAATTTCCAATATTGGGAAAAACCAATGAAAAGAGGCTATCAATGCAACCCGTATAGGTACGTAAGTATACGTATAATATTAAACTAATATTATTCATTCATTTGGTTTAATGACTTATATAAACACGGTTACCGTTAAATCGCTATTCCATTTTGTTTTAATTAATTATTTTTCAAGTCGGTAATTTA
This sequence comes from Euphydryas editha, assembly GCA_036937285.1. NCBI lineage: Eukaryota > Metazoa > Arthropoda > Insecta > Lepidoptera > Nymphalidae > Euphydryas > Euphydryas editha. The sequence goes on from JAUPFZ010000008.1 coordinate 5,576,142, forward strand.
TAAACGATGATGATTCAAAAAGGTTTGATTTAAGTAATATTAATTGATAAGAGATCTTAATACAAAATACTTCTGTGTCTGGATTTCTATTTTCTATCAATCAAATTTATCTATATAAGTATTAGTTACTGTTCTCTTATATTTACGCGAATTTTACTCATTTAATTAAAAGTCAAAAATTAAAGTTTATCTACCAATTTTTTAATTAAATTATATCCCGACATTTCGGATCCTTTACAGCGTCCATGGTCTCGGGGGACTGAGGTGGTGGGCAAGGGCGTAGCCAAGATTATCTGTAGGGGGGGCAGGAATCTTTTAAGGGGGGGGGGGGTCAGGTAAAGAAAATTCAAGACAGTACTGTTTTAATCGTGGTTTTTAACATATTATATGAGTATTTCACGTTAGTTGAGGTGTTCTTTTATTCGTTTCACTTATCGCTATTAGTAACATTGATTAGAGTAAGAAAAGATGTAAAAATCATTTTATCAGTGACCAACTGCTCTTCTGGGGGGGGGCAGCTGGCAGGGGGCAGACCCCCCCCCCCGCCTGTACCTCGCTACGCCCATGGTGGTGGGTGTCCGAATAATGAATTATTTTATTGTTACATACCGTTCTAAATTCATAAATCCGATCTAGACTTTTAATGAAACATATATCGCCTCTTTAGAAGAATAACGTGATATTTTATAAACCACAACTTTACAGGAGAGCAATTTCAAATATTTAAAAGTTAATAAATTCTAAAATATTGATAATTTTACTGTAGGAAAACAATTAATAGTAAGTAAAATTATAAATTTTTTAGAATTTATCAACTCTTAAATGTTTGAAATTGCTCTCTTGTAAAGTTGTGTTTTTTAAAATATCACGTTATTCTTTTAAAGAGGCGATTATGTATTACTTATTAAAAAATCCACTTTAAAATATTTTATATTGTAAAAAAAAAAACAACTTCTAAACCCATCTCGCTACAATAGTCGAACTATAATTACGCGAACGTTGCTGGGTCAGCGGACATGTAAATTGAGGTCGCTTGCAGGCAGCATATAAAAGTTAACTATAGGTATTGGCTTCTATGACAATGGGACACGTGTGTATTTTACATAAGGTTTTATGAACATTTTGTTAAATGTCTATTAGCTACTTATTGTTAAATCCTAAATGGCTCAATATTCTACCAGTGATTTACCTAATGATTTTAATTTGTTTGTCTTGTGATTCCTCGCATTAAATAAATCATTATTATATTAAATTAACCAAAAAAAAAAAAAAACTTTTGGTTATAGTTTCAAACTTATACCAGAAACTTAATCGATGGTTATAATTTTACAATAATAAAGTTTAATAAGTAAAGTTAGATATTGTCGTAATAAATAATAATTGCAAATTCAACAGCTTATCTATATCACCACCAAGTTTTGTTAATTACTAATAAGTAATAAAGAACAAAGTGACAACCGTTCTGATGTAGTGGTGCAAGAAATCGTCATAACGCTGGCGGTCGTGTGTTCAATTCCCGCTCGAGGAACATATAATATGTATGTCCTCGGAGAGTACGTCAAGCCGTCGGCTTGGGTTGTCATCATAAACATCTGATAGCGATCGTTACTCAGGATAAGAAAATTATCCGCCGACCCGCAGTAGATCAGCGTGGTAGTCTTCTCCTATATGGAGAGGAACCTTTTGTCCAGAAGCAGGATATTTCCAGGCTGATTCAGGTCATTGATTGGTCATCTGATTCAATTCAGTTCAGTTGAAGAACAAAATTATTAACAAATAAACACACTTTTTTCGTTTCATTATGTAAATTAACCTTAAAGTTTAAACGCATTACGTAATAACATTTAAATAATTACATCATTAAAAGACCTTATCAGTAGAACGCGGAAATGCAAACAGCTTATCAGAAAAATTAAAGCTCACCGCACATTAGTCCAAATTTCTGTTCAAAAAAAATCTAAGCCCATTCACAATTCGCACTAGAATCAGAACTCTGTTAGAAAACTGAATTGCTTATTAACTACTAACGCTCTCCAAACATGCCAGCGAACGTCAGAATCGTTTCTTACGTTTTCTAAGAAACGTACTAATTCCTATGTAAACCCGCTGGATCCAGATCTGTGACAGAGTCATTAGTGTGCGTAAGAATGTTTCTCAAAGGAATGTCTTACAATGTGCAACCATTCTTAGACTTTTGCATAGAAATTTCAACAATGAACTTATGGTGTCCTACTTTCTATATCTAAGAAGCTAACGGGGTCACGATGGTGTTTAAAGACAGATGTATTCGTCATACCGCCGGTTTATTGAACATAATTCTCATTTGAGTAAATAATCACGAGATTTTCGTAGTGTTGAATTTCTTTACTCTTAAATATTCATAATCACAGACATATGTAGGTACATAAATAAATTTATTCAGATATAATTGTGGGTAACTGAATAATATTAAAAAAATGTATAGAAATATTATATTTAGGTATACATATCATTAACGCTACAGTATACACGAGGAGGTGGAAAGATTAATTATTAGGATAAATAAATAAATAGATTGTTTGCTTTGGAGTTTTTTGGCCCCGCGTCGGGAGTGGAACAAATTAAATAAAATACTAAAACATTCCTCATCTTCAGGGATTTTTGTTTTTATTTTTGTTTTGTTGATTTATTGTCATTGTTTGATGGTCTCATCATTTAAATAACTATATTATGCGAATACCTGTAAATGGCTTAGTCGAAATGTTCAATTTGTACTCATATAATGTTCTTACGTGCTGTTAGTGTTTCAAAAAAAAAAATACTATAAAAATAAGTTAGGTAACGGTAATGATATTAACACGAAAATAAAAGAATATTAATAAAAATAAAAAGCTGCGATGAGTCATAATATGACATGACATCATCATGTTGTCTTTCCATGTTTCTCATTACTAGGTAATGAATACGTGAACAATATTTTAATGTAATTTTAACAATTTTAATTAGGTATATAAGTTACTAGCACAATTCCGACCGCGGCTTCGCCCGCGTGGATGTCGGTTATCGCGACCAAAAAAAAGTATCCTATATTACTTCTAATACCTCCAAGGATATGTGTACAAAGTTTCGTGATGATCGCTTAAGTAGGTAGTTTTCGCGTGAAAGCGTAACAAACAAACTTACATTTCACATTTATAATATAGAATGTTTAAATTATTTTTACGTAGAAATATAGATGATATATATTTAGTCTATATTGCAAATAAATATCTTTATGAAACTGAATAAATTCATAGTAAAAAATATTCCCACGACAATTTACCATTACATGGCAAATAAAAGACAATCACGCGGAAAATAGACCGAAGAACCGAACGGTTTGCGTAATTTTCTCGAGATGATGTTACAAAGGCGACCACAGTAATATGTGACTTGAAAAATATTGAAAGTTTTAGTAGAATTAGGGCCAATTTCATCGTTTGCTGATAAATTTATCTCGCACATAAGTTACTATCAGAGAGAGTTTCACCTCAACTAATAAACTACAACTTTTCCGTTTCACAGGTTGCAGATAGAAATATCTGTCAATTAAAGTTGAGTTTAATAGTGAAACACAAAAAACATATCAGAAACTTCTCTCTGGTGGATACTTTTATATGTCAGAGAACTAACTATCTGAAGCTTTATCTGTAACCGGTGGAGTCTAAGTCGAATTAATCGACTCAAAGAGAAGATGAAATTGATAATGATAAGTTGAACTTGACTTGTATATGTTTTGATAGACGACATATACAAAAATACTTACAAATTATTGCTAGCATACGGTACATGCGCAACAATATATCAGTGATTTTACTTACAAATGGTAGAATTGTGACATAAATTTTATGAAAGTGAATGATATGAGATTTTTGTCAAAATTTTAAGCATCTGCTTCACAGGTTAGGTACTGATAAAGTTTCTTTCGTACATAAGTTACTTAGAGTTTTTAGCAGCAGAAGGTAAAATAGGATCTTAGCACCTACCACACCACACATCAGCCGTGGAATGTCCACTGCTGAACGTAAACCACCCCTATCATCTCTGGGGCCTTATTTGCCAATACTCGCCACGCTTCGCAGGCGAGTTTGGTGAAGGCAGTGTGCTGTGGAAGGTTAAAGTATTAAGGGGGACTGGATCATGCTTGTTTATCCTGCTACCCTATTAACACGTGGCGGCGTTTGGACGTAGGTAAACAACCTGTTTTGTGTCGAAAGTGCAGCTAACTGCTAGAGTGTCCAGACGACGCGTGAATAATTGGATAATTGTTGAGTAACTTTACTTAAAAGTTTATTAATATTTACCTATTTTTTTACATGATTCGAATGAGAATCATGTACCGAATACTCTCCTAAAATATTGATAGTGACTTACCAGTCACCTGTATATATATATATATATATATATATATATATATATATATATATATATATATATATATATATATATATATATATATATATATATATATATATATATATATAACACAACGAAACAAGTAACCTAAAAGACAACGTCTGTTATAGAAAAGTGTCTATTTTCAATTTTTTTTTTATTTATAGTAATTAAATAACATAGTACATTATGAGCCGTAATTATGTATATTTTACGTCAATTCATTTTTGTCAACGTTCAAGTTTGTTGTACCAACAAGAGACGCGATCACAACATGTACGTACAAAAGCCTGTTTCATTTTCTTCGCGGCCAGCTAAGCCCAGTTCGTTCGCTATATTGCAGTGGGTACGCCGTGTTTCCCGCGCTTGTATTGTCATAGATTATTAAATATATTGTACATTTTAATCCCGCGAAAAAGGTTTGTTATGTTTTTTTTTACGTGAAGTGTCGTGCTTAGCGATGTTTAAAAGTTTTTTTTGTTCTATTTTATTGGTGAAATACAACAGTATGTTAGTTTTAGTGACGCATTTCATTTTGCTCGAGAAAAATCACAAGTTTTTTTCCATTGTACTTTATTAATTGACCTGGCTTTTTTCTATGCTTGTTAGGGAATTATAATTACTTACTGTAATAGATCATGATAACTATTAATAATAAAAAATTAAAATAAGTGTAAAGAGTTTTTTAAAATAATAATTTTAATGATATTTTGAATATATTTTTTTTAAATATTTTCGCTTAGAAATATACATGGTGAAATTTATAAATTTATATTTATAATTTTTAAAATTCAATGACAATCTATGAATCAGTAGAACACCTGTGCACATATCAAATATTTATCATCATTTACTGCAACGATATTTTTGTTACTATGATGCAAACATTCTTAGATTTTTTTTTCTTCTATAATGCGTTGTATATATGCTAACATTAAACTAGATTTTAATTTTTATAGATATAAGATGTTATAGTTATAGTAATTTATAATTATTTATCGTCGTTATACGTTAAATATTCAAAATATCAAAATAAGAAAACAAAAATATCTATCTATAATTTTACTATAATTATGTATATAACGCTAATAAAAAATTAGCTCACGGAAATGTCTGGTACAACTAAAAGTTCGTAATTATATGAGAATATATACCGGTTTATAATAAGCAAAATGCGTTCATTAACGTGAACTAAAAAAAAATATACTTTTTTAGTTCTTTATTTTACAAGAGAAAGTATAGAAACACGAATTATCATTAGACTACAATGTGTAAAATCTGTACATATTTTACTTCATTACTCATGTGCAAAAAAAAATAATTGTAAATCCTTTTAAAAATTTAATCTTTAATTAAATCATTTGGTTAAGTGCAACTAATGAAGGATAAACTCTTTACATAGATCGCATTTATCGAATCAATTTGCTTTTGATCTTTAAATTTTTTTTTCCAATGTCTTGAACTAAACATTTAAACGTTCGTTAGGGATCTACGCACCTATCCATTAGACGTTTACCATTTTAAATGTAACGAAATTGAGACCCGGATATATTTTAATGACGGTTAATAACTAATATGAGCACAAATGTATTACAAAAATAGAAGGAAAGTTTTATTACATAGATATCTAATACGATAATTTGAACTAAATGAATCTGAACAATAAATTAACAAAATCATACTGATGTGTTCCGTTACACTTTTTTTTATTGTTCTTTGTTGCACTTTTTTTAACAAACCACGCAAAAACTTTTTGTAAAAAAAAATACGACGATTATCAGTACCTATGTAATGTATTTTTCACGTACAAATAATATTTTGGTTATTTATTAGGAAAATTGAAAAGGTTTTTTTTTACAAATCTACCTGTTTCTGATATTCAAAAACGAAAATCTTACCATCATACCCAATTCAAACAGCATATCGAAAAAATACGCTTTAGGGATATGACGACTAACTCGGTAAAATACTGAAATGTTACATAATGTTTGTTAATAGTACAGAAGTAGGTACCTTGGTGTAATACGCTTACTATACCACCACAGCTTCATCACCCTCCCAGTACATTCCTGGCCAAGTAATTATACCAGGAATATTGCCTACAATTGTCATTATATTTGCAGCCAACCGAAAATGCGTTTAGCATTGCTATGCGCTTTGGCGTTCGCCTCTCTGGCGTATTGTCAGGAAACCTGCCTCTCAGCTGATGAAAACCCATATTTGCTGTTTGGATCCAAAACAGCGTATACATTCGCCAATCAAGGGATCCCAATCAACAGAGCTCATGATGTACCTGGTGAGTTTTTAATTTGAATGATATGTTTTATTTTTTTCCGTAAATAATAGGAATTGTAATCTCCATGAGTTTCAATAGGAAATATCTATAATCTCGTTTAGAATTGTTATTATCTGTACATTTGTATATATTATATCGCATTATTTAAAACCGACTACTTGTAAAATATTAATATTGTAATCATTATTAATGTTGTTATTTTTAACATTAAATCTCTATTTCAAAAACGCGTACAAGAATGTTGAGTAATATCAACATATTATTGTCATTTATAGAATCTTAATTTACGCATGTACATACGGATTTCCGAGATTAAAATTATTGTAAACAAATGTAAAGCAGGAGTTACGTACAGAATTTATCATTAAAATTGAAATAAATCTAATCGATATGCTCAGCTAAAAACTTTTGCAAAGATAAAGTGAAAAAAAAAAAAGATGTAGAGTTAATATTATAAAACAGAGAAGTATGTTTTTGAAAACGATTTGTTAAACTGATTTTAAATATTAGAAAAAGAAGGGTATAGTCTATAAAACATCATGCCCACGAACACATATGTATTGGTTGCACAGGTAATACCGCATAGGTTTTCTAGTATTTTATTTTACTCATCAAAATATGATAAGATCATTGAATTGTAAATTAATTCTAACTCTACTTTATGATACAAATGGAAATATCGTGTTGCTTATTTTTATTTTATTTATTATTTTCTTCATTCGAAACCTTGTTATTTTTTTTTTTTTTGTATTTGTAAAAAAAAATATTTGGCAAACCATTTGTTCTGCAATGCTAAATAAATATTCTGTTTTGCAAATATAACGTATCGACCTACCTATTTGTACTCAAATCTGTTTATTCCTCGCCTCTGGAAAAATTCCATAAAACAAGTACAAGCGTACTTAACGCACACATATACAAACGTACCTGTGATGCGAGCCTTATGTAAATATAACGTGTTTAAACCGGTAGTTACATAAAGAGCTTTTAGCGTATTAGGTGTTTTTTTTTTTTATAATTATTTAATATTGTTAATTATCAGACTGGCCAAATGTAAATGCTGGCGTTCCACAAGTTGTCGAATTGTCTCATCTCCTATTATCCATTTTTATTTTCCAACTAATCTGTAACGGCAGTAGATTAAGTTCCAAATTTCTTCCACTACAACAAGAGTTTTTTTTTTCACAGCAATAGGACATTATCAGGCTATCGCAAAATACGGTTCTTTGGTTTTATAAATACTTTGGTTTTTATACCCATAAAAAAAACTTAAAGCTTAAGAAGAGGAAATAAACTCCTAGATGATATCTTACTTAACACGCCTAATGCAATATATAATAATATATATATATATATATATATATATATATATATATATATATATAATTTTAAAATAACTGAAAAGATTACTGAAACAATTTTTATGTAGGTACATATAAACTACTTAACATTAAAACACGAAAATTATGAAAATGACGTTTGCTGCCGGATAAATTATAATATATTTTAAGTGACATTAAAATATATTATATTCAAGTATGCTGGTCGTCTGTGTCACGTGTGCTTGCTGACCGTCTGCGATGGAAGGTGTAGTCGAAACTTCGATCAAGAAGTGACGGATGTTTGGCCTAGTTGCGTATTAGAAAAATATACTTTTAACCAACGCCAATGAATGTCAGAGATAATTAATATATATATTAATTACCTTTTTTTCCTGTATGTCTGAGAATTGGGTATGCTCAAACTTCCATAAAAATAAGTGACCATTTCTCCCTCTTTATATTAATTCAACTTAATTCCCTTAACAACATTATTTTAATTTCTTAAAAACAAAATTTACAAATCATCTCACAGCACGCTGTGTCGTTGTACTTCTATGACCTTTAACATTTTTTCTTTAAATTTTATGCTTTAAACTCACTTCGTATTCAAAATATATTTATTTTATATCTACGATACACGTCTTATAGACATAAAATTTAATATATGTGTCGAATTTAATTTACTGACATGTTGCATACCTCAGGAACATACGACCTTGTCTGTATGTTATATTGTATTATATATATATATATATACATATATATATATATATATATATATATATATATATATATATATAACACAGTTGGATGGTATGGCCTAGGTAGATATAATCCGAAACAACTTCGAGAAGGAAGCCGAGAGGAGGATTCAGTTGGGCTGGGCGGCATTTGGCGGGCTTCGTCGGGTCTTCACTTCGAAGATTCCGCAAAGCTTGAAGACGAAAGTCTTCGAGCAATGCGTCCTACCTGTGTTGACATACGGTGCTGAAACGTGGACATTGACGAAGGGACTGGTCCACCGATTTAAAGTCGCTCAACGTGCCATGGAACGGGCTATGCTCGGCGTTTCTCTCAAAGATAGGATCAGAAATGAGACTATCCGCGAGAGAACCAAAGTGACCGACGTAGCCCAGAGGATTAGCACGCTGAAGTGGCAGTGGGCTGGTCACCTGTGTCGTAGGACCGATGGCCGTTGGAGCAGACGTGTCCTGGAGTGGAGACCACGTATTGGCAAACGCAGTGTGGGACGCCCTCCGACCCGCTGGACCGACGATCTTCGCAGGATTGCCGGTGTTGGCTGGATGAGGATTGCGGAAAGCCGGGATGTCTGGCGCGAGCTTGGGGAGGCCTACGTCCAGCAGTGGACTGCTATAGGCTGATGAGATGAGATATATAACACATACACACATAAGCAATCCTTAAGGTTCCTAAAACATATATTATGATGTATTAAGGTTCTTAAAACATATATTATATGTACAGCCTGTCCGTTATTACTATTCGAATTATTGCCTCAAATTGAAGGCATCAATTACCTGTTTAATGGGCATATTGACCAAATATTTACTATTTGTAACAGATTATACATTTTAATTTATCAATTGCAGAATGTACCTAAGAGTTGTGAATAGAGGATGTGCCCCGGGAGCTGTTAAAAGGGATAAAAAATCGCTAATTATTAAATTTAAAATAAAAATTAATTAACTTGTAAATTATCTGTTTTTGTATTAAGATAGTTAACGAAAGTAGTATTTTTGACTGCTTTATTTAGTTTAATAGTTTTCCTTTTTTTGTGTTACTAAAATCAAGGCTTAGGTACACTAGGTGCCATTTTGAGTTAGTATGTCCCTAACAGGCTAATACTAATTATATTCAACGATAACCATTCTGGTGTAGTGGTGCGAATACTCACTTCAACGCCGGTAGTTACAGGTTCGATTCCCGCTCGATATTTGTTTCTGGTCTTGTAAAAATGTTTGAGTCTGGTCCAGACCAGAAACAAAAGTTCGGAAGCATCCTCCGCTCTATCGCCTCTTGGTATTGTCTAGCCAAGGTCGCATGGCTTACCGAGAACCCTTTCAGCCAATAATGATGCAGGCCGTCGGCCCCCGGACTCTTCCAGTTCGGTGCCCGCCGGACCTCATCAGCTACGTTCTTCGGAGAGATCACGATCGGGTTCATTGATTCGATTCTACCACATGCTTCCTGAACCATCACAATCCAAGGGCCCCTACGTGGCGGGCCTCGTGCTCTACTTCCCGTGAAGTTCCGTCCAAAAAGCGACGAGGTCAGATTTATTCGGTTTTTGGGAAGCAGAACACGGCGTCGGGTTCTTCAACTTTTTGTAAAACCTCTTCTGATCACTCACAAAGAGGCGATTTTGTCGGAAGCGCTCAACTCTCTCAGAGTACTTACGAATGCGCTTCCCCCATGCCGCGATTCTCTGCTTCAGGCCATCGATACGCTTCCTCGGAGGGGACTTGTCGCTCCTGAGCGTCATCACCGCGATGCTCGGCGACGACGAGTCCTGGAAGGCGATGTTCTCCTTCTGCGAGACAGTAATATCCCAGAAGGAGGCCGACAAGCGGATGAGAGAGGAGGCTACCGACGTAGCCTCCATCCGCGGGCGACGAATGGGGGTGCGAAGGAGGCGCTACTTAATGTGCCTCCAGTAACGCCCCTGTACCCGTGTCGGGCCGGGATGGGAACCCGGTCCTACTAGATACGGCGTCGTCGGGACTGTTCAGAGGTGAGCCGGACAGTCCCCATGGAGGAGAAGTCTGGCCTTTTCGCCGAGGCCAGCCTGTCGCTGGAGGGATCCTGTTGCCTGCAGATCCGGGACCCTCCAATTAAAGCGTGAAGGCTCCCGCAGGGGTTTAGTACGGTATTGCACTCCCAAAGTGCCGAGTCCGACATAGGTCTAGGACTGCCGACCCGGGCATTCTGGATATCATCCGTAAATGGATTTCCCTGCGACAAAAAAAAAGGCCGTCGATGCGCTCCGTCAGTTTCTCAGCTATATCAGGCTGGTCAAGCCTGACCCCTAGCCCGTTGAAAGCTATTCTGACGGAGCGCACAATCCTTGGCCTAATGTTGCCTAACCTGAAACTTTAGATAAAAAAAACGGAACAAAAACGGAAGCTAGTTATTCAATAATTATGATAAAATATATTGTTATAACCAGGACAATTGAACGCTCTATATGATGTGATGGCCTTCATATATTTTTATCACGGTGACTATGGGGCTCGTTAAATTGCATTAAGTTGCTTCCTCACCGGGAGCATTCACGTATAATGTAACATTATAGATTCGACTTTGAGCATTACATTACAATACTACCTCCCTGACTGACGAGCATTCGCGTATAATGTAACATTACAGATTCGACTTTGAGCATTACATTACAATACTACCTCCTACTCTCCTCGCCCATCCCTACTACTGAGCGAATGGGGACGGGGGATCCATTGATGTTACAAGTTGTATCAAGATATTACACATTGTACAAGGTGCGCATTGTAATGCTCGGTTATCCTCCTACACTGATGTAATGCTCGATTATGTAACGTTACATTACACGCGAATGCTCTCGGTGAGGGGGCACCTTTAGGTTCCCTCTCCTCGTTACCTTGTTGCGTAATTTAACTATTGGACATTGTCCAAAATTAACGCGAATAGAGCTAATGCATTAAGTTAGTTAATGATGATGTAAATAAAACAGCCGTTCATTTTATTATTGAGCATAAACGTAACATATTTTAGGGAGTTTTTAAACAGCAGATGATGTTAGTCATTCGATTAAAGATGTAATAACTTTTTTATTTTATATTGGAATAGGATTTGAGCTTAACACGCACGCATTTCCACTGCAAGTTGGCGGATATTTTCTCTACTATGACTAACGATCGCTATCAGATGTCTATTATGACAACCGGGACTGGACGGCTTACGTACTCTCTGAGGCATTGTGGGGAGACTTGTGGTTCCAAGAACCCAGGTTCACAAGGACCTGGGTTCTTTGTTTCTGGTCTTGTAGGGCTATTCATTTATTACGTAAGACGAATTTTGCTACTTTTCGACCTCCTCCCCCCCATTATAAGAAAGAATAAGAATAGGTCGACCCCCTGATTTAATATTTATTACGTAAGAATCTAAAGGAATAACTAACTACGAAGTAAGTTTAAAGCATAAAATTTAAAGAAAAATATTAATAATTTAAAATATTAAAAATTAATAATAAGGTCATAGAAGTATAACGACAGAGTGTGCTGTAAGATGATTGGTAAATTTTGTTTTTAAGAAATTAAAATTGATCGATTTAAAACATAATTGACTATTCCCATCCTGTATTATAAAAAAAGGAAATAGTTCTATGATTACAGATTAGAGGAGATAGGGGAGGGTAAATAACATATACATTACCCTGAAAATCACGCTAAAATATCTAACCAAAAATTTTAACGGGAATTACGTTGAATTAATATACAGAGGGAGCAATGGTCACTTGTTTTTATGGAGGTTCGAGCATGCCCAATTCTCAGACATCCAGGAAAAAAAGGTCCTTAAAAATATATATAAGAAAAAGATTGATATTGATATCAAAGAGATGGAAGAAAAGGCAAATGAGTTGTACTTATAGTGAGATAGAAAATAATTCCCTTGCTGACAGTTCTGAAGGTTAATTTATAAATCTATCTACATTATCAAAAATCACAGATAGATTATACAAAATGGATGTAAGTGATCACCGCTTTCATAAACACTTGTATCACCAGATGAGCTGCTAATGCGTTGCTAGCTAAAGGAGTGTAGAGGAATAGGAGGGAGCTTAGCTCGGAAAAAAAGGAAGTATGCCGACATCTACTTCTCTCATTTATTAAAACTATAACAGCTACTTCACGCAAATTACTGTACTTTTTGTACTTTTTGGTTTTTCAAAACATTAAGCAAATTATATAGATAATATAGCTGCAGCAATAACGATGATAGGCAATAGACTCAAAAAAAAATCAAATTTCAATTGCGTATTTTAAGTATAGAGTGGTCTTAGAAACACAGTAATAAATTGTATAACATGTTTTATTTAAATGTTTTTTAACATACCTCTTCCCTTAAACCACTAACTAACTAAGACAGTGAAACAAAGAGCTAAAAATAGTTTCTGAGCGTGCCATTTACTTTTACATTTAAGCCGGAAATGAAATTACAATAAATAAGAATTATACGCATCATGAGAACTGCTTAACAGTATTTATCTATATTTCTAATATAACCTAGTGTGGAATAGCTGCGTCACGCTGCTTTATCCATATTATTTCCCCCGTGTGTCGGCAAAAAGTAGCTTAAATGCTAGTCTGGACCTCAACTTATGTACGTACTAAGTTTTATTGCAACCGGTACAGTAGATTTTGCGTGAAAGAGAAACAAATATTCATCCGAATTTTCGCATTTATCATGTTATTAGGATATGAAAGAGTATTGTAACTTTTTGTTTGAACCGGTTCAAACCGGTTACAATTAAAAAGATTGCATAAGGGCAAAAATCATTTAATAATCTATTAAGGAATATTATAGGCTGTAAAACATCCACAACAAGACAAGTGCAAAACTATAACTATAAAAATGTCAAGCGGTGTCACACGTTAAGGTAGCATTCGGATCGAGGCGGCCGCGACTCGGCGGCCGCGACCAACTGCCGCGACCTACTGTCGCGGCCGGCGTCGTGCGCAGGCCACGCCCCCTGGCCGCGCTGCAGAGTCGCGTGCATCGGAAAGCGTTGCATACAAATGCATACAAAGCGGTACGGCACTGCCAGGGCCGCGACCGCCGAGTCGCGGCTGCCAGGTCGCGGCCGCCTCGATCCGAATGCTACCTTTACGTGTAATGTCTAATCTGTAATTGTAATACCTTTGAATAGTATGACCATAGTGGACATTGTTCTTATAGACTTATAGAGGTCAAAGACACGAAAACAATTTTTAGACAACATTGGTTAGAATTCTCAGAAGTTCATGCACGTAGCGCACGTAAAGAATTGGATTTTAATAAATTTTCAATTAGTTTTTATTACACAACTTCCTTTGATATGTTTCATCATTTCATTATTTATTCTAAAGAAAAATATATACGAAATAATAAATAATAATTAACAAGTTAGAAATAAACAGAGCAAGATACAGAAGTTCATATTATATGTATATGTAGTTGAAGCAATAGGTAAGATTTATATTAAACCATTCTCTCACGTCGCGGTCGCGTCGATACCTACACCGGTAAATTATACGGACCTAAATGAAGTTACGAGATTACGTAATAAATTGTATGTAAACAAGTAAAATGGTTATAATTGCGCATATAACTAGTGTGTTGAGAATTGAATTTCGACATATACGCACATAACTTTTCAATATTTATATATTTTATTTTGACTATAAACGAAAGCGTCGATCGCTGACATGTTGAACAAAATGGTGGTATAAATGTTATGTAAGGGCTACATGTGATTCATGCTGTCAATAGTCCAAAAATTATTATTTTTATACATTTTTAGTAAAAGTAACATTGTTATCCCGACTATTTTTCCCGAATTTTGGCACTAAAGAAAGCTATTTGATTCTAACTAATGGATAAATATTTTTTTTTTCATATTACAATAAAAGTAAGTAAATGCTAGTTTTTAATTCAAACTTAGTTTTCTGACTAATAAAGTAAAACAAATCGCAACCTTGGAAAGGTAAAACGCCTACTCAGTTACAAATGAGTACCTATATTTGTCCTGTGCTTCGATATTAGAGATGAGTCAGTATCTTCAATTGCACAATAGCTCAAGTCAGCTGGGCTTTGGCATTGTATCGTAAATATGTGTTAAAATTATATTGTGTAAGGATAAAAACGACGGAGTTACTCAACTACCTTCTTGCTATAAATCTATACTTATCATACTACTGGAGAAGGTCCAATTATACAGAATTCGACTAAACAGTACAGTAACTGTAAAGTTAAGATTGAAGATATATTGAAAAAAAATTTGGAAGTCATTTTATAATCGACTAGCAAGCCGCCCCGGCTGCGCCCGGAGTATGTAAAGTATCTAAACCTTCCTCATGAATTACTCTAGTTATCTATTGGTGAAAACCGCATGAAAATCCGTGCACTAGTTTTTGAGTTTATCGCGAACAAACAGACAAACAGACGTGGCGGAGGACTTTTGTTTTATATGTTGTTTTGTGAAGTTCAGACTTTTTTTTTGTCTGTCTATTTGTCAATCTGTATCATGGCCACGCATTATGCTGAAACTACTGATAAATTTAAGTGCCTACTATGAGTTATACTTTGTATCCCGAAATTTAGTACATATTTCTTTGGAGAGGGATTGAAAGATAAAATGTATAATCGGAGGTACAGCTATAATTCACAGAAACAGTTAAAAACGTTTTAATGTACAGTTAGCTCATAAAATTCCATAAAATCATATAGTAAAAATGTAAGGGCTACCGCACATTATACGATTTCCTTATTTCCTTATTAAAACATAATAATAACTATATAGAGTCTATTACTACCATATACATAATACGCAAAATATGTCTTGTATCTGATCGGCACATGCAAGACGTCATACTTACAATTAGACGTGTCCCCACTCTCGTCTACATTGTAAATAAGAACATCTAAACGTGTCATATTTATAGCTGACACAACACGCTCGATCACACAATTTTTATTTAAAGTCGAAGACATTTTTGTTCTTTGTTTACATAAACATATTCATAAAAAGATATCCTAAAATAGTTGCTTGCCACGTATTTACCTAAATTTATATTATTTTCATAGCTACAATATTATCTAACCCATATTGACCTACTTGAAAAGTTTTTATTTTATCTTTCTTCATTATATTCATATTTGATTATCCAGTTTTTCCGTAAAATTTAACCAAACAAACAGATGATTACTTTCGCATTTTTAATACTAGTTTAGTTTTCATTGACTTTTCTTCATATCTATTTTGTGTAAAATCTGCTGCAGTAGCGTTAACCGTAATTTCTTTGTTAAACTCTTTCAAAGTCTAGAGATGAAAACTAATTTTATAATGTGCAACAGTCCTATTTTTAATTTTCAATGTTGTTTTAATTTTTAAGCTGAAGACACCAAAAAATGCCTTAATTAACCTAGCTTACCTACCCTATAGTATTAATGTATTGAAAAAAGTTGTACTATATATTCATTCGGATAGAACACTAGTTGTCAGCCACAGTGAACAAAAAAAAAAGAAAACTCTATATACTTGGTACCTAATCATTCTACAGCTTCTATAGTGTTATACAGTGGCTAGTTGTGTGTGATTCATATTAACACAAAGACGCTTTGTGTACCTTAATTAATGAAGATTTTTTGGTTAATTGAAATACGAATGCATAAATGCTTATATATCTTTGTTAATTCGTTAATTGAGTTATTGAAGCAGTTAATTTCTACCTACCATACTATGAAATACGATAAAGATGTACCTTTTCAATTGGATAAATTAGCGCGTAATGATACCTTGGGCCCTATTCGCTATGACCTTTCAACATCGTACTACTAGAGCCCGTGAACCAGGAGGTTCTTGTGGTGGCTTGATCTATAATTTTGAACTGAGATAGCTTTGCTTCCTCAACACAGACTATTGAATCTAGACAGGACGTCTAACACAAAATAAATCTACAAATAAGTCAGTTATATTGTAAATTAGAAACATTCAAGCATTCAAACAAAACAGAAAAAAAAATATTTTTCTAGTAATTAAGTATTAGTATTACTAAATATTTATTACTATACTTTAATTTTAGTATTAATAAAGTATATGTGTATTTTTCGCCATATTTCTTGTTGTATATTTAGAGTGTTTCGTGTCTTGTAAGAAGTCAATGTAATCATTATATGTATAGGGGAGACCGGGGATAGTTGCCTATAGGGGTAGGTAGACTAATCGAAAAAAACTCGTCACTGGTACGAGTGTTTCGTCTTCCTCTCACAGTCGTGTATTACGCTCCACACCCCGCTCATTTGTCCAAAACACCACATCGCGGGTACACTTCGTTTTGGAGCAGTGACATGTTTTTTGTTTTCTTACAATGAAAGTAAAATTTCTACATTGCATATTTTTTCATCCGATGCCTATATACATTTTGTGGAAATCATGTTTTTATTAATCAGAGTATTTAATGAGTACATATTAATCATATCTTATATCTTATTTTTCATGTCGATGACAGTGTCAAGGTTAACCATGCCTAAAAAACAAAAAATGGCTTCCGGGGTTGGTAGACCTATTTCTTTCGTGGCTGGTTGAATAAGGTAGTCAACCAACTATATGGATAAGAAACAAAACCAAACACGAAAAGAAAGTTTTAAGAAAAGAAAAAAGAGATAACCTTGCGCCAAAGAAGACCAAAATTGGAAAAGGAAAAAAGGAAAGGTCAAAGAAAAAGGATGGCAAGGGAAAAGGAAATTAAAAGAAATAAAGACAGGTGAGGGAAATAATGACGATGCTGCGAATTCAGATAGCGTAATGACGCAAGTACGGTTTGCTTAACTGAATTGAATCGTACACTGATATAATGATAGGATTCGGTGCATAACTTGTAAGTTATTCCAAATGTAAAAGAGGAAATGTAATATTTATTGAATACAAACATTGTATTTCTGCTATTGAAGACTGATTATTTCATTTTTAATTTTCTGTAAATAAAAACGAACATGATACTGACAATAAGTTTTATTTAAAAAAAATATATATATATATATATATATATATATATATATATATATATATATATATATATATATATCATTAGCTTTGAAAAAACAAGTATTAAGTTACTGAGTTTATAAAAAAAACCTATATGCTTAAATTTAGAAATTTTAACGAACGATCCAATTTCTTTTTTTTTATTTTATGACAAAGAGGCAAAATGGTCATTGATTTATTTAATAGCATTAGAAAAGTTAATTTTTTTTTTAAATAATTAAAATTGTTTCAAAAATAAAAGTTGATAATTTCGTTAATAACTCTATTAGAAATGTGTGTATCTGATTAAATTTTGTTTTAAGATGCTTATCTTAAGCTGTTTAGCTCAGTTATATTTAGATAAAGGTTTAATTTTTTTCCCTTTTCTCATGATTTAAGATTTATTAGTACATAAGTCTACTTACCCCGGGCATATAGTCTACCTACCCCGGACCAGGGGTAGATTGACTAAGATTTTGTGTGCTGTAAAATGTATTACATCTTCACCATTATATTAAACTAAGACCTGGATATTATATTTTGTATTAGTTTAATAGTTTTTCTATCGACTAATGTGGTTTTATTTTGTACTTATATTAAAACACAAAAAATATGTATGAATTAGTTAAAAAGTAGTCAACTATCCCCGGTCTCCCCTAATTGTATATTCTATATTTCTTATATATACCATACTTGTATTAAATATTGTTCTCTTATATTTACGCTTTTTTTTTGTTAAATATTTATCTATTATAATATTTTCATTCTACGGAGAACATCAAGTTCTGATGATTTTCAACTAAAACAGAGCAGTATCATTAAACTATTTTGTCTTTATTGTAACTTTAAAAGATAATAACAATTAAATTACTACATTATACAGAATTAGCAATTATTTTAGACCAACCATTATTAGACGAAAAACATAAAGTATAAAAGCAATTATAACCTACAATATTTTCCTGCAATCTATACCTATTAATATTTTGAAAACGAAAGTTTTCCTATCCAATCAATTACCAACAGATAAACTTTGAAACTTAAATAAGATATTTTTCAATAATTCACTATTAGAAAGCTTCGTTCTTCAGACGAAACAGGCCTTAAAACATCATGCTACGTTTCATTATAGAATAATAGCCAAAATAAGCAACTCGGATGAAATCATAAGTCTCGTTCTTATTATCTTCAGTGCGAAGTAAAAGGAATATGCCAATTATGTAATCCCATGTTTCAATTCCTACTGTAAGTTCACACTCACAGCCTATATATGTATACTCGTATACTCGTACATATCTTCTTAAAATTTTCAATCGTTAATAAAATACTTTTTATTTATCCACTCAAACTCAAATACATTTTTTTAAACTTGTTGTGGATGACGTTAATATAGTTTTTTCCAATATTAATTCATTAATTAAATTTATATAATTAATTTTCGTTTTGTATGGCCAAAAAAAATCTTCTTTGACCTCAGAAGAAATTTACTTTAGTTACTTTTTTTACGTTACTTATTATATTAAGCTATAACAGATATTTGTTTACTTTTTTGTAAACTTTTCAATGTTACAGTAGAGCATTTAAATGTCCCATGACAAAACAGAAGTGTTTTCTATAAATAAGTAGAAAAATATAGTTGAATCCGAAACGCTACTCGACTCCGAATTGGCGAATGCAAATAACGAAATTTTTGCTGAAGCGTACAGATTCCTCACGATATTTTTACATTCTATCATATATATTTGAAGTATCGTAAAAAATATTCACATTATAATTATGTTCTCTGGTAGTATACTATTAGCGCCGTTTTTGCAAACGAACGAACGAAACGTTAAAAAAATCTAATATTTACTCGTAATATCTTAACATCCGATGATTGAACATTCTTAACGATATACCTACTCGTATTATTACAACTTTAATGAAAGCTAACATAGCGTTCTTCGTAATATGAACTGCGTAAATGTACGTGTGCGTACTGCGTAATATGAAATTATTGTTTAATATAATACAACCAAATATGAACCAGGCTTTTACCAGTTTTTTTTTTCTTTTATCTGTTATACCTAATATTAGTGGACCCGCCAGATTGCTCGCTTATACATTTGTAAAAAAAAAGAACATAAGATGCCGTGACGCGCGATTTTTTGAAAGCTGTATCTCCGTGATCCTATTTAATTATAATGAAGTGTATATTCATACGATTATCGTACGAATAATTGTTTTTGTTATTCATATAAATATATCGTATAAATATATAAATAATATTTTTTATGGAAGTGAAGAAGAAGGAATCTAATATATAAAATTCTCGTGTCACGGTGTACGTAATTGAACTACTCTGAAACGGCTCGACCGATTCTAATGAAATTTTATGTGTGTATTCAATTGGTCTGATAATAGGACATAAACTATTTTTATACCCCTTAGTAATAAGGGTGGTCCACCGCAAAAAAAATATTTTTATTTTTTGGACAAAATTTTTTAATCTTAATTTTTTATAATTAGACATGAAAAAATACATACAATCATAAATTTTCACCTTTCTACCACCAACCCCTATTTTTTAATAGCGATATTAGTGCGTTAATAATCTTCTACTCTCGGTGGTCGATAAATAATTGATCAGTTACTACTCGATCAGTTATTCCCGCCAGCGCCAGGCGTCTACCGGTGTCACTTCTCAGGACGTAAACTATTTTTCATACCCCTAAGTAATAAGGGTGGTCCACCCCAAAGTTTTATTTTTTATTTTGTGGACAACATTTTTTTATTTTATTTTTTTTATGATTCAGCATAAAAAAATACATTCAACCCAAAATTTTCACCCTTCTACCACCAACCCCTATTTTTTAATAGCGATATTAGTACTTTAATAATTTTCTACTCTCGGCGGTCTATAATTAATCAGTTACCATTCGATTAGTTATTCCCGCCAGGCGTCTACCGGTGTCACTTCTCACCCCGTAAACAGCACAGAATAGGGATGAGAACGAAGCCGGTCTCCTGTCTTTCTTAGACAATCAGCTTTAAGCTTTTTTTTTATTCAAACGGGTTCAATTTCCAATTAAATTGCCATTCGCGATAACAATCAATAAGTCTCAAGACTAAACGATGTCTGTGTGTGGTTTAGATTTAGGCACACCGTGTTTTCATACGGAACATTATACGTGGCATATTCTCGCGTGGGTAAGCCATCCAGTTTGTTTGTGTTGGCTAAAAAAGGACTCACTAAAGATATCGTACATTTCATTGCACTGAGAGACTGATAATGTATTTTTTTTGTCATAATTTGTGATAAAAGTACAATGAATTCAAAAATGAATGTTTGCTGTTTTGTTATTTTTATAGGCCGTCATCGTTCAGAGCGCTCCAGCCTAATTATAATAACAATTTATTTTAAAAAAAAAACACAAAACATATAGGTACACGTGACAGTGTAAATTTAAATGAGACGATAAATATAAAAATATCCAAACAAAATAATTCATGCATTTATTAGTGTCAGTTATAGGTAGGTAAAATATAATTAAGTCGAATATAGTTCAAAGTTAAGTCATCACTGACTAGAAGGAATTCTAACGAAGTCTTGAAAATTTATGATGATGATTAATATTTTGCTAAGGAATCAATTTGCCCACTTTACAATTTTAGCAATTAGCAATCTTAAATAAATGGTCACCGTATCGTGCCACAGCACACTGCGCTCGCCAACCTACGCCGTATTAGGGGGCGTCCATAAATTACGTGAGGTGTTTTTACCCGACTGCGACAGAAGGAGGGTTATGTTTTTCGAGTGTATGTACATATGTATGTATGTATGTATGTATGTCCATTTCTTTGGCACGCCCTACAGCCCAAACGGCTGGACGGTTTTTGACATATGAGGTGTCGTTGGATTTGTCTAAATTGTAGTAGTGACATAGGCTATATAAATTTTCAACATGGCGCCCGCAAATGGCGGAATGAGGGGGGGAGTTGAATTTTTTTTCTTACTGTAGCAATATGGGTATCAAATGAAAGCTAGTAAATTGTTTTATTCTTTTTAGTTTATAATAAGAGTATTTTACGCAGTCGGGTTTTTTGATTTTTTTAATTAAGCATACTTACTTGTTTTAAATTTTCTGACCCTCCCTCCCCTCCTGGTGAGATGTTGTGAGATTTTATTCAACCCCCTCCCCCATCCCCCAATCTCACGTGAGATTTTTAAACGTCGTAAAAACGTGTAAAACGTCGAAGTATGAATAAAATTATTTTCTTTCGAACGAATTAGTGAATGATCTTAATCGTATTACGCGATTACGCTCAAGATTAAATCTTAAGCATGTACAATCTGGATTAAATGGACCTAAATAGTATATTTTTTTTTGTTTCAATCAGAAAAAAAATTGCGTGATATTTGCCGAGACCCCCCCTCTCTCCAACGTAAGATTAGATGAGATTTGAATCGACCCCCTCCCCCCCTTAAACACCTCACGTAATTTATGGACGCCCCCTTAGCAAAACCTCCCAGAGATGAAGGGGGAGGCCTAAGTTCACTAGTGGACATCCAAAGGCCTAAGTGTTGGAAATTTTTTCAATTCTACCCTCATATATTAAATACATTCAAATTCAAAGTAAAACTGAATAGTAGTATATTATATTTTTATCTGTTATTTTTATTATATCGTAAATTTGTATTTTTATTATTATTTTTATTATATCTCTTTTGTGTTATGTTGCATATTTAAGCACCACCCTCCATTTTACTCCGGCTACCTATATTTCAATTATTCACAACGTAAGGTTGCTGGGTAAGATTGCTTATTAGCAATAAGACCTCCTTATTATGCAGGTATATACATCTGTAATTTTTCTTTCACAAGTGGTGTACTATAAAGAATTATAAATAAATAAATTCATTTACATCAACAGGCTGAATCAATCATTCAATCAAAATAATGGTCCATAACATATTATACGTTACATAAATAAATAAATAAATATTATTATTTTTCGTTGGTGAAACTGATTTCCGTGTCTCAGCACGAGATGGTTAAGATAGTTCTAACCGTGTTGTTCAATTGTTTATTAATATACGAGTATTTATCTCTCATGATTCCTTGTGTGTCTATCATTATTCATATTGTCTATCTACATCACATTCGATATGATACGTTTGAATTTCCTTCCTATTTCAAGATAAATTTACTACGAAACCGACGGAGTCCAGTAATTACAAAATGTAGATTTAAACCAAAGATGTTACATCACATTCAGACATGCACCTTTGAGGTTTATACTCGTATTTCTAAGAACTAAATTCATGTTTGCAACCTTAGCTGCGGTTAGCGAGAATATTTTAGCATACATAATTTTCTATACATTTATAATTTTATAAAATGTTTTATGTTACTATAACTACAAATATGTCTCTGTTAGCCAAAGTCTCGCAATGGGGGCGACTTAATCTAGTCCAATTTAACCCCAACAAGACACAAGTTTGCGCGTTTACTGCTAAAAAATCTGCCTTCGTCGTTCCTCTCCAATTTGAAGGCACTCCCCTAACCGCCACACCCAGTATTGGAATAATTGGCGTAGACATATCTAGCAATGTGCAATTTCGTGGCCATTTGGAGGGAAAGGCTAAACTGGCCTCAAAGAAACTTGATGTGCTCAGTAGGGCAAAGCAGTATTTCATGCCTTCCCATCGCCTACAATTGTACAAAGCGCAGATTCGGCCCCACATGGAATACTGCTCTTACCTGTGGGCTGGTGCGCCCCAATATCAGCTTCTTCCATTTGACCACGTTCAACGCCGGGCGGCTCAAATCGTCGACGACAAGGTTCTCTCCAATCAGCTTGATTCTTTGGCACTGCGTAGAGATGTTGGATCACTCTGCATCTTCTACCGCATCTATCACGGGGAGTGTTCTGAGGAATTGTTCGAATTAGTACCTGCAGCAGAATTCCACCACCGTCCACCACCGTCCGTTTTCCCCCTCTTACATTAAAAATAAAGTTGGCCCTGAAACTTCTAAACTAATAGGCTTTTTATCGTCCCCAAAATAAATCAATATAAAGTTTAAATGTGTTCGCATTAAGATATTGCCTTATCTTATAATTATATAAGGTATAAAAAGTTTAATAGCTTCATAATTGTGCATACTTGCCGCAAGATACAGTTCGGATAACGCTAACTGTGTTTACCAGACACTAGCTAGTTCAATACAAGTACTAATATTAACCATACGTACCTACACAACTACATAGTACCAAACAAAACTAGAACGAAATATCTTTATTAATGTTTCATATAATAATATTTATTTCAAGATAAATTTACTATATTATTCATATTTACAATTCAAAACTTAAACGAATATAACCAAAATTAAACAATGTTTACATTATATTACACAACTTAAGCATACAGCTTAATATAATTATAATATATTAAAAGTGTAAGAGAGTAAAGAACATTACTTTCCGAGTTAAATTTTTTCTTTCTTTTACTTTACTCTGGTTGCTAGTTCAAACAAAAAAAAGTTAGAATAAGTATTTAATTTTTATAAAATAAAAATTACAATTCACATGACAGAAGAATATTAATATCACAGTCTCACGTGGAACGAAATTCACATGATAATGTCTTTAGACGTTCCGTTATATAAGCTCAACGTTCTATTAGCAACGAACGGGTCAAAGAACTTTATACTTTAAATTATCCTATCGACACCAACGACCTATTACAAGTTTTATAATATATCATAGATCGACACATATTGTTCGGTAGTTTTATTTTTTCGGTTTTTATTTTATAAAACAGAAGATGATATTTTATATTAAAAAACTTCGTATAATAATACTTTGTTAAATATTAAAAATTAGCAAAAAATAATAATAATGGAAGATAGAAAACACTACCGAGTAACTTCGAAGACTTCCCGAGTATATTCTGCAATTGTATAACCACAAATATCAATAACAGCTAACGTTCCTAAGCAAAGTAATATCACGATATTCGTATATCGATCACGATATTCGTTTGTAGTACTCGTACAATTGTATTAGGCTACAGCTTAAAACACCTGACTATATAGGAGAAAGATGGATTTTAGTACCTATACAGCCTCCTTTTGGTGTTTTAACATAACTAACTGCGTCGATCGGAGTTTCCCTACAATATTTATCACATAATTATCACATATCAAATAAAACAATGACTAAATGATTTTCCTGTCACGTTTCGTTATTTTATTTTTGAGGAAAATTTTATGACATATTTTTAGCTTTGCATATTTCCGAGTAAAAACACTATCGTTTTTCGATTTTTTCCAAAACTATATTAAAATGTTAATACCGAGACCTCTTTGCTGGCTATGTAAAGCTGTGGATCTGATTCTGTGGACACTTTTTAAATTTTTATACCTATTATTTATTTGACTGTCCGTTTCGCGCAGTTAGCAACGACCCTGCTTTTGGCTCTAGGGTCGTGGGTACGATTCCCGCCCCGAGTCTGAGTGTAATATATATTTATTTATATATGTATTATTTATATCTATATTTGTTAAAAAAATATGTATATCAGTCGGTTGTTACCTAAAACACAGGTATTAATTTGCCTACCTTAGCAGCAGACGACCGTGTGTGTAAGAGTTATGTTAAACATATTTATTTATTATTTATTAATTACCACGCTACTTTGTCGAGGCCATAAGATCAAAGATTCAAAATATATATAAAACTAAGCGAACGAAGATGACAAGCTTATTATCATCCATGTGTGTTTACCCGAGGTACACACGACCGTGTGTGTATATTAAACACGTTTTTATATTATTTATTATATCAAACGAAATAATTGGTAACAAATAGCAACAGAAAAAACAATTTTATTATCAACTTACGCTAGCAAATTTATAAATTTATGTTTTATACAAATGAAGGCGTTGCAGTAGGTACATGTATTTTTCTCGCTTGTTTCATTTTTAAACAGCTTTAACAATAGCTTTTGTCTCTTCAGCTCATAATTGTTGAACATTGAGCACGACCCAGTTAAAACACATGAATAGTCACCCTTTCCTGATATGCGGCTAAGCTAAATAATATGAGTAGATTCTTGGTAACATCGATCAATGTATAATTGGTATTTATCTCAGTAAGTTATCTTCGGGAATATTGTCATGGTCAAGGGTGTCAAACAGAATTCTTATCAATTCAAACAATAACAAATAAATACTCGATGAAAATGCCAAGATTTATGTCATCGCTCCCTTAAGAATATATCTCTAAAATATTAATTAAATAGTAAATAATAATGGATATGCGTGATACACAAATTTGCAATTTACAGTAGTATCTATATAATTTTCTTTGCTGTTTACCTCAAAGCAATTAATGATGCCATTAATTCTGTAATCGCTCGAAGCACTTTAATCACGATACATTAGGCGAGTCAAGGCCTAGGCATGCCTAATTTATAGTGATTGGAGATTGATCGTTGACCTTACTGTGACGATGTATGATTCGCCTATTTTCTCTCCTTTTTATCCAGTAAGCCAGCAAAAGACAGGTAGTTCGCCTGATATGTAATTGATCTGTTTGGCTAAAGTTGTGAATGCGATACCTCCAATTACTGAGTATGGAAAAGAAAGTTCTCCAAATCTGAAGAAGAAGCGGAGAGGCTTACTAACCTCACGAAATAACGCTATAATAAGACATTTCACACTGATTTTCTGTAAGAATGTGGTCCCACGATCGTGCACACCGTTGATAACTGTAGTTAATTATAGTTTGGCTCTGTCATAATATGTTCGATCGCATTAAAAAAATAAAATTAAGTAATTCTGTAGTTTCCTATGACATTGAAGTAACAGCTGACCCTGCAATTGTACCAAACAACTACCCGTATAGTAAAGGCCGTGATAGCTGACATTAATTAATAGGGCCATCGCGTCCATTTAATTAATGGGGTCAGCTAGGCGTTTAATATACAGCTGATTCAGAAAGAATTTTATTCCAATTATATTAATAGTTCTTGTTATTATGGTGATTTAATAAAAGTTATCAACTTGAATGTGTTATAATGAAACAAAATTGCCCGACACATAAGCTGAGATGACCCAATTGATAGAACGGTCGGATTTTAGCCGATTTGTGTGATCGAAACCGGGCTATCATAGTTGAACGTTCAACTACTAAATTTAAAACTTACTAAAAAAAGTCACCTCGTCAAAAGTTTAGCACACTCAGCGCGAAAGCTCAAATTCTATTTCTTAATAGAAGCTGAAGCGTTTGATTTTTCTTTATCATCTATGGTGTCTACGAATGGTATCAGATATAAGAGGTATATCAGATTGTTCTATTGTGTATATATGTACTTAATTTTAATGTTGTAAAAATAAATAATATTTAGGTATATCAAAATTATACTGCTAATAATTTGTTGTCAACATGTCAAACGCCGGCGGTCACAAGTTCGATTCCTGCTCAGATATCTACCAATTTTGTATTTCTACAAATATTTGTTTCCGGTCTGGATGTATGTCCTTATGGGTTCCCCAACTGTGCCTCGGAAAACAGGTAAAGCCGTCGATCCCAGTTCTTATTATAAACACATCATAGCTATCTCATTACTCATGATAAGGAAATTATCCGCCAACCCGCAGTGCAGCAGCATGGTTGGCAGCCAGCGAGACGTTTAGAGGTTGATTCAGTACTGTTCATCTATTTCATCGTGATAAAAAAAGCACTGAGTAGGTAATATGCTACTATTTTTGCATAAGATAATCCGTCTGAATAGACTATTCAATATCACGTTAGCCTTTAATATGACACTACTCTCCATAGGAGCAAAACCATAACCATAATATCGCGGGCAATACAGCAAAGCACTATTTAATAAAAAAATATAAAATTAAAGAATCCAATTATTTAAATTAGGGCACTTTGGTGTAGGTACGAGTAAGAGGCATTAGGGTTTTACTAAATGAGTCATCCATGTTAAAACAAGTTACGTAAACAACGATTATTAATAGCACCCCATAGTCGTTAAAAACTTTTTAAAACAATATTACTGTAATATTTTTATCGAGTACTTAGTCGGCCGATAACATTCATCACTTAAAACTATGTCACTAACGAATTAAAACTTAACACAAAAAATGTTTTACTTAAATAGCCTCGTGTAAGCACCCAGAACACCATTACCGATTCAGAGTACAAATTATACCTACTGAGGAGAACCAGCAAAAAATCTTGTTAGTTACTTTTATTTATGTAACCGATTTTTGACATCGCTGTCCACCTTTTCGTTTGTCCGTAGGTACTTCAAACTCCTGTATTTTATCTTACCTATATATTTTGGAGCCGTAATAGTTAGATACTTAAAATTATCACGGAATATGTATGTATATAGGCAGATATAGGAACAAATTATCAAAATAAAATAAAGTTACAAAGTAAAAAATATTCCCTTACACGAAATTCGCCTAAGTATTTTTACGAGTTATTAGCGTATCCAACACAAAATGTGTTTGTTTTCACCAAAACAATTACAAGAATGTCCCAAATTGTCATTATATAGGACTAATATTTAAAAAATATTCAAAACGAAGTTTTTATATACTCTATTTTATTATAGTGATAGTTGACATTCGAAAAACATAACAAAGTACCTATATATCTTATAAGCCTAACTAACAATGCTCATATAGGTGTGGCGGTGGGTGGTAGGTGGTTTTTAGACGGCTTTTAGTATTATGTTTTTGTATTTATTGTTTGTGTATCCGGAACCCCGACACGCTATTTTAATGTTAGTGTTAAACGTACAATAAAATAAATTAGTAAATTAAAAACTTAATTAATTAAATTATTAAATAATGATTCATGTCACTTTATTATGTCCGTCGTGCGATTGAGATTAGTATGGCTCTGGAACAGCTTAAAAACTATAAGCTAGGTACCGGGCGAGGACGATATTACGTCAGAGCTTCTGAAAGCGGGTGGACGCCGGTACTTAAATCCATTCAGAAGCTTCTTAATGCCGTCTTGCTTGAGGGCGTAACGCCGGAAGACTGGAACAGAAGCGTGGTGGTGCTCTTCTTCAAAAAGGCCCATAACACCTAGTTGAAGAATCACAGACACATTTCGCTTCTGAGCCACATTTATAAGCTGTTTTCGTGGGTTCTTACGAATAGTCTGACGGACAAGTTTGATGACTTCCAGCCTCCCGAACAAGCCAAAAAGGCTATAGTACCATAGATAACATACATACCTTGCGGCAGATAATACAAAAGATTGAGGCCGATTGTACTAATCGGCCATTGTGCTTGGCGTTTGTGGACTATGAGAAAGCCTTCGATTCGATGGAAATTTGAGCGGTGCTGAAGTCTCTCCAGCTCCAGCACATTCACAGGTATATCGGAGTGTTGCAGTGCTTGTACAATACCACTAGTATGTCAGTTCGAGTTCAGGAGCACAGCACGAGAGCGATTTCAATGCAGCGAGCAGAGAAAATGCTTACCGCAGCATTTGAAGACGATTTCAAGCTACTGGAATGGAAAGGATTCGGCATCAATATAAACGACGAGTACATTACTTACTTTTGATTTTCCGACGATATCGTGCTCATGGCAGAATCTGGAAGACCTCAGTATTATGCTCAGTGACCCATTGAAGTTTCCCAACGGGTGGACCTCAAAATGAACATGGACAAGATGAAAATCATGTCGTGCTTACCCGATGACAGCTAGAAATTTTATTCTCAAAGTTTTTGACGAGTACTACATACATACTCTACCTAGGACAAAAAGTCCAACTTGGTAGGTCCAACTTCGAGAAAGAGGTCACTCGTCGAATTCAGTTAGGATAGCAGCGTTCGGGAAATTAAAAAACGTCTTTTCATCCGTCATACCTCAGTACCTGAAGTCGAAAGTCTTCGATCAATGTGTGTTATCAGTGATGACATACGCATATGAGAAGCACAGCGAGCAACGGAAAAGGCTATACTTGATATTTTCCTGTGAGATCGAATCAGAAATTCATGATCTGCAGACGAACAAAGGTTGCCATAGCCCAACGGATTTGCAAGCTAAAATGGCAGTGGGCACGACACATAGCTCATTGAACCGATGGCCGATGGAGCATAAAGGTTCTTGAGTGGATACCACGTGCCGGAAAGCGTAGCGTCGGACGGCCGTCCGTGAGATTCACAGACGACTTGAGGAGAGTCGCTGAAAGACGTTGGATGGTGGCTGTTTCGAACCGGCGCTTTGGAGGTCGACGGGGGAGGCCTACGTTCAGAAGTGGACATCCAATGGTTGATATGATGATGATGATGACTTTATTATGTTATTAAATAATAATTAACTCATTTGTAACAAAGTTCTATTTTTATTGCAGGTTGCCAACCAATTGCAATTTGGTTACTAGTTCGTCATGGTTCCCACAACCCAGAGGCGGACGAGATCGCCGACCTTCAGAAACTTACCGATTTCAAAAACAACATCATCACCAATTATAATAACAGGAATTTTGCTTCTACAAACGTAAGTTCATATAAAAACTTAAATACATATTAACACTTTCACAAATCAAATACAAATAAAACATATTATGTATGTATCTCACATACTACAATGTGCATCGTGGGAATTTAAAACTAGGTTGGTTACCAGGTTTCGCCCGCGTCGAGTTCAAATCTTGTCAGTTTGGTTGACATTTTAAATTTTTTCTCCACTCCTATAAATCGTACCGTGATATATTATAGCCTACGACCTTCGTCAAGTAAAAGACTTTCAACGTAAATAATTATTCGTTAGTATTTATTTCAAATTATAGTTTATGTTTATATTTACATTAAATGCACAGATCGAATACGGATCACAGTAATCGTTATACTATTAAAGTACCTAAAACAAATACCGAAGCCACCCGAAGCTCTTGACAATTTCGTCACATGACATCGTTATTAGTAATAATAATAAAATATATTTATACTACACAAGCGTTCTTGTGTATTGATTCGAGTAGTCGACTCAACGATTGCGGTCGCGGGTTCGATTCCCGCTCGGCGCGGATATTTGTATTTGTCCTCGTGGGTCTCCCCACTATGCCTTGGAAAGCACGTAAAGCCGTCGGTACCGGTTGTTATTAATGGCATCTCGTCAACATGGATTACGCAAGCCACGGAAACACTGTATTACAGTTTTTATTATTACACTAGATGATTTCACCCGTGTTGATATTTATAATTACAACTGGATCTTTGTTAGTCGAAGTATCTTACGTTGTTATTAGCGTAACAACCAAGTATTTTATTTGTATTTATAATCATTAATTTGCCTCTGTGGAAAAAAGGTTAATGTCTCACAGATTTCCTTAATAAGTAAACTTAAATAAACAATATACTTTATATACTAACACTCAGTATAAATAAAGCAACTAGTAGGTAGGTAGGTAGGTAACGGTTGGCAGTGACCCTGCTTTCCGCTCCAGAGTTGTGGGTTCAATTCCCGCCCCCTATATATATATATCTGAAATAATTATAACAGGCTTACCCGGCTGTGGACCGTTTACAGGTTTATTCAGTACAGTTCATAAATATGTATATTAGTCGGCTGCTACCTAAAATACAAGTAATAAGTTATCTATACAAATAATAAATCTGTTGAAACCTCCGTTTCATTAATCTATATATATATAGGAGACTTTCTATAGATATAGTCACTCATCACGATATCTCTGGAACTATGAGACCTAAAAACTTGAAATTTGGAAGGAATATTCCTTTTGCCGAGTAGAGGTCAGCTAAGAACGGATTTTACGAAATTCTACCTCTAAGGGGATGAAAAAGGGAGGCAAAGTTTGTATGGGACAACGTGATTCCTTGGTCCAATTTACTTCAAATTTGGCATAAATATTCTTCAACAGAATTGATTGAAGACGTGTTTCGTATTTTATCGAAATTCATCCCCTAACGGGGTTAAAAAGGGGTAAAATCTTATTTGCTTTGTAGTTGATATCAATACTCCTTAGTGCTTTTGATTTAAATTACATTTTATTTTGACACATGTTTGACAACTCAATCCGTCTATTATAAAATATTTTCCAGTATCGACGCAGGTGTAGGTGATAAAAAATATAAATTTATAATTTTTGAAATTTTAGTTAAATACCCGTGCGAAACCGGGGCGGGCCGCTAGTACACTATATATCATCAAGAATAAATTTTAATAGCGCGCTTTTATTTCAATCAGCGCCATCTCTTATCATTTTTTTTTTGTGTGCACGTATCACGTAAAAAGTACAAAACCAATGTAAATAACTTTAATACACAAAAATTTTACATAACTCACAGTATAATTTAGTTTTTGTTTCATTGTAATTAAATTTAAAAATAAATATTTAAGAAAATAGAAATACGCCTACGCGACCTAAACGCCATCTGGTCTAACGAATTTTAAAAACTCACAAAACTATTTTTGAGTTATTATTTTGTTAAACTTAAAAGTTTACTAAATATGTCGGATAAGAATAGAAATCGTTTTAATATTTTAGATAAACATCATTTTCAATTAATATACTATTATGTTAAATTATGTTTGTCTAAATATAAAAACGATATTCTACCATTATTCGATAGATGGCGCAGAATATATAATTTTCTGAATCGCGCTGACCAAAACTTCGGACAAAAGATTGACACTCGCCCGTATTTAAAAAACCGGTTTTCTTTTTTGCATTTAATTAAATACCTTAGGGTACTACGGTCTTGATTGTTTGTTTGTTGTTAAAATATTTGGTCGTTATTTGTTTGTTGATTGTACAAAGTTGGATGGTTATAGCTATTTAAGTTGTAATCTATATATATAAAGAAAGTCGTGTTAGTAACGGTGTAACCGTTTATAACTTGAGAACGAGTGGAACGATTTTTATAATTTTTGTGTTTTTGGATTTGTCTTCGTCGGGAATAATAGGTACTTATTAAAATATGATATTCATCAATGAAAAAATAATTAATAAAAAAATTAGTTCAAATGTTTCATCCTTACTATCTATACATATCTATACTAATAATAAATCTGTTAAAACCTCCGTTTCATTAATACACTATATATCATCAAGAATAAATTTTAATAGCGCGTTTTTTTGTATCAGCGCCATCTCTTATCGTGTTTTTCTGTGTTCACGTATCACATAAAAAGTACAAAACAAATGTAAATAACTTTAATACATAAAAATTAGAAATAACTCACAGTATAATTTAGTTTTTGTTTCATTGTAATTAAATTTAAAAATAAATATTTAAGAAAATAGAAATAGGTACCTACGCCGCCAACGCTATCTGGTCTAAGGAATCTTAAAAACTCACAAAACTTATTTTTGAGTTATTATTTTGTTAAACTTAAAAGTTTACTAAATATGTCGGATAGGAATAGAAATCATTTTAATATTTTAGATAAACATCATTTTCAATTAATATACTATTAAGTTAAATATTAATTATGTTAAATGTCACTAAATATAAAAACGATATTCTACAATTATACGATAGATGGCGCAGATAATTTGCTGAATCGCGCTGACCAAAACTTCGGCCAAAAGAATGACACTCGCCCGTATTTAGAAAACTGTTTTTCTTTTTTGCATTTAATTAAATACTTTAGGGTACTACGGTCTTGATTGTTTGTTCGTTGTTAAAATTTAAAATATTTGGTCGTTATTTGTTTGTTGATTGTACAAAGTTGGATGGTTATAGTTATTTAAGTTGTAATCTATATATATATAAAGTCGTGTTAGTTACACCGTTTATAACTCGAGAACGAGTGGAACGATTTTTATGATTTTTGTGTTTTTGGATTTGTCTTCATCGGGAAAAATACTTATTAAAATATGGTATTCATCAATGAGAAAATAATTAATAAAAAAACCAGTTCAAATGTTTCATCCGTACTATATATATATATATATATAGATATAATAAATCTGTCACTGAATCCGTCTATTATAAAATATTTTCCAGTATCGACGCAGGTGTAGGTGATAAAAAATATAAATTTATAATTTTTAAAATTTTAGTTAAATACCCGTGCGAAGCCGGGGCGGGCCGCTAGTAGATATAATAAATCTGTTAACGAGTCCGTTTTATAATCTTAATATATAAAAGCGAAAAGTCACTCATCACGATATCTCTGGAACTATAAGACCTAGAGACTTGAAATTTGGTAGGAATATTCCTTTTGCCAAGAAGAGGTCAGCTAAGAACGGATTTTACGAAATTCTACCCCTGAGGGGGCAAAAAAGGGGGGCAAAGTTTGTATGGGACAACGTAGTTCCTTGGTCCAATCTACTTCAAAATTTTGCATAAAATATTCTTTAACAGAATTGATTGAAGACGTGTTTCGTATTTTATTAAAAATTCATCCCCTAACGGGGTTAAAACGGGGTTGCTTTTGCTTCGAAGTTGATTTGACAACTCAATCCGTCTATTATAAAATATTTTCCAGTATCGACGCAGGTTTAGGTGATAAAAAATATAAATTTATAATTTTTAAAATTTTTTTAAATACCCGTGCGAAGCCGGGGCGGGCCGCTAGTCTACCTTAAGAACAGACGACTGAGTATGTATGTTAAAAACAAAAAAAAAAATCGTACAATATTAAAATATGCAAGTTACGCTGTTTTGTATTTACTAAGCTTGAAACGTGCGTGACAAAATTTAAGAAATAAATTATCGAGATAAATGATAATCACGATACGTGACCAACGTACGACTAAAAATAATTTTGTTATTCTCATTAAAAACACATTTGCACAGCAGTATTCTGTTTAACGACTCACTATCACATTAGAAAAAGTAATATATATGTATATAGCTACTATTGGCGTTATCGTTTATATACTGTACCTAAATATTATTTTTTTTGCGACTCCTTTTTTTAATGCATTTTGTTACTTCTTGTGTCTAATTTGTGATGAAATAAGGTCACAAAAATATTTTGCGAATTCCAAACAATATATCATATACATTATAATTTGAATTTTATAAAATGTAAAGATTTTTTTGTTTGTCCCCTAATAGGTTTTTACTTATGAAATTGCCGTTATTGATAAAATAAGTTAACGCACTTTTTTTTTTAGATTTTTTTATTTTTATTATTCAAAGTAATTATCCATGGAATCAATGCATTTTTGCCAACGTAGTGGTAACTTATTGATGTCTTTCTTGAAAAACTCTGCTGGACGGGAGGCAACAAACTCTTAAAAGGCATTTTGTACTGCCTCTCGGGTATTGAATTTTTTTCCCGCCAAAATGTTATCCAAATTCTGAAAAAGTGAAAATCTGTAGGGGTAAGATTTGAAGAGTACTGTGGATGACGGAGAACTTCCAACCCCAGCTCTTGTAACTTGGAAACCGTCTGCTGTGCAGTATGCGGTCGCCCGTTGTTGTGCAGGAGTAGCGGAGCCGAGCGATTGATCAAAGCTGGTTGGAGATGTGCGAGCTTCCCCATCATTGTATTTAGTTCTTCACAGTATACATCTGCAGTAATGCTCATGCCGTTTGTAAGAAGCTGTGATGAATTACACCGGCGCTAGGCCACCAAACAGTTACCATCACTTTCTTAGGGGTCATTTTTCGTTTAGGACATTGTTTAGGTACTGAACCAGGATCTAACTGGCTGAGCGCTTGCGATTGTCGAATAAAATCCATTTTTCGTCACAAGTAACAATGCGATTCAATATGCCTTCGTTTGTGTGTCTGTTGAGCAGTGCAAGGCACTTATCGACGCGTATTTAGCACTGGCGTTCATTCAATTCGTGAGGCACTCATTTGTCGAGATTCTTTACCTTGACAATTTGACGCAAATGAACCAATATTGTTTTAGTGCTAACTTCGAAAGCTGCTTCTAATTCAGCTGTAGTTTGAGAATCATCACCCTCCACAATCGCCTTTAATTCTTCATTGTCGACCAACATTTTCGGCCGACCACGTGGTTCATTTCTTAGGTCAAAATTTCCGGAACGAAAGCGAGCAAACCAATAACGGGTGGTACGATCGTTAGTAGTATTCGCACCGTAAACGCCGTTGATGTTGCGGGCCGCTTCTGCCGCTTTGCTACCAAGACGGAACTCATACTCCATAATTACTCGAATTTTTACCATATCCATGATGACGAAAAATGTACAATTGCGATGTAAACAGAACGCTAACCATTAAACAAATAACTAATTATAAAAAAAAGAATTCTATATTTTTAAAATAAAAATAATTTGAAATTCGAGTTCTGAGCAACTTTTTTTTTAGGTTTGAAATAGCCAGTACGACGAAACGGCAATTTCATAGGTAAAGATCTAATATTAGAGATCAACAGTATCTAGAAGTAAAATAGGTTATATAACATTACGCTATTTTACCCTCACTACCTTTTCCATTGTCACATTACGTCAGATCTTCTGTAATATTAATTAACTAAAACTAATTGTTACTCATCAGTACGTCAATCAATCACTTAACTATACACGATGAAAGATAGGTAAGTTGTTTTTGAACGTTCATCACACACACACATATCAGCCATTGGATGTCCACTGTTGAACGTAGGCCTCTCCAAACATCTTTGAGGGTGTTTGCTAATACTCGCCACTTCGTACCACTATGACCTCAGTCGCCTTTTACGACACCTCACCTTGAACATTCATCAGTGATGACTAATTAAAAAAAAAACATGTTTTATATTATAAAGTATATTTCATTTCAACAGATGCGCATGTGTATGGCAGATTTGAATTTGCTCGAACGTTGGGCATGGAATCTCCGTCAGAATGCGACATTCGCCGGGGACCTGACCAGCGATGGCTATATGTCAACTCAACAATTGGCGCAGGCTTGGAAACAAAGGTTTCCTGGATTGTTGACCGATAACCGTCATGATTACTTAGTAAGTAAATGCGCGATCCTAATTAACAATCTCAATGAACTGTATATTTTTAATATACTAAATATTATTCCATCTCATAGAGTAGGATTATTACAGAGTGAGAACTGTCAGTGTGTGATGAAATATTTTATTATATTACTCGAAAGCTTACTTTTAAAAAATATTTTGTACTTTAAGTAATTTAAGCACTAGAATAATCTTCACTTTTTATTTATTTTAGTTTTATTTATGTCTTATAACTCGTTTAATTACACCGGCACACAAAAAAAATGTCTGTACTCCGGGCGCCACCTATCTACGTGCATGTTTTTCGACCCGCTGAATACGAATTTCAAGTCAGTTTAGGCCGTCCAGCCTTCAATTTCGAGTAAATTGGAAAA
This sequence comes from Euphydryas editha, assembly GCA_036937285.1. Lineage (NCBI taxonomy): Eukaryota > Metazoa > Arthropoda > Insecta > Lepidoptera > Nymphalidae > Euphydryas > Euphydryas editha. The sequence continues at coordinate 5,613,254 of JAUPFZ010000008.1, forward strand.
AACCTCCAAAAATTGCGAAAATTCGATGTTTTGGCAAGAAAAAAAATTTTGAGATCTAAGGCAAGCATAATTTTCATGTATTTTGATCTGTTAAATACTAATTTCGATCGTACTTTAATCATAAACTGTTTTAAATCTAAAAAAAAATTGTAAAAAATCATCAACAATTGCAAAAATCGAAGAAATTTGGGATTATCTTGGTATAAAAAAAATTTATGAACCCGGATTGACGAAGATTTTCATGTTATATAATCTGCTTGGTCTGATTCTGCAATAAATTTGGCCCATAGTTCCCTAAAACGTTCATAAAATTGCAAAAAATCGATAAAATAGCAGAAAATTGCTGCTATTTTTTGGGTTTTTTTGCAATTTACTGGAAATTGAAGCGGCCTAAACTGACTTGAAATTCGTATTCAGCGGGTCGAAAAACATGCCCGTAGATAGGTGGCGCCCGGAGTACAGACAATTTTTTTTTTTGTGTGCCAGTGTTATTAGCAACGTTTTCAAATTACTCGAATAAATTAAAAAAAAAACTAAATTTTTCAGTTTAAACACGTAAACGACCAACGCTCAAACACAACTTTCCGCGCTTTCACGGAAGGTTTATTCAGAGCCCAAGAAGATTCTTACGATATTGCAAAGGAAACAGACGAAAAATTGCTTCAGGTAAAATATCTCTTAGAAATAATCGTTTTTTTTTTATAATTACTATAATTTTTTTTTAATATTCTCATTCTAATGAAAATTATTTTACTTTCCAGCCGTACAAATTTTGCTCATCATGGACCAAAAACGTTGAAGAAAATAACGAGACACTCACACAATTAGGAATATTTGAATCTAAGCAAGAATACAAGGAGGTAATAATTATATTAATCACGACTATTACGACGATGACTACACGACTTATCTATCATATTTAACACAACGAAAAAATACAGAGACACAAAAATGCATATAAATAAATATTTCCCATAAAGATTTCAACTCCACGTGGAAGTCGCTAACAATCTGTTATTTTTGTAAAATCGTAAATATTTCATATTTTTGAAATCGTAATAAACTATTGAGTTCTTATCATATTAGATGAAACAAACATTCATAATTTGTGGTAATTGTTTCACAATTAAAAAAATATTTATAAAACTTAATTTCACGCACAAATATTTCCGTCTTTTAGATGATCAAGAATATTTCACTACGACTAGGTTTTAACTATGATATCCAAAAGGAGCTTGTCAAACATATGTACCAGATGTGCCGTTATAACAAAGCATGGGACGTTTCGCAAATCTCACCCTGGTGTGCTGTAAGTATACTTATAAAATTTTATAGAAAAAAGTATTTTTATAACGCTTGGATTAAAAGTTCCATTTTCAATTGAAATTTCCCTCACTAGTAACGAAATATACTATTTTATTCTTTGGTGTAAAGAAAAACCTACTCATCAAATACATTATAATACATATAATACCATCCATTAATTGTCTAAATAAACCACGGCTGTAGCATAGTCTTCATAAGAGGTTTCTTGGGTTCAATCGTCTAAATATTTATATCTAAATTAGGTTTTTCACATACTATGCGCTGGAGATAGCAAAATCTTGTAATAATTACTAATAATATAACTGGTTTACTTTGCAACGCCTTGTGTTTTGCGCTAACAATCGAATTGATGTCAATGGGTTGTATGGGCAACGGGCAGCTTTTAATGTGTATGCTAAGAAGGGGTCTAGACTCCCAAACCCCTTCACTGCTATAAATATTAATTATAACCTTTTCTCAAGGTATTTACCAAAGACGATCTCAAGCGTTTGGAATATGCAGAGGACTTGGAAACCTATTACAAGTATGGCTACGGGTCACCAATGAACCAGCAGATTGGATGTACTGGAGTCAAAGATATGATGGACTTCTTCAAACTACACGTGGAAAAAGGTATATTGCCATAATATTTAAGAAGGATTTTTTTTTTATTTCTACAATAATTCTAAAAGAATCTTTTTTTTTTTTGCTCTGGAATTAGAAATATATGTAAAAAAACAAGGATGATGGCTTAGTAGCGCTGTCCTTCATGAAGAACATATTATGACTAAATTTATAATATATGAGTTTGTAGCGACAACTATCTCGCAACATACGAACAGACGCATCCTACATCGCGCTATCAAAGCGATTGAGTATATATACAAGAACCCGACAACAAACGTTAAGTGGGGCAGTAGCCCACCAGACTCTCAACCTCTAAAAGTTATTTACTGACTTTTTTTTTAAAAAGAGTACCTATTTGTTAAGTTTCTTGCCGATTCTTCTCAACAGAATCTGCATTCCGAATCTGTTGAAGCTTCACATCAACTACAGTTAATTAATTAAAAATATGATATATTATTATGTAAAAATGACGATTCAAGTGTTTATAAAGCCTACTTTAATAAAGAAATTTTTGATGTTTGATCGAAGATATCTGTCATATCTGTGTGTGATATACATATCCGAGTCGAAATTTAGATTTCGACTCGGGTACATGTGTGATATGGAAGCTTTCAAGATTGGGAAATATGGAAATTTGGTACTAGAAAAATGTACAATACTACATTTTTAAATAAATTAGGTTTAGTAGGCGATAAGCGTGGCAGTTTTTTTTTTTTTAAAGCTTTTAAAAATAAAAATACGTAAAGAAACAAAGTCAATTAAAGTACAGTTACAGGCTGATACAGTACAGTATATGATTAGAGTAGTTATGAAATAAGAAAGTTCATCAGGCCCCCCCTCCCCCCAGACGCGCCGCAGCAGCCGCGCGCGCGCGTGTCGCTGCGGCCGGCGCCGGCGCTGCTGCTGTGGCTGTCGGCGCTGGGCGCGCGCCGCGACGCCGCGCCGCTCACGGCCGACAACTACCACAGCGCCGTGGCGCAGGCGCGCAAGTGGACCACCTCCACCATGGTGCCTTTTAACGCTAACTTCGCGGCCATCCTTTACAAGTACGTATACATATGTATATTTTTGAAGTTACTTCTATTAGCGCCTTAGGGGAAAATGATGATAGTAAATTTTTACGATGCGCACGCAACAAAAAAACCGACACCCCAAAGTTAGCTAATCAACATTTTATTTTTATTTGTGGTTATGTAGAACTGCCGAGAGATGATGACCGTTCTAGTGTTTTGGTGCGAGTAGTCACCTCAACACTGGCGGTCGCGGGTTCGATTCCCGCTCGAGACAGTTGTTTGAATTGATCCACCACGCTGCTTCCCTGCGGGTTGGCAGATAATTTCACTACCGTAACGATTGTTATCAGATGTCTATGATAACAACCGGGATAGCCGGCTTTACGTGCTCTCCGAGGCACGCTGAACTCCCACAAGGACATACACCCAGACCGGAAATAAACATTTGCACAAATACAAATATCTGCCCTAAGCGGGAATCGAACCCGCGACCGCCGGCGTGAGGCGACCACTCCACACCACTGCACCAAAACAGTTGTCATATATTTATTTAAAAAAATATTTATAAATAGATATATATACCAGTCGGCTACTTCTTGAAACACAGGCATTAAGTTGCCGACTTTAGGAACAGATGACCGTGTGCTATGTATGCTAATAATAATAAAAAATGTCCCATTAAGCTATTATTGATTTAAATTATACCGTGATATTTTTAGTAGGGTCGATGAGATCCCGGTTGTTATCATAGACACCTGATAACGATCGTTACTCATGGTAGGAAATTATCCATCAACCCGCAGTGGAGCAGCGTGGTGAATTAAGCTCCAACCCTTCTTCTATATGGAGAAGAGGCTTTCGGTCAGCAATAGGTCGTTTACAAAATAAAGTATAGTACAGGGTCGATAAGATACAATTCCGTACTGATATGAACATAAAATAATTAATTCTAGATGCACGCCGAGCAGCAATTTACAAATCAAAGACCCATATCAGGTGTTATTTATGGAGAACGAAAAACCGATGAACTTGGAAGAGTGTCGAGTCGGTCTTTGTAATTACACGTTCGTTAAAAATCGTTTCGGTCTCATCGCCGACAATTGTAACCTAGACTTCTGCAACTCAGCAACCAAAGCTACCGGCGTCATTGGATTTAGTTTATTCTTTGTGTTTATAATAAAATTCATTTAAAATAATCATGGGAATTCATTAATGTTTTTGTCGTTTAGATCTGTGTCCTTAAATTGTTGAAATGTTATTTTCAATTAAAATTAAAAGTAACATTTCATTATAATTCTTTTTTCTGCATTTTTTCATAGATAGCTTTTAAATTATTATCAATAATTATTATTTAAAAGATATTAGAAAATCAAATGAAAAATAAAAAGGTGCAAATCTATGATATTACTTACACATTATATTTACAATATTATTAATTTATGTGTTCTAATTGTAGTCTTAACCTAATTTATATACATACAGAAGATGAATATAATACATTGTTATTGTTTTCCGTTGTTTTTTTAATAGAATTATATTCTTAGTATTTACAAAGAAAATGTAATTACCTAAACTTTTATTAATTTTAAGTTGTTAAGCTTGTAAATTACATACATAGGTAGCTACTTATTTATTCTGTAGTGTATGAATAAATTTAATAATAGTCCCTGGAAAAATATATAAAAATAATAGTAATAAAAGATCAAACCTTTGGAACTCCCAAGCACAGACTAAATTGTCGTTTATGCTTTGCAGTAGGTAACTAGAGATAGAATTTTGACATTAACCGTTAAAAACCTATCTTTATTGACCAAAATCACAGAAAGATCATTTATAGAAAAAGAATGGTTTTAAATTCAAAAGAAAAAAACGGTTGAAATATGTCGGAAATTATATTTATATATTATATACATTTTTGTTACTTAAACGTATTCTAAGCTTACTGATTAAAAACTTATTTTAATAAATATTTTTAGTGTAATTTTATATTTTTGTGTGCTATTTTTTATTTTATATAAATTACTTGAAGTAGTCATTACTGTTAGATGAAATTAAATTATTTGAAATATATATCTTTCAAATAAATTTAATTATATTTTTAAGATTTTTCGATATAAAATTGTGATTTTCAAATTATTGTACCTATAATTTGCTATTATGCGCTAAAATTTTGTCATAATAATAAATATATAAGTGTGTCTATACTATTGATTATCTTTAACAATTTATTTTATGCTTTAAATGTTAACGCACTGATAAAATTATAATACAGTTGTTATTAATGTTGCTGTCAGCACCAAATCGTGTTAAATAAATTGATGTTAAAACACCATTCTTTTTTCATTTTAAGCAAGACAATGCTGGTCTATGGTATATGGTATTTTTTTTAGTGAATGAAAATGAGAAAATGAAACTACCAACGTAAAACAAATAATGGAAAATAGGCAATTTTTGATAAATCCGTAACAGTGATAACTAATTAATAACTTTCGAACTTCCTAAATCCATTTTTATCTATGACAAGTCGCAGGAGTATTACATTTTTACGATTGTATGTGTTTAAATAGTAGCTCTTTTTCTTTGTTAACATGAAAAATAGATCTTTGTCTGTCTTGTTGATCTTTGTGCAAAACATTTTCTAAATTTTTTACCAGACTGTTACTGTGTTTTTATTTTTTCAAATTTATTTTTACATAAGATGTTTATTTTGAAAAACACATCTTAAAACTCTCAAAAGGTCTAAATACATTTTATAGATCTAATTATATATCTATCTCCATTATAGAAGAAATAGATTAAATATGTTTTTTGAATTGCAGATATTCAGTGTAAAGAACACTTACAATTCATGAAGTATTTTTTCAATGTATTTAAAAACGCTGTCAAGAAAATAGATCAAAGTTTATTAAATAATGCCACAAATTGTAAAGGACTTTAAGCTATTAAGGAACTATAAAAACTGGAACTACAATACAATATTGGAGCACTGTTTAATAAAATACGGAACAGAAAATTCGGTTCATATTACAGTAGACATAAAAGATACATACATTATAAAATCACTCAAAAGCCAATACTACTAAAACGCCAATATACTCCAATTAAATACTATATAAAAAATCACTGTATTTCTAGTAATAGTAACATAGTAAGTTTGAAAGTCTTCAATCGAATCTTTTAATACTTATATTTAAAAAAATATTTTGAGATAAAATATTCTTATCAAGAATAGATCAATTTTTTTTCACAAATAGAAGATTTCTTGCCTTTTTTTCAAATTAACAGGTTAGGAATACTATATACTGTAATATACTGTAAATCTTATCTGGCTAAACTATTTTAGCATTTTAGCGTTATTGACTTTACAAGCATTATATACATAATTTGATAACCTAACTAAAACTATCACTCACATATCTTGACCACTGCTAGAACTGACTTTCCTAGTCCGTTTACCGCCAGTAGCAGATTTCTTATGACGTCTCTTATCACTATCTTCTTCACTAACACTATTCTTACGAGCTTTCGGACTCATCATCGTGTCCGAACCGATTGAATCCCTTTGAGATTTTTTTCTTTGACGTTTCATCGGTTCACCGATAAGCATATCGGTGAACTGGCGCTGTCTCGCCTCCCAATATAGGTTTTGCTTTTCAACAACATCTGGATATTTCGCTTCGAAAGCCGTATCGGGCGGTATTAAAAGCTCCCATCCAAAATTTGGTTTGAATTTAGCCACCGATCGTAGTACTGTCAGGACATCTTCGCTGGGCAAACGTACTGACGCGGCAATTTTGCGTCGATCGACAAACGAATGATGTGTTAAGAGATAAAGCTGAAAAAGATAGATATTTAAAATGATTATTGTATAATATTTTTGTATACTGTTCCTCTAAAAGTAGCGACAGGATGTCTTGTAACCTATATTACATCTCCATCACGTTAGCAGAGCGGTGATCAAAATCGGATTTCAAAATGTTCAAAAGAAGGTACTTTTTGGGTGTTAATTAGGTACCAAAATCTAAAATTAGCTGCTCAAATTTTTTACTGAAAATTTTTTGTTGATGTGGACTGCTAGCTTTAGATCAAGCTGGCATAGCTATATGAAATAATACTTAAATAAATAAAAATACATCATTAAAATTAAGTGCAATAGATCGATGAAAGCAAAATGGTGAACGCTAAGCGGTAAGCGGTAAGCGCTGTCAACTGTTAATATGACATTGTATGGAATTTCGGGCTTTCTGAATTAATAACATGAATTCAGAGAGACATTCCGGATGTGTGAGGCTGGCCTATTTCCTGATAATTCGATCGTCGAATCCCGTTAGTAGGTCAGTAGGGCATGCGCTGCCGTAAGGTTTGCACGTGTGTCTTCCCGCGCGCCTAGCGATCGATCTTACGCATATACCTAATCTGTCGTGTGCGAGTGTAATCCGTCATTAGTAATTAGGTATGGCTTATCAATGGGCGCGTGTAGAGGTCGCGCGAGCGCGGCGCCCACACGCCGCGCAGTGTAAGTGTACAAGTGAGAGAGACGCACCACGTGGTCGCGCGCGGCGCACATGAGGCGCGCGGGCACGTGCGCGGGGCGCGTGTAGAGGTCGCGCGAGCGCGGCGCCCACACGCCGCGCACGCAGCACGCGGCGCCGCGCAGCGCCGCCAGCAGCGCCGCCTCGCTCGGCGGACCCGTCTCCAAGCGCACCAGCTTGTGCAGCTCGGTGAACGTCATCAGTTTTGCTAATAATCATATATATTATTTCATAAAAGCTGTTTTTTCCTGTAGACCATATATCTTTTTCAATCCTTAACCAAAATTAATAATTCATATACCATTTTAAGGCTTATGTTCCCTGCTTTTGACGAAAAATATAAAAAATAAATAAATAAAAATTTCATTTCAAAAATTGTCTTTTTAATGAATAACAATACGAGTACCATGAGTTAACTGTGTATTTAGCTATATCTACACTACAAATGCATAGTGCTCGCCATCTAAGAATTTTTATATCTTATCACATTATAATATATTATTACTCCTGAGTTACCCATCGCTACTCAATCTTGTGTCACAGTGTCTTCTCCATTTCCTAAGATATTGGCAAAATAACTTGTGTCAAATCGTTACAGCTAAGGGGGCATTTATTAATTACGTGAGACAATTTAGGCGATTTTTCAATCTCCCCCTCCCCCTTTGGTGAAATTTCATGAGATGTTGCTTGACCCCCTCCCTCAACCCTAATCTCACGTGAGATTTTTAAAATGCGTATTTGTAATATAAATTAGATAATATGTGCTTGATTACATTAGATTTATTTTAAGAAAAATCCTATATATGTATATCGACGCCCTCGGGGAACAAAATCGTAATAGAGAAAAGTAAATTTTACAGGAAGAGCAAAAAACTGTTTTTCTGTTATATCGCGTGTCCTAAACGGGCTATAATATTGTATTATACATCATTATTTTCAGCATTTTAATGTAACATGTAGTTATAAAAATAAATTAAATATCACGTATACTTTTAAAGACATTGCCAAAAATGTGTAATACTGATTTTTATATTTAAGTGTATACTAAGTAACGGCATATAACCATTTTATTCCCGTGAACTTGTAATGTAATGAAAACTATTTGCATGCATTACGATACTCTTCTACAGTTTTTACACGAATAAAATGAAAGTGTAATAAACTAATACAATTTTGTTCTTGTAAAAGTTACCACCAACTTTTTTAGTATAGCTCTATAACGACTATGTTTATTAAATTAGTAAAATGGTATATAGGCTTACCAGCTTATTAAGATAGACGTTCCATATTATATGATTACGATATTATTATGGGTTATAATTGTGATATGATTTCCGGAGAATAAAAATGTAAATTGTTATAACTTCATGGATTTTTTGAAAAAAAATCAAAAAAAAATCAGAAGATGTATTATGACCTATAGATTCCGAAAATGCAAAAACATTAAAAAGGTGGTAATAGCACTTAACGACTTTATTCCCCGGGGGCGTTGATATATTCTTTTTAATTTAAGACTAGTTAAAACTAGTATTTAAGATGACGAAAAAAAAAATGGGTGATATTTTGCCGATACCACTCTCTCTACGTGAGATTGCGTGAGATTTTGCTAGCCCCCCCTCCTCTCCCGCCTAAACGCCTCACGTAATTAATGGATGTACCCTAAAAGCCATGCAATGAAGACCTGAATCGAATTGACAAATCTAATAGAATACAGCACACTTTAAAAGATATATTTAATACAACTCTTAGGGCCAGTTTCACCACTTGCTATTAAGTTCCGGATAACGTAACTGGCAGTTATTTTGACAGAAAACCCATACAATTACCTGTCAAAAAAGTGCCAGTTAGGTAAGCCGGAACTTAATAGCAAGTGGTGAAACTGGGTCTTAAAAAATGAAGAAATAGGTGTTCTAAATCTCCATAAAAAAAAAACCTTACTAATGCTTTAATATGCTCACCATTAATTAATGTTTCTTTAATTTGATCCTGCAATGAGAGTTTCTTAAATGGAGTCGTCTCTGATTCATCATTTAGCTGCGGGAATAATGCCTTTATGTACTCTGTGGCACCGAGTGTTAGAGACGATCCATCTTGAGTTGTTGCACTAAATAGTTTCATACGTTCCAACTGAAAAAAATATATATCTTCTATACTAATAAGTAATATTTTCCTTTTATATTTTATTTTTATTTTATAACTTATTAATACTAATTGTGAAAAAAATCTTTCTTGGGAAGTATTTTTAAATAGGATCAACTAATAGAATATGAACGCGCCTAAAAATATAATAGAAACAATAGATGGTATAAAATGTTATAGTTTTTCATTTAAAATATATATTATTTGTGCTACATATACGTTTTATTGATAAGGAAATCGGTAACGTACATTTGAGAAACGAGTCTTATAGACAGTAAATATACTTGTAATATTATTTTGCTGAACTAGAGAAATATTTCTTTTTTTTTTCTTATTATAATCTATACCTATAATAAATCTGTTAAAACCTCCGTTTTATTAATACACTATATGTCATCAAGAATAAATTTTACTAGCGCGATTTTATTTCAATCAGCGCCATCTCTTATAAGCTTTTTTTTGTACGCGTATCACGTAAAAAGTACAAAAACAAAGTAAATAACTTTAATACATAAAAATTATACATAACTCACAGTAACATTTAGTTTTGTTTCATTGTAATTAAATTTAAAAATAAATATTTAAGAAAATAGAAATACGCCTACGCGACATAGACGCCACCTGGTCTAACGAATCTTAAAAAGTCACAAAACTTATTTTTGAGTTATTATTTTGTTAAACTTAAAAGTTTACTAAATATGTCGGATAGGAATATTTTATTTTAATATTTTAGATAAACATCATTTTCAATTAATACACTATTATATTAAATTATGTTAAATGTCACTAAATATAAAAACGATATTCTACTTCCTACGATAGATGGCGCAGTATACGTAATATAATTTGTTGAATCGCGCTGTCCAAAACTTCGGCCAAAAGAATGACACTCGCCCGTATTTAAAAAAATTGTTTTTTTTTTTTGCATTTAATACCTTAGGGTACTACGGTCTTGATTGTTTGTTTGTTGTTAAAATATTTGGTCGTTATTTGTTTGTTGATTTTACAAAGTTGGATGGTTATAGCTATTTAAGATGTAATCTATATATATAAAGAAATCGTGTTAGTTACACCGTTTATAACTCGAGAACGAGTGGACAGATTTTTATGATTTTTGTGTTTTTGGATTTGTCTTCGTCGGGAATAATCTTATATCTTTAAACGAGCAATTCTTGTATATATATATATAATCTGAATCTCGGAAACGGCTCCAACGATTTTCATGAAATTTAGTATGCAGGGGGGTTCGGGGGCGATAAATCGATCTAGCTAGGATTTATTTTTAGAAAATGTCGTTTTATCCCTTTTTTTACGCAATTAAAAAAGATCATTAGAATACGAAGGTAAATTTCGCTGTCATTGACAAGCTTATAATAGCTCGGATGGGAATCGGGCGAATTCGATACCAGAAAACTCGGGTTCGAATCCAGGTGCCGACCAGTATATTTTTCCTTTTTTTTTTCAAGTTTTTTCTTTTGTGAGAAAAACTATTATTGAGAGCTCTTTTTATTTTTTATTTAAATAACCAGTTCTTATTATTTTATTGTTATGTCGGTAAGGTCGAAAATATTATTTATGTTTCATCAGTATATAACGTATCTAAATATAATTTAACCGAGCAAAGCTCGGTCATCCAGGTACTACTTATTAAAATATGATATTCATCAATGAAAAAATAATTAATAAAAAAATCAATTCAAATGTTTCACCTGTACTATCTATACATATAATAAATCTGTTAACGAGTCCGTTTTACAATCTTAATCTTAATATATAAAAGCGCAAGGTCACTCATCACGATATCTCTGGAACTATAAGACCTAGAGACTTGAAATTTGGTAGGAATATTCCTTTTGCCGAGGAGAGGTCAGCTAAGAACGGACGGAAGTTTTACGAAATTCTACTCCTAAGGGGGCAAAAAAGGGGGGCAAAGTTTGTATGAGACAACGTAGTTCCTTGGTCCAATCTACTTCAAATTTTGCATAAAATATTCTTTAACAGAATTGATTGAGGACGTGTTTCGTATCGTACTAACGGGGTTAAAAGGGAGTTGCTTTTGCTTCGAAGTTGATTTGACAACTCAATCCGTCTATTATAAAATATTTTGCAGTATCGACGCAGGTGTAGGAGATAAAAAATATGAAATTTATAATTTTTAAAATTTTAGTTAAATATCCGTGTGAAGCCGGGGGGGCCGCTAGTGTTAAATATATTTTGAGGGAGACATTAACGTATCCGTTGCTAGTATCGGACAGAAACCAAAGAGTAGCAGAAACAGAACAGAAACGAAATACACTGTATAGATGGACTATGTTAGAACATGTTATGCTTAGAGAGAAGAAATCTAAATGTAGACAATGAACAAAATAAATAATATTATTCTATAGAAATAATTTTAACTTACATCAGCATGGTCAGTATCCGACTTCTTCCACAGTGTATCATACCAGGGCTCGTCTGCGATTCGTTGTGATATGGCCGCAAAGGATTTTTCTCTTGCCTTTTTCGCAAAATCCGTCTCTATTCTTTTAAATTTCACATTCACCTGTAGGAATTAAATAGAAAAGAGAAAATGAACAACATGTTCATTGTCATGTTATTCTGTTATTAAAATATTATAACTATTTTGATTTACTGGTCAGAAAATAAAGGCTTTTACTTTGTAATGATAATTTTTATTTATTAAATGTACGTGACGGTGCAAAATAAATTTAATTAATAAATACACAAAGTTTAAAACAATTAGATTTGTTTTTATATTTAAAAAAAAGTTCAAGGAAATTTAAATTAGGTCCTAATATTCTAACAGATTGTTTTATGTATGTACAATATTAACAAGATTGTATATTCACAATAAAAATGCACTCTCATGTCTGACAATAAATTAGTACAATATTATAACCTTCTAGTCATGTAACATCTTGTATATTTATTCAATTGCAGTACACTGACCCAGAAATGTTGTGTATTATACAAATACATAGCTATTAAAGTATTTTATAGCTAGCTAATAACTTTAAATAAAACTTTAGCTACGCCTCTAGATAAAATAATAATTACCTGGTCAGATTCCTTTTCTTCATCATCAGAATTATCACCGTTGTCCTTTTGCCCTTTTCTCTTGTCTTGCTTGTCGTAATGAGAGTAGGAGGGCCTGAATTGTAAGATACCTAAAATAATAAATAATCAATTCATATATTTTTCCTTAGCACTAAGGGATGGAGTGTCTGACAATCAAGGCAACTTTAGCAGTCATTTTTCATACTGTTGTAATTTGAATACTAGAATAATTTTGATGTAGCTTTGAAATTATCATTTCATTATATTTATTATTATTTTTTACATGCATTGTTAGCTATAACATTTTTTATGCAAAAATAAATTAAAGTTTTAATAAGGTTTTGTTCTTATTAAAGGGTTAAAGCTTTAATTTAATTAACCTAAACAAGCGACGTGCTGTGAAAATACCCATTAATGCAGATGGACACGGGTTCGACTCTTGCATTGTTTCAGTTAATGATATATCTATATTTGAATAAAAATCTTGTAAGTTTTTTAAAAACTAGATATCTTATAGTTTAATTAGTATTAATTCTAATATTTGTCAGATAGTTTAACATTTTGATTTTATCTCTGCCCTCACAATTTTCATTACTTCCTAAAAAAATTCAATTATGACTAGTATATATGAGTAGATACTGACATTGTAGTTTTCAAATAAGAGTAAATATCCTGGTTTCATATCATACAGATAAATACGAGGTCTGTGCCAAAAGTATCCGACCTTCGTTTATATCTTCGCGCAGAGAGACTCAGGCGACCTCTGGAGGGTACGAACGTCGCCAGCAACTCCTAACCGTCTCGTCCAGTCGCGTCAGTAGCCTGAGATACCGATGAAACGCCTTAGTTCCCGCGCAGCGTTATTTGTTTACAACTTTTTTGCGTTCGTCGCAATTTACTTACAGCTAAAAATGGCAGAACGAACCGAACAGCGAATTTGCATAAAAGTAATGAAAACTTTCTTAAAAAGTTTATTACTGGTGATGAGTCATGGGTTTATAGTTATGATCCTGAATCAAAACAACAATCTTCGCAGTGGAAGCTTCCATCTGAGCCTCGGCCGAAAAACGCCCGTCAAAGTCGAAGCAACATCAAGTCAATGTTGATTGTTTTTTTTTCCATTATGAGGACGTTGTGCACCATGAATATGGCTCTACAGACCAGACAATCAATAAAGAGTACTACGTTGAAGTTTTGAAAAGATAACGTAATGCAATCAAGTGAAAACGACCAGGACCGGACGGACGGGAACGGACTGGGAAACCGGTGACTGACTTCTTCATCACGACAATGCTCCAGCGCGCGCATCAACATCAAACAGTATTTATTGAAACATAGTGTTGCGCAGCTCCGCCAGCCTCCATACAGTCCTGATATAGCTCCTCACGACTTGGCTGTTTCCTCGATTGAAAATGCCGCTTAAGGGACATCGATTCGACAATAAACAGAAACTAATGCGACGAATGCACTAAAGGCGATTCCGAAGTCTGACTTTCAAGAGTGCTTTAATAATTGGAAACATCGATATGAGCATCTTGTTCAATCAAATGGAGACTACTTTGAAAGATGCCACCCCCCGGATGACGAAGAATAAATCAAGAGCTGAGAAACCGAGGTAGGTCGGATATTTTTGGGACAGACCTCGTACCGTTGTATTTTGATATAATTTAATAGTTTAATTTTATTTATTTTTAACCATTATTTGCAAACCAAGCTTAAGCTGAGTGTTGTGTATAATTTCTGTAAATTAACTTGTGTGTGCAATAAAGTTATTATATATTATATTATTAAGTTATACCAACCCTTAATAGGAGTACAATGCAATTCCTTATCTTGTAATATAGCAATAGCATAGCGTTCTGTATCAGTACAAGGAACAGTGCTTTCATATACTATTTTGTCCATCATACCACTTTTGAAATATTGCGACTTTTCTTTTTCCTTATCTCTAAAACATCTTGATTCCTAAAATAATAAATCATTTAAACATTACATTTCATAGCCTTCAGTTAATAAATAATAAAAGTAATTCTTTTTATACAATCTTTATTTAGCAATCATTTTTATTAGTAATTGAGAGAGTGGACAATATAATGCATCAACTTTAAATAATGTAAAGAACCCCCAAGAAAAATCTATGATATTTCTAGCATAATTTGGTTCATTGGGAAGATTACGATTCGTACGGCGCCACGATTTGAAGGTGAATTTCAAATCGTGGCGCTGTACGAATCGTAATCGTGCCGATTCATTTGCTTGCTCAATAAATTCAGTAATTATTAACACAGGAAAATTTTGCACTGCATTTTGAGCTGGTGAGTTGTATGTGATATTAAGGTATAATATATTATCTCTTTAAGCAAGACTAAACTCTATTTTTCTCTAAATTTTACTTTGCCACTGTAATTTCATACCGATTTAGATGTAGAAAGAAAAAGATTCTTTACAACTTTATGATTACCTATACCTTCCTGTACCATACTGTGTTCTATTCTAGGTTTACAATTGGAAAAAAATATAGGCAAAAGGGACTTTGTTTGAGGTTTTGTTTGGTATTTATAAACATAACAGATACAAACTTGTATGAAATGTTTGAATATACTTGATCAAAAAATTTGACACAAATACTTGATATTTTACTTATAAATATAAAAACTATAGTTTGGCAAATAATTTGTTGCAGCTCCTTCAAAATAATCTGTATACCATGCGGAAAACACAGAAAAACCATGATTTTAACAAACAATTGTTTGTCTGTAAAGTCGGTTTATGGACGATAATTTTACATGATAACGTCATAAGGAAACATTGAAAAAAAATTGCATACTTTTATGAATTGAAATGAATTATTTTCACTGAGTTATCATTATTTTGCATAATACAAAGAATGAGTTAATTCAATTAATTACAATTTTTTTTTGATAAATTAACATTTATTTGCACTCGTTAATTCAGATATTTTATTTCTTAAATTATAAACATTAATTACAAGTAACAATGTGTTATTAACAATTTATTTACAAACTATACTTGTGTGATATTTAAGATCCTCCAATCTGTGTTATTAGTTTTCATTTACAAGCCAAGCGCTTAGGCCGATCGTGCCTCTCTATCGCTTGTTTCGCACTTTCGCTTGCGACATGTGACACTCCTTTGTGCATGCAGCCGGCATTCATCGATTTACAAGACATTATCATGTCAAAAAAATGCAATTATGACTTTAAGGTAGGTGAAAAATATACATTTTTATAATTTTAAATGCAATGATATATATTTAAAATCATATAAGTATATCGAAAAGGATTTTTATTGATTCATAGTGTAATTTTTGTTGAATATTGAAAAATAATACTATGTATACATACCTGAGGACCATCGGTGTTAAGAGCAATTTGTTCACCTTTAGAAACACAGTAGTGGTCGCCGTAAGTGTCTATTTCGAGTTCCATTCTAACAAGTTGATTCTTAGGTTTCATGGAAACATTTCTAACTTGAAGATCTTTATGTTTCTTCTTAATTTGTTGAACGGGATATTGGTATATATATAGGTGCTCTGACAATGCTTGAGATATATACACTGGGATCTGTTCGAAAAATTAGCACAAAATAATTAAGTTTTTCGTTGTAAACATAACCTTATTTTAAAACACGTTGTAACGTGATATAATAGATATAATTACCTCTTGTACAACCGGATCGTCTTCTTCCATATTTAAATAATTTAATATATACTTATTAACTTAATCATAACAATAATCGATTTAAAAATATCTTACACTTCACGCCGTACAATTTTCAACTTTGAAGTTTGACACATAAATTCAACTCATTATACCTTGTCCAACCGTTTATTATCTTTTTGACAGTTCGACATTAGTTACACCCTCACACGTTACTGATTCGATTTCAAATTATAATCGATTTTATTTAAGAAGAACTTACAATCGATTTAATGAAATATTTCTAGTTTAAATACTAATTATTCGTTTCTTAGTTTTATTTTAACGCGTGCATAGTTAGCAGCCGTCAAAAAATAAATAAACGAATGAACAGATTCATTGTTCTTTACTCTTGATTTGAACTTAACTTCCAAGATTTCGACTTAATTTCTTGCAAATAATGAAATTTGGAGTCATAGATAGTATTTTTATTTCCTTTTTAAAATTAATTTTACAGAAACAATACTAATATGAAGTCAAATTATTTTTATTATATGATCGATTCATCGATCGATATAATATTTCAAGAATTGTTTTATAGTCTGTGGTTGTTTGATATGTACAGGGCAATCACTACCCGTCTATAAAGTACGACATTACTGTAGTACATTATTCCGAAGAAAAAAAACGTTCATTTATAGACTTGAGCTGTCAAAAAGATAATAAACGGTTGGACAAGGTATAACTCAAGTACTGAACTGACGTTTGACACATTTTTTTTTTTTTTTTTTTCGGAAGGACTTATGCTGTTGGCCTTACTGGCCTTTACAGCGACACCGGGCGGGGGGCGGACACTTTAAGGTCCAGCCTAGAAAGTAGAGCCTCCTTATGGGCGGCTCTGAAGTACTATACGCGTCGGTTGGCCGGCATGGCGGCGCTATGCGGAGCGCTGAGGTGAACGGACTACTGCTCTACGCGCCTAGGCGCGTACGAGCCGTTGAACCCTATTACTTCGTCTCCGTCGGCGGAGACGGTGTAGGTGAGTAGTGTGGTGTGTGGTGCGGTTGTGTACTGTACCTATCGGGGGGGGGGTTGGCTAGCGTTATCGGGTGGTCTGGGTCGGTGAGTACATGAAGGGGGCGTCTACAGCGGTTTTTGAAATTACCGCGTAGTGTATTGTAGACGCATGACTGGGCTATAAGGGGGTTCGGATGGTTGCGCGCTTTCTCAAAATAGTTAGCGGCGATCGATTTAATATGTTTGGCGATCGAGTCGATTTCAAAATCCCTATGGAGATCTATATTACGAATGTACCACGGGGAAGCCGTGGCCTTCCGTAAGAATCTGTTTTGTATGACCTGGAGCTTCTGAAGGAGCCCGGGCTCGCACCGGGCGAAGACTGGGCAACCGTATGTTAGTATAGGTCTAACACAGGTTTTATATAGTGTCGTCTTATTTCTAAGAGACATTTTACTTTTGCCGTTGATCATGTAATAGAGTCGGCTCAGCACGAAGGCGGCCTTGTTACGGACACGTTTAATGTGTTTTTTAAACGTGAGTCGTTTATCGAGAGTGACCCCTAGATAGGTAACTTGATCGGACCATTTGATAGGAGTACCGTGGAGAGTAATCTCGTCCGGTCGGCCTCGGTATTTCATTACCTTAACGAAAAACACGGCGGTGCTCTTGTCCGGGTTTATTTCGATTCGCCACGTCCGAAACCAGTCGCTTAGTGCGTCTGTAACGGATTGTAGTCGACTCGAGATTAATTCCGGACGGTCGGAGGATGTGAATAGTGCAGTGTCATCTGCGAAAAGGGCAATTTTGACTGATTTTCGCTCGGCGAATTTAATCGGAATGTCGTTAGTGTACAGTGAGTACAATAACGGAGAGAGGCATGAGCCTTGAGGGACTCCGGCACGGAGGGTGCGCGGGGAGGATAGAGTACCTTCGACTCTGTATCTGAAGGTGCGGTTTGACAGATAGTCTCGAATCAGGAGTACTAGTCTGACTGGCAGTCCGAGTTTGTTAAGTTTATAAATCAGGCCGTTATGCCAGACCTTATCGAAGGCCTTAGCGACATCGAAAAATAGGGCTCCTGTGCCGCGGGTCTTTGAATATGAAAATCCTGCCAGTATATGCTCCGTTATGCGGTGCACTTGATGAACACAAGAGTGTCCGGCTCGAAAGCCGAACTGCTCGTTTATGAGGATAGAGTTGGCCTCTACGATAGCTTTGAGGCGGGCGAGTATGATTCTCTCGTAAATTTTACCGAGAGCGTTGAGAAGGCTGATCGGTCTATAACTAGTAGGGAGGTTGCCGGGTTTACCGACCTTTCGAATGCCTATGACTGTTGCCTCTTTCCACTGATCGGGGAA
Organism: Euphydryas editha; assembly: GCA_036937285.1. NCBI lineage: Eukaryota > Metazoa > Arthropoda > Insecta > Lepidoptera > Nymphalidae > Euphydryas > Euphydryas editha. Next base: position 5,631,967 of record JAUPFZ010000008.1, read on the forward strand.
GGAGCAGCCGGCGAGTAGGGCGTTGAATATCATCACTAGTAGTAATACTAGTTGATGGGGGAGACGTTTTATAGCCTTATTTGAAATGAGGTCGGGGCCGGGGGCCTTTTTAGCGTGTAGGGACTTTATAATCGACTCAACCTCCTCGACCGTGGTCGGTGAGAGGGGGTCGCCGGTCGGCGGAGAGGCCGCCAGCCGGTTGACTTCCGAGTCGACCTTGAGGAGGTGCTCGGGGTCCACGGGCTGTGAGCTAGGGGAGCATTGACTCTCTAAGCTGTCGGCGAGGCACTCGGCCTTATCGAGATCGTCTAGCGCGGGTGGTAAGTTCGGTCTCACTAGCGGAGGTATCGGGTCTGTAGCGCCTCTCCGGAGGGCCCTCGCCAGCGCCCAGTACGCGACGTGCGATGGCGCGAGCTCTCCGAAGCGTTTGCTGTCTCTGTCCTCCCTGAGTTCGGCAAAGCGTGCTTTAACCTCCCTCAGTAGAGCCCAGCGCAGCCTGCGGTTAGCGTCAGTCGGATATCTGTCATGGGCTCTATTATCCCTATATATATACGATCTGAGATCGATTAATCGAAGAATCGATTTTTCGAACCAAAAAGATCGATTTTTGGTTCGATATTTAGTACTGAATCTATCAAGTGAATCGATATTTTACCCTCGATAATCGACAGACGATTTTTATGCTTTATTAAAAGTATTATCAATTAGCTTACGAAAAGTTATATAAAAGGATAATAAAAATTTCAGTTAGTTGAATATACACATGTATGTATACAACAGACGAGCTTAATGCTAAAAGCATTATTTATAATTAAAAACAGCACCAATTTCTAATTATTTTTTCTAAACACTTGTTGGCATGATTATTTTACATAAAAAAAATTGGTTGCCTGTAAAGTCGGTTTACAGACGATAATTTTTACGTGATAACGTCATAAGAAAACATAGATGTAGAATTGTATACTTTAATGAATCGAATTGAATTATTATCACATATATAATATGATAGTGTGTATTACTTTACATATACTTTACTTTACATAAAAAACATTTGAACTGAGTATAATGGGTTAGCAAAAATCGGGTTACTTGAGGTTTTTATTTTTTTACCAGTTTTTTTTAGTATGAAACTAACAAGTATTGTACCATTTTACAATCCTGATTAAATGCGCGAACTTTTAATGGTACTTGCCAAGGCACTTTAGTACATTTTTTTTAAAGGAGGGCCTTTCAAAGTCGACAAATTTTGAAAATTTATATACATAGTTTAACAAATAGTCTTAATTCTAGAAAACTTGGGGCAATTGTGTCATTATTTTTGATTGTGGTTCTAGAAATGTTATTTATGGTTACGATTTCAAAGTTTAAATGAACAAAAATAATAAAAATTAACCACAATAACCGAAAAATGGTTACAGTTTGACCAAATTTCTAAGTTTTGCTTAAATGCCCATAATTTCCAAACTGCATGGGATAGATTTTTTTTCTGATTTTTCTCATGATGCTTACAATCAATCCTGTCACCCTGTTTTGGCTTGACGTTGAGTTCTGTATATGATAGTGTAGTACTTTTTTTATATATATATATGATAGTGTTATATTCAAGATTTTCCAATCTGAGTTATTTTGTTAAGGATAGGAAGATGATAGGAAAAGTAGGAAATCAAGGGAAGTGTTTCAAGTGGTACTCTCTACCAAACAACTGACATATCACAAAACAGTAGGGGTGTGCGATAATTATCGATAATTCGTAAATACTCGATAATTTTCCATTCGATAATTATCGATAAGTGTTATTCGATAATTATCGATAAGTGTTATTCGATAATTTTGATCCGATAATTATTGATAATTTTTCATTCAATAAATATCGATTATCAATCGACCGATAATTATCGATAACTTTCGTCAACTATCGATAATTTTTATCCGATAATTATCGATAACTGTCGCCAACTATCGATAACTTTTCCTTCGATAATTATCGATAACTGTTCATACGATAATTATCGATAACTGTCGATAAAACTATTCGATAATCATCGATAGTAAAATTATCGATATTTTTTTATCGACGAACATCCCTACTTCTACCAAACAATTGACAAATAACAAAACAGTAGGGGTGTGCTATAATTATCGATAAGTGTTATTCGATAATTTTGATCCGATAATTATCGATAATTTTTCATTCGATAAATATCGATAACTATCGATCATTAATTATCGATAACTTTTCCTTCGATAATTATCGATAACTGTTCATACGATAATTATCTATAACTATCGATAAAACGATTCGATAATCATCGATAGTAAAATTATCGATATTTTTTATCGATGAACATCCCTACTTCTAACAAACAATTGACAAATCACAAAACAGTAGGGGTGTGCGGTAATTATCGATAAATCGTAACTACTCGATAATTTTCCATTCGATAATTATCGATAATTATCGATAAGTGTTATTCGATAATTTTGATCCGATAATTATCGATAATTTTTAATTCGATAATTATCGATAACTATCGACCGATAATTATCGATAACTTTCGTCAACTATCGACAATTTTTATCCGATAATTATCGATAATTATAGCAAACTATCGATAAATTTTCCTCCGATAATTATCGATAACTATTCATTCCATAATTATCGATAACTATCGATAAAACGATTCGATAATTATCGATAGTAAAATTATCGATATTTTTTTTCGATGAACATCCCTACAAAACAGTTCGCGTGTAGATAACGTGGCGCCACTGTCTCTTTTACTCGAACGCGGTCCGATGGAGTGTTAGACAGAACGCTTAGGCTAATCGTGCCTCTCTATCGCTTGTTCTGCGCTCTCGCTCACTAATTGTGACAATGATGACGTCATCTTCTTCGAACGGGCACCCCTTCATCAATTTACTAGACGTTATCACGTCAATAAGGATATTATTCTTAATAGATTAAGCCTTCGATTTTTTTAAGAATCGATTCATCATGTTGCGATTTGAATCGAGTTAAAAATCGATCTTTTTTTAGAAAAATCGGCATCCCTACACAGCTACTTGGCAGTTCGGCATTATATAGGCATAATATAGGTACTCTTTGGAGCTCCATGAAGGTGGCACCAACAATAAAAATTTGATATTTCTAATTTTTTCTAGCTATTGCGCATGCAAAATGCATCAAAAATCTCAAGGGAAAAGTTTGCGCGAACATTAGTTTTTGAGAAAATAAAAAATTTCTACCGCGTGCTGCGTGCTCTTTATTTTGTTGTTAAATATTTTGTTTAATTAATTTGATGTCTACGAAAGTGGAAATAGATAGATTTTTCTATGCGCAAACGGCACCCCCATAAGTTTTATGCCCAAACTTATTATTTACTGAATTAACAAAATAAAAATAAATAGCGGTATATTGTATCAGTTCTCCGAAGAACGCGGACGTATTTCGTTTGCATGCTCCTGTTGCAGAGTCGAAAGCAGCACAGAACGATAGACGTGTAAAGTATTTTTAACGACGTAAGCGCCTAAACTGTTTATTCCTAATTAAAAGTTAATTAAACAACCAATCAATAAATGAAAAGATGAAACTGAAGAAACACTTCTAGGTTACTTGACTAAACAAAAACCCAACAAAAATAGTGTGCTTATGCTGAGATAAATAGCAAAATGGATGCAAAACATGTATTTAAAAAAATACTATCGAGAAAATTTTTACGAATAGTACTTTTAAATAAGCAACATAACATACAAAAAAAAATGAAATAAGTAGGTACAAAAGACGGCCTTATCGCAAAAGAGCGATCTCTTCCAGGCAACCTTAGGGCAGAGGAAATGGTATGCTAATGGTATAGGTGTACAGTTTTATTTTATAACATATACAATACATATAGACAATAGAAAAATAATAATTATTTAATAAATATATATACGTACATATATAGGTAATACATATAGATAGATGTATGCATAAAAAATATTATAGACAAACATACTATAAATAAGGAATTGTATCATATGATTTAAAGTGACGAGAGGAAATGATTATACAAGTGTGACTGGATACATAAAAGTAAAGGATTAAAATTGAAGGAAATGGTTTTTTACAGATTTCTTAAAAATTGTTAGGGATTGAGCACGTCTAATGGACAAGGGTAGGGAGTTCCACAGTCGGGCAGCTTGAACAGTAAATGATTTAGTAAAGAAATTAGTAGAGTGGGAAGGAATTTCAAGAAGTAAATTGTCATTAGAACGTAAGCTTCGTTCATGAGAATAGTTGAGAAACTTAAACTGCTCTTTTAGGTAAGAAGGAATTTAATCGAGTTATGAGTTTTCATTCAATTTTATGAGTTGAGTGAGAATTTTTATTTTATTATAAAGTAAATAAATAATACTATGTTATTTTAAACACATTTTTAAAACAAAAAGTTAACTGTTATAAATTTTATTCTAATTTAATAATTGTGGTAATTGTGGTAGTGTAGTCTCGACTTAGTAATTTAGAAGAAAATGTAGATTTTTAAAGGCGAATAATGCTATTAAAAAGAAGCCTGTTTAATTAGCACCCATGAAACATTACCAACAACAATTTTTTATGAATACTAGCAACTCGTAAGACAGAGACAAAATCCCATTAGTCAACGGTCCTGCTCGGAACGATTTATTCCCTTTACATATTAGAAACAAATGTCAACCTTATGACGTTAGTTATTAAAGGTGTATAATTGCATATACAATTTTATTGAGTGTTCCAGTTATGATATATATTCCTTGCCTAAGAAATAAGGCCCGAACTCGATCAAAGTGGAGAAGAGACGAGCGGCGCGGAAATGTATTTTAAACAACCAATAGAATTTCGTTATTCACACATCTCATCTCCGCTAACCTTCAGTCGATACCACTGAGCGAAGATATGCCATCTTTGTATAGCGCGATGGAACCGGAGAAGTGCGCTTTGTTTGCGCGGTGGCGGCGTAACGAATAAGCGGATATATAAGCGGTTTAAAGTGAGCGGTGCCGCTAGTTCTCCTCACACCCCAGCTCCCACGTCTTACATATCACAGATGCAGTGCCATTAATTTTTGGGTGATTTCCGTTATAAAAAAAAATTAAAATCAATTTAATGTCTTGAATAATAATAAAATACAAAATATTTAAGTATTATTCATAAGGAATATGTATTAATTAATTCATTATATTTTTTCTAAGTATGCACATATTTTATAAATATCAATGCAATGATTGCTTTTCGTTGTAAAAATTAAATGCCAAATTATACCTGCTGAGTTATTTGTCTAAATCAAACTTTCATAAAGTAAAATATAGAAAATCCTATTTTATTTCATCCTATTGTTTTCATATTATCCTATCATCCTATTATTTTTCACCAAGTAGGGGAATTACCGCGCTTAAAAATGATAATTATTCGATGAAAATAAATATCTAATAATATAAATTAAGATAGTGTTTCATTTCTGTAAAAAAATGATATCTACGTATTTTTAACTGTACCGATTTCGCAATTAGTAGTCATATTGTTGTTATATTGTTTTGTTCTCTGTTATTTTTTAAATCGATTCGAATCGCAACATGATGAATCGATTCTTAAAAAATCGTATCCTAAGTAAAAGAAAATACTATTTTTGTAATAGAGACATGACAGATGTCTGCCTTTTGTGTCAGATGACAGATCGCGCTAAACTGTGCGTTCTATATAGCTACCGCATATCTCCGCTATATCCAGCGCACATCTCCGCCCGAGTAAGCATACATCTCCGCTCAGTACGCACAGTTTCGATGGAAACACCCTAGCTGAAAAACATCTCCGCTCGATGCCGCTTCAAACATCTCCGCACATCTCCGCTCTAGTGGAGTATGGGCCTAAGACTCCAAACCAAAGTGTATCTCCAAAGCACAGTTTTTTAAAAGGTTATAAAAAAAATTACTAGAGTTGCTATATTGTTATTAAATAAATAAATAAATATGTTTAACACACACACAAGGTCGTCTCTTCCTATGGTAGGCAACTTAATGCCTATGTTTTAGGTAACAGCCGACTGATATACATTTTTTTTTTAAATAAATATACCTACATATAAATAATACATATATAAATAAACATATATTACACCCAGACTCGGGGCGGGAATCGAACCCACAACCTTTGGAGCAGAAAACAGGGTCACTGCAAACTGCGCCAACATCAGTCAAATCTTCTGTTATGCAATCAGTGATACCACAATTATCACTTGATTTAATTTTAATAGGTAAAACTCAGCCTGGTCGACCCACCCAGCATCCGGCGAGCCAGAATGTAGAATGCAGACTTTAAAAATGTAGCCTACAAATCGTTTACACGTCTTTCATTTGTTTTATTTTCTATTGCCATGATAACGTCTTATAAATCGATGAACGCCTTCTGCACGCACAAAAAGCATAACTCATTGTCACGTTCCACGAGCGAGAGGCACGATCGGCCTAAGCGAGAGGCTTGTGACGTCTCTATCTCTCTTCCACTCCACCGCCAGATGCGTTCGAGTAGAAGAAAAAAAAAATTGAATTTACAAGTGCAAATAAATATTAATTTATCGAAAAAATTGTAATTTTCAATTAACCCTTCTTTTTATTATACAAAATAATAATAATTCAGTGATAATAATGCAATTCATAAAAGTAGGTATGCAATTTTTCATCAGTTTTCTCATGACGTTATCACGTAAAATTGTCGTCCTTAAACCGACTTTAAAGACAACCAATTTTTATTTTTATTTAACATAGTATATTTAGTTTTCAAAACGATCCGAAACCAAAATAAGATAGTCAAATAACAAATTATAAGGGGTAAGATGTGGCAAGCCGGTAGTTTGACACTGAGGCTCAGTCAAGCAATTTATATACAAACTGGAATGCTCACGTGCACTCAAAAAACGTTCCTATGGCCAGGATTGCATCTCTTTCTACCATGGATTCAAGGCAACTCTCGTAAGAAAGAGACAAAATACCAATAGTCAACGAAATGCTCGGAACGATTTTTCACTTTACATGTTATAAGCCAATGTCAACCTTATGTCAAATATTTCAAGGTGCATATTTGAAATCACAATTTTATTAAGTGAGCGTTCCAGTTATGATATAAATTCCTTGGGCTCAGTCAAGCTAGTGATGTTAGTAAAAAGTTGTCCTTACCAAAAAAAAAGGTATGTATAATGACGAGTTGGCAAAGTGGTGAAGTGAAGTCTTATAATATATTACTATAATAACTGAATAAGATCGTGTGTAGTAATACTGTATAAGATCGTGGTGGTCACGCCAACTGTTGCGCTAGCGGACGGGAGTTTAATCTCGCACAGTGTATGTCATTTTTCGGATGTTGGTGCTATATGTGTTTCCCGACCCAAAGCTAAAGCATAAACATAAACAAGAAAATAAATACTTTTCAGACAATCAATCAATAAATCAATCAATCTAAATTAAAATTGAAACTATTCTGATTCTTAAACTTGAAATAATGCTGAAAAGAAGAATAAAAAATGACATTAAAAAGTCAAAACTAAGCATTATTTTCATAACTTAATTATATATAATATAACAATTAATATTGCAGAACAAAAAGTTTTGAATTGCTTTCTGTTACAATATTAATTAAGAAGAATAGTTAAAAGATAATAAAACGATTTAACGACTCCAAAATGAGTATTTAAAGAGAGCCATAATTTAAAGATAACACGATTTTTTATACATCAGGCGACATGTCGGATATGATAATAAATGGTAATGTATTAAGAATCATACAAGCATATAATTTTTATAGAGACCAGATATTTTATTAGAGTCGATATGGCTTCCTGGATTGAACTTGTATATTAACAGAAACCTTGGCGTCTCAAATCTAAGCTGACTTAATATTTATGTGCTAAAGGGTCTAGCCGACTTACTATAGGGAAATTGCACCGGCGTCTTTAGACATAGTTTAACCTTTTAAATATTACTTCTTCACCCGAAGTACTTGTACTCGTGATTTTAGATCTCTGCTTTCACTCATAAGGGAGATATGGGGTAACAGCCCCTAACAGTTGTATTTTTTTCTCAGAAACTATAACAGATATTTAAATGAATCCAACTCGAAAAAATATATATCTTTTTTTTTTTATACCACTACGGTGGCAATCAAGCATACGACCCGCCTGATGGTAAGCGGTTACCGTAGCCTATGGACGCCTGCAACACCAGGGGCATCACATGCGCGTTGCCGACCCTTCAAAAACCTATTTACTCCCCTCTTGAAGGACCCCATACTGTAGTCCTGTGGGAAAACCTCGGCAGGGAGTTCATTCCACAGCCGAATGGTCCGTGGGAGGAAGTACCTCTGATACCGAACTGTACGGGACCATTTGGGCTGCAATGTGTGAGCATGAATTTCCTGTCGATGGCGAACGGTGCGATGATAAAGAGTGGCCGTTGGCATCATTTCGAACAATTCTTCGGAACACAACCCATTATACAACGATAGAGCATGCATAGGGATACAAGATCTCTTCTTAGACTTAAGGGCTCGATATCGCCCGTCAGTATTGGATCGTCAACAATTCTCACAGCTCTTCTTTGAACCGAGTCAAGAGGACCAAGCTGGTATGCCGGTGCTCCCGCCCAGAGATGAGAACAGTACTCCATATGGGGGCGGACTTGCGATTTATATAGAAGCAGTCTTTGCTCCGGCGTGAAGTACCGCTTCGCTCTGTTAAGCACACCGAGTTTTTTGGATGCCATCTTGACCTTGTCTTCCAGGTGACATCGGAACTGGACGTCGCTGGATATGTCGACACCAATACTGTTAGAGATGGTTAATATTCAAATATGAATATTTTTTAAAAATATTATATATATGTTCATATAAAAAACCACCCTCAAATAATAAATATTGTTTTTTACACTTCTGAAAATTAATCAAAAAATAAAACTAAATATAGAACTCATTGATATATATTTTTTCGCGTTGGATTCATTTAAATATCTGTCATAGTTTATGAGAAAAAAATACAACCGTTAGGGACTGTTACCCCCATATCTCCCTTATGAGTAAAAGCAGAGATCTAAAATCACGAGTACAAGTATTTCGGGTAAAAAACTAATATTTAAAAGGTTAAACTATGTCTAAAGACGCCGGTGCAATTTCCCTATAGTAAGTCGGCTAGACCCTTTATTTAAAAAAATATTTTCTTCTTGCTAGTAAAGAAAAACATCGTGACAAAAAGTGTATGGGTCCAGAAAAAAAATCTGAGACACGTTTATACGTGTAAAACTGTATATCCGCAAATATGCAATGAGTAACGCTGTGGATTAAGCTCAAATACTTTTACTTTATCATCATCATATCTGCTGTTGGATGTCCACTGTTGAAAGTAGGCCTCCCCCATCGACCTCCAGAGCGACCGGTTCAATACTTTTACTTAACCGAAGTAAAAGTATTTTCTTAACAATAGAACCTTTACAGGCTGTAACATTAACTAGTTACATTTACAATACAGTACAGTACAAGAACATTTTTTTTAAGTTATACTTCTTTGCTAGTAAAATTAAACAATTGGATGAAAAAATTAAGATATAGCGATATTTTATTTCCAATGAAAGTATGAATTATGATTTCAAATCAAAAATAAATTGTGAATTTCAAATAATTTTGGATTTTTTCAATTTAAGATTCTGTCCCAGTGGATAAAAAATGGAGTGAGTTGATCAGATATAACATATTTTTGATGAAACTAGTAGAGTTTGTAAGTATTTATCAAAGTATTAATATAATGTTTCGTTTTATAATAGTTAGACATTAAGTTATTTTTGTAGGTCATTTCGCTTATAATTACCATGTTACCTATGGCAATTCCTAAGCCTCAAGGTCATATGTACTGCATATCAACAGGCCCAACTTTAGTGATATCTTTTCTATTCATAATATTGTATTTACGTAGAAAGGTGCCATTATTTATGGAGAAAATGTATTTGTTTTTTCAAATTTTATTTACATTTGGAGCATTTGTTCAATGTTTTCTATTAAACCTTGTAAGAGTTTGGCTGTGGTTAATTTATGGAGTTTTTTACTTTGCCTTGTTAACAGCTCTGTCACTAGACCTATTTTTAATTGCAAACGAAAGAGGTTGCACTTTTAGTTGTGCTTAATAATTTGTTTAAGATTATTTTACTATTACCTATAATAAATAGAACGACCGTTACTTAAATAGATATTTTTATTTATTTATAAAGTGTTTTATTTTTCTTTATTACGTGTCCAATATTAAAAAAAATAACATTCCACTCTAGAAAAGTTATTGAATAGACTTTTCGTATAAAAATTTATAAAAAAAATATAATGTTCCAAGCAGATATAATAATTATCTGTCTCCACTTTCAAGATTTTGCTCTCGAAGTCACATAATAAAGCAGACCCAGAATTTCCATTGCTACATAAAGGTTATTTATATACAGAATGTCCCGCGATAAAGTGCAACCCCGAAAGGGGGTGAAACTACACCATAAATTATATATAAATATAAATTATCGACAAAAAACAAAGAAAAAAAGTTTCAAAAAATTATTTTATTTTTTATTGATGAATTATTATAAGATTTTTATATCTTACTCGTACGTAGCCGACGTTTGTACGATTATACGATACGAACGATTTCTTCCAAAGTAGTGGGTCGATCACATTAAAAAAACATTTTGCTACTTAATTCTCGGTAAAGATAAAATAACAATTAGCTTACAAAAAAAGTGGCATTATGACTTTAACTTTGTTTTTTGTGACGTGTGTGTGTGTGTGTCGTACCCAAAAGGACGTGTCCCGTCAAGGATCTCTACCTGCAGGGCCGGATTTAGAGTTGTGGAGGCCCGGGGCAACAGACAGATTTTTTATGGACAGGGTGTACATATTCTTTAAAAAAAGTTCGTTCCACCTCCGAACCACTGATTCTTATCCCACCTGGGTATATGTATTCCTATAAAAAAAAAAAAAAAGATAGTCACGATAAAAAAAACGTGATCACCTATTCCTATTCCTAAAAAAAAAGGTCGTCCCAACTCCGGACCGCTCCAACTCGATCGGCTCTACTGTGGAAGCCCCTCTTTTGTGGATGTGGAGGCCCCTTTTTTGTGGATGTGGGAGCCCCTCTTATGTGGCGCCCAGGGCAGTTGCCCCGCTTGCCCTCCCCTAAATCCAGCATTGTCTACCTGAGTAGTGACGTCAATTCTAAGAACTCTACTCTCTGTTGTCTCAATGTTTTTTGTCGATATATTAGTCGTCAGTGCCGGATTAAGTAAGCACGCGACCTGTAGCAAATTCCGGATGACAATACCAATAACTTGCCTGTACCTGTTCAGTGTACCAAGTGCACACGAAAAAAAAAAAGAAAAGGTCATCGCGATCTTACACACATATTATTAACACCTGCCGGGTATCATTACATTGCTACTCTTGCTACGTGGTTAATCCGGCACTGGTGTAGTTTCACCCCCTTTCGGGGTTGCACTTTGTCGCAGGACACTCTGTATATATACAGGTGACTGGTAAATTACTATCAATATTTAAGGAGAATACTCGGTACATGATTCTCATTCGAATTATGTAAAAAAATAGGTACTTAATTTTTGACCAAATTTTCATAAATTTCAATTCAAATAAATGAAGCGATGACACTGTTCCAGTCATGCCGGCGGCGCGTGCACAAGTGTTGTATTGTGCCGCTTGTTCACATCTAAAACTTGCCAAAGTTCACATCATTTACCTAGTCAACAAATTTGTTGCTTAAACGAGTAAAATATTTTAGTATTTTTGCCTATCCTAAGCCAGGATTAAAGTATTAAGGGGGACTGGATCATGCTTGTTTATCCTGCTACCCTGTTAACACGTGGCGGCGTTAAAACGTAGGTAAACTACTATAATTCGAATGAGAATCATGTGCCGAGTAGTCTCCTTAAATATTGATAGTAATTTACCAGTCATCCTGTATATATATAATTTATTTATTTATTGCATGGATCTTTAACCCTTTCCCGGCCGTCACCGTAATATTCCGTGTTTTAATGTTAATGCCTGTGGCGCCAAGCCCGTAATATTACGTTCTATTTTTTCTATGTCTATTTCTTGATTAGATATAAAAAATATGAAGAAATTTTATATTATTTATAATACTTCAGGATGTGTACTTTACAATAATCCAACTTTAAAACAATAGGCTTAACATTCTGATACATAAAAAGGCAATTTAAATGCGATAGTCAAATTAGGCGCTATCATAACCCTAACACACAGCGCCGAACCCGTAATTTTACGTAGGCTAGTGATGCGCTAGTAAAAACTAAATAATAGAGAAGAGATCCTTTAAAACTATTAATTATCTTGTTAATACATGTCTAGAGTATAAATTAATTATTTAATGTGTTTTTTAAACCACAATTAAAGAGAATCGGTAGAAAATTACGAAACCAAAAAAATATATATTATTGATCTCGATATTATTTTGGGACGTCACTAATACAGTTACTGCCAGACGATCACTTGCCGCCATCACCGTGATTTTCCGTGCGGCGCAAGCGACACGGTAGGCATATTGGTTTGTAAACATCGGTACCTACAGAGCCGTCCCCGTAATAACACGTTAAGCCGGGTCCGGTGCGCCAATTTACTAACAAAACATGTTAGCAAAACATGTTACCAAAACATGTTAGCAAAACATGCCCGTCTGGTGCACTCTGTTTTGTTATTGATTGTTTCTGTGGATTTTGTTTTATTATTATTATTATAAAATTATTTTAATCAATAAATACATCTGATCTGATCTGTGATTTCAATTTATTTAAAAAATGAGTTCCGACGAAGAGGACGTACAAGCTGTAATAGCTATAGTTAGAGAGAATACCTATTCAATTTATATATAGAATATATAAAATAACTACGTATTATGACGAAAAAAACCTAACCTAACTTTTGAATAAACCCAGAGATTAGGTATGTAGATAAATAGTAGAAGTAAACCACAGATGACAGATTACACAAAATCAATCAAAATTTGACGTTTCCAATACCATAATCTGTGACGTTTCCCCTCCCCGCAGGCGAATGCGGGGAATGTTTTCCATTTGTATCGGCAAACATGTTATGTGTTTTTGCTAACAAAAACTGTTAAGCCACGCCCCTATTTTGGTTTGCAAACATGTTATTATGTTTGCAAACACGAAAACATGGCGCAGCGGACCCGGCCTTAACTTCATGTGCCTAGTGCTGTACAACATTATGTTGGACGACGACGAATTATTTAATATATTACAAGAAAATATCAGCAACGACAGTAATTGAAGTTCGAGTAGTAGTTAGTGTTCCCATTTAAGACTTCATTTTAAAATTCGTCCGCTTGGAAATAAATATATGTTAAAAAAAATATTCGGCGGGAAACTTATGCAAACTAGTATAAAAATAGCTTAAGAAATTCAACAGAAGAAGTTCAATTAGAAATCGCACCGTGTTCATCTCCAAAATATTGAGTTAATACATATTAAAGCTGATTAGATTATATTATGAGCGAAAAATTTATTTTTTGTTAAGGTAAATATTCGGAAGTAGGGCTCCTGCTAAAACCGGGGTAACAAACTTTCTTTTCATGTTTTATGCATAAAGAACATGAGAGAATGCAATATTAACGTGGCGCATTACTTTATTTTTGAAAGAAAAAAAAAACAAAACACTATTCGGTGTACGATGGAGTGTGCTTGTTAGGTCTTTTTTTTTTTGCTAGTTAGAACTAGTTATTGCTAAATGCCTTTGTTAAAACTAGAATTAACGCTAAAAAAAAAGACCTAACAACCTATCAATAAAAAAAAAAATTAATTTTTTTTTTTTGGGCGTGCGCCACCTTATTACTTTATCTCATGTTTATTATTCATAAAAAACGTTAAAAAAAAATTCAACCCGATTTAAGGAGGAGCCCCACTTCCAAATTGGGAAATTATATACTTAATATTACATGGCTTTTATTTTTATAATTTATTTATGCAACTACTTACTGCCCATTGGCACGATCTCCTTTATAGGCTTAAAACAAATTCGTACGATATCGCAGACAAAAGTTAACTATATGTGTAATATCGATAAAAATTATTCAGATGTCCCATCATTGTTTGAAATTATACCTAAAGTTGTCTGGCCGTGGGGGCACGATTACTGTACCAAAATCTGGCCGGGAAAGGGTTAATGTTTATTCTAGAGTGTATTAGTCACCTGTCTGAACTTGGTGACAAGAAATTATTTTTGTTCGACTATTGTTTATTTTTAAAAAATCAAATAAATTTACTCTTAAGTTGGTGCAACATAACCCAAATCCAAGTTTTTTTTTCTTAATCGATAGCTTTTATATTTTCTTTTATTTTGTTCAATTAATTAAATTATTTGTTCGATCGTTTTTATATTTTTATTTAATTTTTGGTAAATATTCGGTATCCCGTCACCAGCCATAATGGGGCTGATTTTTTTTTAGAGGTGCGTTATGACTTCAAAAGTTCAAAACATCATAACTAGTGTTTTTATGATGGTGCTTGACCTTTTTTGACTTAATTAAATATCAAATATATTATATACAAACGACGAACAAACGATTAGATAAAAAAAATGCAAAAACTAAGTTCAAACAGGTGTATTAGTCTTGTAACCACCTTGTAATGGATTAAAAGGCAAACTTCAAGATTAATTTACTTGTCAAATATGTAGTGATAGTGACATTGACGGCGACGAGTTACCCAAAGTTGTGCTTATATTAAACTTTAATTAAAAAACTAAATTCTTAGTTCACACTCAAATATTTTTAAGCATTAATATTTTTTTATATATTTATTAGCATAATTATAGTTAATAATTTTATATATATAGTTAATTAACATATTTAAAATTTATTAAACATAGCGAGAATCGCAAACCACATCCTATTTAAACTTTAAAAGCACTTTAAACAACTTCACCAGTTTATATGTATTTGTTTTTCAATTACGAACTTATCCCGTTTACTTTTAGGTAATGTCTTTGCTTCTCATGATAATACCATTCGTTTTGAGCGATGCTGGCATCATGCACTGCCTGGCTGTCGCACCGACACTTATTATGTCGGTCATGTTCATAGTGCTCTATTTAGTGGACCAAGTGCATAATTTAGCCGAACAACTTTACTTGTTACTACAAATAGTTCTGAATATTGCCGCGTTTGTTATAGTTCTTTTGCAAAAGGAACCTTCTGGAGCACTATATGGACTATTTTATTGCCACCTCTTAATAGCCCTCTGTATAGACCAATACTATGTTATCAAAGAAAGAGGATGTACATTGTTTAGTGATGATATCTGATTATATTAATAAATAAATTATTATTGTATAAATATTTTATTATTCTATTTAAATGGGGCTTTAAAAGAATTTAGGCATTTTATATAAATAGTGACTGTAACTTCAAGGGTCAAATTTTACTTTTAGGTAGTCGCACTACTTCTGAATATTATACCTCATATTGTGGAGCCGTTGGATATTTGGCAGTGTTTGGTCGCTGCTCCCACTCTTATGCTGTCCACATATTTAATGGTGCTATATGTTGTTGATCAGGTTCAATATGAAGCTGAATTTTACTATATAATTATAGAACTTATTTTGACTATAATAGCATTTGTAAACCTATTTATTATTGGTAAAATTGTTGGAGCAATATATGGATTGTTCTATTTAGATTTGATAATAGCATTTTGCATGGATGCATATTATATGTACAAAGAAAGAGGAATAACTCTATGATGTCTATTAAAATTATTATATTGAGCGGTATTATCTTTTATTTTTATTGTATTTTTATACTCTGTACTGTCGTAGCTTCCTGTGATAAACAGTAGGTAATGTGATAATTATGAAGTGTTTAGTCATGTGGTTTAGGAAACAAAAAAGACAAATGATTAAAATTTTAAAGTGTACAATGTGTTATTTCTTAAGAATTTGTGTGAAACTAACTAAAAAGGTATTAAGATTGACTTTTTATGAAGTGATTTATATTGGGTTGATATTTTTTACAATATTTTTTATTTGGGTATGGATCAATGAAGAAAGTAAAATAACTAAAAAGGTGGATAATCCAGTAATAATGTGGTGGACTTCAGGATTTCCAGGTACCTCTGGAACAATAAGTTGTGCAAATAATATGAAATGTGATTTTGTTAAAAATACAGATAACGAACTTTACAATGTCAAAGCCTATTTGTTTTATGCGAGTAATATAAAATTTGATAATTTACCATTACCTAGGAAACCAAATGAAGTTATATGGGGTTTGTACCACGAAGAATCGCCACGAAATGTCGAAGAGTTATTGCATGAAAAAGCATTAAGTTTATTCAATTATTCTACAACTTTTAGTCGATACAGTGACGTACCATTTCCTCTGCAGTATTTAGATTCATTAGATGATATTTCAAGTACAAAATATTTTAAACCTATATCACTTAAAATCAATTTATTAAAAGAAATATCACCAATATTATATCTACAATCAGACTGTGAAACCGCTACCGAAAGAGATGCTTACGTAAAAGAATTAATGAAATTTATTGAGATTGACTCTTATGGAGCTTGCCTGAATAATAAAGAAATGCCAAAGAAATTCCGCGAAGATTATTTAAACAATTTGAATGAGGAAGAATTTCTTCATTACATTTCAAGATATATGTTCGTTGTGGCAATTGAAAATGGTGTTTGCGACGATTACGTCACAGAGAAATTTTGGCGGGCCATTAAAATTGGTACCGTGCCAATTTATTTCGGATCACCAACAATCAGAGATTGGTTACCGAATAATAAATCCGCTATTCTTATTGAAGATTTTCCAAGGCCTAAACAGATGAGCGACTTTTTAAAAATGTTATTAAATAACAATAATTTATATGAAGAGTACGTAACTCATAAGACCAAAAAAGAAATATCAAATAAAAGACTGATAAATGAATTAAAAATAAGGCAATATCAAATAAATGCATTAGATGTAGCTTCGAAATTTGAATGTTTTATATGTGAAAAACTTCATGACAATAGAGAAATAAAAGTACAACATATAGTAAATAAAAAACATTACAATTGCCCTAAGCCTATTTCAGCTTTGACTTTGCAAGTAAATCCTTCTAATGATTGGGTATACTCATGGGAAGTAGCTAAAAAAAAAGTCGATGATATTTACGATCAGGTTATTAGTTTTAAATGAAAATCTGATTAAATTTTGTTAGTTCATAATTATATATTTTATATACAAATACATTTTTATACAAATTGTATATACTTTTTTTTAATTACTGACACACAGCATCTAGCGGTGAAACAGGGTAAATTTGATAATGCAAGCCTCTTTTGATTATATGCGGTATTTTCTTGGGCACCATGCTAAAATAAAATAATTTCTATTAATCTTCATCATAATTATATCAATATCAATTTTCATCACAAATGATGTAATGATATTTAGGTACTAAAAGTCAGTTACTTACGTTATGCAATCAATAATAGGACAAACGGATAAACACAAGGTGCAACCCGTACAGTCATCAGTAATGTGCGGTAAATGAGTTTCCGCATCAAATCTACAAAAAAGTTTTAGCATATACATATATTATATTATATATAAATCATATACTTATTATTTGTTAATCCAAAGCAAAAATAGGTAGCAAAATCATTTATAAAAATTTTGAAATAAAAGTGTGTAGATTTTTTTTTTGACATTCGTTAAGTGTATGAATCACCTTTATAAATATTTTCATTTCATTTCCAATTATGTATATATAGAACAAAAAACTTACTCAATAGCTTGGTAGCCTGAATCCGCACAAGCCATATAACATTTACCGCAATTTATACACATGTCCTGAAAGATTAAACATTTTAGAAAAAAATACCGAAAGGAAAAGTTTTAAAGTTTTATATCAATTTACTTTAAACTATATTTATAAAAAGGAATCTTGAATTTAAAAGAATACAATAGGAATTTTGGAAGATAGTTAAATGTTCGTTTGACTTATAGTTGATAACATTTGTTGTTGCGAAATATTTTATACTGATAAGAAACTGACTCACGTCATCAATGAGCGCCACAACTTGTTTTGTATTGTCCAAATTTTTGTACGTTCCTATCCTCGGCAAAGCTTCACCCAAAACGTCTTGAATTCGAGGTACACTGTCATGCCCGTTGTCAATATCGTTCTTATGCAAGAGATAGTCAACTTTGTTGTCACCCAACAAATCGGATTTGAGCCTTATATTGTGTAGCTGTTCTTCGCGTTTTTTATTGTAGGGCCCAAAATGTGCCAGCACCTAAAATCATTAGGATATTAAAGTCGCAATGTTTTCGATTTGGCTGAATGTTTTGTTTAACACGATATCATTGCAAATTGACTTACAAATTTGATTAAGTCCAATAGGAACGATTTAAGCTGGTGTAAACCTAATTAAAATACATTTAATACTTTTAAAACCTATAAATTTTTTCATGAATTTTTGTAAATAGAAAATGAAATATTTCCATAATTCGTACTTGTTGTTAAGGTATTTAAAACATACCTTGCCATTTTCATCATAGAGGGTCTGAACTGGTTTCCCTTTCTGGTGCTTGGGTGTCGGAGGAGATTGACCGGTCCAGCCACTGAGTCCTTGCGAACGGAGGTACAATAGCGCTTTTAAACCCGTTATATAATCTTCCACTACCGTGAAGTCTTGATTTTGAACAGCACTGCAGATCTACATAAATATAATAAAGGAAAAATAAACACAAATTTTATCAGAACTGTAATTTTTTCTATAGATTACTAATACATATTATTATCAGTAATTATTAATTGATTTAAAACTATTTCATGTGACAAAAAAACCGACATTTCCTTAAAAAGATGTTACTTAACAAAATAAGACAAAAAGCAAAAAACAACATTATAAATATCCTAATAAAACTATGTAAATGAATATGCTAAATAAATTGATATAAATTTTATATTATAACGTAAATAAATAAAACTTATCTCTCTATTAAAATATAAAAATTGCAACTAAACAGTAAAACTTTAGCTAAGAACATCAAATTAGAATCATATGTTTTTGTTCTACGATTATACTTTCATTTAGTGTTTAATTATCCATACATATATTTATCGATAACAAGCCAAACTAACCTGAACGACAGGAGCTCCGCACATAATAAATTGCAGTGCGGAATCCGCGGAGTCGATTCCACCGATACCCAGTATGGGGAATCCCGGCAGCTTGTTGGCGATCGCAGAAACAGCGCGCAGGCCCATCGGACGAGTCGCGTTACCGGATACACCACCGTAAGTCGTGTTCTTTTCGCGACCTGGTCCGGTAAAAAATATGTTTTTCTGCGATGGATCTCTTCATTCACTACTTTTTATATTTATAGGTAGGTAGAACGACCGTTCTGGTTTAGTGGTGGGAGTAGTCAGGGCCGGCCTAAGGCGAAAATTGCAAGTGTGCAAGACTTATATCTTATGCCCCTATGAAAACATTATCAAGTTTTACTATCCATAATTATCCCGTGTCGGAAGTGTACACAAAAACAAAAGCCGCCAGGCTATACGTATTCCTAAAAATAAAAATCGACCGAGATCTACCATCGATGTTTACCCTTGTAACCTATCCAAATTCCTAAAAATTAAAAAAAAAAGTCGTCCGAGATCAATCATCGACTGTAGCCTATCCGAATACCTAAAAAATATGCCCTCCCGGAAACCTCGAGTATGCGGCTGCAAACTTCGCACACCCCTTAGGCCGGCCCTGGGAGTAGTCACCTCGAAGCGCGCGCCGGCGGTCGCGGGTTCGATTCCTGCTCGAGATATAATATATGTATTTGAACAAATATTTGTTTCCGCTCTGGGTGTATGTCGTTGTGAGTCTCCCCATCGTGCCTCGAAAAGCACGTTAAGCCGTCGGTCCCGGTTATTATCATAGACACCTAATAACGATCGTTACTCATGGTAGGGAAATTATCTGCCAACCCGCAGTGGAGCAGCGTGGTGGATTAAACTCCAATCCCTATTCTATGTGGAGAAGAGGCCTTCGCTCAGCAGTGGGTTGTTTACAAGCCGATACAGGTAGGTAATATTAGACAACCGTTTTTATGTAGTGGCGCAAAAAGTTGTCTTAACGCCGGCGCTCCCGTGTTTGTTTCGTGAAATATAAATATAATACTCAATAATATACCTAATATAACAATATAATTTGAATCCTAATCTATCCTATCCTAATCTATGGTAGAAAGAGACGCAATCCGGGGTTAAGGAACGTTTTTTGAGTGCACGTGAGCATTCCAGTTTGTATATAAATTCCTTGTTTATTATATTAGTATAGATTAACTTACCAACTTTCGGCCATGGTGTAGCATCCGCTCTTATAGACATTAAACCTGATACGGTGTTAATGGCTGACACGCCATACGCTCCACCTGTTTATGTAAAAATATTCCATTAAAATATCAAAAGTAGTTGTTGGTATTTTTTCGCGTAATACATTATTCTACATGGAGTATTTTAAGAAAAAAATTATTTGATTTATAATTATAATATAACAGAAAACATATTTCGAAAATCGCTTATCCAAATCTACCGTTGTTCATTTTACAATAAAAGATATTACATACCTTCACGAGCAGCCCGGGCGATACTAACGATATCAGTGATGTTTGGTGTCAACTTTACGAAGAAAGGTATCTTAACCGCCTTCCGCACCCATTGAGATATCCCTTTGACTAATACTGGATCCTATTGAAATAAAACATGTTCATATAGATACCGTTTTCTAAGTTTACGGTTCAAATAAGCAATTAGTGCAAAATAAGCTTAAAATTAAAAATTATTTATAAATTGGTAATAATGCAACAATTCCGTAAAACATAAATGAAATTCTACAAACGACTTCTATGGCTTGCGTGATCTTTTGTAATCTACTAGGTTAGTTAGCACAAAAATAATTTTATAAATCCATCAACAAGTAAGCAAGCAAACTCATGCGCATTATTTAACCGGTATAGATGATACGTAGTTAACCGTGTATAAAGTTAATCAGTTTAACATAAGGAATAGGTTGGCACAGTGACAGCAAATGGTTGTTGCGCTTACGGTCGCTGTTTCGAACCCCGCTCATAACTAATGTTGGTATAGCTCACACAGATATATGTAAATGTTCTGGTCGGAGAGCTTGTACTTATATTGTGCTTACGGAACCCTAGCACAGGATTTCATCATACCGCCACTAGAGCCATTGTGTGTGAGGATTTTATATATAAATATATTTAAAAAAAAAAACTCTAAAAAAACTTTTTTTTTGTGTACACTACGTATTCTACCAACTTTACGAAAATTAATTTTGAGTATTCAAAGAAAACTAAACCAAAATTTATATCCATTTGTTTATATACTCGTAATATACTTACGATTAAATTATATAAAAAAAAGAAAAAGTCTAAATTAAAAAAAAAATCGCTTCACGCTTAACCCCGTTGAGAGTGAAGCGTATATTGAGATGACAAACGGAGTGTAATGACCACGGTCTTATATACAAGTCTTGCAACGAAGCCCATTTCAGTACTAAGAGATTAGTGCGACCGTGTTATAACTTTTTTCTTTCGCGTCAACGCCGCTGTATGTCGTTGCTATCGATGGGTGCACGCCGGTTGAGTGACAAGCGACTGTAAGCGACTCGGTCTCATTTCTCATTGTCAATTATACGGTGTATATTTTTTTCTCCCAAGTATTGCGTTATTTAATCATTGTTATATCGTTTTGTTGAGTTTCGCGATTTTATTGTTATTTTTTGTTATAATTAACATTAATCTAACATTAATTCAATGGTATTTATGAAATACGAAATAAATTCGAATTATGTGATGTAATATTCTGTGATCGTTGCACAGCACACCCATCCATCGTCATGCCTCGGGCGGTCGTAAATTGAAAAGAACAACCATCATAAAGCCAAAGTACCCCCACTACTGACGTTGCCAGACCAGTGCATAAGACCGTGGTATTGACCACTGACTTGCCCGCAGGCGAGCCTGACGTATCCCCACTACTGTCGATACCAGACCTGTGTATATGACCGACGTACCTCCACCAGAATTGTGTTTCTATTAATTCTGTATTTATTAATTTATCTAAAGACTGAGAATTTTGATAGATTACGTTTTGATTATCGAAATGTCATTTAAAAACACCTCAAATATACGTATAGGTATTACACGTATAATACACTAACGCAAGTTGCAATAGCAACCGTGACCCCCACTACTGTCGATGACAGACCTGTGTATAAGACCGTGATAGTGGCCACTGACCTGCCCGCAGGCGAGCCCCATGCCCGACTCGCCCATGCCGTGCGGACACGACAGGTTGAGCTCGAGCGCGTCCGCGCCCGCCGCTTCCGCCTTGCGCGCGAGCTCCGTCCAGTCCGCCTCGTTGTACGTGCACATTATTGACGCGATCACTACCTGCATTTATTTATATTTATTTTGTATTTTATTTTTTGGTTTACCAACAATAATTACACTAAAACATTTAATACAAAACAGAACATAGTATTATGCTTAATCTTAAGTGCACAACTTATGTAGGTAAACATCACATATAATCTAACACTAAGGTAAGGTAAGGGTACTTTCGGTAGTGAAAAATAAATTATGAAATTTCATAAAAATTAAAATTTATTTAGAAATATACGTGAATATTCTGATTTTGAGTCATAAAAGCACATGATGGTTTTATTATATTGAAATTAAAAGTCATAATTTTTAATCAGTATATCACGTGATCTAAAAAACGAGCCGCCATGGTGTGACGTCATACAGACAATGTTTCCGATGTACACTGCGAGCACTGCTCAGTGCTCTCACTGGTGAAAAATTCGTTCCTTTATGAAGTACCAGTATACTGCCGCAATACCATAAATAAATATATGACGTCATAAATAGCTGCTATTTTTGTACTGGCGCTTTCGAGGTAAGGTGCTCTCAGTACTTTGATCACGTGATCAAAAAATATATAAAGCGAGAATAATTGATATTATTATTAATTAATATTGTTATTCAAAAATATCAATAATATTCAATTAAATTTTTTTCTTGTTGAACAGAAAACGTATACATGATAAGTATTTTTATTTGAAAACAATGTCGAAAAATGAGGATGACAGTATATTGGACTGGGTTCCGTTTTATCAGTAACCAGTATAATACAGTATAGCAAACTATAAATGAACGGCTTCGTAGTATACTGAATTGACGTCACACCTCAGAGTATTCTCAGTGTATAACGGAACACGGCCTTTACACATATTACGTCATCAAAATAGCTGACAGCGTTTTCGCGGGAATAAAAAAGGTTTAAAATTTAATTTAATTTTATGGCAAGAAAGCGTGTTTATTTTGCCGAAATATATATATTTTTTTGTGGTTTTTTATAAGTAAAATCAACATTTTGAAGTACTTTTCCAAATATAGTAGAATACCCTATTTCATGGGCATAGCGAGGTACAGGCGGGAGGGGGAACTGCCCCCCTCTAGAAGAGCGGTCAGTTACTGATAAAAAAGATTTTCCATCTTTTCTTATATTCTAAGCGATATCACTAGTAACGATAAGTGAAACGAATAAAAAAACACCTCCACTACTAATGTGAGATACTCATATAATATACCTACTTAAAACCACGATTAAAACAGTACAGTCTAGGATTTTCTTTATCTGCCCCTCTCTATAGCGAATCTTAACTACGTCCTTGCACAATTTAGGAACTGACTTTTGATATCAGTGCTATCCAAACTGTGAGAAAACAAAAATTACATCATTAACATCTCCAAAACAGAGTGATCAGTAGATGGTCAATCGACAGCAAGATCATGGACTTGGCTCCTAAATCGTTGAAATGTTTTGTCGAAATTATCTATCTATTTGCTGTAGTGATTGTATATTTTATACTGTCGTGAAACAGGCAAGTTGCAGCCCAAAACTGACCTTCGAAAAGAAAGATGTAGGAGCATAATTTTCTAGGATATTTGTGAGAGACGTTGAATTTAAATTTTGATAGCAGTTAAGGGCAATCAATATTGTTATGTAATAATTTATTGTTAAAATTATTTGTTTATCTATACAGATTTCCATTAGTTATATATAGGTGCTTACAAACTGGAACTTGACATATAAATATTCGAACTGACTATGTGCTATCACTTACAGGAGAACACGTCATACTTTATGAAATAATACTATAAAGATATTTACTTAATACCACTTAACAGTGGTTAGCACTAGCACTAATAAAAAAAAGTACTATATATTACTTACAGGATTAATTGATTACAAATAATTACATTTAAAAAAAAACCAACGAATAAGATGTATGATGTTGAGAGTATAGAGAGTTGAGATGTATGTACTTATCGCAGTCAATTACACTATAAACCAATGGACAAAATACACTGTTCACAATTTTTCATGAATTGCAAGTGCCAATTGCAACAGATGTCCAAGGATACATATAATTATGGATGGTAGTTTTTGTTTGAATATCTTTAATAGATTTTACTGATTTTTTTTAATATTCTAAATTATTGTTGCAAAAGTTACTCATTACATCTTTTATAATGCAAATTAATCTACGATATTACTTTATAGTAATAAATAAAAAAAGTTAAATCTTTATTTATATAAGCTATTATTAAAAAATATCTATGCAATATCATCAAAGTCTAATATTTTTGACGCATAATATTAGAAAATTCTGTTACAAATTTTAAGAAATAACACACGTATGTACATTTTGTTTCAGACCTCTATATAGTTACTTTTAGAAAATACTAACGTAATGGCGACCGTTACAAACCAATCACGTCAATTATTAACAAATATTTTCTTAAAAACTGATAGAAAGTCGAAAAGACATCTGCGTAGACAGTTTAATTTAATTTAATTTTTTCTTAGTTTTTTGTTTCCAATTATATTACCTTTTTAGGAAAATCTTGTTTCAATTCTTTTATACTCTGACACCAATACGCCTCACACTTTTCGGAAATCAATTCGATGTTGAGGAACGATCCTTGTGCCGGACCGTAGTTTTCACCGGAAGTGACGCCGCGGACGATACGAGGCGATACATTTGTTACCAGATTCTGCGGATAATGGCAAAAATATACACTTGTAAAAATAAATTAAAAACAACGTTATTTTAATGGCCCAAAAATTCATCATCATCATCATCATCATCATCATATGAGCCATTGGATGTCCACTGCTGAACGTAGGTCTCCCCTATCGACCTTCAGAGCGACCAGTTCAAAGCCCAAAAATTAATAATTATTTTTTATAGTTTTGTTCATACAAATTATAAGAGACAAAATATTTTCAAATTACCAAGGCTCTGCAAATTATGAATTTATGTTAAGTCTATTGTATCACAGCAAAGAATTTATACCATAACTAGAATGCTCACTTAGTAAACTTGTATATTCAAATATGCACTTTGAAATAAAAGACATAAGGTTGACATTTCTTACCAACATGTAAAGTGAAAAATTGTTCCGAGCATTTCGTTGACAACCGGTGTTTTGTCTCTTTCTTACGAGTTTTGCCTTGAATCTATGGTAGAAAGAAACGCAATCCCGGGTTAAGGAACGTTTTTAGAGTGCACGTGAGCATTCCAGTTTGTATATAAATTCCTTGTATCACAGTCATAATTCTACCTACTATTTTAACTCCTTACATAATATTTAAAATCGAGTGATATTTTAATATAGATAATACACGATAACAGAGGTTCATTACACATTATTTATTTACGGTTTATTAATATAAAAGTCATCATTTTACACTATCAAAGTTTGAAAAGAAAAAAATCTCTATATAATTAAAGAATTGAGTTCTGCCAATTCATTTATATATTTTATCTGTATAATAATAATTTAATAAGTACCTATCAATATTGCGTCCATTTCTATGTAAAAGATTTTATGAACGAACCTTATTCCATTGTTATTAATAATTGAAACATATGTAGTAGTTCGAAACATTGTGCGATACCTTATCAAGTCCAAAAGTCTTGGTAACAGCGAAACCCCAGCCCTGTTCGAAGGCTCGTCTGATCATGGCGGAACTGGTGGTGGGAGGAGCGCTGGCGAGACCAAATGGGTTCTCAAACTTTATACCGCACACCTCCACTGATAGATCGACTTCGTCTATAGGGCAATGGAACTTGGGCAGTTCCACTGGAGAGTTATATGGTAAACCCTGAAAACGTCGGAAATTATAGTTTCAGCTACACCTCATAATGTAAAAATGAAAATGGGAAATTATTGCGTAGTTTAGTATTTTAAATAGCTTAGAATTTTCTAGAAAAAATTAACATAATTCTCATGTTTTGCTATGGCATAACACTTATAACATAATAAACATAAAACAGATAGAACTACTCAGATACATAATTCAAAAATGCTAATTATACTTGATAATCTCTTGCTTCATAAATGTAACATGAAAATCTTCAGAAAAATAGTTTTGTGGCACGTTTGAATAAAATTAACCTTACATATACTTACTTGTAAATAACAATGCATGTACCAAGCAGCAGTTTTTCCATCGTTCACAGATTCCACGGTTGTTTCCGCAACACCAGCTAGATCTCCTCCAATGAACACCTGATGAAATTTTGTATTTTTTGTTTTAATTTAAATTAATACAGGTACAAAGTCGTTTATAGGATACAGAATCACATTAGAGGATTTATATTTAATTCCATACCAACACGAATTACAAGCGTATTTTTCGTATATTTTTTTTATTATTAAAATCAAATAAAAACTTTTGTTACAGAAATACAAAAGTATCAAATAAAAACTGATTTATATTTCCATTGCCTCTAAGGTTAATAGGCTAAGACTGTACAGGCGTATTGCAACCACGCTTCATTTTTATTTTATTTTAATTGTATCTTACCTGAGGGTTGCTAACGCTCTGCATGGTTTTATCATCCACTTCTGGTAAGCCCCAACGGTTGAGTTTTACACTAGTCATAGCCTCTTTTACTGAAATACATTATAAATTCGTTAGGGCTCGAAGGACCAAATTAAATTTTATTGTTAATATAGTATTCAGTTTAATAGTATTCAGTTTAAGAAAGTCTTAGTGAACTCCATATATATTTTTGTAAGCTGAAGAATATGTGACAAACGTGTTTTTGGTCAAATACAACAGTTATATAATTATATTCTTATGCTTATGTGTATACGCAATTGTAAGAGGTATCTCTTACATGTTATTTGAATAATAAATAATACTAAAATTACACTAACAAATATGTTATTATTAATAGTTTAATATACCTTCATTATCATAAAGCCCAGATCCAAAAGCAGATATAATGAAATTGGCCTTAATCTGAAGTATTTGATCTTGATCCTCAAACCATTCTCCATCGTCTGACTGCTCCGTGCGACACATTTTAAGAGCAGCAATCTGTATTATAAATTTTAAGTTTTTAATTTAAATTTTAACAAGTACCGTACGTAAATAATTAATTAAATAGAAAAATTGTCGTACAAAATGGCCTTATATTCAAACAGAAAAAAAAACAATTTTTATTATTTTGATGTATAACTCACGCTTGACCAAATTAAGAATTTTTTCATACAAAACTTTTTGTTTATTAAGACAATTTTCTAATGCTATCTATGATTTGGTAAGAGATAACACTTAACAAATTATTAATATAATTATTTTTTATTTATTTTATTTGATTAAACAAAGAAAAACAGATTTTAACAGATCCTACCTTCCCATCCCGAACAATAACTTCTTGTGGAGACATAAACGGTATAAATTCACATTTTTCTTCTTTAGCAAGATCTACCTGTAAAAGTTTTAGTACGATTAATAAAATCAAATAAAATTTATCTAGGTACAAGTTAACTCAAGTTAGGTTTCGCGACCACGGTCCTTGCAACTGGATCGAAATATCAGCAATTAATCGGGAAAAATAGATAGCTATATAATACATATATTACTGAATCAGCCGGTAAACGTCCCACTACTGGGCAAAGGCTTAATCTCCATATAGAAGAAGGGTTGATAATCCGCCACGCTGCTCCACTGCGGGTTGGCAGATAATAATTCTCACTATCATGAGCAACGATTGCTATCAGGTGTTTATGATAACAACCGGGACCGACGGCTTACTGTGCTATGGGCTCTGAGGTGAAGTGGGAAGACCCATAAAAACATACACCCAGACCGGAAACAAATTTATATTTTATTACAATTACACTGCCCTTCTCTAGAAGAGCCAAAAAAACGGTCGGTAACTGATTATTAAAAAAAAAAAAAAACCATATTTTCTTATTCTAAACGATGTCACTAATAACGAGAAGAGAAACGAAGAAACGAACACCTCCACTACTAATTTGAAATGTTAAAAACCACGATTAAAACAAGACGGATATACGTCTCGGATTTTCTTTATCTGCCCCCCTCTATAGAGAATCCTGGCTACGTCCTTGCAGTAACCTATTACCGGTTGAAAAACACAATTACCTCCTCAGGCACAGCCCTGATGTTAGTGAACCCTTTCCGGAACACGACGTACACGCGGCGCGCGCCGCAGCGCAGGGCGGAGGTCGCGCAGTCGAACGCGGTGTCGCCAGCTCCGAGAACTATCACGTTACCGTACAGTTCTGGCAAGGCTGACTTACAGGCACACATCCCTAAACAAATTATATTAACTAAATTGGCTTTTTTATTATCTCTCCAATTAATTATAAATGCGAAAGTAAGTTTGTGTGTTACGCTTTCACGCGAAAACTACTAAACCGATCATCATGAAACTTATGTACATATATTCTTGGAGGTATTATAAGTAACATAGGATACTTTTTTTTGGTCGCGATAACCGACATCTACGCGGGCGAAGCCGCGGGCAGAAGCTAGTTAACAAATATTTTTAATTAATAAAAATGTGTGCTGTCTTAATTACAATATTTCTTGCCTTAAAAATCTTACATTTTCAAACTACGTATTTGTAATTTTAACCGGAACATATTCCTGCTTTCATGCCCTCGACGTCACTTCTTACGACCAGAAGTTCATCTTTTTAAAGGCATTATTAAATACATTTGCTTTAGTAAAAGATATTATTTTTTTTTTTTCTTAACAATAAGTATAATACTTAAATCTATAAAAATATTTTACAAAATTAGTATTTATTTGCCCCAATATCTATGAAATCAAAATCTCCAAAAATTTATAAAGTTACTTAGCAGCGTAGGTATGTGTATAGGTACAGCATGTGTAGACAGCTGTGTTTAATGGGGTGAACTACATTTCTCTTTTTGTATTTGTATTTTTACTAATATATAGACGGTTCGAAGTATTAGTCAAAAATTCAACGGAATAGAAAAATGGACCAGAGTCAGAATTTTCTAAAAAGTAGTAAAAATAGTAAAAGAAATAACAGCAGAAGATGTATCTTTGTCAATGACATTGTCAAATGGAACAGGTCCGTCTGGGACAATGCACAAATATTTACGTTTTACTAATATATTTGTGCGTTTTTATTTTTAAAACTGAGCTTCTTAAGGCCGTGGAATGATCTAAAAGCCTTAGCAGAGTTCTTCGATGTCGCCATCAAAAGCCGTATCACGCCAGAAGCGTGGTGCAGGAGTGTAGTTATGTCGTTTTTCAAGAAAGGTGATAAATTTCTCTTGCCGAATTACCGACCGATCTCACTTCACAACGTCTATAAGCTGTTTTTGAGGGTTGTTACGAATCGTCGTACAGCAAGACACGACGAATACCAACCACCTGAACAGGCTGGGTTTCGAAATGGCTATAGCACCGTAGATCACATCCATACTGTTCTGTAGATTATACAAAAGACAGATGAGTATAATCAACCTCTATGTATAGCATTAATGGACTACGAGAAAGCCTATGACTCGATCGAGACCTGGGCTGTCCTGGATAGTTTGCAGTGATGTCATATCGACTGGCGATATATCGAAGTACTGAAGAGTATATATGACTCGACGACGATGACCGTCCAAATCCAGGATCAACGAATAAGACCTGTTCACCTTCGTCACGGGGTAAGACCGGCGGATGTAATGTCCCCGAAACTGTTTACCACCGCGATGAAAGATATCTTTAAGACATTGGACTGGAGTGGATGAGGAATAAATGTCAATTGCGAATACCGATGGTCACCATATCGACCACACCGTCATTTCGCTGATAATATCGTCATCTTTGCGGAGTCATTGAAAGAGCTAGACCGGATGCTGGACGACCTGAATGAGCCCTCTCGACTGCTCGGTCTCGGTTTGAATTTGGACGAGACGAAAGTTATGTTCAATAACAACAGACCGATATCTGTCGATGGTACTCTTCTCGAGGTTGTACAGGATTATGTTTACCTAGGCCACACAAACCAACTTGGCCGAAACAACTTCTTGAAGGAAGCCGATAGGAATCAGTTGGCTGGCATTTGGTAGGCTTCATCGAGTCTTCTATTCAAAGAGTTCGCAAAGCGTACAGACAAAAATCTTCGAGCAGTGCGTCCTACTTGTGTTGACATAAGGCGCCGAGACGTGGACACTGACGACGGGATTAGTAAATAAAAATTTAAGTCACTCAAAGTGCTATGGAACGGGCTATGCTTGATGTGTTTCTCAAGGATAAAATCAGAAATGAAGAATCACCGGTGGGAGGGATGCGCTGTGCCGAGCTCCCGGCTGCATGGGTACCACCATCTCCCGTGAAACAGCTTTGCCGTGTTTCGGTGAGAAGGGTAAGACAGGCAGTGTAATTACTGGCACTGAGACTTTAACACCTTATGTCTCTGGATAGGCAACATATAAATTGGTTGCATGGGCTAAGTCCAGGTAAACTAGTTTATGTTCATGGGCGACATCAACCACTTACCATCAGGTGGAACGTCTGCCAGTTTGCCTATCCAACTAACATAAAAATAAAAGAAATAAGATTATCTGTGAGAAAACCAAAGTATCTGACATAGCACGTAGAATCAGCAAGTTAAAGTGACAGTGGGCTGGTCACGTATGTCGCAGGACGGACCCGCTGAAACAGACTGGAGTAGAGACCGCGTATCGGCAAATGAAGTGTAAAGCGCCAAGTCGCCTCCATAGGCTGAAGCGGGACGAATATATTTTATCATACGAAGCTTACTTATGTATATGAGTGTATATATAATATACTAAGTATGTGTATATGTTGCATATTAGCATTAAGAAGGTAAGTTGTATTTTTACAATACTAATAAGTCTGTAAAAAACAAGGTCATCTCTAGACTCGTGACTTTCTGCTCGTCTTTAAGTTTTTTGTTGATTACGTTATTACAGAAAAAAATAAATGAAATCGTGCTTCGTGGTGCATTTTATTTAAATGATTTACTGAATAAGACATTTATTTAATCAAATTAAATTACTCAAAATGACTAACAAAATAAAAATAAAAAATCGTATATCAATTAGAAGACTCGATGAGAAAAATATTATTAATTAAATAACATAAGTCATTAGAATTTACTCTTCCTCTATCTTTATTTTGAATGAGTGCTTCTTTTAGAACTTCTTCGTTTAGTAGTACCTACATACCTCTTTTGCTTCCTTTAGAAACAAGTGGCAAGAAATCCTTGCTAGTGTAAAAACCCATTTCCGCTGTTAAATCTTTGAAAATAGGAATGCTTTTAGGTTCCGGTAGACCGATGCCTAAGAAAACGGCTGAGTGACCATCCTTTAAAAGACCCTGAAAGTTAAATAATTTTATTTTTATGCATGTTTTAAATTTCAAAATTACGAAGACAAAAACGCAAATTGTGAGTGGAATTATAAGCATTTTTATGCAATTATGAATTTTTATCTGGTAATTTTATTAATTTTATCGTTAATATCTAAAGTGCTTATCTATCTCATATACCATAAAAATTAGTAAACTGTGAAAAAGTAACGGAAGAAATAAAATGTTAAAAATTTATAAAATATAATTAAATATATATATAAATTAATTATGCTCTCACAAAATCACGAATAGGTGTTATAAAAATACACACATCAACTGTTAAATCCTTCGAAGAGAGTTTTCTTCCAGTCACGAATTTGACACCCAAATTTTTTATGAGGTCTATTTCAAACTGCACGACATCGTATGGAAGACGGTATTGTGGAATCTCGGAGGAACTGAAATAGAAAAACTTATTTTCAACTTTATTTGTTTGAGTCTTTATACTAAAGGCTCTGTCGATTTTGATGTAAATTTAAGTGTATGTATGGGATTTTAGAGCAAGATTTAAAAAAACACACATTGACACAAAAAAGTTTAAACGTAATAGTGTACCTAAGTCCTCCTAAATAGTTTTCCTTTTCGTAAACAGTGATGTCTTTATATCCGAGCCGGGCTAAAAAGCAAGCGCAACTGAGACTGGCTGGTCCCCCGCCAATTAATGCGATCTTCTGAACCCCACCCTTGGGCAGCGTCTTCGTCTTAGGATCAAGAGTTTGCTGGATACCCATCTTCATGAATATCTATTAAAAAGTGTGTTATAAATTAAAATAACTTTCTTATTTCTTCTTTAGTAAGGTTCATAAATAAACTCTTTTGCAAAAAAAACGGGCACTTAAGCAAAGAACTATTTTATAGTTACTATTAGTTTGTTTGACAATTTTAGGTATTGCTATCCTTAGAATTTTATAAATTAATTAGGAAGGAATAGTTTTCATCAGTTTTATCATAACATTTTAATTAAATTATTAAGAAATAATGTTTAAGCTCAAAACACTATGATTGTACCTGCTCGCTAAATAAAAATGAAACGCGTTAATTTCTTTGTTTTTCTTGAATACATTAAAAGCAGATAAAAGTTTAGTATTGAGTGTGACCCCCTCTTGCTGAAATCACAGCTTGCATTCGTCTGGGCATGCTAGTGAGTAAATCTTTTATGGTTTCTTGGGGAATACGTTCCCACTCCGCGGTAATCACATTCTTTAGCTCTCTGATGGTCTGCGGAGCCGGCTGCACTGATCTCACTCGTCGCTTCAGAACGTCCCAGACATGCTCTATGGGATTGAGGTCCGGACTTCTAGCTGGCCAGTCCAAACGACGAATTCCGACTTCTAGCATATACGCATCCACACCGCCAGACCGGTGGGCGCGAGCGTTGTCGTCCATAAAAATTGAGTTTAGATTTGATTTGATTTAGATTAGAACTTCCGTTATGTATCGGTGTCCAGTCAGTGTACCGTTTTCGATGAAGACTAACTCTGTACGATCCATAGAATTTATTCCTGCCCAAAACATAACAGAGCCCCCTCCATAAGGTGTGATTTCTTCAAAACATGCCTCTGCAAAGCGTTCTCCTCGTCTACGTAGCACTCGCCGACGTCGGTCTTCACCATGCAGAGATATCCTGGCTTCATCGGAGAACAATACCCTATCCCAGTCTTCATGAGTCCATGACACACAATTTCGAGCGAAGCTAAGCCTGGCAACTCGATGTCCACGGAGTAATTTAGGGCCGCGTGCCGGGCGATGACTGTGTATATTAGCAGCGAGAAGCCTCCTCCTGACCGTCCATAGACTAATTTGCACATTTCTTACTTCTTCGAGGGTGTTCTTGAGGTCCACATAAGAAGATTTGCGATTTCTCAACGCTTGACTAACTAGAAAACGATCATCCCGTGGTTCGGTACATGTCTTTCTGCCAGAACCAGGCCTTCTCTTGACGGAACCGGTCTCTTGATAGCGCTGCCAGGTCCTTTGAACTGTCGACCGACTCACATTTAGCCTCTGAGCCACGAAGCATTGACTGCAACCTTCTTCAAGCAGCGCAATAATTATGCTCGCTTTTATCACTTTATCTACCATTTTCGAGATTGCTAAACAGCAATAACAATACTTTTAAATGTCAAGGACACCAGATAATTTAATAAAAATTGACAAAAAGTTAATTAGAGTCGATATTAACTATAGGGAATACGCGCCACAAAATGTAGTTAAAAGTTATTTTGGATAAACTTCCGAAAAGCGGATACCGAATTTCGTCATGAAATTTGGCACGGACATTCTATTTGACTATTTATGAGTCCCCTTAAAGGGATTTTTGGCGGCACGCAATATTTTTCGAAATATTGAATTTTTTAAGTACGCTGCTTAGCACACTCTATATAAGGAAGCGAGTCGATCAAAAGAAGAAGGAAAAAAAACCTAACCTAACCTATCCTAGAATGCGTAATGCATTTCACAGCGATTAAAAAAAAGACCTAACAACCTAACCTAAAGTAACGATTTAAAAAAAATCTTAATCTAACCTAACTTTTAAAAAAAACCCTAACTATTAAAAAAAAAGACCTAACAACCTAACCTAACCTGACGATTTAAAAAAAATCTTAACCTAACCTAACCTTTAAAAAAAACCCTAACTATTAAAAAAAAAAGACCTAACAACCTAACCTAACCTAATGATTTAAAAAAAATCTTAATCTAACCTAACCTTAAAAAAAACCCTAACGGCGGAATGAATTTCTAAGCCTTTAAAAAAAAAAAAAGTGGCGGAATACGTAGTGAAACAATGGCCGATCATCTATGCGAGGTTTTATGGCGCGCGCTAAAAAATATCGCGTTAAAAAATTGAACACAAATCCGTTCAATGAATTATTACAAAATATAAAGTGTGTATCCGGGAAAATAAAAAAGTGGATTGATTATATATATGTGTATAAATAACACCTGTAGTGTGTGTGTGTGTAACGTGACGATAAATATATAGATATATTATAAGCGTGCTAAGCAGCGTACTCAAAAAATTCAATATTTCGAAAAATATTGCGAGTCTCCAAAAACCCTTTTAAGTGGACTCTTAGATAATCAAATGTAATGTCTGTGCCAAGTTTTATGAGAAAATTCGGTATCTACTTTTCGCTTTCTTATATAGAGCGTACTAAACAGCGTACTCAAAAAATTCAATATTTCGAAAAATATTACGATCCGCCAAAAATCCTTTTAAGGGGATGCTTAGATAGTCAAATGGAATGTCCGTGCCAAATTTTATGAGAAAATTCGGTATCTGCTTTTCGGAAGTATACCCGTTATTTTCTTTGAAAACCAGGCTCAGTCAAAAATTTGAATTTGGAATGTACTCTTATAAACATTATGGCACTTTTATAACTGCCCAGTAACATGTTCAAATGATTAAAACCTTTTTGGTATTTTATTTTTTTCAGCCAGGAAGAAAATCGAAACCGCCCGTTTTTTTTTGCAAATGAGTGTATAAAAATAACAATTCGAGTATAATAATTTATGAAACTCTATGAACTGAAATTAACATATGAAAATAACAGCCTGTGAACGTTAACCGGGCAAAGGTTTTTCTATAGACGAAATGATCCGCTACGATGTTTTCCCCTGACAAGAGTAACAATCACTATCGAGTGTTTATAGCAACGGCAAGGAGATGATATACAAGTACCACCAGATTAAAAACAAAGATATGTGTATATCAAAACTAACTGCTTCGTGATTGAATCGAAACCGAACCCGTCATCATCATCATCATCATACTAGGACAACCTTTTTTGGCAAAGAGCCAAATTTCACCAAAAATCTACAAATTTTATGTAAAAGTGCCGCACCAATCCAAGCCAACAAAAATATTTAAGTAAATATTTTGATAGTATTTTTCTGTACTTTTCATGTGTTTAATAAATTGCAATTATAGCATAGAACCGCCTTTTTTTGCAAAGAGCCACCTAAAGTTGAAAAAGCCACAAGCGGCTCGCGAGCCACCGGTTGCCGACCCCTGCACTAGAACGATCACAAAAGTTAAAAATTAAATTTCACCAATCCGTTTACAATTCTTTTTGTGTTAGATAGGCCTGTTTGTTGAAGAACGTTATAGGCTATATCCTATATGGGATCACGCGAGATTTGTTGGTCTATATATATAATAAATTTTAACAGACCGGTTTTTGTACATGAGATATATAAAAAAAAAACGAATTATATAGGGGTTTAATGAGCAATAGAAGCCAAACAATTAGTTTTTGAAATTTTTGTCTGTATGTTTGTTCCAGCGTCACGCAAAATGTGTTACATGATATTTTTAATGTAGTTTTTAAAATTGTGATCCTGGAGGTCTAATTTAATATCTGGTGTAGTTTATTTTTTGATACACCGCCTTGAAGTGAAATTTTTATTATATTAAAAGTTGCAGTGATATTGTACCGAAGTCGTTTTGTACCAATATTTTTTCATGGATTGGCATTAACTTTATTATGAATATTCAATCCAAATCCATAATAAAATATATATATATATATATATATATATATATATATATATATATATATATATATACATATATATATTTATCTGTCTGTCTGTTCCTATGAGTATCGTACTATGTCACGTATAAGCGGATCATCAGTACCTAATCATTAAAATCAACGCGCGTAAAACCGCACAGGTCTGCTAGTATTAAATATACTTACATATAATTCGAAACGTTTAAATAAATTTCTTTTCAATATACACACTTATTTAATAATTTATTTTTTAAAGTTTTATCTTTAATAATAATGGTTGCTAACAATTATTATCAATCAAAGAATTAAACTACAGACCGATAAAACAATGTCAGTATATAATTTCTTATCAATTACAAAATAATAATCTTTACAACAGTAAATATTGCTAGCATGTGATAATTCTAAAGAAACAAGTTTAATTAATATCATCACTTAACTCATGTATCGTAAAAATGTGTCTATAACAACAAAAATATTTATTTTACTATAGACAATATAGTCCGATAGTCAGAATGACATCAAGAATCGACACCATAATATCATTAATTTATTATAAAACTGCTGTCCTGTTGTTGGGTTAATATTTAAAAACAATCCTTTATTAAAAACGGTTAATGGAAATTACTAGACTTTAAAACAAAATATGGATCAACCTTGATGTCTATTTGGATCAGATAAATGAAACCATAAATATATTAACTGAAAGGACGCTGGTTCAAAATCAGGGCTAGTTAAGCAGGACAATCTAGGTTTTCGGGCCGGGATGGGAACCCGGTCCTGCTAGACACGACGTCGTCGGGACTGTTCAGAGGTTAGCCGGACAGTCTCCATCATCTCCATGTAGGAGAAGTCTGGCCTTTTCGCCGAGGCCAGCCTGTCGCTGGAGGGATCCTGTTGCCTGCAGATCCGGGACCCTCCAATTAAAGCGGCTGAAGGCTACCGCAGGGGTTTAGTACGGTATTGCACTCCCAAAGTGTCGAGTCCGACATAGGTCTAGGACTGCCGACCCGGGCGTCCTGGATATCATCCGTAAATGGATTCCCCTGCGTCACAAAAAAAAAGGACAATCTAGGTTTACATAGTAAGGAAGTCGATATGCCTTGAAATACATTTCGAAATACAATATTATTATACACCGTTATTCTCCTCTGAATCTGCATGGCTGATATCTCCAACCATTTTCCTTAGTAAGAATAGAATGCGGAAACATTTGCCGAGCTGTGGAGTATTTAGAGATATTTATAGCCACCGAGAGAAAGCGAAATAAATTAAAAAAAAAAATCTTACGTCCACGGCAAAATGTTGCAAGCCACCAATATTGATAGCTCCCTCCTCGCTAGCGTGCAAGTTGCATCCACCCACGCAAAGATCGCTGGTAGGACATACCATACCACAGGTCAGGCCCAAGGGATTATCTGACAGGATAGCTTTGGCAGCTCCATAATAGTTCTGTTAAAAATAAAACGTATGTCTAAAAAATTGAGCATTATTATTTTTATAGCTTTAGCGGAGGTTGAAAATTGTAGACAATCAAACAGTCACAATTTTTTATTTATTTTTATTCAAGTAGGATTCAAGCATCACTTAGAGCATCATTTTACAATATTATATTCATTTATTCCTCAACTAGCGGCCCGCCCCGGCTTCGCACGGGTATTTAACTAAAATTTTAAAAATTATAAATTTATATTTTTTATCACCTACATGCGCCATCTATCGTATAATGGTAGAATATCGTTTTTATATTTAGTGACATTTAACATAATAGTACCTATATTAATTGAAAATGATGTTTATCTAAAATATTAAAACGATTTCTATTCCTATCCGACATATTTAGTAAACTTTTAGGTTTAACAAAATAATAACTCAAAAATAAGTTTTGTGAGTTTTTAAGATTCGTTAGACCAGATGGCGTCTATGTCGCGTAGGCGTATTTCTATTTTATTAAATATTTATTTTTAAATACAATGAAACAAAAACTAAATTACACTGTGAGTTATGTATAATTTTTATGTATTAAAATTATTTACATTGGTTTTGTACTTTTTACGTGATACGTGCACGAACAAAAAATGATAAGAGATGGCGCTGATTGAAATTAAATCGCGCTATTAAAATTTATTCTTGATGATATATAGTGTATTAATAAAACGGAGGTTT
The DNA here is from genome assembly GCA_036937285.1 of Euphydryas editha. Classification (NCBI taxonomy): domain Eukaryota; kingdom Metazoa; phylum Arthropoda; class Insecta; order Lepidoptera; family Nymphalidae; genus Euphydryas; species Euphydryas editha. The sequence goes on from JAUPFZ010000008.1 coordinate 5,670,543, forward strand.
AAACAAATTTATTATTTGTATAGAAGATAGATTATAGTTAATGTGAAGATACAACGGATACGGAAAGTAGATTCTGTTGAGAAGAATCAGTTAAAAAATTCAATTGTCACTCTTTTAAATAAAATGGCAATACGCTATCTAATAATTATGTATGTAGTCATGTCTTGCAGGCTAGTGCTCTTTGCTTCTGGCTTTCAGCCTGCGTTACTAAACCCACTTACTTATCTTTGTCATTTATATAATCCTGTACCGGATAATATGCTTTCGCTTTTAGTTTTTTTTTTTTTTTTTAATAATTATGGCATTCATAAAATTGTTCGTGGAATTTTATTATATATACATATATACGAATACCCAATATCACAATCATCAATACATCTTTAAATTAAGGGGCTTAAAAAGTTATAATCCTAGAAAAAAAAAACCGTTAAAAATCCCCGAAAAACTTTTCAACTGATTTCGTCATTCATATCATCAAAAGTGCATTTGATTAAGTCATAATAACGCCTCAATCAATATAAACATTATATTTTGTAGTCTTATCGGTAAGACGCAATTATGTCACAACTCACAGGTCAACGGAAAGAGAAATGAGTCTTGAATGTTATTGTAACGATGCTAAATAAAATTTTAAATATATAAGGAACATAGAGAAACGAATTTTTTTTTTTGACGTGATAACGTCTTGTAAATTGATGAATGCTGGCTGCACGCACGAAAAAGCATGATTTATTGTCAAGTTCCGCGAGCAAGAGCGCGGAATATAAGCTATATAGAGGTACGATCGGCCAAACCGTTCGGCTTGTGACACATCTATCTCTCTTGCACTCCATCCGCGGCAGATGCGTCCGAGTAAAAGAGAAAAAATATTTGAATTAACGAGTTCAAATAAATGTTAATTGCCGAGACATCAACTATCGAACTGACATTGTATATATACCTCACATATAAACTACTGAATAGTATCAAAAGATTTTCGTTGCTCATCATTATTTTCAAATAATTTGTTTTCACCGAATTTAATGAAGGCCTGATGAATTATTATTAGGTATTAAATTGTACGGAACACAGGTGTTGGCAAGGTTTTTTACACCTAAGCGATTCGTATAAGAAACACGGATTGGAAACATTTCGTGTAACTAGGTAAGATGTTGATCACATTATGATTCTATTATTTACGCTGTCTTGCTCATCTGTTATGGTAAGACAAAGGAGGATCAAGGTTATGAAGCTCCATAGCACACTCTAGTATAGGGATGGCAAACCAATGGCACGCGTGCCATTGTTGGCACGCGACACAATATTTTGGGCAAATCACCGACGGCGAAATTTATAATGAAAAAATAGGGGCTAACTAGAAAAAATAGGGGCATGCAATTTGGGCATAATTTCATCCGATAATTATCGAGTTATATCGATACGTAGAAGCGAAGTCCTTTTTTTTTTAGGAATACGCATAGCCTATAGGATATATTTATACCTGGAGGTATAAAAATCGGAGTTGATTGACACAATTTATTATTTTTATTATTTTCCCAATAATCATAAAGTCAACATTATTTGATGGCACGCCTATGATCTCGGTAAATACTTATCTGTTTAGATAAAATGGGACATTGATGTATAAAGGTTCGCCATCCCTGGTATAGTATCTAAGAACGGGTAACATTGCATCGATTTTTTAAGCAATTTCGATTGTGAATGCGTTTACTTTTCGATATAGTAAACCGAGCTGGTGTTTTGCAGATTCATGCGTACAAATATTTGTAATATCCTTAATCTAGTTTACATATATGAAAAAAAAACTTTTCACTAACTTTATTAGCAATGCTAGTGATGAAACTCTTGACATCAATCTGAGTGGGGCAGGACTTCTGACACGGGGCATCTGCACATTTTAGGCATCTCGCTGCCTCCTTCAGCGCTCCGCGTTCAGACAGGGTGGTGTGTTTGATATCGTCAAAGTTTTTTTCCAGGGTCGGACAGCTCTAAAATTGAATATTTCTTACAGTGCGAAAGTGATTACGTTAGACGGACTTAATTAAAAATCACATCTGTTTTTCTTTATATACATATTTATAAAAATAAAATAAGTTAAGTAGGTATCTAAACTAAAAAAAATCTGTTTAAACCAAATAAGATTTTTAGGGGATGAAATATAGTTGGCAGGAAAATTTAAAATAAACTGATTTTAATTTAGACAAGACAACCTCTGAATCTCTGTCGGTTCATCTAGTACCTGTATAACAAAAAATTTATATTTTTAGTTTTACAACACTTACGGTACATTTTCTATCTTCATTTCTTTTCCAATGTTGCTTATTTTTCTTAGTCTGTGCTGACGGTACCAAGTTACTGTACGGCTTAACTGTTGGATTCAATTTTAAAAGGTTCTGAAATAATATATTATTTTTATATTTTGATGTCTATACTGATATCGTAGGCATATTTCACAAATCATTTTATTTTTTATATTAAATTTTTTACTCGAAACGCAATTTGATGATTTTTATTAAAATCTTTATCTTTAATTTAAACTGTATATATTTTTATAAGAAAACAATAAAAATATATCAAGTGAACCTTATCAATCTCTGTTAAATTACAAAGGTCTTAGATAAATGACCTTAAAAATTATTATTGTACTGTATTTAGTAATAATAATTATTTGGATTTTTGTTCACGAGTATTGTTATTTGTTAATTGTTATGCTTACACTACAATTTAGTTACAGTGAACTGTATCAAAACATTCAGAATAGATATATTATTAAGATATCCACTGACCTCGATGTCCGGTAATTCTCGACTTATAACTTTCGCCATATCGATAAATTTTATTTTAAACTTGAAAAAGTCGAATAACACTCAATATTAATAACAAACAAAACACGTAGACGCAGTGGACTGCTGACTGGCAGTGCGACTACAGAGTACGGACTGACTCGAGTATCGAGTTTTTAAGTGCAATCATCATGTAATTATTATCTTTGTTCTAGCACGACCAGCTTAAATTGATCTATTTAATTTACGAAATTAGACATAAAGATATTAACGATTAACGAACAGTATCATAATTATGTCAGTGACAATATTATCTGCTAATCAATAAGTACAAGTTTTTGATAGTACTCGTACAATAGAAGACGCAATTATTTACTGTGAAGATGACATACGGCATCTGTAGTAGATATTCTTGATAGTATTTAATAATCAAAGTAGCTTAATTATAAATTATACAGAACTTTCTTATGGGATCCATTTTTACCTTTAACTTATTGATTGAGTATAGGCAACATACCTACATATAAAAAAAATATTTGCCTACGAGTATATCTATCCCAAAACTCTTTTCGATAAGAGATATTTTTCATTTTGAAAATTTTATAAATCAGACTTTATTCTTTAAACAAATGAAAAGTAATGAAAAGTATGTTTTATAATTTATAATTGAAGAAATAAATATAAAAACAAATCTCAAAACGTCATAGATAAAAAGAGACCTTGTTTATAACCGTACTTTGAATTAATTACTTTCAATTCAAAGTTATTACTTTTTAATGGGGCCGTAACATTGATAGTAAAATCACAATAAAATTGTAATTAAAATATATTTTATTCAATTAGGAAATGTAAACTTCTTATGTAAATGAATAATTGTTGTCTATCAAGAACATGTTTCGTAGAAATAGTAGTTAAGTCAGGGTCAGTTTAGTATTTGATTTTTATAAACAAATTCAAAAAAATATTTTAAATAGGACGACTACATCCAAGTTCAGTACGTATAAGTAAACAAACTTTTCAGTGTTACGTTTCCTTTTGTTAGGATTCTCTAATGCTTTTCAGTCAATAAATAAATTATTTTAATATCAGTTTCTTTAACCGCAGTTGAGTTTTATTTGTTGAAGTAATTCAAATATTTTAAAATATTTTACAATAACAAAAGGTTAGCGTCAATTTTTTTAGGTGTCGAGACTCAAGTAATGCTTTTATTTGTCTTTAGGCTTTTGAGGAACATTAACAAATAACGCGCCCGTAACGCGTCTGGTGCGTTCATTTCAGAATTATTTTAAAACTGGTTTAATAATTTAAATCACGAACACTACCATTTTCTATCCTAAATTAAACACTGAAATCGATAACACGTCTGGCCATTAATTTAAAATATATATTTCATAATTCAGGGATAGTAAACCTTTTGTAACAATTTTAAAAACACTAATAAGTTTTAAAAAATCAATGAAGCAAACATAGGTACCTACTATTACAGTTAAAAAAAAAATATCTGGTATGTACTTCCAAATTATATAGGCACGAATATTACATAATAAAAAAAAAACATACATTAAATAATGTAATAAATGGTAATGGTTATGTTTAAAGAATATAATAATCTGAACTTGTTTCTGCTCATGGTCAATTACCATCCTGTTTCTCCTATCATGACCTTATTTTTCTTTCTTTTAAAATCCGCTGCTCAAGACGTAAAGTACTGTATTCGTGCCGTCGAGGCTTTGATCAGATTGTGCACCGGTTTATAGCGAAGAAATTATTGATGCAAAGATTGCCTGGCCTAACTCTATAATTACTGATTTGTTTAATCTACACGCTCCTTCAAAATAAGTTTAACTGAAGCATGCCCCAGCGCCGTGGATTACGGATAAAATAAAACAGTGCATGGCTATGCGTGACAAAGCAAAGTCTCGCATAAGAAGCCATCCTACTGACTACAACTTAGATCGGTACAGGTCACTGCGTAACCGATGCAATAAAATGTGTCGTGAGGCGAAGCGTCGTTTTATCCACAGCACTATTGAAACTTCTAACTGTAAGCGCGTCTGGAAATTTCTTAAATTTCTTGGTATTGGAAGATCTCCGACTTCTAGTGACAATTTAGTGGACCTGAATGCTTTAAACAGTCACTTTTCAAATTCTCCTATTTGTTTTGATGACCTCGAAAAATTAAAAACTATTTCGGATCTATCTCGAACTATATTACCGCAGTGTCCTTCCCTTTCCTTACATGTTGGTTATAACGGGATATGTTCCAGGATGATACGTCTCATTCTCTCAGAATTTCTTTCCCTATTAACTCACTTGTTTAATTATTCTATTTCTACTTGCGTCTATCCGTCAATGTGGAAAAAAGCCTATATCGTCTTATCTCCATACTCCCTTTCCTTTCCAAAGTTATGGAACATATTGTTCATGACCAATTAGCTAAGTACTGTGCGTCTAATTGTCTTCTGAATCCTTAGCAGTCCGGATTCCGTACCGGCCATAGCACTGTTACCGCGCTTGTAAAGGTTACGGAGGATATTAGATACACCATGGAAAGTCGGAATCTTACGTTTGTTGTGTTACTGGACTTTAGTAATGCATTCAATTCTGTGGATTATGACATTTTATTAAGTATTTTAAGATCATTGAATATTTCTTGGTTTGACTCTTATTAACATAAACAACTTAACATAACAAACAAAACAAAAAAAAAACTTTCGATAATCGTATAACAAAAATACGATGAACTTTAACCTCAGTGGGAACAGTTTTAACTGACACGCTTCGGTAAAACACGTTTTGTCTAGTAAGAATTAGTTTTAAGTAATATTAAATTTTGATAGCATATATATTATATATATCGAAACATAATTAAAACTAAATAAAAAAGGTATAGTTATGTTTCGTAATGAAATAAAACAAGCATTTGAACAGTTAATATAAATATATTTCGAATTATTCAGAGGCTTCACAATATTTGGAAGAATTACTCGACAGCGTCCTCGTTTCAATGTGTGACGAACTTCGCATTATTTTAGTTCATGTATAAAATTAGACGTACAAGCTGTTACGAAAGAAAGCATACACTTAATAAATTTGTGGTTACAAATCGTATTAGTAACAACGATATAACAATAAAAGCTAACACCAATTAATTATGATCCATACTAGACACTATAGCAAAATTTCGACTAAAAACTTTATGCGCTAACATACCAAGCGTTTCAATACTAAAGTGTCACAGACAACGAAAAAATTCGAAACGTTAAAAAATTTACAAAATATTCTTTTTTGTATATTTATTTAAATAATTGAAACTATATTGGTCGATAATTTCTACACGATGGAGTATTTTAGTTTTATTTCTATAGATATAATTCCATAACATAAAAGGTTGGTTTGATTGCCAGAATATATCGTAAGGAGACAGGAGACAGAGTATATGGAAACACTAGAATATTACAATTTGCTCGAGAAAGAATTACTGAATCATTGAAAACTGTTCACGTATATATTTATTTTTAAAGTCATAGAAAAATATGTTATCATTAATTTCATATTGACGAACACTTAATCGAATACAGGTCATGATGTACTAGTTAGCGCACAGGTAATGAAGATATTAACAAATTAAAGTAATAATTCCTTTATTTACGATAGCAAATACATTTTGTCTTATATAAAATGCGATCGAAGCGCCCTATTTAAATGTATCTAGTTATATAAAAATGCAACACCATAGTAAATGGCGCGTTAACTTACATTTTTAGTTAATACTAATATTACCGTTATTTACATGCTGTTTTCTTCTAAATATCTGCATCTGAACAATACATTAAAACCTTATAGCTATTTACCTATTTTGTGCAATTGTTGATGCTTTAAAATAATAATAATAATAATAAAAGAACAGGCTAAAATTCTACTTTCAAATGATAAATTAAAAATTGTCTATGGCATCCATGTTTGATAACGAATTTCAAGCAATAACAATTGCACACACCTTAGATGCAATTTTACGTCTACTAACCTTTTACATCTTACAATTTTAGGTGTGGATTTAGACGGTAATTAACTTAATATCTACTATTTAAAAGTAATTAAAAATCTTCAGTATATTTTGAGTGTCTACACAAAACAAAATGAATTAGGCATAATACGTTAAAAGGCCATGTCGTCAGTCAATTAAAGCCTAAACCCAATATCACATTTCTAGCGAAAAATGTCTTCCAAAGGTCTAAGTTTAAACAACCAAATAGAAAAGTGGGCAAAAATTACAAGTCAAATCTTCCAACCATGCCCACTTCATTTTGGTCGGTTAACAAATGCTTAAATGTTACAGTTGTGCGGTGTTTTAAAGTATACTCGTAATGACGACAATTTATTAAACGTAGAAAACAAAGCAAAAATAATCATAAACATTTTTAACTAATTTTCAATAGAAATCATCAATTCATTTTTAAGGACAGCTCAATCAAGTGCAGATAATAAAAATTATAATAATTTATGTCAAAATGATGGCATATTATTACAATTTTATCATTCTAACTAGCTTCGATATGTATCCAATAATAAACTTGCGCCCGTATTTAAACTAAATGACACGAAATATCTTCAAAATAACACTAAATAGAACAAAGTTGACAACAATTACTCGATGGCTAATTTGTGCCTACTCATATTGTGTTTGAAACAAAATTGAATCAAACTAAACTTTGGAATAATTGTTACATTTGTATCGAAAAAACAATTCAAAAAAATCCTAACCTTTATGAATACACATTATCTTTACGAATACAAATTATGTATATATATATGTGTAAAGTTTTGTTAGGAATCTATACGAAAGTTAAATAGTAATAACATTTTAGCGAATACTGCATATGTACTTATAGACACCTATAATGAAATACAACAATTGGGAACAAAAATAAGCAATAATAAATCGAAAAATATAATCTCTGTTTAAAACATAAATTTCAACAATTCCACGTTTTTAAACCACCGACGCGCGAAACGGAAAACATTTTTAATCTGTCGTCGATGATGAAATCAATGTGGCGTATCGGTGTTCAAGCAAAAATGTAGGAATGTACTCATTTAATATTAAGAACGCGTTAAAAAAAGCACCCAAATATGAATACCCGATAAATGTAAAAACTGACATGTTCGTTCCCATTTCGTACAAAAGATGTCGCTTAGCCATAGACAACTGTCAAACGTCAGTGTCATTCCACATCATAATACAAAAGCGTTTACATAATACGGAACTCACTCACACCGACCCACGTTACATATAAATGATGCGCATTATCAGTAAAATTTAACATATATTGTATGCATTCGTTTGCAGTCCATGTATAGTTTTATACAGCACTCTGGTAGTACTTGGCGACGGATCGTTAGGTACGCTCTATGATAGATAGCTATGCTGTTTACACTGGCTACGACACGCGTCTGCACTATCTGAAATATTCAAAATTGACATTCAAAATCCATATTTATCAACCCCAAAGAAATAATTATAAATAAAAACTAATTAATAATTTAAATACTGTACAATAATATTTTATTGGTATAAATGAAACTCAATTCTAATAATTTAATAAAGAAACGTAAATAAATATGGAATTTATCATGATATGCTAAATTTATTTTCCTTTATTATAACCTTTACACTATTACCACACACTATACTTTATAACTAATATTAATAATCCTATAATATATTATGAAATTAATATAATTTAAGTTACATAAATTAATTGTGAATTAATTGCATTTTTTTATTAATCAAAACTAAATAATTATTGATGCATATATTGATAGCAACAATATTTTTTTTATCGTAGATATCAAATTTTACTTGGTAACAGTAGACAAATAGAACCTAAAAAATATTGACATCCTATTATATTTATAGTCTTATTATATATAGTATTATTAGTCAACATAAAATAACTTGCGATAATGGTATTGCTATTGCACAATTGATTGCTTAATTGTCTCATATAAGCTATCAATTGATCGCGAATTTAATAGCGATAACTGGTCTTGATATTTTATTACAGTTGATATGATATTTTAGCATATTTGAATTTGACTATAATAATTGGGAAGTCCTTGTTGTTACAAGTCACATAAGCTCGGTAGTTTTATTTCATTATATTATATTTTATCTGTAATACGAGATGTCACAACGCATCTGTGCGTGGCAGGATCGGTCGCATACTAACGGAACGCAATAGCCAATTCAATTATTTTAATACTCTTTAAGTCAGATATCTAAAGCTGGGACAGTTACAGTATTCACTTTTATAATCTGTTTGAAAAATAAATAATTTGATGATAATATAAGAGAAGATAAGAATTGTCAACTGAATGATTACTAAAAATACAATTCGTTTCCTATATTATAAGACAGACACTACACACGAGCAATAGTAAAACGTGTGGTACATGTGGGATTTAGTTAATTTACTTGTTCTGGTGTAGTGGTGCGAGTAGTTGCCTCAACGCCGGCGGTCGCGGTTTCGATTCCCGCTCGGGGCAGATATTTGTATTTGTGCAAATATTTGTTTCCGGTCTGGGTGTATATCCTTGTGGGTTTCCCCATCGTGCCTCGGAGAGCACGTAAAGCCGTCGGTCCCGGTTGCTATCATGGCCAATATACCAATTTAATGATCGTTACTCATGGAAGGAAATTATCTTCCAACCCGTAGTGAAGCAGCGTGGTGGATTAAGCTCCAAGGCTTCTTCTATATGGAAAAGAGGCCTTCGCTCAGCAGTGGGTTGTTTACAGGTTGATACAGTACATCTAAATCACATTACCTCAGCGTCGCAATCCTTACAGTAGCGTGCACTTCCGCTTCACCTTAATGGGCTGGACGGGGCAGAGCACGGCGCGGATCGCCTCGTCGAACACCGTCTTGAGTCCCTTCTGCGTCAGCGCTGAACACTCGAGGTACTTCACAGCTCCTATCTCCTTCGCCATGCCGAGACCCTGGAACGATTGAATATCGTTAATGTATTTATTTGTGTACGAGTTTTAATGTGGGCTGGTCCCTATGTCGCAGGACCGATGGCCACTGGAGCAGACGTGTCCTGGAGTGGAGAGCGCGTATCGGCAAACGCAGTGTGGGGCGTCCTCCGGCCACTGAACCGACGACTTACGCAAGGTCGCTGGCGGAGGCTGGATGAGGATTGCGGAAAATCGGGATATTTGGCGCGAACTTGCGGAGGCCTGTGATAGGCTGAAGCGAGGCGAAGCGATTTATTTAAGAATAACCATAGCCTACATATTATGCAATATTAAAAAAAAAGTACAGTAATAGGTACCCCGAACGTACACGATAGATGGGACTGAATAGTAATCGCGTAAGTCGAATTTTTGTAAGTCGCGATACAGTTTTGCACATATTATAGTAGACGTACGAACGCAGATTTATCCGTAGAAATTTTCATTAGAATAAAGATGTGTAATCAGTGTGACAATACGAAAAAACGTTTTACTCTTAATATATTACAGCAATGCATTTAAAACTGTCGAGTTGTCGACCACGATCTGCTGTTAGCATTATTTACTCGTTACTCAGCTCCTGCTATTAAATGGCTTTCCTCATGTCTTCGAGGACACAGGCAGGCTATTCCTACCAATGACGGTAGCTCAGATTGATGTGATGTGATTGCTGGTGTTCCTCAAAGTGGTATATTATCTTCTTTATTATTTTATCTCTTTATTAACTCAATTACATCTTCTTTAAAATGTCAGTACCACCAAATACTTTACTTTTGCCAATTATCGGCAACGGTGATGTGTGTTTGTTTAGACCTCAATGAAGTTAATTTAAAACAAACTCGATCGTTTGCTTAGATGCACGTGGCATTCGCTTCGTCTTCGGTTTAAGAAAGTATGATCATGTTTCTTATTACCGATGCCTACTTAAATGGTTACATATCCGTAAACGTAAAAACTTAAGAATTTTTTGCTTACTTTTTACTCTCTTACTCCACCTTTCTACTCCTTCTCACCTTAAATATAAGTTCACTTTCCTATCTGATTCTCATGAAAGATCATTACGGTCTATAAATAACCTATCTCTATCCATTCCTATTCATCGGTCTGGGTTTTTGTCTAATTAATTTGCTGTGTTTGCTGTTTTTTCTTGGAACATATTTACCAGTCTATCCGTAAAGCTCCTTCATGTGACTCATTTAAGATACAAGGTAAGGAGTTCTTTTTAGTCAAAATTTATCTTAATATTATAGTAGATAGATAGTATATCAATAAACACTTTAAATGTTTTTTGATCATTGTGGTCAGCTTGTTAAGTATTATGTATGTATGTATGTATTTATTTATATACATATGAATATATATTTTTTGGTTGTGTATTTATTTAATGATTTTTGCTTACTTTATTATCTTTTGTCTTTTTTGAAATTTGCTCAGTTTTCGATTTTTCAAACCTACAAACGTCCTAAGGTCTCTTGTACGTCCTAAGGTTAGGTTAGAGAATGCTTTTAGAATTAAGCTTGTTTTTTGTACAATACAATAGTGTATTGTGCAATTAAGCATTAATAAATATAAAAAACGGTATAAATAAAAAACATAATTATCTAAAGTGCTCTAAACTCGCGTAGGTCGGGATAATCGTAAGTCCGGGTAGCGTAAGTCGAGATATTACTGTATACAACTATACAGTATCAGTATCATTAGTACCTAGTCAACATAAGTAATTTTGAATGGTATTAGATTAGTTGGTGATAATAATTACTGCTTCTCTCCTATATGTCATAGGACGATAATTTATAGCCTCTTTTATCTTCCTTCCGAAAATTCTTCAAATCGGCCTAGTATCCCAATTGGTATTGTAGCTCACAGCAAATGTCAGGATGTATAATATACTTCCAAATTCCATTCTCATGAAATTTTCCATACAGATTAGTGAAAACAGGACAGTCAGTTTGACTATCAATTATAAATAAACAATGTCAAGATTTGAAACCGCAAATAAGGGTAAAGTTACAGGAAAATGCCGAATTCACTACGTTCAAATTCATGATAATTTACAAACCATATATACATTTTAACATATTTTCAATTATTAAAAAAAAAATTATTCAGCAAAATCGTTTTAATTTAAGCATTTTCTATTTCGCTTTTATATTTTATATCCATAATATCAATTATTACAATTATCTTAAGATTATTATCATAATAAATTAATTTGTTAATTCATTTAAGCTTTTTGGCTATAAATTAATTGGTTAATTCATTTAAGCTTTTTGGCTATAATACTATTCATGAAACTAATTTTAGGTTACCTGAAAAAAAACTCCTTTGGAGACATATTCAGAAGAACAACAAAATTCAATAAAATTAAATTAACATCTATTTCAGCATTTGTTAAAGTTCGGTACGTCTACCCGCATCCAAGTGTGTGAATACATCAACACAGACAAAATCGAGCGGGTCGAGAGTTTTGCTTATTTATTAGAGAAAAGTTCCATACCTGTGGATAAGTGATGGGCGCAAGTTTTTTGTCCTTGAGCTTTTCAATGGTGTCCTTGTCTTCGCGGAGATCGAGCTTCGTCCCCACGAGGATGATGGGTGTTGAAGGGCAGTGATGCCGCACTTCTGGGTACCACTGGAAGAGATAATTATAGTTTTACAGTTTAAGCACCAATGTAACTACATTACTCACTATCTATAAGGTAAATTCTATATAAACATCCTTGATCATTACCCAGCACTGGTGTCACTTTATAAACAATACTTTCATCCCTTCCATTATCTTCTAATCGTCAACGTTATAGCCAACGTGGCATCAGTCACTTTCACTTCACTTCGATATACATTCGATACACTTCGATACTTAACTGATTAGTAAAATTTTTCTCACTCTTACGTTTTAGTATATAGCTCGAATTTTTAATAATCTACGACAATGTTTTATTGCATTAATATCTTCCAAGAACGCCATGCCGACGGGTGGCTAAATCCCCAATGTTATCACCTCAGCCATTTAATTATTTATTTGAATTTTCAAAGTCAAAAGGCCGGTTCCTAGACCTAGATATGCATGTCAATTATAGTTTCGCAAGTTATGTTAAACCAGTCAACCTTAGCTTCGTTTTGCTGTATTAAAATTTTACTATTAGCTGGTATGATGTAATGAATGTATGTGTTCATTGCTTACGAAAATAATTGTGTTAAGTAAGCAATAAAATTTATATGTGAATAATACCGGCTTCTTTTGTTTAGAAGAAACACAATGGCATAGCTAGTTCATATTGGACATCAAATCATGTGCAGTGGCTTGCTTTTCGTTTTCTTTTGAATTCCTATCTTTAAAAAAAATATATAATCCTTTACCTTCGCACGAACGTTTTCGAAGGACGCCGGGTTAACGAGTGAAAAACATATGAGGAACACGTCAGTCTGTGGATAGGAGAGCGGTCGCAGTCTGTCGTAATCCTCCTGGCCCGCTGTATCCCATAGACCCAGGTTGATCGGCTTGCCATCCACCATAACATTTGCGGAGTAATTGTCAAATCTGAAATACATATAATAATAAACTTATTAAAAATAACAAAAATATGAATAGTATAATTTTAACTTTTACACTTTCGGCTAACGACTTTTACTTCTGAAAGAACGATAACGTAAATATTAACGAATCGACGATTAATCAATGATTAAAACAAAATTTGTTACCGAAATACTAATTTGCTAACATTTAATTAGGTAACATTAACAACTAAATTCTGATTGAATGGTGATTGAAGCATCTCGGCTTATTAATGTATAGTAAGACGAACAATCAGCTTACTGCTTCTACGTGACTTATTAAAATACCTATATAGTAAGGAAAGTATGGTAAAACCTAGAAGTAAATGCTTATCAACGGCAAAACATTCATATTTATGCTTAAAACTTCTTAGAATACTGTTCATATTCCATAATAATATAGCTTTGTCCCTATTCACTTTCACAACGAAGATAAAAATCACTACAAATATTACGAAACATTTTAGTAAAGTTTGTCACACAAACTTTCACTTATCAAATTACAACATCAATAATAGCGACATGCAAAATAAAATAAAAATTGGCAAAGTTTACAGGTCAATTAGAAATTATTATTAATTGATACCATTGATTTGTAAGGTCGATGACTGAAACATTTCAATGTTTAGTCGTATGTGAGTGTAGGATTTTTTTTTGTGTCATCCGCGTAGCAGATGACGCCCATCCCGGGGAGGAGACGGCCCCGCAGGACCTAGTCGTACCCGATGTCCCACAGGATCGGACCCGGAACAGATCCCTGCGGGACACCGCAGCCGACTTGCCGCCACTCGACGGACCCCGACCGGTTCTCGAAGTCTACCCTTCGATCGGAGAGGTACACCTCCAACAGCCTCCTTAGATACGGGGGCACTCCGAAATACTTCAGTGCCTCCCGTATCACCGCGTGCGGGAGACTGTTGAAGGCGTTCGCGATGTCCAACGACACCGCGACCACCACCTCTTTATTGCGTTCCGCTTCACCCGTCACGGCCCGCAGGCGCTTGAGGGCGTTGACGGTCGACCGACGTGCTCGGAACCCGAACTGGGATTCAGAAAGTCCGGGTCCCGAGCCCTTCTCCAGGTGCTGAACGAGCCGGGAGGCCACTATCATCTCCAAGGCCTTCCCGGCTTCGTTCAGCAGCACCACCGGCGAGTGTAGGATAGATTAAAGATACATATAGTTAATTGATAAAAGAAAAATAATGATCGTAGATAGCTTTGTTTTTTATAATAATATATGTTCTAGTAACTCAATCAAAATTAACAGTTGAACATCATTGACTGGACAATAAAGAGCTTTTAGATGATTTCATCGGTCTTTCCGAGATCGGTTCCAATTCTCACTTTAGCTATTGGCAGTTTATATGTTTTGAGTCGGTCACAATCGGTCATAAAAGTCGGTGCAATTATCGGACCTACAAAAGTGACACGTGGGCGAAGGCTCTATGTTTAAAACTGTTTGAAGTACGTAAATACGTGATAGAGTTTTGTTTAAAGTTAATTTAATGGTCGTAGAGTATTTTTATTAACTTATATCCGAAAGTTTGAATTGTCTAATCAGCAAGTAACTACTTTATTATTTTCCTTTAGAATCGTCCTGATGTAATCAAGGTCGTGAGGCGTAAATAGGCATTCGCTAATCGTGTAAGCGCTATGTTTGCTAAAATACCTGGACTATGCCTTGCCTGCATCTTTATTTTCCTAGCTGCTCCATTACTTCGTTATGAATAATAGAAAAAATGTACCTAACAATATGTATAAATGATTATAATAAGTTTGAACACAATTATTTAGTTTTTATTTCGAATCTGTTTTATCGATAACATACAAAAAAAATCTGAAATGGAATCATGGCTTCTTGACAAAAATATACCATTTCATTCCGCGATGCTGAAACCAGAACTGTATAAATTAATTTGTTACCACAGAGAAACATATAAGAGGTATACCACAGATCGAATACTAGCAGAAAATAATCATACTGTATTGCGTCTTCCACCCTAAGACCCGGATAATCCGACAGAAATGGTGTGGAAAGCGATCAAAACACACGTGACTAAGAAAAATGCTACATGGAAAATGGAAATTTTGATTCAATTCGTCGCGAACAAGATAAACGGCATAAGTAAACAAGAATTTAATTCGTTCTCTCAAAAAGTTAGAAATTTAGAAGAGGAATATAGAAAGAGCGATGTGATCATAGACAATTTAACCGAAGAGTATACAATACGAGTCGGTGAAAATGAATCAGAGTCGGAAGTGAAAGATTCCGATAGTAATGAATTATAGTTCTTCGGACGATGAAGCTTCTTTAAGACTAGATTTGGAGTCATAAAGTATATAAGTAGGTTACAAAAATTAAATATTTTTTCTAATAATTTATCTACTTCTTTCACTATCCTAACTCTTAGCTAATAATCAGGAATATATTAGAATAAATAAATAAAAAAGAACTATAAATAATAATCTATATACCATTAGTCTTTTCGAACTCTTCTAGTCTACTATAAACATCCATGTCTCTAATAATACTACATTTTTAACAATATTTCGGATCTGTATCATAGTACTGGACTTATAAATAACATGCATTAAATATTGCATTGTAAATCAGTAAAAAAAAAGCAAATAATTCCTTATTATGTGTTTACGACAAAACTCGTGTGTATCTGTTTAGAAAAGATTATGTTGTACCGTATTCTGCTAATATTATATCATATGCTATCTTGTACAGCTGTACACAACTTGTAACGCTGTACGCAAGTCGAAGTCGGCGTATGTTCAAACCGGTCATAGACATTGTTACAAATAATAATTGTACGTATTATTGTTTAACTATTTAGATATTATCTACTCATTTAAGTTTATAAAATTCAATTAGGTTCACAATGCTTTGCCGATTTGTATGTATATATAATTATTCTTATACTTCATTCTCATATAAATCTCCCACTGTTGGCTTACTGAGCAAAAAAATTTTATTAAAGATTAGGTCTATAATTCATTTGGATCTTGATCCACCAAACTGTTCTATTGCCATTCAGCGGGAACCTATCTCAGAATTTATCTCGAAACACGCAGTTTTCCCTCAACTTTTTATATTCTTCTTCACCATCGAGAACAAGATGAATTTCAAACAAATTTTAAGAATTCAAAATTTATTGATACTACACTAGACTAAAACCCGTGACCATTCAGTTAAGATGATTCCGATATTCTATTGACTTCATTCGCGACTTCGTAATTTTCATAAGCAATGGACCTCAATAAATAAAATTAATTATTCAATACTTCCGTTATGACTAAGGTTTCTCCGAGCACCAGGTGTCGCAGTTCTCAGTAATACTCGACACAGGATTGCAATTTCAAGGCGATTTGGACCAAGAAATGGTATTCATATTTTTTATCACTAGTTTTATCAAGAAAATAGCTCTGTTATCTGAATTTACACTATATATTCTTAATAAAATTATTAAAATATGTTTTTAATTAGGTTTTAATATTTTTTACTATTCATATTTTCTTGTAAGTTGGCTTTCATGTATATAAAGCATATTGTCACTTTCATCATAAGTTGACACATATACATATTTTGTAACTTCTTTATTACGAGTATTAATTAAGATTGCCTGTCATTCTGATCGGCTTTCTTGAATTCCAATACTCTTGAATCGTCTAACATCTCGAAGTAGTCGACAATATATAATTTTTTATTGGATTTTATATAACTTAGTGATAATAATTTATTGATAAATAATAATTATTATAAAGTGTATTATTTTTATTAATTTGTATACGAATCACGCGGTTTTAGCTAATCTCGTTTAATTACCACAGTAATCTAATTTGGTGGTTACTGTTTATTTCATACTTTTTTTATATATACTCGTATATAAAAATGAAGGCAGCTTAAATAATGATCAGACAAAACCACCAGATGGTTAACGATTGATCATCTCCGAGCTAATTAGCGAGAAATAACAAAAAAATCCGCATATTTTTTTACCAACTTTTTTAATCTAAGTTTTTTCTTAAAACATGTGGCCCTGTCAAAAGTTAGTTGCAAGAATTAATTTATAAGGATTCAGTCACAACGCTTAGGTACAGACTTTGCAATGTTTAGGCGGACCTTACAACACACGTTTATTTTGTTACTAGGACGCAACCGCTATTACAATTGTAACACATTTGTATATCAGTGGCCAATCCTTGGTAACATAATGGACAATTCTGTAAAATTTTGTAAAGTATATTACAAAGCGGTATTAGGGAATTTGACACCGTTGAATCGCCACAAATTCTTTTTGAGTAGGATATTTTGTGTCTCATTTAATATATTAAAATAACATATAACAATACTTACACTGTTGGTATGTACTCCCCGGGGAAGGCGTTTGTCGTGTAACTAATGAGCAGGCACGTTTTACCGACGGCACTGTAAACAAAGAAAACTTTATTGTAAAATTTGAATTTAGCTTCATTTTAGCTTTAAAATTATAAACATAAGTAATTAATTTTTTTTTTGATTCATCCTGCTGGTGTAATGAATGTTGACCTTTAATGGTAGAATGGAAAAATCCATCACAACGTCAGCCGTCGGATGTCCACTGCTGAACGTAGGCTTCCCCCATCATCTAACGAGGGGTTTTGCCAATACTCGACACGTTTGGTAGGCAGGTTGGATAATATGATCTAGCAGATTTACGCCGAGTTGCACGAAACAAATTTAAAATTTAAGTGTTTATTAAACTAATTTAATCACAAGAATCGTGATTATCTGTTGCACAAAACGTACATCTGATTAAGATAACAAAAAAAATTAGTTTAATTAAAGACCTATCTAACGGATGATTAATTCCAACAGCTTTAAATTAATCATGAGATCAACTAATTTTAAGATTAATTGCAACTTAACTAACGGAAAATTAGCGACGGTTTCGTGCAACTCGCCGTTAAAGATGAAACGGAAAAAGATAAACTTTTCACAAATATTTACGTAATTATTTTTACATATTATGTCAAACACTAAAGCGTATTTTCACAAAAATATGCTTAGCACGAATCCGGCTGACATGAAAAATAAACATTACTTATGCAAACCCTAGTCAAGAAATTAGAAACGCTAATACGACAGAGTTCTGCTATCGAAATATAAATTAACGATGTGGATAAAGTATTTTAATTTAACTTGTGAAAGCATGTCAATTACAAGAGTACATAAGCATTTATTAATTCACAAAAGTAACAAAAAATCATAAATAAATATTAAAAAATGTGAATTAAATTTAAAATTTAAATATTTTCAATAACAGAAATCAATAAAAAAATTTAAACATCATCATCAAAATAACTATATAATAAATTTAAATTTACAACGTATTGTTAAAAAAAAAATACAAATAAGGAATTCATCGTTTAATTACTTATTAAGGTTATTATTTCTATTAAAAATTCCGATTCGTGAATGACAAATAAAGTTTACATATTTTATATTGCAAATTCGGTATTTCCTTTCGTCGTAAATTAGTCAACATGTAAAAACTGTTTGCAAAGTACAATTCGATTTAATTAAACATATTCCTTTCATGGCATTTATTACGCAAACAGAATAGATAAATTTCGATTATATTAAGCTTCCTGCTTAAGCGGATAAGGAGGCAAAATATTATTTAAATATTTATCAAATGGTATAATTTATGCAGTAAACAAATTATTTTAGGAGAAATCCCTTGTAGATGATAGCAAAGAAAATTAATTATTAGATGTTTCAAATTTCAAACTTCTTCGCGATTACTTAAACACTTATACTTAACATAGTGTAATAAGCAAATACAGTAAAATTAAATACTCTTTTAGCTTAAACATAATTGGATAAAAGTTCCATAATATCGCGAGATACAATGTAGTAACTAGGACGACCTAAAAAAAAGTAAGGCTTGAGCACGCTCGTGCACCCTTCATTGTAAAGATTTACGATGAATAATGTTTTCAACATAGCCACAGACATTAAGTTTATAAACTGGTATAAATTTTACAAATACTTAACTAAGGTTTATAAACTGGTATAAATTTTACAAATACTTAACTAAGGTTTATAAACTGGTATAAATTTTACAAATACTTAACTAAGGTTTATAAACTGGTATAAATTTTACAAATACTTAACTAAGGTTTATAAACTGGTATAAATTTTACAAATACTTAACTTTGGCCATTACATCAGATACTTTATCCTGTTAACTTCTTTTTAGTAGGTTCAGGGCCAGTTTCACCACTTGCTATTATGTTCCGGATAACCTAACTAGCACTTATTTTGACAGATAATCCATACAATTACCTGTCAAAAAAGTGCCAGTTAGGTTAGCCGTATCTTAATAGCAAGTGGTGAAACTGGGTCTCAGTTATAAGTTGACCAAAATGTATAATTACTATGCACTTTAGATTCAAAAAGCATTTCTTAGTTCACTATTTTTTTAAAATTCTTATTTTAAACTTGAAACCACTTGGTCTAATAATGGAATAAATGCAAAATAGAACGAAAAACTCTAATTTATTTTGCATATAAACGCAGATATAGCCCTATGTTCTATCCTAATGATTCCTATGTTATTTCCATATTTTTTTTAATAAAATTACAATAAAACTTAAATTATTAGTTAATTTAATTAGTAGAAATAAAATAATAAAATTGAACATACAAAAACAACGGTTAATAGCAGGATAATTAAAAAAATATTTGAAAATTTATTCAGCACTCTGATTCACGTTATATAATTAGTTATTATTGTACCTAATTAAAATATATACCTATATAGAAAAGTCGCTTCGTTTGCTGAAGTTCTTATAATTATTTTTGTATGTAAAAAACAGGTTAACTGCATGTGTTAAGTGTTGAGAATATTTTTAAAAAATATGTTAAGTTTGGTTTGTTGGTTAAAAGCATTACTGTACACATTTTGTTAAAAAAAGGAAATATTTTAATGTATTGCGAACGCTTATATAAAAGACGAACAAGTGACGCATTGCAGACAAGACCTTTGAGGTCCATGATTACGAGTTAATCTCAAACTCGAATTTTATAGGAACTAAACGGATTATTTATTTAGATAATAGGGATTTTAAGACCTTTGAAAGAATCAATTTCACGACATATAAATCTAACAGCTCATGCATACCTCCTAATGTGTGGAAATACTTTATGGGTTTTTGGTGGTTCTATACTTTAAACTAAGTCTATGAACTTCTCCAGAAAATATCTTTAAAATTAGTTAATTTAGATTGTCGTAGTAATTAATTTTTGCTCGATGACAAAATAATAAAAATATAAAAAACAATGAATAATTAAAATTCTTTGATGCATTAGAAACAAAAATGCTGCATTATGAATTATTTTCAACAGAATCGACACTATTTTTGCAATCAATTCTAGATATAGAAATTGAAAATGAAATATTCAGTTTATGTAGATGTGCAACTCTTAGACTGAATCCACAAAAATAATAATACGGTGGCCAAATTCTTATGAAAGTACTTCTAAAAATTGATTTCCTGTTAAAGAACTAAAGGTGTTTTTTTGGGTAAAGTTTAATCAAATTACATGTATGTATTTTAATGACATTCTTAATGATAGCATTGGTACTTATAAGTACTATAGTAAAATTGTTATTGTATGAGATAATAACAATTTTCACAGGTTTCTTAAGTTTAGTAAAAAAATCTTAACAATATTATGGCACATATTTATTAACTAATATAAATATTTGATAATATTGTAGTAGTAGTGTCATAATAAAGTAACAACAATTAGTCAAATACAATAATCCTTAAAATCATATCCGAAGTTAACGAATGAATTCAATCGTCATCACATATCCAAACGTCTGGAGGTCATAGTGCAGTTTCAATCAGTCGCTTGATATTATGACGTACGGTGGGCAAAACAGCACACACATTATAATGTATTATAGCTCTTACGTTTGTGATGATAAAAGAGAGAAGTGATATAAGCCTAGTGTACATTCAACCCTCGTATCGCGACGAGTACGACATCCTGTCAGATATTCCAATTAGGACTGGCTGGAGTGTTAAGCACTTTCATATAGAAGTATTTTAATAAAGAGCTTTGAATAGATGTATTTAGTTTATTAAGAGATAATGAGCGTATGTCGGACTTTTAGAATATCATTTTATAACGATGTTATAATATTATTTTTTATTTTTTAAATGTGTCACTACACACATGTTTTTTTTTAAACCTATTTCTTGTAGTTTTATTGCATTCAATGAGAAATTTCTGTAGAAAATCGTTAAGTAAGTGTACAAATCCGCTAAAACATTTTTTATGTTAATATTTAATAATTCAAGAAATTCTAATTAATATTATTAAAACAACGTCTTTTTTTTTGTTTCTTATTTGATTAGACATTGTAAGCACAGGACTAGCTATACCTATACTATATAATAATAAATTAAAAAAAAACTCTTATTCAAAACTTTTTTTTTTCATAGAAAGCCTGTTTACTGACGACGGTTAGGTATATCCACCGTAACAGTTATCATAGACGCTAGTATAACACCGCATTGTTTGTTTAGTAGAAATATAAGTTAAAAAGCAACACCGGATAAAGTATAAATACAAGTGAATGTTTTAATTATATATATATACATAAAACAAAATCTATTATTTTGTAAAAAATTATAACTCAAGTTATCAAGCAGTTAGTTAATGCATTACGAATTCGTGGAACTCTGACGTCAGTCGAATCCATTACTTAGTTAAACGATGCTTGGTCATCGTTGGGGTGAAGACTATTTTTCAACTACTATGCTACTATTTTGCGATTAGGAAAGACTATTAAATAAAATCCACTTATTGCAACAATCCGTCTACAGTTCATAACAGAGAAACACGAGGTTATATTTCAACCAGTTGTCCTGTGATATCAGTGTCAATCTAAATAGTAATTTGGCACACTTTCAGAACCCAATAGAACTAAATTTTATATACCTGGTAAAAAAACAAGTACAAGTATTTTATTGGTCACCAAAAGCTAATAACTTAAAAATGTTTGGCGCGGTGGTCACGATAACTGGATGTTGGTCTGGCGAGCACGAGTTCGATCCCCGGTGTTTTCGGACCACCTATAGGTACAGGATTCCTATCCTACTGGCGGGGTCACCGAAAATTAAACGTTACAAAAAATGGACGAAATAATATTAAAATTTTCGGTTTATCGATAATACGAGTACCATTTGACGTGAAATTGCCTCGTATATTTTTATCATCAACCCTAATAAAATTACTCAAGAATAAGGTCGGGACTATTCTCTGCCAGTCACCGCATGACTTGATATTTCAGTAGTCTTTTCAATTATTGAATTTTAGCAAAATAATAAACGTACTAGTTTTCAAAACATAGTATAATTATTACTTTTCCTAATAATATATGTACATATACTGGTTAATGCTGTGATAAATTTAGAGTAGTTACTTATTAAAGCCGAAGTGCATATACATATATGTATAATAACTAACCATAATAAAATAAACCATCTGTATATGTCCCATTACACTGGGCAAACGCTTATATTGAGGAGAAGGATTGGTGCTTAATCGCTCAGCGATTCTATATTTCTACATAAAATAATTATTTCTTAAAAAGAATACATAATCATCAACTTTCACTTTCTCGTTATCATCAAACTACTAATGAAAACCATTTTTAATGTTACTAACCATTTTAACAGATAACTAAAGAAAGATACATTTGTTATCTCGAAATCATTACGCACCTTACGACAAGTCGTGTCAAATGAGTAATAAATCAGTATTTTTTAAAAGTATATATCGCACCTTTAATAAAACAAAGATGTAACTCAAAATTTGTGGATTTGGAGATTTTACAATAAAACGCGTCTTCGTCGCGTAAAGAATAGGTAGACTTCGACTCCGGCGTTTTAACTATAATATTATGGAGAAAGATTTTTCTCTTTCAATCTCTTTTCAATTAACAGGAACTGACAAGTCAGTTCTTATAAAGTGGCGTGATTCAGGGATGCACCGGCAGTGAGCGGAGATTGAAGTGCTGTGGTTTTGAGTAACATCAAATAATTCGGTATTGGATTAAAAGGAAAGTATGGAATATTTTATTATTTAAAAATAAAAAGATGATTTTTTGTTATACTTCATTCTCTTAGAAAATGCGTTTGATGATGATGTGTAACATTTGGATTTACTTCGGTTACTACCTAAAATATTGTTCGTCTAATAAGTAATTTTTGCCATAAAAAGATTTAAGTCGGCATTTTTTTTTTCGTCACCATTTTACAGCTATTATAGATTTTAACACAGTGTTTTTTCTATTATTATATAAATCTCTATAGTTTAAACTAATTATATCAATAGTAAAAGTCATGAAGAGCTTTACAAATAATCGGTAATTTTTAATCAAACACAATGCGGAAAAAGTGCTAAACTTCAAACGTCAATTCCCACAAATTGTAATTTTTGAGTTACATCTTTGTTTTATTAAGGGTGCGATATATAGCAGTCATCGACATTATAAGAAGATTTACAACAATGGTTGACTCACTGAGTCACTGTACACAGGTAAGCTAGATTGGATAATCTTTTTTTAATATTTAAAGGCGGGTGAGATTCTTTGTTTCAACATAAGAATCTTGAGATATATATATATATATATATATATATATATATATATATATATATATATATATATATATATATATCGCACCTTTAATAAAACAAAGATGTAACTCAAAATTTGTGGATTTGGAGATTTTACAATAAAACGTGTTCTCGTCGCGTAAAGAATAGGTAGACTTCGACTCCGGCGTTTTAACTATAATATGGAGAAAGATTTTTCTCTTTCAATCTCTTTTCAATTAACAGGAACTGACAAGTCAGTTCTTATAAAGTGGCGTGATTCAGGGATGCACCGGCAGTGAGCGGAGATTGAAGTGCTGTGGTTTTGAGTAACATCAAATAATTCGGTATTGGATTAAAAGGAAAGTATGGAATATTTTATTATTTAAAAATAAAAAGATGATTTTTTGTTATACTTCATTCTCTTAGAAAATGCGTTTGATGATGATGTGTAACATTTGGATTTACTTCGGTTACTACCTAAAATATTGTTCGTCTAATAAGTAATTTTTGCCATAAAGAGATTTAAGTCGGCATTTTTTTTTTCGTCACCATTTTACAGCTATTATAGATTTTAACACAGTGTTTTTTCTATTATTATATAAATCTCTATAGTTTAAACTAATTATATCAATAGTAAAAGTCATGAAGAGCTTTACAAATAATCGGTAATTTTTAATCAAACACAATGCGGAAAAAGTGCTAAACTTCAAACCGCACCCTTAATAAAACAAAGATGTAACTCAAAAATTACAACTTGTGGGAATTAACGTTTGAAGTTTAGCACTTTTTCCGCATTGTGTTTGATTAAAAATTACCGATTATTTGTAAAGCTCTTCATGACTTTTACTATTGATATAATTAGTTTAAACTATAGAGATTTATATAATAATAGAAAAAACACTGTGTTAAAATCTATAATAGCTGTAAAATGGTGACGAAAAAAAAAATGCCGACTTAAATCTCTTTATGGCAAAAATTACTTATTAGACGAACAATATTTTAGGTAGTAACCGAAGTAAATCCAAATGTTACACATCATCATCAAACGCATTTTCTAAGAGAATGAAGTATAACAAAAAATCATCTTTTTATTTTTAAATAATAAAATATTCCATACTTTCCTTTTAATCCAATACCGAATTATTTGATGTTACTCAAAACCACAGCACTTCAATCTCCGCTCACTGCCGGTGCATCCCTGAATCACGCCACTTTATAAGAACTGACTTGTCAGTTCCTGTTAATTGAAAAGAGATTGAAAGAGAAAAATCTTTCTCCATATTATAGTTAAAACGCCGGAGTCGAAGTCTACCTATTCTTTACGCGACGAAGACGCGTTTTATTGTAAAATCTCCAAATCCACAAATTTTGAGTTACATCTTTGTTTTATTAAAGGTGCGAAACGTTAATTCCCACAAGTTGTAATTTTTGAGTTACATCTTTGTTTTATTAAGGGTGCGATATATAGAGTTAGTATCGTTTAAAAATTCTTGCTTTTCTTTGAGTTGGAAAGCCCGATTTTCCAACAAGCTTATAGGCTATAATACATCACACCGCGAAACAAGGAAATGGAATACTAGTGGTAAAGTGGAATAACATAAATAGTTTAGTTATCTTACAAAAATTATATTAATATCGCTCTTTGCACTACGATTTACCGTTTTTTAACAATTCAATTACGATTCAAAGCCGCATTAAAATAGTCTTTTTGCTTCTCGAACTGAGAATATGATTTATAGTAAGATCCATAATACTTTTGCGACTCTAAACCACATAGTCATACGAGTAGAGACTATTTTACTTTGACATTGTTCTAGATAACTCCGGAAATGTCCGATGTGTTAAAAATTTTAATACATCCGTGATCCGAAATTCGCATATTCAATAGCTATTAAACGAATCAACCGTTAAACGGTTACTTGGTATAGTCTATTTGTTTATTATGTTAATAATATCCTACTACAAGAAGAGTTTCTGAATATCCTACCTTAGTGATGGGCACAATGAGAGAATTTAATGCCGAGATAAATAAAAAAAATAAGAGAGAAAAATAAAGATTCCTTATACCGAAATCTTGGGATTGACATCATTTTAATATTGAAGATTTTACAAACAATAACACAACTATAAGTATTACGTCGAGCAAAGAATAGCTAGTGAATAGAACACGTAAATCGGATAAGCCTCGTGCTTCGCAGTAAATAAAAATATCATAAAGAGACCTGCATGTTGCGGAAAAGATTCTGAGACATGACTATATGTATGTATATTCAAAGAGCGGTAGTGGAGCAACGCGGCCAATTAAGCTACAGCCCTTCTACTTCATAGAAGAAAAGGTCTAAAGACCTCTCATATTATACTCGTATATACGGCCTAAAACTTATAGTAGTGGCGAAATAGTATCAATAAATTTCGACACGTGTGAAATCACAACGGATTTCTAGTGTTTAATTAAGTTTTAATTAATTGATGTACAACTAAATCGTGTATTTGATTATTATGAATAGATAATTAATTATCAATAAAAACATTCCAGGAAAATTTTACTCTTTCAATGTTATAAAAGTGAAAATTGGGATGAATGTTTGTAGGCGGATATCCAGAATAACTACGTGTTATTCTGGCAACTTTTTATATTGTATCATTGTATGAAGCGTTTATTTATAGCGTAATGTTACAGTCCTGAATGTAAACCGACTCTTAATGGTTTCAAGGTGATTCCGTGACATAGTTCATGATCATACAAACTTTATACATCAATCACTCGTGTGTAGCTTCATTCGTGTCGACTTGGATTTTTAATTTTAAATTATATTGCAAGTTATACTGTTCCTCTATGTTATTTATACTATGAGTAAAATTTCGAAATTGGATTAGTTAACGTACGCAGTAAGAACAATATTTACGGTAACAAAAGGTAATTATTTTATATTTAAAGTATTATTTGCGGGATAATAATAAAAAGAATGTAAAAATAATGTAAATTTTATTATTTTTGAACATAAAATAAGCATTGAGTAACAAAACAATATACAATCTGGTCACGAAATCTCATATTCCTAGAAACGAAACATTCAACAATTATTGTATAAAACATTGAGATATTGTGATATGTAATCATGACGAGCTTTCAAGAATAGGAACTTGCGAGCGAGACGAATACATTGTTTAGAATGAGACAAAAGATATTACAAAATTCGTCGCGAAACCACCGCGGGAGAGTTACGCGTTCGTTAAAAATAACCGACCAGCGTAAAACTATTAAAAGCGTATCGCACCTTTAATAAAACAAAGATGTAACTCAAAATTTGTGGATTTGGAGATTTTACAATAAAACGCGTCTTCGTCGCGTAAAGAATAGGTAGACTTCGACTCCGGCGTTTTAACTATAATATGGAGAAAGATTTTTCTCTTTCAATCTCTTTTCAATTAACAGGAACTGACAAGTCAGTTCTTATAAAGTGGCGTGATTCAGGGATGCACCGGCAGTGAGCGGAGATTGAAGTGCTGTGGTTTTGAGTAACATCAAATAATTCGGTATTGGATTAAAAGGAAAGTATGGAATATTTTATTATTTAAAAATAAAAAGATGATTTTTTGTTATACTTCATTCTCTTAGAAAATGCGTTTGATGATGATGTGTAACATTTGGATTTACTTCGGTTACTACCTAAAATATTGTTCGTCTAATAAGTAATTTTTGCCATAAAGAGATTTAAGTCGGCATTTTTTTTTTCGTCACCATTTTACAGCTATTATAGATTTTAACACAGTGTTTTTTCTATTATTATATAAATCTCTATAGTTTAAACTAATTATATCAATAGTAAAAGTCATGAAGAGCTTTACAAATAATCGGTAATTTTTAATCAAACACAATGCGGAAAAAGTGCTAAACTTCAAACGTTAATTCCCACAAGTTGTAATTTTTGAGTTACATCTTTGTTTTATTAAGGGTGCGGTATGTTGTCATTCATTGTAACGTTACGGTGACACAAATACAACGAAATTGAAAATGCACAAGATTCTTATAGATTTTAATCCATAATATAATAAAACTGAAGCGTTAGCTATTTGTTTCTTTGTCCTTTTTTCGTTATAGTCAAAGAATTTAGCCTGATATATCAACACGATTTTAGAGGATTAAAGGGATATGTATATCAAATACATAAACCGAGATCGACTGGAGAATGTGTGCGTTGAATTGAAAAATAGTTCGAACAAAACGTAAACCGAACGTAAGTCAAGACAAGACTGACACTGAAAGGCAGACACTGACCGCAGTAGTCTCAAAATTTATAATATCAGATGCGCGATTCTGTTTTTAAAATCATGTTATAAGAGCATTTTATTGGTTACCTTTGAAGTGTTTTGGTGATCTAATAATGTGGTGTCATAACGACGACATAATGCCAATATGAATCTTTTAAAGACTACTTAAGGTAATCTGTCAAAAGCGCCCATTATGATGTCATGATCGACCATTGATTTACTATTATGAAACGATTGTAAAAGCACAATCTTCACTTAGACTTTTTAAAGAGAATATCTTTATGCCTTAGAAATATCATTGAGAAATATCACAGATATGAATGTTAGATATTTAAAGCGGGTTAAATAGCTTCGAGGGTCATCTAGTTTTACAATACGTATAAAATATTATAAGGAAATCTTTTATAAAATATCTTTCCAAACAGAGGTTATTGTTTAGCGTGATTGCATCTAACCTGAATCTCTGTGACGTTAATACATGCTAAGAGGGTTACAGATAATGTGAAGCAACATAATAAGAGTAAAACATTTCCAAGAGTTCTCAGTGACCTATTTCGCCCCTCGAATGATCGCAAACACATTTTAATTCCCTAATCTTTGATTATGATGTTAAAAATTTAATCAGGGTTAAATGATGTTTATTAAAATATTAAATAAGATTTCTATATACTTATAACTTTTCTATTTCCATCCTCATCTTAACTCCTAGTCAGCAACGTATTTCAGGCTTCACTGGGGTTCTAGGTGTTTTATGAGCGGTAGTTTCTTCGTCCGCAAGTTATAGTGATACCGTATTCTAAATTACTTTTTAATACATGCGAACATAATACTATCGTATTATATAGTACACTATTACAAATAAGAAAAGGAAACTATTTTAAAATAACTTTATGACAAAGGTCATAATGTACATATTAAATTAAAAATGTCTATTTAAAGATTCTGTGAAGGAAATATATTTATAATATTCCATGTCAATTTATATCATTTGGACCGTATTCCAATACTCGATAGAAAAAATAACAGAACTTATATTGTCTTTGTTTCGACGCTTTGTGTAACCGTTTTGACTCGCTGGACGTAATCTTAGCTACGGATCAGTAACTTAGATTAATTGCAAGATAAACAGTAACAATACTGAGTATCAAAACCTCGGTAAGTGTCTAGTGAAACAACGACAAACAACGTTTTTATTGCTCGAACGTAGCAAAATCAAAAAATTAGATATATTTTTTATCATATTTCGCAATAAATGGAATTCAAAACAATCAAGTTGCATGTATTACAACGGGCGGCCTGTTGCTAACACAGCGATCTCTTTCAGGCAACATAAACAGAGGACTAGCTTAAAAAGTAATAATAGGTTTCAATACATATATACTATATATACAGGTATATATGACAATACTCAACGTCAATCCCAAGATTATAGAACCTTTTTTAGTTCACTGGACGATGTTAATTCGACGCTATTACGTGAAAGTTGTGTCCTCCTCCAGCCAGCTGAAAAAATATTTACATCCGTCGATAGCAGTAGACAATATAGTGTAATACTCGCGATAGGAACAACACTATTCTACTCGTCATATTGTTCTAGTTCCGAATCTTTGTGGATCCGTTTTGATTCAGTGGACGTCATCACAAGTAAGGATCAGTATATTTCTTGTTTCGACCGACATTTGTTTGATAACATCTTGTAACGGTCGGCTGACAATTTACGACTTCAGCTACAGATACAGTTAGATGTTGAGTTTAAGATTTGAGATTAGCAACATAATTATAAAAAATAAAGAAAAAAATATTATAAAAAATATTAAAATATTTTTATAATGTAAATCGATCTATGCAACACAAAGAAATAATAAAAAACTGTTACAATAGGCGCAATAATGAAATATAGTTTTTAGTAATTAAGCAGTCATGTCATGTGTATTTAGACGTTGTTTTATAAAAATTAACACAATAGCTAATATGTTATCCTCAATATTTAGAATTTTCAAGTCGAAACGTAATAGGTTATTTGTTAAAGGTTACCGTAATCTCCATTTATATAAATTCCTCGAGAGCAGGTTGAAGCACAGCATATTATCGTAAATATTAACGAAACTGCGTATAACATTATGCGTCTTGTACTTAGACCTTGACTTGACTTTGTAACTTTGCCCTTAAAATAGAAAAGTGATCTCACAAATCTTAATCATTTATTGGTAATGGAAAAATATATCTCGTTCCATTTATCGTTAACTTTTTATTTTAAATTAATGCTGTGCTTTAAAAAAATTGAAAAATTAGAAATAAAAAGAAAAAAAACACGCAACTGTAAAGTAGGTACCATTTTATTTGTCTCAAATAGGAAACTATACAAGGAAACATATATTTCAATGTTTTGTAGAACAAAACATATTTTATAGTTAGTTAAAATAATTTAGAGACGTCACTACGTTAGGATAACATTCTATTAATGTTCATTATATTGTTTACAGTTTCCGCTTTCCTACGTCACTACACTTTTTTTTATTTCATATAACTGGTACACGCGTAGAGCGATACAAAATGAATCTTAATTGCTCTATTTCTCTTGAGAATCCTTCACTCAAAAACACATATCCAACGCATCTTTGACTTCGCTAACATCCATATATCATATAGTTAAGTGTACACTGTTTTATGTTATAATAACTATTTACCCGACTGCGACAGAAGGAGGGTTATGTTTTTCGAGTGTATGTATGTATGTATGTATGTATGTACGTATGTATGTATGTATGTATGTCCATTTCTTTGGCACGCCCTACAGCCCAAACGGCTGGACGGTTTTTGACACATGAGGTGTCGTTGAATTTGTCTAAATTGTAGTGTTGACATAGGCTATATAAATTTTCAAAATGGCGCCCGCAAATGGCGGAATGAGGGGGGGGGGAGTTGAATTTTTTTTCTTACTGTAGCAATATGGGTATCAAATGAAAGCTAGTAAATTGTTTTATTCTTTTTAGTTTATAATAAGAGTATTTTACGCAGTCGGGTTTTTTGATTTTTTAAATTAAGCATACTTGTTTATCTGTAATAGTACAGCATTTAAGACATTTATTTTAATAATTTCTTGTCCTAGTAAAGCCTTTTTTAATTCTAAGATTAACAATTTACTCAACTTATTAGGTAGATATATGAATGCAAACGCAAGTAATATTTTGTCTTACCGTCATCGACCTTTACCTTCATCATCGCTTTAATAAACTAAATCAACAGAGAATACCTAATCTTCCCATCTGGACTAAACGATTAATATCCATCCGATAATTGACCCTGAAGTAAACCTAATTCTGTATCTGTTTGAATATCGTAAAATAGAATGAAAACAAATATGAGTTTGTTAATATATTTTCATTCCCACTTTACAAGAGAAGTATTACGGAAATATCAATTTTGATTAGAATTTCAGCGTGATGTTAAGAAACAAAGTCTATGAAAGTATAATAATGTTTACAAAAAGGAAAGCAGAATTTTGTAAATGTGTACCTACATGTGGAGGGTAATGTGAAACACTACATATTTAAAAAAGTCGTTAACCATTTGAAATGAAAATAAAATATTTAATGAAATATTATTATTATTAATTCAGATGGGAGTTATTTACTTTAAAATACAATCTTGGTTAAATTAATGAATGTTAATGTAAGTTTTTAAGTATCTTCGTTTTAGTTTGCAATCTTTTGAAGAAACCCTTTTCTTGTAATTTTCTACAAAAGGTGATAAGGTACTCTCACAAGATATTTCATCTAATTTTAGCATTGTAAGTTAATAAACGTTTACAGGTTTAATTAACCAAAGATAAAAAGATATCGTGAAATAAGGAAGACTCTCATTAAAATGCAAGGATTCCGGGTAATCTTAAAGGATTAATTAAACGAGTTAAAATCGTTTTAGCCGTAAGCGGAATTCAGATCTTTTGAAACTTTTATTTCATTTAAATGATTTTTTAAAAAGATTTTGTATAATGTCAAACTTACATTTTAAAATGGTTTTAGAATGAATTATTTAAGACGTGTGTGAAGTGTTAATTCTGATATAAAAAATTTAACTTTTATTTTTTATATTTTAAACCAAGTAAAGAAGTTAATACGCTTTATTAACAGTTGCTTTTAACAAATTAACGGTTGAGTTGTAGTAACAAAAATTGCGTAGTTTATGGCTTCTGCAATTTATATGCGAAAAACGCCTTAATAACACACTGGTTGTTTGAGGTAGCCCATTTGCCGAAACTGTCGTCTTAACAAGTCTAAAGCACCATTATAAAAATAAAATAAAAAACAGTACAATATTCATATTAATAGTGACACACCAGAATTTGCAGTGAAGTTCCTCCTTTCTACTATCCTTATAGGAGAAACTCTGGGGTACTTTACATGCTGTTTTAGTTCAGTTCAGTATATTGGTACAGATTTAATTATTACGTTTCTGACATAGATTTTCTTAAAGACAGCGTTTTCAATATTACTTTTTTATCTGGCCCAATACTCCTTTAATGTCGCCGAGACTATTTTTTTTAATTGACCAAAATTTTACAAGCAAAATTCATGAAATAAAATCAGTATGAATATTAAAAGTAGGTACCTACCTATATTTTTTTTCTTTTTGATGTAATTTGGTGGATTAGAAAAGAAACATTTGCCTAGCTTATAGGACATACAAGTATAGGTTGTTTTCGTTTAGTTTAATTCAATTTTTTCCTACGCTATAAGTACTTTAACAGCAAATATTATTTAAGTCTACATTATTTACATTAAACGAAGATAATTACGAAGTGAATAATTTGTTATTGCCCATTTAAACGCAACTTTTACGTATTCCGCTCAAAAATAACTGTTTACTGCAATCAGAATTAACGCAACAAGGAAGAATCGACACACCCATTTGCAAAAATTTTATTTACTTATATATTTTCCTCTTATACCACCTAACCACCTACTAGGTACCTAGTACCTACGTACGTTGTTTTATATATAGAAATTTAATTTTTATATACATAATATATTTTTTCAGTCAGTGACCGTAATAATACGGTTCAGTTAAATAAATGACCGTTATAAAAGTTATTTCAAACGTATATAAATTTGAAATATTTATTAAAATAATATAATTAAATTTACATTACACACACATAGAATTTAAACACACAAATCGCAAATCGAAATAGAAAATGTTTATTAAAATAACCTATATTTCAATTTCAGTTCTTGGAAGTATATATATACCTCAACCAATAACTATTTCTAGTTTTATTTTTCACAAAGTCTTTGTATCCTACCACACGGTTCTATCGAGACGGATCGATTCACGGGATCGGTACTAGACTTGTTTGTATTGTTCCAAGTTCGTTATTTTTCACTCGTTGCAAAACAATGAACATGTCATCTCGACGTGCAGTAATTATTATCGAATATGCAGAATTGAAATTTTTATTCATATACATAAATGTACCGAGCACATGAGTTTTGATACTAAACTATTTTTTTACGGTTCAAATTTATATTCTAATAATAGCCACACAAATAAGAATTGAATTGAAGTTATATGCAAGATAATGTAAATAATGATTAATAATTGAAAAAGATAAAATATCATGTATTTTTACAATTATCTTTCAATAAAGCGGTTTAGCTCACACATAGTAAAAGTTTTCAAAGTCTATTTATTATTTTAAAGAGATAAGTTTAAGAGAGTAAGTATAGTTTCAATGTATGTAATGTGATATGTCTTTCTTTAAACGAAAATAATTCTTAATTATTCAGCTTTGATAAAACAATAAGTAAAAAAGGAATAAATTCAATTATTTTATTAAATTTCTTTCATTTAAAGGAACGTAATCCAATCCAGAAGGAATGTCTTCCTATAGCGACCGCGTGTAATTGTAATGCCATTCAACTGTACTCGAATGAGTAATGAACGTATGCGTCATATGCGTTCCCATGAACGTCGCTAGTGACGCGCTGACTCGATTGGATTCCTTCCATTTGATCGATTCTTCGATATTGGACACGATTTAATAATAATAAATCTATATTTTTCAAGTAACTTGACTAAAGCATGTATACAATTATACAATACAGTTGTTATAAGCAAATTAAAAAAAAACATTTATCAATAATCAATCAAAATAAAAAATTAATATAAATAGAATACATAAAATAAAATTAAACCGAACTGAACTGATATGTTAAAAATATAAAATTAAATCATAATATAAAGTTGAGTCAGTTTTACATTCATTAAAAAAAAAAAAAAAAAGAATAAAAACTACTAGCAACGCGCTCCTATTCTTTTATCACATTAATTATATACTTACAATATTATACGTTAGGTGTACAGGAGTGTGATAATTATAATAATAATAAGTTTGTAGTCATAATCAAGAAGCCAGTGGTTTACACTAAGACTCCGTATATAAAGAAATACTCGAAGTAAAATACTGTCACACCAATACATTTGAAGGTTTCGTTATTCCTGGCCTTCTTCAATACATATAATATATTCTTCTATTTTAAACAAAAACATTAAAACAATACGAATTAAAAACTATATTTAAGTAAAAAAAGAAAAAAAATTAAAATTATGATTTTGACAACAAAACACGAAAATATATAATATTTTATTTTTGAAACTAATACAATTCCTAAAGTTAACGTGTTTTTTTAAAGATATTTACCATACCAAACTCACACGTTCGTCTATTCCTGATGTCCTAACATCCGATATGTATATCAAACCCACGACCCTGGAGCGGAAAGCAGTCACTGCTAACTGCGCTAACGGGCCAGTCAAAGTTAAACCGCGTTATTAGTAATAAGATAAGTTTTACATAATTATATTGTTGAAAACGCCACAAATATATTTTAACAATAACTTTGAAAATCGTCGATTACTTTTCGATACATCACTATACATTGTCGATGGGTATGGCTTTAATATTTTAATATGCGCGTAATTATGTACCTATCACAATTCATTTTAACGTGACTCAATCAAAGTCTTGATTTCAAATTTAACTTACTATTACACTTTATTTGTAATTAAATTAAATTTATGTCATTTGAGATACTATTCACATTATATTTGAACCATTTTTAATAAACTAAAGAATACCTATAATTATTAATTTTAACTGAAGATCTAAATAAAATTATATCAATTTCCAAATATCATATACATATTAGAAGTAAAATTAATTTGTAAAATTATCAAAATCGGTCATAATTACGAAAACAATACCACGATTCAAAATCACTGCTTTACTAGAATCGTCTCATTGTAGTAGTCATTTCACGCCTTTGTTTCTCATCGATTAAAGAACGAACAATAGAGACAAGTGAACAGTGACCGATTGTACTCGATTTTTTAGGTGATAGTACATATTGTATGTTCTGAAGTTTGGTAACGTTACAATTACATTACGATAGTTTGAAACTTGAACGGAATATAAAGTAATTGTATTGTAAATATGTATTTCAAATCATGACGATGTTTCATGTTTAAATATTTAAAATTCGTAAATAATTCGCGCGGTTTTTTTTTGTTCGTGTTACGTTTATAGTGACGGCTCCATTTCTGTAGGTTGTAATTTGATGCATTGTAGCCGTTCTCTATAACACATTCGTTTATTGCAATAATATAGATACAATCCAATATACTTAAAAGATATTAGTGCTCCATGTTTACGGCATATTAAACAGGTGTCTACTAACAACGATATCAACCAATATAATTTTGTGCACATTTATGCATATTAACTATAGTTAATTAATTTAAAATGTTATACCGTGTAAAATGACTAATCAATAGTTCTTATTATACTTGAATAAAGAAAATTTTGATTTCATTTCATTTTTATTAAAAAAAACCTAAATATTTAATAAAAACTAATATTTTTCTTTATATTTTTTAATTTACTTACGAAAAACTACTAAAACGAAAACTTATTAACGTAATAACTGATTAAATGCACGAGGATCATTCAAAACAGGATAAAAATTTCTTCATTAATCGGACAGTAAAATAAATTTCAACAAAATTAAAAACTGAGTTGAAAGCCGTTCCAGGCTTGTAATAAAATACATCTCTTAGCTGTAGCTGAGTGCAAAAAAGATATAATAAAACTATCGTTGTTCGATATAACCTTACATACATATACTCGTTGCTATAACCTAGTTCTTATTTTACAAGCTGATATAAAACAAAGATCAAAAGTTGAAGTGTATGATTCACGATTGACGATTGGTAATTTATAGTATAATAACACTTAAGATTTCGATACATGACTCAATTTGATAATGAAACTCGGGGGCGTTAATAGCTCATAGGTGCAGTATTAAAGTTAGAAAAATCACCTTAGTTTTTGAAATGTTACATCTTTAGATATACATATATTAGGTCCTATCATAAGTCGGTGGTCACTTTTATTTTTCAACAAATCTTTTATTTCTTATTTAATAGTAAATGATATGCTTGTGTAATAATTAGTAGTCCCCCCCGCTATCAATGACACGCTGCCAGACTGATGGGAGGTCATTGACCCCATTAAATGTTCCATTTTCATTAAGGCTAGTAATTGCGGTGTTAATGGCGGAATCCAATTCTGGTTTGTTGTTATATCGATGGCCAGACAACTGACGCTTCAAATGCCCAAAGCAGTTGAAATCGCACGGATTCTGATATGAATCCGAATATGGTGGATGTGGCAACTCAATCCAACTCCTGTCTTCGATTAACTCCTGAACTACGTAGGCTTTGTGGGGTCTAGCGTTGTCATGCAGTAGAACTGGTGCTCTGATGTTGCGATGTACCGCCCATTTTGGAATATATTCCTCTAAAAACGATTTATAGCGCTCAGCTGTCATAGTGATATTTTCATCATAAGTTTTCCAAAACGCCACGCCGTGAACATCCATGCCCACTATCAGCAAGACCTTCCTCTCATGCAACTCTGCGCGTGGTAAGGGCTCGGCTGATGTGCCTGGTCTAACCCAGGAGCGCGCTTGATGTCTTTGAAGGGGCGTGAAAAATTCGACCCAACTTTCGTCCAGGCAAATTAATCTTCTTAAGTCATCTTTGCGATGACTAAGCCATGATAAGTTCATATGTGCAATATTAACTCGCTTCTCCTTCTGGGAAGGCGACAACGAATGAGGAACATATTCGCCGAGCTTGGACACCAGACATAAATCGTCTCTTAATATTCTTTCTACCGATGCGAAAGGTATGTTCAGTTGTGCGGAGATGTCATTAATGCTCACTCTACTAGAGCATCGCAACAGTTTCTGGATTCGTTCTTGCCTTTCTTGTCTGGAAGGCGATCTCGGTCGACCCGACCTCGGTGCATCCTCAGTATTTGTCCGTCCCTCCTTGAACGATTTCATCCAATTAATCACTGCACTTTTCTTGAGCGCGTTCTTGCCTACTGCTTTTTGCAAAAGATTTCCCGATAGTCCAGTTGAATAATTCAGCAGAGTACAAATTTTCAAAAATGCGCGTTGTTCTTGCACAGTTACAGACTTTTTCAATTCTTCCATTGTCAGAACGGCGCGTAAAAACAAATTGCGTATGTTTTCTGAAATTTAAACGTCAACACTACATAACAGTAACATAACCTCAAACTTATCACAAACAGGTGGACAACTGTGAAAAAATAAAAGTGACCACCGAATTATGATAGGACCTAATATTTAAAACGGAGTATGGTTCAAATATTTTTACTTGATATTTTTTTAAAACATACACACTACACACACACACTATAGATACACATACTATAGATACGGCCGGCTGGTCGAGTGGTCAGGCAACTGGACACTTCACGCAGCGGTCGAATCCCGCCAGGTGCAGATAATTTGTATGACGAATATAGATGTCTGCACCGGGTCATGGATGTGTATTTATGTATATATGTATTTATATCTTAAATTTATTTCCGTTCCTAGTACCTGTAACACAAGTTCTTACGAACTTAGCACGGGGCTAGGTTAACGTGGTGTGATTGTTGGTTAATATTTATTTATTTATTTATTTATTTATATACATACTTTAAAGATTTATAAATACTACATAGAAAATACAAAAATGTGCTGAAAGGAAATGCTAAATGCTATCAATGATATAAATATGTACTTTTCAAAATCTATCACGGCTTTTTAAATTACAAATATGATTTTGTAAAACTAAATTGCAAATTAATCGTAGGTATCTTTGAATGTTGATGAAGTTGTTACGTTCATAGCAATATAATCGGGTAAAAATCTAAAAAAATTACAATAAAATGACGCAGAATATTCGCTGATTCGATAATCTTTTCGAAGTGGTAAATTTCATTTCGACTCAGTAGAAACAAAAGAAAATTAAAGTATTTGCCTAATGGATTTCTGCTGTGGCAAAACGAACACAGATACTTCATGAATTCTTGGAAAGGAAAAGGTTGCTTTATAAGATAAACTAATATAATTGGATTTCATTGTTAGTCCTAGTCCTAAAACAACAAAGTACCTATTATATAACTTTCAATAGATATATCGCCTTCATAACCTGTATAAAATTGTGCTACGCAGGTACCGAAGTCTCGGTTAATACCTGACATTGACAATGCTCCTCCGAGCATGAAGTTTGTCTGTATATACTAGTTTGTTTAACGTACTCTGAAATCACTGTTGCTTGACTTGATCGTGGTAAGGTGCAGTTATACTTTGCATTTCTAAGAGGTTAAAAATATTTTACTAAGAAACCCAAGCGGTTTTACCTGCGTGTTTACAGCGCCGCTTTAACGCGCCTTAGCGAGTTATTCCACTGCTTCTACGGTTTACAGTTAAAAAAAAACTCTTTTTAAAATTGGGGTAATAAATACCGAGAGAAACAAACAAAACTCTTCTGATTTCTAATATTATATTAGTATTTGATAGTCAAATTAAAGATTAGGAAAGCCGGAGTTTTATCATAAATGGTATCCTTATATTGTTTGTATGTGTTTGTTGTATTGTATGTATATCTGATCTATTTGCAGTAAGTCTCATTTGAAAAGTTCTGGGTAAATAATAATAATAAATAAATAAATAAATTGTAATTCCGTTAGTAGTTTTAGGGATTTGCCTTTAAGACTCTCAACAAATTATTAATAATGTTAGAATTTAAGGACGAACCACATGTAAATCGCGGATCGCAATGACATTCGGCACGGTGATAGCATATTCGTTATGGATAATGTCATTAATATTATTGTGGAAAACAAATGGATAATTATTTAAAACACCAAACATATCTTTCGGGTTTATCTTTGTATAAAATGCCAAGCATATAATACAGGGTGACTGGTAAATTACTATCAATATTTAAGGAGACTACTCGGTACATGATTCTCATTCGAATTATGTAAAAAAAAATAGGTAGGTACTTAATTTTTGACCAAATTTTCATAAATTTCAATTCAAGTAAATGAAGCGTTGACACTCTAAAGTCATGCCGGCGGCACGTGTATATTTAAAATATTTAACTTGGAACAACGCCATTTAGTTAAGAAATTTAAAAAACCGCTCATTAACCAGTCGATTTAACGGACTTTCGCAACATTAACTTACAGGATATTCTTCACTAAAGGAACTTCGATTGGACGAATTCGAAAGGGATTATTGATATCACTTTTTTTAATAATGCGTAAAAAAGAACACACCGTATTATTACTAAATTACAATTTTGAACACGAATTACAACAATATTATAATAACACTAACATTATTAACAACAACAACACAAAAAACAAGGAAACAACGGCTAGTTTTACAGCCTCGTTTTCTTGTTAATAACAAAAACTACTAGTCAAGTAGTTTCATAATACTCGCAGACATTTTAAACCTCCACAGCTCACTTATATTTTGCTGCAAAGCGATAGCCATGTCATTATTTACCTTCATTATGAAACCCTCGCAAGATAACGCGAGAGGAAAGCATTTTATAGCATAATTATGGGGTAACTTTACCCTCATACTTGGTATAATTTGCAGCATATTTTAAGCTTGTTCAGGTTCAGATATTTACAATACTCTTGATTTTTCTAATGAATAATATATATCAACATTTTCCATTATATTTCTTACCTACGTAAAAATTCTTTCAAATATTCATTATTAATTAGTTGCTAATGAATAATTTCTTCCATACATTAAAGATCATCATCGCATACCTTTTAATTTTTTCAATTCAATAATAGACAAAAAGGTCCATAATAACAAAAAATATGAAAAGCGGAAGAAATAATAATATGTATTCGAATTTTCTCAGTGACTATTTAGGTTTCCCATATTTGCTTATCTTTATAAACGATGTATTTTTGAAATAATTATTTTATTGTTTTTTATATACCAATATTGAAATTTGTTGAACACATAACATTTATAGTTATTACTCTGTCCTAACGAGTCATAGTGTAATGTATAGGCTTTTAACTTCTCCAATAAACATTAAATCTAACTTGAGTTTTGAATTGGGACTAATATTTCCTGAGTTAGCATGCTGAAACAAAAAAAAAATCTTACTCGGTTAAATTAGGAGCTTAGCTCCCAATTCTTCTTCACCCAAACACTTTTTTTTTAAATATAAATGATCAATTACACCAATCTTTCGTATGATCTCTAATCTACGTCACATTGGCGCAATCATGTGAACTCGTTCGACACCATAAAAACCATTCAACCAAATGAACGAGTGAATGAAATATAAAAGTCCAGTAATAAAATTATCACAGACACAACGGTTTACATAATGCACATAGTTAATGTAAAGAAACATTTAGCAAAGGAAGCGGATGCACTCAATTATCAGTGTTTCCAAATGGAATGCAATACCAACCTTACGGGGATTAACAGTTTCGTTAACTAGATATTTGCAAACCAGAACTATGTCTGTTTGAGCGGGAATTGTTTTCTTTTATTAATTGATTGTTAATATATAAGCAGTTATGTTAGTTTTACTTAGATGACTCTGGGTTTGCGATGGATTTTTCAACTGGCAACACCATTGGAACAATTCAGTTTTTATTCAATGTTGAACGTTCTAACTCACTTCTCTTTTTAATAAACTATTTAACCTTTTTAGTTTTTCACCCACATTTTTATTGTATAGCGAAAAATGTAATCTACTATTAATGATATACTTTTCTTTCAGTTCTCTCTATGGCGTTAATGCAAACAAAACTGATATACGGTTAGTAGATTGACGGAACCTTTACAAATATTTAATAATGCGTCGATCTCAAATGCAATATACAATCAATAATATTTTAATAACCATTGTCTACAAAACTAAAGCAAAATTTAACGTAAAACTTTCGTCTAAAAATTTATTTCAGTCGTAATATACAGAAAACACTGTAAAGTACTATAAAGTACTATTGCTTAAAATTTTTCCTTTTGAATAAAAATAGAACAATTATTTAATATCTTGCGATTAAAAAAAAATTAATACTAAACGAGATTACAAATAAAATTTTGTGTTGAAAACAGCGAAATTTTTTTCAATTATCCAATCGTTCCCCAACTTATCTAGTCAACGAATTCTTCGATTTAAGAGTTTTGGTGAGGTGATTATTTTTTAATAGACGTTTCTTGTTTAACAAAACTTAAAACACGATTATAAATAATTCAATGTTAAAAGCACATATTTATATTTTTAAAGCATAATCACCTTCAAAAATCCTTCCTTCCTTCAAATTGAGGAAAATCCTTGCACAAAAATCTGGTAAAATTACTTGAATCAAATTAATAAACGACGTAAATAGCTTCACAAACTTTGTTAAATATTGTATTCATGTTTAACAATAATTTAATATGATTTATATTATGTAAGCATTTGATTGAATGCCAATGTTTTAAAACGGCTAGCCTACAAAATGGTTTTTTATTGAACTGTAAATCCTAATTTCGTTATAGGACTGATTTACGAGCAATTGAAAGATGCCTTGTTTGTTTCACTTTTATCTATATATTATCAAATTGTCCATGCATTTAGCAGAACAGTTATCGATTTAAGATAACGTTAATAATTATTAGATAAACATTCAACCGATACTTTTGATTTAAAAAAAAAAACTTTACATAACAACGAAAACTAAATAACTTAGGACTTGTAAATTGAAAACTTTTATAGAAAATTAAAAAAGGACTTTTATTCAAAATCACGGAACGAGTACTTTTTTTTTTTTTGTTGTATTGCAAATTCTTCGCACGGTATTGTTACTCGAGAACGCAACCAGGTCAGTCTGACTGACTGACTAGACAGGATCAGAGCACGGGAATTAGGCTAGTGGGTACCGTAGTGATTACTAGAGCTAGGGGTGCTCGTGTTAAAAGGGCTTTGTGCGGATAATGTACACGGTACGTTAAACAACGTTCCAGTTTCTTTTGTCGTCCCACCTTTCCGAGCCCAAGCGAAAAGTTGTGATTTATGAAAAAAAAAACTTTGTTTGCAGAACGGGTGTCAGCCGTAACTTGATGTTATATTTACAACTTTTAATAAGCAACATAAAATTTTAATAAAACATACGAAATACTTATAAAAAGGATTTTATAGTGTCACCATTGACAAGATTTGCTTTACTTTTCTCCAAATTATAGAAGTCACAAATTTCTTTGGAAAGTTGTCAACGGAATGTGGTTCGTCGATAGTAATTAACATATCTTGTGAATATATGAATGTCTCATCCAGTGATAGATGCAATCCAACAAACGGAAATACGTGTCCATTCATTATAATAAACATATTTTTTATTGCAGCAAAAATTTATTTCTCCCACCGGTAATTTTTTGAGGTTGTCGCCTTATACATAATGCAATTTTGACGTGATATTCTACTTTTACGATGCCAGTTTTAACTTTTTGGTAATTCTCCTTTTTTTTATAAGAATATAACCGGATTAATTGTTTTGTTTACAACTATTATTATTTTCCATTCTTTATGATTTTCGTAAGCTTAGATATCTAAGTAAATGCCAACGTTTGAATACGACTTTGAACAATAAGATATTTATTATTATTATTTATATTAACAAATAATATTAGGCAAAAACTCGTGATTTATACTCGTGATATATTTGTGAATATAACAAAATATGAAACAATTTATTCTCTCGTTAATTCTTCTTATCCCGCACTCA
The DNA here is from genome assembly GCA_036937285.1 of Euphydryas editha. NCBI lineage: Eukaryota > Metazoa > Arthropoda > Insecta > Lepidoptera > Nymphalidae > Euphydryas > Euphydryas editha. The sequence goes on from JAUPFZ010000008.1 coordinate 5,714,018, forward strand.
ACGAAATTTCCGTACGAGGGGAGTACAAGGCTATGAAATCGGCACATGTGAAAGGATTTCAGGGATGTCTGGATGATCTTATGTGATATATTTATTTAAAAAAAAGTGTTACTAATTTATTTCTAACTATATTATTTAAATACTTAATAAAATTATACATTGTAAACGTTTAAATAATCCAAGAATAACTAATGTAAGTTTAAAAGTCATGTGTTAATACGTCTGAATGTCTTTTGAATAACATTTAGATTTTCACATTTATGCTATATGTATATCATAGGCATTCAGTAGTAATAATATTTATGTTCTTGACAGACTATATTCAAAACGGTAAAAATTTAAAAAGTTTAAAGAATAATATGTAAATACTTCCAAGCCATGTACTATAATTATTATATAGATACTAATAATACAACAGTTTTTCTTCTTCGCAGAGCACTATATTAATAATTTAGCACTTGAAAAACCCAGTGTTTCTTGTCCAGATGCTCACACGTGTTCTGTCTACTGAAATATAATACATTTCTTTGAATCGGCACTTATAATATCCCTTCATAACTGCGTATCTATACGAATATAATAAAAATGGAAAGATTTATTTATATGTAATCGATAAACTATGGAATGAGTCAGCTGAATTATTATTATTTTTTACCACAAACAATCTTTATTTATCTTAATGGCAAGTAAATATTGCTTGTCATTAAGTACACGCAGATATTTAAAGCGATGGACGACTTGTCCATGGACAAGACCAAATATATGAAAACTAGCTGTTGCACACAGTTTTGCTCGCGCAGAAGTCACATTATAATATATTCCGATAAATCATGCGACTCTACTTGCTTTTATGTGTTTAACTTCAGCAAAGACAAAATTTCTTACAAACTTTTAACTCCTTTTTCCCCAGTATAGATGTTTTCAAAATTCATAAATCATTAATGAATGGTAGATAGATCTATATATATATATATATATATATATTATATTCAACAAGACAGAAAACAAATACGCAGCAAAACAATGAAACTATTATACGTGTTTAGCGGTCCCACAAAGCTTGTGTAATTTTATCCGATTACATGTTTACTTAAGATTATACATATTTCGTATTCGCTATGAGTGCGACTGCAGCGCCAGACAAAATATGAACTACAGGAGGCTGTCATAAAATGTTTTTATACGTATGGCAATGGCAAGGAAAATAAAAATAAATAAATATTATAAATAATAGTAAAAGAAAAAGTTATAAAAAATATGTGAGATTTTTGTAGTGATTGCCGTTTTGTTTTTTAATTAAACGAATCAACAACAAGTAAGTATAATGATAAAAAATAATAAAGAATGCAGTAAACATTCAGGTTAAGTTATTTGATATTTATATCAAAGTCAAAAAGTGATACTAAGAAAAAAATTAAACTGAAGAAAAAATAATTAAATAGTTATATCAATGGAATATATTAATATTTATTTAATTAATGCAATTTTTTTTTTGTTAATTTAAATTTAAGCATTTATTATAAATTAGATTTTTTTCATCACAGAATCATAACAAAATTATTAACTTTTACTAAACTTAAAAATTTTGAAAAAGTTTTCAATTCTATAATACTAAAGTTAGCTGACGTTAATTTTTTTTTTTTTGTTTTATTAAATTAGAACTAAAATTTTTTTTTAATTTCACTTTGAATTTATCAAGTTTTTTACAAATTAATTTTTTTTTTAATTTTTTCGTAATGTATTTTTCGATAAAAATAATTATTAAAATTTTTGGATGTCGGCTAACTTAATTTTCATTTAAATTTTCCGAATTATTGTTATTGATAAAGTTAAGGTTATGGTAGTACTTACTTCAGCCTTTTAACTGCAGCTATCCACTGATTCCGTTGATTTCTTTTCCATTGAGCAGTCGGAAATTTATAAAACTTGCACTCACTTTTTCTGCTGGTATTCTTACAATTTACAACACAACAACTTTGGTGTCTCATTTTTCTTTAATTTATTTAAATTAAAACAAAATAAATACTCTCACGTGTACTTGCTTACAATTTTAGGAATAATAGCCCCCCGTAGTACCGAAAGTGACCACTGCGAACGCTTCAGTCGATTTAATTTCCCCTACCATGGCTTCACTCACAGCGAATAGCTTTAAGCACACACATTTCGGTTACGGTATGATTACAAAAAATATATAGTTAAGAAAGATTAAAAAAATGAAATTAACGAAATCACAATAGATTTTCGCTAATTAGTAAGTAGCTTAGAAAACGAACAATAGGCATAATTATTATAATGACACCAAAAATATTTACCTTATTCTAAACCAATAAATATGACAATAGTTTCCTAATTTTTTTTTTCCTCTAAAACGCTAATCTACTGCCTCCGATTTCACCATTTATATTCGAAACCAAGTTCCGAGTCCAAGTCGATTCTAATCTTTGTTTTCGTTAAACGGATTTCACCAGCTACAATTCGATCGCGTTCACGAAAACGAAGTAGGGGTGTGCGATAATTATCGATAATTCGTAACTACTCGATAATTTTTCATTCGATAATTATCGATAATTATCGATAAGTGTTATTCGATAATTTTGATTCGATAATTATCGATAATTGTTCATTCGATAATTATCGATAATTATCGATAAGTTTTCATTCGATAATTATCGATAATTTGTTGCGATCCGATAATTATCGATAATTGTTTTCGATCCGAAAATTATCCGATGTGATAATTATCGATAATAATTATAATTTATGATTAATAACTATCGATAGATTATTTCGATACCGGACGGCGGATGACCTTTTTTTTTTTTAGGTATTCTGATAGGGAACGGAGGATTATATGAATACGGGACGGCGGACGACGTTTTTTTTTTTTTTTAGGTATTCTGATAGGGAACGGAGGATTATATGAATACGGTACGGCGGACGACGTTTTTTTTAGGTATTCTGATAGGGAACGGAGGATTATATCAGAACGGGACGCCGGATGACCTCTTTTTTTTTTTTTTTTTTTTCGTCGTCCAAAAATTATGCCGATAATTATCGATAACTTTCGTGAATTATCGATAATTTTTATCCGATAATTATCGATAACTTTCGCCACTACCGATAATTTTTTATCCGATAATTATCGATAACTGTTCATTCGATAATTATCGATAACTATCGATAACTCAATACGATAATTATCGATAATTTTTTCTGATGAACACCCCTAAAACGAAGGTTAGTGACATAAAGCATAAACATCGCCTTAAATGTAAGCGCATATATCATATTATACTGTTTGTCAACTTGTTTTGTGATAATGTTGAAACGAAGGCCCGCTGTTGCTATTCATACGACATTCGTATGAATAAGAAAATAATTATTGGTAAGACTATTTTACAAAATAAAAAAATAAATTATTTATACGATAATCATACATCGTCACAAGTCAAAAATAAATAAATGAATTAATATTTCTTGTTTAAAAATATCCTAACAACCTATCAATAAAAAAAAGAATAAATGAAATAAATTAAAGGAAAAGGAATATTTTTTTTAATTAATAATAAAATAGATCGTATGAATAAAAATGTATCTTCCGATAATCGTATGAATTGACACTTCCTAAAACGAAAATGGGTCTCGACTTTAACGACTATTGAAAAAGAGTCTATCTTTGAATTAATAAACATAATAATTATAAACACGAGTATTTCTTTTTAGGATAGAAGCTCCAAACAAAACGCGTTTACAGAGCTAAACGCCAACAATCGGCCGTTCAGAATTTAAACTCAGCTATTATCTGACTGCGTTTAATTTATGTTGGTGAAATGCAATTTGGAGCTCTAAACTCCGTTAAACGCGTAAACTGAGTTTAGGTCGAACGAATCGCGTTTATTTTCAACGGTGAAATCGGCCCTTAATGTATTAAAAATCACGTTTACTAGGCAAGGCTATTTACTACATAATGGACTACTGAGCAGTTGAGTAGTGCATCTATAAACGTGTGGTGATACCTTATGGGTCATTCCATCATAAAAGTTCAACACATTATCATATTTATCAAATAAAAAGAAGCTTTTAAGTAATCAAAACGAGTACATCAAGGTTCAACAATAATAAAGACCCTTCCGAATCGTTCGTTACCCTCTAGCAACATGAACGACAAGTACATTATTGTTGTTCATTTAACTTGCATAAGTACCATCCAGTCCTGTCTATTGAAAATATCTTTTATACAATTCAAAAGAATTTATAAAAAGATGCTTCAGACTAACCATTGTACACTGGACTTACTTAAATTTTTAGAAGTCGAATAAAGCGGACATTATTTTTGTTGTCTTTCATAGAAAAAAAAAAATGTGAACACCACGAAATAACAATTAATTATTTCTAACCCTGTAACAGGCTGATAATGTGTTTTCGCATATAAATATCTACTTGTTTACTCTTAACAATTGAATGTTATGAATTCATATTGTTTGTTTCAATCCTACGAGTCGAAGTTGATTCGAGTTTGAAGTTTTATAGTTTATGTTCATTCTAAATAAATAATCTTTCAAATAATATTAATTTATTAAGTATTATACATGGAATTATTATGGTTTAACTATATTGGTTATAAAATATTTAAGACTATATTTTAAAGCACTACACCTATTAGGGGATCTCGCGACGTTTTCATATGCGTTAAGACTTAATACTCGTCAGAATTGTTGATATTTTCTCAACCGTCCTATGTGGCATCATATATGCATTTTTTTTTTATATACAATAGCCATAATTAATTAACTAGATGTTTACAAAATAATTACCAACACGATCACATGTCGAATTTATTAAACATAATTGTTAGTAACTTACCTAAGTACTATGTACCTGCGACCTAAATTAAAAAAATTACATTTTCATATTAATTACAGTTCATTTTTAACAAACTAATAGGTAACAAAGTGTAAATGTTACAAATATCCACGTCGTGCCCCAATTAACGTTTGAGTGTTACCCAGGGGCCACACTAGCGGGAAACGTCAATGCCTATCATCGCGGTAGACATTCCGATAATTTTAGCGCGATGAAGTGAGTGGCTACACTTGAAAGTTCAACGTCAACGCCCATTCTTGGCGATAAAATTGTCGCTAATGTTATTTGAATTTCAAGCAAGATAGACGTTGACGGTGCAACTCTGTATTTGATGAGTGTAATTTTTTTTGTATAAATAATAAATAAATAAATATGTTTAACACACACACACGGTCGTCTGTAAGGTAGGCAACCTAATGCCTGTGTTTTAGGTAACAGCCGACTGATATACATTTTTTTAAATAAATATACATATAAATAATACATATATGAATACACATACATTACACCCAGACTCGGGGCGGGAATCGAACCCACAACCCTTGGAGCAGAAAACAGGGTCACTGTAAACTGCGCCAACGGGTCAGTCATCATGAACATATGCATGCCATCAACTTCCCGGCTATCTGAGATTAAATAAGAAACATATTATAATAAGTATTAATTATGTATATCTATAAATATTATTGAACGGGTGGAGTGAAGCAGTTGTTGTTTTGCCAGACAACCTGAGATTGACAGTAATATTGCATTTGCAGATGGACAGATGGCATAACAATAATAATAATAATAATAATAGCCTTTATTTAAACAATCTTACATTTTTAAAACAAATATTGTACAGTTTATTTAATTTTTGACACCGGTACGAGATTGTCTTGCTTTCTAGCATAGGCCTCCCCTAGAGCTTGCCACAGTGTTCGATTACGTGCTTTTTGTCTCCAAACAGGTCCTGCTATCATTTTGAAATCGTCTTCCCACCTACGGTACTGTCTCCCTTTCTTTCTTTTGTGCTGTCTTGGACACCATTCTATTACGTCTCTTGACCATTTTTCTTTTTTGTTTCTAATTATATGACCTGCCCATCTCCATTTTAATTTCTTAACAGTTTCAGTAATATCAGTCAGCTTAGTTTGGTTTCTTATAGTTTCGATTCTTATTTTGTCTTTTATTTTGATGTTGAGGATGCTTCTTTCCATGTTGTGCTGGCAAACTTCTAGTTGGCGTATGTTGTAATTAGTCAAGCTCCATGTTTGGCATCCGTACGTCATGACAGGTAAAATACATGAATCGAATATTTTCTTTTTAGCTGTGATCGGCACGTGAGAATTTTTCAAAATTTCTTTGAGAGACCAGTATCGTTTCCATGCTAAGTTTATTCTGTTGTTTACTTCTTTTTTTGTAAGGTCTTTTGGAGATATGATCTGTCCGAGGTATGTATACTCTTCCACATATTCAATTTCATTATTGTTGATGGTTATTGGAATATTTTCATGATTTGTCATTAACTTGGTTTTTGTAGTATTTATTGATAGACCCACTTTATCACTTTCGTATATTAGCTGTTCTAGCATAATGTGCAAATTTCTTGGATCTTTAGAAATCAATATTAAGTCGTCAGCAAATCTTAGATGATTTAATAGTACTCCATTAATGTTAAGACCGTAATTATTCCAATCGAGACGTCTGAATACTTGTTCAAGAACTGCTGAGAACAGTTTGGGTGACAATGGATCTCCTTGCCTTACTCCTCTTTTTATCGGAAAGTATTTTCCTTCTCTTTCGGTTCTTATTTTAGCTTTCGTGTTGTTGTATATATTCATTAACAAGCGTAAGTATTTCGTGTGGACTCCTTGTGTTTTTAAAGCTTCCCATATTTTAAAGTGTTTTAGTGAGTCAAAGGCTTTGTTGTAATCTACGAACGCCAAGTAAAAGGTAATACCGTATTCGTTGCATTTTTCGACAATCTGCTTTATAGTGTGAATATGATCTATTGTTGAAAAGTCACTGCGAAAGCCGGCTTGTTCTTTGGGTTGGTTTTCATCTAAGGTCTTTGATAAACGATCGAGTAATATTTTTGAGAACAGTTTATACATATTGGACATAAGGCTAATGGGTCTGTAGTTGGCTATATCGTCTTTTTTACCTTTTTTGTGTAATAATATGATAGTTGATGAAGTCCATTGGTGAGGTATTTCTTCGGTTTGCAAAATTTTGTTAAATAAGTCTGTTATGGTATTTAGTGTTACTTTTGAAGTGCCTATTAATATTTCATTAGATATGCCGTCGCCGCCTAGTGCTTTTCCTTGCTTTAGTGTTTTGATAGCCTTCTCCACTTCTTCTTTCAGAACACACGGGATTTCTTCTTCATCGATCTTGTCATCCACAAATTTGTAAATTTCACACTCAGTTACAACATCGCTATATAGCTTTCGATAGTAGTCAGTTGCTGTTTCCAATATTTCAAATCTATTTGTGAGATTTGCTTTACTCTTAAGGTGTTTCATATTGTCTATCCAGTTTAGAGACTCTCTTAATTCTAGCCACGCTTTCTTTACTCCTCCTGATTTTCCTATGTGGTAATTTATTATCTCATTTCTTGTTTTCTGTCTGTGCCTTCTTATCAACTCATTTATTTTTTTACTTATTTCTGATATTTTAAGTCTATTATTTTTCTTATCTTTAAACATAGTTTTACGTTGATTGATCAATTCTCTTGCATCTGGACCTAGTTTGTCTTTTATTTCTTTTTCAGTTCTAACTTTTATTTCAATTTCTTTTAGTTCCTTTTCTAGGGCATCATATTTCTTTTGAACTTGAGTAATGTTATTTATTTCCTTTAAATTGACATTTAACGAATGTAAAGTATTTTCAGGAAGCGGTAGATTTACTTTTTTCCTTATTAAATTTTTTGTTATATCCTTTCTTGATGTTTTCGGTTCTGTCGTATATAGCTGTCCTCGAAGCATTCTGTGGTCAGTATTATAGTTGAGTTGGTTGACAATATCTATATTAGAAAACATTTTTGGTTTGTTTGAGATTATAAAATCTATTTCGTTTTTTATTTTTCCGTTAGGTGACACCCATGTCCATTTTCTTTTAGAAGTTCTGTTGTAGTAGCTGTTCATTATGTGTAGGTTATTTTCCAAAACGAAGTTTATCAGTCTCTGACCATTGTCATTCCTTTTTCCTGTTGTGTATTGTCCAAGTATTTTGTTTTCATTTGTTCTCCTTTTACCTATTTGGCCGTTAAAATCTCCCATTATAATTATTGTTTTACATAAGGTTGGTATAATGTCGTTAAGTTTATTGTAGAAGTCGTTTTTTATTTCATCTTTAGCAATCTCTGTCGGAGCATAAATTTGAATGATTGAAATTGGTTGTTTATAGCCAGGCAGTTTGATGTTCAAAATTGCAATTCTATCTGATACTCCATGAAATTGTATTATTTTGTTTTTAAGGTATTTTTTTACCATGAATCCCACTCCGTATAAACCAGCTGTTATGTTTTTATAGTAAAGTATATAATTATCGTGTTCTTCAATTTTTTCATCAGATCTTCGTACTTCACTTATGCCTATAATGTCCCAATTCACGGTTTTCAGTGCATTTTCTAATTGCAGTAGAGATTCCTCTGTTTTTAATGATCTTGTATTTATGGTAGCTATATTTATTCTTATTCTTTGCTTTAAATACTGCTTTTTAATGGATATGTTGTTGAGTTTAGTTGACGAAAGCTCTTGGGGGTATTGGTCTATCACCCCACGGTGACCAGCCGTATTGGGGTTTTGTTTATTTTTAGTTTTTATAATATTTATTTTTCTTACGTTTCCGGTGTCTGATAGTTCCTATATTTTTTGTTGTTGTGTGCATTTCTCTGATAGTGAAAAGGAGCGGGCTTTCATGTACGCAAAAGCATCAGTTTTGTGCATCTTAGATGGGGCTTTAATCATCTCTTTCTCTGCTGGTTGTGGTGATTTTATATAGGCAGGTGACGTAGAAAGTTCTCTTTTTCTCTTTTCGGTATCTGATTTTCCCTTTACGATTAACTTATTATTTTTGATGAACGCTTCATTGCCTTTTTCCTTCTCAACCTTTAGTTGTTGCTGTAATTTTCTACGTAAATCTAACGTTTCTTTAGAAAAGTCTTCTGTAATGTAAGTTTTTTCCGCCATTCTTTTCTTATTCTTAATTACTTCGCTTTTTTTTATATTTGAAATAAAAGAAATAAGTATTGGTCTAGTTTTATTACTTTCCTTTTTTCCTAGTCTATAGTATTTATTTATGTCGTTTTTTTCAATTTTAATATTTATATTTTGTAAAATATCTTTTATAATGTAAAATAAATGTTCTTCGCTATTCTCAGTTTCTTTTATGCCGTGTACTATTATATTATTTATTCTTTTCGCATCCTCTAAATATTTAATTTTATTATTCAGTGTTTCAATTTCTGATTTAAGGTGTTTATTTTCTTCTATTAAAGGCGTTATTTTATTTTCTATAGCAGACATTAAAGTAGCAGTTATATTCTGTGTAATAGTTGTTGTTTGTTTTTGTAATTCAATTTTCATCATTTCAAATAATCTTAACATATCTTCTGACATTTCTTTTGTTTCCATGTCAGAGTATCCGAACGTGTTAGAGTATCCGACCGTATTAGTTTGCGTGAGTCGGAACGTAATCGTTTCGTTCGTGATGCTGGTATTACTATTCGAATGTTTATGACAGAATAATGCAGACTACCTTCTTCTTCGTATTTTTTAATTCGATAATGATTAGTGGCAATTATCTTACCTCTAATTGTGATATTTTTCTTATGATATTCTTCAATATAATTCGTTTCTTTGTGAGTTTCGATTAAAAATCAGTAGGTATGGTGTTCTAAAACTGATTTACAGCCACTTCAGAATGATTTTGTTGTTTTTACCCAGGTGAATCGAGTAAAATTTGGGAGCACTATAAATTGTATGTTACTATTTTGACAACCGGAACCGGAAAAAACAATAATAATATATAATAAATATATGTTATACAAAATAATGATAATTCAGTGATAACAAATAATTCAATTCCGTTCATAAAAGTATGTAATTTATCATCAATGTTTTCTTATGACGTCAACACGTAAAAATTATTTATCGTCCGTAAACCGACTTTACAGACAAACATTTTTTATTAAGAGTTATTATATCTATTATTACTATTATCTATTCAATTAAATTGAAACAACATTTTTATACTTTACGAAATAAAACAACATACTCTGTATTTACCTGTGTCTTTCATTTATTTATATATTATATATTTCAGGCAATTGGAATAATATTAATGATACATGTGATTATATTACTGTTCAATTTTTAAGTGCAATAAAGAATAAATTAAAGTAATTAATGTGGCTTTTACATAATTTTTCGATCTTTTATTATCTTTATTTCACCGAAAGTCAAAGTTGTTGGTTGTTTTAAAAGGTAATAATTAAGGTAAATATTCGTCGCTAAGCATCATTTTGTGACGCACGATTCTTATAAATTTTGAATCTCGAATCCGTAAACGTAATTACTTTTTCGTTACTCCACTCCATAGTCATAGTATAGAGGGAGGTATTTATCGAAAACAAACACGTGCGATTCCGTCGCGCTCACGTTGCACAATGACATATGTTCGTAGTGTGCTGTGTGGCCGCTTCAACGTATTAAGGGGTCTGGCCACCCTGGATTATTTTTTTTCATTTTTTTTTTTTTTTTTTTTTTAATAAACCCTGAACTGTAAAGGACATTTTAAGACCTGTTGCGTATCGAAACACTCAAAATTGGCCAAGTTACAGGCATCTTAATTTATATTATTACACACTTATTTTTTAATATTTTCAAATAAAATTTTACAATGTTATTTTTGAAGCCCTTTTGTAATATTGAGTAAAAAAATAAAAATATTCCGGCCCATAGTTTCGAATTTATTAATTTAATTAAAAAAACAGTGCATTTATTGTTCCGCCAGGGTGGCCAGACCCCTTAACTCTCGCGGTTATCTCTTTGATGTACCGCCACTTGAACTATCGCCCAACGTCCAACGGCAATGTGAATGCCGTTGTAAAATTGTCGCGATGAGTCGTGGCCACACCTACGTCCATCGCCACAGTAAACGGCATTTCCCGGTAAGTCGTGGCTACACCTACGTTCATCGCCATAGTAAACGGCATTACCCGCTAGTGTGGCCGCAACTATCGCCCAACGTCCAACGGCAATGTGAATGCCGTTGTCTAATTATTGCGATGAGTCGTGGCCACACCTACGTTCAACGCCACAGTCAACGGCATTTCCCGCTAGTGTGGCCCCAGTATTAGTTATAAGGGAGGCGTGAAGTGTTTGCGAGACGGTTGAATTGTGTGCAGGCTTAGCTTAGGCCGCAAACATACTTACGTGTCGTGGCGTGTCGTGACGGTGAGTGTGAAAATTAATCTGTCTTGTCATGGCGTGCTCTGGCTTTATTTCTGAATAGTATATATCGAACCTATGCAATGTTTAAACGTACATATTTTCTTCGGATTCAAACAATATACTATTATAATTTTGATGAACATCTTCAATTTCTCCTAGTAATTAATTATATATATTATAATATTACACATATACATACAACAAATTATTCATAGGTCTATGAAAGTTCAGCCGGATAGGGGCCATTCATTTATTACGTAAGACGAATTTTGCTAGTTTTCGACCTCCTCCCCCCTGAATAATATTAATTACGTAAGAATCTAAAGGAAAAAATGAAAACACGCTTGAATAGTTTTAATGTTTATTTTTTAAAGTAAAATATTTTAGATATTTGTACTTACAAACGTACTACTAATTTTTATTTTTTGGTAGTAATAAACTTTGGTTTTAATTATTCATCTTTACCTCAATAAGAATTTCAGTCCAAGGGCTCAAAATCTACTCCGAATGGGAATCTGGCACTGAAACAACTCTAATATGTATTACCTATACGCATCCGAGAAAAACTCGGCAATCGTGCGGTTACCCGCGCTTTTTCAAAGTATAATTTTAACTTTGCGCATTTTTGTAATCTCACGTAAGAACTATCGAGACTCCCTCCCACCCCCTTGTAAGCAAAAATAAGACATGGTTGACCCCCCCTCTCCCCTAAATCGTCTTACGTAATAAATGAATGGCCCCATATGGCAGAGAAGATTGTGCTAGCTGCCTGCTACCTGCATATTTTTTTAAAGCATAAAATGCTACATACACATAAATTTGAAGAAAATGTAATGGATTCTACTGCACATAGCAGTAACATCTATTGACTGCTTAAATTTTATCAATAAATCCATCTAAAAACGCTCATTTTATATCAGAGAAATATAAACAGTATTTTATTAGCCAAGAAGAGAAAGTACTATGCCAAATAGAAATAATTCAGAATTTTTTATCTTACACTTTTTTTTTCTCTGTGTCATATAAACACACTTAGTAAAACTCAATTAGTTCGTTAATCATTTTACCTACACGCAGCAAACAAGCGTCCGCTAGTTTTTTCGCGTTGTTTAAGGATGCGTCACGAACCACGTGGTATAGAAGCGATAAGACCGCCTTTGTACATCTTTCTTTGTATGTATGAATTTTGTTTTGTATGTTTCTTTATGGTGTACAATAAAGAGTATTTATTATTATTATTATTTGCCTGTCATGTCGTATCGCATCATAACCCCTACCTCCACTCTGCCGCAATCGGTGGCGAGCAATCGACGCCACGACAAAACGCGTCACGACTAGAGGCGACATTCAAATGTGTCTCTAACCATACTAAATATATGAAACCGTAATGCTTCTGGCGCATCAGACACGCCACGACAGTCGACACGTATGTTTCCGGCCTTACGTTATGGTGCAGGTGTAGCTCCTCTTAACATATATTATATTTATTTAATTTTATTAATATGAATCATATATACCTTATTCATTATTTATAATACATCCTTTATTTATAACATTCACAATATTCTACGTTACACACAAAACTACATATAAAACACATATTCTTCTACCTTCTATATAAAATCAATTTACATGCAGACCCACCAGTCTCTATATAGTATGTATATTTCAAATGTATGAACTTGTAGAGCTGTGTTTGTTCCGAATCATTCCGGAAAAGTGACATTTTTCCTGTAAGGATGTCCCACAAACGACATGAAACGTGACCGTAAGAGCTTGACCTACGCCCTTTGGTTAGATTGTATGTATGTATTAATATATCGTGTTATATACCTTATTCAGATCAAAGCAAGAGCGAATATTATAAGGTTACATAACGTTGAGCTGAGTGTACGGAACGCAATGGATACGATATTTATTCTAATATACATTACTATTCCACCCACGCGGTTTCACCCACATTCATATTTTTACACACCTAAGAGAAGTGTGTAAAAATATGAATATAGGTGAAAATATAAATAAAACTAGTCTTAGGAATGTACTAAAAACGTGTTACAAAAGTATTAAACGACACTAAATAGGTACATTAATATTGAACTATGTAATTTAAAAAGCAAATAATTTTTCGTATTTATAACGAAAACAGAAACAAGAAAAAATCTAAGATGACGATTTCTTTTCAAAATATATCAAGGACACGTTAAAAAACCAAACATTCTTAGCTACCCAATATTGAATAATACACAAACTGCCACTTAATGCACGTGGAGCTAGAAATATACCATAGCACTTAAAATGTCTGCGTTTCTATCTAAGGGCTTTGATAGTGAATCGAGCGAGCTTGCTTGCTTAATAAGAATCCACCTTCCCGCGGTGAAGGGATTCCATTCGCGAGTCGCTAAAATGAACCTTTCCCTCGTTAGATGCAAGATATCTAGCTGTACCGTGTAATACAAATCGCATATTGATTTTTTTCCTTTTTTAGTATAAGACTGATAGAATTCTAAAAACATGTGCATCTAATACATACCTAATGAAAAAAATGTCCGCATTCTATGTGTGAACATAAAATATAATTATTAATACACATTAAAGTAATATCAATATTGATTTTTTCATTTTATCTACTATTAAGTATGTGCTAATTTTGTACTTTGGTAAATACTAAATATCCGTAAAAAAGTTCTCGATACTTTAACAAGAATGCTTAATTAAAAAAATCAAAAAACCCGACTGCGTAAAATACTCTTATTATAAACTAAAAAGAATAAAACAATTTACTAGCTTTCATTTGATACCCATATTGCTACAATAAGAAAAAAAAATTCAACTCCCCCCCCCCTCATTCCGCCATTTGCGGGCGCCATTTTGAAAATTTATATAGCCTATGTCACTACTACAGTTTAGACTAATCCAACGACACCTCATATGTCAAAAACCGTCCAGCCGTTTAGGCTGTAGGGCGTGCCAAAGGAATGGACATACATACATACATACATACATACATACATACATACATATATACATACATACATACACTCGAAAAACATAACCCTCCTTCTGTCGCAGTCGGGTAAAAAGTAAACTATTTCTTTGTCCAAAGTTCAAGCGAATAAATAGCAATCGTTGGCATTATTATTTTAGATTATCTTGGAACTAATGTTTCAAGATAATCTACTCAATGCTCACCATTCGGTTAATCGACATGCCGGCGTTTGTGTTTTAGTTGAAAAGCGTTCTTAAAGGATACAATTAGGCAATGGAACGGCTATTTGAATTCATCGGCCGCTACAAATATATTATGTAATTATAAAGCAATTTGTATAAGATACTTTCACATATTCAATTCATTATATCACCAAATGGACTCTACTAGAATATATTAAATTAATTACCAGTATCGAACACAATTGATTCAATATAGTAATAATTAAATTATCACACATAACTCTCAAATAATCAAATAAACTGTTTCAACGTTTGTTGCAGTTTAATCAATCAACTCGGTTTATGGGAAACCGTCTACGTCACGGACACGAAATGCAAGAGCATGCGGGCACGTGATTAAATATCAATGAGAATTATGGCCGCCAGATTCTAACAGTTGCGAGGATGAGATAAGAGAGCCCTCTGTTAAGCCATTGCAGTAAACTGTTAAGATTATTTTAATGAAAAAAAAAAAAAAAAACTTACATAGCATTCAGATATGAACTTCACGACGTAGTATAATGCGGTAAAGATGTGCTATCACTTATTATTTGGTAATTGTTTTAATGAAAATAAATTGTCAGTACACAAGTGGAGATTATATCAAGTTCAATATTTTCTAGTTTCCATAACAAAAAACGCTGCTGTAATTCTGGTTTTGTGGTTTGCGCTCGAAGCGAAATTAAATTCTTTGGAAAACCCCTTACTAAAAATACAGATCGTCGCTAAAAGGATTGCGGATAAATAAACATGACGTCGAACTGTGAACTGTTGTGAACAAAAAGCAACGGCGTGCACTCGACTCTTAATTTAAAAAAAAAAACCGCTGAAATACAAAGAGAAAGTGTTTTACATTTCAAAAACGTATCGAAATTTCAAAAATGTTGTCTATCACAATATTTTTTGAAGATTCAATGTGAATATATCACAGTCACACTTTCAAGGTTACGAACCCTGACTGACTGAAGTTAAAATAACAGTGTAGGTACGTTTTGTGTAAACGTATACAACTATACAAGCATATCAAATTATATTGCTTATAAAGGTATCCCGGCTTAGAGTAATAGGTGTAGATTAAGCCAGTTACAATAATTGTTTTTTTTTTCAAAATTACTGAAATATTTTCAGAGGGATGAGAAAAGGAAACTCAGGAATAATTGGACATAACAGATTTTTTTAATTTTTAACCCCGAACTATCCTTTTACTAGAAGCCAGTTAACCGGTAAGTTGAAAAGATCGGTATTTGTGGTTAGCTTGTACACTATAATTAGCTTTCACAAATGAGGATACCTACCTACAAATATATATCTAATATTATAAGCGACCATAATCTTCTTTAACCTATCTATTATTGCCACAGATATTTGAAATTAATATTTCTATGATTATTGCAGACGACTGTTTAGCGACTCACAATTAAATATCGATCTTATGAAGTCGATACCGAATCATAATTCATAATACAGTTAAACCTCTATAAGTCGAACATCGAGGGAGATGCCAAAAAAATCGACTTAGGCAGATTTTGATTCGACATAAAGAGGTTGAGATTTATTCGTATAAATTTTGTGTTAGAGACGTAAAATTAATAAAAATTCAAGTTGCACAATGGTGTGCTCACACTGTCGGCGAAGTCAGTCTCAAATAATCGAGTTGTAAAGGTTGTAAGATAAAACATCGCTATGTTCGAGATATACAGAGGTAAAATTTAATTTTTTGAGTTATAAAGGGAAAATATGAACCGAAAGGCTTGGAGGGACTCACTGATTATTTCGACTAATAGAGGGTTGAGACTTTGAGTAATGGAGGTTTTGGTGTTTGAAGGGAAGGGAACAGGAGGTTTTCAACTTATCGAGGTTCTATTGTAGTTTGAACATTTGCATACATCTTCATACTTATTCAGAACTCGTCTGTAATCCGCTGATAGAAAGTCATTGGTCTCCAGGGAAGTTATTACAGTTTTACTTGAGGGTGACGCTAACACCGCGCCGTACCAGCCGTAATTATTATACAGTACCCCCGAGCTACTACTACTACAATATATGCCAGTGTATTTATAGTTAGGAAAATCCTAGCTCTTTCGGGCCTTGAATGCACTTCGGCAAAAATAGGCTTTCATAGTCATGCCACTGATTCATCCATAATAGCAATGGATATAGATTTCTAGAATTTTTTAAAGTATGATAATAATTAAATCCTGTGACGTTTTATTGTGATAAGTTAAAATTTTCCTCACAGACACAGTGTCTGCACACTTTGAACATGTAGATTAAAGTCAATTTAATTTATTACGAAACATTCATTCTTTCAATTACCTCTTTTAAAATTCTAAGGGTACCCAACTGACATGAATGAGTAGTCTAAAGTAACGAAGGGGTTCGAGCATGTGTACCAAAGGTTTTTTTATACATAATTTTAAAAAAAAGAATATATTAACACATTGCAATACTGCTAACAAACTCGACGTATCAGGACACTTTCTTTCACGTACGCATCGGCTTTCCAAGCACATGTCGTAAGTTTCTATATTTGGCCAACATTAACTTGAACATTAGAAAGGTTCGGTTTCTAACGAGGCATATTTTTAGCATGGAATACAAATTGTAAATATATGACACACGTGATAATTGAGAAATTATACAAGAAAATATGCAAAACGAACTCTCGGAACTATAGATAAATAACTTGAATAAAATTGATAGATTAAACAAATTCTTAAGCTAATTAAATTAAATGAAAGTAATCATCTCTCGACATGACTATTGACACCGTTAAAAGTTTGTCATTACTTTATCACTGCCAACCATAAGATTTATATTTATGTAGTTTTTGCACCAGTTATTAAAATTTGGACACTTCATAAGATCTTCCATGTACGATTATCAAAAGCTTATATTTCTTTTGAGAGAAGCGTGAAAAGTACAGATAGCACAACGAAACTTATATTTAAGATCAATTTCTGAAAAATAAATTATTTCTTATTGATGAATTTTTTAAACGATTTTTTTTTGACTAAAATTGAATTACAATTTGACACACAATGGCTCTTGCTGTGAACAAAGATGGTTAAATTTTTTTTTCGCATATAACGCACATTAGTAGCAATGATGACGTCATTATTCTCGAATCCTAGTGAAACTACTAGTTGGAGCCATAGCAGGTCTCTCTCCTTTTGTACTGCAAACTCTTTTGAAGGCCACTAAAATATAAATATAATGATCAAAATGAAAACACTTTATAATGATTGTGTTCCAAATAAAACAACAATATATATATATAATATTTTACTTATTTTGTTTTGAATATTTATTATTAACCAATAAAATAAATTATCTACGAAAATATAATTAATTAGTAATTTTAATCATGTGTAAAATTTTATTAAAACAAATATTGTATTTGTTAATTTAAAACATGTTGTATGTTTTAAATTGACATTGAACAAATACAAATTAAATTTAAATAAGAAAAAAAGTTAAATAAATAATATTAACTATTAAAATTTTTATTTAACATAATAACTATAGAATGTCATAAATTCACACAGTAACTATGTACCTACTAATAAATGTCATAGACCAAATGTAGACCAACCTTGTCTGGGCAACATGGAAATTTATTACAAAATAATGTTTATTTATAAATATATTATATATAAATATATTCAATGGCTTTATTCTATTTTCAAAATTAATGTCATGATTTAATCAATTATAAATTTTACTGCTTCATGTTAGACAATTATTTCAGAACAATTTTTTTTACAAAATAGTTTTTGAATATTTTTTTGGAAATTATTGTAAGATCATAATTATTTTGTTATAACTGATGAAGCGTGGAATAATTTAATGCATTACTTCTTGATTTTAATGATACATAAAACTTTAGTTACATAATAAAGCTTGGAGTTTTAAAAACAAAAATATGATTTTAAATTTTATTGTTCTTTAAAGTTATTGAATCAATTTAAAGTAATCTATTCAAAAAGTAATGTACATAATATATTATACAGTATGGCCTTAGATACTCAGTTCAGAAGGTATGATTCCATTGTACAACTATGTGTATAAATCTCAAGCTCATCAAATCCAGACGAATTCTTATGAAATTACTGCCATATTTTTTTCTTTTATTAAAAAAAATGTAACAATAAAGCATTTTGAGAGGTAAGACATAAATATATATAACTAGATGATTGATAGTAAGTGGTCATAACATTTAAATTATTAACAGGAAAACATTCAAATTATTTAACCAAAATGTAAAATTAATTACTAGGTAATATTTATAAGAGAAATTTATTATACCTAATAGTTATGGATACCTTTTTAACAACACTGATTAGAGCATATATATATGTGTATATATGAGATATAATAAATATACTTATTATGTTTACAATACGGTAATTTAATCAGCATAATGCCTTATAAAAGTATTAATATTTTTTAATTTTTTTACAAAAGGCAAAGTGAAAGAAAGTTATTTTTACATAAAAATAATTTCGTGTATTGAATATTTTATCAAATTAGCTTTCAACTTTCATTATATGCATGTCGTGTGTTTAATAAAAATTAAATTAGTATATTTGATGAAATTTTATACAAACTAATTATTTGAACAATTTAATGAAAATACTCATCGCCAATTTTAGAATTATATATAAGGTATTATATTTAAGAAGTATATACATTTTAAAATTTTTGTTAAATTGTTTATTTCATTAATAAAATAAGGATTAATATAAACAGACAGTGACTGAACAACTACTATTCTGACCACAAAAAAAGCAGTATCTCTCAAAAAAAATTTTTTCTTCTTATAGAACATAATTAAGCTTAAAATATGGTCCACGAAAAGTCTAAGTAAATACATTTGAATTTAAGTGCAAACAATAAGTTCTGAAAATATTATTTATCTTTGTTTGACCTTAAAAACAAAATAATTAAGTTCATTTGACAGATTAGATTTTTTGATTTATTAATATTTTTAAGATGGTGTTAATCTATACAAATATTATAAAGCTGAAGCATTTGTTTGTTTGAACGCGCTAATCTCAGGAACTATTGGTTTGAATTGAAAAATTATTTTTGTGTTGCGTAGTCCATTTACTGAGGAAGGCTATGGGCTATATAACATCACGCTGCGACCAATAGTGGCTGAGCAATAATAAGAAATGTTACAAATATGGAAAAAAATTCTCTTTTTTAGAGATTCCATTGCATCCTTTATTAATCCTCTTCCTGAGAATTTTTTACGCTTTATTCAGTTCTTCAGTTCCACTTTTAAAGTAAA
Source organism: Euphydryas editha (assembly GCA_036937285.1). Lineage (NCBI taxonomy): Eukaryota > Metazoa > Arthropoda > Insecta > Lepidoptera > Nymphalidae > Euphydryas > Euphydryas editha. The sequence continues at coordinate 5,733,827 of JAUPFZ010000008.1, forward strand.
CATAATATCACACTTTTTATTTGCGGAAGGGGTAGCCAGAGATGCACATTATAATGTAACACCCACTTTTCGCCAGTTATGAGTGCCATGTAATAAAGGGCGAGCCTATTGCCATACATCGGGCACCATTCCAGATCCGTGCTATTTACTGATAATTCTCGAAAAATTAAACAAAAACAATATGTTGACCGATCCAGAAATCGAAACTAAGACCCCTTGCTCGGCAGTAGCGCTTGTGAACACTTGACCAACGAGGCGGGCACTCTTAGAGTAATGGTTTAAAAAGAGGCGGGCACTCTTAGAGTAATGGTTTAAAAAATATTAACAATGTTTTTTTCTCAAATTAACGTGGATGAAACTGCAAGGCACGGCTAGTTATCTTATAAGTTTATTCAAAATTTTAAGAAAAAAACAGTAAAGTATAATTATGATGTATTTTTCTATACTTCTATAATTATTAAAGCAAAAAAAAATAGCATCAAATTATACTTATAACTTCTATTAAAATAAACAAGAAAAATGAGTTTACTAAAACTATTTACTAAACTTAAAAGTATTTACTTCCATTTCTTACTGGTGTAGTATAATTATAATGATAAAACTTATTTACATTTACAAAAGCTGTAGACAGATCTATGCAATTCTTTAAAGATGACTCAAGGTAATCTTAAAAGGCCAGTGACATGAAGACACCGGGGTGAATGCAAATGTTCTATTTCCTCTCTTTCTATGAGTCTTATCTTACAATGGCATTGAGTATTTATTATAATCTTTTATTACATATAATATCTGTTTTAAAATTTTGTTTTTTTAGGGCAAAAACATATGTAAAATATTGGTGTTTTTTTCCTTTTTTTCTGTAATAAAATGATAAGAAATGATTTTTCATTCCTTATATAAATATATATATATATATATATATATATATATATATATATATATATATATATATATATATATATATAAACTTCATTTTTTTTACAAATGTAAAAATGATCAAAATATTGTTTTAAATAAAATAATTAAATTCTACATTATGGTTATAATAAGATATAGATTGATAACTAAATTCCACATTATGGTTAGATAAGATTGATAACATTAATTTGCTATTTAATAAATAACTAAGAGCATAAGCAAGGTTGTACATAATTGATAAGAGAAGCAATTTCGTTATAAAAGTATAGATTAAATAGAATTATTGTCTATATTTGTTACAAGATGTTATAATAATTTTTTAATGTTTCTGAATAATTTTTGTCATGACAAATCACAAGAGCTTGATAAACACATGTTATCGTTCGCGACCGTTCAGTTACAGCATTGGATGCGGCAGGAATGATTGTTTCAATGACGTCAGAGTTTACGATAATAATTATTAATTGTATTACAAAGGTACACGAACTAGGTATATCTGTTACAAATGAAATAAAAACAGGCTCACCCGTCACCTACGACGACACACTTGATCGCTTGCATTTCTGCGGCTCAGTATTCCGTTCTCACTAAAACAACGGACGATTATCACAGCGAAGGCCTCCGATCCAATCTCGAATGGGTACCACTGCACTTTAAACACCTCTAATTGCAATCAATACACTTCGGCATAACAATCAAATTAGCGTAAATGAACAGCACAGTTTTTAGATAACGAAAATAATCTCATATCTAACTATAAGCGATTAAGAAACGAATTACAAACCAGAACACTGAACAGACGTTCCGCCGATAGCGATTACGTTACGTTCAGCGCTCAACGGGCAGCAACTTACGTCTCACGGTCTCATTCGGTAATAGTAATACAATGTTGCCAAATAAAAATTTTAATTTCTGGTATATATAATATCTAGATTTTAGGTTTTTTCTCGCATTTAAAAATAAAGATTTTACATGTATTGAAAGTACTTAATTTTTATTAAATGAGGGATTTCTTGTAAATAAAGAAAAAAAGAAAGAATATATTTTGTTATAAAAATCGATATTTTCCGATTTTAGCACTTTACTAAACCACGTTTTTGCGCGCTTTATTTTTCGCTTATCTATGGAACAAATAGCATGGATACTGCGATCACTGCGATAGATTGTGTTGCGCGGTATTGCGTGATCCAATAAATGATTTTTTGTTAAATATGGCAAAAGGTGATAAAGAGTTAGAAAAACCAATTGTGAACAATGAGTTACCTAATCCAGAATGCCGTAGTACTGACAACGAAGACTCGGAGTCTGCACAGGATCAACCTTTGGATATCGGAGAGCATTATTTAGTACGGCGTTCCGATGAGTCATGGCACCCGGCTGAGATTATACAGACGCGGTATAACGCTTCAGAATCATATTATGAATATTATGTCCACTATGTGGGTTACGATCGAAGGCTCGACGAGTGGGTTTCCCGCCATCGGGTTATGTCTGATAGATTTGACGTGTGTGAAAATTCTAATAACAACATAAACTCGGATCATTTACTCACCGACAAGTCGGGTCGAAAAATAACACGCAATCAGAAACGTAAACACGATGAAATCAACCATGTACAGAAGTCCTACGCAGAGATGGATCCAACAACAGCGGCATTAGAAAAGGAACACGAAGCGATTACTAAAGTCAAATACATCGACAGGATACAGATCGGAAAATATGAGATTGATACTTGGTACTTCAGTCCGTACCCTGACGAGTACGGTAAACAGTCGAAACTATGGATTTGCGAGTACTGTCTTAAATATATGCGTATGGAAAAAACTTATAGATATCATTTAAGTGAATGTACGGCGAGACAACCACAAGGGAGCGAAATATATAGGAAAGGCACCATCGCAATATTTGAAGCCGACGGCAAGGAGCATAAGACCTACTGTCAGAATCTGTGTTTATTGGCGAAGTTATTTCTTGACCACAAAACCCTTTATTTTGATATAGAACAGTTTCTGTTCTACATTCTGTGTGAAGTTGATAAACATGGAGCGCATCTTGTTGGCTACTTTTCTAAAGAAAAAGATTCTCCTGAGGGTAATAATGTTGCTTGTATCTTAACACTACCTCCCTACCAGAGGCAAGGCTATGGTAAGCTGCTCATAGCGTTTAGTTATGAACTGTCAAGGTTAGAGCAAGTGGTTGGTAGTCCAGAAAAACCTCTATCAGATCTGGGTAAGCTTAGCTACAGATCATACTGGTCTTATGTGCTCCTAGAAGTGCTGAGTGCAAGTCGTGGTACATTGAGCATTAAGGATCTAAGTCAAATGACTGGTATATCACAGACTGACATTATATCTACCTTACAGTCAATGAATATGGTTAAGTATTGGAAAGGACAACATGTAATCTGTGTCACACCAAAGATTGTCGCTGAACAACTGGCTAGTTCACATTTTAAAAAGCCTCGCTTAACGGTCGACCCTTCAGCTTTGAGATGGACTCCTCCCAATAAGCAAGGACATTCGGCAAAAGCTAAAAAATAGTATAGGCTCACAGGCAGGGCTTAGAGAATGCTTGATAGACCTTTAACTAATATATTTTCTCTAGGCACAGGCCTGTTTAGAACCGAAGGGGATTAGTCTATGACTTTTGTCTCTATGTGACCAGACCTAAGTATTTTATCAGTTTATATTAATGCATAAGAGTAACAACAGTAGTGTAATCAATGGCATTTGTTGTAACTTTGAGATGAATCTTTTATTATTAGATTCATGAGTAAACAAAGCAGTTTTCCAGTTTAATAGTATTACTTATAAATTAAATTTTATGTCAAAATTAATGTTAAAGTGTTAATCATAGAGACGTTCTATTATAAAAAATAATATTTAATAGAGAAAAACAAATTAAAACCAGCTTTATAATCAACAATATAAAACTTGTTTTTACTACTTATAACACAAAGTTTAAGATTGTATGGTGAAAATAAATGTTTGTTATAAAGAAATATGTTAATATAGCGTGCAGTAACTTATCATGAAAACATTCATAATATAAAATTAAAATAAATTATGATATTGATTTTTTAAATAATAATTATGTCTGTGGAAAATTATATTGTGTTAAAGTATAATTTTTTAAAATTTTTGTGTAATCAATAATATTCAAGACGGTTTGTTTACATTTTGAGATCTGTTCAGTAGTCCTTCAGTTCCTTTGTCTAACATTGAAAGTGATATTATTTGTAAGTTTTGAAATTAGGTTTCTAATTTAAGATTATTTCATATTTTATGTAAAAATATTAGATTATAAGTTTAATTTGTATATACTTATTGTATAGTTTAATTGATGAAACAATAGTTGTTTGATCTTTATATTTTTAAGCACTGATTATTCTGAAAGTATTAATATACCGACACTTGTGTTGCATGTGAACAAATTAAAATTGCAAAATGATAGCTTTCTGAAATGTAGCATTAAAGAAATAAGGACATGTCCTGGAAGTACAGAAAACGGATATGAAAAATAAAAAAATCATGAGCCTCTAATGAAAAAGTGTCACAGAATTCTTTTATATAACAGGCAGTGAAATAATTTTTTTTTTTTTTTTTTGTTAAAGTTTTAGTTAATTTATCAAATTCAACAGCTACTTCATAAAGAGAACATTCTGATTCTTTCTCAACTATTGATTAAAGGAGCTTTAAAGTTATGCAAAGTGAAACAAACTTGATATAACTTCATAAATACTTCTGTCTATTAAGATTATATATGCAAGTCAAACTCTTATTAGTATTTTCATATCTATATTATTTTATATTTTTAACCTGCAAGCAGGGCCGGATTTAGAGTTGTGGAGGCCTGGGGCAACGGAGGAGTGGAGACCCCTTGATCTATAATTGATTTTTTTTTATTTCTTGCAGAAAAAAAATGAAAAAAAAAGGTCGTCGCGATCTGACGCCAATATATTATCGTTGCCGGGTGGACATATTCCTAAAAAAAAAAAAAAAATAATAATAAAGGTCGTCCCAACTCTGGACCGCTCCAACTCGGTTAGCTCTAATGTAGAAGCCCCTCTTTTGTAGATGTGGAGGCCCCTCTCTTGTGGATGTGGAGGCCCCTCTTTTGTGGATGTGGAGGCCCCTCTTTTGCGGATGTGGAGGCCCCTCTTTTGTGAATGTGGAGGCCCAGGACAATTGCCCCGCTTGCCCTCCACTTAATCCGGCCCTGCCTGCATGTGTGCTTTCGAAATGATTTTATCTTATTTCAATTTAGAATAAATGCTGTCTATAATTTATTATAATTAACTAATACTTAATCTGCACTTTCAAGTTGTACCTTACCTTATTAACAATTTGACATAGGTCAGATTGAGAAGCAAAAGATCTTCCCATTGTACTATAAGATTCTGTGAATCATCCCGTTTTCACTATTTATTTGTGATAATCCATTAGTTATAAGAGAAAAATGTCATTCGAAAATAAATCTGGAACAGAGATATATCGTTTTATTTTAAATTCCTGACCCGATTTCATATTATAGTATTACATGTACTAATAAAATCCTGTGGTTAAAATAATTTTTATATCTGGTGTAACCAATATTTGTATTCGATATTTCATATTATAGTAGCGTGCGTTTGGCTATGGTCGGACTGTTTTTTGGATGAGTTACGAGGCTTTTAGTATTTATTTTTTTGAATGACTAGCAAACCCGGCGAACTCCGTTTCGCCACCAGATGGCTTCATTTTTTGTTCGTTTGGGGATAAAAAGATGAAGAAAAATTATATTTTTTGTTTTATATTTGAAAAGGAAACTTAAACTACTTAAAATGAAACGTACTTATTTTCGTGAGGGATACTCACACCACGTACTGGTGCCATCTGCTCCACCACCATGCAAAACCATATTGGTTTGTAGTATATGCTATGTATCAGAGATGGCGCTGTATGTGAAAAATGATTTTCCCTGTTTTCCTGCTTTTCTGTTGAAATTTTTCCTGAATTTTGTTTGCTATAAACCTCACGGAGCCCAAGACCTTTCCAACGAATGCAAAACCGTGGAAATCGGTTCGTGCGTTCTGGAATTATAGCGTCAGGAAGGAAAACCCGACTTATTTTTATATTATAGATGATTCCTAAGGTTATGACAAAAACATACATGCAATAATTATTGTTATACGAGGGCGGTCCGATAAGTACTTAGCCTTACCGCCCAGTGGCTACACTATACACAAGAGAAATTTACTATCGTATAGTACATTCTCCTAGACGGCTACTATTTAGATAAATTTCACTTCTAAGTACAAGGTATTTTTTACGTAGGTAAGACGCTCGATAAGTTTTGAGATACTCGTAATTTAAAAATGGAGCACGTCTATATTATATACTAGCGGCCCGCCCCGGCTTCGCACGGGTATTTAACTAAAATTTTAAAAATTATACATTTATATTTTTTATCACCTACATGCGCCATCTATCGTATAATAGTAGAATATCGTTTTTATATTTAGTGACATTTAACATAATAGTACCTATATTAATTGAAAATGATGTTTATCTAAAATATTAAAACGATTTCTATTCCTATCCGACATATTTAGTAAACTTTTAAGTTTAGCAAAATAATAACTCAAAAATAAGTTTTGTGAGTTTTTAAGATTCCTTAGACCAGATGGCGTTGGCGGCGTAGGTACCTATTTCTATTTTCTAAAATATTTATTTTTAAATTTAATTACAATGAAACAAAAACTAAATTATACTGTGAATTATGTTCAATTTTTATGTATTAAAGTTATTTACATTGGTTTTATACTTTTTACGTGATACGTGAACAGAGAAAAACACGATAAGAGATGGCGCTGATACAAAAAAAAAACGCGCTATTGAAATTTATTCTTGATGATAATATATAGTGTATTAATAAAACGGAGGTTTTAACAGATTTATTATTTGTATAGAAGATTTTTAAAAGCAAATTTATTTAAAAATAGAACACAAGTAGCCAGGTTGACGGCTTAAAAAAATTATGTTTCAATTATTTTACTCCGACGGTTCTCAGTTCTCACATTTTTCTTTGCAACTATATTTTATGATTTTAAATTTGGTTTAATTCCAAAACTTTTTTTTTAAATAAAAAACGTGTTAAAACATACATTTTATCAGTTTTACTTGAAGTTTTAATACAAAGGCAGAGAGGCCTCGAAAATGCAACTTTTGGTCACTCTTCGCCCTTTGTCCTTATCCAAAAAGAGAAACATCGTAGGTAAAAAAAAATGGCGCCCATATGTACCTACAACTTCGTACAGACGACCGTTCTGGTGTAGTGGTGTGAGCAGTCGCCTTAACGCTGTCGGTCGCGAGTTCGATTCCCGCTCGGGGTCGAAGTCAAAGTCAAAGTCAAAGTCAAAGTCAAAATATTTTATTCAGCATAAAATTATTACAATTATTTACTGAACGTCATGAGTCTACCACCAGTTCGGAAAGAAGAAGCCTCTGACCTGAGAAGAACTGGCGAAAGAAACTCAGCGGGACTAATTTTTTTTTTTTAACGAATGTTTTTTTTTTTTCAGAGTATATTGAAATTTACAATAATTATCTATAAGTTGAAATAGCCTGGAGGCGATCACCTCATTCCCAAGGCGTACTATCTTCTAGAAAATCGTTGATAGAATAATATCCTTTGGTACACAAACGTTCTTTCACAATTTTTTTAAATTTGGCAATAGAAACTTTTTGAACGTTTTCTGGGAGCCTGTTGTATAAGCGTATACATTGTCCATAAAAAGAATTACTGACTCGGCGTAAGCGAGTTACAGGCATTACAAGTTTATGTTTGTTCCTAGTATTAATGCTATGCATGTCGCAATTTCTGGGAAATTCGTGTATATTTTTATGGACATACATAACATTTTCGTACACATATTGAGAAGCAACAGTCAATATTTTTATTTCTTTAAATTTATCTCTTAATGATACTCTAGGACCTAAACTATAAATTGCACGAATAGCTCTTTTCTGCAGGACAAAAATAGTATTAACGGTAGCTGCATTTCCCCATAGTAAGATTCCATAGGACATAATACTATGAAAATAACTAAAATATACTACGCGAGCTGTATCTACGTCAGTGAGAAGTCTAATTTTTTTTACCGCGAACGCTGCAGAGCTGAGCCTACTCGCTAACCCTTCAATATGGAGATCCCACTGCAATTTCGAATCTATAATTATACCTAGAAATTTAGTGGACTTTACCGGTTTTAACATTTCCCCTCCTAATTCTACACCATTATCAACAAGTTTAACATTAGGTGTCGTGAATTTTATTAATTTTGTTTTTTTGTTATTCAATAGTAAATTATTCGAGTCAAACCAATAGACAACCTTTGAGAGAGCATCGTTTACATCGTCATACATAGGTAAATTACGTTTCACCTTAAAAATAAGTGAAGTATCATCAGCGAACAATACTATCTCATGTTTGTCCTGTACAAAAAATGGCAGATCATTTATGTAAATAAGGAAGAGAAATGGGCCAAGAATAGAGCCTTGTGGAACCCCCATATCTAGAGGAGCCCCAGGAGATCTCTTACCATTTACATCAACCCTCTGTATTCTATTACTCAAATAGGAATTCAGGAGGTTGAGTGCCTTGTTTCTAATCCCATAATGATGCAGTTTCCTGATCAACGTCTCGTGATGCACACAATCAAAGGCCTTAGATAAGTCACAGAATATCCCAAGAGCATCCTGCGACCTCTCCCATGCCTCAAAAACATTTTTAATTAGCTCAACACTAGCATCTGCTGTGGAGCGACCTTTTGTAAAACCAAACTGTTTCTTATGTAGTAGATTGTGTGCATTAAAATGCGATAACATTTGCCCGAGTATGATTTTTTCAAAAATTTTACTAAATGTTAGGAGTACTGAAACTGGTCTAAAGTCTAGTCGATATTTGTACTTGTACAAATATGTTTCCCGTCTGGGTGTATGTCCTTGTGGGTCTCCCCACCGTGAGCATAGTTAAATGCGTTACTGAAATCTAAAAGTCAAAATCGTGAGTTGTTATTTTTTGTCTATGGTTAACTGAATCTCGTCAATAACTTTCACAAGAGCTGCGGCCGTAATGCTTAAAATGTTTAAAGCGCGCTCTACACTCCTGCCGAAACGTTTTGGCCAAATGTTTTGCGGAGACATGACGAGATCGAGAGCGGCCCTCCACATTCTGCATTGCCCGTTCAGAACTCGTACAGGATGGACATATTAAAAACGTCTGCCGCTGTAGCTTTGTGTGCTGCAGCCTATTACTATTATATAAAAATAATAATAATACTATTTATTGTACACCATGAATAGAACAAAAGTCATAACAAATAATATAGAAAGATGTACAAAGGCGTGTCTTATCGCTTATATTATGTTAGTAAAAGAAATTATATGAAATATAATTAAAGAATTATATGTTAGTAAAAAAAAAACTTTCTTAGTTTTCAATTATTTTACGTGAATATTTAATATTCCACTAATTAGGTTCAAGCATCGTGCACTTTATTTCTGTCTTTATACTCACGATGCCTAGGATCCCATATAAATATAAATAAATATAAATATGTTTAACACACACACAAGGTCGTCTGTTTCTAAGGTAGGCAACTTAATGCCTGTGTTTTAGGTAACAGCCGACTGATATACTTTTTTTTTCTTTTTAAATAAATAAACATATATTACACCCAGACTCGGGGCGGGAATCGAACCCACAACCCTTGGAACAGAAAACAGGGTCACTGCAAACTGCGCCAACGGGTCAGTCTAATATAAATATAATGGGATAGCGCTGGTAGGTTTCTAAAAAGGTTAGCTAGAGATCGTGCGTCCATTTCGTAAGCATTTTAATAACAAAACCGACGTGCGCGCACTTCGCTTATTGCCGGTGGAATAATCGAGACGAGAGTGTGGAGGGCTCTGTTTTGCGCAAATACAAAACTCTTTGATAGTACCGACATGAAACCGGGACTACACGAATGTAGGCGAGACTCGCCGAATAGGGCCTCTACACTCTCGTATTCGGCTAGTTTCGTGTAGTTTAGTCGAGAATGAAGAGCGCGCTTAACTGATAGAAAACTAACTTTTTAAGAATTTTTGAGAAGATAGGGACAATGGAGATCGGTCGGAAAGCAGATAGGTCGACCACCTATCATGTATGAATGCAAATACCATTAGAAGTATAGGAGGAATTGAAAGGAGAAGGAGACATTTGTAAAAAAAAAAATTGTGACTTTTGACCTTAAATATCTCAAGCGGACATGAGATTTTATGAGACTGAGACAACTTTCAGAATGCCAAAATAAGGGTTTTTGGAAGTTTATAGCTTATTATCTAACATTCCGAGGTTAACCCTCTTTTTTTACCTAAGTGACTGGGCTAATATCTAGGATAGGAGTGATCATGTCACGGCTTATAGTCTGTACCAACATTTGAGGCCACAGACAATATGCTCTTTTAACACCGCATTTGGTGAAAAAAGTGGTAAACGGTGGGAAATTGGAAATTGGAGAAAATTGGAATTTTATATAATTTTAAACTAATTAAAAAATATATATATATTAAATGGTGAATCTATAGTCTATTCGCGTTAAGAAAATAGTGACTCATCGTTGTCACTCAGCTTAGCCACGCCTCTTGACCAATAAGATCACAGTAAATTATAAAGTCGTGTTCACTTTGAACAGTTGAAGCCCTTCAGACAGTACGGACGTGTTCTTTGCCAATTTTAAAAATGAATACCTCACCTATTCTTAAAAATAATAGTGGATCAATATTACATAGCGGAGAAAGACGAGTGATTTACAATGTTTTTAAGTACTTTACACAGTGTGGTGACCAAAACGTGACTATGGAGAGTATAGTAGTGAAAAAGGCTAGTGCATGCGGTGTTTCTGAAAATACGGTTCTGACGATTCTAATCATTTTTTTTATGTAATAACTACTTAATTTTAATATTTTAAAATACTGTCATAAAAAGTTTGCTTTAATATTAATGGTTTAATTTTTACCCCAGTATGAATACGCCTTTACTTTGATGAGTCACTATTTTCTTAACGCGAATAGACTATAGTAATCTACAGTAAAAAACAATAAAAATATTGTAAATATTGACATAATTTTAACAAAACAACAGTTTCATAATTGTTTTATTAAATATCTTTTTCCTATTCATTGTTTGACAAAAAAGAGAAAGCTCAAGTATTAAATAATTTTATTAAGACAGAATTAAAAAAAGAAATAAGGTAATATAGTCAAAGATTTTTTTTAAAAATGAAATCAAACAACTTGTACACATATCTATCGTTCAATTTATTTATTATCTTCTCATTTACATGACAGTACAATTTCACAATGCGAAACAAATATTAATCATCTTATTCAATATAATTATAAAATACTCTCGAATTTTTAGTCGTACAGGTTTTTTCGGTATTTATTTTTATTTCTTTAGATTTTATTATAACTCGTGAGTGACAATAATTACGGACAGATAAAAAATAATGCGTCAGATATGGAATTATTGGGAAAATTACAATTCCATTTGTATTAAAAACAACTTGCTACAACTTTAATAAGAGAGTATGGGTACATTATATTCAATCGATGTTACACTTGAAAACCTTTGGTAACTTTTAAAAAATTGTTCATGTCAGCTATGGCAATAAAAATAAAATAAAAAGTATTTCTACATTAATTTGTATAATATTGGATGTTCGATTTTTTATTTATAATCATAAAATAAATTAATTTAAGATTTAAATAATATAATAATTATGTATTGTATTATAAATTACAATACAATGCATAATAATTATGCAAAGATCATTTCAAACTGACATGACAATTTCATACATCTAATATTTGGCGGTTAAAATAAGTACAATTTAAAACTGCTTGAAGTTATGTTCTTAAAACTACGATAAGAGGGTAAACGCAGAATTATATAACAGAATTTCTCAAACTTTTGAAATTACAAATGACCGTTTGGTAGATGATACAAAACAATAATACATCACAAATACAATTAAAAACAATATGTTTTCTAATGCTGATGTTATCTGCGTTAAGTAAAAATTACATTAATAATAATATGTAATAAAGTGCTGAAAATATAACTTTAAAAAAATAGCACACAAAATATAAACAAATCATTCGTATCAGATTAAAATACATAATTAGGTAATATAATAACATAGCAACGGTTTATGTACTTATTAATGCTGGAAACAATAGAGTATTATCTCCTTATAAGATGGAATTACATTTACAAGTTAAATTTACATAATAACTGTTATATTTTCAGTATTACCCATACTTATATTTTTAAGAACATAACTCCAATCAGCCAGTCACTTTTAACAATATGAATTTATAATATAACTATCCACAATAACAGATCACCAAACATCGAACTTTAGCATAATATTTAACACTTAATACAATTTTTTTTTTGTTTTGTGTAATAATTATTAAATATTCGTTATTATCAGAACAGATATTCTAATATAGGTGTCGTATCTACATCTAGAGAGTACACGTCTCTACATTGTGTTAAGAAAAAACATTTACACGAGTCAGCAACATTACAGGTACTACCAAACATTATAATTATTGGGGACATAATTATAATTATAAAAAATAGAAGCTATCCATTCATACGACTCTACTAAAGAAGGCTTATATTAAAATTTTTAGGCTTTAAAATATATTTTCTTTTACGTTTACATGTTTCACAATAAAATTAAAATTTTTACTTTTTTATTGATACTGTTTATTATAAAATTTTCTATAAATTTATGTAAGAGACTCTAAAGAATTTCATAAGCAATATGATCACGCGACTAATGCTCATATTTAAATATAACTATAGTAATAAATGAGTTTTAAAATGCACACTGATACATAATATACACATTATTAAATGCATAACATATATATGAAAGTGTTATAAATTCAATATTATTGCTTTTTTAATTAACATATAAGTGCAAAGCTGTTGTCGATAATGATTTTTTTTTTTGTACCAGGGACCATTAGTTTATTTGACAAAAATGGCTTTTTAAAATTAATAAAAATATATCAATAATATAAAAATAAAATTTATATCATGACAACGGTCCCTGGCTTTTCATATATAAGATTTTTATAAGTGTATTGAAAAATAAGCTAGTACAAAACGTTACTTGATTTGTACTCGATTTTAACCTTAGGCTATTTATAAATGTCCATATACTACCTTGAGTTAATAAACAATAGCAACAAAATAACTATTATATAATAATAATTGATTTATCTAAGAAACATATACGATGTAAAAGATAATAATGTTAATTAATATACACATATTGTTTAAAAAATACTATATTGGGTAAAGATTACATTAGTCTATTTATTAAAATACAATACTGAAATGTCTTAGAATTTTTATTGCAATTCTTTGAATTGTTTCACTATTTCGGATAATATTTATAAATAAATATACTTATGAAATGAATGTACCTTTAAATCTTACATTTAAAATGAATCGCTATCGTTTTAATTTAAATTAATACTGATGGTAAGACTAGGCACACAGCAATATGCTAATATAAAAAAACAATGTTTTATAACGCGTTGTATGAACTCCCCTCCCGCCTTTGTAACGCATCGTAACGTTTTACAGACCCCCCTCCCCTTAAATTGCGTTACGTACTACTTAAACGCCCGCTATAAATGTTTTTTTTTTTAAGATTTATAACTTAAATTGATTTTAAGAAATTTGGTTATATATTAAAGGTAAATTCATTTTCAATATTAATTCCAAGAATAGTAAAAACAATACAAATCACTAACACGTATAACAGTTTTTATCATATATTGGGTACGTTCGCGCGCCCTCTTCTAATTGATAATTCATCACTTTTATACGATTTTTTAATCTATGCATTCCACAGACCACATGCGCGGAAACGGAAATGGGACATGCGCAATAGTTTTTTATTTATCAGTTTTTAATTAAAATAATAATTAGTGAATAAATGTAAGAAGATAATTTTGTTTATCTTTTATGAACAGTAGCAAACAATTATTTACTAAAGTTTGACAGTTAAATTCAGTTTTTGATTAAAGAAGTATCATTTCCGCGCATGTGGTCTGTGGAATGCATAGATTAAAAAATCGTCTAAAATTGATGAATTATCAATTAGAAGAGGGCCCGCGAACGTACCCATTAACAGCGAAGCTTTTGAACAGCAGATATTTAAATTAAAAACGATTGCACATTGACTTAACTATCAAAGTTTAATATTTGGTTTTCGATACAATTCTCTTACATGTTAAGGAAATTTAATAACGATATGCAAGTTAACAAGTACGTACTTATTTTCTATGTTTTTTTATGAATTGCAAGCGACGTAATACTTTAACACTCACTTGTAGTGAAGTTGATTTTAAAGTCTAGAATACTAGAATCAGATGACCAGAATTTTTTTCTTTTTTAAATGCTATACATCAACTTCTTTTACAACTGAGTTCAATATACAGTATGATCACTAATAGTCATGTTTTGAAAAAAATCAAATAACTTACTGGAAGCATTTTTTATGTAATATTTCTTATTTATTTAATTATATCTGTTAACATAGTAACATAAAGTGCATTTCTTATATTACAAATAAATAAATAAATATACTTAGCAAGGTTGAATGGTTGTCAATAAACAAAGATTATATACTAATTTTTCATTTGACGTTTATTAAACTTGAGATGTAAACATTTTTGATAAACGTATTTTGAAATTTTTTGAAGTAATAGTGACCACACCATGTTTAATATTACGTTCCTAAGTAAAGTTATACATATAATTACTTCTATATTAATGTTTTAACATCTACGCACATGGCACAAGTATGACGGTGATAAAGCGTTCAAATTAATAAATAATACAAAAATATCACAAACAATATATGTATTAACTTTTATGTATTTTCATGTTATTTACATATAGAGGTTATTATTTTACAGTAATGGGATATATTGTCGAATATATACCTAAAAGCAGGTACTGTTAAGCAGTATAGCTATGTAATATAACGAAATATATAATTAAATTAATATGTTAGACAGATTTATAAAACTCAGATATTTTTGCAAGATACAGAATTTCGTATAATCTGTACCATCATTTAATATATAACATTCAATCTTCGTCAATCAATAACTTATTAATAAAAAAAAAAACAGGTTTCATAGTTCGAGTTCATTTGAAAATGGTATTAAATTTAATAAGTTAAATATAAATAAAACGACAAAAACCTATCATGATTATATCACGATAAAATAAAAACACTCTGAATAAGTCTTAACACTTAAGATAAAATTATAAGTAACGAAATGGACAACAAAAATATTTAAGCTATAATTAACACATTTATTACATACTGCTATTCTCATTTAAGTAAAATTATATAATTTTTGATTAAAAAAAAACCATTTTTTGGTTTGTTTCCTTTTTAGCCCCAATACTTGACTTTTACATATTAATGACTAGATTAAATAATAATGCTATTTAAATTACTTATTTCAAGTATTAAATGATTGCACACACATAATTAGAAATATGTTTTGATAAAATATCTGTATCAATTTTTGTGATAATAAAAACATTTTTTTATAGTTACATTTCACAGTTTAATGGTTGAATAGAAATGTATTAATTATAACTTACTCGCTTCAACAACAGGACTGTAGAAGATGAGAGTGTTTCATCAACGAGCCAGTTTAGTAAGTTGGGGCAGTGTAGTCCACGTTTCCTGAAATTTAAATTAATTTTATTTAAATATATTGTACGAGACAACCGACGAGAGCAGTCGAAGGCGGTCTCTTTCGCTCGCGCGTGAGCGAGACAAGCGAGGCTTGCCGTCTCTCTCCCTCGCTAACGAGCGAGACAACATAGTGCTGCGGTCCCTGTCGTATGTAAGAACTTACTATTCTTCGTTAATTACTTATAGAATAAAGAATAATAATAGTTTAATAATTTGAATAGATGTTAAGATATTCGCTTTGTATCGTTCTTTATATTTTTTTCTTTGTTCGTGTGTTTTAGTAAATAGATTTTTTAACATAGCTTTATATAAAAAGGGATAAGGATAGACATTTTTATCTTCATAGACTTGTATATAACATTTTT
The DNA here is from genome assembly GCA_036937285.1 of Euphydryas editha. NCBI lineage: Eukaryota > Metazoa > Arthropoda > Insecta > Lepidoptera > Nymphalidae > Euphydryas > Euphydryas editha. The sequence continues at coordinate 5,749,946 of JAUPFZ010000008.1, forward strand.
ACACATATATAAGATACACCATTATATTATATCGTGTAATATTTTTGTTTGTTAAGTTTCATTGTTATCTACTGAAACATTTTTTTTTGCTTCAAGTATTGATATGAGTTTTTAATAAATTAATATTTATTTCAGATGCAATGAGAAAGTTACTCTGAAGATTAGAATGTTTGAATTGATAATATATTGTATTTGTGTGTATGTGTGTGTATTAGTGACAACCGCTCTAGTGTAGTGTTGCGTGTAGTTGAGTCGACGGTCGTGGGTTCGATTGCCGCTCGGGGGAGATATTTGTACTTGTGCAAATATTTGTTTTTGGTCTGGGTGTATGTCTTTATGTGTATCCCCACCATGCCTCGGAGAGCACGTAAAGCCGTCAGTCCCGGTTGTTATCATAGATATCTGGTAGCGACCGTTACTTATGGTAAGGAAATTATCCACCAACCTGCAGTAGTGCAGCGTGGTGGATTAAGCTCTAACCCTTCTTCTTTATAGAGAAAAGGCCTTCGCCCAGCAGTGGGCCGTTTTACAGGCTGATTCAGTTCAATTTAGTTGAATGTATTATGGTGGCGGTTCGCGCCCGCGACAGGAGAGACAGAGACAAGAGACCGCGACAAGTTATATTATTGGTCGTCTCGGTTCTGTTGTCTCTATCTCTCCGGTCGCGGGCGCGACCCGCCACCATGAGCGTGTGAGGGGGTACCGGAGTGCGGCTGCGAGAAGGGGGGGTCGCTGTAGGCGGGCTGCGGGTCGGGCGCGCCGGGGTAGGCGGGGAAGGCGCCCGGGCTGCCCGCGCCCTCCACCTCGTAGGCGGGCGCGAACGCCGCGTCCGCGCCCATGCGGAACCGCTGGAACGCGAAGAACGCGCACGCCACCTGCCGACACGAACACGTAAGTTACGTGAGATCTATTCGTTCATCCCTAATCCTATATTATAAATGTGAAATGTAAGTTTGTTTGTTACGCTTTTACGCAAAAACTACTTGATCAGAAGTAACATAGAATACTTTTTTTTTATCGCGATAACCGACATCCATGCGGGCGAAGCCGCAGGCGGATGCTAGTTTATTATAAATGAAACATGTAAATACTAACTTCTGATTCGGATACACTCTCAATATATGCGTGACTTTGAAAATGTACAGTAAGAAAAATTGCCAAAGAATTCAAAGCAAATTTATTCCGTATTCCTTTTTTAAATCATTTTCGACACTAAAAGTTGTTTCGGTTTTTTTTTATTTGTTAATATTTTATAAACTTTTTTTATCAAATGTAAAGCATTTATTTCGATTCGACTGTAGATATTATTTTTAAATAATAAATACACAACTCTATACTTTCTTTTCAAATTTTGATAGATAATGTTAATAACATCGAAAGCTATTATATTTGATAATGTTTATTGTTTTATATATTTTATCAACATATTTTCATTTCAAATTAATAATTCAAAAATCGAAGAAATGCATGGTCCAGTCCTGAAAATGTGTTGAGTATTTGTGGTATAAAGACTTGTGACATCAAACTGTAGGATGATACTGTGTACTAATGGATTTATATGACGTCAGCTTAAGATGGAAAAAGATATACATTGTAAAGTCATGCTAGTGACAATATTTTAGGATGATTAAACAGAACAAACAATATTGTGTCTTATGTTTGTGTGAATTTTAAAGATCTGTTGAGCTGTAATATTAAATTGTGTTTTAGACTTTATTATTTTGTAAATTGCAGAAATATTCTGTTCAAAGCAGATGTTCTCTATAATTTTGGGTTGGAAACCGTACGCGAGGAGGGTGATTTATTATTTATTGTTAGTTATTTTTTTTTAATCTTCGGAAAAAATGAAATTCCTCCCGAATGTTCGAAAATCCATTAACGAGAAACTCGGTTCGGCCTTGGCGATTTAGAAGATAGCAGCTCTAACCAAGAGCAACGGGATATTATGAGTGATCATACTTACTGTTTTCTTATATTTACGCGAATTTTACTCATTTAATTAAAAGTCTAAATCGGATTTTATCGCGTTTATTTGTTTTAAAACTTTACAGTTTAACGATTTTTAATTAAATTAAATTAATTCCCGACGTTTCGGACCCTTTACAGAGTCCATGATCTCGGGGGACCGAGGTGGTGGGTGTCCGTACAATTATTAAAAGTAATAATTTATAATTGTATAAAAAGCGGGGTATGTAACAATTGATTCATTATTCGGACACCCACCACCTCAGTCCCCCGAGATTATGGACGCTGTAAAGGGTCCGAAACGTCGGGAAATAATTTAATTTAATTAAAAATCGTTAAACTGTAAAGTTTTAAAACAAATAAACGCGATAAAATCCGATTTAGACTTTTAATTAAGTGATCATACTTATCATTTCGATAGGTATAAATGTTATATCTGACATTTGACTAATAACTCACCCAAGCAAATATAGAGAAGAAACAGAAGGCAATGGCACCCTGCATATTGTTAGCGGTACCAACCGGTGGGATCTCGGTCTTACCCCAGGCGTTCGACAGGTAGCAGAAGCCGACGAAGTAGAGGAACGCCCAGAATGCTAAAAAAAAAGTAAAAAAATAAATTATATACTGAAAAATACAGTCAAAATATCAAATGTCTCAAATTAAAGTATTTTTTAACTACAAATCGATCAGAGAAAAGGATTTTAAATAATCACTTTTTCTTGTTTGACTTACTATGTAACACTTAAAGAAGTTAAAACTGATATAAAAAATACTCGTCTATTATCGGAATTTTTTGTCTGGCAATATTAAATGGTTGAATAAGTATAGTTTAAATATATGATTAAAAGTAAAAACTTGAAAAATATACATTTTTAAACACTGAATGAAAATACAAAAATGTTTATAATCATTTTTCACATGAAACTAGTTAACTAATAAAAGCATTTTTATGACTCCTTTTTATCTTAATTTTTTAATGTTACTATTTATATTCATTAAATTAATAAAAGTTGATTATTATTAATAAAAGTCAAATACATTTTTTATCGATCGATAATTTAAGACTATATTAATTTTAGTCGTTAAGACCCAGTTTCACCATTTGCTATTAAGTTCCGGCTAACCTAACTAGCACTTTTTTGACAGGTTTGATTTGATCGGTTATCCGGAACTTAATAGCAAGTGTTGAAACTGGCCCTAAATGTACTAAATTTATAATAAATTAACTAACCTAACCTTTTTTTTTTTTTTTTTTTTTTTTTTCGCTGGGAAATGCATTTACGCATCCCGCGGCCCGAGGGCGACGGGTATGTGGGACTCGCTGACACGGCAGAACGTGCCAGAATACCGCACTAAAACCCAGCGGTGCCCTCATCGTCGTAGTGGGGCGCCACGGGATCGCTTTCGCATGCGACCGTGACGCCCCGACGGTTGGCCCGCCTATGCGGACCGCCTTCGCCTATAGAGCGCTCGCGGGCACTGTGAGCGCTCTATTGCCCCGGTGGCGAGTGGGAGGATGTGGTGCCCTCTCCCACTCTATTGCGGAGGGTGGAGGAGTGCATATTGGCGTCTCCTCCTCCCTGGTCGTCTTCTGCGGAGCGAGTCAGCGTGTGCTGCTGCTTCCCGCTCTCGCTCCGCGGCCTCCTTCAGAGCCATGACCTCCTCACAATATGAGGTCACGGCCGACCAGCACCTCTCGCTGTCAAGCATGCAGCGGACCACACTTGACAGCGAGAGGTCTCCACCTATCACTGCCACCAGGGCCCTGCACTGGGGCTCCCAAGCGGCGCATTCCTCCAGGGTGTGACGCGCCGAGTCGATTGGCGCGCCACACTCGTGGCAAGCAGGGGTGGCTTCTCGCCTAGCGATTTGGTGCAGGTACTTACCGAAGCAACCGTGCCCGGTAAGCACCTGCGACAGCCGAAACGTAAGCACCCCATGCCGCCTGTTGACCCAGCGACGAAGGTGAGGACGTATAGCGTCCACCGTCACTGAGCCCGCCGCTGGGGACCCCAGATCCTCCTTCCACCATTGGATCAGTGCTCTCTGAGCTAGAGCCCTGATCCTGCTGACTTGGTCCACACTTGGACGTTCGCCACTCGCTCTCTGCCCGGACCGGAACTGGTACACCTTCGCGAGCACCTCCGCCTGGAGTTCCCAGGGCGGATCGCCCGCGAGAAGTGTCGCCGCCGTCCAGGACACCGTACGGTATCCCCGTATCACCCTTACCGCTATGACCCTCTGGGGTCTCCTCAGGAGAGCCTTGTTATGAGCGCTAAGGGCGTCGACCCATACGGGAGCACCGTACAGTGCCATGCTCCGCACTATACCGGCGTATAAACGCCGGCAAGGGGAGTCCGGTCCGCCTACGTTGGGAAGGAGTCGTCCCAATGCAGCGGCGGCGTTCTGCAGCCTCGGAGCGAGCTGGTCGAAGTGTGGACCAAAACTCCATCGCCCGTCCAGGATCAGGCCCAGGTATCTCATTTGGGCCCGAACCTCCACCTCCGTTCCCTGGACGGCGATCCGCGCACCTCGGGGGGGGCCTCTGCGTGGGCCATGGAATAGGAGGGCCTCTGTCTTGGATATAGAGACCCTCAGGCCCAGCATCTCGATACGGTCGACCGTTATCGACGTGCCGGCTTCTGCTAAGCGGGCCGCCTCTTCGAAGCTCCTCGCCCGGGCCGTGAGCAAGGTGTCGTCAGCATTAACTAACCTAACCTAACCTAACCTAACTAGGACCTTTTTGACAGGTTATTGTATGGGTTATCTTCCAAAATAAGTGCCAGTTAGGTTATCCGGAACTTAATAGCAAATGGTAAAACTGGCCCTAAATGTACTAAATCTATTTATAATAAAGACGATGATAATAATATACACAACGAAGCTTTTGTATATTATAGCGTAACAAATGTAGTCAACCCAGATTTTCTAGTGGATGAAACGTTTTAAGTGGGTCAGGGCCGTGACACGGTATTAGTTTTCAATGATTTCAAAGGACTTAAATCCTCTAATAGGTACGAGTAAATTCTGTACAATATCACCGACATGCTATGATGTATTCGTAATGCTTATAAAAGTATTCAATTATACAAGTATACAGACAAGTAATTATTTAAAACGTATTTCAAGGTCATTAGAGATAATATTTTAATAAAAAAACCATATAATTATGTTGAAAATTATTTGTCGATATTTCGATCCAGTTGTGTGGGCCGTGGTACCGGGGCTACGTTTTTAAAATAGAATATATATTATATAGTTTAATATGACGAATAGATCAATTCTAGAATAATCAAGAAAGAAAGAAGAAGAATTATTATATAAATATTTTTGAAAACAATTATACTAGTTAATTTTATGGTTAAGTTTCATATGGATTTGTACCTATACGAAAGGGTTCCGTAACACTAAGTTCTAAAAATGTAATATTACTTTTTGATCGAAGGTAATAATCGACTCAGTTTCATGAAAGGATTTCATTGTATCAAAAAAAAAGTAGCAAAGTTCGAATTCAGCCTTACCATCGAATTAGTAACTGTAATATATTTACTCAATATTTTTCAATTTGTTAAAATTTACATTTTTACGTCTGTTAGAGAACCATGTTTGTCGAAGGTACGTAAATAAATAATTATTTATTATTCGTCACGCTTTGTCGGTTTAAAAGGCTAATGCATTTATTTAAGCAGATTTTATTTAATTGTGGAAGTGATATTCTGTTTCTAATTCTTACGGAGTTGTTATTTTTTACGTCACTCAAGCTCTTCTATATTTTTACATTATATACCCATTGTCCTATATTTAATGATAAGTACGAAAATAACAGGTTTTTTTTTAAATATTAAGGTCTAAAATAATAACCGTATAAAATTTTATTCTCATCTAATGTCGACGTAAACAGCTACCATCACTACCATAAACGAAAAAATAAATCATTACGAAAGTTAGGTAAACTGTTTCTTTTATCGGTTCTTTGTATTTTAATTGCGTCCAATGTTTCACTTTACGATCGCGCCTGTCTTCGTAATTATTGGAATAAAGGTCACTTTGAACTGAACACGTAATTGGAATATTGTACTAAAAACATAAAATATTATTGAAAGAAATCTCTTATGCTTTTATATGTGTATTTTTTGATATATAACTTTTTTAACTTTCTTAGTTACTAACACTACCTATTATTAAGAGGTAAAACGGTATGTTTAGCAAGATAAATATAGAATATACCCCGGAATGTGGGATCATCCTCGGTTCATAGACCCTGGCGCTTTCAGTGCTGAAATATCGGAAACTCAGAATCATCAACGACAAATACGTTATAAACCGTTTTATCTCTTAATAATATTATTTGGGGTATTTTATGATGCGCTATTTTATTTAACGACGATTTATACATTTCGTTATAATTAAGGAAGGAGTTCCATAAATGTAATAGATAGATGGAAAAGAAATCATATCATAAATTTAAGTATAAAGTTGTACTTTAACATTTTTTTCAAAATAAAATATTATCATGAAGTATCATCATCATTATCATATTATCGAAAGCCCTCCCCCATCGATCTCCAGAGCGACCGGTTTGAAGCAGCCTCTATCCAACTACTTCCGGCGACTCTCAAGTCGCCTGTCACCTCACGGACGGCCGTCCGACGACGCTGCGCTTGCTTCACTCGAGAACCTTTTTGCTCCATCGGCCGTCAGTTCTACGAGCTATGTGGCCTGCCCACTGCCACTTCATCTTGCAAATCTTCTGCGGATCTCATCATTTCTGATTCTATCTCGCAAAGAAATACCAAGCATAGTACCCTCCATTGGTCGTTGGCAGCTTGTTTAAAAGGCCCACAGTTAGCGACCACGTCTCAGATCCGTATGTCATTACTGGTAACACACTTTGGTCGAAGATTTACTTATTTGACTTAGGGCACATATGTATGTTGGATAAAAAGAAAAACGTTTTTTTTTAACGTCTCGGAAGCTGCCCATCCTAACTGGATTCTACGATTGACCTCTCTCTCATAGTTGGACCTTCCTGACCTCGATATCATTTGAGAATTCAATTCTATACAATTATAATTATATCAAGGCGGGCACGACATGGACATCGAAGCATTTTCGTTTTGTTAATTTTCATTTTAAGACCCACCCGTTGGTAAACTCCATCGAGATCACCATGCAATATGCCAAGATAGTCCAGGTATTATCTCTATTCGCTATGAGTGCGACTGCAGCGCCAGACAAAATATGAACTACAGGAGGCTGTCATAAAATGTTTTTATACGTATGGCAATAGCAAGGAAAATAAAAATAAATAAATATTATAAATAATAGTAAAAAGAAAAAGTTATAAAAATATGTGAGATTTTTGTAGTGATTGCCGTTTTGTTTTTTAATTAAACGAATCAACAACAAGTAAGTATAATGATAAAAAATAATAAAGAATGCAGTAAACATTCAGGTTAAGTTATTTGATATTTATATCAAAGTCAAAAAGTGATACTAAGAAAAAAATTAAACTGAAGAAAAAATAATTAAATAGTTATATCAATGGAATATATTAATATTTATTTAATTAATGTATTATTTTTTTTTTAGTAACAAAAAAGCCATGGATATTATTATAAAGACCGGATTTCAGTGTGTAAAAAAAAAATTTAAATAAATTTTCTAAAAAAATTTTTTTTTTAATTTCACTTTGAATTTATCAAGTTTTTTACAAATTAATTTTTTTTTAAATTTTTTCGTAATGATTTTTTCGATAAAAATAATTATTAAAATTTTTGGATGTCGGCTAACTTAATTTTCATTTAAATTTTCCGAATTATTGTTATTGATAAAGTTAAGGTTATGGTAGTACTTACTTCAGCCTTTTATTTATTTATTTTATTTATTTTTTTTTTATTTATTTATTTTATTTTTTTTTTTTATTTTTTTTTTAACTGCAGCTATCCACTGATTCCGTTGATTTCTTTTCCATTGAGCAGTCGGAAATTTATAAAACTTGCACTCACTTTTTCTGCTGGTATTCTTACAATTTACAACACAACAACTTTGGTGTCTCATTTTTCTTTAATTTATTTAAATTAAAACAAAATAAATACTCTCACGTGTACTTGCTTACAATTTTAGGAATAATAGCCCCCCGTAGTACCGAAAGTGACCACTGCGAACGCTTCAGTCGATTTAATTTCCCCTACCATGGCTTCACTCACAGCGAATTCACGGTTGCATGCGAAAGCGATCCCGTGGCGCCCTACTACGACGATGAGGGCACCGCTGGGTTTTAGTGGGTATTCTGGCACCGCAGTCAGCAAGTCCCACATACCCGTCGCCTTACACGCTACGCCGTGCCTACAGTAGGCGGGATGCATAAATGCATTTCCCAGCGTAAAAAAAAGGTATTATCTCTATTACTTTGTTTTGTGATAAAAATAATAATTTGTATTATGTTCAAAAATAATTTTAAAATTTCAAAATCTAGTTACCAGATGAGTATAAATTCAACAAAGTTCATTTGACGTTATTTATAAAGATGACCTATTTCCTATGTACACATGTAATTGAATATTCGATTATCTACAACGGAATAAAAGTGAATTCTGAATTAAAGATATCTCTTGCCTAAAAAAAATTAAGTCGAGTTGGAAGAAATTTTGAGTCAAAACACTTGATCAAAATAGAAGATTACATGTCCGCCTATAATGGGTTTAATAACGTTGGCTCTCATGCTGGACTTATATCTGAATTTATAATGGTGGAGTAATGTATTAATGCTTTTTAAGAGATTAACTGTTAGAGATTCCTGCTAGATTTTCTTTAGCAGAATTTGTACTGATATGGGGTAGCTTCACAGTAACTATAATTAATTAAATGATTAATAAAAAATAAAAAAGCCTTAGTGAGCCTATCTAATTTTATTATTATTTTATTGCTACACTCCACCCGTTCAATATATACATATACACATATAAATAAATATAATATAATACAATACTACTTATATAAGGAATATAATAAATTTACATAAATTTACATAGATAAATATAAGCGGGCGGAGGATTACGCCCCGGCAGGGAGATCAAACGGCCGGGGGTTAGGGCTGTAGGCTGAGAAATCGGCGGACAATCCTAGCCGAGTCGAGTAATACCGCCTTCTGCATCCTGGCTGCGAGCGAACCGTCACGGATACCCAGCTGCCTCAGGTGGTGAGCGAGGCTAACCGGGATCAAACCGTTGGCAGATATCACGATAGGGATGATTTCAGTGGATTCAACACCCCACATGTCGACAATCTCGTGTGCCAAATCCAGATTTTTATTTTTTTATTTTATTTATTTTAATGGAAACAAACAGTATATAATAACTTTCATAAAATAGCACATATCTCGAAAATCATCACCAAAACAGTTTCCAAAGATTATTAAACACATAATAAGTACATAGCGTAGATGCGTCTTATGAAACCAAGCAAACTATGATGAATTCTTGAGAATACAGAGTATGAAGTATGAAAATAATTCTATTTACTGATTACAATGAAAATAATAAAAGTAATAACAATTGTATCGATCAAAATAACATTAGATTATTAACCAAAATTCAAATTAAAATTAAAAATGATTATAAAATGATAAGTAGTAATAATTATAATTTTTTAATTTCATTTAAAATTACCATTAGTTAATATATTTTTAATATGACAATTAAATTTGGTTACTGAAAGATCAAATATATCACAGTCTAGAAACATTTTGTTGTATTTGTAACAACTTCTATTAATAAATAAATTTCGTGCGAAATTAGTTCGGGTTGCAGGAACGCAGAATGTCTCCTTACGTCTAGCACTAGTTCGCGGACAGTGGAAAAACAATCTCGAGAGCAGATAAGGAGAATCAACATGACTATTTATGATTTTACTCAGTAGTACTTGATCTCGTTGGACACGACGGTCAGCGGCCGTCATCATCGTAACAAAATTGTTCTGGTTAAAAGTTGAGGTCAACTTAAGGGCCCTGACAAAACGATTATGAATACGTTCTATTCTAGAGATGTGATTCTTATACTGAGGATTCCAAACAGAAGAAGCATACTCTAAAATAGATCTAACAAAAGCATTATATAATAATTTAAGTGTAGATGAATGTTTAAATTCTTTTGAAATCCTCAGCACAAAACCAAGCATTCGATAAGCTTTATCAGATATATAACCAATGTGATAATCGAAAAGCAGCTTAGAGTCAACGTAGATACCAAGATCCTTGATAATGTTAACTCTAGAAACGACCTCACCGCATAATTTGTACGCAAAATCAATAACTAATCTTTTCCTAGTAAACGTTATAACATTACATTTTTTTAAATTTAGAAATAAAGAATTATTTGAACAATAGGAACTGAAACAGTCAAGATCTTCCTGGAAACACAAGCAGTCCCCAGGGTTTTTGACTTTTTTAAATATTTTATTGTCATCAGCATACAGCAAAAACTTTGAGTGTTTGAAGACTGAATTGATATCATTAATGTAAATATTAAAAAGCAACGGGCCCAAGTGTGATCCTTGTGGTACCCCAGATGGCACGGGAATGAAAGATGAGCAAAAACCCCTTATTGTAACTGCTTGGCTTCTATTAGACAAATAGGATTCGATCCAACGCAGGAGGTCGCCATGTACACCAATATATCTTAATTTTTCAAGAAGGATAGAATGTGAAATTTTGTCAAAAGCTTTAGAAAAATCAGTGTACACGGCGTCCACCTGGTAACCCTCATCCATAGCATTCGCGACAAAGTCAGTAAATTCACATAAATTTGTTTCAGTAGATCTTCTGCTAATAAATCCATGCTGCTGGTCTATAATAATAGGTCTTATAATAGGTTCTAGATAGTCATATATGATCTTTTCAAACAATTTTGGGATACAACTCAATTTTGAGATAGGACGATAATTTTTGACATCGTGTTTATCCCCATTTTTAAAGACTGGAACTACATACGACCTTTTCCAACTAGAAGGCATTATACACATTTTTAACGATAAGTTAAATAAAATGTATAACGGAAAGCAAAGAGTTCCAGAGCAGTTTTTTAGGAAAATTGCCGGTATACCGTCTGGACCACTACTTTTAAATGTATTCAAAGATTTTAAGTACTTTTCTACGGCAAACATGGAAATATTAACAGAAGACAAGTCAACACTGGTATTAGAAGGCATAGCAACAACTTTATCACTAGAAAAGTTCTTGAGTGGAATTAGTTCAAACGACGAATGAAAATAATTATTAAAAAGGTTAGCTATGTCCTGACCCTCAGTAGCAGAAACACCGTCCAAATAAACAACTCCAGGCAAATCCAAGCACTTCCTTTTAGATTTAACATAAGACCAAAAGAACCTAGAGTTTCTCGAAATTAATGTTTCCGCGTTATCAATATACCGCTTGTAGCATTCATTCTCAACCCTCTTCTGCCTCTTACGGAGAATTCTAAACGTACAATAGTCACTGTAGTTTTTATATATTTTCCATTTTCTATGAAATTTTAATTTTTCTTTGATAATTTTTTTGAGTGATGTAGAATACCAAACAGGATACCTACTGTTGTCAATGACCACCTTTGTAGAGACAAATGCATCGATAACACTATTTAGAATTTCATAAAATACCTTAACTGAACCATCAATGTCCAAACTACCAAAACAAGCCAACCAGTCAACTTCCGATAATTTTTGATTTATGTCAGTATAATTAGCCTTATGAAAAAGTTTTACAGTTCGTGGAATACCAGATATGTATCTAGTATATAGACCCGAAAGCTCAATATCTAAGGCAGGATGATGAAGATCTTCTGGAACTATAGGATCTTTACAATGTTTCACTATTAAGTCCCTAGAATTGCTAATAATCAAATCTAAAAATCGATCATTATGGTTAGGTACCGAGTTATACTGGCTTAAGTTATTAATATGTAAGAATGCCGACAAAATGCTCACTTGGTTGTAAGTGTTTCCATCTGAATTTGCAATTTTAAAAGCATGCTTGTTATCATCCTGAGTCCATTTAGCAGTAGGTATATTGAAATCACCAACCAGCAATAATATGTCCTTAGGATTGGAGATTACAGATTCCGAAACTAACTCATAAAATTCAATTTGATTATCACATTGCAGTGAACAATGTGGAAAATAACAACAATACACCCGACAAAATACAAACTTACCACAGGATTGAATACCGATACATATAGAGATGGCATCATAAGAACAAGTATCGGATGATGGTTGAACCATTACATCCTTAACAGTAAAACCCTTGCGACAAGCGATCAGAACTCCACCACCTAGTCCATCATCGCGAGAAGCGTAGTCGCGATCACAACGATAAACAGTGTATCTACAATCAAATAGTTCTGAATCATAAATTCCTGGCAGTAACCACGTCTCAGTTAGACAAATTATATCATAATCGGCGGACAATAAATTCGAGAAAAAGCAAGATGTTTTAGAACGTAATCCACGCACATTTTGGTAATAAACCGTAAGACAGGTATCCATTAAAGTAATATTAAACAAAAATTTATATAAATAAAGCTTATAAGGAAATAAGATCCCACGTTCGAGCAACCAAAACAAATGAAAATTACAAATAAACATTTCTGTGATGCTTTACTGAATAAATTCATCTCCAATGTCATAATTACAGATAAACAAACAAAAAATTGATTAAGGTAAATTAAAGAATAAAAAGTACAAACATATAAGTCCAAATAAACAAAATTACAATCAATAATAGAAACACATTCTCTCATACCAACATAACAAATTTTATCAATAATAATGGAAATTATAAAAAATTGCGAAAAAGATCTCATAAAAGGACAATTAGCATACAATATGATATATACTAGAACCAGAACTACAAGTAGGATTAAACAAAACAATAAATTAACAATATAATTCATAATTAACATTAATTTTGAGCATGCAGAATTATTAAGATTAATTAGTACATGCATATTAATAAAATTGTTCCTACAATTTAAACAATACACAATATGAACAAATCCTATAATATTTTTTTTAAATCACTTTCTGAATGTATATGTAAAACAGGACTCGTGTCATTTTTTCTAGCCATAACTGAACAGTTTTTAACCCACACAAATCTATAGTTTTTTTTATTTGCTAGGTCCTTGGTTTTTCGAAGAAGGGTTTTATTAAAGCTGGTCAAGTGATCATTAAAGTAAACTCTATTGCTATTGTCATTATAGCCAATATCACGACACATCAAACTTTTTTCTCTCAATCGAGCCAAAAAATTGTCTTTCTTGTATCTGGCGAGAAAACGGACTATAATGGGTCTAGGTTTATTTGAGTTATTTTGCTTCGGAGTAACTCTAGTTACAAAATCGATATCCGACTCTGTTAACGTATTAATGTTGGCTGCACATGAAATCTTATTTATGATATTCAACAAATTCTCGTTTTTTGTCTCGGGAACTCCAATTATTTCTATATTTGAACGTCGAGCCCATTGTTCCTTATTATTAAGGTCTGACACAAGCGATGACACAACTCCTTTAATGTCCGAAAAATCTGATTTAACCGAATCTAATAATTTTATTTTAGTTTCTAGGTTATCCACCTTTTTAGTGATTCTGTCATAATTGTCACTAATAAATTGCAAGGAATTATGCAAAGTCGCTATCTCGGCCTTAATATCATCAAAGTTATTTTGGAATGCACTGAATGCCTGACTTATTTCCGCTTTGATTATAGATCGTATTTCTTCGATTGTAATCTGTGCCGGCATCGGGGCGGCGGACTCTTGTACTATTTTGGCCGCTTTACCACTTGCAACAGACGTCACCTTCTCGCATTTTTTCTTAGATCGCTTTGTAATGCGACAAGGAGTATCGTCGTTGTTACCACGCGGAGAAGTGCCACAACAAGATGGGCACCGCCAAGTTAGCCGCAAGTCGTCATCCGGTTCCCACTCCGAAGATCTCGAAGGTAGCACACAAGCAACATGGAAGCGTTGCCGACATGATGAACATATTAACGGATCATATGCGTCCGATGTGGTTTTTCTACAACATGTAAATTCCATAATTGATATACAATTAAATCACTAAACAATATTTGAAAAGGAAAAAGGCACGAGCACTAGCTAGATTTGAACTCGGATCTCGACCTCTCACTTTGTTAAATCCGTCGCTGTCACCGCTCGGCCAATACGTCTTATATCTGTTTTAGCGAAAAATACAATGTATATATTTTGTTTTTGATCAGATGAATATGAGACAACAGTCCTCAATTCAAAGGTCATTCACATCACACACCATTACCCGCACTAAACATGTTTTTCTATTTAAAATAATGTTAAATATTATCACTATCTTAATCAGAACTTGCACCTATTATATTAAAGAGATCAATCCAACTATATTTTAAAGAAATTTGATAAAATATGCACTTTAAACTACTTTTACGAATTATTAAACTGGACAATAGCGAAAACACATCCACAGCTGACTTTATCGCACAGCGAACTGAGACAGATATTTACGCTTTTTCTCTGTTTCGGCTTTCACGAGGTTCTCGTCATGAGGGATGGTAATGTCCACTAAAAACACCCTCGACTGTGCCCTATCCATCACCACGATATCAGGCTTGTTCGCCAGTATCGTCCTGTCCGTGGCGATAGGTAGGTCCCAGTAGAGCCGGACTCCGTCGCGTTCGAGTACTGGCGCCGGTGTGTACTGGTAGTACGGCACCCTCTGTTCCAGGAGACAATACATTAGAGCAAGCTCTTGATGAAGAATCTTGGCCGCTTGGTTATGTCTGTGCAAGTACTCAGTGTTGGCAAGCGCTGAACACCCCGAAAGCACATGTCTGAGTGACTCGCCGGGATGACGACAAGCTCGACAGAAGTCGGGAGTGCCATCCTTCAGAATGTGCTTCCGGTAGTTGTTCGTCTTAACCACCTGATCCTGTATTGCACAGACAAAACCTTCGGTTTCCCCAAAGAGGTCCCCGAATCGCAGCCACTGCACGGAGGCCTTAACATCCACGTGAGGTGCGTGGAGCGCCTTGTAAAACCGTCCATGCAGCTCCTTCTCCATCCATACGGTCTCCCGGTCAGAGGTGCTAAGTACAACCGGTCTTCGCCATTCCTCTTTGGCCAGGGATAAGGGGGTGAGACCTTTGTCACATACTACAACATCACCATGCATAGCGCTCTCCCTCCTCGTTTCAAAATAGGCCCTGAGGCTGCACACCTCCCGGTTATGCATGGACTTGGCGCTTAATAGGCCTCGGCCACCACACTTCCGTGGGATGTACAGTCTCATGACCGACGATTTCGGGTGATGCATGCGATGGTAAGTCATAGTCGTGCGGACTCTTCTGTCCAGGGCGTCGAGTTCGGTCTGAGTCCATCTGAGCACGCCAAATGTGTACAAGAGAGTGGGCATGACCCAGCCGTTATAAGCTCGGACCTTGTTGGCGCCCGACAAGTAGCTCCGAAGAACTTTTGTCAGCCGTCCAAAAAAGACCTCGCAAACCGCCTGTTTCATATCCACCTCCTGCACCCCTATGCATTGTGACATGCCCAGATACCGGTATGATTCAGCTTCGGAGAGGGTCTTGAAGTTAGAAAGCTCTAGGCTAATTTCAGCCGATTGCGTCACCTGTCCCCTGTCCACATGCACGACCGCACACTTATCCACTCCAAGCTGCATCCTGATGGAGCCGCTGAACTCAGTAGTGATTTTCAGCAACTCCATAAGGCGTGCAGGATTAGGTGCCAGCAGCTTGAGGTCATCCATGTAGAGAAGGTGGGAGACTTTAGTACCTCCTCTCCGAAACTGAAAGCCTGTCCCCGAACGCTCCAGCAGAGTGCTTAAAGGGTTCAAGGACAAGCAAAACCAAAGTGGGCTCAGACAATCACCCTGGAAAATACCCCTTCGTATCCGTATTCGGTCATCGGCACCCGTCGTCAGTCTCTCGCCCTGGAGACAAAGGATCGTACTCCATTGCCCCATGCATACTTCGAGGAAGTCTCGAACTGCACCGTCGATCTTGTACAGCTCGAGGACCCTCAGAAGCCATGAATGAGGCACCGAGTCGAATGCCTTCTTGTAGTCGATCCAGGCAGCAGAGAAATTCAGAGAAATTATTATTATTATTATTTCGCCTATTATAATTGGTAAAATTTTAACTTCACATTTAATTCTGATTACATGTCTTGTCTGTTTAACAAAGCTATATTTTACGAATTTGATTGTTATCTGTGAAAACTTGTAATTTGCCTTATTTTAACTATATTTTCAGATATAAAACTATATAGCTGTAAGTTTTCTGTAGAAAAAATAAATAAATATTAACTCAGTAAAATGAAGATTCGAAAGTACTTTAAAGCCTAATAGAATATAGATTTTTTTTAATATAACATATCTAAATTTTACTACTTTTCTTCTTGCAGGAAGAGAAACAATTTGCTACGTGCAATATCATGCTACAAGTAGGCTAATAAGAAAAAATGTAAGGCCATCAAGATCGCTCACCTCCATAAAATCAATCGTCGAAGAACAAATGTTCGATGCTAATGTCAAATAATATGACCCATACTTAAAGATTTTATTACACCATTGTATTTTATAAGTGTACATTAATTCTGTGAGCACGAGAGAATGGGATCTTTTACATTGAATAAATCTGTGCGTCTATGATAAATCTGTCTTTGGAAAATATTAAATGTATGGGACATTTCACATTGGTACTTCCTTGTAATTCCTTTTATGACAAAAGTAATAGTAATTTTACATAATATTTTACGTTACGCTGTTAAACTTATGAATAAATAATTATAAATCAATTTTATATGGTAACTTTAATATTTATAGACCAACAAATATATTTGATCATTATCATCATTCATCATACGTAAAGAAAGGTCAATCGTAGTCGAGCGTTACGAGTTATCATTAAATATTATTCTTAAACAATTTTTCTTAAAATTTAGCTTTATTTACAAAGTATTTCCTGCTTTTTATATTTAAATATCCTAGGTCTTTTGACTCTCTTTCAATTAAGAGCACTTTAAATTTGGCCAATTATATGCTTTTACATCTTTTTCCTTTTTAAAGTCGTCTTAGTTGAAAATTGGAGCAGAATTTAATTTAGTATTAATTAAAACTTCTTTAAAAGCTAGTTTTAATATCTGACTACACTGACTGACTAAGAGTATGATGTCTTTATATTCACGTTTCGATTAACAATTTAAAAGAATCATTTCTACGCTATAATTTGTATTGTCTTTGTCTATTTAAATAAATAAATAAATAAACGTCTCACACTCAACGGCCCCCAGTAGGATGTGAAACCTGTGTCGGGGGTCCCGAATACACACACAACATACAAGCACAAACGCCCAGACCACGAAAAACATCTGTATCATCTATACAAATATTTGTCATGTGTGGGAATCGAACCCTCGACCGCTAGCGCATCAGCCGTTGCTGTGACCACTGCGCCAACGTATCGTTAATTAAAAATTTAATTATTCCTTGCATGATACGAACGATATAATGTAGATACGGAATAGATATCTTTTTAAACAGTAAGAAACGCCTAACACTCAACGGTAACTAGTAGGATGAGAGTCCTGTGACGGAGGTCCGGGAACACTAACATGGGCATAAACAGGCCACGACAATACCTACATGACTTATGACCACTGCACCAACCTCTTGTCAAATCAAACATTGTTATCTAATAACAATTTAGGCCATCGTTGAATTATTTTCAATTACTTTTGGCAGGACATATGAACTTTATGTTCAAGTATCATCTGATTGTAGACCACGACTCTTAATTGTAATTGTCTGGCCCAAAATGTCACGTAACCCAAATGACTACTTTGACACGAGTACATACGTCAAGTGATAGGGCCGAAACACATAACGGCGTTGCGACGCCGCAACGCTAAAATCGGCGGTGGCGTCACCGCCAATTTTAGCGGCGCGGCACCGCCAATTCCGGCGTTGTGACGTCATACTTGTTGACCATGATTTATTGACATTTTGTGTCTATTTTTATATTTTATTTTTTTGTGTCTTTATTAGACATGGGTATCTCAATGAATTTTTATGAACTGCAGATAAGCTCATGAGCCATATGCTTGAACCGGAGCTGTGAAACGGCTCACAGTTCAGCTCAATTGTTGTTATAGGTATTGTTACTTTTAACCACTTTTAACTATTAGATTTACAGCTAATTTATGACTCGGTTCAAAAAATGACATGTATGATGTACCTAAATTATAAATATGTAATAAAGCAGCGTTTCGAAAAGTTATTATAGTGATATTTTTTCTATCTTACACAATTATAGGGGAATGCTAATTTCATGCATATGATAAACGCTAAAGTGAGTTTCTTTGTTTGTTACGCTTTCACGCTTTAACTATTCACCTGAATTACGATCATCATGAAATTCTGCATACCAGTTTTCTGGGGTACAGAAAAGTACATAGAGTACCTACTTTACGTACCGACTACCGTTGGTGCCTGTACCATGCGAGCGGAGCCGCGGACAAAACCTATTTATTTATATTTAATCTATAAAACTAATATAGTAAGATATTAATTTATGTATCACTTTGTTTCAATTTTGTTTAGGCTTTATGAGACAAAAGTTGTTTAAAATTCTACCAGCATACAAACTTGATTCACAAAATTATTTCCGGTACAAAGGATTACTTTTTATGCATTCTACTAAATAACAACTTCACAAACAATAATTAACAAATTTCACGTGAACTATAATATTTAAAATAATTAAATTAATATCCACAATAAAAAATCACGAAGAACTGGTTACCCTACAACAACGCTCTTTTTCGCGGCGCCGCAACGCCGCAACGCAAACTGCCGATTTTAGCGTTGCGTCGCCGCAACGCCGTTATGTGTTTTGGCTCTTAGCTCACATCCACATTGTCTTTTTATACTTATCGCAAGGAATTTATATACAAACTGGAATGCTCACGGGCACTCAAAAAACGTTCCTATAGCCGGGATTGCATCTCTTTCTACCATGAATTCAAAGCAACTCTCGTAAGAAAGAGACAAAATACCTGTTGTCAACGAAATGCTCGGAATGATTTTTCACTTTACATGTTATAAGCCAATGTCAACCTTATATCAAATATTTCAAGGTGCATATTTGAAAATACAATTTTATTAAGTGAGCGTTCCAGTTATGATATAAATTCCTTGACTTATCGCTAATATAGTAAACTGGAGCAACTTACTCGTGAAAAACATCACACCGATAATGCGTTATCAGTACCTATTATTCAATAATTGCTTTGCTATACTTTTTTCATTAGTTTCTTAAAGAATAAGGAATACTGTACTGTACTATATCAGCCTGTAAACAACCCACTGCTGAGCGAAGGCCTATTCTCCATATAGAAGAAGGGTTGGAGCTTAATCCACCACGCTGCTCCACTGAGGAAGTGCGGATAATTTCCTTACCTTGAGTAACGATCGTTACCAGGTATCTATGATAACAACGGGGACCGACGGCTTTACGTGCTCTCCGAAGCACGGTGGGGAGAACCACAAGGACTCACACCCATACCGGAAACAAATTTGTACGAATACAAATGTCTGTCCCGAGCGGGAATCGAATCTGCGACCGTCGGCGCCCAGCGTTGAGGCGACTACTCGCACCAATACACCAGAATGGTCGTCAATAAGGACTAATAATTTAGTATTCCAAGTAGAGTTGTCTTAAAATTCCCACATATGAATATATTTAAAGTATTGATTATGTTCAGCGTCGGTGTAGCGACGGGTTATTTAGAATTTAAGTTCGAAGGTGAAAAAAGCAACATCTTAGATTTTTGTTAAATTTAATAGATTAGGGATTATTGTTCGTATATTGACTAACGTTTATTTTAATCTTCTTCATTCTGTATATCGTGTAATTTTAATGTTTTCAAATTTGTTTCTCTTCGTGATTTGTCTATTTTATTTGATATTATTTTAAAAAAATTGTTTGTAAGTTTTATAATACGAGTACCATATAAATTGCGAGTCAAAGTTTCACGTGCTAGTGCGTCTTCAAACAGCATATTGTTTAGGAATTAGCATCAACTAGAAATAAACGTCTTTACGTAATAAAGCTCCGTATAATATTACTACCGACAACAAGTTCGTGTTGAGGAAACGAAATGAAATATGAAAATAAATTAAATTATTTATGTAAATCTTGTTCAATGAATACTTATGCAAAATGTTATGCGTATCACAACGCAGGATGAGACTGCCAACTTCGCGATTTGAATAAAACCCATTTTTGTATCATTGTAAATAAAAAATTATACAAGTATGCTTAATTAAAAAAGTCAAAAAACCCGACTGCGTAAAATACTCTTATTATAAACTAAAAAGAATAAAACAATTTACTAGCTTTCATTTGATACCCATATTGCTACAGTAAGAAAAAAATTCAACTCTCCCCCCTCATTCCGCCATTTGCGGGCGCCATTTTAAAATTTATATAGCCTGTGTCACTACTACAATTTAGACAAATCCAACGACACCTCATATGTCAAAAACCGTCTAGCCGTTTGGGCTGTAGGGCGTGCCAATGAAATGGACATACATACATACATATATACATACATACGTACATACATACATACACTCGAAAAACATAACCCTCCTTCTGTCGCAGTCGGGTAAAAATGAATCACAAACGATATTCAAAAATAGTGTATTCGAGACATCGTAATTATTATAAAAAACATACTCTTATAAGCATAAATAATAAGGACAGTATAACTTAAATTCATACTCAAATACAGATACCATTTATTTTTTTCATTAAATGTAAACTACATAAAGTTCAATGTATATTAATTTATAATAAACTATGAAATAATAAACGCTATTACAAAAATCATACCTTTTCTTTATCAAACCTTTTATTTAATTGTGATAAATCTAGTATTTTGCAAAAAACAATTATTTTTTAATTTATAAGATTAAAAAACTATTACTTTTAAATTCATGAAATGACAAAAATTTGACTATTAACATGTTATAAAATGAAATGATTAAAGTATACTCACCAGAGAAACCCATATCAGCTAACACATAATGCTTTCTAGTTTTCACTGAAGACATCTGCTCGAAGAGATACTCCCCGACAATGAAAGCGATAGACGCTATGAAAGCAATCACAGATATTCCAACACCATAGTTACAAGCGTTGGTGTCATTGTTGTAAACGCAGTACTCTTTGCCATCAGTCTTGTTGACGTACCAGCCCTTTGCTGATATGCAGCCCATTACGATCACGCTGAACAGCTGAGAAAGAGTAAAGAATAAATACACAATACTTAAAGCCGGTAGGTTCTGTTGCTCTTTATGATTAATGGTGCCTGCCCAACAGTGGGCTGTTACACTACAATAACAAAGTAGTGAAAAAACAATTAATTTACAATAATTTCCTTGAGTGTAGGTCAGAATATTAGAGTAGGAGTATTTATGTAAGTAATTTAGATAATCTTCATGGGAGCTGTGGCTTGACAACTTTTAAACAAAAGTTAATATTGTAAAAGTAATGTGTTCTTTTCAAACTAGCTATGCTACATCGACAGCCAAATCAGCATAGAATTATAAATTATCATCAAATATATAAAAATTGAAGTTTGTTTTTAATGCTACTTAGTGTAAATTTTTAGTAGAGTAAATTATTTTATTTAAAAATTAAAAAAAAATATATATATATATATTTTTTTGTTTTTTTAATAGCATAAATTTTATTTAACCATTACAATAAAAACAAAACAAATTTTAATGGTTTCTGCTCATAGTTAGTTGTTCTCACTATCATAAATAACATTTACCAATAATTTTCCTGGTAAATAAATAATTATATAATGCAAAAAATTCATAAATGTTTAAATTTACTTATAATACTAAGAAAAGAACTTCTTACAATATTATTCTGCTGTATGTTAAGAAATATATTTTTTTTAATTTTGTTACTATTTTCTTCTATATTTTGAAGCTGTGGATGAAGTTTTTTTTAAAGCTGGTATAGAAGCCTTGCCCGGCCAATGGAAGAAGTGTATAGAACTTGAGGGAGAATATGTTGAAAAATAAATAATTATTGAATTACTATCTAGTTATCTACTATATTACTTGATTATGCTACGAACTTTTGCCAAATGCCCCTCATATTAAAACATGATGCTTATAAAAAAAATTGTAGTATTAATAAAAAGAAAAACTAAATTATGTAGAAAACTATGTATATTTGATATAAATAATAATATTTAACTTTAGACTATGGTTACATAACTAAAGATGAAAAATATCACTATGTATTATAAAAAAAGTCCTCTGCTACGTCTGTCTGTCTATACGTGATAAACTAAAAAACTGCTGAATGGATTTTCATGCAGTTTTCACCAATGGATAGAGTGATTCATGAGGAAGGTTTAAATACATATAAAAACCCCGGGTGCAACCGGGGCGGGCCACTAGTGATTTATATTTATACTGTACTTTTTAATATTTTATATTTCTTTATGTGAACATGACACTACTCTGACACTAATCTATTTTCTACTAGGAAATATTAAGATTTACTAGAAATGTATTTTTTAAACATTATTCAGAAATATAATAATTTCTATAAATTTTCTACTAAATTTATAAATTTATCAATTATAAGCAACTATACAAAATGAAATACATACATCCAGATATGTCTGTCTGAGAATTAATTTTAAAAAAAAATCTATGTATCTATATCTGCAAAATAAGTAGAGTTGTGTTAATAATTTTGTAATTTTAAGATAACTTTAACATTTTTTGGAACGGATTTATACTTTTGCAAAATATGTGCTGAACCTGAACTTAGCCTCCTTGCTGCACTATTGATATCATTATATTGATTCTTAAAAAGTGTTGTGGTATCCTAATTTTATTGTGTGTACCTATATACTTTTGAAAGGTCATTTATATGCTATATATATTACTGCGACAATGATTGGATTACATCTTTTTAACAATAATTGTTACTACGAATTATAATAATTCTGACAAAAAATATATTACTTTTTCTAAAAAAATATATGTTTAGCAAGTTTAAAAATTAAATTCACAGTTCTAAATTTTTAAATGTTTTTCTTATGCGTCTTATTACAATATGACATAATATCAAATGTTACATGTAACTCACCCAGCAAACAGCCCTGACTATTACAGGAGGCCGTTGAATAAACGCTTGGGGATCGAAGGCTCCTCCGGCCTTTCCACCGCCATAAGCACCAGCTGTTTCCATTTTGGTACTTTTCAAAGATACTTAAAGTATTTCAGTGCTGAACCTAGAGCCCATCAATTTCCCTGACCTCACAAACTCCGTACTCCGAATATCTTCCAATATAAGTTATCGATCGCGCAGCTCACACAGGTCAAATTTGCAAACAGTGACAAATACTACAGATAAAATATCTTTTGTAAATTTCAAGGATAGTATACTACAGAGTATATATTCATTGGTGATTTAATTTTAACCCAAGGAATTTAGGTATATATACAATAAATTCCTTGTTTTAACCATAAATAATCGAAAATACTATGAGTATTTAATAAAAAAGTAATATAAATTCAAATGATATTTTATATATTTGATTTTTATAAGTAATAATAACGATGAAAAAAAATGACCTGCAATAGATACATAGTAAAAAATACAATAAGACATGATACTATTATTAATATTATTATATACTCTTTGTAATACTATTGTCTTCATGTAAGAGCCAAGTTATCAAAAAAATAAATCTTTTATTTGTCGAAATAGTTTATGTATATACATATATTGTTATTGTATTTTAAAGCAAGTATACCTAACTATAAGTTTTGGCTTTTGACAACTTTGTTTTATTTTATAAAATATATATAAAAGCAAAAAAAAAAGACCTTAAATAACACCAAGTGTAAAAATAGCTAGAGTATATAAAAGAAGTAACTTAAAATTTAAAATTATTTCTTCAGATAATATAGGTATACATTTTTATAAGCTGGATATAATTATGTTCTTAATACTAAAATATATTCCTATTATTTTTTTGGATTTAGTGTTTATTCGAAAGTCTTGCTTTTTCTATTTTAAACAATTCATTAATAATATTACCAAAATTTTTTTGTTGTTGATAATAATTTAATTATAGAACCTTACATTTAAGGTTTATTTATATTATCGCATTTTTAGCCGACTTCAAGTACAAATAATGTAATTCGTTTTTTGTATGTTCGCCGACATCCTCATATTATACTGATAAGTGATATTATTAATTCGAAAGTAAGTTTGTTTGTTATGTTTTCACGCGAAAACTATTTAACCGATCATCATGAAACTTTGATCCTTAATTTTTTTATTTAAACGCAAAACCTCATTTATGAAGGTCCTCGTATGAACGAAATATAAATAGATTTTTGTGTTATGAATTCCATATTACTAAAAATTGTGCGTATATACTCACGTCAGGGCCGGATACATCAGGAGGTCCACCATTTGCTTAAGAGGCTCACGTATTGTATAATTATTAATTAATAAATGATTTAAATACAAAGGTAACTGCGCTCTCGAAGAAGGGTATATACTTAGCTGAATATTACTCTCGATTTAGCCACCTCAAAAGCAAAAATCTTTGTATCTTGCTTAAAATTATCAAATTTCCCATTTTTCCAACAATATCTTAGAAATCTAAGAACCTGTATAAGTTTACATTTTACTAGATTGTGTTTACAATTTTAAAGTAAGGCGTTTATTTTCTAGGATACTGTAATAAATACTTATTGCTACAACAGCGATCTCTTCCAGGCAACTAACTTTAGGCAGAGGATTAGTTGTAAAACGAACCAGATACGATTTGGACTCGAAAACGAAGAGTATTTTATTTAGGGCCTGTTTTACCGGTTGCTGATATAATCTTATCTCACAAACAAGTTACATATTTAGGCCTGTTTCATTTTAATTAATAAAATACAACTTTCAGTTTCACAGGTTGCGAATAGAAATATCTGACAGATAAAGTGGAGATTGATGGTGAAACAAATAAAACATGTAATTTTTTTTATTGATACCGTTATACTTCGGATAACTATCTGAAATTTTATCAGCAACCGGTGAAACAGGCCCTTAACAACGTGTTTATTCAGATCAAGCTCCCTTAGCATAGGTATTATACTTTCAAAACTTTTTATTCTTGTTCTTTGGGGCCATTCATTTATTACGTAAGACGAATTTTGCTAGTTTCAACCCCCTCCCCTTCCCCTTCTATTATAATAACAATTTTTAGTAACTTAATTTTTTAACTAATTAATTAATTAAATAATTTTTCGCATTTTTGTGATCTTACGTAAGAATTATCAAGACTCCCTCCCATCCCCTTGTAAGAGAAAATAAGACATGGTCGACCCCCCCCCCCCTCCAAATCGTCTTACGTAATAAATGGATGGCCCCTTTGAAAAATCAAACTCGACTCGTTACAAATGGCAATAATCCTGCTTTCCGCTCCAAGGTCGTGGGTTGGATTATTACCCCGAGTCTGAGTATAATATTTATATATATTAAGTGTTTATTAAAAAAGTATATAAATATGTATATCAGTCTGCTGTTACCTTACAAATGCTTAAAAAATTAAGTTACCTTATATTAGCCTACCTTAGAAACAGACGATCGTGTGTGTATGTTAAACGTATTAAAAATATACATATTTGTTCACTGCGGTTACTATCAAAACAAATAGATATTGTAATAGAAGACACCTTATATATATATATATATGTTCTGTTGTCAAATATTGTTATTTATATACTCCAAAAAACCTTCCTCATGAATCACTTTATCTATTTAGTTTTTGAGTTTGTCGCGAACACACAGACGCGGTGGAGAACTTTGTTTTATAATATGTAGTGATCTAATAAGTAGGTACATATATATTTATTTTATACTAACAATAAGTTATATAATACTTATTGTTTTTACGAATTTATATGTGTAGTGTAGGTACATATACTATTTATGTAATACGTATTGTTTTATTTTATAGTGATTTGTACTGGTTACTTGTTTATGGATAGTTTGTTTTTTTTTACTCTAATTTACACCCCCTCCGCTTTTTCACATTATCTCCTTCACGTTGGTTTTCTGGGAGAGATCGCTGTTTTGCGATAAGACCGCCTGTTGTACATAGTTCTTCTATAACTAAACTTCTATAACTACTTAAATCGCATGTTCCTTTTTTGTGTATACAATAAAGAGTAAATAGATAAATCAACCATTTTAATTTAATAAAACTCATTGTCAAATACTTGACCCGACAGATAATCAGGGGTCACACATTTTTTATGTCATAAATTAAGGGGTAGGTATTCATTCTCACCTATACTTGTAAGCAAAACTCACATAAAAAGCCGTTATTTTTTTTTCTTCAAAATAATCTAATTCAGGCTTTTAAGATATTTGTAACTAAACCGTAATTGTTTTATCTGTGACAATTTATATTAATTAGGAAAAAACAAGCTCTGTCATACTAACGAAATAGTTAAACAATTATTTAATAATTCTTAGTTAGTTTATGTACTAAGTATTTCGGACATTTGTATAAAATACAGTTACAGTTTTAAAATAAATTCTGTAAAACTTTTTTTTTTAATGAAATAAACGTGTCAATGAAAAAGAAAAAAAACACAGAGTATAGGATATTACAAATATTTATTGAAATAAGAACTGAATTATAAAATAAAAGATTTATAAGCTGCTTCCAGTAATAGTCGATTACGATTTAATATTAATAATAAATAACCGCCACTCAAAAAAAATTTTGACTAGTTCTTAGACCAAGGACGTAGTTAATATAAAATTAACGACAATAATGCAAAATATATGGCTTGATTTATTTCATATCTAGCACCGATCTTTTCTAGCGACCCTAGCTCAAGTAAAAAATAATAATAAACGAGTGACGGCGTCATTTACAGGTAGGTATACAAAAGTTCTAAATATGACGTGTTAGGTATCAAAGGAGACTGTATAGAAACACTGATCTCTATAGATATTTACAATACAAAGCTAAAAATATTTCATAACTTGCTACCTTTAGTTACTAAAATTATTGTTTATCTCATGTTACCTTGAAAAATCTATTCATGTGTGTAAAAAAAGGTGTGTCGCTGTGTTATATTGGGCTCTATTAGCCAGTTTTATTCTCATTTATTTTAATGATATTGTTTCACATTTTTTTTATGGCCACTTTATATCACATTGTTAGTGGACAGTATTAAAATTAAGTGTTAGATACAGTTATGGTTTTATTTTTAATAAAATACAAAATTTGAGAGATTGGTACATTTGTTCTTTATGTATTTTATCTATTGTTTTATAAGCCACATTTAAACTTTTGTAACAGGCATCAGTGAAGCTAAGATTTGTAACGATTCGCATTAAGCGTTAGCGCGGATAAACTGGTCATATAATCGATGGAATGTTTCTTAACATAATTGATGAGAAATGTTTTCATATCGCTAGTAACGTCTCAATTTGGCAATGCGTTGGTCCGATGCCATGTCAAATGCCCTTGGCATTGAAATAAACGTGTTTGAAAAGGAAAAGAAGGTTACAAACATGTATGAAATCTATAACTACTTTATACGAAGGGCTATT
This sequence comes from Euphydryas editha, assembly GCA_036937285.1. Classification (NCBI taxonomy): domain Eukaryota; kingdom Metazoa; phylum Arthropoda; class Insecta; order Lepidoptera; family Nymphalidae; genus Euphydryas; species Euphydryas editha. The sequence goes on from JAUPFZ010000008.1 coordinate 5,777,660, forward strand.
TATTATACATTCATTATACTTCCTAAATTTTCACACTATCGCTAGAGCGCTATCATTTTGTATAAATTCTAACTAGGTATTCTATTCTACACAATATTATTAAAGTACTCTACAATTTTATTGTACATGGAAAACTAGCTACTGGATATATTTATTCTATGACATAATTTAAGTAAAATGTTATTTACAAAAATAGCCATTCTCATCTGTTTCTTTTGGAACCGACTAAATCTAATTTTAAAATATCCCGAGGGGAAAGAAAACACGTAATTATTGTAAATTTAAATAAGGAACTATTTATAATAAAAGATCAACAAAAATGAAATAAATCGAAAAACAAATATCTTTATGAACAGTGATAAAAGTAAAAAGTACAAACTTCTGGAGGTATTTAAAAAAATATATGTATATTTTTACCATTGCAATAAAAGAGCATTCTGGCTTTAATGTATAAAGGTTAGCTACAAATTAATTGTCATTATTTTGATATTTGATAGGAATAAGAGAGCATAGCGACGGATCAAGGCAGTGTAAGTGCGCTATTTGAAGATAGTTTGAAACATAGAGTTAAGGAGAACCGTCTTGTATGGGGGATTAGTTGAAAAAGTGTCCACTTTTAACAGCAAATTATTATTCGAACACTCATCGAAATAGCGCTAGTGTAGCAAACGGAAATTATATGAAGTTAGCAGTTATAAACAGGGTTGAAAAATTTAGTATTTCTTTTGGCTTCTGTAGTTAAGAAATAGTCGACTAAATCAATACTCGTGTTTTTCTTTTAATTTTTAATATTTAATTTATTATTGATAATGTCTATATTACATTATTTCTTTTATTGTTGTTAATTTATATAGTTTATTACGTGTTCAGTCCCTGTTATAGCTGCTTTATTATTTGGCGCTTCCTTTAAGATTTACCACGATGTTAATGTTAAGGCGCTACCCTAATTTAATGAATTTCGACAATACTTTTCGTAACACAAGATGGTAATCCTTTAACTCTATACTCCATGGTTCGAAATTCCACTCGAAATGACATATTAATATACTTTTAAATATTTTATGGTTAAGCGATATTAACTCAATCCCAAGTCATGGTACATTATATTAGGAATACAATAAACGGGTTTTAAAAGATTTAGATTTCTTTATCCTTATTTAAAATGCCATTAAGACATGCCACGTGTGAGGCCTCGTAGACCTTATAAAGCATGTTAAATTGAAGTTTCTGAATAACAACTTTTGATACTGTCAAACCAGAAATATTTCTTCTCAGAAATCCTACATACATTAACAACGATAAAACAATTGTTACAATCGTTTAGTTTTAAATAACGTCCATTATTATCCGAAACACTAGAAAAATTTAACGTTCACATCAAATAGTTCACATCAATGGATATACATCGATCGGGACATTAATCTTTGGAATTTATTCATTCTATTTAATTTAATTTTGTATTCGAGTAGAATATTTTTTTGAGACGATTTTAGGAATCGGCCAATCCTTGACGTTTTTCTTCTTCCAACATGGCGTCCAATTCGTCTGTTAGGTTGGCGAGCATGTTTCCGATGTCATTTAGGACGTCAACTGGTTCAGAACTTTTACTTTCTTCTTTGTGCTCGGATAAGGGGTTCGGTTTGTCGGGATTTCTGGCGAGGGGAATCCCCGCTCGGCCGTAGTCGACGGTGTGGGGACGACCTGCTATCTGACCGCGGTTCTGTTTTATAGTTCCTGCGTTTTCATTTGCAAACGGGATGCTGTCAGATTCGGTACTCGAACTTGACTGTGGAGAAAAAATAGTTTATTGCTATTTTTGAAAATTATAGAAACTTGGTGTTTTCGTGACATTATTAAAAACGGAAATGGTTTATAAATACAATTATCACCCTAGCGCTACCATTATCACAGGATATGGTACAAAAGTAATGTTTGAGAAAATAAATAGACTAGGTTTAAATGTAGACGACAATTTTGGTGTACTGGTGCGAGAAGTCGCCTCAATGCTGACGGTCGGGGGTTCAATTACCGCTCGGTACAGATATTTTTATTTGTACAAATGTTTGTTTCCGGTCTATGTCCGGTGTATGTACTTGTGGGTTTCGCCACCGTGCCTCGGAAAACACCGAAAGCCGTCGGTCCCGGTTGTTATCATCGCCTTATAACGATCGTCACTCATGGTAGGGAAATTATCCGCCAAACCGCAGTGGAGCAGCGTGATGGATTAAGCTCCAACCCTTTTCCTAGATGGAGAGGCCTTTGCCCAGCAGTGGGCTGATTCAGTTCAGTTCTAACAAACTAAGAAAGTAAGGAAATGAAGCCAACATATTCAATAAATTTACCTTAAAGCTAGCATCGGATCCTGTCCTCAGCTTGTCGTCGTCGTACCTACGCGGAGGGGAGGAGGGCGCGGGCGGTGGGGGGAGCAGCCCCGTACTGTCCAGAGACACGCTCAGAGAGTCCGAACTAGGGTACGCTGGCAGACTAAGAGGTAGACTCTTCTCTGGATGTATTTCAACGGTAGTTTGCCCGAACCTGGTGAACGGAGCGTATTGTGAGCTCTGTCTCTTCGGTGGTTCTGGTGGAGGTTTTCTCGCGACATGGGGACTGGCGCCGTAGGCGACTCTCTGTAGTCTCGCCGAATACGCAATCTCATCGTAAGTATAATCTGGCGATTTATCCCTGTACGCTGGCGTCGCTTGGATTTTCGCAACTGGTCGCGGTCTAACTAATCCTCTGGGGCGCGGTAAAGTACCCCCGCCTTCGTATGAGCTGTCATTTGTCGGTGTAATGTCACCGTCATCATAGGAACGTCTCCACTGACCTCCATAGTAAAACCCAGCTTCGGGCGAGAATGTCGTATGCGACGCTCTCTCTGTCGGGTCTTCCAGACTCTCGAGCGATTTACCGCGTGGATGACGTATCTGCGAATTAAATTGTTATTAATCTCTCTTCTTAGGGGGCATCCATTGATTACGTGAGAAACTTTTGGCGATTTTTTAACACCCTCCCACTTTGGTAATATGTCATGAGATTTTGCTCGACACCCTACCCTCTCCCCTAATCTCACGTGAGATTTTTTTAAAAGCCTATTTGTAATGTTGTATTTTTATTTACAAAAAAAAAAAAAACATTTTTCTTATATTTATTTATTTAAGTTTAGTTAAGACAATTAAATTACGTGATATTTGCCACAACCACCCTCTCCCCACGTGAAATTGAGTGAGGTTTCGCTCGACCCCCTCTCCCCCCAAACCCCTCACGTAATTAATGGATGCCCCCTTACATTACAATCAGTAGTCATATTCAGTTTTTATTTACAGCTCAAACTTCTCAAAATACAAATCAAAATCTTCGAAAAACATATTTACCGTTTTTTTTATAAAACATGCATTAGCATGTACAAATAGTACAATAGATACTTATATTATTATATACAATTAAATATTAATGCATTTTATTATTATATTAAAATATTTGCAATTGTTATTAATTATTATCGAAATATCATGCTTTATAATAATCTTGTTAAGATAAAAATATCATACAAATCTACCGTGCAATCTAAGTCAAACAGCTCCTAAAGTATCAACCTAGGCATAGTAAACAAGAAGTAAGGTAAGGGTAACACACATAGAACACGTTTTCATAAAGTCAGGTGCACATAAAAGCCGGGTGCCGAGGTGCAATGTCAAAACTGACAACCGCCAGAATCATACCTGGATAGGAACCAAGTCTGTGCCACATAGGGGCGTTGGTAGGGCGTCAAACTTTAGATCGGGAGGTTTATGGTAACTTCTCGCCTGTCTCTCCCAGGGCTGGTAATGCTCCCTCGGATATAAATCCTTCTATGTCCAAGTGCGGTTCGTGTTTGGAAAAAGAAAAGAAAACAAAACATTCACATGCTGCTTCGGGCTAGTGGTATATGAGGTGGATGCAGCGTCGACGGGTGAGGTGGACAGCTCTGCGACTCATTTATGTTTAATAATCTTCGTCTCGATCGTTAATCGAAACAAAGCTTTAGACAAATAACGCCTTTGTTTTTATATGCAAGAAGTCGCAAAGATGTTTTACAGCGACAGTGATGGCGATGGAAAGAGACTTCTAAACGTCTAAGCGTAAATGAAAATCGAATTTCAGAACGTGTCGGGAAAACTGGAATTTCGATTAGAATACGATGAACTGAAGCCGATTTCGTCCGTTTGGACTATATTTTCCCAAAACTTATCCACGTCTGGCTTTGCAAAGAAAAAAATTTCAGTGCTGGGCTGTTTACACACGGAGCTAACATCTAAAGCCCTATTTGCCCTGAGGAAGGTCTGCTTATAAAATAAAATGTTTTACTAAAACGCCATGTGTTATTTTCAAGCGTCGTTAGTAAAATATAAAATTGTTAGATATTTATTAATTAATTATTTATTGATCGTTTTGTTAAAATATAACAAAAGACAGACGGATTAATTAGGAAAAACTTATTAATAAAAAAAGGAAAGTGTAAACGATTAATGATGAATGAAATGAAAACATGAATGATAGAAATTAATAATAAAATAATAACAATAAAAAATAAATCATAAATTAAAATATTGTATTGAAGTGATGCTTTATAGATAATATAGTTTGAATTAAAAATATATATATTTCGTTATGGTTAGGTATACCTAGATTAAAAATAACCATAAAAGTAGATAAAAGAAATAAATATTCATCGTTAAAGAAACATCCACTTTTATGCTAAGGGACATCTATAATATTCTATTTCTAAAACATCACTACAAACAATTAAAAGGTTGCTATTTGTGTATGCCGTACCTGTCCCGGTATTCGCGTGAAGTCGATGGATCCCTGGCTACTGATACTTCGTTTACCGGCTCTTATATCCTTCACTCTTTTTATAGCCAGCAGGATTTTCTTCTGATGACCGAGACGAACAATACCCATGTCTTCTAAATCCTACATACAAATAAGGTAACGTTTTAATAACATCGGCACAAAAAAAAAATTGTCTGTACTCCGGGCGCCACCTATCTACGGGCATGTTTTTCGACCTGCTGAATACGAATTTCAAGTCAGTTTAGGTTGTCCAGCCTTCAATTTAGACTAAATTGCACAGACAATTTTTTTTTTTGTGTGCCAGTGTAATTATTACAAACTAGCTTTTACCCGCGGCTTCGCTTGCATTGAATCCATCAAATAAGTATCAGTGATCATTACAATAGACATGAATTAAATTCCTGGAATGATAGATGGCGTTGAAGTAGCTAGATTTTGAGATTTTTTTGACAAACAATTTTTTTATCTTTCGATAGCGAGTCAAACACATAGAAGTATTATAGATAGAGCAGGGGAACCAGGCCTCCAGCTGTCCCTCGGTTAGAAAGAGAGAGACGATCGCGGTACCGATTGAATTACATACCAGCCTTACATATTACTGTGCATATTATTTGTTTCTATGATTTGTTTGTAGTTGAAAAATTAAAATAGAAGCAAATAATTGATGATGTTAAAAATGGTTGTCTGTAAAGTCAGTTTATGGACGATAATTTTAGTTGCGTGATAACGTCATAAGAAAACATTGATAAAAACCAATTTAGACTAGGCTGTATGGACTATTGTCCTTTGCTTTTCCCTACTGGGGATAAATTTTAAAACAACAACAACAACATTGATTAAAATCGCATACTTTTATGAATTGAATTATTATCACTGAATTATCATTATTTTGTATAATACAAAGAAGGAGTTACATAATTCAATTAACTGATTTTTTTTTTGATAAATCAACATTTATTTGCACCCGTTAAGTCAATTTTTTTTAACTTAAATTATACAGTTTAATTACAAGTAACAATGTGCTATTAACAAATTAATTTACAACTTATATATTACTTTTTTCATTGAATACTAAATAAAAACAGTTGACTTTTTATACGATCGTTTAAAAATGTAATATAACCTATTATTACTGCACTCGCCGACCGATGCTACTTTTTTTAATAATCAAAGAACAAATATATGATATCATATCACTAATCAAATTATTAAAAATAATGCAAGAATTAATTACCTTTCACTAACATTAACTTTTCACTAGAAACACACACACGAACTGTTTTGTCAATTTACAAAGAATAAATTGACAAAACAGTTCGTGTGTAGATTCAAGATTGCGTGGCGTCTGCCGCTGTCTCTTCTACTTGGACACGTCATAAGTTAAACCGATCGCCGATCATGACCCGAACGCTTAGGCCGATCATGCCTCTCTGTCGCTTTTTCCGCGCTCTCGCTCGCGGATTGTGACAATGTGAAATATTTTATCGAGATTTGAACTTGAGACCGCAAGGCCAACGGGGTAACGCGATCTTCTCTCTTTTTCTAACCGTTGGACGCAGGCAGCCGTATGTCTTCCCTACTCTATCTATAATACTTCTATGGTCAAAGAGCGCGGCGCGAAGGCATGGCGCGCTGTACCGTCGGTTTTCACACTCACGAGCATGCCCTACCGAACGGACGCGGCATGATGGAGTTCCGATCGTTTGGAATTCCGTTTTGGCGTGCCAGTTCAATTAGACTGCATGGGTAGTGACATTTACGAGGCCACTTTGGAGTGATAACAAGTCATTTGGAACGATGGCACGTTCATGAATGGCGTGCTTTAATTGTAATACTTAAAAATATTATTACCTCCCAAGCTAATTGTGTAACGTCATGAACAGTTCGATAACCTTGAGCTACGAGTGCTGGTCCGTATTCTTCCAACCTCAGTAGACGAAGCCATTCTTCTAGCGAACCCTGAAATAATAAATAAATACAAATTAACGAAGGTATTTTTAGCAATATATAATTAAATCTAACATAATATTAGTAATAGATTTTGACGTTGCTTTGTTGCGGACGACCGTTCTGGTGTAGTATGTGAGTAATCACCTCAACACCGCGCACTGACGGTCATGGGTTCGATTTTGGTTTGGAGCAGATATTTGTATTTGTACAAATATTTGTTTCCGGTCTGGGTGTATGTCCTTGTGGGTCTCCCCACCGTGCCTCGGAGAGCACGTAAATCCGTCGGTCCCGGTTGTTATAATAGACACCTGACAACGATCGTTACTCAGGGTAGGAAAATTATCCGCCAACCGCAGTGGAGCAGCGTGGTGGATTAAGCTCCAACCCTTCTTCTACTTATATGGAGAAGAGGCCTTTGCTCAGCAGTGGGTGGTTTACAAGCTGATACAATACAGTTGCTTTTGTAAGATAGTTCATCTAAAATATCTAAATCTAAAACTTCCAAAACATGTCAATTCTGTTTTTATATCTATCTATTTACATTTTTTACAAGTATATATTTTATTACCGAGATTAAGTTTTACTATTTAGGTATAACTTATGTTATTATATTTTAAATGTTTAATTTTAAAATGCACCCTTCGCCATTACCTTAATACCAATGTGTGCTATATAGACAAGGGTTGTATATAAGAAATCACTATCAGTGATGAGACCGTCGTCTTATATATTTCTATCGTCGTATATATTTATTAAATAGTAGGCAATAAAGTATATAAAAAAATAAATAAATAAAATAATGAACATACTAACCGGAATATAATCAGGTAGATTATCTGGTACATTTAAATTAGCCAGTTCAGCCTTTAATCTTTTACGATGGTTTGGTTTTTTAATACCAACAGCCGTTAGATCTTCAGGCGTCATTCTTGTAACAGTTGGAAGATCATAGCCAGCTTCGATGAAGAGTCTAGCGTATTCTTCCATCTGTAGATCGGCTAACCAAGCGTGTATTATATCCGGATCCTGTAATTAGAGTACAATATACTTTACGTACAGATGAAAGACCAAACATAAACTAAAACAGCCGGTAAGTGTCCCAGAGCTGGGCAAAGGTCTGCTCTTATCTACAAGTACAGGTGGGAGCTGATGACAAAAAAAAGATGAAAGATAAATGAAACATAAATGCAGGATATGGCGCATTTTGAGAATTTTATGATTTTTACGGTTAAACGTTATTATTTTGATAGCAAATTTATACAATGTTTTCTAATACGTATAAAGGTACATTTCTGTAGTAGGTGTCGTTGTACTATATTCTAATATATGTTAAATATTTATGAGACACTCGATATGCGTTGATGTAGTTGCGGGTCGGAACCAGAGAGAGCGCTTTTCCTCTATGTCCACAGATACGAAAGACGCCGTTTGAGCGCAGATAATAAGAATGCGAGATCTAAATGAAGTAATTCATAAACAATAGAAATATAGAGCATTCGTTACATATACAATGTTTTGTATATTCAAATATTTATGTAAAATTCAAAGAAATTCTCATTATATAATCTTACCGGTAGTCCCTGAGCGATCATAGCCCGAACTCTGTCGACAGTGTCACCACAGTGGCAAGCAGCGTGATGATGATGTGGCATGCGGCCTGACGCTCTCCCACTGTCCAGTGACGCAGAAGAGTGTCTAGATCCCGACCCTGCTGATCCTGATGAAGAGCCAGGACTGTCACGGCCTGGACTCTGGAAGATGAAAGAAGAAACCGATGAGAAATGATAGTTATCATGTATTTAAAAAAATGTTAAGATAAAATAGTCGTCACGATAATCGTGTTTTTGTTATTTCCTGAGAGTCTTTACAAGTTTTAAATACTATTGCACTTGCAAACAAATACATATATTTCTGCTATTGAAATTGCATTAAGAAACTTATTGATACGTTATGTTTCTTTACCTGAGTCATATCTATTCCCTGATCATCGCTCAGTGCTAGCTGGTGGTGGTAATAAACAGCTGCCTTATGCGTGAGAGGTTGTGTGGGCGGTGGGAAAGTGAAGGTCCCTCCTCCAGCTGGACTCTTGCCCATGCTCCCACTTGCGCCAGAAACTCCCGATACACCTGACACTGTACTGCCATAATCTGAATGATCATCTAAAAAAAAAAAAAAACAAGTAAGGCATTTTGTAATTAACGCCAAAAATTCATTAAGAATTATTTTAAATACATACAAGCAAAAGATTGATGAATAATGTTTGTTATGTCCTAAAACATGACACGATACGCTGGTACCAGAATCATGTCAATTTACCTCTAGTATGTGAAGGTGTGTCTGGCGGCTGTGGGTAGGCCTGTTCTTCGCATGACGCGTACCCTTGGGATCCGAAACTGGACCCCGAGTGTCTGTGCTGTGGTGTGCCAAACGCGTCTCCTGGTACAGCCGGCGGCGGCACGCGTTTCGCAGTCGCCGTCTTACCGGCGCCGCTACCACCGCGGGACATGCCGCCCACTGAAAAAAATAATAGTATTTTAATAAATTAAATATACAAAAATAATAACAAAATGCATAATGCTAAAGTTACTTTCTAGAACGTTCATAATGAATTGTATTCAGTCTATACATCTTTGTTGCCACAATCGGTAAGATTTATTATTATTACCTTTGAATTATTCAATATAATATTATTGCAATAGCGAGAAAATTTGATGAATCGTCAATTATTCGATCGGATCATTAAGAAAATTTTAACTTATCTAGGCATTATTACAACCTCCCTTCAATAAGCTTGAAGTTCATTTTTATTTTCATTCTTATAATACCGATGGAAAAATCGTTCACGCCTACTTATTCTTATAATTCCATTATTATCCCTAATGGAACCCTTAGGTGAAGCCAAGAAAATCTCATTTACGTCAAAGTAGCTTCAAACACCGTTATCTGCTTTGTGCGAGACGTCAACCGCATTAACAAAATGAGTAACATTCATCCCCGTTCCACCTAAAGCGATAAGCGAAAGGGGAGGGGCGGGAGTTTAGTAATAACCCAAAAACATCATCAATCATGATCGGCCGCTCGCCAAGATCGGACCGGATCGGATCGGACAGCTAATTGCTCGTACCGAATCGATAAAGCTAACTAATGGCCGAAAAAAAATCATCATTAAAATAATCGCGTTGTAAACATAAATCGAAAAACAAATCTCGACTTTTTAGCGAGCAGTTTGGGAGTGCGAAACTTCGCGGTGACTGACGAAATAGCAAATGTTTTTACAAGAACCGAGGCAGTTTGTGGTATAAAAACTTTTTCGTGAGATTGTTTGTGTTGTAACAAGCAAAAAGTATTTTTTAATGAATATTATGTTATTTATACGGACACAATGAGATATCTGTAATAAAATACTGATTCACGTTATTTGAATTTAATTGAGTTTCGTCTTTATAAAAAATCCTTTTAATGTTACAGCCTTCACGTTTCCACCGTTCAATAAACGCTAAATATTGTTTACTGTAATTTAAAATTCAATATCGCAAACATTTCGTCACATCCAAAAAACACGGCGCGGAACTCTTTTAAGAAAGAGAAATTATTTCTTCAATTACCCGCACGCAAGCCGTCCGAGTATTAAGGCGGTCATTACGATATAATATTTGGTAATTACGAAGGCACGCGATATGCGAATTTATTGGTTATAATACTATGTGATTGATTAAAAATAAAGTACGATATTAAAGATAAATAGTTAATAACAAATACTTTTAAGCAATTATTTGTAAAAATTCCAAGCCAAGCCAATAGCCAAGAGGGTAGAAAACGTATTAACGATTACAAGATGAGATCGTCAAAGGTTCTAATTCGGGCTGGCAGCGCTGTTCTCAAGTGCTAAAGAAGCCCAACAGTGCGACATTTTTAGGCTCTACAGTAGTGAACTTTATTATTTCAGCATATATTAATTTTAAGATCATTAATGTTTTAAAATTGTAAAAAAGGATAAGAGAATAACAGTCACAGTAATATAAGTACGTTCCTAATGTACATTTTTACGCTTCATAGAAAGAAAAAAAAAAAACTAAACTAAACCGTGGGATAAAATGTCGTACATCCGTGCGGTTATCATTTTTCCTGTAAGTCTGTAATCAGTACAGGTGTCACAGGACATTAGGTTTGCGCTTAAAGGCTCTAAGTTAGAGCACATAATCTGGCAAACATTACCACCTACTTTTCTTTATCGCTTCTAAAGTCGCCTCCACACGAAGCATAATATTGATCTTCCACAGTCTCCATGTGATGCGATATAGAATTATCCAAATAAAACGATTTGAAATTTTATAATTTTCATTATAAACTATAGTGTTGCGTATATTGCATCCATGTCTATAACTTGATGACGTGTTATAGAGATACATCCGTTAAGACCTTTTCAACGGTTGCATGTAACCTTAATATAATAATTTCTACTTTAAAACAGTCTATAAAATGATAATCTTCGGTGTATTAATCCAATGCAATCACCATCCACCATCGCTGGTCTTAGGTTTGATGGATTTCTTCTGACGTTAGCGCCGCACGTTTTACGAGGGTGAAAGGTGTAATAAAGGCGGTATTTCACGGGGATTACGCTCAGATAACATCATTATTTTTTTACGTTCGAAAATTTTAAAGTACGCCTTGTACATAATTGTATTTGTTTTTTATCGGATTCATGAAATACTGACATAAGCTGATGCAGATGACAATGCCCTATAATTCTTTTGATCAATTAAAATTCAGATTTTTTATATATAGAGTTTATCCCCTTTTTTTAAAGAGATTTATAAATTTGTCTGATATGTAATTTTAGCTTTAAAACTCTTCTATTAGAATTGTAATTGTTGTTTAATATTCTATTGGTCAGACATACCATTATTGACGTCGAGTACACTTATACGTATTCTTTGAGATAACAATTTAATTAATGAATTATTGAGATTTCTATTGGCAATCGGTCTTATCTATTTAAGCGCCATCTAGACGCGACGTTTTGAATCAATTATGTATTAAATCGGCGTGATACTGGGCGATTTCGATTTTAAAACATTCTTAACGTCGCGTCGTAAGACTTTATTAAAATACAATTATGCGGCGCCAGCTTTATTACGTGTTTATTTTTAGAACCGTTCTGTAATTTGCAGCTGCGGTAAAATATTACATGTAGGTATCACTGTTATAAGATTATTACGATCGTTTGAGTTCACCGATGATTAATCGAGCGTCGATCATCAAGCTATACGTTTCTTTAAATAAACGCAAAGTCACACAGAACGATGGACAGAGTGAAATACGAGTATATGTACAAAAATTTAGTTGAGTGTCTATCTACTCTAGGTGTGCCAAAAAATCTAGAAGATTCTGAGATAACATTAGTATCACAAAGATACATACTTTTTATTACATACTTGTTTGTTTTAGACATTTCTGGTATTCTACAAATTCGATCGTGTCATTTATGGCATTCTGTTGAAATGTCAACAATATATAACTTACGTAGGTACCTAACATAATGAAACTTCTTCATATAGCTGCTTAATACTAACGTATTTTTTAGTTCGGATAAAAATAGTTTACAAAATAAACTACAGAATATATGAATTCACAGTTCCTTTCAAATAGAAGTTTCAACCGCTACAAATTTTAGAGTGGGAGCAGCTCTACCTGCGCTCTCCGTCTCAGCTACTCCTCACGCAAATGAATGTTGTTACTACATATCATAGAGTTATAGACCAATAAGGCATACACTAGTGATTCATCTAGGTAGATGCGACCCACTCAGTTATTGTATCGTTAGTGAAAATCGATTCTGATAAGTCAGAGGTTATAATATTATAAAAGATTTTGGCGTATTATCGCATTACCTATATACTAGCTTCTGCCCGTGGCTTCACCCGCGTGGATGTCAGTTATTGCGACCAAAAAAAAGTATCCTATGTTACTTCTAATACCTCCAAGAAAATATGTGTACAAAGTTTCATAATGATCGGTTAAATAGTTTTTGCGTAAAAACGTAACAAACAAACTTACATTTCACATTTATAATATAAGGATAAGTAAGTATGATAATTTAGAATGGAGATAATTTAAAGAATAGCTGGTTCCTCTTACAATAACAATACATAGATAAATAGGTATAATTTTCGTAGTATAAACCTTATAAAGTACGATTATTTCGATGTTTTCAAAAAGGAAAATAAGTAGGTAAGCAATGAATAGTAATTTGAGTTCACAATATGAAAAAATAAAAACAAACTACAATAAGAATATTACATTTAAAGTAAATTAATATAATACATAATAGGTAATGTTATAGAATAGATAAACTTTGAAACATTAAACGCAAATGATAAACTGACGCCTAGTGAAAGTAGACCGGCTAACGCGAGGGAGAATCAAATATGATCGATCAGAACAATCAAGTAATAGATACGCTTATCACGACTTGACATGACAAGCGTTACCGAATAACCGTATTAGACGCACGCATTTTATCTTCAGATGTACACGTAATACGTATGAACGAATGCGTTGGATATTTAAATAATATTGATTAGAACAAGCGATACTTATTAACATATCTGCAGGCAATATAAATAAATATGCATATACTCGTATGTATAAAAAACTGAGAAAAAATAAACGAAATAAACAACAACATTGAATTATTTATAGATAAATACACATATATATTATATGTACATATACAAATACGATTGGTAATAACCTACTAATATTATACATGCGAAAGTTTGAATGGACGTTTGGTACTTTTTGACGCTACAACTACTGAACACAATGTAATAAAACTTAGTATATATGTAGCTGAAGATCCAGAATAACACATAAGCTACTTTTTATCCCGACATTCACAAAGCATTGAAAGTTATGCGGGTAAAATAAAGCGTACCTAGTGGGATAAAAAAAATCTCCACCACTTAAGCAAAATTGCTTGTGTAATCAATCAAAATTAGCCCATAAATTGGTCCATCTGTAAGCTCTTTTAGTTTGCGTAAAAGATAGTTGTCAAATCAACCGCGTTTGGGAACATCGGCTTAGTAAGTTCGCGCTAATCGCATTGGATGAACCTCGGGATTACCGTGAAGCCACGAAGTGCTTAAAACTGATTGATTGATCTGACCGGATATCGCTAATTGAGAAAGACTTGTACAACTCCAATGTCGGCGCTTATAAATTAGATTCCGTCGATATTGAACTTTAGTGCTTTCTTTTAATTTTTGCACGTTTCAAAATAAAATAAAAAATTAGCTTTCTTCAAATACCTTAAAAACACTTTTGAATCGTCACATATAATAATGTATTCCTGTTAATATGAAGCTACCGCCGTTCAAGTATATGGATTCTGCTGCGAAGAACTGGTAAGAAACTCAACAGTTACAACTCCATGCTGGATAAGATTTAGAATTGCTTGCATATTTACTGATACCTATAATGGAATCATGTCTGGGTATGCTATATATACTCTTTAACAATAAAATGGCATTATTTTCAATGTCGCATAGTTTAAAAATAGTCATGGGTAATTCCCATGACTATTTTTTAATAAAAATATTTTATGAAAAAAAATACTAAAATTCTCTTTATGAATAGAAAAGAGATTTTAAATTGTTATTGTCTTAAAAATACCGTTTTCTCATTTATGCAAACGAAGATGCGGACAAAGGCTCTTAGCTCTTCATCTCAAAGCCCATGAGACCATTCAAAGCACGCATAACACAAATACTAATGGCGCGACATATACCGACCGATATATGTCCTACAAATATTTATAAGGAATCTAGAATCATAGGCGCAGAGACTAATAGTAAAGGACTTCAATTAGACTGTACGTAATGTACAATCAACATAAATTACCTACTAGAATACTTTGAATATAATAATACTTTATTGCACATAAGAAATAAAGATAAAATCTACTAAAGACTACAAGCTATTATAATTATAACCTGCACAACCAAACGAAAAGGCAATTTTCACAAGACAAACTGACCCTCAGTTTAAAAGTTTAAAGTTCCTCAGTTTAAAGGAATATATATATACATATGTGTATGTATATATAATACAATAAATACATATTAATTGCCATATTGGCAATTGGACATTCAATAATTTAAAATCAATCAATTTACAAGCTATAGTGATTATTTTAAGTGCCAATTCTTCATGATTGAATAAAAAAAAACATGATCAATGCTATGCCATTTTGTTTTGACAAAAGCGCTGTTTTCGCGTGTGGCGTGAATCAAATATTGTTTGAACAAACTTGAAAAGCCACAATGTTCTGTGGTCGTATTTTTTATTCAGCAAATATTTGCACTTTTCGTGCTTGATATACTACAACCATTAAGCTCGTGGTACATAAGTATTACGATCTGAGAAAAAAGTTGTTGGATTTGTCCTTATTATCCTCTTTGGGTTCCTTCGATATATTCTTGTAAATATTTTAATGAAAAAACACTTCGTTATTAGGCATAAAATTATGCATAGTATAATTACGGTGTGCACATGTTTTAAATTAGTTTCATTGTCACAACTAGCTGTTGCCTGCGACTTCGTTCCCGTGGAAATTTTATTATCTATGTGTGATAAGTTTTGAAGTGTTATACTCTCCCTCATGAATCGTGCTTTTTCCGGAATAAAATGACTTGTGCTATTTAAGACTATATACCTATAACCCATCTCTGTGAAATTTGAACCAGATCCGTTTATCCGTTCTGGCGTGATTAATTAACAAACATCCATCCATCCATCCATCCAAACTTTCGTATTTATAATTGTATTAAGATTATTCTTCAATACACGTAAAGAGCGGCTAGTTGACTTGTCTAAAACTGAATTCGTTCGAAAGCTTTGTGTTATCTCACTCGGAAAGCATTTACTGAGATCGATAGTGATAAATCATATTCCTTTTGTGTATTCATGTGTTATATACGATAATATTGGTGTACAGATGATACGATGATGAAATAGGAGTCGAACGTTCAATACGTGACTGTGAATATCACGATGGTTTTGATTTAAGGATATTGCGGGAAACAGATCGCTGTTTGATATTTATTGATTTCATCGAATTATCTGATTTATTTATTATTATTTATCACCATTTGTTTTTAGAGTACGTCACATTGTTGTCTTTTGACAAATTAATAGATTGTGCAAGATTGAAAGTAAGTAAATAATTGTGTTAAGAATATGTAACGCGTTAAGCTTTTTCAGACCTGTCGCGGTGACTAATAATAGTATGAAGTTTTGAAAAAATAAATATATAAATAAAGACATTCTAACAAAACAAAACAACAGGTTATGAGTATGTAAAACATTCATAGAAATATAAACGAGTAATTCTATTATTAAATAATATTTCAATTGAATATAAAATTCAGTACAAATATTTACAATTTAGTAGATAATAAGTATGAATGAAAAAAAAACATACAAAACAAAATGAAATTGACAGATAACAGATTAAACACGTACGTTAAAGGAATCCAGACCAGACATTCGAATTTCGAATTTAATTTCCCATTTCGGTGTTAGGTATTAGAATGCAACACGTTCTGCTTTTGTTATGACCGAAATTTCCAAAAACACGAAAACAACGATTTGTGTTGCATACAAAAAATCTAGAAAGTTAATATTCGTCGCATAAATCGTAATATGCGCTTTATTCGTTTTAAAATAATATCTATACACAACAAGTATAAACAAAAAATATCTTGATGACTTGGATGACATTGACTGAGAAGTACGTAGACGTAATTCACAAGAAAATAATTCAGCCAAAATTTTTAATCACCTTCTCTCAATAGCGAATAAATTACAGATAAAAAATGGACGTTTGTCTTCTAATGTTTCATCTTCTTTATCCAAGACATTCAAAATTGTATCCTTATAAATCTAAGTATAAGTTGTGCATAGTATATAAATTAATATTGGAGTTTTATTTAAGAGATTTCTTTGTTTAAAGTGTACGCAAATTAATTGATAATACCAAAATTATACGTTAAGTTTCTTAATTTTTGTCTCATTATTACCTTAAAGCTGTCTTGCAGTAAAAAAAAAAAAATATTTATGCGTTGAATTTAAGATAAGAGAGTTCGGAAAAAAAACCTCTTCAGTTGTTTTATACGAACGTATTTATACGTTTTCAGAGATTAACGGCGAGTTGCACGAAACCGTCGCTAACTTTCCGTTAGTTAAGTTGCAATTAATCTTAAAATTAGTTGATCTTATGATTAATTTAAAGCTGTTGGAATTAATCATCTGTTAGATAGGTCTTTAATTAAACTAATTTTTTTTGTTAACTTAATCAGATGTAGGTTTCGTGCAACAGATAATCACGATTCTTGTGATTAAATTAGTTTAATAAACACTTAAATTTAAAATTTGTTTCGTGCAACTCGGCGTTAATCGACTCTTTTTATAATAAGTAACCTTTCATTAGTTCCTTGATTTTTTTTCTCTTTTCTTTGTTAGTAGAATAATAACAGAGATAAAAAAATATTCTCTGTATTATGAGTAACATAATCGTGATCAATTAGGAAAGGATGAGTTACAATGTTAGAATAAATATTTGCTAACGAGTTTGGTTGTTTTTGGAACAAAAATATATTTTGACCATTTCTTCGAGAAAGTTTTAGGACTCATTTATATATCAATAATGTTTGTAATACCTGCTCTTTATATTTATTGTCTAACTTGTCTTGTTCTAGGTTATGGTTTAACAAAAGCCTCACTATTTGTTTTTTTTTTGGTCTATATTATTCAGAGTTTGCAATCTCGAACGGATCGACCAACCTCCTTCGTGTCTTCTCCATTCTACGTGAAGTTAGTGAAATCATACGTACTATTTTGGAACTTTTGAAAGCCATTGAACTAATATGAACGAATGAACTATTGTACAATAATTGAATCATGAAAAAGCGGTGTAAGATAATTTATCTTATTAAAAATGGACGTTAAATGGTCAAAAAGAAATACAAAGTTGCAACTAAAGGCAGACAAAGTAATAAACCAATACTTAAATTATTATTAAGTCTTCAATATTACATGACAACGTCAAAAAATAATCATTTGACGTAAGTTACACAATAGATTATTTAAGATAAAATTATCCAACATTTAATTATACAAAACGTTCAATTATTTCATAAAGTTTAATTACCGTACAAACAAACATACACCGGTTTATTATTTATTAAGCAACGTAATATCTGTCTCGTTAAGGCTGGATTGACTTGTTTAAGAAAAGTCAATCATCTGACGTTTACAAACCGTAGTCCTGTTATTAAAACCGCTTAATTGAACTTTAAGTATTTTAGAGAACTATGCCATATATTTCGTACATTCTTACTTTCCCGGATACTGTCATCGATTGGAAGTTATATATTTACGAAAAATAATTTAATATTTAAAATATATTATAAATTTATGTAACAAAAACCTTGTCCATAAGCAAGTTTATCTGTAAGTAGGTATTAACTGTAACATATCAAAATTAATTATATATATATATATATATATATATATATATATATTTTTTTTTTTTTTTGTTTTAAATCAAGCATAACACGCACACACACATATACAATAACTATGGTTAATTCTTTTTTTAAACAGGCATGAATATGATAACAATATTTCCTAATAGCAAACTAAGGACTATTGTAATACGTTTTGTCAAGAAAGTTCCAATTTACTCTTCTCTTGAAGGTGCCAAACAGATTCTGGAGCGTTCATGATATACTGGTTTGAATCGGAAATGTGGTTTAAAACGTTTTGCATGGGTGGTTTAGATGACCTGATAGATGAGATTATCATAGTACTACTGCTCACGGAGGTGTGAAGTGCCGCTGCCGAGCGTTTTGATATACATAATTATATAGGATCTCAGTTGACAATGTTACACACTGTCAATCTTAAAAATAAAATGATTAGACTATTTTATTACATTTATATACACACACATTAAGACAAAATTGTGTGTGTATTTTAAAATTTTATATTTTGGTTATACATCTGTCGAAGCATCGCAAAAATTGATATTCAATAAAATAATCTATCGGTTGGACCTACAAATATTTTTTGACTATAGTTGTCTGTTTTGCTATTTTTTCTTTATGTAATATACATATAAATAATAAATATATAAATAAATATTAATTACACCCAGATTCGGGGCGGGAATCCAACCCCTGGAGCAGAAAGCAGCGTTACTGCCAAATGCGCCAACGGGCCAGTCATTGTCAGTGTTATTGAGTTGTGTAAATATGTATAGTGTAATATGTAAATTGATTATTCGCTTATTAAAAAAAAATATATATTATATTAAATTAATCAGCATCTCGAGCCAGTATTAATTTCACGTAAAACGAACTGGCCAACTTTACAAGTGACGATTAAAAAATGCTTTTAAACGCCTGCTTGATTGAAGTGGTTTGAGTTTAGATTAAAATTTGTTTCAAAGTGTTTAAAAGTCAAAATAAAAATGGATGTATATTTTTAATATTACGAGGGCTTATACTGATGTCGAAAGTCTTTGACTAATGTCAGTGTTACCAGTGATAGATACCATACGGATCTGAGACATGGTCTCTGACTATGGGCCTTTTAAGCAAGCTCCAAGTCCCACAGCGTGCAATGGAGAGGGCTATTCTTGGTATTTCTCTACGAGATTGAATTAGAAATGATAAGATTCGCAGTCGAACGAAGGTTACCGACATAGCCCAAGCCCAACGGATTTGCAAGCTGAAGTGGCAGTGAGCAGGGCACATAGCTCGCAGAACTGACGGTCGATGGAGCAGAAAAGTTCTCGAGTGAAGGCCAGGTCCGCGAGATAGACAGACGACTTGAGGAAAGTCACCGGAAACCGTTGGATGGAGGCTGCTTTGAACCTGCTCTGGAGGTCGATGGGGGAGGCCTACGTTCTGTAGTGGACATCCAACGGCTGATATGATGATGATGTTGATGAAGACATATAATTATTTTTGAATTATTTATATATGAAAGAACTAAAATAATAAATTCATAATTGTCTCATATTATAATCATACTAATATTATAAAATGATAATGTAAAAGTTTGGATGCAGGTAGGTATGTTACTCTTTCAAACAAAAACTACTAAGCCGAATGCTATGAAATTTAGTACTTAGGATAGGTAGAAGTCCAGAATAACACAGACATTTTTTTTATCTCGAAATTCCCACGCGATTATAAATTACATGGCAAAAACTGTGAAGCGCAACTAGTGTTCAATAATAATTCTAAACCATGCTATACTAAATTAGGTACATATAGTATATATGTTTACACGTTGTCAGTGATATATTACAAGGGTAATTATATATACGTAGAGTAAGTGATTCATAACTGGGACACTAATGGAGAGTGGTTCTGCCTAGTAATTTATTATTAACTTCTCGGTGTCGGTAAATGATGAAAGGGTAACGAAATTCAAAGTTAAATATGTAAATCCTGTCACGAAGTAGGTATTACGCTTTACCAAAATCATTTTATTCCTAAATTAATATTTAAAAAAAAAACTTTAACTATATATAGCATAACATTATCGGTCTTACTCCTAAACGTTTCTTAATATTTAATCCATTGCTTAACAACTGATCAGCAAAAACCTCACTCATAAACACTATTTAGCGTTAAGAAGTCGTTAAGTAATGCGTAAATCGCTGTCAAAATTAAACCCTGCCGAGACATAGTTTAACCCTCGTTGAGCGGCAAGATGGCGGATTTCACATAAATCAGCTGTTCTATGACGACGTCTGATCTACTTACTTGCGTTTGTTTGTTAGTAAGAAGAGATTTAGAATGAAATTTCCTCTATATAAAAATTAATATATACTAAATTAGCGTTATCTGTCTGTTTAATACAGATATTTAGAGGTACCTAATTTTAATTATAATAACATAATTTAAATTAGGTTATATCTGAAGTAAATTTATTAATTTAATATTTAATAAGCTTTGTTGAATTTTGTAATTGAGGATCCGACTACTACCCATAAAAATAAAAATGATTAGAAATTAGAATATTGATCCAAGTTCCTGTCAATAGAGGTCACTAGTAGTGACTCACTACAATATCGAGCTTCGAGAGTTTTCTCTATAATGTTAATAGATGTCGCTTGAATATTATTTTTAACAATTTTGTTCATTCAATTTCTGTATCTAATCGATTATTTTGGCTATAATCTGTGCCAACCATCTATGTATCGTTCTTTGTTCGTTTCTTAACTAAGTAACAGCTAGTCAATGTTTATAAGTAAACAAAAGTTAATCCTTGATTTATAACTTATGAGTGGATTAACTAAACGGTGGCTAAATATTACTTAACGTGATTTTTATAAGTAAGACGGTATAAGTTTAATATTAATATTATTTAAAATCTGTTACAAAAAAACAAAACTATATAACTATATAATGTATAGGCGTGTTGAAAGATAAGGAAATAACTTTCTTGTCGGTCACTTAACTATTCGACGATTCCATTACATGTCGGTCATAGCAATTTAGTTGCGCAACTAATTATCGCCGGTTAAATCATTAGCAGGGCGTAATTGTTGCCGTAATGACCAGTATTGTGCCCGACGGTCCGATAATATGCCTCTTTGTTTTCACTCGGCGCCAATTTTAGCTCAACAGTAAAATCGGTTTCACGAATAAACTTTCGCGATACTAATATCGTATATAAAAAAAGAAATGTTTTATTTACGGACGCCCCGTGACTAAAAGTCCATGACTACACAGAGCGTTTTTTCAAACTGTGATTAGTCTCTATTATAGGTTAATCTACAACCACAGAAGATACAGAATAAGCGCATATTTTAAGACACCTTTTTTCACATAATTGCGTAATCAAAGGCAACCCGAGTCGAAATTTAAAGCCAACATAGCTCCCTCAAGTCCGACATAGAACCGATTTAGAGCCCAGTTGTCCGAAATATAACCGATTTAGAGCCCAGTAGTCCGACTTAGCGCCTATAGTGAAAGCGCGTAAAGTGGAAAAAACGGAAATTTGTGCCATTTTTGGGTGTTAAGTCGGATCTAATTTAACATAGGTTAGGACCGAGTTTGAGCCCAGAGGTCCAACATAATTCCTACCGTAGGCGGCGCTAAATCGGCTCTAAATTTCGACTCGGGAAGTTGTTCAAAAAAAGTAACAAAAATGGTCGAAATTATATGTTAAAGGATCTTTGTCATTCGAATTCACAAGAATGTCCAATTAATAACTATCGATATTTAAGAATAAGTTGAAGACACTCTCTGCTATTATTACCCATAAAATAAAATGTATAAAACATGATCAATAATTTTAAAGTAATTGCTTGCATTGCAATGTCTGCAAAAACTCATAAAACAAATTTAAAAAAAATAAACTCTAGCTGTCAGTACATAGTTTTTATTTCTGCCAACTTGACATTTCATTGTTGTGACAACTCTATCAATTATTGGTAAAGAATATACGGATAAGTTCCGATAACCGATAAGTGAAGGATAATTTTTAGTTATGGAAATAAAAAAATAAACTTGTGTTTGCATCATGGAAAAACTACTAATCTATCGAAGATTTCAAATCAGTCTTCTAAGTTTTATTTCTTAGAAACTTATCTATAAAATATTGTGATATCTTTATTTGATATAAAGACTTTGTACTTGTAAAGAACGATTTGTACTTATAATAGGCGAAAAAGTTATTATTATTAATAAATTATGATTATTATTAAATTATGATTATTATTATTGACACTTATAAATCGACCAGTATCATTCATCTTAAATAGATCGACTTCATTGTCACGCACGATTTCATAACTTGCGATCATGAGATAAAATTTAATTACTTTATCATGTAGGTACAATATTTATATTAATACATAACACGTGTATAGGAATATGAGTCTTGAAACCTTGCAAATACGGACTATTTTTTGCTCAATCTGTACTCTAAAAGGGAAAGCATTGTATCAGATTAATACACCTTATCATCTTACTGTAGCTTTTTATAAGCTTACAAGTTCAAAAATAGATTTAAAATTTCATTTAGTTATGATAATTGACAATTATGACTCCATATCATTAAACACATAAAGATTTTGAATGATTTGATGATTGCTTAAGAATAAACTCTATTTTTAAATTATCAGTTGCGTCCCGCAGTTTTACCCGCGTTATTCCCGTTACGATTACCGTATGCGTTATTCTGCATCTCCAGCTATCCAGCTATAGTCTATACACACCAAGTAGTAGTTTTATCATGAAAAAGTCATTCAAATTCAACGATCAATCCTCCTCGATCGATCCTCACAAACTTTTGCATTTATAATATTCTTGGAATAGAAAAAAAAAAACTCATAAAATTTAAAACAAACGTATCCTTTTAAATCTATAATAATGTAAATCTTGAATAAAATAACATTAAAAAATCTTAAAAAAAAAAACAAATTAACTGAATGCTAATTTTTTTTCCACATTTTTTATATAATATTTAATACGCATATTTGTGAGGTTATATAGGCGGTAATACAATTTAATTTCTTAATTTTATTTCTAGTATAAATTAAATTGTATTACCGGTAAGTACTTTATCCTTTCTTTGAAAAGAAAAAAGTAATAGTCGTAAATGTACGAGGCTTAACAGAAGTGAACGTCGCGATGGACTTATGGTCACTTGTTGCGGCACCGATTTCATATATCCCATTAATGCAAGATATCGAAACATTGGAAGTTGCCGACACCTGAATACAATGGGAAGAATTGAAAAACTATTATATTTAATATCAGGGTTTGAAACCATATTTGACATGTATCGTTTCTGTACATAATACCGCGACACCAAACTGATATTCTGAGTGTGAAGTTAAAATTAGATACATATTCATAAGGAGTATGCTATTTCCGCCAACAGATGGCGCGCATAATGCGCGCCATCTGTTGGCGGAACTTTAAAGTTTATCGATCGCTTCGACAAAAGTTTGTATTGTTATAATTTCTTTAATAAGCACATTTAAACTTTAAATTATTTAAATTTTTAAAGAAAAGACATATTTAAGCTAAACTACATAGCGTTATCTACCAGCGAACCTTGTGTAATTAATTTTTGTAATAAAAAAAGTAATTTAAATATTTTATTATTTTTATTAATGCAGATTAAAAATATTATATCTACCCAACTTTCAAGACACCGTCACTCGTTAGGTCGTTGGGAATCGTGTAGATTATAGAACATTAGCAAAAGTTAACATGTTATGATTAAATTAACTGTCAAGTCACATTTCTTTATCGCATACGACGACCGATTATTATGATATACAATTAAACAACTCCTATTTTTGATCAGCTGATTACCGTGAGAGCTTCGAGGTTCAACGAAACTCCATCCGGTGAACAGCCGGACGTCGATGTCCGTCGAACAACACCCACTTTCCCTTGTTAACTGACATTTAGAAAATACCACAATAATGCACTTAAATCTATGATCCTTAAGATAAAATTCGATAGACATCTTCATGGACAATTATAGTAACCGAATGTGCTATTAAGGTGTTACGAAATTGATTCGAATCCGATAATACGTATAAGGTCTATCTTGTTTCATAATTTTAACGCTTTGTTACACCTCAAGTTCTAGCTAATGAGCTTGAAATGCATGGGAAACGGGCAATAATAAATACAACTATGTAGGTTGATTTCACTGGTTAGTTACCTAGGTACTACAAAAATTTCCCTAACTAATCAAGAAACGTCGATACATAAAAACAATATTTTTTTGAATAGCTTCATTAGAATATCCTTTTTTTTATTGACACAAAATAATTGACTACAAAACTGGTTCTTGTTTTGAAAAACATCATATTTCTGTTATTTCTAATAAAACGTACAAAATGTAAAAAGGCGTGGGTTATAATCCTTTGGGATTCACATAAACATTTTATCGTTGCACGAGTTTCTATTTGCCTTCAAATAATTATTGCCATTATAAACATTATAGTTGTTTGATGTGTCGTGCAACACATTACTTTGACGATGACGTGACAAATGGCACCAATTACATATCCAACCCACATCAGTCAAAACGACGTAGCGACAAAGCGCAAAGGATTCAAAGCTAGCTTCACTGCGATATCTGCTATTATCCTCCTTTTAGATTTCACTGAAACTTCATATATGTTTTTCTTTGTGTTTGTGACAATATTAATTAATTATTAAATGGAATATTTTTATATATACTGAAACTGAATGTAAATAAGAAGAAGAAAGAAGAGAGATAGATTTGCTTGTAAAGGATTACAACGTGAAAGATCACGCAGCTTTACTACTTTGATTGGCGGATGTATTATGTGCCGCAGAATTTTTTATGCCTATGTAATATACATATATAAATAATATTGGGCTAAACCGATTTTGAAACCACGAATGTTAGTTTTGATCGGAATTTAGGTGTTTTCTCCACTACGCCTTAATGGCTCGGATCTACTTTTAATATGTAATCATTAAGAAAACATTTTCATTAGATAGATTTTATTATTTCATTATGTAGATCATTATTTATATATTTATTTATTAATATAAAATAATTTTTATTCAATGTTAATAGTATAATTTTTGATTTTTAGAAAATTTTAAAAATAATTTAATTTATATTTTTTTTTTCTTATTTCTCTTTATCTTCGTACAAACGCTACTTTAAAAATATGTACCTGTGTAATTGGAGGGTGATGATCACTGCAACACAGTTCATACATATGTGGGATAATCATTCTCATATGTTGTTATAACATTCTTAATATGGTGTCAATAAATAAATAAATAAAATAGATATATAATATATTCAATACTTAAACAGTTATTTTATTTTATGTTTATAATCATAATTATCCTCACTATAAAGGTTATTGATTCCGTGTCAGTTCGGAGGTCAATTTACGTCAGTCTCTTATATCAAACGAAGCGTGGTTATTAGACTGTGACGGTTGAATGCTTTGTCACAGCAATAGATGTATTACGCGATTATTAACATGTAATATTTCCGACAGTAATATTAGCGTAATACTGTATACCAAAATCATAAAGAGGACAGAAAAAGAGAAAATCCAATATCGATAAAATACATCGGTTAATATCTGAAAAGAAACTGAAACAGCTTGGATTTTCTTTTTCTCTTGTAGCTTAATCTGCTACGCCGCCGCTCCACCCCAAGTTGGCTAATATTTTCCTTACCGAGAGTGACAACTAACGATCACCATGCAGGTGTTTATATGATAACAGTGCAGAGCGGAGATGTGCGGAGATGTGTTTTAAATAACCAATAGAATTTCGTTCAGTGGTATTCACTGAAGCGGAGAGGAGACGAGGTGTGCGAATAACGAAATTCTATTGGTTGTTTAAACACATCTCTGCACATCTCTGCTCTCGTGGAGTCTGGGCCTGAAGGCGGGCTCGTGCTCGAGACACAGTTGGAACACCCTTAAGAACAAATAGCCCAAAGTAATATGTCTAGGACAAGAGATACAATAACATGATGAATACGAGGCTACGGGTAAAGCTTAGAAAAACAAAGATTAAGGCTTATCCATGAAATAGGATAGAACGGTTCCCGTAATGAAAATTTTAAAACTAATCCTTACTTACCTTTCAATTATTTCATATAATTTAAAATAAATTCAATTTTTAAATGGGGATTTGTTACACCGAGTTCATAGGGCGGAGGGTGAAACGAAGGAAGATTATTCAAATACCTACCAAATAAATCTTACATTTCAATTTAACTGCGAAACAGTCGGCTGATAACCTAAGATAGCTTAAACGGGAGCGTCTTATTCTATCGCGGGAATGTCTTTCGAAGCAAAACCCGCGAGCGATTTTCATTTACAGTTACATTTACGCTTTATTACATAGAAATAAGACACATAATTGTGTGGCATTGATTTTACGAATGTTATTCGGTGATTGCGTAAGTAACAAGTTAATTTCGAAGCGGCAATGGAAGACCCGCGTTTCATCTCTAATTGCTTCGAGGGAAACGAACAATCGTATATAAAAATTAAATACAAAAATATTTCCTTTATATCGATCGAAAATACGATATTGAATTTATTGATGTAACGGTCGAATAAATTGAGAGGTTAATTTTAATAAATATGACACAGATTATTGTGCAGGATGCAAAAGTGGCGTGTTCACACCACAGGTGGCTCGTTCGATACGTTTTATGGTTCATGAAATCGTGATTTATAATGCATTGTTTTATTTAATGGATGGAATTCTTTATGAGAATAATTTTTGAGTATTCGAATATTAATTTAGATAATTGATGTAACTTACTATCTATTCTGTAAATGTTCCAGAACTACGAACATTTATTACTTATTTATAATTTATGAGGTTTTTTGTATTTCTGTCTTGAAATGTATTTTTTGTACGTATAATTATTGCATATTTGATAGTAATATTCTGTTTCTTAAACTTTTTAAGACTTGTATTATAAAAAAAAAGTAAAAATGTAGCAAAATTACAACTTCAATAATTTTTTAGGTAAGCTTCGGTTTTTAGTCGCGCCAGTAGGGCGACAGTAGAACGGATTTTAGTTTTAGTCAATTTGGCCAATTTCACGTAGGGTGAAAAAGCATGAAGGATAATGAAAGTTACGGTCGAGGTTGCAAATTCAATTGAATAATGCAGACCAAAAAATAAGTCAGGTGACATTTCAACCATAACCTAGAACAACACAAACAAGTATTGTTACTACAGTTCTAATGAGTCGAGAAGCGGCAAAAATTAAAACGCCTGTCAAAAGATAGACAGATAATAAAGTATTCGAGTGACATGAATTAACTTTTTTAATTTTTACTACTACAGATTCAGTAAACGATAATAATAAAATATTCTTTAATCGAAAGTAAATGACTCATAGCTTAGGAACGATTACTTTATTTATTTATTTATTTATTTATAAAACATAGAATCTATATGATATAAATAGAAAAAATAATAAATATATACTAATACACATTTATAGATTAAAATATTTAATAACTATAACTAGAAATCCATAAAAACACGTAGGCCAATCTTTATCACGACATTCTTACACGGGGATGAAGTTACGCGGGTAAAACCACGAGGCGCAGGTAGTATACAAATACTTGTAAATGTATTAACGCAATTAGAATTTATGAAAAGGAATTTTCATCCGTAATTAAAACAAGTGTCACATGTCACGAAATATTGTAATTAACTGGATAAAACCCATGTTTTTAAGGTTTCATGTCGAAAACGGTCGAAATTAATTAAGTCTACAATGTATTATAATTAATATTGTTGGTTCTCCGTTTATGTCAGAACTGTTCTTCTAAATGCATCTATCAAAAATTACTCCAAAAACATCGCGTCCTGTCAGCTAAGGATTTATATTTTTTGTCATAGTTGCTTTTAATATACGAACTTTTTATATACAATATATTAACTATGATTAGAACTTAATTTTAAAGTTATAGCAATTACCTGAAAATTAAAAAAAAAATTGAAATGTTTTTCTCAAAGAATTTATATCATAACTAGAACGCTCGCTTAGTAAACTTGTATATTCAAATATGCACCTTGAAATAAACTCATAAGGTTGACATTTCTTACCAACATGTAAAGTGAAAAATTGTTCCTAGCATTTCGTTGACAACTGGTGTTTTGTCTCTTTCTTACGAGTTTTGCCTTGAATCTATGGTAGAAAGAGACGCAATCCCGGGTTAAGGAACGTTTTTTGATTGCACGTGAGCATTCCAGTTTGTATATAAATTCCTTGGTCTTTCTTAATTACAAATTAATTTAAAAAAAAAAATCATTACATTTTAATAAAACGTGAAATTTTTTTAATTAATTTTAGCAATTTTTGAAATTTCGGATTAAATAAAAGTATATGTATATAGGTATAATGAAATAGATATTCATAAATTAATTATAAGATAAATATTAAAGGAGTGCAAGCAATTTATAAAATATCTAAACAGCATCTTTGAATGTACGTGTACACAGGATACCATTCCTTTGAAACTTTTTAACGCTGGCAACAAAGATAATAAAATATTTGAAAATTTTATATTATGAACCAAAAAAAAAAAAAATGAAATCCGTGTAACAAAAACTTACTAAATAACTTTGAGTGAAATATTAAAAGAGAGCAAACAATAAATATTTTAATTTATATTACTTACTTTTAGTAGATTTTTTCTTTGAAACCTTATGACGTTGATGAAAAATTTTTATTGATCATTGTTTTATCTAAGTAATGTCACATCTTTATCCATTAGCAAATATATTTAGATATAGTCACTAAATATCTTTTACAAAAATAAAAAGTAGTGTAAGCGATGCAATAAAACTTAATATTATAATTACTTGTATAACAAGATTTTAATCATTAAAATCGCTATTACAATAACTTTCTTAAGCAATAAACATTTCGATTACTTTCACGCTAGTATTGCTAATAGAAAAAAACTTCTGTGGCACTGTCTAATTTGTATGTCGAGAGTTTTTTTATCTGTATTTATTTTTAATCACTTTCATTGGTCCATTTTTGTTCACAAAAAAGCAAATCAACATCGAGATATGAATTTTACGCTCACAAAAAATTGGTTAGGTGGTTAAGTTTTAAAAATAAGTTGTCATTATTATCATCATATCAACCATTGGATGTCCACCGCTGAACGTAGGCCTCCCCCATAAAAATTAAAAATATGTACTTTTGATTAATTTAATGGACAATTTAGTAAATAATAACTTTGTTGACGCATTAATTATCCTGTTTCCACCCTCATAGTCTAGACTCCAGTCTAGTGTACACTTTCCGCACTCGGCGGTACTCAACAAATTAGGGCTAAAAATTACTCAACTTATTATAAAACTCGCCTTATACTCGACTCAGTTTAATTTGCCTCACAAATTAATGAAAGAGGCCGTTTACAAAATTGCTAATTATCTGACCGTTTAATGAGGTCACGCCGCCCTAAAGGCATGGGGCGCTGTTAATTACATTTTTAATTTAGCCGCATAGTATAACCAGGTAGCTTATTTCCATACGAGTATCTAGTCCATTGTAAGGCTTTTTGCGATATTATAGATGCAAATCCGTTTTTCCTTGTAAATATAAAATCGAAAACTTGATCTAGTAAAGCATATGCGATACGTGCTATTAATTATATATTCACGCGTGATTACAAATAATGTACACCTGCGATTATCGGCTAATATATAATTTATCATACGCCTTCCACTGAAAGAAAACTGCGTTGTTAGGAAAGTTACTTGTTTACATTAATGGCTAATTGAAAACTTGTTCTCATAAGTCTACAGTGTATTGTATAAAATACACGATGGAGCCCTCGCAAGATAAAATAGTCGCGCAAAAATGTATATACATATATAGCCTTTCTTCTGAGACAGCAGCTTCGGTTCGGTTCGTTTCGGTTCGGTTCTTTCACTCTTTATCGCGAAAAAATGTATGGTTACCGCATGAAGTCGCACAAAACAGACATTTAAAGGTATCGATCGTATGTTCAAGCGAGCGATATAGGGCCAGTAATTGGTACAATATACTAATAAAAGTTATAAACGCTGCTGCTATTGCTAACCATAAACTGTTTCGATATTATACCACGACCAATTGAATCGAACTAATAATTGCTAACAACTTATTAACAAACATTTATAAATGATAGAGTTATCATTAAGGCAATTAGCAATTGCAATAAAATAAATTTGATTTAAATAGTGTATGTATATTAAATTTAATGACATAATTATTATTGAATGAATTTCTCTTTTTAATTGATGCAGGATTTTAAGTTGATGGATTCTTTTAACGAAAATTAATCTACATTTTAGAGCCTATACGTTTAGGAGGAAATAGTTATTTCTATATTGTAAGTAAAGCTTAATTGAGCTTGCTGATTAGTTGTTATGTTTGGTAAAACTATTTTCGTTTATATTGTATGATAGAGGAACTAATGACCTAATTATTACTTATTGGGCACATAACTTGCAATGTAACTAAACAATTTTTGTATACTTGCTTGTATTCTCGTCTGAAATAAGAAATGAAGTGATGTGATTCATACTTTTGACTTTTGAAATGCTCTGTACATAATATTAACAACTGTTCTGGTGTAGTGATGCGAGTAGTCGCTTCAAAGCCGACGATACAAATATTTGTTTCCGGTCTGGGTGTATGTCCTTGTGGGTTTCCTCACCGTGCCTCGGAGAGCAGCCGTCCGTTCCCGGTTGTTATCATCGACACGTAGTAATAATCGTTACTCATGATAGGGATATTATCCGCCAACCCACAGTAGAGAAGCGTGGTCGATTAATTAATAGTTTTGATACTAACTTCATAATACATAGTTACATACTTGCTGAGAAGTTCAACGTTGACACAGATTCCAAACGACTTACCTAAAAAGAAAAAAAGAAACATTAAATATGAGTGCTTAAAATCATAAAAGTTCTCTATAAATTATACATAAGTCGATCACATAATCGTAAAGACGAATTAGTTTTGGAATTTTATAACTAACAAAAATATTCGTATGGAAAATATTTGCATAATCATGGCGCCACACCGGCGATTTAAACGGTAAGTGTCTCTAAACGTCACGATTATTATAATATTCGCGTTTATTTTAATAAATTATTTCACGGTTCGATTTTTTTTAAATATAAATATATGCTATAACAATTTATCATACAGGCTTAGTTTTATCGCGGCAATAAAAGTTAATCGATTTACGATCAAAGGGTTTATCGATAGTGATGTGTGTAACCGGTATTGAACAAAACTTTTCTTGTATAATTTAGTCTATGATGTGCTCGTGTGAGTCGTGACTCGTTAGTGGGTCAAGTTAATAACTGATAATGATTTGCTCACTACGCACGAATACAGAATCGCCTAAGAACCAGAAGATCGAGAGATTAAGCAAGTACCTACTCGAAGCTTTACTGAATACAAATACAAGTAGGTACTATTAGTATGTAAAGCGTTTTAAGTACATCGGTATTTCTCTATCGTACATCACTTAATCGTGAAAGGAATTCTAAAAGAAATAATGAAGAAGGAATCTTAAAGAAAGAAATGTTAAAATTTTGTCATAGGAAGCGATTGTCGTATAATATAGGCTAGGAATTTTGGCGCCAAACATTGTCTAATGTTTGGAGAAAGTGGGTCTGTCGCCTGAGGCATTGACAGATCTGTGTCGGACTTTGTAATAAATAAGTAATATAGACTATACGTTCTCGTGACAACGATAGGTTTTTACTAATGTGTTCGTCATTATCTTAATTTTTTTATCATTCACGCACGTACTTTAGAAATATAGACAGAATATACTGCCTTCATAAATTGGTTTTGTCCAATATATGATAATACATGTTCAAATTAATTTGCAACAACCAGTCTCTTATATTTATTGTAACTATAAATCTAACTAGAAACTATTTTCTTTGTAAAAATCCGGTATAGACTTTTAATCAAATGAGTAAAATTCGCGTAAATATAAGAGAACAGCAATTAAAAATAGATTATACCACCTATTACAAGGCAACGATTAACAAACAATATTGTTAATATTAGTTTTAAAACTCGTCGTGTACAAAACGAGGTCGTTCTTATTGTATTTGAGTGATAAATCGTTCACATCTGCTTATTCGTGAGTATTATTGTAAGCTAGATTTATTTCAATAAAGGGCTTCACTATTCAGAGATATAATGTTTCGAAAACCTTGCCTATCATAAAGATTAATATATAGAAATATTATATAAAATATAATGAAGATATTCTATATTATATATATATTACATTAGGTAGGTGAAAGGAAGGTTAGATATATAAAAAGAAAGACCAACTAAGAAGATTAAGAAGTTTTTTGCAATCTTATATTAAATATTTTTTTAGTAAATTTTGACATGAACTTTCGATAAATTACGTCAATTTCATTATTTTTAAAAGCGGATTTTTATTATAAAGCTACAAAAATCATCAGTTATTAAAACTTGTAAGTTTAGAGATTTTACTACGATTTATATAAGAAGTTATAATGTTCGAAAATATGTAGTTAGTTACGAGTATCTATGCTTAAAGATATCGTCAAAAAAAGTATTCTATTAGACTATATACATACAAGACATATGTAATATAAAACTGTGAAGATTAATTTATCAAAATACAGTTTCTCATTTAGTAAGTGCGATTAATATCGAATGAAAGGAATAATAATATAAATCGATTAAAATACAGATACTTGTTTTGTGTCGAGCGTAATTAATTCAAATAATTTAAAATTAATCGCTTCTCTTAAGTTTAACGTTACAATATATTGAATAAGGAGTAATCTTTATTATATTTCAAAGTGGTTGAAAATTATTAACTGAAATGAAACAGCCCGTAAACGACCCAATGCAGGGCGAAGGACTCCTCTAATTGGCGGATAATTTTCCAACCAGGAGTAACGATCGCTATCAGGTGTCTTTGATAACAACCGGGACCGAAGGCATTACGTGCTCTTCGAGGTACTATGAGGAGACCAAGACACACTCAAATCAGACGAATATATTTGTATAAATGTAAGTTTCCGCCATGGGCGGGAATCGAACCCAAGCGTTCGGCGATCGGCAATCGGCGTTATGACAACGTGTCGTACCATCACACAACGGTTGTATTGGATAATAATGTTTTTTTGCAACAAATAAAGAGTAAAACTTGGTGATTTGTTTGTGGCAGATTTTAATCTGAGACAAATGTATCATCGTATACACGATCCGACTTAGGAGATACAGGATTTTCATAACACATATATAACCTTTATTATAAAGGCAATAAGAACTAAAATACAAAAGCACCAAGTAATGTGAATCTCACCTAAGAATATAGACGGATTGTATAAGTTTACTAAGATACTGAATACAATTTATATGGAACAAGAACGTGCAAAGTTACCAAGCTTGTGTTGCTAAAGTTCTAAGATTTATAAAGGATCAACATTATTTAGTTAAGATGATAATAGAGAGGTATCTTACTTATAGTAATATAATAAAGCGGATATTTCTTTGTTTGAAAGTTCTCGGAATATATCCCGGAATAATAAGTATGAATAAGATGGACCGCTTAAGAGATGTCATTTTGTTAGACAGTTTGTCTGTTTGTATTGAAGAAGAACATAAATTCATGCGTTGGCCAATCAAAAATATCAACCAATCTAATAGATATCGAATCTCTACATGGGTGAAATCAGGTATAGTTTTGTATTCGAAACATTTTATTTTTTATTTATTTTTTTATTGCACTTAATTCTATTACTTATATTTTTTCAAGGTTTTTTTTTTTTTACGTGAAAAAAAATTCCTTCGTATATTATAAACAGCAAGTTTTGAACGATTCGAGAGTAAAACACCATTAAGCGAAAACAAATAATCTTAAAAGTATATCTATAACAACAATCAGATATACGCATCCCATCAATCTATAGGTACGTCTGTTGATTTACAACCAATACAGAGTAATCATTTATTTATTCCTTCCAATAAATGCTGTATGGACCGCGTCAACCGTTAAGTGGACTTGAATGATACAGATGAATAATCGTTTTGTATTGATATAGTATGTCGGAGGAAATTGAATCTTTGTGTATGTTAATAGCACATACTTGTGCATGGAAGTAATTGTTGAGATTAGGCAAACTGGCTTCGATTATAATTTTGCGGATACAGCATCGACGTTTAGCTATTTAAAGGTAATGATCAATGTTTGTCATATTTATTAATGTATATATAGTTTTTGTGTAACGGTAAAGTGTGTCGTAATCGTAAAGTATCTTAATTTAAATTCCGAGACCAAAAAGTCTTTCTGAATAAGATTTTTTTTTAAGTTTCCCTTTTTGTTTTAGTTGTTTATATCAATTAACAAGTACTTACTGTTATTAAGGAATATATAGTAAAAATCGACGTTGTTTAAAAACTTTTTTTTGTTTCAAAATAAAATACCCATTCAAAAGTACCACTCGGCACTCACACACAGATACACACAATGAGTGTACACATAAAATGTTGACAATTTTTAATCACTAGTTATATCTTCAAATGAAAGTTATTTTTCATTATTTATTACTGTGTAACTTTTTATAGGTTAATCATTACATCTTAAATAAATTTGCTGATATTAAAACCTGAACACTGTCAGCCTATAAACGTCCCACTGCTGGACAAGAGCCTCTTCTCTATATATAAGATGGGTTGGAGCTTGATACAACACATCACTTCACTGCGGGTCGATGCATAATTTCCCTACTATGAGTAACGATCGTTATCAGTTGTCTATGATAACAACCGGGACTGACTTGTTTACGTGCTCTCTAAGGTATGGTGCGGAGACCCACAAGGTATATAACCCAGACCAGAAACATATTAAAAATACATACATTACAAATAAAAATATTTGCCCCGAGCGCGAATCGAACTCGCGACCGCTGGCGTTGAGGCGGCTACTCGCACGACTACACCAGAACGTAAAACCTATCGTATATAATAAGTGAGCTATATAAAGTTAGTAATTGGTACAATATAATAATAAAAGTTATATTAAACGATGTTATTGCCAACCATAAACTGTCTCGATATTATACCACGACCAATTAATTGAAACTTATTAATAATAAACATTTATAAATAAGTAGGATATAATTACGATTATTTAGTAGAAAATTGATATTAAAAAAAAAATTAAAGAAAATTAAAAACACTTAGATATTAAATATTTCTTTATATTCCAAGTAATAAAATAATGTAGAAAACAGTTTGAATTGAAACTATGTATCTATCGATAGTAAACATATTTCCACGTCTCAATGAAATCTAAGTGTAGTTAAATAGTAGTCGTAAATTACAATGTTCGTAGTTACTAATTATTTCTGACGAAGCTATATAACAAAACCTTTAGATTTGGATATAACAAATATGAGTTAATAACTAAAATTATTTTAAAATCTTCTCAATTCTGTACACGTTCTAACTTAGGAGTTTTAAATATATTTATGCGGCACATGTTGAGCGTCTATTTTTGGAACTACGATTTATTATACAATAAGAAAATAGAGATATTCTAAACTGGAGATAAATTTTAAATATTTTTAATTTCATAAGAATTTGATGTGCTTTAACACAAACGGAACACAGCAATAATATCTTATTTCAATTAAAACACGAGTCACGTAGTAAGTTTAGATAACGTTTTCATAAGAAGTAATAAATACAATTGCACCGACAAACTCTACAATATATGATAATAATTAGGAACAACACATTTTATTTTTCTCGCAAAATGGCGACACAGTTTAAAGGCTATCTGTACAATCTGTGTCTGTGACTAAATTGGCTTCATTATTTTAGATTTAATGCGTTGTAAAACTTTGAACAAGCACTTAGCAGAGTAAATATTAGATATATATTTTTTAATCTATAATGATGAACATGAACACGACAACAGACTTAAAATTATCTTGTCCATAAAAACTTGAGTGACACGCAAATGCGAATTTAAATAACGAATAACATATTAGCCGAATGATTTATTATTCGATTATCAATTTACTTATCTGTATAAAACTCTCAAATAAAAAAAATGTTACTCGAATATAATATTAACAACATGACATTATCTCAGACAATTTATATTTATTATGTTAAGATTTCAATCGAACCATTCCTAGTTAGTTCTCCATTTAATCAAGTCCATTGTTATTTCACCTTGTTATTTATGGCGATAGTTTATCGAAATATATTTTGAAATTTAATTTCATCGCTGAATAGTTATTTTATATATTTAGGTATGATAATTATGAAATAACTAGCGTGTATCATCGATCATAAGAAAAAAATTCGTTACGCCTTCACTAAATTTGTTGAGAGACAAGATAGGTACCTACATCACATTTTAAGTATAATCTCTGGAATCACAATGTGATAACCGTCAATAATCTAATGCAGTAGATTTTGCAAGATGCCGAAACAAACATGCAGACAGACAATAAAGTTTAAAAATAGTTTTTTTTTGCATCTATTGTTCATATCGACCAGTTACAATTTAATTATATGTGTAGACAAATTTATATTCTCGCGCGACTTATAACTGCA
Source organism: Euphydryas editha (assembly GCA_036937285.1). NCBI lineage: Eukaryota > Metazoa > Arthropoda > Insecta > Lepidoptera > Nymphalidae > Euphydryas > Euphydryas editha. The sequence goes on from JAUPFZ010000008.1 coordinate 5,814,680, forward strand.
TCCTTGCATGATATCGATGTCAACAAACGCTGTCGTCATGTCGACATATCGATTATAATTAATGACTGGGAGTCAAGTCAAGTAAGAAGTGCTGACCGTTTACATAGTTTGAAAATGGAATATTATTCTATTGATGAAGTCTTATTATAAAAAGTTCAGTTATATAAACGGTTTTTGTAAATTTTCTTTTTTCTTATGTTTTAGTTTCAAATATTACGATGCTCTTTCAATTATTTCTACGGAACCAATATTTATGAAATTTTGTTCCGGTGTTTTGAACGTCGGTGACGTTAGATTTTGACGTGACAATACAACATTAGGACGGTTTTAACTTGATCTGATGATATGATGATAAGTCAAAAATTGTACAACGCAAAACACCGTTTAAAATTTCTTACTTGAAAGTTTTTTTACTTTTTTTTTTGTATTTAGATAATTTAACATTATTTATGCTTGACCATAACGAAGCTGTACTTTTTTTTTATTTGAAATATACATCGACAATAAATACCGTATAACTGTAAATATTTAAACTATTTTGTTTGTGAAACTTAATTATTCATAATTTCACATCTATTTACGGAATTTCATGACATACAAACAAGTCACATTTCTAGGTGCAGGTCTCAAACACGTGGGAGTCCCGCTCCGAAGGCTGGATTTATGTTATCTGTGGAACGTAACGTTATCTGCGCAAGCGTCCGGAATGCGTCGGTATTGAAATTAATCGATATCGCAAACAACCTTGCGGTTAAAAAACGATTGATATGAAATAAATTTTCATAAAGTAATAAATTAAATTAAGAAAACAATACACTAGTTTCAATGGTTTTCTTAATTACGATTCAGTACAACAATCCCTAAAAAGTTTTCGAAATGTCGAAATTTCAAAAGTTGATTTATAATATCTTTGTCTACTTTTAATTCTGGTATTTCAATTATCCTGCCGGATAGTAAAATTTCCTAAAAAAAGATAAGGGACTATAAGTTTTCTATAAAGATTTATAAAATTAAAGCGTCTATTTGTAGTATCAAATTAGGTTTTACAATAATTGCATTATCATCATCATATCAGTCACCATCATCACAACAGACATCCAAGTCCACTGCTGAACGTAGACCTCCTCCATCGACTTCCAGAGCGACCGGTTCGAAGCAACTTCCATCCAACGGCTTCCGGCGACTCTCTTCAAGTCGTCTGTCTCTCCCGCGCGTAATGTCGGGATGTTAAAACTAAATGGTATACCTGTTCTAACCTATTTATATTCCATATAAAAACTGGAGTTTACTAGTGATTTTTTCGTAGGTTTCAAAAGTTTTTAACTATTCATTCAACAAAGTGATGTCAGTTATGAAACCTTTATCTAGCGAGATAACGATCTTTTTCGATAGAATTAGATTATACAGAATGTAGTTTATAAGCATTGATTAATCCTTCTGTTATGTTAAATATTTTAAGTGTGGTCGATAAAGACGTCGAAATGTCGATTTCGTAAAAATTCCATGTTATTTCCTTATATCGTCGTTCGACCAATTACTGGTGTATACAGTTCTTGAATTAGCATTTACAAACTTTGAAGTGTTAATTCAACTTAATTCATGTAGTAACTTATTTAAGCGAAAAGTCTTGCTGATTTAACAAGTATGTGTTTCATGAAAATATTATAAAATTTATTTGCTTCGTTAATATACATATTTTGATATACATTTATAATGAAACTATATAAACGTACACGTTTAGGTACAGTACAAGCGGGTGGATACAGGCTTTTATTATATATAAAAAAAGACATCAAAATGTTATGTTAAAACACAAATCTATAATAGTAAAATTCTATTTAACAATTTGTCTAATTGATAGGTAAGGATAATCGTTCTGGTGTAGTCGTGCATGTAGTCGCCTTAATGCCAGCGGTCGAGGATTTGATTCCCGCTCGGGGCAGATATTTGTGCAAATATTTATTTCTGGTCTGGGTGTCTGGTCTCTCCACCGTGCCTCGGATAGTACGTAAAGTCGTCGGTCCCGGTTGTTATCATAGACATCTGATAGCGACCTTTACTCATGATAAGGAAATTATCCGCAAGCCCGCAGTCGAGCAGCGTTGTGGATTAAGCTCTAACCCTTGTTCTATATGGATGGCCTTCGCCCAGCAGTGGGTTGTTTACAGGCTGATTCAGGTTAGTTCAGTAAATAATACCATAACTTTATCAATGAAAATGTGAACAATTCATAAATAAAAACGACAGATTAAAAGTACCTATTGTAGAAATGTTGAAAGGCTTTCACCGTTTTACCCATTGATAGTACAAAATGGCCTTTTCGTTGCTTGTTAGTAAATTCGCGCGTGCATTTTTCAATATGGCGGACATGTTACCTCTTGGCGCCGGCCCACTCAATATCCGATATAGAACCGATTTACGACTTGCCCTCAATTATGTTACATGTACTGGGCTTAACCGAAACACATATACATCATTCTATATGGAAATTACACTGTGAAAGGTGTAAATATATTTTGATTAAATGCGAAAATATAATTTTTAACTTAACATGATTAAAAAAATTAATAATCAAGAATAAAAAAGAACAACATAAATACATACTGTATTAACTTTTTGTTTCTTTTTATATTATAACTGTTATTATTTTTATTATTTTATTAATTTTAATTTAATATCTATATAATGATTATATATTAGATTATATAATATATAAGAAACGATTTCTCCTTTACCTAAATAAATATTTATAACAATTTAGATATATAATTTTAACTATTTTTATATAAATAAAGCACTGCAAGTCGGCAAATAAATTCCGAGTGGGATTTCAGTGATTGAAAGGACTTATGTATGCGAAGAAAGTTTAGAATAAATTGCTAGTCTTGCAAGACTGCGTGGGCGTGTACAGATGTAGATAAAGCGAGACTTTAAAAGCACAAATTGCATTTAACGTTAAGTGAACCTAAATATCACATACCTTTAAACGAGAACATTATGCCTAATCGACTCGTAAACGAATATTGACTCAGTATTAGAGAATTATTGTAGATAATTTTTATCAAAAGTATTCATTCATGCTACGACAGTTTTTAGGTTTTTTTTTTTAAATGTTGATCTATGAAAAAGTGTATACTGCCAATTTTGGTTCATTTTCGAAAATAGAATAGACCTGTGATTCATTCATGAAAAATTGTAGAGCATATATTTTACTCGCGATTAAAATTTGTTAATAATGTTTTACGTTTAATATACGTAGAGAAGTGTTAAATATTTGAGTTTGTCTAAACGTTCGATTACGGCTTACTTTTAATAAAATTTTCGATATATATATTTTAATTCGATTGAAGAAAACGCGTACCTATAACAAATAAAAAGCCTCACGGTATTTTTAAAATAGATAGAGTATATAGCTAAATTAAAAGTTTAGAAAGTAATTTTAGACATTTCCTGATATTTCATTATTTTACAAAACACTGAGACCTTTATTTCTATGTCCCAATGACATTTCTATTATCGAGTTGACCCGTTTAATTTACAAATTGAATGGCGCTACGCCTCGCCCCGCCTCTACGATATTGCGGTCTCCCTAATTAGCTTTCATTATGCTCTGTCGTGTCTGGATCTTTGACTCTTTTAATTCATTTGTTGTCGCGTTCATTATTTAGTTCATATAGTTTTAATGGGACCTTATTATTTTATATTATACAAGTAAAACAGTAGAGAGTATTAAGTCTTCGTCCGTACTTGAAGAAAAGTGACAGTCGTCTGAGTGTAAAAAAAATTGGAAACATGTCTTTTTGTATGTAATAAAATACAGATACACATTAAAAAATAATAAGTACGTTGATTTTTCAAATCAAATCTATGACAAAGGTAATTAGTTACTTAAAAAAAATTAATTACACCACTATCAAATAACTGAATGGATTCGAGTCTTTGGCTTAGGAAAAGTTTATAGTCTTGGTCAATATGCGAGGCACGCTTAATCTTCATATTGACTAGAACGTAATAATATATTGCACAAAATTAAACTCAACTCGGTCGTGTAAAAGGAAATCATCCATAAATTTGCAAAACAGTGTACACAAATCATTTACAAGATGCACATTATTATTTTTATTGATAACGATAAAATAACGCAAGTCGTCCCCATATACGCCTTAAACGTAGCTGTGAAATTAATTAACGATGCCTATCTAAAGTCATTGCAAATCATCAATTAACGAATGTGAGAGAATAAGCCCACAAGCTGATCAATCGACAGTGATTATCGCATTTTTTTGCTTTATTTAAATAAATGCATAAACATGCTGGACTACTTATGAAGTAAAGGTGCGCCTTGAACCTTCGGATTACGCAAGCCACGTAAGGCACAGCTAATTACAATCCTTGTTAAATCTAGATTTCGTTGTTGACCAATAACATCACCGTTACGGCTATATATAACTGGCTGAAATAGTGAATACTTGAAAAGTAGTGACGGCTAGAAAAGTTAAGCTATATTCTCCAAGAAAAAGTTGAATGCATTTGATGTTTATTTATCTTCTGATGATTATATACTTGTATATATAATTTTCTAGTTTAATTTATAAATTCCTATGAGAATTTTCACATTTTAATGATGGAAACATAGTGAAAAGTAGACACGTCGGTTTAGTCTTTATTCGCAAAAAAAAATTGTACTGATTGAAAAGCATGATAAAGAAAAAATAAAAAAGCGTGATTAAAAATAATTACGTAATTTCACGTAAATTTAAAGATGAATATTTAAATGGTGAATCATATTTTTGTAATAATTTTACATATTAACTTAAAACTTAAAGTTTATTTAATGTGCTAAATAGAGAAAAAAGGTTTCTTTTCACATACATACATATATACACATAAACATATATACATAAAAAGTAATAATGAAACATACAATCTTCAAAATAGCATGTATAAGTCGACGATAATCTAAAAATAAGTAAGGGTCGTTTTCTGTTCGAACTGGATCGAAATGCCAGTGTGTTTCAAAACTTGTTGTTCAGATATTAAGTCGTGATTGACTAACAATATTAAATCATCTGAACATTTGCATTCATTATAGACCTATGATATATTTAATTTGTAATGAACATTGTAATAGATTTCAATTCTAACAAGCAGTGCAATAGTTCATTATTTTATAACAACTGGCTAGTAGCTGTCTTGACTACAAACATCCATTGTCGTGTTCTTATTTAAACAACAACTTTAGTTTTTACCGCTGTTTTTAGATTTTTTGGGCAACTTTCCAATATTATTTGTAATTATTTATTCTTTGTTGCACATCACATTTTCTAAAAGAAAAAAGAAAAAAAACAATTTATAGTTAAGCTAGCTGCAGTACAGCACAGCGTTGTTATCTCCAGACGATTGCAGCGATTAGGAGATTGCCAACGGAAAAATGGTGGATGGTGTAAAACTAAATATAACGTACGTAAATTTACTTATACATACACATCACTACTACCTTATATACATTTTTCTTTAATTTAAAACCTTATTAAAAATAGTCAAATGTAAAATAATGTAGTAAATTTTTAAGTACAACAAAGTATATACTCGTAATATATAGATCAGTTTAGTCATTTTAACTTGACAGGGCAATTATTTTCTATATACAGACAAAACATTTTTATTTTCGTAAGATTATAACGAACCTTAAAAAAACCGTTAACTTGAAAGAGAGCCATTAGCACGGACAGACAGAGCAATTTACAATCAGTCTGTTGAAAAAAACATTGCATGACAAAGCTGAATTTACGAGTAATAAATCTATTGCAATAGATTTATGTTTTTTTCAATAAAATAATTTTATGGATATGAAATTTTACTGTAATGAATAGTAAAATCAATATATTCTCGGTTAACAAGTCTCTGTTCAATTTTGCCAATATTAATTTTAAATGATATTTTCTTATACGATTCTAAAATATATCCTGTACTTTTTAAGACATGTTGTCTTTGAATCCAGCAGCTAGACGATATTGTGTTCACAAAAGTGTTATACATTGTCATTAGTCAAAGTATAATTAAAATAATGTTTTACATACATATATATACATACCTACATATTGCGTATTTTGTTTTTTATAGGACGAATATTTTTAGCAATGTGAAACGTTGATGACGTATCATTTAACTTGCCAATAATTCTTCTTTTATTCCGTTTGAACTGTGAAAAAAAAATGGAACGGGGCAGTCGTTGAAAAGACATAAAAACTTTGTTGCATGTCAAACTAATATTACCTTTATAAAAATTACGGCGCTATTTATCTAATTTATTAACAATGCTGCGCTGAATTGATATTTGAATGATTCAAACTTTCAGCATTCGCTGTTAATAAGGAAAAATGTTTTAAATGAAATAAGACGTAGATATGTGGTCTTCATTAAAATAAACTTCTCCTTTATTGGTATTCATTAAAACCGATGTAAATATGCACTTTAGTATCGTAAAAGGTCAATACGTGCTTATTCACATGCCATTTATTTTGATTTTTTTTCTGTGCGTCGTTATTTTATGTACAAATATCCATATTTGTTACTTTATCAAATAACATACATATAATTATTAACTATTTATAAAGTACAGAAACTGTACATTAAGAAGCTATAGTCGTAAAATAAATATCTATAGAAGATTAAAAAGAAAACTTTATTGGTATAATCTTTAAAGGAGGATTCATATTTCTATTTAATTGGGCAGTTTCTTACAGTCAATTTCTTTTTTTCAATGTTGAAAGATGAAAAGATCTTTCTTTTGCCATAGATTTTTAAGCCATTCAAGTTTAAAGATGCCTCTCGAATTACTCGTAATTTCGAATGACGAATGACCTCAAATAACCCCTTTTCATAGCCTGTTAAAAGTTTAAAGAAGTCGAAACCCGCAGCCGCCGGCAGCGGTCGACAGCTTGATTTGCTCACTCGTGATTTGTAGTTCAAAACATGATGATTTAAAATATTTTATAACAATGGATAAATACTTCAACAATATTTATGTCATGCGTTTTAATTGAAAACGATTTAAGGAACAAAAAACCGACATAAAATACAATGTTGTTGAACAGCTTGTATCTGTAGATTTAAATTGATGATTATTAATAGATAAATAAATATATGTACAATATAAAATTATAGACTACCGTTCTTGTGAAGTAGTGGGAGCAGTTGCTCTAACGCCGATGGTCTTGGGGGTCGATTCCCGCTACAGGCAGATATTTGTATTTATATAATTGTTTCCGATCTGGGTGTTTATCTTTGTGGGTCTCCCTCACCGAGCCTCGGAGAGCAAGTAAAGCCGTCAGGCCCGGTTGTCATCACAGACACCTGATAACGATCTTTTCTCATGAACGGGAAAGTATCCGCCTACCCACAGTGGAGCAGCGTGGTGGATTAAGCTCCAACCGTTCTCCTATATGGAGAGAAGGCCTTTGCTCGGCAGTGGGACGTTTACAGGTACATAGGTTTAAATTGGCAGAAAAAGAAAAATTAATTCGTAATAATACGAGACGATAACAAAGACAATACGAGTCAAATATTTATACTGCATATATTTTTAATGGAAAAACGGTAAATTTGAAATCTTTATCAAAATAAATACAAGAGAATACCATGACTGCTGTGAACCCGCTATCGCTGCTCCATTCAATTTTGACAATTATTTTTTATGATTATGCTCTTGAGAATGCTTTTGTATACATATTGTGTTTGTATGTTTATGCCGAGCGGTATACTCGTACAGTTATGAGATATTTTCATAGATAACAGATAACGCATTTGTTTAGGTGAAAGTTGAAAAATAATTATGACAACGATTGCTACGAGATGTCATCAACGTTTATTAAAAAATGAGAAAATACTACGGAATTATATGCCAAGCAGCTTTTAAACATTTTTTAGTTATTTATAACGAAAGATCATAGTTTTTTATTATTATTATATATTTTTTATAAAACATAATAATTTAAAATGAGTTTTTTTTTTACCATTACGATTAAGTAATATGTAACGATATAACCGGGTCAATGAACAGAAGTATCATGTAACATAAAACAAATAAACAAAACAAATTTAGCGAGATCTGCAAAACTACAAATCGGCACAACACAAAAGGCTCACGTATCAAACGCATTGTGCAACAGGGATGCGTCGGCCCACGTTGAATCACAATGAGCTCATGACAGCCCACGAAATTATATCTATGGTGTATCATGTAGCGTCATATTTTTACGAGTTTATGTGAACATGATTATATTTAAAAAAAAACTTTATATAGGACGATGCCTCCTCAATATTTTCGGTTTTTGTTTTTAAAACAAAGCGACGAAGTTATTATTAACGCCACAAAGTAATTCAAAGCGTTGTAAGTATATCCACCAACCTACATCAAAGTAAAATTAGGTATATATATAACATTATATACATTTATTGATCTTAATTTGAATGGCTTTGATCGAAATTCAAAGAAGAACAAATAAAAACACATTAAAACCTTAACCTATCTATATATCACTAAACTGTTAATGATATTTAGTGTTTACTTTCACTAAAATAAAAACAGAAAAGAATAATAGCACTAACTTTTATTTTGTGTTTTGTCTAGGAAATATATTACCGAGAATGCCGGCGACGTGGGCGTGCCGAATTTATGTCTCCGATCGAAATTTCGCCATCGTATACGGGTATATTGCATGCATGCATGCCCCGACATATTTCCGCCAATTAATGCATTAGGTATGTTTTTATTTATTTTAAAATATGCGGATAACTTTAAGTAGGTATAGTTAAGTGAGATTCAGAAAAATTTAGCGAACACAAGATATTACGAAAGTTTAAGAAAATCCTGCCAGTTTAGGTTTTTTTTTTAATACAATATATATATACACAAAAAATTTTATCCTAACGAAATAAAGCTAGGTTTAGCATATTTCATCTCATCAATGAGACGACAGTCAAACATTTTCTATAGGTAATCGATAAAAAAATAAAATAAGGGAAAAAGATTTATTCATTTATTTGCTATCGATAGACTGTGAAACAGTAGTTTCGATGTACATATATAGATACTATTTTTAGAAAGATATATTATCAGAAGTACCGTAGGTATAAAACATCACTATAAATATATCTTACGTTCAAGTTCAAAAGAAGACGCAAGCACGAATCTGTGAAGATTTTTTAGAAAGTTGCATTTTCTTTGACTTTTATTAAAAAATACAAATGAATTGGCGTCATGCGAGAAATGTACATTAAATATTCAATTTGAACAAATAGCACGGTGTCAAATTACTTTAAAGATGAATGAACGAAATACGCTCGTATAAAATTACTACTCACGAATGAAAGGCGTCATACAATAAGCCATCATTATTGCGTTCCCTTGAAATAGTCTACAATGAGAGTTTTGAATGATTTGTATGATATGCATATTTTGTGTGTTGTTAAAATTTCTGAAGTATAATGACTGTAAGTAAAATCAATATCATAGTGTAAGTACGCGTGATATTGTTCGAACAGAAGCCTTCTTTTATATTATTTTTCAATGAAAAGAAAAATATTGTTAGCTATATTCTTAGAATTTCGAACTATTGAATATCTGAAATCTACGGTAGGTACAACACTAAAGTTCAGTTAGTACTAAAAATAAGCTAAAACAATTTTAGTTACAGACTTTGTACGAGTGAATAATAAATTAATAATATATACATTATACTCGTACATAAGTATCGCTAATATTAATTTTAGCAATTCCCTTAAAACACTAACAAATGTTAACATTTACAAACGCTTTATTTTTGTAAATATCGTATTTTTGTGATATACGATTTCCGCTACACATCGATGTCAACTGTCAAGAATATGTAAATTGATATTTACTTTATATTATACGGACACAACAAAATTTTATTTGATGTCTTAATAAAAAGAAAACTTGACATTTACGAGGCATCATCTCGGTCAAACCGAGGTCCGTGAAGAATATTTCATTCATTCGTAAATGTATTGCAAAAAAAACTCACGCCATTTATTTATCACAGAGATAGCTAAAAACTAAAATGAAAAATATATTTACGGAAAACTAATATTTTCCAAATTTTTTACAGAAATAAAATAAACAATATCTATATACCGATTTCATAGTGACTTTGTTGTTATGATAACATCGAATAAATTGTAATTGGATATCGAAAATCAAAATATATAAAATATTATTTAGCCTGAAATTTTAACATAACACGTAGAACGAAAATACGTTATTTTCATTTCAAAACGTTGTTAATAGACGAAACACGTTTTTACGATATAGGATCTTAACCAACGTTTTTAGAAGACCGTAAAAATATAATATCAATAAAAAAGCCATCGCATTACCAAACAAAGGATTCGAACCTCTTCCATTTAGTCGTGAATTTTATTTTAAACCGAGACACGAGTTCTGGAGCCACGTGGAATATTAAAGAGCTGCCAAATTATCATAATGTCATATTTATTTATAAAATTTGTTGAAAAATATCATCATTTCATATTAAAAAAAAAACACTTTACACCCACTGATTACCTGAGTTGCATTTGATTTGACAGTTAAATACATCATATCAAGGATAGTAACCGGATGACCGAGCTTTGCTCGGTTAAATTATATTTAGATACATTACATATTGATGAAACATAAATAATATTTTCGATCTTACCGACATAAAAGTAAAATAATAGGAACTGGTTATTAAAATAAAAAATAAAAAGAGCTCTTAATTCAAAAAAAAAAAAAAATGAAAAAAAATTGGTCTGTAGAATCCTGGATTTGAACTCAGGTTTTCTGGTTTCGAATCCGCCCGATTCCTATCCGAGCTAATAGAAGCTTGTCAATGACAGCGAAATTTACCTTCGTATTCTAATGGTATTTTTTAATTGCGTAAAAAAAGGGATAAAACAACATTTTCTGAAAATAAATCCTAGCTAGGTCGATTTATCGCCCCCGAAACCCCCTGCATACTAAATTTCATGAAAATCGTTGGAGCCGTTTCCGAGATTCCGATTATATATATATATACAAGAATTGCTCGTTTAAAGATATAAGATAGTAAAATTATGGCGAAAAGATTGGGTGATACCTACGATATTATATTTCGTGAAAAGTTGTTTTAAATTTGGTATTTTTTATGTTTAAAAATGTTGTTTTAATTTTTTTTATGCATTATAGTTTATAGTTGTTTATATATACGAACATAAAATAATAATATACGAGTACTACTTATTATTATTATTACAAATGCGATAATTTGTGAAAATAGCACGTAAAAATATTACTACACCGATTGTAATGAAACCTGGTATGTGGATAACTGTAAGTAAAAATTCTCTATCCAGAGATAGCTCTACACAAACCATAAGCCATGACTAGTATCATCATCATCACCATCATCATCATCATCATCATGATCATATCAGCCATTACATATGTCCACAGCTGAACGTAGGCCTCCCCATCGATGTCCAGAGCGACCGGTTCGAAGCATGCTCCATCCAAAGGCTTATAATTATTAGGGTGGATCGAAAAAAAATTTTTTTTTTTTTACTTAGCCTGGGGGTAGAATTTGTAGCTTATAAAAAAAGAAAATTTTTCAAAAAAAAAAAATTTTTTTCGCAACATTTGGAGGTAGCCCACTCGTTTTTTAATAAATTAATGGATCAAATGGACTTATTCTAGCGAAAAAATTTTTTTTCCGTCAAAAATCGTGGAAAACATGAAAAAATAATTGAATATGATTTTTTTTTCACTTACCTTTTACTTAAATACAGATAAAAGGGCTGCTTAATTCTTTGTTTTTCGCTTAAGTTACAAAAATAATAGGAAAAAATTTTTTTTGACTTCTGATTTCCATTTGGCTTTCAAAAAGACATTCCACAGATTCTAAAACATCGTTAAAATATTTTATTATTTTTTCGCTAGAATAAGTCCATTTGATCCATTAATTTATTAAAAAACGAGTGGGCTACCTCCAAATGTTGCGAAAAAAAATTTTTTTTTTGTTGAAAAATTTTTTTTTTTATAAGCTACAAATTCTACCCCCAGGCTAAGTAAAAAAAAAAAAAAAATTTTTTTCGATCCACCCTAATAATTATATATGACTAGTATGAAGTAATAAAAAAAAAAAACTATTTTACATATTTTAATCTCGTAAAATCTCTAAATAAATACCTAAGAGCATCAAGACAAAGTTTAAAATATAACATCAACAAATGATTAACTTTTATCTAAAAATATCTAAAAATAACGACCCCTAAAAATTGTAGCTTAAAAATATATCCACGACTTTAAAATAAACATAAAAATGGTTGAATTTTAAACGTTACAGTGCAAAGGTCTCTCACAAAAAGCCACAATCGAGGAATATTGATGAGGACGCACAATAGGACAAAATATCGTGAGGATGACACTTCCTTGTCGGCGTTTGTTATGGATATTCAAATTTACCTCCAGGTCTTTTATACTTAGGGCCGGTTAAATGACACTTTTGTCAAGGGTACGCAGTCAAAGAAAGTACATATTAATAAAAATGACTTTTTCAAGTTTAAGTACGTATTGCGTACTTATTAAATTACTCCCACTGTACTGTCTTATACTTCCATAGCCTATACGAATCACACAGCCGGGCAAGGACTCTTCTTTTAAAAATGAGAATCGTTGGAATCTAAACAGGCGTATTTTCCTTCTGGTCCACCGCGAGTTGGTGCGTACAACATATCTTAGAATTTCTTACAAAACGGAATAGGTTTCCATAGCATATTATATATAATTTTTTTTAGCGCCGCTATTTATATATCAAATTGTAGTTTTGCAATGCCAACCCGGATTTGAACACATGAGTAAGTTGTTCTACTAAACAATCTCGGTTTTCTCTCTAGCGTCTAAAATTCGAACTTGAAACATTCATTGGTTTAGTACAAAATTAACTTCAGTTCCTGGTGTATAATTTACGAGTATATTGAGCGTTTTTCGCAGTATCTTAATATATAATACACCTTCAATATTTAGTTACACGAATTGTCAAAGTTATTACGTCACACAACATGACTGTCATTATTATAGCGAAACAATTAAAATGTCCTTTTTCTTAAAATTTACAAATACACAACAAATTTATTTTTTGTAAACAAATTTATATTAGTAGTTCAGCCACAGGAACTTCTTTAGGCATTTTTAGTAATATTTAACTCGGTTATCATTTGTAAAAGTTAATATGTTAGTTTTTGATATACTTATTTATTACGTTAACGTAACTTTAAAAAATGGTTCAAAATTAAATCAGAAGCAAAATCTAGTAAACAGTAACAAAGTGATTCACATTACTAAGCCTTTATGAAGTGGGTTGTTAACCTAAAAAGCTATAAACTAATGAAATAGTGAAGTATTATCGATAATTAATTTTAAGCGTTGGAATATTGATTAGTGTTTCTCACTATCCGACACCGATATACCGATAACAATATATCGCCGCAGATTAACGATATTGTGGAACTGAAATATTATCAGAGTCGCCTATATTTTTATATTACTTTATGTAAGGTGTATTATGTACCGATATTATTGGCATTGGAACCACACAATTGAATTAATTTTAAGATACGAATAATGTCGCTGTACGTCGACAAAACACGAAGATACGTATTAAACGAAAAAAAAAAAAAAATTAAAATATAAAATTAGTATTGTTTTTATACATATAGAACCAGTTATTCTAATTTGAAATCTCTTATGATTCTCATACTTCTTTAATTTTTTTCTCGTAAAGTTTTAAAACGAATATATAATTTAAAAATGTACGCAAATAATTAATTAATTCATGTAGAGGCTAGTAACCGGAGATAAAAAATATGAAACTTGAAACGTGACTTAAATGTTGTCACGCTATTAAGACACAACCTTATACCGTAAACCGTTATTGCGGACGAGTCATTAAAAATGTTAATGACATAACACTCGTTAGAAATACAACTACTACCTAATTATTTCACCAATTATGCTGAAATAAAGCGGACGTCGAGATTCTTATCACACTTTTTTACGGCATTTCTTACAAAAAAAGTGAGCACAGGCGTGAAATTAAACGTCCAATACCTACTGTTTAAGAGTAAAATATGAATCATAAAGTACACTAATAGTATTCTATTAAAACGCGTTATTGACATCTGTTAGACATGTTTTGAAATAAAAAACCACTTTCTTATTATTCGATATGTAATGGAATCAATTTTATTAATGCGAAAATCAATATAGCTATTTATTTTGTTTTCACGGCTAAAAATATAATTGATTTTAGGATGTTATGCAAATATTTAAAAATAGGACAAAAAAAAAACGTAAAAAAAACAACATTTCTTCACTTTTAAGTTAGAGTTCAAAAAAAATTAAAAACTTAAAAGTTTAAAAGTATTTAAATTTTATAGATTACCTACCTACTAAATTTTATATTTTGTTTTGGTCAAAAAGAAACCATAGTGAAACGAAGAGCCTCATAAAAATAAATAAGATTCAGCATATTCTGTTTGTCAGTGTCCGTTAGCAAAGAAAATCTTATTATAGTAATAAATGGGTTTTTTACGGTTATAAGCTTTTGGCAACACCCACGCTCGAATTAGCACTTCGCGTCATGTCACAGTGTATAGACAATGGGGTATAAATTACAATGTTACAACGGAGGTCCCATGGCAATTTCACCATAAGGTCGCGGCGTGTTCGTACCATGCCATTCGATTTTATGAGAGAAAACAGGGACAAAATTAGATGACGGGAGTTATTACACAAAATGATGTTTTGTAGAAATGATATGATTGTATTTCTTAATTATAAACTTTTATTCATAGTGCGTAATTTTTATCTGTATTATTTAAAGTTATATTAGTCTTTGTAAACACAAGATCTCTTGTTATATAGTCCATGTTCGATTCTTTAAATATTTTCTTTTTGTATAATTCAAATAAAAATAACATTATACATAAATTATCGCATTGACTGCATTGATTCTACGGTAATAATGTGGACAGATGATATAAAAGTGAGAAAATAAAACAAAAGTTTTTAAAATGCTAAGTGTTGATTAATTTTCGTTTCATATTAAGTTTTCACAACAATTCATTTAAAGTCCGCGGGTATATGCAATACATTACGAAATATGCTATTTTAATTTGTATAATTTCATTTAATGTTTAATTTTATCAAATCCTTTTTATTTAAGATTTAAAATCTAACATACGTTATTCATTCAAAGAAGAGAGAAAGAAATAAAAATGAGGACGTGACTTACGTGTCTTGTTTTTAAGAAATTTTACAACCAAAACAGACCTTAATCTTTTGTTAATATTCGCTGTAATAATATTCGTTGTAATAATATTCATTGTTCGGTGTGAGTATAGCTCCCGTAATTCTTAGCTAAGAAATGGCGTATTTCTTAAGATGTTACGGCTCTCACGACTGTAATTACGGAGTCACAGGTACACTTTGGAATAACAATGCGATGTATTGTGGAAGGTTGTAGAATGTCTAGTGAGTTTGTTGTTGTTCCTACCAGACGCATTTTTCAAGAGCCTTAACACCATAAAATGTTACAAACAACAACATACAAATGTGGGAGTTAAACAGGGAATGTAAAAGCGTAGATAATTATTTACTTTTTTTGATAAAACTAACTTAGGGTCGTTTATTTTACTGCGAAAATATTTAAATATTCGCGCCAAATTAAGTACCACAGATAAAATAGAATACCCGGTTAGAATTTTTAATTTAGGCAGCTACATAAATTAGAGCTGAAGTCATAAATTATACATGTCCTGCTCAGAATTGCCTTAATTATGTCTGAATTTCAAGACAGAGTTTGATTTCCCGGGGGACCCTGTGAGCTCTATTCGATATCATGTGCGCTCGGGTTCGGAGCTATCAAAGTTATATCTATTATTAATTTAACTAGCGTGTTCAATATTAAATTGATGTTTACTTTCGTTATCCGCTGTTTGTTGTTTAATCGAGTTAAAAACTATATCTACACAAATTAAGCTACTGTTTAAGTAAAACCTTAAATAATATGTTAGTAGTTTCACTAAGAATTTTAACCTTTTAAGATATCAACGTTAAATCTGTAATATACTGGTTGCCTTTTTTATTAATTCTTCAAGTTGATTGAGAGATAAATTTAAATTGCTCATTCACAAAATTTCGGTCACAATAATGACAAGGACAATAGACAAGTGTGTGTTCGAATAATAATTCATATTAATGATTGGCAGTTAGTTTGTCCGTGTTGGCACGATATTGATGTGTCTTTGACACAAATCATGCGGTCGACGGCCGAATGTAATGTAATTTTATTTCGATTATTATTTTGACGACCATACAGACTAGAAAATGTGGTCTTTCACCGACGTTGAAATATTAAAAATCTTCAAGGTTAGAAATAAATTCTAAATAATATTTTTATAACTTGTTTATTATATTGTAATAAGGTCAGAGAGTGTATAAGCTGAAACTGCCAAATGAAATGGCCGCCAAAATGTGCCATCTGGTAATGTCAATCGTAAAATAGATACACATTAAATTTTTAACATAATATTTGCGTCATAAATTTTATATATAAATATTATGTTTTAAAAAATATTAACGATAGAGGTAATTTAAATACACCTTTCCCTGGTTTCGGTATATATTTTTTTTTCGATTTAATGATCAAAAGACATCATAATACCTTTGTATATGTTTATTTTTATTATCTGAAGTGCTTACACGGTAATTATCATATATGATTATGACAGATACGTTGACTAATTGCTACATAACGTGAAATTATGCTAATGAGCGTCAGTCGTCAAAAGAGAACACGGTCTGACTTATCATCATTAGTCGTTAACATCTTAATAATTATTTTTAACTAGTTTTCCTTTACAACTGCTTATATATCTTATTTACCATTGAAATATGTAAGAAAACTATTTTGGTTATTAGAATTTTATTAAATCTTTAAATGAAAGTAAAACTGCATTGGAATTCTTAATATAAAGCTTTTGATACCTTTAATTCTTTTCACTTTTTTATAGATACACGCATGTTCTTAAATTAAATTTGAATAAATAAAGTAGTCAAAATTGTGACTTTATTATGAACTTTAAATTGGAAACGTTAGACATAAACTACAAACGTTATTAATAAGTTTAATACTAATTTTAAACATCATACTTTGTTACAAATATTATAAGGAGTTGCCAGAATAACGCTCAAAGATTTAAAAAAAAAAGGTCGCTGTTTACAAGGTCACTGACCCGACAAGACAAATTAGCTTCGTAACGCTTGATGAATTTCTTCAAAAAATAATCCTCGAGCATTTCATTCAGAAATAGATGTTGAATGCAGTCGTTTGTCGAAGGAATTGTAGGGAATTCTTAAAGCACTTCGTAGAATTTTTCGCCTGATGAAGAACCGGGTTCATCGTAGTCGGGACGTTTTGGACTAAATTAACTTTCGAGCGCCCGAACCGGGGTATTATGGATTTCAATAAAGGCGAGGAGTGATTGCGACAGACATTTAGAATTCTTATGGCCTAACCCTTTCGCGCTTGTGAACTTTATGTAGAAATTTAATTAAGGGATGCGTAGCACCTGTCTAGAATCTGGTCTAAGGTTTAGAGAAATCTCATTGAAGGAATTTCATTTTCATTATATATAATGGTCTAAGAACATTTATTGCAAATAATTATTACTCAAAAAAAAAAAGTAAATCACTAATTCTTCTTTTTTCCGTAGATTTTACTTCGTAAAATATTTCTCAACGGCCTGTCTCTTAACCGCGCGTTATGACCATAAAACTGACATTACAAAGCAATCAGGGAAACAAATTGCCTAAAACAATTCTCTCCTGAAAGGATTCTACGATACGACTTCATTCCCCCGAGTAATTTAAACGATATTGCTTAGGAACGGCCTCGTGAATTTTCTTTTCTACAATAACATTACAAATGTGACGATCTTTGTAACTTGATTGTTAACAGGAAAAATCCTATATAGACGTAGTGCTGTTATGCTACTATGTTTCATATATTTGAGTTAATAGTGCTGTCATCGTCATCTTGAGATAGTAATTTCTAGTATTTTTTTAGATGAGCAACGTTTACTGTCTATTATGCAATAATTTTAAATTATCATAGGATTTTTGTAATGTGCCTAAAGTAGAGAAAACCTTCTTCAAATGTTATATTATAAAATATTTTAGTTTGACATTTTCGTTCTGATTTTAAATATAAGTTAATAATTTTTTATCTATATTTATTATTATTCTGGTGTAGTGGTGCGAGTAGTCGCGGGTTCGATTCCCGCTCGGGACAGATACTTGTATTTGTACAAATATTTGTTTCTGGTCAGAGTGTATGTCTTTGTGGGTCTCCCAACCGTGCCTCGAAGAACACGTAAAGCCGTCGGTCTCGGTTTTTATCATAGACACATAGTAGGGAAATTATCGGCCAGCCCGCAGTGGAGCGTGGTTGATTAATCTCTAACCCTTCTTCTATATGGAGAAGAGGCCTTCACTCAGCAGTGGGTTGTTTACAGGCTGATAGAGTACAGTATTTATTATTTAAATGTAAGTATATCAGAACAATTCAACACTGTTATTTTCAAGTGATAAATGACCTGTAGCAAAACACGAAACAGTGATGTTTAAAGTAGTCATCGACAGATACGTTAAATACTTTAGGAGGCATTGTTAGTACCACGAAGAATGGATATACAGGAGTACGAACGTAATGTTAAAAGAATGGCATCAATTTAGGTAGTAGATAATTATTTTGCATCTGTGCGCTAGGATTGAAGTTGTAATTTACGCGGGAAGGCTTGTTGCTATTGACAGCTCTGAATTTTGAAAATTGAGTTATTGGTTCATTTTAAACCTTTCTATTGGTTGCTATAAGTGTGCGATTATTGATTTAAATAGTGAAATAATGTAATTTAACATAATTATGAGAAAAAAAAGTGAGACAAAAACATCCCGCCAGGCCACCATTTTAAAGATATTTGACATGTAGTCAACATGATAATATGTCATAAGATTTTTTCAATTATTTATATTGTTTTTATCTTTAAACTTTGTAGTAAATTCTAATTCTATTAGTAAATAACTTTGATTCATCACCAACATAAAATACTCTTGGAGATTAAATTAAAGGTTAAACTTTTAGTTTAATAACAGGTACGTAATTTTTACCCGACTGCGACAGAAGGAGGGTTATGTTTTTCGAGTGTATGTATGTATGTATGTATGTATGTATGTATGTATGTATGTATGTATGTATGTATGTATGTCCATTTCTTTGGCACGCCTTACAGCCCAAACGGCTGGACGGTTTTTGACATATGAGGTGTCGTTGGATTTGTCTAAATTGTAGTAGTGACATAGGCTATATAAATTTTCAAAATGGCGCCCGCAAATGGCGGAATGAGGGGGGGGGAGTTGAATTTTTTTTCTTACTGTAACAATATGGGTATCAAATGAAAGCTAGTAAATTGTTTTATTCTTTTTAGTTTATAATAAGAGTATTTTACGCAGTCGGGTTTTTTGATTTTTTTAATTAAGCATACTTGTTAAATTATTAAATAAATATTAAAAATATAATGTAATGTTAAAGATTAAGTATATTTGTTTAAAATTTTTTTAATTTCATATTATATATTATATAAAGTTATTTTAATTAAATATTTGATAAATTATGATAATAGTAGTCGGTGAAAAATTTAATTTTTTTCAAAATAACATTTAGAATAATAAAATTTATTGTTATTTTCATATATTTTTCAGCTATAAAATATCATAAGAAGCCTCGCAGACAATTCACATAATTAGCATAGCATCAATTATCATGCTCTACTATCTTTTATAGAGAAGAAATATCAATGCCTACTTCTGTCCAAGAAATCAGATGATTTAGAGAATTCCAGATAAAATTACTATTAGTAGATACAAAAATAAAAAACAAAGTATTTTAATAAAATTTCTGAATTCGTTTTGTTTTATTTCATCTTCCAAAATATTAGCATTTAATACATAAAATTATATTTATTAAATATGCAACTAAAATAAAACTGTTCTAGAGAACTACTACCTATATTTAATTACACATATTATAATAACTAATATAATAATAGTATTGGTACTTCACGAATACTCGCGCACCTAGTGGCAAAAAAGAGAACTATGATCTTTGTTTATTTTTGTGTACATAAGTACCGTGAAATTTGTATAGTAATACGTCAACCGTTCGCTCTCCTGTATGTCCATTCTTCGTGGTTAGTACAAAGAAATAAATAAAAGTTTATCTGACATGTGACTACAGATAACATAACTAAAAGTATTCCATTTTATGCCGAAATACGGCATAAAAGAAGTTTTGTTAATTTATTTTTAAACCGTTTCTCTAATCTCTTATTCAACGTGTCAGTTTACACTTTTTATTTTTACTAACTTTTCAATTCACATATATTTTTCTATAATACTAATATTAAAGAAACAATAAAAACTACATGCAAAATTTAAACTGAATAGCTTTCATGTCTCATTTCACCTTTTTTGGATTTGAATTTATTTTCTATATAATCAAATGCTTCAAAATTAAGTTCAATAAATAGTATTTAAAAAAGACATAATTATTATTTCACGTTTTACCATCTTTGTTTAGATTTCAAAAATTCTTCTTTAGTGAATGTGTAGGCTATAATAAAGTCCGAAAGACCGTGCGTGACAAATTCGATCTACCGATTTTTTAATAATTCACGCAAAGAGATAAAGAATCTATAAAAATGTTATTTTATAGGTATAGATAATATAAACATTCAAAGTAGGTATAATATATTCATTACTTCTATTTAGTAATAGCTCACCATTTCATTGTTAATTATACAGTAAAAAAAAACAAACAAACAATAACTTGAAAGAAACGTGACAGACATTTAATCGTCTAAAACCAAATGACAAATTGCCTCGGAGAAGTTAATTTATTTTTAGGTGAAACGAAATCTGCGTCTAGGCTATGGCTTTGAATAATTTATGCTATAAAAAATTGCACCCACATACTATACAGCTTTGTTGATTTTCCAGAGGACCGCTTTTATTTCGGTTAAAACGATGACATCTCTTTCTAATCTATACAATATGAAAGAGAAAAAATAATATGATGAATTAAAATTTAAATCATCGATGTTTATAGAGTTATTTAAATATGAATTGAATGAAATAATTTTAATAAGTTATAAGTCTATAAAAAATTAAAAATGAAAAATATATATCAGTAAAAGGGTTATAGGTACATATATCTATATCATCAGATTCGAAACGTGAAGTGCATGAGATTTTAAAATAGGAATATAGTTAAGCCCACGCGAGCCCGCGCTCTTCTCAGAACTCCGAGATGAAATATGGTCTTGTAAAAGGAAAAAGCGAAATAATAAAAAAGCAATATAGCGTGTTTGAAAAATCTTGAACCTCTACTACGGTCTTATTAGCACACACCTTACTCTTAAGAGTTTAAGTATAACATATTGCAAATAATATTGCTGTTATGAAATATAATTTGAAATATGAAAATGTGTATGCTAGTACGTGTATGTTTGAAAAAAATAAAAAATTTTGGAAGACAAAATCGCCGCAACACGAAATATTTTATTCTCTAGGTCTAGAGAATCTCTAGAGAATAAATATTAAAGAATAAGAATAAAGATTTAGTTCTTTATTCTCTAGAGATGCTGTTTTTTTAAAACTTTTTTAAAATCGATCATACTATATTCTACTCTAGTCCTAAACCACTTATATATTTACGGAAGGTTCTCGCAAGGGTCCATTTAAAATCCTTTCATTTCCCTGCGCCATTGTACACAGGTTCCAATTTCCGCTCCGAAAATCGGGAAGACTTCTCCGAATGGCTTGTAAACATTTTTTCCCCGTTCCCTGCCGATTTTACGAGTCAACTGCTACTTTAAGAATCGCTTTTATGGGTTCAACCATCGGCCTTCGCATATTTGAATTATTAAACTCGATTCGAAATCCCGACGACGCGAAAATGACACTGACTTCATTTACCCCGGACAGTTTTATAATTTATTTTAATCTTACCCATATAAGTTGCCTCACGTGAACGATAGACTTACCTGTAAAAAAAAGTAAAAAATTAAAATTATTATATAATATATGATGTTTAGCAGCATACACAAACGGTCGTCTGTTCCTATCTTAAAGCCTGTGTTTGTAACAGCCGACTGATATACTCATACAATTGAACATTTAATTGTAATTTATTAATATAATTTCGTAATTTATAAATAAGCATTGGGAATAATTTAAACACAAATTATAAAGTTAATTACCCGTTTTTGTCGTAGGAAAATAGTAACTAAAGTGTCAAAATAAATTAAGAATAGAGAGGCAATCTGGCCTACTACGTCAGATAAAATATACAGGCATAGCCCGAAGGCGTAACTACTACTACCACTACTTGATTCGTTTTTATAACCACCGTGGTACATTTTTATGAAACTTTTACGTTTAATAAAACTTTGTAAATATGTTGTATGTTTATATAGTATAAGAGTTTTAATAATAATACGAATCAAATAACGTTAAGCTGGTATATTTTTACTGTTGTTCAGTTTAATTTGACGAGCATATTATAATAGAGTATATATCCATATAATAAAATTGTAGCCTGGTTAGTTGTACTTTTTTTTATTTATTAGAAACACATTCACATGCTCTAAATACCCGTGTCTTTTTTAAAACATTATGATTATACTTATCCTGATCAATTTATATGTAGAAATTTTATTTGTTACACATATAAATCAAATTAAAAAGAAATATTCGAAGGCATTTTTAAAGTCGAGCTTAAAGAGTTGCGTTTAATTAAATAAAAACAAAAATTACGCTATCCAAACACCGGACCGTTCATTTGACTGCATATAAACAGTCATGGATTAAAGCTTGATGTATAATTATCTGCCCACGCGCATTTAAAAAGGGTACCGATTTTCACAATCTGTGGAACGCCCACTCTTCTGTCTAGGCAAGAACAAGTGAAGTATTTGCTCGAAAACGGACTTTTATAAGATTAAAATGCTGTCGGATTTGCATTGACGCGATAAGGTGGTTTATAATGAGAGGCGAATGCCGGCGCCTATAGATCACGATAGATGGCGCCAGTGTGACGCTCTTGCGCAACCTTCGCACGCAACTGCTGTGCGTTCGATCATAGAACGGTTACATTGTAGCAAAAAAAGACTATTTGTGCTGCTACCTATGTTAAAGAAATAGAAAGAAAGTCCTTAGTCGTTTTGACATTAAAACAAAAATTATTATAAATTATTTCTTAGAAAATAATTTTGTGTTTTAATGATAAGTTTATCATTTTGATTCGTTATATATAATCTTCTTTGTATTTGTTTCTGATAAAGATATTATATTTTAATGCTCTAATTCCAATGTACTGATAAAAAAAAAAAACTTCTTGATTTAGAAAGCTAGTTGATCGGGGACGGTAAATAACAGTAGCCATAAAAGTCAGAGTGAATTTCACTACGCATGTCACCCAGTTCTTTATATTCCAAAAAATTAAGTGACACTCAAAAGCAGACGTGAATCAACAAAGTTTTCCAAACATGTGTTAATTTATACTAAAAATCAAGGCAAAATAAAGGAAAGGTTATTACGTCATGATAAGAATAGTGCGATAATTGAGCGCAGCGGTCGATTTGCCAGTAAACCACTTTCTTGCATAGTGATTATGAGATGTCAGAAGGACTTAACGGTGAAATGATCTTAACGAAATTATCACAAACCTTTCGTACGCATTTATAATGAGATATTGTAACAATATATTACGTTATCCATTAAATAAGTTAAGTTTCGTGGTCAGGGTGCGTATGTATTATGTATTATGTATTTCCGGTTCCTCGACACAGGATTTCGTCCTACTGGGGGTCTATGAGTATGAAGAGTTTATATACTAAAGAGAAGTATTGCATGATATTATTATTTTTATTTCGCAATTCGGTTGTAAACGTATTTATTTATTTATTACAGCTTTATTGCACAATACATTAAAGAAATGTACAAAAGGCGGGCTTAATGCTAAAAGCATTCTCTACCAGCCAACCTTAGGACTTATGTATCAAGGTATCAAATTATTACGAGTACGTGTTCTTCACATATTTGTCACCATTACATAATAATAACAGAATATTTTGCGCACTAGAAGTGTGGAATTAAAATTTAGATACATTATTAAAAAAGCGGTCAGGTGCGAACCAGTGAGCTGTTATACTTCAATGGTGCGAACCGGATTTTTACGGAGGTGTATCAACGTAAAATGTTTGACACACAAAATACATTTCGTCTGTCAGAGTCCTAGTTACAGGGATCCATTGACACCCTGTTGGTTCATTAAAAGGAATGTTCGAGGTTTGGGACATATTTATTTATTTTTACATTTACATACCTTCGATTTCATTAATTCTATCTTTATAATCTTTGTTAAAGATTGATACTTAAATCAAGTTACCATTTTTCAAATCGAAAGTTTTCAACTTTTCCACTACATATATGTACCCCATATATTTAGCAGATTATGTATTAATAATGTTATGAATGGTAATGAACTAAATGCAATTAAAATATCAAATATCAAGATCCTGAGATAAATAAAACAAAATTTTAATTTTATTAGTAGTCGTAATAAGGTTTGAACTTGAATGAAAAGTTTCGACATACGTTCAAAATCTATTTCCAATAATGAAGGTTGTGTTGGAATATAACGAGTAAATATGAGACAAGTGTGCCGATCTGCGCCAAGTTTAGGAGGTCTGTACACGAAACGTATTGTTTATGACCCTTTAGGTGGGTCCGACCGATGGACTGTCGGACTGGCTGATCAAGCGCGCAATACAAATGTTGGTTAGTTATGGTCGCTGTGATGTATGATGTTTCGTGTGCAGAGGACCGTTACGGTGTATTGGTAACGAGAATTTGATTTCTGGTAGAAGCGAATATTTGTACAAATATTTGTTTTTGGCTGAGTGTTTGTCTTGGTGAGGCTTCTCACAACACCTCAAAGAACATGTAAAGCCGTCAGTCCCAATTTATTGTTATCATAAATGCCTGATAAATATCGTTACGCAACAAATATTCGTCGACTCGCAGTGGACCAGCGTGGCTGATTAAGCTGCAACTCTGCTGTTTTTGCCCAGCAGTGGGTAGTCTATATAGCCTGTCCGTCATTTCAGTTCACTCAACAGTATCGTTTTTTAAATAAATTTACGCATAATAATCCTGGATCACTTTTAATTCTCTTTACAATTCTCAAATATATGTATACTCGTAATATCGTGGTTTTACTATTATACAATACTTATAAGGCATAAAATATCAATAATTAAATGAACTTGTAAATGCCCTACTTTTACATATATTTTAAAATTTTTATTTACACGAAATTTACACGAAAGTTAATTCAAAAAAGTTATATTTCAACAAGGAAATATAAAATACTCGAATCTTAAATTAACAAGCTGTTTACAATACTTATCTTTCCAAAAAAAAAAAAAAATATAATATAATAAAAAAACACAATAGCGCATCTCGATCCCATATAAAGAAATGAAATAGCTTGCAACTAAAGGGCCAATAAAAGTGAACATCTCGATGCACTGAAATAAAGTTAATTGCTCGTAAACTGCAGAATGTGTCCCGACCGCCATCTTTAAACTTACTCTTGACGTTCTGTAACCTGGTGTCGTTATTTTATCGGTCTCAGTTCAATTTCATTGTAGGCATCTGGCGTCGACATCGGAATGAAACTTATAAATAAAACTAGGAAAATACTAACTTTAAATTAACCTCTCGGACGCTAACAGCTTTATACTATATGTAGTTCGATTTTATTTTATTTCCTTTTCACGTCTAATTGTAATGAAGAACGGAGATCGATTGATCATATATTTATATGGTATAGACGAACGTTCTGGTGTAGTGGTGTCGAAACCCGCAGCAATGTCAAAGTTCGCGTTTTTGATACCTGCTTGTATTTGTACAAATATTTGTTTTTTTGACTCAGATTTTGTTCTCGTAGGTCTCCCCACCATACCTAGAAGATTACTTACGTCTTGGCGGTCCTGGTTGTTACCATTAACATCTGAACACCGTTTCAAATTGTCCACCATACCGCAATGTCTACTACATCACGTATTATGCTCCAACCCTTATCCCGTACAGAACAGGAGTCACTTGTCCTTCAGTTCAGTTGGTATATTATTCAGTCATATGGTATATTATAGATATTTTATTTAATGAGAGTACGACTAAAGATAAAAAAGCACCGAACACAAGAAACGAACAAAAGAACGAACACAATTAAAAATAATCTCAAAACCGTTTCACTGTTTTAAATAAATCTAGACGACACGCGTGGTTTCACCCGTATTGACGTATTATTTACTACTCCGCCCTTATGAGTACCTAGACGAGGTGTTGATAAAATAAAAATGACGAAGAACAAATCGAACTCGCATACGAAGTGTTACCACCATAAAATTTTTAACACAAATATTTTTAAAGTTCGAGCTGCAATCGTACTCCCTTTAATTTTTTGCTTCTCTTTATATTATTTGTTGCTATAGTGGCCATAGCATTACATATTCTTTATAATTTCCCAGCGTTGCGCTAGAACACCTTCACTACGGAACCATAAAAACCATTCAACTGGTGTTCTAATTGAAAAAGAATTTTTGAACCTAAACATTAGATTCCGGTATTAGCACGATGAAAGACAAACAGAAGAACGCAAACTTTCTTAAACCTAATTCCCACACAAAAAATTGTCTCTTTTGCACCTTTATTATATTTTTATTTCGAGCTAAGATCATTAATGGTTCCTCAAACATCGCAAATGTGCTAAACGATGTGATAAAAGGCGGTATCCTTCACTATTTGCTTGTCAGATCAAATACAATGACGCAATTTATGTAAGCTTAGCTACAGTAAACTAAATCAACAGTCCTTTATAAAATTAACGATTTAGTCAGCTATTGATATTGGATTTCACGAGACGTAATTTATAGAAATAAATTACGTCGAACAGTTACCATTGTTAATTTTACAGTAGAACATTTAATTTTAATAGCATTGCGATATATTGACTGAGGTTATATAAGGTGATGTAAAAGGGAAGAACTGCTCTGTTACGTTATTTATAATTTTGACATTAATAGAACGTCACGAAAAAGTTAAAATTATTACGTTTTAAAAAAAAAATGTCTATGTTGTTATTATAATTAAAAAAAAAAAGACTGTATTATACGTACAAATAACGAAATTATTAAGCATAAATTCGAAATATATTTATTTGTCGTCTGATTCGTTACAAGTTGAGTTACATTACATTACATTACGATTGAAGATACAGTTTTATAATATAATTATATAAAATAATAAGTAAAAATGTATGGCAAAACCGATAACCGAATCGATATATCGAATACTTGATTTAGTTGAAATTATATAAATAAGAAAAACAGTATTTCAGGAACTGGTACTTTGATAATTCGAAAGCCATTTAACATTCATTAAATTCTATTTCAATCAAGTGATTTGATGGAATAATGCATACCGCGGCTTCGATTTATTTCGGCCAAAGTGCTTAGAGTGGACAGGTAGTCTATCTTCGTGACAGGCTAGATTGGGTGGGTACGGAATGCAGCACCCACGGTAGCAGGCGCCGGTTCGTCGGTTCATTCCCGTGGGTGGCAGTGAAGGGTAAAAAGCATTCACCTGCTTCGAAACTGAGCTGTTTATGTTTTATTGCATGTGCTGTTTAAATGTTTGCGTTACATCTTCGTATGTTTGTTTTGGATTTGCGAATATGGAGAAAACTGTAGAAATACTATGATAACATAATTATAATAATTCGACATGTATTACCATTTTACCAAATTTTCCGAAATGTTTAGATTTTAGGTGAAATTTTTGATTTACTTGTCCTAATAACATTGTTTGGATAATTACGACTAAAACATTTCATTCTTATTTGTTTATTTATTGTATGTTTTATGTATTATTCATTTTTTTTTTGTTATTAAGATTAAACGACGCGTTCACACATTAATATAGCTCATAATATATAAAATAACATATTTGTTTACGATATTATAACAAATGATGAGATAACAGGAGAAAGTATATAACTTATAACGACATGACACTTTTATTGAGAGCCATCTACTTTATCGGTTCAAATAAAGAAATAAAACTCGTAAACCGTCGTGTGAGACATTACGACCAGTTATAACGTTACAAATTTATTGTGACCTTTCGCGAACTCTACATAATATAATAAACATTGTGTCATTGTTAAGGAAGTGTAAGGAAAATTTCACTTTTAGCGGGGTCAATGTAGCTCCGATGACAATCTTTAAAAAAACCCTTTAAGGTCATTTCATTGAGAATTACCATAGAATGGATATCTTTTTTTTTTTTAAAACGTTGTGTTTAGTTTTTAATGTTCCGTACTCAAAGCGAAGCTAACAGAATTCTAATATTACAATGCCGCTAACCATTCATCTGTCACAATATCGTTTGAACCTTAATAAATATAAAACTAAATATTTCTGAGAAATAAGTATTATTAATCTTGATAAAGACAAATAATAAAATAAAGAAACTTCGACATTATAGAGGGGTCCTTATACAAGAGGTGGCCTCTTTTAGCTAGATTAGTTGTTTGTTAAACATTGGCGATATGGAATGTACGAGTTTGATACGTCCTTGCATTCGGCCAGTATTCTTAAATATTGTTTGTTAAAATAATTCTTTTTTATTTATATTGAAGTAAGTATTTCTGTTTGTACTGTACTGTATCAGCCTGTTAACAACCCACCGCTGAGCGAAGGCCTCTTCTCCAATCCCATACGAAGTCGCCGATGCTCGAAAAAAACCAATGATTGGCCAAGACAAGGCTACTTATGCTAGGCCGAGCATGGGTACTCTATCATCGCCCTATGGCTGGTACACCGTTGGTCACCGATCGATGCTCTTACTAACGACATACGATCATCAGTCTATCCTCGGCCGATGATGTGATGAATTTACTTCTGCGCATGTAGGTACTCTAAATATCACATCAGCTGTTTCTTAACCTAAAATTTTTTATAATTAATATAAAATTTCATTACTTGCTTTTATTATAAATAAAAATTTTACTACTTTTGTTTCTTATTATTAAGAATTTTCATTATTTTTTTGTAACTATTAATTCAAAATTGAATTAATTTTTTTATTATAAATTTAAAATTTCATTTCACTCTAAAGTTCTATTTGTATTCAATAGCAACTAATTAGTTAGTTACATTTTGTATAAGTATAGTTTTAATATAATTTTCTTTATAATTATAAATATATATTTTTTTCTTTATTATTATAAATTATAATTATAACTTTAATTTTATTTTTGCACATTTGGTGAGGAACCGGCCACTACTTTTGCCCGATCCTTACTGGCTATCCTCGACCGATCCTCACTGACTATCGGCCGATTCTTGGTTACTATCCTCGACCGGTGCTCGGTTACCAGGCTTGGGACGATGTTAACATCCGATACCCAGCCAGCCTTGGCCCAATGAAAAATCTGATTCTCGGTCGATGCTCGAGGATCAGCTGCCTATCTTGGCCCAATGATCGACCGATCCTCATTCTTCGTATGGGTTTACATAGAAGAAGGGTTGGAGCTTATGACTAACGATCGTTATCAGGTGTCTATAATATCAACCGGGACTGACGGCTTTACGTGCACTCCGAGACACGATGGGGAGACTCACAAGGACATACATCCAGACCGGAAATAAATATTTATACAAATATCTGCCCCGAACGGGAATCGAACCTGCGACCGTCAGCGTTGAGGCGACTACTCGCACCACTACACCAGAACGTTCGTCTTTCTGTTTAACTTTTTTCTTTGAGTTCCTAGTTTCATATCAAATTTTGGTTAAGCACATAACGAATGTTTAAAATAAAATTAAATATAATAGCTTTAATGTTGGGTTCTTATCTCCACGTTTCTACAAACCAAATAGTAATTTAATTTCTATTATATCGAAATATTACTAAAGGTATCGTATTGCATGCATCATTTGAAGCAACATAAGTATGGTGCGTATCTCCTTAATACAACATTAGTATTAAATACATTTAAGGATGAAATCTCATAAACTTACATAACACGGTAAGATAAACATTCAGATAACGAACGAAGAATCGTAATTACGTAATAACTAATAAAATTCTATTTATAACCAATCTAAACTGATCCGTATTTCTATTTAATTAGGATCGATAAGGTTGTACTATATTCGGTCTAGAACATGGCGCCTCAAATTCGCTCTCACGAGACCTGCGCCCACGCACTGGACGAGAAGCCTAGAATTATGACCAGCGCTTATTAACATGCTATTCTGATGATCAATAATTTAGACATATTGCAAAGTGAGGACCGTAAACCGCGATATATATCTCCATTCTTCCACGTCAGATATATATTAATATAATATATGTATATTTCTTTCCAAATTTACTGTTTATAGTGTACGAAACTTCCTACGCGGTTTTATCCAATAATATTTTTGGCTATTGTTTCACTACGATGAGTTGTAGTGTAAAATTTTATAGCTTACGAGTATGTTTACGTCTGGATGATGTAGTTTTTTTAATGACTAATTATTAGGATCATGTGAATGATTGAATTAAGGTTAAACTAATGTTGCCTAGAAGAGATCGCTTTTAGCGATAAAGCCGCCTTTTTGTACATATTTAATTTTTTTAATGTTTATTTTTCTGGGTGTAAAATAAAATATATTATTATCATCATTATAAATTATTAAAAAAATTATCGATTTCGAATAAATAAACAAATCTTTAATTTTCATAACTGTAGATTTTGACGATTTGAACGTTTCTGTTATTCACAAAACAAATCTAAGGAATGTTAGGAAAAAACATGATAAAAGTAAAGCAATGTAATAAAAATAAAAAAATTAACTTTTTTTCTCTACTATCGTTTAGTTTCATCGAATGTGTTAATAATAATAAAATAATTGATCACTTATTATTATTTCTTAGAAAATACAAGTTACACGTGAAATCGTGAGAATTCTTTTAATATTATAATTAATTATAATAGGTACGTGTAATATAATTATTCCTTCCGTTTTTTTATTACATCTTCTGGAAAAATTTCCATGTTAAAACACGTGATATTCACACTAATAGGACTACTGCTATTTGTAATATATATATTTTTTTTCAATGTACAGACAATGATATATATAACAATAAACACCTTAAAATCGTAAGTGTATCCCGAGGAAGATAAAATTATGTGTCGGGGGTTCGAAAATACAAATAGCACGAACACTCAAGTCAGACTACTCGTTGTTAAACATACTTTATGATACATGTGTTATGAACGTATGAGCGTGGATCAGAGCCACGACTGCTGCCGCAATAGTAAGATACCGTGACCACTACGCGAACTCATTATTATATTTATTAATACTAGAAAAAACGATGTTATGTTAATACGATTTCCCTGAATATTTTAAAATTATGTATGTATTATTTTATTTTACATAGTATTAGATAGTATTCTTGGCACCATTCCACGCGGACATGATTTATACCAAAATAATCTGTAAATAATAATTAGTTTAAGATTTGCATTGCATTTATAAATTGTATTAAGTTGTAAGTTTTTTTTTTAAAATTAAATCATATCATTACTTCAAAAAAAAAAGTTTAGATATAAATAATTTACGCTGTTTTGTCCTGCACATAGACTTGCGATACTCGTTCAATAAGTTGAAATAAACCAAACTTTATTATAACTTCAGCTTATGTAATTACTGAAAATATCCACTATATACCTCTAAATAATAATTATTAAAATTATTATTGTATTGTAGATGCCGATAACTATCTCAGACTGCAGGTGTTTTACTGCTAGATAAGAAATAAAAGAAGGCGGATATTAATTATAGCGGTTTAATGACCTTAAAAACTTAAAAAAATATTTTAATAGCTACTTTTAAAACTGCAACCTAAAGCTAGCAATATTATTTTTTTCCAAACAAGCAGCTTTTATCGTGACGTTTTTCTTCACCACTGAATACAAAATGAATTTTAAAGAACGAAAAAAACACTTAAAAAGCGGTGCAAGTCCGGATTTAATACCGCGATTGTCTGATATTGATTCAGATGTTCTATACTTGGCCATGTCTCAGATTTGGTTATATACATACTATATAGGTATTCGATGTTCTCTGAAATTTTAATCAGTATTTTAAAATGTTTTTAAGAGCATAATCTTGTTTATTGCTAATTCATTATTAGTAATTTATAATGGCTAATAAAACTTTTACATTTAACTTAAAATTTATCTGCTACAGGAAACATAAACGATATTATTACGAGACCGAAATTCAAAACGTTCAACTCACGATATCTCTACCCATAACGTAATATTGCGAAAATGTAATTAGAATTTAAAGCAATTGATTGTCACGATGAGGTTCTTTATTGGACGTCATAAAAATACATAAAGCTAATTGGTAAAAGACAGAATAAAGTATTTTGGTACGATGTTAAATAAACTGACAACAGATAATTTTAACTTTGAAATGTAAAAAACTACAAAAAAAAAAAAACACTTATTTAAACTTTTAGAAGAATTAATAAAAACTGCGTGTTTTAAGCTCTGGCAACCCTGTTATAGTGTCAAGGAGACATTCAGCTGTGTGAAGATGGGTTTAAAAATAAAACCAAACTAATGAACTCGACACTTTAACTTGTAATGTCACTTTTCAGAGATATGATTTACAGTTTAACGCCTCATTAAGATCTGTGGCTAGGCAGACACGCAAATATTATCACTTGTCCAATTTATTTTAAAATATGGATACACCTAGTTCCTACTTTATTTTATTTTAAATACTGAGATAAAGGCTTATTTTTATGAAACGTTAATGTCTGATTTGAATTTAAAAATAATAACTATGTAAATGAAATAATTAGGTTTTATTTATTAATATATGGATTCTCTATTAAAATTATTTTGTTTGTTATCACTTTACATTATTATTATTATTTATATATCAAAAAATTTGATAATTTTAAATTATGATAATCTAGAGGTAGCCGTTCAAAAAAAATTTTTTTTATAATAAAAAAAAACTGGTAAAAAGTACCAAATAAACATTATTACAAACAAAACTACAAACAATTGGCAGTTATACAAATTTAAATCTATCGCTGTACCTCAGTAACGTGTCGTTATATCTCCGTTCTGTCTAATTGTAAGTAAAAGATGTGATGTGTCTCAAACGATTGTCTGATAATTATGTGCCCTAGCATATTTATGACGAGTAATTTATAAAAGGTGAGGTTTGAAGTGCTGTAATATATTCAACGTTGTAATTACACGGTTACGAGCTGGTCGCGTCCCTTGAATAATGTATGCGTGCGCGCCGCTCCGGGGTCTTTGATATCAGCCTTTTATTTTCTTCTTCACGAGTGACATTTGTGGTATATAAAGGATTTAATTTATTTTGGTTTAAAACGAACAATATAATAGCGGAAATTTATGTTTACGATGGATTTCTTATAGTCTATAATCTTCACTTGCTTGATGTAAATCTCTCATTATAAAATTATCAAGTGAAAATGTTTCATATCAACTGTATGCAATAAATTAATATTTTTACTTATATATATATATATATATATATATATATATATATATATATATATATATATATATATATATATATATATAAAATCAAAGTCTATGTTAATCTTTAAAGTGTTCAGTCTTTATACTGTTTTTAAGTAGCAAGTTATACAATATATGTTAATAAAGTCGATGGCAAGGTACAACTGTTCCTAAATACATATAATAAATTCTGCTAAGAAAACTGGCAAGCATCTCAGTTTTTGTAACGTCATATTATACAACTGTAATTACATTAAGTAAATACATTTCAATCCGTGATGATAACAAAAAGTGATTTATTCAATCAATTTAATAAAGTGTTGACGTAACCCGGATAGAAATATTAGTTCCGTCAATGACGTCACAGTACATATCACGATCTGTAAATATTAAAAATCATTGTATAATGCAAAGTTGGTATTGTTGTTCGATTGAGGAAAATCAATAATACTCTTGTTTAAAGTCTTTAATATAACGAAATATGTATAACGAAAACGATCATATCAGCCAGTGGATGTTCACTGTTGTCACTGATGTCACTGAACCTCTTCCTTCCTCAAAGATCTCCCCCATCGATCTCTAGAGCGACCGGTTCAAAGCAGCCTTTATCCAACGGCTTACGGCGTCTTTCCTCAAGTCGTCTGTCCATCTCGCAAACGGCCGTCCGTCGCTATGTGGGTAGGCAGCGGAATCTCACCCGAAGATTTTCAACACCCCCTGCCCTACCGTTACCCGAGCCGCTGCCGTAGCCGGGAATAGTAAGGCCACCAGGGACCGGGGGCCTGAGATCTTTTTTGCTTGACATATATTGTGTTTGCCCAATACTCGCCACGCTTGACTGACGTGTTGGCGAGCGCAGTGTCTTATGTCAGGACATGATGACGCTGCTGCCCATCACCACCCTGGTCGGTGTACAGTTGTTCGCACCGCTATGGCCGTAGTCGCCTTTTACGACACCTCGGCAAGAAAGAGGTCGGGACTATTCTTCTCTGCCGGTCACCGCACGGCCATACAAACATACACGGTGTAAAATGTAAATTCGCTAATATTATAGCGACTCTAATATAAATAGTTAACAAAAATTACAGTCGAGATAATTGTGTTGCGGTCGTTTCATTTCAAAGATAAAGAATTCAATTCAGTAAGTGTTTTAATCATGAGTTCAAGCATAAATCTAAAGATAATTCAGTACAGCTTTACGTAATAACAAAATAATTTAAGTACATACCTAAACCACACTAAGAATATGCAGAAATATGTAAATAATGGATGTCTCTTCTCTCCCGAAAAAATTAACACTAAAATTCTGTTAAAATAATCACATTAAAACTATCAAAGTAAATAAAAAAATATATTAAAAAGTATTAATACTTGTAGAATCAAAATTTTATATCCATAAATAATATCTTTGCAACTAAAAAAATACTCTGGAAACAAAGAAATATATAACCAAAACTCATATCCTAACAAAAGTCGATTTCCACAAAATCGGCACACACATGACAACGTATCACGAGTCATACTAATTACTCGTTAGACTATAATCCTTGAAGATTAGTGATCCACAAAGCTTATGGTTACATAAGTAACGGGAGTGTGGGAAACAAGGCTTAGATGAACCGTTTACATTTCAACCTTACGATGTTTCTGACATAATAAATTAAAATATGACTTATTGTTTTATAATTTAAAAATTCGAATAATTAATTTTTGCATAAAGAAAGACATTTTTAATATTTTTTATAATCATATTGGTGTTATAAAGAATTTATTTATTTAAATTATTTATCGTACAATACACTAACTAATACAAGCTACTGCATTTTCTACCAGTCAACCTTGATATGTGCTAGAAAGTAAAAAGTGTATAGGTGTACAATAAAAAAATAATACAAACAATATAATATTATATTATATAATATAATGTAACATAACATAATATATACAATATAATACAACAAAATAAAATATAATGAATTTATTGTTTGTTTGAAATCAATGAAGTTCGAAACAACTAAGTCATTTTAAATTTAAATAAATAATAAATGCCGCACACTCAATGGCTCCCAGCGGGACGAAGTCCTTTGTCGATGGTTAAGAAGCACGTTTAACACAAAGAGAAACAAAAAATCCAAATAGATCATGACATCAGGATACAGTTGGTACAGTTGTATATCGTGTACAAATATTTGTAATGATCGGGATCGAAGCCGCAGTCGCTGGCGAAACTACACCAACCCATCGTCAAAATATAACGGTACTTTATCCAAACTTACAGAAGTAGTATAAGGCTACAAAACGTTATGCTACGAGTCATACAAAGTGAAACTGTGTGAACCGTCAAGTATTTCAGTAAAATATGAACAACGTTATAGTGGAATGTAGTAACGAAACTGATTTATTATCATCTGTAAAAAAACATACGTTTGTTTTTAAGGTCATTATATAAACATCTAAATACAAGATCTAAATATATTTGAAAATACGTATTGGTCATTTGGATTAAGATGAACGATCGTCGCGAATCTCTCACGTTTTTATGTAAACTGCATGTGGTGACTCAATTCAAATGGGACTCAATTATTCATCAATATGAAGAATGATATGTGAAAGTTTCGATTACATTTGAACATGCTTTTGTTCGTATAGAAAGCGAGTACGAAATCACGACCTCTGAGTGCGACCTGTCATAAAAATACTTTTGGTGTATTGCATTTGACATTTAAAACTTACTCTCTCGACAAATATTTCAAATGATATTTCGGACGTACGTTGCTAAATCATCTATAGCAGATAATGTAATAAAAATCATACAAATATATAAAAATAAACGTTTCACACTTAACGGCATCCAGGAGGGTGCAAATCCTGTGTCGGGGATCCGGAAACACAACACACAAGCACAAACACCCAGACCAAGACAAACATCTGCATGGCGTATACAAATATTTGTCATGGGCGGGGATCGAACCCGCTATCAGTCAGTTCCTGTGACCACTGTGCCAATGCGTTGTCATAAAAAAATCATATATAGTTATACAATAATTGCTCGATTAAACTGAACTCAGGAAGTTGTAGTATGTAGACCGATAAAAGATAAATTATATAATAATACTTTTTCTAACTATTCATCATTAACATAGGCTTAAACAGAGTTTTAATAGCACATTACAGCTACGACAGCCTCGGTAAAAAGAGTCTACGAAGATGAGACGGTATGAAAACCAATACCTACTCATTTGGTAATATACGATTAACTTACGCTTATTATAGCTATTTCTTCAAATTATTATACACCCTTTCTCATAAGCAAGTGCATGTAAGGTTAATAGGTTTATTTCCTTTCATTGTGAATAATATACTTCCATGTTATTATATGTGTATACATCTCTTTTCGTGAAATTAAATGCTTAATAAGCAGTTTTCTTAAAATGTACCATGTCCATGTATATCACATTCCACGTCACAACAAAGTCAAATCCCCAAGTAGGTATATGTCTCAGTTTGGAAATAATGTAGATTACTACTATATTCTGGAAGACATCTTCATTACCATTTAAGACATAATATATTAAAAGGGAAGGTAACATTACCTTGTTATCAATTGAATCAATGCATAGTTTGTTAAATCAAACTCCATAATGGTAGGTACGTACTATGATACAAGTATGTTCCAGTTATTCAACACTAAATGTTTTGTTTAATTTTACTACCCAGAATTTAAAAATATCTACCTATATATTTTCAGTGACATATATGTACGCTATCAATAAAAAATTATGTCAATACCATTTTAGTAAACTTATAAAACACGAACAGAAATGGTAATAATGAGATTAAATTTGTTATTGCTTTACAACATTGGTCTATTGTGACTGTACATATATGGAATACATACATTTTATTTGTAAGGCTAAATATATTCTAGAAGCCTTAAAACCTAGGTTTATGAGAGACAGACCACCCACGTGGGAAAAAACAACTGATCCAATTTATGTCGGAATCACATTGGCTTGTGTAATATGTACGTTGGTAATGAAGTTTTGAAAGTCAAATACACAATCCTAATAGATGGCGACCTGCGTCATTATATCTACTTATTTACTTTCGTCACTATGGTTTGATTTTATATTGTTCTTAATACATTTCTACGCATATAAACTTACTGATAAAATTTTATCCTACTTCAAAGAAGTTGATTGACTTGTATAAATGTATGTACCTACGCGTTTTTTTTTAAATAGAATTTTCGCTTTTCTATTACATATTTTTGTAGATCGGACCTAAAGAATAGCATTATACTTTAAAAAAAATAGATCTATAAACTAAAAGATTAATACAATTAATTACCTATATTTATTTACTTAGCTGTGTCACTTAGTTGATCTTATATTAATAGTTATCATGAAAATTTCCGCTTTTCATTTTCCGAAACTTTGAATTTCAAAGCGAGGGACTACTTAAAGTCAAAAGTGATATAACAAGTCGAAGCAAAGTCAACACCACAAGCTGTGCAAGCACACCCTTTCTGGCAGGGACATTATTATCATCTATATCGGAATAGTTTCTCTAAAACTCGACGCCAGTATCGACATCCTTGATATTTAATTTGCATAATCCATGTATATGTATGCGTCGCAGTCACCGCGTTACGTTGTGCCACTGATTATCCAATAATTTTAGCAAACCGCATATTGCATTGAGGTGATGGGGAATGGACGATTGGATTTTATGCACTAACATCATTTCTTACGGTAATGACGATATAATAAGACGCTGTATACAATGTTTTCTCTTTCATTTACTATAAAAATATATTTCAACACGTACTACGTTTACGTTGTATATTCTCTCTTATATAAAAGTAGTGTTTCCCTACAAACGAGATTTGATAAAGACAATAAACAATAGACTGGATAATATTTACAATATTATAGAGTTATAAAAAATTATAAAAATTGATATTTGTATTTTCTGAACTAAAATCAAATCACATGTTTTTCAAGTTCGTACCGAGTCAACCACTGCATAACAAATCAACGTTGGACAAGTTCTTGAAAATATTTTATCA
Organism: Euphydryas editha; assembly: GCA_036937285.1. NCBI lineage: Eukaryota > Metazoa > Arthropoda > Insecta > Lepidoptera > Nymphalidae > Euphydryas > Euphydryas editha. The sequence goes on from JAUPFZ010000008.1 coordinate 5,853,611, forward strand.
ATATATCATATAACAAGGTGATTACATAAGGATATTATTACAAGCAAAACAAAGCTTGTCACACTTGTGAAACGGCGTCATAACACTATTTCCCTATCTAAACATATCATAAACAACACCGGTGCTTACCGCAACTAGGAGCACTTGTGGAGTGCCACACACTTACTCGTATATGTTTACTGCGCAGCGGAATATTACATAGTTTCGTTTACATAAAAAAAAATCTTTTTTCTCTTTCATAAAATATATATGTCGCGTTGCTAATCCCTAATTGCCATCGTATAAAAATTTGTTTAGAACCGTTTTCAGTATTTACTTTACTGTGGTAAAATCCAAAAGGACGGATATGTATTTTAGAAATAAAAAAAAGGATTTGAAAAGAAAATATTGTAATATATAAGATATATTTGGGTTGTGAATAAAATTTTACAGGAATCTGTCCTTACACACGGGTGAAGAGGCGTTAGCTTGGGGCCCCCAGGGGGCTCTTCTAATTGCTACGGCAGATAGGCGGTAGCTACACCCCTACTTGTGTCGGTGGGTTTGTATATCTATAGAACTTTTGAAAACATTGATCGTGTGGAGGGTGACTATCGGGTCATATACTTAAAAATTTCTTTCAATATATAATTTTGATATAGGCCGATTAAAGGCTTGTTAATAGTTAATAGATTTTACTATCGAGCCATAAAATATTATTTTCATGCAAAAAAAAAAATTAATCTTTTCTAAAACACATTAACGTATCACCTTCTAAGTCTAGTTATAAACTAAATTACAATCTAAGCACAATACAAGCCGTATGACTGGCTCGTTGGCGTAGTTGATAGTGACCCTGCTTTCTGCTCCAGGGTTGTGGGTTCGAATCCCGCCCCGAGTCTGGGTATGATATATGTATTATATTTACACATGTATAATTTACAAATACTAGAAAATTATGTGTAGCTGTAGACTGATATATGTAAATCAGTCGACTGTTTGATGATTAAGTTTCCTACTTTAGGATCAGTCGACTATGTGTCATTGTGTATGTTACAAAAAAATAATACTAATTTCATGTTTCATTATTTATATTATTAACAATTAATATTAATAACAACAACTAAAAACATCTCGCTATGAATTACAGGTTAAGCTGAGAAATAACAAAAATATGAAACGGAACCGTCAGTCAAATATTATAATTCAAAGGATACTTTATAAATTAAGGATAGCATTTAAGATTTATTATGAATATGAAGAGGATTATATCAAGAAATGGAATTTATATTACAAATATTATCAATGCATGCTAGCTTGTAAAGATAGAAGGAACATAGGAACTATTCCCCACATCTCTGTTACAATTTGATGTGTCTAGAATTCCGTTAGCTCAGTCGATATTATCAGTGTCATTTGCATAATCGCAGAGTCGAGTAGACAGGCAAATTATACTTAGAATTACGGGTTACAAGTACAGCCACTTACGTACTTTGTGACTGCTATTCTTTTAGTTGCAAGGACTATATTCCCTTGAAGTTTGTGAGCTTAAGCGTGCTATGTATCAGCGTTATATGAACATCTGTTTCCACTTTTACTGTCTGATTGATAAGTATGTTCAGATTTTGAAATAGCAGCATTAGTCTCAATCCTATTATGTAGGTTTTAATTAAAGAGGTTCTATATTTTACTGAAAGATATAATTATAAAATGACAAGTTGATTTAATGAATAATATAACGTTGAACTAACGGTTTTTATCTAGATCCATGCACACAAGAAATGCTTATGTAGGGTTTATATTTGTCGTTTGGTGTATTTACGTTTTCTGTGTTTCCGGACCTCCAACATAGGGTATTGTCGTAAAGGTCGTTGACAGTGAATGTTAGTTTTCTTGTCAAATATACATTTATTGATTTTTGATATGAATATCTACGGCGTTTTAAAGATAACCCAGTTTTGTGAAAAATTAAGGTACTTAAATATTCAAGTCTCATTCCTAAATCTTTAGTAATAAATATTTTATATTATACTTAACATCCTGGTAGGTACTTATATAATTGCCGCTTTTGGCAACTCGTAAAGTAATTTTAATCTTTATTAATGGCCATGGTGAATAAAATAAATCTGGATAAATGTTAGCACTGAATTAAAGCTTCCGAAAATAAATTAACTATTTTATTGAATGTTTTAAAATAGAAATATAGGTATATTTGAATAATTATTTAATAAATATTATTAGTTATTCTTACGTGATTTTGACAGCGTATAACATCGAAAACTGGCTATTGAAGACTTGATTATCTAAACAATTAATATTGTTTGCTCTGAATAAACACGATTAAAGTATTATACTTATAACCCTCTTTGAATTTTTATTACCTAACCTCGTGGATAATAATAAGAAGATGGTAAACATGAGAGAACAAGAACACGGTTAAAGACATTGAAGTAAGGGCCTATGCACACCACGTTTTTTAAACGCGCCGTTGACGCGCGTTTGTTGCGATACAGACGCGATACGCACGCAAGTCAGACGCAGCCTGTAGACCTTTGCACATCTGTATAAATTCAAATACGCGTTTGAATCGATACAGACGCGCATGTGTAGCGATACAGACGCGATGCAAACGCTCGTGTGTACCGATACCGACACGATGCAAACGCACGTGTTTATCGATACAAACGCGCTGGCATTTTGCGTTTTTAAGCAGAACCTCGTCCACAGTAGCAAGGTTACCTCGGTCGAGACAGCATTGATTGCATGCGCTTTGTTATTAATTTTTTTTAAAAGCAAGAAGAAAAATTATCGACATTTTTGGGTAGGTACACCCATTTACAAGCGAGAGAAGATTGTGTGGACATTATACAACGTTTAGAAAATTAATAGGACATGAAAAAAAAAATCGCAAATTTGGTCGTATCGGTGTTGCGCGTTTGAATCGATACAAATACTATACCTACTAACGCGCGTTTGTTTCGATACACATGCGCGTTAGCATCGCGTTTATATCGATACAAACGACAACAAACTGCTCGTCAAAAACGTGGTCTGCACAGGCCCTAATATGTATCTACTAAGTACATAATAACAGCTCACTGGGTTAAAGACCCGTATAGCAAGCGCACTTGTTCCACTATGACATGATAATGATGATTTAATTAAATCTTCATAATTTATATACATTAAATTAAATATATCAATTTCATTAGTTTTTTTAATTAGTAAATACAAATACGGTAAGACAATAAACAACTTTAAATTACCTACACAAAAAATTCCTGTATTATCTCGTTGACTGCACCCATTGAGTTACTATACGCTAGTAATAATAGTTCAATGACTGCACCCACCATATTCTGTATTAACTAATGGCCGTATAAGTATTTAAATAATATACAAATTGATAACATAAGAAGGGAAACAAATAAATTAACAAGTAAATTTTGTATTTAATAACATATTTTGCAATTTAAAACAAGTAATACGAACGATTTGTATGCGAACTGACTTTTAGAAACGCAAAATGGTTCCTATTTAATGATTTTCTTACTAAAGTCGACAATTTTATTAAGATTTTACAACAAGTTACGTTTTGAATACAGATGTTTAGTACGTTATTATAAATGCATTTGTGAAATCAGTGGTTCGTTTCGTATTTCCATCTAAACATCTAAGATTTTTTATTTTTATGAGAAATCGCTTGTTTCTGTCAAATTTGACACTTGAAAGGAAAAATTGAAACCAAACGGAGGAAACGGTTAAAAACTTATTATGTAAAATTAAAAAAAAAAGAAAATAGAAAAAAGAAAAAAAAAAAAAACGATACTGACTTTGAAAATCTTTTTTTAAAATTACAAAGCTTGCATATTTTAAAAATAGTAATGTAGTCAAAATATATGATAAACGTAAGTATAAATTATATTTTTAAATAAATAAAGGTAACAATGTTATCGTGCCATCCTTTCATTAACAAGCCGCAAAGTATTTCACACACAGCAGGCGATCTATATAACATTCGTGCGGTATCAATATCTGTAGGTATCACGCAACGGGACGCCGGACTTGTGACAAAACATCACAAAAATTATAATTGGAATTATCATTTCTTATAATAATTTTATTAATCAAAAACGTAATTATTGTCACCCTACGTATATCTATACATATAATAAAATGGTAGGAAAGTCAAAACTGTACATTGAATATTTTTTTAAAAGAATAATTGGGGTGTGATCTACAATCGATACCGAAGCCAAAATATAGTTTTTAGAATTTTTGTCTGTTTGTCTGTATGTATGTCCGGGATAAACTCAAAAAGTACTGCATGGATTTACTTCAAATTTTAGTTATTGTTAGTATAATAAAAATAAATAAAATAAAGAATCATTTTATTTGGCCCGTCATTTTTTCTATCCAGTGTTTTTGAATAGAACAATCAGGGTGAGCCGTGATTGTGTTCAGAATGCCGTTGTTGCTGACTCTCATGCGTCGCAGTAGAGACGATGCTTTTTTACTGTATGACCTATACAAGAATTTGTGTATATAGAGATATAAATGTACTTAAGCATTTTAGCTCGATTTAAATAATCTCAATAAGAAAGAGTAGGATAAGCCAGCCCGCGGTCGTAGGCGTGAGACAAGCTTCATACATATTTTTATTTGTTAAATGTTTCGCTAATAATACGGTGCGCGTGCGTATCCGACGTGATGCACTTCACTACACTGTGAATATTTATTTATTTTCTTTATACGGATAATATATTTTATGTTCGATATGGTTGAATTAAAATTTTAATAAACACATATTAAATAGTATATTTTATGTAATGTAAACTATATATGATTTGTAATAAAATTAATGTTGTTGTCAAATAGCCTATTAATCATAGATTTTTTTTAATATTTCATGTAAATTATTAAATTTAAAAAAGTCTAAGCCTTAAGCAAGTTTTTAATTAAATTTATCTATATATTTGTATAGCGCAAAAAGCAGAGTACGAATTTTGTGTGTGTGTGTGTATCAAAGTGGATGATAATTTCCGGAAACACTGGAACTTGTGGAACTTGAAAGTAGTAAATTATTCCGAATAGACATAAGATACAAAATCCTTAATCAGCAACCAATCGGACGAGTTTTAAATGTTTTTAGCCGACTTATTTACGCCTATCAAAGACAAAAAAAAAGTCCTATTTTCATTCAGGTAAAAAATAAAATGTACACAATACATTACTGTACCTGTTATACTTCTATACACTCATTACAATAGCTATAAAAAACTAATAAATTAAAACTTCAATACATCGTAAAACTGCACAATAAAATCTCGTCTATTCTTTTATTATTATCGTGTAACTGATAGTCTATAAATTATTATAAGTCATAACTGTCAATTAAAAGTTGGTTTTTTTTCATACAGTGGATCGCCGCGGGGGTTTAATTTCGAATGAACGGATCAATGCCACAGTTGTTAGATTTAATATGAAAATATACTGTCATAATAACGGTGTACAATACAAAAATATCAATATAGAATAGAATAATAAATTCTTAAATGATAATTCAATTTATACTGTAATAAAAGTAATTGCCTTTTTTCCGAGCGCCGCAAAAACCGCTGGACCGCTTTTGGTGTTGTTTAATATCGACACGATAATTAATTGTGTTATAACTTGAGAAACCACATTGATAAAGAGGACAAGCTAACGTAACTCAATCACCATCAATTAGTATTTTTCAAAATACCAACACCATCACAAGAAAAGACAAACGCAAGTGAGTTTTACAATTAATTGATATGTTATATAGTGACGACCGTTCTGGTGTAGTGGTGCGAGTAGTTGCCTCAACACTGGGGGTCGCAGGTTCGATTCCCACTCGAGGCAGATATTTGTATTTGTGCAAATATTTGTTTCCGGTCTAGGTGTATGTCCTTGTGGGTTTTCCCACCGTGCCTCGGAGAGCACGTAAATCCGTCGGTCCCGGTTGTTATCATGGACGCTTGGTAATGATCGTTACTCAAGGTAGGGATATTATACACCAAGCCGCAGTGGAGCAGCGTGGTGGATTATGCTCCAACTCTTCTTCTATATGGAGAAGAGGCCTTCGCTCAGCAGTGGGTTGTTTACAGGCTGATACAGTTATATATTGTGGTATTTGAGACAACTTTTGTTACAAAGCTTTATAAAATATACCATTATGAAAACATTAAAGATCCATTAAAATTGATAACTTCGTCATTAGCGAAAGCGTACAAAATAGGTAACTATAAATTATTATTTTATAATGACATCAGAAATATATATGTAGTTTGATTAAACTTCATACTTTTCATAGCAAATCGATGTAAGAACAGCCCAATAAATAAGTATATCATGTCATAGCCGTATAGGGAAGATATAATGGACAGCAAAATCGACATCTGTTTAACTAAAACACAAATTTAAACCTTATTTTAAAAATTTTAAAGTATGAAATAACAAAAGCTATAATTGCTTTTATACCAGTTTATAATTTCGTAATATAAACCATTTAAAATTACATAACGTAATGTTACAGCAACGTAACAACCGGGTTTAAAAAAAGATTGTCAAAAGCCAAAAAGGCGATGATCTTTATTTACAATGTCGTATTGAGAAGGTCAATTTAAACCGCACTATCGTTCACATCGTATAACGAAACCTTGATGATTATTACGGTTATGTACGTTACATATCAGATATTTTTTGAAATAACTAATTATGACATAAAATAGAAGATAAAATAAGTAACAACCCAAGCTCGAAATAAAGAAACACACAACAACAATCGCACAAAGAACGACAAACACTTGTATGGCCTAAACAAATATTTGATACTAGCTTCAGCCCGTTGCTTCGGTCGCGTGGAGGTCGTTTATCGCGACCAAAAAAAAAGTATCCTATGTTACTTCTAATACCTCCAAGAATATGTGTACAAAGTTTCATGATGATCGGTTGAGTAGTTTTCGCGTGAAAGCGTAACAAAGACACTTAACGTTCGCATTAATTCATAATATTAAGTATAATATGATGCGTGGGGATCGAACTTGGGAATGCTAGTTTAACAGACAGTTACTGTGATTGTGTTAACCCGTCCTTAAATAGATACATGTTATTTATCTTAATACAAAAATATTGTCTCTTATCTGAGATCGTATCACAAAAATAATAAAATTTACTTAAAAAACCTACTTAGAATATGTAGTTCATATTCAGTGTTTTAATATTTTGTTTGAGTTTCAATTATACATATTGAATCTCTAAATACGACGTCTGAATAATAATTGGTGGCCACAAGTTCGAATGCTCGAAAATCTAATGTTTATGTAAAAATCAGTTACTCTCATACCATCGTCGGCAAATAATAGTTACAAAGTTTATATACCATGGAAATTTTTGGGCAATTTACAAAGAAAGTACATTGAGATTATTAAAAGATTCTTTTTATTTTGATCGAAGTTCAATTTACAACGGCCGGTGGGGGAAGATTGAGTTGTCTCTTTAACGGACGATGTGGTACATATAAGGGCTAATAATTATGCGTACGTGAAACTCAAGAAGTAAGTAATTAACACGTAAAAAAATGTAGAAGCTGTCATTATTTCCATATAACAGACGTAATTGATGATGATGAAGCAACCGACTTTTACCGTTTGCTAGATAAAAATACAGTATTACTTTATAACAGACACCGCTTAATAGTTTCATATGAAATTAACACTTCTTATCTTAACGATGCAGTTTATGAGTCTTATCTACGAGGAAATTTAATGTTTGTTCGTTCTTTAATCGACGCCGCCGCAGGATAGTTTTGGAAGATTTTTTTTTTACATCCCGGAGAAAGTTGAGAAAAGTAAAATTGTTTTTTCCCCTTTTGGTATATGTTACAAAACTGTGATGAGCAATGTGAACTGTAACACTATATACTGTATTCAACTCATGAAAATATTTACTCGAAATTTTTAACAATAACATAATTCATATATTATATTTCAAATAACTTGTTACGCATTGTCTTTTTATATGTTTTTTATTTGTTTACGACGTTGATGATTATTATTTTCTATGTAGATTCTATTGTGGTTTTGAAAACTGCTTTCCGAAAATAAGTCGACACGAAGAGAAATAGCAATAAACATAATTTTATTATTACTAAAATTTAGGTCACGCACATTAAAGATAAAGTAAGGTAACAAATAAAATAAACCACTTCCTATAAAAAACGTAATAAAATATTTCAACGTTGAATCTTCGAACGATGTAGAGAGATACATTCTTATAATCTTTCATTTAAGCCGTATTATCGAGAGCGGCGGGAGATGACCGCGGGACGTCCATTAACGTAGGTGTCAAAATTTCGTGTTTTCAAATAAACGAAATAACAAAATTACCTCACCGGATATTACTCCTATACAATTTCCTACCACACTTTATATTGCCGTGTTCAATTGCCTGTACGAATAGTTACATCTTTTATGAGTATCTAAAAATAAATATTTTCTTAGATAAAATATATACCTTAACCATGTCATCTGTGTCAGACAATTTCCGAACTGACAATTTTACTGTACTTTATCGAGTTGAGTAGTAAAGACTTCTTGTTCCATTAAATATTATATGGATTTTTTTTCTGTGTGAAGTGTTTTTTTAGAGCTTTAAGATCATCATGTCTTTTACACAATATAAACTCATTTGTATTGTGTGCTCAATTTTCTTCCTGTTTCACCTTAATAATGCCACATATTTTTTTATTCGTATCACAAACAGAATATTCCTAAAATCACTGTTTTGATTTATAGCTATAATCATATATATATATATATATATAATAAAACTGAAACCGACCGATGACTACATGATTTTGGAAAAAACAATTAATTATAAGCGTATTTATGAGAAAAGTTCAATCAAAGTCTTTCTACGTCTGTGCACGAAACGAGATGCGGTTTTTACAGGTGATCCTGGAGGTCTGACTTAAAATTTGGTTTAGGTTTCATTTTGATACGCCATCTAGAAGTGGAATTATTACTCCATAAACAACTGTGAAATCGTTAAATAGGTACATTTACCGTAGATAAAACCGCGGGGCACAGCTACTTTGACTTTTTGTTATTAATAATATTGAAAGGTAAAACGTCACCGAAAGTAATATCTACCTCTATATTATATTGTATAATAATATAACTTGCAAATATATTATTATCTAAATATGATAGTAATTGAATACATAGCGAGCAAGTACTAAAATTTCGATTACTAAAACCGGAACGACTACAGCTCGCCTAACAATGGCTAATAAATGTCTTAATTGTCTAAATAAATTAGCTTAAACGAGTCGCTGAAATGCAGCCGAGCGGCAGATAGCGATTCAAATTTATATCGTCTAATTGTTTGTTTCACATTCAAAGTTTCAGCGTTCTTTGCAACTTGTTCGGAACAATGGCTATTAGTCGATTACGAGTGGAATGATTTCGTAACTTCATAATTTATTATGTTTACTTTTATTAGCACACTAATTTCGAATTGCTTAGATTTTGCAAGATTTGTTATACCTACTGTAATTATGTTTATTTTCGGAATTATCAGTCTGATTTAAATATTTTTTCTTTAGAAAGTTTTTTAACTTAATAAGGTTTATGCTATTAGACTTCACGCACATAGGATCGTAGGAAAGAGAAAAAATGTCAACTAATCTGACAAGAAACGCGGGTCGTCTTTATCTATAATATTCGAGAACATGATTTTCAATTCAAAGGCCTAAAAACTACTGATAAACTACTACTAAAACCTACTAATCATTTTTTTTTATTTATTTATTATAATAATTAAATACTTTTAGTACATTATTGTATTTGCATACACTTTTTACCCGACTGCGACAGAAGGAGGGTTATGTTTTTCGAGTGTATGTATGTATGTATGTATGTATGTATGTATGTATGTATGTATGTATGTATGTATGTATGTATGTATGTATGTATGTATGTATGTATGTATGTATGTATGTATGTATGTATGTATGTATGTATGTATGTATGTATGTATGTATGTATGTATGTATGTATGTATGTATGTATGTATGTCCATTTCTTTGGCACGCCCTACAGCCCAAACGGCTGGATGGTTTTTGACATATGAGGTGTCGTTGGATTTGTCTAAATTGTAGTAGTGACATAGGCTATATATATTTTCAAAATGGCGCCCGCAAATGGCGGAATGGGGAGGGGGGGAGTTGAATTTTTTTTCTTACTGTAGCAATATGGGTATCAAATGAAAGCTAGTAAATTGTTTTATTCTTTTTAGTTTATAATAAGAGTATTTTACGCAGTCGGGTTTTTTGATTTTTTTTAATTAAGCATACTTGTTAACTTATTATGATTCCAACGGCAATGGCAGAGAGAAGTCTGCGGTGACATCATCATTTTGTTACGTATTTTTTTCTTTAAAATGATCATTTCCTTATAAAGTTTAAAATCACCATTTCAAGCTTATTAAGGTGCGATACTTTTTTTACCATTTAGAAGTTTATTTGAGTCATTCGATTTCGGGTAGGTGTCGTAGTGTTTTCCCTTATTCTGTGGTCGCCGAGAACCGGACATGATTGGTAAATGACTCACTTGAATTTTTGTCTTCTTTTACCTGTTCATTTTGAACAGGTTCATCGATAAAAAAAGAAAACTAAAGTAAAAAAAGTCAATCTTACTTTTTGTAAATAATAAATACCTTCTATATAATCTCAATATTAAAAAATTATTTTTTTGTTTTTAGTCTTCACCTTAGATTACATAAACATTGTAATAGATTAACCTTAAATAAAGTGTCAATAGTGCAGGAAAATGCTCACCATATCATTAGTTTCAATCCTGAATTATTTCTCAAAAACGATTAAACGCAGAAGTTACAGCCGTTTTAAATTCAATCATAAAATCAATATTAAATATTAACGTAAGCATCAATAATGAAATACCGTGTTTAACATCGATTTAATATTAATAGAATTTTAAATATTTGTGTTAGCATGTAATTATGCAAATCTATGTGTGAACTAATAATCTTAAATGTTAGGAGTCGCAATTACACATAAATATTCTTGATACATATTTACCATGTACATGTTCTATTCAACCAATTTTTGGAAATTATAGATACTTCTAAGAGTAAAAGGGTGAAAGTTTCATGTGAGGTGTGTAATTTTTAGAACTAGAAGCATTAAACTTTATTTTAAGCTCTTGATAAATAGAAACAACATATTCAAATCTGCATGGATTTTTATTTTATGCGTGTTCCAGGTGTTTAAAAAATCCTTTCAAGGTAGTGGGAGGAATAAAACGACTACGAGAACGAAGTAATATGCAACAGTTAGTGTAATATAAAATATACACATCAGTCTTATAAATAATTTCATATCGAGGATTATATTAATACTAAAGTTACTTAAAGGAAAATCAACAGAAATGCGGTCAAACGACAAAAGAGTATGATTTTCAATGTAAGAACGTTGACACTACAGTTTCAATTGATGATGAGTTAGATGCATGCGTTGTACACAATGTCGGAGCAAAAACAAAAGGTTCTGATTTGAGAGCTGGTTCTGAGAAATGCGAAGATCGGGTTTCGTCTCGACAAGAAGCTGCGACGTGATTCGCAATCCAGTTGGAAGGATTTTCCATTTGTAGTTGCGGTTCAAATGAACATTTTACTTGGAAAATATTTGAATAATTTTCTAAATTTCGTAACTTATATAAAGAAAAATAAAAAAGACGATAGTTATTAGTTAAATTAAATTGAAATAGTTTAATGTGTATTCAAATTCAAAAGTTAAAATTAAGTAGGTACTTAGATATGCGAACCGACTCCTCATAATATAGCATTGAAACTGGTTTTATATCTGTATTAAAATTATATTTTTGTCGCAAATATGTCCAAGTTGTTTCGTTATATCTTTATTATAATAATATATTGGTCCTTTTCTATAATCCTTGATAATAAAACGCTAACTGAATTTATAAAATCAGACCAAGTTCCATTTTACAATCTACCAACTTAGCGTTGATAAAATAAAATATTTTAAAACAACAATAAAAGTAAATCAAGATAAACCTCAACAAATCGCGTGTCATGTGCGCTCCATACTCGGTTCAGAGTCGGACGTTCATAAGCACCGTTATGGATCTGCATAATCTTCGACGCAGTCGCAAAACAATTTCTCATGCAAATATCGACCTAGTTTACATTAGCATAAAGGTATAATTTGCTCGTGAATACGGGGAAATGAATGCGACGACAAATTAGCAATGCAACCCTATCCGTATTTGTAATATAGTTGTGCCATTTTAAGTTAAAAATTTAAGCATATTATTTTCTTACGATAATAAATGCTTTTGTATGTTAATTACATGTACCTATACAAATAAAATTGTTTTTTTTTTTGCTACAATTCGTTTAATCTGACTTACACAAACATTGGATTATAAGTAGGTATATATAAAATTTTATTAGGTACTATTTTTCTTTCATACTGTAAAAATTAAAAAAAAAGCTTTTTTTGGACAATTTAATTTAATACACTAATGATATTTATTCTACACAAAATTTTCATAACGGTCTATGTAATAATTTCTCAATATAATTTTTCTCTTTGTAGTGAGATAGAGTAGATACATATTGAAATAGCTGTTCAAACTTGTCTAGACGGGCTGTATTGACACCTCACGTACGCTTTTGAATCACACTGACATCAACACTAGGGTTTATTATAATATTACATAAAACAGACATAAACACAATTGCTAACAGTTGCGTAATCTTTAATAAATCATATTTTAAATAATTTATCGCTATTAGAAACATTTAACTAAATACATTTCAAGGAAATAAATGTTTAACGTTTTGTTATAAAAGTATTAAACATAATTGATTTGATTTGATAATGTATAAAACGGATGTTAATGTTTAAGAGTGACACAAAAATGCTACAGTTTTTACATGAGTTAAAAGTGTTTATTGCTATATCCTGTCAAGACCGACCATTAATTACGAATACCGTCTAGTACTTGTACATTCCGGTTACGTGTATTGATTTATGAGAATATGGAGAGGCAGGGGGGGTCAGGTTGTATTGGTGATTGTAACAGATGGCATGGCGTCACGGGGCACACGGTCAGCGGTAATATGTTAGAACAATCTACTGCAATTAGGTATGACGTGATCGCGCGAACAAAAACTACATAAACGAGAAGCGATTGCAGGTATTTTAAATTTCGCCGACACGAACAAATCGGTACAGTATTTTAAATAGCAAATAAAGTTTTACAATCCGTGCATCTCAGTAAGCAGTAAATAAAATATTCGTATCATATGATATTCTAGGTAGAAGTATTTTACAAGTTAAAGTCATAAATGTGGTTTTATTAGTATATAAACGACACTTCAACAGTTATCAAATGCAGCAATAAATAGATATTATGTCTTCTTAGTATAAAATAGTAAATTCGTAGTCGCTGATCTATTTAACGTAACGTGAAAAAACAAGTATAATGAGAAAATATCGTAAATGGAATTATAATTTAGAATTTAATAAAATAAATTTTAAATATTCCGCTTACCTCTTGTTACTTAGCATATGATATAACTGTAATATAATTACTGTTTGTTTCGAAATTGAATAAAATAAGATAACCTTACCGAATCTCGTACACAAAACATTTGAGAAGCAATTGCTTACATAGTTGATTCAAATATATAATAAAATGTTGACTTACCTGAAAGAAATAAAATATAAAATTATTAAATTATTACAAAAACAAAAAAAAATAATTATAATATGTATGACAATTTCTAATTTCTATGAATTGATATCACGAAAAATCTCAAAAGAAAAATAGATAGCAAGTTAAAAGGGTTGTTCTAAGTAAATGCTGAAGTTAAAACGTGATATCGTGACTGTTCTCAATGGTGGCGGTTGCGTGGTAAACGGTAACTAGAGACTAATCTTACAATTTGATTTGCTGACAGAATAAAATTCAATAGTCAAGGTCGGGTTACCACATTCTACGAACATTTTGTTCATCTGATAATATTTTGTACTCTTTCATTCGATTTTGATACTAAAGCTCTTTGTTGAGATGATAAAACGTGCGACAATAAGTTAAAGATAACGATGAGTTGTTATACAACTTAAAATTGTCAGTGTGTTGTCATTTTATATAGAAACTATTTCTTCATCTTCACTGAGTTTTATGTTTGACTTTATAGCTTCTGTTGCTATTGTGTTGACAATGATAAAATTCAAATGTTATTTCTAAGTCTAACTTATGTTTATAAGACGCCATTTTCTAAACAAAAGCCGTCCTACTAGAGTAAGTTTATTTTAATTCCTTCTGGACTATTAGCATAAAAAACTTAGTATCTCAATTTCCATGCTAACCTTATCTTTTTTTATTAAGCTTTAAAACCGTGCAGCAGCTTAGTGTGGGTAATTAGACGGAAATATTTGCGTGGTCCGGGCTCGAACCAGCTATCTGCCGACATCGCGGCGTCGACCCTATCCGAGATCATTGTGTTCCAAACAAAACGCTCAACTTATGTTTCTTTTTGCCGTTCAGTAACTATACCAAAATCAGAAAACAATGCTTTGAAGGTTTATTTGTTGTCTTCAAAATATTACAGTTAATCCATTTAACGTTATAGTTGGTTACAGTAATATACTTTTATCCTTGTTTTCACTTTCATATCCTTTTCCCTTTTCAATTTGTAAGTAGCAAATCAAGTTTTAAATAATAAAAGTCGATTTTATTGACGAAGCAATCAAAATCGTTGAGTTATGTTACACTTATCTGAAATGTTATAATCATAAAACACTTTCGAAATCAGTTTAAGGAAGTATCGTCCAGGGCCAATAAATATCTTTCGACACGAAGAATTTACACAGATGTTATTTGGCCCACACAGATCGGAATGCACTACCTACGCCAGTCAATTCGACATAGGACATCAATCTTTGGGCTATTGTCATTGTGAGACAAGTACGACACAGCCAGTAAAATAAGTTGTTATATTTATAACTTCGGTAACCGATATTTTATCAATAGAGTCGTGAAAACTAGGTTGTATCGAATCAATGAGGCCAAGTAAACATTTGGACACTGGAGATTTAATTATTTGAGTTTACGTATTAATTTAAAAAATGTCGGAATATTAACAAAGTAACTATTCAAAGAGTTTATTATAGTCTAGGTAACCTGGGTGATACTAGCTTAAATTCACATCCTTTATTCAAATAATAATATCTTGCAACAGAGTAAACGATTCTAAAGAAAAACAGACTAATTGTTACTTACGGATGTCTTATGATTCTCTTGCTGTATTTTTTACACACACATATATATATATATATATATATATATATATACTTTACACTATACGGTATACCTTAGCATTAATGCATGATCATACAGACATATTGATAATTACGATAAAAAACTACATAAATGTATCGTAGATATTTTTATTGACCTTTGCAACATTTTTTTCCCCCAAAACTTGGCGTTTTTTTATTATGATTATTAATTATTTTTTAATTAAGATTATTTTAATTCTGTCACAATTTCGTGCACTCATTATCTTTTATACTCTTTAAATGCATTTTAATGTGTTATTGGATTTTCAATTAATCAGTAGTGTGGCATTTTATTTATTTAACAATTACTCACGAAACCAAATGTTTAAGGCAATTTGTATTGGCGGATTACCGAGTGTAATATATTATACAATAATGTAAATAAAATGCACAATAAGTTAGTTATTTAATTGCGAAAATCATAATAATATTATAATAATTATCATACGGACGGACATCTGTTAGAAGTAAACTAACACAAAGGAAATATATTACAAAGTTAATAAATTTTGACAATTCTCGTTTATCTATTGTAATATAAATAATTTATTCTGTCTTTTGTTATAACAGAATTACAATAAGACTTTCATAGAATATTATGGAAATTTGAAAGTGACTAATATTTCGACTTCTCCAATTATTTATTGTTAGACCAAGTAGGTAGAATTGTATTCGTCAATATAATATATAGAAACAACAATTGAGCTTATTTGAAACAGTACTGTCTTAGACACAGTTTGTAGTACAGATCTAATCTAGATTTGATCTGTCAAAGTTTTTTTTTCATTTTTTTTTTTGGTATGGAACAAGATTCATTTTGAATAGGATAATTATGATTATTTTCACGCACTATTTTTTGTGTCTTAAGTAAATAAGAATGAAAACTACAATTATATTAACAGAAAAATTACTAAACACTTAAGAAATCTGTCTTAGCTTGTTGGTTATCAATATAAAAAAAATAAATCACGAACTCAGTACGTCATAGGTAATTAAACTTCAGAACTTCAGAAGATTCGCTCGTTTGTGACGTACTATATTTCGCTAAATTTACTTTAAAAATATACATTTTATGCGCAGGTGCCGTAAAAAGCGGCAGACTATTTTATTGTAGGGACGAAAATGTTTTAGTGGTTCTCGTAAAATAAAAATGCTATAAAATTCACGCATTGTACTGTCCTTCATGTTATATTTACGACTCCCGTGTTCGCTCGCGTGATGTTATCTATTTAGACTGAAGTCTATTCAATGCATAACGAAGTATTTGCATTCGCATAGTTATTTTGTGTGAAATAATCCTTTAAAATACTATTATTTAGAAAGTACTCTAAAGACACTTACGGAATTGATTCCGTAACACCCTTTTTACGAGCAGTCGTTTCACAAAAAGAAAACAAATCGTCAACCGAAAAACACCGTAGTTCTTACAGTTCTAGAAATTTCTTCATAAGAGAATAAGCAAGTCCGTTAACTTGCCACTCGTTTGTGGCCTTTCTCCTTGATATTATTTTATAATTTAAACAGTCAAACTATTTTTTAAATTTTTAAAATCAACTAGCATGTTTTTTTTGGGACCGTAATAATTTTACCGTTAGGTTTTGATATCATATAATTATTCTCAAAAAAAAAAAACACATAAAAGTAGCGTTATTGTAAATCTAAATCTGAATTAGTAAAGTAAGCACTATATAATTACGTTAAGCGCTATTAACCCTAGTCGGTAACTTCTATGTAATCCCAATATGGTCTAACAGGGAATTTAAATTTTTAATAACTAGAATTGGAGAGCTCGTTAAGGTGGTAATATTTATTACCGCGGACATCTGTTGATAATCGTTAAAGCTAATGTATAACCAGTCTGACCTTGATATCTGATTGTAGATCAAACGGTTATCGTTGCAAGTTTCTAGTTTTTACCCGTTACGCTGTCACTGCCATATTTTGTTTGAGTCTAAAATGTTTCTGAATCTCTTGATTTGGAACCGACTCGGTAAGCTTTTTATTAGATATAGTGTTGAGTGTATTAAAATATGATTAATTATCTAAAGTTCTTTGAACGCACTTATCAGTAAGGACAAATGAGTGGAATTTTGAAAAATATTTTGCGTTAAATAGAATTTACAGAAAAAGATTATGAAATAGTAAGTTAATATTTAAACACCGGAAAGGGTAAGAAAAATTTCAATTCATTTAATTAGTAAAAAACAGCGTGGGACGTCTTGTTATCGATTATAATTAGTTTATAAATAAATATTCTAATTAGTATAGTATAGATAATTCAACACATTTTTAATGCGAACTGTACTAAATTGTATATTATGTGTATATACACTGTATATGTCGTGTATACTTACTTATAAATACGCTACTTCGATTTAGGTGTCAGTGACGTGGCTAGTAGTAATCTTTATTGTGTTCTTACCGTAAGGAAACTTCAGAAAAAAATCAAATTTAATATTTTCATGTCAATATATTATTTTTAATGTGAAAAAATCAAGAAATTGACATATTAAACATGAATTTCTATATATATATATATATATATAGCACTTGACTGCACGTAAACTACACACACTAACTGTTTTCATTATGTTAATACCGCTATTCTAGCTCGAAATAGTCTTAAAAATTATTTTAAAAATTAAAATGTAAATATTAATTCAAAACTGTAACCTGTTTACTCGATCTAATTAGAATTTAGACTAATGACAAGAAGTATCTGAATGCTGTAGCTATAGAATCTTTTAGTGAATAATTTTGAAATAATTAGGTATATAACAATATTTTTGTTTACATAGGTATATTATGTATTCACCGTTCTGGTGTAGTGGTGCGAGTAGTCACCTTAACACTGACGGTCGCAGGTTCGATTCCCGCTCGAAGCAGATAATTGTATTTAAACACATATTTGTTTATGGTATTTAAAAACATATTTGTTGTATAAGTGCCTCGGAGAGCACATAAAACCGTCGGTTCAGGATGTTATCATAGACACCCAATAAAGATCGCTACTTGTGGTAGGGAAATTATCCGCCAACTTGCAGTGGACTAACATGGTGGATTAAACTACAAATATTTTCCTATATGGAGGATAGGCCTTGGCCTATCAGTGGGACGTTTACAGGCTGATTCAATTCAGTTTATATTGTGTTAAATGTTTATCCATTAAGTCGATGTTAATGTCCTATATGATGCATGCACGAGATTAGTTCGACAATTGATAAATAAATCAGAACGTTAGTGTCAGGGTGGCTAATTTACGGCCTACTATGACTGTATATTATAACCTCTAATATAATAATTCTGTACTATTTCGTAGTCATAAGCTCTATCACTATATGTGTGACTTCCATCGACTATACGATACATATTAATAATATTAAATTAAAAAAAATATCAGTTATATCACAACCTCACAATCGCGATTGTATTTTTTTTTGTCATGGAGTCAAACTGCCAGAAGAACTCCAAACTGAACTGAACATTAACAACGTAAGTAATATTTTAAGTCTTAATACAGTAGTTAATCACGAAAAAACATTCAAGATTTCCAATCCATTGATACATAATTTACTTAATAATAACATATAAATTACAGTTAATAAAAAAAAATATCAATAAATAATTAGTTACAGATAGTTATTATACGACCGTTCTGGTGTAGTGGTGCGAGTAGCTGCCTCAACGCCAACGCCAACGCCAACGCCGGTCGCGGGTGCGATTTCTGCTCGGGACAGATATTTGTATTTGTACAAATATTTGTTTCCGGTCTGGGTGTATGTCCTTGTGGGTCTCCCCACCGTGCCTCGGAGAGCACGTAAAGCCGTCGGTCCCGGTTGTTATCATAGACACCTGATATCGATCGTTACCCATTATAAGGAAATTATCCGCCAATCCTCAGTGGAGCAGTTTGGTGGATTAAGCTCCAACCCCTTTTAAACGGAGAAGAGGTTTTCGCTCAGCAGTGGGTGGTTTACAGGCTGATACAGTTTTTATACAAATTACGTTACGTAAATGGTGACAAGAAGCATTGACAGTAACTAGAAAGCATTTTCCTTTTGAAACGCAATTTACGATTACTATAATCATTTACTTATGTTTATTATACATACATTATAACATTCACATTATATTGTTACACACATATGACTGACCCGTTGGCGCAGTTTGCAGTGACCCTGTTTTCTGCTCCAATGGTTGTGGGTTCGATTCCCGCCTCGAGTCTGGGTGTAATATATGTTTATTTATATATGTATTATTTATATGTATATTTATTTAAAAAAAAGTATATCAGTCGGCTGTTACCTAAAACACAGGCATTAAGTTGCCTACCTTAGGAACAGACGACCGTGTGTGTGTGTGTGTGTGTGTTAAGCATAAGCATATTTACATATCGTTATACTGGCTGTAGATCAGACAGATAGCTGCTTTTATTACAGTTGTTACATTTTAATAATCTAGTATGTTAATAAAAATTCCTTAACGCTGATAGTCTAGAACTCTAGATCGTTTAATCAATTCCTAGGTCATTAAATAAAAATTGGCTAATTAAACGACAACGGTGCTCAATTAGAGCTCACGTAAGCGTCACTTTAAGATGGACGTTATATTTATATGGCGACAGAAGCTTCAAGTGAATAGTGGAGATATTTAAAGAGTTTGTACGTTGATATTAAATAATTTCGTTAAAAATAATATATTTTAATAAAGATTATATTATAAAAAAAAAAAACATATCTACGTCTGATACAAAATATACATAATAAATAGTCATTTAAGATGTTCATAGAATAATAATATAACCGCTATAATGACAAATAATAAAATTAAAAGAATACTAAAAGGAGTCCTCATATAAACCGTATAGTACCCGGATGACCGAGCTTTGCTCGGTTAAATTATATTTAGATACATTACATATTGATGAAACATAAATAATATTTTCGATCTTACCGACATAAAAGTAAAATAATAGGAACTGGTTATTAAAATAAAAAATAAAAAGAGCTCTTAATTCAAAAAAAAAAAAAATGAAAAAAAGATTGGTCTGTAGAATCCTGGATTCGAACTCAGGTTTTCTGGTTTCGAATCCGCCCGATTCCTATCCGAGCTAATAGAAGCTTGTCAATGACAGCGAAATTTACCTTCGTATTCTAATGGTATTTTTTAATTGCGTAAAAAAAGGGATAAAACAACATTTTCTGAAAATAAATCCTAGCTAGATCGATTTATCGCCCCCGAAACCCCCTGCATACTAAATTTCATGAAAATCGTTGGAGCCGTTTCCGAGATTCCAATTATATATATATATATATATACAAGAATTGCTCGTTTAAAGATAAGATGTTAATTAGGAGTTTTTAGCGATAAACTTTATATTGTGTCACCTAACCCTTTGTGTTTGAATCTCGCATCAAAACCACAAAAATTTTATTTTATAAATTCATTCATTTCATATTGGACTCAAACAGATGAACATTTCTGTGATTATAGTATTAGAATATTGCTTAACTTACGGAATGCTAAATCTTGAAAATTAATTTACTTGAAATCGCGCAGCCTAAGTGATATATACATACATAAAATGTATTCCTTAAGATAATTTCTACATATATTCAACATTAAAGATTGTATACAAGATACGGATACACAGTCCATTCATATATTTTTTTTTTTCGATTTAACTGTATTGTATAGAACAAGGACCTCATGGTAAACAAGATCAAGTTGCTATATTAGTCGAAAGGCATTTATCGGTATAGTTTCCTGATTGATGTGACGAGATTTTAATGATAATAATGAAAATAATAAGAAAAATTATACTTATCTAAAGATATTTTGTTTTTTAGGGTTTGTTGACCAATGGGTCACTCTTGGTAACGGGATTCTATAGAAGTTTATTATTGAGACTACTGTCTGTCTGTTGTATTGTTGTTGAGCTGTATAATTATCAACGTAATATTATAGAATTTTTCGACTGTGATCTGATTTTCACTTGGTTGATTTTTTTTTAGAATGACTGGGTATATTTTTGCTACGACCTTCCTCTATTAACAGGCTCTCGATTGCAAGTATGTTAAAACTGAATCAGTAGGTCCTCAGATTAGCGCGTTTAAAAATACAGACTATTTAGTCTTGTTTTATAAGATAACATTTTTTTTTTAAATCTTTACAATATGTGACTTTACAGTTTCTAATTGAATTAAAAATAACAAAATACATTATATTAATATCCGAACTCATAAATCGATATATGAATGCCCAGCACTATAGTTATGAAATGTTCGATAATACTAAAATACACATAATATATAATAAAAAAAGATCATTAAAATATCATAATGGATACACAATCAATCACCTAATAATAATATTAAGTGTCTAAATTCGGGCAGGTGCGTCGATATAAGGAAATTGTAGGTGTCAACAACATCGAATCCCAGTTGAACAACCATCCTTGACCTTGAGTGACCTCGATAATGATTTTATACGCATTCCGTCGTGATTTCGCCAATTACATTACAATCATGAGATTAGTTCCGACAATTCGCGGATCGCGTTTGACGAATCGATCGATTATAACACGAAAGATAGATCCGCTTTGGTTTATCAAATATTTTACAGTTTATCCTCAATTATTGCAAATTATTGGTAATATTTTTGACGGGTTGGCGCAGTTGTCACAATAAATGGCTGTTAATGTGGTGCGATCTCCGTTCGTGACGAGGTTTGCATAGACCATATGTTTATCGTAGACCGGGCTGTTTGAGGGTTTGTTTTTGTATTGTATATTTCCGCACCCCTGACACATAATTTCATCCTACCGGGACCGTTGGAACTGAGGCGCTTCTTTTTAGCGTAGACAGCTAGCGTGGTTCCAACCGAGTTGACCTTAAAAGTGCTTTAACACCTTAATTTTTACCTACTTCTGCTTGTATGAGTTCGAGCATGATGTCTTATTATGGATAATGACGTGAGATGAGCACGTTTAAACGAATAAATAAACTCTTTACCTTTAAAATCTATACTTATAATATAATATGTCTTTATTAAGTGATTCATAGTCGCTGAGCGTTAACTATTAAAGCTAAGCAGATCCTTCGATTTAAGAGAATGTAACTCGTAAAGAGATAAAATTTCGATCTCTTTTAAGCTACAAATATGAAAATTTATTTTTGTTTTTACCTTTTGATTACATACAAATTAACAAATATTCAGCATTTTATATTTCTACTTTTAAGGAGATAAAATGGGAAATAGGAATTCTATCCACGCGAGTGAAGACAGCTTATTTCAATCTAATATCATTATTTTAGGCCGAAGAACTCTAACCTGGGCCCCACCTTTGCTTCCCATCTGGCAACTTTTGAGGTTGACAAACCACAAAAAGAAATCTCTATTATCTGTTTTTAATAGTTATAACTTTGAGTTTTCGAGATGAACATAATAATGGGTTATAGACAGAAAATAACCCAAGCATGAGATTTTAGATGTTCCTTATTAAGCAGAAGTTTAATTGTATCAAAAAGTAATATATTGTAATGTTTAGTAGTTAGTAAATGTTTATGAAACAATAACTTTTGATAACAAATTATACGAATGTTATATATAATACGATATCATAAAATACATAAAATATAAATGTCACACAAAGCCACTACCACATTTTGACAAAAACAAATGTTGCCCAGTAACCTGTTACGCCTGCGCCATATAATAACATTATTAACTCTTAAATCTGATTTATAGTCGCCAAATAGAAATATTTATGTAAAAGTGATAATATACTCAGTTATTGAGTTATCAACCTACAGAAAATATTTTAGAGCTCCTAATATTTAGGTCTCACTCAAGATCATGATCATCAATAAAATAACAATAATGTTAAACTTAATATTTACTTTAAGAACAGTAATGTAAAAAAATCTGTCTCGTTTAGCATAAGGTAAGAAAAACACACATTTCTATTTTGAGCACATTTCTTTTCACAAAAAGAGAGATAATGTGCTGTTCAAAAGTATACAATATTTTCTCGAGTATATGCAATATGATGTAAACGGTCCCGAGTGGGTGTCGATTATAGCGTACGAACGATTTTTGAGTTCGCGCATTGTTGGATATTCTAATATAAAGAGGTCCCTTTTGGAAAGGTTTTCACATACATAATAAAGTAAAATATCTTCATATCACAATTCTTTCTGTAGTGGATAAAATATTCATTTCACTTCGAATTGTGTGCGAGTGAAATTCAATACACTCATGCCAGGATAAAAAAAAACTTCGGAATATCTTTGTCCTCAATTTCGTCAAGGCTTACGCGGTCTATTCATCTTTGATTTTTAGCCGTAATGAATAGAGTTAAGCATCGAGACGTCTCTCGGTCTGCCTTGAAAGTTTTCGTTTATTATTTCAAAGACAATTTCTTGATTAAGTTCTATAGAAAAACTGATTTCATCTTAAGATCTTTCTTTAGAAAAACTTCATCCCTAGTTCGAGACTTTTAATTAAAACTTCTTTGTATTCTTGAAATATTTGACGGCTTAAATATTTCAATTGAATGCAGATGCTTTCATTTACAGTTGCTCGAATGACGAAACATAATGAAATACCCCTGACCGCGTTTTCTTATTACCAGTGGAAATAATACAGTGATATTGAGCCGCTCAAAATTTTGAGCACGTCCCTCGTTTACACCAAGCTGTTTATTTTGAATAAGGTTTCGTTAAGTAAAAGTAAACTCGAAGGATTTGAAGACTAAAATGATCCAAATGAAAAATTGAGGTTCTTTCACTCACCGAATATGCAATAGGAAATTAAGATCAATATTAAAAGTGTTAAAACTTTTTCAATTCGAAGCATGCTTATTAATTTTTCTAATTAACATTTCAGCCGAAAAGTATACAGTGCTAAATTGAAATACAATACCTACAAACAACGCTGTGATTTAATTAAAAGCAAGGTGTTTATTTTGACCGGAAAATAGATTACCGTCAACAATTCGCTCAGAAACATTAGGAAATTACGCTAAAGCCATTAATTATGAACGTCAATTCGGAAATCAGAGTCGGGTTGCCGTTGAATTAGAATTATGATGGAATACGAAACAATGTGGTTGCAGAAAACGTGATGATGCCGACCGAGATCATTAATCTTGAAACGAATTGTGCAGTCGAGACAAGGGGAACACTTCAAAACTATTGCGCATTATATTATCAATTGCTATATACTCTGATTTGTTCATTTATTAAGCAGTAAAATCATGAGAGATCAATCTTTTAACGAATATCGCAATTCCAAAATACTTAAATAAAAGTAATTAGAGAATCTAAGTGAATTACGCTTTTTGTCTCATGTTTGTGGAAGAGTATGTATTACTGACGAATAACAAGTATCGACTGGCATTGGTTCCGGACCGCTTCACCTTGAACGTTCTTCACATTTATTAACTCATGTTTTGCGGTAATCGCGCAAGAAGCGTGATGAAGAGGCGATTTCCCAGGGGCACAAAAGAATCGATAGCTTTTGTGTTTCCCCCTACATTAAATTATATAGGAGGGTGCGTTCTACGACATCTGCCAAGTCGATCGGCTTTGCCTTTTATCAATATTTGCCTATTTGATTTTAGAGTAATGCGTATGTAAAAAGCAAATTGTGTTTGTTGTCGCGGATGAGTCGAATACGTGTTTTTGGTTCGTTCTTTATTTTGTTATGAAAACATAGCTGAGGTTTATTTGCTTCGATAATTGTGCCTAAATATTCAATGTATTTGTTGATGTCTCTTTCATTTCACTGAATATTAAATTTTCCTCTAAATTAGTACAAATTGGATATATCTCTATACACATAAAACAGAAGTTTCTCAAGCATAATAGGTACTATATAATATTTTAAAATTTGAAGTTATTAGTATATTTGTAAGTTTATATAAGTTTTTATTCTGGTCTGAAAAATTGTTTTCAATGAAGCTTAGTAGTTATAAAGACACATTAATAACTTTGTGGGAGGATAAAAAAAAATTGATACAAAAATTTCATTTACCTTTGTTTTTTGGTCAGGCCGAAACCAACAACGGCGTCGTTGTGTCCTTTGAGAAATTATTTGTTTGATTTCAGTTAGTAAAGTTATGTTCTTTAAGTATCATAATATAATAAATTTTTCTATATGATCATCCTTTGCTTATCAGTTAAATAACTATTTTAAATCATTTTTATGTTCACGAGTAGTGGAACGTACCGATATGGAAAATTTATGTCCCATAAAAATGAAAGACTTCAATATGATAATAAATAGTCCAACTGTAGCAAGCAGGACAATATCTTATAGATAATAATATATTTTATATTCATCATGTGAAAGATTATTTATATGATTGTATAAAATAAGCCAGGATTCCTAAGGTTAAAATTAATTTATAAAAATAGTTAACACAATTGGGTTGATGACAAATATTAAAAATCAATAAAATACCTATTATGATTTATTAATTAGGTTATAGGTAAAAAGTTATAGTCAAAAAATTCAAAAAATGTATTTTTTTTTTATAAAATATTTTCACTAAAATAAAAATTCAATATACTGTGGTCGGACATGTTAGATGAAACACCAATAAGAGCGTTTGTCGTAACATCTATTTACATACATCTTAGCTCAATAACTCTGCTTGTGTTTTCGTTGTTTATCTCTGTTAATACACGATATTTGGATATTTTTTGCGCTCAGTTGTAATTATAAGTAAATCTATAATAGGTATATCCTTACGATGGAACAAGGATTCATCAAGGCAGTACGAGTTTGTCTAGAATTTATTTATTAATGTTCGGCGAATTTTTTTACATTTAATGAAGAATTTTGTTAACCTGAATTTTGAAATGTGAAGACTTCTTTGTAAGTACACGTTTATTTCGCAGTTTATTTAAAAATAGAGTAATACATATCCGCTCACAACATAAATGTAATTAGTTGCTATTACCAAATGTAACTTTAATTATTAACTGTAACTGTATCAGCCAGTAAACCACCCACTGCAGAGCGAAGGCTTCTTCTCCATATAGAAGAAGGATTGGAGCTTAAGCCACCACGCTGGTCCACTGCGGGTTGGAGGATAATTTCCCTACCAAGAGTAACGATCGTCATCAGGTGTCTATAACAATAACCGGGACCGACGGCTTTACGTGCTCTCCAAGGCTCGGTGGGGAGACCCACAAGGACACACACCCAGACCGGAAACAAAAGTTTGTACAAATATAAATATATGTTCCGAGCGGGAATCGAATCCGGAACAAATTTTAAAATATCAGGTACTGTATAGTAATACAAATTTCAGTTTTGTATATTAATCTATATTATACATATATATATATATATATATATATATATATATATATATATATATATATATATATATATATATATAATTCTCGAGAGTTTGCCTCTTAGAACACGCTAATATAATCTTATCGGATTTGCCGGTATAATTTTAATAATTAATTTATGTTAAAAAGTCTGTACATTCAGAAGCAATTATAACCGTACTCCTTAACAGAACCGGGTAAAACCACGCGGGTCATCTTATAAAAATAAAAATTTAATGGTAATAACATTTCTTTTTTATTTAATAAAACAATGCATAAATTTATTTGAATATCGATGACGTTTTTATGTCTTTTCACTTCCAACAGCCATAAATGCACTTGTAATTTATATCATTCAATAAAAAAAACCTATCCTAAGATAAGCTTCTTAAAAATATACCACGATTGGAATTATAAAATTGAATTTGATTTTTAGAGCACATTATTTATTATTCACGACATCATGTATCTCGAGTATTCGTAATAAAATGGGAATAGAACCTTAAATATGGCGTTATATATTGTTATATAAAAACAAATTGATGTAAAGGTTTTTTCAATTTCTTTAATTATCAATTTTATTACAGATAAAACTTAAGGAAGCATTGTTCAAAAAACGGCATGGAACTTCTGATTGATGATTGATTGATGATCTCTTCTTGATTAGGCCGATTCCTGTTACCGTAATGCTACTGAAGAAGAAATAAATAAACTTGAGAGGCTACAAAACTTATGCATTCGATTCATTTTCGGACTTCACAAGTTTGATCACATCTCTAAGTTTAGAGCTGAACTCAAGTGATATGAGTGTGGATACTCACATCCTTTGCCTCCTTTTAACCTATTAAATCCATTACCTCCCAATCTTTCGCTGCCTCGGCCTCAAGCCTCGGCCTTTCTCTATGCGTGGCGTTTGGACGTGACGGTAGTTCTTTTCAAAACTTTAAGTCGGGTAGATTAAAAAAAAAAATTAATTAATGCATAAATTTTTAAAAATTATTTTTTTTAAAGTTGTACTTGATTATTTTAAAATATATTTCTGGTAGATTTGTGTGATTTCTCTTTAAAAACCTAACTCACTTCCGAACGTTAAGATAATGTTATATTATATTTCTGTCGCCCATAATTACTTCTAAATTATTTTTTTTAGTTTTTTGTTTAGTTAGTTAGTTTTTATTAGTTCTAATTTTTTATTTTATTTTATGATTATACGTCTACCTTATTCGATTTGTCTGTAATAATTCCTTTTCGGGTGTGCTGGAAGAAATATTTTATAGAGATAAGCAAACCTTTTATACTTTGTACCTTTGTTAAACATTTCTGTACGTATAATCAAGAGTTAAATAAAATAAACAATTATTTAGAGGTCATTGATTGTGAAACTTTTATTTCACTTTATTTAAAGAAACATATAAAAAAAAAACAGTTATTGTCATCTATACTAATATTATAAAGCTGAAGAGTTTGTTTGTTTGTTTGAACGAGCTAATCTCAGGAACTACTTATTCGAATTGAAAAATTCTTTTTGTGTTGGATAGCCCATTTACCAATAGAGGCTGAGCAATAATAAGAAATGTTACAAAAACAGGAAAAAATAATCTTTTTTTTTTTTTCTAAAGCTTCCGTTGCGTCCTTTATTATTTCTCTTCTCGAGACATTTTTTAACTATAGTTCCACTTTTAAAGTAAATATAACATCACTATTTTACTGAGAATTTTCGAAAAATAAAAAACTCAATAATACGTTGAACAACCCAGGAATCAAACCTGAGACCCCTTACTCGGCAGTAACGCTTGTGACCACTCGACCAACGAGGTGAGTACCTAGGTTGAGTAATTGTTTAAAAATATTTATATACGTTTTCCCCTGAAATTAACGCGGGTGAAACCGCGGGGCACAGCTAGTTCTTTCATACATAGATGTGGATTTCACCAATGACACATTTGGGGTTCCTCTGGAGCTGCAAATGTGGGATCATCACTTAATATCAGATGACCCGCCTCTCCGTTAACTAGATATTTCGATGAAAAAACAGTTCCCAACGATAACAAAAACACTTAAAA
Source organism: Euphydryas editha (assembly GCA_036937285.1). NCBI lineage: Eukaryota > Metazoa > Arthropoda > Insecta > Lepidoptera > Nymphalidae > Euphydryas > Euphydryas editha. The sequence continues at coordinate 5,882,422 of JAUPFZ010000008.1, forward strand.
TATGGAAAGTAGAGCCTATTCTAAGACAGTAATAAGATTCCAATATTAATAACAGTTTTAATATCATATAGTACTGCTATTAATTTAATGTATACAAAGGACATCTAGAAAAGCCTCTTACGATATTTTTTTCATGTATTATTTATGGGATTAATTGTGCCAATGTTCCTTTTAATAAGAAAATGTCTGGGATTAGTGAGAATTAGAAGTATTTGTAACTGGATCGGGGGTTCTTATAAGAGTTTTGTTATTGAGTGTCATTTAGCAAAGATGGTTTTCAGTAAACAATGTAATTTTACTAAGAACGTAATTATTCAATATATTTTTTTTTTAAATTTTTTTTATATCATTCTGTATTTTTATATTCATTCTAACTTCGACATCTAAACATTCTGATGTAACTATTATACTATTTTTGTTGATGAAGAAAGGTTACATTATCCGTAATAAAGAACATAAATAAAAGAATTGAAAGACAACTTCCAACTGAAATTTAGTGTAAAATTATATGTGACAAATTTTCAATATGCCGGTGGCGTTACAGATACACTCAGGTCATTAGTCTCACTTTCAGCTATGAACCAGATATGTGAGAATGACGTATCTAATCTTGTCAAAGCAAACACTTGTAGATGGCGGTGCTTTATCGAGCACATTATCTTCAGGCTCGAAGGGAACCGCTCTGAATGTTTTCCATAAATATACCTAGAGAGGGAGAGGATATTCTATATATATTTCTATTTGTATTTATAGAACCAATGCCTGTTTTTGTCAAATTTCAATGAACTAAAATAATCAATAATTCAGTCTAAATAAGTTGTAAAGAATATTTTTAAATTCTTTATTGGTATTTGTTAAAACAGTATAATTACCACGTTCGTGTTATTAAGATTACAACGATGTACAGAACTCGGAGAACGTTCAGATGAATTAAGATAATATTAAAAGTACGAGTTTATTACTAATCCACCGGTTTAAAAACAAATTTTCATTTTTAAACTTCTGAACATTGACGCCAACTGATCTTTGAAACTCGTTAAGGATAAACCAGTAGTAGTAGGTAAAGGGATTTAATAAGAGAACTAATTAAGGCAAAGGGGTTGATGATTATTATCAGATTAGATATTTGTGAGATAAGAAGACCGGAGCCTGAACAGTGACAGCAGGGAGGTCGCGACATTTAATAAATAACAAAGTAGTTGGAGATTAAGATATGAAGATATGTGTCCGGGAAAATATTAAAGCGAAATTGCTACGGTAATTAAATAATATTCCATTCATTCGGAAACCTTTTGCGTAGAAATTAATTACGATAAGTTAAACAAGTTACACATGTTAGATGAAGCGGCTATTACAAGGTCAAATAATTAATTAATTTGATTTAACTTTTTCGTGTTTACTTTTATTTATTAGTTGATGTCATTATATGTTTTAAATATTAACGTTTGAAATCTAATGAAATTAAAGAATCTGAATAAAATTAGCGTTCTATAAAACGTAAAACGTTTAAAACTCTGTAAGTGTGTTTGATCATCACAGGAGTGTCTATGTCATATCACTATGGTGCTAAAATATCAAGAACACAGGATTATGAAAGACAAACATGGTAAGTGTCTCGTTTTATTTACTTGATTTAATAATAGCGTTAGTTACCATAAAGGTTTAAAAAGTTATATCTCGGATTTTTCCTCGCGTATAATTTTTTACTCTTGATGGATAGCTAGATATTTATGGTTTCTGCTTCTGTCTCATGATAGTTCTTAAGCTTTCGCTAATAGATGACTGTCTAGCGCAAAAGATTTTTTTTCACAAATAAACAAAGAAAACTATGAAATAAAAACAAATGCACGTTTAATCATTAATAAATAATTAATCTTTACGCAAGTATGTCACATAAATATCTAAAACTAAAATTATACTGCAGTCAATGAATGTTTATATGACAATATTGTATAAATCACAAGTACAATAGCCGTCGTTATTAATACCCAAGGACATTGTTTTGACATGACTTGACATAATATTTATAGGTAGATCGAGATTTAAATAATCCTACGCGTGCTTTAATAGTTATTACTACCGGGACTGACCCGTTGGCGCAGTTTGCAGTGACCCTGTTTTCTGCTCCAAGGGTTGTTGGTTCGATTCCCGCTCCGAGTCTGGGTGTAATATATATTTATTTATATATTCATTATTTATATATATATATATTTATTAAAAAAAAAAACAAAAGTAAATCAGTCGGCTATTACCTAAAACACAGGCATTAAGTTGCCTACCTTAAGAACAGACGACCTTGTGTGTGTATTTATTTATTATTTATTTTATTTATACAGTCAAACAAAAACTGAAAAATCATTCTCTGATAAATAGAAAACAAGAAAATCTTCCTAACTGAAATTGTTAGGTACTGTTCAATATTCGTCGTCTAATAAATAAATAACTAATACGTAGTACGTTCATAGTGATGTTCACTGGATAGCCATAATTGTGCGCCATTTTTCTCTTCAGCTTATGATTAATTAAAATTTTTAGAATATGTATATTATATTGTTAAGTAGGCACATAAATGTGGATAAGTCGTACAAAGTAAATTAAAAGCTTATGCAGTGCATGCAGTTTAGTTCAAAACTGGATTTGTTTATCTATCAAGTCCAGTTTTGGTCATAGATATAATATTTTCTTAACTTCAAGCAAATAATATTTTAAAATGTGAGAGAATACTTAGAAATATAGATGATATGTTGTTCGCCATCAATTGAGCTACTCTACTTACCTGAAACAAAATAATGAATACTCATTAGATGGGAACAGAAACAGTAATGACAAGCGTAAAAATAATGATACGAGCTTAGCAACTCATAATGACACTTGTTTGGGTTAGTCGTGACCGCGGGAACTAGTACATTTCACTGGAACTGGTAGCCGGTTCCAAATTTACCAGCAAAAAAATTTTTTTTCTCTTGTTTATAATTTAATTTATTTTAATTAATACTTACGTATTTATTTCATTAAATATATTTATTTTTAATCTTATCAATTTATTTTCTAAGTTTGTTGGCGACTGGTAGTCAATGTACAGTTCGAGAGACATAATTATTTTTCAAGTAATTCTATCTTATTCGACAAGAAATTAAATCATTTATACACTGAAAATGTTAAGTTTTTGAACAGTTAATTAATTAATTCAGTGTATATTCAGTGTAATGATATCGTAATTTTTTTTTATTAATGGTATCTTGAAATGACATCAGCTCACGTTCTCCAAGCTCAAGTATTTTGTCCTCCACCTAGGTCATATGACAAAAATAGCGTAAAAAACGTCTCTTTGCAAAATCCAGTCACGTCAGGTCAAATTCTGCTGGCTATTATTTAAAGGTACAATGTGCCCTTTGGAGAACTTTCAATACCCGTTATTGTTCCACCCTGCGTTCTGAGCCTTTGTGCGTACCTTCGGTCTGCAAATGTGCCCTTGGATAAATGTTCTCTGAATTTGCTTCACGAATTTATTGTTTAATTCGAAGCTATAAGGTCGTTTTTACGAAAATTTACAAGTAAAATATACCGGAGATTTCATAATATGAAATAACTTTCCCCTATAATTAAGACGCTTTTATTAATAATGATCTATTTTAAAAGAACTGAGCGAACTTTTAAAAATAATAAATTAACACTTTATTCATATGATATAAATAATATTGATATTAATACACTTTTAACTACTTTTTGTTAAGTTGTTTTCACAAAAATGGCTACTTTTTTCAAACTTATTTTTATCATTACTTTACTTGGCCATATAATAAAAAAATGTATAAACTATATAGGAGGGTGGACACAAAAACTATTATTATAGCCTTTAAGCCTAACAGTTTATTTCACAGTGCTTTTAACAAAACATAGACACTTCTATTCGAAGCTGACCTTCCGCAGCTAGTGATAAAGTTTGTATTCCCTTGACATCAACATTTAGCAGTTTGCAGGGAATTAGTTGGAAGTTTAGCGACACACGTGTGAGATAACAATGGATCAAGGATTGAGACGGTTATAGAAAATTTGATGTATTGATGTTCGATCATTACCCGCAGAATAATCTTTTCAAGCAAATTCAACGGCAGCTGAATCTATACCGCTTACTAGAAATTTATTTACACCAATTATGGCATATACATAATTTGGATTAAGATCGAAAATAACAATAAAAGTATAACACATTTTCAAACAATCCAGCCCGTAAACTGTTTCGCAAAGACCTCTTTTTCATATAGGAGAATGGTTTGAGCTTAGTCGACCACGCTACTCCACTGCGGGTTGGTGGATAATTTCCCTACCTTAAGTAACGGTCGCTATTAGCTATCTATGATAACATCCGGGACCGACGGCTTTACGTGCTCTCCAAGGCACGGTGGAGGCCTACAAGGACATCTAACTGATCCGAGGGGAAATCCAACCCACGATCGCCCGAGTCAGGGCGACTACTCGTACAACTGTACCAGAACGGTATTATACATAATAATGTGGTATAAATGTTATTCAAATAACATAAATGGTAAATTAAAACAAATCAAAACAAACAAAATGACCTGATGTCGTTGATTTAGATAAATACTAATCTAGTTGACATTTAAATGTACAGCCAATTTAATAATAATAATTAACAGACAGATATATGAATAAATTCAGTTTAAATCACCGCTTCAACAAATATTACTTACGTTCAAACGTAATTGCGTATTCACTCCCTATTCGACTAAACAATTAGCTATTAAAATCTTATATGCTTTATATCTGCATATTATTACGCTAGCTATTTGATGCAAATCAGAGGGAACATCCATCCCTAAAAGGAAAAGGAATCGGAGAGGAAAAAATATAAATGCTTAACTTTTTATAAATGTTTATGCGGATGCTTTGTCCCGATGTCTAAATCACAAAAGAAGGTTTTCAGAACGACAAAAGATATTCAACATTTATTAAAATATTGTCAAAAGTTTTTCGAGATTCGTGGCCAGTATTTTTTTTTTTTTTGGGTTTCTTGACGAATAAATTGATTATATGTTCCTTGCCATACCATCACTTAAATGTATATAATATTATATTTATTAAAATTCAATTTATAATACGTTAATTAAAAAATAAAAGTATTTGATTATCACAATCTGAAGAAAAAAAAATTATGCATTTCGCTTAAATAATTTAAATGTCTAGAAATCTACGCGATATGAAAAGCTGTATGAGCTAGTCTGACCACAGATTAGTAAGACGAGAAGAATGGCTGAAATCAACATACCGCTACAAGCAGCTAAATCCAGGTGTATTACACTAACGAGATCTTGATTTATAGCTATTACATACGTTAAGGCAAATTACGCGTAATTGAAGTTTTCCGAGTCAAGTAATCACAAGTATTATGTTATGAAATTGACGTTATTATAATAATCATGCAGGTGCCATATCTGTTACAGCTTCATCTGGACAAGTATCTTGTCGGTAAATAGTTCTTATTTCCCTTTTGTAATATCTTATAAAGTATTCTAACTTGTTCGCAGTGATTTAATGATATCCAATATCATGATATAGAGATACGCTAGGACATAAACGAATTCTCATTTTTGTGTATCTGATAAAAGTTAAACATAATTTCTTTAAAATGTGGAGTAGGTATGGACAAAGAACAAAACTTTTGTTAAGTTATTATTCCGAAATATACAGGTATTTTTAAACTGCGATACTTCGTAATATAAGTAATAATTAATGTTTTTTTTTTATGAAGATAAACCGGCTAAATAATATATGATCATTCATGGCATCATTTAATGAAGGTACTCTTCCTTTTTTTTCCTCCTTATTCCTTTGTTTAAAGTCTTGTCTTAACATGTCTGATATTTTAACAATGTCAACAAAACATCTTCGAAAGATTAAAATCATCCGAGGCTTAATATGGTATTAAGGACAAAGATCTTTGTAACGTTCAGTAAGATGGTACGGGCGCTATTGTGTCACCTTAATTGTTATTGTCCTGAATTAATTTGGTAGCAGACTGCACGACGTTAGCTTTTGTCATGAAAGATCTCTATGAGATTTTGACAATATTCCAGTCCCTATTATGTTATCATCCTTTACGATATTAGACTTAGCTTTTCGGATTTATTGATTAACTTATAAGATTAATGTGTTCACAAAGTTAATGCTTCTTTACGAGTTGGTTTCGTAAAAGTGTATACCCGCCTAAGTGGGTGCCACCATTACTTAAGTCGTTTTAGTTTAACAACAAGACAAACAAACTTACTTTCACTTTAAGCCAATATTAGTCTTTTTGTTTTAAACTAGCTGTTGTTCGCGGCTTTTTATGGGCAGAAGTATATGATTTATATATGTATATTTGAAACCAACTTTTATTATAAAAACCATTGTTTATATTGTATTAAAGGAATACTTAAGTTTTCTAATCAAAAGTCCAAAAGTTATATATTTTTGTATCTATTTCTTAATTTATGTATTTAAAAATGCGAAAACTCCCATAAAAATGTTCACTCTTTATTTTATTCTGATCGTGAGAACAAATTTAACAACGCTGCAATATAGAAATATTTATTTCTAATTACAAACTACCAATTTTATTATTTTTAGCTTCGGTAATAATATGTATCAAATTTATTACCCTGTCGCATACAAATTTTCCACATTTTATACCCTTAAGTGTAAAATTACCTGAAACGCTGAAATATTTGTTTATTTATAATCATAAGTCAAGAAATAAAGTTGGATACTTTAAAAATGACGGTCTTTCATATAAATTTTAGTACCTCATTTCAATCTCTTTGGGATAGAATTTTCAAAAATCCATTAATATTGGGTGTTTATATTATAAAAAGAACTACCGGCCTATTCTTATATGTCTAGCTTCAACAGTTTAGGCTCGTTGATGATGAACCAGTTGATAAGTCAAACAAACGAATCTCTTTCATTATAACATTAGTATATTTAATCTAGAGTCTAATCTATCTATTTATCTTTATTACCGATTGTCGTATACGAAAGGACAAATTCATTACATCTTTGGAGAAAACACTAATAAAGAAATGAAACTACTCCATTTATTTAACAATTTCAAACGTACAAACGTAATAGCTAGATCAAGTTAGAAACCCTATTCCACGAGATGGGATGGAGTGTAGTGCTTATGTCGAGTATTACGAGCCTATTTGTGGCGAGTGAAACCTAACAGCGCCACTCTAGGCGTCCGGGCTGACCTAATAATCTTTATACCGCATTTAGTGTTGTATATGACAAATTTGCATTTGATGGTAAGAAATGAAAATTGCGATATACGTAATTAAAGAAGACAGATAGACATGACAGTTTTGTAACATTAAGAACATATCTAAGCATAATTGTATAGTTAATTATGTATTCTAATAATTGACATATTCTAGAAATGTTTCGAGTGACTTTACAAAAACATGTAGGATAAGATAATTTTTGTTACACTTCCGTAATTATTATTTTTTTACTTCTTTTAAAAAATTCGAATAGTACGATTTATTTTAAGAATATAAAATATTATTATAAATTTAAGTAAAATATATTTCATCAATAAATAACCATTATACCCTTATAGAAAAATTATTTGCATTAGAAAGTAATTTGCGGTTTAACTATGTTCAAGATAGCGTTAAATAACAGTTTTCCCTTAAAATAAGATCAGTGGTAGGATTATTACCGAATATTTTGATGTTTTTAAAAATGTTGAGAGGAGTTTTTTGCTTAGACAAAAAGCTGTTTAAATCTTTATTATTTTATCAAAACAAAGATACCGCAAAAATTTTAAAAATCAACCAGTTTCGCCGTTCGTTAGAACTTACGTAATTTTAGCAAGATATCAAATTTTATCTATTTGCTTAACGACTTGTCCCGTAGCCTCGTCGGCGATACCGAGTCCGAGATGGGTTGTACGTGACCCCAGCCAGATAACCCGTTCCTACGTGCGGCGGACGAAACGACCCCCGATAAAAATAGCACACGAATTCAGAGTCTTAAGGAAAAGGGTTATGTAGAAAAGGTAATCAAGGCATCACATTGGCATAATTGTTTTAAAAAATAAAACTTCCCGTAAGTTAAATTTAATGACGTTATACACATATAGATTTTATGAATTTTCAACCGTTTCACTTATATAAATAGTATAATGATATTTAAGTTAACAAATTTATCGTTATTGATTTTCTTCTACTATTTTACAAAAATAAAATTAATATTTTGTTATACTGTTTTCTTATATTTACGCGAATTTTACTCATTTTAATTAAAAGACTAGAACGGATTTTATCGCGTTTATTGAAACGGGGGGAGTCCCCTGAGACCATGGACGCTTTAAAGGATTCGAAACGTAGGGAAATAAAAAAAAAATCGTTAAACTGTAAAGTTTTCAATAAACGCAATAAAATTTGTTTTAGTCTTTTAATTAAAATAATATTTTGTTATTGTACCATTTTTTGGGTAAAAACATACTACTTTCTCTTTAAACGAAAGAGAAAAACAACTTGTGTTATATAATTTTGAATAAAATAAATAAACTATAAAATGAATTCGCATAAATGCCGCCAAAATCAAATCGTATGATAAATGAATGTATGTGATCACTTAGCGAAAGCAATTACGCTAAGAGAATCAACTGTCATCACGCTGTCGGCTATGAGTGCTGAATAAATGCTGACAACCGTTCGTCCCCTCTTTATATTAGACGTATCGCTTCCACTACACAAAGCGAATTACTAGAAATGACATTTTGGGTCGGATATTCAATTAGATATAATTAGATTTAACCTGAGAGCCAGTAGAATGTTGGATTTTTTTTAAGTTATAATTTTTTTTTGCTTTCGTAGTCCTTTTTAAATGTTATTTACGTATTATCAATATTGAGTGGAATTTATTAATAGATACATCCTTTGCATACGCTTTGAAATTACTAATGAGTACATAACATATTAATATTTAGAATTTTTGAATACAAAACGAGGACAGATAATAAAAAGATTTTATTTTTGGCATGATGGGTAAAAATGATTTTTTTTTCAAAATAGGTAACTGTTACCATCGAATATTTATTTTTGTTTATATTATGCTTCTATAATGTTATGTGACTGAAATATATATTTCCTGTAAATACATTTTAAACAGCAATTCATAAAAATAAAAATAAAAACATTGTGTTTATATAAACATATATGTTATGTTTTAAATACAAATATTTATGATGCTTTGTTCCTATTTGTTGTGGCACCCAATGCTCGATATATTTAAAAAAAAACTCTTCTTTCATCCCGATACATCACTCCTTCCTACACATTCACTATTGCCTTTGTACGCGCTTTAACAACCATCAACGGAACTAGAACAGCCAGTGACTTTCATTTGAACCCCGCTATTGTTCCTGAGGCTGTGAGGCCCAGTGTGACGGAAAATTAAAAAGGCAATTTCCTAAATGAGACCACTCGCAGCAGAGGGTTAACTCGACAGCTGATAAGCCTTATATGACGCCCAAACCTACATGTAGACGTTGCCGCTGGTGGTGCGTTTTTTTGCCAACACGGCTTATTGCGAATATATTTCAAAAAAAAGAATATAATGAGTGTGGATGTCACGTAAATCTGCATCGTTCGAGTTAATAAAACATAAATATTGATTTGAGTTTACTATGACATTTTGTTAATAACTTCTCCGTAATATCTGCATTTTATATATTTTTCGTCGTTCGCTTTTTACTTATACATTGTAAGAAAATGTTTCCGTTAAATTTAAGTTAACAAAATAATAGAATCATTACTTTTATTAGATATTAACACAATCGTTTTATTTATAATGCTTCCAAACATTTTCATAAAAAATAATATTGATTAAATTAATTAGTTAAGCCTTACATACAAATAACTTGGTTATAACATCGTGTTATCTTTATTATATGTTCATAGTTTATTATCGATATGATAATGTAGATTTGTAATTTTTCGATATATAATTTAACCAAGAATACTTTGAAATAAATTCACAAACATGTTCTTCTTTAATTATTTTTAACAAGTTAAACTAATAGACAAAAGTCAATTAATAATCAAAGTTATTAATTTAAAATATTACAGTAGCAAATTGGAATTATTTATTCACATCCCAATTAATCATATAACCATAAAGTACTTGACAACAAAAGAGCAAAGTTTCATAAAATTGAAGCGGTTGTATAATTAATAATTTGAACCTCGTGGCATTTTTAAAATTAAGATAATTGAATAATAAAATAACCCGCGGCAATAATTGTTAATTTATCGAATCTTAAATATTGTTATAGATAATATTTTATATTTTCATGAAATAAATCGTTTTATTCGTTAAAGCTTTGTGTGTCAAATTAAACTATCTTAGAGTCTTGGTATCATTTGTACCTGTCTTACCCACAATTATCTCGGACACTGGCGCCGCGGTCAACGGTTAACTGCTTTTTAAATAAAAGAATAACGAGAGACGTAACCGGATTTCAAAAGGTTAAGAGTTATGTTTACACATATGTTACGTTTTTAGACTCGGTTAATTGGGCGGTTAATTAAAGCCCTACAATCCAATTGAGCTCGCAATGAATGTTTAGTTAATGAAAAAAGCTGAAGCTACATTTCTCGAAGACTCACGTAATAGAAGATTCTTCCAGCTTCCTCCGAGGACTCGAAGACAGCGGTGCAGTCTAGGTGTATGGTTGGCGGGCGGTGCGCGAGGAAGAGGTATCCTCACATCTCCTTCCGATGAACTTCTACCCAATAACGACGACCCTCTGTCCCTAGACAATGATCTGCGTCGGCCAAATGGCGCACCTCTTACAGTAGCAAAATTCTCCTCGCCAGTTACACTAAACGTATCCAATGGAATACCTTCAGGCTCCCTTCTGCTTCTTACTGAGAATGTTCGTCGGAATCCACTTGCTAAGCCTTCAATGGTTTTTCTTTTCGGTTTAATTATTTCCTCCGAACTTATGACTGTAATATCATCTAAGTCGTGTGGATTATACGACCTAGCAGTTCGCGGCTGTTCTATTCCTGATAAGTCTTCGACACCGCCATGCCTGTATCGGAGAGGTCTCCCTCTATCTATAATACCGAGTTCATCATAGCTTCTGTATGTCGATGTTCTTCGAGGCGCAGGCGGGCGACCGGCTCTGTCGATCGTCATTTTTCTTTCTTTTGTCCTTATCGGTAACCTGACAAAGAAATGCTAATATTTAGCATTTTAGTCAATATGATATTGACTTCTGATAGTCTTAGCTTGCATCGACGAGCAGTCTTACTAAAACACAAAAACTTCTCATTTAAATTTCTGTAGAAACTACAAGGTCGGTTGATTTCAATATACCAATTTATAATTTATTCGTTACAAAATGAGACCACCTTAAATAGGTAGCAGACATTGAAAATTGTCTTTGGGGGGTCGCAATCGTTTCGTTTACTTAGTGTCAAATTTGCGTGTTGGTCGCTCATTCAACATCATAGTATCGTGACTTGTCCAACTTCTGTGGAAACAACATAGTAAAATTTGATTCTCATAACCTTAACGGACGATTAATTCTTCGACGTTTTAAGGTTAATTTGGTACGGTTCTGAAACTAACAATATTATGATTTTTTTTTACGTAATGATGAATGCTAAAAATACATTAATGGAAGCAAGAAAAAAGTTATAACCGAGTATTTTATGAGCTATTATTTAAAACATTCAAAGTTTTAAATATAATTTCCTGAATATGAGCACAAATGAAATTGAATGTCCGGCTCTTGAACTACATTCGAGTAGCTAATTGTAAATTACTATGAACAATGTAATATTATTATAAATTAAGTGCAGTAATTTGTTTTGTTCTTGGTAATATTTGTAGAGCTTAAAATCTTTGTTTTGATTATCGAAAATATATTCGAATTTTTTTCATTGTCGTTTTGATAAAATTACTATTAAAAACAATTTGCTTTTGAATTTGTATTAAGCTTTATTCTAATGTATATTTATATTTTAAAAGGTAATTTTCGTTATAATTGATAAACTGGACGAACCGATAGTCACAGTCGTGTAGCAGCGGAACAGAATCGCGAGGGACACCTAAGTAGGAATATTGTGAAATATTTTAATGGAAGCATGTCTATCTTAGTCTCGAAATCTTAATGTCAGGAATAGTATGCTAAATTAGTAACGATAACAAACCGCACCCATAAACCTCTTGCCGACTAAACGATGTTTTCCAAACAATTATAGAATTAGGGCTTCCTGCTCGGGTCGTTAAAAACGGATTTGACCTGTTCTAGATCACAGTGTACATCCTCATTCAGACGAGAACCAATTCATATTTAATTAATGGCTTCAATAATTATTGTTACAACAATTCAAGCTAATCTTGAGACGTATGTATATAAATACTAAATTTTTAAAGACATACTATATTTTTAGCTTAATAGAGAAAAACATAGTATGTATGTCTGCTAATCTACATAATAGAAGTTTGTATTCATTATTTTTAATTAGAGGAACCTTTACCTAATAATCCCATACGCATTCACGGGCATTTATATTATATGATGATATAGGATTAACAATCACAAATCAGAATCAATTTTTCTTATTTTTTAACTTTAGGACATATAATAATTTCTTATCAAGTATATTTGATTAATAATCAAAGTGTCACTCTTTCGATGAATTGGAAAGAACCCTGATATCACAATAATTCGTTCAATTGTTTCACCTGCGATTGTCAGCCCTCCGTTTATCTGATAACATCGAGTTTATACCGAACGATATGTCACCTATAATTCGTTGAAAAGGGTAAATGGTCGAACGGAGCGGAGTGTGAAAATGTCGAAAATGTAAAAGGCTGTTATATATATGTATATGTAATTATGTTATGTAACTTGACATTGTTGTATTATAAGAACTTTAAAATACAGTTCCGCGGTTTATTATGTATTTTATTTTATTTTATTTAATACGGTACGGTATTTTATTTTAATGTTGTTGTTTCAATTTTTTAAGTTTCTTTGAAATATTATAGCATTGCCGAAATAAATGTAGAATATAACAAATGTAATAGCTCCTTAGCGATACTCGTCTACTTTGACAAGTCAAATAAATCACAGGACTGATATCATGATTGTAATATTTCATGTTATAAAGCCTTAATATAATGCTGTATAAAATAACTTGTTAATCTCAATAATTATTAAGTACCTATATATATATATATATATATATATATATATATATATATATATATATATATATATATATATATATATATATATATATATATATAGTAAAGCTTAAGTAGGTAGTTTCATTGAAAACATGGGGTTTAGATTTTTCATTTAGAAAGAACGATTATTTGGAAATATTAAAGGCTAGAATATGACGTTATATTTTGATGTAATAAGTGTAGAAATATAACGTGGGTAAAACCGCGAGCCGTCTATATCTTTTTTCATTTGTTATTTTGTTAGCTGCCTTCCCAAGACTGGTTTACGAGAATATTTAATTATTCAAGAATAAATTACATTAAATATTTAATTAGTAAACTGTATTTGACGTTGAGACAATATTTACTTAAAAATACAAGATATTTTAAAATTTAGTTTAAACGAAATAATTAACTGTTAATTAAAATGAGAATTCTAATAAATTAACAAATTGAAAATGAGTATTTCGCTATTAGATAATATTTAAAAAAAAAGCAACAATACATGATTGAGAGTAATAACATAAAAAGGTTTTCTTTTTGCCTTATGTCTTATAAAATTTAATACTACTTTGATAGAATCTTGATTTAAAATATTGAGTGAATAAATTTTGCCAAACAAATGACTGACTGAAACGCTTTCAATCTATTCACATAAATAATGAAATGAAACAATATCTAAAGTATGAACTTTGTATTCAATTGAACATTGCGTGGCGCTATGGCGTGTCTCAATAGTATTATAATATTGTTTACGAGCCAGGAAGACCCTTCGTAGTATGAGTTGAACTGTGTCAACTTATGTCATCATAAAATGAGTAAACTATATTATTATGTACGCAATGTGACACGAATACTTTTTTATCCGTGACGCAACAGAGCGCTTAAAGATTATATATATCAACTTATATATCTGGGATTCATGTGCAAATATTAATCAGTAGAATTGATGAAATAACAAGCACTGTCTTATTCTAAGATAAAGTTATAGAGTTTCATTGGTGTCTAAGTCTTCTTCGTATATTTACTAAAGGAAACTAGCGGTGCAAAACGCCCTAAAAAACCAACTAAAGTACTAAAAGTTACCGTGTACAATAAATGACTACCGTGTAATAATTTTATTAGTATGAATATTGGTCATAAAACGGTCAGGACAAAGCTACGAACAGAATTTGTTACTCGTATCCAGTTAATGTACTTAACATTATATGTATAAGAGCACTCGATTCGAGACTAAACACATAGTTTGAAGGACGCGTTTGAAGCCGTTTAAGAAACAGGAAGCGTTCTCAAATCATAGAGCTCAATTGGTAATGCTTTTAAGATTAATTCCAACGAATGCTTAAATCATTATGAAATGAACAAACATTCGTCAATGGGCGTCAAAAAGATTTGTTTTGAAGATTTTTAGAGTTTTTACTTAAAATTATTGGTTGATATCGCACGTAATTTTAACAATAGCTAAATAAATAAGTCTTAAGCTTTTTTAAATGGGTTTAAACGTCATTAAAAATAAGCATTTAAGCGCAGTTTTAATGAAACATTAAAATTTACTACGCGTTTTCATAGTACCTATATAGTCATAAAACATTATTTATATCCAAGTAATTATAGAAATCATGTAATGAATCACTTCATTTTTCTCATAATTATTTTTATACTCGTCAAAGTAAAATTTCTATGAAAACATTTGCTGAAAATTTGACAACAAAATGTACTTGAAGTGATAAAATTGAGTATATTCTATAAATAAAAAAATAATGAGAACAGTAAACGATCTAAATAATCGGTAAAAATATAAGATATTCTGCGAGACGGTCGCAAGGAAACGGTAAGTATTGCCACACGAAGCGAGAGATCAAAGGTAGAAACAAATCGTTAATCCGAACCGCCATGATGCGCTTTAAGTGGTGTAGACATGCCGCATTCGAAATCGATGTTAAATAACGGTGTTTTGTAAATCATGCAAATAAAAATTACATTCAAAATTTATTGAAATGATAGCATCTCCATATTATTGTTATGATAATATTATTTTATGTCTTTACATTTAACAGCCATCATGTTGATTAAAACTACTAATACATTTTAAAAAGCGAAATTACATAGGTAAAATTATATTCAATATTAAGACATAATGACTATCAGTCTTCCATGACAATATGTAGAAACTTTAAGTGACTACTTTTTCAATTCAAGGGCAAGACATTGGATTGAGCTTCATGATTAAAATGTTCTCTTCACAAATTACTATTATTTGGTATAAGTAACGACAGAAATTAATAAACAAAACTTTCATTGGTGATGAAGTATAGAAAGTGTTTCATGAAGGAACTCGAACATTCTGTGGACTCGCGCAGACTATATTGTGCACCCGGATTATATTGACAATAAAGACAATGTGATGATATTACAGTGAGAGTAAGCGAAGAGAATTCGCAGTCGCCTTCAAAGGGCGCTCGGTACACCTGTCAGCTCGTAACCACGATGTATACAATACTATCGCTAAAAACCAGATATAAATATAAACCTTAAGTGTAAGTAAGTTCTCATTCATTAAAAATTTTCACTTCCAAGGGACGATTTTTTATTAAATATAGTCGAAAATGTAGGGATTGGCTATCCACTTTATACATTATTTTAAGAAAATTTAATCACGTGACTGCTCGTATGTATAATAATTAATTTAAGCATCCGTGTGTTGTAACTGTGCGTTTTAATAATCTGTTTCAACCTTAAGATCGTGATGCAGGCGAGCGTGTGTGGTCCGTATATGGTAGGTTTATCGCCTCCATCGCGCTACTCCATACGAGTAAACTTTAACCATTGACAATGCGATTTCCATGAACATTTGGTTTGAACTGCGATTTGTGTTATGTTAAGTTTTGTTTTGTTAAGATAATAATAAATTTTAATAATACTAATATTTTAAAATAAAATAGCGCCTTTGTATTAATTTATCCATCAAAGCAATAATAGTTTTCGTTAGCACGAAATCCTGTAGTAATAGGTAAAAGTGTTATTTTGCCAACGATGATTATTTAATAAACTCGTTTTTGAAGGAAACCGCAATAAATATTAATCAAAGAAATGATAAAGACGCAAATAATAACAGTATTTCTTGTTGAAACAACCAGTTTGCCGTAAATTTTGCTAGACCTAGGGTCAAACGCCGTGCTAGAATCAATGTGTCCGTTAGTACGACTAAGGAACAAAGACATTTATTTACTGCCATTTATCGGTAACAATTCATAATTATAAACATGATCGTGTCGCATGTTCTAGTTTATATTACGTTAAATTTTTATTTATTTTAACTATCAAATATAAAATTGTTAATATACAATAACGTTAATGAACTTTTGTTGATAATACTTATTATAGAAAACATACAACCACAATTCCACATTCTTAACTAATTTAATACGACAACCTCAATAAAAACTATCTCATCGCAGCGTAGTCAGAGCCATTAATCTCGATCCGCGATCGCTGTTTTCGATTAACAGATTGCGACGCGAACGGCCTGCGCCAATAATGTTAAACGCAAGCTATAATCAAATAACG
Source organism: Euphydryas editha (assembly GCA_036937285.1). Lineage (NCBI taxonomy): Eukaryota > Metazoa > Arthropoda > Insecta > Lepidoptera > Nymphalidae > Euphydryas > Euphydryas editha. The sequence goes on from JAUPFZ010000008.1 coordinate 5,899,243, forward strand.
ACAAAAACCGAGAATCGATTACAAACGCTAACGAGACAGGGGGACTGACACAGGCTATCCATCAGTTGAGAAATCTGCTCGGTGATGGTGCTGAATTACGGGCACTCCATTAGCGTGACCATAATCCCAACAATGCATGACCTCAGAGAAAGTGCCTACTCGATTCATTAATAAACTCAATCCATACTCGGGCAAATTAATAACAAAGGAGGCTTAATAACACATATCGATATGTAATTGTCAAATTGATAATTCACAAATTCGTCTGTCGGCAGAAATGTCCAATGGAATGAAGCATCGAATTCTCGAGACGACATAGGCAGTAAATTCTCGAGCATCGTGATCGCCATTACACTGACACTTTAACGAGAGGGTTTTAAAATGAAATTTCATGTAAACAACGAGGAGAGAGCGATGAAAGAGAAAAGATTTGTACAGGTCGATAGTAAGTCACATGGATGGGGACTCGGTTATTCATCAGAGGTGAAAGTAAGGTCTGATAATCCTAAATCACCCGAAGGCACGGAGGGTGTGTGCGCATCTCGTGCTAAACAAAGAAAACTGTAAATCATGCGTCAATAATAGACGATGTCATTATACGATATATCAAAACAAAAGTGAAGCTTCAAAGTTACCGGAAAAATGGTACACCAAACATTGTAACGATAGTACAAGAAACACATGTAAATTTTATGTTTAAATAATCTTAAATTAGTGTATACTTATAAAATGTAAGCCATAACCACATCGAAGGTAGAAACAAAATCCAATTAGCAAGTACTTTTTACTTTTGAGATATCAATGCATACCTGGAGGCCAAAATATTTTCAATTCCAATTGGAGAAAAGGAAAAATTATATCGTATCGACCGTGCGGCATCGTTTGCCAGAATTTTGCCAATTTCACTCAACTCGCTTGCATTTCGAGTGAGCAATTTGAATGGGACCTTTATTTATTCTCCATCAGACATCTGTTTAAATGAAATACATATTCAATGTTTTTTTTATTGAATATTTAATTAATTTTCATAAGATTTTGTCGTTTCAAATGCATAAATAATGACATTAAGTGAAATAGCCTCTTATTTTCGAGAGATATTTTTAACTTTAGGGAAGTAAGTATACATACATATGTATATATAAAGGATCACTTTAAACAAGATCTTTCAAAGTTCCAAAACATTTGGATGTTTTTAACGGACATTGCATTTTCGCTAACAAAACAGTAAACCTCTCAACGGCCATGTCGCCGTCGTGCGCACCTCGTTAGCGAGCGGCGGCGAATCGAGGTGGTAACAAGAATATTACACCATCGATTCTGTTAAGACCCCTCAATACAGTATTTAAGAATATCGATTCGCATTTCTGAGAACACAGCCGATCGATCGGTGATGATTTGCGATTATTTAAATGTCCGAAGCGTCATGGCATGACCAAAATTATTATGGTACCCGACAATAATCAGATACTGATAACGTAACGAGTATGGTGAGTACGACGAAAATCCCATGACGAATTGAATTAGAAAGTTAAATAATTTCACCGTCGAAACACGTCCGGTCAAGTTCAATAAAGACAAAGTTTAAAATACGTCGAACAAGTATTAGAGTCGTTAGCCGTAATTGCGTATCATGCAAAAAAGTTTCGCATAAAAAATAATAGATTGTGCAACACTGACGATTAATATGTTTTTATTTGCTTCGATTGTGTATATCTATCGCATGATTCTATACACTAGTCTAGTTATTGAACGGGCGTTGACATCGAGCAAAAACTCTGATTAGATTGGAGACAGGTTAACTGTACTCATAGTAAGATATTTGATGGATTGGCTTTCAACTACTGCTGCCTCCGCTTTATTGTGTTGCTATTGAGTTCCCCATGGTTAAAATTTATTACAGCATGTCAAATATAAATCACATGTCTGGTTGAACCGCTGACTGATTTGTATTTACGTATTATTTGTTATATAGCAATTAGGTACTTTCCTATTTTGAATAAATTATATGGCTCTCTCTCTCACTTTAACTCATTACGGTAATAATATATGCCTCCTTTAGCGAGTTAAGCCAAAATTAAATTCCGCCTTGCTTTAGGAAAATTACGTGTTACCTATCATTTCTAATTCTGTAGTGTCCATTGTTTATAAGAAAATGTGATATCAACAATTCTTCTACTACATTACTTTACACATTGTTTTTCTTTTCTCAATTTTATTTTACTTTTAAATCGGTATTTTCGAACCGATACGACTTAGGGACCTTCAAGGGGATCAAATAAGAGAAAAGTGCATACTCTTATTTGATAGGCTGGAAACGCACCTGCTAATCCTGTGATGTAGCGGGTGTCTATGGATATCGCTTTGACTTACCACCAGGTGAACCAACTGTCCGTTTGCCGCTTCTTCCAAAAAAAAAAAAAAGTAGACTTAAAACAGCTGTTCACTTTTTTATTTTTTATTAAATCGCTAACGGAAATAGCAAATCAAAACATGATTATTGTTACTTGTATACGACTTAACGAGGTAATTGAGTAGTAACTAATTTAGATAATGTGACTTTCACTAATCAAACAAATCATACAGGAAGTCTATTCTTGATAATATTAGGTGTGGCATGGATTTGTTCCTGATTTAAACTTTCCAATACATTTTATAATCAGTTCGTTATAAGCATAATACGATAATTACTAGTACTACTAATAAATAATACGATAATTACTAGTACTACTAATAAATAATTACTATATATAATTTAACGAGTCAGATCAAAAATTAGTGCAGTATTTGTAGATCGCTTAAAACTTACAAAAGAAGAAGACAGGTGTACAGAACTTCTTAAAGAAAGATTAATAAGATAGGGTATGGCTTACCAACTAATACTTTTTTTTATCAGTCTATGATTAGAGGTAATCTCCGATTGATGTTTCATAATTGCTAATGAAGTCAAGACCCCGTCAGCTATTACAAATGTATTAATCTAGTACTACGAGTACTACTACTGTCATACTAACACACTATACTGTCATAGTACTCTTAAGATATTAAATTATGCTAAAAGGAGACAATGTTTTTGTACGAAGATTGGGTCTGGAAAAGATTGTAAAGTAAAATGTATTTAGAATTGATTCTTATAAAAATCTAATTTATAACTAGTAATAGTATTAACACTTTGTATAATGGGAACTTTCAAAAATAGGACAACCATAATTAACAAAAATGTATCTCACTAATCTGTTCTTTCTAATTATTGTCATCGATATTATAATGAAATGCTATTGATACGCATTCATTTAAAATAGATTAAAAAATATATCTTTGTTTCTTATTAATTAATTATATATCTTTGTTCCTCTAAAATTAATGAATAGAATTTAAATAAACAGAAAAGGTCTTATAACCATAACGTAGGACATATTATAGAAGCTATAGAGTTTCTCACTTTTTCGAAAGGGAGTTAACCGTATTGTAGCGAAAGATCATCTCATAGTATCATATTACAAGGTTCGGAATACACGTTCAATACCGATGTTACTCATCCACTAGTTGATACTATCTGAGGCATAAACTAGCTGTTCGAACTGTTTGTCGTTTAGAATGTAAATCGATTGTACCTACGTCGTTGTGTTCGCGCACCGGAGCTAATGGTCGTTTATAATTAGATAGACTCTAGTTGAATAATGACTCAATTAGTTCTATAATGCATATGCATATTTCTCGCATTTTTTTTATTTATTTATATGAAAATCGGCGAACAGGTAAAACTGCTTTTTAAGTGTTAAGCAAAATTTAAACAATTGTTAATTAAAATAAATTGGACGTTTACAGTGTTGGTAGAGCAGAAACTGTTTTGTTTAAGAAATACGAAATTGGATAATTTCTATAATTTATACTTTACCAGCGAGTTCGAACACTCCAAACGAATATAGTTTACGTCTTTACGATGCACGCACTTGTAACTCTCAAGCGCTCGTAAGTGCTTTTTGACCGCGAAATGCATTTTATATTTTATCTCTCAGAGAGATGTATTACGACTCGCGCCTACCGGTTTCTGTGTTTAAATGTTTTTCTCATTTAAATGAAGCAGTACCCGCTTGATTTATAACTACCGTGCTGACAAATGGTTAAAGATTTTGTCTCTGTAATTCTTTAAAACGAGAGTCACGTCTGCTTAATTGTATTATAAATAATACTATCTCGACAATAGTCGAAGACAAGAGAGACTTATTGTTCTAATTATGTGTAACACATGGCCTATAAAGTTGTAAGCGTGACACGTACGAATACCTAACTAGTAAAGTGATTAATAGTGCAAAAGTTAGAAGATATACTAAGAAATAACAAAACAATTAATGCAAAAAGTAATCAATCTTCGTTTATTCCCAGGTTCCCAATCAGTCAAAAGCGGTACAATGTAACGAATGGAACACATGTAACAGCGTCGGTTATAAAACAAAACAAAAACAAAGCTAGACATACAATTAAACAGTCAGAGCGTGCACAAAGAAAATGGGTATGACAGCTAATTGTAGTCTTATATGGCGTCGAGATTACACCAAGAGTCAGTTGGACCAGATATGGCCGCTAACGAAAATGGGATCCTTGACTAATGCCGCACGAAGTAATGTGGGTCAAAATTTTACGAATAACTTCTGTAACTATTGAAGTAAAACGTAATATAAGTTATAATTCGGTGTACAACTATGCAAGTATGATTTATTATTAATACATAATTTAGTATAACTTTTTTTGAAGGACATTAATTTTTTAAAACTTGTTGGTCTGTTAACTTTCGTAGTTGACGTAAATTAATTAAATTATCATAAATATTACAGTGAGATGAAATATACAGTTATTATTGCGTTAAGTATAAACTAACTTTAAAAAATATATTAGTCCCAATAATCAAAGGAATGAGATATCACCTTTCGTAAGAGGTGTATGTAAGAACGCATAAGTTTCGTCACATGTCCCACAGAAAATCCCGTCAGCGCTCGAGGGCGACGAGTCGAAGCAAAATTTTAGACAGCCTCATATTCTGTAACGAAGTTGTACTTACTTGTTTGAAATTCATGTTTACATTTTTGGTAACAGATAAAGAACTGCATTCACGTCAACTTAATGTGTAACACGAAAATAAGTGAACCGTGAAGATTTAAACGATTACAGAGTAATATTCTCGGAATATGAATACAATTTGTTTTTTTAATTGCGTTTAATTTATGCAAATGTGTGAGTTCCGCGATGAAATTAAATACTTTCATAAATTTTATTATGCTAATTGAAAGAATTACAAGTACGTTTGTTATTGTTTTACATGATCGATGATTTAATGCACATGCGGGTCAAATTTTTAGGGTAATTTCGTTTTAATAAAAAAAAAAAAAAAAACACAAGAACAACTTAGAGCAACGACACGATCCATGTTTTACAAAAAAAATAAACTAAAATATACTATTATCCTGTTACTACAAGATAATATACTTAACTAGTGTATATGTAATATTTATAATATTCTAAATTAAGGTGGGGTTTCATTGGTTTTATTAAGAAACTTCAATACAAAAAACAATCTTAAAACCAATTAAACGTAAAAAACATTTTATCCAAAATTATAGTTAAGATTAACATCTTGTCATTAGCAGTAACTAATTAACTATTAAACATTTAATTTTATCAGATTTGTGTTGTTTTACTTTAAGCTCTGTTAGAGCATAGTTTCCAAGTTATGCAAGCTTAAGAACTGTCAGATTTCCTGTCTGTGTTATTTGGCGAAACGCCAGCTCGAAACACCTGGGACGCTTACCTGAGTGCTTATCTCGGGGATGATTATAAGAATATTTAAGTATTACCAACCTCAAAATACACAAAATAGTATTCAAAAACATGTAACATAATAATTAATATTAATCATTATACATATATTTTTTATTTTATTATATGTATATATTATATCGGATTGTGTTTATGTTTTTGAATACTGGTATGTACTCGTATAAATGTATCTCTAAATGAACGTTTGTTTGTATGTATTTGTTTATTTGTATATTTGAATATATTTGTGTGTATATTTTATTTTTATTTTACTTTGTTGTTGCCTCCTACAAATTTTTCTTTTCTGTTAGGTTTAAACGTACTCGTATACCGGGAGAGAATGCCAGGTGTCACCAGGTATTATGTTCGCTTTTGTACCGATTTTTTTTTAACTTTATTGGTCATAATAATAGTTCCTGATCGGACATTTGTAATTTTAATTTCGTAGAATTGCAGAGTCTTTCAAATGCTACTGAACTAAACTGAATCAGCCCGTAAACAACCCACTGCTGGGCGAAGGCCTCTTTTACTTATAGAAAAAGGGTTAGAGCCTAATCCACCACGCTGCTTCCCTGCGGGTTGGCGGATAATTTATCTACAATGAGTAACGATCGTTATCAGGTGTCTGTGATAACAACCGGGACAGACGGCTTGCCCTTGCCTAGTGCCCTCCTAAGGACGATGGAGAGACCTACAAGGATATACACCCAGACCAGAAACAAATATTTGCACAAAAAACAAGTATCTGCCCCGAGCAGAAATCGAACCCGCGACCATCGGCTCGCGGTTTGAGACGACTATAACGTATTTTTAAGTATAAAGTTTACAAATAATCTTATACTTAGCTAAAACTTATAATGTCTAAGTTAGTGTAGATGCTAAGCATTTGTGTCAAAATTATACAGTCCGATGTACCTACAAAGAACTAGACGGAGAGAAGACATATTCTGCCCATAACAGCTTACAATTGATATACTCAAAAGCAGTTTCCATAAAATTTTACTTGTCTCATTCCTTCCAGCAGATATTTTGTGTGAGAGCTTGGATAAAATATGTAATTTATAGATCACTGCTATCATTGCATACCTGTAGACCACTAGGATCTTATAGATATCTTGGTCATGTGGCTGTTACTTGAGATAGGCGAAAATGAAAATAGAAAGTAACCTGAATAAGCAACAGAGCAAGCAGTCAAGTGATAATAAGAGTATACAGTAAATATGTCAAGCAAATCAGTGAGATATATGAGTGTTTGCTTTAAACACGATAAAAGGAAGCTTATCGAAACTGTTAAGTCTAATATTATATTAGATACCTATTTTCAAAAGAAATCTTGAAAAGTTTTGTGTTAAAATCTGTTGCTGGTATGTCTTTCTAGTCATGAACATCATTATTAGTTACCATATTTTGGTTTGAAGGATGAATAAATTAATCTTATTAATAACACAAGAAAACAACAACTTGCAAGTTTGACGGTAATTGGCAACATAACAAATGGCTCTTACGATGTTATTAGCATTAAGTAGATAAGGGCATCAATAAAAAACAACAAAGTAATAAAATGACTCAACTGATGAAAGAGGAAATTAAAAAACACACCATCTGCTCCAACAACAATATTATTAACAAAAATTAACTTTAAACAAATGGCTTCACAAAATCTCGAAGCAAGATTTCAAAGTTCGGAAATTTAAAAAAAATCTTACACATCCGGAGCATCGGATATTAAGGGAATATATCACAGGTACGCTAACAAATGCATCCATTATCGGATACGATACGTCACGTCAAGTTACTGAACCCGCGGAAATCATTAATTACACCTTACAATTTATTGAGGGTAGTGGATTTAGTAATCACTGCGGCCATTGAAATTGAAAATCAAAAATTTATTTAGGAACAATGGAGTGATTAACGATGTAATGTCACCCCTCGTCAAACCACAATGACACGAGTCATGCGACATAATAGCAATATTGTATCGCTTTAGCGTGAACTAAATTACTTTGTTGTTCCTTAGCGACGACGTAATTGGACACTGAGATAAAAATGAACAAACTTTGCCTAGAATATGCGCTTGATCTGATAAAAATCGCAAAATTATTGTTTCATAACTGTCGAAAATTGAGCAATTTTTAGCCTCTTACGTATCTAACCTCGTGATCAAGTAGAGTTAGAATAAAATAAGAGTTGAGTAAATATTTAGCAATTTCGGTGATACAAATAGCAGACGCAAAGAAAAATTAAATTTAGTTTTCAAATTACATTCACCATAAAACTACTCGAAAGATTCAAACAAGAAACCATATATTATGTTGTGCATGCATTAACCAAGTTCCGTTTAAGTATAACGGACACATTCAATCCAACTAACATATTGTAGCGCAGGATATGGTAATGGTCCTAGAGAAATGGAAGGCGTAGCGATCGACTATTTTAGTATAACTCCGGAGTAAGAGCGATTTATTTTCAGCCCTATTTCCTTCCAGACGGAGGGACATTACGTCTAAACAGAGGATTAATTATGTTTGAATGTGAACGTACATATTCATGTTTTTGTTGCAAGGGTTCATAAAATAAGTTTGAATTTTTTTTTAAATAATAAATTATTTGAAATGTTTTTCAAGTTACTACTTGAAAAACACTATTACTAAAGTCATTGAAATAGTAATTCCAATGACTTTCTAAGTATTCACTCGTACTTAAACAGAAGAAGCAAAAGCTCTATGTAAGGATGGATATATACAGACGTTACAGTACCTACAATATGATGTTAATTGTTAATTTCATTTTTTTATATATAAATTTCTTATTTGAATAATAATTAAACCCCGTGCACTATTAAAGATTATTAACAACGACTATAAAAACAAACCATTGCAGTAGATGATACAATAACGAAATGAAATCATTGTTTGTCGAAAAAATCCTGTTTGCATCATGCCTGATAAACGAATCGATATGATTATTGCGGTCAATGTTAAAAATAATCATAAAGTCACCGATATTAAGAATTTAATCAGCGTATCGATAAATTTTATAATATTTTACTTTTTATCCAAATTTAATTTTATGCGAATTTTTAAAGAATATCGGTAAAAATTAATGAATATTTTACATATATACGGTATACATACTCGTACGTATATACCGACGCGATGGTACAAAATATTATCTACATAAATTATTACCTACAATTTATAATCTAAATGATTATAAATTGTAGGTAATAATATAAATCATCTTACAGGAATTTGTGATAAAATTTTGAATTATGTTCAAAGTCCTAATTAATCTTTGAAGGAAATATAATATTGAAGGTAGAATGAGATTAATTCTTGTGAAAGAAATAGGCAATACCCGGTATTTCATGCAAAGGTTTCTTACTTGGTTGAACGCAATTTATATAATAAATGAATTCATTACTCGAGTGTAACAATCAGCAACATACTTGTTTATCTACATGTTGACAACATAACAATAACTAATGATGATATCATGTTCAAGATAAAATCCAATTTCATATACATGAGAACAATAAAATTTAAAAATAATTTTATCAGAAATATATTAATACCACTTAACAGTATTATTTAACACGACTCTGCTAATAGAGTTACGCAATCTACTTACTACGTTAAGTCGTTAACGTTTCCTCAAATTTTATACGCTCCTTCATTTCGTCCTTTTTTATAAACTTTTCTGCATTAAGCATCAGCTGGTCATTTGTCGAGTCGCTTTCAGGGGAATATTTTATATCTGACAGTTATAAATCCGAGCAGCTGTGGCAGGTGGTGGAAGCGTGCCTTTGTTTGTGATTGGGTTATTTTTTAACTCGATTCAGCATACGCCATGATAAGGGGGTGCTGCTTTGTAATTTTTTAATTATAAGTAATTATTTTTATACACCGACTTTTTAATAATACATATTTCCAGAAGTCTTTAGAGGACAGGATGTAAACGTCTATTTTCTTTAATAGTTTAATGTAACGACAAATCGAAATCGACATTAATATTCATAAGAAAACAGCTCGACAATTATTCAAACACGATTTAACAATGTGCAGTTACTACTTCGGTTTGTTTAAGTTCTGTTAAAGTTTGCAAATACAACGTGCTTACACCTAGTTGCCGCCAATCCAGTTTAGAAATAAGCGTATTGTGTTACACGTTCTTACTTAGAACTTAGATAAAGTGGTTTTTATAGTTAAAACTCTTGACACAAAATTAACAATATATACCATGTTCGTTTTTTATTAAAATGACAGCTGTTCTGGTGTAGTGATGTCAGTAGTCGCCTTAATGCCAGTGATCGCGGGTTCGGTTCCCGCTCGGGGCACATATTTCTAATTTTACAAAAAATTGTTTATGGTCTTGGTGTATGTCCTTGTGGGTCTCCCAACAGTGCCTCGGAGAGCACGTAATACCGTCGTTCCCGGTTGATGTCATAGACATCTGATATCAATGGTTAGTCATGATGAAAAATGTATCCGCCAAACTGCTGTGGAGCAGTGTAGAAGCAGTGGAGTAGAAGCTTATACCTAGCAGTGGGACGTTTGCAGGCTGATTTTGTTCGGTTCCGCTTTTTAATATAAAAAAAAAATTAAAATAATCTGATCATGTGATTTAAACGTATATAAGGGCAGTGAAAATATGAAATTCTGAAAAGTTGATAGTTATCAGAGAGAAGTGAAGAATATTGATGTCGAGTATCCCACAGTTGTCAATACTTAATCGTGGCGAGCGCAGGTTGCCATAAATGGCGACAACCGCATGATTGTAATCAGTGGAAAAACTCGGTCCTTCGAGCCGGACTTGACCTCATTTGAACTTAGAGAATATTATAAACTCAATAAGGGGTTAAATGCAATTTTAAAGTGTTCAGGTTGTATACCGAAAACAGCAAAATAACTTTAATGCTGAGATTGTATCGAAAACACAAAAGGTTTTAACGACATAATAATGCAGTTTAAATCTCAGCTGCATGCGAGATGGTGAGATTAAAGGAAGTGTTTAAGTCGAAGATGGCGGGTACGGATGCGCGAGCGCATCTGCCAGCCCACGTGCTGGCTGAATCCGTGCAGGTTTCTCTTCAAAATATTTTTTTATTATTTGCCCGACGAACACATTTATCATTTACACCAGATGCGTTAATAATAACAGGGTTACCTTGAAGTAATTCGTTATTTAATTAAACTACGTCTCCCTTTTCAATTTTCAAGTTTTAATGAATACGTTGTTTGGAATAAAAAAATAAATTAAGAGATTAACTACAGAAGCCATGACTCTAGGCGACTCTTTCCTAACAATTTGGCCTGAATGTTATCCGCAACATGTGTAAGTAGTGTTCTGTTTTTTGTCAGTCGACATCCGAGGTCTGCTAGGCAACATGTGCAAAATACATTGGGTAACAAACAGGACGGAATACGTCGTATGGATTCACGATAGGTTCCTCGCATTATGTCTAAACTATTGAATTTTCTTATAAAAATTCGATATTTAAAAGATTTCTTTCTGGTTAAGCACTTAGATTAATGATTAGTGCCTACATTTTCTATAAGCCAATATTCTCTACCTAAAAGCTGTTTGTTAGTTTCTATTCTTAAATGTTATTTCAAAAGGATTTTCGTCTACATATCGAGCTACAGACATGCTCGTAGCTTTTGTTGTGTAACCTTTATGGCGGTGATTAAATCTCACCATTATTATTAACTGGCTCCATTCAAACACCCACTGTCGTTCTCTAGGCGGTTCGGAAACTATGCCGTCCACCCACAGCGGCTGGTCCCGTAGGCGCAACAGGGTCACACACACAGCCTCTTTTCATATACCTATATCGACTTGCACCATGATCAATTGTTCAAACTAACTCCTATTTAAATCGACAGAGTCTGTTACAAGAATCGTAAGATCTACTATTGTTTTGGCCATTTCGGTGGTCCGGATGGAATAAAATTGCTTCTATTAAAATAAATTATAGAAAGGTATATATTTCCAAACGCACAATTTTGCGTACATTGAAATAAGTCTAAATTAACTTATTCGTGCGTCGTGCAAGCCAAGATGACCATATCATCCAAATATAAAAAAAAGGATTAAGAAAACAAACACAAAATCTTTACATGCAATATTGAGTAGAACTTTACCATTAATTTTCATGTTACTATTCAAAAGGACCATCGGCTTGTGTTTTTAGAACTGTTTCGTTTAATAATTTATACTAATCACTAAAAATCCACAGCCGATACCATTGAACGTCACATACACTGCAAATAATCCGATCCTCACTATCAAGTCGCACTAAGTTCCGTTGGACACAACATACAAAGTGATAGCGATGGGTATCAAGAACGCGCGAACGCGTACCGCTCGAACGACAGACTGAACCTCCGACCGACCGCGACCGGGCTGACCGGCGTCGTTGCCGAGTGACGCGGTAGCTCCCCTCCCTCATCTGAACGCTGCACCCGACAGATCGGGCGACGGCTCTATGGAATTATCGTGACTCGCCGATAGAATAAACCAACCTTTGTATAAAATTTCTTTTCGTTTTTATGCATACATTTTTTTTTAAAGATGGTTGTGATTTGACGGGCTCATTGACATAGTTTTGTAAGCGGCCCTACGATCAGTGCTCCATAATATCATAAAGCGATTGTAAAATTATTTATGCTACAATGTGAAATCGTTATCTAGTGTTTGAAACACCACGGTAAGTCGATAAGTGCATAGACACGATTTGGGATAGGTATTTTTAGGAACATCCCATCTTTCGTTACCAAATTGCATTGTTTAAATTCAACAAATCCTTTGGCCGTAATAAATAAAAATATATAAATCGTCAATTCCAACCTAAATTAGGGCAAGCCTTAACTAATTTGAAAGACAAACAATAAATCACGATAGCCAACCATCAATCAAAGTAATGGTATTTGTAATTAAGCAATTTTGAAGGTGTCCAACACTCCTGCCCACTTAATATAGGTTTTTACTTTTTAGTAATACTTGGATCTAAATAGCGATTTAAAGGTAGGACTCAATACTTTCTGTTTTTTAAAAAAGAGCAACGTGACGAAGTGTGATTTATTACGTCACTATCGTGCGAATCAAACAGTTTAAACCCGTTCGCCAGTCTTCAGAGGATTATTATTTTAGCTGAATCTATCAACCCACCGTTCAGTTGTTTATTTTTTGAGTGGGTTCGGAGAAGGCCGAAATCGAAGGTCATTCATTCGGCCGAAGAGATTTTTGGTTTTATTATTATACAAAACATTTCCAGTAAAATTTTATGTAGGATTGAGATAACCTTTAAACTTCGTGTAGGAGTCGAGAGTCACGGATTTATTATTACAATCTCTTCTACTTTAGAAGCAAAGTAAACACCTAGTAGGTACTCCTAAGTCAGCGGTTTTGTTAACTACAAATTTATTTATTTATTTATACTTTTGCACACCAATACAATAAAGAGACAATACATATAGGTAAATTACATCAATCACATTGCATCAGTTGCATCAGGCGGCCTTATCGCTAACACAGCGATCTCTTTCAGGCAACCTTTGGGCAGAGGACTAGCGTAGAAGGTGTGGGAAGGGGCGCAAAACTATATGTATGAACAGACATTAAAATATATATATATACATACATACACACATACATACACATACATACATACATACACATACATACACATACACATATATATATATATACATATATATACATACATACATACAAATACACATACATATACACAAATACCTACATATATTGTACCTATACATAATAAACAATATGATAAATTTAACAAATAACATACCAACATATTTAAATATGAGTAATAGAATACAATGAACATGGATATTCAAGATGATAAATACATTTCTTTGACAAGTTTTTTAAATGTCATTATTGACTGAGCGTGTTTTATTGACATTGAATTTATGTCACACGACTAAACTTGGTATTGGCGAATTGATGCTAATTGTTAGTCAGTTCCAAGTTCCCAATATAATATTTGATGAAGCAGCATGAATGAACATCTAAGTTATTTAATTTAAATTTGGGTGTGGGTATTCAAAACAAAAAAAATTATACAATCGTAGGTAACCTACGTCACCATGTATGTAGATATAGTACTTCTGATTTTAAGTACATACTTCATATTTCAATTATGAAATAAGTATCTTTAGTAAAACAAGCTTTACTAATTAAGTGTCGCATGAATTTACAGCTAGGAACATTATACAAAGGGACGGGTTAAAGTATTTTATCAGTCTCTTCATGGTCGAGCGCGTTTAAGGCACCTACGCGTTCCTCGCACATGTCACGGTGACTGCACGTTGTATCTTTGAAAGTTTCCGAAACCAGCTGTCAAGTTAAACTATGTTACATATTTCGCATTTATTTATTAAATAGTTCTTTATGGGTGTCATCTAATAAAGATATTGATCCAAAATAGTGCTTTTTCATCATATTAACCCTTTTTTTTTCGTATCTAACCTCTGTGTATTTAAAAAATCGATATTTTTTCTTTACTTTTTTTCCTTTTTTTTAAATTTATATCTTTAAGTCCAATACCAAATGTAAAGATTTGAATCGTAGAATTATTTCTAAGAGCATGCAAGGTTTGCTAACACTTTTCTGCTTAAGCGACTCGCAAATTGCAATGCGGTTTCTGCCAATCTGATCTTAGAAGTTGAGTTCACGCGGCACCAGGATTCTCATCTTTATTCAAAAAGCATATATGTAGGTGACTGGCTATAATCCAAAAGACAACATCGGAGAGAAAAATAAGGATTAGCTTGAATACATTTTTAAAATATAAATTGAATATTTTTGTACTTTATCTAATAAGAACGATACTAATAAAATGTTAATTAGTTTAGAGATTGCACGAAGTAGTGGCAAAATGCTAGCAACATGTGTTTTCTACTTTACGATTTTAATTTTTCTGATTATAAAAACCAACCCTAATAAAAAGGAAGTGTTTATTTTAAATATACCCACCCTACAGCGATTATTAACACTATTATATACTGACATATGATACAAAATAATTAATATAGATTATTGTATGTAATTGACGACTGTTCTGGTTTAGTGGTGCGAGTAGTCGCCTTAACGCCGGATGTCGCGGGTTCGCGGCCCCGCTCGGGGTAGGCATTAGTATTTGTGCAAATATTTGTTTTCGGGTTAGATGTATGTCCCTATGGGTTTCCCCACCGTGCCTCGGAGAGCACGTTAAGCCGTCGGTCCCGGTTTTTTTTTATAGACACCAGATAACTATCGTTACTCATGGCAGGGATATTATCCGCCAACCCGCAGTAGAGCAGCGTGGTGGATTAAGCTCTAACCCTTCTTCTAAATGGAGAAGAGGCCTTTGCCCAGCAGTGGGTCGTTTTCAGGCTGATTCAGTTCAGTTCAGTCAGTATATATAAAACAAATATGTTATCGTTTTGGGTTTCTGCTTGAAATACTTTTGATTATTTTTTACTAATTAGCAATAAAGTTTTTTCCCATTATGGATTGAAAATGATTTAGGACTTCATATAATTTATATGACCACTTTTCGCCGCCGACATTTTTGTTTCATAGCGATATAAATTAAGTGATAATTAAAATGTCAAGACGTCCTTCTCTTTTATATGGTATGGCGAGATCATTAGCAGTCCTTGGCAGAAAGTAATATTACATTTTGGCAGGAATTTGGTAATTGGATTTCGCTTTTTAATTCCACCGTCTAATCCTTTTCAATTATTTTTTACCAAAAAGCAATCATTCGAATATCAAGTCTGACAATATAATAACAAACTGACATAAAAATGATTGTGCCGTATGTAATATTGGAAACAAAATGTTGATAGCTCTGTCGCCGAATTGTCTACAAATATTTTTACTATGTTTGCGTACCTATTAATACAGAACTAGCATATTCTAAATTTAAATTCCGTTTCAATTATGACCTTTATCACTTAAACATAAAACAAAAATTCAATGAAATTATTTTTTAAATAAATATCTTTGTTGCTCACCGTATCTCGAATTACAATACACAAGGTACTGATATCACACCTATGATTGATAGTGTCCTCTTTTATCGCTGTCAATGACAGTTTCGAGTGGACTTTTGCTCGTTTTATCTGAATTTCGTAAATATAATCCGTTATTAAAATGTGTAAGCAGATATTCTGTTTTAGCTGTTTATCCGTTAACCCATTTTACAGTTTGAATGTTGAAATAATGTATTCCATATACGTAACAGTATTTGTTATAAATATATGATCTACCTTACATTTTTAGTAGAAAAAAACTAAATGTTTTATATTTTTTAATGGTCTCAACATCTTGAACTAAATCCGCGTCAGTAAATACAAAAATATACATACATCGTGCATTTTATTGCTGACTAATATCTTCAGTATAATACGTAAGAAGAGTCCGTATCACAGTAAAAAATTTAATACTTTTTTTTTTTAATATTGAGATAAAATTACTGAAAAAACAGATTTGTTGTATAGGCTTTTATTTTAATTTTAAACCTTCTTTATTTTTTCTTTTAGCAACAACAACCATCTGAAAATCTAATCTAATGCTACGTCTGATTTGTGCAACTCTGGTATTGACATAATCGTTCAAGGGTTCTATCAACTAGGTTATTTCGGAACCTACTGGACGCGGAATTAAAAAAAAAGTACAAGTTCTGATCGTCGAGCGTAATGGAACAGGAAACAGGAGTGGAACAAATGTTACTGAAAAAGATAAATTCAGCGGAAAGTCATTGTGTCGGATGCGTTTGTTACGTCGTTAGAGTTACGTCGGTAGGATACAAAAACTCCGAAACTCGATAGCCAGTTTCCCGCGGCGCTAATTGGCCATCCCTCAACGATTATGTTACTAATTGTAGGATGACAACATTATCTAAAAGTCTCAAAGTTTTAGTAAATACTTTCTGATAAATATTCAATATTCTGTTACAAGCTGTAATTTAATTGACTGTTTTCTGGTAAATATACAACATGCTGTTAGTAGCATATGATATGTTGAATAAAGTAATTAGGACAGTTTGATACATCTTTGTGATTTTTTTTTGTACAAAACTAGTTTGTATTTGAATACAAAAGGTGTGTATATGTTAAATTGTATATCAGTTTAGATGTGTAATCAGGAATTATAATAGGTGATTTTATTATAACTATTCATCAAATCACGTGCAATGATTACAGTCGATATCCGTGACTTAGGTACCACAAAATTTTTAAACTATGAGAAGGTCCTAATATAATTTTGTCAATGTGCAATTCATGATTTTAGTGAAGAATAATTTCTTGATGAGGTTCAATTTTGTTATAAAAACACATTTTAATTTTAAAAGGTTTCAGATAGTATTGTAGAAGTCCGTGACTTTTTATTAGATAACGATGTTATGATGACACAACTGCATAATCATCCATTCTGCCATTGCATAGTATAAATTCTTATCATGAACTATTTGCATTTACAGCTTGCAGTTTTTTTTGTGAAAAGTACCTAGTATTAAAGCCGGTTCAAACGTAATATACGCTTCTTTTTTAACATAACCTACACCTTTTTTAAGTCAGCAAAAAAAAATTAAAGATATTTCCAAAACAATATAAATTGTAACATAATATGAACATTTTACTTGTAACTTTAAAAATAATTATTTAATCCGTCGTATGAATAGTTTACTAAAAGTATGGCTACCCTATCGCACGACAGATCGCGAGCGCAGTCAATTTAGTGAGTTTTATTAACATATTTTATCGGTTAATTAATATGGGTTCATTTAACGTTGGCTCATCCGTCTGAGATACGAAATGTATCTATATTATACGAATGATAAACGGAAGACAATTTGAATATCGTATACATTATTTTGTTCGTTATAATGAAATTAAATCAAGGCATGTGAAATCATATGCATAAAGTATTACAAAATAATCTACAAGATAATACATACTTAAACTGTCTTGAATAATAAATAAAATTTGTATAAAAAATAACAATTGAAAAAGATTCCGAAACGATTTAAGATAACTTTTCGAAATATTTTTCACGTTTCCATGTATTTATAAACTTTTAATTGTAATTATAATAAATTTCGTTAGTCACCAAGTGAGATAAGTACGTTCGAAGTTAATTTAATATGTATGTAATTTTTACTTAAAATTATTTTCGTTTTATTCGAAGCGTTTATTTTTTCCTTGTAGAATCTCAAATTGTACCTTAATATCTCATTATAACGTCTTAATGAGACCAAAAACTAAGGGGTAATTAGTCACAAGTCTGAAAGCGTTTCGCTGTCGATGGTTGCTTTTTTTTGTACCCTATACTGGCGGCGCGTGTTCCTTTGAAACATTTTAATTACTATTTGCCCAAATAAATGCCGAAGCTCTCGTCGCGGTACTGCGACGTGGGTGCAGAAATTCCGGAAAATAAAACTTTAAAACATATTTGATAATAGTACCTAATTTAAGCGCTGGAACACTTTTGCAATATTAATTTTTTTTAACCATATTTAATTTATTTCCACGAAAAAAAATTAATTTCTTTCTTTCTTTAGACAAACTTGTTTTCAATTAAGCGTATGTAGTATTCAGTTATTTTTATAAAATGTGTGAAATATATGAAATATCATTGCTTTCAAACTTTAATACATAAGTATATAAAGTACTCGTTTATTTATTATCAATGTATTTATTCGTTATTTCTAGTAAGATGATTAACCATACTTAAGGTTTTTTTCTATAATTTTTGACACTATAATATTCGTTATTTATGTATATTATGTAGTAGAAATTATTACATAATGATGAAAGTCCAAAAGTACCGCACACCATCTTTTTCCTTGTTAGAGCTACACTCGGGTCCGGAATCCAACAGAACATAAAACTATTTCAAAGGAAACAGCACGTGTGGCAAAGCCAATTATAATAATGGATATTATTTTACGGCGACGAAATATCCAGACGTTTCCTATACAGAAATAAAACTCTCAAAACGTGATATATATAGGTAGGTGTGTAAAAAGGAAAGTTGGAATGTGTTTTTGATTTATTGCTGGTTTGTTTTGATCTTGTTCATTATCTGGGAATCTGAACGTGTCTTGACAATATACTAATTGACTTTATTATTATTGTTGTATCCTAATGAAGCTTTTCTATTCCACTTTAGGTACTACATTACTCCATTGCTCTTTTCTTATTACAGAGAGAGAGATTAAGAAATGAATTCGACCACGCTGTGTTTAGCTTGAAGGATATTCTTGTCCAAGATTTCTCTCAAAATTACATTATGTCAACCAAATTCCACATTTTTCAACAGTTACTGTAACTAATGACTTTGCACGAGCGCTGATTTTTTTCATTTTGACTGTTTAAATCAAAAATAAAAAGCACATTTACAAGTTAAATCATTATCAATGACTAGTTTTTACTCTTTAATACGCTTCAATGTTATTAATATTTCATTGGTATTTTCTTCTAACCGATATACTGCTAAAGGAATGTTCGGTCGATCTAATTTTGCTTCAACATCGTACAGGTTATCACCCCTGTTGAATTAGCCAGTACGTTCATGTCTCACCTCCCAGACACAGTCTCGACGTGAAACGCCTCTCATTTTAAACCTTCTGGTACGAGTATATATTTTACAAAACACCAAACCTTCGAACAATTTTTTTTTCTTTATTTTTCTCAGACGAATTTTGAATTTCTATTTATTCGGACCTATATATATAATAAACGTGTTTTATATTTAAATGTTAAACCGGTATGTTGATAATAAAATAAATTAACGAAGTGCATAAGGTGTTAGCTACGAATGTTTAATATAGAATATTTGTATTCAAGCAGCGCTGAAGGTGCAAATATCGAGGCAGCGACGATATTCAAATGACATTATAATTTAAATAAGTCTTAATAACGCTGCTATTCTTAAGTCATCTATTGTTAAAATCCAAAACCATTTTTTGGGACAATGTTTCATTAGAAGCTAAATTAAAACATAAGAAGGTGGAATAACAATGATAATAAGGCTGAACTTATGCATATCAAATCATAACTTATATATTATATATAACAAATTAATATAGATTCGATAGAAAATCGCAGCTAATGTCTATGAATTTTAAATCAAAATCAAAATCAAAAACAACTTTATTCAAATAGGCCCCACGAGCACTTTCGAATCGTCATTTTACAAAATTAATATTGTAGTGATTATTACTATTTTTTGTAAAAGTAAAGCTACCACCGATTCGGAATGTAGATTCTGCAGAGAAGCATCGGCAAGAAACTTCGCAGTTACTCTTTTGAAAATAATAAAAAAACTAAGTTTAGGTGTATGTTTATAAATTTTAGTACCTCCTTTTCTGTTCGCTCGTTACTACAATATTTTCTGTAAAAATTAGATTACGTCTCAGCGGGCGTTTAGCTTAAGAATGAGCTTATATCGAATTTGGGATCACAAATCTTCGTGAAAGATACCATGTTTATTAAATTTGTTTAAAGTATAGACAACATTTCGATTTTCAAGTTGGTGAGATCAATTTCCAAGTTTTCAGTTTTATATTGCCTGCTGCTGGGAAAATATTTCCTCTCCTATGAAAGTAGAAGGTTTGGAACTAAATCTGTCACATTCCTGTAAGTCTTGTTAATTTCTTCATGATGTTTACGAGATTAATTTCCAAGGCGAATTTAGCGCGTGAATAATCAGCCATCAGCATGCCAGCCCCGGATTCGAACCCGTAATCATCTAGTTTCGATCAATCTATATCTGTGTTCTATCCAATGGTCGATCTCGGCTCTATACACGGTTAATTATAGCAATTTATCTCTTATCACGTGAGAGAGGATTCCACTTAGGAAAACATTATTTTATCATTTCGAACTTGTATCATAATAATATTGTATTTAAACTTTCAATCTTTCCTTATAAAAGACGATAAAATAAACTGTTCTTGTTTATTGAAGTTTCTCTGTACAAGAGGCTATTGTATATGTATATATATATATATATATATATATATATATATATATATATATATATATATATATAGGTATTCTTTGAAACAGAATACAATAAAAAGGTCGCAAGAGGATAAGAGCACGCTTTATTAGCTAAAATCTTGATATAATAACATACAATAACAAATCAAAACCGCTAATACAAAATCGACTTTCTCCTAGTTAGTCATGAACGTATTACGTTAGGTAGGTAGGTATATGACGACGACCGACGACCGTTCTGGTGTAATGGTGCGAGTAGTCTCTTAAACGCCAACGGTCGCGGGTTTAATTCCCGCTTGGGACAGATATTTGTATTTATAGAAATATTTGGTTGTTATCATAGACACCTGATAACGATCGTTACTTATGGTAGGGAAATTATCCGCCAACCGGCAGTGGAGCAGCGTGGTGGATTACGCTCCAACTCTTCTTCTATATGGAGGCCTTCGCTCAGCAGTGGGTTGTTTACAGACTGATACAGTACAGTACAGTACGTTGGGTATAGGATATATATTATTTACTATGTACAGAAATGTTTCGTTTGTATTGCCGTAGTTAATGTTGATACTCCTATCATATACTGGCGCATGTGGCGAGAAGGTCAGCGAGCATCTGTTAACACAACTACCATAACTGATTACGTTCACACGTTCAATATCTTGTTCACGCCGCTTAAGATAGCGGAAACATTCGACGTTTTCAATTATTAAATGAAATTTAATTTAATTAGTAATTGATGACATACGACTCACTTTCTACAAATTAATCAATTATTATTTGTCTAATTGATTTCAACTGTGTCAAGAGAGTAACAATTTATTATTTGGCATTGTGTGTAAATAATATTGTGGAATATTTAATTAATGATGTTTTGTAATATAAATGAATTCAATGGTTATGTACTTACTGTTGTGAAGGAACATAGACGGACAGCGTGTAGTCGTAAGTGAACGATAAGCAAATTATGATTATTTTAACTGAATATACAAGCCTTTGCGGGCATATCATAATATGAGCAAAGATGATGCAATTCATCGAATATTTCCCTGCAAATATTTTATTTTTAATACCTTCTAATCATCTACATAACAAATGTTACAAAAAAACCCTTTCTCTTACAATACAATTTTGGCCTTTTGTTTAAAGTTTCAATTTAATAGTGATGACAATTGTTGCTTCGAAATACGAGTAAAAGATTTACTATAAGAATTGTCGTATAATTTACATCCAGTAAGTATATTAAAGATAACAGTCTGTAGATATTTTAGATTCTTGAATGAATGAATGAATGAATGAATGAAACACATTTATTTAGGACATTACACAAAATCACTGACAACAACAATAATTCTTAAAATAATATTAAAAAAATTAAACCAATATTTCGAAATATATCTTTTATGTATGATATATCTGAGCTTAAATCAAATACTACTGAATCTATTTAAATAACTCCCTTAGATACTTTTACAAAAGAACGTAACCCAGTATCATAAACGTCAACGTACATAAGTATCACTGCCAGATTTTTTTTTATTTATTTATTTATTTATTTATTAATACATTAAAATATATATACATGCAGTGCCTCATAAACAAAAGTTAGTTTTACTGTGCACTGTAGTTAAACTATACCTAAGTTATATCTATATTATATTATATCTACCATCTAGTTGTTAAACATTTTAACATTAAAAGTCCAACACGTTCTCCATACACATAAAAAGCTGTTACATTCGCTCACACGTTCAAACACATTCACTAATGAATTTTTAACCAAATGTTAGAAGAACAACCCATTTCAATGTGTTAGGCATAGTAATCAGGTAACAGAAATTTATTATGTTAATTCGTATTATAGTACGAAGCCAAGGGATTTTCAATTAAAAACGTACCACATCAAAGATGTCGCATGATACGTAAGTTTACAATCGCGGAAGATTTTATGCGATCAAAGAGTTTGACAGGTAGAGTCGCGAATAGATCGCTTAGTACATGCGCGGTCGACGGCTCAACTTGACCGAAGGTGCTGCGGATGTTACAGGAGTCGTAAAATCTGCTAATTAATTCTTTACATACATCTTCATTCTACGGATGTCACGATTCTGCTTCCGAGGTGGCCGCGGATTAAAATCACTCTGTGTTCTTAGCCTTACTTAGAGAACAAAACATCGCCTTCAATATAAAGGTAACTTTTACTGCTTACGAGACATCCCAACACGACATAAATGTGTGTCGATGTCTTTAAGTGACGTGGATCACATGGAAAACACCTAATCTCACTATAGTTTGTAAATAATTTACTTATACCCTCTAAATAATGCTCTTAGCATTACCTAAGCAATTTGTGCATTTTATATGTGCAAAAAGATAGATTGATCACGTAAAATTATATAAATTATATATATAAGGAATAAAGTTTTATTAAATAGAGAGAGAGAGAGAGAGTGAGAGAATGAGTGAATTTGGTAAGATTATGTTTATAGTGTCTGAAAACACTGCAAATATATGTTTTTGACGTGATAACGTCTAGTAAATTGATGAAGGGGTGCCCGTTCGAAGAAGATGACGTCATCATTGTCACAATTAGTGAGCGAGAGCGCGGAACAAGCGGTAGAGAGGTACGATCGGCTCGGCCTAAGCGTTCGGCTCACGACGGCGGTCTCGGCCTAACTTACGACGCGTCCGAGTAGAAATGACAGCGGCAAATGGCGGGAAATTGTTTTGTCAATATTGAAGTAATGTCAAATAGTAAAAAGTTGATAATATAATGTAATGTAATAATATAAGTTAATAATATATAAGTAAATAAATGTAAGTTAATAATATAAAAGTTAATAATAAAAGTTAATAAAATCATAAAATGGTTACCATAGTTTATTACAACAACAATTGCAGCAAAAAAGGTAATTAATTCTTACATTTTAAGAATCCGATTAGCGATATAATCTCATATATTTGTTCTTTGATTATAAAATACGTAGCATCGGTGGGCGAGTGCAGTAATATTAGGTAATATTACAATTTTGACTTATAAGTTATTAGAACTCATATAATTACGATCGTATAAAAAGTAAACTGTTTTTATTTAGTATATTTTTACAATTTTCATAAGTGGTTAATGATAATCTAATTTGTTTTGCTAACTTTAAGTTATTAAACTTAGCTTCTTTATTAAACTTGATTATTTCTTGTATTACATATCAAAGTATTTAACTTTATTTCGCTTTTATATTAAATACAATTAATTACCTGTAGCTTATATATATATATATATATATATATATATATATATATATATATATATATATATATATATATATATATATATATTATACAAAATAATGATAATTCAGTGATAATAATTCACTTCCATTCATGTTTTCTTACGACGTTATCACGTAAAAATTATCGTCCGTAATCCGACTTTACAGACAACCAATTTTTTTTTAATAATTATGGTTTAGTTTCATTTCTTTGTTCCACATAGACAGGCTGTAAAAGACTCGCTATGATACGTCCTTTTCAAGTACCGATAGTCAACGTACTTCAACGCGGAGAACAAGTTACGAAAAAAATAGAGTCTAATTTGGCGTTTCTTTAAAAACCTAAACTGAATTACCAACTTCTTGTTTAACTTTACAATAATACAGTTCGCATATAAACTTTCATCTAGTATTCATGTAAAATTTATCCTGTTACGAGAGTTTTCAGAAATCCCCAGGTACACTAGATATTTAAATTCCCTGGTAAAATGTATTGCTTCTACATATGTATTGCGTGTATTTCTTCTAAGTCGGTACGTGTTTCGTAAAACGGTCGTGGTCATCATATGTTCTGGCACGTTGTAGAACACGTCGCCACTCCTTTCTGATGGCTGCTTTCCTCGCGCATTCGTGGACGGGAGCGTCCACAGCAACCTTAATTTCATTTTATCCAGCACATGGGTGAATTACCAAGCGGTCTTGTGCCTTCAACTTTGTCCTGCACTACAAGCCTCTCTATAGACGATTATCCACGCCATGAGACATGGCCGAAAAAAGTCAATTGATGTAACGATTTTAAAGCTTTTTATTTAAGAAGGTCTAAAATATAAATAATTTAATAATGAAAATATAACTTTTTAACATTTTATCTTCTAACGGTACCTTTACTTTCACCACGATGGATCACTAAAAGGATGAAACTCGTATGTATTTACCTGAAAATAAAAATAAAAAAATTAAATAGCTATCTACTATATCATTGACTGACTCAAGTAGTCGTAGAAGTATGTAATTCTAGAAGTCGATTTTATTTGACATAGAGACTCGCTAAGAAAGGATTTTTCAAAATTCGGCTCATAAGAGGTTATATAAGATAATTTCGGGAATAAAAAAAAATTAATTTACTTTGATACTTAGTACAAATTTTAATAAAAAATATTAAATGTAATATATAAAAATATTAATCACCTTTAAATTAAGTGATATTTCAAAAATTTCTAAAACTCATATTTTAAGTTTGTAAAATAGGAGATAAAAGTTAGTTTATTATTAGAAATTACACTCTTACGAAGTCAAATTGTTTAGCTACTAAAAATGTATTCAAAATTGGCAAAATATATTTGACAGCGGTGGGATTCGAACCCACGCCCTTTCGGACTGGTGCCTAAAACCAGCGCCTTAGACCACTCGGCCACGCTGCCTACATCACATTAGTTGAATTTTGTGCCAACATTCTAGCTGAGCTAGTCTTCCTATACTACTAAAGTACTAAAAGAATTAAACCCAAAATATTGTCTACATCACTTTCTGTACCTACCAGTACTATGATTAAGTATTATATATATAGTCTTATTGAAAAATGCTACAAATTAAATAGCATTGTAAAAAGTTTACCACAGTAACTATATAACCCAGTAAATATCTATTTTAAAGTATAATAATAATTTCTTATATGAAATAAATAATTAATAATAATCATAATATATATGATATGAAAATATAATATAATTAAAAACAAATATTAATTATATTTATTTTGTGTTATTTGATATATTTATGCACCACCCTCCATTTTACTCCGGCTATGTTTCAATTCCTCACAACGTAAGGTTGTCTGGAAGAGATTGCTTATTAGCAATAAGACCGCCTTATTGTGCAATAATATTTAAGCATATATCTCTGTAATTTTGTTTCAACAGTGGTGTACAATAAAGAATTATAAAATAAAATAAAATAAAAAATATTTTTGCTTCACGTATATTTATAATATAGTATTTACATATAAGTATTTTAATGTAGTTATATTAAAAAAATATTAAATTTATTATTATTGTATATTATGTTATTAATATATACAAAGTTAAAAAACTAACTTATAAACGATATATAAAAATTATCATAAAGGTGAATTTTTGCTATTTGAGTAAATAGAACAAAATGGTTTTCCCTAGTGCGTCGGTCCCGGTTGTTATCATTAAAAACTTTATAACGATCATTATTTTTGGTACAAAAATATCTGCTCTATATAATAAAAGAGAAGAACTCTATATATAAGAAGGGTCTAAAATTCAATCGGCCCACAGACAGTCTGTAGTCTGCGAGAGCTGCAAAACATCCTATTGAATGGCAGAAAAAAAAGGTCCTACTTTATGGGGATGCACTTCATACACAACGATCACCTATAATGGGCGATAATCTGCACTGAGTCGTGCAATCATTATAAATTTATATCCGATAATGACTTGGTAAGACATGATATGAGAAATATTTTTATACGCATCATAAGCATAACTACTTTGATGTTGTATACATGTACGTATAAATTGGCACACATATGTGTCTATACACATTAGAGCTATCTCTAATTAATACCGGTGTGTGTTCATTATCAACTAATAAAAAAAAATATAAAATATTATAGTCTAGTTTTATTTTTAGACAGAATGACTGGTCAATTATTATCAATATTTAAGGAGAATACTTGGTACATTATTCTCATTCGAATTATCAAAAAACATAACATAAATATTAACAAATTTCTAAGTAGTTACCCAACAGTTATCTAATTATTTACGCGTCATGTGGACACCCTAGCAGCTAGCTGCTTTGTCGACACAAAACAGGTATGTAGGTAGGTACATTTAGTTATCGCGTGGTAGTTTACCTACGTCCAAACGCCGCCACCGAAAATACCATGATATTTTACTCGTTTAAGCAACAAATTTGTTGACTAGGTAAATGATGTGAACTTTGGACAAAAATTAATATGAACTGTTTACCTATCTCGGTATTTCCGGCTATTTAAAAATGGAATCATACTTATTTACTGGCAAGCGGCCCAGTACAACATCACGCATCATGGAAATGTGTCAACACTTCATTTATTTAAATTGAAATTTTTGGAAATTTGGTCAAAAATAAGTACCTATCTTTTTACATAATTCGAATGAGAATCATGTACCGAGTATTCTCCTTATATATTGATAGTAATTCACCAGTCACCCGTATATTAATGTATAGATTTTACCGACTGTGATTAGTTATATGTACCAAATGAATAAAGAAATAAATAAAAATTATTTTATGATATTAACTGATATTTCTTTTCTTTTTAATATTTTTATGAGAAAAAGACATTATTTGTTAATTAATAATTATCCTACATATACATATAACAAAGCCGCACGTGAAGTAGTCTCAAACAACGCAAAGACATTCTCGAGTACAACTATTAATCGTATAACAAACAGTAAATAAATACATTTATAAATAATTCAATTAAATTAGAAAACATCATCCAACGTACGTATAAGATTTATTAAGGAGATTTGACAAAACAATTCAGTGGGCTGATCAAAACATTTCATGGCCGAGATCACTGATTAATCATTGAGGCATTTGTTAAAGGAAAATAAAATAAATTAGGAATAATTGCCATGCTATCAATACCTACCCTGATGAAAAATTCCATTAATTTACTATCTCAATTAATTAACTATCTATTTGTCTTTGTGCTGTATTATAACTGTATCAACCAGTGAACAACCCACTGCTGAGCGAAGGCCTCTTCTCCATATAGAAGAAGGGTTGGAGCTTAATCCACCGCGCTGCTCCACTGCAGGTTGGCGGATAATTTCCCTAACATGAGTATAGATCGTTATCAGGCGTCTATGATAACAATCGGGAGTGACGGATCTACGTGCTCTCCGAGTCACGGTGAGGAAACCCATAAGGACATACACCCAGACCGGAAACAAATATTTGTAAAAATACAAATATCTGTCGCGAGCAGGAATCGAATCCGCGACCGCCGGCGCGCGGCTTTAGGCGACTACTCGCACCACAACACCAGAACGGTCGTCGATTTGTCTTTATCATTTTATTATTTAAAATTAATTGTATAATTCGTGAATTGAAAAACGCCATGGATCACATCATGGTTTATTTGTTAACTATGTGTAACTAAAACTAATCTTCCGTACTCAAAATAAAACATATCTCTATTTATTTACTGTATTTTTAGATTAAATGTAAAATATATTTAATTTTAAATAGTAAAATATTTAAAAATAAAATAGTGATTATTATACTATAATTTCTACTAATGGTATTGTAAACATCATAGGTCGCTTACGGCTTATCTCAGTGGCTGTTATGGTGGTATATATTCCCATATCTAAGAGATGTAATTGGTACAGACTATAGCAACTGGGCGTGATAGCCGTGGGCTGGAGGTTTAAGACAGTTGTGTTGTAAGGATTACATGATTTTCTAAATCAAAATATTTACGTATACATACGTCTTTATCGTTTTATAAAAATAATATTCGATTTATACGATGTAAGGTTTTCAGAAGTCAGTATATCATCACATCATCATACTTTTTTTAAGTAACAAAAATGATGAATAGATTATATTAAAAGTAAGAAAAGTTTACTATTAAAATGGTTTAAATCTCAAAACACTTTTATAAAATTAATCTTTCAAACATAAGTTAAATCGTAACGAAGATTTGCGGCCGACCCTACAGCTACGTATACTCCGTAAAAGTTAATTTATAGCTCAATAAATATGCAATAATCATAAAAATTTTAATGTGCATATGTCTTAAAACTAAAATTTTTAAAAGAGATCGATAAATGTACAGTCGAGACTCAAGGTCCGAAATTTAAAAACGGAATTTGTATTGACAACCGTGAAACCATATCTCATCGCCAAATGTCAATCACCGAAGATGTTAAAAGAAATTTAATTATGTTGACGACGGGTTCGAGCAGTGGCCGTAGCCCAAAACAACTGACTGTAGCTCTAACGGTCGTGGTTTCAATCATAGCTCATAACAAATGTTTGTATACGACACACAGACGACAGACAGAGACATTTATGTTCCTGCTGTGCTTCGCAACCCCTAACACAGGATTTTAATCCGACTGGGGAGCCGTTGAGTGTGGCGTTTATTTTATTGATGATCATTTTGGTAGCTGTTCATGGGCGTAGCGAAGTACGTGCAGGGGGGGGGGGGACGAGGACGACGACAGCTGTCTCCTTCTAGAAAAGCAAAAAAAGCCTCGGTCACTGATAAAAAAGATTTTTCCATCTTTTCTTACTCTAAGCAATGTCACTAATAACGATAAGTGAAACGAATAAAATATCACCTCTACTACTAATGTGAGATACTCATATAATATGTTAAAAACCACGATTAAAACAATACAGTCTACGATTTACTTTATCTGCCCCAATAGAAAATTCTGATTACGCCCTTGTAGCTCAAGATTGAGATGATACACATATTGAGTAAAATAAAAATATGTAAGTAGTCGAAGATGTAAGTTAATAATACAAACATATTTTGTTTTTTGATTATATTTATATAGTTTGAAACATCGAAAATTTTTTTAATTATCCGAATAACATAATTCAATTGAATTTTCACGGACCAATTTATTTGAAAATAAAGGTTTCAATTCAATAATATTAATTAAGAATCATTTGAAAAGTGGAAAAGCTAACTAGACCAAGCGGAAACATTTGATGGAAAAACACTAAATGGATTTTAAAAAGAGTAATTACTCTCGCGATAGCGTTTTTTTTTTTAAATTATTTATTTTCAATAGAAATAGTATTCTGAACTGGTAGTAACGTCTATTAGTTTAAGTGAAAATTTATTTTTTGAATTGGAATTATGGGTAACTATGACACAACGGTCTTGTTATATTTCTGATTAAGTCTTATACAAAAAAAAAAAAAAAAATCCGATCACGATGTTTTCATTTACCATCGAGTATTAGACAAATTTCAAAGAATTGAAATATTTGAAAACTCAGCGGCATCAGCTCGGATTTGAACCCAAGGTATCAATAATATTGTGCTAAATCGTAATGACACGTACATTGTCATTATTCATAAAAGTGCATAGGCAAATTATTAGAAGATTGATTCTACTCAAATTATGGAGAAGAATTCGAATTTAAACAACCACTCTGAGGGCAGACTGGTGGTTTACACTGGAATTCTTCTTTGTAGAGTAGATATAGCCGTAGTGCAGAGTTATGGCTGTACATTTATAAGAATTTATCTTGAGACATGATCTTACGATGTTACTACACCAACTGTTTACTTCACCCCTGAGGACTAGATGAATTTAAAGGAAATTCAGTATTAGGAGTCTCAGCGGTGTTAGCCTGTAATTGAATTCTAAGCCGATTTCAATCCACATTTTCTATCAACTTAGCAATCGTATTTCGAAAACTGCAATAAAATTTATTTAAAATTAAACACTTTGGGTGCTAACCGGACTTAAGAGTCCGCACGCCCGTCAGTCTGTGTGTTATATAGCTGTATCCTTAAAATACTATAGACATTGCTTTTAAAGTTTTCACAGAGAGCATATTACTATAGTCAGCAAAAAACAGCAAACAATTTTTTTTTGCGTAGTCGTTACAGCAATTGGCGCTGTTGTGCTAGCGGTCGTAGGTTCGAACCCTACTCATTACAGGTGCTTGCATAGGCCATACAGTTGTTTGAAGTAATCTAGGCGTTAGATTTCCGTTTATTGTGAGGTGATTTATTTATATTTCCAGTATGCGAATTTAACTTGTTTTATATGTTTAGTTAAAAATGCTTTTTATATATATAAATAAACGTTTAATATCATTTTTCACATAAATGTATTTACTAAACTATAAAGAACTAACTTATTAAATTATTTAAGTGACGCTAATAATTTACTGTAATAAATTTATTTCAATGTCTGTCCATCGCTGATTCGTCCGTAAATAAATAAATTGAATTGATGAATTCAACTCGATTCATTTTTTTACTTTTCGTTTAAAATAATTGGAACCGGTTCAGAGTTATTCGATAACCTAACGATATCGGAATTTATACTGCCTGAAATATTAAATAAAATATTTTAAAAGATGAATGACGATGAATTCCGAACACAAAGTAATGAACTGGTCATGTCTGTCTGTAAATTTCTAGACATGCCAATATTGTTGAATGACGGTATAATTTTTTTTAAATATTTTATAGCCCAAGCATACTATTCGGAACAAGATTAATTATTATTTACAAAGGGAAGTTCCTCATTCTTTCAGACTGCTGATGTTACCAATAAATAATTAGTCGTTGATATTGTTTACTTTTTTGTAAACTTTTAAAATCTATTTTTTTTAATATCTCATAGTTTTTGTAATAAGACTTAGCTTTGAAATTATAGAGACAAGCACTTTTACTCCGACTAGTTTTACATAATCAATTAACTATCATATCTATATCTTAAAAAATATGTATTACGAATATAGTTTATCTACCCGTGCCTTGAAGAGTACGTCGAGTCGGTCCCGGTTGTTATTATAGACATATGATAGCAATCATAACTCTTGGTAGAGAAATCATACGCCAACCCGCAGTGGAACAGCGTGGTGGAATAAGCTCAAACCCTTCTACTATATGGAGGAGAGGCTTTTGCCCAGCAGTGAGACGTTTACAAGCTGATTCAGTTCAGTTTATCTTAATTTGAAAGATGATATGTAAAAAGTATATTTTTAAAAGGCTTACTACTTTTTACTTATACTTAAAAACAAACAGAATTACATTATATTTTTTTTCAGTCTCTGAATACTTAACTGAAAATATGTCCTGTATTGATAAACATTCTACTGCTGTGCAAAGGCCTTTTCTTCTAAGGAATCTTAATTCTTTATTAAGTTTTTTTTTTATCCAGAAAATTCAATGTTATATTCATAATTTTTTTTTAAATAAAGATTAACATTTTTATATATTCAAACCAACTCTTTACATAACATTGACAATACGAAATTATTTGAGTAAATTTCATACGTAAACATGCTTATCGTACACAAAAAAAAAAAAAAAACCCGACTGCGTAAAATACTCTTATTATAAACTAAAAAGAACAAAACAATTTACTAGCTTTCATTTGATACCCATATTGCTACAGTAAGAAAAAAAAATCAACTCCTCCCCCTCATTCCGCCATTTGCGGGCGCCGTTTTGAAAATTTATATAGCCTATGTCACTACTACAATTTAGACAAATCCAACGACACCTCATATGTCAAAAACCGTCCAGCCGTTAGGGCCAAAGAAATGGACATACATACATACATACACTCGAAAAACATAACCCTCCTTCTGTCGCAGTCGAGTAAATACTGCTTCACGCGTGGACGGTAAATACGAACCGTCATTAACAGTGGCTATAGAAGAGATCGGCAAAAAATATTTAGCACATAAGGGTCGGAATTAGCTGCGGGGGTGGACTTCTGTGGCTTGTTCGTATTCCTCGTAAAAAATACTCCGGACGCCCGCTGTGCACATTAAACAAACGCCACGAATTTGCAATGATAATGAATATTTGTGCTATCCCTGACATTTCTACTGGTTTATCTTCTGTTTTTTACTGTTGTTTGTGTTAAACTGTTTATAATAATTAAATAATGTAAAAATTAAACGTAAAAAATGGCGCCAATACTTGATAAAAATATTATTGTATTAGTTTCTTTGTTTTGAACAATATTTCTTGTCTCATTTTGTTGATTAATGTAGTTCGATCGTGATTTTCGATTTTGTATAAAACATATTTCGGGATAAAGTAGTCTATGTCAAAACTGATCTACAAATATGCACATAACAAGTTGGATTCGAGCCATTGCCAACAATTCATTTTAAGTAAAAGAGCTTAAACATATTCATCTATTCAGCTTTGATTGACATACATGAGATGATTTAATATAAACTTTTCGGAAAAAAAAAAACTTTTTATAGTAGTCCCTTAGATTAGTTCTTTATACCAAACCAAAAAAAAAATTAAATTTATTATATTAATATGGTTTACAAAGATTTAGCCAATAAACTGGCAACTTATTATTAAAAAAAATGTATTTTTCTTTACAATAAACATAACATATTAAAGCAAGTATTGTTTATACCCGCATCACAAATTACATCAGACAATAATTTTATACAAAATTAACTTTTAACTCAGCGACATAAAGTACAAATTAGATAGGTCATATTATTTTCGTGATAGGACAGTGTAGTGTGATTAAAATAATGTGCCGAATTGGGAGCGCCTGTTAGGGGAGCCTCGCCTGAATATCCCTTTGAGGTAATTACACTTCTTTTTAAAAGCTACGCCATAAATAAACTTTTCGGAACGGGAACGGTTTCGTTTGTTTGTCGAAATTTTTAATGTCTCTTTGATACTCAAACCCTATATCACAGAAGTTGCACGATCCACATTTGAATTACTGAACTTTGTATGCCGTATTTTCATATGCTGAATTGACTTAATTCCTGTTTGTTTTAATGTGTTTATACAGAGATAATAAAACGGGACACTATTTTGGCTTACCTACTGTAAGAATGTGTATGAATATTTCTGCCATCTTTTGGTAAGGGTAATTAGAACTCGGATTTTATTACCGTGACCAAATTTAAATGTCACAATAATTTTCTACCAATCAATAAATCAATGCTACCAATACAATAAATTATTCTTCCGCATAAAATTGACGACAATATTTCTCCATTTTTATGGAAAATTCGTCCTTGGCTGAAAGTTGGAATGCTTGGGGCAGATATTTGTACTTATGCAAATATTTGTTTTCGGGCTGGGTGTATATCCTTGTGGATTTCCCCACCGTACCTCGGAGAGCACGTAAAGCCGTCGGTCCCGGTTGTTATCATGGACACCTGATAATGATCGTTACTCATGGTAGGGATATTATCCGCTAACCCGCAGTGGAGCAGCGTGGTGGATTAAGCTCCAACCCTTCTTCTACATATATGGAGAAGAGGCCTTCACTCAGCAGTGGGTTGTTTACAGCCTGATACAGTACAGTACAGTTTTTATTTATTCTCAAAATTAAGAAAAATCCAATGTTTCTAGAAAACAAATTGCCGTTATCTGCTTTTCGATTATCCCCGTACTATTCCAACAAAAGCTCTGTATATTAGAAATGGAACAAAGAGAACATTTATTTACTAGATAAAAATATATTTTCCATGATTACTTTTAAATTATCAAATATTTCGCGGGCAAACCTGTTAACACAGTGCAGTTTACGGTATACTTGTAGGACACCGTTTACAAACAAAAGCCGTGTGGCCGCTGACGTGCTAACCGTTCAAAATGTTCCACAAACAAAGCTTAACGACCGATCAGTTATGATTTGCATCTGCCGTGAACGGTTGCCGTATCTCAAATCGCTGCATCGCTGTAAGCTGATCTATAGTTAGTCTGTTCGATTTATTACAGCTCTATGTAGCGCTTAAAGATCGGTAGCCATCTTTAATCGTGATCGATAGCCGTCGCTTGCGGTCGTGACCCTGAATAATGTCATTGGGTTATGCACTACCGTCCTAAACAAATCTTTATGGATATGCAAATTTGTAAGTGATGGTTTTAAAAATAATTACTTTTTTAATTTAAAAAATGAATCTTTTGTATACAAAATACATTTGCATCTACGGTTAACTTGAACAGATGTTTGGTTTTATAAAGGTTAATAAACTATAAATAGATTAAGTGAAATAAATTACAATTTAACAATGAAATAGCAGTCTTAGCATATGCGAAGCTAGATAAGTAGTGTATTATAATTAACAATGCAAACAAACATATAAACCTACTAAATTTTAACTCATAATTTCATTCGCATGTTGGTCAAGAAACACCATTTATAGTGTAGAAAATAACATGTGATTTTCATGGTTAACAGGAAACGTTTTTGTCTTCAAGTTAAACGGTCACGTTCCATCAGTAAATAGTTAATACCTCAGTAAGGTATGTTTCACAGTATTTCCTTCGAGTCGAAGAATTTAATAAGAAGTTCATTAGAGAGTATACGTTGATCTCGCACGTTTCAAATATAGTGCCAGTAAAAACAACTCGTCCGAGTAAGTAACGAGCTTAATACTGATGTTGCTATGGCCTTTGGTCGGATCTTACCCCGAATTTATTCTCATAATTAAATCGCTGACAATAGAATATTTGACATAACTATACAAATTTTCATACTTATTTACGAAAAGAAAATTCAAGAGGATCGTAGTCTAGGCTTCTTTGAGACGCAAAATAGTATTATTCATTTCTTGTCTTTTGTTCTTCGGAAAATAGAAGAGATTCAAGTAATATCGTAAGATTGGCCTTTGTGACCAGAAATAACAGATCTTTTAATATCAAATTCTTAAAGGTTTAAAACGTAGAGAAAGAACAATATCCAATATTGCAAACCCATTATCAAAATGATTATATTTAAAAATTTAAGTATTTATCGCAATAAAATGTCTATAATTGACCAGCAGGTAAATACAGTAGGTAATCAAGTCAAAGGCAGATAAAGCAAAAGGATATCTTTTTACAAAATCATTACTCTAAAATCACTCGCTATGCATAAAGCAGGAATTAAAATAAATTCAAATTATACTTTTATATGTTATTAAATATCAAAATAACTCACAGTGAAAAGTCGATAAGACTTTGCTTTACACACATTTCCTTCAGCTTACACACTGATATAGGAATATCACATATCATATCTTACTCTTTACTTTTGGTTGTTTTAGGTAACGGTAATAGCCTAAAGATTAAAAATTAAAAACAATTTAAAATAATAAGACTAGAAAAATAAAAGATCTCCGAAATTTCGGCTATTGGTATAACAAATTTAATTAAGCCATGATACGTATCAGAGCGAAAGAGTTCTGCTGGAAATTAACACACAGTATATATAATGTTAAATTACAGTTTCTGTTATCAGTGTAGTCAATCTTAATATTTAACACCTTAACCGATTAAAGAGTGAATGTAGGCGTATAGAGAAAACGTGTTTAGCAAACAACACTACAGAGTAATGAATATGCAGTGACAGAATAGTTAAATATGATTTAAATTATAACAAATGATAAAGATACTGATGTCGAAGATATCACTAATGATTTTAAATTTTTTGCTACAATACGAAGAATTATATATAATTTTTTTTAACGTGAAATAGACAAATTTTTGTTACAAAATACCTAACAATACTTCATAGTTAGCAAATTTTTTTAGGTTACCTACTGTATCTGTTTAAAAACAGTATACGTCTAAGTTCATAGTTTGTCTTCGGCTATAGTTACTTGAAAAAAAAGCGGATAATGTACACATAAAATATAAGTTACAGAATTATAGCGTCAGTGTCAGTTTCATAGTTTTCGAGGTCATCCTAGGATCTGTTGTAAAATTGTACAGTGCGATAAGCATTATAATAAAATACATAAAATATATATTTTATGCAAAAAAAGGATATTGAACAATAAAAATGTAATAGGTAACATGGTAACAAACAATAGAACATCAAGAAATACACACAATACGTGGAGAAGTCACAACTGTCTATTCTAAATTAACAATGATATGATAATACCAGATGTTAGTTTACCTCCTGCATATTTCTGTGACCCTAACAACTAGAAAATACAAAATATTGCAGACATTATTGAAACCAAGTTGAATACAGAGCTTGATGTAGGTGTATCACTAACATATGGCTCGGCAAAAACAATATAGGCCAATGAAGACGAATCGCAGTGTAGGTAGATACTGCCGATACTGCAGGTCAATCTCATTAATCACTGGTAGGTTCGACCGCCCTGTGCGTAAAACTACACATGGTCTTGAAAAATAACAGACATTCACGCCATTATGACCAGTTTATTTTACTTTCATACTTTTTCACGATTTATATTTTAAAATGTAAAAATATGAGCTTACCTATACAAAAGTAATTTTTTTGTGACATTATTTAGATAAGACAGACTAATACTTTTTCTTACAGATCAAACTAAGCTTTTATCGCAAAACCACAAAATCCAAAATTTATTTATAATAGAGAGATACTTTTAGAGACATACGCAAACGTTAAAAAAAATTATATTGTATATATTCCTGTTATATTAATTTCCAATCATAATATCTACTATCAATATTGCGTCAGATTATTTCTATTTCTACATGCATAAAATTTTTAAGAACTTTGCATTATCTGGCAGTATGTCCCATAAATATTTGCGTCCGACATACTCGTGTGATTACTTCAACAAATCTTCCACAGATAAGGAAGTAAGGGTGTGATGGCTTCTGATATCTCTAATAGCGGTAATATATCATGCAGTCTTTTTGTTAATAGATTATATTTTGATTTAAAGTACAGTTAGGTTTTACCATACGAATTAATGCAATTTTTTTGGTTGTATCTTCTGATTATTTTTTTTTAAACAATTTTGAGTATATACACGTTTTCCACCGTAAAAAAATTTAGTTATTGTAAGAAGTACACAGAGTCACATGTAAGATAGATTTCAAGTGTTTTTCATATTAAATAAAGTTGAATACAATATATATATCAACATAACTTCTAATGTAGAAAAAAATAGAAAAAGACAGATGTCAATTCTATCTCGTAGCTAAAAAGCCAATAGATTTTTTCAAACAAGACAAAAAACATTTTTTCCAACCCACGAGAGATATATCCCGACAAGATAACATCATAGAACCGAATAACAAAATTAACGAACATAATCTATATCCATATTTAGAACACGTCTAGAAAACTCAAATTGAGATTGAAATGCGTCGTTGAAAAGCCAAACACGTAGCTTTTGTTATTTGAGAAGCCGAGCTGCAACTACTGTATATTTATCTATTTTGCATGTGGGTAAATAGTGTTATATAAACTCAGCTAACAGATCAGATACGACTTGGAAACGTACGGAGTACAGCTGCGCTCCAAATTGATTATTTACCCAGCTCCTAACGATATAATTTTGTTCTGGACGAAACACATAAAATACAACAAGGTGTATTCGTTATGGTTTCTGAAAAGCTGATACAGATTAACTTTTTTTAAAAACAATACAATTTATTTTGTATCTTACTAACTTTTGCTCATAGTTCTGCATTTCATACAACTTTAAGCCATGCGTTTTAATTCCAATTTATATCCCTTTCGGATTCAGTTTCGCCTGCATGAACATCGTTTGTCCATACGGTAGATTAAAACGATAACTCTTAGTCACATTTGTTTTTTTAAACTACATTAGCTTCATTTTATTGTATTTACAATGTGCTACCATCCGTGAGAGACAGTTGTTGCCGGAAATTAAGCCATCATTCTTTATATTGTAACAATAATTTATAAAGCACCATTTGGCATAGCATTGATGATTTGATTATATAAAAAAGTTAATTAATCGTATCTTTATTACGTTAAAAACAAATATTGTAATAATTGCTACACAAAAATCACAAATATTTGTATACCTGATGTTATCAATGATAAATCATCAAGTAAAGCGTGTCGACAGAATTATTTTCTCACAAACATTATAATTTATGGGGACCTGTGCACAAACACAGACGTATATCAAACGGCCCGGATCGATGTTCTCCAGTTTATCGGTACACGATCTACCTCTTCCCGAAGTTCCACAACGCTCGATAAGCCATGCAGCCCGTATAAATCATTTTTACAGCGAACCTTACCTTTCTTGTCTATGCGACAACCTTTCACAGCCCATGAATGGAGGTCTTTATGCTTCACCGGCAATGGATTGTTTAAATCGAACAAAAATGAACTTTAAGAAGGAAGCATAAAGTTGCTTTTCTATTTTTAACTATGTATTGAGATTTTCAAGCTCTCGCTTCGAAATGCTTAAGCATAACCTATAAATATTGTATGCGGTGCACACTTGTTTACACTCTTATCAATGAGTACCTTCTAGTTTATAATTGAAATCGTATTCGATAATTGGAATTTTTCTTTATTAACTAACAACAGAAATTTATCGATATTATTTTTAAATTCTAGTTAAAATGATGTGACCAACAGAGTAAAGATACTGTATCTTCTTTTGGTCTAATAGGATTCTCATGTTAACGTAAATTTTATCTGTATTATTTATACTAATTCTGTTTAGTGGGAGAATTCATTTTGATTATAGTTAAAATAATTTTCTGTATTTAATTGTAATTGTCTTGTAAATGACCTCTATTCTGTGGGTCTATCTATTCAAACTTAGCTTCGATTTGAACGTTAACTTCTACAAATATAAGGGCGATCAGCTTAAACAGTAAACACTGGTTTAGTTTCATCCAAGAGCTTCCGAGCGACACACTGTATATTTACTTAGGATACAACACCAATATTTACATAAACTCCATCACACGAAATTAAATTCTAATTGTAGCGCTGTTGGTTTCATATTCTATTGTTTTTTGTGAGGCGAGGCGCTCGTAGGCGCTCTATATGGAAGGGTTTATTGACCTTGGCTTTAAGCCAGTTTCGGGAACAAGCGAATTAGGCGGTTTCAAAATAATCCCGCTTACGTGTAATTCCGGTAACACGACTGATAAATAGTCCTTCGTAGCCGTGAATCTCCTTTGAGTCAAATACATTTCACAGCGTTTTGCAGACACGTTTCGGTTTAAATAATTACGTACGAGTCAAAAAATATTAATAGGATATAATAAAATATGTCTAATTTTTATTATTATTTTTTTAAACATATATTTAATAAAAATCATATTGAATTATTTCAGTACTATATTTTTAACAAAAAGAAAGCGTTTTCTACATACGTCATTCATATATTTGCATATAGAACAAGCACAAGAAAGAACGTTTTAATATATATATTTTTTTTGTGATATAGTTCATGAAAACGTCTATTAAAAAAAACTATTCCTAGCATAACTTACTTTAGAATTGAAACAATGAGAGACGAATAATCATTTCCCCGAACATAAAATAAACATGATACACATAAGTTATACAGATGTCAGTTAAGTTAGATATTGATCTAGGTTTGTTCACATCGGTGTCACACAAGTAATAAACATCGAAATATACAGATTTTAACTCGTACACATCCAAAGTATACTCGGAAATAACTTCCTATACTAAACTAATTAAAAAAAAAAAAAAAAAACACATGATTTAATTAACAACATGTAACGCCCAAACCAAAGCCCAATGCTATATAAATAGCATTAAAAAAACTGATACTACTTTATATTTCCATCAAAGAGTACCGATGTATAAGATAACACCAAAACAAGCGATCCATGTTAAGACGCCATCACCAAAATGCAATTTAAAGTTGATGCCTGTAAAAACACCTTTCATCTCCTTAATATAATCTGTCGGCCTCTCCGAGATAACTCTGTAACCACCCTTGAGTGCATAACAAACAAGTCTCAACGTCACCCGTTTAATAATAAATTGTCAATCTAGTCCGGCTCAATTAGTACGGTCGGAATTAATAAATCATAGTGAAAGCTTTGGAAAATTTAATGTTTCTGTGGACGTGTTATTCTTGTAACGGTTATATTTAATTACTTTTAGGAACAATAATTCGTAGACTTATATGGATTGTAAATTACAGAGGACTGTTACGTTCAGGGACATTTCTCACGAAGTAGGTTTCTTATTTCTATATATATGAACACGACGTATAAAACGCCACGGCATGGCATCGGCACAGTAGTCGATCCAAGATACGGCATCATAAACGCAACTAGGTACCACATCGTTAAAGACACTGCGATATATTCCAACGGATGAAGAGGAGGCGTCGCTTTTTTCGTTTTCAATCATTATCAAACAGAGTGAACGTTGTTATTTTAGTTCATTCGGTCCACCGTAAGGCGGCAATGACGCCGAGCTGTGGTGATGTGGCCACGCTCTTAATAAAACTTTTATATTGCTTTGTTATATTGTTCAGTAATGGCTATTGAAAGTACCTATGCTTCATAGCGACAGAAATTCGTGTCTAATTTTGATGTTTTAGGATTGACATCTATTGTAAACTAATTTTTTAACACTTAAAAGGATTATTAAGTTTTCTATGCCAAAAAAACACCTTAACCAAAAATATAGAAAAATGTCATCACATCACTATAACAAGATATGTGGATTAAATTATTTTTAAGAGATACCGATACAAATAATAAAAATAACCCTCTTTCATTTCATCTTACATTTGTTTTGTGTAGTATTATCCAAGTACACAATAATAACAAGCTAACGTAAGAAACCCGCTCTTCGTTTGGCACATATTGCTTTCAACACGGTATCAAAGGCTATATAAGATACACGACAAATGTTACGCCCCGAAAGCGAATCAAGTAGAGATAAGAGGCATCATTAGTGCTTGCGACTGTGTTTGAAGTCGAATGCATGTAATTTCAGTAGACTTTGAGACGCAAATATCGACTTCGCGTTCTTTTATACGAACTAGTACTTGGATTGGATAATAATCGATGGAAACATATAATGTTATGGATAATCAACTTTAGAATGGATTTTATTAGAGTAAGGAAATATGCAAAAAGTTATATACAGGATGACTGGTGAATTACCATCGACATTCGGGGAGAGCGCTCGGCGCACGGTTCCCACTCGAATCATGTAAAAAAAAATAGGTAAATATTAATAAACTTTTAAGTAAAGTTACTCAACAATTATCCAATTATTTACGCATCGTCTGGACACCCTAGCAGCTAGCTGCACTTTCGACACAAAACAGGTAGTTTATCTACGTCCAAACGCCGCCACGTGTAAACAGGGTAGCAGGATAAACAAGCATGATCCAGTCCCCCTTAATACTTTAATCCTGGCTTAGGAAAGGCAAAAATACTAAGATATTTTACTCGTTTAAGCAACAAATTTGTTGACTAGGTAAATTATGTGACTTTAGCAATTTTTAGGTGTGAACAAGCGACACATTACAACACCTGTGCATGTGCCGCCGGCATGACTGGAAAAGTGTCATCGCTTCATTTATTTGAATTGAAATTTATGAAAATTTGGTCAAAAATTAAGTATCTATTTTTATTGCATGACCCGAATGGGAACCGCGCGCCGAGCGTTCTCCCCAAATATCGATGGTAATTCACCAGTCACCCTGTATATATATGTAAAGTATGCGAACAAATTAAAATTACTTTTAACTTCTTCCAGTGTTAGTAGAAATACTATACTACAGTGTAAACAAAGTTAAAACAGTAACGAATAATAAATAAAACATAATTAAAGTAATTTAATCTAATTTTTAATAGTAAATGAGTGTTCAATCGAGATTTCTTTAATAAAAAAAAAATCGTGTTGTGGAGTTTAATATTTTTTAAATTATGAGACCTATTTTACGAGTTTCGTACTGAAAGAAAATTTAAATTAAATGCAAGAAATATACATTTTTCTAATTCTTCTTTGACTGGCTATTGACCATTATTCATAAATTCATAATGCCTGGATTATTTTAAAATATCGAATTATATAATTATTACTAAAAATAATATTTAGTAATTATTATATAATTCGACCATATGACCAACCAGGCTTCATGAATTAAATTTCTATTTATTTATTATATTTCATGAATTTTATTTCTGAACAGTACCTATATACTCAATAAAAATATATTTAAAATGTTTTTAATTATATGTCAGAGAATCAGCTTCGATTTCCGAACGTAAGCTTGTTATTAAGAGGGTAGAGACGAAATATGCTTGGAAACGATCGTGAAAGAGTTTTTCATGAATCAGGGCTCGTACCGAACGGACGTTATACTGGACGTTATAACGGATCGATTATACTCTGTGGCTTTTGTCGATTGATTACTAATAAACGACAGCCAAGTTATATCTGTAGTGATTATTACTTGAGATTACTCACCATGTCTAAACCTGAAGAAAGAACAAGAAAAGAAAGAACTGAGTGCCGTTTTACCACTTACGGCGACATAATATATATTATTTTACATATTTATGACTTTGAAATACTCTAAGTGTAACGACGTTATTCATTTTTTATTAAAGTAATGTTGTAAACAAATCTGAAAAGTTTCATAATTTTTTCCATTTTATTATTCATAAAATTATAAATCGTTTTTCATTGTTGAACTAGTGAAATAGTTTGGATTACTGGTTACTTGGTTGCTGTTTAGACTTTTAAATACGTGCAAGCGGAATGAGCGTTGTTTTGTAAATAACATTTGACGACTAAAAAACGCCCGCAAAAAGAAGATGGCGGCGCGAGTTATGGTCATGTTCAATTCAACTCATCGGAACGTTCCGTTGGATGCATATTTGATACCATTTCACAATTTTACGGTTTCCGATGGACAGATTATATAATATCAAAAAATAGACCTTAAACTTGTTAGTGGTTTTTTATTTTTATAATTTTATCACAATTTATAATCTTGCGAGATAATTTTAATATTAAAAATGTTCATTTTGACAATCTTGACCCTACATGACAATATTTTAAATGTACCTATCTATGTTATTAAATTACTTTAAGACTTTGCAATAATATATTGGCTTGTCATTATTCAAACTGTTCTGGCATTATAAGTAAGCACTCATTTATAGTTTGGTCTACACATATAGGTATACTTACTAAGTGAAAACGTATAAGGATTACGACACAAAATGTACATGTAACAACT
The DNA here is from genome assembly GCA_036937285.1 of Euphydryas editha. NCBI lineage: Eukaryota > Metazoa > Arthropoda > Insecta > Lepidoptera > Nymphalidae > Euphydryas > Euphydryas editha. The sequence continues at coordinate 5,943,097 of JAUPFZ010000008.1, forward strand.
ACACATACAAACAATTTTAAGTGTATGAGTCAAAAAGATATAACGATGTTATGTCAAATAAACTAACTAATATAACAAATGGTATGCGCTTAGTACGAGTGTAACCAGATTACCACACATTATGTGCAGGCTTCGAGCGGCGTCCACCGGCGTCTGTACTTCCGTCGCTGTTACCATACGAGTTACGTACAAGTACGTATACAGTAGAAGTACATAATGTTAGGGTTGGCGCAACTACGGATATTACTCAATGAGAGTTGAACTAAAATGTATTGTATGCAAAATGTACTATCTAATAGTGATGATGAATACATGATGTTATTGAATAAAACTGAACTTGAATAATCCTGCTGCTGGGTGAAGGCTTCTTCTCTATATAGAAGAATAGTTGAAGCTCAATCCACCACACTGCTCGACTTCGGATTGGCGAATAATTTCTCTACCATGAGTAACGATCAGGTGTCTGTGATAACAACCGGGACCGACGGCTTCACGTGATTTCCGAGGAACGGTTGGGAGACCCACATAGATATACACCCAGACCGGAAACAAATATTTGTACAAATACAAATATATTTTCCGAGCGGGAATCGTACTGGCGACCGGCTTAGAGGCAGTTAACCGCACTACGCACCACACGGCATTGAGGCAAATACGTCAGAAACGTTTTTGAAATTTCTATAATTTAACAAGAAAAGCGTTTATTGGCGTTTTAACATCATTCCAAAAAATATGTATTGTTGAAAATATTGTATACTTTAAATAGATAACACAATAACAAAAATCATGTAATAGACATAACATTACAATAGAAAAGCATATACTTATCAAACAAGATTTTCATATATTTCTTATTTTTATAACATGTCAGTCTCATATTAGAGTACCTAATCACTAGCTATCGTCCACGACTTCGTTCATATGGAAATTTATCTCGAGAAAACCGTACATTTTTCTGGGTTGAAAAAAAGCCTTGTGCTATTCCAGACTTTAATCTATCTCTGTGCTTATTTATATCCAGATCTGTTTAAACGTTCTCCCGTGCATGACTAATAAACATTCATACATACAAAATTTCACATTTCAAATAGTATTTACATATAGTTACCATTTTAATAAAAGAAAGAAATCAAAAGACAAGACTAGATTGTATTAAATTTTCAGTTTCTCTATTCGATATATTTATATGTGTAGAGAATCAAGTGTGTCGTAACTTGTTGGAAGGAACATAAAAGAATCATTGGAAATTCAATACAATATCCTAAGTCCGTTATAAAATTTCTCCATCTTCCGCTTGTTATAATTTCCAGCGAGGAAGCCCTATTCTCATTCGAAAGCTCACAAGTGTTGCGACTCAATATAGATGGCCTAAATTATTATTTTTCTGTACAAATGTTAATTGAATCGTCTGACAATAATAATAAATAATTAAATGAAATAATAAATGTTTCACACTCAACGTCGGGTCGTGTCGTGTCATGGAAACATTTACAACATCAACATAACCGCCCGGACGACGACAAATCTGCATCGCCTATACAAACATTTTTCATGAGCGGGGATTGATCCCGCGACCGCTATTGCAACAGCCAATTTCTGTGACACAGCGTCATACCGCGCCATACACGCTTTTATTAAACGTAGTTCAATGATGGATGCATCAACCTCGGTTCCATAGATTAAAAAGCAATTACAAAAAACATTTTTAATCTTTACTTTGTAATCCTATCTGTTTGGTTATTTGGTACATTTAGGGTTCAGTACCCAAAGGGTGCCAACTGATCCCTATTACATACTAAAACTCCGCTATCCACCCATTCATCCGTTTGTCGCAATACTATAATATTTTGGACTCTATAATCGCTACAACAAAAACTAATAAGAGTAAAATAAATGTGAAAATTTAAAAAGTTAACAAGACACGTGTCTTTTGGCGTTTCTAACTTGACGATAAAATATATGCAGTGTATATAACACTGCGTATATTTTATCGTACGTTTGTACGGAACCATTAATGTGCAGATTTGATTTACACTCTATTTTATTGGTGACTTAAATTATAATACAATTGTGCATATTTCACTTTTGGAAAGCTTATAGAAATTACGCTTTGGTTTTAAATGATCGTAAATCGTTTAATATTGTTAAGAAAATGAACGCGTTGTTTATGTAAATTACTCGTCGAGTGTGCCATAAAAAAACCAATCAACTTTACCTATCCAATAGTAATATCACAATTTCGTTACAATCCACTCAACAATTTAAGTCGACTTTCGTTTGTACGCGTGTATTATGAAAGTGCTTCAATCAACGCCTGCTGCACGAAAGAATTCATCAAACGTCCGTCAATAATAATTGTAACCGCCGTCGTCAGCCCACATTTCTAAACAGCACCGTCGGCAATTACAATAATTGAATCAGGAAGCTGTTCCCCTCGGGAGTAAATATAAATAAATCAAAAGGCCACTCATCGTTCCGGGTGAGCCTGTAGCATATTTATTTAGTCCGCACTCGATAAAAAACCTAAATCGAATGGAACGTTTCGGTGTGTTGTCGAGACACAACGCACACACACACACACACACACACACGCAACCCTACACCTGGGTCCACGGAGAGAAATCATTACTCAAGCCCGCGCCGCGATGCATAACAAAACTTTTTACAAAATGAATTCGGAAACTTGTACCAGCATGGACTATTTAAAAATAAACAAAATTACAGCCACCAAGGAAACGGCGGGAAAGTTGAACGGGTGTGGGTGTCGTGTCCAGTTCTCCCGTGCGAATAAATGGAAAGCAAATAATAACTTGATTCAAGTATAACATGGAGCTGTGCAGTGGCGTGAATAATTATAAAGACTTAATTGAAGCTTTTACTACTCAATTTAACTTTTAATCTTATAAGTACAGAATATATTTAATGTATAAAACTTTTTGAAATATATTTCATTATATAATATTAGTTTATATTAATTACTTGCTCGTAATTTTGACGCGACGTTATGGAAGTGAATAGATATAGAACATAATATGCTTTTTAGTGTCGAACAATATCCAATAAAAATTGTCAGCGTCGTGAATATCAAGCAGAATATGGTTGAGATTCAGATATATGAATAATACCGTAACGGTACACGTGACTTGGAAACCGGTAAAATTTTCGCCCAATAATATTTAAAAACTAGTACGATTCGTTATTTGTATATATCATATTTAATTTTAACGCACCTGTTACTGAAAGAACATTAATATGAAAACATGAAGACATAATAATATATTTAGCGTTATTATTTGATAGGAATCTGAGATACAAGAGAGAGGCCTTTAAAATCGCCGTAGTAATTACAATAACGTAAAGATATCCATAAAACGAGTAGCAGATTATATTTAAGGCTATCTTTTGGACAATCGTGAGTTATTCAAAATAAATACCACCGGCTCATGGACGCGGTCCAACCGTAGAGGATTCATATGAACAAATAAGCGCGAAATCGCGTGGAGTTATGTGAGATTTTATCTCGTTCATAATTTCTTGGAAGCTTATCATCGAATCGTTCGACCTAACCTCCGCGTCGCTGTAATGTTTATGACACACTGACTTCCAGTACAAGTTCCATATTTATTGTATGCGTTTTGACATTCAATACACACATAATCAGCATTGGTTCCAAGGACAGTGTCCAAACGATTTTTTTAAATTCCTCAATGAAACCTAAAAAAAAGTTCACTGACTTATTTAATAAATTCCGTTGTTTTGCATTTAGCTCGGAGCGAGAAATGCGTGAAATTTAACTTCGGTAATTAGCAAAATATCGAATAATTTTCAAGGACAAGTGCAACGAATAAATTTATGTATCAAAACTCGATTCAGCGACAGCGAAAATTCACGTTGGAAAGTCAACTTTCGCTAACGAATATGGCAGGGTGGGTTTCGACATAATCCGAACGACTGCATATCTTCATTGCTCAAGACTTCTTAATTGATTTAAGCTAATTACGAATTATAGGGGTTATATTAAAGCGTATAGTAGGTACATTCGATATTGATTTTGGGCGGGTTGTAAATACATATGAATTAAAATTAACGACGTACCTCCGGCGATGATTCGTAATTTTAACATATCAATGCCATCGTTTTTATTTACGATTCTCATATTTAATCATAATCTTGTCACTAAAATATATCTCTGCTTATTCAATACGCAGACATTCACTTAGTGTATTTAAATTAAAAACAAATTTGAATAATGAATCCACTTGTATACCTACCCACTTAATACCGTATAAATTAAATTAATATTTATATCCCTAATAAAATGTTTAAAAAAATAATATTTTTTTAAAATAAAAGTGTTGTTAAGCAGAGCGGCTAATTAAAATTAAATAACTTAGTAATTAAACATACATTTTTCGGATTCCTCGAAGTAATAAAATTGTTTTCGTTAATTAAAACTAAGTTGCTTTTTTGTTCCTTTAAGAATTATTGCCTTTAAATAACCTGTCTTAAGTGCAGCCATTTTTGTATTCTCGCCGAAAAAAAGTTATTTATAATTTTTTTTTACGAATTTTCGACTGGTCCGTTAGCGCAGTTAGCAATAACCTACTTTCTTCTCCGGGGTTGAGGGTTCGATTCCCGCCCCGAGTCTGGGTGTAATTTACTATATTTATATTACAATAAAAAATATTTTAATCAGTCAACTGTTACTTAAAACGCAGACATTAAGTTGCCTACATTAGGAACAGACGACTATGTGTGTATGTTAAACTTATTTATTTAGTATTTACGTTTTTATATATAGATAATGAAAAAAAAACTGTTAGTAGCTACTAGTACTCATTTAAGTGGTAATTTTTTATGAATGTATAGGTACTTATATCTTTTGTATATACTACTTGCAGTCTTGCAGCAATCACTCAACTATGTCACGCGAGGTCCACATTATATTTTTAGTGAGTACATGTATGTATCTGTGTAAGAGCTACAATCTCAAAAGCCCTCACCCCGTACTTAACAAAGACAAAAGCTCAGACCACATCTCTGTGACATATACACGTAATATTTGCCATGAAACGAAAATGACACTGCAACGGTTTTGCGCAACAATCAGATTCTGTGACAGACATAGGCGCAGTGCCTACTCGTCATCGTCATGGGCTCATAAAAGATTATCAACACATAAGCTTAGACTTGTAATGATAATCGAAAATACAATTTCAATATAGATTTAACATTTAACGTTCATATTGATTGTTTCTATTATTTCGTGGCGAACTTACACTAAGACATCTTTTATGTGTAAACATTTTATTATGTCATAAATATTTAATTCAATCGTATATCATTATAACCTCCTACTCGTAATGAAGAACTTATGTGTGTACCCACGCTCGTTCCTTACAAATGTTCATTAATACCATTTCACTCAGAATCGAACCGCCTATGATGATTCAATTGCTATTAGATTTCATATACAGCTCATGGCATATACAACTAACCAGACGTGTCTCGCAGTTTATTTCTCAAACTGAATATTGTATGATTATTATTCCCCAGACTATGACGTAGCTAGTAGCCGATCATAGCAAATATTGTACAATAATTGCTGTTAAATTACAATTCTTTTAATTGTAATATAACATCAATCAAAGCTATATCAAAGTAAAAATTTTGCTTTTGAAATCGTTGAACTAGTGTATTAGTAATCACTACTAGTTCGTTTTTCTAGGTACATATTTTGAATGGAAAAAGTATATTTGAGACTATTTTATTTTTAGATAAACTACATATTGCTAGATCATTCGCTTATTTTTAGATAAGAGAAACGTTCCTTAGAAAATATGTTATCTATGAAAAAATATTTTTTTAATCAGACCAAAAAGGAGATGGGGACTTTTGGGCCAAAATGTAATAAGTAGAGATATGGTTTAAAAAATTCGTAATTTTTTTTAAATCTTAAAATATAAAAAATTAGCTCAATTCTGAATCTGGAAGCGGAGAAAAATGAGAAAGATCGTTTACATCAAATTAATTGGGTATCGATTCAATTTAAATCGATTACAGAATAAAAAAAAAAGGTTTCCACTAGTTAATTAACTCAAAGTATTTATATGCACAATTGAAGTTGTAAACAATAAAGTTCATTTAAATAAAGTTACATTAATAGCGAAAATATCATTTAATATTTAATAATAATATCGATTTTGTATTGATTTAAAATAAATCATATTTTAAGTGACAGCTTTAACGACTGACATTGATACTAGTAGTTTATTTTTTACCTACATCTCCTAGATGACAGGACTCCTAATAACAATAGAATAAGAATAATAGTATAAAATACATTCAAAGGTTTTTTTTTAAATTCTGGACGATGTTTATTTATGGTTTCAAGTTATTAATATTTGTAATGAGTTTTCAAACATTTTTCACTAAATATAATAAACATTAGTGCTTTAAAAACTTAGTGATCGAGTTTTTTTAATAGATATTGTAACATAGGTTATGTTTTACAAAACGTCTAATAACTCCGCTCTCAGATAGACAAAATATAGTCAATTTTTAGCGAGGAATCCATAAGCCTAAATGCATTATTTGATACCATTTTCATTTCATTACATTTTGGCCCAAGAATGTATGAACTCGTATCCATCTCCTTTGTGAAACTTGTGCATTAAATAAAGGAATATTTTAGTTTACAAATATTAGAAGGTGTAGATGTGTGACTTAATTGCCAACGAAGCACTTCATGTAAAAGATTTATTTATTATTTTTATTAATTATGACATAAACTAAAAATAGAAAAATATGAACTTAATTTTTTATAACTATAATATATTCTAGACAACTAGCTCTCCTAAATCCCTTAAACAAATCAGTAAATTATTCGGTCCATACTCCTTCACTGCTATAATTTTATTTGTCGGTATAATTATTAATGTAACTCCATTACGCTTTTATTTTACACTGTATTAATAATTTTAAAAAAAACTAGAGTTTTCAAAATCACCTGTTCTTTAGAGCCAGTTTTTGGAAGTATTTATAGGCTATATAACATAACGATACGGAGCTGAGCGCAGGTACCGTAAGTGTCAACTTTCGGGTACCAAAACTCAATATCGGTGTAAAATCGACGGATAACTAATATACACTAATATTAAACCAGAAGCGACAGACGACATATTTATTTATTTATTCGTCTTTGAATGTACTAAACGAAAGATTTTTTAGTCCGGTAAAATATGCTATTCTTTAGTTTTAAAAATTATTATATTTTTATATTTATTGTACTGCATAATATGTTCAAAGATATAATTTAAAACTAAAATAATACCATATTTTAGCATACAAAATAGCGTCTAAAAATAATAAATAATTAAAAATTTTCAACAAGTAAAATTAAAAATAAATAGGCATTATTTACATAAAATATTTCAATAAACGGTTGTCAAACATTACGATCTTTGATGCTATTTATTAATTGATAAACGCGGTTCAAATATTGTAACGTTATCACAGTTGATTTGACTGGAACTGTAAACATTAAAAAAGTTTTGTCTATGACGTGTGTTCAACACAAAATCAATAAAATTTCATCAATATAAAGTACCTACTATTCTCTCTAAACATGAATCAGTGAAATTTCCTGCATCAAAATTAGCCTGTCACGCGTGTGGGGCGCCAGAGGATACGGCACACGCTTGAGGTGTGTGCCGCCTGGGAACCGCAGCGTCGCGCGCTTTCAGCGGTCCTCGGGCGGGATCTCTCACTGCCGAGCGTCGTAAGAGCCATGCTCGACAGTGAGAGATCGTGGCAGGCGGCGGTCTTCTTCTGCGAAGAGGTAATGGCACAGAAGGAGACCGCGAAGCGGGCTAGGGTCATCCCTAGCCTCCTCCCGACGCCTCTGCTGACCCGCTCCGACGCAAACGCACGGGGGTAAGAAGGAGACGGTTTGACCACCTCCTCCCCCCCTCGTAATAATGGGGTCGGACTTCAGCCAACTTAACAGCGCGACCCCACATGTCTGAGGGGTGGCCCTTGTTGTGAGCAAGGCCACCCCACCTTTTGCCGGGGCCCCGGATGTTCATCCGGGCCTACCGCCGGGGCGAGGTGGTGAATGCTAGCGACCCCATCTCGCCCCACCCAGGCGGATGACTGCTCACACGTGGGGTTTTTAGCCCACGGGAGTCAGGCATAAACACTTCGGTGCCCCCGCGCCGGAGTGGTATCCATAATGGATTTTCCCCAAGTTAAAAAAAAAAAATGGCCCATGCAGATGTTTTATCGTGTTCTGGGCTTTTGTGGTTGTGTGTTTGTGTGATTATTGTTGATTATTGATATCATTAGAGGCATTGATTAATTATTATTTTATTTATCTTTAGCTAAAAATGTATTTCTATTTAATTAATTTATTCTGAAGTAAATAAAAAATAAAAAATCTTTACAAGTATATTTCCGAGGTAGGTACGTAAGGTAACTTTAACTATCGGAATAAAATGTAAGTTTGAAATATTTCTTTTAATTAACTACTTTAATTAGTTCTCCAGTTTGTAAATAACAAAGTTTCGCTGTATTCTTTTTTGTTTGATGGCAGGTCATGGAACGATCAATTAGCGCAGAAAATTAGAAAAGTTAGTGATAGACCGTCTATTTTATCTGTTTGTATCATATAAATAGATTTAGTCTACAGAAATAGACATATTTTAATAAAATTAAAGATTATAAAAAACGAAACGACGTCAAGCTATAATTAATGAAAGAATTAGCTTGTTAACGTCCCACTGCTGGTAAAAAATCTACTCTCCATATAGCGCGGTCAAACTATACATTGACCCTTGCGTAAACTCACAAGCTCAAAATTGACAGGCAACTAAGGATACCACTATAATGAATTCCTGCAAAGTCTGAAGGGTATCCCTATTTTTTGGGCTAATTTGACCGGGCTAATATAAGAGAACGGTTGAAATTTAATTCACTACGATGCTCCACTGCGGATTTTCTGATAATTTCCGTAACTTGAGTAACGATCGCTATCAAGTATCGATGAAACAACCGGCGTAGACGGATTTACGTTTTCTCCGAGGCACGGCGCGGAGACTCACAAGACACCCTCGGACCAGAAACAAATATTTATACAAATACAAATATCTGCCTCGAAAAGTAATCAAACCGGAGACCGCCAAAGTGAAGGCGATTTCGCCACCGCTACACCAGGACGTTGGTCCGCTATATAATATTAGTTCATTTTATCCAATAAACATTTAATAGGTCTTCAGTGTTAGATACGAGATTATATATGTACTAAAATATAGAAATACAAAGCTTTAGCAGTAAATACATTGTTGATTCTACCACAACAAAGAAAGCAATCATTTTGTCATTGTAAATTCATAATACTTACAGTTGTATTCTTCTTATACAATAATATTTACATTATGATCTTACCACGGCAATATTTTTCTATTATAAGTTTATGAAAAGCCGCATCGTAAAACTACACTGCAGTATCCGCAAGCGGAACCGCGGACAAAAGATATATTAATATTCATAAACGTAAAAAAGCAAAAAATAATCCGTAGAATAGTTTAGAAAATTCTACGTTGAACTGAAAATTTCATCTAATTTCTGACTTTTTCACAAATGTTTCCTTTAGTTCGGATCAGTTCCTTTAAACGAAAGCAGAAAATGTATTTACGTTTCGAAATAGTTAACGATTCGTGAAAATCCGTTTAGGAAGTAGAAAATTACCTTAACGTAATTCAAGTTCTCGATGCACGATCCTAGGCAGCAAAGTAAATCGTCTAGATTTTTCTAGCGAAACAGATGCCAAATTGACAAACAAGGCAACATTCGTGTTAACATAATGCATTACAGTTGAGGCCTGATTAAGCATACACTAAAATTAACATTTATATTGAAATTATAGCTAATATTTATACCAATAACATTAATCTCTCTTATGTAAGCCGATTTTGCTTGCTAGAGATGATATTAATTATGAAGACGAATTTTTCGACTTTTGAGATATCATTTATTTTAAATTTCACCTTAAAGCTTAAACGTGATTGTTGTCACGGAGAAATTTTCATTAACTAAACACAAGCGCTTATTCCCAGTCGTAAATAAGATCGTAAAATTTTAAAGGCAACAACTATTACCGGTGTTAATTAGAAACCTTTATATATCACGATACTATTAAAATAGGATTGTATCGTACTTAACATGCAATTAAGGAATGAAATTACATAAATTTTACTAACTTTGTCGTGGCCTATTTTTTTTTTAAATATAAAATCTACATACATTTAATAATATAATACTCATAGCCTGTCTTTCTGTATAAGTTTCAACATAATAAGAAAAATATTTCCAGTGTGTAAGTAATAGTGCCTGATAGTGTACACTTTCTTAAACCAAACAGAAACCAGTGTTGCCATGTGAAAATGTTTTACGTAGTGGAAGAACGAAACCCATGCGATTTGGCCAGTACATAAATTTAGGCGATTCGACCTAAAAGAGTTATTACTGAATCACATTTTTCCATTTGCCTCTACTGAGTATAATTGCATAGAATGTACCAAGAATTTAGTCCTTATACCGTTAACAATAACAACCATATTTGTATGCTTTATACGGTAGCTGTTTGCTTACACATTTTAAGATAAATAAGCAAGGAATAATTCATAACTGAAAATGAAATAATTTTCAATGGTACAGCTTATAATATGATTGATAAATTAATGAAATCTACAAGATGTGTATAAGATTTTTATAATAATTTCATCTATATTTTTATTAATATTATTTCATTAATCAATGCAAATAATTAATACATTTTCATTTTTTATTATATTTTATTCACAGAACTGAGAAATCATTGATTACACAGCGCTATAAGTTATACACATATGTATATGATTAATTGCAACACAAATCATAGGAGTCACCAGTGGGTATTCTGACTTCGCAGTCAGCGAGTCCCACATACCCGTCACCTTCGGGCGGCGGGATACGTAAACGTATTTCAAAGCGTCAAAAAAAAAAAAAAAAAGGAGTCACCAGTCTAATTTATAAAATTCTTTTTACGTTCGGTAGTCCGTTAATTAAAAAGCTATAGCCTAATAGACATGACAATTCAAGGATGCAGAGTACCTTATATATCGACTATGCTGAAAAGTAACAAAGTTCTACTCAGGTTCAACTAGGAACTGCTTTTAGTCCGAAAGAAATGTAAAAATGCTACTTAATAGATTGTAGATGCGAATGTTATTACTCTTTCACGTAAAAACTACTGAACCGATTGCAATAAAACTGTAAGTAGATTGCTGGAGATCCAAAATAACACATTGGATAGTTTTTATCCCAACATTCCCATCGGAAGCTAATTGGGTAAGACTGTAACACACAGCTAGTTTTAAGTAACACAAATGATTACCAAACCAGACCTAGAATATAGTTGTGATTTATTCCAAATCGTTGAAATTGATTTACTAGAAGCACACACAGTGCGTGACAGATGTAATATGTTTTGACTTTCCCAGACGAGTGGTCCGGGGTTGCGTATTTATTACGATTACTGAAAAAGGTTCGGATGAGAAGACGAGAAACACATTTGTAATGATTCGTATCTGACTACTACCTCTGATGATAAATTAGCTTCGTACAATGTGTTACACAGCGTGTCTCTGGTTTGTTTAAACGGATTTAAGGCTTATTTTTATAAAGTTTTCACTTCTGTTTATTTTCATGTGGCGTAGATAACATTCATAAACAAAATACAATTATATATTTGAAATATATCAAGTTAGTCCTATATAGTTTTAGTTTTAGAAAAACACATCTCAATGAACTTGCTTAAGTGCTAGATTTATTTATTTTATTTTATCAGACGGATAGAATCTGAGCTAAAAAAGTTAAATTATAAATGAAATAAGCGAAACAAGAGTTAAAACCAAACAAATAACAAGCGGAAAAATATTCTTTTAATCTAAATCTTAATACCGAACTTGTCCGCTAATAAAAGCAGGCATTTAATTCTTAGTGGAATCAAAAGCTTAGAAGACGATAATATCCACATTTAAAAAAAGGTTTTTTCCGTTTTGCAATTACATCTGAAACAACAAACAATATCGCGTGTGAGCTAATTGCACTGAAACACAACCTAAATACGGCTTCATAGACTTTAATCCAATTCAAATGTCACTTTTCACCTTTCCTTTTGCAATATTCTTTGTTACAAAGAATTATATTCGAATCGTAATATTTTTAATATATTGCAATAAAATTAATAAACAAGTATTATTTGTTTTTTTTTTTTAAATATTAACGTCGTATATATATACTTTTATATGTAGGTATGTGATATTCTATAATAATATAATAAAACTGAAATGTATATTTGTTTTTTTAAACGCGATGACCTGAAGAGTTGACATTAGGATTTAAAAATTACACTCTTAGTAATCAAATTATCACACAATTAGCTTATCGGTAAAGAAAAAAATAATTTTACTATATAGTCACTGTTGAATTGTTTAAATGAGTGGAAGTCGGTTTACTTTAAGAATAAACTTTTATTTTAAGCAGAATTACAATATAAGTACTTTACAGTTCACTCGTAGTGTCACAGAGAGAGAAAAAGGCATAGATAAAACATAAACTATAGATCAACCACAGACATAGATCAATAGACTAGGAAATTATATAGAAGGCTTTAAATTTAAACTTACATTTCAATACTCTCCCCAAATTAGAGCCTTCCTTTATATATAGCAAAAATTATAAAGCTTTAAAAACATACAACATGAATAATATTTAGTTATGAGTTTTGTTGTTATACAAAAGAAAAAATGAACTACTTATATTTATTAAGTTTACACATTCCTATGTTACTTCTCATCAATATGAATTTATCCTTAGGCAACGCTTTGGTAAACATATCAGCATATTGATTCTTTGTGTTTACATAGTTAAGACTGATAACATTTTCATAGTATTTTTCTTTAATAAAGTTATATTTAATATCTATATGTTTACAACGCTTGTGAAATTCACTATTTTTAATAACGTTAATTGCACTTAGATTGTCAATGTTTATGATCACAGACTCTTGTTTATATTCACTTATTTCCTGTAATAGTTGTCTTAACCACATGGCCTCTTTAGTGGCAGCACAAGCAGCCATAAACTCTGCCTCAGTTGTAGACAAGGCCACTGTCTGTTGCCTTTGTGAGGACCAGGTAATGGCGGCTCCATTCTTAAGAAAAACATAACCAGTTGTTGAACGTCTTGTTTCAACATCGTTGGCAAAGTCGGCATCACTGTACCCTACTACATCAGGGCTGTCTGGCTTTGACATGTAGTACAATCCATAATTTTTAGTGTCTTTTAAATATTTGAGTATTCTTTTGACAGCATTCCAGTGAGATTCATTATGACAGTTCAAAAATCTACTCACCTGACTGACTGCAAACAAAATATCTGGCCGGCTTACTGTTGCTGCATGTATGAGAGATCCTACGGCTTCTCTGTAGGGATATTTTCTTTCAGGTAGCCCATTAGTCTTTATGAGTTTGACATGTGGATCAGCCGGTACACTGTTAGAGTTTGCTTCAGTCATATTGAACTTCTTTAGTAATTGTTCAATATATTGGGTCTGGTGTATAAAAATATAATCATTAGATTTTTCAATTTGCATTCCTACAAAGCAGGAAAGAGGATATGTTTTGATATTAAAATTAGCTTGAAGATCATTAATTACTTCAGTTAAAACTGATTTATCTTTACAAAGTAAAAGAACATCGTCAACATATAGACACAAGTAACATGTTATTCCTTTAGTTAATCCAATGTAAATACACTGATCTGCTTTACATCTTTCAAATCCAAATTTATTTAAAACTGAATTAAATTTAGTATTCCAACATCTTGGTGCTTGTTTAAGCCCATATAAAGACTTGTTAAGTTTACATACCATGTTTGGGTTGCAGTCCAATCCCTCAGGTGGAGTCATGTAAATTGTTTCTTCCAGGTCACCATACAGGAAAGCAGTGGTGATGTCAAATTGGATTATATCTAAATTTTTCTGAGCTGCAAGTGATAATAATAATCGTATAGAGTCATACCTCACTGTCGGCGCAAAGGTTTCATCAAAATCTATCCCTTCTTTTTGTGCATATCCTTTTGCACAGAGCCTTGATTTGTAACGAGGACCTGTTGGTTCGTTTTTGATGCGAAATACCCACTTACATCCGATAGGCTTGGTGTTTTGTGGTTTTTCTACCAATGTCCAAGTAACATTTTTAGAAAGGGATTCTAATTCTTCTTTTATTGAAGTTTTCCACTTCTCTGATTCAATTGAGGTTAGAGCTTCTTTGTAATTCTGAGGAATATAATTTATATTTTCTTCACTGTAGCACAGGTAAGTTTTATCTTTATTTTCATTTAATTTTGATAATTCTTTGTTTCTAGGTCTCAATGTTATTTTAGAAGGTGTTGACGATAGTTGAACATTTATATTTGGCTTATACTCGGGATCTACATTATCTTCTTGATCTGACATATATTCACTAGTGGTGTTTGAAGTATCTGATGTGTCATTAGAATTTGGAGATGTTAAATTATCATTTTGTTTCAATGATGTATCACACATTGTTTCTTTCTCTGTCAGATTTATAGGAAGATAGTTTCTTTTTACTGTGGTCTCTAAGAAAACAGCATCTCTGCTTTTAATCACAGTTTTAGAGACAGGTATTATAAACCTATACCCTTTTGTATTATCACAGTATCCGATGAATATAGCTTTCTGTGATTTACTGTCCCACTTCTTACGTTTTTCTCTTGGGAGATGTATCATTGCTTCACAGCCAAATATTCTTAAATGACTTATATTAGGTTTCTTTTTAGACCATATTTCTTCTGGAGTTTTAAAAGCAAGTGAACGTGTTGGAGATCTGTTAATAAGGTAAGCAGCTGTGTGTATTGCTTCTGCCCAATACAGTTTAGGAAGCTTCGCATTAATCAACAGACACTTTGCTTTTTCAACAAGTGTACGATTCATGCGTTCTGAGACACCATTTTGTTCAGGCGTATAAGGCACTGTAGTTTGATGGACGATACCAGCTGTTGCTAGGAACTCAGAAAAAGCATTGTTTACATATTCGAGTCCATTGTCTGTACGCAAACATTTTATATTGCACTCCAATTGATTTTCAACTTGAAATTTAAATTCTTTGAATTTTTCAAGAGCTTCTGATTTCTTCTTTAAGAAATAAACAAATACCTTTTTTGAAAAGTCATCTATAAATGTGATGAAGTATTTTGCACCACCAATGGATGTGGTTTCCATTGGTCCACATATATCTGAATGCACAGTTTCAAGTAAATGTATAGCTCTTGAATGGCTTGACTTAAATGGCAGGCGTGTTTGTTTGCCTTCTAAACAAGTCACACAGGTCAGATTATCTTCTTTCTTTGATAATTGCACACCATTTGTGTTTTCTTCAATTTTCTTTAAATCATTGAAATTAAGATGTCCCATCCGCTGGTGCCAGAGATAAAAATCTTGTTTATCAACATCAGATATGTATGCTTGAACATTGTACAGATTAAGCCGGTACATATTGTTGATTAAGGTAGCTGTTGCAACTATTTTCTTATGTCTGTTAAAAATTACACAGCCTTTATTATTAAATTTTACTAAACCACCATGATTTACTATCTGACTGACTGATAGTAAATTTGTTGCTAACTCAGGCACGTATAAAACATTTTGGAATACAACTTTGTTACTCCGACCTCTGTCATCACAGATATCCAAACTCAGCTGACCAGAGCTTTCTACTGATAAGGATTTGTTATTTGCAACTTTAATTGTCTTTACTAGTGGCACTGTTTCATTATGCAATAATTGTTTGTGTCTGGTCATATGCATTGAGGCACCGGAGACTATATACCAGGCATCGCTGTTACTGAAAGAAGCTATGAATGCAGCGGCATAGCTTGGACTTCCATGTTTCTGTTTTTGCTTAGACTTGCACTCTGTGCTTATATGGCCATATCTGTTGCATTTGAAACAACGTGGACCTTTTTGATAAGACTTTTTAATTACATTTTTCTTTGAATTTGTTGTAAAGGCATTTGTTTCGCTATTGCTCATTTTCACATCTTGTAGAATTTTAGATTTAACTGAATCGGCACTTATTTTCATACCGGAACTCTCGATCGCCATGATCATAGGTTTGTATGTCTCGGGTAGACCGGAGAGTAGCAGGGTTCCCAGCCACTCATCATCTACTTTAAATCCGATATTGCGCAGCTTATGAGCTGTTGTGACAACTTTACTCACGTATTCTTCTACATTTTGACACTCTGCGAGGGTTGTAGTACACAGTTCACGAAGTAAACCTACTCGGCGTGTTAGCCCTGAGTCATCGAAAGCACTTCTCAGATTGTTCCAAACTTCCTTTGCTGTCCTCGCTTCTTGTATGTGAACATAATTAACCGAGTCCACTAACAAGATTATCTTAGATTTTGCTTTGAGATCACGTTTTTGATTAGCCACGTCGCCGGTTGGATTTTCTATACAGTCCCATAACTCTTCGTGTTCGAGGTATGTTTTCACGGCAAATCTCCATGTGGAGTAGTTATCGCGGCCAGTTAGTTTTTCTATCATGGTTAGCGGGTTATTTGAAGACATTTTTTAACACTCGTAAAACTTTGCCAGTTGCCACGTGCGTTAAATTTAGGTTAGGTAGTTTTAACAATTTCGTGTACTATTGTTCAATTTATTTGTTCACTTTTACAGGGCATCTGGGCCCATAACCTGTTGAATTGTTTAAATGAGTGGAAGTCGGTTTACTTTAAGAATAAACTTTTATTTTAAGCAGAATTACAATATAAGTACTTTACAGTTCACTCGTAGTGTCACAGAGAGAGAAAAAGGCATAGATAAAACATAAACTATAGATCAACCACAGACATAGATCAATAGACTAGGAAATTATATAGAAGGCTTTAAATTTAAACTTACATTTCAATAGTCACATTGCGACTTAAAACAGAAAAAAATAACCGATATCAATAATTGTTGGTGAAACAATGTCGGACCTCTACTTCTTAATATATTATAAAATAAACAAAACTCTTATATGTTTATCTAAGTTATGCTTATAAATGAAAATATGGAAAGTTTTAAATAAATAGATTTGTTATAAAACTTATTATTTACAAACCGCTAAAACGGTGCACGGTGACAAATAATCCCACGCACCCATTGAATTTGGCTTCGACCTTCTTTTTTATTACATGAGCGAGGTGACAATTGGTTTTTATAATCATACCGCATTTCCTATATTATAATCATACGTGTACCACGTTAAAGGTTTGGGTTTTAGTTTAAGCAAAAAATTGTGTAAATATGTGTTTGCTATCGATGTCAAAATTATTAGTAAATATCAAAACATTTTCTCTGTTTTTCGATAGAACCACTTACGAAATGTCTTAATGAAATATATAAATGCAAAATTTAAAGTAAAAATACATCGTTTTTACTGACAAAGCTTCGGTAACTGTAATTAACTGTTGCTGACTATGTGGTCATGGGTTTGATGCATCTGATGAATTTTTAAATGGGCCATACATACATTTATTCATATTGTGTATTTACTAAACCATGATATGGGATATCTTGAAAGCAATTGAGAGTGAAGCATTAATTAATTTTTATCTAAATATGAAAATTTAATTTTAATTAAAAGACCCTTTCGGACCCTTTACAGCGTCCATGTTCTCGGGGGACTAAAGTGGTGGGTGTCGGAAACGTAGGAAATAAAATAAAAATCGTTAAACTGTATAGTTTTCAATAAACGCGATAAAATCCGTTTTAGTCTTTTAATTAAAATGAATAAAATTCGCGTAAATATAAGAAAACAATATGAAAATTTAAGTTATCTTGTTCGTCTACAGAATCCTAAAAATAGTAAACAAGAAAACGACAGTAAAAAAAGACAACAACAAAATCGTTAATTAGTCCGAATAATATAAACGTAACAAACGGGAAAAGTAACAAAATTTCGTTACAACGTAATTAAAACGAGTTAGAAAACTTCTAAATAATTCCGTGTGACTGTTAAACCGAACTTTTCGATGATAAAACCGAAGCCAGTGGAAACGTTTCGCCGGGAAAGTGCCAATAAAAGTGCCATAGAATCCAAACAACGGTCCTTTGTAGGTTGGGAAAATAACGATACAGCTGTTTGAAAACTAATCGAGGTCATTCTGAAATGCAAACTTGTGCAACGCGTAATAAACGTTAAGACAATTACGTGCGTTATTCTGATATCCGTGAAGTCCATTTTTTTATCAGCTGATATTAAAAAAAGGAGTTTCTCAATTTATTTGCATCTTTTTTGTGTCACGATCACGTGATGATCCCGTGATGAAAGATATCAATCTTTGCCAATTGTGAGCCGAAACTGATATAATTTTTTAAATAAATATATTTGAATAGTGTATTTATATACGCCACGGAAATATCACGATGGCCCCGAGTCCGGAACAAGAATTGTAATACAATCGTAGATTAGTGGTCTATCATTGATAACTTAGTAGTTGAATTTTTAAAAATTTGAAAATCTAATTTTATTCAATGAATTACTGACGGATTAAAAAGGCCGTAATGATGCCATAGTGACAATACGACAAGATCATTGATATTGATACAATTGATATTTTCATAGCTTATATTACTCAATCCTTAATCGTTTTACTTACTTCAAGAAGAACTTTAGTGTTTTGTACACAGCGTACAGTGTACACAGTTTACAGTATAAAGTGTAACGTCAATGGACTAACACATCTTAACCTTTTTGTTTTTTTGTGCATAAATATAGTTTTAAAAAGTGACGTCCTCGTAGCACTTCCTAGACACTCAGAAACTTTAATTTTGCATTTGATCTCCCATTCAATATAATATATTTTCAATATTTTTTTAAAATAAGAAATTGAAGACCTTGATATGACATCGTTAAAGGGAATTAGAAAACATTCCTTATACAAAGTAATTAAGTCTGAAGACATAGTACATCTAAGGTTATTAATTATTTTTATTGGCAAGAGACGAGTAGTATTAAAAATATTTAATATTCGATTTTATTATAGTCAAAATTCCGCTTTTTCATAAAAAAAAATGTCATTAGACTCGATATAACAAAATGAAAGATCGTCAGCCTTGTCAAATATTTCGCAAACATTCCTCGATCTCATATCTTCAATGCATTCTTTCATGACATTACACTCACAGAAGTACAAGCGTGTAGAACACACAGACCAGACATATAGGGCGCTTTATAAGATTTCATATAAGCGAGTACAATTGTATTTCATAAGAACCTTTAAGGTTTCCGACATTCGTAAATGTAATTTCGAACGTCGATATAAGATACATATTTTATTACAATATATCAGATATTAAAAAGCTTCTAAAAATGATTACATCTTATACGCCATATTACATATTGAACTGAAATATATATATTTTTTTCATATTTATCGATATTACATTATGTATGTATTTACAAACTGTAATTTGGGTATAAACCGTTTTGGTGTAGTGGTGCGAGTATTTGCCTTAAGGTTTTGTACAAATATTTATTTCTGATCTGGGTGTATGTCCCTGTGGAACTCATGCCTCGGAGAGCACGTAAAACCGTCGGTCCCGGTTGTTATCATAGACACATGATAGTGATCGTTACTTTTGATTGGCAAATTATCCGCCAATCCGCATGATAGCAGCATGATGGATTAAGCTCTAACCCGTTTCCGACATAGAGAAGAGGCTTTTGACTAGCAGTGGGACGTTGAAAGGCTGATTCAGTTCATATATATGTGGGACGAGAGTATATAATATTTTATTATAGTATTTATAATACGTGTGATGCGCACATAAAGTCAAAATATAAACAATAAAATATGGTTTTAAATGACTGAACTCTGAAGATGGACGTTCTTTCTCTACGATATTTTATAAATCTATAAAAAAGAGTTATCCGTCAAGTCCGCCAAGAGAGTCCACCAATCTGCAATGGAGCAACGATTAGGCTCCAAGAATATTTATTCCACTGAATCGGGTTCTGTCGACTCGGTCGGTCACTATAATTCGAAATGTCCATCACGTTAAAACATCCGTGGATAGTAATAATCCTTGATGAGTTCAAGATCTTATGTAAATTTACCAATTAGATGTAAAATGATAGCAATTTCTCTGACACGATATCATATTAATTATTACCCATTAATATTATTATATACCCATTAATAATATTATTAATTAATTTCATCGATATTAATAACTCTCTATTAGATATCAATTATTCGGTGCTATTACTATTGGTATTAGCTATCTCGTCTATAACTTATAGAGTCAAATGTACGCTTCGAAGTGAAATTTCCTTTATGGACTTATAATAAACTAGTTGCTGCTTGCGAAGTCGTTCTCGTAGAAATTAAAAAAATTACTAAAAGTTTTTTTTAGAAAGTACTCTTTAAACATGAATCTGTGGAATTTTCATTAATTAAAAAAAAAAAATTACGTTAGTAAGGCTGTATTCACTACATATCAGTGAATTTCAATAACAACTTAGTGAATTACTTACTAATACACACATACCCATATTCAATAATCAAATCAGTGGGCTCTGATATTCACATATTCATACATTGAATAATCTCATATATCAATAAATCATTCTAATATTATAAATGCGAAAGTAAGTTTGTTTGTTACGCTTTCACGCGAAAACTACTTAACCGATCATCATGAAACTTTGTACACATATTCTTGGAGGTATTAGAAGTAGCATAGGATACTTTTTTTTTTGGTCGCGACAACCGACATCCAAGCGGGCGAAGCCGCAAGCAGAAGTTAGTCCATAATATATTACACCCAGACTCGAAATGGGAATCGAATCCACGACCCTGGAGCGGAAAGCAGGGCAAGCCAGCTACGCCAACGGGCTAGTCACATTTATAATAGCTTTAATATTAATCGAACCTAAGTAATCAATATTTTTTGGCTCAAAACGTTTTAAATAAAATTACATTTCAACTTGAGCTATATAACCCGCCTTTAATAATAGCTTGTCGGTTTTAATATAAACATAGCAATATTGAAATTTAGAAAAATAAAACTCTTTTTCATCGTATGAAATGTCAGTCTCAGTCTCATAAGTTAATTTCGCTCGTCAATATCATGTGTATACGCGAGCGTTGAAGATTTCTAATTAATGTGGTTCTATAAATAAACACGCACTTCTCAAAGTACAGACGAAGTCAAATTAATCTGATTTTATGTACATTTAATAGAAAATAGTGAGTAGTACATGTTTTAACGTTACGTAATTAGTAGCTTTTACGTAGGAGTACAAGTTTTTTTACTTCTTTTATAAAATAAAGGAGAAATCTTTCTTGTTTTTTATTTTTTTATGTTTTACTTAATGTTAATTTACTTATATACTGTAGTTTTATAATATATTGTAGTATTTAAAACCGTTTTTAACTTATATCTAAATGTTATTAGATATATTTTTTTTCTAAAATAATAATTCTCTTTATTTAACGATCCTTTAATATCTACATATTTTATTAAATTATTTTTATAAAATTATTTAACAGATATAAATCAACATTAGTATATATCGCTGTAAAGTTACAAAAGACGACAATATATAGAACTGTGCGCAACTGTACACTCTTACTTAATTTACCAAGCTTCCCTTCAAGTATTCCGATCTTTAGTCTCGAGTAATTGATATAAAATCAGAGGGAAAGCGGTCGTTGGAGTGCATAATGAGAAATTTTTAATAATAGCCGAAGCCTCTACTTTAGGGTTATTATGAGCTAACGGCTGCGCAAACTTGTAAATGGACTTAAACAAGCGTAGCGTTGTCTTCTATTGAATTAAATTAGTGAATGTGGCCAGAAAGTCTGGTACTGGTCTGCGGTTTTCTATGGAACTTAACTATGGATGTGTATATGAAGTGAGAGAGTAACAGGTACAGACTAAAACTTACTGATGGTAGTTAGTGAAGTCGAATTCTTAATTTAATTTGTTGACGCGAGTCGATTATTTACAAACGCCGGCGAAAACGCGTGATATATCTAGTTACAAATAAGACATTTGATTCTATAGTAAGCGATCGATAAATATGTGTGGGATTGGATAGGTTTTTAAGCATTTTATAAGTTTTTTTTTATATAGAAGAGGTGGCAAACGTCTGTCGGTTCACCTGGTGGTAAGCGAAAGCGATATCCATAGACACCCGCTACATCAGAGGATTAGCAGGTGCGTAGCCGGCCATTCAAAAAAGAGTATGCTTTTTTTTCTTTAATAATATTTCTAATTAAATTAAAAATATAATTAATAATGAATCGGAAAATTAAATAACTAACAAAGTTATCAAACTATTAATAAGGAGGCTTTTTTATTAGCAATAGAAATTATAAAAAATTAGGTACAAGACATTGGCTATCCACTATAATAGCTAGACGAGGATATGTAAATGTATCATGAAAGAATCAACCTGGTTTTATCGGAAAATAAATTAGTGAACAGCAAAGTTATGTGTGTTTTAATTAAGCTTGAAGGAAATCTACGACGAAGTTGTTGTTTAGACACAAAATTAATAAACTCTATTTGCATATTGAGTGAAGTAGGTACTAAGCACAGGCATTATGTTTGTTATTAAAGTTATACGAAGAAGCGTTTGCAAGAACTTATCTATATATTCTTATAAATATATAATAAAGAAAGATTTTCATAAGCAATTCGTATATTCTAATAAAAGTACATATAAAATATTAAACTCGAGATTTTATTTTATTTATTGGGACAATCAACAGTAGATACAATAATACACAAATTGCAATTTGAAATTATTAAGGTAAAAACTAATTATTATTATTATAGGCAGTTTCGACATACACTAAATATCACTTTACATAGAGGTTACACATCTTGCTCGATATGTCTTAATTATAATGAAATATTTCAAAACTTAACCAATAACTTAAAAACCAACTCAACGAAAACGCAGAAGAAAAATACAATAAAACCTCTGAGCGAAGTTAAAGATCAAATAAAAATTTATTGCAAATATCAACTCCGAAACGGATTCCAATTCGACTGTGGAAAATCTAATAACCGAAAGGAAATTTTCGCCATTATTCCTTTTAAAGAGATCATTGCAAGTAAAACCGTAGTAATTTTAACTGTTTTACATAACGAAATTGACTAATATTAAAATCGATTTTTAATTCATAATGATATAAAACTTTTTGATTATCTATATGCATGTTTGTTACTCTTTTGTGTTGAAATTTTTGTATCATTTGCAAGAACTTGTGAACTTGTGAAGAACTTGGATAGTTGAAGACTATCTTTATATTTTAATATTTCCACGAGATCGGAGAATATAACACTAACAACGCGAAGTACAGCAACGAGTGTTATTGAAATTAATGCAATTATAAATGAGTTTCTGCGTTTTTTTTTACTTTTTCAAGTGCAAAAGTTTAATATATACTCGTAGGTATAGTGTATAATACAATGAAACTCGTATTTAATAGTATTATAATATATTATATGTATATTATGAGCTGTATAGTTAATCACCTCGACGTAATTGAAGGAAAACTCGTCGGACCGAGAACAGATTATCTATGGACACAATATTCAATAATGTATTAGTAAACTTAACTATTGAAGCTATTAATTATAATTGAATTAATTATTTATTAGTGTATTATACTTATTAACCGTTTATCTATATATTAATCCTTGGGCTTAAACTCTTAACCAATTATATTGATTTAAAGAAAGCGGATGCAAAATATTGTAATGATTATGAAATTTAATAAAATACACTAAACACAATTTTTTTAAGCTAGAAACTTTTAATTATCTGAAAACAAACGACCAGCAAAAATACAAAATAAGGACGAAAAACCTCACTATAAAGGCGACATTTAAGCGAAGGAAATAAATGACAATAACAATCAACTACTTAGGACTGGGGGCCTGAAAGCCCCCTCGAGTGCACCCCAGCAATACATCACATCATGTGCAGTCAGAGCCCATCCCTTTCCGAGGAAAAACATAAAAACGACTATTCACAAGTGAAACCGTGTAAACGACGAAACGTACCATTACAGCTTTCAGTGTTAACTGAATCATCGTCTGTGTACATATCTCGTAAACTGAATCATAGCGACAAATCCATTTCTGTAAATATTTTTCAACTCACATATACATTTTAATTGTTGTTTTTTGTTATAAAATATAAAAATTTACAATTTTTTTTTAACCTTGAGCGTATAATCTGAATTCCTTATATTGTCTACATATATATAAATTTTTATATATTATCTAAAAAAAAGAACAGACGTCACATTTACTTCTAAATATACATCGTTATTAGTAAAATATATTTACGCTAATAATATTAAAACAAAAAAATATATTCTCACAATTTTCAAAGAGCTAGTGCCAACAAATCTTTAGGTATGCACATTATAAATACGCATTGAATACCTAAACAGTTCGAGAGTCTTTACAAAGGGCTTCAGTTTACAATATTTATTCTCGCATAAAGGAACCCGACGTGGCTTTGAATGCCTTTTTAATTTTACAAGATTTGCAGTCTGCAAGATTTTGTACAGGCGCTGCTAACATCATATGCATATAAGACTTCTTCCTACTCGTACGATGTAATAAGTAATTTCATACCAATCCGCAAAATCAACAAGATAAGGTAATATTATCAGAATAATGATATCAAATATTTGCAAATAATATTCTGGAACTTATCGATAAATATTAAGATATGGCTAAAAATATGACAGATTACAAAATTGATATCAATACTTAAATTTCCTCTGAAATATTACGCGCCCTTTAACACATGTGCGTAATGATTCACGCCGGCTCTCAGACGCGTATAAAATGAGCGCACTTCAAAGCCGCACCCTGTTAGGAGCCTCACCCTCAATGCATTTAGTTGCAGGTGCCTACTATTTTTCTTCGCCGACAAATTCGAATGGAGTGGCTACATCTAACATCTTTGTGCGCGCCAGGGAGGCGCAGCTTTCGCTCGGAACGTTTTAATGCAGGTAGTTTTGAGTCCTTTGAAGAATAAAAGTGTCATTTTCTTAAATGTCTCAATTTCTCCCCCGCAGGGACAGACGTTTCTCAATTTAGGAAGTAATCTTGTGATGTAAACAAACTCTTGCAATTAATTTGGGAGGTTGTTTTTTTATCCAACAACGAAACGGAAAACGTTTATTGTTTGCCCCGTATCAATAAAATAATGTTAAATACATTAGTGTTTTTTATGTAATACTAGCGGCCCGCCCCGGTTGCGCCCGGCGTATGTATATCTACCTAAACCTTCCTCATGAATCACTCTATCTATTGGTGAAAACCACATTAAAATCCGTGCAGTAGTTTTTGAGTTTATCGCGAACAGACAGACAGAGGCTATACTGTGAAACTTATTCGATTAGTAAAAATTCCTTTAAGTATTTCAGACTAAATGACATCATCCAAAAGCAATATGGAGCCTAAAATTATAATATGGATATAGTAAACTATGAAATTTTAATGAATTGTCAATTTGTTACGTTTTCCTGACATTAATTCCATCACTATATTTTATTAGCAACTGTCACGCTCCACGTAATGGCAATTTAATAAACATTCTGACTATTACCCAATAACCTGAAACTTGTTAATTATAAAATAATTAACACGAGAAGTAATAAATTATAAACAATATTAATCGCTCATAAACAACAGTGTCATTAACGTTTAATAAAACGTTGCAAATTATGATAAGAAAATTCCTCATTCGTTTAACAATTGAGTGAATTCGGCGTGTTGGGGAGCTCAGACGCTCATTAACATAATAAATATTCCTGTACTTGGTACAACATCGTCTCGACTATTCAACAACTATTCACCTCAAGTTGTGTTCCAGTCTTATTCATAAAATATGCTAATTTACATTCAGCGAATCTCATGCACTTAACCGTTGGATGTGCTTCTTCAAACTAAATCGAGTCTGAAGTTCCAAGTTCACGAGCTTTAGAGGAGTGTTTGACGGGTTTACGCGAGAAAAGGTAGTCTTTTCTTCTCTTTGACGTTAATTATAATTTACATACTCGTAATAATATAAATATAATTTAAAATTAATTAAAAGAAGAATCTAGATGTAATGTTTTCTTCGTAATTGATAACCATAAATAATGCTTATTACCTTCTCGTATTTATTATTTTTATAGAAAGTTAAACGAGTCTACATTTTCGCTGGTTCTAATCAGGGCTGGATCATTGACGTACTCAGTGCAAAATTTTCACTTTTTAATAATGTAGTAAAAAAAAAAACTGTGTGTTTCGTATGAAAGTGTCTGTTATGTTATGGAGCCAATACGTTTTTGGATCAAGCGGATTAAGCTTCAGCCTTCAACTTCAAAGATCCAGCAGTGGGCTGTTACAAACCTCCTATATATGAAGTAATTCTTGAAATTAAATATTGCTGTGAACCCGTAAAGGAATTGTTTTTATTTTTCAATGTTGTATTAATTTATTTTTTAAATGGTTACTCCATTAAGTTTCTCGCAATTCTTTGGTAGAATTGACATTCAAGTGGTAAACTGAACGAGTCAAAAGTGCTTGTAAAATTTCTATTTGAACAAAAACATTTTAATTTCCATATCGGCAAATAAGGGTACAGTTTTGTAGGTATTATACAAAAGTTAATAACAAAATTGTCACTCATATATGTACTACACTTTATTGTTTAGCGACGTCGAGTCAAACAACGGGGGTAACTTTCCCTTGTGGTTGAAGAGTGTCTCTCATTACGCTTCGTCATAAAAATGTTACGAGGAAAGCATTGGAGATAGGCATTGTTCCTCAAATTGTTAACGTCAAGTGTTTGTTATTTTGAAGAAAATTAAAAGTGTATATTTTCTTGTCGTATTTCCTTTCTTTTTTTTCTTTTCATTATAAAGTTCTCGTTAGGAAACATTTTTTATCAGAACATTCTCTTTCACAAAAGTAAAAAAAAACACTTTTAAAATAAGGTAAGTTTTGAACTCTCAAAACTTATTAAAATATTTTAATAAAGACATTTATTTAAAATGGTTTCAGAAAACGATTTAAATATTACATTGGAAGATGTATCCGGAGATACGTCTCACGTTCCGTCTCTTTAAACATAAAACTGTTTACCGAGGTTATTGAACTTTTATCATAACGCTCGGTGCCCTAGCAAATACGGTTGTTTAGGCGCTGCATCTTATCGGATTTCTGACGAGCGTGCGACATATAACGAAGAGGGTAAAACAGATAAAACGTATAATGACATGTTAACTTTACTAAATAACTATACGTATAATGTCAAAGCATCTAATAGAAACCCAAGGAATGTAACTTTTCATAAATGTAATTGAGGTTTATTTAATTAATTTTAAAAAAGGTGATTCTCTGTTTTATTTGAATAGGGTTTAGGTTTTCGAATGTTAATTTCATTGATCAGTTTTCTATTAAAAAAGAAACATTCTAAACATTGACAACAATTGAATAAATCAGTGATATTTTAAATATCGTTTATCTGTTTTAGTTAATCCAATATATTTTTTCATTAAAATAATTTTAAAATTGTGTTCTTTTTTGTTGTATAAATTTATGATTAATAAAATTACTTTAAAACTCTGGGTTTATATAATGCAATAGAACATACGACACCCATGATTGTTATACTCGTAGTATCTTATATACAAAAATAATAATTTAGACTATTGAAAATATAAAATAATAATACGTTTATATAATAGTGCTGGTTGAATAGACATCAATGACGCCATGTTTCTGCGTTTGACAAGTGACAGCTGTCCGATTTCCCGCGCTTTGCACATGATTAAGTACGTCTTTGTCATATATATTTTTTATAAGAATATAAAATTATATATGTCATAATTTATTTCTGATTGAATAATTGACAAATCGTAAATTATAACCTGTTTAAAAATTATTTTGTTAAAGAGTTTTGATCAATAAATCTAAACTTATGATGAAATAAAATTGAACAGAATATAAAATACGTTTACAAATAGTTTCGAAATAACTTATATATTTATTTTATTTAAAATTATTGAATCGATTTTAATAGCTTTCAGGTTTTAAATTTTTAACAAGGTATTAAATCTTTAAAATTTACTTTCATTAAGTAAATTGAAAGTAAATTTTAAATCATCAATAATCATCTATTTCTTCTCAAAAAGATAAGGTCAACTAAGTTAAACTGGCTGCGACATTTTCCAAATCTAAGACGATGAAGCCTCGAAGAACCTAAATATTTTAAATATTTAATTAATAATTCATGATCTTAAATTATCAATTAACGATATTTTAATTAATTAGAACAAATATTTTTAATTAAAAATGTTATTAGCATATCTCGGAATTGATAATTCTAGATCTTATAAGGATATATTATATTTAGTAATAGATTACTTTAACATTCCCTGTGCTGTCCTATCGCTTATAGACTTGTTACGGGTCAGCGCAACTTTCCGGAAATCTTTTGTCTTCTTTATAAACGGCATTTAGATCTTCAATTTAATATTCACTGTTATAAATTTACACATAGTAAGATACATATAGTTAAAGAAGATTTTGATACTTGTAATCACAATTAAAATATGCTTTATTAATTAATATATATTTTATTTAATAAAATTATTAAAAATATATAGTTAGTTTAGACTTTCCAGGAATTAAAACCTGTGAAATGTCTAGAGCAGGGATTTCCAAAGGGGTCGATTTCGACCACTTAAACCTTCTGAGGTATTAGTTCATTTTGGAAAAGGTGTCTCTTGGCCAAAATAGTTTGGGAATCCCTGGTCTAGAGGGTTCAAACGTATAACTATTGAAATTTATATTTGTATATAATTCTTTTAGTAGATTATTACCAGAGTACGCATGCGTTGTTTGGAATTCTTTGGAGTAATAGTAATATTGACGAAATTGAAAAAAAAAAATAAAGAAATAAAAACATTGCTGAAGATTTGCTTTAGTTTATAATCTTAATGAATTAGATCGACCGATACAGCTTTCCAAAAACGAATCGACGAAAGTGATGGTTGTATATTAACTAATACATAATAACTTTGTCTCGGCCTATCTGTGGTCTTATTAGTCGACACAAATCTACTTTTAATGTGTCTGCGACTAAGACTAATAGAGCAAACTATACATAGGTCTAATTTGTAGTAAAATCAATTATTTATTGCTTTCGTCTATTCATAGGAAATAATTTTATTTTTGATAAAACTTTTAATTGTACTAGTGGTCGCCCAGTGGTCGAAATTCGACCCAATCTATAATTGACAGCATTGTCGATTGCGCATAACATGGTGAGCATATGCAGCAGTCATTGGACCTGATCTGTGATAATAAATTTTGATAAAAAATTCGTTGCAAGACCTGTATGTAATTCCGTGTGTTATCAATTACAGGTTCTTCAAATAATACTCGCATATTAATTACCACCTTGTATATTTATTCCTTTATATCACATCATTCGAATATATTAGTAACAAGTATATTCGACTATATTAGTAACAAGAATCTTTACAGAAATTCTCTCTACTCCTTCGTCCCTCATCTCGTACTAATGCCACACTTTTATTTTTCTACCCACAAAAATATTGATTATTTTAAAAATGTTGCAATAGTACAAAATAAAAGGAATATTTAAAATAATATCGTTAACAGACGGCCATCCTGCAAA
Source organism: Euphydryas editha (assembly GCA_036937285.1). Classification (NCBI taxonomy): domain Eukaryota; kingdom Metazoa; phylum Arthropoda; class Insecta; order Lepidoptera; family Nymphalidae; genus Euphydryas; species Euphydryas editha. Next base: position 5,972,946 of record JAUPFZ010000008.1, read on the forward strand.
AGGAATGCCCTCATTCCTTACAACGCTCGGCCTTCCTAAAGCAAGTATGACCTCATACTTGAAGATGTCTTTTTTTTTTTTAATTCATTAATCATCAGTTAATCAATTGAATTTACAGTTAAAAAAAATTTTGTAGTTGACTTTGTATAGCCCTTATTATAAATTACATGTTTACAATAAAATATCTGTTAATTTTAATTACAAACATATTAAACTAGAATAATATTAAAGAAATTTTACAATATTATACATATTTACAATTCAAAACTTAAAATAATTATTTACAAACAGTTTTGGTATAAATCATGTCCGCGTGGAATGGTGCCAAGAATACTAGCAGCATATTAAACTCAATTTGTCCGCGTCGATTATCATTTTCCATTCATAAGGTACGCTTTTACATCACTTCACAAAATCCACCAATATATTTACACAAATTATTAATCAATTTGTTACCGCTTGTCAGTTGAGAGACACGGTCTACTTATAAATTTGTTCTGATGAGCTACCGCTTGGCATCCAAGAGGTACGGCCTGCATATTATCTTGCCTGATGAGCTGTCGCTTATTACCCGAGAGATACGGTCCGCTTATTAACTTGACTGATGAACTACCGCTTACCACACAAGGGATACGGTTTGCTTATTAACTCGCTTGATGATCTACCGCTTACCACCCGAGGGATACGGTCTGCTTATTAACTTGACTGATGAGCTACCGCTTACCACCCGAGGGATACGGCCTGCTTATTAACTTGACTGATGAGCTACCGTTTACCACCCGAGGGATACGGTCTGCTTATTAACTTGACTGATGAGCTACCGCTTACCACCCGAGGGATACGGCCTGCTTATTAACTTGACTGATGAGCTACCGTTTACCACCCGAGGGATACGGCCTGCTTATTAACTAGACTGACGAGCTACCGCTTACCATACAATGGATACGGCCTGCTTATTAACTTGGCTGATGAGCTACCGCTTACCACACAAGGGATACGGCCTGCTTATTAACTTGCCTGATGAGCTACCGCTGACCACCCGAGGTATACGGCCTGCTTATTAACTTGAATGATGAGCTACCGCTTACCACCCGATGGATACGGTCTGCTTGTTAACTAGACTGATGAGCTACCGCTTACCACACAAGGGATACGGCCTGATTATTAACTTGCCTGATGAGCTACCGCTTGCCACTCAATTCGGCGCGGTCTGCACGTAAATAGTCCCAACAGTTTTGATTAATATGGCTTGTGTGATATTGACAGTCGTGCACTATCCGTCAGCACCGGTCTGTCCGTAGATATCTATGCTGTAACAGTTTAGGATCGAGAAATTAAAGCAATAACGTAAATAAAATGGATAGTTATTTTAATGCTTTGGTTTTGTCACTGCTATTACTCTGACTGCTCCCCACTAAAGACTAATGGAAGTTTATCCATCGTTTTAGTTGATCAGCAGAATATATGTTTTTATACCTTCTTTTTACTGTGATCTTCTATACTTCATATGTCTTTATCCCAAACATGAACAATTTGAAATAAATTAAATAAATATTTACCAACAATCACACCACGCTAACCCAGCCCCGTGATAAGTTCGCAAGAACTTGTGTTACAGGTACCAGAAACGGAAATAAATTTAAGATATAAATACATACATATATACACAAATACACATCCATGACCCGGTGCAGACATCTATATTCGTCATACAAATGATCTGCACCTGGCGGGATTCGAACCCGCGACCGCTGCGTAGAGTATCCAGTTGCCTGACCACTCGACCAGCCGGCCGCCAAAAATGATGAAATGGTCTCCGAAACTTTGGTATTAACTCCTTACTCTTTCCTTTTTCTGAATTACCGTTAGGTATAATAACTAAATCTTCTTCCTTGAATATTTTCGTTGGAGCTCTACTTTTGTCATAAGATTCTTTTATTTCTCTTTATTTTTCTATAATATTGTCATGAACTTTTTATCTCATTTCTTCTCTTTCTTTTTCTGATACATACTCTAATGTATCCAATAAAGCTACCTTTAAAACATTATCTGTTTCACCAGTCTCGGTTTCATCAGTTCTTTGTCCAAAAATAAAATTAAGAAATTTGTTAATTCCTTTACTTATAGTTTTATCGAAACTTCAATGTTTATTTATATTTATATCCCAGTCTAATCCATCAAGGCCATAATTCATCGGTGAAAGTGAATTTAGAATCTCAGTTCTATTGTAGCGTATCTGTAGATAAGCATATCATGTGGCAATAACATTAAAGGTATGTTTTATTTCTATGATTTCACAAAGCTTTTGAACTCGTTTTATATGATGGTAGTGTCCTGATCAGAGATAATTACTTTAAGATATCCGAATGTTGGAAATATTTCTTCCAATACTTCGATTTTGTTGAACAATCTATTTCAATTTAGTTTCTACACGTCTCTGAATAAAATCGTCACCTTATATAACTATGTCATTATGTCCTTTTTAATACCTTCAATATCTTTATCATTTGTATGGAGAATTGCTTTAATATGTTTCAATTGAGAGTCTATCATTTATTTGCACACTATGAAGTCAATCATGAGTCATAATATACAATATTTATAATTCTTAGTCTTCATCTAGAAGTAATACTATATTCCGATTTATCGCATTTACATGTTGCATATTCTGTTTAGATTATATAGAGAAGTTACACTCCTGTAACATGAGCACACCTAGTAGCTTTCGCCATTAAGTTTAGTTCAGTGAGTACTGTGCGCAAGACATTGCAGTCAGTTGATACTTTAAACTGTAAGCTTTTTGAATACATTATATATTTCTTTAGATATAAAACAACAGACATTGTTTAATTTTTAAATAAGTCTAAAGCATGCCCAAAATGATAACTCTTGTATCGTTTGTCGACTGAAGTAAGCTACTGCTCGCAGAGGCGAGTCACTGTGTGATAATTGCAATCACACACTGCTACTACTACTACTACTGCCTGCTTTGCTCGTATCACAGTCTCATGGTGTCCATCCGGTGTCGCAAAAGTCGCAATGTATTGTGACGATTCATTAACTGGCATTTTTTTTTAAAATACCCTGATGCCTAATCTAAACTCGTATAGTATGGACTTTCGATTTAAGCGGTCTAGTTGATCATCAATGGGCATTGGGCAACTGTTTTTTGTTGTCTTTTTATTTAATGTCCGATAATCAACACAAAGACGGTAATCATTAGTCTTTTTACGAGCCAAAACTATAGGACTAGCATAGACTGAATGTATGAATTCCTAATTATTTATTTACTATAAAAATCACCTATCATTTCTCTATCAATAGTTCTTCGTCCATACGGAAAGAGATGCGATATACCTTATACGTTACTTGATTCTCATAATTAAGACGTATAGTCATTTTACTAATATGAGTTAACCCTAACTCTTTAATGCCTTCAAGGCATTCAGTTTCGGTACTTATTCAACAAATTAGGCAGTCGATATTACTGTTTATCACTTAAGGTTCTATATTTAGCATATCTATATTAATTGGTTCCTTACGCTTTGTCAATTCATCTGCAGTTATTTCATATTCATATATTATGTAAATATGTACTTCTATGATTTCATGGGTTCGTAGTTTCATGTAATTTCACAGCATGCGCAATAATTTTACCTTTATCAAACTGTACAGAGTTCCCTAACAAGTTTATGAGAATACCTCGATGGACTTCTTTCTCAAAATATAAGACGCCTCGTAACGTGATAATTATATTCATGACCATTATCAAAACTCGCGTTCTCAGAAATACGAGTAAATAAGCTAATATATTTGTAATCACTGTGTACAGTTACACTCTTTAAACCATAAAAGCTAGCATGTGAATTTATGTAAATTATACAGATTAATACGATCCATTTTGGAATCCTCATAAAGTAAAACTAATTTAGAACTATTTTTGAGTGCAGTTACTGTCGATAGCTCTGTGAGAGACTGACCAATGAGAAAGTCTATATCTATATTTAATAAGTCATCAGTAACTACAAATGCATCTATATTAGCTTACACGGCATCTATTTTAACAGCTACTTGTACTCTTCCGAAAAAAAAAATATTATCAAGTGCAAATCTTCTAATTACTTGGGAGATCATTCTTATCAAGTGTCAAATTACTTTCAGAACTTATTTTCTCTTTTATATTAGAGTACACTGACTTCAAAAATTGAAACACACTGATGTTACAATACCAAGCAGTTTAACACATTTTTAGTTCTTGCCATCTGATTTGTCGTTTTTACTAAATTGTAACACATTTTCAGACCTGCCGTAAACTCTGTTAAACCTTTAGTACTGCTAGCATGGTTTGCTACTATCTCATTGACATTCATGTCCTAGACGACAACACTTGTCACATCTTATAATTGACTTTGGGCAAGTTCGAATTATAACAATCTTCTTAAATTGATTTCGAAAAACAAAACCTGTTAGCTTATTAGATATACATACTCTATACGTAATCTTTACTTGTTGTTATTATTTATTTATTTATTTATTTATTTATTTATTTATTTATTTATTTATTCTTTATTGCAGACCACAAATAAAATAGACAGCATAGTTACAAAATTGTTGACTTAAGATTGTGTAGTCCAATAGGTATATATTATATTATATATATAGGGGAGAGTTGGATAATACCGCGCGTTTGATAATTCCACGCCCTAGCATATTTCAAAAACTAAACGCTAATTGCGCTATCTAGTCCTTAAAGATCACAGTCCGAGTCCTCTACCCCTCCCCGTGCACGACGCTAATTTACTCGGAGCAGCGATTAAGACACATCGTGTCTTACAAGTTTTTACTCTCGTTCCTTATAATTTCGCGGGCATTTTTGACAAGAGGTAAGCTATTCTATATTTGTATTGTAACACATTGATTACTTTTATTTTAATCCTAACATATTATAGAATTAATGACTAGATTGATTTGAATACACAATTAACTTGACTGTATTATTTTGAGGTTATAAAATGAAATAACAGAGTTTGTCAATTCCGCGCCCAGGGCGTGTACGAGTGAAGACCACGTACCGGCAAGCACAGTGTCAGACGGCCATCCACGAGATGAACAGACGACTTGAAGAGAGTCGCCGGAAGTCGTTGGATGGAGACTGCTTTGAACCGGAGTCGATGGGGGGAGGCCTACGTTCAGCAGTGGACATCCAATGGCCGATATGGTTATGATAATTAATCTAGTCGTAAAATAATAATTATATCTAGGTATAGAAAGGAGTCTATGCTTCTTTTTCTACGAACGAGTTTATTCAACGTTGCATTTTTTTTTAATTCTAAGTTTAATTCACGAAATTATTATGGGCACGGTTTTATCAGACCAGTCTGATAATACCACGCTTTCCCGTTTTTCTATTATTTTGCAATAATTAATTTTTGTTTATTTTTTGAAATATTTTGCCGTGATGTATGCGTAGCTAAATAAATTCTGTACTATTTACTGCATTTTTGAATATATAATATCGAACCTTCTCCGAATTATAGGTCCAAGTTCTTAGAGGCTCGGTAATATCCAACTCTCCCCTAGCGTTTTTATTTTCTAGATTTCTTATATCCCCAACAGATTTCTCCAATATAGATAGTAAATATTATAGTAATTGCAAAAGTCTCTTAAAGGTTTATTTATTTAGTCTTATGTTATTATTGTATATACCATCAGTTACGCAGTCTACTTCATTCCTACCATTTATTGCGCACATTTTTACCAGATTTGCTTAATTATTGAAATATTCATCTAACGATTTATCCCTTTTAATCTATCGTCCAAGCATTTGACACAACCGATCCACATAATTTCTGTCGTCAGGAACAGTTTTAATAATTTTTCGTCGCCATTGACACCGGCTTAAGTTTAATATACATTGCTCCTAATACCATTTTCGAGCATAACCATAAAGCTTCGGTATACCATAGTAATTTTTTTCATTTCGCTTATAAGTAGCTGCAGTTTGATTAACTTTACGAATTAAATCGGCAGATGTTTGAGATTTTGCGTTTTGATCAAATTCTGGTATCACATTATGAACACCTTCGAAATTACTGTATAATCAATGACACCAAGTTTCCACAAGTTTCCTATTAATATCGCTTTATTGGTATTTCGTTATTTCTTTTATCATTGGGAATTTTTGTATAATTTCAAGAACTTCTTTTGTGAGAAATTGTAATATTGGAAGACGTACTAAATATTTGTATGATTTTAATGACGACGATGTTTTAGTTTTTAGCTATTGTTATGAAAAGAACTGTCTGAATATGACTAGTTGAAATTGTCGTGTTAAACGATTCTAGATAACTTCATCGGTACTGACAAGACGGAGGCTTTGCAGTTTTATTTTGCTTACGGTTACGCGATCGGCGACGATTCTTATGTCGCTTTCTAATGTGACGTATTCACTTGCTTTGACTTTTGTCGGACGTTCGTCTTTTACTATTGTCACGAGTTGGACTTCCAGAATGTCTTATTTTCCGTATTATCTTGTCACAACGGTGTATATGCCGACTTAGTAGATATATTCATAAATTGGGGAAACTATTATGTGTATTTAATATGCGTTAAATTAGTCATAATGAAATAGTGAATATTAGGAAGGACTAATGAATAAATGATACAATAGAAAGTCATATTACTCGTATAAAACGGGTATCAATTCCAGCTGAAGGAAACAACATACACGTACGTAATACACACGCCAAAGTTATAAAATTGTTAATATACATATATATACAATATTTGATGAAATTCACGTAAACTTTTTTTTTAATGAAAATAATGTTTAACCGTTAATTTCTATTATTAATTTAGTTTTCTTTTATTTTATTATCGTTTTCTTTTCTTATTTATTTGAATGTATTACAGATAAATTATCTATCATTAAAAGAGAAATATTTTAACTCACTTTGTAAGCAAAGTCATTAATTTCAATTGAATTTAAAATTAATAAATATCCTTAAGTTGTAAAATATGATGAAGTTTCATCATAAGTGATAAAAGTATAAAATTTACAGATACTAATATACAAGTAAAAAAACCAATTTAATTTAATTGTAAAATATAAAGCAAAACTTACATACCTCTTTTATGTTTCTCGCGCGGTCTTACCACTTCTGAAGTGTTATCAATTACAGGTTCTTCAAATAATACTCACATATTAATTACCACCTTGTATATTTATTCCTTTATATCACATCATTCGAATATATTAGTAACAAGTATATTCGACTATATTAGTAACAAGAATCTTTACAGAAATTCTCTCTACTCCTTCGTCCCTCATCTCGTACTAATGCCACACTTTTATTTTTCTACCCACAAAAATATTGATTATTTTAAAAATGTTGCAATAGTACAAAATAAAAGGAATATTTAAAATAATATCGTTAACACGTGTTGACAACAGACTAACAATAAACAAAATTTGTGTATACATATATGTCATTGTACATATGTGTGTATGCCGTAGTGTGTGTTGTGTTTTTTTTTTAATAAGTTTAATGTAGTTTTTGAGCATTATTAATAATTTATATTTAAAAAAATATTAGCATTCTGCACTTCTTCCCCATATAAATTTTAACTGTGCCAAATTTCATACTTCTCCGTCCGCGTAATTTTCGTAAAAAGGGGTAAAAAGTTTTTGCTTTACGTTTTAATATATAGATTACCTACTCTTTATTTCCTACGTAGTAAATAAAAAATGTAAATAATATTTAATCGACCCAACAAATACGTAGACACAAACAAACCTCCAGTAATAAATACTATGTCCTAATGGAAATATATTAGAGCAATAAATCTTAGATATAATTACTACGAACTTTGGAAATTCGTGAGCACGACAAAAAAGCAAGCGTTTGTTCTAAAATCGTATACATCAAAATACAACTGGAAGGGCACGGCTGAACTAGGGTGGGAACAGTCCCTAAAGCCACATTGTAGAAGAATAAAGTATTTTTTTTTTGTATATTGTTTGTCTATTTTATGGTATTGTTCTGACAGTACTCAAGTAGATATCTATGCGCAGCAATATTTTAAAAAAAGCGAAATATCGTGAGAATTTCGATGGATGATGGGTGTTTTTATCACGTTACAACTTTGTTTTCATATAAACTACTTTTTATTTCGAAATATCAATTAATAATATAACAATCATCAAGCAAAAAAAAAGTTTTTGTAGTTGTTCATTATATACTTGCTTTGGTTATGTTATGCACTGGTATGAATGCAATTTTTATCATTTTATTTTTTTCGTAACTTACTTTTTTTTATAAGAAGTAAAAAATTATTTTAAAACATATAATTATTAAAAAGAAAACTCGGGTGGAAATGAAAACAAAATTTAGTACTAAAAATTAAAAGGTAAACAATGTAAATTGAGCTACAATAATACATTCAATAACTTTAACTACACACTAACAATATGTAGGTACATAAAATTATAATTAATGTTAATGAATTTATATGTAAACGATAAATAACTATTTTAAACGTGAGTTTAGGAGCTATAAACTTAAACAATCCGTTAAATAATTCACTGTTAACAGTAAACCTAGTTGAAACTCAAAAGCATGTAAATTAGTTCATTTATTGAAATAGGTGTCACGTATTAGGTGCAGGTGTAATTACGTTGATGGAGTGTTAAATTGAATTTGCTTTAGACTAGCAGCTTGGTTTTGCTCGCTTTGACGGTAATGGTTATAGCATTGCTTATATTAATTGTAGCGTTAATGTTCGCCTTCCATAATAAACAGGCTTTCTACCATTAAAAAACAATGAAACAGACAATATTACTATAAACTATATTTTTGAAAATTGTGTCGCTCAATTCAATTACAAATCTGGACAAAAAAATAACCCTTGAAAGATTAGAAAGATTTATTTAATATAAAGAAAAAGTCTTTTTGTACTTTAATTATAATTATGTATGTGGCGAAATATCTAATCCGTAATGGATTTCGTAACAATGTCAGTGTCTGTTTGTTCTTTTGTTTTAATTCAACTGTGGTAGAACACAAAAGGAGGGTAAATTTGAGGTCAGAGGTAGGGACATTAAAATTAAACATTACTCCTTACATCAAGGAAATATAAGTAGATAAGATAGAGTTGTGGATAATAATGTACTAGAATTCGTATGTACATATATGTACTATGAGAGTGGTCTCGTTAGGTGGGAGGTAATATTTTGAGAAGCAGATATTAGATTTATTTTGGTTGTACTCGTAAGTATGTTATATAATATAGCCTTATTTACCGTGTAGTGTGAACCGCTTAGTAATCAGTCCCTTTCTATTTCCCCATCCCAAATACTAATTTGAGATGTTTTTTGGGTCATGGTATGCTTTTACTTATCTTCATTTATAATGTACTTTCTTAAGAAAACAATACTAAGAACATATTTTGCATTTGATTTCCTGTTAAAAAAGGAATGCCCATGGAAATATATACCATGTGTTTTAGAGTTTAAGAAAGACATGCTCACAGGTTAAAAAACTAAATGCTAAGAAAACTAAAAAGTTTTCTTTAACTCTTTCTGTAGTCTGATTTTAGTCTGTTAAAATATTATATTTTAGTATTTCTTTTTTATATCTTTTGTTTATTTATTGTTAACAGTTATTGATAACTGAAAAATATAATATTAATAGAGGAATATAGGTATCAGAAAAATTCCTTTTACAAATGTCAACAAATATTTTTGACTAGAATTAGAACAAAATATGTATATATACCTAATTATATTTATTAGTAATCTAAACAGAGGTAAGTCAAGTATGAAAGGAGTTTAGTCCCAGCGTTACATCGCATCTTTGAAATAGCAAATTAATCATTTAATTAAGTAAGAGTAAAATTCGCGTAAATATAAGAGAACAGTATAGCAAATTATTTATAATTATATTTATTCTTTGATTCATAAGATACGTTCAATAAGCACCAAATAACATTATGTTAATCGTACGGTGACCGGCAGAGAAAAATAGTCGCGACCTCTTTCTTGCCGAGGTGTCGAAAAAGGCGATAAAGGCCATAGTGGTACAAACAATTGTACACCAACTAGGGCGGTGATGGGCAGCCACAACACACTGCGCTCGCCAACTCGCCTGCCAAGCACGGCGAGTATTAGCAAACCAACCAAACCCCCCGCTCCCAAAGATGATGGGGGGATGACGTTCAGCAGTGGACATCCAACGGCTGATCCGGTGGTGGATATTTTCATTATACCTTTAAAAGCTTAAATTCACTACATTAGCACAGCAGGCTGAATCAATCAACGTTATGTATCCCTTTGATATGCACAATTAGAATGAAAAGTGTAATAGTGATTGCGAGCTTCAAGTTGAAAACCAGTCCAATTTGAAGTTTCTTCGAAATGTTCTCACCGTTTACACAGCCTTGCATTTAATTTAATGTGGATTGTGTCCTACTCGAGATACTATATCGTGTGGACAGGTATCATAGTGACAATGGTAACTTACTAGGTGTGGGACCAGTCTAGGTTCAATTAAAGTCAGATTGATTTGTGCATGGGTGCAACGTTTTATCGTCGTCTTTGCACTAGAATGTTATAACGGTATACAAAATAGCTTTCAGCTTTCTATGGATATTAAGTGTTAATTGAGTCTACATTACAATTTACAATTTCATCCTGCAGTACGATTGCTCTATATTTGCATTAATTAAAAGTGAAATTATGATATACATAGCATTTACATCGCGAGTGCTCTATACTACTTAAGATTTAATGGTACTTAAGAACATAAATGATAAACTATTTAATAAAGTTTCTATGATTCTAATACGAGGTACTTTGTGCAGGCCTTTTGATATCTTCCCGTAAACATTACAGAATATAAAAATAAGAAAAATATATATTTTTAATTATTATTATAATTAAATATAAAAAAAAACGATAACATTTAAGATTACATTAAGAAACATTGGTATATAACACTGGTCAACACTGGTTTTGCCACACGAACTTTGATAGCAAATTTTGTTTTATCAATCTACTCTCATTATTAAATCACAGTTGTCTTATGTCAATTAGCCTCATATTTGTTGTGATACGGTAATACTCATAACTAGTACTACGGTAGTAAATTAACAGAAACGCTTACAAGTAAATCGTTATAAAATATTTGTCGTTGAATTTGAACACTTTTTTGTGATTTATTAACCCTGTGAACATGTCGAGGAAGTGTAATAATGATCCTAACTCTTTTTGTTATGTCTGCGGAGAACTTACATTCAAAAAACAACAACGAAATTTTACGAATCTTGTGTTGGAGTGTTATCACCAATGTTTTGGTTTTTCTGTCGCCCTAAAAAAACAAATTCTGGGACCCTCATGTCTGTTGCATAACGTGTATGAAAAATTTAACTGACTGGAAGAAAAGTGCACGACCTATGCCGTTTGCTGTACCCATGATATGGACTGAACAGCGATATCACGTTTCAGATTGCTAGTTTTGTCTCACTGACATAAAAGGTATAAATTACAAGAAAAAAAAAACACAGTTATTTACCCTAACTTATCTTCGGCTATAAGACCATTCTATCATTGTAAAAAATTGCCAGAACTAATACCAGTTGCAACTACGTCTGTTGAGAACGACAATTCACAACCGTCCACTTCAGGTCAATGTGTTGACGAGGACGATGACTTTGAGTTTGAAGGAATTGTAAACGAGTCACATACTACACCTAAAGATAGATAGATTTGAAGAAAAATTAAGCGATTTAGAAAAATCAGCATAGAAGGCTTTTAAAAATGTTGTTGCAAATTTTTTGGGTAACCACAAGAGTAACAGCTACAGAGAGTTGGTTAGTGAGCTATTATTGTCATATCAAGCATTGGATTGCAATATGTCACTTAAGAACCATTTTTTAGACTCGCACCTGGATTTTTTTCCAGACAATTTAGGGGCTGTCAGCGACGAGCACGGTGAGAGGTTCCATCAGGATATTTCTAATATGGAAAAGCGGTACCAGGGCAAATGGAGCCCAAATATGTTAGCAGATTACTGGTGAAAAATTAAAAGAGACCAACCATAAGCTAAATATTCAAGAATATTTTAGATTATTAAGTCATTTATAAAAAAAAAATAAACTTTTGATTTACGAGATCTGTGTTTTTTCTTAATATTTTAAATTACTCAATAGAATAAAATCCTTGTCTAACAAATTTTTTTAACTATTTATTTTTTCTTACAATCACCAATTAAAGTAAAAAATATCAAAAAAGTCCATGTGGCACGACAAAGTTAAAATTTTGTTGACCAGTGTAATTATCTGGTTTACTTTTAGATGAAATAAGAAAAGAAGGTAGACAGTTGAGTGAAATAAAAATAAATTGGCAGTTCCAAAGTGCTTTTAGATTTCTTTCACTTTCTGATAAGGATGGCGATTAAATAATCAGGGACTGAGAAAAGGGTCTATATAAAAGGGCGAATAATCTAATTTGAAAAGCAGACTATTTTAACGATATATTCTTATGTCTAATGCTGAATCGATGTCTGAATCCTGTATTAGGTCAATTCAATCAATTCGTGTAGTCTCTTTTATGAAATGATACAAAGTACGTATTATTGTCTTACCGTAGTCTCGAAATTGTGTTTTCATTGTTGCCTTCTTTTTGTTGAACTTATGTGTAGGTATGATGTACAACATAATTGAGATTTTTACTATTATATGGGTTAACAACAATGATGAGCTCGGTAAAATATTTAAATAAAATGTTCAACTTATCTATACATAGTTTTAATAATATTGTAAACGGTTGCTGTGATAGATGCTTAGGAAAAACGAATTATAAGGGTCTTTACGAGAGCAACGGAAGCCAAAACAATAGTTTTAAATTTTTATCTATCTGTATGTCATTATATTTGTTCTGGCATAACGCGAAGTGCGTTACACGGAATCGGATGTGGTTTCACAGTTATGATCCAGAATGTCTAACTTAAAATCTGGTGAAGATTTTATCTTGATACAAAGCCTAGAAGTGAAGTTATTGCACTATAAATAATTGTAGTGAAATATTAACGAAGTACTTGTAAGTGAATCAGACATGTTCATATCTACTAATATAACTGTCAGACATAACTACTAATATAAATGTCAGACACGGAAGGTTCTTTTTTTTTCTTGTGTTTTGATCAGCAATCTTTATATGTAATTTAAAAAAAACAAAGACTAAATGATTGATTCCCAAATTACACGCTTACGAAGTCGCGGATAAATTGCCAACATAACCCAACGGATCTGCAAGCTGAAGTGGCAGTGGGCAGAGAATATAGCTCGTAGAACTGCTGGCTGATGGAGCAGAAAGGTTCTCGAGTGGAGGCCACGTACCGGCAAGCGCAGCGTCGGACGGCCGTCCACGAAATGGATAGATGACTTGAGGAGAGTCGCCGGAAGCCGTTGGATGGAGGCTGCCTTGAACCGGTCGCTCTGGAGGTCTATGGGGGAGGCCTACGTTCAGCAGTGAACATCCAATGGCTGATATGATGATTATGAAGTCGCGGATAAAAGTTAGCGCTAAATATTGTAATAAGAATGTCTGGGCTATGCCATCAAACAAGGTCGGCGTGTTTTATCTGTGAATTACAGAAAATATTTGAAAGATATCAAAAAATTATTGAATCTGTATCTCATTTGCATAATATAATGTAATAGTTTACGAAAAATGTATGCATACGTCTTCTGTGTCTTTTTGTAGTTGAGATGATAGACTGATGAGGCAAAAGTTATATTAAATATTATGATTGAATATATACTCATTTGCAAAAAAAGCGGGCGGTTTCGATTTTCTTCCTGGCTGAAAAAAATAAAATACCAAAAAGGTTTTAATCATTTGAACATGTTACTGGCCAGTTATAAAAGTGCCATAATGTTTATAAGAGTACATTCCAAATTCAAATTTTTGACTGAGCCTGGTTTTCAAAGAAAATAACTTTTAACTACATTTTGTGGCGCGAATTCCCTATAGTTAATATCGACTCTAATTATCTTTTTGTCAATTTTTATTAAATTATCTGGTGTCCTTGACATTTAAAAGTATTGTTATTGCTGTTTAGCAATCTCGAAAATGGTAGATAAAGTGATAAAAGCGAGCAAAATTATTGCGCTGCTTGAAGAAGGTTGCAGTCAATGCTTCGTGGCTCAGAGGCTAAATGTGAGTCGGTCGACAGTTCAAAGGACCTGGCAGCGCTATCAAGAGACCGGTTCCGTCAAGAGAAGGCCTGGTTCTGGCAGAAAGACATGTACTGAACCACGGGATGATCGTTTTCTAGTTAGTCAAGCGTTGAGAAATCGCAAATCTTCTTATGTGGACCTCAAGAACACCCTCGAAGAAGTAAGAAATGTGCAAATTAGTCTATGGACGGTCAGGAGGAGGCTTCTCGCTGCTAATATACACAGTCATCGCCCGGCACGCGGCCCTAAATTACTCCGTGGACATCGAGTTGCCAGGCTTAGCTTCGCTCGAAATTGTGTGTCATGGACTCATGAAGACTGGGATAGGGTATTGTTCTCCGATGAAGCCAGGATATCTCTGCATGGTGAAGACCGACGTCGGCGAGTGCTACGTAGACGAGGAGAACGCTTTGCAGAGGCATGTTTTGAAGAAATCACACCTTATGGAGGGGGCTCTGTTATGTTTTGGGCAGGAATAAATTCTATGGATCGTACGGAGTTAGTCTTCATCGAAAACGGTACACTGACTGGACACCGATACATAACGGAAGTTCTGATTCCTTATGTTCCTTAAGTTCTGATTGCTTTAACCGCTCTTGGCGAAAACTCAATTTTTATGGACGACAACGCTCGCGCCCACCGGTCTGGCGGTGTGGATGCGTATATGCTAGAAGTTGGAATTCGTCGTTTGGACTGGCCAGCTAGAGGTCCAGACCTCAATCCCATAGAGCATGTCTGGGACGTTCTGAAGCGACGAGTGAGAACAGTGCAGCCGGCTCCGCAGACCATCAGAGAGCTAAAGAATGTGATTACCGCGGAGTGGGAACGTATTCCCCAAGAAACCATAAAAGATATACTCACTAGCATGCCCAGACGAATGCAAGCTGTGATTTCAGCAAGAGGGAGTCACACTCAATACTAAACTTTTATCTGCTTTTAATGTATTCAAGAAAAACAAAGAAATTAACGCGTTTCATTTTTATTTAGCGAGCAGGTACAATCATAGTGTTTTGAGCTTAAACATTATTTCTTAATAATTTAATTAAAATGTTATGATAAAACTGATGAAAACTATTCCTTCCTAATTAATTTATAAGATTCTGAGGATAACAATACCTAAAATTGTCAAACAAACTAATAGTAACTATAAAATAGTTCTTTGCTTAAGTGCCCGTTTTTTTTGCAAAAGAGTTTATTATCATATATACCTAATAATTATTGTAAGTTGTGATTTGTGTGTGATTGTGAAAAAAAGAAATTTGAATTTGGCAAGTGACAACACACTTGTTCTCACGATAATTAATTCTTTAACCCAAAAAAAAACTCCGCCACATTTCTCTAAAGCCGGTTCGTGAATACACGTAAATCCTTTTAACGTGTGATTTGTTAAAGCCAATACGTACGTTTGATAAGTTAAAGAAAAAAAAAACAGGAAGATGAGTCAAGTTCAGTATACAGAACACGTAAAAGGATACCATTTGGTGACATTTTAAAACTAGGGCCAGCATCTGTTCTCAAGCGCGGAATTTTTCTTCATACATCTACGACTGAGAGTGACAGGAAACATCACAACACGTCACAAGACAAAAAACAAGGTATAAGCTTTTTTCATAGATATGTTAAAATAATATAATTTTATTGCAAGTGTCTAGTAGACTTCAATTAAGGATTAAAACTTCTTGTCATCTCTCCACGTAGACATGATTTATTTTCCAATTATTGAAATTATTCGAAATTAAGATATACCATTACATTTGAAGTAAAAAAAATCTAAAGACCATTCTTATTTGTTACGCAATATCTACATATACAAGAGAAAAGTAAAGAATTGGTTTCATTTGTTTGCGTTATAATATTATAACGTACTCGTAAGATGTTACATATAACCCAGCGCTTACGTTACTCTGACAACAGTGTAATGCCATCTATGTTAATAAAATGATAGAGGACCGTCGTTGTATACGCATCACGGAAAAGCTAATGGATATATTTAAATTAGGTCTTAATTTTCATATCTAAGAGACTTGGCCCTTTTAAAAAATATTGCTATATCTTAATTTAATTAATACACAGTTATTAAAGTTTTAAGAAAAAACTATATGTTTAAGCACTTCTTTTTCTGCGATGTGCGTTTTCTTACCATGGTGTATTTTCGATGTTTTTTCCTCTGCTTATAAAATACATTGTTTATATATATAACAAACAACACATACGAAGCCGCCGGTGTCTGCTAGTTTGAAATAAATTGGTATGCAAAGAGGCTTTGGATAGAAAACACATTTCATGCAAGCAACTGTAATAATTTTTATGTATGCACTTTGGATATAATGTGCTAAGAACATAGTCGATTCGTTAATTCATTATGCCATATTCTTCAAACGATGATATGTAAGGTTATTTATTGTTCTCATTATTTTAATAGTTTTGTTAATCTATAAATAAACAAAGATGCAACATCTCTGCCATAAAATTTTATGCTAAAGTGTAATTATAATGGATGTAAATTAATGTTAAACGTTTTTAGTGTCTATTTATAATAATATTATAATGCTAAGAAAGAGTTTATTAGTCAGTATGTACTTATCTTGAGATAGAAATATATAATTGAGATATGATAAAAATATAATCTCGGTGTGAATTTTTTATGTTTATTAAATTAGAATTTAGGTTTATTGAGGGAGGTTAAAATAAGGTATAAAATATCACTTTAAGAATCATAGCTCCATAAAAGTCGACCAATCTAAAAAGTATAAAAAATCGAACTCTGGTGAAAGCACTCGGGTCGTAGAGTCGGTGTAAAATAGGATCATTAACTTTTATCAGATGTAAAATAAGTCGATATTGTAAATTAAAAACAATTGAGTTTCGTGTCTACTAGTACATAAAAACAACATAGTAACAACAACAACAACAGTAATACGACGCTTGTTGTCGTGTTGAAACACGAGTATTTTATAGTTACTAGGTGACCGTAAATAATAATGAAAGCGATCTGTGAGCGTATATTCTTATAGGAAACGTTTCTATTTGATCTTTGCTCATAAACATGGTAAAGAACCTCTTCATACTCAGGGGTTCGTAACCCTGACGATGCGACAAAGATCGGTGTCAATTTTCTTCAAAATTGGCCGCGCACAAAACAACGGTATGAAATTTTTCATATATTTTATGCACGTGTAAAGTATAGTATATAAGTAAGGATAAGAGCAATATTAGTTAGTTAGTTAGTTTATTAGTTAGTTATTTAGTAAGAGTTATATTAGCTGTCCTTCATTGACAGTTTACTATTAGGTTTAACTTACATACGATTTGGTTGTCTTGGTTGGTTAGTATCTAGTACTAATGTAGTAAATGTTGTCACAAATTTTATGGTAAATATTGTCGCTAAAAATGATAGGTACATGCAGTATGCAAACATTAAGAAGCCAAATATCCTAGCCTATCCTATGACAATTACTCAAAAGTAAAAATGTACAAATTTTACTAATAGGTCGTATAGTTAAGGACAAAAAAAAAAAAAAAAAATTAGAAATCAGTAACAATAACGTAGAAATCGCATGTGTGTGGCTCGCCTTACGACCTCTCAATAATGCCGTTCTATTAGTATTGACATTCCGATGTGTTCATATTTAAAAGATATTTCAGTGATGTCAATATATTACAAGCGACCAATTATGTTGTATTTCATTATTTAGTGAGCTGAACCGTTGGAACACGTGCATTAACATCTCCATTCTGTTATATTCGAACAAACATTTCGAGTAAATTATTTTCCTACGGGAAAATCGATAATACAAAAAATGTCTTAATGGATAGAAAATGTAAATATTAATCGAAATTTAACCGATTTGAATCTGTGCTGGAAGATTTTCAGGTATTAATTTTGTTTGTTCTTCGGCTCGTCTGTGATGGAAAACAGGATGACAAAATTTATATGAGTATGAAGAAATTCAGAGACATGTAAATCTGCAAATCTGTGGTGAAGCAACATGCAAGCCATGGGGTTCAAGTCTTTGCCCAGCGATGGGATATTAACAGGTTGTTAGAGTACAATACAAAAAGGGAAAGACTCGTCGATAAATATATTTAAGCGTATTCCAGTTAGTAGTAAGAATTGTAAAAAGAAGCACATTATCCTTCGATATAATGATGTACCGCATAATGCGTCGTCTTATTATCTTGGACGATTGTATAAGCATGAAAGAGATGGTTCGTCCCTTAAACGGTAGAACGAAGCTTCCGCGTTCAGTCGCATCTCTGGGAAAAGGCTGCGTGCATGTATTCGAAATACAAAAACTATAAATATGTGTATTTAAACTACGTCTATTTGTTAATCTTTCACGGTCAAACCCAATGAATGATAACATAGTGGGCATAAGCTCTTTATGATGATTATACAAAGACAATTTATAGACTACGTAAGGTTTTAGGATTTTTAATACAGAATAAAATACATTTGAACAAGATTGTAAAGTAAAATTCCATTTGGATAAAGTCGGGGATAACCACTAGTAAAGTTATATATGATGTTAAATAGAGATTACGTTTTTTATTTGTTGTCATAAATATATAGATTCTAATGCTTTTGCATATTTCACTTAATGTCTAATTAAATACGAAACGTGTTAAATAGAAAAATGTCAAAATTTTCAATAATCTCTTATTCTCCATTGAGCTCATTTGGCTGCTGAGATGAATAAGAGATTAGATAGAGAATAAATGTTGAAAAATATGATGCCAGATATTTTTTTTGTATTTTACATGAATTTGGATTTACTATTTGCCTTTCAATCAGTTTCTAAAGTTGAATACCTTTTATTTTTTTTACAAATTATTACTTACTATAATTACAGTTTAAAGTTAATATAAATTAATTAATTAATTAAAAAATTTAGGGACCACATAAAATCAGGATTGTGGCTTCTCCGGATGCCACAATCACACAACTGAGTGGTTACCTTTTGAGGAGTTTTATTACACTGTTGTGCATATTTATATCTACGTACATTGCCAATTATATATATATATATATATATATATATATATATATATATATATATATATATATATATATATATTTTTAACTACATTTAAGCATCTGTAATTTTAAGTATTTCTTTTTGTCATTACCTATACCTTTATATAGTTTACCTAGTTATAGTTTTTATGTGCTGTGTACCTATGTGTATATTTGACTATTTAATTGTATGTATAACAGTGTGTAAACATTCCTAAATAAATTCTATTCTATTCTATTCTAAATAAAATTAATAAAAGAATAATCATAAAGAATAAAAATAAAAAATACGATTACGAAAGGCATTAAAAATCGACTTCTTCAAATAACTTTTGGAAAGTTCAGTGCTAGTTGTCGTTCTCTTTATAATTTTGAAGCCAATAGATTATCTTGACTTTGGTGTGCACGGCGACTAATAAAACTTGTGCCAAGTTCAGAAACTCGCAACTGTGACCGCAAAATGTGAATATGGCGCGTTTAGTTGAACCGCATAGAAGAAATTGCTTCCGAACATGGACTTCTAGATGTTTTTATTGCCTTATACGTTGAACGGCGACATTTTACTATACATAAAGACTGTGTATCAATAAAAGAAATATTTTAATACATTTATTTAAGAGGGAAAGAAAAGAATATATTACTGACATTTCTGTAAGTACCTACAGATCTTGTATGAAATCAAACCGTACTTTATATTTTTGCGTGCGATTTTTACTCTTCTTTTTTTTTCTTTTCCTAAATATATCTAATCTATCTAAAATTTTAGTTATTTCAACGTCTGCACTGATAGATCTTAGTTTAAAAGTCCATTAAATTTTGTCTCTGTTTGATAAAAATAAATCTTATTAATTACATAAAAAACAAACATATAAAATATATACATGACACTGCTCTAGTTTAATCAGAGACATAGATAAGAGAAATTATCCTGCATTAGTAATGAACAGTAATTCGGAGCAAAAGTATAAATAAACTAAATTAAGAAAGCTAACGAGTTAATATCTTTCGTTGTAAAATCTGATAAAATTAACGCTTATACTACACTAAGTAACCAGTTTTCCTGGATACCGTAAATTGTTGAAGACTGAACTGTTATTAAATAAAGTCATCTCGTTAGTTTTCTTGTTTGCATACAATAAAGTAATAGACTTACTATTAACTAGAATCGAAACGAAGTAACGACGGATCTTGTTATATAAAACTGCACTTTATTCATTTATATTTAGGTTGAGTTTGTTTTGTTGTATTTTGTTTGTTAATACAAGGTAAATGAGTTACAAGATGGTTGCAATTGTATGGGAAACATCTATTACTTTTGAGATGTCTTGCTAATAATTACGTTCTTTGAGAGATGTAATTCAATTCAGATATGAACGTGTTATCTTTTAACAACAGAGCTTGTTGTCATTAGTGTTTTAAGTAAATAGGTATAAAAAAGTTTCTATTTTTAAGGCTCTTTTAACTGATATCTAGTAACGCTTATTAGCGTATTTATTATATATATTACATTTATGTTTATTGTATAGAAATATATCTGGATATATCTATAGATATGCGGAATATTTTTCAAATAACTTGAAATCAAAATATGTTAAAATAATACTATTATGGATGTTAAAACTAGTTGACATTCATGATTTTAATATATTAAAAAATTGTAAGTACGTAACGTTGTACGTATTAAATGGATAAAATTCTTTACTCCTGCAGCGTCAGTCAACACATCTTGATATATGATGCTGGTATGTCAGTACCAAAGGATCGCTAATCAAACAAAAATAACACTTATAATATTGAACATACACTTCAAAATCCTGTTTAACTTTATGACTAGGTTATTTATAATACTCAATGTTATCTCTACTTAGAATTACATTATTTAGTTATTTTTATTTATGATGCAATGACGGTGGTCGGAGTGGAATAGAAAGAAAAATACAACCTGACTCCGATGGATTTGTAGTTCGAATTAAAAAATATATCAATAAAATATAAGCTAAAGTACTTGTTTATCGGATTAATTACGTTAAAATAAGAATATACGATAAAAACAAAAATGTTTTTCCATAAGAAAGATTGTTTACATGCATGTAGGCTTGTTGCATTACATGAACTTGTTATATGACATTAAAATATAACAATAAAATCTACTTTTAAAATTAATTAAATATGAAAAATAAATAAAAGTTTAACAGCAATTTAAAACCTGAAAAAAAGTACAATAACATTATAACGATGTCAACAATTGTATCCGGATAAAGAGATTTGTGTTAAGATAACACATGTAGTTCGCTTTGTTCGGAACCTATTTACCTACTTACATAAACTACTGTCCTCACAGTTCACACTGATCTCGAAATGCATGTGTTGTTTACCTGCGAATAAGAAGAAAAAGTTAATTTTATACCCCTCGAAACGACAAATTAATTTTAAAACGAAATTTTGTATTTAAATTTTAACTTAATATTCAAACTTTCTCGACACATTATCAAAAACAATTTACAAAATCGTCTGATAAATAAAAAATAATGATTGTTTTTTTTTTATTTTTTAAATAAATTTAAAAGAAGAAAGTTTTCGATACAGCTCAATTTTATAATATATAGTCCGATATCTTTGATGATTCAATATTTACTATAAAACTAATTAAGTCTGAAAACACAAAATTGCAAAAGTATAATAAATGCCCAATTATTAAAATAAAAAAATAATTAAAGTTTTGTAACCACTGTGTGAACTCAATTTCTTAAAATGTAATAAAAAATACGAATTTGGTATTAAAAAAGATAAAAAATGATTCAAGGAAAATTTGTAGAAATTACACGTTTTTTCTAATTAACATTAAAAAGAAATATAATTATATAAAAGATCAAAGTAAAAGGATTGTTTATATACGACGAAATTAAACAGGTACCTTCATATAATGTAATCAAATCCATATGTTTATACGGCGTACTTAATTCGACGTCCCAATATTTATACACCGATGGTACAGTGGTCAAAAGACAAATACATACTATTTGTCGTAGTTGTACCCTGTTGTGTATCAGATAGAGGTCATAATAGAATATCGAGTGTGATAGGTTGTAAAGCTTTCAGTCTCATTAATCTTGTGGTAACACACTGTGAAATGGATGGAAAAGCGAATGCAACAGTATTGCTTGTTAAGTTGTTACCGATTTTAATCCTAATTACGATTAATATCGTGAAATTAGTTCGAATTATTAAAAAAAAATCATTAATTATGAAATAATTATCGAATTTTACGGTTTTTTTTTATGAATTCGGTTTCTTTTTAACGGTTGCAATAAAATACTTTATTTGGTGCAATTAAAATATTACTAAGTGGAAATGGAGTTATAGTATGCAACATATGTACATATAAAAGTATCCATAAAACTTCCTCAACATTTAACATGCAAAATGTTATTACCCCAAAATGGTTCATTCATAATCGTTACTTCAATCATTTTTATACACTAGGCAACACACACACACACAGATTCGCGTACGTTTAAGATTACTTCTTTTTTTCCTTTTATTCAAAACTATATAACATATGTATATACATTGTATTATATCCTTTTTTCCTTACAAATATATTTATATCATAAATTTATTTGTAATGAATATATTCTTTTAGATTTTATTTCTAATTATTCATAATTTTTAAAGTAGAGCAAGTAGATTCAAATAATATATTACTAAATATATTAAGAAAATAAAATAAGATAAAATTCAACTTACAGGTAAGTACCTAAGTAGGTACGTTGCAGATTTAGATATATCTTTATAATATTGTTAAAAATACTACTTTAAATAATGAAACACGAAATACGTTAAACATTTTAAAGAATATAGTTATGAAAAGAATATCTTCGGACAAACTTTTAGGAACTTATCAGACGTTTACACTTCAATAACTCCGAATGGAAGAAAGAGAAACATCGACGCGTCCTTCGACAGCAGAATAATGTTTAAAAAAGATTTTTAATATCTGTAATGTATACACCGTCACAATAGAAATAATAATTTATAGAATAAAATAGTTTCAAACGCAAAAACAAATTTATCAATAGTTTTTCATAGCTTTGAATAAAAATTCTGTACTAATACGATGAAGCCGAAAGATTTCATTTTATTTTAATAGAATATCAGTATATTAAACGAATTTCTTAAAAAAAATACCATTTTCTATAAATAAGGCTGTTTATTGTAGTCTGTAATCCATAGCAGTGGAATAGTCACAACAAACGTAAACGCAGGTGACACGGGACACCGCGTGTACTGTACAGTAACATAAAGATAAAACATTTAACAAATGGCATTAGAATGTTTCCTATATTAAAGTTAAAACAATAAACATATGTGACATTTTTGTAATTATTAATTTATTAATTTGCCAATCCGCAATGGAAGCTTCATAGAACATGCCTCTGACCAGCAGTGGGACGTTTACAGTTTGTCACATTACAGTACAAGCAAAAAATTAAAAGATTAAGACCTTTATGTTTCTTACGCCCGAAGCTTAGATATTTTAAATGTCAATATCAATATCAGTTATCATTAAACTGTCGTCCCGCAGATGTGACTTAGCCGGCCTTTCGAACAGCTCACAACAGTTCACAACTTATAAAGAGCGCGAGACTATTACATCTGTCAAGAAGATGTTAAATCATCTTTCGTTAACTCGTATGCAGTTCAAGTCAATACAAAAATTTATTTTAATATATATTTTTTTAAGTGTTTCTATATGTTTATTTGAATTTACGTTATGTTTTAGTTTTATTAAGATATTATTTTTACGTTTAAACTAAAAAATGTATATAAAACAATACGCTTAATTAAGAGAAATAATATAAAAATGTTAACCAGTCTGACGAATATCAAAACTCATTGTACCGCACTGATTTCATTCAGGTATAGTTACCTACACCTTTAGTCCACTTCGAAGGTGTAACAAACATTAACTTAAAAGTCAAAACACATTAATCACTAAAATATACGTATATAATAATATATTTTACTTGTCTTCATACACTGAGATTGCTTAATATGTGCACTGCTAGCTAAGATTTTAAAAAATACGATTTGGAATACAAATAAATATATTATTTTTACCCGACTGCGACAGAAGGAGGGTTATGTTTTTCGAGTGTATGTATGTATGTATGTATGTATGTATGTATGTATGTATGTATGTATGTATGTATGTATGTATGTATGTCCATTTCTTTGGCACGCCCTACAGCCCAAACGGCTGGACGGTTTTTGACATATGAGGTGTCGTTGGATTTGTCTTAATTGTAGTAGTGACATAGGCTATATAAATTTTCAAAATGGCGCCCGCAAATGGCGGAATGAGGGGGGGGCGAGTTGAATTTTTTTTTCTTAATGTAGCAATATGGGTATCAAATGAAAGCTAGTAAATTGTTTTATTCTTTTTAGTTTATAATAAGAGTATTTTACGCAGTCGGGTTTTTTGATTTTTTTAATTAATGTACGTTGTAGTTGGTTTTTTAAATCGGTTTCCCAAAAAAATATTTTATGGTTGTTGCTTATCCTATGAACGCCTAGCAGTAACAGATAATATACTTTATTCTGTTGTTATTAAAAGCTATAAAACATAAATATTAGATTGGATTATAATAATTCCACATACCTATTCTGTAAAAAGTCCATTGTCTACTATCGTCCCATTGTGTTCTATAGTAATATTTATAAAAATTTCTATTTACTTTTTTTAATATCCATTAGAAAAATGTAGGTATAGCATATCATAATAAACATTATCTATCTTAAAATGACGTGAACTTGACGTTCATACTTATTTTTCTAGAAAAAAAAAAGAATTCTATATTTTTATTCCCTAATAAATTAAACAATAAAATATTGGAATAGAGCCAGAAAGAAAAATCGATAGCTGTTCAACGCAGGACTTGGCATTCGTACTCTTATACTTATAATTTTTTTCTTATGTAACAATGACCTTAATATTTTAGCCTCTTTCTTAAAACATTGAAGAAAAAGGTTCCGGTCTTATTTTAAAAATATATTTTTACATTACTAAATTATCCACAACTAGATTTTAGTTTTACGTTACAAGATAGAAAATAAAAATAAAAAATACACGATTCATTAAAACGAGAAAACTTCGCATGCAACCAATTACAACTTGACAAAAACAATTTCTCTTTCTAAATATTATTATGAAAATGGCTATATTTAAAGTAGCTAGTTGAAAAAAAGTGCTAAGAACGAGCGAGCGTAGTTGGTACTTGGCAGTTACCCGAACTGCCACTTCGGCTTCGCTAGCCGCAATGCGATAGTAACATTTCAAACTCTTGAATACGAGGATAGTGTTGCCTTTTTTAAAAGTTGTTAAAACATTATTTTTATAATAA
This sequence comes from Euphydryas editha, assembly GCA_036937285.1. Lineage (NCBI taxonomy): Eukaryota > Metazoa > Arthropoda > Insecta > Lepidoptera > Nymphalidae > Euphydryas > Euphydryas editha. The sequence continues at coordinate 5,998,605 of JAUPFZ010000008.1, forward strand.
GGACATTTCTTTCATACAGATAAAATATTTAATTTGTTTCGAATTACAAGTGATACAAATTCGTAAATTAAAACATAAGTATCTAAAATGATAAAACTGCGACTTTTTTTTTTTTTTTTTCTCTTTATTGAGGTAAACAAACAGCATTACAGTATGAATACATAAATGTGATATAAACAAAAATTACTTACGGTAACACCAACACCGTTTACCACAGATTAATTTCAGTACAAAAAAAAAAAAAAAAGAAAAAAAAATTGTCGATCATAATAATTAGGACAAACAGCTATACAATTTAAAAAGAAAAAATAAATATACAGTAAATTAATCTAAACATTGTAACACAAGTTTTTTATAAGTGCGGGGACTCGTTGTTGCAATATCTAATGCGTTAAACAGGTTGTTAAAGGTATTCAACATTCGATGCAAGGGAGACCTTTTACCAGCATTTGTACGACATCGAGAAGTGGCAAAAATCTTGCAGGCACTGCGACAGTGGGTTCTAGTTGGCACTCCGTAACATACCTGGTTCACAAGACCAGGACAATCAAATTTACTTGACTTTATGTCATATCATTTCAACTGTTGCCATTTAATATGGGTTATATATTAAAAAATAAAGTAGATTAATAAGATAATCTAACCAACTCCTGAATTAAGTAGTCTTAACAATAATTTAAAAATATACCACAAATAAGAACATTTCATAACAAAATAATTACAAAATATTTTTTGTCTATTTCCTCACTTTTCTTCACCCTAATACACAGTTCAGTGAACTTTAATTGCCCGATTCCTCATTCACTTACAGGACTTCATACGACTTATAGTTTTAAAGTTTCTGAACTGTTCTAATCTTTATTTATCGTAGTAGCTGATTCGACAGATGTTATATATCTAAATTTTATAACAAAGCATTTATTTTCTTCGGAATTTTCGAAATTTCCTAGGCATCTTTCCATTTTTTTGTCTTTCTTAAAACAATATTCGGGCTTTGAAAAACATATTTTATTCAATTAAGTTAGCTAACGAACAACTTTAATTTTTTTTTTAAGTTGGTAAATAAAAATTACCTTCTACTTGCGATATTGTCCAAGCACATTAATTAAAAGCTAGAATATCTGCATGAAGAGGAATTAAGAAAATATTTATTTGCGACATCAAAAGTACGAACATTACAGACATCCAAGATAACTGACACAAAATTTTTAAATTGAAATAAAAAACCGAAGAAAGAATAAAATAAATAAAAGGATAAACAACCAATATCGATAAAAAACAGTTACATACAATTACTTCTTACAAATACGGATGGTCTCTCTCACTTCAATGTGCGTTTTCAATATGTGGAAAATATGAGATGATGTCGGGGTTCATCGTCCTCACATATCAGGGATGACGAACAGTCCCACGAACCGATCAATGTGAAGATGTATTTACTACTAGAAGTGCCTCGCGGTTTTATCCACATTACATTTGTGGTTAAAGTAAGCAACAAAGCTTTACCTTGTCAGTGTAGTCTTCTGAATAATATAGCTTTTAATATCACAATGATTTTATCACTTTTAGAGTTTAACGGTTACAACAAAAGTGGTTCGTTTTATCATAGTTAAAATTAGTTTAGAAGTAAGGATTTATTATGATTACAATTCCTTTTTGTATAAATTTTCAGAATTAAAATCTTATCTATACTTATATTACTTATAAGTGCTTATATTATGTAATTAATTGCTTATTTTTAATATTCACTTTTTATGAACTTTCCAACCGTATTGCTGTCTGTCAAATAAATTATTATTAGTTCATTAATAAGATTCGAATTTTATAAACAATACAGGTGAAATAAAAGCTTGATTTATTTAACTTAAGAATATATTAAAAATAATAAATGACTAAAGTAAAATAAGAAAGTTCAAAAAGTTCTATTAGAATTAGTAAACATCAAAGCAAGTCACAAAAAGAATAATACACGAGAACGCTAGCGGCATGCAAAGAATTGTTCGAAGAAAGGCTCCGATCTGCACACGCTATGCAAAAGAAATGCAAATATTTAAAAGCCCGGGGATGTCCGAGACTCCGGCTTGCATACAAAAACTTTCTCTCTGAAAGAAAAATGCTGACGCTCCTTTTAAGGCAGCCTGACTTCGGATGATACCGACGGTACGACCTGCGAACGACTTTATAGTTTAACGTAATGTATATACCCAAATTGTAAAGAAAGTAATTTATTTTGCATACTTGCGTTAAAGTTAATTATGAAACGCTTCAACAGTTTATTGCCCAATTTATAATTCAGTCATTAAATTTAGTATTATTTCACATTTATAACTCGATATGTCTGAACTGTTCTGAGCATTATAAAACTGGCATCAACTTTAGGACTTAAATTGTAAATTTGTCATAGTCATACCCGGTGAAGTTTCCTTCTCAAAGATATTCGTAGTTCTTGTAGCAAAGCCGTCGGAACTTTAGCAGAGCGGCATCGGAAACAAAATATTTTACGTTTCTTGCCGAGCATTTGTCTCGAGTTCCCCCGAGTGCAAAAGAGGTGTTCCGTATTACGTCGCCTGACAAGTGTTGAAATATTTCCCTGTCTCCGCTGAAGTATTGCATCCAATTTGTCAAAAATATCGAAAGGAACTTTCGACTCGAGACAAATGCGAGGGATTTTCAATTTTAAAATCGCGTTCAGAAAACGCTATCGCTCTCGTCTTCGCCAGAATAAACATTGCAAGTTATAGCTGAGTGTAATTCATCGATAATTTGGAAAATGTCTGATCGTCGCCAGCGGGGTCAATAACTCGTCGGCGCCGACGAATCCAATAAAGAACTTTGCCTCGAAAAAATTTATGTTATTGACCGGATTATATTTACTGACGTGTGAGAAGGTTGGAACTTATGCTAGACCAGGATAAGAAGAGCTCTAACATTTAAAAGGAACCATCTATATTGGCCTTAGCGATTTTCACGAAAAGGGGACAGAAAGGTCAAGGAAAGTGGGACGGTTATTGATTGTTCCAAACACCTTTTTCGATGTGTCAGCGATCGGAACCCTTATAGGGGTTCTGTAATACGTATTATGTTTTAAACGGTTTTGAATGGTTTTCAGCATACTTATAAGTATGATTTATAACTTATAATTTACAGTGTTATAAATGTTAAATTTTTAACATGCTAACTACACAACACACTTGACTAGAAAACGTCAAATATTTTCTAAATGAAAAGTTACTTAATTCAGTTCAATAATTAATAAAAAAAAATGTATTTAGATAAATATACGTTCAACAGCTTATAAGATGAAAAATATTATTGAAGAAGAAAGAAAGGCACCAAATTCAGAAAACTGATAATATATTTTTGGTCACACGAATATAATTTGAACATCGAAAATGTAGCAACGAATAAAACAAGTGATGTATTACAGCTGTCCATCCGTGTGCTAATCGAGGTCGTGACCTTTGTACTTCAAGCGACAGTGAAATTCATTTTTAATTGAATATCTGCCGCTTTCGTAGCAGAAATTTAATCAAATAAATTAGACGTATAAGTGTTTCCTACCTTTACGATTATAATCTCCTTTTACGATTATAATTTCCTTTCGGAAATAGGGCAATGATTTGTTACATAAATATCTAATCATCAAATATTTACAAATAAATAACGTTATCGTCATCGAAGTCTCAAACAACAAAGAAATATTTTTTTAATCTCCAAACATATCTACAGATCTGTTTTATATCTATATTAATTTATTTACACGTTATGTCATTTCCCGTAACACATAAATTGTGACGACCGGAACTTAATGAGGACGAGTTAAACATTGATTCATTTATAATTTTATTACCACTAAAAAATCGTTCTAAATGTCTCGAATAATTTGCGTTTCCTTTCATCAAAGCGAACGGTTTCTGTCGTGGTTTATCCGCGAAGATAGCTGTAAATCACATTGACCCTTTGATCACCTCGCTGTTCCCTTAAGCCTAAATCCCCCGAGGACCAGTTTTTTTCCACTTTCACGCATTTGAAGTTTCGGCGCGGCCTGAAACATTTTGATGGATTCCTTCTGTGAAACATATTGGGTGAACGAATAACAATGATCGTATCTGTTATATATATTCTTTTGAAACTGTAGAGAAAATTAATATCCGAAAGTAGATCAAAAAGATACATTTCGGCATATTATAATGTCTTTGTTATGAAATTAGACCGATATATTCATTTTAATTTTGTTTTACTATTTTAAACTTATAATTAAGAAAACGACGATAAAAATAGTATACAAGAAATTTTATCTACGTTATTAAAGACTTTTTTAAATATTCCTGATTGATCTTATACGTTTAAGAAAAAAAAAATTAGCTGTCATCGTGTCGGTAAACAGTTCTTAAATAAATTGGTTTTATTGAAGATTTTTAATACACGAAGTAAAATAAAAATTTTATTCTTAATATAAAAAAAAATGTAAGTTGGTAAAATGTTTTAAATTTAAGTGATAGTTTCATGTTAATATTAAATTGTAGTGCATGAACCTGTAAATGTCCGACAGTTGAGCAAACGCATTACATCTTATATTAAGAGTTAAAAAAAAAGGCTCAACAGCTGCTTCATAGTGGATTGGCAAATCGACAACTTCGAATTTTACCTAGGGAGCTGGTGTCAGTAATTTTTATATATTTCATCGTCTTTGATGTATTTATTTTAAAAAATCAGAGCTACCTGAGCTCGACACTTATTTTTTCTAGTTAATATAGGTCCAGACTACATTACGTCTTGGTATCAACGACGATGAAATCATATATCTAAATTGCCACCAACTCCCTAACTATTTCAAAACAAAGAAAAAGCTTTACTTCACCGTAAACATTGATCTATATTTTTTAGATCAATGACCGTAAAGCATACGTTTTTAATATTTAGTACTTCTAAATTGAGCTTTCTTATTCCTATTGGATTTTATTTATCTTTCGATTAAAGTCTACGCATTTTATCTAATAGGCTTTAGAAATATATTATATCGTATATAGTCTCAATACGCCCTCAATATACCGCGTAACTAACGAACGTATTCATAAACGACATCTAACATTTAATATTAAATACGAAACTACCAGTTATTACGTTACAACATTAACGCCATTGGTATTCCGTTGGACACTGACGATGATTATTCCAATGAGCCGATAAATTGCCCATATTATGATCCAGCTGACGCAACGCTGCACTATCACGACCGACATTAGTGGGCTGCCTGAATGGTATACTGAATGGTATACATTGTTATCAATATTAAAATAATCGTCCGACTCGTATTCAATGTATATTTTAACGGGGCTATTGATCAACTGCATTTTAAGTTGACGAAACAATTGTTGCTGGCATCATTAAACGTAATCATAGAGATTCATCTACACATAGGAATTGTAAGTAGGTTATGTTCGTACATTATATATTTATTTGATAGATTAATTGTCCTCGAGATTATGATATGTGATTTAATGTTGTTTATTGTTTATTTCATTTTGTTACCGCCCCTTCGGCTATTACTGTCGATATAAATACATTTATTTTGATTTATGTTAAATTTTTGAATGGATTGTAAAGACTGAGATACCCCGAATAAAAAGTACAGGATACTCTTAATTGTTTTAATTACATATCTATCTGAGTTAAGAACAAACGTTAACCTTCATGCCCACGCGTTTAAGCTGCAGGCATATTGGCACAATCTATGATTGATTTCAGTGTACAAAATACACTTACCGAAAAAAAAAAAAAAAATAGACAACAACAGATATACAAATGTCATCAAACGCTTTGAAGACACTTTCATTTAAACCTTTCATTACAAACATTATTTTATTATTAACAAATAATAAAATAATGTTTGTAAATGACATATTCAAAATAATATACTTTATTTCGCCATAAATGGTTAATAAACAATAAGTTTTAGTAACAACAATGAATTCTAAAACAGCAAAATATAATAGCCGGTGAACCATGAAGAATCAGTGTCTGCAAAACATTCGCCGCGGGATACGGAACATCACCATCAAGCAATCTAACAAGCGCCGATATTACTGTGCAGTTGCCAAACACTCTGTCGATGGCACCACGCTGAGTCCCGTTCTATCGCTTATTGTAATTTGTATAAAGGATTTCAAATAACTTAAAGATTAGAAGGGCAAGCTACCGAGTAACGTCTCCAACTTCGTAATATATATGATTTGTTTTGAAACATCAAAAGATAATTCTTTGTCAAATAAAAAAGGCCTGGTAATTTAGCATTAAAAAAAACTAAATTGATAATGAACTACTTCTATCTTTACTTTTACTTATATCTCAAACATACAAACTATTATAGCTTTAAACAATTATAGACGTGCATAAATGGTCGGGGCAAGATTCAGAATAATGTTTAAAACAAAAACGAAAATTCAATATGCTCAAATTTATTAAGATAGGACTCTATAGACAATGTGAGCAAAACATAAATTAATCACAAAATTTATGTCTGGAATATGTATATAAAATTTATATGAGTATGTGTACGTGATCGTTGGCATGTAAACACTGATTCTGTACATTCTGATCTGATGACGGATTTAGATCAACATTTCATAAGCCACTCCCTTCTTGACATATCGATAATCGTATTGTTTGTATCGATTTTGATAATGCCCGTGATATCTGATAAACTATCAGCAGAACACGTGCGTACATTGCGTTCACCTACAACGGTATGTAATTATCAATTCCATTATTAATTTTATCTTATTATCGATTATCTACTATTAATTCGCTGCACAATGTCACCTACACCAATATATTGATAAAATGTAGGTATTATCATTTAAATATTGAATATTACGTTTCAGTTTATGATAGGTACATCATTTATGTGAATTCCATATCAATGAGTATGTATTTTAAATTAAATATCTACATATTGTATATACAATTATGTAAAACTTATTGAAGTAAACTTTAGTTGTTATAAATGTATTTATATCATAACAATATGAATATGAAGGTAAGCAGATTAATTAGTATCAATTGCAAAAATCTCGAATCATTTTTCATTGACTAACAACCTCGAGGAATTCAAGCGTATCTTTTTATTATCAGCTCATCATCATATTGTCTATAGGACTATAATATTAACTTTCAAACAAAAACAAAATTACAAACTGCCCAAACAAAAACCGCTTGAGGTAACAAAACGTGTAATATAAAGATAAACAAAAAAACAAAAGATTTAAAAAATCAGATTTAAAACTAAATGCACAAAAATATAAAAATAAGATAGGCTCCAAAAACATTACCTCCTCTTTTAATATAAATCGTTTAATAAACAATACTTTTAAATGAACATATCTTATTAATATTAATTCATTTGAATTTTCTTTTATTAATTTAATTTCATCAATATTTTTATCACGAAATAAGCATCATAGGGAGAATATTAAAAGATAAAATGCTTTTAATTGAATTTAAAAGACAAGCAAACCGAAGCAAAATGTTTAAAAATTAAAAGGAAAAAAAAGAACGTTAAAAAGTAATACCAGCTAAGGTATAATTTATTATTTTCGCTGTATTTAAAACAACTTTTCTATTTTCGAATTAATTATCTTTTGTTATCCTTTTCGAACAGGTAGCCAGTTAACTGTTTACGGTATACATTAGCACCGTTTAAGATTTACACCGTATCGCCGCGCACCGGGCGAGATTTTAATTATCGCAATAAATCCTACCTGACCCCGGGTCACCGGTAAATATTTGTGCATATTGATTGTGGATAACATTACTTATTAACATAACTTTACTTATTGTATTGGGACTGCATGTTTCACTTGGTCTTATATTGTTGAAATGTGATTAATATATGTATATGAATATTATAAAGAGAAGAGTTTATTGATTTCAATCAACCAATATCTACATTTTGGTCATTATATATGACTATCTTCCGCCCGCGGCTTCGCCCGGTTGGATGTCGGTTATCGCGACAAAAACAAAGTATTCTATGTTACTTCTAATACCTCCAAGAACATGTGTACAAAGTTTCATGATGTTCGGTTAAGTAGTTTTTGCTTGAAAGCGTAGCAAACAAACTTACATTTCACATTTATAATATAGGTAGGGAGTAGGGATTAGAAGATATTTATTATAGATAGTTGTAGGCTATAAAACATCATGACACAACTTACGAGAACGTAAACCGTAAACGATAATGAAAGCCTGCAATTTGCAAGTCTTCTGGTATGATAATAAAATGAAAAAGAGATTCTTTGTTTGTACCCGTCAAACTCGGGACTACAGGTCATTTCTGTGTTTACTAAGAAAAATCATAGGCTCTGAAATATCACACTATGTTTCATGGAAGCGAAGCAGCAACAATAAATGAATTTGAAACCGTGAGGTATAAGTAAAGATGTATTAATAAAATAATTGACTTGTTTAATGTTCATTTAGTTTTCATTACTTACTTTAACAAATTCGACCGATACTAAATCCTTTGGTCTAATCCTCCAGATATTAAAAGTGTAACTCTTTTACAAAAGTCATTATTTATAAGAGTTCTCTATACAATTTACTGTAGTAACAACTATAGAAAGCCATTAACCTATGTGATTGAATGAATACAAGTTGAAGTTTACGTTTGTAACTACATTAGATAATATTTATATCTTAAGAGTTAAGCTCGTACAATTAACTCTTCGGATATTAGGATGGGAGGCTCATATCGAGCAGTGGACTGCGATAGGCTGAAGCGAGCGAAGCGAAGCTCGTACAAAATTTCGTCGTTCCCGAAGTTGACATCTATTGAAAAAGCCATCGGATACACAAGCCGACGGGTTAAATTGTAAAATTGCATTACAAAATAAACTTTCGTAGGGTAATTTTAAATTATTATATTTTAGTTACTTCCATAGTGTTTTGTCTTACTGTTTGTTACTGTGAGATAACGCTACAGATATTGGAATGTATTTATCCTGAAAAAAATGGCTACTCGCGGCATTTATAATCTTGGCGCTCGAGTCTCTCTTAGGGACGTTTTTAATAAGATAGACATGCTTAAAATTACGTCAAAGTATATTAATAAAAATATTGTGTGTCCATAAAAATATTGATAAAAAAAAAATTACATTTCCTTTCTAGGCCAAGGTTTATGTAATAAAACCCCATATGTTGAGTTTCTTCTTAGCAGAATCTATATTCTGAATCGGTAGTAGCTTTATAATTAGTCTAACTTATTTATATGCTTTGTAAAATGAAGTTTCAAAAGTGCATTTGAAGCTCAATTGAATAAAGAATTTTTTTTATTTAATTTAATTTTTACGTCATATGATGACGATTATGTCAATTATTGATTTGAAGTCCATACGTTTCTTATATTTCCTAAGATGAATCTTATTTTAAATAATAATTTAAATATTAATTACGAAAAAAATATTAAGACTTCATAAATCCACTTAATCTGGAAAGAAATCATTCAGTTTATTTATATACATCTATCGCTAGAAGTAATCTGATACGTGCAGGACAAGATAAATTCAACGGACGCAGGGGCGAAAGTTAACAGTAGCCGCTCCGCATAGCAAATAACGTCCGATTTAGTTTCTGACCGGTTATTAATTTAAAGTTGCGAGTTTTCTCTTACAGTAGGCCAGTGGCTCTCAATCGTTGGTACGTGGAATGTCAATACGGAAACAAATTATTAAGTTTACGCTTCAAATTGTTCTTCAGTAGTCAGTAGTCAGAAACATTGTTTTTGAATTTTGAGTTAAATTTTGTGTCAACGACGGTATGGTTTTGTTATATTTGACAACATTGTTATATCGAAATCAGTATAATATTATATTAAGACAGTTTCGGTTTAAAGAATCATTTTTTATCTGTAACACTAATGTTATGAAATGGTACAACACGCCATTGTTTATAGTAAGTAAAATAATATGGACTCCGATGCAAAAAATAATTGGACTCCGATGCCGTAGGTTTGTAAAAAGTAAATTAAAAAAAAAATGACTCAATTCGCATATAATCTTCTTTATTAGATTTTATTATTGAATTAAAAAGATTAGAGAAGTCTGTTTCTTTAAAATACTTTCATAATAATTATATCGTAGTGTCTCACACACTTATATATCGAAGTTTAGGGTCTCCCATTTCAAACAGATTAAGAACCACTGTAATTGGGCTCTAGCGGTCATAGTTCTCAGATCTTACACCGGTTAGAGGACTGCGTTGTAATTAATTATTCTCTTAATAAATTGTTTTAAAATTTGGGTATTAGCTTTTAAAAATCATATTAAACATTTCTACTCAAACTAAGGAAGTTTAAATCAGACATCTCCTGGATTATAAAATATAATGCGAAGTATATTAAAATTCAGGGTTCTCTATGAAAAAGAACATAAAGCATTTAATATTTCCAGAGTATTAAGTAACTATACTCTTTTACTAGGTACACGTGAGAATTTATAAAAAATTAGCTCTTTTTTGAGAATAATAATTTGTCATTGCAAAATTTTTGGTCAAACTTAAGTTATCCATAAGAAAACCATTTTTTTTTATTAGTATCAAAAATCATAAGCTGAAATTAGTGATAAATAACGTAATAATGACTTTTTTCTTTGCAATTTATATTGCGTATTTTTTGCTTAAATTATCACATGTCAAAGACATAAATCATGACTAAATCTAAACACTTGACTGACTTGTATTTGATTGTGTTTGTGGTCACAGAAAATATCTGTAGCGTCTGTTCCAATTAGTCAAAATTTGCATTCTATGTAATGAACGAAGAATTGTATCATCATCATTATCATCATTACTTTAAAGTATTCGTATGTAAAACAAGAACAATGATTACTTAAAAGCACAGCAGTCGATAAACATTTATTGATTATGAAAATAATAAAACGATAATGGACAAGAACCCTTATACAGTAAACTGGAAAGTGGCTTTAATACCATAATAGATATTACTTTCTATAGAAATCCTTTATAATTTGTAATAAATGTAGATTAATATAGCAGTGGAATTCTCCATAATATTTTAACGTGAAGTATTAAAATATTCAGTATCAAACAACTCGTATACCGTTATCTTCATAAAGGTGTTTATTACGTGTTTGACTAAAAAATGGATTCTATTAATTTTAATATATATATTTGTGTGCTGGTTTTAGAAAACAACATTGATAACTTAAGCAACCTTTAACTACTTCATTGTTTAAAATATTTAAAAAAAAATAATAATAATAATAATTGACGCAACAATAAATTAAACTATTGGGTTTAAAGATAATTTAGATTTCGAACTTGGTGATACCGTTGTGGAAACCTTGTTACACAATACTTACAACATCATTCATCACAAAAAATACAATATCTTTTCGATATCATAACGTAGTGTTTAAGGGAAATCTCTACGTGCTTTATGAAAGTCGCATCTAACGATGTATGCCATCCCAGTGAAAGCGTAGCGCGGCGCAAATCGCAAATTATCCTTACTTCCCCCAGTGCCGCATACCGTACGAGTTACAAGCTTTGGCGATTTTATTTAAGGATTTTGTATTATATGAATACTTATATTCATTCAAAATAGTAAAGGCTGTCCTTTGCATGTATAACAAATATTATTATTATGCATTTTTTTTAATTATTGTACACGTTAATATATCGTAATAAATATTAAGCCCCATTTTAAGCGTTATTGGAGCAACTTTTCTTTATCGTACTTTACAGGTTCATATCCCGGATTAAAACTTAACCAAACTTGACAAAAGTGTATTCAGTGCAATTGATATTGTATTAAATCTTAGAACAACTTGTGAATTTTTTACTGCCATGTTCATTTTAAATATAAACTTTTATCGTAAGAGCTTCTAACTTGAGACAAACCACAGAATGAACTAATAAAAAGCGTATTGCTATATTCAACACTTGCAATTGTCGAGATGTGTAAGTGACAGCTCGTGACTCCGAGTGTGATCGAGTAACTAGTGTCATAATATGTTACAATTACGCGCTGCGCTGCGCTGTGCAAATACATGATATCGAACAAGAAAGCGGTCTCTGATTGACGTATTTAAAATTACAACTTGAAAATACAGTGTTTAATGCATGATATGATGTTTGAATTCATAGTGTATTAACCAAGAATTAAGTTAGAACTTGTAGTTTACTTCTACTATAGAAGAATATTAACTTTACGTGATTAGTTTAATTACGGTAAAGTTGTAATACGGAAATAAACTCATATCGCATAAGATAGTATTTTTTTTTTATTAGTAATATTTATTACGTCGTTTTACAATATTACACATATTTAGAATGAAAAACTTAACTAATTATATTTATTAGACAGTAATTAAGATAACATTGCAGTCAGTAAATATTTGATTGATTGCCCAACTGTACGCAACGATTTGCAAACATTGATTTGCGCAGTCCAGAACGAGCAAAAAAATTTATCGACGTACTTGCCTGGTGTATGTAGGCGGATATAAGAGTATGTCTGTTTGTTTCATCGGACTGTATAAATGAAGAGTTTTATTGATTAAATATTAAATTAGAATTTTCGGTCGTGACTCACGTGTAGTTTATGTTGTCGTTTTTTATATAAAAAAAATTATATTAGAGTAGTGAATACATATCAATACTCAATACTGATCATATATAAAAAGATTTGAAATTTTTTTTTAAAACTAATAACTTCAAATTCTTTTTTCTATTGTTTCACGTATTAATTCTTCCAAGATCTCTACCAAGTACATCATTATCGTTATAGTATCAGTGTTAACACATTTTATTGATTAATACATAGGTTTAAGATTACAAATAAGTGGTATAGTTGAGTTAGCTTTAACTACGCACAACTATGTTGCAGTTTACGAGTGCAACATTGTAAATTTGTAACTAAGATACGTAGCTATTAAGATGTTTAAATTTAAAAAAAAATGTCGTAAAGATTTAATTATACTATGCAGCACAAGTAATTTTGCGTGACGTATAAAACGATAAATGTTTTATTAAACTTGCCTAAGCAATTGCGTAGAAAGATTATACAGACGAAACAGATGACAGATAGTTTATGGCCAGTTATAGCTGCCAGTCTGTTTTTAATTAAGAACATCATATTTTCTTTTGCATTTTATTGATTATATCGTCATGTGGGTGTTCACCAATGAAGTTGTACCTACTATAGTTTCCGTCGTCACTTTTGCTGGCTCAGTAGTACTGTTATAATACTTTAAAAGCCTTTAAATGACCTGAAAATGAATGATGAATTTAATGAATAATGATATTATTAATAATCTTTTGAGCAAATTGGATCGAATACAAGACAAATTTTATAGATAAAATTAGCTCTTAAAACTTCAGAGTTCAGCGATGCTTACAAAAATTTTATTCCACAACCATCTTGTATGGATTCCTGTATTAAAAGAAAAATATAACCTAATATACATATTTTTTTAAAAATTGGCCCTAAATTAATATTAAATTAAGACAAAATATTATAGCAATGATAATGACGTACAGTAAGACTAAAGCATAACACTGAAAATGTTCAAAGCCGTAAAAATTATTACTGCTTTTGTTAAAAAATTAACCTTAAGTCTGAGTAACTGTAATATTAAATTCTGCTTCGTATACGTTAACCAGCGATGTAATATACCATTTGTTAGATATGTTCAAAATCTGACAATCCTAATTACGATAAACGAGACAAAAGATAGCATATTCTTGTTTAAAGCTAACCAACCTGAAACCAGGTAATATTTTAGTTGATACAAAATTATAATAACATGTCGTGTTGTAACAGCCCTCATAAATAGTTTGAGAACGGCTGGAATACGTAATAGAGCCGGAACTCTGATGACTTCCATTTCTGGATGTACATTATTATAATAATGACGTATGAACAGCTTATAAGTAATAATTAAAATTTTAAATAGATTATCTATAATTATAACAAAACTGTAAGAAGTCCAATTCCTGGCCTTACTTTAAAGTTTAATCGATACTAAAATAAAAACTGTAAATTTTTATTTTTTGTCTGTCTGCCTGTCACACACACGCTGACACTAATGAATGGATTTGAAAGAAGCCTAACATCATTTGTGTCCATACTACGAGGACAGTGGATACTTCTTATCCAGAAATTTAGCAAGGTTTCCTTGTGAGAGGAGATTAAAGTCAAAATGTGTAATCGCGAACGGAATCACGGGTAAAGCTTGTTATCAATAAAATTGCAGTAGTCCTAATAGCTCTGAAATTAAATAAAGCTTTATCTATATTTATTTATCAATCCAAACTAATATAACGACATCCCTCGAACAGTTTTTAATAATGTTTTTTCGGCGGGTAGCTGCACAACATTTAACAACACTTTTGTTGAGCTCTCTAATTTTTTTTTAATTAAAATATATATACATCAATATACATGATTGGTATGTACTGAAAGTCCATAATACCTGCCAGTAGCTTTCCTTTTAAGTGAATTTTGCTATATAATTGCACATTATTTGAGTTCACACCATTTTCTGCCACCGTCACTGTTTTAAAGTAACACAAGTAATGGATTCGATGAAGCAGACCATCGAAGAGCTATCTCACCATTTTCACACAAAAATGGCAGAGTTCCAAGAAAATCTAAATGCAGCCAGCCCAGCAACAAGCCCTATATCAAATATTGCGGCCCAGTTTAACTCATTTCGTGGATTTGTACTGTCCGCTTTAGAAAATCTACAGCTGCAGCTCAAGATGCTAACTAATCAGGTTGACAAAATAGAAATGAGAAGCAGGAGGAAAATTCTCCTTATTCATGGAGTTCCTGAGACCAAAAATGAGAATGTTACCGCAACAGCCATCAAAGCCTTGTCCGATCATCTCAAGGTACCTGAGTTGAGTTGTACAGCTGTCAGTCGAAGCCACCGTATGGGCCACATAACAAACGGTAAACCAAGACCCATTGTCATAAAGTTTCATGAGCTTGCACTGCGAAACAAAGTTTGGTATGATAAGATTAACTTAAAAAATACTGGGATCACACTCTCAGAGTTTTTAACTATAAGTCGTCACAAATTGTTCATGACTGCGAGGCAGCATTTTGGAGTCTCTAAGTGCTGGACAAAGGAAGGACAAATTTTCATAATCGGTCCAGATGGAGTTCGGCATCGAATTACTTCCACATCTGATTTAGAGGCCATAATGAATCGCTCTGAAACCGAGGAGCCAGCTCCTACAGCTGCTACTGCGAGTACCTCAAATGCAACGCCTCCGGTCCCCAATCTTAAAGGTACCAAGACAGTCCAGACTATCCAAGCAACAAGACCCAAAAGGAACATCAATAAGAAGTAATCAACTTTATATTTTTCTCTTTTATATACTATTTTTCTTCCTTATTTAGTTCTCAATAATTATATATAATTATTCTTATTAATTAGTTCAGACACTTTGTTACCTACTTATTGTAATAATTTTATTACTTATTATTGATTGTTAATTATCCTTACTATAACTGTTATCATGATGTTTTCATACAACAAACAATTGTTCCCATAAGGTCGATTCTTGATTGTACTTTGTTTTGTGTAGGTATTGCTTTTTGTGTTAATATTAATATGCCCGCTTGCACTGTTTAATTTCGGTTAACTTTACACTTGTAAACAGTAATTTTGGAGTAGGTAAACAATTTTTAAATTGAAGTTGTCAAGTTGAACTTGTCTTTAAAGTATCTGTCTACCACGGTCCTGTCTACTCGTATTTGACAAATAACAATGTCAAAGATTGACATACTTCAATTTTATTATAAATTACTTTTCCCTTATTGTTGGACGAAGGTCTTATACCATACAGCCTAAATATAATTTAAAGATAAGTACAAATGTTCATAGCATAGATTATGGGTAAATTGCTTGCTTGAATGTGCTTGTGAAATATACCAGTCACTTTAATTTACTTTGTAATTTTATAATGATAAGAAAACAAATGATATTCACTTTGTAAATTCAAAATAATCATTGTATTTGTTAATTATTATCTTTTTTAACGCTGGCAGGTGTAAGGATTGATATTATTTGAAATTATTACTATTAGACATTATTTATATATAATTATTATTACTTTTATTTACTTATTCTTATATCTATATATTTTAACAATAATTATTAACATTTTTTTTTCTAAGTTCTACTTTTTTTTTTTTAATATTTTATTAATTTATATACATATATTTTTTTTTAAACATATATAATGCTTAACAACAGCGGTACAAGTATCTCTGATGAAGACAGTTATTGTTCCATGAGTTCGTCTTCGGATGGAAGTTTTCATAGTGCTTCGTTGCCTTTGAATAGTATACTTAACACAACATTTTCTTCTTTGCATAAAAATTTCAATGTCGTGCATATAAATGCACAAAGCATCCCCGCGCATTACCCCGATCTTTTAGCCTCTTTCGATGTTAGGAATGTCCAAGCTATATTAGTATCCGAGACTTTCTTGAAACCATCTTTGCCTTCAACTTCGTTCGTACTCCCTGGATTTCACCTCATTCGTAACGATCGAACTGGCAAGGGTGGTGGTGGCGTGGCTATCTATCTACGAAGCCATATACCTTTTTCGATTCTAAGCAAATCTCCTTCCATATACTCGGAGTCATCTGAGCATATTTTTCTGGAAGTGCTATTTGGCAAACTAAAAGTACTCTTAGGAGTATTCTATTCTCCGTCACTCCATATTAACTACTTCCAAACATTTGAAAGCTTGCTAGAAACTTATGTCCCTAACGTCGATCAAACTATTATCATGGGCGATTTCAATACGTGCTTAGTTAAAGACGACTCGCGTGCTAAACAACTTAAGCATATAGTCACTAGCTCCAACCTTTCTTTACTCCGAACTAATCCAACACACTTTTTTCCTAATTGCTCACCTTCACTTCTCGACCTAATGATAGTTTCTTCTCCAGAACTTGTTAACGTGCACGGCCAAATCTCAGCTGAGTCTTTCTCTTATCACGACTTAGTTTATTTGTCATATAAAATCCGACCACCTAAGATCAAACCCACAGTTATTATGCGCCGTTCTTTCAAAAATTTCAATCATTCAAATTTTATGACCGATTTAAGCTGTATTGATTGGGATGTAATTCTGAATGCCACGACAATAGATGATAAACTTAGCATATTCAGCTCCCTACTCATCGAAATCTTCGACAAACACGCTCCCATAAGACCTATTAAATTAAAACACCTTCCTGCGCCTTGGCTAACTGAGGAAATTAGAGAGCTGATGACCAAACGCAATGCTGCAAAGTCCAGATATAAATCGAGACCAACGGATCACAACTTAAATAAATACAAATGTTTGCGTAATCGATGCAACAGAATTTGTAGGGATGCTCAAAGGCAATATGTGCACTCGTCCGTGGATAAAAAGAGCTCAAAGGAAGTGTGGAGATTTCTGGAGTCTCTTGGAATTGGGCGTTCTAAGACAGAAATTCCCATTAGTATCGATCTGAATACACTCAACAGTCACTTCTCTAATTCCTCTGTGCCAAATCCCTATAAAGCGCAAACTATTTCCTTTCTCAAGGCACGAACCCAACCGAATTATCCGTCATTTACGTTCGAACAAATTACTGCTCAAGACGTTAAAAAACACGCATCTGCTATCTCATCCGATGCCATCGGCTGTGACGGTATAAGTCGTAAAATGGTTATATTGGTGCTGGATGAGATTATGCCCACAATATGTCATATCTTCAACTTCTCTCTTACTTCAAAGACCTTTCCTAATGCTTGGCGACTTGCTAATGTCTTACCAATTCCTAAGCTCTCCAATCCTTCGTTACCTTCACACTATCGACCTATATCTATTCTTCCTTTCTTGTCTAAAATCTTTGAACGTATTATTCATTTCCAACTTACCTTGTTTATAATTAGGCATAATATCCTGACCCCTTATCAGTCCGGCTTCCGACCTGGTCATAGCACTGTGACGGCACTTACAAAGGTTTTTGACGACATACGCTTTGGAATGGATAATAGGCAGGTTACCATACTAGCACTATTAGACTTTAGCAACGCCTTCAATACAGTTGATCACGAAATACTTTTAGCTATTTTGGAATCCATAAATATATCCACCGATGTTATAGATTGGTTTCATTCGTACTTATCTGGGCGACAACAGCGTATTCGTATCGGAGATCGTTATTCCTCGTTTTGCCGACTCAGTGCTGGGGTTCCCCAGGGTAGTGTACTCTCTCCGCTTCTGTTCTCCATCTTTATCAATACTGTCACTGAGCTTCTTTCCCTTTCTTTTCACCTTTACGCTGATGACTTACAAATCTATCTAACGACACCTGTCGAGGGTATTGCAGAAGCGATAGGTACCCTAAATGATGATCTGAACACTATTACTAACTGGAGTCGATCTTTTGGCCTATCTGTCAATGCCAGCAAGTCTCAACTTTCTATTTTAGGAACCTCCAAACAGCTCTCTAAAATTACTTATAACGATCTTCCTGACATTATATTCAATGGCTCCGTCTTAACTTACTCCAGCGTTGTAAAAAATCTAGGTGTTATGGTTGACAGCACTCTTTGTTGGCGTCCACAAATTGCTGAGATCAGTAGAAAAACTTTTGCAACCTTCCACTCGCTTAAGAGATGGAAAAATTTTCTACCGATCAAAACTAAAATATCGATTGTCAACAGTATAATGCTTCCTGTCTTAGACTATGCAGATGCATGCTACCCAGATCTATCGGAAGAGCTGACCAATAAACTGGACCGCCTGCAAAACCTATGCATTAGATTCATATTTGGATTAAAGAAATACGATCATGTTTCACAGTACCGCTCAATGCTCGGATGGCTCCCGATAAAGCATCGCCGTAACCTTCATGTTCTATCTCTCCTCTACTCCACTCTTTTCTGTCCTTCTACTCCACTCTACCTTAAAGAACGTTTTTCCTTTCTTGGCAACCCTTCTTTTCATCTTAACCTCCGCTCTCAAAAGGATAACAAGTTGAGCATACCAACAAGTAATTCAAATTCTTACTATAACTCTTTCTCTATAAAGGCAGTAAGACTGTGGAATGAGCTTCCAGCTGAAATTCGTCAATCTCCATCTATATCTGTCTTCAAAAACCGTGTTAAGAACTTTTACTTATCTATGATTTGAATACCTACCCTCCACTATTTATGTTTGTAACCTGTATCTACCTTATTTTTATTTTTTTTTTATTTTTCTTTTTTTATGTACCGTGCATATGTATATTTTTTTGTATCAATTATGTCTAAAGTCGTTACATACATAACTTCGGTTATGTATGTAGTTGTATGTGTTTGTATGTATGTATATATGTATATGTATATATTTATGTATTTATGTGTATATGTATGTATATGTGTATATATTGGCTGTATATGCCACATAAATTTGTACCATTAGGATTGCACAAGCCCGTTACATTAGAAGATTCTTTCTTGTGGGTAGTCTGGAAGAGATCACTATTTAGTGATAAGACCGCCCGTTGCATGCTCTGTACTAAATCAGTAAGCTTTGCGTTTTGTATAATTTTGTAATTTTTTTTAAGTGTGCAATAAAGTTATTTATTATTATTATTAATGTTTTTACCATTAGAAATTTTATTTTTTTTTTCCTTTTTTTTTATTGCAGGGGATGGATTCCCCTGTTATGTATTATGTATTATGTCCAGGACGCCCGGGTAGGTAGTCCTAGACCTATGTCGGACTCGGCACTTTGGTAGTGCAATACCGTACTAAACCCCTGTGGGAGCCTTCAGCCGCTTTAATTGGAGGGTCCCGGATCTTCAGGCAACAAGATCCCTAAAGCTACAGGCTGGCCTCGGCGAAAAGTCCAGACTTTTCCTCCATGGTGACTGACCGGCTCACCTCTGAACAGTCCCAACGACGCCGTGTCTAGCAGGACCGGTTCCCATCCCGACCGGACGCGGACACAGGGGCGTTATAGGAGGCGCATTAAGTAGCGCCTCCTACGCACCCTCATTTGTCACCCGCGGATGGAGGCCACGTCGGCGGCCTTCTCTCTCACCCACTCGTCGGCCTCCTTCTGGGATATTACTGTCTCGCAGAAGGAGACCATCGCCTTCCAGGAGTCGTCGTCGCTGAGCATCGCGGTGATGATGCTCGGGAGCGACAAGTACCTTCCGAGGACCGACGTCAGACCTTGATGCAGCGCCGCCCATCTCGGGCACACAATAACAGTGACAATCAGTCGTCGGCTCCCTGTGGGCCGTCCGACACAGGTAGTAACCAAATCAATCGTGCCCGGTGAGAACCTGCGTCAGACGGAAGGTGAGGGGCTTGCGTTTTCGGCGCATCCACCGCTCAAGGACCGGGCGCAGGGCAGACGTTACGCGTGTGCCGTACGACTGCTCCGCCTGATCCTCCCCCCCACCTTCACATTAGCACTTCCTGCCCTATCCGACGCACCCGTAGGATTCCGTCCAACGTTGGGTTCTGACCAAGAGCCCTCCTACCCGAGACGTATGAGTACGTCTCGGCAAGAACCTCCGCCAAGAGCTCCCGCTGAGGCTATGGAAGTATTTGATGCTACACATACATATTGAGTAGTAACAAAAAATGACAACAAATCTGACAGTATACCTATAACTTTATATCATTTTATTCCATTAGCACTTTTTGGGTACAGGCGCCTAAAAATCTATTACAAAACGTATTACAATGCTTGTATTGATCTCACGGACTCAAAACTTTTAAAGTACGGTTATAGCTGCGGGCACAATCAATCTATTTTCAAATTGTAATAATATCCAATATATTTGGTTATAGGTAAACAATTTACCATAAACATAAAACATGGGAGCCATTCGCGAGCAACGGTACTGATATAATAGCTGCATTAACACATAATTGTGAATAATATAAGCTTACATGATAGATTTATTTCTTCACACCCCTCTATTCAAATACGAATATTTCCAATAGGACCATATAACGCTTCATAGTTCATAACTGTATGCCGTTAACGACTTACTTTGTGTATATATATGATACGTGAAAACGTTTTATATGAAATTATCTTTTATTGTATGAAAATACATATATAATGGATATTGTGCTTTGTTCTTCGAAATAAAGAATGATTTTAGGATGGCATTCTTAAATGAAATATCACGTGTTCTCTATTATGTAACCAAACCAAACAATAATATTTAATGTTATATGAAAGACGATAAATAAATAAAATACATTTCATTTTAGCTAGATTATTATTTTTATATTTGTGTTTATGAACAAGATGACCGTTCTGGTGTAGTGGTGCGAATAGTCGCCTCAAACCGCGCGCCGGCGGTCGCGGGTTCGATTTCCACTTGGGACAGATATTTGTATTTGTACAAATATTTGTTTCCGGTCTGGGTGTACCTATATCCTTGTGGGTCTCCCCACTGTACCTCGGAGAGCACTTAAAGCCGTCGGTCCCGGTTGTTATCATAGACACCTGATAACGATCGTTACTCAAAGTAGGGAAATTGTCCGTCAACCCGCAGTGGAGCATCGTGGCAGATTAAGCTCCAACCCTTCTTCTATATGGAGAAGAGATATTCGCTCAGCAGTGGGTGGTTGTTGACAGGCTGATACAGTTTATTAACAGTGCTCTAGCATTGGAATATAAAAATCCCACATAACTCCTTGCGAAATACACTAGAATTATATAAAAGAAAAATATACTTATAACATAGTAGAATTTTCCCAATGAAACTGTATCCAATGTTGAATTCAAAGAAAGAGGATTCTTAGAATCGATCGAAGCCGTCGGAAATTGCGCTTCTGTGCATCATTTGAAAACCATCTCTATTTTCTATTGACGTTGATGTTGATTGCATAAAACCTCGTATGTCGCTTGTGTCGTTTTGTTTGTAAATAAATTTAGAGTGGAATAAAGGGATCAATTACGCACTAGTCGCCTGTTGAGTGATACGGGTTTATTTATGTGGACTCAATAAAGTGAAATGCATTACATCGTCAGAACACTTAAGATAAACACGCACACAGTATAATTTTCCCAAAAATCAACTTCGTCACATGATACATATACTATATACATAATATGTAAAACAATACAATTCATTTATGTATCAATCTTCGACGGTCTTGTATAATGTTACTACCGTCTATCCCAGTACTCTAAACTAAATTATTAAGTTTGAACGTATGATAAATAGCTTTGAAAACGATATTTTTGGATATAGAAATTCTTACGTCGTGTTTGCACTATTGCTCGTTTAGGCATTTTTTTATTATTCTTTAGTTATTTAACAATCCCTACCTTATATTATAAATGTCAAATGTGAAATGTATTTGTTACGCTTTCACGGGAAAACTACTTAACCGATAATCATGAAAATTTGTACACATGTTCTTGGAGGTATTAGAAGTAACATAGGATACTTCTTTTTTTGGTCGCGGTAACCGACATCCACGCGGGCGAAGCCGTAGGCAGAAGCTAGTATTACATAAAATTCAATTAACAAAAGAAATTACACTTCCGACTAAACAATATTAATCAAACACGTCAACCCTCAATGGACAGTGTCGCCATCAATAGTAATTGTGTGAACGTCGTCCCCTCATTCGTCACATCCTGAGTAATAAGATGTGAATTACTCGATAATCCTATAAAATAAAAAATAATGTTATATCTCTTTGGTATATAGATATTCTTAACAGTCTATGTGCCACTTCTGGACAAAAATCTCTTTTCTTACGAAAGCAAAGTTTTGGAGCTTAATCTTGGAGATTTAAGTAGAGATGGTCCGTAGAGTCGAATATCAAACACGAGTTTGTAGCGACATCTATCTCGCCATATACGAACTAGAAGAAACTAACGAATCCTACATCCCGCTATCGAAGTTTTCAAAGCGATTTAATATATATACAAGAACTCGACAACAAACGTTAAGTGGCGCGTAGCCCACCAGACACAACACCGTCTGGTCGAAGGATCCTTCCTTTTCAACGCCGCTTCTCAACCTCTATAACTGGTGACCCCGAGCATGAACGTCAGCGCAGCCTTCGCAAATCTACGTCATCGTAACGTCATCATCACTTCCTCAAGCTTTCGAGCATCGAGTCATACAGCCAGCCAGCATCCACGGCTATTACGGGTATTCTGACCACCAGCATGCAGCGGACGCGCATTCCTGGTCATCACCCACAGCCTTCGCAGCGACCTTGGCACAGCACACTGCACTTCGGCCGGTCAGCAAGCAGAGACGCACTTCTCTCCTGGTCGACGCAGCAGCCAGCCACTACGCAGCACTGCACCACCCCGACTCACTGGGGCATCACCGCAGACAGTTCCGACTCACCGTGAACTATGCGGCATCTGGTTCCAGACTCACTGGAACATTCCACTGGCCCGGCAATCATCACAAGATGTAGTATGGACGACCCAACCTGCTATCGACCTCCGGTCTCGGAGGGGGAGTGATGTAGCGACATCTATCTCGCCATATACGAACTAGAAGAAACTAACGAATCCTACATCCCGCTATCGAAGTTTTCAAAGCGATTTAATATATATACAAGAACTCGACAACAAACGTTAAGTGGCGCGTAGCCCACCAGACACAACACCGTCTGGTCGAAGGATCCTTCCTTTTCAACGCCGCTTCTCAACCTCTATAAGTTCAATCGGGGCTGTAACCATTGATATTAGAAGTGCTAAGTGCGACTATATATATATATATATATATATATATATATATATATATATATATATATATATATATATATATAAATAAATAAAAAATACATAAAAATACTGTCTGTCAATAATTTTCCTCGCGTCTATCACAGGACAAAGCTCTCAAATGCGCGAAACTGCAATTTTGGGGGTGTTTTTTGAGGTTAGGGGCGAACGCTTGAGGTATCGGTAAAAAATATACCGCCGGATTCGTGTTCAGCAGCAAAAAATACATGAAAATAGTCGTTGCCTGGAATTTTTCTGAGCCCCTGTGATTTCTGACAGCCTGATCATTTCGTAAAGTGGTATTTTTTTAAGGTTAGGGGACGTGCTGCTCTGTCTGTAAACGAAATTTCAAAAAAGGCCACGCTCTAATGGAAAGTACATAAAAAATCCTAAATTTTCCATATTTTTAAATATTTTTAGGTCAAAAGGAATTTTGGGTATGAGTGAGTGGTAGAGGTGTTCCGGTTGACAAAGAACGTCCCATATATATATATCTTGTTAGGTTTAGGTCGCTACCAAAAAGTTTTGATCAGGATCAGGATTTAAAAAAAAAAAAAAAAACGAAGGTCTGTTTTACGTCTTCGAAAATTTGTACTGGACATTTAAAAAAAGAAAATTAAAAAAAGTTGTAGAAAACGGAGTTTTTTTGTTTCTAAATTCAGAGAAGTCAGACGAGGCTGTGCCAACATTGAGTTCGGACGCTATTTAATCTTTTGAAGAAGTTCTGGTAGAGCTAATAGTCAACCCTTAATTAACGTAAGTATGAATCTAATTGAATGTTAATGTTTATCTCTCTATAGTTTAATCGGGAAGAAATTTAGGGTAATAATTAACTAGTATTGTAGTGTTAAAAATACAGTACTTACATTATTATTATTGAGGTTATTGTAATAGAATAACATTGAAAATAATAAAATTGTAAATTAATAAATGTAAATAATAAATATTACGCAATAAGGTGGATTTAATTACAATCTGTCAAAGACATTATTATAAGGGGAATTTTTAATTGCACCTCTATTTAAAAATTAAGCAAACAACATTTCTGGACTAATAATCTACCTGCATATCAAATAAATGACTGTATATTAATTTAAATAATTGTATAACTAAACGTGTATTATTAGAAAATGTTTAAAATAAATCAAAGTTAGCGACTTTTTTTATCTAACTTTGCTACGAAAATCTTGCTAAAACCACAGATATAAGCATTCTAAAACAAAATTACTCACCGCATAACGAAAATACTGATTTGCACACTAAATTATCCAATATTACAACCGAATTACTAACATCATTATCTAAATATTGCATAACAATTAATGCATATTTTAGGTTAGGTTAGGTTAGGTTAGGTTAGGTTAGGTTAGGTTAATTTAAGCGGCGCGATGGCCGAATGGATAGTAAGCTTGGTTACCGCGATCGAGCAGACGACTAGGGTTCGATCCCCGTTTGTCGCTTATTCACGCTCTTGCTGCCAGCGAGTCCCACATATCCGCCGCTTTTGCGGCGGAATGCGTAAATGCATTTCCCAGCGTTAAAAAAAAAAAAAAAAAAAAAAAAAAAAAAAAAAAAGGTTAGGTTAATTTAATAAACATGACTGATTAACTGGTGTTTTATTTAGTATAACTCATGTTCTTTAAAATTTAATAGGTGATGGATTCCAAAAAAACAGATTAAATATATTGTTGCACTAAAATAATAATTAGATTTACTATAAGTTAACAGTTAGTCATTCAGTAAAATAGTTGAGCTTTAAAGATCAAAGAGTATAGTATATTTGATTTATTTGATGCGCAAATTTAGTGTGCAATTCAGTATTTTTGTTAGCAATTTCGAATACTTTGATAGAAAAACGTAGATTTAAAGTTGTAACATTAAATACATGCCTTATTATAATATGTATAACGTATCGTGTCCAAGAATTTCGTATTGAAGTTATTATAAGAGTTACTACTCGTACTAGGTTTTTTGGCAACCGTTACCGATAGAGAATATATTTTTCACTGTAAAAATTTGTGTTGTCAATTCTAAATAGCTTTACTTATAATAAATGACACGACAGTTTTGAAGAGATATTTAAAAGTGCGTGCCTATTGAAATTATTTATATTTTGAATTTACATATTAGTTAAAACTTAACAGACCAAAAAAAAAAACTATATTTAGAGACATCCAAAACTAAATTGCATTGTCTTGATGGTTAATAATAGTAATACGAAGAAAAATGTAATCATTATTACTTCATAAAGCAAACAAATAACAATTTAAAAATGACAATCGTTTAAGTTTTTAAACAAGGATTCAATAATAATATTAACTTTAGAACTGATGACCACGGCCCGCTGAAAATAAAAGATATTTGTACCGATAAGACGGACACTCCAAGTGTCGCGTTAAGGGGAGTGTGTTATGCGTGAGAACACAAAGAAACGAGCTTAATGTTACTCCGCGACCCTTATTGAGGTTAACAAGTGCTTCGACACACAAACGTGTAAGCATTTCGCACTTCCTACAACCTACTTACAAATATTATCACTAAACTTATACATTTCTTTTTTACTTATGTTATACATATTACATTCCAATTATAGTTTGTTATGTTGTTTATTGAAAAGTCAATGTTTAAAGTTTTATTTAAAATAATATTTCAGACAAATGTACACTAAATTATAAACTCGCAAAAATACTAACCGAATGATATACGCGTTATATCGGTAACTTATACTTCGACCTTCAAATAAAAAGACATTTATTGTTATAAAGATTAACATTCAAATCGGGATAAAGAAAGAAAGGGTATACTTCCGAAAAGCAGATACCGAATTTTCTCATGAAATTTGGCACGGACATTCCATTTGACTATCTAAGCATCCCCTTAAAAGGATTTTTGGCGGATCGTAATATTTTTCGAAATATTGAATTTTTTGAGTACGCTGTTAAGTACGCTCTATATAAGAAAGCGAAAAGTAGATACCGAATTTTCTCATAAAACTTGGCACAGAAATTACATTTGACTATCTAAGAGTCCCCTTAAAAGGGTTTTTGGCGACTCGCAATATTTTTCGAAATATTGAATTTTTTGAGTATGCTGCTTAGCACGCTTATAATATATCTATATATTTATCGCCACGTTACACACACACTACAGGTGTTATTTATACACATATATATAATCAATCCACTTTTTTATTTTCCCGGATACACACTTTATATTTTGTAATAATTCATTGAACGTATTTTTGTTCAATTTTTTAACGCGGCGACGCCATAAAAACTCGCATAGATGATCGGCCATTGTTTCACTACGTATTCCGCACCTTTTTTTTTTTTTTTGAAGGCTGAGAAATTCATTCCGCAGTTAGGGTTTTATTTAAGGTTAGGTTAGATTAAGATTTTTTTTAAATCGTTAGGTTAGGTTAGGTTGTTAGGTCTTTTTTTTTTAATAGTTAGGGTTTTTTTTTAAAGGTTAAGTTAGCTTAAGATTTTTTTTAAATCGTCAGGTTAGGTTAGGTTGTTAGGTCTTTTTTTTTTTTTTTTGAAGGCTGAGAAATTTATTACGCAGGTAGGTTTTTTTAAAGGTTAGGTTAGATTTAATATATATACAAGAACTCGACAACAAACGTTAAGTGGCGCGTAGCCCACCAGACACAACACCGTCTGGTCGAAGGATCCTTCCTTTTCAACGCCGCTTCTCAACCTCTATAACTGGTGACCCCGAGCATGAACGTCAGCGCAGCCTTCGCAAATCTACGTCATCGTAACGTCATCATCACTTCCTCAAGCTTTCGAGCATCGAGTCATACAGCCAGCCAGCATCCACGGCTATTACGGGTATTCTGACCACCAGCATGCAGCGGACGCGCATTCCTGGTCATCACCCACAGCCTTCGCAGCGACCTTGGCACAGCACACTGCACTTCGGCCGGTCAGCAAGCAGAGACGCACTTCTCTCCTGGTCGACGCAGCAGCCAGCCACTACGCAGCACTGCACCACCCCGACTCACTGGGGCATCACCGCAGACAGTTCCGACTCACCGTGAACTATGCGGCATCTGGTTCCAGACTCACTGGAACATTCCACTGGCCCGGCAATCATCACAAGATGTAGTATGGACGACCCAACCTGCTATCGACCTCCGGTCTCGGAGGGGGAGTGATGTAGCGACATCTATCTCGCCATATACGAACTAGAAGAAACTAACGAATCCTACATCCCGCTATCGAAGTTTTCAAAGCGATTTAATATATATACAAGAACTCGACAACAAACGTTAAGTGGCGCGTAGCCCACCAGACACAACACCGTCTGGTCGAAGGATCCTTCCTTTTCAACGCCGCTTCTCAATCTCTATAAGTTCAATCGGGGCTGTAACCATTGATATTAGAAGTGCTAAGTGCGACTATATATATATATATATATATATATATATATAAATAAATAAAAAATACATAAAAATACTGTCTGTCAATAATTTTCCTCGCGTCTATCACAGGACAAAGCTCTCAAATGCGCGAAACTGCAATTTTGGGGGTGTTTTTTGAGGTTAGGGGCGAACGCTTGAGGTATCGGTAAAAAATATACCGCCGGATTCGTGTTCAGCAGCAAAAAATACATGAAAATAGTCGTTGCCTGGAATTTTTCTGAGCCCCTGTGATTTCTGACAGCCTGATCATTTCGTAAAGTGGTATTTTTTTAAGGTTAGGGGACGTGCTGCTCTGTCTGTAAACGAAATTTCAAAAAAGGCCACGCTCTAATGGAAAGTACATAAAAAATCCTAAATTTTCCATATTTTTAAATATTTTTAGGTCAAAAGGAATTTTGGGTATGAGTGAGTGGTAGAGGTGTTCCGGTTGACAAAGAACGTCCCATATATATATATCTTGTTAGGTTTAGGTCGCTACCAAAAAGTTTTGATCAGGATCAGGATTTAAAAAAAAAAAAAAAAAACGAAGGTCTGTTTTACGTCTTCGAAAATTTGTACTGGACATTTAAAAAAAGAAAATTAAAAAAAGTTGTAGAAAACGGAGTTTTTTTGTTTCTAAATTCAGAGAAGTCAGACGAGGCTGTGCCAACATTGAGTTCGGACGCTATTTAATCTTTTGAAGAAGTTCTGGTAGAGCTAATAGTCAACCCTTAATTAACGTAAGTATGAATCTAATTGAATGTTAATGTTTATCTCTCTATAGTTTAATCGGGAAGAAATTTAGGGTAATAATTAACTAGTATTGTAGTGTTAAAAATACAGTACTTACATTATTATTATTGAGGTTATTGTAATAGAATAACATTGAAAATAATAAAATTGTAAATTAATAAATGTAAATAATAAATATTACGCAATAAGGTGGATTTAATTACAATCTGTCAAAGACATTATTATAAGGGGAATTTTTAATTGCACCTCTATTTAAAAATTAAGCAAACAACATTTTTGGACTAATAATCTACCTGCATATCAAATAAATGACTGTATATTAATTTAAATAATTGTATAACTAAACGTGTATTATTAGAAAATGTTTAAAATAAATCAAAGTTAGCGACTTTTTTTATCTAACTTTGCTACGAAAATCTTGCTAAAACCACAGATATAAGCATTCTAAAACAAAATTACTCACCGCATAACGAAAATACTGATTTGCACACTAAATTATCCAATATTACAACCGAATTACTAACATCATTATCTAAATATTGCATAACAATTAATGCATATTTTAGGTTAGGTTAGGTTAGGTTAGGTTAGGTTAGGTTAATTTAATAAACATGACTGATTAACTGGTGTTTTATTTAGTATAACTCATGTTCTTTAAAATTTAATAGGTGATGGATTCCAAAAAAACAGATTAAATATATTGTTGCACTAAAATAATAATTAGATTTACTATAAGTTAACAGTTAGTCATTCAGTAAAATAGTTGAGCTTTAAAGATCAAAGAGTATAGTATATTTGATTTATTTGATGCGCAAATTTAGTGTGCAATTCAGTATTTTTGTTAGCAATTTCGAATACTTTGATAGAAAAACGTAGATTTAAAGTTGTAACATTAAATACATGCCTTATTATAATATGTATAACGTATCGTGTCCAAGAATTTCGTATTGAAGTTATTATAAGAGTTACTACTCGTACTAGGTTTTTTGGCAACCGTTACCGATAGAGAATATATTTTTCACTGTAAAAATTTGTGTTGTCAATTCTAAATAGCTTTACTTATAATAAATGACACGACAGTTTTGAAGAGATATTTAAAAGTGCGTGCCTATTGAAATTATTTATATTTTGAATTTACATATTAGTTAAAACTTAACAGACCAAAAAAAAAAACTATATTTAGAGACATCCAAAACTAAATTGCATTGTCTTGATGGTTAATAATAGTAATACGAAGAAAAATGTAATCATTATTACTTCATAAAGCAAACAAATAACAATTTAAAAATGACAATCGTTTAAGTTTTTAAACAAGGATTCAATAATAATATTAACTTTAGAACTGATGACCACGGCCCGCTGAAAATAAAAGATATTTGTACCGATAAGACGGACACTCCAAGTGTCGCGTTAAGGGGAGTGTGTTATGCGTGAGAACACAAAGAAACGAGCTTAATGTTACTCCGCGACCCTTATTGAGGTTAACAAGTGCTTCGACACACAAACGTGTAAGCATTTCGCACTTCCTACAACCTACTTACAAATATTATCACTAAACTTATACATTTCTTTTTTACTTATGTTATACATATTACATTCCAATTATAGTTTGTTATGTTGTTTATTGAAAAGTCAATGTTTAAAGTTTTATTTAAAATAATATTTCAGACAAATGTACACTAAATTATAAACTCGCAAAAATACTAACCGAATGATATACGCGTTATATCGGTAACTTATACTTCGACCTTCAAATAAAAAGACATTTATTGTTATAAAGATTAACATTCAAATCGGGATAAAGAAAGAAAGGGTATACTTCCGAAAAGCAGATACCGAATTTTCTCATGAAATTTGGCACGGACATTCCATTTGACTATCTAAGCATCCCCTTAAAAGGATTTTTGGCGGATCGTAATATTTTTCGAAATATTGAATTTTTTGAGTACGCTGTTAAGTACGCTCTATATAAGAAAGCGAAAAGTAGATACCGAATTTTCTCATAAAACTTGGCACAGAAATTACATTTGACTATCTAAGAGTCCCCTTAAAAGGGTTTTTGGCGACTCGCAATATTTTTCGAAATATTGAATTTTTTGAGTATGCTGCTTAGCACGCTTATAATATATCTATATATTTATCGCCACGTTACACACACACTACAGGTGTTATTTATACACATATATATAATCAATCCACTTTTTTATTTTCCCGGATACACACTTTATATTTTGTAATAATTCATTGAACGTATTTTTGTTCAATTTTTTAACGCGGCGACGCCATAAAAACTCGCATAGATGATCGGCCATTGTTTCACTACGTATTCCGCACCTTTTTTTTTTTTTTTGAAGGCTGAGAAATTCATTCCGCAGTTAGGGTTTTATTTAAGGTTAGGTTAGATTAAGATTTTTTTTAAATCGTTAGGTTAGGTTAGGTTGTTAGGTCTTTTTTTTTTAATAGTTAGGGTTTTTTTTTAAAGGTTAAGTTAGCTTAAGATTTTTTTTAAATCGTCAGGTTAGGTTAGGTTGTTAGGTCTTTTTTTTTTTTTTTTGAAGGCTGAGAAATTTATTACGCAGGTAGGTTTTTTTAAAGGTTAGGTTAGATTAAGATTTTTTTTTAAATCGTTAGGTAAGGTTAGGTTGTTAGGTCTTTTTTTTTTTTTAATCGCGGTGAAATGCATTTACGCATTCTAAGATAGGTTAGGTAATTATTTTTTCCCTTCCTCTTTTGATCAATTCGTTTTCTTATATAGAGTGTGCTAAGCAGCGTACTTAAAAAATTCAATATTTCGAAAAATATTGCGTGCCGCCAAAAATCCTTTTAAGGGGACTTATAAGTAG
This sequence comes from Euphydryas editha, assembly GCA_036937285.1. Taxonomy (NCBI): domain Eukaryota; kingdom Metazoa; phylum Arthropoda; class Insecta; order Lepidoptera; family Nymphalidae; genus Euphydryas; species Euphydryas editha. The sequence goes on from JAUPFZ010000008.1 coordinate 6,030,399, forward strand.
TCAAATGGAATGTCCATGCCAAATTTCATGACGAAATTCGGTATCCGCTTTTCGGAAGTTTATCCGAAAGAAATAATACAAATAAGAATAAATTTAATTTACCCCGTGTTCACATTATAAAGACACTAGACCTCGCTTGCGGTTTTACTGTACATTTATGGTCATTATTCTTTGTAATAGTAATCATAGGGTTATGATTTTACATAACCTATATTTACAAGGTGAAAGAATCATCAATAATCCCATCAGTAATTATAATAGTAGTTATCTGACGATGATAAAAAACAATTTTCTCTGTATAATATAATTGTAGATATGTAAAAATATGGTAGGTGGGTAAGGTAGTTTTGAATAACAGTTTTCTTGTTTCTGATGACACGATAATCGTACAGAGAACGTCAGGCTTGTTACCCACGTCCACGATTTGTCTAACGCCTGACCCGACATCCGGCGTACAATTGACGCATTTGTCATCGTGACATTCGCTTCTTGGTCACTTTTAACTTGTGATTTTCATTTATTCTATGATGTTGTTTGTATAAAGGTTTGAAATTAAACAAAGGACATGTTATTTGCGTTTTAAATATTGATTTCTCCAACTTTATCTAGACATCAATGGTAATAGATACGAGTACATTAAAATACCTCATATGCAATTGAATTGTGAATAATTGTATTTATAAGCATGTATAGTAAACATTTATAAATAATACTATTTAAGTAAGCTTAAATGTCATTTATTAACGATATTTTTAAACATTTCACTCAAAACAATATTTCGTATCTATATGTGTATATTCCTATAAATACTTTTATTTTTCTGAATATTTTGGCTAAAATTTTTGTAGGAGTCTACTAAAACATTATTTAAATACATTTCTATATTTTTTAGAAATGTTTGTCAGTCGGTCTGTTTGTTTGTTTGAACACGAATCACTGCTAAAGTAATAAAAAAAAAAAAATTATGAAAATCATAAAACATATCCATAACGTTTATTTCATCAAAATCGCTTAAATCTGACAAGTTATTGTGATTTGAATTTTGTAGTTTTTAATGACGTTTCAATGTGATCCAAAAATGGTAAAAACGTTGTGTAAAAAATGTTTTACAGCATTTAATTAAAAATAATTAATATTCATATTCATAACTCAATTTAACGAAAAGACGAAGAAAAAAAGTCAAAATGTCGGATTGAGATTTATTGTTGATACGGATCAAACTACGGATATTTGGTGTCAAGATTCGCGGATACGGATACGGATTTTAACTTTCTTACTCAATCGGAGCGCGTGATCTTGATAGTTGTCGCCACTTGGGCTGTTCTTTCTTTTGTTTATTTATTTATTTATTTATTTATTTATTTGGACAACCAGTAGCGAATACAGCAAATCTTAATATCTAGTAACTTATGCTAAATAACAAATAAGGTAGCCGTACAGCTTATTAAGGTGTCACAGCATGCTTAAGTCTATGAAATTAAATAATTAAGTATATTTTTCTCACAATTTCTTGTTTTAACTTAATTTTTATTGTACTTTTTTTTTTAAAAAGGTTAACACAGCCTTCCTGAAGTTCCGCATACTATCATTATAAATATCGACACTGCCACACAACTGGTTATAAGTCCTAATTAGTCTTACGGTTAAAGAGTGCTGCTTGAGGTTGGTTCTAGCGAAGGGCTGATAGAAAAGGCCAGAGGCACGAGCCGCTCTTTTTATAGAACCTCTGGGTACTCGCAGCTTAAAGTCCTGCAACAGCGCAGGACAATCTACAATGTTTCTGCAAATTTTAAAGAGAAACATCATATCAAGCAATCCACGACGAACCAAGAGGCTATCCATTCCAAAATGGGTGAGGCGTTCATCATGATTTTGAAGGTTCTTATGCATACCTTCAGAAAATGCAAGATGTCTAAGAAACCTTTTCTGAATGCGTTCGATTCGTAACTGATGTATATTATAACTAGGCGACCACACTACGCTAGAATACTCGAGTGTACTTCTTACATAGGCATTGTAAATAGCTATTTTAGTATCAGAGTTTTTGAAGAATTTACTATTCCTGACTATAAAACCTAACATTTTTGATGATCGAGTTGCAATGGCATCTATGTGGGGAACAAATGTAAGTTTTGAATCGAAGAGGATACCCAAGTCTCTTATTACATCTACCTCAGCTATTGTACTGCCATCCAAATGATATTTAGATTTAATCTTAGCAATATTACGTGTAAATTTTATGTGATTACATTTTGTTACATTAAGTGACATATTATTTGAGGAGCACCAAACAGATATAGCATTGAGATCATCTTGTAGTAAGTCAATGTCGGACAAGGCTGTTATGGTTTTACACAACTTTAAATCATCAGCAAATAAGAATGCACTGCTATGTTTGACGTTATCGAGAATATCATTAACAAAAACATTGAACAACCACGGTCCCAAATTCGATCCCTGGGGTACTCCTGAAGTGACAGCGTAAGTTTGTGAATGAAAACCTTGACAACTACATACTGAGTCCTATTATGTAAGTAAGTTTGAAACCAATTATAAAGGGATCCTGTTACACCGTAATTGGCCAGTTTTACAAGTAATATTCGTTGATTAACTCTATCGAAGGCTTTAGAAAAATCCATGTACACTGCATCGACTTGTAAACCGGAATCAACAGCATTAACAAGTTCAGTGTGATATGTAGTCAAATTAGTAGTTGTAGAACGGGACTTCATAAATCCATGTTGTTGATTAATAAAAAACTGCTTTGAGTGAAACTTGAAAAATTGTAGAAAAACTAATGCCTCAAATACCTTTGCAAAGGTCGACAAAATCGATATAGGCCTATAATTGGAAACATTACTTAAATCCCCCGCTTTATGAATAGGCACTACCTTAGCTGCCTTCCAGACAGTTGGAAATAATCCACTCGATAGAGATTTATTAAAAATAATGAATAGTGGTACACTGAGGGATTCATAACATCTGGATATAAAATAGGGAGATATTCCATCAGGGCCTGGGCCTTTGCTACGATCAAGATTTTTTAAATAATTGGTAATGGAGGTTAGAGATATATATATACTACTAATCGGAATTACATTGTCATTTTTTACAATTGGTACGCAATTATCATTCTGGCTGTCAATAGAAAAAGTTGAGGAAAAGAAGGATGCAAATAAATTACATACATTAGAACCATGTGATACACTATTGCCATTCAGTTGTTTATAGTTTAGTGCCACTACGCGGCATAGATAACGTTTGTGTTTCGAAGTGAGACTAGTGAGTTTCAGGTGATTGGTCATTTGAATGGAGGACCGAATTTTTTTTTCATATCGACGTTGGCCGGAAAAAAGTTGCTGTTTATAGTGTTACTAACGCTTACTTAAGAGTTTTCAGTAAATATAAAATGACCATATATTATATAAATTAATCAATGTGTTTAAAATTAATAAGGTAAAAGATCCGACAAAAAAGTCACGGATACGGATCTCTCTTCTCCCTCGGATATCTGCGGATACGGATACGGATATCCGGCACATCACTAGTCACAACAGTTTAAAGTACGACACTTATCATAATAGATGGCGCTTTTTAAATAGTGATTAGTTCTTTTAATCGTTTTCACAACTACATACTAAACTAAAACTTATGTGAGGGCAACGCCGCGGGAACAACCAGTAAAATTGAAAAAAATAATAAAATTATTTTAAAATTAGTATTTTGAAAACAATAATCGATGAGTTATTCGGTTTCACTCGCGTTTTGGTTTTTGCGTTAACCGGTTAATTAGGTTTCGCGCGCGTAGTATTATCTATGACCCGATAGGGTATATATATGATATATGATATATATTTGTATACGTATGTGATATATATTTTAATATGACTGATAAGTCATATTAAAATATATATCACATACGCTCATAGATTCGGGGTTCGATCCTCAATTTGTCTCGATATTCACGGCCGCAAGGCCTCACGTCCGGACGACGAAACACATTTATCGACTTGACGACTCTTGATCCTGAGTTACGTAACAAGAACATTTTTTACAACTCGGAAAAATTGATACATGAATCATACTTCCACGTTCGTGAAATTTGTTGAGATTTTGAGATGATTGCGATAGATGTAGTCATATTGATAAAACTAATACTCAATTGGAATATAATTTAATGTAATAGTAATTATAGCTGTTATTTCATTGTTTTCTACAATGTTTTTAAGCTCTGACGGTCACTAATATTACTTTCATTTAAGCGGGACTTACCGCGATTGTTTTGAGATTTTCCCCATATTTTGGTAATGTGCAGACTCATGTACTCTGTACAGACTCCATGTGCACGGGACGAACTCAATTGAATTGAGTTACTTATCGCAATAATAATAAATTATTAATTAGTAAAATAAAAAATAAAATAATATACTCACATTAATTTAATAATAATGAAATAGATATAGTGAAAAATGGGGAAGGAAAGAGGAGGTGAGAGGACCTCGAATCATCAATTTAAAATTTAAAAATAAAACAATCTATTTACATTTATCGTTCACATAATTATATAGAAAGTTAAAACAAATAATTTTGGCTTTAAAGTCAATCATTATATATATATATTTTGTTACAGTAAGTATAATTTGTGTTAGAGGAGGGTCAGAATGAGCCCGCAAATCAAATATCTGGGGCTCATCCTCGACGGAGGGTGGACCTTCGGCCCACACTTCGCCTCGAATCTCGGAGGACCCAGCGCCGCCGGCAGGCAGCTATACTCCGGTGTCTGCCGGAGTATGGCGACGTACGGTGCCCCGGTTTGGGCGGATCGCCTCACTGCTAGGAATGGGGCTGCGCTGCGTTCTGCGCAGAGGTTCATCGCGGTGAGGGTGATCCGGGGGTACCGTAAGGTATAGTGGGCTGCAGCTACTGCTCTAGCCGGTGACCCCCCGTGGCAGCACGTAGCGGAGGTTCTTGCCGAGACCTACTCATACGACTTGGGTAGGAGGGCTCTTGGTGAGGACCCCACGTTGGACGGGATCCTATGGATGCGTCGGATAGGGCAGGAAGCACTAATGCGGAGGTGGGGGAGGACCTGGTGGGGTAGCCCTATGGCTCACGCGTAACGGCTGCCATTCGCCCGGTCCTTGAGCAGTGGATGCGTCGAAAACGCAAGCTCCTCACCTTCCGTCTGGCGCAGGTTTTCACCGGCAAGGTTGCTTTGGTTTACCTGTGTCGGACGGCCCAGAGGGGGCCGACGACTGAATGTCACGATTGTGGCGCGGTGATGGACTCTGCCCAGCACACCCTCGAGGTGTGCCCGAGATAGGCGGTGCTGCGTCAAGGTTTGACGTCGGTCCTCGGAGGGGACTTGTCGCTCCCGAGCGCCATCACCGCGATGCTCGGTGACGACGAGTCCTGGAAGGCGTGGTCTCCTTCTGCGAGACAGTAATGTCTCAGAAGGAGGCCAACGAGCGGGTGAGAGAGGTGGCCGCCGACGTGGCCTCCATCCGCGGTCGACGAATGGGGGTGCGTAGTAGGCGCTACTTAATGCGCCTCCAGTAACGCCCCGGTGCCCGTGTCGGGCCGGGACGGGAACCCGGTCCTGCTAGACACGCCGTCGTCGGGACTGTTCAGAGGTGAGCCGGACAGTCCCCATAGAGGAGAAGTCTGGCCTTTTCGCCGAGGCCATCCTGTCGCTGTAGGGATCATGTTGCCTGTAGATTCGGGACGCTCCAATAAAAGCGGCCGAAGGCTCCCGCAGGGGTTTAGTGCGGTATTCCACTCCCAAAGTGCCGAGTCTAACATAGGTCTAGGACTGCCTACCCGGGCGTCCTGGATATCATCCGTAAATATGACACAAAAAACACAAAAAAAAGTATAATTTGTGTTGACCGAAACAGCAGCAATGAATGATTATTTGCTTACAATATCTAATTGTTACGATAATACAGAAATGTCTTAATCGAAACAGTAGCGTAGCACGCTTTCAAAGCGAGAGTTGGCTAATTGTACGAATCATATGTAGGCGTTTAAATTTGTACAAGATCATCTTACAGCTATCACGAGATGCAATTTACCAGTATTTAAGCAATTTGACTTTGAAGACTAAACGATTAGTAGCACACAAAGAAAAAAAATATATTATACCGCGTAGCAACAAAAAACTAACCAGTAAAGGTCACTGAAATGAAACTCTTCAGACCGAAACGTAGACAAAAAGATAAAAGTCGTTTATCCTAGACGATGTGGAAACAGATTTCAGTCGACCCTGTTTTTGTGAGCAAATCAATTGTCTGTGGAAAGTATATTTCTTTATAAATCACTTTTTGTTAAAATGTACCTCTATAACAGATTTTACGCCCCAATTGAAATAACTAATAGAGACGAAAAAAATTTCGAGTAAAACGATTTTTTTTTTCATTATCACTTGTACGTAAAATAAGAAATTAAGTAATTTTGGCAAAGTTATTAAAATAAGAAATTAAGTAATTTAAAGTATTAAAATAAGAAATTAAGTAATTATGGCAACAGCGATATTTCTAAATCCCTTTTAATTCACTGACGATTTCTGTCATGTAACTCTAGAATTAATATTTTTATCATCGTCATAATTGTATCGGACCACTAAGATAAGTATACACTATAAAAAAAAAAACTTCGAAAAAATCGATATACATAAATACAAAAACGCATACAATATGCATGTTTTTTTTTTTATTGAGTTCTATAATTTTTCCTGAGACTCCGACATCATATCCTGATTTGGTGTAGGTACGTAACTCAAAATATTTTGCTATATTTCATAAGTCGCCATAAATTACATCTTTGCCTCGTAAATATTTTTAAACAAGGTGACTATATTTTTTCAATTATTACTATCTAAAAAGTTTTTAACTTTTTTACTTTTGAATAAAAATCTCTCTATATAGAACGTACCTTATCAGAACAAAAACTATTTCATACTAATAAGCTATACAAAACTGTCAATTCACGAACTGACAAAAAAAATATTAACTTAAAACCTCTCACAATGCTGCGACGTTTCTTTATTTTATATATATACATATATATATATATATATATATATATATATATATAAGAATTGCTCGTTTAAAGATATAAGATTATAAATTTTAACAGCCAATTATTTATGTAGTCACCCTAAAGATAATAATTATACTTTTGTAAGGGAATTGTAAACAATTTGACCTAAATATAACATATTATATAATTATAATAAATGTATATTTATTTTTAAAAAAAATTAATTATTAAAATGAAGTTAAAAATATCTTATTTTGAATGTCGTAAGTCGTCGTATACATAAAAAATGCACATAATATGTTAATATAATTCTAAGATTAGGAGTTAAATCAGTTTACATTTATTTTATTAATTTCCCTCCCATACGAATACACCTACTGAAAATATGTTACCCTCTAATCGTAAAATGTTGCCAGATATAAATACTCTAAACTAAATGACATCAACCGGATAAATCGTAAGTGTTGTTACAGTGAAAGATGTTTCTAAAATTGTGTAATATTAGATACATCTCATGCGATACAGTTCTATAATACAATTCTAGAGGACGAAAGTCTCGGTAAAATTATTATTGAAACGTACATATTATTATATTTAAATTAATTCTAAAAGTAAAAAATTAATTTTAACACCTTATCCCCCTTATTCTTGTATCTGATGTTTTTCATTATTGTTTACCTGTAACAGAAAAATAAATAAAAATTAGCTTAAAATACATACTACATAATATATAATAATCACAAATTTGTCATTTACGCACGAATTGCAGAATCTACCGTTCCGGTTTATAACTCTTTTTGCTTTAAAACAAACCTTTTTAATAAAAAAAGTTTTAATTTATTTAACAATTTAAATTTAACATGAAAAACTTAATTACGTTTGCTGAACTCTGTCATCAAACTAAAAAAAAAGTTCGAATTTATTTTTACAATTTCTTAAAATCGATATAACAAATGATTATTGTCAGATTGATGTAAACTTACGGTCTTACTCATAAACGTTTCTTAATATTTAATCCATTGCTTAACAACTGATCAGCAAAAACCTCACTCATAAACACTATTTAGCGTTAAGAAGTCGTTAAGTAATGCGTAAATCGCTGTCAAAATTAAACCCTGCCGAGACATAGGGCGTGTTTGGCCGAAGTAAGTACTTACTAAACTTAGTAAGCCAGTAAGCATAAAAAAATTAAAGTCTTACAATCTGACTGTAGCGCTTTTCGGCCAGGACAGACTTACTGGCTTAACATAACTGAGGTCTGTTCCTGTCCGTTTTGTTTACATCAACAATAAGCAAAATGGCGTCGTATATTAAGCCATACTTACTGCGTTAGCACTTATTTTGTGTCCCGGCCGAAAATTTTGTAAGCATAGTAAGTGACTTACTAAATTTAGTAAGTACTTACTTCGGCCAAACACGCCCATAGTTTAACCCTCGTTGAGCGGCAAGATGGCGGATTTCACATAAATCAGCTGTTCTATGACGACGTCTGATCTACTTTCTTGCGTTTGTTTGTTAGTAAGAAGAGATTTAGAATGAAATTTCCTCTATATAAAAATTAATATATACTAAACTAGCGTTATCTGTCTGTTTAATACAGATATTTAGAGGTACCTAATTTTAATTATAATAACATAATTTAAATTAGGTTATATCTGAAGTAAATTTATTAATTTAATATTTAATAAGCTTTGTTGAATTTTGTAATTGAGGATCCGACTACTACCCATCAAAATAAAAATGATTAGAAATTAGAATATTGATCCAAGTTCCTGTCAATAGAGGTCACTAGTAGTGGCTCACTACAATATCGAGCTAGAGTTTTCTCTATAATGTTAATAGATGTCGCTTGAATATTATTTTTAACAATTTCGTTCATTCAATTTCTCTATCTAATCGATTATTTTGGCTATAATCTGTGCCAACCATCTATGTATCGTTCTTTGTTCGTTTCTCAACTAAGTAACAGCTAGTCAATGTATATAAGTAAACAAAACTTAATCCTTGATTTATAGCTTATGAGTGGATTAACTAAACGGTGGCCAAATATTACTTAACGTGATTTTTATAAGTAAGACGGTTAATGTTTTTTTTTTAATAGAAAAATTGTTTTAAAAGTTAAAAAATAAATTATACTCATTATTGTTCAAGTATCAAACTGAGTTAATACTAGTTATACCGGTAGCTTTGTGATACAACACCTAGATTTTATTTTGTCAAGTTCACCTTTAATGTGTCAGACTATATTAATTGAAACGCGGATAAAGCTGCGTTGATCGTCTAGTTATAAAAAGTAAAATAAAAACTATAATTAAGCGCGCATTAATTTTGTTTTAAATAAATTTAACTTTACGGTTCCGGTTTGACAGATCAAAAGGATTAAATTCGGACCGCAAATAAATTTAATTTTCAATTTTAAATGTTTTTTTTATTGACATAATATATCATATACTATACATATTATACACTAATTCTCTCCTACATCTTTGTCGCTTGATATTTATTTTATTGAAAATAATGTTTATACGTGTCTATACATATATGTTATATAATATATAGTAGTCAAGCTATTTAATGTACGAATATTTTAAGAACTAATTTTAAATGTAATATTTGTCCTTCGTCAAGTTTTCATTCGATTAATTTTTCATTTAGAACCAATTTTATATAAAATATAAACATTATTAATAAAATATTAAACATTTAATAGTTTTATATGAACATGTATTGGAAATAGAGTTATCTTGCACTTATATAAATTGACCCAAGCTCCAATCTTATATGTATATAGACAATTCTACATTTTCGAGCGGTTTTTCAAGTCAATAATTATTGAATAGTTAGGTACTAATATATTTTATTAAGCACCTACGGAAGCGCTACTTCTATGTATTATACTAACGGTTGCCCGTGACTTCATTCGCGTGGAAAAATCCTATGCGAACCGTAAATTTTTCGAGGACAAAAGATAGCCTTGTGCTATTCCAATCTACGACCTATCTCTGTGAGAAGTTTCCTCCAGATCCATTCAGCCGTTCTGTCATGATTGAATATTTGTTATTCTGTTATTTGTTATTCATCTATCCATCTAAACATCTAGTTAAAGGACGAGCCTTTAACAAATTAAATTTGACAAATCTTACAACTATAAAAAATATTTTTATACGACTACAGTGTACATATAGATTAAACTAACAGATAAAGTGCGGGTAGGTACATTAAAAAAAATCTTCAATCGAGCATCAACATGATATCAATTTTCACATGTTTTTTTAATTATCTGATCTGATGTGACTATTATGGCTAAAAAACCACACTTAGTGTAATTTGAGGAACCCATTTCATATTCCCATAGATAATAAATGCTGACAGATTATTAAGTCCGTTTATTTATGTATTCGAAGCGGAGGTAATGTGAAATTTATTGAAATTTTTACATATTTGTTTTTATATGGAAAAGTTTAAAGCGATTCAGTTTAAGCATAAAATAGAATCAAAGATTAATATTTATTACTAGCTGCTGCCCGCGACGTCGTCTACGTGAACGCTATTAGATTACACGTTACAGAATGCGTTGTTGAAGAAATAAAGGTTCACTGCTCGTTCCCCGTAGGTGATAGCGTGATAATATGTAACCTATACGTTGACCCGACTTCTTAATAATATTCGTGCCAAATTTGAAGTAAATCCATGCAGTACTTTTACAAACAGACAAAAATTCTAAAAACTATATTTTTGGCTTCGGTATCGAATGTAGATCAGACCCCAAGTATTCTTTTAAAAAATATTCAATGTACAGTTTTGACTTTCCTACAATTTTATTATATGTATAGATTTATATATATTTTTTCTACTTGTATCTTGTTTGTATATTTATGCATAATACCTATTTTATAGGTAGGTATTTTTTTTCTATTTTACTTGATACAATATTGTAATTAAATATACTTGACATCATCAGAGTATAGTATGTAGTATATATAGTAGTAGATATATTACGATGCTATAGCTTACAAAATCCAAAATTAGGCGTTTAGATAAACAAACTATTCCGATTTCATATTTATTTTATTTTATAACAGCATAGTCAATTCCTCCTTAATATAACTACGATAAAATAACCTACATACTTATAATCCAGTAACTCCGCCAGTTAGTAAACCTAAAGAGCTTGTTCAAGTCTATTAGTCGGAAAAATGTTTTACCCTTATATGTATAAACTGCCTGCAAATAGTCTGTAATAAATTGTAATCCCTTAAATTGGTTTCCTCTGTTGGACCTCACACTGGTATAAGATAACACGCGCCGGCCCTTGCAAATGTCAATGTTACGCTTGTCAGTCGGTCATGTAAAACTAAAGAGTGGAAACCAGAACATCTGGATTTAACAAAGGTCAAGTTATAAGTTTTTGCTCGTTAATTTCTAGAAAGAGAAAATTTAGTTTGAATAACGAGTGATTTATGTGTTGTTTCTCTTCAAAAATTACATTTGGTGAATATACACACAAATATTTAAAAAAAAAGGTATAATATGCTCTTATTAATTAAAAGACCCAGAAAAGACATGTCTTATAATTTTAAAACAAGGTTCTCTTAGATTAGACTCAAATTCTATCCGCCATTTTGATTTTCTGACGTCATTTAGCACGAAAACATTAAGAACGTGGCTACGAATCTTTCGATTTCTCAAAATCGTTGCAATTTGAAATGTATGAAAATAATAAAATGTTGCAAAGCAAGCCCGTCAATCCCAACATAATTTTTTTTCTGTAACAATCATTTGTGTACAAACAAATTCGTAACATAAGCATTTACATCTCAATATTTTTTCTTTTTTTTTTTACTATAAAATATTTTACAAGTGTTTTCTTGCAATAAATTACTACTACATCAATTACGCACACTATAAGTTAACTATAAGTTATATGTACTTGTGACAAACTTCGAGTTGCCCGAATTCAACTAAAACGAACTTTTAGCGAATTCAATTCAATAAAACCTGACGGAATGTAAAATGTTTTTTGTGTTCAAATTGTAAAATTGAATGCGGTAGTGAAATCACGTCCGTTTACTGTCGCCTCGGTAAATGCAATGGGTCGTGTTGATTGTACTTTTTAGACGCGCTTTCGGTATACGCCATTGTAATATTTTTAGTTAAAAAAAGGACTATAGTTTCGAATAGGAACTGCGTAATTAAGTTTCCTTTTGTTAGGAAAATTGCAATTTTATATTTTTTCACTTTTCTGCGAATAGTAAAACACTTTTTGAATAGGGAGTAAAGTGGGAAATAATAATACGTAAGAAATAAACGCAACTGGTATTATTGACACATATATTATGTAAACTGTAGATATTTTTGTACGAGTTATAACCATATATCTCAAAGTGTAGTTTTAATTATTTTTCACCTTACGCTATCCTCTTAAAGATTGAAAGACTCTATTTAGAAAAATTATCAAACTATTGATTTTTAATGTTACGAATAATTCATAACACAACCCAACAGAAAGCCGGAAACTAAAGTCAATAACGGCCGCTACACTCGGACCGCAAGAAACTTCTGCGCGCCTGACCGTACCCACTCGGTAAATAGTTTTAGAAACTACCCTCATTTAACTAAATAAAGGGAACATTGAAATAAATCGAATAGCGCAAATTGACGTCAACTAACATAAATTTAAATTGCCACTAATATTGCTACCACATTTTCGCGTGAGTTAAAATTATGAACATAATAATATTCTATTCAGTTTAAAGATTTATTTTTGAAGTATTAAAATGTGAACTTTTGATATTAAGTGCATAAATAATATACATAGAAGTATTTAGAAAAACACTTGGAATTTATACTCGTATACATCGGACATCGGACATTACCTACTTGTTTAAGAGACAATTTTGGGTGAAAATAAAATAAAATTTCTTACTTATTGTCCTGGATTCCGTTTAAACGCATTGCGAAATAATTTGAAGCTGTACAGATGTTTAATACACACTGCACCTACTATACATCTGTACATTTACCGTTTTTAAGTTTCTATGGGTATATCTATACATATAATAAATCTGTTAAAACCTCCAATTTATTAATACACTATATATCATCAAGAATAAATTTTAATAGCGCGATTTTTTTTTCAATCAGCGCCATCTCTTATAATTTTTTGTCTGTGCACGTATCACGTAAAAAGTACAAAACCAATGTAAATAACTTTAATACATAAAAATTATACATAACTTACAGTATAATTTAGTTTTTGTTTCATTGTAATTAAATTTAAAAATAAATATTCAAGAAAATAGAAATAGGTACCTAAGTAATATGACGCCATCTATTAACAGCTGATCTAACGAATCGTAACAAGATAGATGGCGCAGCATAGAAAATATAATTTTTTGAATCGCGCTGTCCAAAACTTCGGCCGAAAGAATGAGTCTCGCCCATGTTTAAAAAAATGCTTTTTTTTTTGCATTTAATACCTTAGTGTACTAAGGTCTTGGTTGTTTGTTTGTTGTTAAAATATTTGGTCGTTATTTGTTTGTTGATTGTACAAAGTTGGATGGTTATAGCTATTTAAGTTGTAATCTTAATATATAAAAGCGAAAGGTCACTCACTCACTCACTCATCACGATATTTCTAGAATTTTAAGACCTAGAGACTTAAAATTTGATATAAATATTCCTTTTGCCGAGTAGAGATCAGCTAAGAACGAATTTTACGAAATTCTACCCCAAAGACGGTGAAAACGGGGGGCAAAGTTTGTATGGGATAACGTGATTCCTTGGTCCAATCTACTTCAAATTTTGCATAAATATTCTTTAACAGAATTGATTGAAGACGTGTTTCGTATTTTATCAAAATTCACCCCTAACGGTGTTAAAAGGGGGTTAAAAGTTATTTGCTTCGAAGTTGATATCAATACTCAGTGCTTTTTGCACTTTGAGAACTCAATCAATCTATTATAAATTATTTTCCAGTATCGACGCACGTGTAGGTGATAAAAAATATAAATTTATAATTTTTGAAATTTTAGTTAAATATGCGTGCGAAGACAGGGCGGGCCGCTAGTGTAAGAATATATAACCCACTCTTTGTTTGACATGCCGAGTAAAATTATAATACTTATTATGGGAATAAATTATAATAAATACATTATGGTTCCATTATAAATGTTACATGTAATATAACTATTACGTCTCGCTTCTGTGCATACTTGCGGTGAGCTGGTGGTTTTGTTATATTATAAGTGACATTGATATAGTATTACCATCGTTTCTTTTTTATTATTATTAATATCTTAAAGAATGGACCACATGTTAGCTAGAATTAATGAGATAAGCGTTTAAATCTCAGAAGGATAGTAAATTACAAAATGTTCATATATTAAAATGAACATTTTAGTCAATACCTATACGTATCAGTGATTTTCACTTATGCGCTTTTATATTAAAAAATTTGTTTACTGATTGTTTTATTAAAATATTTTAATACGCGCCATTTTTTAAAGCCGCCTTAAAGATTAACGCTATATTTTGATATACAGGTGACTGGTAAATTACTATCAATATTTAAGAAGAATACTCGGTACATGACTCTAATTCGAATTATGTAAAAAAAAAAATAGGTACTTAATTTTTGAATTTAAATGAAGCGTTGACACTCTACAGTCATGCCGGCGGCACATGCACAGCTGATGTTGTAATGTGCCGCTTGTTCACATCTAAAAATTGCCAAAGTTCACATCATTTACCTAGTCAACGAATTTGTTGCTTAAACGAGTAAAATATCTTACATACGGTATTTGCATACGGTTTATATTTGGCCTCCGCAAATATGACCATGTCTCTAACTTTCGTAAACATCTCAAGTGGCTCCCAATCCGTCTTCGCAGGAATACTCACATCCTTTCGTTACTATACTGTGTACTTTTTCATCCTGACACACCTCACTACCTCAAAGAACGCTTTAAGTTTCTTTGCGACACCCATGATCTTTCTCTACGATCTAACTCAAGTCTGATTCTTAAGACTCCACATCATACTTCTTCCTTCTACGCTAACTCCTTCTCTGTAAAATCTGTTAAGCTCTGGAATTCTCTGCCTCTCTCTATAAGACAAGCTCAATCACTCTTTTGCTTCAAAAAACATCTTAAGGCTCATTATTTGTCATTAAATCCGTCGTGACTGTCGTTATCATCTTTGGATGACATAAATGTGTATGGATTGTATGTATGCGTATGTTACTTTATATAAACACGTATATATATGTTTACATTTGTATGTATGTATGTGTGTGTGTATGTGTATGTGTATACGTGTGTGTGTGTGTGTGTGTGTGTGTGTGTGTGTGTGTGTGTATGTGTGTGTGAATGTGTATGTATATTGTATTATATTATTAACTATTCTGATTTACTTCACAACTTCTTGTACACTTCTTAACCGCTTTTCTTTGCCTTGTCCTATACCCAAAGGTTGTCTGGAAGAGATCGCTCTTTTAGCGATAAGACCGCCTTTGTACATCTTCTCTAATTGTACTACTTTTGTTATTTCTATCTTTTATTGGTGTACAATAAAGAATATTATTATTATTATTATTATTATCTTAGTATTTTTGCCTATCCTAAGCCAGGATTAAAGTATTAAGGGGGACTGGATCATGCTTGTTTATCCCGCTACCCTGTGGCAGTGTGTGGCGGTGTTTGGATGTAGGTAAAGTACCTGTTTTGTGTCGAAGGTGCAGCTAGCTGCTAGGGTGTCCAGACGACGCGTACATAATTGGATAATTGTTGAGTAACTTTACTTAAAAGCTGATTAATATTTACCTGTTTTTTTTTACATAATTTGAATGAGAATCATGTACCGAGTAGTCTCCTTAAATATTGATAGTAATTTACCAGTCATCCTGTATATAAAACTGAAAATCCATACTTGTGTATTTATATTATAGTTTATATTCAAGGGAAAATGTGTTAAATATAATATTATAATAAATCATCGTTAATTATAAAAAAATAAAGCCAATATTTCGCTAAAAAATGTTTTTTTTTTGCAACCTAATCGCAAGCTCTTACTTTGACGTTTAACAAGTGATTGCCTATAAATAAAAATGTAACAAATGATAGTTCTATAATAATATAGTTGTAAATAGATTACTAACAATATATGGGTAAGAACTGAACAGAACCAAATCAGCCTGTAAACGTCCCACTGCAGGGAAAAGTACTCTTTGCCATATAGGAACTTAATCAACCACGATGCTCCACTACTGGTTGGTACATAATTTCTCTATCATATATTAGCTATTGCTATCAGGTGTCTATAATAATAATAATGAGTGTCATGCGAGCGTACTACGAGGCAACAGTTGGCGGAACTAATCTCATTGTCAGTGCGGAACGTTCAACGATGTTGTCTCTGTTTCAGACGTTTGAAGTAACTGTTGCTGTGACCGCCAAAGAATATCGGACCAAGTACTAGCCATCCAACGTTATCACCTACTCGACAAGACACTACTTGACCGGCTGCGCTTACAACAACTTAGCTCTGATAGTGTAATGTAAAAAATCACAATTTTCAAAGAGAGGTAACTTTTAAATTCAAACATATAATATTTCCTAACAGTGTAGATTTGTCGGTAAATAGTCGGGTGCATACAAACACGAGGAGAACTTTGGAAGGTATAGTACCTTGAAAGTATTGTACTTTTGAAGTATATTATCTGGTAATGCCGAAGACGTTGTGCATTGATGATGGAGCCATAAAACAACTGGTAAAAGAACGATTCTTTGGCCGGCTAAAAAAAGTTCTTAACAGCTATCTATCAAGCGGTAACAAGGTGTGCCTTTAACATTTGCGTTATGACTTTAATCCTCTATACCTTCAGCATTCCGAGATGGACTCAAACTGAATTAGATTCCCTTGACTGCCAAGTCCGTAAACTGCTAACAGCATACCGAATGTACTATCCTCGGTCAACTTTGATGGGATTATACATCCCATGAAAATGTGGCGGTCATGGATTTTATTGGAAATTAAGTAAATATTTAGACCTTGCCCACGAAAATACAGGCATGTGGAACGTCGGCTCAATAATATTTGTTCCTTTTTTGTGTCGATCAATGGCTTATTAGCGAAAAGTTTCGACCAACATCTTAAGAAACACTCGCTTGACTGTTGGATCAAGGATCTAATAAAAAAAAGAAGTGTTGCTTGAGACGGTACACATTGTGAGGTTGTTCCTCAGCCTGGATTCCTGACTAACAGTGACCTGGGCCTCAACCTGCCACCGGAGCAGAACTGTTGTTGGAATGAGTTAAATATATAAATAAAAGTATTATACTTGTACTGTATTGTAATTTATACTATGGATAAAAATAATTCATTACGTAAGTACCTACTCCCTCTGATTTTATAAAGTCGTTTAAATATTGATATGTTTGTGAAAAAAGATAACATTAACGATTAATTTGTTGAGAGAAAGATAGTTAATGAAATTGCGTGGGCGCATCATCTAAATTGAAACAAAAGTTGGTTATATTTTTCGTTCTTACCGCGATAATGTGAGACACGTAACGGTTATCGATGTTTTATTGAGCGTTAATTGACGAATGCGGGCATGTTAATGTGTCATGGCCGCCAACTTCTGTTGAAGATTATGTAACAAAACAATTCGGGATACCTACTTTGTTAACTATATACTTTTAAATCCGTCACAAATTATCGTATCATCTATCGACCGAAATATTAATTACATAATCAAATACCAAACCGCGATTACTAACAAATGTAAACAAAATTAAACCTTATAATCTATACAAATAATAAATCCGTTTTATTAATACACTATATATCATCAAGAATAAATTTCAATAGCGCGTTTTTTTTGTATCAGCGCCATCTCTTATCGTTTTTTTTTCTGTGTTCACGTATCACGTAAAAAGTACAAAACCAATGTAAATAACTTTAATACATAAAAATTAAACATAACTCACAGTATAATTTAGTTTTTGTTTCATTTTAATTAAATTTAAAAATAAATATTTAAGAAAATAGAAATAGGTACCTACGCCGCCAACGCCATCTGGTCTAAGGAATCTTAAAAACTCACAAAACTTATTTTTGAGTTATTATTTTGTTAAACTTAAAAGTTTACTAAATATAACGGATAGGAATAGAAATCGTTTTAATATTTTAGATAAACATCATTTTCAATTAATATACTACTATGTTAAATATTAATTATGTTAAATGTCACTAAATATAAAAACGATATTCTACAATTATACGATAGATGGCGTATGTAGGTGATAAAAAATATAAATTTATAATTTTTAAAATTTTAGTTAAATACCCGTGCGAAGCCGGGGCGGGCCGCTAGTTAGTAATATATCGACACATTAGTCAACAACTGATGGAATGAAATCCTGTGTTAGAAATCTGGAAACATACAAAACAAATACAAACGTAGTCTGGATTACGACAATTATCTGATGATCAGATAAGCGGGGATCGAAGCCGCAACCACTAGCGCAATAGCCAGTTAGCGTGACCACAACGCCAACCGCCACTACTAACGCCAACACGATTTTAATAATTGTTAAAAAAACATGCATCACAATTTCGTCTTTTTATCTTATTTTATTTATAAAACTGAACGAATTTACTATATTACAGAATATTTTTTTTTAGAAACACAGACAAATTATAAATCAAGGGATTAATAATTAAAATTAAATAAATAATCAAGTAGCTGACGTAAACTTATCGCTTTATAGAGCAAATGAAATGACCGACCATCGTTAATGAGGATCAGAGGAAACTATTTCCTCGGCGAGGCAATGAATTGAGCTATTCAATACATTGAATTGATCTTGATTGGAAGCAGATCTGCGATTATTAGCGACGATTGATTTGTGTGTTACATGTGTTATTGATGTATTTCTTTGTAGTATTTTCAAGAGTCAGTTTTTAAAAGTATGAACTGAACTAGCTGTGAGTATCTCACTGGTGGGTAAAGGCCTCCTCTCTATTTAGGAGATGGGTTGAAGCTGAAGAGAAGTGAACTAAACGTGCCACTACTGGGCAAAAGTTTCTTCGCCATATAGGAGATGGGTAAGAGTTTCATCCACCATGCTGCTCCACTGCGGGTTGGCGGATAGTACCCTACCAAGAGTATCGTTATCAGGTGTTATAATAACAGGAACTCACACAGCTTCATCCTATAATCTTTTTTGGAGAAAAGGCTAATACCCGAAAAAAATATGTTGTTAAATCAACAAACAAACAAAATCATCAGTTTTATAATACAAATATAGATGAATTAATCAAAATTATTATAACAATAAAATAATATTAAATCGCATCATCTGTATTCTCTCTGCTGAGCTTTGCATTATCAAGAGAGCTTTACCAAAACGGTGTTAGCATTCCGGTCACACGTGGCGCTCTCTTGCGGCTAGGATGTATGCTCTGAATAAAACATATCACCAAGGAAATACGTGTGAACTGGACTCAAAAAAATTGCATCATAGGTTAAGGATCTGTTACGTCATACATAAATATGTCACAGATTATATAAATTAACGTTTTTACGCTTTTAGTCTACATACCACCACAGTTACGAATATCAATATAAAAATCGATAAAGGAGAACTTTTAACTATTAAATAATTAGATAATGACGACCGTTCTGGTGTATTAGTGCGAGTAGTCGCCTTAAACAGCGCGTCGGCGGTCGCGGTTTCGATTCCCGCTCGGGACAGATATTTGTATTTGTAAAAATATTTGTTTCCGGTCTGGGTGTATGTCCTTGTGGGTCTCCCCACCGTGCCTCGGAGAGTACGTAAATCCGTCGGTCCCGGTTGTTATCATAGACACTTGATAACGAGCAACGTGGTGGATTAAGCTCCAATCCTTCTTCTATATGGAGAAGAGGCCTTCGCTACAGGCATACAGTACAGTACAAATAGATAATAAATGTATGTTTAACTCATGTTATAAAGTAACATAGCTTTTGCTTTTTTATTTATTAGTTGATTAGTAACAGTAATCTGAATGTATATAAAGTTATGAGATTCATGACTAAAAGGAGTAGATTTGTAGTCACCAAAGTTATGCCATAAATATATAAACCACGAAGCAATTACAATTGCTTCGTGATATAAACTGTATCTAATAATCAACGGTTCTCTGTAGGATGAAATCATTTTTCGGGGGCCCGAAAACACACGCCGAGAACACGACAAACATCTTTATGTACTATATATCATACGTATACGTGTACGTACTATATATCATACATACTGTACACATTATCATAAACGGAACTCCAAACTATGACCGCTAGCTAATCTGTTACTGCGATTACTGCATTGACTGCATAGAGTTATTATAAATATCTATGATTGACTGGCCCGTGGCGCAGTTAGCAGTGGCCCTGTTTTCTGCTCTAGGGTTGTGGGTTCGATTCCCGCCCCGAGTCTGGGTGTAATATGTATTTATTTATATGTAAACACAGGCATTAAGTTGCCTACATTAGGGACAGTCGACCGTGTGTGTATGTTAAACATATTTATTTATTGACTGCATTGCCTCAATGTAAAAAGCATAAGTGTTAAACGCGTAAAACCACACGGGACGTACATATAATACAATTACAAATATTTTGTAACAATATATATCATTTATAAAAACTTTATTTGTAGTGAAAGACGTCATTTCATTAATCCATTAACTTCAACGTACCTATATAATTTAAAAATTTCTAGGATTTTACTCCTAAATTACTAACTAACACTAATGTGAATGTGTGAAGAGTAATCGTATGACCTCATTCAATACGTTCCTACAATTTAGATAATGTTATATAGCAATGTTAACTTCCTCTGCCACACGCACGTTAAAAAAAACCTAATTTTTCAATTACCACAATTATCTAATTACTTCTAACTTTTAAGTAAGAAAACCTTAGCTATTATTGTTTTTTTTATTATTATTATTATTGAAGTTTACTTGTTTTAAATTATTCATAGTTTCAAAATCAAAATGACGATTTTTTTTTCTTATGGTTTTTATTTTGTTGTATTGCATGTCATATGATTCCTCGTAACTAATCCTATTATTACCTATTATTATTATTATTTTTTGTATATAAGGGTAAAAGAGAATCATATAAAACAATTTTATCTGATTATATAAAGCAGAAAACAAATAAGACTAAATATATGCATTGCTTTCTCCCATGATGTAATAAAAAATATTAAGTATTCACTACACGTGTTCCAACTAAGGTCAGAATTGAAAAATATTTTTAATGACAGCTCTTGCTGCTCAAATTTAAATTTTTATTTCTATTAAAAAAAAAAAACATTTCAAACTAATTGTCGTGTCAAGAGGACAGCTTTGTAGAAGGTTTTGGAACCGTGTCAAGACCCGACCTTTGTCTATGTTATCTACATCACACGGGCATTCCTTTGAGATATTCTAATTTCATCTTACCATTCGATTTTTGTTATATTTTTCCACTAAAATAAATTAAAGTTCATATCGATCGGATCATTTGCTTTCTTCTCTATAATGTAAAAAATACGATCACTAAAATTGAGCAAGAGCTAAGTCATATCTAAAAGTAATATTTTAAACAAAATTAAATAACAATATAAAATTAGAACTCACTGACTAGTTATACGTACTTAATACGGTTTATTTACTCATGTGTACTTACGTTACGTTTGTGTGAAACTTCTGATTCATGTAATAAATATAATAAGAATAAATAAAATTACTACAAAGTTACAAATAAATTTAAAAGATACCAGTTTGGGGATGTGAGAAACAGTGGTTACGTGTTCAGATCATGTCGGGGTCACCAGTTTAGAGGAATCAGGAACAGAGTGCAAAGTACCTCATCCACCATCGAAAAGGGAGGATCCTCCGACCAGACGGTTGTTGTCGGGTTCTTGTATATATATATATATATATATATATATATATATATATATATATATATATATATATATATATATATATATGTATGTCGCCGTAATAGGAAATGCGGGACTCAGTGGGCATATTCTTTCTTCGGTTTCAGCCATGGTGGGTAATCTCCGACATATACATATATGTTCAATTCGCTTTGATAACTATGATAGCGCGATGTAGAATACGTCAGTTCGTATGTGGCGAGATAGATGTCGCTACAATGTGAATTATATTGTTTCTTCAATCTAACCCGTAGTATATGTCATATGCAAGAGACCTTTGAGGCGCGAATTTCAAATTTTACCAAGTGTGCAACCATTGGCCATTGCAGATTGAGGGGTAAGTGGACAGGGTAGTTAAAAAAAAGTGAGGTAGCGCTTTAAGGAAAGATGACTAGTACAATTACACTACATAAACGAGAAATTAAAACTAAAAATACTTACGTTTCTGAGAACAGACGGCAAGTTCATCAACACCGTTTTGTAAACAAATATACCTAGAAGGTATACAGGAACGCACCTCGTTTAATAGGGTACTTTCGGTAGTGAAAAATAAATTATGAGATTTGATAAAAATTAAAATTTATGTAGAAATATACTTAAATATTCTGATTTTGAGTCATAAAAGCACATTATTGTTTTAATATATTGAAATTAAAAGTTGTAATTTTTAATCTGTATGTCACGTGATCTAAAACACGAGCCGCCATGATATGACGTCGTAAAGACAATGTTTCCGATATACACTGCGAGCACTCCTCAGTGCTCTCAATAGTGAAAAATTCGTTTCTTTATTGAGTGCCAGTACACTGCCGCAATACCATATAGAAATATATGACGTCATAAATAGCATAATTTTTGTACTGTGAGCACTGGCGCTTTCGAAGTAAGGTGCTCTCAGTACTTTGATCACCTGATTAAAAAATATAACAGCACGAATGATTTGTTATTCAAAAATGTCAACAATATTCAAAAAATAATTTTTGAATATATTTTTGAACAGAAAACGTATACATGATAAATATTTTATTTGAAAACAATGTCGAAAAATTGGGATGATAGTATACTGGACTGCGTTCCGTTTTATCAGTAACCAGTATAGCACAGTAAAGCAAACTAAAAAGTAACGGCTTCGCAGTATACTGAATTGACGTCACACCTCAGAGTGCTCTCAGTGTATAGCGGAACACAACTTTACGCATATTACGTCACCAAAATAGGTGTCCGCGTTTTCGCGGGAATTAAAAAGGTTTAAAATTTAATTTAATTTTATGGCAAGAAAGCGTGTTTATTTTGCTGAAATAATTTTTTTTGTGGCTTTTTATTACGAAAATTAATATTTTGAAGTACTTTTTCAAACATAGTAGAATACCCTATTATACGAGTGATTATAGCATGGTATGCAACTTAAGCTTATGTGTATTTATGGTAATATTCTTTTTAATTTAATTAAACAATATTTAGCTTTGCGACAGAGCGGTAAGAAAGTAGATAATATAGGCTTTTTTATATAAATCGTGTAATCGTTTTCAGGTCTATTAGATACATGAAAACATAACTAAATATATAACAAAAAAATAAAACTTGTTAAGCTTGAGTTAAACTCACATACGA
Organism: Euphydryas editha; assembly: GCA_036937285.1. Taxonomy (NCBI): domain Eukaryota; kingdom Metazoa; phylum Arthropoda; class Insecta; order Lepidoptera; family Nymphalidae; genus Euphydryas; species Euphydryas editha. Next base: position 6,054,032 of record JAUPFZ010000008.1, read on the forward strand.
AGGACATATTCCTTCATTTTATTCAATAGTATTAAAAATAGTATTACATATTTTTTAAAACGAACATCGAGAATACTGAAAAACTTACTCTGATTTATTTAAGTATGTGTAATAAATCTTATTACGAGGGAAAATATGTAAATGATATTTATTGCCAGATAAATTGTATTTATTTTTCGAACCCTCGGCATACAAGATGTCCTAATTTCAAAACCAACATATTTTAAGAATTAAATTTTGATACATCAACATTCTATTGATTTATATATATTATATACGTAGATAACGAACGATGTGAACCCGTGATGTGAACATATAATAACTATTTAAAGTCATGTATGTTTAGTAAGTCATACAAGTCAAAGTAATTTAAAAAACTAAAAAAAAACCGACTGCGAATTGAAATTAGTTTGGCGCCAAAAAACCGACATTTTTTTTAAATTTTTTATTTTGATATACCCAGTGTCACTCTCACAAGTAAATACGAATCTAATGACACCTTACAATCTAAAATCCATCGAGCCGTTCAGGCCGCAGAGCGACACAAACAATTATACATATTTTTACATACATACGAAAAATATTAACCCTCCTTCTAGTGCAGTCGGGTGAAAAAAAGATAGCGTTTCTTTGTCAAATTGATCGTTTTCTCGAATAAGTATTTGTCAAATTTAAAATAAATAATAAAGTAAATTATATTGGTGACAGAACACACGTGACTTTACTGTCAATGACATACGCATCACGGGGATATTATGGCGTTCGCAAAACATCACGCACGATTGAAATATTCGTTTTGCATACGAAATACGACTGAGAGTATGTGCAGGAAACAAAAGAGAATATTTTTCATTTGTTAAAAAAATTACTATAATATAGTTTTATGTACACTTATGACTCGGGAAAATAAAGGCTTTATTGTTTGAATTTAAAGACACAAAGCTAAATAACAGACATTTTTTTACCCGACTGTGCGACGCAAGGGAGAGTAATGTGTTTATCAGTTTATGTTTATATGTATGTATGTATGTTTGTTCCTATGTGGCATTGTAGAGACCAAACGCTTTGACCGATTTTGTTGATTCTTACGTCAAACGATTCGTCTTAACCTCGCGATAAACAAATTTCACCACATCGACAATCAGACGCCATATTAATAAATGAAAAAAAAAAACGATGAACTACGTCAAGTGGGGTATCGTTGAATAGGTATTCAAAAATGATTTTTAGGTTCCTTTCATCATTCTTCATTTTAAGTAAGTTTAAGATATTATATATAGCGATTAAAAAAGAAAAAGAAAAAAGATTTAAAAAGCGTTTTTTTAATATTTCCCTTTATGTATATTTTTTTGTATTATTCAAATATGATTTGATATATAAACTATTATTATATTAAAACTTATTAATTGTAATAAAATATAAATTATCGAAACGGACACAACAATTTACAAATATATATATAATGAAAAAGAAAAAAGATTTTAAAAGCGTTTTTTTAATAAAATATTTCCCTTTATGTATAATTTTTAGTATTATTCAAATATGATTTGATATATAAAGTATTATTATATTAAAACTTATTAATTGTAATAATATATAAATTATCGAAACGGACACAACAATTTACAAATATATATAATAATAAATATATATATATATATATATATATATATATATATATATATATATATATATATATATATATATATATACATATATAGACAATAAAGTTTTATATGTACCACTTATATATATATATATATATATATATATATATATATATATATATATATATATATATATATATATATATATATATATATATATATATATATATAAGTGGTACATATAAAACTTTATTGTCTGTGCTAAAAACTTAACCCGTTTATTTATTACCTGTGCTAAAAATATATAACCTTAAAATAGATATGTAAGTTTTTCTGCATATATCCAGTTCGGAATATGCCTTTCGTTTACATATAACTGTTAAACGGCACCTGTAACTCGTTATGAATGAACTGTACCTATATTTATGCTTGAATTAAATACTAGTATTATAACTCCATTAAATAGCTTCTTGAGTATCACATCCATGTACGTAATTATCACATTTATAGTTCTAGTTTTTTGTTATACGACTGCAATACTTGAATTATTTTTTTTTTTTAATTATATTACCGACTTACAAAAATATTTTATTTTTATAAGATGTTTTACAAAAATAATGTCCTATAATATTGAAACCGGCCATATATCAATCGCCACTAAACTAAATATCGTTATAATTTCGAATTTAAATACAAGAAGATTCTTTAGCGTTTTATAAATTTTCAGTGCCGAATGAAAGTAATTGGTTAATTTAACTATTAATTGATAATGTATCGTATTTTAAGTATGTTCAATATTAAGGAAGAATATTTAGTAAGAAGTTCGAATAAGATATAATTACCACAGATAATACGATAATCAGTACTTACTTAGATACCTAATGCGGCAGAATGGACGATCAGTAATGACATAAAAAAAGCTATTTAAAAATATTCCAAGTAAATGACTGAAATAATAACTGTTAATTAGCCCCATTCCCTTTATATGATACAGTTTATTCTCTTAAACAAAAAAGAAGTAAAACAATGCGGATAAATCGCATTGTTACTTCTTCTGCTAATTAACAGCTATGTGACAGACGTGTGCTAATTATCTGATATTAGACAGTTTATGATTTTGGAATTAAATGTTATTACTTATATGAATAAATATAATTAATAAAGGATATAATAAACTGTAATATGTTGTAAATTTCCTACAGCTGGGGAAAAGAAAATTTATTTATTTTATTACCGTTTTATGTATCTGGGATGAGGTTTATTAAAAAAAAAAAAATAGGAATCTTCCGCCGAACACTTCTAGGAATTATTCCACATATTAATCATAAGTTCGAAGAGAACTTCATGCATATAATTATGTAAACTATTGACAGCCCGGAAGGATCTTGTCCTCTAATTCTGTTAATTGGCACCTTTTGTCAAAGTCCTGTTACATTCACGCCTTATAATATTATGGTATTTCTACTATAGTCCGTTATATGTATGATGCATATAGGTATATATTATATGTATGAAGTTTTAATATTCTTTTATTAACGACACGGCTACTTTAACAGTGCTGACAACGTCTAAAAACATCAAATTTCAATAATTGAGTGTAAACATCATTATGCAGCAGTATTCACCGCTCAGCGCTCAGACAAAACAATGAACCCGCCATTACGGTCCGTTCATATTGTAATGTCAACTCTTGACATTGTCCACGATCATTGACAATCATATTGAATCTCTAACAAGCTTTCAGAAATGATAATAAATTGAAACCTGTATTACAATCATCTATACTAACAATCATCTATAAGTATACTATAAAGTAACAAGTATGCTTAATAAAAAAAAATCAAAAAACCCGACTGCGTAAAATACTCTTATTATAAACTAAAAAGAATAAAACAATTTACTAGCTTTCATTTGATACCCATATTGCTACAGTAAGAAAAAAGAATTCAACCCCCCCAAATTCCGCCATTTGCGGACGCCATTTTGAAAATTTATATAGCCTATGTCACTACTACAATTTAGACAAATCCAACGACACCTCATATGTCAAAAACCGTCCAGCCGTTTGGGCTGTAGGGCGTGCCAAAGAAATGGACATACATACATACACTCGAAAAACATAACCCTCCTTCTGTCGCAGTCGGGTAAAAAAAAGGTTGTTCGTTTGATAGCTAATATCAAAAGCCTGATTTAAGAATTACTTTTTGAATTAAAAAGCTGTGTAACAAACAAGATTACTATGATAAATCATTATGCTACGACTCATTAAAAAATAACAGTTTCTGTACGGGTGAAATCACGAGGGATATCTGGTTTATGTTAAACAAACAAAATCTTCCGCACACAAGTCTCCAGCGCATTTCTCGTATCCGTGATGTGTGACTGTGTGACTGTGAACAGCTCAAGATGTGTTCATCAAACAAAGCTATTAATCATTCTGATTAAGGAAAACGTCGAACAAAAAAAAACTTAAGAGCTAGGTCGGTCCACCTGTGTGGATACTACGATACTCAGACAAGACTACTTTTTTGCATGGGCGTTTAATATTTATTTTTTATTTAGAATTGGAATGCTTATTTCATCTTAAGAACGTAACAGATTTTGATAAGATGTTCACTACATTTCAAAACTCAACAATATAGAAATAAGAAAAGTCACAGTTTTGAATTCGTGTGAACAAAATATATTTCTGCTTACTTAAACATTTTTTAATTAAATCAGGATGTGATTTGAGAGTTTATACTATAAATACTGTATCGAATTGCGCTTCAAAAAACTCAAGTTAACATTGAAGCTTCGAAGTAAATGGATCAAGACTAAAACTAAGGCGAAACCGGCGTCTTTGTGCCCAACATGGTACAGATCTCGTACCGTGACCACTAACGTATTGGATGTGGTGAACTCCATTTTTGGAAGGCTCCGACCCTCTTCGCAGAATAACAACGCATCGCTGCGGAAAACGGGAACACATACTTGGTTTTTACGAGTTCTGTCATTTATGGCTAGGAATTTGAAGGTTTCGTCTATCGTCTTAGAATTTTAATCGATTTCTTAGGGCTTTGATTGACATGGTTAAACGATTTCTCGCCCGACGATGATATTGAGTATTTTATTTCTCTGAATGACAGCTGTATTAAATATAAGTTAGCGTCGTACTTATAAATTTTAAGACAGGATGTATATATATTAAGGCCTTTTTAGGTTAGAAAGTTGTGTCCCCAAAGGCCCTCAACATGACTATACTTTTAAGATTCTGCTGTCCGTCAGCCATTTTGTCAAAAGTTTTTTAATTTTTTGACATAATAGGTTAGACACAAGAAATCTATCATATACAACAACAATTTGACGACAGGTAAGCGCAGTGGTCACAGCACCCAGTATGACACCCCGGATGAATGTTTGTATAGTTATAGGCCATACAGATGCTTGTCGTAGTTTGGAGATATGTGTTGTCAGTGTTTCCAGACCTCCGACACAAGGTTCTCTACTGGGCTCCATTGAGTGTTGAACGTTTATTTATTAATTTTGTCGTTTTTCGCTCGATCTGAATTGTACGGCACTAAACCCTTATGTGCGAAGCCGGCTAGTTAAAGTCGTATCAATTATACCGTCATAATTTATGTTGAAGCTATCTATTCGAGAATTATCTCCAAAGTGTAACCACGAATGAGGGCACAAGACACTCATCTCTTCTTATCGAGTGTCGGTATCGTATCGACATCTGCAACTGACGGCTACTTGGAAGGACTTCAAAGATAGTGCTTGGAACCATTAATTACTTAGGCAAGTACGCAGTCTATAGGCAGCTGCGGTAATACCGTTATGGTTGAAAAGACTTTTACGCTTATTCTAGAGAAAGAATACAAAACATATTTTATTGTTCAGGGTTTTGAAACAATAAAAAACAGTTGACTAAAAATTAGTTCCAGTATAAAACAAATAATGTTAAATCAGTATAAAATTAGTGTTGGGTTTTCAAACTCAATTTTTAGCGGAGTCGTAACACATTTTAGTGCACAGAACAAAGTTGCTGACAGTGTATTATATTATGTTTTCATTGTTATGATTTATATGTATAAAAGTGTTCGTTTTGAATTTTTTTATTATAATTATTAGGTTTTTTACAACATTTTTCATCCATCTTTTTTATATGTTGTCGTAAGTTAAATATTTGATTTGTTTTTTAAAACATTCTGTTTTACACATTTAGCCTTAGTCTTTAATCATAATCTGCAGCAATGTTTATGATTTCCAAAATTAATTTATTCTTACTTATATCTATTGTTATTTTCATAAATAAGAAATACTCGTAAATCATTCATTGATACGTGGCTTTTAGTGGGTTAAAATTCTAAACTAGCCTAGCGTTATAGCTCTAGAAAAAGCATTACTAAAAATATTTATTAATAATAAATTATTCAACAGCTGTCGTCGTTGCTTCGTTTACCAATTTACCGAACAATATATATGTTTATATATATGTAATGTAAACATAAATAACCATCTATTTTCCTAAGCTTTTCGCCAAAGCAAACATTACGCTGAATCGCATGAGAAACACAAATATGCTAATTCTTATACAAACATTCGGCGGCGGACGGTCATTGTTTAAAAGAGAACGCGGAATTTTTTTATAACTTTTTTTTTTGTATAACGAGGTTTTTTAATTAACTGCGTGAAGTATTATCGCGAAGCGAATTTTATTGTTGTATTTAATGTTTGCAAAAGTTTGTTTAAACTCTTGATTGTTAAGCAATATGATAATAGTTATTCTGATTTAAAAAGAATAATAATGCTGTTATTTTAAAGTCGCCTTATACTTTTTTTGTAATCTATATTATATAGAGTTATATTTTCTGGTAATGTTTAAGCTATTCAACCTGTCTACAATATTTGTTTTGGCATAATTGTTCTGTAATGGACGTTTTATGTAACCCAATATTTCCGTTTTTTTTCAAACATTTGTTTTACATTCCTTTTTGTTCTTACCTCAAGAAAATTACACATATTACTAACTAATATGGGTATTATGGGTTTAACATTATATTTTATTAATTTATGTTAATTGCGTGTGACGAAATATCGTGATCAGTTACTTGTTATATTCTTTTCTTTAATAAATTAAGTTTAAGAAATATGATTTAGCAAAAGATAAGATGACTAGTCAAAGTAATACGTTCTGATGATTTTCACTAGCTTTCTACTTGTCCAGATTAATTCCTAACATAACATAGGTGATGTTTGAAGGTTGTGTGTCAAATACAACATGAAAAACAGCTGTATACGCATGGTTGTCTCCTTTATCATATAGAAAAATATTTATACCATATGGTTACGAAATTTACTCCCTAATCCAGAGCATGATCGCGTCTGAACCCCTTATATATAATTCAGCGTAAAACTCAGCTACTATGAGGGCGCATATTTCACAAAAAACACCTGTCATACTCGACGTATACTGTAACACAAATTGAGGAATACGATACACATGAGATGTGCTTGTGTCACGTAGGTTGAGTAAACGAGTTGATGGTTAAGTGGAATAATTCCTTTTCGATAGAGAATGCGTACGAAATTTCCTATATTTAATTTTTTTTTTAAGGTTACAAGCCGTTCTGGTGTAATAAACGTTTTGGTGAAGTAGTGCGTGTGTCGCCTTATAGCCGGTGGTCGCGGGTTCGATTCCCTCTCGGAGCAGATATTTCTATTTGTACAAATATTTGTTTGTGGTCTTCGTGGATATCCTAGTGGGTCTTCCCACCATGCTTCGGAGAGCACGTTATTTTTTCAGTCCCAGTTGTTACCATAGATATCTGATTACGATCTTTATTCATGGTAGAGAAATTACCCGCAATCCCACAGCAAAACACGGTGATAGATTAAGCTCCAACTAGTTGTCTGTAATCACGATTTTTGGATAAATAGTTTATAAAATTAAAATGATTATTATTTGTTATTGCGTCCATTCTTTATATATACTGTTAGTTAGCAGGGAAGAGGACATCAGGTACCGATCAAAACACCAATTACAAATTCATGCGACGTTTCGATACTTTATTGGACCTTCATCAGGCATCTACAAAATTATTTTTCACATGAATGAAAGGCTTATATATTGTAAATTGTATGTACGGCCTATTTTTTTGTTATTATTTATTGCAATTTTAAAAATTGCAATAAATAATAATAATTTTGATATAATACATATAGTAATTTAATCAACAATCAAGCTGAAATTAGCGAAATCATAATCGCCTAAAATATAATTCTTAAAATATTAATCGAAAATCACTTTAAGAATAGAAAGTTTTTTACTTGATCGACGTAATTTATTTGAAAATACAGTAAATGCACACGTCACACAAAAACAAATATAAGTACGTAATAATGATATATTAACGTAATGGACATACCATTACGTAATTAATTTGTAAAACATAAATACTAGTATGGTAATAAGCCACATGACAACTTTAACAGCAAAATAAATTCGTTTATAAAAAAAATCCAACCGCACTTTATGTCATCAACCGCAGGTAGAAGCGGAATACATCATAAACAAAAGGAAAAGCTTTGTGGAGTGGATTGCGAGAGGAAATGGTCTGCGACAGGTCCGCCATCGCCCGGGGCTATATAACTCAAGCGGACGCTGGACCTAGGGATGGGCCTTCCATATCGATAAAAACGTATCTATAATTCTTTACTACGTGCTAGAGTCAGCATGTAAAATTATATCTATACTACGTACAAATCCCAGGATTAATATCCGAAACATAAGCCTTATCGAGGAAATTCTTAAGTTTTTAAACTACTCATAGAAGCGGAGTAATAAACAAGAACGCGGATAAAAACCCCATAAATTGTCTATTTTCATATTTAAATAAAGCTTTTAAGAAGAATACAATAAAGCTTGCTGCTTAATTAGGTGTCCTTGCCGTAACACACTCGGCTCTTAATAAAAATCCTGCGTTTAAATAGTTATTACTAAAATATATACCTAAACATTTTGAAATGTATAAAATGTACCTACTTATATAAAATGACAGAATTAAAACTTACGTAGCTATTAATATTCTGAGAAACGTTTAAAATCACATTTATTTACGAATATATATAAATGATTATATAAGTATTATTTATCATTGCAATCGGTATATATAAATAAAGCGGTATTACTACTCTATAGCTAAATTATTTTTAGCAAAAAGTGCAATAAAATTATTAAGATTAACTACATAAATACCGTATTTTAGTAATAGTATTTCGTTTTTAATGTTTTTGTGTACTCAGAAAGCAATTTGAAAATATAGGTACACCGAATTTATTATTGAAAATGTAAACAGGTCTATCATAATATTAGCATATCAATTTTATCTACATTAATAATAAAAAAATTAACATCGCGAACACGAAACGAGATAATTTATAGATAATAACAGTAATTAAGATAAGAAACAACCGAAAATCGATAGGTGTGGTCAGCCCTAGACAGCATGGCGGCGGTAATTTAATCCGGTCAAGAAGGGAGGCGCTTATTGCCTCACCCTTACACACATTACACCTCTCACTCGCCTCTGTCGAGTTATACTGTGACTTCTGCCTTACGCCCTTGCCGTAAACTTCACAGACCTAATTAACTGGGGATATTTTAGAATATATCAAAAGTAACACTTCAAACGAATCCTGTTTCATTATCAAATAAACAAACCCAAAGGTGAAAGAGAGCTGTCTGTATATAATGTTTAAAAAGACTATAAAGCAGCTCTTGTCCGTATTTGTCTTGAACCATAAATATACGTGTAGTAGCAAGATCTACTTTAGAAATGTTCACAATTCAATAAAACATTCTTTGATAGTGGAATGGTACAAAAAGATAACAAGATATACAAGGTAATCAAACTTTTTATACAACTTTTTAGTCTATAGATTTTATTAAAATTATTTACAAGGTATAAAAATATCTGTAAGTGTCTATGATGTAGTTTGAAAACTATAAGTCATGCTCAGTGTGTTGAAAACTTATTCCTTATGTCAAATATTAACATTCTATTTATATTCCGGAAAATAAGTATTTAAACAAGATAATCTTACAATTCTTTAAATGTTCAAGTAAATAAAGCCAGTACCACACTTTGATAGTATAACATTTAAAACCAGTGGTAAGATAAGGCAAAACAAGGTATGACAAGTTTTAGCAATTGATATTTTTTTTGTAACTGTCTGTGTAACTCGTATGCGACTGATGTAAATTTGACAGTTAAAAAAAATATTATCTCTCTTGACAAATATTCCAGAACTTAATACAGCAGCGTAAATTGTTTTTAAACTAACGAAACGTCACTGTTCACGGGTTAGAATGTTAGTAAACGATTGATTCTTTAGTGAAAAAAGGTTAGTCCGAATCTACAGATAAACGCGCTGATGTTTAATTTAAATAAATTGTAATACGCCTAAACTGACGAACGAGTAGGAATAGGTATATAGGAATATTGAATACTTTATTTTTGTTTTTTGTTCTTTGTTTGAACGCATTATAACCTTAGGAGTTACTGGTCGGAAAATATCTGCATTTTTTAAACCGAAACTGCCAACTGAAGTAGAAAACAAAAATAGCCTATGTACTCAATTCTAAAATATTTATTTTGGATAACCAGTATTTATAAAATCCTGACACTTAATGGGTATATTTTAAAGTATGTAATGCGGAGTTTGTTACTTACAAGTACACCCAAGAATAATGTTGCAGCCGGATACGTGGTTTAAAAATACTAACATGGCTTGTAAATTTAATCTATACTCGAACTCAACACTATGGAGCATTAACCCAGGGTATAAATTTTAAAAAAAAAGTAGCATAATAAGCCGACTAAGTAGTAATAATAAAATTTATACACATCAGATAGAATAACATTCTTTATATTATTCTATCTGATACGTTTAAACCGTAAATGTAAGTTTGTACATACTTACAATATTCGAAGATTTGCCATATTCTTTTAAGACCACAGACTTAGATTTTTCTATAATCTATTACTAAAAACCAATTTTGGAGATATTTTATCTTTAAACGCACGAGATAAGCCTGTAAACATCCCACTGCTGGGAAAAGGCCTCTTCTCCATATAAGAGAAGGGTTGGGGCATAATCCGCCACGCTGCTCACTGCGTTGGTAGATAATTTTCCCTATCATGAGTAACAATCGCTATCAGGTGTTTATGATCACAAGCGGGACCTAAGGTTTTAGGACGGTTGGAAGACCCACAAGAACATATACCAAGACCATAAACATTTTTTTGTAAAAACACAAATATCGGCCACGAGCGAGAATCGAAACCGAGACTGCCGGCGTTGAGGCGACTATTCGCAGCCCTACACCAGAACGGTCGTCAACGGACGTCAACGGACCCATACAAAAATTTTAAAATTATTTCGTTGATTAGCATTCTCATTAAGTAAATTAACTCGTTTTTAGGATGTTGCTTGAACGTGTATTTAAATATTTTGATAGCAAAACGTTTTAATAGTAATTTTAAACAATCTCATGTATAGAATAGAATGTATTGTAATAAAATTTAAGGAGTTAAAAGATATGCAGAAACACAAAAGACTCATTACTGTAGAGGCGTTTTACATAAACGTGCAATTTAAATTCAACTAACGACACAAGTTCATTGGATTACAGGTCTATTAAAATACCTATCGGAAATTAACTTAGACCTGAAACAATGTATATGAAGGGACTGTATTTGAAATGAAAACCTTTTAGACTAAATAGTTCATTACACACATCTGCTATGGGCGTTGCCAGGGAGAGCTCACCCCTGGAAAACTCTGTGACCACCCTATAAAAATCATGTGAGTTGAAGAATTATTACAGACTACTATTTGACTTTGAACTTTAATAAAGTGTTTGGATCAGCTGAAAGCCTGCCTCCCCCTAGACATTATTTTGTACCTATCACATGAGATTTTTATTTGAAGACAAGTCAAATGATTAAGTAATTAAGATGATATACCAACTGAAGCTATTTCTACACCCTTTTTACAAATGTACTAAAATCGCTAGTACTTTCATAAGTTTACTTAAACTTGTTGATGGCAATCAATGCAACCAATGTAAACACCATGTTAGGTTACAAAACAATATGTTAGGTTAGGTTAAAAAAAATTTTATCGTTGATCTTGCTAAGACACATTATGATGTGGCCAAGAGTTAGTGAAACATTACATGAAATGCGACCAGTTCGTGAAATTATCGAGTATTTCATGATTTGGCCAATTCTATGATATGGCCACGACATATACATATATAATATATAAAATCAGATAATTTATTAAATTTATTTAGTCTATTGATATGTTATACATTGCATTATTATTTTTTTTTTTTTTCAAGTAAAAAGTGATAAAGAAGTATTTCTTTTTATTTACACCTAGGAATATAATTATATAATTATATTTGTTTGGAATCCCTAATAGATTAACATAATTATGCGAATATAATGTAGTCCCAATAACACAACGTATATACCTGTCAAAATCAGTCTTCTTATTTTAAAGTTAATTAAAATTTTAATTACTTACCTTCACGCTACTCATCAACAATTCTCTCAACAATTAAAACAAACTTTATATATAAAACTAATATCAGTTCATTTATTCTAAGACATGAAATTTCTTCAACATATTAAACCGTGTTAAGAAATAGCACGAGTTCGCGATAAAAACGAGAGTTTATCACAGGATAAATCCAAAGGAAAGGCTGTCATGTCAGCGATTATGTCTAGTACATTTTAGTGGAACCCTCCTGCATTAGAGCTTGCGACGTGTGAGGGACTCCGAATAAGTGAAAGATTGTAAAAGGCTCACATCTGCTCCCCCGCTCGATATTAAAAGATATACGTAGAGTTTATAAAAAATGGAGTCCGCCTTTTAACCCGGCCTATTGAATGGATTATTTCACACATCCTGCGATTTCGATCTTCATCGGAGCTCGGTAGAAACTTATTGCGTGGTCTAATATAAGAATTTAATGTTCTTACATCTTATGTTGTATTTATTTTTTTATTGGTTTGTATTATAGTTTTTGTTTTAAAAATTAAATTGAACTACGTAAATATTGTCGTCACAAAACCATCACAAATTAAAAAAAAAATAATTTTTTTTTAACGATTTTCTTTCTTCTCTTATATTCTATTCTATATATTCTATTCTTCGCCTTCGTCGTTTCGGTTTTAACGAAAAACAACTAACTTAAATATGTATTAAAAAAATTGATACTTTCATTCTCCAATAACTGAATCAATTTTAATCAACCGACTAACCATGAAAAGTAAACAGAAGGGGTTCAAGTGGTATTGATTAAACGCGGTACGATTTGCAAAGCCTCGTGGTAAAGTCCGCGAAAAATTCACCCCGCATCGGAAAACTTTCTACAATCCAATTACTGGTGTGGAACTCTGGAAATTCTAAACCGATTACAGAGAATTGAAAACATTAAGTACTTCACGGATTTTCACGACCGTCCATACAAAATTTAGTCTTAATAATATAGATATTAAAACACACTTTTCCGATGGACGTTATTACGATTGCTATGTCGAATATAAAATTTCAGATAAAATTTATTTTGCTAAATTCTTATTTTGCATGCTTTGCGAGGAACGTTGATTAGCAAAGTTTGTTAAGTCACATTTCTATGGTAAACATCGTTTGGACAAGATTGGACAATTATAAGTTAAATTGGTTTATTTACTCGGCGAAATGCTATTTATGTTCGTTTAAAGCAAAATTTAGTTTGGAGAAATTGAAAAAAATAGACGTTTGAAAATAAGAATAATTTGCAAATATTAATAAATTTAAGAATATAAAGTTTTATCACGCGCTCATGGACCAAATTTTGTGTGAAAAAATTACCTTTATTAGACAATATGTTACAGAGTCCATGGAAAACATATTTAGATTAAATTGCTTATACTAAAATCATACTTGCTAACTAATTTTAATTTTATTTATTGTGAATATTAATAGCTGCAAATTGATTAAAAATATCATAAGTGTTGATTCAGCTATAAATTTTAGAACATACGCAATTACGCAATGCCTGTTAAGCAATACTTATAATACGGTCACAGTAGCTAAATAAAAATATTTTCATATTAATATTTTGACCGTCTAAAAAATTAACGTAAAAAATACACATTTAAAAAATAGAATACGAACCTTTTTAAAGTTATCCATCAATCTCTTAGACTTTATTTCTTTTACACCAAAAGACTAAAAAAGAATATACAGCTTATATTAAATCATTAATTTTATTGTAGAACTAAATTCTTTATCAACAAATATCATCTCTGTAGTGTTCTTTTAAGGCCTACAAATGTTACACAGCCGGGCACGGAGAACATCTCCGGCATTGGTGAACGAGTCTCTATAAAGGAGAAAGTGGGATTAAAGCATAATCTGCGACACTGTTCCAATGAGATATGCATAGCTATGTATGCTATATCGTATTAAGTATGTATATTTAACAAGGTTTAAAACTCTCAAAAAGCTGCTGGGTTGGATTTGAATCGATGATCCACTATAGATATTGCGATCTTGGTTCAAAGTAATAATGCAACCTTATTGTTAAAGTGTCTTCAAATAAGTATGTCATCAATAGAGACTCAGACACTCGGTTTAAAGTCGTTTTTATTTTAGTGTAGAAATAAAATAAAAATAAATTTAACACAAAATAACCAAGCCGTAAAACTTGAATTTTAATTTGATACAGTAATTTAAAAATTATTCACCGTATATTTTTCGAAATTTTCATTTTATGTTATTCGATACCAATGTGGAGGGTCTTACGTCCTTCACAAACTTCTCAGAATGTTGCCACCATAATTACTGTCGTTTAAAATATTTGCTAAACATAATGGGGAACGAGTTTATTATAACACGAATATTATTAAATAACATTCTAAAAATTATTCAACAAATTGTATTACAAAACATGGCAGCAATAGCACATACGTATTTAGACCTTAGATCAATAAACCTTTAAAATATTGAATTTGAAATTACGTATTAAATAGATTTTATAATAAATAAGAATTTTGCTACCTTAATTTATATTAATAAGTGCCTGGAAAAGCCCACTTGGATAAAATATATATTGTGAATTTTGAGTTTGTAATGGTCGTTGATGTATAATAAATAGTAAAATAATTTTTCCAAGCATTTACAAATTAAGAATAAATTTTGTTGTTAAAAAAAAAGTTACGATAGTTTTGACGATAATTATACGTCACTCTTTGAATATAAAATTATCAATACATCATAGAACTACATAACGAGAGTACTAACTGGAAGCGTCAAAATTGACACCAATTACTCTTAGATACGAGACTGAGTATTGAAATGGACATTCGTGAACTAAAGTTTGTTCAATTTCTTTAAGTAAACTTTAGTTAGATTATTTAACAAAAGAAAGCTGAACAAATTATATGATACAGGTTATACTATATTTGGAAAAGAGATCTTCACAGCAACTGACTGTTAGGTTACTGGACGCGGGTTCGATCCGCGCTCTTGAAAAATCTTTTATAACTCATACAGATATTTATAATGGTCAGACCGCGACAAAGCCTTTGTTAGTCTGGCGCTTCCGGACCCCGATACAGGATTCCATCCTGCTAAGGCCCGTTGAGTGTGAGACGATTATTTTATTTATTTTAATTTTAAAAGAAGCATATATTTTATAAAAACACATAATATTTGGTTCATTACGTTGCATTGTGTATATATCTACCTTATCGTCAGTATAAAAATATGAAAGTTTAAAAGAAGTTTCTTATTATAACGAAGCAACAAGAAAAGATTTTTAAAAATCTCCCATGAGGTTTAAAAAGGGGATGAAAATTCTTATGAAAAGCATTTTTGACGGCTTCTAAGATGCTGTTAGCGGGAAATCCCATAAGGCCCACGACTTCTAAATATGTAATTTGTTACAAATAGGTCAAAACGTTTTGAATATTTTTAACATAAAAATATACTGACAGGAAGTACATTAAATATACCTTTATTACATGAAATAATTTATCAAATTACGATTACGTAGAATTATTGATAAGAATTCTTAGAAAAGTTAACTTCTTAATGAGGTTGAAATAAAATATGAGATTGTCGATAAACTTATTTACAATATACATATACCTATTTGATAATATATACCTACTAATATAAAAAAAATTGACGAGTTCGTTCGCTTAAACGCCATAATCCTAAAAAATTACCTAGACTGATTAAAAAAACTTACAATTAATAATAAAAAATCAGGTAAAAAATGAGGTATAAGAAATATTACTGACACGCAATTTAATATAATTCACTTTTTTATTGGGATTCAATTTTACCTAATGAGAACAAATTATTCAGAGCATATATTTAAAAAAATCCGACACGGCTTCTCACCTTTTTCGTCTCTATGTCGAATTAAGTAGGCATTATAAGCATATAACAACAGCTTTAATAAACAACATTTTTTATTACACTTTCAGTAGTAGCGTTGCCGTATCTAACACCTGAATGGCTACTATAATCGAACTATTATACATTTTAACAATAAACAGGATACGTATAGCACTTTTATCTTCGACTATCCTTGAGAGTTGTCACTTTCGAGTCGTGACTCACGAGCGACTACGCGAGCCTTTGTTGATCTGCCAGGGTCATTTTGCTGTCATAAATAGCAAATCATTTGCATTTAATGTCCTTAAGATCGTGTCATTAAGTGCTATTATACGTTAAACAGATGTATAACAGATAAATACGAATAGACATACGCGTTATTATCTCATAATTTACGATGACATTTTGATAAGCGTCGTGAGAAGAGATAAGTTTTGTTCATTGATTCTTTGAATTACGACTGTATCATCTGCAAAATTAAATTTCAAATGACAATATAATTTAATTAATAAACGTTTTATAACAAAGTAAATATTGCACGCGATTTTACCCTTGTTTGTTTGAGTTACGATTCTTGTCATATTGGTTAACAATTTTAGTTATGTACAATTTTAGTAATGTATTACATAATTTAATCTTTCTCAATAATCGGATTATATAATGCAAAAATATTTTTTCGGACTGATCTAACAAGATCACTTTGTTTTTCGCTTTTTCAAACAAAGACACAAATAAAATCTCCGCCTCTCCGCCCCTCTTCCTCATTTTATTTTATTTTTATTATTTGTTATTAGAGGCCAAAGTAAAAATATATTTTATAAAAATTTTAAGTATCTCGCTTTTATGGTTCCAAAGACAGTCTTGTTTTATAAGCAAAAGGGCGGATATATGTATGTACAGCGAAGGCTTTGGGATCCGAAAGGTTGTTTTTGTAAACTTATCGTTGGCATCCTTTCCGAAACATAAAACACAATTTCCATTACTCAATGTTAACGCATTGTCTATACCTTTAATACATACTCGTAAAACTGTAAAAAGTACTGTCCATAGTATTTTTTTTTCTGAAATGTACCTACTCTACAATCGATACTGAAGCCCAAACCGTTTTTTTTATCATTTTTGTCTGTCTCCTTGTATGTATATATCTTGGCCGCGAATCACACCGAAACTGGCTGAATTTGAATGAAAATTAGATGGTTTTGAGCATTCTGTGAACTAGGAGACAAGGCCTTTTAATCGCGAAATTAAGTACGGTTTCTTTAGGAGCGAGGACGAAAATCAAAATGTGTAATCGCGATAGAAGTTACAAATAGAGCTAGTAATTTATATTATAATTACAAAATGAGGACTGCGTTCATAAATAATTAATTAAAAAATGTTTTCATTAAATGAAGGTAAAACTTCAGGTGTTCAAAGGATTTGAAAATATTAATTTAATAAGTGTTCAAGTTATTAAAACAGCATATTATATATAATAACGAAGCGAACAGATTTATTTCTTTGTATATTGTGTCGACGGTCATTCTGATTTAGTTGAGCGAAAGTTCCATTAATGCCAACGGTCGCGGATTCAATTCCCACGCTCGCAACGGATATTTAATTTGTGTTTATACTAATATTTCTTTCTGGTCTAGTTCTTTTCGGTCACCCTACCGTACCTCAGAGGGAACGTAAAGCCGTTAGTGCCGGTTGTATATATAGGTATATGATAATGATCTTTATTAGAGGTGAGGCATATTTATCGTAACAGGTAAAAATAACAGGTATTTAAAAATCACAGATAACAACTGTTATCTCCAGTATCCACTACCCGTTACTACAAATAACAGATACAAATCATTCAATCATTCACCCACATGAACACGAGGCGCACGCACTGTTATGGAATACGTAGTACTCGTCACCGTCAGTATCAGTAGTATGAAAATAACAGGCTGTTATTTAGTAACAGGTATTGAGTCCTGTTATTTTTGTGTAACAGTAACAGTGATAACAGGTACCAGAATTGACCTGTTATAGCCCAACTCTAATCTTTATTCTTGGTCATCATCCACCAACCCGCAGTTAAACAGCGTGATAGATTAAGCTCTAACCTTTCTCTAAAATATAGAAGCCTTTAGCCAGGAGAAGTACATTTACAGGCTGTTTCAGTTCACTTCAGTCCACTAAATTTGTCAGACCCTATTTGATTTTTTTGTCTATATTTTTGGATATTATAGGCTTTTTTATAAATGACGTTATAACTGAAAGGAAGGGTAGATAAACTTTGTCGAAACACAACACGGGTTTAACCGCATAAGAACATCTAGTAATTTAATCAATAAAATTGCATGAATACTAAAATGGTAGTGGAAACATAAAGATTATTATGAGCATTGCGTAAGAACGTAGGATTAAGATAAGATTTCAATGATTGAAAAAATAAAATGTATTGATATATTTATATTCAGTTGAAATTGTTTTTTTATTACAATAATCGCTCGCTACGAATCTACGACCTCATTACCTGTTGATACTTATATATTCGTATAAGTATTTTTTAATTTTAATTTTTTAACTAGCCAAGCAAATAAATAGTTAAAGTTATTGATGTAATTCAATGTAGGTACTTGCAATATGTTAGACGGTAATATTTTTGACGAAAAGAAATCAAAATTAATTATATTAATATTTGTTTAGTACAACTTATGGTACTAATGACGACGACGTAGTTAGACGTAACGTAGTACTTGTGTGGTAATGATATCTGCTCGGAGTGAAAATTTGTTATTTTACAAAATATTTGTTTCTGTTCTGAATGTTTGTACTTGTACACCTTGGAGATTATCTAATACAGTTTTCACTAGTTGTTTTCATAAACATCTGCTATAACGCTTTATACTTTTGCTACGAAAATTACCCGCCACTTAAAATTAATTTTATTTTAAATGGCGGCCATTATAAAATTACCCACAGGGAAGTAACGTAGTGGATTTCGTTTTAACCCTTTTCATATATAGAAGAGGCGTTTGACTAGAAACGGAATACTTACTTATGATACGATGATGGTGATGATGATGATGATGATGATGATGATGATGATGATGACGACGACGATGACGATGATGATGATGATGACTTACAGAATAGAACAGAATTCAAGGATCTATTTCGACCTTAAACGGATCTATGAAACGATTATCTTGAAATAACGTCAAAATTTTAAATAAAATTTCAATATTATTATCAACACTCAAACAACACTTCTAATACCTATAGGGATAAGTGGGAACAGTACTTCTGTTTGTCCCGTGTCACTCTTGACCCGATTTTTAAGTATGAGGGTACTTGAAGATTGTGGATGACGATAAAATCGCGTATATCTTCAAAATATATTCATATATTTTTCTTTTGTTTTGTATATAAATACGTACCTTCAATTCTTACATAATTTTACCATTAACATTTTAACAAGACATCCCGTAATAACATCCTGTTTTCATCACTTCTCTCCCCATATGAGTCGTTGTTTGACATTTTACTATAACAAAGTTTATTTAAAAAAAAAAAAGTTTTATTAAAATCTATTAAAAAATTACAAACTACAAAAGAATTGCAAAGAACACAAAAATAATTTGGCAGAAGTAAGTTCTCTATAAGAATCACAAAAATGAAAAACATCGCTTTGTGCAGTAATGACACTTTTTTTTGTAAGCACTTTCATACTCAAACGTAGTTTTAAATCATCAACATTATGATATGTATAAACCATTAAAGTTATAAAGGGCTGTTACGAGATCACTCGCTGTCCTCGGTAGCGTTACGGTGGAAGGATTATAATAGAAGCTAATTACAGTTTCATGTAACCGACCTCTTGTGGAATAAAGTTAAAACTTTTGAGTTTAAACACATTAACCATATGTATTATAGATTATTAATTTGTTTTAAAGTGTTTGCAGATGGCGTGTCTTCGGTTGGACTATATAAGCATGTATAGAGGAAGTTTTCTATTTCCGGAAATGACAACACATTTTTTTAACTGTTGTTCATTATGAAGTGTTCGTCAATTTGACGATATTACCTTCATAGGTTAATAAATATGTTATACTATCTACGCTTACTAATTTCACAATTTTGTACAGCATTCTTGCTGCCGCTGATAGAGGTGAGCTAAACCCAAATTGGCATGGGATATAAGCTGATATATTTATTACAAATAGTATTTTAGTTAAACCAATCCAATATTATTATTACTAGGCCTATTTCTTAGTATTAATAGTTTTATATCCAAAATTAAAATATGGATTTCTAACACTTGTTGTTCTGCGCTGCCAAAAACAAGCGACTCTCCCTGATCCGTTCTGTCCACCTGTTGGTTTACGGACACGGCGCTCGCCCGTGTAACTTGGGACTATCGGTTCATTAGTCCCATCATCACTTAGAACTCTGTGCTTCGCCCATTTCAGTTAATTATTCAAAATAATAAACATACTCTCTAAGACAAGAATTTTTCAAACCAGAACCCTAATCCTTGAAATTACAAGTTATTCAGCCCTATTAATCCTATTATATTATATAAATTAAAGTATAGCCCAAACAACTACAAATCAACAAGCAACAACAAATCTACATTTAACAATGTGGTCTTTGAAATCTCGTGAAATAGCAATTTAGGTATAGCTGCATTGTTTATAATATTTATTTTTATTTACCCGGTCCTAAATTTATTTATTCGCACCTAGTTCGTAAGTCTTGGATACCTACCAGAAATATATGAAATACAAATAACAAATGTTAAACTGTTGTTATTTTTTAAATTTTATCTATTATAAAAAAATACTTGAAAATGTCAAAGTAAACTCAATAAACTTAATAGTATTAAAAGATTTCTTTTTTTTTTAAATATATATAATATTCTTTATTGCACTTAAAAGTGTACAGTAATAAGTCTGTAATATACATATTTACAAAATCGACTCGAAGGCATTTTAAATATAATTATTGTATTAATAAAATACGTCAATCCTCATTAATTTTCTTGTCCCATGTTAGCATATGACGCTTGGACAACTATAAGACAGTACTATTTACACTCTTCTCAGACAATATTATTACAGGTTTAGTAAGTAATTATATCAGTCTAGAGTTTTCTAAAATGGCTACAAAGTAAGATTTAGACATATTTAAAAAAAAATTAAAAAAAAAATTCCTGTTTTACTTTTAAGTAATTTAGTTTTATTCATTTTTGATTCTGGAATAATATCTGAATCAGAATATAACTGGGCTTAACAGCTTAAAATTATTTTTAATGTAATAATATCTTGTAAATCGATAAACAGCATCACGTCAGACTCATTGTCACGTTCCGCGAGCGAGAGCGCGGAACAAGCGATAGAGAGGCACGATCGGCCTAAGCGTTCGGCTTGTGAATGAAAAAGAATAACGCAGATTGGAGTATCCTAAATATAACATATTAATATAAGTTGTAACTAAATTGTTAATAGCACATTGTTACTTGTAATTAATCTGTATAATTTAAGTTAAAAAAAATTGAATTAACGCATGCAAATAAATGTTAATTTATCGAAGAAAAAAAATGTAACTAATTGAATTAACTCCTTCTTTGTGTTATACAAAATAATGATAATTCAGTGATATATTAATTCACTTCATTTGAAAAAACTTTTTTATCAATTTTTTCTTATGACGTTATCACGTACATTTTTACAACTTAATATATTTTCATATTACAGGTAAAGTAACAAGAGATATTAAGAATTTTTATGGTTAAGTAACTGATTGAATAATAAACGTTTTATACATATTTATTATACGCTTTATTATACATGTAATAAATAATAGCGTAAAAGGAGATACTGTATTACATTATCGTGCACTTATTTTATGAATTTATTAATTAACTAGCGGCCCGCCCCGGCTTCGCACGGGTATTTAACTAAAATTTTAAAAATTATAAATTTATATTTTTTATCACCTACATGTGCCATCTATCGTATAATGGAAGCATATCGTTTTTATTTTTAGTGACATTTAACATAATAGTACTTATATTAATTGAAAATGATGTTTATCTAAAATATTAAAACGATTTCTATTCCTATCCGACATATTTAGTAAACTTTTAAGTTTTACAAAATAATAACTCAAAAGTAAGTTTTGTGAGTTTTTAAGATTCCTTAGACCAGATGGCGTTGGCGGCGCCATCCTACCTACTTCTATTTTCTTAAATATTTATTTTTAAATTTAATTACAATGAAACAAAAACTAAATTATACTGTGAGTTATGAATAATTTTTATGTATTAAAGTTATTTACATTGGTTTTGTACTTTTTACGTGATACGTGCACGACCAAAAACGATAAGAGATGGCGCTGATACAAAAAAATACGCGCTATTGAAATTTATTCTTGATGATATATAGTGTATTAATAAAACGGAGGTTTTAACAGATTTATTATTTGTACAGATTAACTTTTTAATAAAATTTGTGATTTTTTTTAATCTATAAAAATGAAATGATAGTAGTCTGTCATTGTGAGATTGTCGTGACAGATTTCAATTCAGTCTTCTAAATTTAATTCCTTAGCCATTTGACCGTTATTTAAAAAGTATCATATATTGCGATATCTTTATTGAATACATAATTAATAAAGTTTTACATATTTTATAAGCGGTACGTGTTCTGTAACATTAGTGTTCTGTGAATGTTATTTTAAAATAACATTGTTTACGAAGAAATTTTGTAAGCAAAATACAATTCCGCTTTCGATCTTTTTAATGCTTTTTTTTTCCTGCACATAAACATTAAATACGTTGTTAATATATTAAGCAACTCAGATGAAGTCGCTGGTATCACTTAGTTTATTTAATAAGAAAGAAAATAAATACCCACATTTACAATTACGTAAATCGGTATACATAAGTTTCTGTTTTTTGTTTTAATGCTATGCTACGAACATAAACCCAAATTAAATCGATTAATTCCATTAAAGTAAAAAAAATGAATCAGATCACACCTACATAAATTATGAAAATAAATAAATGAAAAAAATTAAGATAGCAGTTTTTATTTACTCAAACACATATTATTCAAAAACATTTTTATATTCGATATTATATTATACCTTTATTTTAAGTATAAACAGTATAATTAACATTCAAATGCAAAACTTAAAATTGAATGAAATTAAATGTCTATAACAGTCGTAAAAGCCTCTTACCAGTTTATCAGGATCACTTCTATAAAGAAATTCAATTCGCTAAATAATCCCGACACTAGTATCGGATTAGAAACTTAATGAAGACGTGACATGTGTAATGTCAAGTGTCCAAAATACGGAACTTCTGGCCGATAGGCCCTCTGTGTCAGCGTCCGTGTGTCGGTGCTTACAGATCAGGCCAGGACTTAAAAATAGTAAAAAAGTGTGTCGTCTCAGCCACTGAATATTGAACTTCTGGACAAAGAACTTCTCCTGTTTTGAAGAAACATTAAGAAGCTGTTCCTGAAGGTGAACAAACGGGTCATCTAAGGTCACCTTGGCCAGATTAGCAGTAATTAGCGGAAAAATCTTTTACGATAATCGCGTGTAACGTAACATAACGGTGTCTGTATGTAATGATGACGTAACGGCCATTGACTGTGAGTTGAGGACACTCGTGGTCGTGAGTGATGCGATAACGTTGTGTAAGGCATTGTTCATACGAGCCCACACAGTGAGCGTTCGATCGGTTCAAGATCACGAACTATACGTGATTGTTGGTATGTATATACTTACATATAAGAATATTATTTGTTATTTTTGATTTATTTTTGCGTTAATAAAATATTAAATATTTACCATACTCGTTGTTCGTTATTTTGAGTTTCCAATATTTCAGCACCGTGACACATAAAACAATCTCGGGATTAGCGAATTTAAAAATTCTTGTCACCGAAATTCCAGGATTAAAACTGACGATCCAGGAATTTTTTTGATTGATTATTTTAATATTTAGATACTACCTAAAGGAGCAAAGGTCACCGTAGTACCAATAAAAAAAGCAATTTTATAATAACTTGTTTTTCTCATTTTTTCAATACTTTTTTTAAATAGCAAAAAGGAGATATTAATGGAAAAGGAGGATATGAGGTGACAGGTTAATAATTGCTTATATAATTTGTATTAGGCGACACAATTTATACAATAGTTATTACTAAATAAAAATAAATCTTTTAGTTTTTATTTTAGATTAGTTATATCTAAGTAAACATACGATATAAGTTATGGAGTAATATATAATTAATTCTAAGAAGAATATGACCACAATTTAAACGAACTATTAGTATGTTGTCTTGTAAACAATTTACTGTTTTTGTACTATCATTAATCTAAGCAATTGAATAGAGCTGCAGGGCTAATCATAAAGCCTACGTTTTACGAGAATGATATAAGTGTCGCCGTATTACTATAGAAATAGTTTATAATCTTTATTATTATGAAAGTTGTTAGTTTATTATCAATCCGTTGCTAACCGTAAAATTATTGACCCACCCTAATTGTTTTCACTGGGTAGATTTCAAACAGAACAAAAATATATTCCCATTCTTGAAATTCTTCATTGATAAAATTGTATTTATTCGCCGTGTACGATTCTTTATGAGGTTATACGAATTCTAGACTAAAGCTATTCGTAGTAAATTGTTTGTTTAAAGCTACATATGATACGAGGAAGCCAAGACAATGCACATCAAAGGTAATTTCATTGTCTACAGTACATTATGATCGACGAAGTATATACATACACGACGAAAACGAACATCGTGTATGCCTTTTATTAGAATCTTATAAAGGATCTGTGTCTATTCGTAAAACTAAATATAAAAATAATTTTATAATATTTTTTTGCGTTGAATTGAACTGAACTTAATGACCCTTTAAACGTCCCACTGCTGGACATAGACGCCTTTCTCCGTATAGAAGAGTTAGTTCTTAATCCACCACGCTGCTCCACTGCCAATTGCCGAATAATTTCACTATCATGAGTAACGATCGCTATCAAGTGTGATAACGATCGGGATCGACAACTTTACGTGCTCTCCGAGACACGGTTGGAAAACCCACAAGGACATACACCCAAACCAAGAATACTTTTTTACAAAAATACATAATATATCTGCCCTGAGCGATAATCGAAACCAAGACCACCAGCGTTGAGGCAACTGCTTGCATCACTAAACCTACTAACAGTTGTCGTTCTGCTGTAGCGGTGTAAGATTTTTCGTAAATTGTTTAAAAAGCAAAGTTTAAAACATGTTTAACGGGAGGCCATTTCAGTTAACTCATGTTTAAATGAATACATTTTAGTTGTATTTGTTGGTACTTTGGCAAATAAATTTAAAAATGGCTAGTTTTAACATAGGATTCAACCATTTCGTTAACAATTTATTGTTTAATTTTATTTAAGTACCTATATCTCCTACAGTTAGCATGCTTTAAGGTAAATATTTTTTATAATATAATTTAGTCAATACATCTGGGTCATTCCATGTCAAATCGACAAATTTTTTACCTAACCCCCTTTGATTTCGCTGAAAATTTTCTATCTTTTTCTACACCCCGAAAGTTATTTTTCAGAATTTTTTCAAATTTTTTTTCCCGACTCAAAAAATGTTATGAATTTTTGAAAACAACCGCTCTTTTATTTTTAAATTGCCAGAACTTTTTCAAAAATTGACCGTTTGGGAACTTTTTTTTTCAAAATTTTTGTTTTTAAATGTAGTTTTCGAAAAAGAATATGAAAAAATTCTCAGAACCCCAGATATATGACATATTTTAGTTTTTTTGAAAAAACCTTAATTTTCTCAAAGTCCGACCGTTTTTATTTTTTTTATTTTTTGCTCTAAAAATACTTCAACTAATTCTGCAATGATCCCCGTTAATCAAAAGATGTGATGACAATCGCTTCTAATTTTTTTTCTTGATTATAAAAAAAAAATTGTTGAATTTTTGCTGATTTTATATAACTTTGTTATGAATTTTTTTTTTATTTCCTCGTGAAACCTCAAAAGTTGAAAAATAAAATTTTATTGGAGAATTTCAAGTGATTATCGTCCAAGAAATTGTTATTTTTTTCAAAAAAGTAAAAAAAAGGACTTTTTATACTAGGTAATAATAAAATAATAGGTACTTTATTTAGCAATAGTAAGTCTACGTGACACGATGAACACAACGGCAATGTAATTATTCTGAAAACATAACCTCCATATTATTTAAATGAAATGTAGATGATATCTTATTTACCGACAATCGATAGCTCTTAAATTATCACATTGTGTCAACTGGAGGTAACTTTAAACCCATTGTATTTTTGAAGTTGTCATATTTCAGTACCAAAAAAAAAAAACGTCCATAAGAGTAAAAAAAATAACGTCAATGAGAGAATTTTTTTTTTTAAAATAACAATTTCTTGGACGATAATCACTTGAATTTCTCCAATAAAATTTTATTTTTCAACTTTTGAGGTTTCACGAGGAAATAAAAAAAATTTCATAACAAAGTTATATAAAATCAGCAAAAATTCAACAATTTTTTTTTTATAATCAAGAAAAAAAATTAGGAGCGATTGTCGTCACATCTTTTTATTAACGGGGATCATTGCAGAATTAGTTGAAGTATTTTTAGAGCAAAAAATAAAAAAAATAAAAACGGTCGGACTTTGAGAAAATTACGGTTTTTTCAAAAAAACTAAAATATTTCATATATCTCGGATTCTGAAAATTTTTTCATATTTTTTTTCGAAAACTACATTTAAAAACAAAAATTTTGAAAAAAAAAAAGTTCCCAAACGGTCAAATTTTGAAAAAGTTCTGGCAATTTAAAAATAAAAGAGCGGTTTTTTTCAAAATTCATAACTTTTTTTGAGTCGGGAAAAAAAATTTGGAAAAATTCTGAAAAATAACTTTCGGGGGGTAGAAAAAGATAGAAAATTTTCAGCGAAATCAAAGGGGGTCAGGTAAAAAAATTGTCGATTTGACATGGAATGACCCATCTACATGACGTTACTTCTCAATTACTTATCAACTTGAATAAATCATTACAACAAGTACCTATAAGATTTATTTTACCGATAAAAAGAACCAGTATGCATAAAACCGTGTACGGTATGTACGTATCTAACAAGTATAAACTATAAATTGCAACCGCTGTATACATTATTGCGAACTTTGATTCATTGAAAAGGCCAACCTGATCCGGACAGGATTTCCTTCACATTGTCGATAGCGGACAAAACACAGTATTGTTACACGGTAGCAAGATGGCTTTTCACTATTTCGACAGCCTCGTGACTCACGACCCGAGTTTAATCAGGCAAGAAAGTTTCAAATGCTTATTTATTTGTCGGACCTGAACGTTCAGGAAAGTGGTGATTTGGAATCATAATTGAAACTGTGTTCAACAGCAATAATAATCAGTATAAATAAACTCATTTCTATTTTTAGCCAAAAAGCATAATTTAGATTTTTAACATTTGTAATTGGACACTCAATGGAGGACTTGGATTGAGTAATCCACAAAAAATCGAAAATCAAGTTGAAATTAATTAATTTTACGTTTATTCAAAACTTTCAAAACTTTTTTTCAAACATTAGAATAAAGTATTTTGATAATTTTATCTTTTTATAAATATATTGAGAACTGAGCTACTCTTCTGGTGAGCCTTTTAATTATATTCAATGATATATTCAGTGACAATAATTAAAAAAAAAAGACTAACGACGGTGACTGACTATACAACCGTTAATTTAAAATATTACTTCAACGTCAAAAATTATATGGCATCACGCGCAAGCTATAGGTGAAGGTCGAGAAGACAGGAAGTTTGCGCCATGACGTCACTTCCTGACCGATGAACGAGTCGCTTTGTTAGACATTTAGCTATATCTTGAAATGTGTTTCATTCCTTACCCCACTTACAATGTTAATGATCATAATTACTTAATAGCGATACTATAAAACTGGATTAAGCCGCTTATTCTTATGCAGTTTATTTTTATTATTTTTGCAATTAAATATGAAACAATGTGCACATATAGCTACCTACACACACATTATAGACTAAACGCTAGAACAGTTAAAACCACTTTTATGGTGATTGCTTTGCTGCCATGAGCCGCAGTGAAATGTTTTACAGGCTACAATTTTTGTAAACAAACTTTCTTAGGCAAAAAGAATGATAAAAATGCAATTGATATAATTTGATTTAAGCGCAAAAATAAAGAAACAAAGAGATGAACAATTTAAGTATTGCAATGATTTTGTAACAGAGTATGAATGTTGCCAACTGCTAAACAAAGGCCTCTTCTATGAAAGGGAAACTTCCTCAAAATTACTTCCAAAACATGCAGGTTTCTTCACTTGGTTTTCCAGCAAAGCGGCACAACATAAATAAAATTAAAAAAAAAAAATTAGCACTTGCAAAATTAACGATGTCAGCCAATTTGCACCCGCTACCAGTCAAAATTGTACTTGCGACCGTCTGATATCGATATAAGTATTCTATTTACTGGGCAATCTACATAGACACTCAAGATACTCTAAACAAGGATAGATTTAGTTTCTAATGTAGGTAAACTTAACAGGTATTCCTGATCCTAAAACATTTGTCACAAATAGAATTTAAAGCAAAATTAATAATTTAGTTTTTTTTTTTTTAATTAAACAAACCATCATAATATTTAAATTAAAACTTCAATTTAAATTCGGTGAAGCCCATGAAGGTCACATCCCAATACCCTCGTCTTTGTGTTGAATTCTAAGTTAGTAACACTAAATTAACGCCCACTCGTTTGTTTTATTTGTAAACTCTGCTAATGCCTTCTTAAATTCATTTCAAATGTTGATAACATCTAGTAGGATAAATTGGTCTTAAAATGGGTAAGATCATTTAGGTATATACATCAGATCATGATTTTTATAACAATTCTATTACATGAAAGAAAATAATCTTTAAGCAATCCTTGTAACTTCATAAAATCGTAAGACTTGCCTCGTTAGTGGCTCGCATTGGGAAAGGGCTATAACAGAAATAGCACCAATTTGTACAATTTTATATTGGCTTGTTGCGAACATTTGCATCGTTAACTAATGTAGTATAATGTAAAATTATAATGATGAAATAATAAATAAAAAAAAACAACTAACGAAATTTAAATAAACTCATTATAAAAATACACGAGACATAAAAATTCTGTCTTACTCGTAAATCAGTTACTGTGCCTTCTCAAAAACTCGAAAATAGTTCGAACGACTTTTTTTATTTTCTAGTTAACAAAAAAAAAAAAAAAACTTTGATTTTATGAGGTACTAATGTTGACGGATACAATGTATGATATATTTAATAGAATAAGAAATAAACAAGAGATTTTCACACAGTAAAATTTTAAATATACAAATAAACTTTTCTAACTAAATTTCCTGAAGATGCGACAAACAACAACCTATTAAAATGCATAATACAAAAACTTTCGAAAGATCTGTCGGCACGGAACAGTTCAACGTGCTTAAGCTTTATCGGTATTCATAAACACGTAAATAGATCGAATGCAGTAAAACGTGAAAATGCTGCACCCGAGCGACTATGTTTCCAATTTCACTGCATCGTGATCGATCTAATTCCATTGATATTGCTATCAAGAATTCGAGTTTGAATATTCATTGCCAATAGGGCATCTACATTTTCTAGAGTATCTTATATTTTACTCTTGTCTGCTAGACAACTTTATGGGTAACTAAAGTAGGTGCAATTTTCCTAGTAAATAAAGATTGCTGCTGATTAAAAGAGGGAAATTTAAATAATACAAACAATATGTTATTTGAAATCACGTGCTTTATTTAAGACCCTTAACCTATTTCGCTTACCAATTTCATGTTATCTAAACGACGATCGAATCCCATAATTTAATATTAATAAACAAGAAATAATTTACTTAATCTTGTTATCCAATCTCAACCCAAACGAGCCTCCAATACTCTAAAGCACAGAGACACCGTATCAAGAGTGCTCCAGATAAATGGATCACGTTACTTGATTAACCGGTTCGCATCCCTTCCCCTTATCACCCTTGGGAATATTTAAATGGGCTCTGAATATATCACACCACCCTCGGAGCAAACGAGCGAACAACGTACTCTCTTACCTGTTTTAAATTAAAGATGGAAATTACTGTATCTTTATTAAAATCCGACGTGCAAAAAGGTATGGCAAACTTTAAATAAAAAAAATAAATAAAAAATCAACATATTAATGACTGCCATATTTTATTCCACTTTTTTTATAGAAATAAATGCATTTGTTGCTGTCGTAAACAAGTTTTTTGAAGTTGAAAATTTTGGATACCCTTCTGTCGCAATAATTTATAAAAGGAATATTGAATAAGAATACTCTCAAAAGAGAATTTAACATTAAGAGTTGTGTGTATATTTCAAAACTTTTTAAATTTTCAATTGTTACTCTAGTAACGAGTAGACACATATTACAGTCACGTGCGATTTAGTGCGACAATTTGTAACAGACGTGTGATCTCAATCAAAATGGCAATCACGCGCGGCGCCACCATATTCAGCGCTAATGTTCTATTGAAAATCAGCATTCATAACACCCTCACGTCAAGTGACACCCATTGATTTTTCACGAAAAAAAGTCATTAGGCAATTTTCTTGTGATAAAGTAACCGAAATCGTTACTGAAACCGATCGCTTTAATTGGCATAAAATGATTTTCGTATAGTCTTCGTGAATATTCAATTTTGTTTATAACGTAATATGAGAAAAAAAACTTTGTTACTGAAATAGAACCATTATGTGCATATTAAAAGTTTTTGTACGTATAACGATAAATCCTGTTTCTAAAGAACTCTAGCCTCGCCAAGGTCCACAGACTCATTCACGAGATCATGTGGTAAAAAACTAGAGCAATGAACTGTGGGTCACGTAGTCTTCTCATCTAGTCCCAGGGCACGTAGAAGCTTCTAAACTATTGCTTATTGTCAACATTGGATTGTTTCAAACCACTGGTAAAATCAATATAAGCAATATCTGTATACTACATCAGACGTATTAAATGTTCGAAATTGTGATTAATCTTCAGCAAATAGACGACGCGGTTCAGCGAACAGAGGACAATATTTGAGCATCGAATAGGAACACTCAATACAGTCGGTGCGATTGATCTGTTACAGAGATTATGTTAATTAATAAAACTACTACATAAATGATTTGTCTCCATTCAATTGCAATAAAAACTGTAGAATATAATTAAGTACAAATTAATTATATTTAATCGCGTGTTGAATGTTTTAATGTTTATTTAACCCGGCGGGAGTGTGGCGGGGTGTGACATACCCCAGTGTTCGTTTGTATCGTGATATAATTTTACTGTTTTATGCGACGCTTTTGGGACTTCGTGTAGCTGGAGGTGCGGAAGTTTGGGGGAGGATAGTGTTGTGATTTTAATGTTTCAACAGCCGGTGTTGGAGATACACGAGCACAAACGCACGTGGGGTAAGTGACACTCCGCCATATAGTTCGTGTGTGCGTTTCATAACATAGGTATTTATTGTTTATGTTATTATTTTTTTGCTCTTTTTAGATTTTTGTCAAACGTGGGTGAGGACAGTGGTGAAAAAAGACTTAGGTCTTTGTTATACGACGTGTTAAAGAATTCATCGGATGAATCCGATGAATTATTTATTTATTACTTATTTTAATGAAAATTATTAAAATATATTAATATCCATAACTGATAACATCCATTTTTTAAAAACTATCTTGAGGGATACCTAAATAAACCAAGAATATAATAATCTGACATAATTTTAATAACAACAATAATATACAGGGAGTTTTGTTTTGGGGCATATCATACCCCGCCACATACTTGATGTAATATATTTTCACCACACTCCCGCCGGGTTAATACTGTTGAGTACAACCGTTTCTACATGACATTTTTTTATTGGAACGCAAGATAGATAATGAATTGACAACCTCGACCGTCTGAGTAATGGTCGCGGGAATGAACAGTTGTGTTGAACATACGCTAAAGTGCAAGGCTACGAAGTGCATCGCCGATAAACCGGAGATGAAAGCGACTGTTTATTTGATTTTCTGCCGCTACGTGCAGGCATATTAACTAAGCTGTGGCCTGCGACCATTGAACTTTAAAGAATGCCATCAGCTTTTCAACTCGTGAAATTCTCGCATGTTCCACTCAGCACTATCTCTCCAACAATGAATATCGAAAATGATCGTTTAAACAGATTAAAATATATCATTTTTTTACTAATAAGAATTTCCTATGATTGTAATAACTTTACATCTATCATCTTATTCATGCCTTGAAATAAGATAATTTACCCTTTAATATAAACTGTAAAATTATATTACAACATAAAACAGCAGCTCTGGGCACTGTATGTATCTTCATTCGAGTATGTTATTAAAACAAATAGGTGTTTTGCGTTGTGCTCGGTGTCACTCGCGATCATTAAACAATAAATCTTGCGACTGTCGCCTTTTAAATCCGACCTCCCAGTGCGTTTTAGCGATACTGGAAATCATCGGTATCTAATCTCAGATGTTATATTCACATGCAGTCAAATGCAATATAAATATAGTAGTAATATTGCATATCCATCGTTTCTCATATTTCTGCAGCGAATACAAGTTAACCTTGAATAGTTGATAATGACGAGGAATATAATTTACATACAAACATATTTCTTATCTTTATGTTTATTTTGTAGAAGCTGACGCAATTTATTGTGGCCTTTTCTGACTTTTGCTTGCGGAATAGTTTTTTAAGCGAAAACAATGATTTCAAATATTTTTTCTTTAGTTCTTGACCCAACAAACTGTTTCATAACACGTCTCCGCTCAGTCCGCCAAACATTGTAGGATTACGTTTATAGACCATTTGTATGGGATCTGCTACGCTTAATGATTTCGGTCGCTCCTCACTTAGGCAACTCTATTTCGAGATGTGTGCGGGTAATAACTTTTTATTGAGACTCGACTATTGTCAGTATAATATGAAAAGTTACTTCATCACTGCTTTTTTCATTGCCATCGTTCACGTGTACCTACCAACAGTTATTGCGACGTGTACCATCAAAATAAATTAGTTATACGTATATACAAAAATTAACGCTTACAAAGAGTTTCTTTAACAAACTTTTATATTAGTACAATTCTTTACAAATAACTTTTAAGTAATAGCTGGTGTACAAGGGTTGAAAAATACTTAAATAAATAATAAATATGTTTAAACATACACACACGGTCGTGTTCCTAAGGTAGGCAACTGAATGCCTGTGTTTTAGGTAACAACCGACTGATACGAATATACATTTTTTTTTAAATAGATATACATATAAATAATAAATATATAAATAAATATATTTTACACCCAGACTCGGGGCGGGAATCGAACCCACAACCCTTCGGAGCAGAAAACAGGGTCACTGCAAACTGCGCCAACGGGTCAGTCAAATATACTTACCGTATGTAAATCGTTTTATAGATAAGCTAGTAAAAGGTTATCATAATAATAAATTAAAATCCATATAATTATAATAAATTTTATTCGCTACATCTCAAGTTTAATCTTCGTTTGTAACGGTTTTGATGGTTCTTATCTTTGACCAGAACCCTGACATTTCACACGGTAGTCTTATCAACATATGTCTGTATGTATTAAATTACTCAAAATAGGAGCAATTAAATCAAAAGTAATAACTTAACCTACCGTTTATTTTCCTCATGCCGAGCCTAGACTTTTAATGCACCGCCAAAATCCTGCCCCTGTCGGCCGCTGCAATAACAAAACACTCACACAGGGACCAACACTTTTTTATAGGTATATCACTATACACTCAGTTGAAACATTCCGCTATTTTATTCGAGGTGTTGATAAATGTTAAATAGAATGAAAACACTAGTAGTAATGTTGATAAGAAAGAAAACAAGTATAGTTTATCACCGAACGATCTACACCCACGCAACCATGTTGCGACGCGCGTCAACGCCGCGTGACTGCAGGCGTGCCGCCGGCTGACACTTTGGCGCTAGTAGCGGTGACAACTTCGGGAATTAATGCAAGATATACGTATTGTTAACAGATGGCGCTTCGGCTTACACCGGCCTTTCATGTTTACACTCGGATAAACATTAATATTAATTAATTTATTAAATTAATTATTGCAATACCTATATTATAAGATGTATGCACGATTATATAAATTTATTTGAAAAAAAAATTAGTTCTATTATTTGAAAATCATTTAAATAAAAAATATTTTTTATTTCAAGTATTGTAAAAAGTAAAAAAAAAAAATCTAATAAAATGCAACTGACCTTTTAATAAACAGCAGCGAGGAATTCCCCAATATGTTCTGTATTTTTATAATTATTTTTTACAATAATATGTAACACACCACTTTTCATCAAATTAACTGTACATATTTGGTATTTAAACACATTTAACGTAAAAAACCGCATTCACCAAAAAAAAGTCAAATGAAAAGCCGGGCATTCTAAGTAAAATTCATGAAGATAGATAGCTCTATGGAAAAATTGAGCTTTCAGGATTTAGAACACTGCAATAATAAGAAGCACGGAACGAGTACAGTTTACGGTGAATAGCGACCGATAACACTATCCATCACCCCATTATCTAGGCAACATGAAGTTAGCAGCGAAAGCGCACGTCAAAATATACCATAAATAAAACCGTATGGCGGGGTACGCCACCCCATCCCCCGTCATTCGATCGACGGCGACGTCAACGAAACAAGACTGGTGAATCGAAATTTTAAAATTATTAACATTGAATGATTAAATCGATGCCAGCCGGCTTTAGCTTCCGTTAACGGACGACTACAGTGATCTTTAAAGTAAAGTCGCCAGCAAGACGCCGTGAGGGGGCGGCGCCTCGTATAAACTCGTATTACAATACGTTAAATCGCCTTCAGCACTCGACGGCTGCAGTCGTAACGCAGAACATTCTACAACTGAAGTAGGCCCTCGACGTGCATACAACCAATTAACCTTAACGTTAATTATCCTCTCACTTTCAAAAGTGGAAGCTTTTCCAGTACCCTCAGACATGAATCACCATAAAAAAGATCTCTAAAATCCTAGAAGTGCTATAAAATTTCTAATTTACAAATAAATCTCTAATAATGTTTTTAAAAATCTTACTTTTGTTACGAATATTCATTTTAAAAACCGTTTAATATAACTATAGTTGGATTAAGAAAAACGGAAGGAAAAACTGACAGAAAAGTCCTTTTAGACGGATATAAGATGCGTGGAAAAAGGAGAACGACAGTTTTTCCGGTTCATATCCTTTGTACATTTCATTACTTCCGCTATGTATGGACGTAAATCGTATAGCTCCAAGCGCGTTCGGGTGTGTTCGTTGAAGCTCGGTTTGAATCGTGCAACTAATCGATAGCCGTCAGAGAAGCTACCAACATGCTACGCTTAACGTAGATACTACGCGACTCTAGTATCGTAGCTTACACTACCGCTATTACCCGACCGAATTGAAAAGTCGACAAACTTGACTCTACCAGTGCGATGTTTGCTCTGTCTGCGACAGTACAACAGGGATAATTGTTTCACTGCTCAAGCGAAGTAGAGGACTTTAGTTAGATACAAAGATAGCAAATAGAACTGGAAATTGAGTTCACGTCTTGTTGGAATGAACGCTGCAATTAGATTGTGCTAACATTGTTTTAAGTTAGAAAACGTATCCAGTACTTTAATAATAACATTCAGATGTTCGCCTGATAGAGACTTACTAAATTGGAATAATGAAATTGAAAGCAATTAGACGGAATAATTTCAAAATTTAGTTTTGATAATTAATCTTCAATCATATTAAGAATATGGGTTCTACTTGAGTTATTGCATATATACTATAATAATCAGTAATTTTTTCACTTCTGAACCAAATCTTTCTTCCCGTACAAAAAAAAATGGAGATTAATCGGTTGGTTTTCTTCACTAGCGAGCTCGAGATTAATTTATATAAATATATTTGAATATTATGTTTATTAAAAATTAATTTCAAGCTCGGCACTTGAATATAAAGTTCTGATCTTGACCTGCGATCTTATCGTTCACGTAAATTAAAGTTTAAATTACACAATAACATATAAAAACTGTGTTAAAGATCATTTTTATAGTAAAATTTTTTTGTTTGATAATTTATTTTATTCTTATTTTGTTCTTTTTTTATATTTACTAGTTTAAAATAATAATATATATTAGATATTCGTTACATCTTTACTTTTGTAGACATTTGTTGGTAAGTTCATTGTACAACCTATTCAACCTATCCGATCTTGATACTAAATTCTCCTTTTTTCATTTACATTAGCCATAAAACTGCCCGTTGTGCTACACAACCTGTAACTATCTTTGAACTATATTTTAAATGTATTTGTGGTGTACAATAGACTGTATAGTATAAATAAATAAATACATATCTTGAATGCCGTGACATCAAAAAACGTAAGCATAATATTGTAAAATATTGTTGATAAATATAATCAACTTTAAAAAAATATTTAACTATAGAACTAACATATAAAAACGGCATAGGTGCCTACATTTTATTTAAAAAAAAAATTATAAAAATAAAAATATTTTATTTCCAAAAAACAGGTTAATAAGTTTACTTTACACCATTTGAAATTTACAAGGTGTACAATTCGGCTTATTATTTTATTATATATTCAGCCTTTCAGACACGATTTGAGACAGGGGCTCAATCGTGATCTGGTTAGCGGACAAGGTCCGAGCAGGCTTTGGTCATTCAGACACGATTAACGACAGGGGCTTTATCGTGATCTGGGTGGACTATTGACTTCAAATGCATCGTAAAGACAGGGGCTTTACCATGCATTTGAGACACACGTCGTGTGGCGTGCAAAGTTATGGTTGGCAATCGCGAGTCAACCGCCACATGTAGCTAGCCGTGTATGATTGAGACGATGTATAGCGAGCGTGATGTATGAAATTCAAAATGCGTGGTTTAGCTAGGAATTCACTTGAGTGCCAGAGTAATGCCAAAGTGTGTACAAGAGGCCTTGAATGATGAAGGATGAAAGATAGGCAAATTTGGCATCGTGTATTTTTATTTATTTTATTTATTTTACTAGGCATTATATTCGATATTAATTTTATTTTTGTTCTACAGACACTGATTCTGAAACCGAGGCAGATGATGTGGAAGCTGGGCCCTAATCTGCACGCTTTGCAAATTTGGCAAGTGACGACTTTGAAGCGGGACCCTCGTCGGCTGCTGCTGCAAACGAGCTGCTGCGGGTTGTGCGTGTGCGGCGCGACAGCTACCTATGGCGTGTGCTGTGTTGTTAGCCACGTGCGCTTGCCTTATGGCAGCTACCTATGGCGTGTGCTATGTTGTTCTGGTATCTCGAGGGCTCTACCAGTCATACATCCCGAGGACTCTGTATGGTAACTAGTAACCTGAGGGCTCTGCTAGTAAAGTGTCTATTTTTATGTTTTACGTCCTAGGCCCCATTTTTCATAAAAATAGATCGTTCTTTTAACTTGGGTTAACACATGCTCTTATGGATACCGATTCACACATGCAGAGTTATGTCTCATAGAGACCCCTATCGAGTCATGAGGGCGCACTCCTCCGACGGGAACTGTGGTTGGTATTCATATCTGTTTGTTTTATATCCGCTGTGTTTAAGCTGTCCTATTTTGTCAGCCTACAAGCATACCAATTTGAAAGATAGCCTTTTGCGCTGACAAACGATTTTACAACGTGGATAATTTCCTTTTGTGAATATGTTCTGTGCGGTTATTTCGTTCTGTGCAGACACAGACGACGAGGACGAGGAGTCGACAGCTCCTAGCGTTACCCAGCCCTCCAATGTTGACGTTCCTGGTAACGCGATTGAGCCGCATCCCAGCACGCCAGGGATGCAGACACGCGGCGAAGAGCCTGCTGCGTCACCCACCTTCACGTCGAGCGATGACGGCTCAGAGCCTTCGATGCCCATTTTGGAGACTGATCTCCAAAGCTAGAAGACGAAGGAGTCCGAGGGCGGTCTCCTGTCAGGAGAGGCCGTGTTAGATGTACCCACACTTTAAAATATTAGATGTACCAACATTGTCAGATGTACCCACATTTTGTAAAATCATTATGGCGGGTAGAACTATAAAAGCGTGCACTTAGCGATGCACGGGCTCACTTCTTTGCCAGCCAGCGCTCAGAGCAGACGCATTTATATATGTCCCGGTATACGTGAGCCATTTTATCTTTCCTTTTGCAGTGTTTAGTTTTATTATTCTTTTGTGATGATTGTTTACTTCCTTACTTGTCCCGGTTGTTATCATAGATACCTAATAACGATTGTTACATGTTAGAGAAATTATCCGCCAACCCGCAATGGAGCAGCGTGGTGGATTAAGTTCCAAACCTTCTCCTACATGGAGAAAAGGCCTATGCCCAGCAGTGGTGCAGTCTTTAAATGTTAGTTGATTTAGTTCAGTTCAGTCGAAGGGCCGTCCCAAGAATTGGAAAGATCGACTATCTTTCATATAAAGTCCTCGTGAACGCAACGAGTACTATCATCGCAGCCTCGAAAATTTTATGGGGTTCTGGCGCGTTCTTCTGAGGTAAGCACAAGATTACTGTCAGTAGCTTTGACTGTGAGATGAACTTGTCTTACGTTAGTCAAGCTCAGGGAATTCGGCGTAAACTTTAGCTACGTATTCTATTGCTTGCCTAGAAGCTAGTATATCGGTGTGGCTGGTCCTTCTTGCAGAGGCTGTATAAATTCGTGTTATATATAATCGAATATAAATTACCTTAGGATAAGTATATAAAAACAATATACATCATGTTAAAAAAAAGGCAAAGGAAACTAAAGCGTACACGAATGTACTTTTATTTAATAAAAACAAGATTCGTATTGTGCTCGGATGCTAGATCGACTATGGCTATGAATTGTCACCATCGAGATCCATGATCACAACACTTTCCCTAAGAGCTGTAAATGGATGAGGCTTACCAGAATTGTACCATCATACACGTGATTGTATATTAACATAGTTATTTTTATTACTAAAATTATTTAAAACGGGATATTTACCATGATTTTTTATTTTATTTTGCGAAGCTCGATATTTTGACATTATCTACGAATGTTTTGTTCACGGCATTGAAGTTTCCATACCGGACTACCTATTTTTCGTACGTTTGCTGCGTAAACACTGGTCACCACAATTATTGTCACTTTTACCTCTACTATTGTCCCTTGTTTTACTTACATTCGGCAATGCAATCCCGACTCGAGATCGTAAAGTCGAGATCCCTCGGGATTAGAAATGTCAATCCCGCGGGATCCCG
Organism: Euphydryas editha; assembly: GCA_036937285.1. Classification (NCBI taxonomy): domain Eukaryota; kingdom Metazoa; phylum Arthropoda; class Insecta; order Lepidoptera; family Nymphalidae; genus Euphydryas; species Euphydryas editha. Next base: position 6,093,527 of record JAUPFZ010000008.1, read on the forward strand.
AAATTTTCGGGATCTCGTTTAGTTGAAAAAAAATCTCATTACTGAACTGAATACGATGGAAATTGCTTGTTTGTCGCGAGTATGTGAGCATTATGAAACTCGATCCAATAATTCGGTCCGGCTTCCAGAAGATGTTCCGCGATGGCTGATTTCTTGGTGTCATTGTTTTTCACCGCCTTGATGCGTTTGTTAATACGATAACATACCGTAGGTACGTTTCGTCTATCCAACGTAGGATTTACCACAACTACAATATTTTGAAAACTCCGGGTTTTTCCAGGGGAACGTTATCTTTAGACGAACGCAATATTTGCCCTATCTTCTTGAAAGGAGTGAAAATAGTCTTCAGCGCATATTTGCTCAGGACTCTAGCTGCTATCTTATCTGTCACTTCTTTAATATATGGCATAAATGCTGGTTGTTTTTCAATCCTGTACTTTCTTAGTAACTTTTTATCTCTTGTGATTCCCACCTTATATCCATTCCTTTAACGTGTGTTAGCTCTGATTGTATGTGGTCTCCATCACAAATATAAAACAACTAATAACAAAGGTCATATGCGCGATTGGTCAATGATGTTACTACAGCGTTTAAGCGTCGAGAATGGAATCGAAACTTTTGTGCAAGCAAGCTCGTGGCTGCAGCGGCAGAGCGAACTCCCCGGGGCGACCCCCGGAAGAATAAGCGTTGACTCTATGAGAGTCGGCTATGAAAAAGGCGACGTAGCTGACAGGTACGGTTGCCTAATGGCTTCGAAAATACATGAGGTCATAGTTTACGAGGATAGGGGGGAGGATCTGGGCTACTTAAAGGCCCAGATTCGAAAAACTTCACCCCGTAAATGCCGACTCTCGAAGAGACCATGCCCAGTGACTCGGAACGATTACAAGCGAAGGCTGAGGCCCAAAAAGCGGAGCTAGAGTCACTTAACTCCATTGACAAAAGCAGCAGTTTTAAGCCCCATCTGATGGCGATAGCAAAAGTGATCCAAGGAACGATCTCCCCCAAAAGAGGTACCCGACCGTCCCACCTTGCCCCAAAACCGGCTTTCTCGAATGAAAGGCAATCGGAGGCGCTAAGAAGGTTTATGAGAAACGAAAATCCGAGGCCTCCTCAGGTGTCACCAGCCAATCGAACGACAGCTGACAAGGGGCAAGTCACACCACCGACCACTAAAGCTTCGACCAGCGTCTACTAGTAGTCTAAAATAGTACGCATAAAACTATATTAACAATCTTATACATTTAATTAAAAAAAGCACGGGCAAATATAAGCCCGTGGATATTTTTGTTACTTTAAAATAAAAAAAATAAAAAATAAAACAGCCCTTTAAACTATTATAAAGGTAAGTTTACAGCAGAAAACAAAATGTAGTGTATAATTAATTAATTTAAAAAAGGTTTAGAAAAAACTATTACAGGTAAGAAGAATAAATATCAGTATATTACTTAGTAATACACGTAACAAGCATGAACAAAGACACGTGAGAAATTCAGCTTTAAAGTTATGTGATTATAACTTTTAAATATATGTAATACAAATAAATGAAAATCAACATATTTTAATAATATTGATGTATATTTAAAAAAATCATGTTTTATTATTAACACTTCTTTAATTTCTTACCTTTCGAAATCACTCTTGAAATTGTATTCAAATCAAAATGCTAAAGACATTTATTATTTTAAAATAGAAAAGATGTTATAGTAAAAAAATCACAAAGTGTGTTGTTACTGTTTCAAATAAGAAAACTGCTTTAAAATAAACTAAACCGTAACATACGTAAAATAAATGACTACATTTTATTAAAAATAAAACTTTATTTTACATATTTTTTTCAATAACTGAGTGCCATTTTTGGTAGAAATAATAAATTTGGTTTCATATTATCCTTGGATAATATGGAACCAAATTATAGACTACTTTATTAGTATTAACCACGGGTGCACGGTGTGTATACTGAACAGTCGGCTTTACAAAGTTTTCTAGGCTTCCAAAAAACCTGAAAAAAATCTAGGTTGCTTATTGAAACGTTAAGTTTCTTCTACATGGCCCAGTAGATGCCAAACTCAAAAATTTGAAAACGTTATTAATTAAAGTTAAAATATCATCTAAAAAGGGGAAAAAACAGAATTTTGTTAACAAATTCGTAACTTTACAATAAATAAGTATAAAAAACAGTTCTAGGCTTTTGTAGCTTAGACTATAAGCTTTCGAAAGAATATAGTATTTTTTGCGTGGGTGTCAAAAAGTTGAATTATTCAAGCACCTGAACAAGGGGAATATGTTATAGATTCATGCATGTCATAAAATAAATGAAAAGGTAATTTTACGGTACAATATGATTTTTTATTATTTGAAATAGGAATAATATATCATTGTTAATCATTAGAAAAAAGTAAATTATTGTACGCAATGTTGCAAAAATTACACATTACACCATTCACTTACCTTCGAAAATACAGACACGCTGTGTATACTGACCACTTTTAGGGAACGCAAGCGCCTTGCACTCACTAGCGTTTGTTGATAAACAGCGAGAGCCGGCGGTCGCTTGGGCGCTTAGTCACTACTAAGACTACTACCTAGATATTTTAGGGGGAGGGTAATCAAAGCATTGCCGAAATCAAACAACAAAATTTCTCTAACACGTGTGTTAACCAAACGTAAAGCAAGCGTTAACCATGAATTCATTATGTCTTATTTATCTTTATTTGAAAATTGTGTTATTGGTTTTGTAAGCCTTAGCCAAATGTCTTTACTTATTAATATTTTTATTGAGAAAAACTAAAATTTAATGGCAACTTAATGTTTTTGAAATATTTGATACAGCGGGTACGTTCGCGGGCCCTCTTCTAATTAATAATTCATCACTTTTATAGGAGCGCATGCGTACTTCATACTTTTTTATCTATGCATTCCACAGACCACATGCGCGGAAATGATACTTCTTTAATCAAAAACTGAATTTAACTGTCGAACTTTAGTAAATAATTGTCTGCTATAGTTCATAAAAGATAAAAAACAAAATTATCTTCTTACATTTATTCACTACTTTTTGTTTTTATTAAAAACTGATAAATAAAAATCTATTGCGCATGTTCCATTTCCGTTTCCGCGCATGTGGTCTGTGGAATGCGTAGATAAAAAAGTATGAAGTACGCATGCGCTTCTATAAAAGTGATGAATTATCAATTAGAAGAGGGCTCGCGAAAGTACCCAGCATTACACATCAGCTTAGAGCGACGGACTCGAATCCAGCTCCCATTAAATTTAAAAAAAAAGTGGTGATACAGCAAATTGCCATTTCTGACAACGTCAAATCCATGGTTTGACATTGCTTTGAGTTTGACATTTGTTATGTGTATAACAAGTGTATAAGAAATTGAAATTTATATATTCGAATATTTTAATTTTATGTCGCCCAATATAAATGCTATTTTCTTATTTGTCCATATTTAGTTAGTTTTTTAAATCTCAACATTTATGCGCCATTCACGAACATGGATACGGAAAAGATATTATCGTGAGTGACTAAGGTTTTTAAATTACACGTGAACTACTTTATCACATAATTAAACGCAACTTTTTTTATTCGTCAGAGGTCATGAACTCGTCTCCAAAGGCGCTACAAAGATAGAAGCTACCCTGCCAGAAATAGGAATTAAAGATGTTTTCCCTAGTGGTTCTTGGCTGGAGCAAAAACAAATACAATCAGCAGTAGAGGCTAGGAAACATTTAATTGAAGTTGAACGAATTGAAAAAAGGTAAAATAAAACTAACTTTAAGAAAGCAATGTAATTTTAGAAAGTTCGCCTTTCAACTGAACTAGCCACAGTCATATAGGAAATAACTTATGAGAAATAATAATGCAACTCAAACACTCTTTTTAATACAGTGGTATATTTCTTAAATCTTTGTTATATGTGTAAGTCTAATAGTGTAGTATAGAAAAAATTCTCAGCATTTCATAATTAAAGTGGGCAAAGAGGTTTTTTGAGGCGGTATTGCTCATAATTGGCAACGTTTATAATATAAAAATATATGTAAACTTTTTTTTGGACTATTACTATTATAGGACTAATATAAAAGTTCTTGCCATATACTATTGTCTGTTATTATTACCGAGTTGTATTGCATTGTTTTTATTTATAAATTTAAAAAAAACCCTAATATTTATATTGTAATAAGTTTGTTGTTTTAAAATATTGCAGTGGAGCATTAAGTCATGCAGTGTGGAAGGAAGAATTAATGTTAGCAGAAATCACACAAAAAGTTGGTAGTTACTGGCAATATTTAGGACACAATAAAGGGAAGCAATTATATCTTAGGCCTGAAGAAGCTCTATTTCTCATGGAAATCGTGAGTATATATTTATTTACTTCATATAATTGCATAGGTTTGTTTTCAAACAGTTTTTTTTTTTTACGATAAAACAGATTTTTTTAATTGTAGTTTGTTTTTAGGTATTATTGTTTTGTGTTCTTAATTCTGTGCCTTTTCTATATCATCATTCTTATATGTTATTGTAATAATATTGAAAATTTGCTGTTAAATAATAAATAAATAAATATCTAACCTGTTCTGAAAGTAGTTTCAGCAGCATAATCAACATTGTTATTGCCATTATATAACTATTTTTATTGAGGTAAATGTGGGTAGTTAAAAATGTAGAGTACCTAAAGTAGATTATAATTATGTAATAAATAATTTAAAATACCTGCAATATTATATTTATACATTCCTAAAAATTCTAAGTATTTAAATATGAAAAGAAGTCAGTTTTGCCTCAATTATACATAATTATATTGGCAATCCATGCCAAGCAACAATAATTAAAATTGCAACTAAATATATTTGTAAAATAATTTTGTATTGAACTGCACAGGATAGAGATTTATGTCTGTTTCAACTATCAGTTCTAGATGTAGTTTTTTTTTTTGTTAAATGAAATAATGTAACTATGTAAAGGACGATGTTTACATTCCAAACATAGAGCAGGTTAATTTTAATGCAAATGTTCATGGAGGTACTGTAAAATGGGCTGAATAATGGTACGAATTTGGAGTTCACACTCCAAATTTTCTATATTATCTGTGAATATATTACAAATAAGTAGGTTTTTATGTTTTTCTTCTACTAATACTTTACTAAAACGATAAAATGTTATAGAATATATTCTTATACATAAAAATATTAAACGTAAGCTATCCCTAATGATACACCGTGTTGTACTGGAACAAGAAAAGGGTGAATAGGAAAAAATGCATAGGGTTGTCTGTTGTGTTTGAAATGAACATAAATGTAGTATTAGTTAGTAGGTTTAATTCCACTATAAAATAAAAATGTAGGTATATAATTACAAGACCTAGTTTAATCATATAGGTGGTAGAATGATTATATTTATTGCCAATAATAACCTCACACAATACACATAATAGTATGATAGGAAATTTAAAAAAAAAAAAAAAAAAAAACTGGCACATTTAAATAAATAAAAAAACAAACACTTACGACTTTTAATAACAGTATCAAGTAAACTCGAAAATGAATTAATTGAACAGATTTATTAGAAAAAAATAAGTTATTGAAACATTACATAAATAAAGCATATAACTGAAGTGAACAATAAACAAATAAATTCTTTAAAAACATAATTAATTAAATATCCCAAACAAAAAAATTAACATCTTTAATATTTTTTTTACAAATTTAACACAAAATAAAAGTATAGCTTTGGAATGCTAAATACAAATAATATTTTAACTACACGTAATCAGTCCATGTCCATATGCAACAGACTATGCATAATTTCTTCATCTTTTAAATAACAGTTTTCCACTGTGACTTGGCAGATAACTTTCCTAGCATGAGTAATGATCGGGACCGCCGGCTTTAAGTGGCTCTCCAAGGCATAGTGGGAAGACCGTCAAGGACATACACACAGACCGAAAACTAATATTTATACAAATACAAATATCCGCCCTGAGCGGGAATCGAACCCGCAACCGCCATTGTTAAGGCGACTACTCGCACCACTAAACCAGAACGGTCGTCATCGTCGAAATCATATCGTCGAAAAACAAAGGCAAATTCTTTATTGAGTTAGTGTCTGAAGACAACGTTGGAGAGTCAAAGAGTAGCTCTTGTTTTTTTTGTTTTTTTTTTCTGTATTTTTGATACTCTTTGATATCACTTGGTTTGAATGCCTTGCAATGCCTTGATTTACGTTTTTTGCTATTTGAAAAGATTTTATTTCAGATTTTTTTATTAAGATTTTTGGACTTAGCTTAAAGTAGTAAGATATATATTTATTTACTTCTGTTCTTGCTTAATGTAGGACTGCATCTTTTTTGGAAATACTAGTTTGAATAGCTATGATCAAATTTCCGTTATATACCATCTTTTTTTTTTTTGCAAAATTTCCCTTGGTTTGGTTTTGCCAAAGTCAAGATAAGATATTCTACTACGAGTATATGGTAAAATAATTCATACTAATTTGGAAGATCTTAATTTAGTAAAAATCATTAGTGAATTTCATTATTAGTTTTATCCCTATTCACTTCGCGATCCCTATTCACCCCGTTTTACGGCATATGTAAACATTAATTTCCAGTTATCTGCTAAATACAAATTTAATTATAGCTAATTACTGCATTCAGGTTGACATATTTTAGCCGACTAATAAAAAGAAGGTTATTAAAAATTATATAACTTTTTTATTTCTAGAACTGTCTACATCTCAAATATCATGATGTAAAAGTATCACTTCAACAAGCTTATTCTCTATTACTAAGAGATAAAATCACATTGTTGCATTACAAGGTTTATGCATCTCTTAGTCGCCTGGGTTACCGTGTTTACAGACATGAGAAATCAGAACGTCTTTTTGAAAAGAAGCACGATTCATCATCTTGCATTGAAAAAGCCGGTAATAATAATACAACTGATAACAATAATCGTGATAATAATACTAAAGAAACATCGAACCATCTGGAAAATTATACAAAAAATGTTGAAAACAGAAATCTTATTGAAAACACTCCACTTACAGAACAGAATGATGAAAATAGAGATAATACAACTGGTGAGTTAATGTAGTAACAATTACAATTAGTTAATGACAACAATATTGAACTTAGTAAAATTTTATTATGACATGTTAACTTTCACACTTTACAGGTACAATAATAATAATAATATCGATGCTGAAAATTATAAAATGTCAATTTACTAATTTTGGTTCTCTGTGTGTGTTAATGTTTTTTTTTTTTTTTTCATTATAAAAATATTGTTGCTTTATTTTGTTTTATATTCATTTCAGATGAAGTAACAAAAATTAATGAGAGAAATAAAGATATCTATGGACTTAAAAAGCTACAAAAATTGAAGAGCAGATTTTTGAAACCTTGCAATGTTAAACATCTTCATAGGTTTTTTAATAATTTACCAAAACTTACAGACGAACAAATTGTTTCTATTAAAGCACCTCCGACACAATATATTCCAAATAACATAAATCTGAATAAATCAATTTTTAATATCAATCTACAGAATATTCAAAGTAAAAGTGACCGATCTAATGCAAATGACACAAACATTTATACAAACGATGAAGTTAATGGTAATCACATAAGAAGACTGAATGATACAAGCCATAGATTGGAATCTGCTCCTGTACAACAATACACTAATATTGTGTTTGCCAATACAAATTTTCAATATAGACAACTTAATTTTTGTAGGTCTACTAGAAATAATTATAACTCTATTAATTTTAGCATGTTATATCAAAGACAATTTCTTTGGTTTTTCCCTTCTCGATTTCAATCACCTAGAATTCAAACACAGTTATGGCAAACAAATTCTAATAGAAATTTTAATGACGTCAATTCAAGTCATAATAGCAGCAGCAATATTTCTAACAATATAAAGAGGTCTAGAGTAACATCACAGAAGCAAAATTTGGAAGAAATAAAAAAGCTCGCTCTTAGATTGAAACAAATAATCTTATCAGGAAATACTCAAACACAGAATATCCAGTTGCTTCAAAGACTAATTCAGTCTTATAACAGTAGATATAAAACAAGAGTAAAGCTTAGTGATGATTTTAATATTATTATTGAAGAAACTATTGTAGACACTATTGAACTAAAAGATGATGATGATGACGAACCTAGCCGGAAGAGGCATCGTAGTAGCAATAGTGATGACAATCTTATACTGCTAAAAAAATTTGCATTGCAGTTGAAAGAATTAGAAAAAAGTAATAAATCGTCAGCAAGACATAGGAGAGCTTTCTCTAAACTGCTCAGAACATTTAACGAATCTTATAATGAAGAATATTGTTTAAGTGAAAGTTATGAAATAGAAAATCGACGTCAGATCACACTAGACTCATCTGATGCTTCAAGTCCAGAGTGTATAAAAGAAGAACCGAAATTTCGTAAAAGAAAAAAACTTAGGAACCCTTTCAATATATTAAAAAGACTTTCTGAACAACAAAAAGAATCGTGTTCTGAGGCATCTACTAGTACAAACGACAATAATATAGAATTAGAAAAAAAGAAGTATAGTGAATTGTTATTAAAAACTTTTACTAAAGAATGGTTACCACCCGAAGACGATTTCGGAAGAGCAGAAATTGTTGCTAAAGAAGATGTTACTAATGAAATAATAGATATAAAAAGAGAAGAATTCCTATTCGATTTTCTCAAAATACAAACATGCAATTGTGATAACTGGTTAGAATTGAAGAAATCTTTTTTTACTAGTATTAAGGAGGCGATTGCCGAATTTCAAAGTGTGCCAGCCGTTATGAACAATAGGATAAATTCTGTTGTAAAACCGGAAGATTGCACAGATATGGCGTCAATTTTAAAGAAGTTGAGAATAATTCAAAATGCGAATAAAGTTGATGATGAATGCAATCTCGCTATTGATTTCGATGTATTTAATAGAGATGTTCAAAATTTTAGAAAAACAAAACGACCAACCCCACATTTTCGCATAATTTGTTTTGAGTAAGTACAAAGTATCTTTTAAATAAACTGCTTTTGTTAAATAAGTTGCTATGGGTTTGTCGTTGTTGTCGTACAAAAATCGTTAGTAAATACTATGAAAATAATAAAGTTAACATACATAATTATATTTATAATAATTTGTTTTAAAAACTCATAAAACATGATAATAAGTTAATTGATTAACTGCTATTTAATTTTTGTCGTAATTTATACCTCAATCTTTTGTAGTAGTGTAGTATTTTTTTTAAATAAGCAGCAAAATGCCAGATTTTATTAGATTTTTTAATAATAATATCTTTATTCCTAATATCTTGATATTATTAATAGAAATGACTCACAACTTCTCAATTAAATTTAATAAAATTTCTTACAAATAGTAACAATATAATACAAATTTATGAATACAAAGATTCAATTATTGTAGTACGTAAATAAGTTTGCATTATTTATTAGTATGTGTATAGAAATAAATAATAACACTGTACAGGTTTCTACTTATATAGTTATATTCAAGTATCTTACCCACATATATAAGAGGTACACTAAAATTAGTTGATTATTAATTAATTAATTCCTTTTCTATTTCAGTGAAAAGAAATCTATACCATCAGGAAGTGAGATAGTAAGCCTACACTCGAAGTATGATGATAATGTAATAATTGTGTGTGCTATTGTTGGTATTGATTCAATATCTTATTTACAAATTAATCCATCGAACTTGCCCGTATATATCTCAAATCATACTTGAATAATTTTAATAAGGTTTCTAAGAAATAACTACCGTAAAAGTGTAAAAGTTTTTAAACTTCAAGCAAAATCTATATAAATAAGTATAAATGCCAACAAAACCTACAGGTGAATTGTGTGTTAATGACTACAAATCTATTCTAATATTTTGAATGTAAAGAGTTGTTGGTTGGTTTTTTTAAGTTTGTTTGATTCCCTTATTCTCAGAATTTGTGAGTCAAATTAAAAAAAATTTGTTATTAGCATGTTAACTGAATATGATTATTATCTACTAGTATGGTTATCGCGATAAAAAAAAAAAGTACCCGATGTTACTTATATAATACCTCCAAGAATATGCGTACAACGTTTCATGATGATCGGTTAAATAGTTTTCGCGTGAAAGTGTTACAACAAACTTACTTTTGCATTTATAATATTAGTATGATTAAACATTTAACAAAGTACAGTACGCGCGCGAGTTCATGTCCATCGGGGCCTGAGGTGAAGGGCGGGAGCAGCGCGCCCCGCCTCGCCGAATTCGTCCGAAATCGAGTGTTGTCCGTTGACGGTGACGCGTGCTTGTCGATACTAAAAACTATTGACCGCTATTGTATTATTTTTTTTTACGAAACCATGAGTACTTCGCCTTCAACAATTTCAAATAGAAAAAAACTTTTATAATACATAAGCATGATAAGGCCGCCATTGCACATTTACTGTAAATTTTTTTTCTTCAATGCTATTATTTAATAACGTGTGTAATAAAGTATTAAATAAAAATAAATAAATAAATAAATATTTACTTACTTAAATTTGCAATAAATATGGAATAGATATTATGGTTGACCAAATGAGATTATCGATATCGACATTATGATAGGTCACAGAACTACCGCATTCCTCAGGATGGACATGAACTCGCGCGCGTACTGTAAGTACCGAAACAATTTGGATAAAACTGTGGTAGTCGTCTAGTAAATATTTGTATATTTCAAAAAAAATTGCATAAAAACATCCTTATGTGTTTATATATTAAAAGGCATAGAGGCATTTATTAAATTTATTTTGAAGGTTTTGTAATAACAACACTATTTCATTACAAAGCATATGTTGTACTCTTTCATCTGACAAGAGACCTATAAATGTAAAAACAAAAAAGTTATTGTAAACAAATGTAAATAACTAAATATTATATCAATATTGTAATAAAATGTATTTAAAATATTAAAAGTGCAGGTTATATTCTGTATTTTAATTGGTTATATTGTTATTTTAATATTAATTATTAGTTGCCAAATAAAAAATAAATTAATACTATTAATTTTTATTAATTTCATTGTTTTGCTTATTATACGCCAGTATGATTATGGGTAGCGTAGGGAGATGGGACAAATTTTTCAGAAAGTTCAATAATAAAATGTAATGTAAAGCAAATAATTGCTAATCTTTTACAATAATTACAAACTAATTAGTAATGTAATAAATACCTGGTAATACATTAAATGTTTCATCATTAATTTACTCATCCCTGTTGTTTCATTTGAATACAGTTTATAATTTGTTTATTTAATGATATTGATGAAGTTATTAACTTTGAAAAATTAATGAGAGCAGGCGTAATCAAACCAGTACTAGTGCATAATTTTGCGATTTCAAATCGAGTCACTATATGACGATTATTCCGTCGACATTGACTGTTTAATCTTACCCGAGATTACGCGACTATTACCGTCATCTTATATTAATATTAACAAGTATGCTTAATTAAAAGAATCAAAAAACCCGACTGCGTAAAATACTCTTATTATAAACTAAAAAGAATAAAACAATTTACTAGCTTTCATTTGATACCCATATTGCTACAGTAAGAAAAAAAAAATTCAACTCCCCCTCCTCATTCCGCCATTTGCGGGCGCCATTTTGAAAATTTATATAGCCTATGTCACTACTACAATTTAGACAAATCCAACGACACCTCATATGTCAAAAACCGTCCAGCCGTTTGGGCTGTAGGGCGTGCCAAAGAAATGGACATACATACATACAGACATACATACATACATACATACATACATACATACACTCGAAAAACATAACCCTCCTTCTGTCGTAGTCGGGTAAAAAGTGACAATCCCAGAGGTTTTAAGGCTGGCTGATCCTTCATTTCACATTCCATCACTTGTGGACATATTGGTGGGTGCAGACGTCTTCTGGAGTGTTATCAAGTAATCATATAAATTATATAAATAAAAATAATCTATAAATTTGCGCAAAAATCACCCGAAGTTATTGTAAATTGAAAGTAAGTTGGGCAAGTAAAGTTGTTTGAAGTAATGAAATATTATTTATAATAACTGAGGTACTGCGATCGTCTCTCTCTTTCTAACCAAGGGACAACTGGAGGCCTGACTCCCCTGCTCTTATAATAACCTTTATGTGGTTAATATGTGGCTCCGTAGCTTACAATTCACGACCATTTCATTCGCATTCTTGCAATCTGCTCAATATTTAATGTAATGTCATGTAAGTATGTAATGTAAGAATAATGCTTTAACTTAATTTTGGGAGCTAAACTCCATTAATAAAAAGCATTCTCTTTCATTAAAAGAACGAGCATGCGAAGATAGTTTTTATAAAACTGCTGTACCTACGTAAAAACAATGTTTTTTATCGTTAGAAAAACGTTTTAAACGTGATACTAAGTTTAAAAATATGTATGTATTTGATCACATGACCGAAGATAGTGATATGTTACGGTATAAAAATAAAATTAGTTATTTTTTATCCCATAACGGTGTCATTCGTGATTCCAGTACCACGACTAAGTTGCTAGTACAGTGCAGTTGCTAGTAGGAGCTACATCTGGAAATCACTACAGACCTCACCAAGGAGGCGTATAAGGCCGCTTTAAATCGTTTCGTGGCACGACGTGATAAACCGCGTAAAACTCTCTCCGATAACGGAACTAATTTGGTTGGTGCATGTAATGAATTAAACAAAAAAAAATGTTTAGAGGACAAAAATGTTGCAGCTGAACTGGCTCAGGAGGGCATTGAATTTTCATTTGTACCAGCTTATTCCCTCCATTTCAATGGATTGGCCGAGTCTGCCGTCCGTTCTACAAAATACCATCTAAAAAGGTTGCTTACACACACTTAACTTATGAGGAATTAGCTACGTGCCTAACTCAAATAGAGGCAATATTTAATTCTGAAATGAAATGAAATAAAAATATTTATTTCGTCATAAGGTAATTTTACACACTTAACAAATATAACAAAAAAACATTTAAAATAAATACGTCAAATTATTACATGTTAAGAGGAAGGTACCTTACCTGAGAGACTTTTGAAAAATAGGTATTTGAATAAAATGTGTCTCGCTCCCCCAGACCTATTCACAAACAACAAGAAAGGGACAACTACAGCTCAGACCGTTTAGGCAGATAATTATTGACCAAAAGCTACACAAAGTTAGCACCCCATGGAAGGATTTTTGAAATCAAAATGACTTTAATCGATAGGTCTACGTTAGGTCTGTATAGGTCCACCAAAATTTTTGTTAGGTCGCCTATTTTTTTTAATAAATATTTTTAATAAATAGGTCTATTTTTTCAAAAAAAAAAAAAGACCTAACAACCTATCAATAATAGGTTCTCGTTATTTTTGTAAATAAGCGTAATTTTTTTTTATGAGTGTCTGAAAAAAAAAATTAGGCAATATTTCTAGTTTTTGAAAACTCCTACTCACTATAATGATAATAATATAAAAAAACCAAGACATAGGGGCATGGTCATAGCAGTTAAAGGTTTTGTGTTACAAAAATATTTATAGTGTCATTATCCAGGGAGGAAACAGTCGACTACGTTTGTGTGGAGAAAGATCATTTCCTTTTAACGTCTCGGTAGACATCATATTACTATTATATCATCGGCTTTATTAAATATTACAACTACCTACATATAAATAATACATATAGAAATAAATACATTATACAATATTATACCCAGACTCGAGGCGGTAATCGAACCCACGATCCTGGAGCAGAAAGCAGGGACCAACTCTGCCGAGTCAATCAAAATTTTAAAAATTGCGGGTTTATTCAAATCAAAGAGACAAAATCGTATTGACTTGTGGTGTAATTATACCAACGAAACAACTAATGAAGCATTGATGATCGTTCTGGTGTATCGTTGCAAGTAGTCACCTCAACACCTCAATGCCAGTGGTCGCGTGTTCCATTCCCGCTCGGGGCAGATATTTGTATTTGTGCCAGTATTTGTTTCAGGTCTGGGTGTATGTTCTTGTAGGTTTTCCCACCGTGCCCTGGAGAGCACGTAAAGCGGTCGGTCCCGTTTGTTATCATAGATATCTTATAATAATCGTTACTTATGGTAGGGATATTATCCGCCAACCCGCAGTGGAGCAGCGTGGTGGATTAAGCTCCAACCCTTCTTCTATATGGAAAAAAGGCCTTCGCTCAGTAGTGGTTTGTTTACAAGCTGATACAATACAGTACAGTACAGAAGCATTTGTGGCCTGCAGTGACGAAACTAACTAAGCCTTACCATAAATCTTAGAGTCCATCTGGGAGATGTTACTGCCGGACAGCTCTCAGACCTATTGCTTAAAATAGGAAATGGTGATTTCCGGGAACTGAATAATAATAATATAATGTATAAATGTATATGAGTATGTATTTACCATAAACAGTGCTTAAGGTCAAACTCTTCACACTCCTACCCTCCCACCTTAATTTTTTTTATTATTTGTGTTTTTTAACTGATTCCAACGTCTCGACTGTTTGATGTAAGTTATGTTAAAATTTCATTACATCCATTTATTATGAAAATATATACCTACCTACATCGCTTTTTACCGCACCATCGGATAGTATCGTTAAAATAAATAAAGTAGGTAAAATAATATATATATTTTTTTAAAGTAAAAGTTTAGAAATTTTCAGTAAAATTATTAAAACATTTAGAATTTTTTTAAATTTATTTTGGTTGGGGAGTCGACGACGAGCAGGCACATTGCCCACCATTTGCGATAAGTGAGCATCAATTATTAGCACTCGTATAGTCTTTCGCCTGAACCTCCACCTAAAATCGGACTTGTTGCTCCTATAATACCTTACGAAACTCAAGATTGTTTTCGCCGAATGCAGAACCAGGAAGCGATGGGTCCTGACAACATGCCGATCGAGGCGTGGAGATCGTTGGGCTTTCTTGGTATGCGCATGCTTACTAATTACTTATCTTGAACATTGGAACGACATCTAGCCATTAAAAGCTGTGTTAGCTGAGTAAAAGAAAGAAATTATTTAAAAAACAAACTACTGGTATGTGTCAAGAATTTACTCATAAAAAAAAATTACCCTCATCTATTGTTAGGCCATTAACAAAAATTACTAATCAATGAAACTATAAACTAATCTATGAAAATTACTCTCTACTATGAGTAATAGAGAAGACTTGCACAAATTATCTATACTAGGTACGATTATATATATAATAGCTATATATATATATATATATAGATAAACACAGCACTACTAAAAAAAAAAATTTTTTGTGTTGCCTTGGATATTTTTGCAAATTTTTATGTTTTCGAGTACCTAAATTACGAATACAGTCAAACCTGGGTAAGTGAGAACTGGATAAATGAGAAAACTCTATAAGTGAGAGTAATAGCCAGGACCCGTCATTTTAAGCTCCCAAAACCTCTATTAGCGAGAAACAGAAACCTCTGTAAGAGAGAGTCGTTTTTCCCTCACGGACCTCCGTAAGTGAGACTGCTACTTATCTATACCTCTATAAGCGACAGTCGAGCTTTATTTATTTATATTATTTAGGAGGAACTATGGCTACAATAAAAAAACATACATACATAAGAGATAGACACATACAGTAAAAAATGACAAAACAAATTACAAATTTAACATCTGCTATTTTATGACTCATTCTTAACATTCGTGTGTAACATAGTGCATGAATTTTTGTTTTGTTTTCGTAAGCATCTTGATACCTACCCTTATAAAGTACTTAAAATATGTCGAAATTTAATGACCGTGACATATACACACTATTAAAAATATATATGTACATAATATAATATGTTGTGTATATTATGCATATAATTTTATCATATTATTACCTATTTACTACATTCGTACTTGCTGTGACTAGTTATTGCTGCGTACCTCTACAAGAGAGAAACGCTACCCATGTACGTGCATTAACGAGAAACTCGGGTTAGTGAGAAACCTCTATAAGCGAGAATGAGATTGTGCTCCCTTGAACTCTCGCTTATCCAGGTTTGACTGTATATTCATGAAAATACTGAATGTGCTCTTTTTTTTATGATTTTTACGTATCTTATATTTTGAACAATTATCAGCTTGTTAGTACTAAAATTTGTTTTCCCAGTCCTGATTAAGCTTCTGCGCAACTTTTTACCCGACTGCGACAGAAGGAGGGTTATGTTTTTCGACTGTATGTATGTATGTATGTCCATTTCTTTGGCACGCCCTACAGCCCAAACGGCTGGACGGTTTTTGACATATGAGGTGTCGTTGGATTTGTCTAAATTGTAGTAGTGACATAGGCTATATAAATTTTCAAAATGGCGCCCGCAAATGGCGGAATGAGGGAGGGGAGTTGATTTTTTTTTCTTACTGTAGCAATATGGGTATCAAATGAAAGCTAGTAAAGTGTTTTATTATTTTTAGTTTATAATAAGAGTATTTTACGCAGTCGGGTTTTTTGATTTTTTTAATTAAGCATACTTGTTTGCGCATACAAACATCACTTGATCTCCACTCTCAGACTCCTTGCTCCGCAAAACAGCTGATAACTCAGTTATTTGATAATATTGAAGTACTTACACGTGAATCTGGATAAGTTGTCATATGTTAATATTTTGATTCAATTGCTGAGTGTTCATTCTAATATATTTGTCTTGTCTTTTTAAACATGAGTTCGTCACGAAGAAAGTGTAAATATAGTAGTGATTTATTTTGTTATATTTGTGGTATTTATATATTAAAAAAACAAAAACGAAATATCACAGACTTTGTTAAGGAGACTTATGCTGAATATTTCGGTTTTAAAATGGACAAATTAGATAAATCATGGGTTCCGAATAAAATTTGTAAGTCCTGTGTTGAGTCTTTGCGGTTGTGGAAAAAAGGAGAACGTTCTGGATTAGACTTTGGTATTCCTATGATCTGGATGGAGCCTAAGAATCATGTCGATGATTGTTACTTTTGCGTAGTAGATGCTAAAGGTTTTAATCGAAACCAAACGTGGAGATATCCAGACTTACAGTCTACAAAATGTCCTGTTTTACACAGTGAAACTCTCCCTCGGCCTGTTTACGTTTCAAAAGTGATTCGCATGCCCTCAGAAACAATGATGTTGCCGAATTCACAGGAATCGAAACAGTCTACCAGTGGAAGTGAATGGGAGGGTGAAACATCTACGCCAAAGTTATTTTCTCAAAATGAACTCAGTGATTTGATACGGGATCTAAATTTATCAAAACAGGAATCAGAACTGTTAGCCTCAAGATTGAAAGAAAAAAATTTATTGGCACCAACAGTAACAATTACAACATACAGAACGCGAGAAAGTGAGCTATTACAATTTTTTGATGAAAATGAAGGACTGGTATACTGTACTGATATTGCGAAGCTGCTTTTAGACATGGGCTTGAAAGAATACAAACCTACTGAGTGGCGTCTTTTTATTGACAGCTGTAAAAGAAGTTTAAAATGCGTCTTACTGCACAATGGAAATAAATTTGCATCAATTCCAATTGCCCATTCAACAAAACTCAAAGAAGAATATGAAAATGTAAAATTAGTTTTAGAAAAAATTAAATACTCGGAGCATCAATGGCCGATCTGTGTAGATTTCAAAATGGTTAATTTTTTACTTGGTCAACAAAGTGGATACACGAAATACCCTTGCTTCCTTTGTATGTGGGACAGTAGAGCAAAGCAACTTCATTGGGAACAAGATGTTTGGCCTGCAAGAAATTCTCTAACTGTCGGTAAAGCCAATGTAATAAGGGAACCGTT
Source organism: Euphydryas editha (assembly GCA_036937285.1). Taxonomy (NCBI): domain Eukaryota; kingdom Metazoa; phylum Arthropoda; class Insecta; order Lepidoptera; family Nymphalidae; genus Euphydryas; species Euphydryas editha. Next base: position 6,111,364 of record JAUPFZ010000008.1, read on the forward strand.
GGTGAACAGAGACAAAATCATACTTCCACCATTACGTATTAAGTTAGGAATGATAAAGCAATTCGTTAAAGCTTTGGACAAGGAAGGGGATTGTTTTAAATACATTTGTCGAAAATTTCCGAAGCTTAGTATGGAAAAGTTGAAAGGTGGAATATTTGATGGTCCTCAAATACGGCAATTGATAAAAGACGCAGATTTTATTAAAGTTATGACTGTTCCGGAAAGTGAAGCTTGGGAAAGTTTTGTGTTGGTAGTCGAAAATTTCCTAGGTAACCATAAAGCACCAAATTATGAAGAAATTGTACAAAATATGCTGACAAACTTTCAGACTCTAGGAGCAAATATGAGTATCAAGTTACACTATCTCCGCAATCATTTGGATAAATTTCCACATAATTTAGGAAATTATAGTGAGGAACAAGGAGAGCGGTTCCACCAGGATCTGAAAGTAATGGAAGAAAGATATCAGGGTCGATGGGACTGTCATATGATGGCAGATTACTGCTGGTCTTTAAAAAGAGATTGTCCCCGGAAAAATTATAAAAGAAAAGCTCTTAAAAGGCGTTTTATGGAAATATAACATGTTTTCCAAATTTTCCTCTCTATTTACTTCGATATATCATATTTTTATCCAAATAAAACTGACATTATAAATATATCTGTTATTTTGTTTCTCGTTTTCCGATTTTTGTAATGTAAAATAAAAATAAGTATTTAAAAAAAAACGAAAGCAAATCTTACAAAATCATTCATAATTTCATGAATTGTGAGAATAAATATATCCAAAATCAGTCTTATATCTAGGGCAACAAAACCACTGTAGACCCAATAATTATTTGTTGAAAATGTAAAATCATGACGATGCAAGATATAAGTTCATGTCATGCATGTTATCATCATCGAATCGCGTGTTTAAGTCATAAATGATAAAAAGGTTTATTTTTTGACTTTAGATATTGATTTTTGATAAAATATACTATTTTTATTAAATAAAACAACAGTAGTGTTTTAAACTATATTAAGTCATTCGACTGCTTAAAGTAAAAGAAAAGAAATAAAAATGGAACTTGATTTGATTTTTTTCAAAATTAAGTCATTAGTAAGTTATACCTATACCTTCTTAGTGTTATTGCGACTCTTTCATCCCTTTTTGGACCATATTGTACTATCCTATATCCGGTATAAATGTAAAAGTTTGTAAAGATAGGTAGATATAACTCGTGCGCAGAAGTTTTGCCGATGACTTCCACTGTAGTATTCACATTTTTTAAAATGACATACATCTCATTCACACTTACACAGACACTCACAGGACATGCATTCAACAGATCCTACTTACAAAGATTTAAAATCACCGAGATCGATGTCTGCCCCTGTGACGACGCCTCATCGCAGATCCTTGAGCACCTCCTTCAATGATGCCCTAGATTCGCCGCTGTCAGGTTCGACCACGAGAAGGTGTGCGGACATTTCGATGTGTCTCCATACGCCCTGGTGGATCCCTATCCTATTCCTATTACTCCTCAAACCATGCGTCGACTTCTTTGTGCGTTTGTCGGACTCGATACTCAGAGTCCTGAAAGACTACAATGCTTGCCCTTAATTAATTATACTTTTATATATTATCAATATTTTGTATATACTCGTATATACATACATAACTTTTACACTAACTAAAAATATTATACTACTATATCTTTCTTACTTAACTTTATCTTTGTCACTTGTCTCTTCATAAATCAATTAATTTGTACTTCATATTAGTTTTTAAGATAATCGCCATCTTCATCACCAGTGTTGTGGAGAAACTGGCGAATAGTATCAAATCGCTTACGCCTTCCTTCTCCATAACATCTCATCTCCATTAGATTTAAGACTCTGACCGGGGCTACTTAAAACAAATGTTCTACAACATATTTACCATATTGTTTATAATCAACTCATCTATCTCAATCATCATTGCCGGAACGTTCCTTTCATATCTCTCAAGTACATTTATAATCTCATTTTATTTTCTCATATGTGAAGTAAACCCCACAGAGATTCAATTTAATAAAATCAAATTAATTAACAATAACATAAGTTCTGTGAAGGTATACTTATAACTAGAAATAATTTTGCTGCTGACGAATAACAGCGAAATAAATAAAAAAATAATAATTAAATAATATAAAAATAGTAACATTTATTAAATAAAATGGTTTTAAATGACCGCGAATTATGATATATTGTATTCGTTCTTTTCTATTTCTATATGCCATATGTACAATACCAAACAGCTTCTTGTTTTTGAACTTCAATGATAATATTTTATGTGTCAAAACTTTAATAAAAGAGAGTGATAATTCACAACAATGCTACTCCCGTACTTGGAAGCGGAACCGCGGTTTTGTTTCAAAACTAACCGCCATTAGCGTCGGTTGTGGATAGGCAGCAAGCTAACAAAAACAAACTCTTTATACTTGGAAAAAGAAATTAAAAAAAAAATGCGCGTAGGTATGAAGAAGTTTATCCGATTTTGGTGATTTGTGTCTGTAATCGGACCATGTCATATCTAAATATTTATATAAAATTATTCTTATTATTAGTCTTAACATTGTTTCAAAGCTTGTATAAATAAGGTAGTTTTTTTTTTAAAATAAAAACTGAAATTTTATTAAATACTAGACAGTTATGATCATCTATTAATAAACTTAATATAACTTAAAACAATTATGGACCCTGCAGGGACACGAAATATTTAGGTAGAGATGAAGGGCTTTGTTAGCTTTATCTATTAATAAAACTTTTAAGTTAACAGCATTAAGCTCATTTTTATGCGTCTTTTCCATTTTTGATTGAATACGTAAGGTATTTGTTCATAATTATATTTTGAAACTACTCGGAAAACGGAAATATAGAAATGACAATATTATATAAATTAAAGCAAAAAAAAAAGTCTCTTGATGGCATTGTTGTGGCTCTGTGTGCTAATCAGGCTACTAAATTCAGAGCTAATAACTTAGAAGCCATAAGTATAAAGAATGTTTTTGATCTAGCTCTAATTATAAATTATCATATCTAATAAAATCAATTGAATCAAACGGTTTGCATTTGAACAATCTTGATAAAATATCCTTCAGGATTACATACTTAGTAACGCCATACTTGAAAATACTAAATATTGTTAAAATCATACATAATTAATACAGTAGTAAAACTAGTAGGAACCAATGTTTCGTTATTATATGTTATCTGGAAAGTACTGTAAGTTTTAAGTAAGAAATAATGATTTTATTTAATTAAACGACCATTTATTTGATAAAAAATTGTTTATTATATTTTATTATGTTATATAATGTTACATTTTTCCTTCGATATACTTGGTACGTTTATTTTAAATTTTAACAACAGCTTTTCCTTTGTTTTCGCCAGCTAACATTCCAACAAATGCATTGTAAAGTTTGTCAAATCCAACTGTCACGTGTTCATTTGTTTTTAAATGTCCACTTTGTATCCAAGCAATTAACTGAGCAATTGCCTCTGGCCAGCGATTGGCCCAACGAGTTACTATAAATCCTTCAATTTTAAGCTCTTTAGAGACAATCGATGGTTGTAAAATCGTTGCTTTTGGCATTTTCGTTGGATCCTCATTATATGCGCTAATGCTACCACATACGGAAATTCTTCCGAATTTATTCATTTGACTAATTATTACGCTGCTCATTTCTCCGCCAACATTGTCAAAGTAACAATCCACTCCATTAGGAGCAGCTGCTTTGAGAACTGTTTGTATATCGACGGTTTTGTAATTAAAAGCTTTGTCGAAACCGAGTTCCTCTTCCAACCATTTCACTTTATCGTCAGAACCAGCAAAGCCGATGACTTTACAACCTTTGATTTTAGCAATTTGGCCTACTACAGAACCTACAGCACCTGCAGCGCCAGTTACTACCACAGTTTCACCAGCTTTTGGCTGGCAAATTTCTAAAAATCCAAAATATGCAGTGATACCAGGCATTCCAACCGCACCTATACCTAGGGACGGCGAGAGGCCTTTTAAGTCTGGCAATTTATACGTAACATCTAATGAATTTCCTGAAGTATTAGACTCTGAAATTTTAGGGATATCAACCACTGAATAATCACACCAGCCATTATGTGTTACGATTCTGGTACCTATTGGATAACTAGGGCACTTGGAATCTTCAACTATTCCAACTTGATAACTAAATTGATCGTATGGCACTGGGGCATTCTTATTGTAAGCACGCAAATAAGGGTCCACACTTATCCATTCAGTTTTGATCAAAACTTCGCCGTTTGTCAGAGGAGGTAGTTCATATTCCACTATCTCGAAATCAGATCTTTTTGGAACTCCTTCAAAGTATTTTCTTACCACATATTTTCGTGCCTTTACCATGTTTTCTATAGTAATAAGATTAGATTAAAGACTGAAAATAAATAAATTTGTGTTAAGAATAATATTGTAACAAAAGTAATATTTAAGACGATTTTAATTTTTTTTAAATCCACAAGGCCTTAACGCAATGGAATCGATAACTTACTTTCAATGAAATTACTATTTATATTTTTCCCACATTTGTTTTAAGCAACGTCCCATGTCTATTTATTTATTTCATAGGTTTACCAACAAAGCAAACTTTAATAAAAATTGGAATTGAAAACACTAATATTCGTACCGTAAACATTTTGCCTTAACTACAGGTTACACAATATTATAAAGGCAATTAATTATTTTATTGTATTAATAGTATAATTAACACTAATACATATATTACAAAACATTAAGAAAAACAGAACACGTTTGTGTATTACAAATGAGTTCCTATTAATAGTAATTTAAAAAAAAAAAAAAACTAAAATTTAAATATTTATAACCATAGTAATCATAGTTGCTGCTAAGAAGCAAAGGAAGTATACATTTTTTAAATTTCTTATAAAATTAAAGTATCGTAAGCCTATACATATAAAAATTTACTAAGATCACAATATCAACAAAACGGTTGTTTATGATTGGGTAAAAAGAGTTTAAAACATTATTTTTTATATTATTATATAGAACATAACGTACCTACTGTTATTCAAATTTAAAATAAAAATACCTTTTAATTCAAAGACTCCTTAAATAGTAAACGACTCTCTTAGACCACGCGTTGCCGAAGACTGCAGACCATAAACAATTTGCACAACATACATATACGTAGCATACATATATCAGCAAATACGATGCAGGCTGATTAGACATAAGGTATCAACGGAGCGTACATTTGTATGTATTTTCATTGTAATGATGATAACATATTTAGTTGCTGATAAACAATTATATACCTAACAAGTGGATTGCTGCAGACTTTTTTTTTTAATAACTTAGAAAATTCTCATATACTTATTTTCACTTCCTTTTCGTCTTTTTTTATAATAAATAGAACATAACAACTTAATCGCTGCTTTAAGAAGATAATTATTTTGCAAAAAATATTAGTGGTCTGCTGATTTTTTTTTAGTGGATACTGCGATAAAAATAAGTATTACATGTAGATAACATAATAATAAATAATATATTGCCATGTGGTTCCCGGCAGAGCAGAATAGGACCAACCCACCCTCCGCCTAGGGTGTCGTAAAAGGCGACTAAAGGCAATCAAAGCTGCATAATACCGACGCAGCCTCCTCGGGGAGCGTGAGCGACTCCACGAGTGAGTATTTTAGTGCTTGAATACAATGATGATGGATACACGAAATAGGAATGTAAGACTAGGGCCGCTACTTGGGGGGCGCCAGGGCGCGTCTGGAGCTGGCGCTGGACGTGGCAGCATGCGGGCCACCAGCAACCCCCGCCGACCGGCACCACCAAATAGCCGGTTGGTGTATCCACTATCACCAACAGTTGGCTTGGCGCCGACAGAGTTTGGAGAGACTCAGCATTTGGCGGCCACCGCTGGTGGAATAGGCCGCATGAGATGGACACATAAAATGAATGAAAATGTCATGCATGAGTACTTTAGAGCTGTAGGACTGTAGAAACCGGACGGACTGGATACCGGGCAGTAATGCACCGCGAGAGCCTGGCAGATCGAGCTCGGAACATCCAACGCAAGGGCATATTCAACGCCACCGAGCTTGAACGGATCCGACGTGAGGCTGTTCCTGAAGTCGAACCCGTATCTACAGAGCATAACGCAGCTGTAACGCAACAACAGAGCGTTCGTAGCGAAGTGCCTGTGCACTCCGGATGCACTCCTCTAGAACAGAGACCATGACTCGGGACCGTCTTCCCCCTCAATGTTGCGACGCGGGGTGCCATTGAGGCAGCTAACAGGCTGCTACCTCCATATTTCGATGGCAGTCTAGGCTTGGACGATACGAGTTCTGTTCTCTTTGGTGCAGCTCTGGCGGTACACCACTTCATTGTAGCCAAAACCCAGGAGCCTGGACGCACTACTAATAAGAGTAGTGACGTACCAGCCTGGAAGAAGAGAATAGAACGCTGTATCGGCCTGGCCCTCATTGGCAGACTGCAAAGCTTCAGGTCGGGCAACACTAGGTCAAGGATTTTGCGCTCCGTTAGGGGTCAGGCTTGACCAGCCTGATATAGCTGAGAAACTGACGGAGCGCATTGACGGCCTGAAGCAGAGAATCGTGGCATGGGCAAAGCACATTCGTAGGTACTCTGAGAAAGTTGAGCGCTTCCGACAAAATCGCCTCTTCGTGAGTGATCAGAAGGGGCTCTACAGGAAGTTGGAAAACCCCACTCCGTGCTCTACTTCCCAAAAACCGAATACGGCTGACCTCGTCGCCTTTTGGAGAAATATACGGTCAAGGGATCGCCATCTATTCGGAGAACGTAGTTGATGCGATCCGGCGGGCTCCGAACTGGAAGAGTCCGGGCGCTGACGGCCTGCATCACTATTGGCTGAAAGGGTTCGACAATACCAGGAGGCGATAGAGCGGAGGACGTTTCCGAACCTCTTCACTACTGGGATCACTCATCTAGTTCCTAAGTCCACCAACTTGCGGATCCTACCAACTACCACCCCATAATATTCCTGACTTCCATCTATAAGACTTATACGACATCATCACACTGACTGACATCCGTTCTGAGCTGTAAGATGTCTCGTCATATTGACGAATTTAACTCGTGGCGGAGGTTCTTGCCGAGACCTACTCATACGTCTCGGGTAGGAGGGCTCTTGGTGAGAACCTCATGTTGGACGGGATCCTACGGGTGTGCCGGGTAGGACAGGAAGCGCCCTACCCTAGTGTGCCCGAGATGAGCGGCGGTGAGTCAAGGTCTGACGTCGGTCCTTGGCGACGAATGGGGGTGCATAGGAGGCGTTACTTAATGCGCCTCCAGCAACGCCCCTGTGCCCATGTCGGGCTGGGATGGGAACCCGGTCCTGCTAGACACAGCGTCGTCGGGACTGTTCAGAGGTGAGCCGGACAGTCCCCATGGAGGGGAAGTCGGACCTTTTCGCCGAGGACAGCTTGTCACTGGAAGAATCCTGTTGCCTGCAGATCCGGGACCCTCCAATTAAAGCAGTCCTAAACCTATGCCGAGTCCGACATAGGTCTAGGACTGCCTACCCGGCCGTCCTGGATATCACCCATAAATGGGTTCCCCTGCGATACAAAAAAAGGGTAGGTAAGAAAATATGGACACTAAGGGTTAGAAAATAGGCAATGATTGATTGTTCACTCTCTATAGCATCTGTATTTATTATTTTACTTATTGAACACAAACCCCATAGAATCTATATTAAATTTCTATTTTTAGTATCAAAATCTTTTGAAAGATAGAATATACTTATAAATTAATATTAAAAAATATTTTTACAAACAAGCTTTTATTTCAATTCACTAAAAAGAAGAAAATAAACTTTGTTGTAGTCAAACCATCATTTTGTTGCATTGTACAATTTTATATAATTTGAATATAGCTTGTTACGAGAATAAATCTGGAAATCACAGACCTAGGTCTGAATAAATCTTATTTGGAAAATATTCCGAAAATAATTGGACCTACTTATGCAATGAATCCACACAAATGCCATAATCGAGGTAATGACACAGAAGCTTTCAAAAATTAATCTTCTAGCGACCCTGTAAAGATCAAAATGATCTGACAATTTTTACAGAATAAAAAATTTCTATGACAAAGTTACCAACCAATATAACAGCAGTTGTTTAATAAACTAACAAGATCCATGCCTCATAGTCCCCAAACAATCCTATAAAATTATTGAAATTGGTTTTTTCAATAAGACCCATACCACATGGTCCATTGATTTTTTATTTTTTAATCAAATTAGTAGAACCATGCGGATTGGTTCTTCTTTGCATATTAAAATAGGTGTAGTCCTACAGTTTATAAAAATTCACATTACATGGTTCCTTATTGATATAATTTTATTTATGACGTCTAAGGAGTCATGTCCAAAGTTATTTTCGCATATAAAACTGGTAGAGAATTTTTATTTATGTTAAATAGCAATCTAAATTACAGAAAAGGCTTAATTGACTTCATAGGCATGTTTAAATTAGCAATTTGTGATCAAAAGCGGGTTGTTATTTTAGATTTGCTGTGCAATTGAAGTAGTATGCACGGTATGGTATAGGTTTCTGTTCACGAATCATTAATAACTGAAATTCAGCCTATGGGAAAGCCCAAAAAAGGTAGAAAGCCAAAATATGGTGGGTTATTGCGGGAAGAAAGGAAGACACGAAAGTACATAAATTTGTCTTATGTCAACTTTAAAAATGAGACGGAATGGACGGAAAATGATTTTCAGTTTCTTTTTTTTTTGACGCTGGGAAATGCATTTACGATTTATATGTAGGACTCGCTGGCTACAGAGCGTGCCAGAATACCCGAATCAAAACCCAGCGGTGCCCTCATCGTCGTAGTGGGGCGCCACGGGATCGCTTAGATGAGCCGTCTCGTCGAAACGCTCAGCCCGGTAGGTAGAGGCGCCGCAGCAGCCAGTCGAAGCCGAGGACAGAACCCTGCGGGACGCCGCAGTCAACGCGACGTCGATACAGTCTACCGTCGCCCCCCTCCCAGAGGACTTCTCTGTCTATTGAGGTACGCCTCCAACAGCCTCTGGAGATAGTGGGGCACTTCGTGGTACTTCAGTGACTCCACGATCGTCTCGACGGGAATGCTGTTGAAGGCGTTCTTGAAGTTTTTTTAGTTCAACCGGATTTTGATGTAGAATTGGATTTAAATTTTTCTAGTTGTTAACATTTGCATATAACTCTAAGAATTAAAGATTTATTTTTATTTTTCAATAATAAAAGGATATGTTAAAAGAAATATGGTTTTTTTTCATTGTTTTTCTATAAAGATATGGCATGATGAAAAATTAACAAAGAACCAACACACACACAGATAGTTTTGAAAAAAGGAACCAACGAGTTTTCCTTTTATTATTATTAAAAATTCTAATGATATTCCTCAATATTATATTTGTATACATAGAATAAATGATTTGGTACAATATTGTTATATATATATTATTAATTTTTCTCAAAACTGTCATTGTGTGGGTTGATTCTGTTTTGCGTAAGAAGGTCCAATTTATTTTCTTATTTTCAGTTGTCCATGGACATACTTCTCTCTCAACTCCATCAAACTCTGTTCGTCTTAATTAATGCGTCATCGCATTGCATGGTCGCTTCCCTGTTAATTTATTACTATCCAGTTCTTCAATAAGCATACTTTCCAGTGACTTGACCTCTACTTAATGCCATATACACTTGGCCATTAGCGAAGAAATTCGATCCAAAATATACAACGGCATGTTTAACAGTACTCCCTTGTATTTTATAAACAGTGCTAGCCTAATATAATATGATTTGCAACAGTCTACGCTTAGCAGTGTCATGGCTATATTTTCCAGGAAATTGCTCCGATTTGGCCTAAATTACATAAACGCCATATTTGTCGAAGTCTATACGGACGGATGCTATGTGAGTTTCGCACATTTGTACTCTCCAGAAGCAGGGCCATACAATTTATGTGATGTGTCCAATATCAACATTAACAGCATTTTATATAAATTACTATTATCGCAGTCTAAAAATGTTTCAAAGCTAAAAACTTGTTTTAAAAGCCATTTTAATTTTTTTTTAAACAATGAGAAATAAAAATGACTTTGGGTATATTTTTCGGTGACACTAGACAATTTTTATGATATATCTTTATTTTTTATTCTTATCTTATTTATTCATTTATTTCACAACCATAATTTACATCGTACATATATTTATAAAATACAAAAAAATATTTATGGACCCCGCAGGGGCACGAAATATTTAGGTAGAGACGAAGCGCTTTGTTAACTTTATCTATTAATAAAACTTTTAAGTTGACAGTATTAAGTTCATTTTTATGTGTCTCTTCCATTACGGTTTGACTGCGTAAGCTATTTGTTCATCTATTTTGAAACAAGTTTGAAACTTTACTTATTAAATAGGGAAAGAAAGACAAAAATATTATATTAAAAGTTTAAGCAAAAAAAAAAACCAAAAAAAAAAACATTGAGTTGATCTCATTGTTGCGGCTCTCAATGTGCTGATAGACTACTAACTTGAGAACTAATAACTTGTAAGCCATAAGTATAAATGGTTTTTTGATGTATCTTTAATTATTATCATATCTTATAAAATCAGTTGCATCAAACAGTTTACATATTAATAATCTTAATAAAATATCCTATAGCAGGGATGGCGAACCAATGGCACGCGTGACATAGTTGGCATGCGAGACAATATTTTGGGACCGTCACTGATCATGAAATTCATAATACAAAAAAGGGGGGCCATACAAATATTGATACGTAGAAACGACGACCTTTTTTTACGTACGCATAGCCTGTGAGTATAGACATCGGTCCAGGGGTCGCGATGACTATTTTTTTTGCTGGGAACTTCCGACACAGGATAAATACTTTTGAGTTGATTGATACAATTTATTATTTTCCCAATAATTATAAAGTCAAAATTATTTGATGGCACGCCTATTATCTCATTGTCATTAAATATCTGTTTAGAAAAAATGGCACGTTGATGTATAGTTTTCCATCCCTGTCCTATAGGATTACATACTTATTGTTAGAAACTAATCATATTACTGGAAAATATTAAATATTAAGTGATGTAAATGATAAAATAAAACCAGACACAATTAAAATAGTGGTAAAATTAGCAGGAACCAGTCTTTCGTTATTGTAGTTTTAAGTAAGAAATAATTATTTTATTTAATTAAACAACCAAAAATTTGATAAAAAATCGTTTATTTTATTTTTCCTTTAATATACGTGTTTTAAATTTTAACAACAGCTTTACCTATGTTATCTCCAGCTAACATTCCAACAAATGCATCGTAAAGTTTGTCAAATCCAACTGTCACGTGTTCATTTGTTTTTAAATGTCCACTTTGTATCCAAGCAATTAACTGAGTAATCGCCTCTCGCCAGCGATTGTTCCAACGAGTTACTAAAAATCCTTCAATTTTAAGCTCTTTAACGTTAACCGATGGTTGTAAAATTGTTGCTTTGGGCATTTTCGTTGGATCCTCATTATATGAGCTGATGCTACCACATACGGAAACTCTTCCGAATTTATTCATTTGACCAATTATTACGCTGCTCATTTCTCCGCCGACATTGTCAAAGTAACAATCCACTCCATCAGGAGCAGCTGCTTTGAGAACTGTTTGTATATCGACGGTTTTGTAATTAAAAGCTTTGTCGAAACCGAGTTCCTCTTCCAACCATTTCACTTTATCGTCAGAACCAGCAAAGCCGATGACTTTACAACCTTTGATTTTAGCAATTTGGCCTACTACAGAACCTACAGCACCTGCAGCGCCAGTTACTACCACAGTTTCACCTGCTTTTGGCTGACAAATTTCTAAAAATCCAAAATATGCAGTAATACCAGGCATTCCAACTGCACCTATACCTAGGGACGGCGAGAGACCTTTTAAGTCCGGCAATTTATATGTAATATCTAATGAATTTCCTGAAGTATTAGACTCTGAAATTTTAGGGATATCAACCACTGAATAATCACACCAGCCATTATGTGTAACGATTCTGGTACCTATTGGATAACTAGGGCACTTGGAATCTTCAACTATTCCAACTTGATAACTAAACTGATCGTATGGCACTGGGGCATTCTTATTGTAAGCACGCAAATAAGGGTCCACGCTTACCCATTCAGTTTTGATCAAAACTTCACCGTTTTTCAGAGGAGGTAACTCATATTCCACTATCTCGAAATCAGATCTTTTTGGAACTCCTTCAAAGTATTTTCTAACCACATATTTTCGTGCCTTTACCATGTTTTCGATAGTAATAAGATTAGATTAAACACTGAAAATAAACAAATTTGTGTTAAGAAATAGTTAAATGAAAATTCTAAAAATCCAGTTATTTAAGTTATAAAATGAACATGTCTATGAAATAAATAGTATATATATAGTCAATAGTTATAGTTTAAGATTTCTTTCTTCAATATTTTATTACCTGCTTAGAAAATTTTTGCTCTCAGTGTAGGTACTCACAACTCCAACTAAAATAGAAATATTATTCTACATTAAAAGTTATTTTTGCTTTGAAATTAATTTAACCTACTTTCCATATTATAAGATAATTAACAGTAGGTACAGATAAAACTTTATAAGATTAAATTAGGAATATGTGATTTGTTATCAGTTTTTACTAAAAAAAAATTATCAAATTATAACATAAAAAGATAAGGTTACTTCAAAAAAACTTGCATTCATTTTTGGCTTTATTTTTTCTATGATGTACACTTAATTTCTGAGTAAGATTAGTTGCTTACATCAAACAGTCGAGATGCTAGAATCAGTTAAAAAACGCAAAATTTGAAAAAAAAAATATCACGTATTTTGAGCACCTTATTATTAATGATAGGTATTAACAAGCGATTTTATATCAAGCACATACACAATATTAGCGTTCCGCCATCAAAGCGCCGTCTGAAACAGGCGTCTATTACAGCTAAAATTGATAAAGCATAAAAAAAAACATTTTTTGAAAGTCTGAATTGAGTTAGGCGGAAACGGACACATTTAAAAACCAAATAAGTATAAATTTTGTTCTTTGTGATCCTAAGGAAATGTCCCTTAAAGTAAGAGAAAAATCTAAGACATCGACAATTTGTTTAATTTCAGACTATTTTGTTTTATGGAATGATTCAGAATTAGCGTCGGATCTTAATATATAACTATCCTAAATAAATTTGAGTAAATGTTATCGATGAAACATTAGATAAAATTATTATAGTCGTAAAATAAGAACCCAAGGGAAGACCGGATCAATGCGAAAATAGGCAAAATTGACTTTTTTTCATTTAATTATTGCATGTAACACACGTATTATGTCAGAGCATCAAAAGCAAATTTAAGAGTGGGCCGTAGTAAAATAGCATTGCCTTTTATGTGGCCAACACTAAAGAATGTCAAAACTAAGGAATGTGTGGAAAATATTTCCCAGGATTTACAGATTGTACGATCTTACCCCATATCTGAACTTAGCCAAACACACTCTGAGGATAATTTTTTTTTAATTTCTTTTAAAATTCAAGTATTGTAAGCCTACATATAAAAATTCATGAAAATATTTACACAGGGAAGCTTTATTAAGGTCAATGTTAAGATCACAATAATATCCACAAAACTAGGTAGTTTATTTACAGTATGTGTACAAGCACATTAAAACAGTGAATACATTATTTTTTTCAACAATTTAGTTTTAAATCACTGTATCAAACATATCGAACTGTTATTCAAATTTAAAAAAAAAATACCTTTAATTTTCAAAGACTCCTTTAAATATATGACTCTCTTCGATCACGCTTTGCCGAAGACTGCTATGTAGAGTGTGTAGAGGTGAGCAATACGTATCATATACGATATCGATATATATATATATACTTAGGATGTCTTGCTTCTATATACCGTCCATCGAAGGGGGGGTTCTGTAGGTGTTATAGATTACGATCAACATGACATGATTCAACATACGATGAAAATAAAATTCCTAATCTTTTTTTAAGTTTCACTTTGTTTTAACATACGGGCTACTTTGCTTGCATACATTGCATGGTATCGTCCAATGGCGGCGCGAGTATGTACCGGCTTTAAATTACAAAGGATAGCATTGTACGAGAAAATTAAATCGTTCCAATAGTTCTTTAGTTGTATTCGACAGTCAGTATTATGTGATCATTTTACTCTTCTATCGTAGCTATGTGTAACGAATGTCTCACCGTTTCACTTAATTATCAATATACATCAAGTAATAAAGTACATACAAGTAATCTCCAAAAATTCAAAACTCTTCGTAATCGATGCAACCGTCTGTGTCGTGCCGCCAAACGACAATATTTTCACTCTTCTCTCCAAAATAAAAGTACTGCAGATGTTTGGAAATTTCTTAAGTCCGTGGGTATTGGTAAATCACCCATCCTTTCACCTAGCGATTTTGACTTAGACACTCTCAACAATTTCTTTTCCCGTTCTCCTACGAGACTGTGTTCTAACGACAAGAAGAGCACTCTAAAATATTTATCAGAATTACCAATACCCAATACTCCATTCTCCTTTACACCTATAACTGATTCAGACATTATAACTGCAGTCCTTTCAATTTCATCGCAGGCCGCTGGCTATGACAAGTTATGTTTGAAAATGATTACACTGATTCTTCCTTTCCTGTTACCGATTCTTAACCATATTTTTAACTACTCTGTTACCACAAGTTCCTTTCCGAAAGCCTGGAAACTAGCAAATGTTATTCCTTTGCCTAAAGTTACCAATCCTTCTTCTTTAGCTAATTTTCGACCCATTTCCATATTGCCAACTCTCTCTAAGGTTTTTGAATGCATTGTCCACAAGCAGTTCTCTTTCTTTTTATACTCTAATGATCTTCTTAATTCATATCAATCTGGTTTTCGTCCAGGCCATAGCACAACTTCGGCTCTTATTGACGTAACTGACGACATTCGCTTAGCCATGGAGAATAAATCGCTTACAATCCTTATACTTATTGATTTTAGCAATGCTTTTAATTCTATCGACTTCGACATCCTTCTTGGCGTACTAAAATCAATTAATACTTCTTTATCCGCGTTAGCGTGGTTTGAATCTTACCTTCGGAATCGTTCACAGCGAGTTCAAGTAAATACATCCTATTCCAACTGGTGCAATCTTACTGTGGGAGTTCCCCAAGGTGGCGTACTTTCCCCTCTTCTTTTTTCTGTTTTTATTGACTCGATCACTAAGGTCATATCTTCAAAATACCACTTATATGCTGACGATTTGCAAATATATCGCCATTTTAAGTTGCATGATGCCGAGTCTGCTATTATCTCCATCAATGATGATCTAAGGCGTATTACTGAATGGGCTGATAGTTTCGGTCTTACTGTTAACCCGGGAAAAACTAAAGCATTAATCATAGGTAGTAAACGCATTCGCTCTCAACTTAATATAGCCGAACTACCCCCTATCACCGTCGACAGCGTCCCTATTACTTTTTCCGACTCGGCTAAGAATTTAGGTGTAATTTTTGATTCCAATCTTAACTGGAATGCTTATATCAATGAGATCAGTCGTAAGGTACACTTTTCGCTCCATTCTCTAAAATCTTTGCAAAACTTTTTACCCTTCAAGACTAAAGTTTCTCTCGTGCAAACTCTTATACATCCGATCATTGATTACGCTGATGTCACTTGTTTAGATGTCACCGAAGAATCACTTAACAGACTTGAGCGACTACAAAATTTATGCTTGCGTTTCATCTTCGGCTTAAAAAAAATATGATCATGTAAGTCACTTTCGTAAGCAACTCCAATGGCTACCTATCCGCCATCGTAGAAATTTTAGAATACTTTGTTTCCTTTTTAAGACTCTTTTTAATCCTTGTTCTCCTTCGTATCTACGGGACCGCTTTTCTTTTTCTCATGATGATGATTCTTCATGCAGATCTCATAAACGTTATCTTCTTCAGATACCCACCCACCGTACCGATTTTTATTCCTACTCCTTTACTGCACATTCCGTTAGACTTTGGAATTCCCTACCATATGAAATTCGCGTTTGCAAAACACTATCTCTATTTAAGAAAAGAGTGAGAAAATTCTACCTGAATCAATCCTAGTTTAAAACCAATTTGATTAAGTATCTTCATGCGTGTTGGAATATATTATCGTATGTATTATACTATGTATCGTATATATGTATGCGTGTATGTATAAGTATTATATTATTTGTATCTATGTGTGTATACATTATTATGTAGGTATATATTATGTATTTATATATCGTATAATTATGTATTTATTATTATATATTATATTTTTATTCATAATATGTTTACTTTGTACACACTAATTTTTGCGACTCTTTTACAATTTTCCTGTGGCAGGACTACTGGAAGAGATTCCATCATGGGATAAGTAGTGCCTTTGTACCAGCATTGTTTATGTGCTTTTTCCTATTTATATTCTAGTGTGCATAAATTGTTAAATAAATAAATAAATAATACATTTAGGCTATCTAAATTATTCGAAAAATCACTCGTAACATAATAAACATCTCTCATGCATCTTAAACGAAAGATCAGATGTAAGACCACAAGCCAGTGACGTCACGAACGATGAACTGTGAGTTCGTAGGTCGCTGATCTAACAATAAGTCGAACTGATCACTGACAATAATTCCGTCATAATAATCTACCTGTACGTACCTACGTACATACAACTACATATGATTCCAATTCTCCGACATATTTGACCAGGCTGCGGACTGGCTAATTTATTATAACAATAGTTGTTAATCGATTAATTTAATAAAAGCAATTTCATTGACAGAGCTATTACAGCGTCTTAAAATTATAACAATCACATAAAACTTAATATTTTCATTTCAATCAATATTTCAATATGATACAAAAAAAAAGAGATTAAAGAGTCGCTATAACTCTAAGAAACTATAGATTATAAATTACTAATGACTTAATTTTTAAAAAATTAAGACAAAAACCATTTTGTTTTCTTGAAAGTTTTTTTTTTTTTTTTTTTTTTACTTTCTGCAGTCAAATGTTTTAAAATAGTTTAAAACACTACTCATGGTGCATTTAATAAAGATACCTAACCTTTTTTATCAAATGTTATGTAGTATGACATACTATAATTATTTTGTATGATAATAAATTAAATATAAAACTGTTTATCATTGATCACTTTAACCCGTGATTCGATGATGATAACATGCATGACATGAACTTCAATATTAGATCGTCATGAATTTACACTTTCATCAAATAAATCGTACCTCGCCAAATACTACGTCACGTACAATTGATTTTGATGATTTGTGCAAGTCTTCTCTATTAGTCATTAAGGCTAATTATAAATTTATAAGTGAAGAGCAGGGGGAACGACGATCGTTCTGGTGTAGTGGTGCGAGTAGTAGCCTCAAGCTGGGCGCTGGTGGTCGCGTGTTTGATTCCCGCTCGTGACAAATATTTGTATTTGTAGAAATATTTGTTTCTGGTCTGGGTGTATGTCCTTGTGGGTATCCCCACTATGCCTTGGGAGAGCACGTTAAACCGTCGGTCGCGGTTGTTATCATAGACACTTGATAACGATCGTTACTCATGGTAGAAAATTATCCGCCAGCCAACCCGCAATGGAGCAGCGTGGTGGATTAAGCTCCAACCCTTCTTCTTCATATAGGAGAAGAGGCCTTCGGTCAACAATGGGTAGTGAGATGAGATGAACGTTTTTTTGCAGTCAGCCTGCGTTATGCCGCACATCCACTTCAATATCATTATCTCCGTGACATGAAGCTCATAGTATGCCGAAATAGTGCTGGCCAGCACTCGCCCTCGTATAATAGAATTGGTCGGTTTTAAAAATAAAACTTAGAATGTATAAGCTTTGACTTTTTTTAAATTATATACTATTTTATCCACTTTATTTATATTAACGACAGTATCCGATGGTGCAGTAAAAATTTATGTAGGTATATATTTTCATAATAAACGGATACAATAAAATTTTAAAAATAATTAAAAAGAAAAACTAATGATGCCGTTTTAGTATCAAGTATATCAAACCGAGAGAGAGAGAGAGTATTTGTGTAGGTATATATATTTATTTTAATACCTACATACTACGTATTTGGCTTAAGCAATTTTATTGGAAGGATATTAATTGGATGGGTCATGATTGCTTTATATTAGTTATGATAGAATAATATAATATATTTGTAAGATATAAAAATATATTTGCATTTTATTGTACAGGATGACTGGTAAATTACTATCAATATTCAAGGAGAATACTGTGTACATGATTCTCATTCGAATTATGTGAAAAGAAAAAAATAGGTACTTAATTTTTGACCAAATTTTCATAAATTTCAATTCAAATAAATGAAGCGTTGACACTTTTCCAGTCATGCCGGCGGCACGTGCACAGGTGTTTTACCAAAGATATTTGAAATAAGGAGATATGCCCTAAACACGAAATAAGTCCGGTACCGCTGTCGCCACTTTTGAAGATGTGTGCGTTTTCATTACCGGCACAACTAGCGTTCTAATCCTCTAATTGGTTCGCACACTACGAAAAACAATTGTACGAATACACTCACACACGTAAAAAACAGCGTCGGTGAACTCGGTGAACTCGTGAAAGGGATGTGACATCGCATTTATCGATAAAATCATGCGATGAGAATGTTATTCATTTTTAACCAATATTACCTGTGTAAACGCATATAAAAAAACAATTAAGAATAGTGATGTGCTATATTTTTGTATTTTTAATTCTATTATGGTATCCTGAAAATTATTGAAATAATACAATCGAAATGAACAGAAAATTGTTTATTAAAAATAAAAAATGTTTTGCACAAAATGAAATGAAAAAAAAATGTTTTATTTTGCTTACTTAATATTGTCATAATTATAAAGATCGCTTTTTACCCGAATCTACGACGCAACCTTTGCGTTTATCACTATATTTACTCAATCGTGTTTATCATTCTATGTCCCCATCTTTTGGAAAGCTGGAAAGGTAAAATAATAGCTAACACACAAAGTACACTTGCATATAAGCTAAGCTAAGCCGAAACTTACAAAGCAATAAGTAGTAGGCTTTTAAAAGGTCAATCACAAACCCATTCGTAATAGGTACATGCAGGAATAGTCATGTTGGCTTGTGTTATGGATTATGTAAAAGAAAAGGGAGTCTGTGATAACGTAGCGGTTAATAGTATGAAAAAGATAAACATAAGAAAAGGAAAAAAAGATGATACTGATGATAGTAAACACCATTTTAATCTGAATCATGCCATTTATTATAATATTTCCAATCTTATTGTGAGCTGTATTGAAAACATGAAGGTGTAGTAAAGTACCCGAAAGCGTGTCAAGTTGGGCAATAGCTCGAGGCATGCCATATTATATTCTTCTATTCTTAATATTTCTATGTGTTGTACCGTGCCGCTTGTTCACATCTAAAAATTGCCAAAGTTCACATCATTTACCTAGTCAACAAATTTGTTGCTTAAACGAGTAAAATATCTTAGTATTTTTGCCTATCCTAAGCCAGGATTAAAGTATTAAAGGGGACTGGATTATGTTAGTTTATCCTGCTACCCTGTTAACACGTGGCGGCGTTTGGACGTAGGTAAACTACCTGTTTTGTGTCGAAAGTGCAGCTAGCTGCTAGGGTGTCCAGACGACGCGTAAATAATTAGATAATTGTTGAGTAACTTTACTTAAAAGTTTATTAATATTTCCCTATTTTTTTTACATAATTCTAATGAGAATCATGTACCGAGTATCCTCCTTAAATATTGATAGTAATTTACCAGTCATCCTGTATATTATTTAACTTTTATAATTTTATTTCATGGCTTAATTAACAATTAAAAAAAAAAAAACTATAATAAAATATGTTTCTCTAAAACGCGGAATAGTAGGTACTAGATAGAATACTGGAATTGTCACAACAGAAATTTAAAAGATTCCCAAGATAAGATATATATGAAATATATTCAAGATTACATGAGTAGGTAGGAACACAGTCTGCAATCGGTAAGTATATATATAGATATCCCTATATCCAGCCTTGACAAGTGTTGACGTTGCAGAAGTATCTACTAGTCAAATATGTAATGAATCAAATTAGTTTGGGCAAAGTTTATTATGAATAATTTTTATTTGTTTTTTTATTAATGCGGTTGAATATTTCTTATAAAATTGTCATATTTATCTGATGGTCTTAAAACATTTAAGTATTGTGAGCCTGAGCACCCGCCAGTTTGGGTCTATTCCCCAGCGCAGTGCCGAGGACATCTTGACAACTCTAGTAAAGAAAATTAAATGCCACTTAAACGAAAAGAAAGCAATAACTATGGTATCTCTAGATGCAGAAGGCTCCTTCGACAGCGCTTAACGACGACGCGCAGACTAGGAATGATTGCGTACAGGGATCTATCGACGGGTTAATTTTGTGAAACCTACTCATAGATCTACTGCTGAAGAAGTTGGAAGTCAGAAGCGACTATGCGCAGGCGTTCGCGGACGATATCGTGCTCATTTTTGTTGGTATGACGGCTCAGAAGATCGAGGGGCGTACTAATGCTGCCCTCGAGCATCTGAGGGCGTTGGGAGTCGTCGATAAACTGAAGTTTGCACCACATAAGACCTAGTGCTATGCTATGCAGTAGAAACTCCACGCAGCCGCGATCCACATAGGCGTGGTCGACATTGGCATGTCACAAGAAATCAAACAGCTTGGGGTTCCTTATTGACCACAAATTGAAATTTAACGCACACGTCACGAGTGCCCTTAAAAAAGCGGTTGCCTTCTACGCGCACCACTAGCTTGCGCGAGCAGCAAGGGCAAGCTGGGTCCTCCACCCGGAAGTAATCCGCCATATTTACAAGCGGTGTTTGAGCCGGTGATCTTGTATGCCGTCAGAATTGAAATCACTTGACAGTAAAAAAGTAACAGATTTTGGTACTAACCATAAACGTTAGCGCAAATAAAAACAAGCTCGTTACCTTGCTGTTTATGGTATATAATTATATTCGATTAACGATTTTCTAGAAGACAGTAACGCCTTGGGAATGATGTGATCGCCGCCAGGCTATTTCAACTTAAAGAGAATTATTCTTAATTTGAATTAACTTTAGAGAAAAAAAACCATTGCGTTAAAAAAAATATATATTAGTCCTGTTCTCTTATATTTACGCGAATTTTATTCATTTAATTAAAAGTCTAAATTTCGGACACCCACCACCTCAGTCCCCCGAGATCATGGACGCTGTAAAGGGTCCGAAACGTCGGGAAATAATTTAGAGTAAATATTGTTAAACCGTAACTTTAAATAAACGCGATAAAATCCGTTTTTAGACTTTTAATTAAATATATTAGTCCTGCTGAGTTTCTTCCGCCAGTTCTTCTCAGGTCAGAGGCTTCTTCTTTCCGAACTGTTAGTAGACTCATGACGTTCAGTAAATGACTGGAATAATTTTATGCAGAATAAAATATTTTAATTTTGACTTTGACTATATTACACGCCTGCATAAAGTATATTTATTAAATAATACTGATTTACTAAAATACTTAAAATTCACATTCGTGTTAGAAACACTAATCCTTACTAATATATAATATTATAAATGGGAAAGTGAGTTTGTTTGTATGTTTGTTCCGCTTTCACGCCGTAACTACTGAACCGATTGCTTTGAAATTTTGCAGACGTAAAGTTAGAAGTCCGGATTAAATAATAGGGTACTTTTTATCCCGAAAAAGTTTGATTTTCCCGAGGGAAAACAAAAATATTGTTAGTTCGGAGATAGATGGTGCTGTGTGTAGTTTAAAACAAAGTTATGTTTTGCATACGAATATACACAATGTAAACTTAGAAGGTAAATGATATGATAATTAATCCTTATATAATATGAAATAATGTATAATGATATATATGATATATATGAAATAATGTAAAATATAAAATGATATGATTAATAATCTTAGAAAAGCATTGTTTTTCGCATGGCCAGCTCTATGTAGCGTGTTCCCGGGTATCCAGTGCCCAAAATGTGCATGTTTTTGCTCCCCAACGTAAAACATATAATATAGTTTACCACGCAGTTTTGGTTTAAAAACTCTAAACTCTATATATACGGGAAAACTAAGAAGCGCGATATAACCGAATTCATAACCGAATTCCACGCGGGCGAAGCCGCGGGTAAAAGCTAGTAATTAATATAATTACATCGATACCGCATTTTTAGTAGTTTTACCAAATATTGTATTGATTACTAATTTTTTTCGTATGTATAAAGTTATACCTATAATAACAATATTGATTACGTAACAAACATACATTTGGAGTAGGCATATATAAAAACGGTTAAATATTAAGGAGCATGGCGGGATAAGCATGGGGTAGTTAGCCCTAGCGGTAATTTCAGCTGCCAATTTTTGTGTACCTACGATGTTCTTACGAAGTACAACTTATCTATAAAATATAACTTAAAAATATTCATTAATTTTCGAGAAAATCAAATAAATAAATTTTCACTATGAAACACCTTCATCATAATCTGTAACATAGGTATATTTGGATCTAAATTTTTACGTGAGTGGCAGAATGTTTTTTTTTATTATTGGAAAATAAAGAAATTAGTGAAAAAAAAAAAACAAATTAAAAAAGGATTTATCAATACATGTGGGTGAACTAACTTTATGACATTTTATTCTTACATTATTATTTTAACGAAAATACACGAATATTTTTAAACCAAATATCTATATGTACAACATTTTTATTTAAAGCCATTTAAATACCTATTTATTTTTATATATAATATCATATCTTTTAATACCTAAAGCTATGACTCCTCAATTAAGAAAAGTAAAGCTGAGAGATTTGTTTTTTGAAAATCTAAATTTATTGTAAGGTTTCATTAACGCCGAGTATCGGGGGTTCTGTTTCTTGTGTGCATCACATGTTGGTAATCATGTGGATCTCTACCGTGCCTCAGATACCATGTTAAGCCGTCGGCCCTGGTTTTTATTATAATTACGTGATAAAAATTGTAACTAATGCTAGAGAAATTATCCGCCAACTCCTGATGAGGGCAGAGTGGCGGATTAACCTCTAATCATTTTGATATATTTAAACAAAATACCCTTGTACAGCAAGATAAATTTACAGATTGTTTTAGTTTAATTCAGTATTCATCAAGCAAGACTACGTGCTAGCAAGTCACATTACACTACCTAAGACTTCTAATAATGTTAATGTAGGCTACCTAGCATTTATAATTTATTTATATTACATATTTATTACCTATTAATATTTAATTTATAAAATAATATTTTATATATATTTATTAAACAAGCATATCCGCGCGATACCCGTAGTATACAAAGTTTATGACATTAGCTTTTTCATTCGTGATTTTTATACAGATTTAAATTTAGAGATGGAACAATCTAGAAAGAGCTCACAGCGCATGATCAGGATTTTGACAGAGACTAGAGAGACACGTAATTTGATGATTTTAATAAAAATAAAATTGTAAATAGTTAACATATTTAATTTAAACGCTAAATTGGTGACCCCGCTTTTGAACCATGGATAAGGAATTTCAAGATGCACGTAGCGGTACCGTGCCCAAAGCAAAACCTCTCGATAATAGTGATACGTGTATGTCGTCATCTGATATCGAGATTTTTAAAGTCGACGCCAAACTTCCCCCGTTCTGGCCGGAGGAACCCGAGCTTTGGTTCGCGCAAGTGGAAGGGCAGTTCACCATATCTGGGATCACAAGTGACGCTACCAAATTTTATTATATAGTTGGACAGCTCGACATGGAATTTTCCAGAGAGGTAAAAGATATAATTACTAGCCCACCACTTACTAACAAATATTTGAAGCTAAAGACCGAACTGATTAAACGCTTAACATCATCTAAGGAAAAAAAGATTAAGCAGCTTTTGGTGCATGAGGAGCTTGGAGACCGTAAACCCTCCCAGTTTTTGCGCCATTTGAAAAGTCTTGCTGGTGCCAATGTTCCTGATGACTTCCTACGGACCATTTGGATTAGTCGTCTCTCGCACGGAATCCAGACAGTGCTTGCAAGCCAACCATCTTCAACCTACATCGACGATTTGGCAGATTTGGCTGATCGTGTCCACGAGTTGGCTACTCCGTCACCCGCGGTGGCGTCTGCCAGCCAACCCCAGCCCAGTTCCGGTTCAGCTTTTGAAGTGTTAACAAGAGAAGTCGCCGAACTTCGGAGGCAGTTCCAGCAACTGGCGTCGGGGAGAAGAAGTAGATCTAGCACCAGATTCGCAAGATCATCTCAGCGCAGATCGGCATCCAGGTCTAGACGATCCCAGTCGAACTTCAGGAAGTACCCACTTTGCTGGTACCACAGGAAGTTTGGAGTGAAAGCCAGCAAATGCGTAAACCCCTGCGACTTCAAGAAGGGAAACGCCAGGGGCGGTCAATAATGGCGACTGCTGACTGCCCATCTTCTATTACTGGTCGCCTGTTTCTCACGGATCGATCTTCGAAGGTGCAGTTTTTGATCGACACAGGAAGCGATCTGAGTGTCTACCCTCGGTCCTTTCTTCGAGATCGTCGTGCCAAAACGGACTACCATCTCTGTGCTGCAAATGGTTCTACCATAGCCACGTATGGTTATATACATTTTAATTTGGACTTTGGCTTACGAAGATTGTTTAATTGGCAATTTGTTGTAGCCGATATAACTAAACCTATAATAGGCGTAGACTTTTTGAATTTTTATGGTCTCATTGTTGATTGTCGTAACAAATGCCTGTCAGATAGTATAACTTCCATTTCATCCACAGCCAAAGTCGTTAGTTGTTGTAATATAGCCTCTGTCAAAATCTTGACTGGTGAGACTCGGTATCACAAAATTCTTGAGGAGTTTCCCGAAATCACCCGTCCAACTGGTACAAATCGCGACATTAAACACAATACTGTACACCATATTCGCACAACCCCAGGCCCTCCAGTCTCTTGTACTCCACGTCGATTAGCACCCGATAAACTCAAAATTGCTCAGCAGGAGTTCGAGGCTATGCTTGCTAACGGGACGGCTCGGCCTTCACAGAGTCCTTGGGCATCTCCTCTTCATCTAGCGCCTAAAAAGGACAACGGTTGGCGTCCCTGTGGTGACTATCGTATGCTAAATGCCCGAACTGTACCCGACAGGTATCCGATTAAACACATCCACGACTTCGCACACAATCTTGTGGGCTGCAAAATTTTCAGCACCATTGACTTACTGAAGGCGTACAATCAGATACCTGTCAATCCAGCAGACATTCCGAAGACCGCGATTACTACTCCATTCGGTTTATACGAATTCCCTTTTATGACCTTCGGACTCCGGAATGCGGGTCAGACCTTCCAGAGATTTCTAGACGAAGTCACCAGAGGTCTAGACTTTGTCTTTGTTTATCTGGATGACATCTTAGTCTTTTCCAAGGATGAGCAGCAGCATGAACACCATCTCCGTCAAGTTTTCACTAAGCTGAGAGAATATGGTTTGCTAGTGAATACGGCTAAATGCGTTTTTGGTATGCCCGAGGTAAACTTTTTAGGTTACTCAATCTCTGAGAGCGGCTCCAAGCCTTTAGACTCCAAAGTACAGGCGATTAAAGAGTTCCCAACTCCAACTACTGTGCGTCAACTCAAGGCATTCTTGGGCATGCTCAATTTTTACAGGAGATTTCTTCCTCGAGCAGCTGCAGTCCAGGCTCCACTACATGCGTTGCTAACGGGTTCTGTCAAAGGGTCACAGCCTATAAATCTCACTGGGGAGGCCCTTGAATCCTTCATTGCATGTAAGAACAGCCTAGCAGATGCAGCTTTATTAGCTCACCCCGACTGTACTGCTAAACTTGCTTTGGTGACAGATGCCTCCGATAAGGCAATCGGTGCAGTCCTACAACAGATCTGTCGGAGTTCTCCGCTCGCCTTAAACAGATCGCATTACGATTGAAACCTTCGCCCGCTTCTCGTCACGCTAGCCCGAAAGTCTTTGTTTATAAAGAACTGACAACCACCGATCACATTTTCCTCCGCGAAGACGCATCGCGTGGTTCTCTCCAACCTGCATATTCAGGCCCCCATAAGGTTTTGTCGAGGGATGAAAAAGTTTTCAAAATCCTATTAAAGGGCAAAGAGGTCACGGTATCAATAGACCGCATTAAGCCGGCCTTTATACTGTCTGACCCAACGAATCCTGAACCAGAAACTTTGCCAGATATTGAGAAACAGTATACAACTCGTTCTGGACGTCGAGTTCAATTTCCAGATTTTTATCGCCCTTGACGGTCTCTGGAGGGGGGTGGTGTAGGCTACCTAGCATTTATAATTTATTTATATTACATATTTATTACCTATTAATATTTAATTTATAAAATAATATTTTATATATATTTATTAAACAAGCATATCCGCGCGATACCCGTAGTATACAAAGTTTATGACATTAGCTTTTTCATTCGTGATTTTTATACAGATTTAAATTTAGAGATGGAACAATCTAGAAAGAGCTCACAGCGCATGATCAGGATTTTGACAGAGACTAGAGAGACACGTAATTTGATGATTTTAATAAAAATAAAATTGTAAATAGTTAACATATTTAATTTAAACGCTAAATTAACATATTAAAAAAAAAAATGTTTCCTTTTTTTTTTGATAAAAATTATTGCAGGTGTCTAAAAATCTTAATCATATACATATATTCAGTGGCGGCCTTAGGGGGTGGCGAACGGGGCAACCGCCCGGGGCCTCGCTCTTGCAGGGGCCTCGCTCTTGCAGGGGCCTCGCGCAACAACAAAAAAATATAGATTTTTTAACTTAACATTTAATCTTATTTATCATTTAACATAGCGGTAAATTAAAATAAAGTTACTTAACTAATTCATTCATTCAAAACATGATTGAAAAATTGATTATGGTTTTTTAATCGCATAGCATTTGGGTCAGCTCGGTAATCGGAACATAATATTTTGCTCATCTATCGTTGGAAAGATATTACATTAGCAATTTTAAATTTTTTTGCATCTCACAATTTGGCCTTCAGGGGTCGTTAAGAGAAGTTAACATCTGACTCAAATTCGAGTGAGACAAGCGACAACTTTTTAAATTTAGTAAAGTTAATAGCCCGATTTGATCCCGTGCTGAGATTTCACCTAAAACAAGCAAAAGATAAGACGCTTAATGACCACTATATCGGAAAAAAATATTCCAAACGAGCTCATACAATACATAATGGCAAATCACGTGAAGACTCAAATTGTTGAAAAAATAATAAATATTACTCGATTATTATTGAATGTACTCGCGACGTTTCTCGTGTTGAGCAAGTTTCAATTATTATAAGATTTGTAATACAAATACAGCTACAATTGAAGAAAATTTTACTGGTTTCTTTGCCGTCAAAAAAACTACAGCTGAGAGTTTGACTAGTTAAATAATCACAGAATTAGAACAATTAGTGTATATCATTGCAAAACAGCAGAAGCCAAGAATATAATAACGGTGCCAATATGCGTGGTGAAAAAAGTGGTGTCCAAAAACGTATTCTTGAAATAAAATTAATCCACTTACTTATTTTTTACGTTGGAGTCTTAGCTGGAATCTCATCCTAGAAGATGTAGCATCGTCGTGTCCAAGCAAAAATTTGTTTTTGGTTTGCTAGAAATGTTGTATAGAATCCAACTTGGCCGAAACAACTTCGAGAAGCAAGCTGATACGAGGATTCAGTTGGGCTGGGCGGCATTTGGTAGGCTGCGTCGAGTTTTCGATTCGAAGATTCCGCAATGACAACAAGACAAAAGTCTTCGAGCAGTGCGTCCTACCTGTGTTGACATATGGCGCCGAGACGTGGACACTGACGACAGGATTAGTACACAAATTTAAAGTCACTCAACGTGATATGGAACGGGCTATGCATGAAGTCTCTCTCAAGGCTAAAATCAGAAATGAGATTATTCGCGAGAGAACCCAAGTAACTGACATAGCTCGTAGAATTAGCAAGTTGAAATGGCAGTGGGCTGATCACGTATGTCGCAGGACCGATGGCCGCTGGAGCAGACGTGTCCTGGAATAGAGACCGCGAATCGGCAAACGCAGTGTAGGGCGCTCTCCGGCCCGTTGGACCGACGAATTACGCAAGGTCGCCGGCGGAGGCTAGATGAGGATTGCAGACGGGATGTTTGGCTCTAGCTTGGAGAGGCCTATGTCCAGCAGTGGACTGCGATAGGCTGATGCGATGCGATGCGAGAAAAGTAGTACACTCTGTTTGCCGGCTCAAGTCACAGGTGGGCTCTTTTAAATGCACATGTAAAACCGTTATTGCTAAAACCATTTTCTGAAACTAGATGGGAGTGCAGAGTAGCATCAATGAAGACCGTTAAATACCAAATAAGCGATATATGTAATGCTTTAAAATTTATTTTAGGATTTAGAAGAAAATACAACAGATGTTGTTGGTCACCACCAACACCTAGACACATTAACAAATTGCCCCAAGAATTATCAAGAAAGTGGTTTCCAGTCATCCCTTGTAACAGCGAGAGAAATAGCCGATGAAAATGATATTGAAAGACAATTCAAAGAAGTCAGAAGACGACGTAAAAAAAGGCATTTTGATTATGAAGGGGTCATCCCCTGACATCTCATCTTTGTTAATTTTGTAAATGTTTCAATGTAAAATACTTTAAACTCAAATTTTATTTATTTATATAACTTTAGCATTTCTCATCAAACATGACAAATACCTAAACCAAACAACCAGATCAAATTTTACATCATATACTTTTCACAAAGGACAAAAGGCCTCGCAAAGACCTGCCGCCCGGAGCCTCGCAATGGGTAAAGCCGCCGCTGCATATATTTTCATATACATTTTCTAGAAAGGTCTAAGCATTCTATCTTTTTGTTTGTAAACCACTGCTAAGGCGCTAAATTACCTCTATGTAAAAAAAAACTAAAATTTAATATAGTCGTACCATATCCATATAGAGTAGTATTTAGTCTTTATTAAAATAAAATCGATTCCTAATATCGAAAGTTATTGTAATTTCAATGACGACGAGTTTTCGAGTTACTACGAGTGAAGAGTAGGTAGGTAAGATAATGCATTAAAATGTTAGGTATACCAAAAAAAATAATAAGTAAATAAAAAATAAATGTAAAATACACCGAATGAGTAAAAAGAATAAACTGGAAATTAGACCATTAGACCGTTTCACGTAGTAGGACCTTAAATAACTAACATGACAAAATAATAAAGTAAAACTTATGCATATCGCCGACGAAGAGTCAATAAATAATAACTGCAAAAATGCAACTTTTCAGGAGACGAAAAAAACGTTTTAAGTCCGTTAAAAATGTTTTTTTACTATATTTTATTTTTTAAATGTTTTATGTAAACTGATTGCAATATTACGAAAGTCAAAACTTTTTAAAAATATTACGGGTTTTTAAATAAATTGCAGATATAAGGTATTGTTTCTTTGGTTGGAATATAATATTGCAATTTGAAGATATTAGGTATTGCTAGTGGATTTAGAAGAAAAATTGTTTCTAAATTTACATAAAAACATTAAAATACCGCGAAGATTATAAAATATTTTAATGACAGTTTTAAAATATTTTGATATTTTTTAAAAATGATGATAGGCAGCACTTATGTGACAAAAGAGAGCTATAACTAGAAAAATATGTTGTAGATAGATAAGATTTTATAATTATAATAAAGATGATTCAGATCCGTCACATTTTATAGGTAAATAGCAGACTCAGTGCGCCTATAATTACTATTCTTTTTCGTCTTTTACAACTAACTAGTACGGCAAGGTACCAGTTACTTGTACTAGAAACTTGTAAATTTTGCGCTGATCCCAGTTTGTTTCCAAAAATTTGTATGAATTACTTGCCTACTTTCTTCACTAATTTTATTACTACATCATCTTTTCCAATTTAATTTTTTTACAATTGAATATTACATCTCTCTCCCAACTTCCTAGGATTCCTTAACGTATCCTGTTTAAACTTTCCGTTTGCGGTTCTTGAGTATCCCAAAAAATCTTCACCTTTTGCTCCACGTAGATTTCTTTTCCAAATAGTAAGTTCAGCTTTGTGACGCCACTTTCGGCCTTGGTTCATGTAACCAAATTTTATTTCAGATTATGATGAATTATCATGAGCATTGTTTGGAGGTTGGTATTCATACTCACTACTTGCATCTGTATTATCTGTATTATATTATTTGTATCATCAGCCGTAAAATTTAACAAAATTGAAGGACTATCACGATTACTCCGTCAAAATAATTAGTATCTGTCACCATAGGAGCAGACTGAACCTTTCTGAGGCTTTTAATAGTATCTATTACTATCTTCTTTGAGATCAAGTTACATTAATCAAGTTAATGTCATAATTTGAAGAAATTACACAAGATGTAAGTGGGGGCAAACGGACAGTCGGTTCACTTAGTGGTAAGTGTACGCGACATCCATAGACACCCGCAAAATCAGAGTATTAGCAGGAGCGTTGCCGGCCTTTCTAATGGATGTGTGCTCTTTTCTTGAAGGTCTCTAATTCGTATCGGTTTGGATATTTACAAATACGGTATTCCGTAGATGACAGCTGGTTGCATTCCATGGTCGTGCGAGGCAGGAAATGCCGTTAAAATCGAGTTGTTGTAGATTTCCGGACATCGAGGTGATGTTGGTGAAATTTGGAATTTTGACGCGATGTTCGGTGGTGGAATTCTGCTACAGGTATTAATCCGAACAATTCCTTAGAACACTCCCCGTGATAGATGCGGTAGAAGATGCAGAGTAATCCAACATCTCTACGCAGTGCAAAAGAATCAAGCCGATTGGAGTAGAGAACCTTGTCGTCGATGACTCGAGCCGCCTGGCGTTGAACGCAGTCAAATGGAAGGAGCTGATATTGGGACGCCCTAGCCCACAAGTGAGAGCATTATTCCATGTGGGGCCGGATCTGCGCTTTGTACAATTGCAGGCGATAGGAAGGCATGAAATAATGCTTCGCCCTATTGACCACATCAAGTTTCTTAGAGGCCAGTTTAGCCTTTCCCTCCAAATGACCACGATTTTGCACATCGCTAGATATGTCGACGCCAAGTATTCGATTACTAGCTGAGGCGGTTACGAAAGTGCCTTAAAACGGAGAGGAACGACGAAGGGAGATTTTTAGCGGAAAACACGCAAATTTGTGTCTTGTTAGGGTTAAATTGGACTAGGTTAAGTCGCCCTAATTGCGAGACTTTGACTAAAAGAGACTCGATTTCAGACACAAGTTTGTTCCGACACTCATCGACTTGTGCTGCCTGATGGTGATTTGACTTTAGTATAGTAAGCGACACTTCGAAATCGAGATCATGGTGGCTAAGTTTAAGAGTATTAGATGTAGAAGCTGTAGGATCTAAATCACTTAGACACTTGACAGGTCATCTTCGTGGTCAAAGTAACTAGGACTAGGCTCATTATAGGTAGTCTTATTGTGTATCTGACTATCCAAACTCGGCAAGCGGCAGTCTCACCGACCAGAACTATCGTGCTCGGCTGAGAGCTACAACAACAAATAGAAAGTAGCATCAGGCCTTTCAATTTCTAGAATATGTAGTAAAGAATTAATGAAACGCTGTGTGATCACTCTGAGGGTGATTGGTTTTAGAATAAAGGTAAGCAGTAAAATAGGGAACGAAATTTCGAAATAAAACCCTATCTGTCTGGCCAATATTGAAATAAAAGGAGAACTTACAAGCTGATTATTGTTTCCAAAAATGTATTTATATTCATTTTCTGTGGGGTGTCTCGAATTGGTCACATTATTGATACTGAGATTTTCCAAAATCTTTTTTCCCCACAAGCCTTGATACATACGGTTACTTCGTGACCATCGCAACTCGCAACCTGTCAGTACGCTATGTACAACGATCTCAAGTGAATGCGATCGAGCGTAGATAGTATCTATTGCCATTATAAATGATGTACGAACACTTAGTATATATTGCAACAACTGTTTATCTTGCCAAATTAATGAGAAACGAACCCAAGATCTTTGTCATCATGTGTATTACTCTACTTTACAATGAATAATTCAATAAAACAAAAATGGCCAAAATGTTAGTTAGTATATATTGACTCTTCATCGGCGATATGCTGCTATAAGTAAACATAATATTTATTTGCAAGAATGGTGGAATTCTCATTTAACTATATTAGCATCCAAAAACTTAATCAGGGCTAGATTTAGGGAAGGGCAACCGGAGCAACTGCCCCGGGCCGTTCACAAAAGAGGGGCCCCCACAATAAAAACTTCGGTTTTTGTTTTTTAGGAATATGGAGAGGCAATGACCTTTTTTTTAAATTAGAAATATGGAGAGGCAATGACCTTTTTTTTAGGGATACACATGGCGTGACGGAGGAAACAACATCGGTCCGAGGTTGCGCCGATCTTTTTTTTTTAGGAATTTGTCTAGCCGGCAAGGGTTAATAACAGTGTGAGATCGCGACGACATTTTTTTTTGTGTGCACTTACTACGCAAGACAGTTACAGGAAAGTTATCGGTATTGTCATCCAATAATTTGGGGCCATGGGGCCTCCACTCCTTTGTTGGCCCAAGGCCTCCACATGTCTAAATCCGGCCCTGAACTTAATGATAAATCCTTATAACATAAACGTTACATTAGTACATTATTTAATTAATTTCATTTAAATATTCGTTTACGTCATAACAATTGTTACAATCATTTTTCTAAAAGTCGATAATTTATATTTCCGTTGATAACTTGATAAAGTTTCCATTTGTCATGTAGCAAGTGTAATTTTTTATTGATAATTATCTTACAGTTAGAATTATTAAAACTTAATAGCATATACTCGTATTTTAGACTAGTTTATTACAGAATTTAGCTAATAACTACGATATCTTTTGAAAATTATGCATTTTTAGTTTATATATAGGGGAAAGGAAGGCAAAACGGACCCTGTGGGCAAAACGGTCTACCTTGATAATTTTGCTACGTGTAACGCTATCTATGAATTTATTACGTCAAATTGTTGGCCACCATGTTACCGCTTTCGGTCAGTCTGCTCAATTCCACCGACCGCACGTGCACTGATTTAGAATGATAAGTTATTTTTTTTAGATATTGATGTAAAACTTCCATTTTTCAAATAGCCTGCAGTTTGGTTTCGTTTGTGATAGTGTGTTCTGATGATAACTGTATGTAAACTGACATATGATGAAACTTATAACCAAGTAGGCCGACTATATCTCAATTTATAACCTCAAAATTTTTAATTTTTGTTGTTTATAGCAAAAAGGCAAAACGGAACCCAGGTAAAACGGACCGAGGTACCGCTTTTCAAGGGTGTCGTCACCGTCTGTTTTAAATGCTAACCAAATTGATAAACAAACTGCCATGACTTCCACATCAATAAAGAACGCTGTTAACCAACAGTTTCACAGTCATTATTTTTGAATCAGTGAAACCAAATATTTCACATTCACCACAATTATGATTGCCAATGAACCTTGCAGTGTGTTCCATTTTGGACCTAAAAATATAACGCCTATCCCAAAAACAAAAAAGACTACAAAAGCTAACGTCAAGGAATGAAAAACAGCAATGATTACATCATCACCTTATCGCTTTGAATTGGAAACTTCTCAAAATAATCAGACTGAAAAGATTTTAAAAAGTACTTTGTTTCGAGAAAGACACAAAATTTTCAAAATAAAAAAAAATAAAATCAAGAAAGAAGAAAGTAAAAATATATTAAAAATTAAAAAAAAGGCAAGCAAGAAATCTGACATAAGAAAATAAAAAACTAAGGAAAATGATAGTGCATATGACACGATGACGCTGAGTGTCTGTACTGTAATTATTTGTACTCAGAATCAAACGGAGGTCGGGTGCAATGTCCAAAATGCCGTAAAGATAGGATGATGAGATAGTATTTTTATGTAAAAATGTGTTGACTAATTAATTTTATGTAAGTCCGTTTTGCCTTCCAGTGTGGACCATTTTACCTCACCCATGAAGGTAAAACAGACATATTGAAACTATTAGAAAACATCAAATATCTTCATTGTCCGTGATTTTATCAAAATCTTATTCGTACGTAATATAGAGTAAACAATGTCGATTACTTTTAGTTTGAAGAAGTTTAAAAAAAATGAATAGATTATTTTCTATACATGTTTTCTGTTAAGTGGTCCGTTTTGCCTTCCTTTCCCCTATGTATAAATATAAGGTTTAAATGGGTTAGGTATATAATTAAAGCGTGTGAAATAACGCAGGTAGTACCTACCTACATTAAAATAACGATATAAATAATGATTCGATAAGTAGACATTTACTGTATCAGCCTATAAACAACCCACTTAATCCACTACGCTGCTCCACTGCGGGTTGGCAGATAATTTCCTTATGGGTAACGATCGTTATCAGGTGTCTATGATAATAACCGGGACCGAAAGGCTTTACATACTCTCCGAGGCACGGTGGGGAGACCCACAAGGACATACACCCAGACCGGAAACAAATATTTGTACAAATACAAATATCTGTCCCGAGATACAAATGTCAACTTTAAAAGCATTTGCGGATAATAATATTAATTATTGTGCAGTTTGCATCGTGTAATGACAGGAGTGGGTATCGACTTTTGCGCCACCCCAGCTGTAGCGATTGCCTGCCCAATATTTCGCTAGTGATGTTAATAATTCAGGTACTATATCGACATATACGCTGAAATCCTTTATCTTGATTAACGTAATAGATCAAAAGTTCACGGACCCCAGACCTTCGTTATTTTATAAAAGTTGAAAGTTTCTCAGCGCATGCTCCCAACACGGGTATTAATGATGGACAATCATGAAGTTTCTGTTATCATGGCTTTGGCAGGTAAACGGTACTAATTTAAAGGTGTGTCAAATATCAACCTAATTTCATCAAATAATAAAATGTGTTTTTTATATATCCTTCAGAAAGTTATTAAAAATCACGTCATTCATTACTAGACACTTAACATCGTGGCAACCCCTTGCCAGACATTCTTAAACTTCATTATATTGTAATTATACTTATATTACAGTATAAAAGCTGATTTTTGTTGAGATAAAGATGTTTCCTCATCAGCCAGACAGTTTTGAAAGTTCCAACCACTTGCCAAATAAGCATATAGGGTAGTTCTAGGTGAGAGTGCGAGCCTCGCAGGCGCCGGCACCGGCCCGCAGCTCCAGCAAGAAAAAGCAGCCGCGGACAGCGCCGGCTCCGACCACTGTCGCGGATCCAGCGTTTGCCACGGAGGCAACAAGAGCATTGGAAGGCGAATGGGTTATCGTCGAAAGGCGGAAACCCAAAAAAAAACGAAGGCTCCTGCGCCCGACGCTGTTGCGGCTGTAAGCAAGACAACACAGCCGTAGAAAAAGAAGAGATCCCAAAAGCCCAGGATCAATACCCCCAGCTCGTCCGCTCTGTGCAGGGGGCGCGTGGTGCACGGGCCGCCTGGGTCGAACCTGGCTCCCTGTAGTTCTTGCGGGGCTGTCTGGGTGCGATCCGACGGCGGGGGTTAGGTCGCTCAATGCTGGCACTCGTCTGCTCTGCAGAGGAGAGCTGGCGGAGAGTGGGTGGTACGTCTCGGGTAGGAATGCTTTTGGTGAGAACCCAACGTTGGACGGGATCCTAGGCGGGTGAGAGAGGAAGCTGCCGACGTGGCCTCCATCCGCGGGCGACGAATGGGGGTGCGTAGGAGGCGCTACTTAATGCGCCTCCAGTAACGCCCCTGTGCCCGTGTCGGGCCGGGATGGGAACCCGGTCCTGCTAGACACGGCGTCGTTGGGACTGTTCAGAGGTGAGCCGGACAGTCTCCATGGAGGAGAAGTCTGGCTTTTCGCCGAGGCCAGACTGTCGCTGGAGGGATCCTGTTGCCTGCAGATCCGGGACCCTCTAATTAAAGCGGCTGAAGGCTCCCGCAGAGGTTTAGTACGATATTGCACTCCCAAAGTGCCGAGTCCGACATAAGTCTAGGACTGCCACCCGGGCGTCCTGGATGTCATCCGTAAATGGATTCCCCTGCGACAAAAACAAAAGAGTCCGAGGTGTCCATCCCTCCTATTTCCGAGGGGGAGATGGGCATGGCCCTGAATCGTCTCAGGGGCAGGAGGACGGCATCAGGGCCGGGTGGTGCTCCATGGCGATGCTCAGTAAACAGCTAAGAGGGCGGCTTCGAGTCCTGTTCGATAAGTGCCTCAGCACCGGACAGTTCCCGAAGCCGTAGAAGACGGGCCGGTTGTGTCAAGGAGGGTTGACCATCTGAATCCCCCTCTGCGTACAGGCCAATCGTGCTGCTAGACGAGACGGCCAAGATGCTTGAGAAGATTCTCGCTGCCCGCCTCGTCCAGCACCTCGAAGAGTCGGGGCCGGACCTCTCAGAGGCGCAGTTCGGGTTCAGGGTGGGCCGTTCCACACTGGACGCCCTGAACGCCCTGAGGTCTGTCTCCTCGGAGGCGGTCTCTCTCAGTGGAGACGTTCTCCTGGCCATCTCGCTAGACGTGGCGAACGCCTTCAACAGCATTCCTGTTGAGACGATTGTGGAGGCACTGAAGTTTCATGAAATGCCCCACTATCTCCACTCTGACTATGCAGATACATGTTTTCTGGATCTCAAAGAGGAGCAACTAAATAAGCTTGAGCGCCTTCAGAATCTTTGTATAAGGTTTATATTTGGTTTGCGCAAATATGACCATGTCTCCGACTTTCGCAAAAAACTCAAGTGGCTCCCAATTCGCCTTCGCAGGAATACGCATGTGCTTTCACTTCTCTAATACATACTTTTTAATCCTGATGCTCCTAAATACCTTAAAGAACGATTCACCTTTCTTTGTAATTCCCACGAACGTTCCCTACGGCCAGATTTAAATTTACTTTTAAAAACACCTTCCCACTCAACTTCCTTCTACTCTAATTCCTTCACCGTCAAAGCTGTCCGCCTGTGGAACTCTCTTCCGATTCCAATAAGACAAGCTCAATCGGTTACTTGTTTTAAGAGCTGTCTTAAGCAGCACTATTTGTCACTAAATACACCATGAATTTCTTAGTCATTATGTTATATTATTTTATAATTATTATATGTTATATTATTTGTATATATATATATATATATATATATTATTTTGTCTAATTTCTCTTATCTTTGTGCACTTCCTAACCGCTGCTACTATATCGTGTCCTATGCCCAAAGGTTGTCTGGAAGAAATTGCTCTTTTAGCGATAAGACCGCCTTTGTACATCTTTTATTGCATAAATACTGTATTTGTTTATATTATGGTGTACAATAAAGAATATTATTATTATTATCTCCAGAGGCTGTTGGAGGCGTACCTCCGAGAGAGAGGTCCTCTGGGAGGGGGGCGATGGTCGACTCTATCGACGACGTTGCGTCGGCTGCGGCGTTCCACAGGGCTCCGTCCTGAGACCGACCCTGTGTAATTTGAATAGGTGGTGTGTGTTTGAAATTTGATTTTTTTATGATATTGGTGAAGTTATTAAATTTGAAAAATTAAAGAGAGCAGACGTATATTTTTATTAGGTAGTAATAAATTATTTTTAAATTAATTGTTTACATACACAACCAATTTTGATAGAGGCTTAATAATTACGTTTAAATCTATACATAATACAATATAATAATAAAATAGACACATGTGTACATACAAAATACATATTATTATAAATAATAATTGTAATAAAAAAAAATTTAGTTACAATTTAGTATTTTGTGAAGATATCAGCTGAGTTTGAAATTCGAAAGTACCTACTTAATATCACAGAAAAATATCAAAAATTTAGAATTGTCTAAGAGTACCAAACGGTAACTTCATAACTTGTTGACCTTTTAAATATTTCACCAAAATATTAATTTTAAATTTTTATGAAAATAAATATCTAAATTAAACCAGCAAAAAATGGAATTTAAGTGTAATTTTAATTTAGTTAATATATGTAAAATAATAATATAAACAAATATAATTTGTAAAAGGACAATCCTTTCCAAAGCAGAGCTTCAATGAAGAATGCCAATATATTTTTCATTACATACGTATTGTTTGAGAACTAGCGTTATATAAAATTTTACATTACATTCCTAATTATTGTAAGGAAATATATTTTCGTTTTACTTAAATTAAAAAAGTAAAGCACAAATTGACCATCTTTAATTTTCTCTAACAACGATTTAATCAACATTAACTTAACAAAAATATTTTTAGATATAATCCCATCTGGCCCTTTTAAATTATTTATTTTTATACTTATAGTATTTTACTTTTTATAACGATTAAACTTATAAAATAATAGACAAAAATAACAATAAAATTTTGTAAAATTGTCAATAAATAATTGTTCCGGTGTTACATACTTAAAGTAATATTTTTTTATTATCAATTATTTGACAAGTGAGAAACGTTAAGTATTTTTCGTTTGGTTACAAA
The DNA here is from genome assembly GCA_036937285.1 of Euphydryas editha. Lineage (NCBI taxonomy): Eukaryota > Metazoa > Arthropoda > Insecta > Lepidoptera > Nymphalidae > Euphydryas > Euphydryas editha. Next base: position 6,150,024 of record JAUPFZ010000008.1, read on the forward strand.
TATTAATCAATGTTAGTTAAAAATCAAGTACTAATTATAAAATTACTGAAAACAATCAACTAAGATAATTTGTCTCATGTCTCAAAACAATGTTACCAACATTATTTACGTTTTTTTTTTATTTTATATAGTTGATTTTTTTTTACATGGAATGTTCTCCAATAATCTAAATGTAGGAACTACGAACGTGATTATAATTATAATCATTGATAATACTTTTATTGGCAGTTGGAATAGATATGTATAGTGATATTAGATTTAATTAAAGCACTACATAAATATACTACTAAGCTATACTATTTCTTTGATAAAAATGTGCAATTTGTTAATTTTTAAGAATATAACTAAATTTATAATTTATCATATAATAAAAATAAATTTGATGTCGTAATTTAAAATAACGAACTCACTAATATATATGATATAAATATCTAAATACATATATAGTGAGTATGGTTAAAATAATAATTTTAACATTTAAGCAACCAAGTCATTAGATTTTTAATGTTAAAAATGGCATTTTTCAGTCTAAAGTTCTATTAATATTAGCATAAAGCTATCACATTTATTTGCTCTAATGTTTTTATTATTCATAATTTGTTCACTTTCTACCACATGCTGAATCGTGTGATTCCTATGCGAAATTTTCGCACAAATTCCGAAATTTCAAACAATATTTGACTTTTTCAGAATTTCCCAGCATTTTTCTGAGTTTTTTATATTTATAAAAAGAATTTCAGTCTTTTCAGAGAAGTCTCAAAGAGACTCTGAAAGTCTTATCATAAATAAATAAAATCTGAAAAATGCTAAAAAATTCTAAAAAAGTCAAATAGTGTGTGAAATTTTACACGGGTTGATCTTAAAATTATGATGTTTTATGGCCATCCGAAATTTATACCGGATAGCTCGTAAAACTTTTCGTTATACGGTCTATAAAATTCTCTCAATCTCTCTATAACAACTGGATCGATGTATGGATGATTCCTTCCCTTGTTTTTACCGAGACAATGTGGTGTTGAACGACTTTCCGATTTTAGGAGACACGGAAAACCTTTTGTTGAATTGAAATAAAAATGTTTGTCAGTTATCACTAGCTTCAATCCCAAGAAATCCTGAAAAAAAGAGTCATATACCTAAATTTAATTACAATTAAAAAGTGTTATTTAAATGTTAAATTACTGTTGATTAGGTTCTTAGATCAATCAATCATTATGTTTAGAAAAACAATAATATATTTTTATGTCATTAAAATCTTATAGGTACAGTTTTATCTCAAATTCACGTTTTGATATTTAGAAAAGATTTTTCAGTGACTTCAAAACTATTTAAAAAGAATAGTACTGAAAATAAATCTTAATTAAGTAAAAGGACTGTAATTTAATAACTTCTTTATCTAAAATATAGTTTACTAGCATACGCCCGCGGCTTCGCCCGCGTGTGTGTATAGATAATTTTTTTTAAAATAAAAAAGTATCTTATGTTACTTCTAATACCTACAAGAATATGTGTACAAAGTTTCATGATGATCGGTTAAGTAGTTTTAAAGTTAGTTTTTGTTAGTAGCGTGAAAGCGTAACAAACAAACTTACATTTTACATTTACAATATAGGATTAGGGATGGTTACCTGTACTCTTGCCATTTCAGCTGCGGGATCGACCACCAATCTTTCGCCACTAATAAACAGGATCCTAGATCTTGGGAACCTCCTCAACCAGCGTTTTAAAGGCCTAGCGTAAATACCCAACCTGACTGGAGGCCAAGAAGAATCCACCACAGACCAGGGTCCACCCCACGTTACTGTACTATTCACCAATGCTAGATCCTCAAAACGTGGAAGACTTGGTCTCTTGCTTTGAAAAAATATATATCAATATTAAATTTTTCCAACCAGGATTTTTACTAAATATGAAATCATTATACATGTGATATCCCAGTAAACACATTTACATGACTTAGTATTTCATACCTCCTGACGTAAATCTTTTACGTAAAATATATGATGTCAATATGAGGTCATAGTGATGAAAGTCATCAAACATAGTCACTATTATGTCATACTTACGTAAGTAAGTACGTAAGTTTATATATTATATATATTTATATATGACGTCATTTTAAAGTCATGTGTTCACTGGGATATTACAATTTAAGGCCTTTCAATTAAATTCAATACTACTTTATTATTTACCTAACAGTTTATTTATGAAACAGTGCAATAAAATGCTAATAATTAACTTGGATATCGATACAGAGGATTTTAAAAATGACATTATTCATATTGATTTTAGCTAGTTTTGAGTAATATTTCTTACCTGGCAGATTGCGTGTAATCACTTATAGATCTTGTTACCGGATCGCGAACCACGGCTAATAGTTTAACTGAAGGATTCATGGAATATACTCGTCTTGGAGCAGACCTGGTTACCCAGTACGAAGGGGTCTTTTCCATTGTTATCTGTCCTTCGAGAGTCGGTGGCATTTTCTCTCTAGAATTAATTTTTATTAGACTATTTTAAAAAATGACTAAATCGTTAATTCTATAAAATTTTATCTTTTGTAAATATAGTATGCAAAATTAATAGAAATCTCCGTGCACCTGTACCATTCGAAGCCTTTATGGTAATACTTGTCAAAGAAATGAACTTCGGATCCAGCAGCCCTCACATCTGGGTGTAATCTAAAACATGAATTGTAATACTTGATTGGCATAAATATAAAAATATTTTAACATTTCAACGTATTGTATTTATAGATATTATTACGTAAATTTATATTTTTATATATTGTGAATATTTTTAATATGAGTTACTATTGATGTGTCCCAATTAGACCAGTGCCGATAGGTTTTGAAACGAAAAAATAATAATAGTAGAATGAAACCGATTGTAAAAGGAAGAGAATATAACAAAAATGTAGGGAAAAATAAATTAATTATATTCTCTTCCTTTTACAATCGGTTTCATTCTACTATTATTTTTTTTCACTTTTTACCATTTTTAAAGACTTCGGCACTAGTCTAAATGTATAACATAGACTTTGATTTAAAATTTTTATCTTTTAACTATTATGAACCAAATAACATCAATACAGCAAAAATTCATTGTAATTTTCTTTTTTTTTCCCTCTTTTTTTTCAACTTAATACTTAAATACCTCAAAAACTCTAAAAGTGCTCGCGTTCCACATTTCTTAACCCCTATAATCAAGGCATCCGGCAGTCTCTTCGTGAGCACCTGGTTTGGTTTCCCGAGTCTCATGTAATCGTTGCCATCGAAGCTGTAACCTAACAATGCGGCGAAACGTCTCGTCACGCTTTGGTATTTTGAAACGTGACTTCTGAGTGAAAAGTACTTGAAAGAAAACTGAAAATTGGAAATTTCCTTTTACACTTATTAATTTACTTTAGTTTTACTAAGTATATAAAATTGAAGTAATACAAAATTTAACAATTGTTGACTTTTACCGGCTTTTACTATTATAAACATATTTATGAACTGTTATGGAAAATTTTACTGTTTCTTTCATGTAAAAAGTATATTTTAGCTATTTTCAATTGAAAACAATATAGGTACATATCACGTCTAAAATTACTTACCTTTCTTTCGTCAACTAAACAGGTATTCAAAACATAAAATAAATATAATAGAAATAACAATATGAAATATATAAATATAATTCGTTTCGAAAGAGCCGGAATCCATTTCATTGCTATTTTTCGAATTCATTTGGGTAATAAAATCACTTTCTTTTTTTATATATTTTTGTTAGGTAAGAATTATTAACCATGTTAAACAATAATTTTTAATCATAAAGTGTAAATAACAAAATTTTTCTAAATGAATTCATTATTTAAATTTGTTTTTCAATTAACATTATAATTATTTAAATAAACAGAGAGGAGCACAAGCACGCGGTTATCTCAATAAAAATATACCGCACACCTGATCTGCATAAGTAAACGCACTGCGCAATCGCGCTTAGGCAAGGAGGAGAATGGGAGTCGAGAGGTAAAACGAATATGTACCTATTGAAATTATAAGCATTGAGAGACCTTCAGCTTCGCGCCAAATATAAATCAGCATTTGCGCGCGCATTCTCCTGTCATTTTCCGGAAATTATTATATTGTGATGACACTCGTCCTGTACATTCGGATACATATACAAGGTTCTATGAAATTATGAATATCTTTACTGAGAAGTAGATATAAATAACTATATTAAACAATCTGTGTGTTTATTATAATAATGTACATATACCTAGAATTTAGTCTAATGATGTAATATAAAAGATTTAAGTTTATTTTTATTACAATTATAATTTCAAATCGACCTTACTGCTTATTCACCTAATAATATCAGAGTATCCGATTTTAGTACCAACATTACGACTGTAACCAAATACACCCCGAAAGACAGCTGACAACTACATAAAAAGAAATTTAGCTGTGTTGAACTTTGAGGCCGTGAAATAAAAATTAAAATGACAGTCCAGCAACTTAGCTCGAATATTTCTGACGACTCGGATGATATGGTTAGTTTACCATCAGAAGAAGAAATTTACAGGAGAAAATATCAGTTGTTATTGGAACGATGTGAAGTGTTGCAACAGGATAATGAAAGAATTGTAAATAGGTTTGTTTTTATTTAGTAACTCCGTTTATGTATTGGTTGTATTCGGCCGAAATATATTTTAAAGTCATTTCAGAATACACGAAGTGAAAAAAATAACAAAGCGGTACAAAAAAGATATAAAGTTATTGATAGAACGACTGGATAAACATGGAGACCCATTTCGAACAGCATCTGTTGAAGTAGAAACAAAACCTGAGGTTACGGTTCGTGCTCCGCGTGCTGGAGCTAAAACACAGACTGTGGCAAAACAAGTGGATAAACAAAATACTACTGGAGCTAAAAAACCTGCACCCAAACGAAAAAGCAAAGCAGATAAAGTAAGAGCAAACAAAAGCTTTCTATAAACTCTCATCAGTAAAGCAGTAACTAAAAAATTAAATCCTTAATAGGAAATGAAACCCAGTTGTTGGTCCCCAGCATAAGTTACAGTTTGATTTAGTAACTACTTATTGGAGCTAAAGTTTTAACGCCTTGCTAATTCTATCTTATTAAAAACTGAAGACAAACTAGATATTGAAATTGGTCATAAATATTATAATAATTAATATATCTTTTTAATCTCTTACTCTATTTTTAGCCTGAAAGAGATCCAAACGCTCCAAAGAAGCCTTGCAATGCATTTTTTCAATTTTGCCAAGAACAAAGGCCAGTAGTTGTGGCTGAAACTACAACTGAAATGGGATCTGAACCATCAAAACAAGAAGTCACTCGACAACTTGCATCACGGTGGAGAGCTTTGACAAATGAAGAAAAAAGGGTAATAATAAATCTCTAATCACTGCTAAAGAATACATTTTATTTAAAATTGTTTAGTTTGTTGATAATATAAAAATTGCATTCTACATGTTTCCGTTATAAGACTTTTTATTTAATAAATTTTAATGCATTTTTCACTTAACAAGCTTTTAAAATATGTATAGTAAATACTTATTATTTAATTTTAGGTCTATGTTGCAATGTTTGAAAGATCAAAGGAAAAATATGCAGAGGAAATGTCAGCATACATTAAAAAAGAACAATGACAGTTGCAGTCTTTAAACAATAGCAGTTAATTCCTTTGTGATCATTAGCTTTAATATTAAGTTATAAATATAGATTTTTATATATTAAAAGATTTTTTTTACAAAACAACTATATAATTAACAACAATGGTCAACATAAGTTAGCATGTTTTAAACTTGTTTTAGCCTCTAAAATTATCTTTCTCTAATCGAATGGCTCTCATGGTTTCAATTACATCATTCTTTTTTGCATGTTTCATGACTGATGGCTCCATAACTCTCATAAATGGATTATATAGTTTTTCTTCAGATATTGTTGAAGGCACCTGTAATATAAACATGAGTGACACATAAATAATATTATTAAACAACATAATTATATAATTATCGTTTTTTAGATCGATATTAAGTGAATTAAAAATGCTGACTACGTACCGTTGGCTTGTTTTTTTCTCTCATGCTCTGCGTCCAAGATATTTTCTTTTTGATCTCCTCATTATCTGGTTCAACATGAGCTGCAAATTTCAAATTTTGAAGGCTGTATTCATGGCCACAGAAAACTTTAGTGCTATCTGGAAGCTGTCCAAGAATTTCAATCAGTGCTTTGTGCATTTGTTCAGCGGTACCTTCGAAAAATCTTCCACATCCACCCAAAAATAATGTGTCACCTGTAAAAATAAATTTTGATTTAATTAAGATAAAAGAATATAAACAAGAGAGACAAGTCCATAACAATACAGATTGACTTTTTAAACCATATTTAACAAAACAAAGAAAAAAAAAAAACTTTTATATCTTTTATTCATTAATTGCATAATTAAAAAAAATATTATTGTTGTCATAATCATTTTTCTAACCAGTAAACACAGCAGAGTTATTATCGTCATCAGGTGCAGTGACGTAATAGCAAATATGTCCAGAAGTGTGACAAGGTGTAAACAGACATTGAATATTTAATTTGCCAACATTAAGCTTTGTATTGTGTTCGGCTTTCTTTGTCAGGGTTGTGATACGATCATCTCCCCCATACACTTCTAATCCTGGATGTTGTTCTACCAAATCTTCATTACCTCCTGCATGATCCCTATAGAAATGAGTTAATTTAAATAATATGAATTTCACTTTCTTTAAAATTTACAAAACAATACTTTCACATACAATTTCTAGATAAAAAATAGCATTGATATTTAAAAGGCTAGGAAACTAGTCTGGATTTATTTGACATTTAAAAAAATAATGGAATTTAAAGAAAGGAATTTTTTAGGTAAAAGTGTAGTTTACTAATTGTAGTTTTTATTCAATTATAAAAGAATAATTACTATAAAGTTATAAAAGACATTGTTTAGTGTACTATTTATCACATGTATTTTGCATTATTAAACAAGAATACATCTTTACATGATAAAAATGTTCTGCGTTAATATAAATTATAAGATAAGAGATGATAACTATAATTATTTGTATACATTTTAATCAAGTAAAAAATATACATAATCTTACTTTATTTACGTGAAAATGATTAGGTAACAAATGTGACTTATTTGTAAAAAATACATTTGCATATACTTATATATAATATTGCATATACTAACTAATTAGTAACTGTTCTTAGTAAATAAAAAATATATATTGTCACATTATTATCAGACTTACAGACAGATAAGTGTGCTCCGGCAATGTTATGTTTGTACATATTGAAAATAATTTAATATAACAGATGTAAGTTTTGTGCCAAAACAATTTTACAGTCTGCAATAGATATATTACTAACTAATAATATTTACAATAATAGTGACATACAAAACTTGTTTTTTAACAATTGTGTAATAAACTAAATTTATTTACCAGTGATGATGTGTTGTTAGAATGGTTGTTAACTTGACTCCATGCTCATCAACAGCTTTTAAAACAGTCTTGGGTTCGACTGGATCTACAATTGCGGCTTCTTTGGTTGCTTTATCTACAATCAAGTACATGTAGTTGTCTTGCAAAGCCGGCAGAATTTTTACGTCCATTGCCTTGAATTCCTGACTACTTTGTTCACTATGCATACCGCGTTGATTCCACACTAAAGCTGTTGAAAAAAAAATCTATTTAAATCTTAATGTGTAATAAACCAAAAAAACTAGTGCAGTATAATACTATTAACTAAATTTAGCGATTAAAAATTTACAATATATCGATACCAGAAGTATCAATTAACGTAAGGGACATTTTGGCGAAAATGAGTTATATATATCATTGGATTCAGAAATTCCCGCTCTATCGAATGGTATTATTAAAAATTTTCTATCGTTAAAAAAAATTCGAAAAACAAAAAATTCTTAAAACGATTTATGACAAAAAAATTGATTTAACGGTCATTAAAAAAAATTATTCGCAGAAAAATAAAGTAAGTCATCGTATTAAATAGTTTACATCCTTAGCTTAAATCTTACATCAGTCTATTTAAATAACATGTCCCTTACTTTAATTCATGATTAGAATTTTTTTAAGAAAAATTCTTTTACATTAATATCTCACAAAACTATCTTTAATATTATATGCTCCTTACTGTAATATGCCTATTAAATAAATACTTAAAGTAATACTTTCAATGTTCAAATATTTCTTGGAATAATCTCAAAATCTAAAAGATAACAAATCAATTACCTTCTAGCTGGATATACATATATGCCAGTAGACAGCATGCATGCTGTTATTGAGAGAGAAGTAAGAAAACTAATTGTTTGGGCACCTTCACAATGCCCAAGTTTTATAGAGAGTGCTAGAAAATGGCCTCAACCATATAATGTGAGTGTCTTAGAACATACAGATATCATTAACTTCCAGAATCTGGCGGATTCTGTATTCACTCAAGCTACTTTAAAAAATAAAGATCTGCATATTATGAAAAATATAAGAGTGTGCACATTTTAAAAAAATGCCTGGACTAAAATTGAAGTGAAATATACAATGTTAGAAACTGGTGATGCTTACGACATAGAACTCTCAGAAGGATTACCTCCAAAGAATTTTAATGCAAGAGGAAAGGGTAAAGGCATTGGAAAAAAAGTACTGTTAGAGGTAAAAAGACAAAAAATATAGAAAACACAAATCAATCTGCAGCTGAAAGTACTAGTAATGAAATAAGTCAAAGCAATACAGACAATTTTCCATCTCTAAAGAGAGGCTGCCAATTTCCATTCCAAAATACAATGACCTAAAAAAATTGTGTGACACCGGTATTTAATTAAAAAATGGGGGGAGTCCCCCGAGATCATGGACGCTGTAAAGGGTCCGAAACGTCGGGAAATAATTTAATTTAATTAAAAATCGTTAAACTGTAAAGTTTTAAAACAAATAAACGCGATAAAATCCGATTTAGACTTTTAATTAAATGAGTAAAATTCGCGTAAATATAAGAAAACAGTATGACACCGGTATAATATCAAAAAGATGTCATGGAGAATATTTGTAATTTCCGAATAAATCGCCAGTTAAAGATACCCTCAATGAAACCGACGAAGATGAAGATGACGTGATTACAGCTAATGATGACGTCTAGGTAAAATGGTAAATAGAAAAAGTTGTTCCAACTATTTCAAAGGTGTAAAAATATGTCATTTATATTTATTCATTCGTCTTTCACACAATTCATGAACCTCTTATTCGATCTTCTTCCCTTATCTACATCCATTCGTCCCTTCTATTCGTCATTTCAACTTTCATTGCCAACATACTAATCATCTTTCACATAATTCATATTCTATTTTATTCATCGATCTTTCGTTTCCAGTTCATTCATTCAATACATATTAAATAAGACTGCTGATTAAGTCTGAGAATTATTTTTATTCAATTGGTGATGTTTCAAATGATGATTATAATTATAAAACCAATTAAACATAATTAATACAAGTCTTGAGTTTGTAGAGTCCATATCCATATAGTCAACTTAACATAATTATTTTAACATTAGTAACTACAAGGTTTGTAAGACGCTTATTTTTAGAACTTCTAAACTTAACACAAAGCTTTAAAGATTGTTTAGTGTATTGAATTTATAATAGTTATTAATAGATTATTAAAATAAATTAATAGATTATTAAAATAAATTAAATATAATAATTGTTTTATGTTTGTATACCTAAATAAATTTCATTAAAATTTGTGATAGCTAAGCTGTAAAACATAAAACTAACGTATAAATTTGCTTTGAATGATTAATGTTGGTTCATAACAACATGAATCATGCAAAGAACTTATTTAAATGGTGTTAAAATACCATCAATTTTAGTACATAATAAATAGTTACATTAAATTGCAACACTGTAGAAGTCCTTTACAATAGCTTTACATATAATTTTTTATTTATCTTGTTTCTTACAGTATGCTCGACGGTTTACACATAATTTTTTAGTATTGTAAGGGACAACTAAGCATATTTTTTTAATGTAAGAGACATGCTAAATTTTAAACCGCTGGATATTCCTAAATCTTTCGTTTATAGCATAAAAGAAGAGGAAATTCTAAGAAACTTTACTCTAGACATAATTAAAATTGGAGCAAACAGTAAAAAGTTATGGACAGATTTAAAAAAATAAAATCGTTTTTTGGCTCTCCTGAAAAACCGTGGTTTGTCCCTTACATTAATTGATACTTCTGGTATCGATATAATGCTTCCGTTCTATTCAATAAATAAATGTAGTGTACTTACCTTGAAAATAAAGTTTTGTTATTCTTTGAGACAGCCCAAATGGCAATGCATGTACTAATCTAGGAAGCATTGAAAGAAATAAAAAAGATAATTAAAAAACACACGCCTTAGAATACCTTAATAGAAGCCAAAATCAAATGTTTTTAATAAGTAAATTGAAGAAAAGGTTCTCATATATTTTCTTTCAAGCGGTTGAGTTCAGTTGAGTTAAGAAGAAAACATGAAAACATACAAAGTACTCTGTGAAGAAAACGAAGGAAACTACCAAGAAACTACTATTTACTATCATATACTCTGCTACTATTATAATACTGAAATACTCTTTGAAGGCAACTATTAATTAGGGGTGTGCGATAATTATCGATAATTCGTAACTACTCGATAATTTTTCATTCGATAATTATCGACAGTTGTCGATAAGTGTCATTCGATTATTGTGATCCGATAATTATCGATAATTTTTCATGCGATAATTATCGATAATTTTGTTTGATCCGATAATTATCTATAATTGTTTTTGGATCCGATAAGTATTGATAATTGTGATTCGATAATTATCGGTATGTGTCAGTTGATTATTATTGACTAATAAGTTTGAGAGAGAGAAGAGACGACCTTTTTTTTCTCCAGGTATTCGATAGGGTACTGAGGTAAATGTTGATACTGGACGTCGGATGATTTTTTTTTAGGTATTCGGATAGGATACGGGGGTAAACGTCAGTACTGAATGGCAGCTGACCTTTTTTTTAAGGTATTCGGATAGGGTACAGGGGGTAAACGTCAGTACTGAATGGCGGATGACCTTTTTTTTTTCGTCATCACTTACCAAACGTTTATCGATACTTGTCATCCTTCATCCGATAATTCTGAAGTCAATCCGATAATTAATTATCAAATGTATCCGATAATTATCGAATCGGCCGATAATTATCGATAATTTTCATCCGATAATTATCGATAACTGTCGCCAACTATCGATAATTTTTTTTCAATAATTATCGATAACTGTCGATAGCACAATACGTTCATTATCGATGATAAAATTATCAATAATTTTTTCCGATCAACAATGATTATACAGGGCTTCCCAGAATGAAGAATGTTAATAGGTATGCTAAATCGCTTGAAATTTTGTCTCAGTAAAGCCTGTATGTATACAAATACACTAGTTTTTGTTGTAGTCAAAAATACCTAGTAGTTTTGATTTTATAGGCATACAAAGTTTCGAAAATATCGAGCCCCGCTACCAGTCACGTGACCGCTTGTGACGTCATGTCACAACGCGCCGCGGCCCGCTTAGTATCAAGTCGCCAGCGGTTATAGTAATCGCGTGTTAAGTTAATAGTCTAATAATAGTAAATATTATTCGATTAATAAAATGGATGAAGGATTCGAAAAAGGGCAATCTAATAATCTACCTAAAATAGATGGATTAATGGTTGCGCATTATTTATCAACAAATAGTGATTTCGTTACCGCCGAAATGCGAGGAATAAAAATGCAAAGGTAAGTAAACTTTCCTTACTACTACTTATGCTAATACTACTACTGCTTAGTAGTTTATCTGTTCTAAATTGTTTTATCAAATCAAAATACCCAACTAATGTCGTAATGGAAGAATGCAACTCAAATAGTAGTAATACCTACCTACCATTAAATTTTTACGTTAAAGACAACAAATATGTATTATAGTTTTGTAGCTATAGGTAGGTACGTATGTATATATAGGTAGGTACCGCTCTTTTTAGTAAATTTAAATGAATACATACATTGATTTATTGCAAACTAGTTTCCGCCAGCGGCTTCGCCCCCGTTTCCCTCGGAAACTGTACATTTTCCCATTTTTTTTCCAGAGTTTGTCCAGATCCGTTCAGTAGTTTTTGCGTGAAAGATAACAAACACACACACACACACACTCACAAACTTTCGCATTTATAATATTAGTAGGAAGTAGGATAGGTACTTAGGATATAGATGTACCTACTGGGTTGAACGCTACAGATGTACTAAACTTTTTTTTTGTATTTTTTTACTAACAAAATACGTAAGGCCATTTTATTTAATTTAACTTTTATTGCAAATGTAGATGTTTGAACAGATGTACTAAACCTTTTTTATTTAACTTATTTATTATTTACTTATATACTTATTAATTAAACTTATTTCAGATCGGCAAGAGACAGCTATGGCGATGATGCTATTGGTTATGTTCAAGTAAAAAGAGTAGGTGATGTATGTACGGTTAAATGTAGAATCACGCCAGAACACCGCGTACGTACCATACCTTATCATTGCAGTTTAGAATGCAATGAAAAGGATCAAGAAGTTTTAAATGTAACCTACGAAGATTGTGTTGCCAGCAGAGGTGGCTGTAAACATACTATAGCATTTTTACATCCTTTGGAATTATAAAAAACAACTTTTTCGACGTTGGTAGTTGTATTTTTACATTTAGGCACAACACATGATTTCCTAGTATTTGGAAAGGACATTTTTAAAAGTATTTAAGTATAATTTCGACGGCACGGGCGCGCAACCCCAAGCGGACTGAGTGAGCCAGACAGAGCGTGTTGTGCAATGACGTCACAACTCACCGGCAGCCCGCGTCGTGCGGTTACAACTTGTTTTACTTCTAAATCGGAAACTAATTGACGTATCGAAGTAATTCTTTCACTAGTATTTTTTATTTTTGATAGAGAATATGGAGTGCTAATAATCAAAACAAGTTAACATTCTTCATTGGTTGATAAAACTGCACGTGCGTGTGAGGGAGAGGGGAGGAGGCGTTCCCACGCCAAAAAAATCTATCCCAAATAGTTCGCGTTATAAACCATTTTTTATAAAAAAATAAAAATTCCCAGTTTTTCTTACATTTGTGGTCACTACATGGGTAAGGCTCACAATTTTGCCACATGTAACATAAAAATAACATAAATGGATTTGTGTGACCGTAACGCAAAAGTAACGTAAAAGTGATGTTAAGCTAATTACACACACCTTGGTACATACATTATAGGTGAAATAATTTGAAAAAAAAAAAGACAAAGTTTAAATTTTGTAATATTTATTGAGAATTATTAATGTTTACAATTTTAAATTATTGTCTTCTCAAGATATTTCTCTTTAAATCGGTCTCGATTTTTTTTTTGTTTTTCGGCTGCTGTCAAAGGGATCTGTAAACATTTATATGTAGGTATAAGGAATATTTATTGTGTCTATAAGGCTTGTATCGCAGGTGCTGATATTAAAAAATATATATTAAACTCGCACACGATAGGCTTCGTACATGATTTAATAAAATGTACTTTTTAAATGTACCTATATTTTGTAAGTTACACATTTGTATACTATAATTAAAATCTAGCAAAAATATGTATTTATAAATCAATCCATAATGTATTCTAATTAAACTTGAGAGATGTCCGCTATGTACTCCCCTTTACAAGTAAAGGACAAGTCCTTTACGTTACGGTAACGTAAGTTTTGTTTACCAGTAACGTAAAAGTAACATAAAAGTAACGTGAAAGCGCTATACTCAGATGTATAATCGTTTCAAAATCCTGTTTAAAGAGATCTAATGAGTTAGAAGCAAAGCATTCTTAAGATCCCTCGTAACTTAATCTATAATATTCAATCATATTTAAAGCTAAAAACTACAAACTTACCTTGAAATCACAGAAAAACAACTTCAAAATTTGTGACGATCGTTGAACACCTACCACGTTTTGATACAGACTGACAAAACAACATGGTTGTTTGTTTGTTTTTTTCAGTGAAGAGACATTTGAATCCTGCCAGCGTGGAGAACCATATTCTACCATTTCATTTTGTTATAAAATGTTCCGAAAATGAGTAACGTAAATTCAGTAACGTAAAAGCACAATATTTTACACAAAACTAAAATCATCGAGAAATTGTTTTATTACAGTAATCTCATCCCAAAAACCATATTAAATATGATCACACAATGTTTACTAATGTTTGTTAACACTTATTATTCATCTGTTTCTAGCAAAGCTTTTGTATTGACGGTAGAAGTACCGCAATGGAAAAAAGGACAGATATATTTACTAAGGAACTAGATGTACCTAAATATTAAAAAATATATTTTGGATATCGCATATATACGCACATCTTGAGCGCTATGTGCTCGTAATATGGCGGCATGTAAAAACGTGCAGCTGTGGGGGTTTTGTGAGTAAATATTTCGCATGGATTGGAGTAAAATTTAATTCGAAATGGATTCCCGTGAATTTTTTGACAAAACGAATGAGAGACAATTCCACTGCAATGTCAGTTTCAGGATCGTAAACAGTTATTTGTCTCGTCGCCATCGTTGTTTTTTAGAAGTCCCGCTTCGTTTTGGTGAAAGCCCACTTTGACCCATCAATATTTTGTGGGCGAAGTGGGCGCGATGTTGTCGCGAACAGTGACGTCATCTATGACGTCGAACGATCGCTCGCGACGACCACGGACCTTACGTGGAACGACACAGGATGTTACAATCGTTGCGGGCGTTAAGTGGAACGTAGCCAAAATGTTTATGGTTTATAAAGCGTCAAATGTCATTAGTAAGTTTTGATTTTGAAGTTAAATGTCAATTCTTTGATGTCAATTGCACGTGTTGCTGTCTGTCTGTGTATCCACGGTATTGCAAATAGAAAACAATCGAGTTTTTTATATGGAAAATATGAATTATGATATAATTTATTAATAATAAGTAATAAACAAACATGAAGAACAAACCTGTAAAGCATAAAACAACAAACACCTTTCGGGTAAGTAATTTTATAAATATCGTATTTTAAAGGTTATTGCATTCTATCATGTAATGTCTTTTGTATATAAACTTTCTGAATATATGCTTAATGGTCATCAATTGTATGTAGCTAAAAGTGTAGACTACACATAAACTAAAGATTATATTTTTTTACAGTTTGTTCCTTTTGCTGAGCGCATAAATTTAATTGATATTAGACATGCTGCCTTGTATCACATTGAACACGCTTATTCAAGTCAGCCAGGCGAAAATGAGACTCACTTTCACTTGGCCTTGCAAAAATGGCATGGTCTTAACCTGACTGAAAACTTTAAAAAATTTAAAAAAGATGTTTTTGGTGTTGTTACTGTACCACAACTAATTCACAAAAAGGATGAAGTTCTAAATATTTTAGAAAGCTATTTGAAATTGGAAGATCAGTTGTGCTTACAACCATTATTGGAGTAAGATTATTTATTTTCTTTTATAATTTTTTTTGTTTATTTTAATTAATTCATGTTTATCAAATAAAAATAATAAAAGCTAGAAATATCTTTTGTACTGTTATCGTAAACTTGCATTCTTATTTTTATAAAATTTGTTAATTATTATTTATTTAACTATATAACTTTTCTTCCAGGATTTTAGTGTCATTAGCAAAAGATTTGCGAAGTGACTTTTATCCACATTTTCCAAAATTCCTTGACATACTAATAAAATTATTAAACACAAAAGATGCTGAGAGATTGGAATGGACATTAGTATGCTTAGCCTTTTTGTTTAAAACACTGAAACCATACTTGAAAAAAGATATAGGAGTGATACTTACGAGAATTATACCGCTGTTGAGTGAATCTCAACCACAGTATATAAATAATTTTGCAGCTGAAAGCTTTGCATTTGTGACTAGAGATATAAAGGATAAAAATAAATTCATTGAACTCATTCTTAATTACTTGGAGAAAAATGAAGATGTGAGTACTTATATATTTATAACACAATTCTAATTGCTTAATACAGTAATGCTCTGAACTTTCGAATAGTTGGCACTAAATTTTAACTGAGTAGAGGTACAACATTGCATATAAATGCAAACTTGATGCATCAAGCGGTTTTATATCAGATGATTTCTTTTACTATATTATAAACAATAATTTAGAGTAAAAATATGTTATAAGTCTGATAACCAGAAAAACTGTATGAATAAAAAATTAGATGTAAGGATTCAAATACTGTAATTCCCGAATCATGTAAGTCATAGTAAGCCCCCTGTATTTTGCTTTTGTCTATAGTAATCATTCCATTAGATATTTTTGTACTATAGAGTATATATATATATTTATAATAAACAATTTTTTTTTGTAGGCTATTGCAGGATGTGGACATCTCTTATTCGAAATATTAAGAGGTGTTAGCAACAAATTTCATAGTTGCATTGAAAATTTTCTCCCACTTTTACTTGAACATCTAAAAAATAAAAAGGAACACCAAGATATTCTGTTCAGAGTACTCACACAGACTTTTGAAGATTGCTTACAAGGTATATCACCTAAAGAATTTAATATTTTCTGGTCCTGTATACAAAAGAATACAGAAGACATTTTAAAAGAAACTGAAAATAATACAGGATTAGAATATATCCTAAGATTAGCCGGCCAAGTAATAGAACACATGAATGGAAAATATTTGACAAACCCACAACAATTTACACTTCTTCTAGTTAAAGTTATTTGTGAGCAATCATCAGAGAAAGTTTTGGAAGTATGCTCCCAGATTGGAGCCTTAATGCTTCTTTCATCCAATATTTCCCTTTCCCAAGAACATGCAGGGATTTTAGTAAAAGTACTGCTTCCTTTGCCCTATCCAAATATTCTTATAAATTTTGTTCAGAGCATCATTAATTACTCACAATTTGACATACATATTTTACCCGCATTTACAAAATTCGTAATTCAGTCGAACTTTGATAAAGATGCAATGGCAACACTAGCAAAAATCTGCCTTACAAAGTCACCAGTCTCTGTAAATGGATTAAAACTTTTTGAATGGGTTAAATACCCTATTAATTTTGGGAAAGAGTTGCCTCAGCTGATGGATTATATTAATAATGTCCTAAATGAGGATATTGAAAATATAATTGAAAATCCTAATAAGCTGATAAATGTATTATTCTGTCTACCACATATAGAAAAGCTTGATGTTGAACTTTGTATTAAAATGTTGAGTGGTCTGATATCAAAACTTCTTAAAGTATTAACTAGTTACAACCTTGAAGAACCAAAAGAGTTTAATAAATTTCATTGCGTCACTACTACTTTGTCAAAATGTGCAAGAAAAATTATGTTCCTATTAGTGATTATATTGGAATGCTCAATTCATATATCAAATTGGAAGAAGTTAAAAGAAATATGTGATATTGATACTCTACTGCCTGTCTTGTTGCCTTATGCTGCAGATCCAAACTATTTGGTGGCATTACATCTAGTTGATTTATATTTAACAGCATATGAACAAGAAAATGGTTTGACATACACATTTTTGTTATTAGTGGATTCATATTTGAGGGTAAACATATCATCTCCTTTTCATATTGTAAGTATTGGCTTAATAAGTAATGTTATAATAATTATTATGTTTTATATTTTATGAATTATATTGAAACTTTAATTTCAGGTACGTCTTTTAACTACTCATATTTATAAATTATTTGAAAATATTGAAGAATTGAACAAAACAGTTCAAGTAGGAGGGGAAATTGAAAGATTTGCTATTTTCAGTAACTGTTTTACTGTTGAGTCTACAACATCTTCTATACAAGATTACAGGATGCAGTTAAACATTTTGCAAAAAATGACATTCAATACAACACAATATGAACTGGCAAAACAGACAGATTTTCATCTATATCCCTTGAGTTATATGTTAGGTGTTTTGTACATTAACTTTAAATTGTTATGGGAGCCTGTAGGAGAATTTATAGCTAGTTATGGTAATGCGTTAAATGCTGAAGATTTCTGGCCGACATTCTATAAAGCATTAGAATCATCTTTTGCTAATGCTAAAACAAATTTAAAAGTTTTTCAATTTGAAGATGACATTGAAAGTGATAGTGATGTTCTAAAACAACTTTATACAGATTACAATAGTATACCAGAAAGACCGGATTTGTATAATTACCGAAATTTAATTTTGAAAATAATGACGAATTGTATACAAGTTTGTGAAGCAAAAAATAGAGATGTAGTTAATTTGTTTTTGAATTTTATAGAAGAGGAATATAGAAACAATGGTTCTGTAAATACACTTAGGATCAACATAGAGATGCATGACAAAACAAAAATGGAAATAGATGACAATGAAATAAATGTAGAAGACGAAGATACCAATGTAGAAATTCCAGAACACGAAGTCAAAGATGCATTTTCAGGAAAAATAGTTTTTAAAACTCTGATAAATGTTATGCAAGTATTGGCACAGTTTAAAAATCCTAGAGCTCTACATAAGGAACCAGTATTTTATGAATTATATATGGAATTTTTGAAACATAAAAATCCAGGACTTCAGAAATATGCTTTGGACTGTATTCTTAATTATAAAAATAAAAGTCTTCTGCCATACAAAACAAATTTACACAATTTAGTTGATGAAAAGAAATTTAAAGATGAGATGACACAGTTTAAAATAACTGAAGATTCACAAGCAATCCAACCAGAGCATCGAGAACATGTTATACCAATTGTACTAAGAATACTTTATGGTAAAATGACGTCAAAGTTAGGTGCTGACAAAAAAGGAGGAGGGCAAGCCCGAAGAGCTTTAGTAATGAGATATATAAGTGGTAGTAATGAAAATGAGCTAAAAATGTTCATAGAAATGGCCTTCTCACATTTAAAGCAATATATGACGATGGAACCAAAAGAAATATATATGGATATAACAAATAAAATAGATCTAAAATCTGTTATAAGCCCTAGTAAATTGCAGAGCGTTTTAAACCTTTTTGATGTCGTTCGAGAGTATTTTGGAGGTTATATGAAGGATACATTATTGTCAGAATTTTTAAAGATATTTTTGGCAGTTTCTTCGAATCTATCGGCTGTCCTTCAAAACACTGATAAAGTTCATGTTAGCTATGTCAAAGTTATGAAACATCTCCGAACAATATCAATAAGTATATTAGGAAAATTGTTTGATCAATTCGAAAAATATGTTTGGTCCAAAGATGAATTATTTGTTATATTTGAGACTTTAGTATGGCCTGTTGTTACTCGGCTGCATGTAGAGGGTATCCATAGTCCAACGGTATTATTAAAACTATTTAATATTTGGTGTTTAAACCCCAGATATTATGTATTGCTAATTACGTGTTCTGAAGATGGTTCTTTACTAAGCCCACTACCTGCGATTTTTAAACTTTTGTTGGCACCAAAGACTAATCCTGGAGTAGTTAATTTTATTTTGGATATGATTGAAAAACTTCTAACTTTGACAGAAGATGAAGAAGAAAAAGATATTCCTAATATAGAATCGTTTTCAACTTTAAAATTAGGTGGAGATGACAAACCTGACATAAATTTCGGTAGTCAAATTTTGATTCCCCATTTGCCTAGTATTTTGGAGGTTATGAAGAGACGAATCGCTAACTCGGCCAAATCCAATACTGTCAATAAAAGAGATCTTTTAATTTTATCAAGAGTAACAGAAATGGTTACCACTCCAGAGATGTGCGATGAGTTGCTGAGTCTCCTATTACCTATATTAGTAAAGAAAGTTTGTATGAATATGGCTGAAGAAAATATGGAACATGCTGTCAATACCATAATTAATTTGCTTGGACATAGCTCAAATCCTCAGCAATATATTAAAAATATTGCAGTCTTATTTAATAAAGTTGGACCAGTGGAAGTGAGGAAACTTCTTATTAAATTACTGAATTCAATAGCAGCAAATGCAACTGTAGATAAAGATAAATTATCTAAAATGGCACACGTTATTACAGAAATGAATGCTTTTAATAAGAGATGGATCGAACAACCAGATTTTGATCGTCGACTTGACGCATATAAACTTATATATCGAATGTTGGAAACTGAGGAAATTGATGTCGATCTTACGATTTTAATTGTTAACAATTGTTTTTACTTTATACGTACCGAAAAAGACATAGGATTACGTGACAGTGCTGGCTTGTGTCTCAAAAAGATTCTCCCCAAATTATTATCTAAATACCGTTCGTCTAATGATGGACAATTTTTAGTTCGAGATACAGTTCTTTCTCTTATATCAACTGGTATAAGAGATAGCAAAAACGATTTATTACGCAATGAAAGTATAATGCTACTGGGAGAATTAGTACGAGAATGTCCAGATGCTGATGTAGTTTTATCAGATTTGGCTCCTCTTACGAATAAAGAAGATAGAGAAGTCGATTTCTTCGATAATTCTTGTCACCTTCAACTACATAGACGTGTAAGAGCACTACTAAAATTCAGCAAAGTAGCTAAAAAGATGAACAAATGTCCTACACCTAGAACACTTACAAACTTTATATTGCCTTTGGCTACAATTTATATTTGTGATGATAAATACAGTGATAAAAATTCACTTATAGATGCATGCATAGAAGTCATTGCAACTTGCTGTAGATTGTTGCCGTGGTATCATTACGAAGTTATACTAAAACTGTACTTAAACAAAATGAGACATTCAACAGAACACCAAAAACAACTCACGCGCATATTAATCGGTATATTAGACGCATTCCATTTTGATTTCTCTAAAGCTAAAAATATAGAATTACCGAAAGCATTGACCGTCAGTATCAAAAGTATTAAAAGTAATAACATTGTTGGTTTAAAAAAAACTAGAAAGCTCGATGAGAAAACTGGCAAAAGCAATACAGAGAAAGATGATGAAAGTAAAAATGAAGGTGATGATTCTGAAGATGAAACTGATGAAAATGAAGAGAAAAATAAAACAAGTGAAAAGTTAGACGAATTGGAAACAGATTTACTAACAGGAGAAGAAAAAGACGAGGAAACTCGAACTAGTAAAGAAGTAGACAATGAACCAGCATTTGAAAGAATCACAAGTGTTTCTCCTTCAGTCGCTAATCGAATAATAAAGTCTTTATGTGCTGGATTACTACCTCAACTAAATCGGTAAGACACTTATTTTTAAGTTTAGTAGTATGTAATTTGAGACTCGCTGAAAAAGTGGACTATTTACACAATTTTAATATTTAGTTTATTATGTGTGTGTGTGTATTCACAGGCATTTAGGCGACTGTGTGTATATTAAACACACTAAGTTATAATAGTTTTTAATGCGTTTTTTCTAATATCTCATAAACCCGAAAGTGTATCTTTAATTAATCCAAAGCCTTTCCTTTATAGTAATTATCTTTGATTTTGTAGATTTTCTTTCACTTTTTAATGAAATAAAAAAAAATGGCTTTTGAGTTTCTATACTAAAATATGTGAATTTGGTCACTATAACTCAATATTTACATTTTTGTGGATTGACCACGCGAGTGAATTCAATTAAAATGAAGTTAATCAAATCAGTATTTTTTTAAAATGTTTTTTAGGGCAATCGGCAAATTAACTGAACACGAAGAGTCTCACAAGTTAAATAGACGTCGTACTGGAATGGTGCGCTTGGAAGAAGATATGTTACGGGTTCCCATAGCTTTAGCATTAGTTAAACTTCTCCAAAGATTACCGGGAGATATTTTAAGATCTCAACTTCCTGGGTAAGTTTGAAATTACAAAATATCTGTATGTGAAAAAAAAATGTATTACTATAATAATGTAATAATTTTTAATTTAATAATTTTGTCTATTGATTAAAAAGTTAGTAGCTAATAAATGTTTATTTTTAGGATTATCATCAAATTATGTTCCTTTTTAAAATCACCATTAAAACAAGTGAGGATAACAGCAAGAGATATTGTAAAGAAAATAATGTTAACAGTCGGAACAGCATACTTGGGCGTACTATTGGAACACTTAACGCTTTTACTTACACGTGGGTTCCAAGTTCACGTTCTAGTTGCTACGATCCATACCGTCTTAGATGCTTTAAAATCAGATTTTAAACCTGGAGATATAGACCAAAATCTCGATTATATACTAGACGTTTGTGCCAATGACTTATTTGGTTCATTATCAGAAGAGAAAGAAGTTGACAAACTCCACTATAAAACGCCAGAAGCGAAACCAAGCAAGAAAAGTTATGTGACCCTCCTGATTGTAGCACAGAATATTACTGAAAAATGTCTAATAAATCTTCTTTTACCTTTCAAAGAAGTATTGCAAAAGCATCATTCGAAAAAAATCGTTGTTAAAGTTCAAGAAGCATTAATGCATATAACAAGTGGATTAGTTACAAACAAGTTTATAGAAGTTGAATCTCTTTTTGTCTTTCTCCATGGTCTCGCTTCGGAAAGTATACCGGAATTTGTTCTAAGCGCTCCCAAGCGTGAACTAACAGAGGCTCAAAGGGAAAAAATGTTAAGAGCTAAACCAGACTGTTTTATAGTACCTGAAATACCGAAACGTAATAAAGAATTTCAAGCGAGACACGTAAAGACGTCTTCGAAAACGAACGCCCATGTTATCATCGAATTTAGTTTGAATATTTTGTATGTGATACTTAAAAGAGAAAAAATTCCAAGAATAGATTGTAAGGCATTTGTCGATCCTTTGATACCTCTTTTGGTTGATGCGTTAAAAAGTGATCATGTTAAAGTAACAACGGTTGCTATGAAATGTATAACGACATTGTGGACTATAAGAGTTAGTACACCGACTCTAGAAGAAATGACTAAAGACATTGTCAAGACGATCTTTTCGATACTACACAAGTATGCAACCTTCGAAATCAGCAAACAGAACGACAATTACCATTTAGTCAGAAATGCATTTAAGGTAATTTAAACTTATATTGTATTCTTCTTTTTTCCCCACCTATTTTTTTATAAATATTTTTTGTTATTATTGTAGTAAACTATCCATTCATATTTATATATTGAATTGTATTGCTACTAAAATTTATTTTTAGCCATTATACGCATGATTAATATCTTAATTCGTTTTAGTTAATACGTATTTTAGTATGTATTACATTTGTGAGGCGATTTTTTTATTAGAAACTTTTGTCCAAACGTAAATTTGTTTGTGTGTGTTTGCGTTTAGTTTTATTTCTTTTAGGCAGTTACAGTTCTTATACGGAATGTGAAATATTTTACATTAGAAGCAGAACATTTAAAAACTCTTCTACTCTACGCTGAGGAAGATTGTCAGAACGATGAACGTCAAACCAATTCATTTTCATTATTAAAAGCTATATTGGAAGCTAAACTAGTATCGTCTGAACTGCACGAAGTTATGGAGAAAGTATCTAAAATTTGCATCCTAAGCGAATCGGCTCGATCGAGGTAAGTGACTTTATAATTAATTTTTGAAGTTATAATTCTTTTGACGCGTTAGGGAAAAATGATGAGAGTAAATTTTTACGATGCGTACGCACACCGTCACAAAAAACTGACACCCTGAAGTTAGTAAGTCAACATTTTAGTTTTTTTAATGATATTTAAATAAACTTTATTTGACTAGATAATGCGTTATAATAAAACTTTCAATGTATTAAATACCTTTTTTTCTAATATTAGTGTCGTTTTTTTTTCCCTACAAACATAATAACGCGAAAGATAAAATTTTCAAAAAGATTTTAATCCTGTTACGCCAAAGAAGTATAACTTCTTACGTGCGTACATAAGTACACACTCACTTTATTTTAGTTCTTCATTCACTAAACTTTTTTTTTGTTAAATGTATTTTGGTTCGACAAAGTTGATTAAATTTTAACGGATGTGGCGATGGCGTGGCGAGGTCTACTTCGAAGGCGAAGCGATTTACTTTACGACTACTTTACTTTACGATTTATTTGCGAAGGGTAGAAGATGTACTTCCGAAATTAATGATGCTTGATGTTTTATACCCTATATTCTTTTTTTTTAATTTTCGTTTTTTTAGACTACGCCTTCAGACAAACATCTTAACTCGTAGTATAGTTTACTATTAATATTTTTTTGACGTGATACGTCTTGTAAACCGATGAACGTCGGCACCACGCACCAAAAAGCATGACTCATCGTCACGTTCCGTGAGCGAGAGCGCGAAACAAGCGATAGAGAGGCACGATTGGCCTAAGCGTTCGGCTTGTGACGAATCTATCTTTCTTCCACTCCATCAGCAGATACGTCTGAGTATAAGAGAAAAAATATTTGAATTAACGAGTAAAAATAATTATAATTTATCGAAAAAAAAAAAATACAATGAACTCCTTTTTTGTATTATAGCTTCATAAAAGTATGCAATTTTTCATTAATGTTTTCTTATGACATTATCACGTAAAATTATCGTCCGTACACCGACTTTACAGACAATTTTTTTTTACAGAGAAGAGGCTCGTGCAATATTCGTTAACTACCTAACGCACTACACACCCGGTAAAAAAATGGAGAAGTACATACAGTTCTTTATAACGCAGCTGAATTATGAGCTACAGCATGGCAGGGAGTCTTCTTTAAAGTTTTTACACATGATCATCAACAAACTTAGTGTTGTGAGTATTTATGTATATATTATTACAAATTTAATTTAATTAATTTACAAATAACGTTAAAATTTTACGATGAAAGTCTGCTTTTATACGAAAACTGCGAGATTAAAATCGTTGCTAACAAATGAGAAAATGTCTTTAATTATTATTTGTAATTTTTCTATTGAAATAAAAATTACAAAATTTATTTATTTTACCACATTATTTTATTATTAAAAATATTTTTTATTTAAAATCAAATGTTAATATTTATATTTATTTTGAAATATAACTTGATCAATTTGCTTATTAATTTGACATCAACAAATAAAATAAAATATTTTGTATATAAATGCTGATAACCTCAAAATAAATAACACTAAGCTGGCCGATAATGCATGTTATCTCCTAAAATTACTATGAAACAAGCAAATAAGATTTTAAAAAATCAGATTTGTTATTATTGACGTGATAACGTCTAGTAAATTGATGAAAGCTACTGGGTGCATGTACGAGAAACATGACGTCATTGTTACAATTAGTGAGCGAGAGCGCGGAACAAGCGTTAGAGAAGCACGATAGGCTAGGCCTAACACGATCGGCGGTCGGCCTAACTTATGAATTATAATATAATGAAATCATATACCTAAATTGCCACCAGCTCCCTAGCTATTATTCAACACGATGTAATTTAATAACTGTTTTATTAATACATATGTTTTCATATACACGACTGGCTCGTTGGCGCAGTTGGCAGTGACTCTGCTTTCGGCTCCAGGGTTGTTGGTTCGATTTCCGCCCCGAGTCTGGATGTTAAATATATTTATTTATATATGTATATTATGTTACCTAAAATACAGGCATAAAAGTTGCCTATCTTAGGAACAGATGACCGTGTGTGAAATGAAAAAATATGTATTTATTTATTTTAATATACTTAATTTACGTTGTTACACTTTTATTACAGGATCAACTAAAGAGGCACGGGGACTACATGTTCCTGTCGCTGGGCGCGAGTATGCTCAACGACAGCGCGCCAGAAGTCCGCGCCTCCGCCGCCGCCTGCCTGGAGGCGCTGCTGAGCAAGCTGCCCGCGCTCGAGAGAAACAACTTGTTTGAACTAGTACTCGCTTTCTTTAGGGACACTCAGGTACCATATATATATTTTCCTACATATTTTTAGCGTTATGTTATTTTTAAAGTTGTAGTTAATTTGTTGTATGTATATTATTATTGATTATATTCGAAGAGCAAAGTCGTTTCATGAGAAAAGAATTGAATTTGAAATGTCCGAAATGGACATACGATATCAAATAAGAATGCACTTCTTTTTAAGGAGTTTTTCTTATTATCTGCTTGGGGTTTTTTTATAATCTAAACCTTTTTTCTGATCTTCGATTGTTCAAAAACTTATATATATATATATGTTGTTTTTACTTTAGATATAATAAAATTGGAATAATTTTTAAATAATCTCTAAGTTTGTGCCAAACTTTTTATTTTTTAATTAATAAATTACAGCCAATACATTTCGAACTAGCCGCCCAACTATGTATACGTTTCGTTAACGTCGAGGAAGACAAATTCCAAAGTCGCTTAAGCAGCATACTTTCAACAATTAACGGTAAAATACTTTTACTAAGCAACAACATAACAGAGGGTCGATTCGTTAAAATAAAACTAGACGAAAACGGCAAGGACGATGATGAAAAACAAAAGGAACGCGACCATTGTTTGATACAAATGTTAAACCTCATCGATAAAATTACGATACATTGCTCGGCTAGTATGAAAAATAAGAAATTTACAAGCGATTACGATGACATAGCGCAGCAATGTAAAGCGTTATTGGCTTATCCTCATTCATGGGTGAGATTACGGGCGGTAAAAATTTTGGGTACAATTTTGTCAGCGATAAATATTGAAGAGTTAAATGAGACGTCGAATGAAAATGAATGTGAAAGAGGCTTTATTTTTGATGACACTGAAAATTGTATAAGAAGTCTTATATTGGATTTGTGCGCGCAGTACACGCCAAATTTATCGAAAGATATGGCAGATCAGGTTTGTTTATTAATATTAATACTTTTTTGAATTTGAATTATTTCTACTTCATAGTCGGAGTTATATTTTTAAATATTGTATTAACTAATATGAATTTATATATTGACTAAATTTTGTTTTGGAAAATTGTTTCGAAGGATCAATATTGTTAAGTAATTTACCTTTATTATTATTTAGGGTTATTTCAAAGAAATTTGGAAACAATATTTAGATTAGTCTGTAGTATTATAAAAAAAAACCCTTATATATGTGTAAAAATCAAATAATTTCATTGCCTTCCTTATTTCTCAGGTGACGGACGTGTTATTTATTATATTAAAATTAGTGAACGAAATGCCGAAATTCAAAATTTCAAACAAAATTCAATCTGATGACACCGAGGAATCGAAAGTCAATATAAGATGGATTCTGTTCAAGTTGCGGAAGGCTGTCAACGTCGAAGTGGTAAAAGCACCTAATTGTATGAACATCGTAAGTACAAATATGTTTAAAATAAAATGAAAAGGAATATTTTCATAAGTTAGTCGGATCCTTTTGTAGATAATTGTAAAAACAAACATTCATTATAAATAATCGATTCATCGGAATCGAAAATTTCTGCACACAATATTATAAGTACTAAATTAATTATGTCAGTCTGTTACGCTTTACCGGACAAATCGCTGGACCGATTAGTCTAGTCAACAAGTGCTATTTTGGTCAACTTTTTTCAGCAGTCAGGTTCAGTTTTTCAGGTCAAGTTTTTGCAGCAGTAATTGTGGCGCCATCTTTGACGTTAAGTTCAGCGCTAATTTGACTTTAAATTTTGTTTTAATTTCGGCGCTAACATTGGCGTTAACTTTATAGTGAATATAATTTCTAATTTCAATCAATTTTTTAAATAAAATATGAATAAATGATATATACAGGACTGTAAAATTTCATGTTGACGAAGGCAAATGTACAGTTTTCTTAATAACCTACTTTTTTCAAATATTTGATATACCATTGATCCTCCATTATAGTTTTCCTATCTATTTAAATTTTATGACACTACATACAAAATACACTTAATGTAATATTCTTACAGAGAACAGCAATATTCACAATGTGGTTACACGTAATCAGTTCTCTATCCACTGAAGAAATATTAACCGTAATCGATATATTACTACCGCCGATCGTTCGAGAACTTTCTACCGGCGAAGGTATGGCGGCTACTCCAGCGAAACAATTGGCGGGAAGATTGGGCAAGAAATTGAGACGTAAAATTGGGGATATTGAGTATAGCAAAATGGCGGCTGACGCTCAGACTAAGTTGAATATTAAAAGAGCGGAAAGGAAAAAGGTGAGTTAAATTAGTCATTGGAACTCATATTCTATGTATGTGGGTATGTCGTAGTAAACTAGTCAAAACTATAGATAGTCCTTTTACTAACCTAGTTTGTTGTATTTGAACAGCCTTGGGCATTTTTAAACGATAAACATCTATACTTGAGCCAAATTCGATGTGGAATTTATGTAAACAAACCAAATGTCATCGTGTATAAGGTTGGCACACTTTTAGTAATGAAAAATTGTAATTTATCACCAATTGCCAAATAATTTTACTTTAACATTGTTTCCTAGAACTTAACTTAACCCCCAAATACGTAATATATAAGAAAATTTGCTTATAACAAAAATTAGCAAATTTGTAATTATTAATATACATCTAACAACCCTTAAGTTTTTGCACTGACAGGAAAATTTTGCAGATAAGCAACATTTGGTCTTTTTTTGATGAGTCGTTATATTGTTAAAGGTAAATTGTTATCGATTTTTATGCACACTTTCAAATATTATAATTATTATGTTTATTCAACGTAAATAAAGTAAAATAAATAATAAAAGAGAATGAGTGTCTGAACATAGATTTTTAATCATATTAAATACGTTTTAAAACAAATGTTTTATTTTGAATGCTATTCAGGGATAGTGTAGCTATTTTTAATAGAGGCATATACATATTTATAAAAATATTTAGAAATCGTTCAGTGGGAAATTAGTATTCCCACTTTAACAAGTAAATTTTACACATAATTATAGATAATATATAAATATATCTAATTTCTGACTTATCTATTTCAAGTTTTATGTAGCTTGTACTACTATGTATAAACATTAAAAAATATAATTATTATAATTATTTTCCAATAGGCTGTAAACATCTGCCTATGGTTGGTTGCTAAGCAACGGTTTGTTGGTAAACATTCCATATCGAATTTGGCTGAAGTATACATACAAACATCTACATTATTTTCCGTTTTATACTATACGCAAAATAAATATGTACTATCGTCTAATTCCAGTTGATACTACAAGAAAAGGTAAACAATCCAGAGAAGGCGGCAAAAAGAAAACTTCAACTGCGTGAAAAGAAGAAACAGGCAAAGAAAATTAAATTAGAAATGTTACACGGGAAAAGGCCGAGGGCTAAGAAACGTAAAGCTGAAGATATTGACATTGAGGACGAATTGTTGAAAGATACGGGAGAGTAAAAAAAAAAAAGATTTCGTAAAACTGAAATAAGACCTGGCAGTTTTATTACGTAGATGCGTTATATTTTTATTACTACAAAATATATTTAATCTGTACATATATTTAGTTTCTATATTTTGTAATATGTAAATAAATTATATATTTATGTTTAACTATTGTTTTCTTTTCTCCTTGAAAAAAAAATCTTTGAAATTTGTTACGTAAGGTAACTAATTTGTGAAATATTTTTGTGTTGTATGATAATAAATTTAGGTGTAAATAAAACACGTACAAACAAAATAATATTGCTTTATGCATTAGAAAATTATTTAACACAATTAACAATATTTATTTGAATAAAATATACATCACAATATAAACAATGCTTTCAGGGTGCATACAAGCTATTCGTTAATTATTATTACTTACAAACGGAAGGCACGACTTGGTAAAATTCATTTTGGGATGGGACTCTGTAGAGATGTAGTATTTTTTTACGATATTGAACGTTCTACTTAATAGCATGGAATGGATAGTCAATGCGGAAAAAAAGTGTGTGTGTGTGTGTACTTATGTATGCACGTAAGAAGTTATACTTCTTTGGCGTAATAAGACAAAAAATTTCCCAAAAATTTTATCTTTCGTATCGTAAAAATTAACTTCATCATTTTCCTCTAACGCGCCAAAAGAAGTATAACTTCAAAAATCTTTCAAACTTTCAAAATCGCAATCAAGTTATATAATAACAAAGTATAACTTCTTCAATAGGGAAACAGCATAATTGGTAACGTGTCTATGAGGTGTGTGGTCGTGAATCTGATCCCAAAGTGAACTTTCCACGTCGCGCCCTCCCCTTATTAAATATTTCGTTCTTAAAACCTTTATATAACGTCTTAAATATTTGAAAATATTATCACAAATTACCAATAATTAAATCATAATAATTACAACGCAGTTTTATAAATGCGTACAACAAAAGTTCAATGTCAAAAAGAATAAATACTATTCTTTTAGGAATATTTTATAAATGACAATCACAATCATCACAAAGCGCAAATAAATAATAAAAGCCATTAAAATGATTCAATTTTATTATTTTTGTTTTTGCCTCATTTATACAATTACATACTTTAATAATAAATTATATGATTATTATTTGTAAGTATTATTTATTCCCACTATTGTGCGAACTGCTAAATATTTACTCTGCGATATGATTACCGTTTAGTAATTTGGGAAGTACTGGCAACACTACTAGTTAGTATTAAACAAATTACTGAGAACATTTGAGCTTTGATTTTAGGCAAATAAACTAATTATACCTTAATACGTTTCCAATGATAAACTTAAATAATGACTTATTTAATGTCTATGTGACTATTGGGCGATTACGATAACTGTTGTCTTCATAATTTGATTTTTTTTTTTTTACAATTAATAACCTACTTACTATTTTCTTAATCTCATTTCATTAAACACCTGCTTAAATTGACTTAAGCTAAAATTTACTATTGTACCTATAATATTAGAATGCTGACTACAACAATTAATTTTAATTGTTAAATATTATTGAAAGATTTAGCGATTTCGTACCTAATCTTCTACTAAATCTAATATAGGTATCTATATTTAATCATTGTAACAATTTTATTAATTTTTTTTTATTTGCTAACAACATTCTACGTCACCTCTGCCCACAAATACACTAGAATAAAACTAATTTAAACTCACAGCACCAACTTTCAAACAACACTCAACTTCGTTATATATATTTGTATATTTGTACAATAATATTTGCATCGCTCACGTAACATATCGTAACATCTGAAAAGCAAAACTTTTATAAGGCGAAAGTACTTTTATAAGAATTATCATGTTAACTTCATTAAGTTAAAAATAGTAAACAAATGATATATAGAAAATAGAAAAACATTGCACATTTCATAGATAGTTGAGATAGGATATACGTTTTTATAATATAATACGTATAAAAATAATCAAATAAATATATATTTACATTTTAAATATATTTTTACATTTTATCCTATCCAAATTATATTGAAATCATTATTATATTATTAGTCTTATCAACAAGTGTTTTTTTTTTGGTCAGCAGTTCAGCAGTCACGAAAAATTAGTGTCATTTGATTCGAAATAGCATGTAGATGATTTTTGAAAAAAATAAATTTCCGCTTGCGAAAATTGCGAATACTATAAACAATTATAAAAAAAAATACAAACTAAATGGGGATTCAGTTGTTTGCAAATATTTCATAAACTAATTGGATTCTTTTCAAATCTAAAAAAAAAAGATTTTAAAAGAGGAGGAAATTTACTAAAAAACTCCCGGAGCTATATGACTAATATTAATAATTTTCCCAGAGGGTTGAAAATACGGTCGAAAATGGGTACTCTGGCTTACACAAGTCTTAATAAAAAAAAATACAAGGGCTTACTGGATAGATAAATAAACAATAATAACAAAAAAAAAAGTATAACGGATCATAAATAAAATAAAAAAATCCGATGATTAATTTCAGTTTTTAATTTTGTAACTATACGTAAATTTTTGATAAAAAACTGAAAAATATATATTTTTTAAATATTTCTCGAAGGATGGAAAAAAATCTCAAATTTATAGTTTAACAATTATCACACTTGCAAAATTCATGTCCTTTTAATTGAAAAGTTTACGAATTATTAATTTTTGCATGCGGAACTTTATTTTTTTTTAAAATCATCTACATGCTTGCTATGCTACAAAGTTGACCAAAAAGACACTTGTGGACTAGACTATATAATATAAGTACATATAAGTATTTGTTACAAAATAATTAGTAATTAATTACACACTTGTAAAAATACAAACTAAGTACATATATGTTACACATTTATTGTTATTAATATTGTTACACAAAATAATTAAACGTATCTAGGCCATTATCTTATAAGTAGCAAATGCATTTCGATTTATGTACACATGTATATTACGTAAGGTAAATAGTAGAAATTGCAAAGTATAAAAAATATTTTTACGCATTTTAAAATTTAAGACTATAATTTTTAAGCTCAAGATTGGCGGAACGAGTGCACTTCGACAAAATATGTTTAGCAAAATAATATTTAAGCCACTTTTAAATGTACAAAGTTATTATATATGTATTATTAAAAAAAAAGACAATGTGCATCTTTTCAGGAAATATATTGCACAATTTCATTTTTACTATAATATTTTCAATAATGTATTTCGTACATACAATATTTTATTTTCGTATATATACTTTGAAAGCAAAAAGATTCTCATTTAGAGAAGATATTTCATAGTTGTGTAACAGTGGTATCTTGGAATATAGATGTCTATATTCCATGAGTGGTATATAGCTACATATGTATGTATAATATGTATTGGCGGCACATATTTGACAAGTGACATAGCATGTGAGATTATAGAAAAGCTTGGAATATTTGTGGAGATTCGTGCATACTTTTTGCAAGTCTTTAGACAGAACAAAATTAAAATTCTTATTCTCACAAGTTCATAGTATGAACAGTTCTTACACATACTTTACAAACAAAATTATACGAATTATGCGTAAGAAAGAATTTAGAATCACTGTGTGGTTTCTAAATTCTGTTCTATTAAATTGAAGTAAGAAGTAATTGTATTTTATTTATTATTTGAAATATCATTTTAAATGGACGGCAATAAGCTTGGCAATTGCCTAAGCTAATATTTTGTACAATAATAAGCCTCATGTTAAATATTTCGGAATTTATAGCAAAATAGGATATTTAAATGCCATTTAATTAATAATTTGGAAAAGGGTTGCCCAACATTTTAAGCTTTTGATAAAGCGGCTTACATAAATATTACTAAATTGTAAACGTAACGACGCAATATAAAGCGCCTAGGTAGAAATAATCTACTTAAAATATTGGGATTAATTGACTGTATTTAGCATTTACACGGGCTGGGCTTGTTATGTATTTATTGCAATTACCATCGTACACAAATTAACGTATGTTTCAATTTCATTAATGTATCTAATATCAATTTTACTGTTTCTTAATTAAAAATAATTATTATTCGTAGTCCCGCCGTGTAAACGCACAATAACCACGCAGATTCACAATAACATAGATGATATAGGATTATATCTCATTATTTTTGATAACAATATCCACAGTAGCGATGTAGTGGTCGCTAAAGCCACGCCTCCCCAGCCCATGTCTAGCGACCACGAGGTTGTGAATTCTCTAGCGGATAGTAACGGGAGGGCGGGGTATCGTGGGCCTATGACGCCGTCTGCAGTGTCGTCGCCGTGGGAACTGCCGCGTGTTGACACACGTTGGACACGCTTGAAGTGTATTATCATTAATGTAAACATTGCAAAAAGTCCTGAAATAAAAGGAATTACATCAGAATAATTTTTACTTTGAAACATCTTTTTTTAAATAATGGATGTGCAGTGATTAGTAAAATTGTTGTAGAAGAAGTAAGCCTTTCAGCTCGCCTTGTGTAAAATAACAATGCAGTTCATTCATCCGAAAAAAATAAATAAATGATTAGATCTAATTATACTTATATAATTGGATCTAACTGACTAGATATAATTAGATCCAAATATTGGCAGGATATAATTATATATGATAGGATATAGATATATAGGTATATATAGAATTATAAAATTGTCTGCTATATTCTTTCCTGCCAGCGCCCTCTGCTGGCACCATCCGACTCGAAGGACCAAAATGAACAATCCATAATGCCCTGGGAACTAGTTTCCTCTGGTGTCGTAATAAATAAAACGTACCAGTGTGGATTGTTTTGGTGATATATTTTCCAGTCTTACAGATACTAAAGTACAAATGTGACAAAAATAATAGCGCAATCTAAATGACGCTTTACGCCATCTAAGGGTACACAGCTTGCAACTCTATTAACTCATTCGTAAAATTATACAATATTATACTAGGATAAAGTTGTAGTATTAGATAGTGCAAAATAAAACTTTGAATGTTTTAGGGCACCATTACAAACTTAAAAGAAGTTTACATTATAGTGAGTATTTTACATCTTGAGCAAGACTTCAATAGGCCAGAAATGTCACACATTATTTCGCCAATGTCACGTAGGATGGAGAATAGACGAAGATTACTGATCGGTGCGGTCGAGATTAAAGAGTAAAATAACTAAACTGAAAAGTTAAATTAAGTGACGAGTCAACTCAAGTTTCGAGATTCCGATATTAAGACATAATTACATTATATATATAAGTATTCTTTATCATTTTTTACTTTTTCAACGAGGGTAAAGAATTTTCTAAGGTTTAAGACAATTCACTTTACAGATACAGATTTTAACACTAATAGTTTTTTATCCATATGATGTATATGTTTTATATTTAAATTCAATCAATTCACCTGCTAAAAGGTACATGACACCAGTAATGAGCACAGCGCTTATTTGATGTTTGCAGACACCGAAAGCGCCGACTAGCGCCGCGCTGCCCAGCACGATGAGACACACCAACGCACAGGATATGGATAGGTTCTGCATACCTAATGAATAATTACGAGTACATGTAAGAATAATTTTTTAGCCATTTCTTTGTCACACTAAGGCCATGTTCCCACTACGCCGGACGCCGGATTGGTGAAACTGCCGGAAAGGCTAGTGGCCATACATTTTATATGAAACTGTTCACATTTATCCGGTTCCGGCGAAAACACCGGATCCGGTGTTTTGTGGGGTGTTTTTGCCGATCCGGTGTAATGTGAACACCTCATTCCGGGATCCGGTTTCCGGCGATTTCGCCGGTCCGGCGCAGTGGGAACACGGCGTAAGACGCAGTTATTCAAAACACAATTCGTTAATTGATAACGACGAATTTGTTCCCGTCATGGCTGGCAGTCAGCCGTAAGCCATTTGTCTAATGGGTCCGCGGCCTTAAAGTAATCAATGTGCCAATGAGGATCCGTAACGTTTTTAGTTGAGAATGCAGATTTATAGAGCTAAGAAATCCTTAAGATACAGTGAAAAAATTTTTGTTCTACGACAAAAATTGACGAAGTTATGATCAAATTACTAGCGGAGTTCACTAACCGGCCGGCACGGTAGGCTGTGACGTCACAGTGTCCGAACCCGTTGTCAGCGATAAGGCGCGTAGGTGTTTTCATTGGTTTATTGTGTCTTTGAAACAAATTAAGTGTCCGATTTGTGTCTAATTCTCCTTTCTAACTATGTATGAATATTGTATAGTGCCGTAATGTACAAATACTTCTTTTAAAAAGCCTGAAAAACTCTTTTTATACGTGCCGAAAGACCCAAAACTACGTGAAAAATACTATGCCGTTGTGAAAATAGATGATAAAACTCCACCTTCTTCCCGGGCTACAAGACATTGTTGCGAAGATAATTTCGATGTAAGTACCTACATAACTACCTATACCTATATTATTTAGTTAATATGAATATAAGTTGGTACCTACTACAACGTGTCATGTACTTAAGTATTCACTCATTTTAAGCCTGCTGTATTAATAAAAACATACCTACCTACTTACTTTTTCTGTGTTTTGTGGATAAACCTAAGTACTTACCTATTCGCCCGTTCCGATTTCTATATAATATTCCCAGGTCAAAACAATGACACAGGGATGTACTCGGGTAAAAAAACAAAGAGTAAAGGCCGCGGCGCCGGCATGATCCGAAAAGAGTAAGTCCTTCCGGGCCCTCTCCGCCGCCTCTTTCTGCGAGATGACGTTCTCGCAGAAGATGGTGACCACGGTCCAGGCCCTATTACCGCCAACCAAAGCTCGCGCAACGGCCGGCGGCGACAGGTCCTCTCCAATGATTGCAGCGAGATCCCGGCGCTGCTCAGCCCAGGCCGGGCACGACACGCTCGTATCTCGCGTATGTTGCGCGGAGTCCTCACAGCAGTCACTATGGTGGCAGTCCGGAGTAGTCTCCCTCCTTGCGACGACGTGCAAGTATTTGCCGAAGCAGCCATGCCCCGACAACACTTGCACGAGTTGGAAGGTGAGAACTCCGTGCTGCCGCACCGTCCACTCCTCCAATATCGGCTGAAGCGCCCCGATGGCCCAAAGACCAACCCGAGACGTCTCCGGCCGAGCCTTCCACCGTGTGAAGGTGGTGCGGCGGGTGTCATCCCACCATGCGGTTAATTTGATTGGCGGGGAATTAGTGCCCCCCGTCCACGCCGCCGGCACCCGCCGATAAACTTCGGCGAGCGCTTCCATCTCCAAGTCCCATAGGGGGGTTCCGGCCAATGCGCAGGAGGCCTCAGCAACTACCGTGCGGTAGCCGCGTGTGGCCCTGACCGCCACGACCCTCTGTGGACGTCACAGACGGGCTCTATTGTGGGCAATCAGGGACTCTGCCTACACGGGGGCGCCGTACAGCGGCTTTGACCGGACCACCCCGGCGTAGAGTCGTTGGCACGCTAGACTTTTTCCGCCCATATTCGACATTAGCCGACCGAGGGCGGACGCCGTGCCGACGAGCTTCGGTGCTAGTTGGCGAAAGTGCTCGTCGAAGCACCACCTTCCGTCAAGTACCAGGCCCAGATATTTCATGTGGGCTCGGATACCGATCATAGTATTGTCAACCGTATACGTAACGTAACCGTACCATTATCGAAGTACTGGCGGGTGGATCACATCGAGACCCATGGAAAAGCAGGGCCTCAAACTTGTTAAGGACCACCCTAAGCCCCAGTGCCTCGATCCTCCTGACCACCTCCGCGGTACCTGAGGTGGCCAGAGATGCCGCCTCCACGAAGGTCCCGCCCCGAGCTGTAACCAGAGTTTCATCGGCGTAACCAATCAATCCCAGCCCAGGGGGGGGGGCGGCCACGGAGGACTCAGTCGTAAGAAGCACGAGATTCCCCTCCTTCTAGCTGTGAGGGAATCGTCCGGACACCAGTCTAGTGTCGAACAGTACCCTGATGCGGGACTTCAGGTGGTCGAGGACCAGGACCAGCACTCGAGCGGGTACACCATTCGGCCAGGGAGCGGCGCTTTTCCGCATACGGCTCGCCGTGTGTGAGTTTCAACTCCAAACCTATAGCAGAGGAAGTTTTGCAAAAAGAGAGAATTGGTGCTATAAAAGTTCACATTGAAAGAAGCATATGGAAGTTGAGAGACTTCAAAATGATCGGACCTGACGCATGTGTCGATATTTCATACATAAATTTTTTGGATAATATTGTAACAATAGCCTGTAGTTTAGTTAATTTACAGGATTGTCTATTTAGTAATCAAGTTTAAAAATAAAAATGCTTTTCTTTCTTTTATAGAGTTTCATTTCGAAATCTTGCATAATAAAAAGCACATGTCATATTATTAATAGAAGAGTAATTTCAAATCTCAATTCGTTTCGGAAATATTGATGTTTTCCAAAAATGCGTGGACTCCTCTAAAATATCAGTACAATAGTTTTCATCATAATCTTCGAATATTTCTTCTTTGTTTCTTGCACAAAACGAGCTTCTACTTTATTAGTACGATTAGTAAATACGTTTTATATTTAAATATCAGAAAATTACACTTTATAACAACACTATATTTAAATAAATTTCAAATAAAACGACCAACCGCGTCGCCGCCGCTCCGTTGATGCGCGAACCGCGCTCGTTCGGACACAATGACGTCACACGCACCCGCGTACACTAACTTTTAGCGGCAGGAAGGCATAATGTTTATAACTTAATATCTTCGTAAGTAATGGTCCGATTTGGATAATTCAAAAAGGAATATCATTCTTATGTCATAGAGAATAACGTGGATACTAGTTCTATTGAATTTGCTATACTTTTACTGATCCTCATTGTTGTTGAACCGAAACAGCCTAGTAATATAACACGTGGATCATAGTTGAATATTTTACAGACCGTTACTTACCATTATTATTTGTATTAAAAATTACACTGGCTTACAGTTAAGTTATTTTTTGGTGCTGCTCTGATTTTTTTCTGGCGTCGATAAGAGGGGGTTCCATACTGTATATTAATATTAGTAATTTTAACCTATCAGCTCTAGTTTACCCACTACTTTAATTTAATTTTTTGTAGCTTTATCCGTAAATAATCGGTATAATAGTAGCACACAAAATTATCTTATTATTTCATTAGGTATGGGTAGTAAGTTAAGATGCCGTGTTGTCGATCCTAACACGTTTGTGGTTAATACATATCCAAAGATCAGTAAAAATCTATAAAAAAAACGCTAACCCGGTTGTATTTTATTTACTTAGGAATTGAAATTCGTAATCAAGATAAAACCTGTACCTATTATTGCTGGGGAATAATGCGTGATTACCGAAAAAAAAAAAACTCAAAGAAATCACTCGAATTTTATGTATGCCTAATACTAAAATAAATCGATATTTCTAACATTTTTTTTTAAGTAAACTAATGCTAATATAAAACAATCAGTAACATTTTTGACATCGCATAATAAGACATATTTAGAATTACCTGACTAGACCTCTAAAATCCTAGGCACCAAATTGTGTGTAGCCTAGTGTTATTTATCAAAATAATCAAATTTTATACGAGGTGCCAGTGTGGGACGTTGTTTGTTTAAATTAGGGAGCGTCATGGCATGACAAAGGGCAAAACAATAATAAAACGATCCGAAAAACTTTTTACTTAATGTTCTGTTTGTCAATAGTTCGAAAATATTAGATTGTAGATTATAATATTGTTTAATAATTTATTTTGAAGGTTTTCAATATAACTTTGCTGAAGCGAGCACCGTTCATAATGACTTGTCAAAGTTGTCGTTTCCAGTTAGCTTAACATTGAAAACAATTTATTTAAGTATAACTGAGGTCACATTGACTGTTCATCTTTAATTTTCGATTGTTAGGGCCTTACTATTTAAGTATAGTGCGCGAAATCGTATCATAAATTAATCGAAATAGAAATCATATCAGAAATGAATCGTATCAGATATCATATCATCATTTCAATTAATATATGGGTATGTTACTTTTGATGAATAATTACCTTGTTGAAATAAAAAACTCTGATATTTAGTAGTAGTATTTGCTCAGTAGCCTTTTGATATCTATTTCTATCTCTATAAACTGTAAATGACTTTTCTATAAACTAATAACCTGTTCTTAAATTATGTAATCCATACATTTCCATCCATACATCAGATACGTTCGAAGCTTATTAAAGCAATGGTATAAACTGTCAAATATGTCAAGAAAATTATTTACATTAGAATAAAAGAAGACACCTTATATATGTAATTACGGTAATTTTTTTAACTTACGATGTTGCCAATCTCCTCTCTGTTCATCATTTTCCTCATCAGCCAAATAATTTGTGCACAGCGGCTCTTTTGGGAATCCGGCTCGGGACAGGATTGAAATTTCTTCCTCTAAATATTTAAAAATAGAAATAGAAAACATTTATTAGAAATAATACAATGAAAATATGTATTCATACATGTGTTCTCATTTTTGTTTCATTTACCTTCTAAGGAGACGCACATGGTCCAGATACCTCCATTCATTGGAACTAAAAATGTACCACCACCTCCTTTTCGAGAATTTGAATCTTCGATCTAAAAACCAGAAAAAAAAATTATAGTAATAATGACATTGAAATGAAATAGCACATAGTAGTTTCTTATAAATGAAATTTAGGGAAATTATTGCATATTGTATTCATTATCAGCGCATCGTAATAATTATTTATAATGCTTATTATTTATTTATAACGCTTATTATTTATTTCAGGTTTAACCCACACATAGCATTTTTACAAGTATTTTTAACAATATAATAACCAAAAATGAAATGAATAATATAAGGGTAAAAAATTGAAAATATACGTATACGTATATTGATAGACATTTTTATGAGCGTTCGCAAAACGCATCCCCAGAACAGTGTTTTAATGTAAACTTAGGAATGCTATTCAGGGGATAGGACACAATTTTTGTTGTTAACCCTTAAACAGAAGGATTTTATTTTTTAATGGTTGTTACTGAGGTTATTTTTTTTGTCGCTTATCCTTTACAGTTTACACGTTCTAAGGGAACTCTGCAGAACTACGCCATTTCCATAAAATAACTTATTTATTATTGTCTCATATCGAGAACAACTTATACCAATTCATCTAAGTCACTCAATCGACTGGTTTATATTCAGATTGGATAGCATTGGTGAATTTGGTGACATCAAATCTCGCTGTTTCATTTCGAATTCTAATTTGAAAGGGGTACTAACTTCACTTCTCCACCACATTCAATTGCAAACTATACTTTTACATTTAAATTTTTTATCTTTTTCCATACTAAATTTTACAAAACAGGATCAAATGATTTAGGCAGATCTGAAAAACAAGTTCAAGTTTCTGCCTATCAGTATAGTATTGTTAAATACTAGATTTGGTTGAAGCCCAGTATGACGCTTACAGTAGAATATTCGGACTTAAAGCCAAGCTGGCTTATCGTGTGAACTAAACCTTCAACGTAAAATGTTTTTTTTAAATGTGCAATTAAGACTCCATTTCTCTCGCTTTTGTCGTTGTTTATAATACAGGCCTGTAATTGGATCAACTGTCTCACGCGTTATTTTCATCTTATCACTCAGCTTATTTAATTTCTATTATTATAATATTTTTTTATGCTTGTAGTATGTATATATTTGCCGGCTATTTTTAAAATTATTTTTCAATACAGCACTCCGATAGCTTTGTAGATAAATCCAGATCAATTTACTATGTACAACAAGGCCCCAAAAAAAAAAAATTACCTGATATATCGGAATCCCTGTGTCCTCAATTCATTTTATTATTTACATACAAAGTGAATTTTTTAAAAGGAGTTTGTGTAATGTTAGAAATACGAGTACCTACAATGTAATTTACTTGGTATTTCCGTAGAATAGTGGTAAGACAAAATTTAAAATGTAACTTCATTCAAATAGACTTATCTAGAGCAAATATGAAGTTTCTTACTCAATTGGTTAACTACCGTGAGCATTGATGATTATAAATTATACACTCATTTGCAAAAAAAACGGGCGGTTTCGATTTTCTTCCTGGCTGAAAAAAATAAAATACCAAAAAGGTTTTAATCATTTGAACATGTTACTGGCCAGTTATAAAAGTGCCATAATGTTTATAAGAGTACATTCCAAATTCAAATGTTTGACTGAGCCTGGTTTTCAAAGAAAATAACTTTTAACTACATTTTGTGGCGCGAATTCCCTATAGTTAATATCGACTCTAATTAACTTTTTGTCAATTTTTATTAAATTATCTGGTGTCCTTGACATTTAAAAGTATTGTTATTGCTGTTTAGCAATCTCGAAAATGGTAGATAAAGTGATAAAAGCGAGCAAAATTATTGCGCTGCTTGAAGAAGGTTGCAGTCAATGCTTCGTGGCTCAGAGGCTAAATGTGAGTCGGTCGACAGTTCAAAGGACCTGGCAGCGCTATCAAGAGACCGGTTCCGTCAAGAGAAGGCCTGGTTCTGGCAAAAAGACATGTACCGAACCACGGGATGATCGTTTTCTAGTTAGTCAAGCGTTGAGAAATCGCAAATCTTCTTATGTGGACCTCAAGAACACCCTCGAAGAAGTAAGAAATGTGCAAATTAGTCTATGGACGGTCAGGAGGAGGCTTCTCGCTGCTAATATACACAGTCATCGCCCGGCACGCGGCCCTAAATTACTCCGTGGACATCGAGTTGCCAGGCTTAGCTTCGCTCGAAATTGTGTGTCATGGACTCATGAAGACTGGGATAGGGTATTGTTCTCCGATGAAGCCAGGATATCTCTGCATGGTGAAGACCGACGTCGGCGAGTGCTACGTAGACGAGGAGAACGCTTTGCAGAGGCATGTTTTGAAGAAATCACACCTTATGGAGGGGGCTCTGTTATGTTTTGGGCAGGAATAAATTCTACGGATTGTACGGAGTTAGTCTTCATCGAAAACGGTACACTGACTGGACACCGATACATAGCGGAAGTTCTAATTCCTTATGCACAACCCGCTTTAACCGCTCTTGGCGAAAACTCAATTTTTATGGACGACAACGCTCGCGCCCACCGGTCTGGCGGTGTGGATGCGTATATGCTAGAAGTCGGAATTCGTCGTTTGGACTGGCCAGCTAGAAGTCCGGACCTCAATCCCATAGAGCATGTCTGGGACGTTCTGAAGCGACGAGTGAGATCAGTGCAGCCGGCTCCGCAGACCATCAGAGAGCTAAAGAATGTGATTACCGCGGAGTGGGAACGTATTCCCCAGGAAACCATAAAAGATATACTCACTAGCATGCCCAGACGAATGCAAGCTGTGATTTCAGCAAGAGGGGGTCACACTCAATACTAAACTTTTATCTGCTTTTAATGTATTCAAGAAAAACAAAGAAATTAACGCGTTTCATTTTTATTTAGCGAGCAGGTACAATCATAGTGTTTTGAGCTTAAACATTATTTCTTAATAATTTAATTAAAATGTTATGATAAAACTGATGAAAACTATTCCTTCCTAATTAATTTATAAAATTCTGAGGATAACAATACCTAAAATTGTCAAACAAACTAATAGTAACTATAAAATAGTTCTTTGCTTAAGTGCCCGTTTTTTTTGCAAAAGAGTTTATAAGAAATACATGTCATATAATCTAATAGTCAACAATCTTTATATATAGTGTCAACTGTGATATAGGTAAGATATAATAGCATAAGCAAGTATCCCTAACGAGTTTTGAAAAAACATAGGTATACCTAATTATATTTTTTTAATAATTTTTGGTTTTTATTTATTGTGGCTTGTCCTATTGTAATCTCTTTCAGTATAAGCGGATACGATGAAAATGGTGTTACATGGTTAAAAAATATAAAATTTGTTCTTTTGAATTATTATAAACTCGTAATTTATCGTTTACAATTAATACCATATGGCGAAAAACATGTTAAAAGTCTAAAAATAAAGTTATATTTCTAGCTTTATATTAAGAGCTTCAAAAATAGCGTAGCACCCGACCTTCATCTACTTTTTAACCCTTTGGATTAAATTTTTAAAAACGCTAAAACATGTATTTATTTATTACTCATAAAATACTTTCAAGTGTCGGACTTTCGTAAAACTTTGATTCAGAATGAAATTGAATATCCAAAAATCCTTCCATATTGGGTGATTGCATTGTAAAATAGAATTGCGAAATTTCATGTGTCAATACATAATAAAGCAAGTTATGACTTTTTTATATGGTACTAGCTGCTGCCCGCGACGTTGTCTACGTGAACGCTATTAGATTACACGTTGTTACAGAATGCGTTGAAGAAGTAAGGTTCACTGCTCATTCCCCGTACGTGATAGCGTGATAATATGTAGCCTATATGTTGACCCGACTTCTTAATAATATTCGTGCCAAATTTAAAGTAAATCCATGCAGTACTTTTTAAGTTTATCCCGGACATACATACAGACAAACACAAAAATTCTAAAAACTATATTTTTGGCTTTAGTATCGATTGTAGATCACACCCCAAGTATTCTTTTGAAAAAATATTCAATATACAGTTTTGACTTTCCTACCATTTTATTATATGTAAAGATATAGGTTACATTTTTACAAATATAGGTTACAGTTTTTAAACCACCTTCAATGACGAAAATAAATATTTATTTTTTATTTTTATTTAAAAAAAAATTTGTTTGACGCCCCAATCTTTACCATTCCAGAGTAAACTTAGTACTACTTATTTGTAGATTTCATGTAATAAGACAAATGATTACAACCGTTTTGATTATATTTTAATAATGCCTGATGTTTCATCCGACTTGTATTTAAGGTAACCAATTTGTGATGATTGAGTAAAATACATTTATAACATATAGACTTTAGATTTTTCAACAAGTATGCTTAATTAAAAAAATCAAAAAACCCGACTGCGTAAAATACTCTTATTATAAACTAAAAACAATAAAACAATTTACTAGCTTTCATTTGACACCCATATTGCTACAGTAAGAAAAAAAAATTCAACAGGGGGGGGGGGACCCCCTCATTCCGCCATTTGCGGGCGCCATTTTGAAAATTTATATAGCCTATGTCACTACTACAATTTAGACAAATCAAACGACACCTCATATGTCAAAAACCGTCCAGCCATTTGGGCTGTAGGGCGTGCCAAAGAAATGGACATACATACATACATACATACATACATACATACATACATACATACATACATACACTCGAAAAACATAACCATCCTTCTGTCGCAGTCGGGTAAAAAGTAAATATAAGTTTCGGCTGATTTTCGTTTGTTAAATCAGACGTGATATTTTCGTAAATGTACATCGAGTTTAATAATTATATTTTGATTTATAAAGTGGATTAGGTATACCTCGAGGGTTTTTCTATTTAAATTTAATAAAAGCCTCTTGGAATCTGGAACGAATCTTCTTAATGGGTCATCCATTATAACTTTTTATACCTTATATATTTATTATTTATATATCAAACCACTAGCGAATCTATACTAATATTATAAAGCTGAAAAGTTTGTTTGTTTGTTTGTTTGAACGTGCTAATCTCAGGAACTACTGGTTCGAATTGAAAAATTCTTTTTGTGTTGGATAGTCCACTTA
This sequence comes from Euphydryas editha, assembly GCA_036937285.1. Lineage (NCBI taxonomy): Eukaryota > Metazoa > Arthropoda > Insecta > Lepidoptera > Nymphalidae > Euphydryas > Euphydryas editha. Next base: position 6,194,934 of record JAUPFZ010000008.1, read on the forward strand.
CCGAGGAAGATTGTAGGCTGTATAACATCACGCTACGACTATGAGCTGCTGAGCATTAATAAGAAACGTTACTAACACGGGGGAAAATATTATTTTTTGTGAGCTTCCGTTGCGTCCTTTAATATGCCTCTTCCCGAGACCTTTTTTTATCATAGTTCCACTTTTAAAGTAAACATAATATCACGTTTTTATTCCCAAGGGGTAGAAAGAGATGCATGTATTAAATGTAACACCCACTTTTCGCCAGTTATGAGTCCCATGTAATAGAGGGCGAGCCCTATTGCCATACACCGATAACAGACTCCGTGCTATTTACTGAGAATTTAAAAAAAATAAAAAATCCCAACAGTACGTTGTGCGACCCAGGAATCGAACCTGAGACTCTTTACTTGGCAGTAGCGCTTGCGACCACTCGACCAACGAGGCGGTCACTTTTAGGGTAATGGCTTAAAAATATTTAAGTAACAATAATAACAATAACAATCGTTCTGGTGTAGTGGAGCGAATTTTTTTAAACATTTTATTTATTGAAAGTACCTATCTATAAAATATAATATTGTAATTTACCGATCTTTTTGATTGTTATATTATGTAAATTAAGTGTTCTGCGAAAATTCGCCTTAACGCCATCGATTGCGTGTTCGGTATTTGTAAAAATATTTTTTACTGGTCTGGTGGTATGTCCTGTGGATCTCCCTACCGCGCTTCGGAGAGCACATAAAGTCGTCGATCCGGGTTGTTATCACAAATATCCGATAGCGATCGTTACTGATGGTAGAGAAATTTTCCGGCAACCTGCAGTGGAGCAGTGTGGATTAAGCTCCAACTCTTCTTCTATACGGAGAGAAGGCCTTTGCCCAGAAGTGGTACGTTTTTAGGCTTATTCAGTCAATTCAGTTTTGTTCAGTAATGTATCAAAAGTGTTCGTTGAAATTTTAGTTAGATTTGAAAAATTCTTAATGATTATTCTTACTATAGATGATCACATTATTTATTTATTTGAAAAGCACACTTACAACATAGGTACATATAAAAAAATAAAAATTAAACAATATATAATATTAATTAGAGATGCAACGGATATCCGGTAACTATCCGGTATCCGGCCTATCCGGCCTTGTTTTCACTATCCGGCCGGATACCGGATAGTAATTCAGTATCCGGCCGGATACCGGATAGTAAAATTAAAAAAAAAAAACATTATTTTACACAAATCAAATCAATAAATAATAATATAATGCCACAAGAGGTTATGAACACCGTTTATTTATTTAATCGCACGTCAAAAATGTTTGTTTTATTAATTAGTTTAGTACTCAAAATTAACAAGAGGCAAATTGTAGTGAATGAATACCAAATTTTCTCCGTTTGCCTTTGTATACCAGACAAACTTCTGAAAATAACCTTTCGCTATAAACGCTACTGCCAGGTGCTAAAAGATAAATTCTAGCAAACATTGACGACTGCGGGTACTGATTCAAATTAACTGACCACCAAATGTATGGGTCGTGATTGCGATCAATTCGAGATGCCTTTAATAAAAAGTAAGCAAGTCCATATGTCAGATGTTACTGAAATAGCAAATGCACTCGAAATTACGTTTGATTTTCTCGTAAATTCTGTCATATATATCAGAAATGATTTTTTGGGTAATATAAGTCCGGCTTGGCAATTTATAGCAGAGTAAAGCTTGTTCTAACAGTCTGGTAAATCCGGTTCTTTCCACTATGGATAATGGCTCGTTGTCGAGTGTAATGATTTCGGCTACTAAATAATGGTACTTTCTGGCTTTAGTATCATTTATATCCCAGAGCAATTTCCTTTCGTAAGATTCTGTCATAGTCAATTGCTTTTGTGCTACTGAAGACGAACTTGTCCCTGCAATGGCTAAAGAAATTGTAGTAGGCTCCACAGTGGCCTTGTCTTTATTCACCGTACGAAATTCATCTCGAAATACCCCGAAACTAATTAATTAATAGGTAGGTTCGTTACGAAACTTGCAGATGATTTACTCGATAAAAAAGAATTGCAATTAGATTATTATTATTAGATACATACCTGCTTTTTTCCCTTCGCCGCCACGAGAAATGTTAATATTGCATAATAAACAAACAGCTAACTTATTATTTTCACTGTTTATATCAAAATATTCCCGTAAAGTCGATTTTTTATTCACCGATGCCATTTCTCGTTGTTAAATTATATATATATATATATATATATATATATATATATATATATATATATATATATATATATATATATATATATATATATACTGCAAATAATAATAACCTAAAACGATCACGCAGACACACTTATTCCTGTATATTACTTTTCTCTATGTCTGCACTGCAATCGACACAATAAGACAATGAATGAAACAATTGCTAACTTCGCTCATCAACGAAAAGACCCAAATAGAACCGAGTCCACCCGATCGTTCGCGCGCCGCCTACGCAATTATGTGTGTGCGATGCACCAAACGGCTAAGTTCCACCGGATATCCGGCGGCCGGATATCCGGTTATCCGGCCACAGGGTTGGCCGAATATCCTGTATCCGGTATCCGGCCAAACTGCTATCCGTTGCATCTCTAATATTAATGTATCTAATATAACCGTCAAAAGTGTACAAACACTTTGGAATACATGGATTAAAAACACAAAAAATCACAAATAATTAAAATATTTTTAACTTTAAACTTTAAATATACATTAACACAATCCAATATTTGTAATTTAAAAAAAAAGAAAAAAGTGACACTTTATCATCATAATAACTAAAATAATCAAAATCAAATATAATAAAAAACAATTATCATGAATAAAAAAAAAAAAAAAATTTGAATAATTATAATAATTAAATATACATTAATTAATACAATTTATAAAAACATTAATAAAATTTAAAATTTAACAATTGCATCATGACACATTGTTGTCTTTGTTATAATAATGTGTGATTAATATTCTTTAGAATAATAATAATAAATAATTAATATGTATTAGTGAGGGTAGGTGGTTCAATGCTTGTTAATGTTTGTGATGCGTTTGCAACGAAATTTTGTATTATAGTCGAATATGTGGATTTGTAAGGATAGGTTTAAATTTACCCTTCTTATTATTCTTTAATTCCCATTTAATAAGGTTTTATGCGAGTAATACCGCGTGGTACAGATTATTATAATATGTAAATAAAACACAAATATAATGGTAAGAAATCTTCATGTTACGTTCATATTCTGCGTAAGAACAGTAGGTTTCCTTGTAATCCTCGTACGGTAGGGGCTTCGTAGATGTATGAATTATTATTTGTGACATCATTTGTGTATATATGATAATATTATAAACAGAAAAGATGTTTGCTTGTACCTAGTCGAAAATAATAATAATTTAAAGCTATAATTAATGGTATAATAGTAGGTATAGGTGGAGGATGACGGCTAAGCCAATACCCAGATTTTAATTTGATCTACAGATTCATAACTATGAAACCCGCATGTAATTTCATGCATCACATTTTGCGTGATGTCCGAACAAACAGACAGACTTAAAATAAAAATTCAAGATTATTTTCATAATACTTCAATAATTCGTTTTTCCTTAATATCGATTAAGTACAGACATCGGTGAGTTACAGTTTTGTTATATGTACGTATTGTCATATTGAGTATACATGTGGTGACCGGCGGAGAAGAATAGTCCACTCTGCTAATTCAGAGAAGTATCAGGAGCGACCCCACCACCGAAATCTCCGCGCCCTCTCGGCGACACTCCCTCACCGACTGCACCTCCCGTGCCCATTCTCACCGCGCCTTCGCACCCTGCCCGCCACTGAACGCCCAGCTGAACCCCAGACGGCGAGCCCCCGCTGAAGGGTCCGCCATCAGCTGATCCAGGGGGCTCATTGGCTTGTGCGCCTCCGCGCCCAAACTACCGTGCTTTCGCGCCACCGTATGGAGGGGGAGAGCGAGTTATCCCCCTCCTACGCTTTCAAGCTCACCGCTGCTGGTTTTGGTCCGCGGGGGTCCGAAGACCCCTACCACACGCGAGGCATTCGAGTGGCGTTTCCCTATCCGCCACCGGGGGACGCGCCCAGTAGGAGACCAGCAACTCCCTTGGGAGCGTTACCATATCCTGCCAAAACACATTGCGCTCGCTAACCCACCTGTCAAATGTTGCGAGTATTGGCAAACCCCCTTGAGGTAAAGAGGGAGGCCTCAGCAGTAGACATCTAACGGCTGATGTGGTGGTGTATATGAAGTCTAGATATATATACAGGATGACTGGTGAGTCACTATCAATATTTAAGGAGAATACTCGGTACATGATTCTGATAATGATAATTCAGTGATAATAATTCAATTCCATTGGATAAAAGTATGCCAATTTATTATCAATGTTTTCTTATGACGCTACCGGCTACCACGTAAAATTATCGTCCGTAAACCGACTTTACAGACAAGCAATTTTTTTTTTATAAAAGTGGTACATGACGTCAGACTGCCGCCATGACATCTTCGAGCGTTTTGGTGCGCAATATGAAACAGGATTAAAAAATAGAAAATATTGTTATTTAATAAAGCTTCTTACAAAAATAATATTTATTGTGGTAAAAGTAGACCCGACCCATATGAGTAGGTATTGCAATACAGTTTTTAAAAATTAGTTATCAAACCTTTTTCAGTTTATCTTTGTCAACAATTTAAATCAGATAAAGTTAAGAGTAATATATTTTAAACAACAAAAATGATAACATATGAAATTCAAGTACCTAAAATTCGTAAATTATTCATCTGTGCGAATACAAACATTTTGTTCTATGGCGGTATTTCAATTGTAATTACAGAAAAACTTCACCTGGGGAATTGCTAGCAAATGTACCTAATTAATAATGAATGTTATAAAGTAGGTCTTACTATAAATGATTTCCCACAAGTATAATAGAAATCGATTTTGCCATTGGATGAAAACTAAAAAAAAAATACATGCTTAAACTTTCTTTTTCAGTAAACCGAAGAATTTTAGAGAATTTCCGAAGACCTTACTCTTTTGTCCTTAAATACTATATTATAGTTCTTTGTTTCCAAATAATTGAAAATAAAGAAGAAATTAAAATCATAATATAATAGGGAAATAGTACCATTGCCAAGTGCAGTCGTTTCAAGGTCAAAGAAAACATTTTCTCTATTGCTTCTGGAAATGACATCACCGACCTTCATAAATGTCGTTTTATGATTTTTTTTCAAGAGCGCTTTGTTATGACTACAATACTTTTTATTCCATTTAATATTATTATTTTGTTTTTGATTTCATCATTATTTTAGATATTAGGAATATTAAAAACATTTAGTTTTAATACAACAAACAAAAACACTTAACACACTTAAAAGTACGTACGTGTATGCTAAGTATACCTAGGTATAATTATTAATTTTATTAAATTATTACATTACGTTTACGTTAGGTCAAGACGTATATTTTTGAAAAAAAAAAATCTTCTGTGGGATTGTACATATAATATAAAACCAAATATCTATAATCTATTTTATGATTGTTTAATTTTAAAGTTCTTATTGAAATTAATGTAACTTAATAAATGATTTTAATTAAAATAACGAAAGGGATAAGTTTCGTATGGATTATCCTACTTTATTAAAGATCAACACGAAATTGAAAAGTTAATTTAAACTAGAAATATACTACGTTTCATAAGATTAAATTTGTGAAGAAAGTTTTAGAATTTTTTTGATTTGATTGATTGGTAGCACAGTTGCCTAACAAGGTCTAAAAATAATTATTTGAAATATGAAAAATACCTAAAGTAGCAGTTCTAATAAAATGTTTTACATACATAATTCGCAATAATTGATAACATTTAATTCCTAATACATATATATTTTATGCATTGTGTATATTACTTTCATGAATACTTAAAACAGTTCTCTTTCAAAAAGTATTACTTATATTTTTGAGATATTTCGAATGTAATCGAAGATATTTAGGGTTCCATACTCAAGGAGTTCCAAAAGGAGAGTAAATTACTCAGACTTTTTTCTATCAATCCGTGTCCGTTTGTACGTATAACGACAAATAATAAATCCCGGTGTTTTTCATAAACACCTTATAACGATCAGGAGTATAGATAGGAAAATTATCTGTCGATCCTGCAGTGAAGCAGAGCGGATGATTAAACTCCTATTTACGGAAGAATGTTTCAGCAGTGGGGCATTTGTAGGCAGTCTTAGTTTATTAAACTTTAGTTTAAATAAAAGTTTTATGTAAATTTAATTCCATTCATTTTTCGTTTCTCAAATTTTAATAAATACGGCAAGAATTTTAAAACCCGAACTTATCGATCGAAACGTAGATTTAATATATGAAGATATGTAGACAGAATTTTTTAAAGCTTTAATTGAAGTAGTAGTCAATAAGAGTAGCGCAGAATCTTACTTACCAATCCGGAGAAAAAATATGTATTACAGAAAACTTTTTAATAAATTAAAATGGAAATTTTTATTTTTATAGTATTCAAATCAGAAACAATAACTTGCTACTAGAAATATAATCACGAAGTGAAATTGAACCTGCTAATTTATATAGAGTAAATGTTCCGCCGCCTACGTATAATAAATAATAAATAAATAAACGTCTCACACTAAACGGCCCCCAGTAGGATGTGAATCCTGTGTCGGGGGTCCGGAGACACACACAATACACAAGCACAAACGCCCAGACCACGACAAACATCTGTATGGCCTATATAAATATTTTTCATATGCGGGAATCTAACCCGCGACCGCTAGCGCATCAGTCAGTTGCTGTGATCACTGCGCCAACGCGCGTATGTATAAATATATTAATTTTCTTGTCTTCTTTTTCTGTAGTCTATCTTCCGATATCGTTTATCTTCTTATGAACTGTACTATGAAGCTTTTGATCTTCTGATTTAGTTCTCCTACCAATAAAATTTCTTATGTCAGTAATAAATGCTATATATTATATAATTAAGTTTACACATCGACCATATTATCAACCACTAAATTAACGGTCGTCTTTTTTCTTTCACTCGCTGTATTATTACTAGCTGACGTGGCACTATATTACATTTGGCGATTAAGCCACCGTGTTAATAGATGTAATTCCTTGAAACCGATTTAAGCTATTTCAACTTTAAACATTACTTTATCTTTTACGCCAGTACAGCGTATAAATGTAATAAATATACACACTAATAAACTTTTGCATTTTTATTTAATACTAGCTGATATCTGAACTACATAAATACAAAGTTTCATGTTTTTATCTTCGACAATGACGAACTTCTATACAAATTTCATGCCCTATTTCAACCCCTTCAAGCGTTTTTTTCCCGATAAAAGGTAGCCTATTTCATTTACCAAGGTCTACTCTATCTCTGTACCAAATTGCATCTAAATCCGTTAAGCGGTTTAGGCGTGAAAGCGTAACAGACAGACAGTCAGTTACTTTGGCATTTATAATATTAGTATGGATGTGGATCAGTTCGGTGTTATCAGTCGTTGAAATTAAACATAACTTGTCGCAAATAGTCATTAGCTAGGTCTTTTAATACATTATTAACTTCGATAAAATTATTTCGAAGTGAACCAATAATTTATGTATCACATAAAGGTTAACCTTGAAAAAAAAAAACGAATAACTAAAACGTTTGATCAATATGTTACACGTAAAATTAACTTTGTGACGTATTATATAAAGTTCATAATAGATAAGTGCTCGGGTCACGTGATCTGAATCTCGTGGTAGAAAAACTGAAATGTCAGCATTTATGGCCTTTTTTTTAACTTGAATATAATCTCTTTGATGGAGCAGTTACTTTTTATATTCTCTTTTATTTTCATGTTTCGTGCTTCAAAATAACAATAAGGGAAAATCCTTGGTGTCTTAATAATAGCTGCGAATCTAAATTTTTTTCTGTTCGGTTTCCATTGTCCTATTACAATGTATTGTCTTTCGTAACAAGTAATGCTTAAGTTACTGATAGCCTATCAGGAAGCCTACCAGCAGGAGGCGAAATAGGCTCTTAGGGTCTGTTTCATTCACCTCAACTAATAAAAAACAAATTTTGGTATCACAGGATCGGAATAAAATTATCTCTCAGATCATAAAGAAAATGTTTGACAGATAAAGTGGAGTTGAGTCGAGCGGTGAAACAGAAAAATCATATCAGAAACTTTTATTTCTTGCATACCATTTTACGTTGGATAACTATCTGAAACTTTATTAGCAAGCGGTGAAACAGGCCTTAAGTCTAATCTTTTATATCTTATTATCTTGCTGAATAAATAGACTAAAAACAAAAAGAACTTTTAAATGCGAGTGGTAAATCATTATATTATTTCTCTCCGGCCGAGCATAAATTCAGGTGAGCATATACTGGTCAGGGTGCGAGTGTAGAGAGTAAGTATTAAAACCTATATATTTTATATAAGTATATAACGCAGAAAAATATATATTTATATAAACATATGCTAACTAGCCGTTATGAACACTGATTATATCTAAATAAATTGCTGTTTTCTTATTTCTTTTTTAAGTGAAAAGAATATAATTGTCAAAAAAAAGGTAAAATTAATTTAAAAAATCAAAAACCCGACTGCGTAAAATACTCGTATTATAAACTAAAAAGAATAAAACAATTTACTAGTTTTCATTTGATACCCATATTGCTACAGTAAGAAAAAAAAAATTCAACTCCCCCCCTCATTCCGCCATTTGCGGGCGCCATTTTGAAAATTTATTTAGCCTATGTCACTACTACAATTTAGACAAATCCAACGACACCTCATGTGTCAAAAACCGTCCAGCCGTTTGGGCTGTAGGGTGTGCCAAAGAAATGGACATACATACATACATACACTCGAAAAATATAATCCTCCTTCTGTCGCAGTCGGGTAATGAGCGTCATTGTTTATTGGCATTGAATTTTTGCACATTAAAAACACAATAACTAAAATAGTATAATAGTGTGTAATTCTTAGCAGAATTGTTTTATTAATTATTTATTTACAATTTATGCTACTTTGATAAACAATTATTTTCTTATCTATACTAATAATAAATCTGTTAAAACTTCTGTTTTATTAATACACTATATATCATCAAGAATAAATTTTAATAGCGCGATTTAATTTCAATCAGCGCCATCTCTTATAATTTTTTGTCTGTGCACGTATCGCGTAAAAAGTACAAAACCAATGTAAATAACTTTAATACATAAAAATTATACATAACTCACAGTAACATTTAGTTTTTGTTTCATTGTAATTAAATTTAAAAATAAATATCTAAGAAAATAGAAATACGCCTACGCGACAAAGACATCCATCCAAAGCCATCTGGTCTAACGAAAGTCGTATAAAGAAAGTCGTGTTAGTTACACCGTTTATAACTCGAGAACGAGTGGACCGATTTTTATGATTTTTGTGTTTTTGGATTTGTCTTCGTCGGGAATAATACTTATTAAAATATGATTTTCATCAATGAAAAAATAATTAATAAAAAAATCAGTTCAAATGTTTCATCTGTACTATCTATACATATAATAAATCTGTTAACGAGTCCGTTTTATAATCTTAATATATAAAAGCGAAAGGTCACTCATCACGATTCACGATATCTCTGGAACTATAAGACCTAGAGACTTGAAATTTGGTAGGAATATTCCTTTTGCCGAGGAGAGGTCAGCTAAGAACGGATTATACGAAATTCTACCCCTAAGGGGGCAAAAAGGGCGGCAAAGTTTGTATGGGACAACGTAGTTCCTTGGTCCAATCTACTTCAAATTTTGCATAAAATATTCTTTAACAGAATTGATTGAAGATGTGTTTCGTATTTTATCAAAATTCATCCCCTAACGGGGTTAAAAGGATTTGACAACCCAATCCGTCTATTATAAAATATTTTCCAGTATCGACGCAGGTGTAGGTGATAAAAAATATAAATTAATAATTTTTAAAATTTTAGTTAAATACCCGTGCGAAGCCGGGGCGGGCCGCTAGTGTTACATATATTTTTGCTCCATATACGATCGATCGTACGAAGCAGATTAAAAAAATTATAAATAGCTCAATATAAAGTTGATTGTGTTAATTACATGCATGGCTACATTTATTTGTTATACAAAATAAATTGACTTAATTCTTTTAAGATTCTAAAGAATTATTATTATGTACTGTTGCCTAAAACATTACGAAATTAAAAAAGAAAAAAGTAAAAAAATTTGTGCTGCTAATTAATTTACTGCCTACGATTTACGATTAATTGATCATTTTTATTGTTAAAAAGGTGCACTGTATCCCAATATTGTTTTTTTTATCACTACTTACTATATAATTATATTAATAAAACATGTATGTAATTACTTTAAAAGTAATTCTACTTCTACGATAATTTTTGTCATAGACGTATTGTATAATATAGGCCACTAGAATACGTATCCATTAGGCACAGAGATAAAACAAATTGCACATAAATTAAAGTACTACTCCAACCTCATTTCGAATTAAAAAAATATTTTTAAGCATTTATTTTTATGAAATAATCTACAATCGGGCCAGGTCAAGGTGACATTTCAAAATGGGGGCGTTAAATAAAATCAGTTGAATCGAGCTTTTCAGGTAACTAAGTTCAATACTCCAACTTCTGCCTTTGAAATTGAAGTTGAAAACTGAATATTTCAACATCCTTTCCGACTTATCTCAAACGACGCTTTGAAGTATAAAAACTTGCTAAGTAGAAAACTTTAGTTATTAGATATTGTGCGTTTTAATTATTTTTGATGTTTAGTAATTTTTATTTGAATGTGTACGATACAATATAAATATCACAAAAAAAAAAAAAAATTTAGGATGATAAATAAATTACTATATCAAATACGATTATAATCTTTTCTTACATTACCGTAAATTCTTAATACTCGTAATTCTCGTGTGAATAATATTACCTATTCTGAATATGACATGAATTGTGAATTTATTTGTACTATACCATACGAACAAAAGATTTACTTAGTAACTACGAGTTATTACTACTATAATGCTTAAACTTCGTAATTGATGAAGAAAATCGCCTTTCATATTCTCGTTCAAATCGTTTATTAAATTTTTTTTTTTCTATAATGTACGAGTAATATAGCGGCATATGTGTTAGGGGCTTACGTGTTGCGCGTTTTTATAATTATGTATATCTATTTTTTCCATTTCGTTTTTAAAGTAGGTACTGGAAAGATTTTGATGAGATTTTCGCACTGCATGGTACACCTTTAATTTTTCAAGATTCAAGAGTTTTTAAAATTTTAAATAGGATTCTCGCAGTGTGAGTTTTTACAGAAACTGGCCGATAAGCTAGTGGTCGCGGGTTCGATTCTCGTATATGACAAATAGTTCTATAAAACATACAGATGTATTTAGTGGTCTTGGCGCTTGTGTTGTTGTTACGGAGGAGACATTCATCTCCGGACCCCTGACACAGAATTCGGATCTTACGGCCTCGAGGCCGTAAAGTGTAAAGCGTGTCTTTATTTAAAAATAAAACAGTCATGATACACTCCTTCACGTCTCTCTATAATATATTTAAACGTTTCCTATCTTGTCTATGCTAGCAAAGATATCGCATCGCATCGCATCAGCCTATCGTAGTCTACTGCTGCACATAGGCCTCCCCAAGTTCGCACTAAATATCCTGGTATAATTGGTTGGCAGCATACCTTACCCTGGGGATTTTCAGCACCCGTGGTAAGGTACCCGTGAGGTGGACCCCACCGTTACCGCGACCGCTACCGTAGCTGGGAATAGTGGGGCTGACGGGAACTGAGGGCCGAAATATCTAAAGCGAAGTTATGGGGGTTTTATCATTTATCCCCATAGTCACCACGCTGGGCAAGCGGGTTGGTGACCGCAGGGCAGGGTTTTTTCGGCGTCATCGGGACTGTTCAGAGGTAGAGCCGGTCAGCCTGTCGCTGGAAGGATCCTGATGCCTGCAGATCCGGGACCCTCAAATTAAAGCGGCTGAAGGCTTCCGCAGGGGTTTAGTACGGTTTTGCAACCCCAAGTGCTGAGTCCGACATACGGTCTAGGACTGCTTATCCTGAACATCACAGCTTGAACACACATTATCCAGCGTTTCTCTATGGTTATCCCGCCATCGGTCGGTTTAGTAAAGATATACTTCCTACCTATTGTGTAAATATATTTTTATAGTTCCAAGTTCATACAATTTTTGATATCTATTGCATAGTATAAATTACTATTTATAACAAATATTCCCACATCGCGTGTGAGGGACACGCGTCAAGGATACCAATTCATTTGTTCGTATAATGTTATCGTTAATATTATGCACTCCTCCATGGTATTTTTACATTACGACCATGGAAAAAATGTTCTATAATGTTTTAATATTACCTCAAGGTTAATTGTTTTTGCTTTCGTATGATATTGTTTCGAGGCGCTTTTTTTTTACTAAATTGGTTTATATTGTTATACTAGTTTTATCCCGCGGTATCATCGATTCGGAAGAAAAAGTAGACGGTCTGCATAGGAAGCTAAATCACAGGTAGTAGTGGTGTGAAAGTGTACTTAAGAAATATCGTTCCATATTCGCAAGGTTTCTCATTTATAATATTCATTGTTATACAAATACTTAATTCAGTCAAATGTAGTTAATTCACTCCAAATCCACATGTCGTGTATCTACATACATTAATTACATATGTGCGTATATAATTTATTTATTTATTTATTAGAATTACCAACAGAAATGATAATAGTACTTAACACAAAAAATACACTGTAATAAAAGATTATAATTAGATATATTTATTTTTAGAGTTAATCACAACATGCATTAATCGTTTAATATTTAAACGATGATGAGAAAAAAAATACGGAATTACAATAATGGTAAAATTAATATAGATTGTTAAAAAGAAATAAAATTATTTGATTATACTATGTTTACATCTTTACAATTATATATTAATGAAAATAAAAATGATACATCTATCAATTAATCAATCAGTTATTATTATAGAAATCGACTAATTTAAACCTAAATTTTGGTAAACTATCGCAAAAAATATCTAGGCCAGAAATTTTCGAGGACAGATCATTATAAGCGTGTGCCAGTCTGGCTAACGGGGAATATTTACCTATGTTAGATCTGTAGAAGGAAACATTTAATAAAGCTTGCGGTTGTCTAGGTAGTCTTGATGGCACCTTAAAATTAAATAATTTATCGGTGGATAATCGATAATGTATGTATATTTATAATACTTACGTATATGTTATATATTATGTACATACATAAATTCGTTAATTGACCTCATGAGGTCTTATTTTTTTAATTGATGTTTGATTTTATATATTTTGTGGAAAATACTGTTTTATTTTTCAGTTTAATACACGTAGGAGTATAGTAAAGGGAATCTGTTACCACATGTTTTTTATGTTCATTTTGTAAACTTTAGAATAGTTAAGAATACATTTGACGATCGTTCTGATGTAGTGATGCGAGTAGTCGCCTCGATGCTACGCACCAACGGTCGCGGTTTCGATTCCCGCTCGGGACAGATTTATTTATTTATTTTTTTATTTAATACTTTATTACACACATAAATGAATTAACATTGTAAAATATTTACAGCAAATGTGCAATGGCGGCCTTATCACTAAAAGCGATTTCTTACAGGCAACCATGAGTATAGGATGCATACGCACGCACGCACGCACGCACGCACGCAAGCACGCACGCACGCACGCACGCACGCACGCACGCACGCACGCACGCACGCACGCACGCACGCACTAGAATAGTGTTGTTGTTTGTTGTATTCTATATGGAGAAGAGGCCTTCGCTCAGCAGTGTATTGTTTACAGGCTGATACAGTACAGTACAGTAATGCATTTTACAATAAATGTTTATACTTAACAGTGGAAATATTCATTTAATTAAAAGTCTATAACGGATTTTATCTCATTTATTTAAAAGTTTACAGTTTAACAATATTTTAAATTATTTTAAATTATTTCCCGACGTTTCGGACCCTTACAGCGTCCATGTTCTGGGGGGACTGAGGTGGTGGGTGTCTGAACCACCAAAAATATTATAAAGCTGTAAAGTTTTAAATGTACGCGATAAAATCCGTTATAGACTTTTAATTAAATAAGTAAAATTCGCGTAAATATAGGAAAACAGTGGAAATATTGTATAAAAAGATATGGCGATGTTATAATGAAACATTTTGTTCCGTATTCGCTTATATTTTTTTATGTACAATTTGCAGCAAGAAAATTCTTGATTAAAGACGAAGACCAAAAAGTAAAGGCAAGCTAAAGAAACAAGTATGAATTCATTTTAACGATATCTCTGAGAGCTTTTTTAATGACAATGAATACATATTTCTGGAATTTATTAAAGTGTGATCTGTTTTATTAGCTTTGCAATCTGCCGTAATAATCACTATATATATATATATATATATATATATATATATATATATATATACATATATTTATATATATATATATATACATATATATATATATATATATATATATATATATATATATATTTCTAGAGTAGTTATTTATTTTAAGTTGATTAACTTTTATAAAGTGATAAGTAATAAAATTATTTTTATTGGGTATAATAGAATAAAATTTTATGAACTGTTTGTAATCGTAAGATAATAAAATGATCATCAAAATGTCAATGATAATCCATTTGACAAATTGCGGTTGTTTTATTATGTCACTTAAAAGCCTTCGTAGATTACAATCCAATCGGTCGTAATTCTAGTACCGTTAGCGGTTTTGTATTGTGGGTTATGCGTCGAAAAGCTCAAATAGCATTTAAAACTATTCGACGCTAATGCAAAGAGTTAAGTTTTAAGTTCGTTAAATATCTTTGAATTATATTGAATGATCGAATTGATACAGCAACTTAGATTCTTAATTTCATTGATCGTCAATCATAGGCAAGCTTTTACGCAGTTTTCGTTTCAAATATTGATATCAATTACCAGTGAAATAAGAAATTGTACATAATTTTGAGTATGACATTAGGAAAAAAAACCCGTTAAGAATTCTGTTGATGAAAAAAAAAATGGATTTATTTATATATCACGTAATGTAATAATTATATACTCAATCGATTGTACTATGACTGATTACGATTATTAAAATTTAAGCGACATTTAACAATTGCTTAAGTAGTCTACTTGCAGCGCTATTTTGCTAGCCATTGTGAAAAATAAAAATTCAAAACGTGGCAGTTAACGTTACAATTTCGTTATTAGCATTTAAAAAAAAAACTTGACTAAGCATAATAGATTATAAATATAAAATCTACTATCATTATAACTAAAACGAACAGTAGAGTGAGGAAAAATTTTCCAGTATGTTTTTTGTCTAGATTTATCTTGCCTTGAACTATTCTTTGGTTCAAATTTTCTCTTCGCAACTTTTAACAGAAGGAATATAATGGGATCTAGTAATTGAAATGTCAATCTTTTGTTCGTATTATTTTCTTTTTACCACAATGTATAGAAAAAAACGTTTTAATGTGTTGTCTTTTCAATAATCATTAACAATAATAAAAGAATAATATTTTCCAAGTAACAACAATAAAATCATTAATGTTAAGTTGTGTTTAATGTTTTATATTTAATAATTAGCATTAAAATCTTATGATGGATCACAATATGATCCGACGATATTAAACTGTGAAAATTGAACAGAACAGAAAAAAGAATAGCAAAGGTTCCGTTTTAGGATTCCCTTCGCACCCGTTGGGTACGAAAATCTGAAATGATGAACATGACTAGCGCGTAGAGAATTATTACTTCACATACTAATAATTTTGGTAGAAATGTCATTGATAAATAAACAATAGCCGCATTTTTTTATGATTATTTTACTATGCAGGTTTCTCAATATATCGCTTAATTTGTTTTAAAATTTGTTGGACACGAATGATCGCTCCCTGAAGACATGTTACAAAGATGACACTTTATAAAAACATATTATGTACTCGTATAATTTATTACTAAGTGGATTTTTTAGTGTTGAAGAGACCACACACATAGGCACACATACACTCACACTCACACACACACACACACACACACAAACATTTGCACACACACACACACACACACACACACACACACACACACACACACACACACACACACACACATATACACACCCACAAACACACATTCACTCACTCACACACACACACACACACACACACACACACACACACACACACACACACACACACACACACACACACACACACACACAGATGAGCACTTAGTCACATGCACGCTTAGCAGGGCTGCCATTTGTACGATTTAAATCGTATTTGTACGATTTTTTGTTGATTCCACGCGTGTACGATCGAAACATCGAAATCGTACGGAAAACGTACGATTTTTTTATATTCATTTTATGTGTACTTTTTTCAATAAATAAATAAATATATAAATATAAATATGAAACAACATTCACACCACGTTAACCTAGCCCCGTGCTAAGTTCGTAAGAACTTGTGTTACAGGTACTAGGAACGGAAATAAATTTAAGATATAAATACATATATACATAAATACACATCCATGACCCGGTGCAGACATCTATATTCGTCATACAGATTATCTGCACCTGGCGGGATTCGAACCCGCGACCGCTGCGTAAAGTGTCCAGTTGCCTGATCACTCGACCAGCCGGCCGTCTATGTCGATTAGCGACTACTTTATTTTTTAATACGACATTTGGCAACACTTATATGAGTGTATGGTTGTGAAATCCCGATCGCGTATATATTTGTTTGCAATTAAAAGGTAAGACAGTATTAATTTATTACGAACGTTAAATTAAACGTCGGTACTGAAGGCTGGATGACCTTTTTTTTTTTTTTTTTTTTTCGTCGTCCGAATATTGTACCTATAATTTATCGAATGTATGAAATGTACCGAAAGCTACACTGACTTTTTGTATGTAGTGAATAAATAATAGTGTACGATTTTTTTTTTTTCATTCCTTTGGGCGTACGATTTCTTTTTTTGCTGTTGTACGATCGCGACATTTTTTCATCTGGCAGCCCTGACGCTTAGTCACATTACACATACACACCAATACCAAAGCACAGACGGACACGCTTACATAAACACACAAAAATATATTATAACCTTCTTTATCTTATATATCTATATAGCGTAGTTTGACATAGGTAATTATTCAACAAAAATATCTACATAGTATTTGTAATCAAATTATCTTTGTTTTTAGTAATATCGAGTTTTTAATAAAAATGTCTTATGACATTTCCGTAGCGACAAGTAAAACTACGTTACATTTTTCGTAATAAAGGTTCTTGTTTGTCCAATTAGTGGAGTAATTATTTTGTTACGGTGGATTAAATAAAGCCTGTGCGAGTAGGCCTTGGGGAATTAACAAAAATGCGACACTGTTGCTCTTTAATAGCTGAGTTCTAAGTATGAGGCAAATAAACAAAAAATGACATACTTTTAATATTCAAGAGTGTTGTTTACGAGTATATTACTCCCGGCTTGTGGAATTATCTTTAAGTAGGTATATTAACAGCAATTTATTTGGGCTAGCAATATTATAAATACGTGCTTTGTTTGATAATCATCTTTAGTTTCAGATAAATTAATGTCTAGTGTAAGTCATAGAGATATATATCGCTCATGCAGAAAATAAATCAATTTTTTTAAAGTTATTTGGGACGTTGATTACGACAATGGATTTTATTTTAAAGTCCAAGGCTGTGCATCGAATTAACGGGAAGAAGTAGTTATAATACAAAATGTAAGAGTTTATTTCTTTGTGTTATTGAAAGCGTTAATCTTAGTTTTATTGTTGATTGAGGAATATTTGGACTGGAAGAATTTAAGTTAAGGGTAATTATTCGGTATCGAGCCACCACCGATTTTGAGGTTGATTTTTTTTTTAGAGTTCCGTTATGACTTCAAAACATCATAACTAGTGTTGTTATGATGGCGCATGACCTTTTTTGACGTAAAAAAAAATCTAAAAAAATTAACGTATGAATATTTTTTTTTGTTATTCATACGATTATCGAACGATATTTTTTTAAATTGTTATGTTGTTAGAGGTTTTTTTTTATTGATAGGTTGTTACGAGTAGGTCTTTTTTTTAAAGTTACAACCATAAATATATTTATTCCTCTATGGTTACAACGCGTCGTCCCTAGTTAAAAAACTAGTTCTTGCTAAATGCCTTTGTTAAAACTAGAAGTAACGCTAAAAAAAGACCTAACAACCTATCAATAAAAAAAAACCTAACAACTTATCAATAAAAAATACCTCTAACAACAAAAATTAATCGTACGATAAGTTTTTATTTTTTTTTCAAGTCAAAAAAGGTCATGCACCATCACAAAAATACTAGTTGATGTTTTAATGTCATAAAGATCTTGTAAAAAAAACAGCCCTATTATGGCTGGTGACGCGATACCGAATAAGTACGATAATTTTTAAAAAAAATTTTAAAGTCAAAAAAGGTCATGCGCCATCATAAAAACACTAGTTATGATATTTTGAAATCATAAAGCACCTCTAAAAAAAAACAGCCCCATTATGGCTGGTGACGCGATACCGAATAAATACGATAATTTAAAAAAAAAATTTTTAGGTCAAAAAAGGTCATCATGCGCCATCATAACAACACTAGTTATGATGTTTTGAAGTCATAACGCACCTCTAAAGAAAAATCAGCCTCAAAATCGGTGGTGGTGCGATACTGAATATTTACCAAGTTAAGAATTAAAGTGGTGGAAAAATAACAGGCCATAAAATATAAAAATATAAATAAAACTGGTAGGTCATGACATTAGCAAAGTTTAAACAAGCAGTCAAGCTTCGCTTTATAATATGATTAAAGATTAAATGAATATTAAAAAAGTTTTTAATATCAGTTGAACTCATCCATCTAAATATATTAAAATCAAATATAATTAAATTATTTATTGGTAAGCTCATTACTTGAGATTTGAGAACGAGTGAACCGTACATTTCGTTTATTTTCGTTTCTTTTTTATTTACATGTTATATTAATTGTGTATTCATTTATATAACTTATATAACTAAATGTTAGTTTCGGGTTACGAGTGTTTTGGATGATTTCCCTCGAGAAGTTAAAACTAATGTTGGAAATTAGAGTTTTATCAACTCGAGTCATAAAACAAGCAATGTTATACCAATATAACTATTAATCTTGTAGAATAATGTTTGTTTCGTAGTCTTCTTCGCATATTATATGTCAATAGGTGTTAAATATTATTATTTTATCACTAGCAGTTACACACGACTTCGCCCGCGTGGAAATATTGATGTTAACCTTTATGTAATATTATCCCATAGAATAAAAAGTAGCTCATGTCAGTTTCTGACCCCTAAACCACCACTTTGCTAAAATGATGTCGTTCTCTTGCTCTAAAGAATACGAAAACAAATCTATAACACGAGAGCTTTACATTTTCCGCGATAAATCCACTGTGTAATCTAGATTGTTACCTATCTGTGCACCAAATTTCATCCAGATCCGTTTAATAATTCTGGCGTGATTGATTATGAAAGGATTGGATTGATTGATTATTCAAACTTTCACACTTGTCACAGTAAATCAGATCAGATCTAAGTATCTTTACTTCTAGATGGAGTATCAAGATGATACCTACAAAAACTTTTCAAGTTACGCTTTTGAAATTATAACTATGAAAACCGCATCCAATTTCGTACAGCAGATTTTGGGTGATGCGGGGACAGACAGACATACAAGAACATTCTAAAATATATTTTTTGGATTGTATTGGTTAAATAAAGACCCATGTAACCCGTTTTTTTCTTAAATAACTCTCATATACAGACATCGATCGGTTATTATATGTACATTATACTATATGTTAAGGAGACGAATACTATTTTTC
Source organism: Euphydryas editha (assembly GCA_036937285.1). NCBI lineage: Eukaryota > Metazoa > Arthropoda > Insecta > Lepidoptera > Nymphalidae > Euphydryas > Euphydryas editha. The sequence continues at coordinate 6,214,957 of JAUPFZ010000008.1, forward strand.
GTCCGTAAAAATGGCCTCCAAAAGCTCTCTGAGCAAACTCAAAATATCATGGTAGAACGAGGCTTATTAAATCTGCAGTCCTCTAATTACGCTGAAGTATATAGGCGGATCAACAGACGGATATGGAAATCTTTGGAACACGATATCCGTGTATTTGTAATAAACAATATTAAAGATATGACAGAGCGGAATCAAGGCTCTAAAGTGTTCTCAAGCGATTCCGTTATTGACAAAAGCCGGTAGTCGAGGCTGAAAACAAAGGATGGAGGTACAACGTCATTCGGAGCCGAGATATTGAGAGAGGTCGAGGAGTTTTATGGCCAGTCTATCACCCCAGTTGTTCGTACCTCGATTGAAAATCCGAGGGCCGATTTTATCCGACACTATTCCAAAGACACTCCGAACATCAGCTTGCACGATATTTAATGGCTCTGAGACTGCTTAAAACAACAAGGCACCAGGCAAAGACGGTATACGGCAGAGCTTCTGAAAGCAAGTAATACACCGGTACTTAGTTCTTTAGAAGAATAATTCTTTAATACCGTCTTGCTTGACAGCGTAATGCCGGAAGCCTGGAACAAAAACGTGGTGGTGTTCTTCTTCAAGAAAGGCGATAACACTTTGTTGAAGAATTATAGGTCCATTTCGCTTCTGATGAGAGCGATTCTAATGTAGCGAGGCGTGAGATAGAAATATGTTATCTTACCAAATTTATTTATCACTGCATTCAAAGACGATTTCAAGATCCTAGAATGGAAAGGATTTGGCAGATCGATTTTAACGGCGAGTACGTCACTCACCTCGATGGAGTTTCCTAAAATTTCCTTAAAATCAAAATATATAAAAAATTAGAATGAACATATATCTAGTGCACGCCCCGATATCAGTTGGGATTTCCACTCTTGAAATTGTTAATGAGTAAGTACATCTAGATAGATGATAAGTAGATACTTAGGGCAAAAGGTTCAACTTGATAGAACTAATTTTGAGAGAGAGAGAGAGGTCAATCGACGATTCCAGTAAGGATGGGTCACGTTCAGGAAGTTAAAAAATGTATTTTCAGTGCCTTAAGTCGAAAGTCTACCACTAGTGTGTGCTACCAGTGAAGACATACGAATATGAGATGTGGTCCCTAACTATGGGCCTTTTAAATAAGCTCCAAGTCAAACAGCGAGCAATGGAAAGGGCTATGCTTCTTGATATTTCTCTGCGGAATCGAATCAGACATGATGAGATCTACAGACAAACGAAAGGTTGCCAAGATAGTCCAGCGGATTCACAAGCTGAAGCGGCGATGGGGTAGGGCGCATAGCTCATAAAACTGACGGCCGACGGAGCAGTAAGGTTCTCGAATGGAGACTACGTGCCGGCAAGCACAGTGTCGGACAATCGTCCACGAGATGGACAGAAGACTTGAGGAGAGTTGCCGGGAGCAGATTGATAGAGGCTGCTTCAAACCGGTCGCTCTGGATGTCGATAGGGGAGGTCTTACGTTACGTTCAGTGCTGGACTTCTAATGGCTGATATGTTGATGACTATTTTATGCTCACACAGCCTAGATACATATATATTTTTTGTTTTTCTGTTGTTAGCAAAAGAGACGTAATCTCTACGATACACGATGCCTAAAATGTGGTCACTATTAATATCAGTTACATAGGTAACATCATCCACATATTTTTTTCAAAAATAATTGTAAAATGCCTTGCATAAAATAACGTTATCTCATTGGCACGTGACTATTTGTACGATATCTTTTTGAAAACAAACATCAGATTTATTTCTTTGTATATTACATTATAAATTATTCTACAAAAACATTTGTAGATCTCTTATCTCTTCTGATCTCTCTCGTTTCTTTCTTAAGCAAGATATATTATCGTTACACATGGTTTTCATTATATTATGTATTGAAATAAAGTTGTAAATAGTCTTACAATATATTATCAGACGTTTCCATCAGAAAAATTCCAAAACAAACCGGAAGGTATTTTTCGCATATTTTAGTTTTTAAAGAGACAAAAAAAGAGACAAGGATAGGGAATTAGAATATACAATACTATCATATGATTCTATATGTCTACTATAAAAATATAAGCTTTATTTAAATAACCATTTTTAACAAGTTATATAAATTACAAAATTTACTTATGCAAAGGGTTGAATTACAAAAAAAAATTGAGGCCAGACTGAACATCCTAAATGGATTATTAGTATAATTTCTGTTAAAGATGATCAACCAACCTCCCCCATAATACAATATATTAATTTGGCACAAGTTCTTATATGGAGGGGTAGACATCTTCAGAACAAAAGCAATCATTTAAAACAAATCAAGTACATTAGATGCTATATTTGAATTTGAGTGTATGTGAGTTTGTGTTTGTGCGTATTGTGTGTGTGTGTATGTGTGTGTATGTGTGTGTGTATGTGTATGTGTGTGTGTGTGTATGTGTATGTGTGTGTGTGTGAGAGTGTGTGAGTGTGTGTGTGTGTGTGTGTCTGTGTGTCTGTGTGTGTGTGTGTGTGTGTGTCTGTGTGTGTGTGTGTGTGTGTGTGTGTGTGAGTATGCGTAAATGCTAAAGCTTGTAAACAACAAGAGCAAACTATATGTACTACTGTCCTGTTCTATATCAGCCTGTAAACATTCCACTGCTGAGCAAAGGCCTCTTCTCCATATAAAAGAATGGTTGGAGCTTAATCCACCACGCTGCTCCACTGCGGGTAATATCCCTACCATATTTTTTTGATGATTGACGATGAGTAACGATCATTATCAGGTGTCTATGATAACAACCGGGACCGACAGCTTCACGTGCTCTCAAAATGGATAACATATGAAATTGAAGTAGGTAAGTTCCTAAAATTCGTAAAATATTCATGTATGCGAATACAATTATTTTGTTCTATGGCGGTATTTCAATTGTATTTACAAAAAACCTTCGCCTGGGGAATTGCTAGCAAAGGAAATAATAATAAATTTTTATAAAGTAGGCCTTACTATAAACGATTTCAAACGAGTATAATAGAAATCGATTTTGGCATTGGATGGAAAAAAAAATGCTTAATAAACCATTCTTTTTTAGTAAACCGAAGAATTTTAGAGAATTTCCGAAGACCTTATTCTTTTGTTTTAAAATACTATAATATATAGTTCTTTGTTTCCAAATAATTGAAAATAAAGAAGAAATTAAAATCATAATATAATAGGGAAATAGTACCATTGCCAAGTGCAGTCGTTTCAAGGTCAAAGAAAACATTTTCTCTATTGCTTCTGGAAATGACATCACCGACCTCCGACCTTCTAAATGTCGTATTATGATTTTTTTTCAAGAGCGCTTTGTTATATTAATAACTAGATATTTAATTTTGCTAGTGGAAATTGTGGTTGGGCAGTGACAATTTAGACTTAAACTGTTTGAGCAAGAATGAACTTTAATAATTAAATGGAGCACTAGGCTGGGTTGCGGAACGGATTGAGTAACATAAAAAATGAGTTTTAGAGATATTTAGGGTCAGATAATGTGAGAATAATCATTCGGAGACTAGGTTTAAGCCAGCTTGAGCAAACCAATGTACAGATATATCTAACGATCAAAGCCCAAAAAATTTGTTCATTCAAATCAAATTTATATTTTTTAATTCAAGTCAAGGCTTCAAAAACACTTTTGAATCGTTATTTTACAAATTGAAAATTCTCACGTCAAAATATCTGCCTTTTTAAAAATGTTGGTGGATTTTTGGTTCGTTGAAACTTTGCCATTTAACTTTTTTCCATAGGACTTGTAGTTTTGCCGGAAATCGAGATAAACCGCTTATTACACTTAACCTCTCCCCCTCCCCCTTCCATTTCCCGATATCAGATCACCTGTAAATTATTTTTATTTTCATTTTTGTTATATTTTCTTCCTTTTCCAATGTGTTTCATCCTATACCACTATTATTATTATTTTGGTTTCAAAAATTATCGACCTGGACCACATTTGAAACAAATTAACGCAGAATTAATTGTATTTTAATCTATTACCATGGTGATGTTTGTAATACGACAGATTAGTTGTGGATGGTTTGACACATCCTTTTAAATATGCAGTAACATGTTTTTTATTTTACTCCCAGCAGCTGGCTTATGCACTGGCGGTCACGGTGTTGATCCCCACACGTGTATACATATATGTACCTACTGTTAGTTATACAGATGTGGTCGCGCTCTGAACGTTTGTATTTGTGATGTGTTTGTTGGATCCCGGAATTTGAATGTATTGGATTTTAACTCGATTTTCATTCCACTGAAGGCTGTTAAGTACCTATCAGACGTTTATTTATTGATATTTTTTAAAAAGAGTAATTGTTAAGTTTCTTGCCGATTCTTTTCAGCTTCAATCTACACTTCGAATCAATGGTAGCTTTACATTGACTATAGAAGTGGTAGCTTCACAGTATATTAAGTTTTTAATTAATTAATTCAAATAATATACGGATAAACTTCCGAAAAGCGGATACCGAATTTCGTCATGAAATTTGGCACGGACATTCTATTTGACTATTTATGAGTCACCTTAAAGGGATTTTTGGCGGCACGCAATATTTTTCGAAATATTGAATTTTTTAAGTACGCTGCTTAGCACACTCTATATAAGAAAGCGAGTCGATCAAAAGAAGAAGGAAAAAAAAACCTAACCTGACCTATCCTAGAGTGCGTAAATGCATTTCACAGTGATTTAAAAAAAAGACTTAACAACCTAACCTAAACTAACGATTTAAAAAAAATCTTAATCTAACCTAACCTTTAAAAAAAACCCTAACTATTAAAAAAAAAAGACCTAACAACCTAACCTAACCTGACGATTTAAAAAAAATCTTAAGCTAACTTAACCTTTAAAAAAAACCCTAACTATTAAAAAAAAAAGACCTAACAACCTAACCTAACCTAACGATTAAAAAAAAATCTTAATCTAACCTAACCTTTAAAAAAAACCCTAACTGCGGAATGAATTTCTCAGCCTTCAAAAAAAAAAAGTGGCGGAATACGTAGTGAAACAATGGCCGATCATCTATGCGAGTTTTTATGGCGTCGTCGCGTTAAAAAATTGAACAAAAATACGTTCAATGAATTATTACAAAATATAAAGTGTGTATCCGGGAAAATAAAAAAGTGGATTGATTATATATATGTGTATAAATAACACCTGTAGTGTGTGTGTGTAACGTGGCGATAAATATATAGAGTACCTGGATGACCGAGCCTTGCTCGGTTAAACTATATTTAGACACAAATTACATACTGATAAAATATGAATAATATTTTCAATCTTACCGATATAATAATAAAACAATAGTCACTGGTTATAAAAAAAAAAAGAGAGATCCTAGTAATATTTTTTCTCACCAAAAAAGGAACTTGAAAAAAAGGAAAAATCTTCCGTTTTCGAGACCGCACTATTTCCCACCTGAGCTATTATAAATTTATCTAAGATGGTGGCGAAACTTACTTTCTTATTCTAATGATATTCTAGCAGTTTTTAATTGCTCTCGAGATTTTTATTTAAATAACCAGTTCATATTTTTTTTATTATTATTTCGTTAAGATCGAAAAATATTAATTATATATCATCAGTTCGTAATTCGTATGTAAATATAGTTTCCAAAAACATGAATTACAAAAAATAAAAAAAATAAAATACCGAGCAAAGCTCGGTCATACAGTTAGTAAAGGGCTCCCAATAATAGTTTTTCTCACAAAAGATGAAACTTAAAAAAAAAAAGAAAAAAAATAGTTCTAGAGGCATCTGGATTCGAACCTGGAGATCTTCTTATTTTGAATCCGCCCGGTTCACATCAGAGCTATTATAAACTTATCAATGACAGCGAAATTTACCTTCGTATTCTAACGATATTTTTTAATTGCCTGAAAAAAGGGATAAAACGACATTTTCTAAGAATAAATCCTAGCTAGATCGATTTATCGCCCCCGAAACCCCCTGCATACTAAATTTCATGAAAATCGTTGGAGCCGTTTCCGAGATTCAGATTATATATATATATATATATATATATATATATATACAAGAATTGCTCGTTTAAAGATATAAGAGTACCTGGATGACCGAGCTTTGCTCGGTTAAACTATATTTAGACACAAATTACATACTGATAAAATATGAATAATATTTTCAATCTTACCGATATAATAATAAAACAATAGTCACTGGTTATAAAAAAAAAAGAGAGATCCTAGTAATATTTTTTCTCACCAAAAAAGGAACTTGAAAAAAAGGAAAAATCTTCCGTTTTCGAGACCGCACTATTTCCCACCTGAGCTATTATAAATTTATCTAAGATGGTGGCGAAACTTACTTTCTTATTCTAATGATATTCTAGCAGTTTTTAATTGCTCTCGAGATTTTTATTTAAATAACCAGTTTATATTTTTTTTCCTGCCTCTGCCGAAAGTTTGATTTTCGTCCCTGTGAAGCGGGACAAAAGTGACATTTTCTGTCCCCGCTTCACAGGGACAAAACCTGAACTTTCGTCCTAGGGAGGAAAAAAAAGTATGTGTAACATGGGACGAAAGTACTACATCCATTATACGGAATGTTTGCTACCCTCGCCTTCGGCTCGGGCGACAATTTCACATGAGGGTCAAAAAAATAGTACGTTCATCCCCTTGTGACACAAAATACTATATTATTATATAGATAAGATCGAAAAATATTATTCATATTTCATCAGTTCTATCGTATCTATATAATTTCCAAAAAAGAACGATTAACAAATAAATAAATAAAAAATACCGAACAAAACTCGGACATCCAGGTAGTACAGGGCTCTCAATAATAGTTATTTTTTTTTACAAAAGAGGGAACTTAAAAAAAAAAGCAAAAAAAATGGGACTTGAGGCATCGGGATTCGAACCCAGGTATACTGATTTCCCACCTAAGTTATTATAACCTTGTAGATTATGCCGAAATTTACCTTCGTATTCTAATAATATTCTAACAGTTTTTAATTGTACTCGTAATTTTTTTTAAATAACCAGTTCATATTTTTTTTATTATTATTTCGTTAAGATCGAAAAATATTAATTATATATCATCAGTTCGTAATTCGTATGTAAATATAGTTTCCAAAAACATGAATTACAAAAAATAAAAAAAATAAAATACCGAGCAAAGCTCGGTCATACAGTTAGTAAAGGGCTCCCAATAATAGTTTTTCTCACAAAAGATGAAACTTAAAAAAAAAAGAAAAAAAATAGTTCTAGAAACATCTGGATTCGAACCTAGGGTTTTCTCAATTCGAATCCGCCCGGTTCACATCGAAGCTGTTACACACTTATCAATGACAGCGAAATTTACCTTCGTATTCTAACGATATTTTTTAAATGCCTGAAAAAAGGGATAAGACGACATTTTCTAGAAATAAATCTCAGCTAGATCGATTTATCGCCCCCGAAACCTCCTGCATACTAAATTTCATGAAAATCGTTGGAGCCGTTTTCGAGATTCAGATTATATATATATATACAAGAATTGCTCGTTTAAAGATATAAGAATATATTATAAGCGTGCTAAGCAGCATACTCAAAAAATTTAATATTTCGAAAAATAATGCGAGTCGCCAAAAACCCTTTTAAGGGGACTCTTAGATAGTCAAATGTAATGTCTGTGCCAAGTTTTATGAGAAAATTCTGTATCTACTTTTCGCTTTCTTATATAGAGCGTCCTAAACAGCGTACTCAAAACAATTCAATATTTCGAAAAATATTACGATCCGCCAAAAATCCTTTTAAGGGGATGCTTAGATAGTCAAATGGAATATCCGTGCCAAATTTCATGAGAAAATTCGGTATCTGCTTTTCGGAAGTATACCCTAATATACTCTGTAAGATGACCATTCAAAAGAGCTTTTGAAGGCTACTTGAAAAATCAATTTTTGATTTGATTTATTAATCTATACTAATTTTACGTAAACGAACATATCGATGTTACAATACTCTATATTTCTTTCTATACCTGTGAAACCGTGTAAGTCAATTGGCTGAAAAGTAAGGATGTTTTGTAAAGGATATATGCTCGGTTGATAGACAACAAAAATCTCATTTTATTCTAAATAACAATTTTAGATGAAATATACGAGTATATAATTTTATAAAATGCTCACTTATTCCAGAGTCATTGACTGGTATGGTTTGTTTTTAAGGAAACTCGTAGTACGTACGTAACGTAGATTATAAAATACCAGGTTATTAGAAGAATCACAGTAAACATAGATGTTAACCTGACAAGTATCAAAACAAACCGTGAGTGAAACTGTAGTCTGTAAGAGAAAAGACTTGTTTGTTCGTAAGCGATAAAATGATCTCCTCAGCTGAACATAAGACTGTTACTGTGACTGTCGACCAATCGAGCGCGATCACCTGGGCTCTGATTTGTTGGTTTTAAGTGGGTTTGCTAACACTCGCTACGCTTGACAGGCGGGTTGGTGAGTGCCGTGTGTTGCGACAGGATGTGATGACGCTGCTGCCCATCATCAAATGGCTGGTGCACAGTTGTTCGCACCATTATAGGCTTAGTCAGCTTTTCCGACACCTTGGCAAGAAGGAGGTCAGGACTTATCTGCAGGTTACCGCACCGGTTAGCATTAAACATTACGCTACAACTCACAGTAGCGAAATTAAAAATGTCAATAAAGAGGAAATCACGATGGACACCTACTGTTTTGTAAACAGAAAAGCACTTAAAACTTTTAGATGCAATTTCAGTGCTTTTAATATCTACAGGTTTTGTTCGTATTTAAGATTTCTTGTAATAAAATAAATGTACGTTTTATATTACCTTAACAACTTTCTCATCTAAGAGCCACTGCAGTGCGGTGTTGGAAGCGTTGGCAAGTGCGGCGAGAGCGGCCTTTTCCCAGGACACATGTTCCCAGTGCTCTGTCATGATGGCCGCACACAGCATCGCGGTTGAACAGCTGGAACAAACAATATTTCCATTTAATCTTATATCTTTAAACGAGCAATTCTTGTATATATATATATATAATCGGAATCTCGGAAACGGCTCCAACGATTTTCATGAAATTTAGTATGCAGGGGGTTTCGGGGGCGATAAATCGATCTAGCTAGGATTTATTTTCAGAAAATGTTGTTTTATCCCTTTTTTTACGCAATTAAAAAATACCATTAGAATACGAAGGTAAATTTCGCTGTCATTGACAAGCTTCTATTAGCTCGGATAGGAATCGGGCGGATTCGAAACCAGAAAACCTGAGTTCGAATCCAAGATTCTACAGACCAATCTTTTTTTCATTTTTTTTTTTTTGAATTAAGAGCTCTTTTTATTTTTTATTTTAATAACCAGTTCCTATTATTTTACTTTTATGTCGGTAAGATCGAAAATTTATGTTTCATCAATATGTAATGTATCTAAATATAATTTAACCGAGCAAAGCTCGGTCATCCGGGTACTAAATCTGATTCTCTGACAATACATTATGTCATAAATCGTTGTAAGAGCGATAAAGTTATTGTAGATGACGTTAGTTAGGAGAAATCATTAAATACTTTGATGTTATTTTTCAATTAAGAATCAGTTTTTTCATAAATAAAAATGGAACTAGGATCAAAAACAGCGAGTAATTATCCCACTGATAAATATATTTAATAGGTTTACATTATTATTAAGATACATCAAACATTGAAATTGCTTATAACTTATAACTAAAACTTAGTGTACTAAAGATAATTTCTAAAAAAAATGGACACCTTTTAACTCTCTTCTGTTGAACAAAAACCTTAAACAGGAAATAAATATGTTTTAGATTGATAAATTTAAATCAAGTAAAATATAACTAAACTAAAAGTAAATATATATAATAATAAAAGTACTAGATTACACTCAAACAAGATTCCATATCGAAAATTGGAGTGTATTTATTAAAGAGAGTGTTTGCAAATACTCGTAATATGCATTACAGCAAAATGTGTGAATATCATTCGAGTGGATTTTATAGAGCGTTGCACAAACATTTGTTTGTATAATAAAAAGCCTTGGAAAGTTCATTGTAAAAAACGTTAATAAGAAGGAAAGCGACTCTGAAAACCAGTTACACTTTTGTATTTTTATTTTAAATTTTCTTTTTATCCCTGACTAGCGGCCCGCCCCGGCTTCGCACGGGTATTTAACTAAAATTTTAAAAATTATAAATTTATATTTTTTATCACCCACATGCGCCATCTATCGTATAATGGTAATAATATCGTTTTTATATTTAGTGACATTTAACATAATAGTACCTATATTAATTGAAAATGATGTTTATCTAAAATATTAAAACGATTTCTATTCCTATCCGACATATTTAGTAAACTTTTAAGTTTAACAAAATAATAACTCAAAAATAAGTAGTGAGTTGTTAAGAAGATTGTGAGTTTTTAAGATTCATTAGACCAGATGGCGTTGGCGGCGTAGGTACCTATTTCTATTTTCTTAAATATTTATTTTTAAATTAAATTGCAATGAAACAAAAACTAAATTATACTGTGAGTTATGTTTAATTTTTATGTATTAAAGTTATTTACATTAGTTTTGTACTTTTTACGTGATACGTGCACGAACAAAAAACGATAAGAGATGGCGCTGATTCAAAAAAAAAAACGCGCTATTAAAATTTATTCTTAATGATATATAGTGTATTAATAAAACGGAGGTTTTAACAGATATTATTTGTATAGATATTGTATGTGTAGGTGTTAGATACAAATCAAATATTTTCTTCGAAAAGCTTTGACGAACAGTTAAGAAAAATTTTGGTCCACGAAGCAAATAGCCTTCATACTTAAAAAAAAATATATATTTTACATTTTAAAGAGAGTAATTAAGTTTATTGTAATAGATATTTCTATATAAATAAGACTTAAGGCAGATTCTAAGGTAAAGCATATCGAGCGTTGTATTCTTTTGCATATTTTGTCGCGAGCAACACGCAAGTGTTATATAGAGAAATATACAAATTCTTTTACAAGTAATGAAGAAGATTTTAATAAAATATAAAAACAAACTTTGAATTTTTTATCATAACGACTGATATTATTCTTTTTTATATTTTGAAAAATCTATTAAAATTTATGTAAAATAATCTTTATAATTTAATTAAAATATTAATAATTATATTCAAATCCTAATACAAACAATTATAATTATTTATATATTCTTTCAATCTCTTCTATTTATATTTACATTGTATCATTATAAATTTAATTGCAATAAAATTGTAGAGAAATTAACAGTTATTGAGCTCTACAACTCCGTAGCACATCGTAGACTGTCTACGAATCTTGTTTATGAAAAAATATACATAAAATCTTTTTCACATGCCACATTTAGCTTTTTATGTCTTGATTTGAGCCTTTTGTTTCGTAAAGCCGGAGCTCATAAAACCAGCTGAATTGACACTTTCGCTGGATATACTCGGTGTGTGTTTCCCAAAACCATGTTAATACTACTTAAACACAAATCAGACATTTTATTATCTCTACTTTCTTTGTTTTTGCTTATTCTCGAATTAAGTTGCATTTTTTTTTGTATTTTGGCTGTTGAAGTTATATTGCAGGAAATTAGTATTCTATTATTATATCCGTACTTTATTTATTTATTCTTTATATCTGTACTTTATTTATTTATTCTTTCTTTATTTATTTATTATTTTAATATTTATTAATTATTGATTAGATAGTGATAAAATATTTCTAATATAATCAATATTTCTTAATATAAAATATTTTTGTAGGTCTTTCCACGCAGAAGGAGCATGGTGGATTAAGCTCCACCCCTTATATAGGGGAAAGGTGTACGAGATGATTCACTTAAGGAAGAATGCTTGTAGTGTAATTGATATTTTACTTATTGCAGATATAAATACGTTTATCTATAATAAATGTATCTATCTAATTTTTGCAATACTCAAAAAATATATATTTTCATGTTTTATTGTTATAAATACAATTTTTTAAAATGTTATGAAAGGATCATCTTGTACACCCCGGTGTCCAAGATGATCCCAGGACATGTTGCCCTTCCTTAATTTGAGATTATCATAGGTTGTGGTAGAATTATCTAAATAAAGTCACAATCAGGGTTTACTATCTTTAATCAAGTCAGTCAGTACTATTATAATTATTAAAAAAAGGAAATAATAATCACATTGTATGAGATCAGTGGTTAAGTAAAAGTTTAACAAAATTATATAATCTTCTAAAGTAGGTAAATAACTTATCTTCTAAAACAGCTAATTTAGTAAAACAAATCTCACTACTCAAAATCAACATTAAGAAAAATAAAAAATAAAATATTTCTTCATTATTTTTAACAAATATAAATTAAACTCTTTCCTGGCGTTATTTTACACCAATCCACACGGATCATCTTGTACACCGGTAACATAATCATCTTGCCCCAACATAACCTTTTTTATTTAATGATCGATAACATAACCTATGTGGGCATTTTTTTTTTAAATGCTACCTATCTTTGAAAATTACTTACTGATATTTTTTTTAATATTTTAGGTAATTCTTGGTTTAGTCCAGTGATAAATTTAATAAAGTTTACTAGAAATGTATTTTTTTTATTATATAACCCTTATTTTAAACAATATATTAAAATAAATAGTTACTTAGATAGGTATTGGTCATGACCGTTACCAGCGAATAAACTTGTCCTGAAAGAAAACTGAACATACGATTGGATGTTTTTTTGGTGTGTATGGGGTAATTAATTGTGCTGCATAGCAATGTAATATAGAAACTCATTTGAATGGGAAGTATTGCCTCAGTAATTTGTTAAAAATTGTCATGATCGTTACTTGTTACGAAACCGCAATACTTAACTTGTGTATATCAATTAAATAACTAATGATATATCTAGAAATACTATACCAACCTCAACTTAAATGTCTTTGTGTTCAAAGTATAAAAAAATCTATTCAATCATTTTAAGAAATATAGAAAAAACACAAAAACTCTTTAAAGTATTTCGAGGGACAGTCACGTATACCAGACCAACCAGTAACGGTTCTGACATAGTAAAGTTAAGGATACACACCGGGTTAGTAAAACACAACAATAGTAAAATTATCTTTTTAATTTTTTGGTCGCTTGACTTTTGTTTAGCACATGTTTAAATGATATCATAAAATCAACAATTGACAATTCAGTCAATAATAGATAACAATTAAGTGTATTTTAAAACTAATTTTTATTTTTACAAATTATTTTATTTTAAAACAAAGTTTTATTTTTTATAAAAATAATTACTTTCTCACAAATACCTTCTTCTCGATTTCTTTACACGCGCAAATCGAGAAAGTTAAAAATTACTAACATATTATTTATTATTATATTAGTATGGAAAGTAGCACATAAATCTAATAAGGTACCTTGAAATAGGACAATAATTGTTTATTCTTAAAGTCTATGAAACAACAGTCTTCTTTAAAATCTATTAAAATACTTAAGTCTTTATAATAATTCAGTCTTTGATTGGCTAATAAAAAAAAAAACGACGTAGTCTCAAAAATCACCTTATTTTATGAAAAAAAGACGACATAAACTCTTAATCAATAAAATTTAATTAAAATATAATCAAAAAATTAGTACCAATACAACTTTAAGCGGCTTTAACGAAAATTAACCAAGTAGCTACTAGTACTTTGAATGTTACATAAGGTTATGTTTAGCCTTACCCATCGCTCATACAATACTCACATTCATCTCTTTCATAGTGATCGTATATAATAGAATCACAATTATAACACCAAAAATCTACTTCTAGCAGTATCTTAAAAATATCTTTCTTGGTCATTGATAAGCAAAAATGGTATGGTCTACACCCTTGTATAACATACTCATCACAGTTGCGACACTTATCGGTCATAATAAAATGGGTTTCGTTCCATGGCCACTCCAATCCATAGTAATAATACTGCAGTAGATCCTCCTTAGTTAAAATTTTGTCGATATCCACAATAATCATTTTGTGGTGCTTCCTACTAACAGCAATCAACTCTTGATATAACAAAATCCTGATTACTGACGAGAGTATTACGTTCAATCTGTAACAGTTAAAAAAGTTATTTAATGAAAACATTAAATTTACTCCAAAAAAAAAAAAACACTATAGCAACCCAAATTACCATCATCGCTTTCTCCCAAGCACTTAACACACAAATAATCACTAGTTATGGGCCCCCCAACGCAGTCATAGCAGTATAATTTTTTACAGGCCATACATTTTGCTTTTTCGCAAAGTATTGAGCAAGTACAACCACTGCAATTTGGAAATTTGATATGCGTTTTTGATACTATCGCATTACTCTTTGTACTTTTCTTTGGTACAAGTTTGTTCTCCTTGTTGCAATTAAATATATCCCGTTTAGTAGAACTTGGTCCTGGACAATATGATTTATAGGTGTTATGTGGCAAAAAATGTACAGTCTTTTTCGATGTACTTTTCTGTTTGTTCTCATAATCAACACAAGTTGGTCCTGGAGAACTGGACTCTGCATCGGGTACAATATGTGTAGGCATTAAATTAATATCTGTTAAATGTAATTCAACATCCGTAGGTAATTCCAGGTTTTCTGATATAATATCCAGGGTATCTAATTCATCTGTAAGCAAATTCATATTCATTGATACGATTTCGAGGGTAGCTACTTCATCCACAGGCAGATTCAGATTTTCTGATGTAACATCCAGGGTATTTACTTCATCTATAAGTAGATTGAAATTTTCTGATGATATATTCCCGGTATTTACTTCATCTTCTATAAGAAAATTCAGGTTTTCTGATGTAATTTTCGGGGTGATGAGTTCTATGGGGAAATTCACGGTTCTTGTTGTTATTTCGTCATTAGGTTTGTTGAAGGTTGGTTTTGCTGGCCAAGTGACTTTAATTTCGGTATTTGCTCTGACATAGTGAGTTTTCAAGTCAAAGCAGCTGCATAAACCTTTGAGTTCTCCGCAGAAACAACCAATATTCCTGTAAGAAATTATACCGTTTCCCTTGTAATTATCTGATGAATTTGCATGGTTCCCAACAATGTCGTGATATTATTTGGTAGCATCGAAACAATATTATTTATTTCTTCGTCCCTGACAAACCAGATCTTGACAGTTTTCATAGAGTCTTTTAAAATGCGGTAAGCATCGGAAGCTTCTCTAATATCTTTTCCAAAGCAAACTTGTCGATCTAAAACTCTTTTCACCGATCCGCCTATACCGTCAGCAACTCCTTTGCCATGGCCACTTTCGAAAAATGACCAGGTCACATATTCGAGTTCCAGCTTTTGAGTGAACAGGTCAATCAAATAAAAATTATTTTTTTGTCTATATTGTGAGGTTGGGCCATCAGAATAGAAATGTATAGTCGTTACTTGAAAATCATCCTTTATCATCTTTAGTATAGGCAGTAAATGTGCCCAAATAGCTGGCGGTTGGTGCATGTTGTTTTGAGATACAGTACAAAATGATTGTGACAGCTCTTGAAGATATACCATTCCAGTGTGTAGCGTTATTTGGCTTTTAGAGGCACCGAAATGCATACTTTGTATTTCTTCGCTTAGTTTTGTCTCATAATTCTCCGAGAAATCGCATATAACTACCGCTTCATTCTCTTTTAGATTATTTATAATATATTGATATTTTTCTTGTTGATGAATATTATTAAAATAATGTTTCTTGAAAGGTTTAATATCATTTTCAAAGTCTCGTAGTAACTGAGTAATGGTTCCGTTTTTCTCAGTTTTTACTGTTTTCTTCGTTGCCTTTTTTGTACTTTGTGATCCTTCTTTTTTGGAGTATTTATGGACAATTGTCTCCCATTGGTACCAGGTGACGTTTTGATTTAATTGCACAGTTTCATTGTATATAATGGGAATGTTTTTGCATTTTGTACATTTACCATGCATACATTCGAAAGATTTCAGGTCACATGCTTGTAATGCAAGTATTTCTTTTATATTGCTATTTTCAAGCACAGAATGTTTTTTTAAACTTGCAAATTTTAGTTCGATGTTATTATGCTTAACACATACGCATGTATTTCTGGATCCCAAGTGTGGTGTCAAAACATAAAATGGTTTGTTCTTATAAAAAGTGGTAAATCTATATTTCCCACCTTCGTTTTTGTACTTCTTATAAAGGTTCTGTAACGTGTTCAGTAAATACCTTATCTGCTGCTTCTCTTTGTTATATGTGCGACATTCTTTTTTTCCAGCCGTGCAACGGCTCACATCGTCCCTGACGTAAAATTTAACCAATTCTTCAGATACAAGACTTGCTTTCTTCGGCTTCGCTTTCTTGACTTTTCCTGTTAAGCCTATTACTTTAGCTACGTAGGATTTGACTTTGGAATTTGTAATCAATCTTTTTAGTATTGTTTTTTGAGAGCGTTTTTCACACGCTTTGTAAGTTCTCTTCATAGTATCTTCTAGGACTTGTTCTCGAGCTTTCATTTTTTCAATTATTCTCTCTCTATTTTGGATCTGTTTTTCTGCATCTATTTTGAATCGATAGTTTCTTTTTTTAAGTTTTTCACATATAGTTAGAAGTTTTTTTATCCTTTCTTCCTTTTTTTTACACGCACTACTCAGTTTAGCACACTTTGTTTTTAAATATTTCAGTTTTAAAGTTTGTGCCTTATCGTTATCGTTTTTTTGTAATTCATTAGTCTCATCTTTTATTGCGTTTGCTTCCGTTACAGTAGGTTTTTGTTTTTTGTTTTTAAAACGTTGCTGACGTTTCTGTTTTGCCCACTGATCTCTCTGAATTGTCTTTTCTTTTTCATCTAATTCCGAAATCTTTTTGCGTCTTCGTTTAAGTCGTTCTATATTCTTCTTACGATACTTTTCATATTTCTCCGGATCTTTTTTTATACGTTCCCTGTACCGCTTCATTTTTTCTGCAGCGGTAAGTGCCATTCTGATACCTAAAACATATATTCCTCTATGTCATATACGTAGATACTTTCTATTCTTCACACTCTAACCTCATGTTACGTAAGTTCAGTGTGGTCCACGAGAATGAAGTCACGGATGTAATATTTTTTGAAATGTACGTTTTAAATTTTACTACGAGTACCTACAAACTTTTCCCCTCAACATATACAATGTGTTTTTTTTTTTAAACTTGATTAAACAAAATGTTCGGATATGAAATAAGAGTTATCGATAAATAATCGGAAAAAATTTTTTGTCAGTTATTGAAAAAAAAATATATTTCATCATTTCTAAGTTACATCAGTTTCGATTCATGTTAATGTATGAACATGAGTGCTAAATATCCAAAACAAGGATAAGATATTAGATCCACAGTTATTTGGAAAATTTGTAGAGAAAACCATGAAATTTAACAAAACATGCAAAAAAGTTTTCCTCAACGACCGCGTTTTAAAGTGACAGGTAAAAATAAAAATCAAAATGAACTTTTTTACACATTTCGAATGTATTATATTTTCCGAAATTTCCGTTCGATATTGTTATTTTTTTATCTGATTAACTTTAATTAGTGTACGTAACACTTTCTAGCTTTCAAATGACACTGTTTTGATGATATTCACCGTATACAAATAAATAAACAAAGTAAAATAAAAAAATAAAAATTGATTCTTGTAACACAAAATTATTGAAATAGCTAACTAAAAATTATTATTTTCAAATTTTTATCGATAATTTCTTGTCTTGTATCCGCACATTTCGTTTTATCAAGTTTCAAAAAACTCACATTGTATATTAATGCAGTTTCATAGTAGTAAGGATTCTCTCAGTGTGCCTACATGTTTAAGCTGTCCTGTCCGTTACATTTTTAGTCCGGCTCATACGTTACCAGTCATTTGGTAATGGTCAGGACGTAACGGTACCACAGCTTTTCTCAGTTTTTTTATCATAACCTATAAATGTTATTTGATAAGTAAATAGTTCTTGTTTACCGAAAACCAGAAATAATTTAGCCATGTAAAACTATCTTTGCCTTAACACTAACATTACATAATCATTCTAAAAACGTGAAATACTTACCGGCCAATGAGAGGCGAAAACTCCGAAAAAAGTCCGTTACCGGTCCACACACTCTCA
This sequence comes from Euphydryas editha, assembly GCA_036937285.1. Taxonomy (NCBI): domain Eukaryota; kingdom Metazoa; phylum Arthropoda; class Insecta; order Lepidoptera; family Nymphalidae; genus Euphydryas; species Euphydryas editha. The sequence goes on from JAUPFZ010000008.1 coordinate 6,233,092, forward strand.
AGACTGAAGACAAATAAACACTGACACTTCAAAATCGCTGCTGTTGTTAATATGTTCGATTTGGTGTTGCTATTTAAATAAAAAGTTAGCGAGTGGTAGAAAAAACAAGTACTAAATGAATGAACATTTTATGGTCACGGTGCATGGAAATGTCCAGTTAACACATACCAAGGGACACTATATTAACTTGAAAATATTAAAATATTTGTATTAAAATATACAATGATATTAACATGCTTGAAAACTACAACTAGATTACAATAACTAAAATATGTGGAATATGTAAGAAGAAGCAAAATTACAAAGAAATAGTTTAACATAGATATATATTCTAAAAGGGGACAGTACTGCAAGACGCAAAATGCCGTATTTCTCGCTTTAATTTTATAACTTTATTTTTTAATTTCTCAACAATTAAAGTGAAAAATAGAAAACCAGTCGTATTTGGAACTATTCATTAATAACTGGACACTTCTAGATCATCAAAATGTTAGTTATTTGCAACTTGTATGCATGGGACATCCTATGAGTGGGATGGTAGACATTTTGACGAAAATGCCCTCGTGGTTTCAACTGTTTCTATGCTATTAAAAATCAAAATAGAGTAATATACAAAGCTAACTAATACATTAGCCACGGCAATAAAGTATGTTAGAATACATTAAACATAATCTTAAAGTCAACCTTACCTTAGATCAAAGTCACGTAATTTTTGTTTTCTTCCTCAAAAAAATTGACTGTCACTGAAGACGCCATTACGATTGACTGATGCGGGGGAATATCGGGGTGTACATTTTACCAATAAACACAACTAGGTGGCACTACTAGATTCGTTGCAATAGAAAAGGATCATCTTCCCTCAACGGATCATCTCGTACACCTTTCCCCTATATTAATAATTATATCTCCAAAAAACTAATTATATACATGTTGTAGCATTCTTAATAGCTTGGGTGATAAGTATGCCCCGATGGACTTGCGCTTAAGGAGTGTAAAAAATTATTCTAGTTCGTAATGTTTTACATATAACAATCAACTTTAACTTTTTTGTTATTCATCTTTTCCTCTATAATTTGTCAACTTATGAAATGTTTCCTGTTATCCATCATCGTTTTTCGAATAAAACCCTATCGGCGATGCTGAAACAGAGAACAGAAGAACGAATGTTATGAGGCGCCGACATGTCTGCCAGAGAAGCCAGTGTCTTAATTTATTTCTCTTATAATGCCGTTTTATTTGAATGAAAAATTCCATTTGCAAAGTAGATCCCGCCTCGACATATTTTCCCTTGAGGCGTCTTGTGAATACCGAGTTTTGTTAAACTCGGAGGTTATGCTATTGAAGTTGTAAAACTTTCTCTTCTTATTTTTGCATTTTAAGTGTATTTTTAGAAATAATTATTTATATTTAAGTGATTTCGTTTAACTAAAATTTGAATAAATTAAACTGAACGAATTAAGAATATAATTCTTATTAATAATAATGGTTAAATTATGTTTGTTTAATCAATTTAAACTTTCTTAAAGCTGAAGAAAACATTACATCGTCAATATTGTTTGATCGATATACTTAGTTCTATAAAGCAAGCAGGTCATTAAAATTTAGTTATTAAGTGGTATACCAACAATTCATTATTTAAAAAAGAGGTGTCATATCACTAGTATACGTTTCCAATATTATAGGACAAAGAAGCTTAAAATAGTGTTGCTATTTGAAACGACTAAATAAAGGAAAATATTTTAAATTTTATGGTTTCTATGACGAAGTTAGTGGTTATCGTTTGCTATGCAAATCAGACATGATTGAGGTCAGACGTGATCTCATTTTGTATGTCGAAGAGGATTCACTAGAATATAGTTATAATCAACTGCTGGGATTCTAGGTCGAGTTGTTGACATATATTTACTATTTAGTAGATATCCATGAATCTGATCATCGATTAAGGTAATATTAAATACCACGCTTGACGAACAAACATGAAATAAATTTTTAATAAAAATTGAAGTATTTTTTATATATAAATGCCATTCCCACTTTGTTGGAGTCGGTACAAATCGTAATAGACGACTTTTCATATCGTCTGAATATTCTACAGATGTCATCCTGATTTTATCGATTCTTTTCCTATTAAATACGCTAAACCTTCAGGTTATCCTAATGCAAATTTAATCAAGATCCGAGAACGACCATTCGAGCTGCAAAAATTAATTTCACCTAGACGTGACAACCGCTTTTTATTTATAAGAACTGGACTATGTTTTAAAATAGAATTAACTACGTTAGGTATAATATATTAATATATTGGTGTTTTAATATTTTCTTCTTAAAGCTGTTTTTGATATTAATTATTGTACCTATATTGATTTTGGTAATCGGAGATGTCACGGTCAACTTTGCGTTAAATAAAATGTTATAAAAAGGATGTTGGTCAGCAGTTAAGTTGTGTATTGTTAAAAATTATTAGAATTATTGCCAACACAAATGACAGTAATATTAATATTTATTAATGACAGTAATATTGCACCAAGAATATTAACATAATATTCTTGGTGCAATATTACTGTAAAATAACATATTATTATAAAAAGAGTATAACTGAACAACAATCAAACAACATCCATTTATTGTTTAATAGTTAAAGAATGATAGGATACAATAAATAAAAAAAAAACTGAATTACATGAATAAATAAATTAATAATAATTGTTAAAAAGAAATAAAATTATTTGATAATATTATATTTAAACAGTTTTACAGTTATATATAAATGTAATTAAAAATGATATGTCTATTAATTAGTCAATCAGTTATTATTAATGAAATCGACTAATTTAAGCCCAAAGGTAGGAAAGCTATCGCAAAAAATACCGAGACCAGAAATTTTCGAGGACAGATCGTTATAAGTGCGTGCCAGAGCTTTTAGTTGTGAAATGAAATTTATGGATGTTTTTATGGAACTGTTTTGATCGCAATTGAAACCACTTAACTTATACAATAGAATTATTGTTTAGAATTCTGCCCATAATTATACAATTTTAAGTGATGAGAGAACTTTGTCTCTTTGTTCAATGGCAAGAAGCTTTGAGTAGAGCAAGTAAGAGAGCTTTTGTAATGTACAAACGTAGGTATATATGAGATAAGAGATGACTCAGTGAATAGAACAAGTGGATCTTCCAAAGGGTCGGAGGTTCAAACTCTAGTTAATGATGCTTAATTTTTATGTGTTAAAAGCTTAATAATTTACCTCATGCTGAAACTTACTAGTATAGTCTGATATATACTTCTGTCTGAAGTGTATTACGTAGACTCACTACGTGGTAGATTTCTTCCTTCTTAAAAAAGAGCCTAAGAGCCAAGAGCCTATTATGTAGTGGGTTATTTATAAGCCGTTAAGTACAGAACAGTAGGTACACTAAAAATATTTAAAATTTGCTACATGACTTGTCTGAATCGATTTTATTGATTTTTATTTGATATGAATTTGATATTTAAGGGTTATACTACCAAAAACATTTTCCTAATCCGTATGATGTAAACAGCGTCAAGCTTTTAAAAATATTTGCAAAGCTTATTTCTTATATATTTTTAGGATAACTAATTTTGTCTTTGATAACTTCACAATTTTAGCTATGAAATTTTATATTATAATTTATTTTCAGATCAAAGTTTTGTGTATAAAAACAATATAAATTTAAGACCTTATAACATATCTATATGCGACAGTTTTTATTTAATAAAAAATTTAAAGAAAGTTGATAGGATTTTAAAAATCAATATCTTAAAAAAATAACCTATCTACTATTTTTTCTCAAAAGAGATAGGTGGGGAGGAAATTGTCCAGTCTTACACGTTTGCATTATAAAGTAAATGTAAAATGAAGAGCTTTTTCAAGTATAACTGCATATTGCAAGAATTTTATGGCTAGCTGCCAGATTGGCCTGTAGACATTGGTAAAGTTAGACATTTGGCATACCGTATCTTGTGTATCAAAATGTGCTTCCGAATGTGAAATACGAGTTATAATGTATGTGTAATAGCAATTTTCAGCGCTGTAATACTATATAATGCTACATTATAGAGCAGGCGTAGATCGAAAATCTTGTTAGTAAGGAAATGTTGCACGATATGAGTTCAATTTTTCACTTAAAGGATGTTGAATTGAAAGGCAAGGTGCGGCTAGAGGAACAGTGATTTTATATTGTAGCTTCCCGTATTTTTTTACTACGTAAATTATTTAATATATCTTGAATAGTAATAACATGGATTTTTAACATTTTGTCAAGTATATTTATATACTTCAATTTTTTTTTCTTTGAGTAATAATCTGATTTTATAGGTAAATAAATTGTATACCAACAACATTTCAACTTTGTTGAAAATTCTAAAATATGACAAATATGGACATACATATATACATACAGATATACATAATAAAATTATACTTAATATAAGCATAATGTCGTAAACTTATTGGTAGTGACAGGTAATAGTATAATAATAATTTATTTATATAATATAAAAAGTTTTAATGTTTATTAATTTTATTATAAAGTAAACTGTCATTGGTAGGCACATAATATATATGTTTTCTTTACAAAAAAGAAGCTTATGCATAGATAAAACAATTAATAGGTACTCGAAACAGACATTTATATATTACAATATTCAAGCCTTTGAAATCACAAAGTAAACCTCAGTCGTTTGAAACAAAAGCTCTCAACCGTTTTTGGAATTTAAAAGCAAACGTGACGTTCAGTCGTAAACGTAGAGTTGGTTGGTTTTAATAGAGAAATAAAAAATAAAAATAAAACATTGCCTTTATGTCTAAAGATTACACCGCTGTTTCGTGATAACTTTTCGTTCAGAATTCTGACATTACTGATTTGTATGTAGTAATATTTACTATTAAAAGTCGGGCTACATTCCCATATATCATTTTTATGGTAAGTCCAGGTATCTGACATATAACGGTATCAAACAGATAAAAGTTTCTGATATGTTTTTTCTGTTTCCCCATCAAATTCCATTTTATCAGATGTTCTATTCGTAACTTGTTTGTTGTTGAAGCCAAAAATTGTAGTTTATTACTTGAGGTAATGCATGTTTTTGAGGTAGTAGATAGCCTATCATTAACGTATGTACGAAAAAAGCGTGTTAGTAAAATTTATCGGCAACCGGTAAAATTGGCCCTAAATTCAATATATGTATATATGTATTCGAATAAACAAGAATTAAACATAGTATCAAAATGAATACGAATGTTTACTAAAAAATGAATTGCAAACACTAGGTTTTGTTTTCTCTTTCACATCAAAATCTGTATGTACATCTACATTTTTAATCACAAAGTTTATCATTAATAATGTTTGTTTGCGTTAAAACAAATAAATCTTCTCTTACTTCGGTCTTTAGAAATTCGTAATCGATTAGGGTCAAAAGCTTTTTGTTTCTTCCTCTCTCACTCTACTTGTGAGCTATTCTGATTACTTAGTGAGAGTATACGTAAAATATCGACTGTCCCTACGTATACTATCGAAACTGAAAAGAGGTAGGTACTTTACAGGAGAGCACTTTTAAGTTAATTTTGTGTACAAAATTGTCATTTATTTGTTAAGTATCGATATTATACTCATGAAAAATGTGGTTTAATATGTATTTTTTAGCTTATTCTCTTTTTTTGTATGAAAACATATATAAAAAAGAGTTTCTTAGTGCAATAAAAAAAAAAATCGCAAATTTGACGCAACTTGCGTCGACACGTTGGCTCCGTTTCATGTCAGGGAGACAAGCCTTAAAAGCGGCAGCCGCTGCGAAAAAAGTTATAATGACTAAACGGCACAAATATTCATTACTTATTCAGATTTAATTTATTTAACAATTATACGTAAATAATTATTCTATTAGGTTTTGTATAGTAAATGTCTAATTTTTATTTGAATCAAATCTATATTCTTATGGGTTAATTAAATTTTACTATAATAATTTTAGAATTTAATAGCATATAACAATAATAATACAAAAATGTATATTGTTTTTGTGATATAGCTAAAACAATTTACTATAATTAAAAATATACATTTGATATATTTAGGGTTACATAGCTTTGATGTTAAGCTTGACTATATAGGGATTATTTTTTTTTCTAAAAATTTATATAGACAATATACGATAATACAGAGTAGTTGGAATTATTAAACAGAATGTAATCTACTTGATCACCTATAATTTATGTATTTCAGACTAATGGTATTTTGGAAGCAATTAGACGAAGCTCGCGTGACCAACACCGTAATTATTTTCCAGATGTGTCGACTATTCAATATATTATGTTTATAGTCTATGATTATTTATTTATGGATAGTCTTTAGATTTATGGATAGACCCGCATTATTATATCAAAATATATTATTATTTTTAGGATATACTATCGTGCTGAGAAATGACACATATCATGTTGTATTCTATATAGTATATGTGTTATATATTCCTAGAGAATAGCGAAATTAGAGGAAAAATATTTGCATGGTGTGATAAGCACTTTCAAGATAGAATATACTGAGTTTGGGCGCATAACGCGGATATTTTTCTAGTTCAAATAACAAAAGGCATGGCTCAACATTCTGTTCTGGGACCCTTACATTATCTAACTTATATGAACAGCCTTTTCAGTACAATAAAGAAGTGTGAAATCTATCAGCTTCTAAATGTTCCATGTCTAGTTTCTGCTGGATGTAATGCAAAACAGGCCGTTATGCAATTACAGTTGATTTTGACATACTAGTAAAATGGTCACACGACGTTGGCTTACTACTCCATGCTAACAAAACAATACAAATAACATTAACTCTAGTCAAAATAGAACTTATGTCATGGGCCATCTAACGTTTGGAATCGGAACTATAGGTTATTTTGAGATTGAAAGGTTTAATGATACTTCCGATTTGACAGAAAGTTAGTTTTACGATTCTCACTTATGAAATGGGTCGAATTTCGCTTGAACAAAGGGGAAAAAACTTATTTTCAAAGTGGTGAATATTCTAGTCAAATGACCATCCGATGCGTTTTCGGTTTGCTCAATGGGCCGAAGACCGCTTGATCGCAGATGAGCATTTTTATCGAAAAATCATCTTTTCAGATGAAGCTCATTTCCATCACCATCCAATAAGCAAAATTGTCGTATCTGGCACTCAGAAAATGTATACGTCATTGTAGAGAAACTAATGCATCCACAACGAATGACTTTATTGCTGCGGATTTTGGTCTGCCAACATTATTGGGCCATTTTTCTTCTAAAATGAGTAAAGAAACGCCGTTACAGTGAATGACGATCGCTACCACGCTATGTTAAGTGTTTTTTGTTTCCCAAAATTAAAAGAATTGAATTGCTGATATGATGATGATGATGATGATGGCCACTTTATTAATTTATTATTATATGTTCAATTTATTATTGTATTGTCGACTTGAAATTCGTATGAATTTATGATTACTTCATTATTAATATAAACGTATTATAAAAATTGTACTAGTGAATAAATAAATAAATCGCTGTCGTTCTCGCCACATTCTGCCTCTTATCGTTCGTCCATCAAATAAATAAATGTTTATTTATAAATGTAAAATTTCAGTTTTGTCCCTAATCGAATCCTTGCCTTACTTCGTATGTGTAGTTTTTAAGTTTTAGTTCATTCGATCTTAAAAATTAGGGTTTTAAAAATCGATTTTAAAAATTAGGGTTTTCAATTGTAAATATTTTTTGTATAAAAAATGTAATAAATGTTAAAAATGTAATAAGTATTTTTATTAAACTTGAAAAAGTCCTTGTCATGATCATACGACCATTCCACCAAAATCGTCATTTTCTCATTGTTATAACAATTTTAATATATGCAGATTAAATACCTTAATCCTCAAATCCATTCATTCATCCAATGCATGAATTAAAATTTTCAAGTACCTCCAAACCTCAAACTTTCTTTAAATGTAAGAGGGTAGTAGCATACCTTTGACCTTTACCGCCATTATCCAACAATAGCTCTTTTCATTCTACATTGTATTAAAGGTCTGTTTCATTATGTTTCCATAGCTTTTGTTAATTTAAATAACCAATCATCTACGCCTTTACCTAATTTATGCTTCTTTTATACCATCAGTAACAAAAGAATAGTATCCACTACGCATGAATTGGAAGTTATAAGAGAAATAATCACAATATGTTAATAGCAAATATGTGTCATGAGAAATAATCAATTTTTATGAAAACTATATGTCGCAAACATACTTTGTTCGTTTATTACAGTAATACTAATTTCAGGTTTGTAGTAAATAAGTATAGTTGGAAAAATTTGTTTGTGTTGGCGTGTTAAAGAAAAGTTAAGAGCGTAATTCTGTTATCATAGTGTCAAAATATTATCAGTGTCCCATCAATAAATTCATAATGGTTATTACAGATGGGTTTGATAATATTATTAACTCAACAGTCTTTCTTATAGTGGAATTATGACGACGTCGCTCATTTTCCGATGTCGTATGTACTAGTGAAAAGAAAAATTTATCACAAAAACACACATAATAAACATTGCTGATTAGCTAATGGAATATAATGGAAATAAATGGCAAAAAATCGTCTCTTGTAAATTATAAAACTGGTATGTAACGTATGTGAAACGACGAGAAAAAATAGTTAAATAATTACACTTTCATTTTACTTAAGTTTTCGCTGGACAACCCATTAATATTCACGGCAGAAAACTGTCAAAATAACATTAGTATGTTTACATTACCTTCGTGAAAATGAGAGGGTTGTGGTATATTTGCTTAGTCATAGCGCTGACAAATTATGGAATAACTAATGTATGATGTTTTGTTTGGGACGAAAATCACTTCAAATTATTTTTTTTTTTTTTGCTTCTTGTTTTAACAGAAATGTTTTGAAATTAAATGTAATGTAATGTTTTTGAAAATTAACTATTTAAAAGTCTTTACTAGCCACAGCATATTATTCTATATAAGATTGTATAAAAGACAAAAACACATGGATTTAGAACGCTAGCTTTTATGCAGAATATATGTCTAAATATACATATAATTAATTATAAGTCAATGTATTGACATTTTTTAAAAGAGTAACTGTGGAGTTTCTCCCCAATTCTTCTCAGTAGAATCTTCATTTCGAATTGGTGGTATATTTACATTAACTAATAGTACCTATACAATACAATAAAAATATTTATTGTAAAATGACGATTTGATGATGAAATGATTGAAAGTGCTTTCAAAGCCTATTTGAATACGGAAATCTTAGATTTTTTTATTTGCTTTTAATTCTTATGTTTATCGTTATAAGAAATGTATATTATAGCGATAAAATACAGAATTTAAAACTAGTAAGAATACGGGAAAATATTTTCTTTTACTAACAATGTAATTACTATACAAAAAGCTTATTAAAATTTACAACGGTGAGAGCGACGCTGCGTATGACACAATTATAATATATTTTACCTTATCGAACAAAATCTGTCGATACCGTTATTACTGTTAACGAGGGTTGAAACATAAATATTACTTTCTATGCTAATATACATCATTTACTGAATTACTGGCAGTAATGTGTAGATAAACGATATCGATCGATCGAATTAGTATAATAATATATATAGGCTCAACCATTCTATTCAAAGGTCAAATATTTCGGACAGAAAATTGCGTAAATAACTGCTTGTTTCCCCGTGATCAATTCGTGATATAAAATTAATTCATCTGTCGCTTTTTATGAAAGATTGTCATATCGATGTAAGATAAAAGACTTCTCTAATAAGGGATTTTGGGGATATTTTCCTTTTCTGTTATCTTATTCGATTGCTTGGCATCAATCATCTTTATGTAGACTCGATATATTACGATTAATTATATATATACATATATATAATTATGTGTACATATATGTATACACACTCGGGATTTATATATTAATATAGTTTAGTTAAGGTTAACCATGCGCATCGTTTAGTCTTTAGTATTTTATATTTTAGTTTGCTCTGTTTAAAGTTTTGTGTTTATGATTAGTAGTTGGAAAAACTATTTTATGGCGCTCATTTTGTAGTAGTGCCGATAGCATTATCTTGATCTACATTAACTGTGCTGTATAATTTGCCGCATTGCTGTGTGCGTCATCGCAACCTTAATCTAAAAGTGAATTGATAACTATAGTTGCTAATCTCATATTTTCTTTTCAGGACTAACAGAAATCGTTTGCAATGACAGTTGGCATGTCTGTCATACTAGCACCAGTCTTCACTTATGTATTCCTTAAAGCTTAATGAATACGAAAAATTAATAAATTAACATTTAACGTATTGATTCTCACTTTTTGTAGTTACTTTTATATGTTAAAAAAATTAAATGTTATTACACATTTATGTAATAATATTTTAGTCGTTTTCCCGTTACCTATCTTTTCTTTGCACTTCAGGTTGGCTGGGGTAGGTATAAGGCGGTATAGATTTAATTAATTTTAATTAAAGTGGCCGATCTCATACATACTTTCACTACTATATATATATATATCTTTGGTTGAATATATTTTATAAAGTGGAGAAATAAAATTGGTGAAATTCTGACTACTAAATCTGTTGTTTTTTTTTTGTTCTTTTATTACTAAATCGAGTTTTTTATGGAAGTTTATAAGTATAATAATGTAATATTCATTTTACTATAGTAGTCCAAAATGATTAATGATTATGTATGGCAGGCTTTCCTCGGTTCAATAAGAATTCCGAACCGGTGGTAGCTTCACGTAGAACTGACGTGTAGAGATTGTTAAGTACGATAAAGAAGTGTTTTTAAATGCCGACTTCCAATAAAGTAAGTATATTTTCAGTTTTAGATAGAATTTTAAGAGTAATTTCTATGATACTTCAGAAAACATGAAAAGAAATGTGGAGCCCGAGTGTTCCAGAAGGAAACATACTATATGAATATTTATATATATATAAATATTTATTTATTTATCTTGAATGAAAATCAATATTTATTTTGCACACTTTAAATTTGATTTTTATTTAAATATTTGTACGTTATACAAAATATTGGTACGTCCTTTAACTTTTCTTTGAATGTTTGATATTTTATTCGACGAAAATAATAGGAGTTTATCGACCACTACCTACTCTTAATTTCTGTATTTCTACTATTTTTTTAATATTAAACAACAAATCATATAACACTTTAAGGTTTATGTTAAGTTACAACTATTTTATTGGTAATTTGAGACAATGAACTTAAAGCCTTATTTCCCTTTATATATTTCACAACTCTGTAAGCCACTGGTCCATTCTAGGTGTTTATACATACTTATTTTTCTCCCCACCATGCCTCGGAAGACACACTTAAATAACTTAACGTTATCGAATTTGTTATTGTAAATACACGATAAACATTGTTACTCTTGGTAGGGAAATTATCCGCTAAGCCATAATATAGTAGCGCATTGAATGGAGCTTGAATCCTTCTCAAAAGGCTTCTGTAAGTTCTGTGTGTGTCAGTGTTCAGTTCATATTGTAACAACAATTCGGGCTGTGTTTCGTTAAGCTTTTTGCGAGTATTTACCACAAATAATTTATACAAAATATTAATAATTTACCCATTGGCTTTGGCTTTGATATAATTACTTAATACCTCGAACAATAACCATATTATTATAATATGAAATCTTTAGCTATAATGACGCCGAGGTTCAATGCCAATGGGATTATTAGTGTTTACACGAATCCCTAAAAAGTAACAAACGTGGTCTTTTTATAATATTGTAATGATTAAATAAATATTATTTGATTGTTCTACATTTTCAGGTATTCATTGGTATAAATGTATTTTCATAAAATTATAACTAAAAACTCAAACATAAAAAATAAGTCAAAATAACAGCTTTAAACACAAAGCAATTATATTTTATAACAAACGCAGAACCAAAAATAAAATTTTATGTTTTCATTTGATTGTATGTTTATTCTAGCTACTACTACTACTCAACAAGCGGGTGATCCCGCTGGTCTATATAGGAACAGACAATTTAATAAATAAAGCGAATCTTCTACTTACAAATCTTAATTTTCAGAATCGACTATTTCCATAATGGTAATTTTTTTTTAATTTTTCAAATCTATCCTTTTATTCTAATCTACTTTTCTTCTTTATGTTCTTTCTGCGTCTTTGTATATCTTATTATAGGACAATTGAAATGATTTAAAAAAAAACAACCTAAAACTGCTTATTTATTTCATTTTCGCAAGTGTATAAGCACTTTTTGAAATATATAATATTAAAAAAAAACGTTGGACAGAACATATAAGAGTTTGTATAAAATAATAATACATATAATATAAATAATGTTTGTAATAAAGAGTTATTTAGTTGTTATACATATTACATTTATCCTAGAAAAACCAAGAAGAAGCAAAGAAAATGCCTATGTATTATTCTCTTTCGAAATAAGATAAAAGTGGACATGAAATAATTATCTTGGAACTGTATTCTTTAGATTGGTAATTAAAGCCGTTTGGTACTAGTGGGCTTTTCAATATATTCACCTGCAAGACGGACACATTTTTCAGATCTTTCAATTAATTTATTTATACCCTCATAAAAAAATGTTTTGTCTTTGTCCTCAAAATACGCTGAAACTGCCTCCTTAACTTCATCATCGGTGGTAAATTTTTTACCCCGCAGCTCTTTTTTCATTTTAGGAAAGAGGTAATAATCACTCGGGGCCGGGTCTGGGCTATAGGGTGGGTGGTTCAAAATATCGAAGACCACTTTAAGCAGGGCAACCAACGCAACGCGGCAAGAGCCGCGTGGACGGGCGCATTGTCGTGCAAAAGCAGCACACCTTTCGTCAATTTTCCCCGTCTTTTCTGTTTAATGGCTTCTTTTAGTTGCTCTAATATTGAAGCGTAGTATTCTCCGGTTATAGAAACACCTTTATCTTTATAATCGATCAATAATATTCCTTCTGAGTCCCAAAAGACCGTTGCCATGAGTTTCCCAGCTGACTGTGACACTTGGGGGGTGCTGTGCCCTTTTTACGCCACTGCATAGAGTCTTGTTTCGACTCAGGTTCATAATGATGAACCCAAGTTTCGTCATCTGTAACAATTCGACTCAATACACCATCCTTGTCTTCATTGCAGAGGTCCAAAAATGCACGTGAACACTCTACGCGTTGTTGTTTTTGCGGCGGCGTGAGCATTCTCAGTACCCATCTTGCACTGACCTTAGTCATGCCAAGACGATCGTGCAGGATTTAAAAAATGGTTGTATCAGATACTCCAACCATTTCTGCGAGTTGTTTCTTCTTTAGTCGAGCATCGTCGAGTACAAGTTTTTCGACTTTTTGGATAAGTTCTGGCGTAGTCACCTCGATGCTTCTGCCTGGCCTCGGGTCGTCTTCAAGGGATTCCCTTCCTTTTTTTAACAAATGTGCCACTTATACACCATGGTTTTTCCTGGACAAGAGTCACCGTAAACCGATGACATCTCATCCATTATGGTCGCAACTGATTTTCCTTGCTTGGTAAGGAACTTTATAACGGTTTGTAGTAAAGCCTTCCAGTCTCTTGGGTTTGTTTTGCGGCAAGCAACTAAACTAAAAAATAGAAGTGCTATAATTGCTCTGTATTACTCATTGGTGCGTAGTAAGTTAGAATATAGCTCTGCAGTCTGGGATCCTCATGAACCGAAGTACAAACTTATGATAGAAAGGGTCCAAAGGAAATTCGCACGTTATCTGTACAAAAGACTATACGGATACTACCCTTATTTGTACCCGTCTCCGTTCGTCGCCGGTATGGTAGGTATTAATACCTTAGAGCTAAGAAGTAAGTGTGCTCTTGTAATGCACTACTACCTACTACTCAATAACGGCATTGATAACCCACGCGCCCTGGCACGGTGTTCATTGTTTGCGCCTGACCGGCAGCGCCCGTCACGGCCGTGCACGGCGCGGTGCCTGCTCACCGCTCCACCTGTGCGCACGCAGACCGCCCAATATGCCTACGTCCCAAGCTATCAGTCTGATTAACGCCCTCATTGCTCAGGAACCCCACATAGATATTTTCTTCAGCCGATATAAAACAGTAGTGAAAGCATGTGTTCGATTATTTAGTGAGTAACAGTGATGAAGTGTTTCTACATGTAATATTATTATATATGTTTTGTATATACCTACCTATGTTAACTGTATTTATACGTAATTGCGTGGCTTGCTGTGCGTCTTGGTGTCAACTGTAAGTGCAGCAAGCAAATGTAACGTTAAATAAATAAATAAATAAATAAACGGCACGATATTCGATTTTTTTCCATATTTCACTTTTCACTCCTAATTATGTTGCTTGGTTGGCGATAGCTCAAAGACTAATAGTCTAATAACAATGAAATCTCGTATTTATACTAATTATGAGTCACTAAACACGTTACGATCCTAATGAGCCTAATCACCCCCCTCCAACCCTCTCATTCCGCGAACTTAAATACACACCCTCGTATTATTCTCTATTACAGGGATGGCGAACCAATGGCACGCGACACAATATTTTGGACACGTCACCGATCACGAAATTCATAATGCACTAAGAAAAAAGGGGGCACATAACTGGAGCAAAATTTCATCCGATAATTATTATCGAGTAATATTAATACGTAGAAGCAACGACCTTTTATTCTTCTTTTTTTTTTTAAGAATACGTATAGCGTATATAATATACGTGGGTGTAAATACCGGTACGAGGGTCCCTTATTTTTCCTTCCTTTATTTTTGATTTTTTTTCGTGTGCACTTCCGACATAGGATAAAGACTTTTGTTTATTATTTTCCCAATAATTATAGTATAAATATCTGTTTAGAAAACGTTTGGCACGTTGATTTATAAAGGATCGCCATCCTTGCTCTATTATATACTTTATTTCCTTCTTAGTTTCAACAATATTGCAGTTTACATACACGTGACTCGTGTTACGACCAGCTTATTGTGATAGACGATAAACCTGAATCGCTAAAGCCCAAGGGGCCTGTCGAATAATCGTGTACAGTGGATTAATTCGACGTTATGACAAATTATTTATTTATTTTTAAGTAATATGAAGTAATTTGAATTTTAAAGAATGAATTATATAGAAATCTTAAAAAAGAAAGAAAGAAAGAAAGGTTTATTTGTGAATGACTTAAGAACAATGAGCTTAAGAACAATTAAAAATGGAAGAAAATACTGGAACCGCCTGAGAGAGTGGAACGCGTAATGTATTCTTTTGCTAACTGTTGACAAGTGCTGCCCCGGACAAGATGCAGTCCATAACAAGACCCAAGTTCCTAACTTTATCAAAGTAAGGAATTGGGGCCTCAAAGTACTAAATTTTAGGGACTGATTTTCAGTCAAGTATGTTTCTTAATCGACTGCTGCTAATAGTAAACGCTTGTGATTTAGCAGGATTCACCATTAAGTTCTGGGCTTAACCCAGATCATAGCTGCAGCAAGGTCATCATTTAAATTTTCGACAGCCTCATGCAACTCAGTCAACCAGAAGTGTCGGTATAGTAGGTCATCAGCATACAGATGGTAGAGAAAAGTGATAACACGTAAATCATTATTAATAAAAACAGAAAATGGTAATAGAGATAATATGACACCTTATCTGGTATTAAATAAGGTAGATTCAATCCAATCTGATACATTTTTGTTGAGTCACAAGCACAGCTGGCTTCCGGAAAGATATAAGTGAAACCAGTCACTAACTGCGGATGAGATATTAACCACGCGTACCAAAGTCAAGTAGAATCATGGCACTGTGCTCGGTTTGATTTAAATTAATAATATGAGTATTGATCGCCATGGATTTGTAGATATAAGAAGTTTGTTAAGCCTGTCAGACATCTGATTCGTTCTGCTTAGGTGTTTTTTCTTTATATTGATTGGTTCTTGATCAAATTGTACCCTAATAAGCAGTGTATACATATGTATGATATTAAACTTAAAAGATACTTCATTTTAATCTAAATGAAAATATCTAGAATATCTAGATGTATGTAGATGTTTATTAATAATTTTTATAAAAAATATTTTGGCCAGAAAGTAAAAAAAACTAGGTGCGTGTGACTCACGTAGGTATTAACTTAACTATCTCTCTAACCATTTATATAGCTAATGTTTCCGAGGTCTTAATCCTAACCAAAAGGCCAAAGAGCTAAAAATGTATTTCATAGTTAAATGACCGGGAACAAAAAGTCATACCAAAACTATTAATGACTAATTTAACTGCATGACAAATGGGTAAGCATCCTTAATCTGAACCAAAACACAAATCAATAATAAATAATAATTAAATGCCTCACACTTAACGGCCTTCAGTAGAATGTGAATTATCTATCGGGAGTGCACATAAAACACAAATACAAATGCTCCGTCTACGATAAACACGTGTAAGTAGGCACATAAAATTTTTGTCATGTGATGGGATCGAACCCGCGACCGCTAGCGCATTAACCCGTTTGCTGTGACCACTGCGTCATCAAATCAAGATGGATTTTAGGGGCTGAATAACATACCTTGTGAGTAAAAGCGTGGCCAGAACATAAAATACGGAAGGGTGAACGCCACACTCGCATTCAGATTGCGGCGTGGCGGTCTGAGTCTCCATGCCTGCGCCCAGTTTGTGGTAGGCGATGTACGCTCGCGCTGGACTGCCGTGAGGAGCAATTTTCGTGGCCTTAACTTGCTTCTATTCCAATTGAATCTGCTCATCTGGTCGCTGAGACCCCAACTTTCAACTGCAAAATAAGAAACTTTATAAATTATCTAACTAATCTCTATAGAGTTTATAATTTACCAATAATACCAAAATATTGGCACTTTTTATGTAACAACTAATATAATGTAAAATATTAAACAATTTCTGATTTCTCTGTTTTTAAAATGCATTATAGATAAAATTAACAAAACGGTTAAAGAATTAATTTTTTTTTAAGTTTTACTTGGAATATATAGATATTTCATTATTAAAAAAATATTTTTGAAAACAAAAAATAAAATAGGATACAATTTGACGTGGATATACATAAGGAAATAATAAAATAAGCAGTCATATTGAAAACTTTCTCTTTTTGTGAACTCGGTTAAACGATAAAGCATATATTTCAAGTTGAAGTAAAAAATTATTTACACATCCTCTTCGTCATCCAGAACAAAATAATTCTGCGACGTAAATGTTTACACTAGGTTTTGAGATGTTTATGAAAGATCGGCGAGATATTTTCTATAAACATAACTAGTTACCTACTCATGGATTTGTCCATACAAATAGATGCTTGATGGTTATTGTCTGTGATAAGTAATAATAATTAAGTAAATAAATGAATAAACGCCTCACACTCAACGACCCTAGTAGGATGTGAATCATGTGTCGGGGGTTAGGAAACACACAAAACACACTCTATATATAGAGACTTATTATATTAAATACGTGTCTAATACGTATGTGTGTACCGTAGTGATTTGCGTCAATAAGAGACAAATACATATAGGTACTTTAACCCTATTTATGTAATAAAGATTAGTTTAGATTAGTTAAAGTACTGACTGAAGAACTAAAATTTGCACTTTAATCAAACAGGTCAAAGTTTTATTACGGCGATAAGTTCTCTCTCAACGAGGGTAAAATTTTAAGCGTACTAACTTAAGTAAGCAATATCTCTTGAAATCTTACAATTTTTTCACATTTTTTCAAAAGTAATAACGAAAATTTTTTCTAATCCTACATAAAATTATTCTATTTTATTGCACTATTATATTACTAAGCTCAAATATCGTCTATTGATCAGTTTGTTACACCGAAAAAAAAAAAAATCGAAAATTTATCTTTAAAGCCACCCGATTCATATTTAAAATGGAATAAATTATTTCAATTTATCCAATTTTATTAAAAAATTAATTTTTAACATGGTATATTTATTTAAATGAATAATTACATCAATTGGTGAATCGTTAATTCAAACAAAAGTTAATTTGTCTGCCTTCTAACTGTACAGTTACGTATTCTTGTAACTAATTAACGGAAGATTTATAAAATACAGATTCAAAATGTTATATGCGCTTTGCAGTAGATAAAAACGAACATTTTTGAGTACTGAAAAAACAAGTATGGTGTAGGTATATCATAAAATACACATCTATAGATAGTAATAAATACGCGTCTAATTTTACGATAAATTATTCTGCTTTTAAGAATTGTATATTTAATAAAATGTATAATCGTAATCATGTAATATTTAAACATCGAGGGTTTTGAGAAAATATACATTGCATTACCGCATCAATGTAATTTTTATAGGCTGCAACAGCTACATAATTTTAATATTTTCTCTTATGATAATCTTGAAATTATGTACGTATATTTTTACTGTCATCTTTTATTGTACAATTGTAAAGAAAACATATTCGGAATAAAATACAAAAATACTCATATTTTTTTTCATGAATTAATAATATTAAGCAGTTCGTTTTAACACTACACAACTGTATTAAAAACAATAAATACAAAAAAGAGCAATAGTCGTATGAAAAATCATTTTACGTATACGTCAAAACTACATTTAGGAACCGAATTAAGTAAGAGGTTTCGAATACACTAAAATCTGCAAAGAAACATGTTTTTTTAATCTGATCTTTTACGTTTTATTTGATGAGTTAGTCTAGTAGCGTAGCGTCTAGCGGACAATGAACTCATAATCCTACTGCGGAATACTACGACACTATTATTTTATTTTTTTACTATCATTTGTAGTTTCTATAGTAGCGAGATTTAATTAAATCATTCATAATTCATAATCCTTTTGGAATTTAATAAGTAAAAAATGCAAATATAAAAAGTTTTAACAAGATATATGTATGTGTCATCAATATAAAAGTTAGTATATTTTATCACAGGATACAATTAGATATAATTTTGGATAATTTTCCCAGAGTAAGCAATACATCGAACAATTAATCACATCTATAGTGTCGGTAAATATTACTACGCGAAATAGTGTAGAAATACTCACAATTTCATTTGCTTTCACGCCGTATTTTTCAATTCACTTAAAGTCTCATTTTACTCAAATGTTTTGTTACAAACAGACATTTGATTATATCGCGTGATATGAAATGCTGAAGGTAATCTACTTTCGATAGAGCGATGAAAACCGTGGTATACGACCGCTCCAAGTCACAGTTTTACATTAACTGGTCAGGAAAACGAGAAAATGAAGCAATCCCTAGTGTTGAACACTGGATGGCATGACAAATACTCGATAATACAAACAATATTGAACTCTTATTGCTTTTATTGTTGTGTTAAATGTTATAGTAACATACCAATAGACGAATAAAGCTAAAAACCTTGAACAAAGAAAATTAAGTTGCTTAAGAAAATTTTATTGGCACCTGGACGAAAATTTTTTTTTTTAAATATAGTGTACATAATACATATATAAAAAGTATTAAAGTAAAAGAACAATCACTTTAAAATTGTGTTTCTGTAGTATTTTTTTTTTTTATATAATTGCACTATTCAAAATGTATTTCTATTCCACAATAATATGTACAGAAAAATGTTGAGTTAATCAAGATTAAGGATATCAGCGTATATGTCGATATAGTAAATTATTCACATCACTAGCGACATATTGGGCGGGCAATCGCTACAGCTGGGGCGGGGGAAAAGTCGATACCCACTAGTGTCATTACAAGATGCAAACTGCACAATAATTAATATTAATAGATATAAACTTTATCCGTAAAAGCTTTTAAAGTAACTAATGACATTTGTATACGTTAAAAGTTTTTTTTTAAATTTAGTATTGAAAAGTTACCTCGATTTTTTTAAATAAATAAAAAAAAACCTCGGAGGCTCTGAATGATGCTAATAATGTAACTTATAAGTAATGCTATGTTAAATCATTATGGAAGCTAAGACTCAACCAATTATTTGATCCTTCGCGATGGATTACTAGAAGTCACGAAAGAATTGGATTTAATAAATTATCTTTTTGAATCCTTGTTTATATTGTTTCTTTAATTTATTACCTGCGTTATTTCACACGATTTAACGTATATAGGTACCCTTTTAAACGCTTTATTTATATGTTAAGGGGCTTAGATGAGCGAATGACCTTGAGCGTTTGAGTTCCGCATCTCCTCCCAACACCTTACCTGCCCCTCGCTGCCCGAACGCAACCGAACGCCGCCGGTTCAACGAACCTTTTTAACTAACGCCATCTCTTCGCTAAATAAGGAATTTTAGGTTCCGAGCCCTCTATATAATATCTATAAAACTTTTTCGTTTTTTGCTCCTAATGCGAACCCATTACATACACAATCTAAATGTAAAGTTTCTTTTTATGAAAAATGACTTTTAATAATAAAACTATAAAAAACAAACAAAAATTAAAAGTGACATTAGACAATATAATAATAATAAAAATCTTTTGAAAATAATTTATGTAATATCCACTAAACATTTATTTTGTAATAAAATCATCTGTAAACTTACGACCGTTGATCATAAAGCAGGTAACAAAATATGTACCTATCAACAAAATATCAATATTTTCTTCAGTTCTAAAAAATAATGTTTATGGAAGTATGTTGTACGTAAGTATATGGGAGGGCTGGTATTACTTACAAAATTTTATTACCTAGATTGCAATATGGATGTCTACGACCAGAACTTTAGCAGGTACGACAGGGCTCTCGGTAATTTTTTTACAATATTATATTCAAGCGCATATTTATATATATTTTGTCAATTCTTTTTTTTTGTAACTTAATTTAAGTATTTGTAATTTTATATGTTATTGTATGTATTAGTATTTGTAATTTTGTATGTTTGTTGCTTTAATTGTATACACAAATACTTCTTTTGTTTATTTTTTTTAAATTGAACTACGTATATTTTATTCTTTTTTTTGTATAAATATTATTATATATTTATTATATATTATATATTATTATTTATTATATATTTTTTACCTTTTTTTTAAGTATTTCTTTTATTGTGTATTAAATTATTTAATTTTTATGTGTAACAGTGTATAAATATCTCTCAATAAAATTCTATTCTATTTGTTAGGGTCCTATGACTAAAAGAGAAATAAATAAGACTAGTGGACTGTATGTAGGCTGGTATATTGACCGTACAAAAATAATATTATAAGATAGGTTAAACGTGCGTCGCCGGTGGTGTCCCGATGCAAGTCTCGTACTGCGTGGAGCTATTGGCCGTGCTACGGCCCCCGCCTGCTACCCGCTGTATCCCCGTCGCAGCGCGCGGGCAATATCGCTCGAACAAGCTCCCCGGGTTGAAGGGTAAACTTCAAAGAGGTAGTGGGCAAATGTTGTTGAAGACGCGCCGTATCGTGCCCTTCTTTGTCTTGATATCCGCCACTCTCGTCGCTCCGTCACCTCCTGGATACACTTGCACAATACGTCAAAGACACCACAATAGAGGAGGCAGGGCCTTTTCTTTTATGAGTACAAGAGATCCTACTTTAATGTCACTGGAAGATGTAGACCGCTTGGTCTTCTGTTGCAGTAGATGTATGTACTCCGTATGGTACCTGTTCCAAAAATGTTGTTTAAGCTGCTCCACCCTTTGGAAGCGTCCTAGTCGGCCGATACTGATTTCTGTTAACTGTGGATAAGGTACAGAATACAGATGTTAGTGGTCGTCTAATCAAAAAGTGGGCAGGTGTTAAGGCAGAGAAGTCAAGAGGATCGGAGGACAGAGGAGTTAGAGGTCGGGAGTTTAAAATTGATTCAATTTGTGTAAGACACGTATACAGCTCTTCGTACGTGAAGTGATGCTGGTGCAGCAGTCGAATTAAATGATGCTTGATCGACCGCACGGCGGCCTCTGCGACGCCATTGAAATGGGGAGAATAAGGTGGCGTGAAACTAAACTCGATGCCTTCCTGTGCAACACACGAGTCAAGATTAAACGTCTGCAAAAAAGTATTTAGTTCATTACAGGTGCCTACAAAATTAGTTCCACTATCGGATAAAATCGTGCGTGGTTTACCACGACGGGCTATAAACTCTGAACAGTCCCGACGACGCCGTGTCTAGTAGGACCGAGTTCCCATCACAGCCCAATACGGACACAGGGGCGTTACTGGAGGCGCATTAAGTAGCGCCTCCTACGCACCCCCATTCGTCGCCCGCGGATGGAGGCCACGTCGGCGGCTTCCTCTCTCACCCACTCGTCGGCCTCCTTCTGGGACATTACTGTCTCGCAGAAGAAGACTATCGCCTTCCAGGACTCGTCGTCACCGAGCATCGCGGTGATGACGCTCGGGAGCGACAAGTCCCCACCGAGGACCGACGTCAGACCTTGACGCAGCGCCGCCCATCTCGGGCACACCTCGAGGGTGTGCTGGGCAGAGTCCACCGCCGCGCCACAATCATAACATTCAGTCGTCAGCTCCCTCTGGGCCGTCCGGCACAGGTAGTCACCAAAGCAACCGTGCCCGGTGAGAACCTGCGTCCGACGGAAGTTGAGGGGCTTGCGTTTTCGACGCATCCACCGCTCAAGGACTGGGCGAATGGCAGTCGTTACGCATGTACCGTACGGCTGCCCCGCCAGGTCCTTCCCCCACCTCCGCATAAGCGTTTCCTGCCCTATCCGACGCACCCGTAGTATCCCGTCCAACGTAGGGTTCTCACCAAGAGCCCTCCTACCCGAGATATATGAGTAGGTCTCGGCAAGAACTTCCGCCACGAGCTCCCACGGGGGGTCGCCGGCTAGAGCAGTAGCTGCAGTCCACGATACCGTACAGTACCCCCGAATCACCCTCACCGCGATTGCCCTCAGCGCAGCGCGCAGCGCTGCTTTATTTCTCGCGGTGAGGCGAACCGCCCAAAATCGGGGCACCGTACGTCGCCATACTCCGGCAGACTCCAGAATACAGCTGCCTGCAGGCGGCGCTGGGTCCTCCGAGGTTCGGGAGGAGTCTGCCTAGCGCACTCGCCGCCTTCATGAACCTCGGTCCTACCATAGCTAAATGTGGGCCGAAGGTCCACCCTCCGTCAAGGATGAGCCCCAGACATTTCACTTGGGGGCTCATCCTGACCCTTCCCTCTCCAATCTGCAGGGTAGCCCCCGGTGGAGGTTCCTTGCGGCCGGTCCCGCGGAATAGTAGGGCTTCGGTCTTGTCAATCCTGACACGGAGCCCTAAACCCTCTAACCCTACCCTCCGATCGGAGAGGTCGGGAGGTATAGGTAGGGATTATCTTCTCCAAGGCCTTCCTAGCTTCGTTCAGCAAAACCACCGGTCGCACCACCGAAGCCGAGTCCGGGGTCCGACTTGCCTAAGGAAATAGGCAGAGCCGACCGTCTTTCCAGACCCCCGGGAACTGGCCAGACCGCAGGCAGCGGTCAAATAGCTCCCGGAGGCTGTCGCCGAGGTGCCCGAGAGCGGTCGCAAGGACTCTCCCGTGCACCCCGTCTGGACCCGGCGCCCTCTTCTTATTTTGGAGGCGGGTAATCACCGCCTCCATTGCAGCCTCTGTGACGGGTGGCGGAACACCCTCCTCCTCGTCCGGCATCTGCCGAGCCATTCTGAGGGAACAAAGCGCTCGGGTCCCTCCCCAGTCGGTCCGGCTGGAGCGTTTCGCTGATGGGTGCCGACTGGGTGCGGAGCTTGTTCCGCGCCCAATTATACGTTCGGCCCCGGGGGTCTCTCTCCAGACCCCCAACTAACTCCAGCCAAGATTCCTCCTTGGCTCGGCATATGGCCTACCGCAGGATCTTCGTTTTCTACACGTAGATCCTGCGCAGCCTATCGTCCCTGTCCACGTCCTGGGAGCGTCTCCGCCTGCTCCGGGTAATTGTCTCCTGGCCCCGTTGCAGGCGGCCCGGAGGCCAGCTATCTCAGCCGACCACCTGTAGAGTGCCCGCCGTGGGGATGGACGCTTCGTGGGCGGCATGGCCGCTCTGCAGACAGCAGTGAATGCGTCGCAGAGCCGGCTAGCCGCCTCATCCACCCCAAGCTCCGAAAGCGGCGGGAGACTCCAGCGGCCGACGATTGTGACTTCCTCTGCCAGTTCCCCGTCGAGCTTATTCATAGTGATATTAGCTCATATTGCACTGGTGGTTTATATTTAGCGAGTGACCCAACGTACGCGAGCAATAATATTCGGTTTACATCGAATTGTACATACATGCGAGTGGTGGTAGCGGTTGTTCCAGTGTCTATTGCATCATCTTCAGAAATACACCGTCGTTTTCTGGAAATTTTAATTATATATCAAAGTATGATCTTTATTTCACAAGTATGCTTAATTAAAAAAAATCAAAAAAACCCGACTGCGTAAAATACTCTTATTATAAACTAAAAAGAATAAAACAATTTACTAACTTTCATTTGATACCCATATTGCTACAGTAAGAAAAAAAATTCAACTCCCCCCCCCCTCATTCCGCCATTTGCGGGCGCCGCGAAATGGACATACATACATACATACATAAATACATACATATATACATACATACATACATACATACATACACACACACACACACACGCACACGCACACGCACACGCACACGCACACACATACACACATACACACATACATACATACACTCGAAAAACATAACTCTCCTTCTGTCGCAGTCGGGTAAAAAAAAATTGATTAAAAAAATAAGTAAGATATATAAGTATTTTTCCTACACACACAAGTAACTGCATAAAAAAAATAATAAACAAAAACATAATTCTACCAAAACTAAAATTTTTTTGAGGATCGAACCTAACGTCTCAAAAACTTGATTCTGTCGCCAGACCACAAAGCAACGCTGTCAATGCAGATATTAGTGAAATAAAGGTACACTAACAGCAATTGATTAACTAGTTAATTAATAAATT
Source organism: Euphydryas editha (assembly GCA_036937285.1). NCBI lineage: Eukaryota > Metazoa > Arthropoda > Insecta > Lepidoptera > Nymphalidae > Euphydryas > Euphydryas editha. The sequence goes on from JAUPFZ010000008.1 coordinate 6,258,046, forward strand.
ATAATAATTTATTACTTACCTTTGCACTTTTACCATATGTAAACCTTTATTTTTTCGGGCCCTTCTGGTTCCTCTTCTTTTTTTTTAGCTCTTTATTGCCCATTTTACTAGTATTTGTTCTGTATTTTCGTGAATATACGAAGCGCGTTTGGAGACTAAAGCGACACACGTCTATTTAGCATCACGTTTAGACTGTCACTGTCGAACGCAGCGAGTAAGTGAAGGAGAACCGATTTGAAATCGCTCGGAATGGATGGCGTAACCGACAAATTATAATATTGATAAATCATGAATGAAAAGTACAAAAATATCGAAAACCCAACATCAAATAATTCAATTTTAACATGTTTAATATTCTGAGAAAACTTTTAGGTGGTTGCTCGTTTGCTTTCTTTATTTAAACCGTTTCAAACCATTTCAAAGACCTTACTTTGTGATTATTTTCTATCGAATGAAGTTATTTCTATCGTGTTTTCGTAATTTCACCGAAACAGTAAATATCTTGAAGATTTCTATGCATATTTTTTAAATACGAGAAATCGCAGTACTTTTGCTGAATATGAATTTCTTTAACTGCAATAAATCCCGACCACCCCCTTAAGTGAAAATGCATTATTGTTAAAAGACATCGTAGTTATTTTGCTAAATCCTGTACTAAACTAGTCTTAAACATGTCCCATTAAATTATATTAACGTTAAGATACTTATTAATATATATATTTAAAAAAAAATTGTTACATGACAAATGTAAAACTATGACAAGTTATCAACGGAAATATAAAATATCGAAATAGAAAAAAAAACTATAGTAACAACTATTATGACGTAATCGAATATTTAAATGAAATTAATTAAATAATGAACTAATGTAAGGTTTATGTTATAAGGATTTCTTATTAAGTTTTTAGGGTTCCGTAGCCAAATGGCAAAAACGTATGTCCGTCCGTATGTCACAGCCACTTTTATCTGAAACTATAAGAACTATACTGTTGAAGCTTGGTAAGTAGATGTATTCTGTGAACCGCATTAAGATTTTCACACAAAGATAGAAAAATTCAATATCTATCTATATCTATGGATAGGTCTTCAAAAATGATATTGAGGTTTCTAAAATATTTATTATGAATTTTTTTCTCAACTGAATAGTTTGCGCGAGAGACACTTCCAAAGTGGTAAAATGTGTCCCGAAACTTCTAAAATAAGAGAATATTAAAACTAAAAAAAAAAGTATGATGTACATTACTATGCACCACCGAAAATTGGTTTGAACGAGATCTAGTAAGTAGTTTTTTTTTTTTTTTTAAAAAGAATGCACTATTATTAAAACATCGATTATAATAAAGTTACAACGAACTACAAGAACTTTTATAATAGGGTATTCTACTATGTTTGAAAAAGTACTTCAAAATGATAATTTTCGTAATAAAAAGACAAAAAAAAAATTATTTCTGCAAAATAAACACGCTTTCTTGCCATAAAATTAAATTAAATTTTAAACCTTTTTAATTCCCGCGAAAACGCGGTCACCTATTTTGGTGACGTAATATGCGTAAAGTTGTGTTCCGCTATACACTGAGAGCACTCTGAGGTGTGACGTCAATTCAGTATACTGCGAAGCCGTTACTTTTTAGTTTGCTATACTGTGCTATACTGGTTACTGATAAAACGGAACGCAGTCCAGTATACTATCTTCCTAATTTTTCGACATTGTTTTCAAATAAAATATTTGTCATGTATACGTTTTTTGTTCAAAAATAAATTCAACAATATTCAAAAATTAATTTTAGAATATTGTTGACATTTTTGAATAACAAATCATTCGTGCTGTTATATTTTTTAATCAGGTGATCAAAGTACTGAAAGCACCTTACCTCGAAAGCGCCAGTGCTCACAGTACAAAAATTATGCTATTTATGACGTCATATATTTCTATATGGTATTGCAGTAGTGTACTGGCACTCAATAAAGGAACGAATTTTTCACTAGTGAGAGCACTGAGGAGTGCTCGCAGTGTACATCGGAAACATTGTCTTAACGACGTCACATCATGGCGGCTCGTGTTTTAGATCACGTGATATACAGATTAAAAATTACGACTTTTAATTTCAATATAATAAAACAATAATGTGCTTTTATGACTCAAAATCAGAATATTTAAGTATATTTCTACATAAACTTTAATTTTTATCAAATCTCATAATTTATTTTTCACTACCGAAAGTACCCTATTATGATGTTACTTGCTGCTACGGAACCCTTCATGGGCGAGTCCGACTCGCACTTGGTATTATTTTTTTGCATACTAATATAGTACGAGTACAATGAGAAATTCACAATTCTTGCAAATAAATATTATTTTTATTTACTAGCAGTACCGCACCGTGGCGTCGCATGTGCATAAGTTTATTATGTTTTCGAGTAAGTCATTATAAAAGGTACTAACTACTTCGTCAAACATTCTAACTTCCTTTTTTTCATACGGTATGGTTAAAATGTTAATAGTAATTAATAATTATATGTCATATTACATTATTTTTCATTATTTATTACTTTTTTTTGGTACACCATTTTAATACATGCAACTTACCTACTCTTTTTTCGTAATTATTTAGAACTCGTCGTAACTCACGTCGTCATTTAAATTACAATAACTTTTAATACAATGAATCAATTATATTTTAATAGAGTGCAAATAAATGTTAATTTATCGAAAAAAAATTTAATTTATTGAATTAACTCATTCTTTGTATTGTACAAAATAATGATAAATCAGTGATAATAATTGAATTCAATTCATACAAGTATGCAATTTTTTTTCAATGTTTTCTTATGTTATATGTTCTTGTCTTGTTGTTACTTGTGTTTCGTTATCACGTAAAATTATCGTCCGGAAGCTGACTTTACAGACAACCAATTTTTTGTTACATAAAACCTTTAACTGCCATGACCATGCCTCTATGTCTTGGTTTTTTATATTCTTATTATCATAGGGAGTAGGAGTCAAACATTACTGCAGTTAGTTTACAAGCTCCCCGACTCCGAGCCGCTCGACCGGTCTACTCTGCGCGAAGCAGAGAAATACCAGGAGCGGCCCAACTATTAAAGCCGGGCCACTCTTTTTTTTTTGTCGCAGGGGAATCCATTTACGGATGATATCCAGGATGCCCGGGTCGGCAGTCCTAGACCTATGTCGGACTCGGCACTTTGGGAGTGCAATACCGTACTAAACCCCTGCGGGAGCCTTCAGCCGCTTTAATTGGAGGGTCCCGGATCTGCAGGCAACAGGATCCCTCCAGCGACAGGCTGGCCTCGGAGAAAAGGCCACCTCGAGGGTGTGCTGGGTAGAGTCCACCGCTGCGCCACAATCGTGACATTCAGTCCTCGGCTCCCTCTGGGCTGTCCAGCACAGGTAGTCAGCAAAGCTCACCAGAGTGAGAACCTGCGTCAGACGGAACGTGAGGGGCTTGCGTTTTCGACGCATCCACCGCTCAAGGACCGGGCGAATGGCAACCGTTACGCGTGTGCCGTACGGTTGTCCCACCAGGTTCTCCCACCTCTGCATAAGCGCTTTCTGCCCTATCCGACGCACCCGTAGGATCCCGTCCAACGTAGGGTTCTCACCAAAAGCCCTCCTACCCGAGACGTATGAGTAGGTATTGGCAAGAACTTCCGCCACGAGCTCCCACGGGGCGTCGCCGGCAAGAGCAGTAGCTGCAGCCCACGATACCGTACGGTACCCCCGAATCAGCCTCACCGCGATTGTCCTCTGCGAAGCCGGGCCACTCTCCATCAGCTCTCCTCCGCAGAGCATAAGAGCGCCAGCATTGAGCGACCCAACCCCTGCCATCGGATCGCACCCAGACAACCCCGCAAGAACTGCAGGGAGCCAGGCTCGACCCAGGCGACCCGCGCACTACGCGCCCCCTGCACAAAGCGGACGAGCGAGCCCACCCGCTCCTGCTACCAAATGGGGGGAAAAATATCCCCCTCATTTCTCCACGCCTTCTTGGCACCACACCCACACCATCCGCACACCGTGTTGAACACACCACCGCGCCTACTCGCCATCCCACGCGCTATCGCGCCGCTGTCGGTGCGCTTCCGCGCCCCCGTTCGGGCTTAGGAGAGTGAACACGCCCAACCCTACCACCTCGTGGAGGCAGAAAGCGAGATAGATCTCTCTCCATTCCCCTACGCGCCCTCTCAGCGCCACGCCCTCACCCGCCACACATCAGTGCCACGTCATCCAAGCGCTTACGCGCTTCCCCCTCTAATGAAAGAAGAGAGCGAACTCAATCTTCCTCCATTACACCGCCCCAGTGCTCCAAGCATCGACATCACATCCCTTAATTACACCACCCTCGGTTGGATGCCTGACCGGCGGCAATCAAGGCGGATCTGTCACCACCTGTCATGTGATCCGGGTCGCCACAGTCAGCGACAGCTAGAGAACCCTCGCTGGCCGTGCCCGGGGTAGCCATGGTCAACGTAGAGTTGACCATGACTGGGGTGGCCACAGCGCGAGACTATGTGAGCCGGCACCTCGTAGCGCTTTCGCATCCCTTCTGTTGGTTTTGGTCCGCGAGGGTCCCAAGACCTATACCACTCGCCACTAGTGCGAGTGGCGTTCCCCTATCCGCCACCCAAAGCGCCCAGTAGGAGGTCCAGCAACTCCCGTGGGTTCGATTGTAGGTCTTCGTAAACCCTGTTTCCATTATAAAAAACTGGAGAAACACCACGTGACAGTTTTTAAATTGCTTAATTACCGTATTCTAATTTATCAGTAATCTTTTAGCAGATTTTAGTATTTCAAAATAATTATGGAAATAACTGAGTGAACTAAGTAGGTAGTACCCGTGCAGTCAATGATTGCCCACAAATGACGTCACGCACTGTGATTGGTATGTCGGTACCGATTAAAATATTGTAAATAACTACATTTTATTTCTTCATTTAAAAATATTTAAATGAATTATATTAAATTATTATTAGATAAATAATCGTAAAACAGTAAGTATATATATTTATTTTAAGTAAATTTTAGAATTTAATCTGATTACTGTCCGATCCTATATTAAGAATAAATATTGAAGTGAATATTTTGATTTTAGTTTCGAATATTTCTTTTGTGAAATTCTATTTAATAGTCTAGTCAACATGTGCCTTTTAGGTAAAAATTTTTAGCTCGCCTCGGAAAAAAAAGATCGAGGTGTCATTCGATTCGTCATCGCATTTAGAAACTTTTCGAAAAATTTGGAGTTTTGATTGCAAAAATTACAAAAGTTATAAACAATTTAGTAAAAAAAAGGGTGGTTTTGTTTTTTTGCGAATATCTCAAAAAGTATTCAAAATTTTCGAAATTTGAAAAAAGATCCACAAAGAGGAAGAAATTTCCTAAAAAAGAAGCGGCGATTCAGTTATTATGTTCTTTTTAATAAAAGCAAAGATTTCATATTCGAAATTAAAAATTTATGATGAAATTTTTTTAAAATTTATTTAGATAAAAAGTCTGCTGCAATCCAACTATTATATTGTTAATATCTTATATCTTTAAACGAGCAATTCTTGTAAATATAATCTGAATCTCGGAAACGGCTCCAACAATTTTCGTGAAATTTAGTACCTATGCAGGGAGTTTCGGGGGCAATAAATCGATTTAGCTAGGATTTATTTTTAGAAAATGTCGTTTTATCCCTTTCTTTACGCAATTAAAAAATATCATTAGAATACGAAAGTAAATTTCGCTGACATTGATAAGCTTATAATAGCTCGGATGGGAATCGGGCGGATTCAAAGTCAGAAAACCCGGGTTCGAATCCAGGTGTCAGACCAGTGTTTTTTCCTTTTTTTTTCAAGTTTTTTCTTTTGTAAAAAAACTATTATTGAGAGCTCTTTTTATTTATTTAAATAACCAGTACCTATTATTTTACTATCATGTCGGTAAGATCGAAAATATTATAAGTTTCATCAGTATCTAATGTATCTAAATGTAATTTTACCGAGCAAAGCTCGGTCATCCAGGTATTTACTCAGTAACTATGTAATCATTGCCTACAATGCGAATAATTCAAGTGTCACTGTCAGTCAAAGCAACTTTTTGCGCAAATATAACGAAGCCTGATCATTCGATTTATAGTTTATTATATTGATATACGTAAAACATTGAATTTTTGATTTAATACCTTCCGCAACAAGCAAATCATATTACTTATTTGTTACTTGCGGTGTCAATATAGCTCCAGAGGCAATGACGAATGCGCGATGGAATGTATAATATAATATACACTCATTTGCAAAAAAAACGGGCGGTTTCGATTTTCTTCCTGGCTGAAAAAAATAAAATACCAAAAAGGTTTTAATCATTTGAACATGTTACTGGCCAGTTATAAAAGTGCCATAATGTTTATAAGAGTACATTCCAAATTCAAATTTTTGACTGAGCCTGGTTTTCAAAGAAAATAACTTTTAACTACATTTTGTGGCGCTAATTCCCTATAGTTAATATCGACTCTAATTAACTTTTTGTCAATTTTTATTAAATTATCTGGTGTCCTTGACATTTAAAAGTATTGTTATTGCTGTTTAGCAATCTCGAAAATGGTAGATAAAGTGATAAAAGCGAGCAAAATTATTGCGCTGCTTGAAGAAGGTTGCAGTCAATGCTTCGTGGCTCAGAGGCTAAATGTGAGTCGGTCGACAGTTCAAAGGACCTGGCAGCGCTTTCAAGAGACCGGTTCCGTCAAGAGAAGGCCCGGTTCTGGCAGAAAGACATGTACCGAACCACGGGATGATCGTTTTCTAGTTAGTCAAGCGTTGAGAAATCGCAAATCTTCTTATGTGGACCTCAAGAACACCCTCAAAGAAGTAAGAAATGTGCAAATTAGTCTATGGACGGTCAGGAGGAGGCTTCTCGCTGCTAATATACACAGTCATCGCCCGGCACGCGGCCCTAAATTACTCCGTGGACATCGAGTTGCCAGGCTTAGCTTCGCTCGAAATTGTGTGTCATGGACTCATGAAGACTGGGATAGGGTATTGTTCTCCGATGAAGCCAGGATATCTCTGCATGGTGAAGACCGACGTCGGCGAGTGCTACGTAGACGAGGAGAACGCTTTGCAGAGGCATGTTTTGAAGAAATCACACCTTATGGAGGGGGCTCTGTTATGTTTTGGGCAGGAATAAATTCTATGGATCGTACGGAGTTAGTCTTCATCGAAAACGGTACACTGACTGGACACCGATACATAACGGAAGTTCTAATTCCTTATGCACAACTCGCTTTAACCGCTCTTGGTGAAAACTCAATTTTTATGGACGACAACGCTCGCGCCCACCGGTCTGGCGGTGTGGATGCGTATATGCTAGAAGTCGGAATTCGTCGTTTGGACTGGCCAGCTAGAAGTCCGGACCTCAATCCCATAGAGCATGTCTGGGACGTTCTGAAGCGACGAGTGAGATCAGTGCAGCCGGCTCCGCAGACCATCAGAGAGCTAAAGAATGTGATTACCGCGGAGTGGGAACGTATTCCCTAAGAAACCATAAAAGATATACTCACTAGCATGCCCAGACGAATGCAAGCTGTGATTTCAGCAAGAGGGGGTCACACTCAATACTAAACTTTTATCTGCTTTTAATGTATTCAAGAAAAACAAAGAAATTAACGCGTTTCATTTTTATTTAGCGAGCAGGTACAATCATAGTGTTTTGAGCTTAAACATTATTTCTTAATAATTTAATTAAAATGTTATGATAAAACTGATGAAAACTATTCCTTCCTAATTAATTTATAAAATTCTGAGGATAACAATACCTAAAATTGTCAAACAAACTAATAGTAACTATAAAATAGTTCTTTGCTTAAGTGCCCGTTTTTTTTGCAAAAGAGTTTATTAGGTACGTACGTATAACCTGTAATAATTTTATGTACCCTTGATAGCTTATATCTAATCAGACGGCATCGTATATTATGCTATGTTGTGTAAATTTTTTACGCTCGGTAGTAGTCGGCAGCCTATATTAACATGATCTATCTATGGTCGGCACTCGGCATCGGCAGTCTTCGAAAACGCGTGGTCAAAGAGAGTCGTGTACTTTAAAGTCTCTGCAGTTGAAAGGTATTTTTTTTTATTTAAAATTTCAAAAACAGTACCTACATACGTTGTTTGATACAAATAGTGATTTAAAATAAAACTGTTTATACACATATTATAAAAAATAAATAAATTACCTAGTTTTGTAAACATTATTGTGACCTTAACATTGACCTTGATCAAACTTTGCTTTTAAATATTTGGATGGATTTTTATATGTAGGCTTATGATACTTGATTTTTATAAGAAATTTAAAGAATGTATCATTATTTCTTTTGCTACTTACCAGCAACTATGATTACTTGATTTTGAATATTTATATTTTTTAGGAAATTAGGTTTATTAGGAACTTATTTGTTTGACAAACGTGTTTTGTTTATCTTAGACCTAGCTTCACCACTTGCTATTAAGTTCCGGCTAATCTAACTGGCACTTTTTCGACAGGTAATTGTATGGGTTATCTGAGGAGGTCCGGAACAGAAGCCGATAAATCCACTTCATGCCGAATTTTCTTTTAAAGTTTTTTCGAGTGGTCATTGTACTCATACGTAACATACATCACACAGGTCGCAGCAGATCTCGTTAAAAACGTACTAAATATGGCTCCAAAGATGGGCAGCCGGCTCAAAACCCGACAAATGCGAGTATTTTTTAAATATTTTTTATTTTCGGAACTATTACCGATAAATGCTATACGAAATCGTTAAAATATTTTCTCATCAGATCATAAGCCGACAAATGTATATTTTTATTGTAACTGTTATATTATTTCATGTGTAAACACTAGTTCTGTGTTAATGACCGTTTATGAAGAGTAGCAACATTAGGTTTGAAAAAGACATAAGAAAAAAGCCAGTGATTATTCATAAAGAAGAGTATTACGAATTATACAGACTGCACGGTGAAAAAAAAAAGCTGGGTGAGGACTGGAACACATTGGATATAAAATCATTAGAAGAATATTATAAAAAAGTCGAAGGTATGAGAGATATAAAGAGGATAGTGCTAAAAAAACATGTAGTAACAAAAAAAAGAGGACGAAGAATGGAAACAATAACGAAATATTTAATTAACACATACAAAAATTTCAGGAATGAAACTGATGAAGAACGTAATGCATTTTGTCTGCTAAAAAGAGGCAAACAGCACCCAACAGAACTTTTAAACAAAAATAACATTAAAGTTTTGACTGCAGCCAAAAAACAAGACGTAAATAATTTAATGAAAAAACAATTTGGCGATGATTGGAGCCTTAATGAAGAGTTTAGGTGGTACAAAGATTTAGTACATAATGAAACCCATCCTGAACAAGAATCTGATCATGAAGATTTTGCTTTCGACTGTAACGAAGAAGAAGCAAACAATATTTTAGTATAAGATTTTTTTTTTTTCTATAATAAAACTACATTATATTGATTAGACAAAATAAACATGAATTTCACTTACATATTATATTATACCTATGCATAAAAATCGGCACAAAGTTTGGTTATCACGAAAGTACCGGCGCGAAAACCGATAATTACAACATAGCCGTTCATATCCCGATAATTCCATTGTAATCGGACCAAAACCCGACAAATCCAAATTTAAAATTAAAATTGTGGGTAAACTATCAACAATTTTTTTTTTTAGTCTAAGTTAGTGCAAAGCCCATACTTCAAGCCAAATTAACGTTTTATTAGTTTAACAAACAACATATTTATTGCTACGTAAATAATTATTTTATATTTCCTGTAAAAATACGAAAAGTGCTTTTATCGGCTTTTGTTCCGAACCTCCTCATCTGTCAAAACAAGTGCCAGTTAGGTTATCTGGAACTTAATAGCAAGTGGTGAAACTGGCCTTTAATATTTTGTAATATGTGTTAGTGTCAATTATTCTATTGCAATAAGAAGTTTCCTTTATAATGTGTTACCTGTAATTGAAGCACTATTTTTCTGTACCTATATTAGTGTTTTTAATTCCAAATTTTATTAATCTTTGTTTTATTGGTAAACTTATTAAATAAATAAATAGACAGGACATACAGTTTAAAACAAATATGGGTAACCATAAAAATAGTATTATATTTCATTGAAAGTAAGTCATCGGTTCCATTGCGTTAAAGATTTGTAGATTTTTAAAATAATAAAATCGCTTTAACTATCTCTTAGTCTTTGTTACAATATTATTTTTTTAATACAAATTAACTTATTTTCAGTGTGTAATCTAATCTTATTAATATCGAAAACATGGTAAAGGCACGAAAATATGTAGTAAAAAAATACTTTGAAGGAGTTCCAAAAAGATCTGATTATGAGATAGTGGAATATGAACTACCTCCTCTGCAAGACGGTGAAGTTTTGATCAAAACTGAATGGGTAAGCGTGGATCCTTATTTGCGTGCTTATAATAGGAATGTCCCAGTGCCATACGATCAATTTAGCTATCAAGTTGGAATAGTAGAAGATTCCAAGTGCCCTGGTTATCCAGTAGGTACCAGAGTCGTAACACATAATGGCTGGTGTGATTATTCAGTGGTTAATGTCGCTAAGGTTTCCGTGTCTAATACTTCAGAAAATTCATTAAATGTTATCTATAAGCTGCCAGACTTGAAAGGTCTCTCGCCATCCCTAGGTATAGGTGCAGTTGGAATGCCTGGTATTACTGCATATTTTGGATTTTTAGAAATTTGCCAGCCAAAAGCTGGTGAAACTGTGGTAGTAACTGGCGCTGCAGGTGCTGTAGGTTCTGTAGTAGGCCAGATTGCTAAAATCAAAGGTTGTAAAGTCATCGGCTTTGCTGGTTCTGACGATAAAGTGAAATGGTTGGAAGAGGAACTCGGTTTCGACAAAGCTTTTAATTACAAAACCGTCGATGTAAAAACAGTTCTCAAAGCAGCTGCTCCTAATGGAGTGGATTGTTACTTTGACAATGTTGGCGGAGAAATGAGCAGCGTAATAATTGGTCAAATGAATAAATTCGGAAGAGTTTCCGTATGTGGTAGCATCAGCGCATATAATGAGGATCCAACGAAAATGCCAAAAGCAACGATTTTACAACTATCGATTATCTTTAAAGAGCTTAAAATTGAAGGATTTATAGTAACTCGTTGGGCCAATCGCTGGCCAGAGGCAATTGCTCAGTTGATTGGTTGGATACAAAGTGGACATTTAAAACCAAAAGAACACGTGACAGTTGGATTTGACAAACTTTACGATGCATTTATTGGAATGTTAGCTGGCGAAAACAAAGGAAAAGCTGTTGTTCAAATTTAAAATAAGCGACCAAGTACATCGAAGGAAAAATGTCATCGCTGCGCCTGACAAGTTCCATATGTAGTTTTGGTAAGGTTTTGGGAAACTTATTAATTTAAGTTTGTTTCTAGTTCGAATATCACAAAAAGAACTTTATCAACACATAAATAATGAAGCGGAGATTAAGATTATTACAAAAAGCAAAATATAAAAAATGCACATGTGGAATTTGGCAGGCGCAACGACGATGTAACATTATATAAAACAAAATAAAATAAACAATTTTTTATCAAATAAATGGTTGTTTAATTGAACAAAATAATTATTTCTTACTTAAAAGTTACAGTACTTACAAGATGAAATACTATAACGAAACATTGGTTCCTACTAATTTTAGCACTGTATCGTGTATGATTTTGTTTCATCATTTACGGCGAGTTGCACGAAACCGTCGCTAACTTTCCGTTAGTTAAGTTGCAATTAATCTTAAAATTAGTTGATCTTATGATTAATTTAAAGCTGTTGGAATTAATCATCCGTTAGATAGGTCTTTAATTAAACTAAATTTTTTTGTTAACTTAATCAGATGTAGGTTTCGTGCAACAGATAATCACGATTCTTGTGATTAAATTAGTTTAATAAACACTTAAATTTAAAATTTGTTTCGTGCAACTCGGCGTTAGATGACTTAATATTTAGTATTTTCAAGTATGGCGCTACTAATTATGTAATCCTGTAGAATTATTTTATCAAGATTATTCAAATGCAAACCGTTTCATTCAATGATTTTATTAGATATGATAATTAATAATTAGAGATAGGTAGATTTAAAAAAAAATCCTTTTATACTTATTTACTATGGCTTACAAGTTATTAGTTCAAGCTACAACAATGTGATCAACTCACTTTTTTATCTTAAATTTATATAATAATTTCATGTCTATCTTTCCCTAATATTTAATAAGTAAAGTTACAAAATATATGAACAAATAGCTTACGCAGTTAAACCGAAATGGAAAAGACGCATAAAAATGAGCTTAGGTAATGCTGTTAACTTAAAAGTTTTATTTAGATAATCATAACTGTCTAGTGTCACCGAAAAATAATCCCAAAATAATTTTCATTGGTCTCAAAAAAAAATATACTGGCTTATAAAGAAAAGTTTTTAGCTTTGAAACATTGTTAATGACTATGATAATAATTTATATAAATAGATATGACATGGTCCGATTACAGACACAAATCACCAATTTTTTTTTTTTAAATTCTTTTGCGAAGTATAAAAAAGTTTTTGATGTGTGACTTTTCTAACTTAATCGACCGTATGTTAGAGGCACCAGCTTCTTGGTACACATAACAGATTTTAGTGTCACGTATGGTATGTACCAAGACTACTCAGTCCTGGTACGCAAAAATACCAAGCTTTGGCCGTTGACCGACAAAAAAAATACATCGACAATATAGAATCACCGATAAATTATAGACTACATGTATAAATTTCGTCCAATATACATTGTTATGTGCAAGTGATGACCTTTTTTTGGAGTGCGTGGATTTAAATATCGTTTGTTGTGTTTAAAACAAGTCAAAGTAATTTAAAAAACTAAAATCCCGACTGCGTATCTGTGTAATTTGGAAATGAAATTACTTTTTATTATTATTTTGATATACCCAGTGCCACTCTCACTGTAAATACGAATCTAATGACACCTCTCAAGCTAAAATCCATCGATCCGTTCAGGGTACAGAGCGACACAAACAATTATACATACATACTCTCCAAAAACATAACCCTCCTTCTGGCGCAGTCGGGTAAAAAAAAAGAAAGGTCATTGGTCCTAATTATCGCTAAAAAACAAAAAGGTCATCGGCTTTACATATCGCTAAAAATGTCATAGGTTCTACATATACTTACATAGTTAAGAGAAAGGTCATCGCTTTTGCATATCGATATATTATATCAATGTTGGCAGCACAGCACAGGGTTACCAGTTTTTCGTTATCAATACCAACTTTTCAGCCAGCTCGGTACCAGGAATTTGGAGTGGCCGTCTGACACCCCTGGGAGTTTCTGAACAAAACCGCGGTTCGGCTTTCAAGTACGGGAGTAGGTAGTGTCGATGCTCTTTTATCGAAGTTTTGATACATAAAAATATTATGACTAAAGTTCAACAGCACGAAGCTGTTTAGTATTGTATATATGGAATATAGAAATAGAAATTTAGAACGGATACAATATATCATAATTCGCGATCATTTAAAACAATTGTATTTAATAAATGTTACTATAGTTCGTTTCAACGAATAGTACCTATGGCGTTATGTTGGCTCCCCTCTCTGTCAAAGTCTTTGGCACTAGAAGACGTTTCCGCAGGTTTTGCTTATTTTCATTTGATTTCCGACTAAAATCATGCCCAAAACTTTAAAAAGTGGTGAAAGAATGATGGTGTTAAAAGTTAAGAAATTTTGTGAACGTGAAAAACGTAACAATGCCCCATTAATTCCTTTAAGATGTGTTCAGGCTCGTGTGGCCGCCATTACAGGTTAGTCAAATAGGGTTACCAGTAGCAGATAATAATTTCCACACTTAAACCGCATTTTTTTTTAACTGTAGTTATTTGTAAAACCTAAGCATGCATGTGTACTGCGACTATTATCAGTTTATGTATGACTTTGACAATAGACAAATAATTCGAAATATTTGTTTTAGGTTTATCCGAAAAAACCGTGTCTAAAATCACCAAAGAAGAGTGAGGTCGCAGCCAGCACGTCGACTAAGGTTTCAACACCACGCAAAAGCGGTCCCCGGCCTAAAAGAATCGAACTGGATGACTTCGAACGGTGTGCTATAAGGCATAAAATACATGAATTTTATTCCGTAAAAAAGGAATCACCTACTCTAACAAAGTTATTGCATGAAATGCGAAGCGAGATAGGTTTCAAAGGAAGTCGTACCACTTTGTGGAGAATAATGAAAGATATCGGGTTTTATTTTAAAAAATGTAGATCCAAAAGGAAAGTCCTAATGGAGAGATACGATATTGTCGCCTGGCGTTATCGATACCTGGAAGAATTGCGAAATAATCGTCTCGGAAACCAGCGCCCAGTTGTATATTTGGACGAGACATATATACACGCAACATATTGCGCCGGAAAATGTTGGCAAAGTGAACAAGAAGAAGGTGTATTAGCATGAGACTCTAAAGGGCCACGTTGGATTATCGTCCACGCTGGTGGTGCTATGGGTTTCATACCCAATGCTCAACTGATCTTCAGATCTCAGTCACAGGCGGCTGATTATCACGAAGATATGAATAAAACGAATTTCAATAAGTGGCTTAGTGAAAAGCTTATACCGAATCTGCCTCCCCAATCAATTGTGGTGATAGATCCTACCTCCTACCACACAGTACAGCTTAACAAAGCACCAACAATGTCAAGCAGAAAGGCAGAAATGCAAAATTGGATAACAAGTAATGGTCTTTCTTACTTGCCAACTATGGTAAAAGCCCAGCTATTTGAAATAATAAAGGAGCATAAACAGCCGCCCGTTTATGAAGCCGATATAATGTTGGAAGCACATGGGCATAAAGTGGTAAGTGGGAGACGAAAGCGACACTTCTGATGACGAGGATAATATGGAAGATGAAGTTGACGACGATCTCTCGGGAATTAGTCCGTTGAATGAGCATTTTTTGTTTGATCACAATTATAATAAAAATTATTAAATAATTTATGATTTTTATTGCTTTTCTGATTTTTTAAATGATAATCGAATAACTTTTAATGAAACAACTATTACGAATTTTATCGCGGTAGTAAAGTAGCGGCGTAAAAGTTTGTTTATTATAATGATTGAAATTCGCGTAAACATTAGAAAACAATAATCGAATAATTTGTAAATATATAAAAATGTAACTCAAAAACATACTTAAAATCACCCTTACTTTGAGGTGGGCTATTATATATAAAGTGGCAACACTGGAAAAGATAGCTGCCAACATAACGCCATAGGAACTATTCGATGAAACGAACTATATTTTTAAGTTATTTAATCCGCTGTTATTCGTCAGCAGTTCGGCTGATCGCTATCGCGTATGAGAGCCAAGTCTCGATCTCGATATATGCCTAAAAAATTGTTTAAAAAATAATCATCAAAATCGTATTACATTGTAAAAAGTTTTATGTATTCTACGCTTTAACACAGGTCCAATTGATAACTACATTGAATCATGTGCATTTTTCGTTACGTTTTGTAATTAGTAATGAAACTCATAATATTAAAATTATCTCTAGTTATAAGTATACCTTAACAGCACTTAAGTTAATGTTAATTAAATTAAAATGTTAAATACCTAATAAATTAAAATAAAATAGTTTAAGAGTACATCTAGACAGCATTACAAAATACGATGAAAATCTCAGACTGAATATTTATTTAGCAGGTTTTTTTCACAAAAGGAATATAAATAAGTAGCTTAATAAACATGTGTACATAATTCTTATGACGTAACAAAAATGTCTGGTATAGTTCATGTTTTACTTCACATGAAAAAGTGTAAAAAAAAGTAATCTTAATAATGCAGATCCAAAATCAATTAGCGCAGATAAATGATTGTCAACACGCTTTTTTATTACTAAAACGTTACTACGGTTCAATCCTTAACTTACAATAACAACAATAACCCTTATGAAAATTGTGGTTTTTGGTTGTTCTAATAAATGGAATAAAAGACATAGACTTTTTTTAGAGTTTTATTAGACGAAAAAAGTCTAGTATAATTTTTTCAAATAAAACTCTAAAAAAGTCTTTATAAGTCTTTTATTCTATTTATTGGAACTATACCGATAGTTTTAGAAGGCAATAATTTTCATAAGGGAATAAATACATGGCTAATTAGACTCTAAGGGGCCCTAAGTTCGATATAGTATTACATTCACGTATTAATCCTCTTGGGCGCTGATGTTTCTTCGCTTTCGCTGCTTTTTCTTTTCCTCTTAATGAGATGCGAAATGTCTGAAGGCGCTGATTTAGTTTCCAACTTATTGACACCTGCGGAGCTACTTTGACTTTCGCCATTTGACGGACACAAGGTTTCGCGAACTCTTTTTATCATCTGTAATAAATAAAATTGAATATTATAAAACGATGAAGTCTGTGAGAAAATTATCAAAATAAAAAGACTGTTTAGCCTGTCCATCTCTGTTAGTTCTATCACAAAATTATCTGTCGCTAACGATCTAAAATACCTAATGACAAGAACATTTTGCCCAACAATTACAAATATTTAACTCTAAATATTTAACTGTTTGATATTTTTTTCTATAGTTTTCAAACATACATTTAGAAATAAAATGTTATATAACATCTATAGATAATATAAAATTAACAAAAAATAGCATTTCTCAATGCTGCGGGATATTTTTTTGTACAACAATAACGTCCGTGTTTTATAGATGTTATCATACAAAGCGTCATATTCAGAACAATAATTATTTTTACGTTATTAGAAAGTCTAACGTAATTTTTGAAGTGATAATGTCTTGTAAATCCACGAATGCCGGCTGCAGCATTGCAGTGCACCGCACGAAGAAGCATGAGGCATGACTGATTGTCACGTTCCGCGAGCGAGAGCACGGAACAAGCGATAGAGAGGCACGATCGGCCTAAACGTTCGGCTTGTGAATCAAAAACAATAACGCAGATTGGAGGATCTTAAATATCACACATGTATATAAGTCGTAAATAAGTTGTTAATAGCACATTGTTACTTATAATTATTCTGTATAATTAAAGTAAAAAAAAATATTTGAATTAACGAGTGCAAATAAACGTTAATTTATATAAATGTAATTAATTGAATTAACTCATTCTTTGTATTATACAAAATAATCATAACTCAGAGATAGTAATTCATCTCATAAAAGTATGCAATTTTTATCAATGTTTTCTTGACGTTTATCACGTAAAATTATAGTCCGTAAACCGGCTTTATAGACAACCAATTTTTTTTAGTACGTTAAAATCAAGAATCTTTTCAACTTTACGACATTATTACTGAATATTCTAATATATAGAAAATTCGAATTAAATTCCTATTGCATCCATTCCTATCCACAAAATGAAGACAATGCAGAGGTAGAAGAAAATTAATACTTTTGTTCTTAACTAATTAAAAAAATTTGTTATGTAACGTTCACTTCATTTAAGATATATACAGTTGCTGAAAAAAGATTAAATTTAAATATATTTGCTCATTCTATTATTAATTTCAATCTACTTTTAATAAATTTGTATAAAATTAAAATCTACATATAACATAGAAGTATTGTAAATCAATATGTTAGATATGTATAAATATTACATACATTGTATTAATTAATGAATAATACAAATTATTTATTCTTAATATTTTAATGATAGAATAACTTTATATGGGATATAAATAAGATCCAGATAAACAAAATAATTACATACAAAGCAGAAAAACAATTCAACATTTTCCCCATAACAAACCACAATATTAAGTCAGTATTACTGATCTACCAATCACTACATAATACATATTTTTTAAAAGTCAGCAAACGTAAAACTAATGCTTCTATATTATTACAATTAAAATTTGATTAACATACACGGTCGTCTGTTTCTAAGGTAGGCAATCTGTTACCTATACAGCGGGAATCTGTTATCTATACAGCGGGAATCTGTTACCTATACATATAGCGGGAATCTGTTACCTATACATACAGCGGGAATCTGTTACCTATTAAGCGGGAATCTGTTACCTATACAGCAGGAATCTATTATCTGTACAGCGGGAATCTGTTACCTATACATATAGCGGGAATACAGCGGGAATCTGTTACCTATTAAGCGGGAATCTGTTACCTATACAGCAGGAATCTGTTATCTATACAGCGGGAATCTGTTACCTATACATACAGCGGGAATCTGTTACCTATTAAGCGGGAATCTGTTACCTATACAGCAGGAATCTGTTATCTATACAGCGGGAATCTGTTACCTATACATACAGCGGGAATCTGTTACCTATAAAGCGGGAAGCTGTTATCTATACAGCAGGAATCTGTTACCGATATAGCGGAAATCTGTTATCTATAAATACAGCGGGAATCTGTTACCTATACAGCGGTAATCGAACTAACAACCCGTGAGCGGAAAGTAGGCTGTTTTAACTTTTCAAGTAGGTTATGTTAAAGTTTTCGATAATTTGATTAAAAGTCTATACCGGATTTTATCGCGTTTATTCAAATAATGTGTCCGAATAATTTATTCGGACACCCACCACCTCAGTCCCCCGAGATCATGGACGCTGTAAAGGGTCCGAAACGTCGGGAAATAATTTAAAATATTGTAAAACTATAAAGTTTTGAATAAACGCGATAAAATCCGGTATAGACTTTTAATCAAATGAGTAAAATTCGTGTAAATATAAGAGAACAGTAAGTTTTCGATAAGTTAAAATTTCATATGATCTTTATGTTCGTAGAACTATTGAATGATTAATAACACATTGAGACTGTATTATCAAATATACAGTACATTTCTCATTTCAATCACTGATTTTGATAGCTTTATACATACTTACTAGCGACAGATTTCTGACCCAATTAATATCGACTATATGCCAAAATCTGTATCATGTAGTTCTCCTAAATACTACTTGTTGACCTAACGGATAATTATGTGATGGCATATAATATATTATTATGATCAATAATTTATTTTAAGTAGGTATTACGGTAATTAAAGTTATGGTACCGTTGTAATATGTCAAGGATTTTCCAGAAATATCAATTTTAAAACCTCTTAGGGGCCATTCTTTTATTACGTAAGACTATTTAGAGAGGAAGGGGTGTCGACCATGTCTTATTTTTTCTTACAAGAGGGTAGGAGGGAGTCTCGATAGTTCTTACGTAAGATCACTAAAATGCGCAAAGTTAAAATTATACTTTGAAAAAGCGCGAATAAGTATTAGTACCTTTGTAAGTACAAATAAACATTTCTAAAAATTGTTACTTTGAAAAATAAACATTTAAACAAAACGTGTATTCATTTATTCCTTTAGATTCTTACGTAATAAATATTAAACAGGGGGAAGGGGTCGGCCTATTCTTATTTTTCTTATAATAGGGGGGAGGGGGTCGAAAAGTAGCAAACTTCGTCTTACGTAATAACATAATGGCCCCTTATATAATCTATATGTCGTGGTCCTATCGTAAAATTGCTCATATCATGAAATGCTCGAAAATTTAATAAAATGGTCGCACGTCACCATGAAATGTTTCATGTTACGTCATGATTTACGTAAGATAAGTCATATATGACTCATAATTTCCCACTTCCTGACGTAAGATTCTTACGTAAGATAGATGACGTAAATATGATATAAATTTTTACTAATCAGTTTTTTACTACACGTTTTGAAAATATTACAATACAGATAGAAAAAATAATTTGATACGTTTGAAACGTTTATCGTTATGTCCAAAATCACACCTGCACTACGGGACCTACAATATAAATACCCCGTTTCAAGGTGAAATGACTTTGATTTTATAAAAAAAACCCTTAGTCAATTAATTTTGTATGGAGACCTATATGTAGATTCTGTAGAACCAAACGTTAGCGCGATTTAGCGGCTTGAAGCCGTCACATGCTAACGTAAAAAATTGTTTTTTACGTAAGCATGTGACGGTATTATGATATCACTTTGACTTCAGACTATGACTTGTAATTTATGTAAATTTATTATTTATTTCTTACGTAAATAGTATATAAATTATAATCACAATTATGACGTGATATAACAGTCAAATATTAGGTCAGTACTATGTCATATTCTATGACATCACATCAAAGTCATTTATAAAGTCATTTCTATGTCATATCTATGTAAATATTCTATGACCTCTATGTGATCTATCTATGATGTCATATGGAGGTCATGTGTTCACTGGGTAGCCACATCATGATGTGTCTGCCTAGACCAGATCCATGATAGGAAATCGTTTGTCGATATGGTCAACTAAGGCGTACTATTATTATTTTTGACCATATCGCTTATAAAAGTAGGGTGACCACTGACCATGCGAAAAAAAAGTCTATGGAATATTACTGGCTATCCAAATATGACATTATGGATGCGGAATATATTATACAGTACAATTATTTGCATTTGGACATTCGGGATGTCTCCGTTTAAATTGTAAAAGTGTTTTCGCATCGATTATATATATACATATAATCCTAGAATTTACTCTCACAAAATATTTAAATCTATGTATAGGGGAGAGTTGGATATTACCGAGCCTCTAAGAACTTGGACCTATAATTCGGAGAAGGTTCGATATACCTATATATTCAAAAATGCAGTAAATAGTAGCACAATTTATTTAGCTACGCATACATCACGGCAAAATATTTCAAAAAATAAACAATAATTAATTATTGCAAAATAATAAAAAAACAGGAAAGCGTGGTATTATCAGACTGGTCTGATAAAACCGTGCCCATAATAATTTCGTGAATTTCTATCAGTAAACTTAGAATTAAAAAAAAAATGCAACGTTGAATAAACTCGTTCGTAGAAAAAGAAGCATAGACTCCTTTCTATACCTAGATATAATTGTTATTTTACGACTAGATTAATTATCATAACCATATCGGCCATTGGATGTCCACTGCTGAACGTAGGCCTCCCCCCATCGACTCCGTTTCAAAGCAGTCTCCATCCAACGACTTCCGGCGACTCTCTTTAAGTCGTCTGTTCATCTCGTGGATGGCCTTCCGACACTGTGCTTGCCGGTACGTGGTGTTCACTCGTACACGCCCTGAGCGCGGAATTGACAAACTCTGTTATTTCATTTTATAACCTCAAAATAATACAGTCAAGTTAATTGTGTATTCAAATCAATCTAGTCATTAATTCTATAATATGTTAGGAATAAAATAAAAGTAATCAATGTGTTACAATACAAATATAGAATAGCTTACCTCTTGTCAAAAATGCCCGCGAAATTATAAGGAACGAGAGTAAAAACTTGTAAGACACGATGTGTCTTAATCGCTGCTCCGAGTAAATTACCGTCGTGCACGGGGAGGGGTAGAGGACTCGGACTGTGATCTTTAAGGACTAGATAGCGCAATTAGCGTTTAGTTTTTGAAATATGCTAGGGCGTGGAATTATCAAACGCGCGGTATTATCCAACTCTCCCTAATATAATATTTTATTTATAGTTTGAATTTCTGTATTTTCTAATAAAATACATTAATTTTATATAGGTAATTAATAAAATCTCAACCGTAGTATATAAACATCTTTAATATTCTAATAGACTCTAAGTAACTGTTTAGGACATGAGACGGGTTAGCTTTCAAAATCAAAGGAATTTGCTTTGAATGAAATTATCTGCAATTTATATGGTTTTACGTTGAAAATAATTTTGGTAATGGCCGCGACAGTCTAATCTGGCTTTGTATATTAAACAAGGTAAAAAGCTTGATATTCAATTCCGCGAAATTGTAAATAATGTATGTTTTCATTATGAATTATACAATTAGTGCTTATTGTAAATAACGCTTTTAAAGAGATAAATTCCTTTGTACGAATTTCATATTTGTGTTTTTAGTAATGCGATGTAATAATTAAATCAAGCAACATGTCTTATTCATAGGTCTACTGTAAATAATTACATTTTGGCGGGTGATTTACATTACTGTTTTAGGTTTTAGACTATATCCTAGTAGGATGTTACGAATATGCAGCAATGTATTTCGTGTCAATTGAAGTTCCGATCTCTTCCGAAAATTGTCGAGACTTGTTGAGTGTTAAAGTGGAAATAATCGTATTGCATTGAAGAAAAAAAGGGAAAAAAAGAAAGAAAAGAAAAAAAAGGGAAAAAAATAGAATTAAAAGATACAAAAAGAAAAAAAAAAGGGAAAAAAAGAAAAAAACGGAAAAAACGGAAAAAAAGAAAAAAAAAAGGAAAAAAAAAGAAACAAAGAAGCCTAACCTATCTCATGAAATGCGACCACTTTATGAAATTAAGCGTTTCATGATGCGGGCAATTCTACGATATGGCCACGACATATCCATAACGTGATCAGTGTAGTGAAATTTTGTACTTAGGAATGTTGTTATTTACCTGAAATTGAGATATGCAATTTCAAGAAAGCCACGACTCCTTGAGATGTTCATCACATCGAATTCTTGTAATTTTCGTTAAATTAGAAAAGAAACATCAATGGCCATTACAATAAGCATTTTCACCACATGGCCATTAATGCGTTGAGGTCATGCGAAATAATACACAATTTTCATCTTTGATTATTTTTATTATAAAATCGTGTAAAGTGATACAAAATGGCCTTGTGGTAAAAACGCTTCTTAAAAATAAAATGTAATACAATAAAAATAGCTTACAAACTACGAGTATCGTAAATGCAACATTGAGATTCTAAGGCACTAATTACTAATTTTCAATACTGATAATGGACAGTCGAAATACATTTATCACTAT
Organism: Euphydryas editha; assembly: GCA_036937285.1. Classification (NCBI taxonomy): domain Eukaryota; kingdom Metazoa; phylum Arthropoda; class Insecta; order Lepidoptera; family Nymphalidae; genus Euphydryas; species Euphydryas editha. The sequence continues at coordinate 6,280,923 of JAUPFZ010000008.1, forward strand.
TAAGAATCCTACATACTAGACATTCATTCAAACAATTTAGTCGGACAATGAAATATGACCTCGAAGAGTTACTTGCGAGATAAAGACAACTAATACTAAATTTAATCATGCTGGTTTCATCTTTCTCCTACACGTTCACGGACAGAACGCCTCTCGACGTTGTCACGGTAAAAATTAATACGACAGTACGCCTATCGACGTCTGACTTTTTACTTGTGTACAATTAGTACACCACACGGCGCTCCATTTCCTATAATGAGACAAGGAAGGGCATTCTGTAGTGTACGCCTATACCTGTACTGTCACATCACATCATTTTTTACTTTTGCGTTATGACACAACGCCTCTAGGCAATGTATGAAATTTTGTAGTGTCATAACACGACCAAACATTGAGCTGATACTGTCCGTGAACGTGTTAACAAAAAAGAGATTTTTCCCTAACAGTGGGAAGATTACAAGAAAACCGACTAAAGCATTGCCTGAAGAAAAGTCTTTAATTATCACATATTCTAAACGTAGCTACGTTACATAATTAAACACTAATGGAATGGCTCATTAATTAAATTAATTTAATAATTCAGTCAGATTCTGTTTCATAAATCTGTTATCATATTGTTTCATTGCTATTTTTGTCTAAAACAGGATTAATGATTGTTAACTGACTACATCTTCTTGCATATGTTGTACAGTAAAACATACTAGAAAGCATAATTTAAACTAAGTAAATTGACTGAAAGTAATGATATTGAAATATCAAACTAAGCCTTTATAACAACATTCAGATTCTTTTCTTTTAAAATCATATTCCTTAGCATATTTCGAGTAGCTTCTACGCAATCGCATGGTCTTACCTCAGCCTTATAATCCATCATATCTTGTATTTTTTCCTGAATTTCGGGCAGGAGTTCTTTCAATTCTTTTAGTTCTGCTTCAACGGAGTACAATGGGTCAGCGTTTGTATATTTCTTTACAGTAGCATCTTCTGCCGCTGCGCTTGGGTTTTCTAATGTTTTGATGCGCGACTCTAGAATATTCGCTGCATTTTTGAAGTGAGTTATTGCGTCTTCAAAGTTGGACGCGAGGGAATTCGCAAGGCCTGTAAATTATTATATTTATTAGTAATTGAATTAATGTTTTTATTTTTATTTGTCTAATTAAATAAACACATACCAATTTGGTAGTGAGTTTCTGCTATACGCCTGTCGTCGCTTCCATATAGTTCTTTTTGAATTTCCAGACAACTAACTGTAACAAAAAAAAAAAAAAAGACAAAAAAAGTTTTAATGAATTAAAATTGATACATTATTGTCAACGTAATTAACCTTTAACATTCAATGAAATAGTTGTTCTAATACTACCCAAACGATTTGGATTGTGTAAAGAATAGTGTACGGTGTACAGTAGGATGCTTCATTTTAGGAAAACATTTTTTTTCTCAAAGTCCCACCTGAAAATCTTGTAGTCGATAAAATTTTTTGATTTTAAGCCGTCGATTTAATTACCTTCAAAAAAGTCCAGTGAGACTAATCTGTAAGTTGAATATTTTTATTTTTTATTTTTTAATCGTTGTTCTACTCGAAAATTTTATATAATAGCAATAAATTGTATTTTGTGACTAAGCTATTGATAGTAAAAAAAAAGTTAGCGGACAAATTTGGAGGAAATTTTGTGCTCTACAAATTTGTTCTGAAACATTTTTCTGTACCACTCACAGTTTAGATTGTACAGCTACTGAAAGCATTAAATTCTCAAAAATTCAGTTTCCGACAATTCCGATTTGCTCTAAAATGAAGCACCATAGTGTACAGCGAGCGGCACTCACCCATGTCGAGCACGGCCTTGTCGTAGGTCTCGCTCTCGAGCGCCACCTCGCCCAGCGCCAGGTGCGCGTCCGCGAGCAGCGCGCAGCTAGTCGTGTGTAGTGTACAGAGTACAGTGTACAGCGAGCGGCACTCACCCATGTCGAGCACGGCCTTGTCGTAGGTCTCGCTCTCGAGCGCCACCTCGCCCAGCGCCAGGTGCGCGTCCGCGAGCAGCGCGCAGCTAGTCGTGTGTAGTGTACAGAGTACAGTGTACAGCGAGCGGCACTCACCCATGTCGAGCACGGCCTTGTCGTAGGTCTCGCTCTCGAGCGCCACCTCGCCCAGCGCCAGGTGCGCGTCCGCGAGCAGCGCGCAGCTAGTCGTGTGTAGTGTACAGAGTACAGTGTACAGCGAGCGGCACTCACCCATGTCGAGCACGGCCTTGTCGTAGGTCTCGCTCTCGAGCGCCACCTCGCCCAGCGCCAGGTGCGCGTCCGCGAGCAGCGCGCAGCTAGTCGTGTGTAGTGTACAGAGTACAGTGTACAGCGAGCGGCACTCACCCATGTCGAGCACGGCCTTGTCGTAGGTCTCGCTCTCGAGCGCCACCTCGCCCAGCGCCAGGTGCGCGTCCGCGAGCAGCGCGCAGCTAGTCGTGTGTAGTGTACAGAGTACAGTGTACAGCGAGCGGCACTCACCCATGTCGAGCACGGCCTTGTCGTAGGTCTCGCTCTCGAGCGCCACCTCGCCCAGCGCCAGGTGCGCGTCCGCGAGCAGCGCGCAGCTAGTCGTGTGTAGTGTACAGAGTACAGTGTACAGCGAGCGGCACTCACCCATGTCGAGCACGGCCTTGTCGTAGGTCTCGCTCTCGAGCGCCACCTCGCCCAGCGCCAGGTGCGCGTCCGCGAGCAGCGCGCAGCTAGTCGTGTGTAGTGTACAGAGTACAGTGTACAGCGAGCGGCACTCACCCATGTCGAGCACGGCCTTGTCGTAGGTCTCGCTCTCGAGCGCCACCTCGCCCAGCGCCAGGTGCGCGTCCGCGAGCAGCGCGCAGCTAGTCGTGTGTAGTGTACAGAGTACAGTGTACAGCGAGCGGCACTCACCCATGTCGAGCACGGCCTTGTCGTAGGTCTCGCTCTCGAGCGCCACCTCGCCCAGCGCCAGGTGCGCGTCCGCGAGCAGCGCGCAGCTAGTCGTGTGTAGTGTACAGAGTACAGTGTACAGCGAGCGGCACTCACCCATGTCGAGCACGGCCTTGTCGTAGGTCTCGCTCTCGAGCGCCACCTCGCCCAGCGCCAGGTGCGCGTCCGCGAGCAGCGCGCAGCTAGTCGTGTGTAGTGTACAGAGTACAGTGTACAGCGAGCGGCACTCACCCATGTCGAGCACGGCCTTGTCGTAGGTCTCGCTCTCGAGCGCCACCTCGCCCAGCGCCAGGTGCGCGTCCGCGAGCAGCGCGCAGCTAGTCGTGTGTAGTGTACAGAGTACAGTGTACAGCGAGCGGCACTCACCCATGTCGAGCACGGCCTTGTCGTAGGTCTCGCTCTCGAGCGCCACCTCGCCCAGCGCCAGGTGCGCGTCCGCGAGCAGCGCGCAGCTAGTCGTGTGTAGTGTACAGAGTACAGTGTACAGCGAGCGGCACTCACCCATGTCGAGCACGGCCTTGTCGTAGGTCTCGCTCTCGAGCGCCACCTCGCCCAGCGCCAGGTGCGCGTCCGCGAGCAGCGCGCAGCTAGTCGTGTGTAGTGTACAGAGTACAGTGTACAGCGAGCGGCACTCACCCATGTCGAGCACGGCCTTGTCGTAGGTCTCGCTCTCGAGCGCCACCTCGCCCAGCGCCAGGTGCGCGTCCGCGAGCAGCGCGCAGCTAGTCGTGTGTAGTGTACAGAGTACAGTGTACAGCGAGCGGCACTCACCCATGTCGAGCACGGCCTTGTCGTAGGTCTCGCTCTCGAGCGCCACCTCGCCCAGCGCCAGGTGCGCGTCCGCGAGCAGCGCGCAGCTAGTCGTGTGTAGTGTACAGAGTACAGTGTACAGCGAGCGGCACTCACCCATGTCGAGCACGGCCTTGTCGTAGGTCTCGCTCTCGAGCGCCACCTCGCCCAGCGCCAGGTGCGCGTCCGCGAGCAGCGCGCGCCCGCTGGAGCCGCCGTCCGCCGCGCGCTTCTGCAGGATACTGCGCGAGAGCTCTGTAAGCACGTAGCTCTTATTAATTACTAGCTTTATGTTGTGTTCGTGGTTGTGTCGTCGAGATATTTGTTTTTATTCGCGAAAATGTCCAAATGTCTGAACAACGGCGATACCATATTTTTGATTCAAATTTATTCCTAACGCTCGATTAATTGTGGGCAAAAGAATAAGTGAATCTCTACTATAGGGCAAGAAAAATAAAAGGCGACTTTTATCAAAGTTATTAAGAACACAGACAATGTCCCGAAAAATCTATGACTACACCAGAATGAGTGTAGAAACTTTTGACTATATCCTTAAAGCTATCAAGGGCGATTTAGTCTAGAATTAATCCAAAACAATATAGAGGTATATCTGTCTGTGTTGTTTCATATCGGTGCCCTCTCAAAAATTGCTGAACTAATTCGCTCTAGCACGTCCGAGGACATTTCGACACGTCACAAAAATCAATTGCACAACACTGGCCGGTCCATTTGATTTAACGCATAAGATCCTGTCGCTCTCGCCGCCACCCGTTTCCCGTAAGATTCGAGACAGAGGCCTCATGTTGAAAATAGTATGACATAATGATGATTCGGCGCTAGTCATGGACTGGCTGTTAGGGGGTAGAAGTTGGCGTTTTTTACTTTTACAGATCTTACATATCTTTTTTAGTTTTTGTTTCAATCATATGTTTTTTTAGATACGAAACAAGGGTGTACTGGGACAGGGGTATCTTAGTCACATGTAATGCGTTTTTTTTTTCTTTTTTAATAATAATAATGCATGTATGTAATTTATAATATTCTGAATGAATTATTTACCAAGCATTTCCCATGCCAGTTGCAAGTTGTCAACATCATCATCATTTTCCAAATTTACCGCAGAGTCATCGTTTTGATCACCATTTGATGTTCCCTGAAACAACAAATGAACTGTAGATAACATAATTTACATTTTTAAATTTAAATTATTAATTGAAATTCCCCAAAGCTTCCTTTCTAGCTTCAATGATAAAAATCCAAAAAGTATCTTTTTAATCTATCTTTATCTATTTCTATCTCACTATGCTTATGTTATAGAGGGGTCCAAACTTATCCAAATTTAGCCACAGAAGTTTACACTTGGAGCTGGTGAATTAATTAAGTCATGTACCGGCTTTTCCTCAGATCCCTCAGCAGTACTGCTAGCTGGCTCTTCCTCTTTTGTCGTCGACTCTGCTTCACTCTTCTCCACTTCTCCATTTGCCATTTCACTCTGTTCTTTTGATTCTTCATCTCCATTTTCATCATTTTCGTCTAAAACAATTAATTCATGTTTTAAACTAGCACACTATGACTTCATACTGTATGTGAAATATATACAGGATGACTGGTAAATTACTATCAATATTTAAGGAGAATACTCGGTACATGATTCTCATTCGAATTATGTAAAAAAAATAGGTACTTAATTTTTGACCAAATTTTCATAAATTTCAATTCAAGTAAATGAAGCGTTGACACTCTACAGTCATGCCGGCGGCACGTGCACAGGCGTTGTACTGTGCCGCTTGTTAACATTTAAAAATTGCCAAAGTTCACATCATTTACCTAGTCAACAAATTTGTTGCTTAAACGAGTAAAATATCTTAGTATTTTTGCCTATCCTAAGCCAGGATTAAAGTATTAAGGGGGATTGGATCATGCTTGTTTATCCTGCTACCCTGTTAACACGTGGCGGTGTTTGGACGTAGGTAAACTACCTGTTTTGTGTCGAAAGTGCAGCTAGCTGCTAGGGTGTCCAGACGACGCGTACATAATCGGATAATTGTTGAGAAACTTTACTTAAAAGTTGATTGATATTTACCTGTTTTTTTACATAATTCGAATGAGAATCATGTACCGAGTAGTCTCCTTAAATATTGATAGTAATTTACCAGACACCTGTATAAAATCATAACTCTATATTATTATTATTTATCTTACAAAACATTTTTATTTTCAGAGTTTTACTTAAATGTATAACCATAATTAACAATGCGAAGTCTGTAAGTAAAAGCACTGTTTGATTTAATATATCGATCTACCTTAAGTTCACATAGCTTTTACATTATAATTGTGATGTTAAATTGGAGCAATAAAATTATACATAATGTAGCTATGTTATCAATTACTAACTTAGCTTTATAAGAATTTTTTAGAGTTAATAGTTGTAGACTTATCACTGCTGCTGGTGAATTCAAAATATTTTAAGATAAGTTCAAAGAAGAGGATATTAAAATTTTATTTGAAATAGCTTTATAGAATAAAAACTATACATTACCGTTTGGTGCCACTTCTAATTGAATTTTAAAACATTTTTAAAATAAACTATTTAATAATGCAATGTTTGAATAACTGTGCATACTATCGTTAAGAACATTAAATATTAGGCGTGAGAAGCCGGGGCGTGTCACGAGTTAAAGATAAGAGCTAAGGAAAAATAGGACCTAAATGTGATCCTTGAGGCAAACTAGATTTAAAAACAGTCATTAGACATCGATTTTTAGGTAATATTTTAATACCCTAAAATTAAAGTTTTGCCTGTATATGTTATGCTTTACTTGGTCAAATGCATTGCTACAATCTGATTGGCATCATCAATTTGATTTTTTGTCCACATTTTTAGTAAGATTAATAATGTAACTTAAAGGATTACTGATCATAGAATTATTATATCGAAACCATCTTGTTTCTTGGAGAAGATATTTTCAAACTATTTTATTATAGTTAGTCACATAAGCTTTTCAAATAGTTTAAAAAAATAATATTTAATACTTAAATTGGTTGGTAGTTTTTAGCATTGCACTTATCGCCTTTTTGTAAATAGGTATTATTTTAGCACCTTTTCATTTGGTAGAAATTTTAAAGGTATTTTTTAAATTTTATTTAAAAAAATATATTATGCAAGATTCAATCTCACAAATATGGATGAAATAATAAAAGTCTCTCAAGTGTTACCTTCATTTTCATCATCTTCTATATCACCTGGGATGCCACCTCCAAGAACACCACTCTCTTCTCTTGACAGACCGAGCAAAGCTTTGCCATACCTTGAATATAACAATTTTTTTAATATTTTAAGAAAAAAAAATTTCATATTTGTTTGATAACTAACACGACTAATTTGAAACATTTTACAATAAAACAAGGAGCTAAAATTAAACTGATTTTTGTTACATACAAATGTATTATTTTTGTTGCATATTTATTATTTAATAACTCTTATGACCAGGAAAACAATGAGTTGAATAAGAGTTATGTTCACCTTTAAAAAACAATTAAAATAAAAAATTTCTTTATTCAAGTAGGCTTAATAAGCACTTCTGATTCATCATTTTCACAGTAATTATTTATTATTTGATAAATTTTGGTTAATGTTAAGCTGCTGCCGATTTGGAATGTAAATTCTGCTGAGAAAAATCGACAAGAAACACTTTAGTTACTAGTTCTTACACGTTCAATATAATATATAATATTAATTATTACAATATAATATTAGGCAGACAGTCTTAAAAAGTATAACAAATAAATAAAAGAAAAGCAATCAAAATTTTAAAATTTAAATGCAATTAGTAGATAAAATGCACTATAGTCGTATTTTTTATTAAACGAAGTAAACTGACGTTTACTGGGTTGTCAGGTTTTGATGAAATAAAAATAGTGTTGTGACAAAGTGAATGAATGATACAATCATATTAATAATTTTAATGTGTCTATACAAAAATTAAATAATAATAAAATTAAACTCAACAATCAAAATAAAAAACTTATATAATTAAGTTTATATATGTATATAAGTTAAAATATATTATTATTTTTGGCTAATTCTAAGACTAATAATAACTTAATTAACTTAGAAAAATTTAAGATGTTTCATATTATGGAAGGATCATCACTGTCTATTTCTAATATTTTAGATACAATTTTATTCACTACGGCAAATATTTTACACCCATACCTCATAAGCCCTTATAACTATATATATAATGAGTTATCAAAAAAATTCAACTAAAAAGAACTTCAGAGTTCCCGGTTTCACTGATGTTACAAAACATTCACACCATAATCGACTCATTCAAACTGTGTATTACTATAATAACAAACTAATGTTTATTATACAAATGGCCTTAATAAATACCATAAAGTTCAACCTATATAAGAATTTACCATTACCTACTCCACGTGATATTAAGCATTTTTTTTCGTACCAGTAAATAGTTTCTTTTTTTGTTTAATAAGATAATGTTAATGATGTACTCATTCATTCCTGTGATTAAACAAAACTGAATCCATCACTATTACATTGAACATGGCAAAATTAGACAGTAGCTGCTGTCAGTTTACTTCATTTAATTAAAAATACGACTATATATTCATGGTTGTTCTTTAATTACTGTGTAGTATTATATGTAATATGTAGGCTTTAAGATTCTACAAAAATTTTGTTCATGGGGAGATTACGATTAGTACGGCGCCACGATTTGAAGGTTGATTCTTATAGATCTCGACGAAAGAAAACGAAATGAAAGAATAAAATTTTTCGATATCTCACTTCGTTTCCGAGATATCGAGGCTTAGAAATTTTTTCAGAATCAGCTTACTCCTTACTCCACGTAGTCTTGTCTGCCCCACTCCTAGAGTGTTCTTTAGAGGCCGGAGGCGCGGAGGGAGGGCAGCCCCCGCCCGCCGTAACAAAAAGAAGACACCCGGGCGAGCCGAAGCTACGGAGGCGAACGTGGGTGTCTTCCTTTTGTTACGCAAGGGCGAAGGGGCTGCACCTTCCGAAGCGCCGGAGCCGTCAAAGAACGAAATTCTACTGATAAACGTCAGACCGATAACAGTTTTACATGATTAATTTAAGTCTCGATATCTCGGAAACTAAGCGAGATATCGAAAAATTTTATTCTTTCATTTCGTTTTCTTTTGTCGAGATCTATAAGAATCCGCCTTCAAATCGTGGCGCCGTACGAATCGTAATCGTGCCTTGCTCATCATTATAGATTCTAAGATTAAGAATTTACAAAAAAAATAAAAAAATTCTCTATTTAATAATTTTGTCAAAAGTAGTATATTATATTTGTTTCAAATACTATGATAACTCACCATAAATAAGCTTCACCGCACTCATCGGCTATGTCTCCATAAGTCTTGGCTAATACTTCACAGGCTTTCGCCAAAGACTCTGTCGCTGCATGATAGTCTCTCACAGCAAGATGTCTCCTCCCCACCGCTAACAGTTCTTCGGCTGAAGAAGTGGTGACTTCTGGTACATCTGCCATCTTTAATGTACAAAATAATGATACTCTTAAAATTTATTGGTGAATTTTATTAAAATAAAAATAAAGTCTATACCATATTATAAAGAAATTATTTTTTTTATTATACAGACAACAAATAAACTGATTTTGTTGAAGAAGTCAAAGAATCATCATAAGAAATAATTAATAGAAACGGTTTTTCTTTCGTTACTGTATATTAATTGCAAAGCAACTTAAACTAAACAAAGGTTTTTTAGTCCATAAGGACTAGGACAGTAGCCATAAAAGTCATCGTGGGTGAATCCGCAAGGTTAATCTTCGAAGTGTATATTATAGTAAGATTGTTATATGAAAATTCATTAACGAAAGCATTTATATTTATAGCCACGTTACTCTGTTAAGCTTTGTTTAGTATAGAAACTATGTTAAAATTGTAATTCAACAAGAAGTATTTTGCCGGCAAATTAACGGTCCTTTTGACATTTATACAAATAAATTTTATGAAGCCACGTGAGACTTTCACTATATTCGTTGAAGCAATAAAAATAAATATCATATTACTACAGAGAGTAACAAGTATAGTAATATATTAAATAAATATGCACACAAAATGATCAAAAAGCAAATTTTTATTGCGATATGTCGCTACTGTGGCAAAATCTACAGATGTTTTGTGCCACTAATAATACTTACTGTGTTTAATTTAATGAGTGATTATTATTTAAAATATGTAGTGTTACAAATGTGAAATCAATAACTCCTTAAGTGCGACAGAAACGATACTTCTGAAGAACGTTGCGAATTTGTGACGATCAAGAATTAGAAAATGTCTCGTGAAACTACAAACACTACAAAGTACAAAGTACCAAAGAGTATAGCAAATTAGCAAACAAAGAGTATATGTTAGCAAAGTACAAAAATGCAAAAGGAATTTAGGTAAAGTGTTGCCACTTAGTAATAACTAATAACTGGTAATAACCATAGGTAATTTATATTTCTTTTTACTCTATGGATATATATCATTATTGGAATAAGAATAAAGAAGATCAAGTTTTGGACACTACATAGTGTTTGTAATTTTTTTTAAACGTCATTACAAAATGAGTTCAATAAAAACACTTTCATTAATCATTTATTTTAATATAAGTAACAGTATGCTTAGTCGACATTTTTGTTACATTATTAAAAAGGTCAAACGATGTAGCTATTATGTCATAAAAGATGTCCTACAGTCATTTGGTACACTCAATAACAATGTGTAATATGGTAGCTTTTATAACATCTCCCATCTACAAGCATCGAATCTCTCCTCCTATCAATTCTCGACTACGCAGATGTAAGCTATATTAATCTAACAGAGGAGCAACTTAATAAGCTTGAGCGACTTCAAAACTTTGCTATACGATTTATATTCTACCTTCGCAAATATGACCATGTTTCTGAATTATCCGTTATCGCCGAAACCTGCATGTTTTATCTCTTCTTTACTATGCATTACTTGACTCAAAGGCTCCATCTTATTTAAAAGATAAATTTTTAATTTCTCGGGAACTATTCCTCACTAAGATCTTCAAGGAGGCTTATATTAAAATTGCCTGGTCATAAAACTAGATTTCTTAGTCAGTCTTTCACCATTAATGTAATTAAACTATAGTATAATTTGCCATTGTATATAAAAGAGGCCAAATTACTCCCAACGTTTAAAAAAATAGTTAAGAGATATAATCTTAATACCTCAATGCCTGAAGTCGCAAGTCTTCGACCAATGTGTGTTACCAGTGATGACATACGGATCTGAGACGTAGTCTCTGACTATGGGCCTTTTAAACAAGTTCCAAGTCGCACAGCGTGCAGTGGAGAGTGCTAAAAAAATAAAAATTTTTATCATCAAGTGTTTTTTTCTTTTCTTTTTGGGATACTTTTTCTTTTGTTTCGTCAATTAGTGTTTTACTTTTTAATTTAGGTTTTTTATTTTTGAATTCATCATCTGTTATTTCATTTTCTTTTGATCTGATTTTCGTTTCTTTTAATCGGTTGTCTCTTATTTTAGTTTCTTTTAATATGTTTTTAGTTTCCTTTAATTGTTGCTTGTCCTTTTCTGCTCTTGCATGAATCACATCTTGGGTTTCTTTAATTAATTCCGATGAGCTCTTACTGATTCTTGGAATCTTAGGATGAGCATTACTCTTTTTAAATAGTGTAAAATTAAGGGGGGATAATGAGGTTTTACTGTACAAGTTAAAATAAGAATATAAAATAGAGGTTTTACTGTACAAGTTAAAATAAGAATATAAATGTGACATGAGTCACTCTGAAACGGGGTATAAAAAGGGAAAATGTACGATCTTTTATTTAGTATTTAATTAATAAAGCCCCAACACTATGCTTGGTATTTCTCTGCGAGATTGAATAATAATAATAATAATAATAATACTCTTTATTGTACACCATGAATGGAACAAAAGTCAAAACAAATATAGAAAGATGTACAAAGGCGGTCTTATCGCTAATAGAGCGATCTCTTCCAGACAACCTTTGGGTATAGGACACAGTAAAGTAAAGGCGGATAATGAAGTGTACAATGGCATATATAATATAATACATACACATATTCATACATATGCACATACATATATACATACATACACATACACATATACACACATAATATTATAGATATACATACAATCGATAGATACAATCAATAGATATACATTGAATCAGAAATGATGAAATTCGCAGACGAACTAAGGTTGCCGACATAGCCCAAGGGTTTTGCAAGCTGAAGTGACAGTGGGCAGGGCACATATCTCGTAGAACTGATGGCCGATGGAGCAGAAAGGTTCACGAGAGGAGACCACGTACCGACAAGCGCAGCGTCGGATGGCCGTCCGTGAGGCGGACGAACTTGAGGAAAGTCGCTGGCAGCCGTTGAATGGAAGCAGCTTTGAACCAGTCGCTCTAGAGGTTGATGGGGGAGATCTAAATTCAACAGTGGACATCCAACATCTGATATGATGACGACCTTAATACTGGGGAAGGTTCAAATTAAGTTTATTTATTTATTATATAGGGTACGTTTGCGCGCCCTCTCCTAATTGATTCATCACTTTTTTATGTATGCATTCTACAGTCCATATGCGCGGAAACGTCGTTCGTTCAGTGATGGGCCTCCTGAGAAGATGTTGAGGGTGTCAGCGTGGAGGAGCTGGCTAGCCGCATGCGCAGATCACGTGCCCATGTCTGCGATGCGGCCATGCCAAGAGTACGGCGACGCCCGCGACAGCAGTGTGCGATGGTCGCCTGAAATAGCGGATCTTCGGGCGGATAGTTTGGAAGGCGTGATGGGGCGAATCCAGCCCTGGAGTGCGAGCTGCAAAACGTCTATCGTGAGGCCAAAATGGCCCTGCAGCTCGCCATTAGCTGGGCGAAGGATGCTGCCCGGGAGGAACTGCGGGTGGGTCTCAAACGAGACCCATGGCGTCCCTATCGCGCAGCTCGTAACGTGACGATAATGCCACCGCCGGATATCCTCTAACGGATGGAGACGGAGCCTGTATAATAATCCATGATATGTAATAATAGTTTTATTTATTTATTTAAGAGTGAATATATTTTTTTTAATGATAAATACAGAAAAAATAATCTATAGTATTTAATTTTTTTGTCATTCATTCAAAGTCAAAGTCAAAGTCAAAATATTTTATTCAGCATAAAATTATTACAATTACTTACTGAACGTCATGAGTATACTGCCAGTTCGGAAAGAAGAAGCCTCTAACCCGAGAAGAACTGGCGGAAGAAACTCAGCGGGACTAATATTATTATTATTTTTTGACGTAATGGCTTTTTTTCCAAAGTAAATTAAAATTAACAATAATTCTCTACAAGTTGAGATAGCCTGGTCGCGATCACATCATTCCCAAGGCGTACTGTCTTCTAGAAAATCGTTAATCGAATAATATCCTTTAGTACACAAACGTTCTTTCACATTTATTTTTTTTAAATTTGGCAATAGAAGCTTTTTGAACGTTTTCTGGGAGCCTGTTGTATAAGCGTATACATTGTCCATAAAAAGAATTACTGACTCGGCGTAAGCGAGTTACAGGCATTACAAGTTTATATTTGTTTCTAGTATTAATGCTGTGCATGTCGCAATTCCTGGGAAATTCGTGTATATTTTTATGAACATACGTAACATTTTCGTACACATTTTGAGAAGCAACAGTCAATATTTTTATTTCTTTAAACTTATCTGTTAATGATACTCTGGGGCCTAAACTATAAATTGCACGAATAGCTCTTTTATGCAGGATAACAAGTATGCTTAATAAAAAAAATAAAAAATCCGACTGCGTAAAATACTCTTATTATAAACTAAAAAGAATAAAACAATTTACTAGCTTTCATTTGATACCCATATTGCTACAGTAAGAAAAAAAATTCAACTCCCCTCCCTCATTCCGCCATTTGCGGGCGCCATTTTGAAAATTTATATAGCCTATGTCACTACTACAATTTAGACAAATCCAACGACACCTCATATGTCAAAAACTGTCCAGCCGTTTGGGCTCTAGGGCGTGCCAAAGAAATGGACATACATACATACGTACATATATACATACATACATACATACACTCGAAAAACATAACCCTCCTTCTGTCGCAGTCGGGTAAAAATAGTATTGTCATATCTTTGTCTATCATTGTCGATATCTTCAGTTTCTATTTTATTAACAGTTGCTGACAAAATGTCGACTGGATTTATTTCTATATTTAAATCGAAATCTTCATCATTTTCATCATTGGCTGAACAACTGTTCAAGAGCATGAAACTAACAAAATAAAGTCTTTAACACTCAAGAAATCGACACCCCCGGGGAATAAAGTCTTAATAGAGAAAAGTAAATTTTACAGGAAGAGCAAAAAACCGTTTTTCTGTTATATCGCGTGTCCTAAACGGGCTATAATATTGTATTATACATCATTATTTTCAGGATTTTTAACGTAACATGTAGTTATAAAAATAAATTAAATATCACGAATACTTTTAAAGACATTGCCAAAAATGTGTAACGGCACATAACCATTTTATTCCCATATAATAATTATTTGCATGCATTACGATACTCTTCTACAGTATATACAGGAAAAAAATGAAAGTTTATTACGACTAATACAATTTTGTTCTTGTAAAAATTACCACCAACTTTTTTAGTATAGCTTTATAACGACTATGTTTATTAAATTAGTAAAATGGTATAAAGGCTTACCAGCTTATTAAGACAGATGTTCGTTCCATATTATATGACTATGATATTATTATGGGTTATAATAAATTGTGATATGATTTCCGGAGAGTAAAAATGTAAATTGTTATAACTTCATGGATTTTTAGAAAAAAAAAAAATCAAAAAAAAAAAAAATCAGAAAATGTATTATGACCTATAGATGCCGAAAATTTAAAAATATTAAAACAGTGGTAATAGCACTTTACGACTTTATTCCCCGGGGGCGTCGAAATATTTTTAACTGACTCGGTATAATTGCCAGAGTTTCACAAATAGTTAATACAAATTTTTGTGTTAAAATTCCAAATAAAAATCAATAGAGTTTAAGGTACAGATACACAAGCTACTTACTAGCATGCTTAGTAGCATGTGTAAGTAGCATGTATATCTGTACCTTTACGCCTTGGTGTACGGTATACAAAATCATAGGTGAGTACATTCTAATTGCTTTCTCAGCGCTCTACTTCAAAAACGGTTAATTTTACAGAAAAATGCATAAAAATTTTTTTTTTGTAGATAATTTTATGACAAACAATTTTTATAATGACTTCTATTGACCTCCGAGCAATGGGTCGCAAGATATGCACAAACTGATTTTCGTGAGCTTTTGACCTTTATAACTTTTTTAGCCTGCACGATATCAGTGTCGATTTTTCACATCTTCATTACAACGCCGTAATAAAGGTGTATACAAAAATTCAGATTACTAGAAGTTTTTCCGTAGATTGGGGCTTAAAATACCTAAAATGACTGGATTATGTATCAGTTTTGTTTTATAATTAAATACGTACATAGGTATGTGGACATATATTTAGGCTATTGAATATATTTTATCAATAATAGTCGAATATGGTTATTTTTTATTTATAAATGTCATCATTGTCATAAACAAAATGAATCTAGTTAGTTAAGTTAGTCTAATTAGCCCTTTACTTATTGTTAACTTAATGTGAACACAAAAAAAAACAACGATATAAAGTTTAACAGTAGTATATTTCTCTACAATACAGACATTTGTATTTATTTCAAACCTTAACTATAGCTTTACCAATGTTCTCTCCATCTAACATTCCTCTAAACGCCTCAAAAACATTAGTGAAGCCTTCTGTTATATGTTCCGGAGTTTTTATCTTTCCCTCCCTTATCCAGGTAATTAAATTCGTAAATGCTTCGGGCCAGCGTTTATAGGAGTCCCATATTAAATATCCTTCAATTTTAAGCCGCTTAAAGACAATACACGGTTGCAAAATAGTGACTTTGGGCATTTGAGTAGGATCTGCATTATAAGAACTTATACTGCCTATAGCGACCACTTTTCCAAATGTGTTCATTTGGCTCATAATTATACTGCTTATTTCTCCTCCGACATTATCGAAGTAGATATCAACGCCATTAGGAGCGGCTTCTTTAAGAGCTGTTTGTAAGTTAACTTTCTTATAATTTAAGGCTTTGTCGAAGCCGAGTTCGTTTTCTAACCATTTCACTTTTACGTCGGAACCAGTGAAACCAATGACCTTGCAGCCTTTGAGTTTTGCTATCTGTCCTGCTATTGTACCTACTGCACCTGCAGCACCAGTTATCGCAACTGTGTCACCAGCTCTAAGCTGGCAAACTTCTATAAGCGCAAAGTATGCTGTCGCTCCAGGCATTCCTATAGCACCAACACCTAACGACGGGGAAAGTCCTTTTAAATCGGGCAATTTATAAAAAATGTCTCTAGGCACTTCTTCTATTGGCGCTTTTGTGTCTACAATAGTAAAATCACACCAGCCTTTATGCGTCACGACTCTAGTTCCTACTGGATAATCTGGATCCTTCGATTCTTGCACTATTGCGACATGTAGACCAAATTGGTCGTACGGTACCTCTAACATAGAACTGTATGCTCGTAAATAAGGATCAACGCTGATCCATTCTGTTTTTACTAAAATTTCCCCATCTTTCAGTGGAGGCAGTTCGTATTCCACTAACTCATAATCCGAGAATTTAGGAGCTCCAGTAAAGTGTTTTTTTAAGACATATTTTCTTGCCCTCACCATCGTAACTACCGAATTTTGAGAACAGTGAACTCTGTAACAATATTAAAATTAAACTTAAATAAATGTACAAAGTAGAAGCGATAGGAAATAACCAAAGAGATTGTGGTAACTTAGATTGAATGTGGAATTAAATAGAATCGTGTTTTATATGTGTGAGTTAAATTGATTTTATCTTTATTACGTATTCACACATATTGGGCGCTTGTGCACTACACGGAATTTTACTGCCCCGCGTCCGATTTTTTACGGTCCGACATGGCACGCCATATAAATGTATAGAGCGTTTGTGCACTATCCGTAATTTTACCGTCCGACATTTTACTTTTCCCTATTCCGGACCGTTTTTTTGAGTCTTAAAAAATAAATAATAATAAAATACAAAATATTTAAGTATTATATATAAGGAAAATTTATTAATAAATTGATTGTATTTTATTAGTTAATATTCAAATAAATTAATAAACATGTACATATTTTATACGTACTTATATATATTTTCATAACTACGATTTGTCTATTATAATGTTATTTACCAAAACGTTCTAAATCCTAGTTTATTTACATATTTATGCACAGTTAAGTCTTTATACAAACATTTTATTATTATTTACATTATAATCTTAAAGGAAATAACTTCTAAGCGCCATCTCGTTTGAGCGTGATTAGTTATTGATTGGTTTGTGTCTTAAAAAATAAATAATAATAAAATACAAAATAAATAAGTATTATATATAAGGAACATTTATCAATAAATTGATTGTGTTTCATTAGTTAATATTCGAATAAATAAATAAACATGTACATTTGTACGTATATATATTTTCATAACTACGATTTGTCTATTATAATGTTATTTACCAAAAGGTTCTAAATCCTAGTTTATTTACATATTTATGCACAGTTAAGTCTTTATACAAATATTTTATTATTATTTACATTATAATCTTAAAGGAAATCACTTCTAAGCGCCATCTCGTTTGAGCGTGATTAGTTATTGATTCAAAACTACCGGTATCTTATTGATATACAAGATGGCGCTGTACGTATCTGCAGTTTTTTTTATTTTAATTATACTATAAAATAATTGTTTAATAAATTCTATTCTATCATAGAACACTATATTAGAATAATTATGTTAAATAACTAGTCTAAAATCTCTTATCTTTTCAGTGATATAAAATTCGCAAGGTTACTACCGAACAGTAAAATTCCGTGTAGTGCACAAACGCTTATCCGTTTTTTTCATTACCAAATCGGACCGTAAAAAATCGGACGCCGGGCAGTAAAATTCCGTGTAGTGCACAAGCGCCCATTAATTTTCAAATAAATAAATATCTAAATAAAACTAAAAAAACTAATTTCATTTTTGTGTGTTATTCATTAGTAAAAACAAAAAAAAAAAGAATTAATATATTAATTAATTAATATTAAAAAAAGAGTTAATAACTCAATTATCCCTATAGTTTTTCGGGTTTTTATAATATTAGTAAAGACGTAAGGAAGTGACAAGAACTAATATTTTTGTCTTACTAAATCTTAAAATTTTTTATGTTAACGTTTCCTCCAGTAAGGTAATAAAAAAAATTTTTGAATTAAAAAATTAACAATGTCCATTATAAGATTCTACTTACAGGTCAGTTTTTACCTAGGTACCGTAAAAGAGGAACAAACAGACGACAAAATATAACAAACAACTTCGGGTTTATAATATTGATAATGACGTAAATAGTACGAATATTTAAAGAAAGTTTTGTACTTATTTATTTTTATTCTTTATTGCACTCCACAAATATATTACAGAGCATAGTAACAAATTTGTGTAGTAAGTAAAAATTGTGTAGTAAAACAGGCGGTCCTATTGCTAATTAGTCATTTCTTTCAGAAATGGCTAATTAGCATTAGAAACCAAGCGGATAAGGAGAGTTCAACAAAGAAACGGGTAGGTTGTGCAATTATATAATAAACTAACTGATAATAAAATAACTGAAAATATAACAAATATCTCTATTATCTATATCTATACAAATAATAAATCTGTTAAAACCTCCGTTTTATTAATACACTATATATCATCAAGAATAAATTTCAATAGCGCGTATTTTTTTGTATCAACGCCATCTCTTATCGTGTTTTTCTCTGATCACGTATCACGTAAAAAGTACAAAACCAATGTTAATAACTTTAATACATAAAAATTGGAAATAACTCACAGTATAATTAAGTTTTTGTTTCATTGTAATTAAATTTAAAAATAAATATTTAAGAAAATAGAAATAGGTACCTACGCCGCCAACGCCATCTGGTCTAAGGAATCTTTAAAACTCACAAAACTTATATTTGAGTTATTATTTTGTTAAACTTAAAAGTTTACTAAATATGTCGGATAGGAATAGAAATCGTTTTAATATTTTAGATAAACATCATTTTCAATAAATATACTATTATGGGTACGTTCGCGGGCCCTCTTCTAATTGATAATTCATCACTTTTATAGGATTTTTTAATCTGTCTTGGATTTTTTAATGTGTACTTTGGAATGCATAGATTAAAAAATCCTATAAAAGTGATGAATTATCAATTAGAAGAGGGCGCGCGAACGTACCCTATGTTAAATATTAATTATGTTAAATGTCACTAAATATAAAAACGATATTCTACAATTATACGATAGATGGCGCAGATAATTATCTGAATCGCGCTGACCAAAACTTCGGCCAAAAGAATGACACTCGCCCGTATTTAAAATCTGTTTTTCTTTTTTGCATTTAATTAAATACTTTAGGGTACTATGGTCTTGATTGTTTGTTCGTTGTTAAAATTTAAAATATTTGGTCGTTATTTGTTTGTTGATTGTACAAAGTTGGATGGTTATAGCTATTTAAGTTGTGATATATATATATATATATAAAGTCGTGTTAGTTACACCGTTTATAACTCGAGAACGAGTGGAACGATTTTTATGATTTTTGTGTTTTTGGATTTGTCTTCGTCGGGAATAATACTTATTAAAATATGGTATTCATCAATGAGAAAATAATTAATAAAAAAACAGTTCAAATGTTTCATCCGTACTATCTATATATATAGATATAATAAATCTGTCACTCAATCCGTCTATTATAAAATATTTTCCAGTATCGATGCAGGTGTATGTTAATTATATTGATTAAAAATATAAATGTATAATTTTTAAAATTTTAGTTAAATACCCGTGCGAAGCCGGGGCGGGCCGCTAGTAGACTAATAAATATTAAATATAAATAAAATTAAAACAATAATTACCTTGAAATCGTACACGACCGCCTACCAAGAAACGTTTTTTCCAAGACACTGATTACGTATGCAGGTACCTATAGGTATAAGATACGAGTACCAATTACTACCAATTTATATCAAGTAATGGGCATCAATATGCGAAGGCGTTAATTTTATAAATTCATATCATTTTGTCATTATCATTGTTTATACATATTTTTATCAATGTGCGTGAAAACTAAGAGATTATTGTTTTTTCGATAATTAGGTATGTCATCTAATACTTGATACATAATGAATGTGTTTCAATTTCAATAGTTGCTATTATACCTTTCATTCAACAATAATATAGTAAGTTAAACTGTAGCTTGATTTGTATAATAACTGTATAATATCACGTGAATTAAATTTAAAATATAACCAGAATAATTCAGTTAATTTTTAGGTGGAAAAAATATAATAATAAGAAAATTAAAGTTTAAGCAAATAGAATACTATATAATTAAAATCTACAGACGCAGATTATTTATATAAAATCGTAATGAATAGAATGAGTTCCGCCTGTTTCCAAGTCTTCTTATTCTAAATATATTAAATGCTTAACTTGGTAAATTGTTTTAGTACCATTTTACAGCAGTCGCTTTTAATAATTTTTAAAAGTATTTTTTATTTTTATTTTGCGTTCATTCTAGTTTAACTTTAATAGTAGTAACAGACGCAGGGATTTGGTCCGGCGGACCATATCCGATACGTTCTCACTACAGATCACCGGCCCGTACAAGGAATGTTCATCGTGTATAGGGTTTTCACACTTTTATTAATTAAAAACTGTAATTTATCTGCAATTTCCTATATATACATAAAAAAATTTACTTTAACACTGTATCCTAAAACTTAAGCGCCAAATACGTATAACGAAATTAAATTAACTTATTGCAAGAATTTGCAAATTTTTAATTGCTAATATACAATTAACAACCCCAAATTTTCGCACGGATAGGAAAATTTCGCAAATAGTAACATATAATTTTTTTTTTTTTGTAAAGTCGTTACATTGTTTAAGGTAAATTGTAATCGATTTTTATGCACGACTTTAAATATTATAATTATTATATTTATTCAACGTAAGTAAAGTAAAATAAATAATAAAAGAGAATGAGTGTCTGAATGTTGTATTAATTCATACAAAATGGATGTTTCTTATTCAATAGTTACTACAAAAATATTTTTTTAAGGCAGGGGAACCCATTTACGGGTGATATCCAGGGCGCCCGGGTAAGCAGTCTTAGACCTATGTCGGACTCGGCACTTTGGGAGTGCAATACCGTACTAAACCCCTACGGGAGCCTTTAGCCCCTTTAATTGGATGTTTCCGGATCTGCAGGCAACAGGATCCCTTCAGCGACAGGCTGGCCTCGGCGAAAGGGCCAGACTTCTCCTCCATGGGGACTGTGCGGTTCACCTCTGAGCAGTCCCGACGACGCCATGTCTAGCAGGACCGGATTCCCATCCTGGCCCGACACGGGCACAGGGGCGTTACTGGAGGCGCATTAAGTAGTGCCTATTACGCACCCCCAGTCGTCGCCCGCGGATGGAGGCCACGTCGGCGGCCTCCTCTCTCACCCACTTGTCGGCCTCCTTCTGGGACATTACTGTCTCGCAGAAGGAGATCATCGCCTTCCAGGACTCTTCGTCGCCGAGCATCGCGGTGATGACGCTCAGGAGGGAAAAGTCCCCTTATAGGACCGACGTCAGACCTTGATGCAGCGCCACCCATCTCGGGCACACCTCGAGGGTATGCTGGGCAGAGTCCACCGCCGCGCCACAATTCTGACATTCAGTCGTCGGCTCCCTTTGGGCCGTCCGATACAGGTAGTCACCAAAGCAATCGTGTCCGGTGAAAACCTGCGTCAGAATGAACCTTTTTTCTGAATCTTTTTTGACCCATGGTCGTTCTTTTTTCATTTTTTATAATTTTTATTTTTGAAAAAGATCTTTCTGAGAATTTTGAAATTGCTTTATCTTTAGTGTGCTCTTTTTTTTCTCGGTCGTCTCTGGTGCCCTTCTAGACGGGATGCCCTAAGCAATTGCTTAAATAGCTTATAGGCTAATCCAGCACTGATCCTCCCTCACGTACGCGTAAACTCTAGCCCGCTATACAAAAAAGTGTTCCAATTTGTACCTCGGACAGGAGAGATAAGAGGTATCGGCTGGAGAGGATATCTGTGTCTCGGTCAAAAAAGCAAGGCCGGCTTCGCTGTCTGGAGTTGGTAGGGGACGGCGTTAAGATTAGTATGAAGCGCCCTGATGTTACACAAATCCACGGTCATAGTGGTAGGGGACTTCTGCCGACTGCTCTGCTTACCCCGGGCAGTTAGAGTGTTGAGCACAGATGAAACCCCCCCTTCCTAAAAATTCGCGGGGCTGCCTAGGCTTCCGGGCAGGTGCAAGTCCTGAGCCCGGACGTCTAGATTCTCCGGTGTTTTTGCGACCGGTACCCTCCTGGGGTAGTCGTTGCGAAGTCTGTGCTGCCAAGTGTGTAGGGGGAGGGGAGGGATGGGCCACCGGATCTCTCACAAACCAAACGAAACACGACGACAGTGCCGTCATTTCACGTCGGTGTAAAGTGAGAGCGAAGTGATACCCTGGGCGCACCGGCCCATTCAGCTGCAAGCAGCATGGCGCTACTTCACAAATCAATGTTTTTTTATGACGTTATCACGTAAAATTATCGTCCGTAAACCGTCTTTTTTTAGGAACATGTATAGCCCGCAGGGTTAAATATCGGTGTGGGATCGCGACGAAATTTTTTTTCGTGTGCACTTTCAGGAAATTACTGTTTTGGGAACTAATTTGGGCCTAAGGGGCCTCAAATATAAATATATTTACTACAAATTATTATTAATTAGACTTGTAAACGTTTGCATAGTAAGATAAATATATGACTTAAGTATTCTTGCTATAGAAAACTGACAAGCCGGTTTATTTTATCTTAGAGTGTTGTTTTAAGATGGAAACATTAATATTTAGTTTCGATCGAAATGTCAAATATTCACTCAATATAAATATTATAAGCAGCAAAATAAAATATTGTTCAAGTGCATGCTGTACGATGGAAGTAAAAACAGATGATTTTAGATATATTTTCTCTTTCGGAATCCTGTTGAAATTGCTTACGTTTATACATTTTAATGATAGACATTCTGATAAAAATCTGTATCAAAATCTATGTTATGTAGTGTACATATTATATTCTAGAAATACTAAAAACATTTCGGAAGACATTCTTCGTGGTTTTCCCCACTATAGATGAAATAGTTTTCTAATTGAGAAAGTTTATCTTTATTTGTTATAAGCAAACACAATTTTTTTTTCACAATATTAGTATAAATTTAGATATCTAATATCTAAGCTATGCCATTTTATCTTTGAAACACTTTATTAATCAACGTTATCAATACACTGACTAGGTATTAGGTACTATTATTCCTACTTCGCATATTATGTAAATCTCTTGATATTAATTATGGAATCGTATAAAAACTAGATACAATTTATTTCTATTTATATAAAATACGAGTACAGACTAGTGATACTAGTAAAATAATTGTAATAAATACAACGTTTTATGGGTTTCATAAGTCTGAATTGGAAAACGTAAGCACGTATCGCGCTTGTGTCTGTTCGTTTATTCGTCTATCATAGCTACTTTATCTATAGAAAAATAATGGGAGTACATACCACGATATATAATAATAATAATAATAATAATAGCCTTTTATTCCTAAACATAGGGTTACAAGAGGTCCCTAAGTTCGGTGTGCCTTTTGGCATAGGCCTCCTCCAAATCCTTCCAGTGGGTCCTGTCCCTTGCTACTCTCAACCAGAATGGTCCCGCTGTCTGTTTCAAGTCATCTTCCCATCTCCTGAGTTGACGACCCCTACTCCTTTTGCCGTCTCTTGGTAGCCAAAGGGTGACTTGTTTGCTCCATTTGTTAATGGGGTGGCGCAGCATATGTCCAGCCCATCTCCACTTTTGGACGTCTATCCGGGTCAGAATGTCTGTGAGTTTTGTTCTTGTTCTTATGTCTACGTTCCTGACTCTGTCTTTGATTTTTAGCCCTAGCATGCTTCTTTCCATGGCACGTTGACATTTTATTAGCCTTTCCCTGTGGTGAAGTGTTAATGACCATGTTTCACAGCCATAAGTAAGAACTGGTAGAATACAGGTGTTGAATGTTTTCTTTTTTATGTGGTTGCCTAGATCCTTACTTTTTACTATTTCCTTCAGTGACCAGTATTTTCTCCATCCTTGGGCTATTCGCCTGTTTATCTCCTTTGTCATTTCATCTGAAGGGGATATTATCTGTCCTAAGTAAATATATTCTTTGACATATTCGATCTTGATGCCATCTACCATAACGTCTATTTCCTTTGAGTTTGTCATCAATTTTGTTTTACTGCCATTTATTTCCAAACCAACTTCTCTACTTATATTTGCTAGGCTCTGCATCATTTGTTCTATTACTGCTGGATTCTCTTCAAGAAGCACCAGATCGTCGGCAAATCTTAGGTTGTTTAGGCGAGCTCCATTAATGTTCAGGCCTAAGTGGTCCCAGTTTAGCTGTCTGAAGATGTGCTCGAGTGCAGCGTTAAATAGCGTAGGGGAGAGAGGATCACCTTGGCGTACGCCCTTTTTGATAGGAAATGATTCTCCTGTTGATTCTAGTTTAATGCTGGCCTTGCTAGATTTGTATATACTCTTAAGTATTTCTATATAGTTGCTCGGGACCCCTTGTTGTTCAAGGCTCAGCCATATGTATTGGTGCCTGAGGCTGTCGAATGCTTTTGAGTAATCTATAAACGCCAAGTAGATTTGTTTATTGTATTCGTTATACTTCTGTATCAACTGTTTTATTGTGTGAATGTGATCTATTGTGCTGAAGTCTTTTCTGAATCCTGCCTGCTCTACAGGTTGGCTTTCATTTAGTGTTAATGATATTCTTTCCAGGATCACTTTAGCAAATACTTTATATATGTTTGATATTAGAGAAATTGGCCTATAGTTCCCAATCTCGTCTCTAGGGCCTTTTTTATGAAGTAGAATTATGTGACACTCGGTCCATTCTTCTGGGATTTGCCTTGTTTGTAAGATTTCATTGAAAATTTTTGTCAACACAGGACTGATTTCCTTTAAGGTTCCCTTGAGAATTTCATTAGATATCTTGTCTGGCCCTGGGGCTTTCTCGAGTTTTTGAGATTTTATTGCTTTGATTACCTCTGAGGCAAGGATCTCTGGCACTTCGTCTACTTTGTTTTCTTTTGCTTCGTTTGCTTCCGTAATTGTGGCCAACCCTGAATCGGATTTATCAGAATACAATAGGCGGTAATAGTTCGTAGCTAGTTTCTGTATTGAGAGTCGATTAGTTGAGTAAGACTCGCGTTGCTTTAGTTTCAATATCCATTCTTTCCCATGATCGCTTAGTTGTTTCACGGTCTTTTTTGTTCCTCCTGTTCTTTTTATATTTTCTTCCAAAACTCTATTTCTTTTCTCCTTGCGGTCTTTCCTCATATTCTCCTTAATTGCCTTGCTTAGGTTTGAAATTTTTTGGCGTCTTTCTTTGTCCCCTTTATTTGATATTAGTGTTTTTCTTTCGTCTAATAGTTTTAGTGTCTCTTTGCTTAAATAGCTTTCTTTGCTTCTGGGTTTGCTGACTAGGATCTCTATCAATTTATTTTGTAATCTCGTGTATTTGATCCCAGTTTCTGCGACGGAGGTAATAATTTCATTGAGTGATTCTATTGTGCGTGGGTTAGTGGAATGACTGTGTTCTGATATTTGATGCAAGTTATTATTATTTCCTAGGTTTTTCCTGGATCTTTTAGGTTGATTAAGGCTTAGGCAGCTTCTTACCATACGGTGGTCTGTGTTAAAGTTGAGATTTTTAATTATGTTGGTATCTGTGAACGCGCATGCTTTGTTGGTTATAATAAAGTCAATTTCAGTTTTGAATTTTGCACCTGGGGAGGACCACGTCCATTTGCTTTTGGTTTTTTTGTAAAAACATGAGTTCATTAAAGTAAGGTTATTTTCCATCATGAATTCTACTAGTTTCTGTCCATTTTGGCTTCTTTTTCCATGCCCAAACTTCCCGATTGAGGATTCTTCTCCGATTTGCCTTTCTCCAACCTGTGCGTTAAAGTCGCCCATGATTATTATATTGTTATTGTAGTGCGGCTTTATTGCTTCTGAGACACTCTCATAGAAATATTCTATATCTGATTTCCCTGCTTGTTCTGTTGGGGCGTATATTTGGAAGATGGTCCAGTTTTTCTTGTACCCCTGAAACTTTAAATGAGCCACCGCAATTCTGTCAGAAACTCCTTCGAATCCCATAATGTTCTTCTTCAGTTTAGACTTAATAAGGAAACCTACTCCTTTTCGTCCGGTGTGTTCTCCTTTGTGAAACATAATGTAGTCGTTCCTCTCTTCTATCCCTTCTCCTGGCCTTCTCATCTCGCTGATGCCCAATATGTCCCATTTTATGTTGGATATGGCTATTTCTAGTTCTTTGAGGCTCTCTTCTGTTCTTAGTGTCCGAGTATTCAGTGTGCAGACATGTATATGTTCAGTGTTCTTTTTATCTTGTTTTATCAGTATTGTATTCTTTTTGTGCATATTTTTTCTAGATAGGTTTGCTTTAGGGTTTTTCGAATTATAGTGTTCTGATTTAGATGGAGGGTGTTTGTCTTCTTCCCCCACGGTGGCAAGCCGGCTTGGGGTGAAATTTATAAATGTTGTGTTTGGAAGTGTGGTTGTTGGGGTTGTTTGGATCCGGGTGTCGCATATTAGTTTTTTGAGAGATTTGATAATGAAGCTGATCTTCCGCGCTCTACATAGTTCATTATATTTGGTCTGATTATTTCCTTTGTCGTAGTTTTAGAGGGGGCGTTGTACAGGGTGGTCAATGTACTTTGGGTATTGCCCGCAATGACTTTCTTTTGTGATGGTATTTTCGGTGAACCTGAAGTCTCTCTTTTCCTCTTTTCTCTGTTGCTTTCATGCGTTTTCTTTATTATCAGTTTGTCGTATTTTATGAACGCTGTATTCCCTTTTTTCTTTTCCTCTTCAACTTGCAGCTGCAGTTGTTTACGTTTTTCTATTATTTCTTTGGGATAATCCTCTTTCATATATACACCTTCTTGTAAGTTAGATCTGTTTCGCAGAATCATATGTTTCTTCCACTTGGTTGTGAGTGAGACTACAACGGGGCGATTTTTATCGAGCTCTTTTTTACCGATTCTGTAAATATTATTAATTTCGAAGGCTTCAAAATGTACTCCCATTTCTACTACAATGTCTTTTATACAGTCTACTAGCTCCGTTTCTGTTGATGCTTTTCCTTCCTCGATGCCAAAAAAGACTAGGTTATTTTTGCGCTTATCTTTATCAAAGAATTTGAGTTTTAACTCTAGCTCACTTATTTTATTTTTGAGTTGGGCGTTTTCTTCGGTGATCGCTTTAAGTTTTTCATCCAGTGCTGCCATGACATTTTGTGTTACTGAAGTTGTTATAAGTTTAGTTTGTTGGTCTAACTTTTCGTCTAGTTTTGCCAATAGGATTTCCATACTTTTCTCCATCTTTGGTATTTATTTTTTATTTTTTATAATATGTGACAACCCTTGTTTCGCTGTGGCAACACTTGTTTCGCTGTGGCAATACTTGTTTTGCTGTGGCAATACTTGTTTTGCTGTGGCAACACTTGTTTTGCTATGGCAACACTTGTTTTGCTGTTTGATATGTTGGTACTGTGCTTTCCACTCTATAGTCTATGCACAATTTGAATCAGATGACACTTAACAATATTTTTGTAGGGTAGAATTTTTTGCAATATGCTGTTGATTTGTTCCCGCAATTTAACGCTTTTTCTGTAATTGTTTCGTTGATCACGTATTTTGTTCTTTATTGTAGTCAGTAGATCGTATGACACACTTTGTTGGCACTTTTTTCGCTGTTTATTTTTTTATTTTCCGCGGAGCTCTGTGACGTGCGTATTGACTTATCGACGACCGGAACCGGAAATACACATACCACGATATACTATTTTTAAATATTTATTTATTTATTTTATTTTATCGATTTATACTTTATTGTACACTGCAAATACAAGATAGTTACAATTCATACAAATTGTGTAGTACAACGGGCCGACTTATGGCTAATTAGCCATTTCTTCCAGAAAAGTTAATATCGAGACCGGGTAGGTGGTGTAGTTATATAATAAACTTACATACAAATTTCTAGGTTGCCATTGTTTCTCAAAATAGTACGAAACTTTTGAACTAGCTGTTTCAATATGGCGGCTGCGCATGAGCTCATCACATGATGAAAAGGCCGTATTGTCCGTCTCTCCCAAAATTTTTTCTACATTCCGTACTACACATCCTTCCCAAAACTAAGCCCTTCAGCAAACAAATAGTTTTTTTTATTGGGAATATTTGGCGGCACAATTCGTCACAAATTGAGCGGAATTCGTAAGCAAACCGAATGAATACCAATGTCTACGATTACTTATATTTGCCACAAAGTCGGCACTGTGTCATTTAATGACTTTTAAGTTAATTTTTTTTTAAATAAGTCCTTTTTATTTCTAGGGTTTCAACTTTCAAGTTACCATGTAATCTAATCTAGCCTAATTTAGTCAGCCTCGAACTCAAACTTTACAATTATAAAAATTAATACAATAACATAATTATTAATGATTATAATAATACGTAAGTGACTCTCAAGGACATACAATAACGGTTACTTAAGTTTAAAAAAAGCATGATCATGTAAGTGTAATTTTTGATTGCAAAGTACGTGCCAGTTATATTTAATTTTAGTTTATAACAATTTACAGATTTTAAACAGTAAAAAAAAATTACTGGATTTTTAGTCTGTTTTCAAATTGACTTTATAACGTCTATGAATTAAATTATTGCAACCAAATTACGGAAGTGACAATTTTTTTTTATTTTCTTAAGATAAATATTGAGAAAAAAATAATTTAGAGTGAAATCGAAGTATCCGATATAATAAGATGGCTACCGGGGATTCTAGTGCACCAAAATACATGGCATTTTCTAGATCTGGAGTGCCCATTATAGGCGCTCTCATTGATTATATGGATACAAGTTTAGAGTACTTAAGGTTCAAAAAGTTTTCTAGAGCTGAAAGACTTAACGTGAAAACCTCTAGAGCCAGACTTTCAGCTTCGTTTATGGCAGGTTTATGCCTTTTATTGGGTTTGGTATGCAATGTGAAATTTGAAGTTGTGACATTTGATCAAGAGCCATTACCCAATGACTTGCATTTTATTTTGATGAGCAAAGATGACAAACTTTATATTGATGATATTGATATTTCGAGTAAGTTCCTTTTGAAAAAAAATCATATCATATTCTAATGACATTATTGAATCTCTATCAATCGATGATTAAATATCGAAAATACGTAAGAGCCCTTAGTACTAAGCCCTTTTTAAAGAAAAATACTTGAACGTAATAACTACACTACAACACTATGAAGTGGTGTGAAGATAGGTATACATACTAAATACCCTGTCTCTCAAAATATAAAGGCTTCTACATAATGTTTTCATTTACTAACGAGTTCATGATCAATTTTAAACAAGTTTATTTCTTCAAAAATTTGCGGCTTTAGTTAAAATTTTACAATGAGTCAGTTATCGGCGATAACCATACATGTGCTTTATTTACCGTAGTCTTTAATTTTATAATCTATAATTTTCTTATCAAAAAATCATTATTATTTAAAAAAAAGTAGTTATGGTATAAAGTAGCCCAATTCGTTTTTTTTTTGTTGTGGATTTTGAAACCCAAACTATCATACCTTTTTTTCAAATTCGTATTATGTGTTAGTGGAATGTTTCACTCTTCTGAAAGCAGCATCAATTCGCTCAAATCATATTTTTTTTTGCATTAAATTTAACTACATGTGTTATGTTTTTTTCTTTTTTTAAGGAGTGATGTGGTGTATCGAAGCATCAGATACTCTTGTTATCTTAATCAGTACGCTACTCATATGGAATTCGTCTAATGTGGTAATTTTCCCTAGGTTATCATTTAAAGTTTTTTTAATGTTTATGTAAATATAATTTATTGTAATAATCTGCAAATTTTCTGCTGCTGAGAAAATTACTTTAACAATAACCGCACGATTTTTTCACTGAAAATAAATTCAATTACATATTTAATATGCCGAGCAGGATTTATTGTGCTGTTTTTGGTTGCATGAATTCGTCAATAACGCATCCAGAGATAGTTTTTTTTTTAGATTGCCTGAAAAACTCTGAAATGTAAGACTATAAAATAATTTTACCTACTAGTAGGTAGGTAGGTACATAATGAGTGTCTTTTTAATGGATAAGTATTTTTAATTAAGCTTAATATTAGAATACGGATTTTTATACTTTAAAATTTAATAATAAAGCATTTCGTACATCTCAGTCGAGGCGCGAATATTTTTCTGTCGCAAAAATTTATAAGACTGATTTGTTATTTAAACATAAACATGGTTTTTTAATTAGATCTAACAATTAAAAAACAACATGTATTTTTATTGAACACTTCCTATTCAATTCACAAAGTATTTTATCTGTTTATATAAAAAGGGTATATTTACAATCACAAAACTAAATGGAAACACAAAGTAGGCAAATGTAATTAAAATGCTGGAGGCGGGCAGCCTTAAAGCATGCTTACGTAGCGCGCGGCTGTAGCACGCTGTAGCACCACGTCGCGCGTCGCACTGTAGGCATTTATTTCAAAGATGCGGCCGAGTTACATTACTGTATAGATCATATTACCGTGTCCATGAACAGATGCATCATTTTCATACACAAATTAATTCGTTTTTTTTGTTAATATGTATATCATAAACATTTTAAGCGCTCTCCACTGAGTGAGTACCTATTTTTACCATGGTTGGGAGCATCTCTTCGTGGACTCTTTTTACGCCAAGCACCTACAGCTGGAGCACTGATATATACTATGACAGTCATTAACGGAAATGTGAACTCCTTATTTTTAACAACATTTTCCTTTCTTTTCCGTAAGTACTTAAAATATTATGTATTTAATTTTCAAAATGTTCCTTATTTTTCCTTATTAGTTTGATATTCTTATAATTACTTTCACAGCTCTTGTGGTTACTTATGTACATAACACTTTTAATTAGTTTAGAAAAATTTTATATCGATATCAGAGTTTCGTATTTTGAAAATTATGTTAAAAGGATTGAAAAAGAAAAATTCATCGTTTATTTGTCTTTTGGTTCAATACGTTTCATCTTATTAACTATACTGAAGACTTTGAACTGAATCAGCCTGTTAGCGTCCCATATCTGGGCAAAGGTCTCTTTTCTATCTAGAAGATGGCTTGAAGTTTAATCCACCACGCTACACTACTGCAGGTTAGCGGATAATATCACTACCATGAGTAACGTTCGTTACCAGGTGTCTATGATAACCACCGGACCGACGGCTTTACGTGCTCTCCGAGGCACGGTGTGGAACCCACAAGGACATACCATCTAGACCGGAAACAAATATTTGCACAATATCTGCCCTGAGCGGGAATCGAACCCACGACCACCGGCGTTAAGGCGACTACTCGTACCACTAAACCAGAACGGTCACTGAAGAGTTTATGGTGGTAAAAATTTTAGTAACTTGTTTTGTAATAAGATAACGTATCCTAAAAGAAATCTTCATTTGTTGAAAATAGGGTAATTTTAATGTCTTTATAGAACAATTTCTTTCCAGTGCCGGCAATTTAATGAGAGTTGTTTATTTATGATTGAAATTTTACTTCTTTAAGTGTTTGAAGCACGACTCTGGCTAGAAGTGGCTAGACTTGTGCGCATGCGGTGGGAGAGGCGAGAGCATGTTGACGTGTCTCGCAACTCACAGTACGAAGTGGAGACACTATGGAGCAATGATGACATACAGAGCGTAGAAGTTGGGAACTATGTTTACTGAAAATGTTGACCGTTTTCATTTAAAGTCGAAAATTATTATGTCTATCTTTTCTACTAATTATTGTTTAATTTGCAAGTTTATTACACGCTTATGTTATATTTATATTTACATGATACACCATCATATGTTTTCAAAGTTTTTAAACTAAAGTAAAAAAAATTATCTTACCTTTTAAAATATTTTGTTTTCTTTCGATGAATGTATATATTTTATTTATTAACTATAAGTTAAAAAATTGTCACAACTTCTCCTTCAAATCAATTTATTTGAACTAATTATATAAATAATATAAAATGCTTTATTAATGAAACATTTTAATAAAAAAACAAAGTTCCTGAAAGAACATTAAATTATATATTAAAGTTTGTTTACAAAATTAAAAACTATTAAACCTATAAATAAATACAAATTAGTCGATTCTAACAAATAGGAGTTAAAAATAAATCAATTCTATGATCAATCGATGTACATCTCAATAAATATTAATATCCCAATTTTATTATAAATTTTACAGACTTGTCTTAGCTTAATATTATTTGTGACAGTACATTCTCGTATTCAATTAAAGCTGACCACTACAATTCCGACTACGTTTCGGTCACGATCTAGTCTCTCTCGGTCTGGTATGGCACTACAATGTAACGGGATCCTAATTGAATCGTGTCAGGCATTGTGAATTCGTTCTTAGTCCCGTTTCAATCTGATAAAATATTATCTCCAAGAAACAATGATCTCTCATTGTCTCTCAGTAAAATTAATTAACTAATGTTAAAACATTAAAACCAAGGTCGAACCGGAAATAGTCGTGATCAAAGGAAACGACAGCATTACAGTAGGAATCTGAACTGTAATGGTCTTGCAAATGAAGATAATTGAGAAACTAGTTTTAGCTGTGCTAGTGCTAAGATTAGCTCCGTACTTTGGTACCGTACTCCGTACTCTTCTTCAAAACAAACTTCATAAAAGATTTTGGTTTTATATCTGCATTTGTTGAGATTTGTCCTTTTTGTTTAGCCTTCATTAATAATAATTTATTTTTTCAGTTTACCGCTGTTCTCTATTGGTAATTTTGAAACATACAAATTACACAAAATAAAATGTGTTTCTATTGCAACATAGAATAATTCTGAATGCAAATATTTATCACTATAAATAAATGCCATCGTTTATTTAATTTGAAGTGTCTCTTTACGTACGAACGAAGAATTGATGATAACATAACTTTTTTGGTTTTATGTAAAATATTTTAAAATCGCAAAAATGATCATTCATTTACGTTGATTTTTGAATGATAAATTCATTCATTCTATATCAGACCGAGCCAATTGAATTTTAATTATGATCGTGATTCACACTGCTTAGTTTTTGGTAATATTGATAACATGTTTTGCTGTCATTGACTTTTCGTTATATTTTAGCAAATCTTTACCAAACACTACACTTGTGTATAGGATTCATAGGAGAACCAGGTGGACAACGAAATTCTCTAGCGAAATCTTGAGAATTTGACAGAGTTCCTATAACTCTAAATCTGCCTGGTGAATGAACAGCTGTTTTTAATTTGTTGCGCATGGCTTCTGGACGCATAGCTCCACACCAAACCTAGAAATTAAAAAAAGATATTACGAACTTTAAATAATGGTACAAAAGACTAGTTTTAGTGTAGCTGTTCGCTAGTGATACTCTTGGTAACGAGTTGCATTTTTAGGCTACGATGAATCCATTTTGGTACTATTACTTTTTTAATGAAAAATATTACTCATCAGCCAGTCTCTAAAAAAGACATAGTATTTACCACCAACTGTCACCAATATATTATTTAATCAGGTATTTTTATAATAAAAGTAAATCATTCATACACAAGAAGTTCATCAGGTATACCGAGTAAGTATAAAGTTTTATATTTTCTAGTATACTAGCTGTGTTCCTTGGTTTTCTCGCGATGTTCGATTACTATGTCTATAAAAATTTACACACAATTAATAAAATTACAGAAATTTAAATTTGTAAATTAGTAACGAACAATAATGTAAAACAATTATCTATCGATAATCATAAACTTTTGCATATTATACGAGGGGTCACCTGCGCGAAGTTTAGGAAGAACAGCTGACTGTGCGTGTGGTTGAGGCCCGGCAGCGTCTCGTCTGCGGCGTCGTGGTGACGCAGCCAGTGCTGGTAAGCGTGGAAAGCTTGCTTGACACCTCCGTTATCTGCTATGTTTTCACCCTGTAAACGACCGTCATGCTTAAAAATAGCAAGTAGCAAGAGTAGCAATTGCTACGGGCCCCACGTGAAAGGGGGTCCTGCGTGAAAGGGGCCTTGCATGTTTAAGCCCACTCATCTCTTGTTTGAGCGTAAGTTTTTGAGTGGAGACTTATTAAGATCTGACAATTTCTTTGGCGTTAATAAAATATCGAATTTTAAACGTTTTCTTTTTGAGGAATATGGAAAGGCGATGACCTTTTGATCTATTTTTTTTAGGATTGCACATAGCCGGAAATGGAGTAAACAATATCGGTACGGGGTCAACTTTTTTCTTTTCTTTTTTTTTTGGTTAGGAATACGTAGGTATAGCCGGCAGGGGTTAATATCAGTGTGGGATCGCGACGACCTTTTTTTTCGTTTGCACTTACTACACAGAACAGTTACAGGAAAGTTATCGGTATTGTCATCCAGAATTTGCTACGGGCCCCGCGCTTACTTAATCCGGCACTGTACGTACGAGTATGTTGCGATCTCTCTCATATATGTCACAATTAAATCAATTTTTCACGTAGTATCGGTGAAGAAACTTTGTGAAACCTGCATAAAGTTCTTAGAGATGTATGTAAACTCGCTAATTCGCAGTATGGCAACATGGAAGGTAAGGTCATTTTTCTTTTATTATAAGAGTGATTGTAGGCTAAGCAGTTCACTTGAAAGTAAAGTATTAAAAAAACGTAAAACGCCAATTTCCGATATAAATTAACAATTAAAACTCACTTGTGTATTGACACCGTCTAGTTTCATACTGACTTCAGGTACAACGTACTGTCCATATTGGTCAATGAGGCACTGCGCGTGTTGGTGGAAGGCTTCTATTGCGGAATCCGACCACCAGCGGTGGAGGTTTCCCTCGCAGTCAAAAAGTCGACCCTTGTCGTCAAAACCGTGTGTGATTTCGTGTCCTGTGTACACATTTTCCAAAAGTATAATTTCTTTTTAATTGTTTGAAAAGACGATCTTTTAGCGTTTCAAGAACATAAAGCTTAAAAAAATTGTATAGCGATCATATACTATGCCAAACCGCAGTAGAACAGCGTGGTGGATTAAGCTTCTACCCTTCTCCCATATGTAAACGAGGCCTATGCTCAGCAGTGGAACATTTACATGTAAATATGGTAAGAGACAAAATAGCATTTAAAATTAATAAAAAAACTCTGTCACATTAAAAACCTTTCAACCCATGACGAAATAGAAGAGTGTGTACATTAGGGGTGTATATTTAGGGAAAAACGTCGGTGTGCTTTTGGTCTTCAATCGAATTTTCCCGTTTTTATTCTAAATGTGTATTAGGTAAGGTTTTCTGAATAGTTCTTAGATAAATTTGAAGAAATGAAATCAAGCGTATCTGGGTATATCGAGAGGACGTAGACGCGTGGGGTGACTCGGATACGCTAAAGATATGACTATGCTACGAGAACAATAAAAATATTTAAGACGACCAAACACATTTTTAATTGATCTTAAACTGCAAAATATTAATTGACTTCTAAGTGACGAATGGTAGCTCTGCTAAATTTTCTTAGGTACGTTCGTCATTTTTCTTAGTCATAGATAAAAAAAAAAGATTAGTAATATTTAACTATTTTTAGTTCTTTGCATGTTCAAACAAAAATCACAATTTGAGATGTCTAATTAATGTTGTAATCATGCTTAATGTATACTAAAATCTAGTATCTAATAACTAGTTGCACGTTAGACGATTGCACATAAAACCCTGCTTAAATATGGCATAAACATTATTAATAATATTTATTGATTTCATGTGTATTGATATGAAAATAGTTGAGTGAAATAATTCTACATCCAAATAAAACAGAATAAGGAAGAATAACAAACATACCAATAACCACACCAATACCACCGAAATTCAGAGATCTTGGGAAGTGCCTGTGATAAAATGGCGGCTGCAGTATACCAGCAGGAAACATAATCTGATTCTTGTTACGACTGTAGTACGCGTTTACAACCGCTGGCGCTGTGTTCCATAGCGTCTTGTTTACTGGTTGACCGATACTGAAATTAAAAATATACACACATATATACATAAATTGTGTACCTTAAGAACAGATGACCTATGGAGACGAGTATGTTAAATATATATTAATACTTGCCGTGATTGTTCCATTTTGGTTAAATGTTGCAATATATTTAATATATTCTCGAAATATTTATCCGGATGTATTTTCACTTCCTTGTAACGATCATCTAATTCATTTTTATTCAAAATAAAATCCGGATAGCCTATTCTAAGCATCATTGTATCCACCTTATGCGCTGCGAGTCTTTTCGTCTCATTGTCTATCCAATTTGTCATATGCAATATTTCTCGGAAAGCCTGCTGTATTTCTCTTGTCATTGTTAGTGTGTCGTTTTTGCTCATTTCATCGAAGTACTTTCTTACGAACATCGACCCTAACGCCATTCCCATGTTTGAGTTCACTTGTGAAATGCAGTTCTTCCATCTCGGAGGGGCTTGTTCTCGGCCAAATAAAATATAATAGAATCTGAAATTTACAAAATAATACCTTTTGTATATATATTATACATTTTTATGATTTCCTAATTTTAAAATGCTTATTATAAAATTAGTTAAAATTCATTAATAATTTGAGGATGGTCAACTTGTAAATTAATCTTAATTATAAACTATATAGTTGATATAAAATAAAATTGATGTCTTATTGATTTTTTTTCACGTCAAATAAGATAACAGAAATATAAAAAAATATGGTAACTATAGACAGTATCTTGTTATATTTTAAATATTTTTAATAATTATTTTTGTAATTAAAAACAAACCACGCTGTAATCCTTTTATAGTGATGTTTTATAAAATAAATGTATAACTACTTTGTTGAAATAATTTAATAAATATAGAGTGTACTTCATACACGTTCCCTTTATAACGTACTATTTTATTAAATTAAAAAAAAATCATACAATGTTCAAATAAGTAAAAAAAAGCAATTACTGCTGTTTCGCAGATTGAAAGCGATCGTCCAGGTTGTTCACACGGTGCCTCACGAAACGCCACAGCAGGTAATTTGATAAAGTGTCAGGATCCGTTTTCTCTATCAATTGGACTAAGTGCTGATGACGATGAACGAAATGTTATTGGCGAGTTTAATTTTATACTCAAATAAAAATACATGTTTAAGGTTTGTATATAAAGTAATTATAACTGTTAATGTAAAGTTTGTGTGGTATTAGAATGCGCATACTTGTGTTTTAATTTTTAGACATTTGTTGATAAAATAATTAGTTATAGCAAACGTATTATTGAAAAATGTGATGTTATATTTATTACATAGGTAAAGTATGAAACATCAGTTATATTATTCTTTCACTGAAGCGCGTTTTGCAAGTCTTTTTTTATTATTTTATTATAATATATAAACGTATCTTTTTGAAGTTGTACTTACTCGCACATAATTTAATGCAAACAAAACAACTGTCTCTTGGGAATGTACAGTTCTGTTCATTACTATGCATAGATACTTCCTCCATTGCACTTGGGGAACTAAATTTTCAAGTTTAGCCAGCGTCATGCGTCTGTATAGTTCTGATACGTTGCGTCTGTCTTCTGGCGCTGAAGTTATTTTAGCTAACCTGTAAATTTCCCTACTACTTTTAAGTATATATATATATATATATATATATATATATATATATATATATATATATTAGAGCAATTTCATCATTATCATCATCATATCAGCCGAGGAAGCCGTTGAACGTAGGCCTCCCCCATCGACCTCCAGAGCGACCGATTCAAAGCAATCTTTATCCAACGGCTTCCAGCGACTTTCCTCAAGTCGTCTTTCCATCTCGTGGACGGCCGTCCGACACTGTGCTTACCGGTACGTGGTCTCCACTCGAGAACTTTTCTGCTCCATCGGCCGTCAGTGGGTTATATCGGCAACCTTCTTTCGTCTGCGGATCTCATCATTACTGATTCGACCTCGCAAAGCCCTCAAGCAGAGCCCTCTCCATTGCATGCTGTGCGACTTGGCCCATAGTCAGAGACTACGTCTCAGTAAAAATTTACATATTTAATTTTATAATAATTACTTACTTTATTTCAAAATCAATTAGTTTTTCTGCAGAGGCCTTTACGTGTTCAAGTTCCCCACCGAGTAATAATGCAATTTTAATTAAGTAC
Source organism: Euphydryas editha (assembly GCA_036937285.1). Lineage (NCBI taxonomy): Eukaryota > Metazoa > Arthropoda > Insecta > Lepidoptera > Nymphalidae > Euphydryas > Euphydryas editha. The sequence continues at coordinate 6,319,230 of JAUPFZ010000008.1, forward strand.
GCTTTGTAAGCATCTAAGTAAACCTTATTACTTTCTTGTATAAAATAATCTCTCGTGGGTAAGCCTAGAATAATAGACAAGAAATAATTAACACTATTCTATCAAGTATATTATACAATTATATTCAAATATTTTCATGGTAAGTACCTAAGCTGGTTTGGTCAAATTGGATCACAAATTCATCAGAATTTTTTATGTCTGGTCCAACCCATTCTGATATCAATACATCGTTATTGTATAATCTTAGCTTTGCCATGAGCTCTAGCCAGTCAAACTTTCTTGAATTCCAATTTAACTTTAATATCGGCCATCCACCTAAAATGTCTAATAAATCTAAAAGGGGTTGATGTCCCCTAGCATGTAAGATTTCATGATTCATACATGATTTAAAAAGAAATCTGGCCTTCAAAGCAGCGTCGCCATTCGCTGGATCGTCGCTGATTCTTTTATGGGTGTTCCCATGTATTGAAAATAATTCATCAATTATCTCTTTTCTTTTAACTCTTTTTAATGGCTTACTTACTTTCATATCGTTGTGTAAAGTACTAAGACTAGACTTTTCCTCATATCTCTTAGTTTTATTGAATTGCTTTGGTCTACTTAAATATTTTTTCTTATTATTTATTAATTTTTCATATAACTTTAATTTAACATTTGATATGGGTTTTTTTATTTGTTTCGATTTTTTATCTAGATATCTACGAATACGATTTATTATTTTTTCTTTGCTTTCTTGAATGTTTTTCAGTTCTGCTGATTTTACAATTTCCTTGGAATTGGTTACAATAACATCGATTTGCATGTTATCTGATTTACTTGTACAAATTGACGGTTGCATAATTGTTAAGAAATTATCATTCATGTCTAAATGTTCACCAGGATAAATAGCAGGTACTTTCTCGTTTTTCTTAAATTCCAATAGTTCTTTGAGAACCGTGTCTAAATTTTCTCTTAACATTTCAAAAGTATCGTAACTGTAAAAAATATTGATATTTATTTATTCATACTAATTGATTGTTTGTCAAAAGCTTACTCACCCAGCTTTGTCGGCTGGTATTGGGTTAAGTGCTGGCCAGTTCCCACAAGCATATTGGTAAAAGTCGTGGCAAGGATCCGCATCTTTGTCCATATACTGTTTCATTATGTTTGCTTGAGTACGTCTAATATTTTCTTTGTCACCTTGTCCTTTCCAAAATGCATGGACACCTACGTAATATTATTAAAAATTGTAGTACGTTACCAATTTCAAAGTATAAGTCTGTATTGAAGTTTCACGTGATTTAACGTTGTAAAATGAGCCTATTCATTGACTTAGTTTTGTTTAACACTCAACTGAATAATGCTCCTTTAGTGTAGTATTATACATTTTCTAGGCTTAGAAAATCGCGTGTGATATGTTGACTACATAGATTCTTCTTTTAATCACGCACAATTCAAAATTCAACTAAATTTTTTTTTTTTTGCTTTGACTTAACATTTAAAGCTTAACTTAATATAATGAAGAAATTTATAAAAAAGTTAATTATTTACAATCTCAGCTTTTGCGAAAAATGACCACATATAATGAAGAAATTTATAAAAAAAAGTTAATTATTTACAATCGGGGCTTTTGCGATAAATGTCTCCATTCTTTTTTCTCACAAATATTGATGATCTACTTTATTTTTCGTATAAAATTAAACCACCTAAGGCTAAATCGTGATTCCTTCTGCAGCGTAATTTTGGTTAAATGGATATTAGCAGACTACATGAAGATGCTGCCAATATTAACCGGAGTGTCGTGTTGAATGCCAATACTGTTAACGAACAGATAACAATTTTTTATTCTTTATTATCACAACTTTATGACGGTCATGCACCAATTCAACCGGTTCCCATAAAACATTTACCAGCCCTATGACTTACGCCTAAAATAAAAAGATTCTGGAAAAAATAATATTGCTAAATCTAAATATAAATGCAATCCAAACGATACCACTCGAGATAAGTATTTGAAGGCTCGAAATTACCGCAACAGGTTGTATAAAGACAGTCAACAACGTTATATTCATAAATCTGCAGCTGAAGAAGCAGAACCGGCTAGGGCTTAAAAATTTCTCCTCAAGATACTAGGAGTTGGGAAAGCCCCTCAAAGCGTTATTTCTCACAATATTGATTTGAATCAATTAAATAAACATTTCTCATCTCTTTACACGTTAGATACTACTAATAAGACCAACACATTAAAATATCTTGCCTGTTTCTGTCGTAAAACACTTTTGCTGTGTTTCGGAGAGAAGGGCAAGACAGACAGTGTAATTGCTGGCACTGAGACTTTAACACCTTATGTCCCTGGATAGGCAACACATAGATGAGTTGCCTGGGCTAGTAGTAAACTAGCTTATGTTCATGGGCGACGTCAACCACTTACCATCTGGTGGAACGTCTGCCAGTTTGCATATCCAACTAACATTAAAAAAAGGACTTTCTACGAAACCAACTCCTGATTATACTCCATTCTTTTTTAGTCAATTCAATATTGTTTGTGATATTAAGAAGAATCTTTTAGCTATTAAATCTGATGCAATTGGTTCTGATTGCATTAGTCGTAAAATGATTCTTCCGATCTTCGATATTGTAATTCCTATCATAACTAACATTTTTAACCGGTCCATTTTTTTTTTTTTTTTTTTTTTATGACAAATAGACAGGCATTTGACCGCTATCTCACCTGATGTTAAGTGACGATGCGGTCGAAGGTGGAGCATGCCTGCCTAATAACAGTCTATTCACTCCGGCCTTGAAGGCACCCAGGTTGTATCGTTCGGGAAACACAGACGCGGGCAACGAGCTCCATTCCTTAGCCGTGCGCATCAAGAACGTAGTGCCAAAGCGTTTTGTGCGCGTAGGTGGCATATCAATGACATAAGGATGGAACGATCGACCGCGCCTAGTGTCCCGATGGCGGAAGGTTGTTGGGGGAATTAGATTGTGCAATTCCTTCGCACACTCACCAAAATATATTCTGTAGAACACCGACAGACGAGCTACCCTACGTCGATGATCGAGAATTTAGATTTAATTTAATTTTAGAGAATATCCTGATTCCTGGAAGGACCCCCAAACTATGCCCCTCCCTAAAAAAACTAATCTTTTATCAGATGGTGACTATCGTTCTATTTCTATTCTTCCTTTCCTGTCTAAAGTTCTTGAACGTTTTATCCATAATCAATTAAATAACTTCCTAACCAAAAATATCCTTTTGAATCCTTTAAAATCTGACTTCCGTCCATGACAACTACTAATTTGGTCAAAATAACCGATGAAATTATGTTAGGAATGGATAACAAACAGGTTACGGTACTAACATTATTAGATTTTAGTAATGCGTTTAGTACTGGAGACTTTGATAACTATCCTTCTTGCTGTTTTGAATTCTCTTAACATATCTCCAAATGTAATTGACTGGTTTCATTCATAGTTGCATGGGCGATGGCAACGTATAGGAGTTCAAGATTCTTTTTCCGATTGGTCTCCTATAATTGCTGGCGTTCCTCAAGGTGGCGTGTTATCTCCTCTCCTGTTTTCCATATTTATGAATTATAGGTATATATATTTCTTCTCATATAACTTCTCTCTTCTCTTCTTCTCTCGCAGGGATACTCATATTCTTCATCTTCTGTACTGTATTCTGTTCAATCCATCAACTTCACCGTATTTAAAAGAGCGTTTTCAGTTTCTAGGTTTTTCTCATAATTACACTCCTTGATCAGAAGATAATTTAGTATAAAAAATTCCTCCCCATTTGACATCTTTTTATACAAAGTCTTTTACTTTCCAATCCATAAGTTTTTGGAATTATTTACCTCTCGAAGCGAGACGTGCGCAAACTCTCACGTCATTTAAAAATATTATAAAGGAATATTATCTAAATCAATAGCTTTGTTTCAGAATATATTAAAGTATATGTACCTATGTATGCGTATGTATGTAGATGTATGTATGTGTATAGTATATGTATGTATATATACAGTCTCCCCGTGATCATGGCGATTGAAACATTGCCGAAATATAGGGAACTCAACAAAATTATAAACGCGGTAAGCACCCGTACAAATATAAATTTAAATATGAATAGTGATCACGTTAGTTTAAAACAATATATTGCGGGTTTCAGTTGTAAAATACATTAAGAGAAAATAAAAAAATAACACCCGATAACCTACCCTAACCTAATCAAAGACTTCATACTCCTCAATATTGCTTAAGAAGCCATTTTTGCCGCCGCGATTGTAAATATTTTCCAAATTTTTAGGACAGTCAGTTTTATGGTTGTAAGTTTTTTTTGTTTTATTTTTTATTTTTGGAAGACTTCATTATTGACAAAAAAACATTTCATACAAAGGAGCCATTTTTCGCAAAAGTCGCGATTGTAAATATTTACCAAATAAATAAATAAATAGTGTAAGTAGTTCAAAATATTGTTATTACCTGAGTGAGAGCGAACTGGCTTGTACATGTGAGCAGCGGAACCCATTTCTGCTTCTTCAAGCTCTGGTTGTCGGCGAACTTGTTCTACATCATCAAGCGGACCACGGTCCACATACAGTTCAGGATGAACCACACTTCATGAAAATATCATAACAAAAGTAGTACAAGAATTAAATTTATATTTCAATGGCCAATTAAAATTTTAAGGGTAAATTATGTAATTGATATGACTGAAGTACCTTTGTAAATTTCCATCTTCATCATATTGTTCACTAGAATTACTTTCATACTCAATTTCAGAGTCTTTTACATTTCTATCCAATTCATCTTCGTCATTTCGCTCGTCTTTACTTTTACTATAAATAGAATTTTCTTCAGTGTGAAAGTCTCCCATTACAATTTATTCCAGTTAAACTTCATACCTTATACTAAAATAATCTTTTAATACTATAAACTTAAAGTTATTTGATGGACATAGGGGTGTTATATTGAATTAACTCTAATATTTGTACCTATCACTTTATGAATCACGATGCACATATTGATATTATTAATAATTTACCCGTAATCTTGAGAAGTGAATGTGAAATGACTTTTCCGCTTAACCCTGGTAGGAATATGGTACTTTCTTGCATCATTATTCCATATAAATATATCACTCGTCACATTTCCTTCATAGTGTTCACCTTTTATATGAGGATCTCTACGCGAAAGTATTATTTCTTCAGGAGGAAGAAAAGATGTCTGAAACCCTTGAAAAACGTCTCTTTCTTCAGGATCTATGCCGTCTAACTTAGTATATATCTTAGGAACGTTTTGAACTACAAATTGATCTGACGGATCATCTAAAATATCTAATGGGTTTTTAGCAATAAAATACGCGATAGAAAAAAATGATGTTACAGCTATTAATAGTATAAATTTACAGAAATTGGCACTTTTTGGTTTTAATGGAATTGCATGGAGGGAATGCGTGTCAACACGCGCCATGACAATTCCTGACTGCCGGTGTCAGAAAATCCTTAGAGATTCGTAACTGGAACATCGTATATAAACTACGTACGTAACGGCTATTGTAATGTTGACCCTGGGATCCGAGTACACGTTAGGAAAATTGTAAGCATTCATGTACTTCGTTTGAGTTCAATTACATTCAAATATATTAAAGCATTATTTCTGGTTTGGTATTGACTGTTTTTCAAAAGAAAATTTAAAAAGTATGCTTTGACAGTAAGTCTAGTTTTACACTTTTTATAAAATTAAACAATGTCATTTGACGAAATAATAACAAAGTTTAATTTAATAAAAGAGTTGATTTCTACGAAAATAGTTCATGGTAAATAACAATATTATTTTATAATTTGTGTATGAAAATTATTTAATATATTCACTGATATTTTAAATTTCAATCTTTTGTGTGTTTATTAAATACTGTGGTAGTTTTTCTATAATCAAGTTATTACGTAATAAGAGAAAATATATTGAAGAGTAGGATTAGAACTAATTGACAGATATACGTAATTAAATGCCCTCGAATCGAATCCCTGACCATGGTACATGATCGTGACATTGTGCTGCTTACTGTGAGACTCGTTATATATCAAATCCGGAAACAAACTCAGCCAACCGTAATAATTTACCGCCATGTTAACACTTACCAGTCCATATCTAGACTATAACATTTTTTTGTCTTACCTTTCAAGATGATCAGGAACATGTAAGAGACCCTTTGGAGTTTAGCAAGCATTTGTATGAGGTTAAATGCTGGTTTTTACGTGTTTCTTGGAAGAACAAAATGCGACTTTTGAAAGATTTAATAGATGAAGTTCAAGATCTTTGGGTGCTTTCCTTATTACTAAAATCGATATGGAATTGTCGTCCAAAAGATGCTGTGTTATCTGTGTGTCAGTAAGTTTAATTATTGATTTTACTGTGTTATCTACACTAAATATGATAATAAGGAAACTCTGAAATATATATTATAGCTGTATTTGAAATATTACATTAAAACACAGAAGAAGTGTAACTACAAAGATCAAGGCTGCTCAAGTTACGAGTAATGTCCAGTAAATTATATTTTAGATTTGAATTAAACACAATTGTTACACTTTTGATTTTTATTTTGTGATAGTTCATTATGGGATTCACTACATAATAATTAGATAATATAAAATGTTCCTAAAGATAATAGTACTAACTGAAATGACTTAGCTTGTGAATGTCGTGCTGCTCGTTTTTTTCTCCTAAATAAAGGGAATGGATAGAGCTTAATCTACGATCGTACTCTATTGCGGTTTGGCAGATAATTTCCCTATTAAGAGGTAGGTCGAGATTTGGTGTTTGTGATAGAAACCGGGGATGACAAAGACAAATATTAAGTCTGTATTTTCCAAAGTAATCTAAAGATATAAATATAAATATAAATATAAATATAAATATAAATATAAATATAAATATAAATATAAATATGACGGGGGTAGCTGATAAATACGAAAAAGGACAGCGTTGTCATGCGCTAGCAGAACGTGCACCGGTCGTCATCACCCCCACTACGTTTGGAGGGTATAAAATGAGCCGCTCTGTGGTATCGGCACGCATTTCTAACGATTGCGTCTCGGTGCACGGACTGCTGTCCCAGTACGAGTCTCTGCCTCCTTCACTGTCATTAGTCAGTACTCTTGCTAACTATATGGCTTGTGTAAAATCTTGATTTACTGCATAATCTATCTTTATATAAATTGTCTGTGCACCTACTATAAAATTATTGTTAATTTAATTAATGTCGGCTTATTTATTAAGTCATTAATAAGATGTAATAAAACATTTATAACTGTACTGTATCCTTCTGTTTTACTTCTGATGTCCGAGCCTATCCCGACATCAGAAGTGGGATTCGAAGACCAGCTCACTTCTGGAGACTCAGCCTCCAATACCATGCAAGACCAGCCTTTATTTAGTAACGGCATGGAAGTCGTCTTTTCTAAAATCGTTGAAGGATTTTCATCTACACCCTCCTTTAGTCTTTTTCGACTTAAAAAGTTTATAACCAACTACCCTCTCATATAAAAAATGTAAACTCGTTTCGCGTATTAAAAAAGGAATAGTAATTAAAATTAAAACTACGTTAAGTTAGTCTTTATGTTTGTAATAAACGTGTTCTCATGTAAGTGATAATAACGTCTTAATGAGAATAAATGTCTTTTAACAGGTTAAGAAAGTACTAAAGGCCCAATTTACCCGGTCTATGCTTATACAGAATATTTTTGATCAGATTTTGAAATTTTAAATAAAATCTTAAGAAACTCCATCACTTTGTGTAGCGAGTACCCTCATAAAAATAAATGAATAACAAAAAACCGACTGAGAACGAAACGTTACCTACCCGCATTCGCGAGTCGATTAATTACTTCACTGATTAATTATTTTAAAGATGTCAACAGGAAAAGAAATAGCCGTAGCAACAGTGCTTGCTCACATATCGCAGTTTGACCCGCGACTTCAGCGTATGGCGTTCACTACAAAAGTTATCTCGAGGGACAAATTACAGCAAGAATTAAACGCTTTTTCACATTCAAAGCGAAAAAAACAAGGACGACGGGTGAATCATCGAACAAAATCGATATAAAGCGAACAAGGATGACCCAAATCAAATTTTTTCACTGCAGGGAAATCGGTCACATGCGACTTGAGTGCACAAGCAAACCTATGGATACGCGGAGAAGGCCTTCAAGATCTGCATCATCGCAGAGTCAAATGGCGCAGCAACCGTCATCGGAGCCTTTGATTTCTTTCAGGTGTAGCAAGCCTGGTCACATAGCCGTCCGGTGTACGAGCGACAGCGGGTCGACAGACGGCGGAGCGCGCAGCGAGCCGCGAGTCGATGTTTGTCGTACAACCAACATCGGGCAAGTTGCAACACAAAGGTGAATTGATACATTTTACTTACGATTCAGGTGCTGAATGCTCGTTAGTAAAATAAAGTTTTGCATCGAATTAATAGAAAACGAGTTAGTAATGTTGTTGCAGTGGCTGGTATTAGTCCAACACGAGTATTCGGTACAGAACAGATTTTATGTTATGTAGTGACTAGCGAGTACCTAGGTACCGGCCTCGTTGGTCGAGTGGTCCCAAGCGTGACTGCCGAGCGAGGGGTCAAAGGTTCGATTCCTGGGTCGATCAACGTATTATTGAGTCTTTTTTTATTTTTCGAAAATTCTTAGTAAAAGTCATGTCATAATTACTTTAAAAGTGGAACTATAGTTAGGAAATGTCTCGAGAAGAAAAAGAATTAAGGATGCAACAGAAGCTCTCAAAAAAGTTTATTTTTTCCCGTTTTTGTTACATTTCTTGTTATTGCTCAGCACCTATTGGTCGTAGCGTAATGTTATATAGCCTATAGCCTTTCTCGGTAAATGGGCTATCCAACACCAAAAGAATTTTTCAATTCGAACCAGTAGTTCCTGAGATTAGCGCGTTCAAACAAACAAACTCTTCAGCTTTATAATTATATTAGTATAGTTAACGATCATCCTCTTTAAATTTTATTACGTTTTTTGCCTAATGATTACGGTTAGAGATATTTAGTTTCTCAAAAGATTTACATTTTAAATCAGTTACAGAAAAAATTATAAAACGATTAGTAGAAAAATTAAATCGAATAGGCGTTCATAATCGAATACATAATAACATGATGAATAATATCGATACAGTGCAAACAAGTAATATTTTGAGATAAAGTAGGGTAGTCTGGTAAAAAAAAAGAGATTGTGCGTTATTATAACTAAGCGAGGTGACATTACATTTGTCTGGTGTTTTTAAATTTATTTTTCTGATAATTTATTATTTTCAAAAGTGAATATACCTTGGCGTACTATACATGTTGACGTAACGGCAACCAAGCTCACGAGAGTCCTTTTTGTAAATTCAGCAACGCAAAATCGTGAAAGGTACTTACATATTATACGCTTATGATAGATGAAAAAGAAATGATAAATGAAAGATGCCAATGGGTCATGTACCAGTCGATGTTGAGGTAGATAATAATTTGATAAAAATGAGCAAGCTTAAGTTGTGGTGGAATCTCGAGTGGGAACCCTATCGGCCGTATTATGTTGGACCGTACCAGAGGTTGTCGTGCGATAAGCAGTCAACTCCGGTGGAGGTCGAGGTCTGGATAGACCTTAGTGTGTGGTCATTGGTTGATGCACAAGGGCGATCCACACGGTGGATGCGCACAGAGATCCATGTAATGGATATGGAAGCAATGCTATTGCTCGTCGGCTAGAAAACCGTGGCGTTAGAGGTTTTACTCGAGAGTTTCTGTATCATTTGTGATGATGTAGTTTTGAAAGTTGATGCGAACGACTGTGGTACTTGGCCTAGGCTAGTGATTGTTGTATTTTATGATTTATGATATCCCCATGTTTTATTGAGTTAAAGATTTGATGGAAGTAGGATTATAGTGTTTAAATTTCTTTAATTTACTCGATGAGTTGTAAAGAATGGTCAGGAGTGACCGAGTGGAACAAATTTCTGTCGTGGCCTATTTGTTCGCAGGGTAATCATCACACGAGGACATGTGCAAGCAGCATGGCAGTCTCGGAGTCGAGTGAGAGGCTGAGCGGAGCACCGGTGCCATCTTCGGGAGCTTGGCAACACTTGCGGTGGAAATCAATAGTGAAAATGATGCTACGACATATAGTTATAATAATTTAATATATTATTAATTATAATTTGTTAATTTTAAATAGTTATAGCTGAAGAGGTTTCACCTGCTTTTGTGGGTTGATTTCCTAGTCCAGCACTTGTAGTATACTGTAGGGGTTACAAGACTTGCGATCTAGTCCAGCGGCAGCTGAAGGGGTTTCACCTGCTTTTGTGGGTTGATTTCCTAGTCCAGCGCTTGTAGTACACTGTAGGGGTTATAAGACTTGTGACCTAGTCCAGTTGCAGCTGAAGGGGTCTCACCTGCTTTTGTGGGTTGATAACCTAGTCCAGCACTTTGTGTATACTGTAGGGGTTGCAAGACTTATGACCTAGTCCAGTTGTAGCTGAAGGGGTCTCACCTGCTTTTGTGGGTTGATAACCTAGTCCAGCATTTTATGTATACTGAAGGGGTTGCAAGACTTGTGACCTTGTCCAGTTGTAGCTGAAGGGGTCTCACCTGCTTTTGTGGGTTGATAACCTAGTCCAGCACTTTGTGTATGTCTGTGTGTATGTGCTGTAGGGGTATCGCCATGTATTTAAAGAACGATGACCCAGTCCAGCAGTACTAAAGTATGTCTCATATTTTTGAAAATTGTTTTTATCTAGATTAAAGAAACTTTTGCGCACGAGGACGTGCGATCGTCAGAATGGCCGTGACGGGGGTAGCTGATAAATACGAAAAAGGACAGCGTTGTCATGCGCTAGCAGAACGTGCACCGGTCGTCATCACCCCCACTACGTTTGGAGGGTATAAAATGAGCCGCTCTGTGGTATCGGCACGCATTTCTAACGATTGCGTCTCGGTGCACGGACTGCTGTCCCAGTACGAGTCTCTGCCTCCTTCACTGTCATTAGTCAGTACTCTTGCTAACTATATGGCTTGTGTAAAATCTTGATTTACTGCATAATCTATCTTTATATAAATTGTCTGTGCACCTACTATAAAATTATTGTTAATTTAATTAATGTCGGCTTATTTATTAAGTCATTAATAAGATGTAATAAAACATTTATAACTGTACTGTATCCTTCTGTTTTACTTCTGATGTCCGAGCCTATCCCGACAAATACATATAAATATAAATATAAATATAAATATAAATATAAATATAAATATAAATATAAATATAAATATAAATATAAATATAAATATAAATATAAATATAAATATAAATATAAATATAAATATAAATATAAATATAAATATAAATATAAATATAAATATAAATATAAATATAAATATAAATATAAATATAAATATAAATATAAATATAAATATAAATATAAATATAAATATAAATATAAATATAAATATAAATATAAATATAAATATAAATATAAATATGAATATGAATATAAATATAAATATAAATATAAATATAAATATAAATATAAATATAAATATAAATATAAATATAAATATAAATATAAATATAAATATAAATATAAATATAAATATAAATATAAATATAAATATTAACCAACAATCACACCACGTTAACCTAGCCCCGTGATAAGTTCGTAAGAACTTGTGTTACAGGTACTAGGAACGGAAATAAATTTAAGATATAAATACATATATACATAAATACACATCCATGACCCGGTGCAGACATCTATATTCGTCATACAGATTATCTGCACCTGGCGGGATTCGAACCCGCGACCGCTGCGTAAAGTGTCCAGTTGCCTGACCACTAGACCAGCCGGCCGTCCGTATAAACAAGAACCAAACCCATGCCAGAAATATTTATGTACAAATACAAATGTCCATTGCGAACGTGACGAATCGAATCCGGATCAATACAATCATAATGGAATTTTCGTCACTACTTCATCAGAACTGTTATTGCTCATAATGTAATGAATTATTCATAAATTTTTACTATAATAAGCAAAAATTAACCTCTCCGCAGCGCAAATTACTCTTTTTCTAATACGCAGTAGGATTTAAGTCGTGTCCCTTATGTTTAAAATTTTCCAAAAAACATACAGGTTTCTTTAAGATTTTTTTTTCCTCGACCACAAAACCTTGGATGCTCAGCAGTGTGAAACCATAATTGAAACCGCAAGAATCGGTTAATCTCGAATTTTTTATAAAAAAATATTTTAATTTATTAGAGAAAAAACATGGAGTAGTTATGATCAAGTGCCTATTGATCACAATAGAACAGTGCTTTGTTCCTCTCTCCAAGATGTGCTAGCAAATAACCGGAATTGGTTTCGTTCTCTTCAATTGGTTAGTAAGGTGACGATTTACATATATGACAAAAATATATTGTTGTACGAATTATTTAATGAAATAATACTTAATTTAATTATGTAATACATATCATAGAGAAATTTAATAATCATGGTCACAGGAGCAGCAATGTCTATTTCTTGCGGAATTACTGTCAGTTGCTGGTGGTCCAATCATGTGGGAACTATTAAAGTACGTACAAAAAATTTACGAGAAAAATCTAGAACAAGAGTTGGAAAATTTAATGGAATGCGTTGTGGTCAATGAACTACCACTGGAAAAGAAACCCATCAATGTTGAAGTGGTAGGAGATCTTACCTTATTCTAGTTTTTATTTATTAAATTTTAATTGTGAATTAGGTGTTTTCTGTACGAAAGACTGTTCCGTCTTTTTTCTGATTTTATAAAAAAATTACGTAGTAGCTACAATGAAAAGTAATTCAAACTGAATTTACACACTATCGTCAGTTTTGTACATCAATAGTTAGTACCAGCGTATTTGGTTAGTTACTTTTTACACAATAATTAGCAAATACCTGAGATAATATCTTAATTTTATTCACTGCAATTAAGTAATATACAATTTTAATACTTTACACAGACGAAAAAAGAACAAACTCCACGCCGAAAAAGTTCTGCAACTCAGATTTTGGAATCATCGGCACAGCCGTTCAGATCTAAACAAGCACAACAAGAGGTATACATGTATACACCAAAAATACATAAAAAATAAAATACATAAAAATATACGTATTTGTGTAACATCTACTGAAAGCCATTCAAAATATTTATTTTACTCAAATTTTATTCTACATAGCTGGACACAAATTTAACTCTATGGAATTCTTTAGTAAAGACTATGAAAGATACTTTCAAATTGGAACAATTAGAAATGACGTATAAAGACGGTAAAAAAAAGAAGATATGGAAAATAAATAGATTAAAACAAGACGCACTAGAAACTGTAGATTTTGTAAGAAATTATTTTTAAGAATATTATTTTGTTATGTTTATAAGTACTAGTAAATTGAATCATAATACCTAATTACTAATACATACTTATAAGCCTAACGTTATTATTTGTTAATGTTTATTTATGATTCTAATAATCAACAGTAAACAAACACAATTTTTTATTAATTGGAAGAATCAAATAGAATATTCTGAGATTAAAATGTGAAACAATTTTTTAGTTCTGAAATTCTATTATAAATAAAAATTATGCATATGTTTGGAACTTTTAATAAGACAAGACTCATGATATTATATTATTTGAACATTTAGCTATACGAATTTCTATAATTTTATTAAAATTTATACTCTTAGGTCCAATTATTACCATCAACAATTGGAAAGCGCATTTTGTTCCATCTACCTTTGACTCAGCTTAATGAATGCGCCCGAGTGAATAGGTATTGGGCACACTTAGTTGACGAATTTCGTGCAGAACTAAATGCTAGACAAAAAATTGATGTCGAGTTAGAAAAACTTCGAGTAAGATATATGTTTTCTTTATACAACTTTTGTTTAAGATATAAGTAAGTATAAGCTTTATTTTAAGTACGAATTTTTTCATTGTTTTATTGACAAACAAACAAATATACCTATGATGGAGACGTAATATTCGATTTTCCTTTTATCGAGCCAGGATGCAGGGATATATATATATATATATATATATATATATATATATATATATATATATATATATATATATATGTATCACTTTATTGGAAAAAAAATCTGACTAAGACAGATAAGTAGAAAATAAATTAATAATGATGTTATCAGAAATAAATTTAGATTATACGTCTCTTTTTTAATCATCAATTATTAAGAACTTGGTATATTTTAGGAAAACATACTTCACCACGATGTTACTTTACGTATTTTTAATAAATCGGAAGATGAATTGCGTATGAAGCCTGCTGGGATTCAGAAAACTAAAGAAAGACCATTTTGTGACAATTCTTGTACTTATTCTCTGAGGTTGAACGTGAACAAAGATAAAAAACGACGAATTGAAAAAGTAGGTGTTAAATGTGTATTTAAAGTCACCCCTTTCAGACTACAATTCTAGTTACTAATACTAATTAAAATTCTAGTTACTAAAACTAAATAATAAACTACTTACGACTAGTAGGTAAGCGACAGTCCAGGCGGGATCGAACTTAACAGTGTCATTACATTTACATATCTATTAATTTGTATTTTTTAATAAATACATATATAATGAATACAGTGTTATTACTTATCTTTTTAGCCACCCTTCCGAAATATGGAAGATATCAACAAGCGTCTAGTCATACGCGGAGCTGCTGATGAAAATATTCGAAAATGGTGCGCGAATATTTGTAAGATAAACAAAAATCGTGGAGGACAAGAAGTTTGTATTATTCTTAAATTTAACCTACTACAAATAATACGCACTGGTTTGAGTTTAAACAAACTAAATCATCGGTCTCTTTCGAAAATATCCTTATTAATTTCAAACCTAGTTCTTAAATCATTAAAGCTATATTGGTAATAGATACATATAGTTTATATTAACGATATCGATAGATATTTCGACAAAAATAATTTATTAATATTATGAAAATATCCAGCATGTTTGATATAGTTTATTTTCTCTCATTTTCATAGACCAAGACTGTTGGAGTATTTCAAAAGCCAGAAAATCTTCTATTTCCATCTCCATTACTATCTGTCGGTGTAAATATACCATTGAACCCACCTCTTATAGAGGATCCAACCAAAAAGTGAGTAAAAGTAAAAATAATAATTTCACCAAAAAGATGTAAACAAATAAAAAATAATAAAATATTGGTAGGATATTTCACGTAAAACGGACAGCGAACAAGTATGCTTAATTAAAAAATCAAAAAACCCGACTGCGTAAAATACTCTTATTATAAACTAAAAAGAATAAAACA
This sequence comes from Euphydryas editha, assembly GCA_036937285.1. Classification (NCBI taxonomy): domain Eukaryota; kingdom Metazoa; phylum Arthropoda; class Insecta; order Lepidoptera; family Nymphalidae; genus Euphydryas; species Euphydryas editha. The sequence goes on from JAUPFZ010000008.1 coordinate 6,334,581, forward strand.
ATTTACTACTAGCTTTCATTTGATACCCATATTGCTACAGTGAGAAACAAAAATTCAACCCCCCCCCCCTCATTCCGCCATTTGCGGGCGCCATTTTCAAAATTTATATAGCCTATGTCACTACTACAACTTAGACAATTCCAACGACACCTCATATGTCAAAAACCGTCCAGCCGTTTGGGCTGTAGGGCGTGCCAAAGGAATGGACATACATACATACACTCGAAAAACATAACCCTCCTTCTGTCGGGTAAAAACAGTTGACATCAAAATTTCGTTAAAATCTAGTGTAGTCGTTATTATTGTATTTAGAAAGTCTTTATAAAGTGTTAACTCTGACAGAAAATTTATTTGGTATTACGGCCGAACAACTTATCAAAAATTGCCGTTAAGCTACTAGTCTTGGCATGATGTCTCATGTATATCTCTATCTCTTGCTATGCATTTTGCATTTGGTTAGGTGCTAAAGTTAATAAGAAATATTTCGTCACAGGAAATCAAAACTGGAGCAGCTATCATATCAATTTATGTTGTTTTTACCATATTAATTCAGACAGAAGACAAGACCCTAAAAACAGCAGATATGAAAAAATATTAATTTATGATATATACATATAATACAGCTGTGATAATTACTGATATAGAGCTAAAGTTCTTATTGTTAGACAAAAATTTCAGAATATACGAGAGATGAAAAATAAGCTAAATGTGTGAAGCTAAATGCTAATGCTTGAAGTTATGCTCATATAATTAATTATTATCGAAAAAACTAAATTAACTTTTGCCTTTTTATTATTAAAAATTGTTGATTTCTTTTGAAAATAGTGTTATGACAATCATTGTGATTATTTGAGCGTGACATAGATAATATGTACAAAAATATGTACCGTAAATTTTAGAGAGCAGTCAAATGACCGCTTTTAAGACTTTATTTAAAATTGTTAAATTCTAGGCTTACATCTAGGTTCAGGAAGTATCTGTTAAGATCGAACCTATGAACCCAATCGCCATCTCTCCTAAGAACGTAGCTGACGCGGTCCGGCGGGCATCGAACTGCAAAAGTCCGGGGGACGACGGCTTGCATCACTATTGGCTGAAAGGGTTCTCGGTCTGCCATGCGACCTTGTCTCGACAATTCCACGAGGCGATACAGTGGAGATTGCTTCCTAGCCTTTTTACTGCTGGGATCACTCACCTAGCTCCTAAGTCCACCAACACCGCTGACCCTACTAACTACCGCCCCATAACGTGGGTACGTTCGCGTGCCCTCTTCTAATTGATAATTCATCACTTTTATACGATTTTTTAGTCTATGAATTCCACAGACCACAGCGCATGTGGACACGTGAAACGGAAATGGGACATGCGCAATAGTTTTTTATTTATCAGTTTTTAATTAAAATAATAATTAGTGAATAAATGTAAGAAGATGATTTTGTTTATCTTTTATAAACAATAGCAAACAATTATTTACTAAAGTTTGACAGTTAAATTCAGTTTTTGATTAAAAAAGTATCATTTCCGCGCATGTGGTCTGTGGAATGCATAGATTAAAAAATCCTATAAAAGTGATGAATTATCAATTAGAAGAGGGCCCGCGAACGTACCCCGTGTTTGACTTTTATCTATAAGACACTGACATCCGTTCTGAGCTGTAAGATCTCTCGTCATATTGACGAGTTTAATATCTTGTCTACAGATTAGAACGGATATCGTGGAGGCAGTCGTGGCACAAATGAGCTACTTCTCATTGACACTATTACGGGCCAGCTTATCAAATGAAACCGTCGGAACTTCTCTGCCTGGATTGACTACAAGAAGGTATTCGACTCGATGTCTCATTCATGGCTTCTGAAGGTCCTCGAGCTATACAAGATCGACGGTGCAGTTCGAGACTTCCTCGAGGTATGCATGGAGCAATGGAGTACGATCCTTTGTCTCCAGGGCGAGCAACTGACGGATGCCGATGACAAAGGTTTCACCTCCTATCCTTGGCCTAAGAGGACTGGAGAAGACCTGTTGTACTTAGCACCTCTGACCGAGAGACCGTATGGATAGAAAAGGAGCTATATAGACGGTCTTATAAGACGCTATACGCGCCCCACGTGGATAGTAATGTCTTCATGCAGTGGCTGCGATTCAGGGATCTCTTTGGGGAAACAGAAGGTTTTATCTGTGCGATACAGAATGAGGTGGGTAAGGCGAAAAACTACCGAAAGCATATTCTGAAGGACGGTACTCCCGACTTCTGCCAATCCTGTCACATTCCCGGTGAGACACTCAGACATGTGCTTTCGGGGTGTTCTGAGTATTTGCACAGACATAACCAAGCGGCCAAGAGTCTCCATCAAGAGCTCTTATCTGCGGTCTCCTGGAACAGAAGATGCCATATTATTAGTACACACTTGTGCCAACGAACGCTACGGAGTCCGGCGCTACTGGGAACTGCCTATTGCCATGGTAGGACGATACTGGCGAACAAACCTGATATCCCGGTGATGGTCATCACATGGTCAGAACATGGTCGAGGGTAATTTTAGTAGAAATAACAATCCCGCATGACGAGAAGCTCGTGAAAGCCGAGAAAAAACGTAAATATCTGGATCTCGTGCACGAGATCACATAATTATTCCGTTATATCTGCCGAAAGTTTGATTCCGGTTAACCTTGCTCCTCATCTGAGGCAGCTGGGGATCCGTGGCGGTTCACTCGTAGCCAGTATGCAAAAGGCGGTATTGCTCGACTCGGCTAGGATTTAGTGTGCCGATTTCTCAGCCTACACCCTTAACTCCCGGCCGTTTGATTTCCTTGACGGGGCATAATCCTCGACGTATTTTCTGAATTTACCGATATTATATATATATATATATATATTTGACGACGCATTGGCGCAGAGATTACAGTAACTACACTTGAGCCAAATTCGATGTGAAGTTTTTGTAAACAAACCGAAAGTCACCATGTATAGGGTTGTCACACTTTTATTAATGAAAAATTGTAATTTATCACTGATTTCCTAGTTATACATTAAAAATTTTACTTTAACACTGTTTCCTAGAACTTAACTTAACCGCCAAATACGTAATATGCAAGAAAAATAGTTTCTAACAAAAATTAACAAATTTTTAATTACTAATATACATCTAACAACCCTAAATTTTAGCACTGACAGGAAAATTTCGCAGATAAGCAACATTTGATTTTTTTTGATCAGTCGTTATATTGCTAAAGGTAAATTGTAATAAATTTTTATACACAATTTTAAATATTATAGTTATTATGTTTATTCAACGTAAGTAAAGTAAAATAAATAATAAAAGTGAATGAGTGTCTGAACATAGATTTTTAATTATAATAATACATTTTTAAACAAATGTTGTTTCATTTTGAATGCTATTCAGGGATAGTGTAGCTATTTTCGGCATATACATATATTTTATGAAAATATTTAGATATCATTCAGTGGGAAATTAGTTACACCCATGTTGTAAAGTAAATTTAACCTCTATAACAATTATAGATAATATACAAATATATCCAACTCCCTGACTTATTTATTTCAAGCTTTATGTAGCTTGTTTTAATTAATGTGTATAAATATTAAAAAAATAATTATTATAATTATTTTCCAATAGGTTGTTAACATCTGCCATGGTTGGTTGCTAAGCAACGGTTTGTTGAATTTGGCTTGAGTAAAGGTAATGCGTTAACGCTCGCAAATGCGATCACCGCACATGGCAAATATTTGTATTCGCTATGAGTGCGACTGCAGCGCCAGACAAAATATGAACTACAGGAGGCTGTCATAAAATGTTTTTATTCGCTATGAGTGCGACTGCAGCGCCAGACAAAATATGAACTACAGAAGGCTGTCATAAAATGTTTTTATACGTATGGCAATAGCAAGGAAAATAAAAATAAATAAATATTATAAATAATAGTAAAAAGAAAAAGTTATAAAAAATATGTGAGATTTTTGTAGTGATTGCCGTTTTGTTTTTTAATTAAACGAATCAACAACAAGTAAGTATAATGATAAAAAATAATAAAGAATGCAGTAAACGTTCAGGTTAAGTTATTTGATATTTATATCAAAGTCAAAAAGTGATACTAAGAAAAAATTAAACTGAAGAAAAAATAATTAAATAGTTATATTAATGGAATATATTAATATTTATTTAATTAATGTAATTTTTTTTAGTAACTTTGTTTTTTTTGTTTATTATAAATTAGATTTTTTTCATCACAGAATCATAACAAAATTATTAACTTTTACTAAACTTAAAAATTTTGAAAAAGTTTTCAATTCTATAATACTAAAGTTAGCTGACGTTAATTTTTTTTTTTTGTTTTATTAAATTAGAACTAAAAAAAAATTTTTTTTAGTTTCACTTTGAATTTATCAAGTTTTTTACAAATTAATTTTTTTTTTAATTTTTTCGTAATGATTTTTTCGATAAAAATAATTATTAAAATTTTTGGATGTCGGCTAACTTAATTTTAATTACTTAGTTCAGCCTTTTAACTGCAGCTATCCACTGATTCCGTTGATTTCTTTTCCATTGAGCAGTCGGAAATTTATAAAACTTGCACTCGCTTTTTCTGCTGGTATTCTTACAATTTACAACACAACAACTTTGGTGTCTCATTTTTCTTTAATTTATTTAAATTAAAACAAAATAAATACTCTCACGTGTACTTGCTTACAATTTTAGGAATAATAGCCCCCTGTAGTACCGAAAGTGACCACTGCGAACGCTTCAGTCGATTTAATTTCCCCTACCATGGCTTCACTCACAGCGAATACGTATGGCAATAGCAAGGAAAATAAAAATAAATAAATATTATAAATAATAGTAAAAAGAAAAAGTTATAAAAAATATGTGAGATTTTTGTAGTGATTGCCGTTTTGTTTTTTAATTAAACGAATCAACAACAAGTAAGTATAATGATAAAAAATAATAAAGAATGCAGTAAACATTCAGGTTAAGTTATTTGATATTTATATCAAAGTCAAAAAGTGATACTAAGAAAAAAATTAAACTGAAGAAAAAATAATTAAATAGTTATATCAATGGAATATATTAATATTTATTTAATTAATGTAATTTTTTTTTAGTAACAAAAAAGCCATGGATATTATTATAAAGACCGGATTTCAGTGTGTAAAAAAAAAAATTAAATAAATTTTCTAAAAAATTTTTTTTTTTAATTTCACTTTGAATTTATCAAGTTTTTTACAAATTAATTTTTTTTTTAATTTTTTCGTAATGATTTTTTCGATAAAAATAATTATTAAAAATTTTGGATGTCGGCTAACTTAATTTTCATTTAAATTTTCCGAATTGTTGTTATTGATAAAGTTAAGGTTATGGTAGTACTTACTTCAGCCTTTTAACTGCAGCTATCCACTGATTCCGTTGATTTCTTTTCCATTGAGCAGTCGGAAATTTATAAAACTTGCACTCACTTTTTCTGCTAGTATTCTTACAATTTACAACACAACAACTTTGGTGTCTCATTTTTTTACTCTCTTTAATTTATTTAAATTAAAACAAAATAAATACTCTCACGTGTACTTGCTTACAATTTTAGGAATAATAGCCCCCCGTAGTACCGAAAGTGACCACTGCGAACGCTTCAGTCGATTTAATTTCCCCTACCATGTCTTCACTCACAGCGAATAGGCCATGTGGATGTTTGTCGTGGTCTGAGCACTTATGCTTGTATGTGTGTGTGTGTGTGTTCCGGACTCCAACACAGGATTCCCATCGTACTGGAGACTTTTAGTTTGAGGCGCTTATTTATTTATTTTATATTTATATTTTAAGAAACCTCAGGGCTAAACAATTTTTATATTATTAGTAAAACAATTCATTATTGGGGGAAAATTTTGTATAATGTTTATGCATTGTTATCGTATCGTACCTATTTATATATATCATTTTCTATTACTAATATCGAAAACGTGAGAGTGAGAGTATCGAGGCTTAAAAAAAAAATACCTTTGGGGGAGAGAGGAACAGGGTGTAAAGTTCCTCATCCTCCATTGAAAAGGGAGGATCCTCTAGGCTACTACTCTGACGGTTGTTGTCGGGTTCTTGTATATTATATTGTTCAATAGCCCGGATAACTCTGATAGCGCGATGTAGGATACGTCAGTTTTTAGTTCATATATGGCGAGAAAGATGTCGCTACATACCTCATCGTTTCTTGCGCGTAAGTTAAATAATTAGTTGGTCCCGGTTTGGTGTTATATCAATATGAATATTTTAAATATGTACTTATAACAATTTTGATAAAAATGCGACGTACTGCGATCTTCACAAGCACAGTACAATAACTGAATATACATATATTGTAAATATTTTACCATTTATAATTAAATGAACAGGTATAATATGTAATTTTTATTAATTTGATTTGGCAGGCTTCACTTGAAACTTGAGAGAAAGTCATGTCGAAAGAATGAAAACAAGGTCAAGGTTAAACGAATTGAGGTATAAAGTAAAATCTGGTGTTAGGTTAAGAATGTCATGCTGTCCTATGTCTTTTACTACAGTCATTTCCAGCTCAGCGAAGAAAGCAATCACTCCGTTAACTTTATTACTGTTAGTCTATGAAACAGATATTTTCTTAATTAAAATGTTTGATATTTCTGAATATATGTATTTTATTTTAAACGTCGTGTTAAGCTAGGAAAAGTGAATTATTTATTCATTAAGTAATTTGGTTTGTCGTTTTACGGACTACCTATAATTTTACGTGATAATGTCATAAGAAAACATTGATGAAAAATTGTATACTTTTATGAATTGAATTATTATCACTGAATTATCATTATTTTATATACAAACAAGGAGTTATTGAAAATTTCAATTTTTGTGATAAACTAACATTTATTTGTACTCAAATATTTTTTCTCTTCTACTCGGACGTATCTGCCGATGGAGTGGAAGTGGGATAGATGGGTCTCAAGCCGAACGCTTAAGCCGGTCGTGCCTGTCTATCGCTTACGATATATCGATAGATACACGAAAGCCGTGAATTATGAAATTTATATGACAACATTACATAAATGTCGTTAAAATTCAACAGCGAAGCAATAAACAATAGTTAAAAAATCAACCAAAATCACCATTCTATGCGTACGAAAAGTTATAAACATTTATTACTTTAATGAATATTTTTTTTATTTAATATTTTTTTTTTTGCAAATAACATGAAGAAATAAGTACCCATCATATGAAAGTACACTGTTTTATATCTACAGTAGAGAAGAGACAGGTATTAGCCGCAAAGTCGCTTTGTCTCTTTCTAGAGGATGATCAATTTTGCGCGGGTATTGCTCAGTCCATTCCTCTATGTCCATGGATCCAATATAGATCCAATATACAATAAAATATGTTGCTGTCAAGGAATTTATATCATAACACTCAAAAAACGTTCCTACGGCCGTGATTGCATCTCTTTCTACCATGGATTCAAGGCAACTCTCGTAATAAAGAGACAAAATACCAGTAGTCAACGAAATGCTCGGAATGGTTTTTCACTTTATATGTAATATGCTAATGTCAACCTTATGTCAAACATTCAATGTGTATATTTGAATATACAATTTTACTAAGTGAGCGTTCCAGTTATGATATAAATTCCTTGGAGTGCACGTCAACATTCCAGTTTGTATATAAATTCCTTGGTTGCTGTCAATTAGTCTATGACATTGTCAACTCACAATTGTCAATTTCTTTAGAATTATATTTTTTATCTGTTGAATTGTACGTACGTTTTGCTTATTTGCTATAAGAAAATATTTTTTATTTTTCTCTCGCATAAAAGTAGCAATTAAAAAATACGCTAAAATCGTATTATGATGACATCCGTGCTATAATTGATTTTGAAAAGTGAATAAAATAAACGATAACAATGAGTAAACATATGTATTCCACTGCAAATTTAACCGATAAGGAGCTGAAAGAACAAGGAAACAGATTGTTTAGCTTACGTAGATTTGAAGATGCTATGAACTGCTACACGAAGGCTATAGTAAGTATCAAATGACCTTTGATAAAAATTTATTGTTTTAAAGAAAAAAAAAATTGTCATTACGTTAACATTTGCATTTACAGTAATAATACAGTTTTACAGTACTTATTAAGTACATATAAATCGAATTGCTAATACTTATTTATCATAAATAAGATTATTTCAGTTTGTTATAGTTAAAATTATTTTAAGATAGATTTTTTATTATTATGTTATATTAATGTATTCATTTACCATCTTGTAAATAACCAACTAAGCTATGCTAGTCATCTTTCTTTAATTGTAGATAAAAAATCCATCAGTTTCAACATATTATACAAACAGAGCATTATGTCATTTGAAAATGAAGAGATGGGAGGCCACATGTCAAGACTGTAGGCGTGCTCTCGATATAGACAATAACCAAGTGAAGGGACATTTTTTCCTCGGACAGGCTTTAGTTGAACTGGAATGCTATGATGAAGCTATTAAACACTTACATAGAGGTAATTTACACAACTACCTGTATGTATTTCATATCATTTAACCTTACACACCTATACAATGTCTTTGAATCATTTCCCATTCATCGGGTATTTTCTCTCATAGTTAACTTAACTGTTGTCATTTTGTGTATTAACAAATATATATTGTTGTGTAACATGCTCACTGTTTAGAACCTTATTTAAATTTAAACTCGTCTACCTGATTGAAGTCAAATACTTACTTTTTCTATAACAATATTTAACTCAGAAACAATATGTGCCAGGTATAGAGAAAGTTCTAGATAAGTCATTTCAGAACAATATATTTTTATCAAAAAATATGTTGCAAGTTTATTAAAATCATATAAGAAATTGATTGTTATCAAAATATTTATTTTATGACTAATTAATTTCTGATTCCTAAATAAGGTACAGTTTTATATTGATTACTTAATTACAGCTTATTAGAATTTTTATTATTAATTTTTATTTTCTTACTCATTACTTAACCTGATTGCATTAATAAAAAATATACATTTTGTAGTAGTAGCATAGTACTTAAAATTAACAGTATTAGTGTACATATATACTAATGCTGTTAATTGGGAAAGCAGGTTTTTGCTTCCTAATTTTGGCATTTCCCATACTTTTGGTCCAATTTTGAAATTATTATGTTTAACATAAAATATGTCACAATGCATAAAAATACAGTAAAAATAAATACCGGTTAAACTGTGCAATTTAACATAATATTATATATTTATTAATTATTTATAAATGTATAAATTAACATGTCTGACTGACCGACTGGTTCAGTATTGGGCGTTATATTTGGGTAATACGGTTCTTTTACAATATATACACGAAATCAAGAAGGTGTTTAAAAATTCTACCTACCTCATCTCTAATATTGTAAAAGAGTAATTGAATGATTTACGAAATACTAGCGGCTCGCCCTGGCTTTGCATGGGTAATATATCATGTTCTCAGCGACGAACGCGGCGTGCGTGTGGTCGCATCTAGCAAATCCATCATCAGTGTGAGATCCATGCTTGATTTTTTTTGCGTGCGTTAGTTTTTGTTTTGCGATAACGCCTAAGATATTTATTATACATCTAAACCTTCCTCGTGGATCACTCTGTCTATTGGTGAAAATATGTTTAGCAGCTTTTAACTTTATCACGAACAGGACAGAGAGACGCGGCGTAGGACTTTGTTTTATAATATAAAAAATGTAGAAGTCTTTTCATTTTTAAGTTGGAAGTATGGAATACTGAAATAAGTAATAATCTAGTCGAGTCTTTTTGCCAAACTCAGGAGAGTTAGGATGTGAATTTAGGGATGAGATGCTTGGAATACAAACTAAGTACGCATATTTCGACGACGAGTTGGTGCAGTGGCCTTAGCAAATGGCTAATGCACTAGCAGTCGCGGGTTCTATCCCCGCACATGACAAGTGTTTGTAAAAGCCATAAAGATATTTGTCATGCTCTGGGCGTTTGTGATTGTATTGTGCTTATTTCCGGAGCCCCGACACAGAACGTACATCCGTTACAGGGTCCGTTGTGTGTGAAGCGTTTATATGTTTTTATTTTTCCAGAACTATTAAAGTTTATATTTCGGTTTTTGTTTTTTTGTGTTTTTGAAAAATCCATTCATGTGATAGATTTGTCATTTTTGAAGGTTGCCAGGCAACTTACATTTTCTTAATATAAAAAAATAAATTTATTATAACTTAAGATTTTGATTAAAATACAATCAGTGAGTGTTTCAAGGTATTTTACTTGGTTAAATAGAAAAGGAGTATTTTTTAGGTTACTTCAAATGGTATACATATAAACTATTTCTATTCGAGCAAAGGCTATCTAGTCTAACTCAATTACTAATTGCAAAATCTCGAAAATAACACAACCAATAGATATCTTTTGTTTCACCCTTATACTATGGCGTAGGAAAAAAGATCAAGTACGGAAAACTCATAGGAACAGTCGAAGATTGAATGTCGAGGTATGAAATTCACCAAGGCATCGAGTTATATATAAACTCTTTGGTATTAATTTCAGCTAATGATCTAGCTCGTGAACAAAAGCTAAACTTCGGAGATGATATCGCGGCGCAGATCCGTGTCGCCAGGAAGAAAAGATGGAACGTCCAAGAGGAGAAAAGGATATCTCAAGAAATTGAATTACAGACTTATTTAAATAGGTAATATATTAAAATTATGATACTTACTAGATACTAGCTGATAACGGTAACTTTACCCGCATGGAAATTCTGTTTTTGTCTGGTACATTAATTCCTTTTTTTTTTAAATAAAAAATTGTCATTAGAGAGCATCCATAAATTACATGAGGTGTTTTTTGGTCGAGCGAAATCTCACACAATCTCACGTGAAGAGGGGGGGGGGGGGTTTGTGGTCTCGGTTAATTTACATTATAAATACGCATTTTCAAAAATATCACGTGAGATTACAGTAGGGAGGAGGAGGTCGACCAAAATCTCACGAAATTTTACCAAGGGGGAGGGGAGGTAAAAAAAATCGCCGAAATTGTCTCACGTAATTAATGGACGCCTCCTTACTTGGTAACATCAGCTGTCTGCCAGTCAACATCCGGTCCAACTGTTTCACAGATTGGTCAGAATAGGCAATATTCAGAATAACTGATAAATATTGAAGAAAATAGTTTAATAGTGGTTTACTTATATACCGCACTTATACATTGTGAGCACAAACATTTCTTTGGTTTTAAATAAAAATAAAAAATAAAAACTGTCAATACAAACATACTTTATTAAATATGAAAATTATTAATTACTTAGCTATCTCGCGACTTTTTTCGTGATCGCTATTACCAGACATAAATAAGCCATACGGTTAAATATTTTTGTACATTCTGGGTGTCAAGTTACTTTGGCCTTATATTGAGAGATTTTGTTTTTTGTAATATCTGAATTAAATGACAATTAAATTTAGATACCTTTAAATTTTTACAGAACAATCTTTAAAATATCTCCTTTCTAAAATCAATTAATAAAATAGAATTATGCATTAATAAATTATAATTAAGTACACATTTTGATTTTCATCATCTCTCCCAAATCATACTGAATTTCAAGATTAAAAAAATCCAGTGCTAGCTATATGAATTCAAATTGTGCCAAGTCTGATTTAAATTCACTCAAAATACAGTCATAACGACATACAAAAAAAAGTAAATGCCGACTTGACTTTATAATCTTTTAGAAAGTACCCTAAAAAAAAAAGTTTAAAATGTCTTCAATATGAATTCAAATCGTGACAAGTCTCATTTAAATCCAATCAGTAGTTACAGTATGCGCGGCTAAGATACTGTCATAAAGACACACAAAAAAAGTAAATGCTGACTTGGCTTTATAATCCTTTATAGAGTACCCTCAAAAAAAAAAAAAAAAAAAGTTTAAAATGTCTTCAATATGAATTCAAATCGTGACAAGTCTCATTTAAATCCAATCAGTAGTTACAGTATGCGCGGCTAAGATACTGTCATAAAGACACACAAAAAAAAGTAAATGCTGACTTGGCTTTATAATCCTTTATAGAGTACCCTCAAAAAAAAAAAAAGTTTAAAATGTCTTCAATATGAATTCAAATCGTGACAAGTCTCATTTAAATCCAATCAGTAGTTACAGTATGCGCGGCTAAGATACTGTCATAAAGACACACAAAAAAAAGTAAATGCTGACTTGGCTTTATAATCCTTTATAGAGTACCCTCAAAAAAAAAAAAAAAAAAGTTTAAAATGTCTTCAATATGAATTCAAATCGTGACAAGTCTCATTTAAATCCAATCAGTAGTTACAGTATGCGCGGCTAAGATACTGTCATAAAGACACACAAAAAAAAGTAAATGCTGACTTGGCTTTATAATCCTTTATAGAGTACCCTCAAAAAAAAAAAAGTTTAAAATGTCTTCAATATGAATTCAAATCGTGACAAGTCTCATTTAAATCCAATCAGTAGTTACAGTATGCGCGGCTAAGATACTGTCATAAAGACACACAAAAAAAAGTAAATGCTGACTTGGCTTTATAATCTTTTATAGAGTACCCTCAAAAAAAAAAAAAAGTTTAAAATGTCTTCAATATGAATTCAAATCGTGACAAGTCTCATTTAAATCCAATCAGCAGTTACAGCATGCGCGGCTAAGATACAGTCATAAAGACAGACAAAAATAAAAAAATAAAGTAAATGCAGTTTTGGCTTTACAATCTTTAACAGAATACCCACACAAAAAAAATGTCTTCATTGTACAGAATTGGACCTGTTTAACCTATTATAAGTAGGTATAGATTACAGAATATATTCCGGCTTCTTCATCAGAATTCGGTACATCCTAGAATTAACAAGACTAGTTAAAATCTATCTTGCGGAATTTTGATGATAAATCTTTGTAAGTAAAATTTTTTGAGATTTATACTACACTATCGTTCTGGACTTTTAGCTGCTATGGTATATGTGTTGTAATGTGCTGTATGGTAGGACAGTGCCTAGGATTTGTTAAAAAGCTGTTGGACCAGTATCCTTGTCGTATATACGATATGGACACAAAATATTCTTGATGTGTGAATATAATTAAGAATTGGACATGTCACAGTTTTATTATTGATTAATAATCAAGCAAATGGCAATCAAAAAATGTAAAATATTTTACATTAATATCTAAAATCTAAAATACAATGTTCTTAACATGTTTGAGTGTCACTTTTTAATTTATATGATTTTATAAATCTAATTATAAAATACTCGTTTTGATTGTAATCGATGAAAATGTGTAAATAAATAAGTTTTCAATTACGCCGTTCCGGTCATCAGCTCCTCAATGGTTTTAAGTGTTGTAGTTTATTGAGCGTAATAGTTAATGCCTTTACATTCGATTTGGAATTTGTTCATCTGAACAATTAGTTATAAGCGTAAAAAAATTAATTATTAAATAACATGATTAAAGTATTATTCTACCATACTTACTATTTAACAACACAATTGATACAAAGGATTTTTAAAAACCTTTCTTTAATAAATAAATAAATAAATATGTTTAATATACACACACGGTCATCTATTCCTAGGGTAGGCATCTTAATGCCTGTGTTTTAAGTAACAACCAACTTATATACACATATGTATATTATATTTTTAAAAAAATAGAAATACATATAAATAATACTTATATAAATAAATATATATTACCGGAGCAGAAAGCAGGGTCACTGCCAACTGCGCAAACGGGTCAGTCAATACTAATAATCACTAAATAATCACTTTTGATTATTGAGGAATTCTGTCTAATATATCTGTGTTCGTTATCAGATCTTCGCCATATTTCTTAAGGACCACCTAGCTATCTACTTGTATAAAGTTTTGAGTGAAAAAAATATATAAAAAAATTACACGAATTAGCCCAGAAATCTAGAAGAAATTGCAATATACGTGTTATGTTTGTGGAGTTTCATCATCATTACCTCTTTTGATAGTTATAGACCTGCGGCGTAAAGCAAACAAAAAAATAAAAAAATAATAAAATCGTTTTACAAAATCGCTCCATAATTGATAAAGATATCGGCAAATGCAATAACTATAAGTTTCCTAAAGGATTTAAAACTATTTCCACTAATAGCATACTATTTATTATTTATCAAATAAATGTTTTTATTTAATATTGTGTGCGTGTGTATACTTTTTTTTTCACACCGGTCCAAATAAGTTTGAACTAGTCCAGATATAAATATCTACATACAAAATTTCACATTGCAAAATGAGTCAGTAGTTACACAATGAAAGACTGATAGTCTTTCATTGTGTAACTACTGACTCTGACATACTATTGATCCACCTATTCTTACAAATTTTCACGTTAGTTAAGTTTATACAATTATTTATTGTGTGTATATTGATTGCAGGCTAATAAATGAAGATATGCAGCGACGAATAGAATCAATAAAGTTAGAGAATATAAACGAAGAGGAAACCAATAGCAAAATCGCTAAGGTTGAAGAGGAGTGTGTGAGTATAATACTTATGTCTAAATGTAACTGTAGTTGTAAGGGGTCATCTGATAATTACGTGCGACAATTTTACCGATTTTCTACCCTTGGTGAGATTTCGCGAGATTTTGATCGAACCCCTCCTCCCTCCCGTAATCTCACGTGAGATCTTAAAATGCGTATTTTTAATGTAAATGAGTTAATCTGTGCTCGATTACATTAAATTTATAAAAATTACGTGATATTTTCCGAGTAAACGTGAAATTGAGTGATACTTCGCTCGACACCCTCGCCCCCTAAAAGCTTTACGTAATTAACGGATGCCCCCTAAGACGTTGCCGTAGGTGATGCGACGCTACGCGATTCAATGCGAAGCAATGCGAATCGACGCGAATTAAAGCGAATAATAATATCCGTCAACGGCTATGTGGATTAACGCGATATCTTTGATCTATTAAGATATGTTATTTTGGTATTAAAACGAGTAAGAAATTGTAACCTTAAACGTCCGATAGCTGGACGTAAGTTTTCTCCTATAATTAAGGAGTTGGAATTTATTAACTGAGAACTTATTATCATGTTCAGATGTATTTTAATAAAAGTTGTGAGTATTGCAAACGTGTCAGAGTATTCGATCATTAACATAATAATAATACGTGGTTTTGATAGTTATAGTAATATTTAGTAGATTAAGACCCAGTTTCACCACTTGCTATTAAGTTTAAGTTGCTAATTGCTGTCATTATATCTATCTACTCTTTATTTATATTATATATCGAGTTGGTTGAGTACCAAAAGTTGTAATTGCTGACTGAAATGAAAGACTTACAGGCTTATTATTATAATATTGTTTTCTTCTGCTGTTTGAGGCGTTAAGTGGAAGAGTTGCCCTATCTATTGAATTGTTTATAAGAAGTTTGATTTTCCATTTCAGTAGGCGTTGTTTTTAATTTTAACCGACAATTTATTTTGTTCCATAATATATGACAAATTATAAAACAAATAATTGGCTATTCTCTTACAAAAAAAAAAAAAACTTAATTATTTTTTATTGGCGAATGAAGACGTTATCTATACTTATAGCTCACTGACTTTTGATTCTTATTGTCTAAAAATAAACACCATGAGATGATATTTGAACCGATAACCGCTTAGCAGTATTTGTAAAAAAAGACAATCATCATGTGGGTCATCTAGTTACAGTAGGTATAGACATAGGTATTTATTTATTTTGAATAGAAAAAGTAAACCTTAATTCTTTTTTTACAGAATAACTATGGCAGTGAGCTCAATAACCTATTTTCAAAAATGGACGAACGAAGGAGGGTGAGTCTCTATTCGTAATTTTATTTCTATTAAAAAAAAAAAAAAAAACGATAACTTAATTTTTATTTAATCTTGCGAATTACTATGTTAACTGAGCAAGATTTTGAAATAACTTGTGTTAATTTTCCGTAATTAAGTTTTATTAAATGTTTTAGTAACATTGGCTAAAGATTTCTTTTTTACATTTTTATAGTGTTAGATTACCATATAGTAATAATATTAAAAGATTATTAAACTCGTATTAATATTTATGTATCTCTCATTTGAATAAAATTTTATATATTAATTAATTTACTGGTTTATCAAAACATAATTGAAAAAAGGACGTTCACAATTTATTCACTCATTAATGCTAACATGTAATCAAAAACATCGGGTTTTAATTTACACCCTTGCCGTCGACAATGTTCTGAATAATATGATACAATTATCGGTATTTATAAAGTTAAAATAAAAAATATAATTAGTAATTTTTTTTAAAATAAATATACAGACAAATAGTAACAAATATACAATAATGTATGAAAATATTAATAATAAATAAATAAATAAATAAATAAATATTAACCAACAATCACACCACGTTAACCTAGCCCCGTGCTAAGTTCGTAAGAGCTTGTGTTACAGGTACTAGGAACGGAAATAAATTTAAGATATAAATACATATATACACATCCATGACCCGGTGCAGACATCTATATTCGTCATATAGATTATCTGCACCTGGCGGGATTCGAACCCGCGACCGCTGCGTAAAGTGTCCAGTTGCCTGACCACTCGACCAGCCGGCCGTCAATTATTATCTTAGTGTATAATATGCAAATAGTATAAATGCAAAATTTGGATGGAGGAATGTTTGAAATTCAATTACGGTAGAACGGCTAAACGGCTCTGTATAGAATTGGGCACAGAGATATGTAGGTTACAATCTGGAATAACATTCAATTATTATCTCAGAAAATTTATGGTTCAAGTGGGATAGAACTCCACTCGGACGAATTCTTAGAAAATAGCTTGTAAATAATAATTAATTAATTATCACTACAATTATATGTAAAATATACTTTGTAAAGAAATTACGAGTTTGGTACGCTTAAATGCGAGCTCATTGACGTAATGTATTATGAAATGAATGAAGTATTTCAGTACTGTTGCATGGTATCTAATAGGATAATTTTAGCCCACGCGTTCACACCCCCGGCGTTAAACGGATTATAACTTGAATGAAGTTGTAGAAACACATTCATAAATCTTTGTCGATAATATACAGGTTATATTATATGGTCAGGAAACCATATATTTCAAATGTATACGAATTTCATGTCTACAATTTATATAATTGAACGTTAGAATCGAACCGTAATCGTCCGAAATGTAGTATAAAATCGTTACTAATTAATTTTATATTGAACGTTGACGTAATTAGTTAAAAATGTATATCAGTCAGCTGTTACCTAAAACAAAAAAAGTTGCCTATCTTAGGAACAGAAGACCGTGTGTGTATGACGTATGTTAAACATATTATAAAAAAATAGTAAAAATGCGATGCTTATTCTCTGTAGTGAGAGAGAATTTTCAATCATTTATTATGTATTAGGTCCTGCCCGCGGCTTCGCCCGCGTGGATGTCAGTTATCACGACCAAAAAAAAAGTATCCTATGTTACTTCTAATACCTCTAAGAATATGTGTACAGAATTGAAATGATGATCGTTTAAGTAGTTTTTGCGTGGAAGCGTACAAACATACTTTCGCATTTCACATTTATTATATTAGGGATGTGCTGCTAAGACGCGACTACGTTCCCGGTTGTCATTTCTTAGATTGATTAGATTTTATCTATATATTAATACGTGAAGCAAAAACTTTTTACCCTTTTTTACGAAAATTACGCGGATGGAGAAGTATGAAATTGGGCACAGTTAAAGTTTATATGGAGAAGAAGTGCAGAAGGCTAATACTTTATAATCATTAAAAAAAATCACTACAAACACTACGCCACACACATTTATGTACAATGACATATACACAAATTTTGTTTATTGTCAAAGTCTGTTGTCAACACGGTTTTAAATACAGGTCTTGCAACGAATTTTTTATCGAAATTTACTATCACAGGTGAGGTCTAATGACTGCTGCATATGCTCACTATGTTATGCGTAATCATATTTTCATGATGTTGACAATGCTGTCAATTATAGATTAGGTCGAATTTCGACCACTGGCCGATCACTAGTTTATTTTATTATCTCAATCATTGTCTTTAAATTAATAATAACCATAAAAATAAGTAACCATTATTGTTAAATAAAATAAAATTTAAAGAGTATATATAAGTAAGAACATATATATATATAGCTTAAATGTACAGGCATATATAGAAGTACCTGGATGACCGAGCTTTGCTCGGTTAAATGATATTTAGATACATTATATACTGATGAAACATAAATAATATTTTCGATCTTACCGACATAATTGTAAAATAATAGGAAGTGGTTCTTTACATAAAAATAAAAAGAGCTTTAAACAATAGTATTTCTCACAAAAGAAGAAACTTGAAAAAAAATTGGTTTGTAGACACCTGGATTCGATCCCGGGTTTTCTGATTTCGAATCCGCCCGATTCCCATCCGAGCTATTATAAGATTATCAATGACAGCGAAATTTACCTTCGTATTCTAATGATATTTTTTAATTGCGTAAAAAAAGGGATAAAACGACATTTTCTAAAAATAAATCCTAGGTAGATAGATTTATCGCCCCCGAAATTCAGATTATATATATATATATATATATACATACAAGAATTGCTCGTTTAAAGATATAAGATAGAGAATTCATGTTGGATATATATCCGTCAATAGCAACTTGACTTATCTTCATTACTCTGTCACGCAAAAGCTACTCAACCTATAGCGACGGAACTTGATATGTAAGTTGCTTAAGATACAGAATACCACCTAGGCGATATGTGGCTGCATAGATTTTATCCCAAAATTCCCATGGGATCAGAAATTATATGGGTACAAATGCAATTCAAGCGTTAAATTGAATTAGCTTGTAAACGTTCCACTACTACGCAAAGGCCTTTTTTCCATATTGGGAAAGGGTTCGAGCTTATTCCACCACGCTGTTACTCTGCACTTTGACGGATAATTTCCATACCATGAGTAACGATCAATATCAAGTGTCGGAACCGTCGGCTTTAAGTTCTCTTCGGGTTAAGCCGTCGATACCCATAAAAACCCAACAAATTATAAAGAAATATTTTTACAAATACAAATATCTGCCCTAAGCGGAAGTCGAATTCGTGACCGCCGTGGTTAAGGTATCAAGCCACTGGGGCTGAAACCGCGGGACACAGTTATATTTCTTGACGCTGTCGAGAAATTATTCTTTATACAAGAATTTTCTATTTATTTACTAAACAGGATTTGAATTGTGATACTATTTACGGTACCATAATCAGAACTTACAAGACAACTGTACTAAGAACAAGGAACAAGAAATACAGTATACAAGCCTTTAAGCCTATTACGTTGCTTGTTGCACGCTAAAGTGTTGCATTTAGTATTTATATAATCGTATTCTAGACTCTCATTATTAATAAGTAGTCGATTATCATTTAATTTGGCATTAAAGATAATGACGAAGTAACATAAACTACTTTACAATTTTTGTATGATGATTTTATTTTTTATAAACTAACCCCGCAACTGCATTCACGATTACACATATTGAATTTCATTTTTTCCTCCAAGGGAACTTCACCGATTTTTGAGATAAAAATTATCTAGTATCTTAACTCGTAATATGATCTTAAATCACGTCAAATTTTATTACAATTCGTTCGCAAGTTGCGGCATAGTGCATGGCCAATTTACAGACAGACAAAAACGAAAAAAGATAGTCCTTGCTTTGGCGACTATTTAATGCCACCCAATAAAAACAAAAATATTATTGCGATCGACTTGTTATCAAAAAACATAATACGTAATTGTGCATTTATTTTTCTTAATACCGCCCATAATAGCATAATTTCTGTTTGTTTTTTTATTCTTTTGTTACCTTCAATATGCATCACTTGTTATTATTGTTATTAATGTATGTATTTACTATATAGTTCCTTATAACCGTACCGTGCTTCAAAAGTATGTACTTATCTAGTATTAAGAGTAAATTGTATTTTTTAAAATAAGTGAATTGTATTCTTATTAATAAACAAACGCCTTAAACCAGAAACCAGAAAAAAAACAGTCTTTGCTTTGGCGACTATTTAATGCCACCCAATAAAAAGAAAAAAGAAAATAAGTAAAATAAATTTTTTGGAAGTCTATGATTTTTTCAGTTTTAGTTTCCATAAAAATTTTCCTAGAGAGTGTGATTGCTGAAATTTGAGCAGTTTTTTTTTGTTATTCGTTAAAGTTTAACTCACACTTAACCGCCAAATAAAATACAAACAAGCCTCCAGACCACGTTAAACTGTATGACCTCTACAAATATTCGTCATTTAGTTGGTCCGGTAGTGCAATGGCCAATTGCTAACCATTTGAAGATTCAATCCAATATATATATATTTACTTTGTTTATGATTACGTTGTTTTTATTTGTAGAAACGCGACGTACCAGATTATTTATGCGGGAAAATCAGTTTTGAAATCCTCAACGAGCCGGTGATAACTCCAAGCGGCATCACGTATGAAAAAAAGGATATCGAAGAACATCTAGAGGTATTTATTATTTTTTATTATTACTGTATAATCATCATATCAGCCATTGGATGTCCAATGCTGAACGTGGGCCTATCGCATCGACCTTCAAAGTTAGCGGTTCAAAGAAGTCTCCTTCTAACAGCTTCCTCGACGGCGACTTTCCTCAAGTCGTCTGTCCATCTCGTAGACGGTTGTCCAACGCTGCGCTTGCCGGTATGTGGTCTCCACCCGAGAACCTTTCTGCTCCATCGGCCATCAGTTCTACGAGCTATGTGCCCTGTCC
Source organism: Euphydryas editha (assembly GCA_036937285.1). Classification (NCBI taxonomy): domain Eukaryota; kingdom Metazoa; phylum Arthropoda; class Insecta; order Lepidoptera; family Nymphalidae; genus Euphydryas; species Euphydryas editha. The sequence goes on from JAUPFZ010000008.1 coordinate 6,355,432, forward strand.
AGTGCCACTTAAACTTGCAAATCAGCTGGACTATGTCGGCAACCTTCGTTCGTCTGCAGATCTCATCATTTCTGATTCGATCTCGCAGAGAAATACCAAGCATACCAAGGAACCCTTCGTCTGCTGCTCCTCGTATTTGTTCGGTATTTAGCAGCCTGATTACAAGGAAAAGCTGCTCGAATTTTATAAAGTAACGCAGTAAAATTTTCACCGTTTTGATAGTAAATTTTCAAATTACTATCAAAATTGTTCAAGAGTGTAGCGTCCAATGGTTAAAATTTCCCAACTTTTTACTAAATAAATGTCAAAGGGTGTCAGCTCAATTCTTTACATTTCATCATCATTGACAGCCAATTTACTTCCTAACCTCAAATTTGCCCAGCCCATATAAATGCGAAAGTAGGTTTGTTTGTTACCCGCTCAACTGCACGTGTCAACGACTAGTTGACAAGAGTTTACAAACTAACCGCAATAACCGCAAGCGCCCGTGTCAAGTAATGGTCGCCATGGCTATATTGCCCATGTCAACTGCTTTTCGACACGGGCATTAGTATACGAAGTGCACCTGTCAACTACAGGTTGACTTACGTATATTACATTATTACCGGCGGAAAATTACGTAACAAAATGTAAGAGGCCTTGGGCAGTTTTGTGCAGTTGTTTGTTTGTTTGTTTTTTTTTGAGGTGGATCTGTGCGCGTGCATGGTGCAAGAGTCCGGATGAGGCAGTGGTCGGACGAGCCGAGTGGTGCATCTACTGAGATGGAATATCCATCCGGACGTTGAGTCAGCAGAAGGTCCAGTATAGAGCTCGTATGGTCCTCAATATCTGGATATATATATCAGATTGGGATGGATTGCGAGAATACTATGCATCGTACCCGTGGAGGCAGCTTTGCTTCACATCAGAAGATCCCGACACCTGCGCAGCTGCTGTCTCTGAGACGATACTGGCGGGTATGGAATATTTCATTCCGAACTCGCTAGTTGCTGCCGGGACAAGGAAACGACCGTGGTTTAATCGGCCTTGTAAGGAAGCGAAACGCATTAAGCAAGCCACGTTCAGGGCTTGGACCACGGCTCGGAGTAACAGCGATCCAAACGTATCTGACGTGAAACGCAAGCTAAATGCTGTCTCAAGGTCCTGTAAAAGAGCAATTGCCAGAGCTAAATTCGAGTTCATCGGGAGAATTGGCGAAAGGCTTGCCAACTACCCTTCCGGGAGTCGAGCCTTCTGGTCGCTCGCCAAAGCTGCCGAGGGAAACTTTTGTCTGTCGTCCTTACCACCATTGCAAAATGCCGACGGCAACCTGGCCCATAGCGCCAAGGAGAAAGCCGATCTTCTAGGTACACTCTTTGCCTCAAACTCGACTTTGAATGTCGATGAGAGCGCCGTACCGCCGACCATCCCGCGGTGTGGATACTCCATGCCGGAAATAAACTTTTCACAAAGAGATGTCCGGCGGGAGCTGCTTACTCTCGATGTTCATAAGTCGAGTGGGCCCGACGGCATTCCAGCGATGGTGCTGAAACAGTGTGCTCCAGAGTTGTGCCCTGTATTAACGCGACTTTTCGCACTTTCCTACCACACTAGGCAAGTACCGTCTTCATGGAAGACCGCGCATGTGCACCCGGTACCCAAAAAGGGCGATAGATCAGATCCATCGAATTACAGGCCTATCGCTATTACCTCCCTTCTCTCCAAGGTTATGGAGCGTGTTATTAACACCAAGCTCCTCAGGTACCTAGAGGAACACGATTTGATCAGCGACCGGCAATACGGCTTTCGCCATGGTCGCTCGACTGGTGACCTTCTAGTGTATCTGACACACCGATGGGCTTCAGCCATCGAGAGTCAAGGTGAGGCATTAGCAGTTAGCCTAGATATGGCGAAGGCGTTCGATCGGGTCTGGCACCGGGGTCTTCTCTCGAAGTTGCCATCGTACGGACTACCCGAGGGTTTGTGCAAATGGGTTGCCAGTTTTTTCTCTGGTCGATGCATACGAGCCGTTGTAGATGGCTGATGCTCCGCAAAACTAGACTTAAACGCTGGCGTCCCGCAAGGTTCTGTGCTGTCTCCAACGCTGTTTCTCCTGCATATCAATGACTTACTGTCTATTGATGGCATTCATTGCTATGCGGACGATAGCACTGGAGACGCATTCTACACAGGCCGTGCAAACATCCCTCGTTCCGCTGTGGTAGAAAGTCGCGAACAACTTGTGTCTCAAATCGAGAGTAGTCTTTCCAAAGTCTCCGATTGGGGTCGAGACAATTTAGTCCAATTCAACCCCTCCAAGACACAAGTTTGTGCGTTCACCGCTAAGAAAACCCCATTCACTGTGGCCCCTCAATTCCAGGACACAACCCTTACCATCTCTAACAGTATTGGTATCCTTGGTGTCGACATATCCAGCGACGTCCAGTTCCGATGTCACCTGGAGGACAAGGTCAAGATGGCATCTAAAAAACTCGGTGTGCTTAACAGAGCGAAGCGGTACTTCACGCCGGGGCAAAGACTGCTTCTGTATAAATCGCAAGTCCGCCCCCATATGGAGTACTGCTCTCATCTCTGGGCGGGAGCACCGGCATACCAGCTTGGCCCTCTTGACTCGGTTCAAAGGAGAGCTGTGAGAATTGTCGATGATCCAATACTGACGAGCGATATCGAGCCCTTAAGTCTTAGAAGAGATGTTGCATCCCTATGCGTGCTCTATCGTTTGTATAATGGGTTGTGTTCCGAAGAATTGTTCGAAATGGTGCCAACGGCCACTTTTTATCATCGCACCGCTCGCCATCGACAGGGAATTCATGCTCACACATTGCAGCCCAAATGATCCCGTACAGTTCGGTATCAGAGGAATTTCCTCCCACGGACCATTCGGCTGTGGAATGAACTCCCTGCCGAGGTTTTCCCACAGGACTACAGTATGGGGTCCTTCAAGAGGGGAGTAAATAGGTTTTTAAAGGGTCGGCAACGCGCATGTGATGCCCCTGGTGTTGCAGGCTTCCATAGGCTACGGTAACCGCTTACCATCAGGCGGGCCGTATGCTTGATTGCCACCGTCGTGGTATAAAAAAAAAAAAAAAAAGTTGGTAAACTAAAAGGTCATTGCCCGGACATTCAAGCGGTTACGCTTTCACGCGAAAACTACTCAACCGATCATCATGAAAATTTGTTCACATATTCTTGGAGGCATTTGAACTAACATAGGTTAAAAAAATAGTTTTAACGAAAGATAAAAAAAAAGTTGTCAAAAAATCTCAAAATGTAGCTACTTCAACGCCATCTAGTAATTGATTAATTCTAGGGTAAAAGCTAGTAAAATTATAATTTTGCAGAGAGTTGGACATTTCGATCCAGTAACACGCGTGAAGCTAACAGCAGATCAGCTCATACCAAACTTCACTATGAAAGAGGTGGTCGATGCTTTCCTGCAGGAGAACGAGTGGGCCCTAGATTATTAGACGTTTTAATAAATATCGATAAAGTTAACGTTAATTGTGGCATTACGTTACTAGTGTACAGATAAAACTTACGCTTGTTTTTTTTGTGGTATAAATACAAATATTAAATTTATTTTGTTATATGTATAAAATAGCAACTTTTTCGTGAAACATACAAATTTATAATTATCAATGAAACAATTTTTTTTTTACTGAAAAGGGCGATAACAGCTTTTGGATTAACTTATTTTTAAACAATATTAGATGCGTATAATTCATATAATTTCTTATTTCATAAAGAAAAAGGGGATGTAAATAACTTGTATCTAATGACATTAAAACAAAATATTTTTTTCAAACGTAACATACGTCATAATTTCTATTTTCAAGAGGTCAATTTCAAAAGGACCGTATTATTTTAGTATCGCTGATTTTATCGGTAACTGGATGTAACTACATCGGCTTCTCATAACGAATTCTATTTATCTATTATAAAATAATAAACGTTGTAAAAATATAATATTAGAAAAAATGTAGTCATGTTATTTCGTTATGATTATACTTATTTATGTGTTTTTAGTTACGTGTTTTAGTTATATTAGTTCCTTATAACTGACATGTATATATTTACTCATCCCCCAATGAACGTTACATAAAATATCCTTTATAGACACTACAAGTGTTGCCATAGAATAAAATTTTCTATTGTGTGTACCATTTCTGTGATAAAATATAGTTTGATTGATTTCTAACATATTAAAAATATATTTAATCTTATACCTAGACACAACTCATTTTTATTGTTAATTCATTCATTTTCACCGTGTAACATAGTAAGTACAATTTCATTTGCCCTTTATTATCGTCATTAATATTATTTTAGGTGTATGTATTATTGATGTAATAAAATATTGTTGTTTTCTTAGATTTAATCATTGGATCATACACATTCATCTTAAAAATATATGAATATTAAACGTGTAAATAATATTTAAAAAAATGTTTCAAGATTATTTACGTAAGTTTTAGCATTTTTAATTAAGAACTACAAATTTTTTCCTTTATATTTATATCTATGTCTATCTCTGTGGTAATAATATAATTTGTAAAAGAAAAATATCTTTTCAACTAGAAATGCCGATTTCCTAAATGTAGAAGCCATAATCATATGTTATCTTTGAAAATTCCTTCACTCATTTTTTTAAGAAAATATTACGTGTTTCATTTTCTTCTAGAAAAATATGTTTGTTTCCTATGAACTTTTTATTTGTAAAAAAACTTACATTAATGTCATTTATAGTTTATTTGTGGTAAGTTATAAATCGCTCATGTAGTTAGAAATTCAAAGTTTGTAAATAGTAATAAGAAAAACAATGTGCTAAGAGCTATCAACGTGAAAAGTACGCCATTTTAGAAAGATTTACTGTTCTCGGTTTTAACCATCATAATAAAATTGTCTTTTAAAATAACACATGTAAATGTTGCCAGCTCTTTGAATAATTTTCATCCTATGTAATGACTCCCTAAATTTCCATTTAGGTTTTTGTAAAACAAAAAAATAATAAAAAATAAACAATTATTAAATAAGTTTAATTTTTGTTACACTTTCTTAAAATTCAAGATTAATTCCTGTAAGTGTTTAATTTCCCATTTTCTTTATGATTTTTTGTCTAAACCCAGAAATGTGTTAAATAAATATTTTTTTGATATATATTATAAATATATCACACTAAACGTGTTTTATGTTCCCTTCACTATATCTACCATGATTAATGATTATAAATAGTTGGAAAAACAAAATCAGTATGATGCCATCATTAAAAAATATTTCCCGTTTTTTTTTTCTTTTTTTTATCACCTTAGTTATTTCGAGAGTATTATTAATTAGTTATAATATGGATGTTGTTTAATTTTTTAGAGAATCTAAAAATATGATTTTATTTCGTTCAATATCATTTATTTTTGGAAATATTATTAATAGCATGTATTTCAATACAACATACGTCTCCATGATCCAATTGCTATAACCTCGACTAGATTAAAAGTTATTATTATTCTATATTTTAAAGTATTTCTATAACACGATAAATTATTATTAAATATCAAAATATATATTTAGTTATGTAGGTATATGTAAAACAACGTGCATTATTTATAATACTATCTGTGAATTTTGTTGTTAATATTTTATCTGTTGCTCTAAGTTGGAAATAAAATAGAATTTTTCTTTTATCAAATTAATTAGTGAATAAAGTTTTTAAATGTTTAATGTTTAGACATAATTCAAATAATTATTGATTGAATGTATGTAATAGATCAAAACTGAGATAACTCTTAGGTTAGCAGTTTGAACATTTTGATATATTACCATGAAAAATTCATTTAGCAATTTTGTTCATATTGTATCGACGTTTTAATATAATTAACCAAGAATTCAAGAATTTTCTGCGTATAGGTTTCGTATATATATATATATATATATATATATATATATATATATATATATATATACTTGAATTTACATTGTTTTTCAATCATCATTCATGATTGAGCCATAAAGTTATTTATTTAAAATATGATAGGAATTTTCCAATAATAAGGTTAACTAAAATTTATCTATGTACTATGCTTTATGTATTATATAAAACTATACAAAATTATACTTACGTATAGTATGTAGAATTTCTAAACATTTATATCTATGTGTCTATATATCGTTCTCCATCAGTTTAACTAGTTTTGTCGGTGAGTAAGGCCCGGACTCCACCAGAGCGGAGATGTGCGGAGATGTGTTTAAACAACCAATAGAATTACGTTATTCACACACCTCGTCTCCCCCCCGCTTCAATGGATACCACAGAACGAAATTCTATTGGTTGTTTAAAACACATCTGAGTCACACCCTAAGAGTCTACATAGAAAATACGCCCTTTCATTTCATTCAGAAGAATTACATTCAAGCAGTTGAACACTAAGTATTTAATACAATTAATATCAAATTCTACGACATTGCTCTAGATGCTGTTCTTATTTCAGAAGTTTTAAAGGCTATTTAAAAATAAATTAGTTTTTAAAATCTGACCGTTAGTAATCAAGTCTTCATGTCTGCTACCTATTGAAATTGTTATTTGCGTCGAAATAATACATAGTAGACTAACAATAAGACGAGTGGTCGGACTAGTTGCTCTATACTGTTCTCTTATATTTACGCGAATATTACTCATTTAATTAAAAGTCTAAATCGGATTTTATCGCGTTTATTTGTTTTAAAACTTTACAGTTTAACGATTTTTAATTAAATTAAATTATTTCCTGACGTTTCGGACCCTTTACAGCGTCAAATAAACGCGATAAAATCCGATTTAGACTTTTAATTAAATAGTTGCTCTATATTGGTGGGTTTTGACAGTTGTGGCACTCTCTTGTCAATGTCATATTGCTGTAGTTATGTATAGTGCCAAAATCAACGATTAAAACATTATTGGTAGACTAAAGATCTGCCACTGTGACAATTACAATAGCAGACTTGAGGCCTTGATCGTCTATGTACCATATTTCCTTCTTGTACCATATTTGCTATAGTCCCATGCCCTTAAAAAATCAATGTTTGCAATGAGTAATGCTTGTTTTTATTTCTTACAATAGAAAAAAAGTATCTTTGGATAATGTGGTTGTTGAATGGAACTATTTGTTTTATTTGATTAGTTGAAAAATAATGTGAAAATGTGGTCGTGATTATCATAAAATACTGTAATTTTAAGTAAATGTTATTTTATAAAAACGAGTTTTATTTTTTTTAAATTATATTTGTAGTTGTTTCCAAACTGATTCCTTCATGGGAAAACTTTTCCAGTCGTAGAATATTAACATGCTGCTACACTGTACATAGAAGTTATTGGTCAAAGTCAGTGCATAAAATGAATTACATTCAGATTGTACGATTTACTGAGCTTAGCTACGTTTGAGCTACTACCCTGAAGATAAAATTATTTTGTCAATCCTGACGTGACTGACTGTAGTGTGCGATATGCTAAAATAAATGACAATGTGTTAATTAAGAACATGAATAAAACTGTTATGAATGTCGTACCAAGACTACATGATATAGTTTCACCACTCAAAAATAATATTTGAAAAAAAAAATCGAAGTTATTGCTTTACTTTTTGAGTAGTTTTTCTGTTTTCCTTTAATGTGTATGACATTACATTTAATGTTTTCTCTGGAGTCTGTCTCAAAAAATTTGTTACTTACGTTTTTGACAAACTCATGCAAGATTGCACGTCGGTTGCACTGAATTAAATCCGATTTAAAAAAAAAGGACGAGTTGAGGCGGCTTAATAAAATTATTACCTAAAACATGCATTAAGAATATATATTTAGTTACCTGCCTTGGGAACAGAAGTTCGTGTGTGTATGTTGAAGACATAAAAAAATAAAAATAATAAGTCGTCGATTGTAGAATAATAGACAAAACTTTACGTGCTTACTTTACCTTACTTCCTCGAAAGTTCTGTCCTACTTAATACGGACAATAAAAACACTGCTTGTTTAAGTGTCAGCTTAATTCAGCGTATCAAAAAAAATGTACGTACTATATTCTGTTATTTCAAAAATATTTATAGAGAGACTCTATATGCTGTTACTGTAGTCGTGCGCCGGAACCAGAGAAGGCGCTTTTCGTCTCTGCCACAGACACGAAAGACGCAAAGAAGTTTGAGCTCAGATAATAAGCTTAAGCGACTCTATATGTATCTACATCTAAATGGAGACAATAATAAAATATATACCTAGGTATAGAGCAGCCGCCGTTAATAAGCTCAACATTTAAATAAGATTTTTTTTAATGTTTCGTAATTAAAGGATTAACAAAATAAATTTTAAAGATTATTTAAACATAGAAATCTTAAAAAAGCATAAATACTTGTTTAAATTTTAATGCACACTTTGAGTCTTTTGGGTCAGCTTGTGAAAATAAATGGAATACCTAGATGTTTAATTACGACGATAATAGTTGACGGTTACTGCTGGAAAGCCAGTAGCTATTTTACATAAGCCTTTGAATATTATACGCTTGTAATAAAGTTTTAGTAGTCATGGATATGATAATAATCGGAAATGTCGTGCAACGCGCTGATTGGTAAATGCATAATGTACATCGATTATGGCCTATCTAATGCTAAGTATACGGATTCTGGCTATTAACGAATTAATGAATATTCATTAATAAAAGCAATATCGTGTACATGAGAAAAGTTCTAGTACTACTGCTAAGTTGGTACTTAACAGTGTCAAGCAGATAGTAGGTAGTTTTCCGTCGATAAAGAAAAAGAGTACAGAGACTTATTTACTACGCTGGTCCAATGTGGATTGACGTTTTCTTACTTATTTTTACGAATTTAATATATTTTATTTAGATACAAGCTCTCCCCGCAGTTTTATCTTACCTACTAGGTACAATTCGTATACGCAATTGGACCGAAATGAGCATTAATGTTATGATAAAGTTAGCAGTTCGGCCGTCATTGTCATTTAAATAAACGTAGTTCACGTAAAAAGTTTTGTTTCTTAATTAAACTGCTCACTGTGTCGTGGCTTATAAGAAATTACACAACGTTAAAACCCAGACATTGACAAACATCTGTATGGCTTAGGTATACCAGTGGTCGACAAGTTTGTTATCCAAAAGAGCCAAATATAAACAATACACAATTAAAATTTTATTGAATGAGCAATTTTTTTATCCTAAGCTTTGCTTTAGTAGAAGGCATTATTACGGAAATAATTATTTTTAAAAGTAGTTACCTACACTCTCGAGCTTGCCTTTGTCAAATAAAATAATAAATTAAATTTGGTATCATACTTTCAAAAACATGATATTTATTTAAACATATAACTAGTTAAATGATATAAAAGGTATTCTTAAAAATAACTGCAAATACACCACTAATGTGAACATTGACCTTGCATTTCCTTGGAAAGTACAGGTAAGTCAGGTTTGTATGATGTAGTTTTATTTTGTGGTACAATTTTTTTTCTTAGTAGCCCTGATGTGGATTTAAAAAAAGTTAAATTTTGAGTAAAAATAAAGCATTAAACACAATAATAAAACAAAGGTAAGAAAGTACATTTAATACCTGTGGAAGTTGTAGATTAAATAGATGACTATCACATGTACAATAATATATATAGGTAATTTTATGATTCTAATAATTTAGATAAAGCTTTAGATACAGTTTTACGTCACTAAAAAGATTTACGAATTCTAATTAAACTACAGGTGAACTGTGAGACTGTTGGCGGAATAATGGTAATCTGACCGACCGAATAATGGTATAAATTGTTAAAAAAAATTGTGCCTATATTAGTTTATTTAGTTATTTATTATTGCCCACCGAAAAGGTATGTTTTTAGTGACAAATATAAAAAAAAAAAAATTTCGGCACGAGCAATTATGCGGAGATACTAAATAAATAATAAGCATGTTTGCCAGTGCCTATGCATGCTATTTTTGCTTTCTAAAAATGTGCCCCTTTTTATAAGGCTTGCGTTTTAAAAAAAAATTACATATCTCTTACAAAGTAAGATAAGTAATATTCCGTGGTTGCAATAAACAATTTTATGGAAGAATCGCAGCCGAGAAGTTAAAGAGTCGCAGTTTGCCGACTACTGGCCTGTATCTTGCCATGTGCGGGGATTGAACTCAAGACTGCTGGCGTAACAGGCAGTTGCAATGAGCAATGCGTCAACCTTTCCTAATTTTTTTTTCAATTTGTCGTTATTTTTTTGGCATATCACGGTATCAACTTAGATAAATCGTTTTAACAATTTTGCTGTTTTAAGATTTATAATTAATTTTGATGATATAAATCGTAACATACCTACGGATGTAAATCGAACCACAAAAATCAGGATATGGTGGCTGATACCTACGAGTATGTCCTCGAATCCTGAGTTTATGCAGTGTTAGTTTATTTATCTTACTTTAGTTGTTGATTTGTGTTTGAAATAATTTTAATCTATACTAATAGGTACTATAAGTCAAGGAATTTGTTTGTTTAAGTATACTAAAGGTAAAATTAAAAATGTATAGAATATCTATAAAAGCTCTATAAGCTCTATAAGCTCTAAAGCTCTATAAATCTATAAAAGATCACGTTACGATATGTAGAAGCAGAGTAGTAATAAAAACACGGATGAATTCCGATGGTTTGTCTAGTTAGCATTACAAAAATAAAGTAACTATCCATTTCGTGTAATATCTATACTAATATATTATCTATACAAATAATAAATCTGTTAAAACCTCCTTTTTTTTTTTTTTTCGGATGGACTTATGCTGTTGGCCTTACTGGCCTTTACAGCGACACCGGGCAGGGGGGCGGACACTTTAAGGTCCAGCCTGGAAAGTAGAGCCTCCTTATGGGCGGCTCTGAAGTACTATACGCGTCGGTTGGCCGTCATGGCGGCGCTATGCGGAGCGCTCAGGTGAACGGACTACTGCTCTACGTGCCTAGGCGCGTACGAGCCGTTGAACCCTATTACGTCGTCTCCGTCGGCGGAGACGGTGTAGGTGAGTAGTGTGGTGTGTGGTGCGGTTGTGTACTGTACCTATCGGGGGGGGGTTGGCTAGCGTGATCGGGTCGTCTGGGTCGGTGAGAACGTGAAGGGGGCGTCTACAGCGGTTTTTGAAATTACCGCGTAGTGTATTGTAGACGCATGACTGGGCTATAAGGGGGTTCGGATGGTTGCGCGCTTTCTCGAAATAGTTAGCGGCGATCGATTTAATATGTTTGGCGATCGAATCGATTTCAAAATCCCTGTGGAGATCTATATTACGAATGTACCACGGGGAAGCCGTGGCCTTCCGTAAGAATCTATTTTGAATGACCTGGAGCTTCTGAAGGAGCCCGGGCTCGCACCGGGCGAAAACTGGGCAACCGTATGTTAGTACAGGCCTAACACAGGTTTTGTATAGTGTCGTCTTATTTCTAAGAGACATTTTGCTTTTGCCGTTGATCATGTAATGGAGTCGGCTCAGCACGAAGGCGGCCTTATTGCGAACACGTATGATGTGTTTTCTAAACGTGAGTCGTCTATCGAGAGTGACCCCTAGATAGGTAACTTGATCGGACCATTTGATAGGAGTACCGTAGAGAGTAATCTCGTCCGGTCGGCCTCGGTAGTTCAATACCTTAGTGAAAAACACGGCGGTGCTCTTATCCGGGTTTATTTCGATTCGCCACGTCCGAAACCAGTCGCCTAGTGCGTCTGTAACGGATTGTAGTCGACTCGAGATTAAATCCGGACGGTCGGAGGATGTGAATAGTGCAGTGTCATCTGCGTAAAGGGCCATTTTGACTGATTTTCGCTCGGCGAATTTAATCGGAATGTCGTTAGTGTACAGTGAGTACAATAACGGAGAGAGGCATGAGCCTTGAGGGACCCCGGCGCGGAGGGTGCGGGGGGAGGATAGAGTACCTTCGACTCTGTACCTGAAGGTGCGGTTTGACAGATAGTCTCGAATGAGGAGTACTAGTCTGTCTGGCAGTCCGAGTTTGTGTAGTTTATAAATGAGGCCGTTATGCCAGACCTTATCGAAGGCCTTAGCGACATCGAAAAACAGGGCTCCTGTGACGCGGGCCTTTGAAAGTGAAAAACCTGCCAGTATGTGCTCCGTTATGCGGTGCACTTGATGAACACAAGAGTGTCCGGCTCGAAAGCCGAACTGCTCGTTAATGAGAATAGAGTTGGCCTCTACGATAGCTCTGAGGCGGGCGAGTATGATTCTCTCGTAAATTTTACCGAGAGCGTTGAGAAGGCTGATCGGTCTATAACTAGTAGGGAGGTTGCCGGGTTTACCGACCTTTCGAATGCCTATGACTGTTGCCTCTTTCCACTGATCGGGGAAGGAGCAGCCGGCGAGTAGGGCGTTGAATATCATCACTAGTAGTAATACTAGTTGATGGGGGAGGCGTTTTATAGCCTTATTTGAAATGAGGTCGGGGCCGGGGGCCTTTTTAGCGTGTAGGGACTTTATAATCGATTCGACCTCCTCGACCGTGGTCGGTGAGAGGGGGTCGCCGGTCGGCGGAGAGGCCGCCAGCCGGTCGACTTCCGAGTCGACCTTGAGGAGGTGCTCGGGGTCCACGGGCTGTGAGCTAGGGGAGCATTGACTCTCTAAGCTGTCGGCGAGGCACTCGGCCTTATCGAGATCGTCTAGCGCGGGTGGTAAGTTCGGTCTCACTAGCGGAGGTATCGGGTCTGTAGCGCCTCTCCGGAGGGCCCTCGCCAGCGCCCAGTACGCGACGTGCGATGGCGCGAGCTCTCCGAAGCGTTTGCTGTCTCTGTCCTCCCTGAGTTCGGCAAAGCGAGCTTTAACCTCTCTCAGTAGAGCCCAGCGCAGCCTGCGGTTAGCGTCAGTCGGATATCTGTCATGGGCTCTAATCGCGGCGTTTTTACGTCTGATGAGTGCTTTGAGGTCGTCCGGTAGGTCCATTCGCTCGTAAGGGCGGATTGGAACCTCTCGGGAGCACTCGTTTATAAGTGACTTAATGTGACTAGTGAGACCGTTCGCGGCCGTCTCGGCGGCCTCGACGGTGTCGATTCTGTCAGGTATATCGCTCAGCGTGGGAGCGTCGACCGACTGTAGAAGCTCGTCGAGTCTCCTCCAGTCGGTGACGACTTTAGTAGGGAGGGCAAGCTGGGGGTCCGGTCCTAACTGAATTAAAACTGGCCTATGGTCGGAGTCTAGCTCTGGTAGCGTTTCGATAGAACGTAACACGAGTGTTACGCCTTTCAAAATCGCTATGTCGAGCACGTCAGATAAGTCATTTGTCATCCTAACTTCAAACCGAGTAGGGGTCGCGGGAGCAATGACGTCAAAACCTAGAGAGGGAAGTGAGGTCATCAGATCTAATTGAATACCATGCCTATTGGAGACCCGAGAGTTCCAATGGGGGTGTTTAGCGTTAAGGTCACCGGCGAGGATGACCGAGTTGCTCATAGCGAGCAGTGACCTCACGTCGCTCTCTACTAACGGTTTGTCAGGGGAGAGATAGACTGAGGCGATCGTGATTGGCTGATGGCCCGTTTTATATCATCAAGAATAAATTTCAATAGCGCGTTTTTTTTTGTATCAGCGCCATCTCTTATCGTTTTTGGTCGTGCACGTATCACGTAAAAAGTACAAAACCAATGTAAATAACTTTAATACATAAAATTTAAACATAACTCACAGTATAATTTAGTTTTTGTTTCATTGTAATTAAATTTAAAAATAAATATTTAAGAAAATAGAAATAGGTACCTACGCCGCCAACGCCATCTGGTCTAAGGAATCTTAAAAACTCACAAAACTTACTTTTGAGTTATTATTTTGTTAAACTTAAAAGTTTACTAAATATGTCGGATAGGAATAGAAATCGTTTTAATATTTTAGATAAACATCATTTTCAATTAATATAAGTACTATTATGTTAAATGTCACTAAAAATAAAAACGATATGCTTCCATTATACGATAGATGGCGCATGTAGGTGATAAAAAATATAAATTTATAATTTTTAAAATTTTAGTTAAATACCCGTGCGAAGCCGGGGCGGGCCGCTAGTCTTTACTAATATTATAAAGCTTCTATACTTAATATTATAAAGCTGAAGCGTTTGTTTGTTTGTTTGAACGTGCTAATCTCAGGAATTACTGGTTCGAATTGAAAAATTCTTTTTGTGTTGGATAGCCCATTCACCGAGGAAGGCTATAGGCTATATAACATCACGCTATGACCAATAGTGGCTGAGCAATAATAAGAAATGTTACAAAAACGGGAAAAATTATTTTATTTGAGGGCTTCCGTTGCGTCCTTTATTATTTCACTTCTCGAGACATTTTTTAACTATACTTTCACTTTTAAAGTAAATATAACATCACTCTTTTACTGAGAATTTTCGAAAAATAAAAAAAACTCAATAATACATTGAACGACCCAGGAATCAAACCTGAGACCTCTTGCTCGGCAGTAACGCTTGCGACCACTCGACCAACGAGACGGGTACCTACTGTTAGAATAATTGTTTAAAAATATTTAAGTACATTTTTCCTTGAAATTAATGCAGGCAAAACCGCGGGGCACAGCTAGTTAGGAATGTAGAATTAATAATTACATTTCAGCCGCAGCGGGCATTGCCTATATTATGCTCGTTGGAAAATTCACATTATGTGAAACAAGCCATTGAATATCATATTTAAATGGATTATATATAAATATAAGTCTCCAAATCTTAGAAAAAAACTATACATATATTTTTTTTATACTTAAAATAATTTTACATTGCACATAAGCATATTTGCTTTGTCGAAGCTGGGTCGCGTCGTTAGTCTTAGGTTTAAAAAGTAGATCCCATGACATGTATCGAAAAATTGAATAAAGAAATAAAATTTTAAATATGTATTGTATATCGGGTAGCTCGCGTAACGGGGTGGGTAATTAAGCAGGTACTTCTCAAATCTCAAGTGAGAATTTATTGATATAAGTTATAGGAGTTAGTAATCCGCCTTAAATTTTACAATTAGATACTATTATTTAATCTTAGTATGCTGCCTAAATATTGCAATACAACAATTGGATGTATCCAATGGTGTACCATTAATCTAAATATTAGAGTGATTTGATAATAGTAGAGCACATCTATAATAGTTTTGCTGTACAAAAGTTAATCTTTACAATATAAAATATTATTAAGCCTAAATAAAGGCATAAAACAATTAGAATAATACTAACCATTGCAGGCCGTATAATGTATACTCCTCATTATTATTTTATAAAAGCTTACACATTTATAAGACATTTAATAAATAAGGCTAAATATAAATTAAAAAAAAAATGTAATTAATAACAAAATTCTTACGTATAATAATTTTTGAAAATTGTGGTAGATACTTAATACGTGACAATTTTAAGATCCAATGTTTCATGAGGAGAGTGCGAAGCCTTACTAATAAAATAAAATAAGTACACTATAATTATTATAATGTCTTAAGTGTCGTAAGTACTTATACAGTTTAGTAGATAATACAGTATGATTTACCAATTAAGAGGGCGATAAAAAAAAACAAAAATTATTAAGAGTAAATTGACTAATAGATTAACAGTAACAATAAAACACAAAAGTGAAATAAATAATCTGTTAGATAAAGGAAAATATTATAAATTTGAAGTGTTAAATACTTTTTACTCTTGAAAGGTGAAACTCCAAAGTGAAATGGTATTTTACACCGTTTTAATATGTTTGAGGAATATTAAAAAAGATATAAATAAAAAATATGTTTAAAAAAAGAGTATATAAAATGCTGTAATAATATTGGGAAATTACATTATATTAAGCGTAAAATATATAGAATGTGTCCTGATATCTCAAAGGCGCCGAATAGTCTCTATATGCAAGAAAACAATGAAGCTCGTAAGTAGGGGTTTGTAGAATAATTATTTTCTACACATATTATAATAAAACTGTACCCGGCCGATGCCTGTGATATTTAGAAATAACGAATTGTTAAGGTAAAAGCTCCCATAACGGAGGCATTTCGCAACATTTGAAAGTAAGAAAGAAAAATAAGCATTTGTAAGTATCTTATCAAGTGTAAAAAAATATTTTCGGCAAGAATAGAGATTAAATTTCATATTGCTTCTGACATTTTATTTCTTTGTAAAGGATTTATTATATAAAACAAATGTTTAAATAATCAAGTCAATTTTCCCTAATACGGAGGTAAGAGAGCCAATTACGGTCATAGTCGGCTCCTAATACGGTGGGTAAGAAGTTTGTTTACGAAAACAGTTTGTTGGTTCCGTACAGTAAATTTTATCCTTCCTAACATATCTTATAAATGCGAAAGTGACTATGTTTATTTGTTTGTTTAGCTTACAGGCTTTTAATGATTGGCCGATTTTTGTGAGATTCGCTATAGAAACAGTTTATGACCCGTGTGTGAACATAGGCTAAAACTCACACGGGATGGGGAAATACGCGAGTGGAACGGCGGGGTTCCAATTTTAAAGTATAAAAACACATTTATAGGTAACTTTAGTAACTATTAATTAATTATTTTTATTAACTAATTATTAAAAAACAATTTCATGTAACAATTGCTTCAAATCTGAACTTTTCAAAAATCAACAGTTCGTAGAAAATAATTATCAAAAACTTAGAAAGTACAGTACAGTGTTTATTACAGTTTTCAACCAATTTAGCGACAGTCTGTAGCAACTGTTTTTTAGTCACTGGAAATCCACATTTACCAAGGTAATGGATCCAATCAATGACTTGTTGCTCTTCGTTTAGGTTAAGTACTGTCTGTTTACCACACTTTTCATTGTCATAAAGCTTATCATGTTTGCTCCGTAAAGTAGTCTCGGGCACATTATATTGTTTTGACGCTTTGTAAATTTTCATGCCTTGTCGAATTGGGAAAGTACTTGTGCCACTTGATCATTAGTATAACACTTTCGTTTCTTTCTGTCCATATTATCTGCAAAAACAGAAATAAAATCTATATTCATTTAAAATCAAAAATGTACCTACAATCTGTATATTCTATGAAGTTCCTTTTACAGAGATATGTCCACCGTATTAGGAGGTCATAGAGCCTTTCACGGTGGTACTTGAAAATTCCTACCTCAGTAATAAGAGAACTTCTCGTATTTTTATAATCCTAATTCTGACCCATCAAAATTTAGATACATAAAAAATGTAAGTAACTTAGTCGAAATACAATAAATTTTTAGTGACGATACCTAAGACTCAAGTTAATAGCTATACAAAATTACTAATTTTTGATAAATTAAAATACATCTTCTTTTTTTAACCTTTCTATGAAAACGACATTTTGCATTCAATAGTTTTCATATTTAAATAGGATTTCTAGCAGATAAAACATAACGCAGTTTTTAGTTTCTGAAATTAAAAATTATTTAAACTAAACTTGGAAATCATTAAATAAGTTATTATATTGAAAGTTATAAGCAAATAAATATAAAGCTGTAATGCCCCTAATACGGATGATACCACCGTATAAGGATTAACCTACGAAGTTCCTGTCCTATTACCGTGCTATTTTGTTTTTTGTTTTTTAGGTATATAATCAGTTAGAAATAGTAAAAGACCTGAATGAATAGTAAGTATAATAGTAGAAGAAAGTTATAAATGCCATATTCACCAACTTGAACTGTATGTTCGTATAAGAAACTTAGTTAAAAATATGAGTACACTTACCCAAATCGTTCCGCGTTTATATGGGAAATCCTGCTGCATCGCCGCCGTGGCACAAACTGATTGATTTTCATAAGTTGCCTTTGTGTTACAGTTTCAAACGTCAGATATATAATGAAGTAAAAGATTATGAATGAATAAATTCCATTTTAGTGATTTTAAATATACTCAAACAAGAATAAAACACGAAAATAAAAATACCGCCGTAATTAGAGTCGATTTTAACTACCGCCGTAATAGGAGCTTCTACCTTATATCGTTAATTGTAGTGGCCTTTATGAGAGTAGAACCAAAAATATTTTTAAACTTTGATCTGGCTTTCTACTAATGTTTGTTCCGGTGTTGTGATCCTGGAGGTCAAATTTAAAAGCCGGTGTTGTTTCCTCTTGATACACTGTCTAGACTCTAGAAGTTATAATTTTATAAACAATTATAGTAAAGTCGTAATAGATCGTTTTTTACACACATATTATAAGTAATACATCAAAGTATATTAAATAAATAAAGTCACACTGAATATTAGAGAGAAATAGAGTTACCTAAGCCCTTATACAGAACTCAAACACATAAAAATACATATTGTATATTGCTGTCACGCGTCGATGTACTAAATTCTCTCGTTCACGCAGCGTTTAACGCTCGTTAACAAAACTGTAATTTTTTAATTTATTTTTAAATTATCGAAAAAGAAGAAGGTGTGCCTCTCATTCAGTCATTAGCGTCAGCAACAAATTTATTTCCACTTCTTAGTTTAAAGAAAGTGTAGGTTAGTAGTACAGATTCTAGGGCAAAGGAAATGAAAAAAACTCTTGTTTTAACAGTCGTTCTTCAAGGTATCTAATTGTGTACAAAAAATAATGTGCAATTGGGCTCATTATATCTATTACATACACATCATACAATATGAATGTGGAACGAAACTGAGAGTGTGAGCTCTGAGGAGCTTGCAGCAGGAGCATTTGACTTAGACGTTATGTAGAACATTGGTATAACATCTCTTTACAAAAATATACAAAAAGAAATTACATTTTTGTTTTACAACAATTTAATAAATTAACGTTTCTATCAATTGAAATGATACTTGCTGATTCCTAAAATATCATACAATTTTAAATTTTCACTGAAAGGTAAATAAAAGGACACTTATTTTTTGACCTATTAAAATATTAAAAAATTATATCAAATTCAACTAAGCAAAATTTGTAAAGTATAAAATGTTCAAAACCTTACGAAAAACTAACAAAACCTCATTCTGTATGAAGTCCTGGCTCTTATTAAGCTATAAAATGTCGAGCTAACAATAAAGCGGTTTTAAAGCTAGGCTCTTGCCAAAGAATGTTAACACATGGAGTATTGTGCTCTCAGTGCAGTGATATCAGTAACAACTGTTGCGTTTGGCTTGAATCCAGCCAAAGAAGTATCTTTATTCAATTACATATGTAATAAAAATGAAATTGTTGTTGTCCATTCGCTGAATGAGTTGGCTGGTCCCCAGTGGTCACAGGAAATATCGAATAAGCCAAAAACATTACGTGAAGTGATATAAAATATGCTTCTCAATTTATTTTGTTATAAAAACTCGCATTTTTAAACATTATATAAGTAATGAATGTGATCTAGTCTTTGATAGATATTTTATGTGACAAGTATGCTTAATTAAAAAAATCAAAAAACCCGACTGCGTAAAATACTTTTATTATAAACTAAAAAGAATATAACAATTTACTAACTTTCATTTGATACCCATATTGCTACAGTAAGAAAAAAAATTCAACTCCCTCCTTCATTCCGCCATTTTTTTCCGCCAAAATTTATATAGCCTATGTCACTACTACAATTTAGACAAATCCAACGACACCTTATATGTTAAAAACCGTCCAGCCGTTTGGGCTGCAGGGCGTGCCAAAGAAATGGACATACATACATACATACATATGTATGTATTTCGAGTGTATGTATGTATGTACATACATACACTCGAAAAACATAACCCCCCTTCTGTCGCAGTTGGATCAATAGGAGTTCAGGTTGCAGCTAAATCAAAACGTGTACTTCAAATGACATAATTGACATAAATGAGTCAATTATTAACGAGATCTTTGCTCTATAGAGAAATCTACCCCACACCTTCATGAATATATATAAATATATATATATATATATATATAATGAAAATTCATTATAGAAGAATTAATTTTTTTGTGTATATAGATGCCCAGTACGGGTTGTTAAAGTTGAATATTCTTTTTACAATCTTTTGAAATTACTTCATTTAAAAACTCACCTAAGAATTATAATAAAAAATGAAGACCTAAATCTGTTTTTATTTAGTTTAACATCAATTCAATATTAGGGTTTGTAAAAAACAAAGAATATTACTTGTAAATATAGAGCATCTTTACCGCATGATTGCGATTAAAATGACCTTATATGTTTCCCAATAAGATTATTTATGTACACTACTACAGTACACTACAAGTACACTTCTACATATTTTCAATTTAAGCTATATTTTTCATATAAACAGGAATGTGACGATAAAAATGGATAGTAATAATTTTTCAGAATTGTCCAAAGTAATTATGAATATAATTCTTTATTATGACTGCACATACGAAGTGAAAGTTTGCCAAAATATTAATATTATTATATTAAAGTCATTTTCCAGTTGATTGGTAAAATTAAATAATTTAAGTAATACAACACATATTATAATTATAATGGTCGTTTTTTTTTTCACGGAAATAAGTAGATAATGAGCAGGAGGAGTCACTAATACGCTGATGTCTAAAGGAAAGAATAAGAGTAGGAGAAAGTTAATGGTAAGAAAGAGTGAGGGAAATATTAACTCCCAATTATCTCATACGCTTTACGAAATGTAGCTACAGTAGCTACTACACCTTTATTTTCTATAGGAGAGTAGTAATTCTGGCTGTGCCAGACATATAGGAACTCGATTAGACTGTAAAGGTCCAATTACTGGGCAAAGACTTCTTCTCCATATTGCAGAAGGGTTGGAGGTTAATCGAACACGCTGCTCCACTCCGGGTTGGTGGGTTTTTTCCCTACCATTGATAACGGTCGCTATTATCTGATAGATCTAACCAACCAGACCGGTTTGACGTGTTCTCTGAGCATGGTGGGAAGACCCACAAGAAACCAGAACAGAAACAAATATTTATACAGATACAAATATCTGCCCCGAGTGGGAATGGCAACCGTCAGCATTGAGATGACTACTCTGAGACCACTACACCAGGACGGTTGACGACTATGCGTTGCAGTCAATTATTATTATCTACCACAATTAGCTACACACAACATTCAATTTCGAGTACCAGAGATATATTTAAAAAATATATTTCTGGTACTCGAAATGACTACATTTATATGAAATGACTACATTTCTATATACTAATTTAATATAAATAAAGTAATATTTCTATAGATGGCTTAAATATAGAACATTGAAAATAACAATAAATCCGTTGGGGCCTTAGTATTGTCCAAATTCATATACACTCATTGTATCTTAATCTATACCAAATAATTAATTTCCTATTTTTTCTTTCTTAATTAATCATAAATGATATATTATACGAAGAAATCTAAGCTTTAAAAGGTAAGGTAATTTGGGTCACATGCAACTATCGACCTAAGGAGGGAATGCAGATGCTTGGAAATGGGTCAAGGCAAGGCGACAAATTGTAGCGGGAAAAACAATCCTTGATCGCATTTCTAGGATATAGGATGGTATCAAAGTTATCAACTTATGTATAGTATGATTCATTCTTGTAAATAACTTATACAATATTACATATTTAGTTAAAATAATTTTTTACCAATCATTGTCAAATTTTGAAATGATTGGTCGTTTTAATAATAATTATTGAAATAATTTTAAGAGATAGGTACTTAAATCCGGCATATTGTTGCATAGCCTGCCTGGACATAAAAAATAAGCACTAATGACGGCAAGTTAAGGACGGAAACTTAAGTTTTTTTTTTTTTAAATATAAGTACTAACTTAAGTAAGTACTAACTGGGTGAAACTTTGGGCAAATATAAATATTGCAAAGGATAACTTGAAAATGACAATTTTAGTTAATACTTACTGAGAACGACAATTTTAATAATTCTTAAGCAAACATTTTATTTTTATTTTT
Organism: Euphydryas editha; assembly: GCA_036937285.1. NCBI lineage: Eukaryota > Metazoa > Arthropoda > Insecta > Lepidoptera > Nymphalidae > Euphydryas > Euphydryas editha. The sequence continues at coordinate 6,377,309 of JAUPFZ010000008.1, forward strand.
GTTACAATTTTGATTCAAAAATTTTTAAGGAAGAAAATTCATTTGTTATATGCCTCGTAGATATAAATGAAATGTAGGCGTATAGAACTCTCATGTAGGACTCTACGTCTGTCTGGTAAGCTATAATATTCACTAAATCACATCTATATCTAGCTAGTGTATATGTATATAAATATTCGCCATAAGGGGACGTCGTATGATCGCTTACGCGTACTATCACGACGTCGTGGCGTAAGGCTTTGCGGCCCCCTAACCAGAGCCGCTCGACCAGTTCCCTAAGTAAGGTAAGGCAGATCAGTATCAGGAGCGACCCATTCCCTCAAGATCAGGTCTCTCGCTAGTTTACTTCCATAAAACAGAAGAATACCAGTACAAAGCGATCCGTACCTCTTCCATCGGATCGCACACCGGCAACCCCATAAACACTACAGAGTTGTTTAGTAGTGTTTGGTTCGACTCAGATGGCCTACGTTTTTTAACCCCCGTCAAGGAATGGGCCAATAAAATCAACCCTACAATGGAGGAAGAGAGCAAGCTCGATCTCCCTCACAACTTTTACCAAGTTGCTGCCGATAACTTAAGCTATCGCAGGCCGTGCCCAGGTAGCCATGGCCAAAAACAAATGTTTGCTTAACCTCTGGTATCTGCGTAACGACCCAATATACTCTCGCGCCCCTCGGTCAGTCGTTGGCTGTAGCCAGAAATAACTGGGTCAAGTATTGCTGACTATGTTGTTCAGTGTGGTACACAAGGAGGTCACCGACATAGCACCCCAAATTTTAGGTTAATTACCTATTCTAACAATATTGTTACTAACAATATTGTTGTGGTAACACAAAACACCTTAGAAGTATATTTTTTAAGCACTGAAAAAAACGGGCACTTAAGCGAAGAACTATTTTATAGTTACTATTAGTTTGTTTGACAATTTTAGGTATTGTTATCCTCAGAATTTTATAAATTAATTAGGAAGGAATAGTTTTCATCAGTTTTATCATAACATTTTAATTAAATTATTAAGAAATAATGTTTAAGCTCAAAACACTATGATTGTACCTGCTCGCTAAATAAAAATGAAACGCGTTAATTTCTTTGTTTTTCTTGAATACATTAAAAGCAGATAAAAGTTTAGTATTGAGTGTGACCCCCTCTTGCTGAAATCACAGCTTGCATTCGTCTGGGCATGCTAGTGAGTATATCTTTTATGGTTTCTTGGGGAATACGTTCCCACTCCGCGGTAATCACATTCTTTAGCTCTCTGATGGTCTGCGGAGCCGGCTGCACTGATCTCACTCGTCGCTTCAGAACGTCCCAGACATGCTCTATGGGATTGAGGTCCGGACTTCTAGCTGGCCAGTCTTCTTCTTCTTCTTTTATAATTGGACTCCCATAGGAATTGCCAAAGTCAGAGTGATTTCGCTTAATGACTTCTGAAGACTCTGCTCATAAGATTAGCTTTATGATATTAAAAGGTTATGTACGGTTTGTTTCGCACCATTTATTTGTCAAAAAAAAAAAAACATAACAAATGTTAGTATGTTAGAAAAAAACTTCACAATTTAATATTGTTAGTTAAAATAAATGTACTTAAAATATCTACTAAAGGGGTATTTACATGTGATAAAATAGATTTAAAATCGATAGGTCGAGGAATAGATGGAGGGAGATAGTCGAATAAAGACTGGTTATTTGGGCAAGAGAAGAAAATATGATCCAATGTGCCTTCATCCAAACCACACTCACAGATAGAACTATCCCGGACTCTAATTTTTGCTAGAAATACAGGGGAACAGCAATGTCCAAGTCGCATGCGGCAAATTGTTGACCAGACGGATTTGATTGCTTTGCTGTATTTAAAAAACCAAGGTTTAACTGGAATTCCAACCTGGATGGAGGCATAATGCTTGCCTCTGTCCCTACTAGATATAGTCCACAGGGTATCCCATTCGGTTATTAAATTTTTTCTAGCAAGGGGTAAAAGATCATGGCAATGTGCTTTATACTGGCTTAGTGTACCTGATGTTGAGGCTTCTTTAGCATAAGCATCTGCACTCTCATTACCCAGCGATTCCACTATGGCCTGGAATCCATGCCAGCACTACTTGAATGTTTTTAGAATGACAATCAAAAAGTAACTGCCTAATCTTTAATATTATTGGTAGCTTATTCCTCGAGTGAAATTGGTTAGAAGCAATTGCCTCCAGAGAGCTTCTGGAATCCGAGAGAATAATGGATTTATCCAATTGATGGGATTCGATAAATGAAAGAGCTTCTAGGATAGCTAGTGATTCTCCAGAAAAAACAGATGAAATAGCTGGGAGTTTGAAATTCAAAATAACATTAACCCTTGGAATCCACACTGCTACACCAACGCAACTTTGCTCATTCAATTTGGAAGCATCCGTGAAAATAAGCAGCCAATCTCTAAAATGCTTATTAATAATTTGTAGAAACTGATAATTGGAAAGAATGGAACCTTTATCTATTGGAAAGTTTAATATTATATTCGGAGAGAAAACAAGAGATTTAAAAGGCGTCTCAAATAGAGGATTAAGTCGACATTGAAAGATGGGACATGGTAGGCGAGTAATTTTTTGATAGCTGATCACAAGGCATGGAAGATTTTTGTGCAACCAATAATTTGAGGAAGAAACTAACTGTGACAGATAATGAAGTTTGTCAATAAGTGGGTGGGAAGAGGATTGAAAAATTTTGTATACAAACCTATCAGATAAATATTGCCTTCTAAGTTGAAGTGGTTATTAATAAACAAAAAAAAAAAACAACAAAAACAAAAAAAAAAAAAAAACAAACAACAACACACTCAACTTGAAGAGCATTTATAGGTGATGACTTCATAGCACCTACGACAATACGAAGAGCTTTCGTTTGAATTTTATCTAGTGATTTTAGATAAGTTCTACTGTATGGCTCAAGAAGAAATGATCCGTAATCTAAGTGACTGCGAACGAGAGAATTGTATAGAAGTTTCTGGGTATATGGGTGAGAGCCCCACCATACCCCAGAGAGGGCGCGAAGAATGTTTATATTTTTCTCACATTTTTGGATGGTGTGGTTAATGTGATGAATACCGTTCATCTTCGAGTCAAGATAAACCTCCAAAAACTTAACACAATTCTTGATTGGAAAAACCTGAAGATTGTTGTAAATACTTATATTCTGGATGGATCTAGAGCGCGAGAAAACTACTACTGTACTTTTTTCCGTTGAAATGGATAGGCCATGTCTATCCAGCCAATCATTTAAATAATTAACGGCAGAGTTCAGGCGAGTGGAGCAATCTGAGATATTCTTAGAATAAATGTACATTGCTATATCCAAAAAAATAAATGGACGCAATATCAACAATTTACGTTACGCCAATGATACAGTCCTAATAGCGTCCACAGCAGCTGATCTTCAACAAATGGTCGAAAGGTTAGAGGGATGTAGTAGTGAGGCTGGTCTCAGAATGAACATAAATAAAACAAAATTTATGGTCATTTCCAATACGTTGGATACCACGACGAGAATAACGGTGTCAGGCCAAAATCTAGAAAGAGTTCGGAAGTACAAATACCTGGGGACATGGCTAAACGAGGAATGGAATAGCGACTTAGAAATAAAGACGCGTATCGAAATCACCCGTAGTGCTTTTAACACAATGAGAAAAGTACTTTGTAACCGTAACATTAACATCAAGTTACGAACTCGTTTGCTCCACTGTTACATCTGGCCCATTATATTGTACGGATGTGAGGCTTGGACCATAAAAGAAGACCTTCGAAAGCGTATAGAGGCTTTCGAAATGTGGACGTATAGACGCATGCTATCCATAAGCTGGACTCAGAAGGTCACCAACGTCAAAGTATTGGAACGGATTGGCCAGAAACGTGCACTCATGCTCACCGTTAAGCAACGGAAGATCTCCTACTTGGGTCATGTTCTTCGACATCAGCGATACAGTTTGTTGCAGCTCGTCATGATGGGAAAGGTCGCTGGAAAGAGGAGGGTTGGCAGAAGAAAGAAGTCGTGGTTACGAAACATCCGAGAGTGGACCGGAATAGCCAGCGCCGCTGAGTTATTTCGCAGAGCTATTAATAAAGAAGACATTAAAAAGCTGATAGCCAACCTTCACTAGTTGGAGAGGCACTATAAGAAGAAGAAGATGCTATATCATCTGCATATTGAAGAACATTGCAAAAGCAATTGATAGATAGGTCTAAGTCATATGTATAAATATTATAAAGAAGAGGGCTTAGGACAGAGCCTTGGGGTAATCCTTTCCAAACTAACCTAGGAGGAAGAAACGAATTTTGGGAACAGATAATAAGAGAGCGAGAAGAAAGATAGTTGAAAATAAAATTTGTCATCTTCACTGGAACACTCAGCTGGTGCATTTTCTGCCTGAGTACCGGAAGAAGTACACTATCATATGCAGATGATATATCAAGGAACAGTCCTACCATTGATTCATTTTTCGAAAAGGCAATGCGTATGTCTGTTATAAAAGTTCCTAAGCTATCGGTTGTGCTATAACCTTTTCGGAATCCGAATTGAGTTTTAGATATAACGCCTTTACTCTCCATTAACCATTCTAATCTATTTTTAATCATGTGCTCCAGTATTTTTGCTAAGGTAGCCGAGAGGGCTATTGGACGGTATCCATTGGGATCAGAGCTATGTTTTCCATGTTTTAAAATGGGCAAAATAATTTGAGAACGCCATTCTTCAGGAGGCACCTCAGATTGATAAATAGAATTCATAAAATCTAGACATACTCTTTGGGTTGCTGGACCGCTTTTGGAAATAAAAGAATAGGGAATCCCATTTAAGCCTGGAGAGGAGTCTCGAAGGACGTGTAGCACCAACTGAAATTCCTCCATAGAAAATGGCGAATCGAAGTAGTTTGATGGTTGAAGGGGTGTAGAAATACGAGTAAAAAATTCCTCAAAGGTTGGGGCAGTTAAAGGTGCTAACTTTTGTGCAAACGCATTTATCCACACAGAAGTGTCATTGGACTGATGAGAATCACATACAGAGTAGGACCCTCTAAATTTCCTGATATTATTCCAAACCAGAGAGGAATGGGAATCCGGAGACAGACTTTCACAGAAGCGTGACCACGCAAGTTTCTTTTTTTGGGCAAATAGACTAGTCGCATCGGCTGCCACCTTTTTATAAGTAAGAAAATTGTCCATAGTCATGGATGTCGAATAAGACCGTTCAGCAGACTTGCGGAGTCTACACATATTAGTGCATTCCGCATCCCACCACGGAGGAGATAGGCGTCTGTAATTTTCAGTCGATTTCAAAGGAATTGAATTGTCTGCAGAACGTAGAAACACATTTTTAAAGTTAACATATTGGGAATGAACATTATCACAGTTGATTGGCGGAATATGACAAACTTCATTATCAGTGGTTAGTGCGAATTTAGACCAATCTGCTTTTGCCACTTTATATTTAAATCTGGGACGGCCAGTAATAATAATATAATAATAATAATAATAATAATAATCTTTATTCACCAAAAATAGTACATTGTTTTTCTTAAAAAAAAAAAAAAAAAAAGCAATACTACTAGTTTTTACACAATAAAATGAAGATAGCCTCTGAAGCTGAACTAGGAAGCCTGTATTTCAGCTTACAGCGCCTATTCCCTCCGAACAAAGTGGCATTAAAGTAGCAAAATTACAGTTTTTTCTTTTTATGAAAAAAATAGCAACAACAAAATTGATTTAAATAATATAACTAAAAAAAGACAATGTGTCATAAAACATTAATAAGTAATTTTTATAATGAGTAGTGTGTAATATGATCTCTCCTAATGTTGTGTTATAGTATGTTTGTGTATGTGTATTTGTGTGTGTGTGTGTGTGTGTGTGTGTGTGTGTGTGTGTGTGTGTGTGCGTGTGTGATGTGTGTGAGTGTGTGTATGTGTGTGTAACTAGGAATAGGGTGTGTAAATTTTGAGATTTTAACATCAATAAGTAAGTCAATTAGTAAGTCACCCCCGCACAACCATCAGGTCCTCCGTCTGTTCGTAAGATAACCTTAGTAGATATGAAACCACTGTTCGCTTACAAACGGCAATATTCAATTTATAAATATTTAGTTTTTCGTTTAACTTGTTGTAAAGAAAGGGTCCAAGAAAACAAAAGAATTTTTTTACGAAAGACGTTTTAAGACCTGTTGGTACATCAGCAACAGTGTATTTTCGTCTCTTATTTTCAAAAGATAGGTCATACGGCATATACTTGTGTTGTTTCAATATAGTGTTTAATATAAACAACTGCCTAACGGATAGAACTTCGGCTTTTTCATAGAGTAAAGAAGTGGGATAAAGAAACGGTTTAGAACTATATACTTTTATGATCATACGTTGCGCAACTTCAATTTTTTTCATAACAGTTTTGGAAGTGCCTCCCCAGACAGTAATGCAATAAGTGAGCAAAGACTCACATAAGGCCTGGTATATACACTTTAGAATTTTAGGATCATCTATATGTTTAACTGCTTTAAAAATATATGCCATTTTATTTATTCTTTTTGCTAATGTTAAAACATGCTGCTTAAAGTTTAAATTACTATCAATGATTACTCCCAGGTATTTTATATTATTAACACGTTCGAGAATTGGACAGCTGCAAAGGGAAGTCAGAGAATGTCGACAAGAATGGGATATTAAACCTAAGTCGTTAATAAGGTGATAGTTTGGTTGTCTAATAGAAAAGGTAATAAATTTAGTTTTATCTATATTAAGTGTCAGCTCGTTTGTGTGAAGCCATTTAATGACACTATTATAACCCGACTGAGCTAGATCAAAAACTCCATTCCAAGTATCCCCTGTAAATAGAAGAGCGGTGTCATCCGCGTACGAGAGTATTAGACCCTGATCCAGGGGGATTCTTGTAAGTTGATCAATGTAAATCAGAAATAGGGTGGGCCCCAATATGCTACCCTGGGGGACACCGTGAGTGATTAGAATATCCGAGCTAATAATTTGATTCATTTTTACACACTGGTACCTATCCGAAAGATAATTTTGAAAAAGTTTTAATTGAATGTCTCTGACACCGATTTTTTCAAGCTTCTTCAGTAAAATTGAGCTTGACACAGTATCAAAGGCTTTAGCCAAATCCAGAAATATACCTATACATTTTTTACCCTTATCTAAGTTAAAGTTAAAGTTAAAGTAGTTAGCTGCGTCAGGCTGGTGAGAGTTTTGTTCGATAGTCCCGTGTCACTAAACCGGGAGATAATATTAATGAGAATATCTGCGAGTTGTTCTATAAGGTTATCATTTGGAGATAAAGTTTCCTGTGTCAAGGCACATGCGTTAAGAGTCTGTGAGTCAGGTTCCCTCACAATATCTCGATGTGCTTGATGGTCATATCCTGGGGTAGCAGTGGTGTTTGGACGGCGAGTTGTGAATGTTGTTTTTTTGTAGGAAATACTTTTAGGATGGTTTGAATTGGGAGATGTTGACATGATGTTGTTATTGGGGGAAGATCTAACGGTGTCAGCAAATGGACGCCTTACTTGGGGAAATCTGGCTGAAGCTTCCAAATATGATATGCTCTCTTGAGACATTACTAATTTGATTGCCTTTTGTCTGGAATGTTCTGGGCAAGATGTATTGTTCGCATTGTGAGAACCAGAGCAGAATAGGCAGGTTGGTGTTTCTACCGTACAGGTTTCTCCTTCGTGCATCTGAGCGCATTTAAAACATCTTGGGCTTGACCTGCACTGTGCTTTAACATGCCCAAACCTACAGCATTTGTTACACTGGATGGTGGGTAACACATAGGTTTCAACAGGCAGAGACGTAAAATAGCAATAAGCGTGAGGAGGGAGTTTCTGTCCAGTAAATGTAAGGACTACAGACTGTGTCGGAATCCATACAGGAGAATTTTGATCATTCATGGATTTCCGACTCAGTCTCCGGGCCTTGACAACTCCACCATAACCAGAGGGGACTTCTATGTTGGTTACCAGTTCTTCCATGGACCATTCAACTGGTACTTGACGGATGATGCCCATTCGAGATACACTGTAACTTGGGATAGACGCTATGTAGCCAGAACTAGAAAGAACTGATAGGTCCAAAAAAGAATTGGCCTGCTGTGAAGTTTTAAATTCTATAGATACGCGATTACGTCCAATTCGCTTAATACCATCGATCACAATATTCGTTATATTATTTTTATGTAAAAACTGTCCGAATTGAATAGGGCGTAGAATAGTTCCACTATTAACATGGGTTTCTGATTTGGAAACATGAACAATAAAAGGGGCAATGTCTTCGGCCGAGTATAACCTCTTTTAATTTTGAAATTCCGGCGTGACATAATTTAATTGTATGGATGGTGTTGGATGAGGATAAGTGGGTCTTTTAGATTGGATTAAATTAGCATCGGTATTATTTCTTTTTCTATTATTTGTTTGATCTATTTCCATTGTTTGGGATAAATTAGAGGAACCTCCACCAGGGTCAGGGGGTTCGGAATCCATAATTAATTACTTAAATATACTTACGCTTACAATATACACGACAAAAACAAACAAATAAGACTATACACACAATTTAACTATACACAAAATCTAGAAAAACAAGAAAAACTTTATACTACAACAAAAACACTTGTAATTGTCACTCAACCAAAGAGTAGAGTCCGCTGGCCAGTCCAAACGACGAATTCCGACTTCTAGCATATACGCATCCACACCGCCAGACCGGTGGACGCGAGCGTTGTCGTCCATAAAAATTGAGTTTTCGCCAAGAGCGGTTAAAGCGGGTTGTGCATAAGGAATTAGAACTTCCGTTATGTATCGGTGTCCAGTCAGTGTACCGTTTTCGATGAAGACTAACTCCGTACGATCCATAGAATTTATTCCTGCCCAAAACATAACAGAGCTCCCCCCATAAGGTGTGATTTCTTCAAAACATGCCTCTGCAAAGCGTTCTCCTCGTCTACGTAGCACTCGCCGACGTCGGTCTTCACCATGCAGAGATATCCTGGCTTCATCGGAGAACAATACCCTATCCCAGTCTTCATGAGCCATGACACACAATTTCGAGCGAACCTAAGCCTGGCAACTCGATGTCCACGGAGTAATTTAGGGCCGCGTGCCGGGCGATGACTGTGTATATTAGCAGCGAGAAGCCTCCTCCTGACCGTCTTTAGACTAATTTGCACATTTCTTACTTCTTCGAGGTTGTTCTTGAGGTCCACATAAGAAGATTTGCGATTTCTCAACGCTTGACTAACTAGAAAACGATCATCCCGTTGTTCGGTACATGTCTTTCTGCCAGAACCAGGCCTTCTCTTGACGGAACCGGTCTCTTGATAGCGCTGCCAGGTCCTTTGAACTGTCGACCGACTCACATTTAGCCTCTGAGCCACGAAGCATTGACTGCAACCTTCTTCAAGCAGCGCAATAATTTTGCTCGCTTTTATCACTTTATCTACCATTTTCGAGATTGCTAAACAGCAATAACAATACTTTTAAATGTCAAGGACACCAGATAATTTAATAAAAATTGACAAAAAGTTAATTAGAGTCGATATTAACTATAGGGAATTCGCGCCACAAAATGTAGTTAAAAGTTATTTTCTTTGAAAACCAGGCTCAGTCAAAATTTGAATTTGGAATGTACTCTTATAGACATTATGGCACTTTTATAACTGGCCAGTAACATGTTCAAATGATTAAAACCTTTTTGGTATTTTATTTTTTTCAGCCAGGAAGAAAATCGAAACCGCCCGTTTTTTTTTGCAAATGAGTGTATATTTTTTCCCGCTTAAGTATTGAATTGGGTCATTTGAAATTCTAATGACTAGCTTAGATTAATTATGACCCTCTTTCAGCAGCTCGTTTTACACATTTTTAATGATTAATTATAATCGTTTGTTAAACAAATATTTCGCACACATAATTTAAGCGTTTAATATTAAAGTATCTCATTTACCCTCGCCAATTATTATTTCATGAAGATGTGAATAGAATCATGAGCTGTGAGATATTATTATTATTTTCTTATGCAATATGGGGCAAACGGACAGTCGGTTCGCCTGGTGGTAAGTCAAAGCGACATCCATAGACATCCGCTACATCAGAGGATTAGCAGGTGCGTTGCCGACCTTTCAAATATGAGTACGCTCTTTTTTTGAAGGTCCTTATTTCGGATCGGTTCGGAAATACCGTAGGTGACATATTATGGACATAACAATGTAGAAATAATTAAAATTTACTAATTCATCAGTATCATTATCAGTTATTTATCAGCATGGGGGTGGCCTACGTTCAGCAGTGGACATCCATGGCAGATGTGATGACGATGATGTGTTGAGTATTAGTTTGTCACTTGACCTTTCTGACTGCGTAGGTTACTATTGTAAGACATCCACTGAATTGTACTAATTTACATTGTACAATCATTAAAGTTTAGTACTTTATTATACTCGTATCGAAGGGTTGGGGCCTAATCCACCGCGCTGCTACATTGCGGGTTGGCGGATAATTTCCCTACCATTTTTTTTTTCGCTTGGAAATGCATTTTCACATCCCGCCGCGGATCTGGCAGCGGGTATGTGGGACTCGCTGGCACGCAGAACGTGCCAGAATACTTGCTAAAGCCCAGCTGTGCCCTCATCGTCGTAATGGGGCGCCACGAAACCGCTCGCGCATACAACCGTGATGCCCCGATGGTTGGCCTGCCTATGCGGGCCGCCTTCGCCCTGAGTGCTCGCGGGCACCGTGAGCGCTCTATTGCCTTGGTGACGAGTGGGAGGATTAAACGTACCACTCCCATTCTAGTGCGGAGAGTCAAGGAGCGCGTAGCGGCATCTCCTTCTGCCCGGTCGTCTCCTGCGGAGCGGGTCGGCGTTAAGGTCAGCTTCAAGCTCCCGCTCCGTAGCCTCCTTCACAGCCATGACCTCCTTGCAAAAGGAGGCCACGGCCAACCAGTACCTCTCGCTGCCGAGCATGAAGCGGACTACGCTCGACAACGAGAGGTCTCCGCCTATCCGGCTACCAGGGCATGGCGATGGGGCCCCCAAGCGGCGCACTTCTCGATAGTGTGACGTGCCGTGTCTATTGGCGCGCCACACTCGTGGCAGGCAGGGGTGGCTTCCCTTCCCGCAATTTGATGCAGGTACTTACCAAAGCATCCGTGCCCGGTAAGTATCTGCGTCAGCCGAAAGATCAGCTCCCCGTGCCGCCTTCTGACCCAGCGACGAAGATGGGGACGTATAGCGTCCACCGTCACTAAGCCCGCCGCTGGGGACTCCAGGTCCTCTTTCCACCAATAGATCAGGGCTCTATGAGCCTGAGCCCTGATCTGAGCCGTCTGGTCCGGACTTGGGACTTTTCCTCTAGCTCTGAGGCTCGACCGGGAACGGTACATTTCCGCGAGCATCTCCGCCTGGAGTTCGCAGGGTGGATCACTCGCGAGAAGTGTTGCCGCCGTCAATGACAGCGTACGGTATCCACGTATCGTCCTCATCGCTATCCACTTATACCATATACCACGTATCGACCTTCTGAGGCCTTCTCAATAGGGTCTTGTTTCGAGCGGTGAGTGCGTCACACAATTGGGTCACCGTACAGCGCTATGCTCCGTACTATGCCGACATATAAGCGCCGGCAAAGGGAGTCCGATCCTCCTACGTTGGGCAGGAGTCTGCCCAACGCAGCGGCGGCGCTCTCGAGCCTCGGAGCGATAAATAAATATAAATATCAATAAATATTAACCAACAATCACACCACGTTAACCTAGCCCCGTGTTAAGTTCGTAAGAACTTGTGTTACAGGTACTAGGAACGGAAATAAATTTAAGATATAAATACATAATATATACATAAATACACATCCATGACCCGGTGCAGACATCTACATTCGTCATACAGATTATCTGCACCTGGCGGGATTCGAACCCGCGACCGCTGCGTAAAGTGTCCAGTTGCCTGACCACTCGACCAGCCGGCCGTCAGGCGATCACCCGGGGACGCGATCAGTAGGAGACCAGCAACTTCCATGGGAAGAACATACATCCAGACTAGAAGTAAATATTTCTACAAATACAAATATGTGTCCCCAGCTTCATACCTTTCTTCTATATGGAGAAAAAGCCTTCGCTCAGCACTGGGTTGTTTACAGGCTGATACAGCACAGTACAGTTCGGTACTTTATTATACATACCCGGATTACAAGTTTAACTTAGGAATAAAAATGACACTTACGCATTTCTTTAAGGTTAAATTGTTAAAAAGGTTAATTGTTATTAATTAATAATTATTAATTACTTTTTATATATTTTATTACAATAATAACGATGTATCACCATCAAATACCTCAAATACCATCCAAATTAAGTATCTTGTCGTGATTGTATATTAACAATACAAATGGACATAAAATCATAAACCCTTATAAGGGGGTTTTCAACAAGAACTTTGTTTTTCAATATGGTCATGGTCACACCATAACTACGAGTATATGATAGTTTTGACATATCTATAGTAGAAGCTTGGGCAATTGTTACAATGAATTCAATTTCACTCGCGAAAATCGTATTATAAATAATAAAAATTAACTATGAAAATGGTGGATCTGTAAAATTTTCAATTCGTAAAATTCGGGATATTTTACGGTCAACGTAATCGTCCTTCTGAGACCGCTACTAAGAATGTAGTCAATAAACTTGGGTCGACTGGCTCGGTATAATTATAATGTGCCAACGCTAACGCGTGTTTGACCGGGTTGTTCAAGTAAAAAAATCGTAGCCTTGAGCCACAGTGTTGAAAAAGATCCGAATTTGTCAATTTCTCGACGTTCTCAACAATTAAGGTTATCCACAACAACCAATGGCGAAATATGCGTAAGGATATGACTATGAAGCCTTACAAGGTGCAACTGGTGCAATAATTGAAGCCGGCCGATCATTCACATAGCCGTAGATTCGCTCAATTCATTCATGAACAACCCGTTAGTTTTTCTGTAAAATTATTTTTACAGACGAAGCCCATTTTCATTTGTTAATGATTAGGCGTGATTAGGCCGTTTTATTTTTTTCGGAAATTTGGCTGTTATTGCGGTTACAGTCAACGAAACAATAAATTTAGTGCAAACCAAATTTCCCGGTCGCATAATTTCACGAAATTCAGCTGTTAAGTGACCAGCTCGATCATGTGATTTAACAGCAATGGATTATTTTTTATGGGATTATAGAAAGAGCCAATCGAATCGATTGCAGCCTTGACAATTGACGTTGAAAATGACTTGTTTGTGTGATTAAAGAAATAGGCCCACAATTTTGTCAAAAAGTGATTAAAAGCTTCGACAAAAAATAAAAGATTTAATAAACCTATAAATTGACCACTTCTTACATTTATAGATACCGAGTGAACATAGCGAGCATGTCACGCCAGCGGATGTTTTATACATCTCAAATATACAAAAAAAAAAAAAACATAATAAAAAATACAATCGTAACAAGGTAATAAATTTTTAAATAAGAAATTTAACATTTTACGGATTTTTAATTGTTCCAAATTACTTAAATAAGAACTATATTAAAAAACATTATTAATATATGATATATATTTCATATATAATATATTAGAAATAAAAATGTAAAGGGTCCATTCTCAAACAAACGGATCCTAAAACAATAACATTAGTAATTTAAATTCATTTATTCGACATTTCATTCAATTTGTTTTACATTCATGTACCATCAACCAAATTAAATATTTATCCTTATAAATTGTAATGATGTTGCCAGGATTTGGCACCTGTGTACAGCATCCTTGTTGTCTGATGTCGAAGAATCACGCACGCGCCCGACGCAGCTACGCCCACCATTTAGATTTATTCCTCGTTCGACTAACTACGATGCGATCGTTTTAGATATCAATTTTGACTGTATTCTGTTCCTCTTACTAGTGTTTTCCTTTGAAATGTTCTTGTACAATTTTAATGAGAATAAAATAGCGTAAAACTAAATATTACAGGAAATAAATCAGTAGTCCGGAGGTACAGGTACATTGCTATATTTAAATTTTATGTATATATCTAATACACAGAATACAAGCATTTTCATGTTTAGTCTGTATTTGCATTTTATTCTGTAAATAACTACTTTAAATATGTTGAAGATTTTTATATTAATTATTACCAAATCACTATAGTCCAAATTCGAAGTGAAGTAACGATAATAATTTGATAACACGTAATAAAGACGCTGTAAGTCGTAAGATAATATTAATAATATCTGAATACATTATTTTTTGTGCATTAATTAATAAATAATGAGTACGTTATCCGTGGTCAGTAATCTGACAGGTGGTTACGAAGGTGTTAGCCGATGCACTGTGTGCTACCGTACGACTCTATCTCGAGACGAGCGCTGCGCAATGTGTGAGGACGGGCGGCGCAGCGAGCGGGGGCGGCGGCCGATTCATGTTTACGGGCTCGCCCGTCAGCTGTTCGCCGCATGAATGTGCCGCGCTCGCGCTGGCGCATCGATTGATTGATACCAGCCACGTGCCTCAGTCCTGCCGCGATCGCCGGCTCGTCCGCGCGCACCCACCCCTCGCGAGTACACCGTCGCTCATCAATGGATTGCCCGAGGTGACCGGTATCCGACTCAACAACGCCTCGCCTCGTAAGTGACACAATTATACCTATATCCGCATACAGTAAGGGCGTTTGTTGGACAACACGAGCGTTAGGACTCCCAAAATTTAGGAAAGACATTTTTTTAAGCTATCGATCGTCTTCGCACGTTAGACTGAATATTTATAAAATTCTCGACGGGTTTACGTAATCGAAGGACAGTAGATTGTTATGGAAAGGTGGTTTAGGTGTGTTCGCCCAAAAGTACACCGAGACAAACATTATATAAAACGTCCGAAAGGATTGCCCCTTCCTTCTGAGAATTACTGAGAGAGCCAGCCTGATTTCAATCATTCGGTAAAAATTTTCGCTAATAAACATTTTTTTCTAATATTAAACGGGTTAATGAGAATGTAAATACACTAATAGTTATGGTATGTGGGTGTAACCATATTTTACTAAGAATATTAGAAGAATTTTCAGTACACATAGGTGGAGAAATTTTGGGAATACTGAATTAAATCATGTTTATAAATTTTTATGTAAAATATTAGATTATTATTAAGGCTGTCAACGGTTATCTTGTTCTAATATTACACTCATTTTATTATTAATTTATGTTGGCATAGCATAAAAATTAATTATTCTTATAATGTGTGTAATATAGATACATTATAAACAATGGTATAATATTTTATATACTTAAAAATAAAACAATTTTTCTGCGAATGTTAATTGGTTTTGATTTTGATTTTTATAAGAAGTGTCGTTTTCAATTTTAGCAAAGAATTAAGCACGTTTAAGATATAAACTGGAAAACGAGTTTGTGAAATAAACAAAATAACAAATATGCCACGATTCTTTGCTACAATATGACGCTCTGTGTAATGCATTATTGCCATTTTCGCCAACTTTTCCCCATATAATGTATTTACCAGATATCAATGTAAGTTAACGATTTTGTGTTGTAACGGTTTTATTACACTGAATTTTATTTCCATTCCCAGGTTTACTCATTAAGCTAGAGTCAGTAGACTTATATACATTATAAAAGATTGCATATTGAGTACAATAAAATTTTAATAATTTGAAAGTTAGCGAATATATAACTAAGAAAAACATTAACTTTAGAAGAATTGAAAACCTAAAAAAGCTATATATCCTTTTCAACTTAAAGTGAACAAAAACTCAAGAGACTCTTACATTATGCTTGTTTATAATTTTTTTTAAGGTTTCTTGCAATTTGTTATCTTTTTGTATGTTTATATATTGGGTTCCTCGTGATTTTAGAAATTATCAAAGCAACACTTAATGTTTTGTTGAAAGCTGTTTTCACCACTAAAATTTCGAACAAACTTGTTCGTTATAAATTATAACTTCCTGTTAATTGTTTAACTATCCCACGAAGAAAATATATAGTTGTTCTATAAATTAAACGTTTAATCGTTTCGAATTATTATACAAGTAATATTATTTGATTGAAAGTTTATTGGACCAATGTAGTTCACTGACTTCTTGAAGTTAATTTAAAAAAAAATGCCTAAGGCGTCCTACAAAGTTCAAACTACACAACGTAATATATAAATAAAACAGCCTTATAGGTTAAATCGTTTTATTAATAACATTCTACAATATAAATTAGGGTTAATGTAAATATTATAATTTTAAAAGGTTTTTTTTTTCTTTTCCGATACGGTACGATGTAAAAAAAAATGTATCAAAAAGTTTGTTAATTAATTGCTGAACAATGTGAAAATAAATTGTTGAAGTTGAAGGAATGTGGTCCTGATAATCTGATATACTGGCGTCTAGCTTAGAACACTACATTAAGTCCCATAGACGAGAAGTCTGGCCTTTTAGTCGAGGCCAGCCTGTCGCTAGAGGGATCCTGTTGCCTGCAGATCCGGGACCCTCCAATTAAAACGGCTGAAGGCTCCCGCAGAGGCTTAGTACGTTGTTGCACTCCCAAAGTGCCGAGTCCGACATAGGTCTAGGACTACCCGGGCATCCTGGATATCATCCGTAAATGGATTACCCTGCGACAAAAAAAAGAACACTTCATTAATATAACAAAAATAATATTAATAATTATTTTAGGATTCCTCGCACATGATTTCTAGTACAATTAAATTGACCTTTTCAGTTATATGATCACATTAGAAACGTTATTGTTAAGTAAATTAAATCTCAGCACAACAATGGAAGTAATTAATAAATGATCGTAGACATGGAAATAAAACAAACAACATTAATATTTAAGAAAAAACGTTTAAGTAATAAAACAAAGGAATAATTTATATTTTAACATTATCAATCTACAGAATTTTATTGATAATTCTTAACGTTTTCACTAAAGAAAAATTTATATTCCTTTATCTTACGTTTTTTATTCGGTAATTAGTTGTAACTTGACAGCATTAATTAGGTGCTAATTGTATTTATTTTACTGAGGGTAAACAGTAATTAGTATAATAATTTCACATCGTTATTCTCATAAAAATATTTATCAAGCATATTTCACTGCTTCGATTTTTTAAGCTAAGTATGTTAATTTTATGTTATCACTACCGACCTGCCCTGTTTTCGCTTGAACGATTTATTGTGTACAATTTTCGTCTTTGTTGAAAAGCGTCACCATTTCTCTTCTATAAATAGTGTAATGGTAGTAAATCTAGCTTAAGAATTTGTATAAATAATAATGAAAAACGATTTTTAAGGCTGTTAACGTTATTAAATATCTTTATAGCGGTACATAAATATGTTTAAAGATAAATCTTTATATCTCTTCTATTCAAATATTGGCTTCTATTTCTTTGATGTGATAGATATTTTTTCACGGACTTTATACAATTTATTGTCAATTAAATTCTTCTTATAGTCTGAACTAAATCAGCTAGTAAACGTCCCACTGTTGGGAAAGGGTTGAAGCTCTATCCAATCCAGATTTGTACAAATACAAATATCTGTCCCGAGCGGGAATCGAAATCGCGACCGCCGGCACGCGGTTTGAGGCGATTACTCGCATCACAACACCAGAACGGTCGTCTATATTATAGTCTACGACTGAGTATTTTTTTAGATGCATATTTGGTTTCATCAATTAAACAAATTATTTCTAAAAGAATAATCAATAAAAAAAAAAACTATAAATAAGGTCCCTTGGTTGTCAAAGCTTAAGTGATTGATTGTAAAATCATCAAGTCATCAGTCATCAATTGATCTTGGCCCCAATTTTGTATAAAACGAGATATCACGAAAAGACACGATACGGCGAGTCAATAGAAATACCAATATACATACAACCTTTTTTTTTTGAATGCTTTTTAATGTTAGGGCATTTAAATTATAAATGCTTTCATTAAATATCGTGTTTCGATAAAAAAAATGCCCGCTCAAAAAAAAAAATCCTGTATATGCTTTCTTTTATAATATGGAGAAGAGGCCTTCGCTCAGCAGTGGGTTGTTTACAGGTTGATACAGTAAAGTAATAAAAAGAGGCGACTTATACAGTTAACGGTTCATTTAAAAAATACGTATTAACAGATTATTAAAATAAAAATGAATTTTTTTGAATTCCAGATAGGTACTACAAGGAACATTTTTTTTAATATGTAATTACTGTGTTTACGTTTTTTTTTATTCCTTTGTTTTGAGCATTGCATGTTTTATGTTTTACGGATCTTGAGACAAAACACCCGACTAAGGGCCGAGGAGTACGAGACATTTCATTATAACCTAGGTAGTACTGCGTACTAGTACTTAAATATTAACACTTTTTAATGTTAAGTTCATAGATAATATGTACCAGTATAGTAAACAAAAGGTAAGGTTCCTCCAACTCATGTTGGAGGCTAAAAGTAGGGAAAAAATTAGGACAAATACTATATTTTTTAATGTTTAAACCTTTACTGGTCACTTGTTTGCTGAGCGGACGTCGACGCAATTCCCTGTTGGTCAGTTGCACGAACCGTAATACTTTGTAATTACTGTTTCTCTATTACCATACGAGTTTTGTTTTATGAATTTTTGTTGAATACATAACAATAGAAGCACATATGAATGATATACTATGAAAGAAATGTTTAATTATGATATTTTGTTAACTGTCTCGCTAATCACAAGTTCAGACAAAAAAATCTTTGATTTATCGATAAGTTACTATCATGCTCGTATAAAAACACACACATATATTTTTTTGTTACTGGTTGACTTTTATAAATTTCTTTTACTATGTCCTTTACAGTTTTTTTATTATTACATAAACTCATGTGCAAATTAATAATAAGCAAACGGTCAAATACTTTATCATAATTTATATATTTATAACGTTTTTCTTCGATAGGTATAGCAGTAGTTATACATATTCTGTTGCTGTTTCCACTTTGTTAAATAGTTCTTTTTACTTTTTTTTTTCAATATATTTTTAACGCCTGTAACGAATTTGTTTTGATGTAGGTAAATGACTCTAAACGCTATCTTCACAGTGATGATTTAAATGCAAATAAAAAATAATTCGCAAGGAAGGAAGAAGGTCAATGAAGGTTAAGGAAAAAATTTACGATTTTGATTTAGCAACAAAAAATATTTTTCACACGATGGTTTCAAAACACTTTTCGTTTTTACCACTTTCGTAGTTTATAATTTCTTCACTGTTGAAAAATACTGAATCGAGTCTCGATTTCTTTTAGAACCTTTGCCTTTAGAGATTTTTAAGAAAATATTTGAAATTCTTTCTCGGTGTTCTACCCGTCACCCAACACTCGCCATCTGATATGAGCCTTTCTCTTTACAAATTTATCCTTATCATTGGCTTGTTAAAGAAATTCCTGGCAAATTTCTCTATTTTTATTGTGCACCTCGATCATCAAACAATTAACAAATTTAGCTTAAATGTAATGGCAGACCCCATTGAGATTCTTGTTCAAGTTTTCTACCTTGGATTTGCAAGTACCAGATCACAGATTTTTGGTACCTAATTATCATCAGTGGCTATAGAAGGTAATTAGGAGTCATGTTCAAGTGATGTCCAATCACTTTTAAATTTATATAACCATCTACATAACTATAGAAGACTTAGAATAGCATCTCCGTAAGCTTCTTTCAGAAGTTCAAATGCTTCGGTTAAAGTTTCTTTTAGTGTCATGCGAAACTCTATGTTGTATCGTTGCTCGCAAAAATCATGTCAATCATCTACGAATTCTGAAACACTTTGCGCTCGAAAAACAAAAACGTGGGAAACAATTGAAATATCAACAACACGTAAAGAGCCGTTTACGCAAGAAATTATGCCAAACACAGTGTTACCAACCGCACGGCTCTGCGATACTTCGTTACCGCGCAATTTAAAATGTTCGTTTATTTCTTTTTTTTTAATCAGACTTCGCATAAATGTAGTATTCTGTGATTTTAATTTTAAAACATATCCGATCGCAACGCAGAGAAGATTCCGAAATGAGTATCAGTTCTTTTTCTTTCCGGGTATACCTCTGTTATTAAAAAATGTTAAACGTTAACAACATCATGACTCTGATATCACCACTCAGAACATTATAAAACACTCCGATATAAATTTAGACTTTACCCGAGATAAAAGATCCAGATTAATTAAAATGCTTAGTCGTATACTATATTTACCTGTTTATGTCTAACTCAAAAATATTTTTTATATATTCATCTGCATATCTGTATTTTTTTTTAATTCTGCCATATAAACAGTTATAATTTAAATTTGGTTGGTTCTCATTTTTTGGAATTCACCATATTGGGTTTAGACTGATAACATTGCTAAAGTTAATCAACGATTATCATCTTAGCAAAATTATAAGCAAACTAAATTGTTTACTGTATATTTATATTTACTAACTCTCTGTATGTGTGTACTTATCAGCAGTGCAACAAGAGAGTTTAGGCAGTTTCGCAGTTATTAATACATAAAACAATTAAAACGAAAAACCAACGAATAATTATTATACTGGAAATAACATTCATCAAACGCATACAATATATATGTACACTTGAGATAATAAGATGTAACGAAATTTATGTCCGTAAAAATGTACAAGTTTTGACATTTGTTGTCAGTGTCAAAGTTCATAAAATGCACGTCATATGTTTAGCACCATCTATTAATTTTAGGGGTTCAGCTTCAGATCTTGTAACATAACGGCATGTGCTATGATAGTATAGTACTTCACTGTATTCGTTTATTATTATTTAATATCGTCTTCTTGTATTATGTTTAATAATAACCTTTATGTTAATATAAACATCCCCATCCCGACGGGTGGTCCTTAAAATGAATATGGACAAGACAAAGATCATGCCGAATGTCCATGTCGTGCCCACCCCGATATCGGTTGGAGATTTTACTCTCGAAGTTGTCCAACTTGGTAGGTCCAACTTCGAGCAGCAGGCAGCGTTCGGGAAGTTAAAAAATGTCTTTACATCCGTCATACCTCAGTGCCTGAAGTCGAAAGTCTTCGTCCAATGTGTGTTACCAGTAATGACATACGGATCTGAGACGTGGTCTTTGACTATGGGTCTTTTAAATAAGCTCCAAGTCGCACAGCGTGCAAAGGAGAGGGCTATGCTCCTTATTTATCTGCGAGATCGAATTAGAAATGATGAGATTCGCAGACGAACGAAGGTTGCCGACATAGTCCAATAGATTTGCAAGCTGAAGTGGCAGTGGGCAGGGCACATACCTCGTAGAACTAACAGCAGGTGGAGCAGAAAGGTTCTCGAGTGGAGACCACGTACCGGCAAGCGCAACGTCGGACGGCCGTTCGCGAGATGGACGAACGACTTGAAGAAAGTCACCGGAAGCCGTTGGATGGAAACTGCTGTGAACCGATCGCTCTGGAGGTCGATGGGGGAGGCCTACATTCAACAGTGGACATCTAACGGCCTATGTGATGATGATGATAACACGAACGTTATAGGAATTATATTAATGTTCTATAAAGTAAATGTACTTACCTACTCTTCTCTGTACTACTATAATTTACGCTTTTTTTAAACATCAATTTAATTGTATTTTGGAAATGATACGTGCTAAAGTAAAGTAAAATAAAATAGATTGAAATACATATAAATAGATATTTCGAAAAATGATAGCAACGTAAATAATTAGTAGATATTTTTTAGCCCTTCGCAATTTTATTTCACAAAATACTGAAACACGTGGTGATGTGAAACCTACGTATTTATTATGTGTCTTAGTTATGTTTTAACTTATAATAAGAAAGTTATATTGGGTTAAATTAAAAAAGAAAGACAATCCATGGATAAATGCGGGAAAACCAAATTGTAAAAAACAACTTATTTAAACAAATGTTAATCCTTTATGAGGCCGTGTCTAGTTTAAAACATAAAATTTAAATAAACTTTCCTATCTACATCTCCGTGTCGAGTAAGATATACTATTCTGTATATTTAGCTAGTAGTGATTTACATGAGATTTTGTAGAGACTTGACGGAGATACGACTGTCTTGTCCATTGTTTAGCAATACTTAGGGCTGCCATCCGGCCGGGTTTATGCAGATTTGTCCTGGTTTAGAGAGTATCCAGGGATGTTTCGGGAGTGCGATTTCAAAAAGTGTATTTATTTGTATACGAATATGAATTTCATTAAAACACTTATACTCGTAAATTTCTTTTTTTTAAAATAATTTTCGGTTTCTTTTGCCAAATTCATCAAGACCAAATTAAAACGGATGCTATTATTACAAAACACTATAAAAGTAACTTTCGTGGCTTCTAGCAGGACACCAGAAAAGCAAATGTACGACCTGACCTTCGGGTGTACAACAACAGATCGGTGGGGCACAAAGATAGCTAATTATTCCAAAAGTTATTATATTTCTCAATAAGTTTGCCATTGGCACCGACATGACAGGCGTGAGATGCGGATACGAATGGTCAGGTGATAGGAACTTTCTTTAGTGCCAATGGTATAGTAAAAACTGCAATATAAATGTACAAAGCATTGAGTGCCTTCTTCATGTTAGACCACATATCTATCGAATATTCTATTCGCTGTCACTTATCAGAAAACCTTATAAAAACAATGCCAGCGCCTGTGGTTAAGAATTAAACTGGGAATTTAGCGGAAAAAAGTAACTAGAGACCTATTTCTCTTGCCACTGTAATAGCAAAAGTATTTGACGGTTTGCTTAGTACACGTTTAAATAGATGCGTTGTTCTACATGATAACCAATTTTAGTTTCGTCCACGGTTGTCTACGGAGAGTGCTATACTGTGTTATAAGCATACCATCAAATACTATATAGACCGCAGAATATCAGGTTGCGCATGCTTTCGGGACCTCTCGAAGGATTTTGACTTGGTGTCATATGATTTAATCTGGGGTAAACTTAGGACAATAAATTAATTAAACTGAGCTGAATTAGTCTCTAAATGTCCCACAGCTGGGAAATAGCCTCTCCTCCATATAGGAGAAGTTTCGTAGCTTAATCCACCACAGTGCTACTCTGCTGGTTGGCAGATAATTTTATTTGACATGTTATTTATAATTTTTTTTTAATTTTCTTTTTTGTTATGTTGATGTT
Organism: Euphydryas editha; assembly: GCA_036937285.1. Classification (NCBI taxonomy): domain Eukaryota; kingdom Metazoa; phylum Arthropoda; class Insecta; order Lepidoptera; family Nymphalidae; genus Euphydryas; species Euphydryas editha. The sequence goes on from JAUPFZ010000008.1 coordinate 6,400,505, forward strand.
TGATCTCGAAATAAATAATACACAATGAGGCTTTATAACTTGAAAGAAATATTTTTTATAAAAAGATGAAAAAAAAAACAATATCGGAGTTTATTAAGTATTTTTTTAAATTCTTTTTCTTTTTAAGGGCTTTTATCGTCATGGATATGTCAGCCCCATCATACCCTAATTCTTAATATCTCTACAAAACGAGAAGAGGATCATTGATGGTGTATAATCATACTAATTAGCTAATGACCCGTTGGCGCAGTTTGCAGTGACCCTGTTTTCTGCTCCAAGGGTTGTGGGTTCGATTCCCGCCCTGACTCTGGGTGTAATATATGTTTATTTATATATTATATATGTATTATTTATACGTAGGTATATTTATTTTAAAAAAATGTATATCAGTCGGCTGTTACCTAAAACACAGGCATTAAGTTGCCTACCTTAGGAACAGACGACCTTGTGTGCGTGTTTATATATTAAAAAAAAAAAATAGTGATTTTGCAGCATCACACAAAGGCTCTGCTAATACAGACAAAAAACTATAACCATCGTATTTATTAATGTTAAATCAAAATTTATTGTTCCAACAATTTCAAAGAATATTTCGATGAGAGAAGTAGATAAAAGGGTATATGGTAAAATTGTTCAAAGTCAATTCTCGTTTACGTTGGTTTATAAAAACAAATATTGGTAGGACGTATATTATATATATATCTATATATATATATATATCTATATATATATATATATCTATATATACATATATGACCATTGCATACAGACTACGTTCGGAGCATTTTCCATCTAAAAAATTGCCTTTTTAATGTAAAAAAAAAAAAAATTAGATCCCCCAACTGTGAAATATGCCTTTTCCTAGATTATGTACAGCATATCTTAAATGAGTTTGTTAAATACGAAATGAAAAAAAAAGTCATTAATTATTAAGTACTTCTTTCAGAAGTAAAAAAAGAGACGGAGAAAAACAGGAAAAAAAAAGAACTCAATTTCAGCCAAATGTGACTGAGATTCTGACTGACTGAAATTTTAGATTTAGAAATTTTTGTCTAGCTATAGTAGCTTAGGTTATGACAACCCTAGCTGTACTTTATATCTTCACTAAGACATCCGGAGGCTCCAACATCTTTCAAAGGAAACGTTATAATTCTTCTAGAAAGAGATCGTTTTTTTTTGCTTTGTGACGCTTTCTAAGAATAAGTGAGATGAAAAATTTAACTGATATTTTTATCAGCTTACTATTTATTTCATTCCATTATTTATACAAGTGTACTCGTATAAAGTGGTTCTAACGAGGTATTGTAATGAGATCGCTTACATGACATGTACACGACAATACAATACATTGTATGGCTCCATCTAGTTAGCACCCCAAATAGTGAAATTCGATCTCTTAAAAATTGTCCAAATTGGTCACGAAATGGTCATTATAGGTCAGTTATTTTTAGTAATTGGTCGATACTTTGACAATAGTTACAGAGGGGTAAAAATTTCAAGGACATCGAAAAATTTTTGGCACCCCAAATTAATCCTACGAATTGGTTCTAAAATTATTTCAATTCATCTCAAAATAGTCATAATTGGTCGATTGATTTTAATAATTGGTCAACGTTTTGTTATATAAAAATTAAAAAAATAATAAAAAATTAAATTAGCTTCATCTATTTAGCGGCCCAAATGATGAAATTTGACCTGTTAATAAGTAGTCCAAATTGGTCACGAAATGGTCACAATTGGTCAGTAATTTTTAGTAATTGGTCAATACTTTGAAAATAGTTACAGAGGGGTAAAAATTTCAAGGACATTGAAAAAATTTTGGCACCCCAAATTATTCCTACAATTTGGTTCTAAAATTATTTCAATACATCTCAAAATAGTCACAATTGGTCAATTAATTTTAATAATTGGTCAGCGTTATTTAACTAATTATTAATAAATAATAAAAAATAATACAACTTTTATAAATCGCGGGGTGAATAGGAATAAAACTGGAAGTTTCACTAATTTGTCTATTTTATCGATTATTTTTAGGTTTAACCAAAAGGCAATTAAAATCGACGTAAATGCAAATTTTTAATCGTTTATTAGATTTTTAGAAACGTTTTGGTTAAAGAGATACGATTATTTAAAGTTGGAATGACATTTAAATTATTTATTTATTTATTGTGAGAAAAAGAGGGCAAACTCAAAATCGTAGGTAGAATTAAAGGGCAGTTAATGTCTATAGTTTAGTATTTTTAATTAACAAATTATTAATAAATAATACAAAATAACAAAACTTTCATAAATAGCGGGGTGAATAGGAACTAAACTGAAAGAAACTACTAGCTTCATCTATTTAGCGGCCCAAATGATGAAATTTGATCACTTAATAAGTGGTCCAAATTGGTCACGAAATGGTCACAATTGGTCAGTGATTTTTAGTAATTGGTCAATACTTTAATACAATAATTACAGAGGGGTAAAAATTTCAAGGACATTGAAAAAATTTTGGCACCCCAAATTAATCCTACAATTTGGTTCTAAAATTATTATAATACATCTCAAAAAAGTCATAATTGGTCAATTAATTTTAATAATTGGTCAACGTTTTTTAACTAATTATTAATAAATAATAAAAAATAATACAACTTTCATAAATCGCGGGGTGATTAGGAACAAAACTGGAAGTTTCACTATTTTATGTCTATTTTATCTCTTATTTTTAGGTTTAACCGAAGGGCAATTAAAATCGACGTAAATGCAAATTTTTAAGCATTTATTAGATTTTCAGAAACGTTTTGGTTAAAGAGATACGATTATTTAAAGTTGGAATGACATTTAAATTATTTATTATTGAATTTGGCAGATTTCAATCGTTGAACAACAAAATACTAACTTGTTTTATCGATTGCTAAAGAAAACACCTAAAGAGCGAGCTCCGTACTTAAATAAGTTTATAAAATGTCAAAAATATAGTAATGATGCCACAGTTGACGGTATTAAATACCTACAAAATACTAGTGATGAGAAATTCACAAATATCGGTAAATATTTATCATACTGTTCTCTTATATTTACGTGAATTTTACTTATTTAATTAAAAGTCTTTATCGGATTTTATCGCGTTCATTTAAATTTAAAACTTTAGGAGGGCACAAAGTTACTCATAGAAAGTGAAGATGCCACCTTTGACGGTAGTCAAAAGTTGGCTTGGCGTGGAGGGCACACTTCCCATGCGCTGCGCTTGGCGGTCAAAGGGTTAATGCTACTATTAAAATTTTTTTTGATAAATTTAATGCCTATATATAAATTTAACACCTTAATATGGAAAATCTATTACAGGAGGAGTGATAAATATTTATCGATATTTGTGACAATCTCATCACTAGCATTGTTTACCTTATTATATTAAGTGCTTATATCTGTGTCGAACTGTAAAAATAAACAACATGTCACAATGTCGCCTATTCTTAGCCTTTCGTGATTTTTTTCACAGATTTTCAAATTATAGATTTTGAGGTGCTAGTGAATATTTGTGGCCTTGAAAATAACAATCACAACAATTGCTATCAAATTAATGCTGACCAATTTTCGGAATACCCTGACCTTATGCGGAGTTACCGCAACGATGCGTTTTCCTGTTGAAAACAGGAAATCCGTTGGAATTGGGGTGCCAAAATTTTTTCAATAACCTTGAAATTTTTACCCCTCCGTAATTATTGTTAATATAAGTATTGTATTAAAGTATTGATCAATTACTAAAAATCACTGACCAATTGTGACCATTTCGTGACCAATTTGGACCACTTATTAAGAGGTCAAATTTCATCATTTGGGCCGCTAAATAGATGAAGCTAGTAGTTTCTTCCAGTTTTGTTCCTATTCACCCCGTTATTTATGAAAGTTTTGTTATTTTATATTATTTATTAATAATTTGTTAATTAAAAATACTAAGCTATAGACATTGATCTGCCCATTAATTCTACCTACGATTTTGAGTTTGCCCCCTTTTTCTCACAATAAATAAATAATTTAAATGTCATTCCAACTTTAAATAATCGTATCTCTTTAACCAAAACGTTTCTGAAAATCTAATAAATGCTTAAAAATTTGCATTTACGTCGATTTTAATTGCCCTTCGGTTAAACCTAAAAATAAGAGATAAAATAGACATAAAATAGTGAAACTTCCAGTTTTGTTCCTAATCACCCCGCGATTTATGAAAGTTGTATTATTTTTTATTATTTATTAATAATTAGTTAAAAAACGTTGACCAATTATTAAAATTAATTGACCAATTATGACTTTTTTGAGATGTATTATAATAATTTTAGAACCAAATTGTAGGATTAATTTGGGGTGCCAAAATTTTTTCAATGTCCTTGAAATTTTTACCCCTCTGTAATTATTGTATTAAAGTATTGACCAATTACTAAAAATCACTGACCAATTGTGACCATTTCGTGACCAATTTGGACCACTTATTAAGTGATCAAATTTCATCATTTGGGCCGCTAAATAGATGAAGCTAGTAGTTTCTTTCAGTTTAGTTCCTATTCACCCCGCTATTTATGAAAGTTTTGTTATTTTGTATTATTTATTAATAATTTGTTAATTAAAAATACTAAACTATAGACATTAACTGCCCTTTAATTCTACCTACGATTTTGAGTTTGCCCTCTTTTTCTCACAATAAATAAATAAATAATTTAAATGTCATTCCAACTTTAAATAATCGTATCTCTTTAACCAAAACGTTTCTAAAAATCTAATAAACGATTAAAAATTTGCATTTACGTCGATTTTAATTGCCTTTTGGTTAAACCTAAAAATAATCGATAAAATAGAAAAATTAGTGAAACTTCCAGTTTTATTCCTATTCACCCCGCGATTTATAAAAGTTGTATTATTTTTTTATTATTTATTAATAATTAGTTAAATAACGTTGACCAATTATTAAAATTAATTGACCAATTGTGACTATTTTGAGATGTATTGAAATATTTTAGAACCAAATTGTAGGAATAATTTGGGGTGCCAAAATTTTTTCAATGTCCTTGAAATTTTTACCCCTCTGTAACTATTTTCAAAGTATTGACCAATTACTAAAAATTACTGACCAATTGTGACCATTTCGTGACCAATTTGGACTACTTATTAACAGGTCAAATTTCATCATTTGGGCCGCTAAATAGATGAAGCTAATTTAATTTTTTATTATTTTTTTAATTTTTATATAAAAAAACGTTGACCAATTATTAAAATCAATCGACCAATTATGACTATTTTGAGATGAATTGAAATAATTTTAGAACCAATTCGTAGGATTAATTTGGGGTGCCAAAAATTTTTCGATGTCCTTGAAATTTTTACCCCTCTGTAACTATTGTCAAAGTATCGACCAATTACTAAAAATAGCTGACCTATAATGACCATTTCGTGACCAATTTGGACAATTTTTTATTTTATTTTTTTCACTATTTGGGGTGCTAACTAGATGGAGCCACATTGTATTACGAGATTAGATCTCGTATTGTCAACGTTTTTAAACTTTAATACACATTAAACGTCTTAACACACTATGCAAGCTTTAATTGCGACTTCATTTGCGATGACCGCACCTTTCATTAGCCTTTAAGGTAAGGGAGTAAGATAAGGTAGTAGTAAATACGTAGTAAGCCAGGATTAAATATTTAACTGTAGTGATATTTAAAATACATCATTTCTAACAAAAAAAGAACAAATATAGTCGCACCATGCGTTAATGAATTATAAATTATAACTTAGGACACATTTTTATTTTCATCCTTTCTCTCAAGAAACCATTAATTTCAGGATAAAAAGTACCCAGTGTTCTAGCTTTTAGTATGAACTCATATTGTACTCAGTTTATTTTTAAGTCTGGTAGTAGTTTTGTGTACTTTGTAGTGGTGCGTGATATGCAACCAAGATGCTGACAGATAGATATGCAGAATTACAGACAGACAATCAAAAAGGGAAAAATGAAATTTTTTGGCTTTACTATCAATTAGGGGCTACAAAAAATAAATAAATTCAATATGTCTTCAATTTACAGTGTTGGACGGATTATAGTTTTTTATTATAAGTAAAGATGATGTCACGCAGCCTATTTCGATAAAAAGGCTATCGCGTAATCTTACCGTATCGTAATTCATAATTTTTCTAATACCTTGGCTTTAACATATTAAAAGATTATAGTAGGTAAGTAATTATTTCTAAATAGATATTGGAACAGAAAAAAGGTAAATACTTCATACAGTGTCCCTTTGCATGTGACCATATTTCATTTCGCAAACGTAGCGGCCATCGTGGTCCCGGTGCCTTTAATTAAAACGGGCACCATTTAATTTTGTCAGCTGAACAACATTGATAAAACGTTTTCCACCATATACTTTATACAATTTTGTTGTTTTTATATAATACTAAACGATCCGTGTAGTTTTACTCGCTTTGACTTTAATGGTTACTGCTGTGCTTACATGTGTCATAGGGACAGACTGTCAAACATTATATTTTAATTGTGAATTTGTTCTCTTTATTTATATAAGCAATACAAAGTCAGTCGACGTTCAATATATATATATATATGTATATATTTTTGCGTGTGTATTTTGTTTGTACATAACGATTTTGTTACGATTTCACTATAATTATTTATAGAGAAATAGCTGCACTTCTAGACGGTGAATGAAGATGAAACCTACACCAGATTTTAAATTAGAACTCCATAATAACAATTGTGGAATTCGCATACAATTCTATACAACGTGTTATGTGGGAACAAACATAGAGATAGACAGACAGAGCAAGGTTCTAAAAATAATTGCTTAGGCTGGTATTTTTCTCATAAATACCCCTGTCATTAGTTTTTCCTTAATATCCTTCATGTACAGATGACTGTCGCTTATAATTTTATTATCATATACCTATATACACTAGTGAAAAAATTTTTGGGATAAAAAAAGCCACAATTTTAGCTTTTTTTCAGATGGCTGTTATCTTGGTGAAAAATAGTCGTATCGGAACCATATAAAGCAATTTGAAGGTTTAAGTCTCTAGTTTCGAGATTTTGGGGCGAAAATTTTTAGTATTTTTAGTATTGGCAATCTTAATGAGTACCATGAAGAAAAAGCTTTCGATTTTTTTTTTCGGACCTCCGTAACGATAACCTGGGCTTTGTAGTGCTGGTAACTTGGAGGAGGGGGGGGGGGGGGGGAGTGCCAATCTTCGCCACTTTGGCAGGCGAGTTGGCGCACGCAGTGTGTTGCGGCAGGATATGGTAACTCTGTTGCCCATTACCATCTTTATTGGTGCAAAGTTGTCCGCACCATTACGGCTTTAGTCACATTTTACGATACCTCTGCAAGGAGGTCGGGAATAGTCTTTTCTACCGATCTCCGCACAGCGAAAATTACCTTTTAATTATATTTAATTAAAAATGACATTTTTTGTGCTTTTTCCATAAAAATTTGGTATATGCTGGGACTTACAAAATAATTTAGCTAAATTTATTTTATTGCGGAACTTTTGATAGTAAAAATTAATAGATAGACCTTTTGAGGTTCACGTGGCTGTGAGTCTGGAGTTTACGTTTTGCATAGTACTTACATTTTGTTAAAAATCTGTTGAGGCAGCTCTTTTGTCGAACATAGGAATGGACACAAAATATTTTAAATATGTGATAGAAAAACATGGTGGTTCCAGAGCTTGACTATTGTCAAACTTTTAAGGTACCAAGAGAATGTTGGTAAAATTCGATATTAACGATTTTAACAGTTACGAGTATTTCGGACTAATGTCTTAGACAGTTGGTAAGTCTTAGAATTTACAAGTGAAATTTGGGATCTGTCAATATTGAGGCTTTTGTTTTAATATATACATAAATTGACAAATATTTCTATTTTTCAAATTTAATGTCTTTAATCATCCAGCTCTAAGATGGTGAATCGGTTAATCGAATAATCTTTACAAATATTTTATATAATACAATAATTTTTAAGATCGGAAAAATACGTTTTGGGATTAACTCGTTCAAAAAATAAAATCATTAGATGTATTTGTAAACGATTTTAATGTTGACTCATGTTATATTAACAAATGCTTAGTAGTTGACATAAATGTAATTATTTTTAAAAATGTATTAGATACGTTTTTAAATAAAATTTTTATAAACCGAGCGAGTAAACCGGAACAATGAGTGAACCATAAATTGCCCTAAATTCCTTTTATCTTCACATTGTTTAAAAAAATAATTTATTACTGGATAAAAGTTTTTGGGGGTCATTTTTAAGCTTAATACGCCGTTATACGAGTAAAACGTTAAATCTAGAATTATTTTTGCTTTTCCTTTTTGGCTTTTCTGTTTTAGATTGTGGAATTGTTTTACAAACAGCAATGTGAATTGTTTTTGGATTATGTGTGTATAGCTAAAATCTATTTTACATTCGATTGGAAAAACCGACATAAAATCACGCGTTTCTCTATTTCTATCACAATAAATTTGTTTACAATCTATTCAACCAATTGGTAGAGTAGTTCTGTTACGAGTAGAGGTAATTCTATTACTCAAACCCAGTCACGTATCATAAATAACTGTCTAAATTCAATAATTAGGAGACTCTCTGATGAGAAAGTCCACGAAAGTTTATTTAAGAATAATAATTGAATGCGTGCATTCGAAAGTCAGTAATAAACAATGTTCTCATACATTACAATATCAAAATTCCAAAGTATAAATAGTATTTTTGTGTTGTATGTCTATTGTTTATTTGCTTTTTAAAGGTAGCAAATAAATCAGTGCATTAATTTCAATATTAACGACAATAACAAAGAGTTCATATGATTGTATCGATTGTACTACAATTATTTTGCTAAGCTGCTCTTAAGCTTATGCCTGAAGTGCTATATTGTAATAGGTAATAAGTAAGCTAGAAGTGGCATAAGTTATTTGACTACAAAGTTTTATATTAAGACGAGCATTTGTGTAGTGTTTGGGTATTTAATAACATATATATTTGGATATAAATCATAATAATAATATAAAATATTTATACATACAAATTACGGTTGATAATGATAAAAATTATGAGTGTAATTAAATTTTGTTATTTATCTTACGGATACAACGTATCAGGTGTTTTGTTAATTAAAATAAATCTTTAAGTATCCTATTGCAATTGATATTTTATTGATTCTATACTGTCTATGTGGAACCACGATTAATATGAGACTGTACGTTAAAATAACAAAAAATTGCATTAATGTTAATTAACATGCATAAAATATAAATAGAATATTTTTCTTTTAAAATAGTGATTTTTTTATTATCTCATATATCTATAATAAAAAAATATTAGTAATAATAAACATAAATATTTTATTAGTTTCCAATGAAATGAAAATATTTATTTCGCTATAAGGTGATGGTTATATACACTTAACGAATGTAAAAAAAAGTCTACATTTGAAATAAATACGTCATGGTAGTAAAATCATTTACAATTCAAAAATTGTTAAATTTTAACATTAACTTAAGTATTTTACATAATGTTACTCAGCTATCGTAAGTTAATTAAAACATTTACTTAACTAAGTTAATCTCTAGTGTCTAGTTAGATATCACATTACTATTATATCATCGGCTTTATTAAAGATTACAATAAATAACTTAATCTAATGTCCCTAGTGCAGGCCGAGAGGGGAAAAAAGCCGGAGAAAAAAAATCTTGGTAGGTACCCTTTTAAAATTTACCATCATTATACAAAAAAATGCATTGTATGACCATAAGATGATCAAGACAAACACGAGATAGCCGATTGTATATGCTGAAACCAATGCATGCCACCACCACATTACATAATATTGTGAACAGGTGCTCACAATGTTATGTAAGAAATAAAATTTACAAATATTTAAAAATATTTTTTTTATTTTTTTATTAAAAATACAGTATTATCATACAACTCTGTCAAAATGTTATTATAAATAAGGTAATTTTTTTTTATTTGTATCTCTTTAATTTTTTCTCAGTTCTAAGTAGGTACACTCAGTGTGATTACTATTATATGGTAATATTGTACTCGGTGGCCTAGATATTATGTCGAGCGATGTTTTATCACCTTAATAAATCTTTACTTATACAAATCAGTATTATATAAGTAACATATCATGCCTTAGTATGTAGTAAACATATGATCTAAGAACTAATAAAAAAATTCAAAGGCCGTTCACTTAATAATCGAACGTAAAAAAAAATTAAACAAAAAATCGAACTTAATAGCAAGAATTAACGTTTATGTATCGTCTGGTAATCTATCTTTGCAACTCTCGTAACCGTGCTATGGTTATGCAAGTTAAGTTCTTTTCATTATTGTCAAAATCCTATTGAAAATCGTTACTGTTTTTAAATTTGTAGGAAAATTCTACTTTCAATGATTACTAAGTTATCCTTAAACATTAATTTGTGTATAAGAATAAATAATTGGTCCTGTTGAACCAGATTTTTAGACAAAAAGCTTAAAAAAGTAAAAGAATAGTCTTTGGGCGTGTATCATTCAAGGTCAGCAGAATTAGTTTCCTAACTATGGAGGTATATATACAAAATTAAGATTACAACTCCTAATAGCTTCTTGGGATTGAGTTCAATTATCTACGTGGATGGATACGTTTGGCAAACATCTTGACATTAATTTAGCAACTGTTCGACCGTACAATGAATAGCCGTGTTTACATTTTCGAGAGAAGCATGCGGAAAATTGTTTTTATGCGCGGATGTTGGGTGATTCTGACTTTTATGTTTCACGCTAGAGATGTGCATACAAAGTAAACTAACCAAAGTGCATCTTTATCTATAACATATATATTTATTTTATTAAAATAACAATCTAGTAACATGGCCACGTTTCATAATACCATGCATTAAATTATATCCTCACATACCCAGTCTGATATATGAACTTAAAAATATATAGTAATATATGCTGTTGTCTATAATTTATTATAAATTTATTTATTATATATTTATTTATATAAGTAAGTAGTCTCATAAAAAAAATATCATATCAAATATTATGTCATATCATTACTACACAAATATAAATTAAATAATAAAAAGTAAATATTTTAAGTTTTGTTCACTTTAAACTTTCAAGTTAGACTTTCCATTTTTTTCTACCTCGTTTAAAGTTAACAAAACGCCAGTAACACTACTTTCAATTTAAAACAATGAATGCAATTGACAGGTTAAATGGAGGTTAACATCAAATAAATAGCTTGTTTGTTAAATGGCTGCAATCCATTTGACTTGGCAGCTTGCATTTAAGCCAGCACGTTTGGCAGTCGCTGACAAGAGCCCGCATTACGTTGATACCCTCTTTGTGCTCTAGGCCTTATGATATTCCACTACGACTAATGAAATGAGGATATATCCAGAAGAGATGAGATTGCTTTAATATCGCGAGTTTCACAGAGTTTTGGAGATAACGAGGCAACAGTATCGCCATGATGGATGACCGACTTTCTCGGTAGTGGACCACTATAAAAGTAGTCGAATATATTTTCCGTCTTAATGTAAGGTATTATGTTTTATATTTCAATGAAATATATTAATCGGTTTTTCGGCGAGTTTTAGCTGATTTAATATTTTTCGTAGGTACTCGTGGTTGTTACAAGAAAACATGAGACAGCATTTTTTAAAGTTATGTACACTGATATTATAAATACGTTAAATTTTGGGAATTTGGGTGTTAAGTATAGTCTTCGAATTTATCTATTATACATTATTCCTGAGTGTAATAAATGATATTCTATTTTTATTCAACTTTTTTATAAATATTAAACAGTTTTAGCAAATGTAGATGATGAAAATCCAATTCTCTCAGCTTTATCAGATTATGCGACCATGACTTTGTAATACATGAAAATAAAAATATTAATTTCTATATATCTTTTAAGATAAAGTCACCATAGTGAATTTTGAAGAAATATGTTAGGAGAACCAATTTGATTCGAAACTAATATATTAACAACATTATATTAATTTTTAACTAAATATTTTTTTTAACTAGAACAATCTAGTATAGGTACAACTTCTTTTTACAGTACACCATACAATCAATTAATGGACCTACGGTGGCACTAATGACTTAAGGAGGAAAACCTACGAATTGATGTGCTAGTAGCATACGGGCTTCGTAAAATATATTTTAAGTAAGCAAGTACAAAGGGGACGTTCTATCTTCAGAAGGGACATCCAATGGCTGATTTGGTGATGATGATGATATACTTTTCATCTTCATATTTCAAAACTACTATCAAGTCTATCTAAATTAATATTCAAATAGATGCTTTTTATTATTGCAGCTATTTTGTATTTATACGATGGCTTTGGTTTAATTACTGTAATTACACGAGTTATACTCGAACTGATGTATTGTTCGAATAATTACTTTTTTCATCTGTTGTGGCTAGTGATTGTTTGTATAAATTACTGTTATATTTATTTGATGTCTAGCGTGATTGCAATAATAACACATTGATATTATTTTATATTTTCTGTACCGTATACTAATTGGCGCGTTGGTGAAGTTGGCGCAGTTCACCCTACTTTCCGTTTTAGGGTTGTGGGTACATGTATTATATAATATAATATAATATATGAAGTGGCTTATCAACCAATATCAAACCAAAGAACAAGACTTCCCCAGGTTTCAGACTATCCGTATCAAATTCTTAAAACAACTCGGTAACAAAGATTCTCATACAAAAAAAAGACGTACGTCTCATATCTGGGTTTATTTTGGTTTTCCTACCGTGCCTCGAAGAGCACGTTAGTCCAGTTATCAAGTGGAAAATATATTATAAGAAAATGATAATGATCGGTACTCTCGTTAGGACAAATTTCCATTAATTTATACCGTGTTGGATTAGGTTCTAACCCCCATATTGTGAAGAGGACTTTGCCCACCTGTTCTTTCAGTTCAGTTTAGTTTAGTACTGAATAGACATATGATACTTAATACATTGTCGAACACTTCATTTGGATACAAAAAAAAAAAAAAAAATTATCAAATACTTTTGATACTCTTTTAATTCAACTGATGTCAGAGTACATTGATTTGGTTTGGAAAAATCTTTTTGGATTGGATTATTTCTTACTCATATACTCGTAGATATGTTATTTTTGTTGATAGTTTATTGAGGAAACTCATGCGCTATAAATTTTATAGAAACGGTTTATCAAAATAACCACATATAGTAGTAAACAAACCGTCAAAACAAGTGTATAAATTTAACATGTGTGTAACCTCGGTGAATATAAGTAATAGTTAAGATTTTAAATTACCATGGTTATTTTTATTACTTAAATTATTTCGACATTATCTACGAATGTCTTGTTAACTTGTTCTCGAAATATCGAGCACCACCAGATAAAAATAAAAAACATGGTAAATATCCCGTTTTAAATAATTGAAGTAATAGTTAATATTATAAACCGAAGCATTTGACTGTTAGTTTGTACACTCTAATATCATGTTATTTTTTCTACATATCCGTCTCATAATATTTTTTTATTACATTCAACGTTATACCCGCCATATGGTAATAAATACTCTGCTAAAGTTACGGTTTAAATTTACATTCTGCCTACGTAATGATGATCCGACAGAAAGTTAATATCATTTATACCCGAATGAATTACTCATTCAAATATTATTTCGTGTAAAACCCCGTTATTATTATTATTATTTTTTTTTATATGTTAGTTGAATAGGCAAACTGGCAGACGTGCCACCTGATGGTAAGTGGTCGACGTCGCCCATGAACATAAACTAGTTTACCTGGAACTAGCCCAGCCAACTTCATTTATGTGTTGCCTATCCTGAGACATATGATGTTAAGTCTCGGTGCCAGTAATTACACTGCCTGTCTTGCCCTTCTTTCCGAAACACAGCAAAGCTGTTTCACGGAAGAAATAAGCAAGATGGTGGTACCCATGCAGCCGGGAGCGCGGCACAGCGCATCCCTCCCACCGGTGACATTATGGGATATATTAAGTTATAATATATAATACTATACCGCTGGGCAAAGATCATATTTACTATCGAAAATAAAAAAAAAAAATAAAAAAATAAAAAATTTATAGATCGGTGAAATTTTCATGTAATCATAATTTCTCCATTTACATGTAAGTTTCATCACGATGATGAGAAATTCATCGATGAGCACGGGATGTGATTTAATCTTCTAAGTTCCATTATTTTTTTATTTATAGTTTGTTTTCCTAAGTCATATTTACTTTTATTTTATGCTCTAAAACACGATAAAATCTAAAGACTTGTTGTTGTTATTATAATAGTTTTATGGAGATAAAACAAAAAAAGTATGTTTTGATTTATGTACAATAGTAGGTAACTGTCTATTATTTCCTTCCGAACTAAAGAATGCAAATATCGGCCGACAAAGGTTTACGGGAAAACAGGAAACAAAGAAATACTTATTGTAAAAATATGGCGTTCAACAGCGCGAGACAAACGATAGCATTGACCTATAAACCGCACAAATATAGGAGAATGAATAAAAATTAATAAGCATTTTAATCTGAGCGTACTATGCAAACAGACAGTATAAAACACGAATGTGGCCGATCGTCACATCGTGCGAACTATGATATTCGTGCTAGTTCACATACACGGTCTGAAGCGTTTTTAATGGGTTTTTTTTAAATTGTTATTTATTAGCAAGGGTTGAATTTTATAGCGACTTATATAATAATGGAACTAAAAAATTCGATTGCTACTTACAAGTACTGCGTGAGTTATTTGGTATAGTTAACTGATACCTAATAGTAATTAGCTGTGTTATAAGGTTATTTAAAACATAATATTCAAGTTTTCTTAAACAATGAAGTTTTTGTTAAAGAATAAAAGTAACAATGTCGCTAAAACTTCAGAAAACAGAAGCTTAAATTATCTTTTACTCGGACTGTTAGAGGCTATTGTAATATTTTTAATTATTGCGATTTTGTTTTACTTGAGATGCCGTTCTTTGGCGACGTTCCTTTGGGAATTTTGATGAGGGAGAAGAGCAAACATCTTAATATTTTAAATTATTTGATTAATGCCAATGTTGTATGAGCAATTTTAACAAAAGTTTTCTTAATTCAAGAATTTATACTTAATACTATAAAGATCGAGAGTGTATTTGTTTAAATGCGCTAATTTTAGGATCCACCAGTTTGATTTGGAAAAAACTTTTGCTCTAGAAAGCTTATATGGGCATGTTTACATGGCTTAAAAAATACGCTATAACTAATAGGAGCGGAGTAGTAACCATAAGCATGGATGAAACCAGTTTCATTGTCTAGCAATACGTATAAAGCTAAAACAAAAAAAAGCACTTAAAAATATAGTTCGATATATTCGATCAAAGTTGTGCCGAAAATATAGGATTAAATGAATTTTTTTTTTTAAATCAAACACTGTCAACATATAAAGCAACAAACTCGTAGACGTGATGGAGATGAGTTCTGGTGTAGTATTTTACATAAATCAATATACGTTTGATCGTATAACGATATTGCGGAAGTACCGATTGTTCCCGACTCGCAGCTGGCAAGCGACGCTTAAATGTTTTTGATCGCTCTTGTATCGAAATGTACATGCTATTTCAATGGATTTTACATTTCTTGGTGATGTTTTATTTTTTCTGTAACATACTACATGTTCTGTGTTCGTTACGTGTTTTTATGAAGACCGTTCTGGTGTGACGACCGTTCTGGTGTAGTGGTGCGAGTAGTCACCTTAACGCCAGCAGTCGCGGGTTCGATTCCCGCTCGGGGCAGATATTTGTACAAATATTTGTTTCCGGTCTGGGTGTATGTCCTTGTGGGTCTCCCTACCGTGCCTCGGAAAGCACGTAAAGGCGTCGGTCCCGGTTGTTATCATAGACACCTGATAACGATCGATACTCATGGTAGAGAAATTATCCGCCAACCCTCAGAATCGTGGTGGATTAAGCTTTATATGGAGAAGAGGCCTTCGTTCAGCAGTGGGTTGTTTACGAGCTGGTACAGTAAACTAAGCACGTTCACTTACGTTTTCACTGTGGATGTTTATATTCGTTGAGATTAGCGCGCTTATACAATACGTTTTTTTTTTGTCATAGCAAAAGCGTATTATTACCTTACGTATTACGCAAAATGAAATTTTAAATGAATTTCAAAT
The DNA here is from genome assembly GCA_036937285.1 of Euphydryas editha. Classification (NCBI taxonomy): domain Eukaryota; kingdom Metazoa; phylum Arthropoda; class Insecta; order Lepidoptera; family Nymphalidae; genus Euphydryas; species Euphydryas editha. The sequence goes on from JAUPFZ010000008.1 coordinate 6,416,734, forward strand.
CTGAAATTTTAAAATAAATACCATTTTCAGCATATAAATAGACGAATAATACTAACAGTAACATTAATATGAAATAAGTATACGACTACATTAATTATGAAAGTATATTAAAGAGTCAATGAAAATTCTTTGTTAACATGATATATTTTTTATATTGTATGTATCGCAATTGTCTGATGCTTAATGCCAAAGGTTAACTTTGTATAACTTTATTTTAATTGATCGCATTTATCTAATCTTGTCTAAACAAATAATAAAATTGTAAGCTTCACTTGTTTGTTTTATTTCGAATTTTTAATAACTTTTGTAGGTATCTAAAAACTTTAATTATATTAATTTCTATCATTTCTAAAAATGTCTGTCTCTCTGTCTGTCTACTAGTTGAACTACTAAGTGTAGGTTAAAAAATCGGCATGAAAATCTTAAGGCATATCCTGAGGTAATATTTAGTTTTAATTTCATTAAAATCGCTTCACTTTATCAAAAGTTATTGTAATTTGATTTTTTTTTAATGACGGCATTAGAGAAGAGTAAGTTGGTTAATAATACACTTAAATGTGATCTATAAGTGGTAATAACGTTGTGTAACATTTGTTATGGTATTGATGATATTCATATTCAAAACTAAGTAAAGTAAAAAAAATTGGTTGTCTGTAAAGTCGGCTTACGGACGATAATTTTACGTGATCTATACATATAATAAAATGGTAGAAAAGTCAAAACTGTACATTGAATATTTTTTAAAAAGAATACTTGGGGTGTGATCTACAATCGATACCGAAGCCAAAAATATAGTTTTTAGAATTTTTGTCTGTTTGTCTGTTTGTCTGTTTGTCTGTATGTATGTCCGGGATAAACTCAAAAAGTACTGCATGGATTTACTTCAAATTTGGCACGAATATTATTAAGAAGTCGGGTCATAACATAGGCTACATATTATCACGCTATCACCTACGGGGAACGAGCAGTGAACCTTTATTTCTTCAACGCATTCTGTAACAGCGTGTAATCTAACGACGCATATTTGAATGTTGTTATTATGTTAATAACCATGCTATAAGCTATCTTCCCACTATAAAAATCACGAAATATAAGTAACTTAGGCTGATAAACATAATAAATGTAAGAATGAATGTAATATAAGAAATGAATATAAGTAGTATCAAGACAAGCAGCGCCATCTATGAGATTTTAAAAACATCAAGTCGAATTACATGTGTAAACCCTTTTTGGATATAAATAATTTAAATTTGATCATGTTGGCGAGGTTAATAGTTGTTTACAAATGTCATAGATGGAGTTGTGCATTTTAATAAAAATTAAAATGCACAACTCCATGATGAGCAAGACAATTTAAAAAATGTGTTTATATAAGTTTTAAGCTGCTTCATCTATGTCTTATAAAATTCATCGAGTTTTTCTGTATGTAATAACAAACAGAACTCAAAAAGAACTGAATAGATGTATAACAAAATTTAAACTCGAAAACGGCACGCTATTGCTGTAAGCAATTTGAGCTAAATAACGAAGAAAGAGGAAAATGAAGCATGCCATATATGTTATAATGATAAGAAATGCTTATGCTTCTCCGGAACCTATTTCCTCAAAAGTTGTGGAACGGGACCCGCCTTAAAGTCATCTCGCTCCACAGACACACCATTGAGGTGGAAATTCTTACGGGTTGTGGCGTCGGCGAAGCAGTATTTATACCACGCATTCCCCTCATTCCTCATAACTTCCCGTTCCAGTTCAAGCGCGTACAGTTCCTCGTGAGTGTTTGCTTCGCGATGACCATCAATAAGTCGCAGGGGCAGACACTGAGGGTAGCTGGTTTCGACCTCAGGACGAGCTGCTTTACACGGGCAGCTGTACGTCGCGTCGCTTGCTCCCGCGTCACCAGTCCTGACTCTCTTTACATTTTGGCTGCGGAGAGCCAAACTACTAATGTTGTTTATCGAGAAGTCCTATAAATATGTATTTTTACCCTATTCTGTATTCCTTATTTATTATTTTCTCCATCCGTTTCAGTCACAACTTATGACTTAATTCAGCAGAATCACCATAAAGTCATTTATTCAAAGCAGGCTAAAAATAAGCACTTTTTGAAAGTCAATTTTACAAAAGACAGTCTCCCTCTGTTACTGTACTTTCTGTAGATATGAAATGTAAAGAAGAAACGGGTAAATGAATGTTATTTTAAAAGGTATAATCGTAGGTATTTTTGTTGCTGTATAGCGTTCACGCAGACGACGTCGCGGGCAGCAGCTAGTAACGTCATATAAACATTGATAACAAATTGCATATTTTTATGAATTTAATTGAATTATTATCACTGAATTATCATTATTTTGTAAAATACAAAGTATGAGTTAATTCAATTACTATTTTTTTTTTCGATAAACTTACATTTTATTAGCACTCGTTAATTCGAAAGTTTTATTACTTAAATTATACAGATTAATTACAAGTAACAATGTGCTATTATCAATTTATTTATGACTTATTCTGTGATATTTAAGATTCTCCAATCTGCGTTATTCTTTTACATTCATAAAGCCGAATGCTTAGGCCGATCGTGCCTCTATATTGCTCGTGCGATGCAGCCGGCATTCATCGATTTACAAAACGTTATCACGTCAAAAAGACGAATAAAGATGTCAAAATGTTGAATTTAAGTGCAAGAGTTTAAAGTACGACACTGTAATAATTGACGGCGCTGGTAGCGCTTTTTGAATCAAGGTTAGTTAATATATTCAATCAGAATATGCGGATGACGCCACGGGCACAGATAGTCTTAAATAAGAAGGTAGGAACTCTTCAAATATATTACATTCGATATAATCCGCTTTTTTCTTGTTGATGTGAACGCTTTCTACGCCATCATTTATTCACTTTCACGGTTCAGCCTATTAGGTTAGTGTATATTCGCTATTTTGCGTCTGACATTAAGATAATGATAACTCGGTTCATGATAATATAATAGTCTAGTACAGAGCACGCTTCTGAGTTAATTAAATGTCTAACGAGTGTTTTTGTTTCTTTTAAATTTAAGAAAATAATATTATGAAACGAAAAGGTTTATTTATCTGGTTGAACGCGCTTATATGAAGTTTATCATTACAATAATACAAACAAACAGACTACTCAGCTTATATTATAAGTATAGATTTAGTCTATTCGATAGTTTATTAATTTGTGAAGCTTAGAAAACGATGCTATTATATAATAATCAGTATTGTCAATTTGTCTAGTGAATACTGAAAGCTGTGAGTGAAAAAAAAAATGATTTAAACCGCATGCATTGTCTATTATTGTTAACATTGATATATTTAGATGTATTATTGTTGCTAATGCGCAACTTTACATGAGAATTAAGTTATTAAAAATAATATTTTTTATTATTTAAATTTTTTATTGTACAATAAATAAACTAATACAAGTGTGTACAAAAGGCGGACTTAACGCTAATGGAAGTTATCTATATACCTTGTATTAGCTTACTTAAACTTAATATATATGAGTTTATACGACATCTTACTGATGTTTGTAATTTATATTTAATTCAATAAATAAATAAATAAAATAAATAATGCAGCTCCCGACTTCGCCTGCGTGAACTTCAAAATTTTCCGAGAATTAAATGAAGAAGTATTATTATGTGAATATAATTATGCATTAAATGTTTAATTCATGTGTAATTATTAAGTATTAGTAATCATCATTTGTTTCTAATTTATTAAAAGCTTATAATAGCTTAAATTACGTTCTTGCTTGCTGGTTAAAAAAAAAGGGAGGAAATTTGTATTTCGATATAAGTTCTCAGACATGTACATATATCTACCAATACGTAGGAGATTAGTAAATTCAAGCTTATTTACAATTTTGATTAATATTTATTTAATAATATACCAATGAAAACATAAAAATAAAGTCTCTATCTCCTTTGTATTTTTTCTGATGTGATTTGTTATTTATCACAACTAAAAGCCATCACAACCAAAAATGGAATTGAATGTTACCTAATAAGCTACCGTTTACTTTGACGCTATCAGTGACCACAATTATAAGAGGCGGTTAAAGGAAAAGACGCAATCCCATAAAGTTGTGAATATAGAGATATAATGACAAAATCAAGCTTTTTTTTACAATATTTAAAAAAAAATAAAAATTATGAGTTATTATAAAATTTAAACGTTGTCTTAAAATACTTTAAATGTATACTATGTAAGACATAGTATCGGGTATTGAAAATATTAAAAACAAATTACGTAATTTTTACCTATTTCGGTTGTTATCGATTTGGTAACTTTAAGCTATACAGGTATAGTTTAATGTGTAGGTTCAAATGTTGTCTTATATTCGTTAGCTCAAATAAATAATAAATATAAATTTATATAAAATTCTGGTGTACACATAATCATAAAAATTCACAATTTGTCGGAGAACTGCTTTAAAGTATGAAACAAAGTAAACGATACTATCGAAACTATATCGTTCCCATTTTAATTCCGTTTTATTTCCTAAAATGTCAGCAGAAACTTTACAATATACAGTAAGCAGTATAAAATCGCATCCATTGTTCCATTGTAAATACGACCGCGTAACATTTATACTGAAATGCATGCGAATATCCGAACCCGAAGAAAGAACTAAATCTACCCTCATAATGTTCTAATGGAACAAAATGTCATGAATGTTTGCCTTCTATAAGAAATGGCACGTATTCGTCGCTTACGAGTTCCGACGAGTGCAAACAGTAAATTCCCCTGCCGTGTGACACTATGATGAATAAATGATGTCCAAGCATGGCCTCGCATATATTATGTAGTGCTAACGATTACGTTTATAACTCTGAACATCAAGGCTGTATGTCTTTAAAATATAATGCGTGCACAATAGTATATGATAAACACCGCCATAGAGTAAGAAATGTAAAAATGATACGCGGTATTTTTGCACCGTTAAATACTCACTTCAAAGTTGACAGTTAAGACATAACTGAAAAGTAGCGTTAAGGGTTATAAAAAAGTATTTATAAAGAACTAACCCTAAGGATACGTGAGTTGAAAATGATTAGGCTCTGGTTCTATGCACTGATTCCTGAAAAAACATTAAAATAATAGAATCGTTGAAACTTCTTTGAACACTATATAAATAACATTTTAACATGTTTTTACGAACGATTTTTAGTTATTTATTTACTAAAAACAGACTTAACTAAAAGTAAAATATTGTAAGGTAAGTATACGATTAGTTCTTAATATATAATCTCATATTTAAAAAAAAATAAACGAGTAATAAATACATAAAAAATAAAGCTAAAGGATTTGTCTGTTAGTTTCTTTGTTTTAAATATTAATCTTTTTTAGTTTTAAAATTAAAGGTATATAAAATTCCTTATTATTCCTAAAGGAGGTAATTAACTGTGACGCAATCTGACATATATCAGACCATTACACGGACAAAGTCGCAGAGAATGTTTAGTATATATGTATATAATATTTTGTTTGTAATATGAGTTATTATTTATTCCTTTATTTGTTTTCCTAGAATGAAAATGTAAGTTAATTTAAAGAGAGAGATAGAAGAGAAGAGAGAGATAGAGAAAGAGAGAGAGATCAAGCCGACGTTGTGCAATTGTTTAAATCTTTCGATATAAATTAATTTAAAAGATGACGACCGTTTTGGTGTAGTGGTACCAAAAGTTTTATTAACGCCGAAGTTCGTGGGTAAGGTTCCCCACTCAGAGTAAATTTTAAGATTTATCAAAATATTTGGGCGTTTGTTCCTAAAAGTCACCTCATTGACTTATTGGAGGGAAAGCAAAGCTATGCGTCTCGGTTGTCATCATTATAACAAGATATAGGTTTATTTATTTATTTAACTCTTTATTATACGTACAGAAAATTACAAAAAAGATACAATTCATTGAAATAAATGTATAAAGGGTTTGCTTATCCCCTATAAGAGATTTCATCCAGCACACCCGACAGGTATTATATTAAGAAACATAATTATGGGCGAAGGAAATATCGATCATAATATATTTATTTCCAATATGTATACTCGTATGCTATACATATATACCGTAAATAAACATCACATAAATTATAAGGTGACTATTTGACTATATTATACTCTATGACTCTTTGTAGGAAAAATATTGGCCAACCTGCTGTGGAACAGCTTGGTTTAAGCTTAACCTCTTCTCTAGTACAGAAGAAAAGATCTTTGCTAAACAGACTGAACAACATTTACCAGCAGTTTCAGTTTATTTCAGTTTATTCTTTTAAATAATACACTGTTAAGGTTTATTATTATTTACATGAAATGTGGGGTATATAATATACGATACATCTAATTTATATTGAATATAAAATTAAAACTTATTGAAAATATGTCGACGTAATTAATAATCTCTGAAAAATTGTCTAAATGACAATGACAACTGTATCTAAATCTAGTGTGTAGTTTAGGAAGCGGAGAAAACAATGATAATCGTAGATAGTAAAATTTACTATAGTATATACTATAGATAGGTATATAGATATATACTATAGATAGTATTATTTATGGTTTATACTATGTAGTAAAAATAATTATATTATAATTAAGTTGTGTATTACAACAAGTTTTGTTTTTACAAGTCGACAAAATAACTAAATTTCTTAACTATAAATTTTTTATAATTCACAAAAAACCGCATTCATACGAAGCACACCCATGAATATTCTTCTCCGACGGTTACCGCACGGCAAAAACATTTCATATAATCGATAAAAAATCACAAATAAAAACTAAATTATATTTCTCAAAGGCTATGAACATACTCGTACTACTAGAATACATTAGCACTTATAAAAAAAAGCTTAATAAAGCAGTTTTAAAAGCAGACTTGAATGAATAAAACTGTCGTTTCATTCGGTTTAGCGCCCTTTCAGCACTAACGATGCTTTCATGTGCTTCTTCGCATCTTGTATGCACTCGTAAAATGAGTCAAAAGTTTTCCACACTATGTAAATGTAACTTACATTTGTAAAGAATAGTTTTGTGGCGATGATACTTGTTTAACAATTACAAGATGGCCCTTGACATTTTGGCTAATATTCAGCTACGATGAATCCGTACCGTGATATTTTATATCATATTTTACTACTTGTTTACGTAATTCTGTAATATTTTAAAAATTATTGAAGTCAGTTCTGTTACTTTATACTTTATCGATTAACAATCAATATTGAAATATAAATGTTTATTTTGTAATTTTAGAACAGATTACTTTGATAATTTAGTTACAAAGATTTCGTTTGCTTAAGAACATTGAAAGAAGTATCACCGTACCTAAATCACAAGGCTTTACGAGTTATGAATTTTCATAGCCATTATATTCTAATTTCGCGTTTAATGGATTTATTTAAATTTTTTATTAATGCATTATTTAAAATTTCAACCTGTCTCTTATTCTTATTTCAAGCCAAAAAAAAAACTACAATTACGCAAATAAAACGTAGGGAATAAGCAGACGAAAAATATATGAAGTTATATCTGCAATGATACATTTGATAAAAATAGCACAATTACTGTGTTTGTGCTTTAAAATTACATTTATTGTGAGAATAGACATAGATATATATTGAATAATTTGATATAATTTTGAAAATTCAGTTAGATGTGTATTATAGGTAAGTATGTAAAAAATTAGTTAAAATTTTGTTTATAATTGAAAGTAAATAGGAAACGATATACTACAAAATCGGGTTGCTAAAGAACTGAATTACTACATTTATATTATAACTTAATAAAGTATACCTACACATACACAAAAACATTTATTTATCACAACTCAGTGAATTTGTGAACGTGTTTAAAAACTCTTTTTTTATATGAATCAACGTTACACGGTGAAGCTTTTCAAATGTGAATATTTAGCGTTTATAAAATGAGTTGTTAAGGAGTTTATATTCACTCCAGTGGTTGAGTTTTCATTTGGAAACAGCTCAGTCTGTATATGTGGGATTAAATTATGAGTGTAATCGACTTTTGTTATTTTAAATTTTTAGTGTAATATATATTATGTAGCTTCTTTTTTGTTTTATAGTCCCAGGCTCAACAACTATAATTATATCCAGATATCACGCAACTTGCGTGCTTATGTAATTAACTTATGTTTTAACGACAAACCTTGATGAGTCCCGATCAGCTGCGCACTATTAGAGGTAGTACAAAATCTTTTGACGAAATGCCTATTCGTATATATCTTGACTTACAAAAGTAAATTGTCGTTTTGCAAAAGTACAATAAAAAAAAAAACTGGAGAAACTTGTTAGGACGAAAAAAATGATAACGTCATTTAAATTTAAATATTGAAATGAATTATTATCACTGAATTATCATTATTTTGTATAATTTATTTTTATTTAATCTGTGGTAAACGGTGTTGGTGTTGCAGTAAGTAATTTTTGTTTATATCACATTTATGTATTCATACTGTAATGCTGTTTGTTTACCTCAATAAAGAGAAAAAAAAAAAAAAAAAATATAAAGAAGGAGTAATTAAAAATTACAATTTTTTCGATAAATTAACATTTATTTGCACTCGTTAATTTAAATATTTTTTCTCTTCTACTTGGATGCATCTGCCTATGGTGTTGAAGAGAGATAGATGCGTCATATGCCGAACGCTTAGGCCGATCATGCCTCTCTATCGCTTGTTTTTTTCTTTTTTACTTTCTCGCTCGCGAAACGTGACAATGAGTCATGCTTTTTCGTGTATGCAGCCGGCGTTCATCGATTTATAAGACGTTATCACGTCAAAAAAGAAGATAGTATTAATCAATTTATTTCGAACACTTCTATTGTTTACATAGAATTATCAGTTCTTTAAAATTCATAAAATCTTCAATACACTTTGGATCTTTTCAATCTATTGTACAAGCCTTTTCAAATAAAAAATAACAAGGAAATCGGGTTTCCTCACAACGTTTTCCTTAACGAAGCTCAATTAAAGTGTCAGTGACGAATAAGAAAGTATTTCCTTTTTCATGATTTGTGTCATAGATTTTGTATGCTTCTAAAATACGTGTTATCCAAAGCATGGTGGGGAGACCCACAAGAACAAATATTCAGATCAAAAACAAATATTCGTACAAATACAACAGTTTTGAACGTGAATCGAACCCATGACGTTCGTTTTATTTTAACATTCATCACTACTACGCTACGACCGTTCTGTTGTACAAATACTAGCTACACTTCAATTAGTCATATACGTCAAACAGGTTATAGAAACTGGCACAAGTCTAGAAAAAATCGAGGTAATAGAAACAGCCAAAGGTTGTCGTTCCATTTTATATTTCCTTGACGCAACGAAATTATAAACGCGAAGCAAAAGAAAATAGCGTTCGATTATCGAAGACGACTACATATCGATTGGAATCGATTTTGTAATGCGATTATAGTGTTTATGCCTTGAACTGAAGCCTGAACGTATGTTATCTTGTTAACATCTTATAATGAGATGTGATAGTAATTTGTCGTTAGAAGCTTAATAGTCGTCTAGCGTATGTAAATAACTCTTTATACTTTATATATTTTGATATTTTAACTTTAATACTTTTTTTAAGTAGATTTAATTTATGTCCCTTTTCATATTTAATTATTATTTAGTTTTTTTTTTACCCGACTGCGACAGAAGGAGCACGCCCTACAGCCCAAACGGCTGGACGGTTTTTGACATATGAGGTGTCGTTGGATTTGTCTAAATTGTAGTAGTGACATAGGCTATATAAAATTTCAAAATGGCGTCCGATAATGGCGGAATGAGGGGGGGGAGTTGATTTTTTTTCTTACTGTAGCAATATGGATATCAAATGAAAGCCAGTAAATTGTTTTATTCTTTTTAGTTTATAATAAGAGTATTTTACGCAGTCGGGTTTTTTGATTTTTTTAATTATTTATAAATGTACTAATCACCTTATCTACGGAATCTATTAGAAAAATTCTTTTGGTATACAGCCTATTTATTGAGAAATTGAATCAAATATCATATTATGATAGAATAACCAAGTATATCAACAGACCTGTAATATCTGTCTGTCTGATCTCTTTCAATGAAAGTAACACTACTGAAGACGTTTAGTTTTAAGGAAAAAGTATAATTTGAGAGTCTTTTGCATAATCTGTTAAGGTTGTTAGCAGTGTGAAATTTATTACTTAAATTATTTTGATATAAAATATAGGTACTTTGAGTTCAAAGTTATATTGTATTTTTGAACTTCTACAATGAACTTTTAAGGGTTTCAAGTATCAAGTATCATAAAATGATATGATGGTAGTACGCAGTATAATTTATTTTGATTAATACACAATAAAGATAAAAATTTTATGAAAGTAAATATTTGTGAACATAAATTTAATGGGTAAGGTTTGGTGGAAGAATGTATTGGTTGTCGGATGGATACTTGTTATATTTTCACGCAAAATTTACTTACGTGACAGACAGTTAAAAATATAGATTAAAATAAAGGCCTATTTTTATTCCGAAATTCCCACAGGGTCAAGATCCGCACAGTTAAAACAACGATATTCGTGAATATTGTATAGAACTTTATCGGTACAAGTTACAACGTTGCATAAATAATGTAAATTCAATTTGACCTCTGAAGACTAAGGGTCAAACCAAACACGTTATGTATTTAGCTACTCGACTTACGAGCATCTTTGCCACGATAACCAAAACTGCTTGCCAAACATTTTAAATGACCTACATACAGCAATCAAATGTATGCAAAACAATTAGTATATGCGTATATTAACTCCATTCTAATTTTATCTAACATAACAATCAGCCTTAAGCGCCGCACTGCTGGACAAAGGCCTATTCTACATATAGGAGAAGGGTTAGAGCGTAATCCGCCACGCTGCTCCACTTCAGTTTGCCAGATATTTTCCCTTTCATGAGTAACGATTGCTATCAAGTGTTTATGACAAAAACCGGAACCGACGGCTTTACGTGTTCTCCAATGCACGGTGGAGACCTACAAGGACATACACCCAGTCCGGAAACAAATATTTGTACAAATACAAATATCTGTTCCGAGCAGGAATCGAACGGTTGAGATCGAACGGAATCGGTTTGAGGCGACTACTTGCACCACTACACCAGAACGGTCGTCTGTGTATACTAAAGGAAACTGATCATATTCGAGATTTGGGAGTTATTTTTGATACACATTTAAAATTTGACAAACACATAAATTCCATTGTAAATGCATCGTTTAAATCACTAGGTTTCGTTTTGAGACAAACCAAAGACTTTAAAAATGCTTCAACTATACTGCAGGTATATAACAGTCATGTTAGGAGCAAATTGGAATACTGCTGCCAGGTTTGGTCCCCAATTTCTAAAACTTACATTGCTAGGATTGAACGCGTTCAAAAAAGGTTCATTAAACACCTCATATACCGTTTCAAAGTTACAGAAACAACCGATCCATATGAAATTAAACTCAATCATTTCAAAGTTAAGTCATTAGTTACTCGTAGACGTCTTCTTGAACTTAAACTTTTGTATAAAATTTTTAATGGTAAAATAGACAATGAAAGGCTGCTAGAGAGACTCAACATTAATGTACCTAGAAGACCGCCTCGCAAACCGTGTTCACTGTTTGCGACTAGTAAAACTCGTACTAGGCTAGGAAGAATAGGACCGATACCCCGTATTACTCATTTATACAATGACTGTGCTAATTATATGCCGTCCCTGGACATTGGTTGTGATGTGCTTTCTCAGTACATAAAAAAATGTGAACTGTGTCTCTTGTCTGTTAATTTGTAGCTTAATTGATTGTCTTGATGATATTGATTTAATTGTGTACTTTTTTATAATTCTAACTTATTTCTGTTACTTTCGCTTGTTAATAATTAATTAATGTGATTAGCTTGTTTATCTATTCCAAATTACAATTTTATAAATAAATAATATATAGTATGTAGGTACCTCTTATTGTAATTATACTTTTTTGGTGGCTCTTAATATGAGTCATTACTAATTTTATATAACAAAATTATTGGTTGCTGTTTAGCTTAATTTGTAAAAATAAGATGTGTTCTCCTGTAATCTGTTACATAGTTTTCTTGAAATTTATTGTCAAATTATTGTATGTGAATGTTTAACCTATGTATAACTGTTGGAGATCCTTATAAATAAATAAATAAATAAATAAATATACGAACAAATACAAATTACTAGGAAGACTAATAGACTATTCTAATATCCCGTATAAGTATATAGTATAAGTATATACTCGCTGTACAGATAATTTTTGTGGTCTGGGCTTTTGTAAAATGCATTATGTGTTTCGGATCTCCGATACAAGATTTTACCCTATTGGGGGCGTTGAGTGAAGCGTTTAAATTTTTTTCCACTTTGAAAGTTAAGATAAATGTTAACGTTATTTTATTTGCGATTAATCATTCGAGTTACAAAAATGTTTATATCGGTATATAAAAATAATAACCGTTCTGGTGTAGTAATGACGTAGTTCCATCAACGCTGACGATTGGAGATCGAAAGCGGCTATTAGTATTTGTAGAAATTGTGGGTGTTTTTCCTTGTGAGCCACCCCACCTTTTTTGTGTCGCAGATGAATACATTTACGGATGATATCCAGGACGCCTGGGTAAGCAGTCCTAGACCTATGTCGGACTCGGCACTTTTTGAGTACAATACCGCACTAAACCCCTGCGGGAGTCTTCAGCCGTTTTAATTTGAGGGTCCCGGATCTGCAGGCAACAGGATCCCGCCAGCGACAGGCTGGCCTCGGCGAAAAGGCCAGACTTCTCCTCCAATGAGCCACCCCACCTTGCTTTGAAGATGATGTAAAGGAAGAAAAATGTAAATGTAATTCTTGGTGGTAAAATTATTCGCCTATCCACAGTGAAGTCTCATGACAGATTAAGCTCCAACCATTATTTTTACATAGCAGAAAAGGCTCACCAGTGGGTTCTTTACAGTTCAGTTCTGTCACATGTTATTCAAGAAATAACAATGCCATAGACAACAATTACTTTGCTATAGTTAGTTAAAAAAGTATAAAATTTCTATCAAATACGTGAATATTAATATTCTTTTATGATAAAAGGGAAAAAAAATTCAATTTCTTGCCATTTTCATAAACGCGTACAAGTATGTTAACGACCAATTCGCTAAGTGCTTTTGTAATAGTTCATAATAAAGTTTCCATTTCCATACAATATCTAACAGATTTATATTAGAATAGGTGTTTAAAAATATAGGTCGTATGTGAATTGTTATTTTACAAATTTATTTTTTTATTTCTAATGTGCACCTTCAAAATCTTTTCGAGATTATTAACAGGAAAAACTTTTAAGAAATTTATGCTAGTAGCTACTTTTTTAATGTTAGATCATCTCTTCCTGTACATTATGTGTATTGCAGTTTAATTTAAAACACTGCAAACAATCATTATAGTACTAGAAACAACAGTTTTTTAAATATTAATTACATGAGGCCGGTTTTAAGCCCTAATCAACTAGGCTTTTATAATAGAGTGGTGTCGTTCACCTTTAGCTCGAATAGTTCAACGCAAAAAAAAATTTGTTTAGAAGTAGAATATTTTACTAATACTACTTACTAAATCGATACACGATTTTCTTATTTCTGGAATTTAATTGTAAAATAACAATATGAGAAAAAACTGAACTAAAATATGCAGTTGTACATGTCCCACTCCTGGGCGAATGCCTCAATCTCTATATAGTGTACCTTATTCCGTGTCGCTGTTTCGCTCGTGTTTCTCTACCATTAGTCACTATTGCTATCAATTGTCTATGAAAACAACCAGAACGGACAACTTTACGGGTTCTCCGAGGAGTTGTGAGAAAACCTACAAGAACATACATACACCCAGTCCAAAATCAAATACTCTTATAAATGCAAAATTCTGCCCAAGCGGGAATCGAACGCTCAACCGTCGGCGGTGAGGCGACTTCTCGCACCACTACACCAGAACAATTGGTAATTATATGACAAGGGATTTCAACTAATTTAAAACGTTATTATATTCTACAAGCTTGATGTTGAGATAAGATTTAATTTGCCTGCTTCAAATTTTCAGTATTAATATAATTGTCTACAAACATTTTAATAATATTATAATTGACCAATCAATTAATATCGAAACCGCAGTAACTTAGTTTTCATTTGAAAAATCAAAATTTTACCAAAATGCTAGATTATTCAACAGTCTTGCCGGAGAACAATACAGCAGCTTCCGTCACCAACCGCGTTGTTACGTTTGCATTTGCAAGTTTAAAACCACTTTATACGATATACTTTTTAAAATAATGAACTAGCCTAGGTACTTGCAAACCGAGTTTCACTTTGTGGAATATAGAAAGAAAAATCTAGAATCTTGTTTCACGCTACCTGCTATTAAAAACACATTTGATTATAATTTATTTCTTTCTAGCTTTGAAATATTATTTATACGTTAAATATCCTCATATAATTACATTTTACGACATGTTAAAAGGTGATCAACATTTTTTTATTTAGGTCTTTTTCAAACAATTAATTTTAGGTGACCGTTTTCTTAAATATAGTCTATAAAAAAATAAATAAAAAAAAGCAATATGTTCTCGTTTACTGTATGTTTTGTAGCAGGCGACCCTTGTGGTTTCACTCGCGGTTAAAGTCAATAATTGACAGATTAGTTGGCCTTTGTGCTCACTGCTCCGCTCCATAGGAGTTATTAAATTGGTCAACATTATCCGTTACCATAAAATAACATATCCTGGCGATCTTATTGACTAAGCCAACCCTAAACTATTAAAGAGAGATACACATATTTTTTTTTTGTGTTCTTAATAAGAAATAAATAAGCAACTGTTTAGTGTTTTTTACAATTAAGGTGGTAAAATAATTTAAATATAACTTGTGAGACAGTTAAAGTTGAAAAATTAGAAATATTGTATTTCCGCCTTTGTTTAAAAATTCATTCATTGTTTTTTTTTTTACCTCTTAAAGAGTGTAATTTAATATTTTTAAAAACTAAATTTATTTAAAACGTATGTGATCTACTTGTACAAGACCATAGTCGTGGTAGTAGTTGTAGCTACTAATATAGCGGATATAAAATCAATTAAATTAAAAGATCTTTATTTCAGGTGACAAATGACCCATATACAATTTCATTCATTAGATACAAATTTACAGCTTATCAATTAAAAGTAAACAAATTGAAATTCATATATTACAATAAAAGAACAATAAAAATATACAATAAACACAAATAAACTTCCAGAATAAAAATAAATTTAAAATAAGAATAACGACAATACTAGAAATACATAATAACAATTTAATAATTTAACATGCAAATTAAAACATTCAATTACATTATGTAGTACAATAGTGGTACTACGTAAGTAATTTGAAGCCTAGATTCCGCTCTATATTTAATACGGTTTATAGATAGATATGTAAAGATATGTAATATATATAGATATGATAGATAGATATGTAAAAATACGGATATTAATATAATGGATTTATTTACATTTATAAATACTTAGTACTGTATTGTAAGAGTTACGGTTAAGAGTTAAGGGAAGACAGCCTCAAAGGCTGCGGAAAACGTTAAGTCTGCTGCTATTTTAGCCGCTCAACATTTTATATTCCTATTTAGCTCAATTATTTGTTATTTACCTATATGAAATAGAAAATGGATTTGGATCAGTCCTCATGGTTTCTCTCGAAATGGTATAGGCTTCATCATATTGGGTAATCTATTGGTAAGAAGCACATTGCATATTTATATCATATTGGGATATTCCCGTCTGATGAAGTCAGCACATCAACCATCTAATGCGCATATATAAAATCCGGGGACATTTCAGCTTGAATTATCTAACCGTTTCGATTACTTTGACGATTGCGTTTCTGTAGACGTTATAAATAACAACGTAGAATATCGTTCATACAATCAACGGCAGATTTTACAGACCCGGCCGTAGAAATGAATGAGTTTTCCTGCAGTCCTCTGATGACCCTGAAGAAAAAAGGAGAATCAACAAACGAACATGGATGTCTACTGTTGGTCAAAGCCGATTGTTGAAACTGAAAATAGAAGAAATAAAGGTACAGCTTCTTCCAGGGCCGAATTCGACCACCGGTCGAAGATCCAAGAGGCGAACTTACCCGACAATATTATGAATACATCCCGAAGTTCAGTTTGCACGAGAGTAGTATAACTCTGGGACAGCTTAAAAATAAAAATAAAAGCACCAGAAGGGTACTTTATTATTTCAGAGCACCTGAATACCGGTGGAGCACATGTACCTAAAGTTTTTCAGGAGGTATTTAATAGAATCTTGCTCGAAGGCATAACGCCGGACAACGTGACATTCGATAACACCTTGTTGAAGAAATACAGGATCATTTCATTTCGGAGCCTCGTTTATATTCTGTTCTCTAGGGTCATTACGAATTGTCTGACGGTCAAGTTTGATGACTAGGAAGTCAAGAAGAAGTCCGGACAAGCAGGATTCCGTAAAGCCTATTGATATATATAGCCTATCCGAAGACCAAACACATACGTTGATTATAAAAAGACGCAGACGTAGACGCAGATTATAAAAAGATCAAGGATTATAATCAGCCATTATGCTTGGCGTTTGTAGACTACGAGAAAATATTTTATTCAATCGATACTTAGGAAAAGCTGCAGTCTCTCTAGTGATGCTTCATTGATTACAGGTATATTGAGGTGATGTACAATAACGTCAGTATGTCAGTCCAAGTACATAAGCATAGCACGAGAGTGATTCTAATACAGCGAGGTGTGAGATTGGGAGTATTATCTTTCCAAAACTGCTTCCAGTTGCATTGGAAGATGCTTTCAAGCTCCTGGAATGGAAAGAATTCGGCATCAGTTTGAAAGGCGAGTACATCACTCACCTTCGATTTATACCAGGACATACTTCTTTTACTTGTTGCGACCGGAGATCACCTAATTCGAAATATCGACAACCACCAAAAAATTTCGTGGTTTATACTCATATTATCGTTCTATATAAAGTATGTTTAAAATCACGACTAAAAAAGTTTAAACATGTTAACTTTTATAGGACATTTATAAATGACCAAGTAAATTACCAAATTCATTATTTAACCAAATAAGTCACGTTCACAACAGCTTGTTAATATACTGTATAAAATTCCATTTCAAAAATTGAAGTGTGAAAAGTCAGTGCCCATGGAGCGCTCGTTAGCTACCCTCGGATAACTCACCAATTAGAGACGCGATAGGGTTGAAAATACACAAGAAAATATGTGAATTTATTGAATATTTTTTATTCAATAAAATGTTTCGTTTTCCTATGGAAGAGTTTCTTACTACCTTTAAAACAAAACAAATAGTAGAACAACAGATCACGAATGATCCGAGGTGTTCCAATGGATAAAATATGTAGACCTTTACTGAAAGGTCGCGGCGTCAATTCCGTGTTAACAACACTGAATCTTTAATCGTCGGTGGAGGAAAACCTGCCTCAGGTAACCTGCATGTATTGTGTGATTTCCAAGACATTAGCATCTTCTAATATACATTATAGCAGCGGTTTGGATTCAGTTATTTTTAGTACGAAAATCTTATGCTCAGCTTTGGAACACTTAAGTATAGTTAGTTACACATAGTTAGAGAGTTAGAGAGCAGACTTACATAAATAGAATTTTTTCTTTTCTGAAGTAATAATAATAAAAAAAAACTGGTATTAGTTTTCCTTCTGTTGGTAGATTTTTAAAAAGTTTTATATAACATCTATTCTACTAAATTATAAAACTGAATATATGTATATTTTCGAAGTATTTCTGTTAGTAAATAAAAGCAATGTAATTCGTTTAAATGTACTACTATATTATATAAACGGAAAAGTAAATTTTCTATTTATTATTGCGTACGATGAATTTTGGAAGAGTAATCTTGAAGGATCTACTAGGAAGGCTGAGTTCTGGTAGACGTGTAGATATTATTAGTTGATTATTTATACAAAGAAGTCACCATAACGCCGGCGGTCGCGGGTTTTATTGCTTCTAAGGGCAGGTATTTGTACATATCTGATACCATTCGTTAATCATGATGGAGATTTTATCTACCAACCCGCAATGATGCAGCGTGATTTATTAGGCTCCAACACTTCTCCTATATGAGGAAGAGGCTTTTGCCCAGCAGTGGGACGTTTACAGGTGTATATATATAATATATAAAACTAGCAAAGATATAAAGTACTGTAATAGAAATATTCGTTGCATTTTTATATGCAATTTTTGTAAGACATATAAAATAAAAATAAAATAATTTGCAATATATTATTATTCGTCAACCCTACTGCATTTTTTTTATAAAATCCTCTTTACATTGATAGGCGTTGAATTTTTTTTTCAATACATTTGAAAGTTTTACCGAGCTTTTAAAGTATCTTACACTTTATTTTAATGTAACACTAGGTTCTAAATACTATTAAATGCGGGCTTTTAGACTTAATGAATATCTAGGAAGGTGTTTTTTCGCTTATTACGCTAGGATTAATTTACATGCGTACTTTCATATTCAGTTATAATTAATATTTTTTATTTAATTTGAAATTGATTAGTTTTATTGTAATTTGAAAAAGTTATCAGAAAAAAAAAATTGTTGATTGTAAATCTTAGGTCCGATTTCAACGGTTGCTTATAAAGTTTCTCTCACCGAATATAGACTCTTAGTAAGCTAATAATTTGAAAAACTAAAAACCCGACTGCTTTTCTGTGTAATTTGAAAATGTAAAAACCCTAAAACAAAAAATTATACCCGGTGTCACTTTCACAATTAATACCAATCTGACGTTACCTTTGAAGCTAAAATTCATCGAGCTGTTCAGGCTGTAGGGCGTGCCAATTTCGCGCCAATAATCCGCCATCTTTTTAAATTATTATTTTGATATATCCAGTGTCACTCTCACAATAAATACGAAT
This sequence comes from Euphydryas editha, assembly GCA_036937285.1. Classification (NCBI taxonomy): domain Eukaryota; kingdom Metazoa; phylum Arthropoda; class Insecta; order Lepidoptera; family Nymphalidae; genus Euphydryas; species Euphydryas editha. Next base: position 6,435,770 of record JAUPFZ010000008.1, read on the forward strand.
CTAAGGACAACTCTCAAGCTAAATTTTATTGAGCTGATCAGGCCGCAGACCATGTCAAACAATTATACATACATACATACATACTCACGAAAAACATAACCCTCCTTCTAGCGCAGTCGGTTAAAATGTATCATAAATTGCGTGTGTAACGTTTTCAGTGTATCGTAATAATTTCAAGGTGACAGAAAAACGGTAAAACCTATTATCTATAGCGTATTTTGTAAAGGTCATTAACTTATTAAGCTTTATATATCAGTAAAAATACTCTTATCATGTTTTGTTGGCTTATTATAAAATTAAATCATTATCACTCTGTAGAAATAGTATTTGACTGAAACAGCCTTCAAATGTCCTACCTCTAGTTATATCCCTATGAAGGAGAAGGGTTGAAACATAATCCAGTACGCTCATACATTGGCATTTGCAAATCATTTCGCATAATCTAATTGTATACATATAATTGGTATTTTATATTAATTTTTGTTATCCTTTATGTACAAAATATTATCGAAACTTTATCAAACCGATATTCAATTAAGCTGTCAATATTTCAACAACAGAAAATATTAAAATGAAATTCATTAATAGGTCAAAGTCGAGATGGTACGCTGTATTACCATAAAACAACTCATTAGAAGTTTGAAAATTTCTAATCGACGTTTTCTATCAACGGGTTAAATTATCTGCGTTTGATTTTGAATCGTAATACTAGAGAATAAAAATCATTTTAGCTCGTGTTAAAGTTCAAAAGTATATCATTATCATGAAATACGGGTCTTGTAATGTAATACTTCAAATCGGACCAGCAAATTATGCGGTTAATAAAATGTTTCGTAAATTTTTATCGATGTTTCAATGTGCAAAATATAGGTTAAAGATTTATTTTCTTCGTTTCGTTTTGCGTGCTTATGGCAATTTGTTTTACATTTAATATTAGTCAAAAACGGTGTTTTATGTAATATGCAAACCTAAAATTTTTTTATAAAAAGATAAATAAAATACAATACTTATTAATTTATCCATACGAATTTGTAAAGGCTTTGGTAAGAAGTCACTACGCAAATCTTTCTTTTAAAAAAATTTTCATTGCTATAAATAAATAAATAAAAAAAAAAAAAAAACAGGTCTGCTCAAAGTTAAGTGTTAGAGAGGTACTGTTAGTTAGGGAACTAATTTTATTTTATACACTAGCTTTGCCCATCTTGTCACTCGAACATAAGTTTTACTGCGATATGTAGTTGTGTGTTTAAAGGTACTAACCGTGATCGAGAAAGCGCCATCCGTGCCACCTATTATGATACAAGTAGTATCGAACTTCATTTGTATTTTGCATAAAAATAAATTGAAAAATGATATTTTGACGTTATTCATCGTCGCTTTGTTTAGTGAGTTTTGAATATAAAAATAAACTGAACTGAATCAGCCTGTAAACGTCTCACTGGATATAGGATAATTTTATATACATATTAAATAGATATGTCCATACACATGTATAATAATCACATACACACACACACACACCAATGGGAGGGATGCGCTGTGCCCCGCTCCCGGCTGCATGGGTACTCGCTTGTTTCTCCCGTGAAATAGCTTTGCTGTGTTTCGGAGAGAAGGGCAAGACAGGCAGTGTAATTGCTGGCATGGAGACTTTAACACCTTATGTCTCTGGATAGGCAACACATAGATGAGTTGCCTGGGCAAACTAGTTTATGTTCATGGGCGACGTCAACCACTTACCATCAGGTGGAACGTCTGCCAGTTATCAAAATAGCCTATCCAAAAACACACACACACACACAAACATAATCATGTATATATATATATATATATATATATATATATATATATATATATATATATATATATATATATATATATATATATATATATATATATATATATATATATATATATATATATATATAATCACATATTATACATATGTATTTATGTATATATTTGAAAATGTATGAAAATGAAAAATCAGATGTACGTTAACCCAAAAAAGAAATAAAGAAAAATATGTTAAATTCGAAGGTTAGAAATGTTACAGCCTCTCATGTCTTAAACGCCTCTTAAACCGTGTACTCAAGCGAGTTTTCGGTGGTTTTTGTTAAACAATGCTTCATGATATTCATGCAAAGAAAAATATAAATGTAAATATGTGGAGAATAAAGTTTGTTAATATTGTACGGATATTTTTTGTACGAAAATAATTAAGAGTAAAATGTGAATTAAAAAAGTGATTAAGATAAAAGAAAATAAATCTAAAGAAATGTATAAAATTTCAAGTTTTAAATTTCAAATATTTTGAATCTCTGATACAACCAATTTGACTAACAACTACCACTAAAAAAAGGATAAGCATTTTAAAAAAATATTTTTGCTTGTATATATATTTTTTTTTACTCTTGAAAGAAAATAAACTAAACAAAATCGGACAGAATAATTTTTAAGCTATAAATATTGATAATTTAATAATTGTGGCGTGGAGTGTCTCATATGATGTACAGCTTGTATACAGCCGTTTACATCGAAGAATAATGCCCCCGTGTCACACCACTCATGTGGGCTCTGGATGTAACAAATCCCGTTATGCGGTGCACGGTTTACGGTGTGTACGTGTGCTCGAAGGTTGAACTGCTCGTTGATGAGGGAACTTTTCATTCCGTCCGTGGTTCTCTTGAGTCTAGTTAGGATAAATTCCTTATACACTTTTTTAAGCGTTTTAAAAAGATTTGTACAACGATAGCTATTGAGAAGGTTCCTGGTTTTTCCAGATTTGTCAATACTTATTACGATTGCGGCTATATCGAGGATAAAACAAAAGTCCTTAGGTCTACTTATATCTAAGTCGTACAAACTTAAGCGGAATTCAGAAACTAGTACAGCGCCATCTCTGGAGCAGTAGAGTAAGTACTGTGTCCATGCATTATTACTGCTAGCGATATTCAAGGGTCTTTTTATTTTTATAAATTCTGATAGTATGTTACATAATAATTGTTTAATATTTATATCATTTTTTATAATAGATAGTGATAGACTTCGATGTTATTTGATGATAAATAATATCCATATTTTTATATTGTATGTTAACATTTTCACATGGTTATATAAAAAAAGAAAAAAAAATGATGACGTTCGCTCAGTGGTCACAACAACTGGCTATTGCGCTACCAGTTGCGGGTTCGGATCCTCGCGCATGTCATATGTTTGTATGAGATGATATGTGCATTTGTGCTTATGTCATCGAACTTGGGGCCATTGACTGTTCGCGTTTATTTATTTTTACAATTATAGAGATAAATTTATAATTTCGTTTCAACAATGTTTTTATAAGAAATAAATTTAAATTGCGTGTACTGGCGTACACTCGTAAGAAGTGAAACTTATAATAAAAACAGTTTACTTTTTATACGGATGTCTGGCGCGAGCTTGGGGAGGCCTACGTCCAGCAGTGGACTGCTATAGGCTGATGAGATGAGATGAGATGAGACTTTTTATACGATCGTAATTATATGAGTCCTGTGTTTGCGTTCGGACATATTTATATTCGAATTACCTACTCACTATAGAATACATCATACAATAACTGCAAACTTCTATATAGTGATATTTAATTTCACTCAAGAATCTTAGAGATTGCTAGCGCAGTGGCTGCCAACGCGAATTGAATTTCGTATATCGCTCGAGAGCTGCAAGTTCAAAACCCTGCGAGAGCCACATTTTGTAGCATTCAAAATTTGATATTTGATTTATTTAGTTTAACTATTTATTTATATATATAGAATTTAATCTACTACCACTCGGAATATTCCTTGCGCATGTGTTTATTGAAAAACGACTGAAATACGCAATAATCAAGAACAAGATGGCGCGTAACGCAAGATGGCGCGTAACGAAAAAATCTTTCCAACCCCGATAAAGAAGTTTCACTTCAAATATAGTGAATTGAAAGCATTTAAAATATTTGTTATTACTTTTTCGAATCTCTCTATTTATGTAAATACGAATTTATTTCGCTTTACGTACTTTTTTTCTTTATAACAAATAATCGGGTCAATTAACTTTTCCACCTTTAATGGACTTTATTTCGTAACAAGACTTGTCAACAATATATTTAAAAAAAGTAAAGCAAGTAAAATATATTTAAAAAAATATGCTTATATTATTTCCATCGGGATTTGTGAAGTAACAAATATTTCTAAACTAGGCGACTCGTGTAGTTTCATTAGTGGAGATGGTTATCGTAGAATCAAATAAATAAATTTTACAGCTTTATATCGTATATAGATATAAAACAATTGAAGTAGTGAAAATATCCCTTGCTTTATTTCACCATCTGATATGCTAATTAAAAAAATACGTTGCAGTGTGAGCTTATCGAACAAAAATCAACAACGATAATTTATAACTATATAAAAACAACCAAGTCTTATTATCATTAGAAATATTCCGAAAAATATTTATGATTTTTAAATTGGTTTTACGAAAAATCTCTGTTATAGGTCTATTAATATGCAATACCATTATTATTTATTACACTAAAACCACCTTGCATAAATCATCAATGCAGTTTATTATGCTAAATGAAACCTAAAAGTAAGCAGTATTTCAAATACCCACGTAGCTCTAAAATTTTATTCAATAAACAAATGTACAGCGATGTTTGTATATCTATATACGTATTACACTTAGACATATTAAATGTGACAGGAAAAGTTATGTATTTTGTACATGCAACCACATCCTACGAAAACACGCAGCAATAACAAGTTTTGTAATTCAATTCATTTTCCGCAATGCTTCTAAAGGAATTGAAATGTTACTTTTTCCAAATTACTAATACTTTTTCCTTTTTTTTTTGGTTTAAATTAATTAATGGTAGAATAAACTGTATATTTTGTTTTATTATTATTTTATATATATATTTTTTTATTTAGCTTTGCTCGTATTTTTTCTTATATTGAAATTTATTATCACTATTCCGCTACGATGAGTTATAGTGCGTTGTTGTTTTTTTACCCTATTTAAGTATTGGTTTGTTGTTTACAAATAAATATCAAAACAAATATCCTCTTTAAAACTATAGTATAATTTTTTTTTAATATTAAAAAAATATAAATATGAATACTCTTATATTAATAAAGAAATACAACGATAGTAAGATAAAGATTTACCGATGGGAGGGATGTGCTGTTCCGCGCTCCCGGCTGCATGGGTACCACCATCTTGCTTATTTCTCCCGTGAAACAGCTTTACTGTGTTTGGGTGAGAAGGGCAAGACAGGCAGTGTAATTACTGGCACAGTGACTTTAACACCTTATGTCTCTGGATACGCAACACATAAATGGGTTGCCTGGGCTAGTTCCAGGTAAACTGGTTTATGTTCATGGGCGACGTCAACCACTTACCATCAGGTGAAACGTCTGCCAGTTTGCCTATCCAACTAACATAATAAAAAATATTTGAGTGATACTGTTATATTTTAACTAATTTATGCGTTTAGAATTTCAACTCAATAAATAAATTAATAAATAAATATGCTTAACACACACACACACGGTCGTCTGTTCCTAAGGTAGGCAACTTAATTGCCTGTGTTTTAGGTAACAGCCGACTGATATACTTTTTTTTTTAAAATAAATATACATATAAATAATACATATATAAATAAACATATATTACACCCAGACTCGAGGCGGGAATCGAACCCACAACCCTTGGAGCAGAAAACATGGTCACTGCAAACTGCGCCAACGGGTCAGTCAATAAAATATAAATAAAAACCTTTATACAGACACTTGAACATGGATATAACATATATATATATATATATATATATATATATATTATATACAATAACGTGAATTTTAAAAAGTCGTCAAGGGCGACGAAATATAACACTACACATATATGAACAAAATACTAAGCCACGTTTGTCGGTTTGTAATGAATATGTATCGCAGAAACATCTACTACTACTGGTGGTTTTAAAGATGTGCTTCTAAGACCCATTTAATTCTGCATCTAAAGCAAACATTTATGCGCTCCTTTTACTCTCAATATTATGCCCAATAAGACGAATTTGTAATGCTGCATCTTTAATAACATCAAATTTCTCGCATTAAGGAAAATATTTTATTTATTAATTAAAGTATAATTCAATTTTGTGCAAACAATACATTGTTGCTTTTTAAAATTAAAATATAGTCAAAGACCGGTACTATAACTAAGTTATTAAGACAACTCGTATGGAACTTCTAATTTTATTTCTAAGAGGCAAGGTTACTAAAAGTCTATATATATTTATGATAGAGAATGGCCGTTAGAGCCTAAATATTTAATTTTTTTATTTTGTTTATTACTGTTTCCTTTATACATTTACGGTTATAAGATAATTTTTTTGAACAGTATTTAAGCTAACAAAACGGTAATATATAGGTACAAAATTTTCTTTAGAAATACAAGTAGTAAGTGAGAAAAATATGTGTCAACGAGAAATTATACGAAAGAATAGAAAAAAAAATCCGACTATTCGACAAAATTAAATAAATGAATATTTTTATCGTCGCAAATCATTCGTAAAGAAAAGTACGAGTGACTGATCGCTACAGCTCTGCTCGTAGCACTGGTTGCTACGACGTGTACACCGTAGCTCGACCTCGGGCGTAGACCTTTCTTAGGACTACGGTTCGTAACCGCGCTTAGCGATAAGCGCAGCGATTTTATGTGAAAGCTTTACCGAGATATTTCATATAGTATATATATATATATATATATATATATATATATATATATATATATATATATATATATATATATAATAATAATAATAACAAATATTAACCAACAATCACACCACGTTAACCTAGCCCCGTGTTAAGTTCGTAAGAACTTGTGTTACAGGTACTAGGAACGGAAATAAATTTAAGATATAAATACATATATACATAAATACACATCCATGACCCGGTGCAGACATCTATATTCGTCATACAAATTATCTGCACCTGGCGGGATTCGAACCCGCGACCGCTGCGTAAAGTGTCCAGTTGCCTGACCACTCGACCAGCCGGCCGTCACGATATCCGTCATATATATATATATATATATATATATATATATATATATATATATATATATATACCATAATTATTTCTAATACACCATAATTAGTTCTTTTTACGCAAATAGTAATAATAATAATAAGTGATCACTGCCTATATACAATTAAAGTAGATATAAATGCGTCACAATTTAAAAATTTATTAAGGTTAATTGGAGAGGGACCTAAGTAGCTTCCTGCATTAACGTGAGTGGAGCCTGAGAACAAATAATGTTGAATATAAAAATACTTAGGAAATATAAAAAAGGAGGTATATACTATACTAGTTATGTATTCAATTTCATATTATTTAGTTTCAATTTTATTCATTATGCCTTGATTTAAAATATTCTAAATACTTTTATTAGAATATATAAATGCTTAAATTTCAGCCACACAATATGACGGCCAATTACATAAAATACAAAATGAAAATAGGTATAAATATTATCATCTAAGGATTTAAGTTAAAATTGAAATACTTTTCAAATAGTAGGTACAATGTAATGTTTAATTTTCTAACCATATTAAACACTTACAAAATTATAAATTAAAACTTAAATTTGAATTACAATTACTAATAAATTATATTATTATTATATCTTAATAATAATCATCTCTTACATAACCAGTGATGAGTAATTCAAAGTATTTTTTTATTTATAAAAAAAAAACATGCAAATCGCTCCGTGTATCGCGTCGCTAGGTTCCTGTGAGCAAAGGCGTTAAAATGCAGGGCTACCAACTGTAGGTAGACGGGCGTAATTGACAGAAATGGGCGGGCGGAAGGGGCCGGATTTTATTAGGCCTTGCGACAATACAGTTTTCTTGTTATTGTGAGTTTACTTACTGGAAAAATTAAGTGACATAAAATTTTGTTTTAAAGACACTTCATTTATTTGGTTTTTTATTTTGATTTTTTTTCATGCTGTAATTAGCATTTTATATATTTAGTATTAGATAATTATTTAAAACTAGTGACTCGCCCTATTTTACCCGGATGCTCACATAATATAGTTAGTATGTTAGGAATATAAGAAAATCAGCCTAAATATAAATCATCCTAATCAGCCATATTATAAAAACAACGAAAATTCTTATGACACCATAATTTTATTGTATTATTTATAGAAAAATTCTCTGAATGACAAAAAAATACATAAAAATCTTTAACTACGTCTTCACGTAGTTTCTATTACTAAATAAATTTATAATTAAATATATAGACTTTGTTGTATATTTCTAATAAAAAAAAAATCTTTATAGTATAAGAAAAAATTTAAAAATTTATGCTATATAATTCAGCTAATCTTGAAACTATAAAAAAAAATTAAATTACGTCTTTTAAATGTAACTATTATATTTTCATTGCAACATTTTTTATTCATTATTAAATTATTCTTTCACTAATGGTATTATTTTAAACTGTGGCATTTCAACGAGAAAGCCAACAAGCCGTATCACAAGACCGTTTATATCGCAAGCTAATTATGCAATTAATTATAAGTCACGCGCTTGTTTACACCGCGGTAAAGTGTGTACAGGTGCCTTGAACGATAAAGGGTTTATTACGTTGTGCTACAGCGCTTGTAGGCTACACATAGATGGACTATTGTATATACCATATTATTATTAATGGATTCGGAACGCTATTCGGACTGCCTTGACACAGCGGCGCTTGAAGTATGTCCCCTGAAACATGAATAGATGACTTTGATGCTATTGTGCGAAAGCGAAAGGCTTGATGTTGCAGCGGCTTCAGAATAGTCTGAATATAATAGCAAATAAAATTCTAAGTCCTATTTTTAAACACTGGAATTCCTTCTCGGGGACAATATATTGATGTATTGTCCCCGAGAAGGAATGTGTTATAGTTACATTTGAGGATGAATATCAAAACTGGTTGATTTGTTCATATTTTATCTTTCCTTGAGCAACTTGAAAAAGTTATAGTACAAAGTATCTAATAATATACATTTTTATGCACTTGCATACGATAATTTTAATAAGTTACGGAAGATAAAAATGGTTTCCAAAAGACATTATTTTCTTACACGGTTCTTATATTAATATTTTTTTATCCCAAATCCTCTTCCGGATCCTGAAAATTCTAATAATGTCACTGTGTATGTGGGCTGTAAGGAAAAAAAAAAACAAAATATGGGATTAGCTTAAATAAGATAAATGTAATTTGATAAATGAGAAATTTTATTTTGTTTTAATGTAGGTAATGATACCTAGTAATAGTTACGGCTTAGTGGTTCAATAATTGCTTTTACGCCCACGGTCAGTTTGATTCCCGCTCGGAGCAGATACGGTTATTTATATTTATTCATCCTTAAGATGTTTCCCTAGAGTGCAAAGGAGAAAATGTGAGACGGTCAGTTCTGTTTTTTCAAAAACTCCTGATGACAATCATTACTCTTCATATGAAAATTATGTGCAACCGGCAGTGAAACTTCAATCTTTCTTCTGTTTATGTGTCTTTTGATAAGCTGAGCTAATTACAATTATTTTTTTGTAATTAGTATCTGCAAATTTTGTTTTACAGAACTGTAAAAACAAAGAATGGTACAACACTTTTCTTTCTTTCTATAAAGTTTATTATGTTCAAGTTAAACCTCGGAATATACGGAAAAACTTTAAAAGAGGAACACACTTTTCTTTATATCTATCTTCATATATATTTTATAGGAAAATAGTTTGCGAATTTTTGTTTAAACTTCGAACTAACTAAGACTGTTAATAAATTTTCCCAGATCTTTAGAAAAATGTAGTATGTATTAAATTAGTTTTTTTAATGTTTCATAAGAGGCGCTCTGAAAAATTTCTAAAACTTCAGTGTATTTTTTTTTATTAATTTTATACAGCTATGAATTCAGTCTGACTTATTGATTATGCTAGTGGTGGTATTTTCTTATAGAACTAAACAAAATAATCTTATGTTAAGTTCTGTACACGCCACTTAGGCGCGACGAAAATGAATCGCATTTTCATTCATGATCACAAGTTCAGTCATTTTAATTTAAATAAATATTGATATAATGAATTGGTCGTTTCAACCGTGTTTTTTTGAGCACTTACCCAGTTTATTTATTTTTTTGTACTCATAGTTTTATAGAGCTGAAACAGTTACCTTAAGCACCAACGAGGATCATGTTTAACTTACCGGAATTACGTCTTGTATTTTGTTGTTATAAATATCGTGCGAAAACTTACACATGTTGGCAAATGTCTTGCTCATGCGTATTCGGTAGGAAAAAAAATTAAACGTTCTGACTGCTTAAGCTTTATAATTTTATAAGTTAATAGACAATGCTTGGTATCAACGATTTTAAACGAAATTTCACAAATCGGTTGATCAATCATTAATGTTCCTCCTTTTTAAGTTTTAGAATAATTATTTACAGCCAAAAACGTACCTGAAAAAACCATGAGTATAGATGATTACGAGTTTTCCTTAAGCAAAAAACAAAATAAACTCGTTAAGTATATTATTTTAGTATAGACTCGTTTGGAATTATCTAGTATCTTTTGAAAATAAATTTAAAAAATATAATTTAATCGACGTTGCAAAATTAAAATTTTTCGAGTGATCATTTATTAAGTTTTTTAACCCTAAATAATTAATCACGCTCTGTATTATAATAATGAAAAATATAATTACATCTTTAATGAATAATTACTTATTTATAACAGCCAAGTGATCGGTCAATTAAATTTATCTGAACTTTCCTTAAAATACTTTTAATGTATTTATGCGGTATAAATAGTAAAAGTTCATAGGTAACTTAAAAGTGATTAAAATGACAATTAAAGTAGCCAGTAAAACACGTTCATAGCTTATATAAATTATTTTAGCCGATTTTGTTAGTTATCGTTGTAACGAAAGTCTTATAACTCTTCTAAAAGCTTATTGACGAATGTCTGTTTTATTCGAAGTCACAATAAAATGTGAACAATATTTAATAATAATTTCGATATTTAAATACAAATTTTCTTATTAATATAATAAGAAATACTAGTACATTATAACATTTAATATAATCTCATTGAAATATAATCTTATTTAATTTAACATATTTTAATATAGTCTCAAATTGTTGTTTGACGTTTGCGTCATTGCAACTTTATAAATAAAAGAAACGTAGTAAGTCAAAATATTCGTAGTTCAAAATAGACATAAACTTTTAACTTGATACCCGAATTTACCAGTAATTGAAATCGCAGTCAACATGTCGTAACCTCTCAACCCGTATCCGATCATCCGCTTAGATAAAAACACTAGCCTTGATTCTACAGTGATGTGGAAACGATCACTCCACGCCGATCCACTCGGCGTGGATACAGAACCAGTGATTGATGGAGTCGTGTCAGAGGCGCTCAACTGTTGATTCAACAATCTACCTCTTTTAGCCTTTTGATTTTGTATTTAGAGTTAATGCTTAGTGACGTATTCTTGGCAATATTTTTTTAACATATTATTCACATATTTTTTTTAATATGCTATATAAAAACTAGTGGTATTTTACTTAAAAAAATAGTAAATATTCTGTTTACTGCTTGGGCTGTATAAGTCGAGGCTTGAAGACTTAAAAGCCTCCTTTAACCTCTTCTTATAACCTTTCTGTGTTTTTTATTAGTTCGATAACACAAAAAATAATATTATACACTATATTTTGTAAATCTGTTTATATCAAAGAAAAAGTAGTACCAAAAACAAATTAATGTTAAACAAACAAACAAATTAAAGTACTGTACTGTATCAGCCTGTAAACAATCCACTGCTGAGCGAGGGCCTTTTCTCCATATAGAAGAAGGGTTGGAGCTTCATCCACCACGCTACTCCACTGCGGGTTGGCGGATAATTTCTCTACCATAAGTAACAATCATTACCAGGTGTCCATGATAGCAACCAGGCCCGACGGCTCTACGTGCTCTCCGAGGCACGATAGGGAAATCCACAAGGACATACTATACACCCAGACCGAAAACAAATATTTGCATAAGTACAAATATCTGCCCCGAGCGGGATTCGAACTTGCGATCGCCGGTATTGAGGCGACTACTCGCACTCACTATACCAGAACGGTCGTCAAACTTAGACAAGGATGTATCTGGAAATCCTTTCTGTTTAATGGATAAAGCATTTTTGTAGTAAAATTAACCAATATTTTTATCTTTGTCCATTATAGCGATGTGAACAATTAAAATTGTCAAGTCGTCCGTGAAACGTAATAAACACGCGTTCGTTAAATGACAAGGGTTATGATCGAGATGATTGGACAGTTTGTTTCATACAATACCTTTGATCGGGGTCTTTGATAGACTTCGAAAATTAACTTACTATGTTTATTGTAAATACGTTAAAGTAATGAAGTTATATTAATCTGTACTATATTATTAGACTGGAGATTTTTTTTTTAATTTGAACGAATTTATCTCAATCTTTTTTCTTGCATTTCTTGTTCATTCTGTCTTTCATTGTCGCTCATTCTCGAAAGGTCTCTCTCTCTCTCTCTCTCTCTCTCTCTCTCTCTCTCTCTATTACTATTATTTTGTATCATTTAATGTTACGAAAATATTATAATAATTCAACTTCAAAAGTAATACAATTAATTTGAAAACACTATTCTAATATTATACATATATAATAAGAAATAGTTTTATCTGATAATAATAAGAAATAGTTTTATCTGATAATTGATGTACCGATACCGTAATTGATAATTACTGTAGCGATTTTAATAATTCTTTCGTCATCAAAAAGCTACAAAATTTCAAACAAGCTATAAATCTAATCAATTTACTAATTAAATCAAATTACAGAAACGTCAAATTATATAAAACTACGAGATAAATATTGTAAGTAATGATCTTATGGTCGTTAAATGTTTGTTTTGAAGATATTATCGTTAAATGTAAAAAAAAAGAAATAAATTTTTAAACCAAATTATTTAAACCATATTCGATTTTATTAAGCAGCTTAGCATAAAAAATATGGTCGTGTATATCGTGTGTGATTGTTAAACTGTTAACAAAGATGGATGAATTATGGTGTTTACAAACTTCACCGGTCTAGTGATCAGTTAATTAGGGTGAAAATTTTATTAAGTTGGAAATTGATTATGAATTTTAATCGAAAAAGGTTATAATGTACTTATTTATTTTATTTTAAAATTTGTTTTATATTAATAAAGATATATATATTTTAACTATTAACTATAATTACTTTGAACACTGTAATTAATATACTACCTATATATAACTAGCGGACCCGACTGACGTTGCTCTGTACACTGTGTACACTTCACAAATATTTAAAGTACATTTTGTAATATTAAATTATTTATTTTGTATCACAGTAACAATACCGATTAAAGAATAATCATGTATAGTATCTAGTTATTTTAAGCAATTACCGATACAATGTAATAATTTGTTTAGATATTGCTGTAAAAAAGTTTTTTCTGTAATATCTTTATAGAATAACAAAACGTTAGGTGAAATCAAATAATGGCCAACGAGGACACGATACATTTCGCTCTACATAACGTAATACAAAAAACCTCTTTAGATTTAACGACATTTGATATCGTTACGATATGATTCCTACCTATCGAAGTAAATAAAGGTAAATATTTGTTTCAATCGTTACAAAAAGGCTTCTTTACGTTAAACGACACCTGAGATGTGCGGTACGGGAGATGTAATAACACGACATACGTTGATTCGGAATTGATCATTTATTCTTTAAAATATAGTGTTTTTATAGTTGTTTTCAAGTAGGTCGCTACGTAACTTATTAACACACAATTTAGTTATTTGTTGTCAGCAAAATAAATATAACGTTCAAAGTTAATGCTATTCAAATGCAAAAAACAAAATCAACAAAATCATATTTAGTAATGTAATATAATTTTAAATACAAGTTTATTTTCTTGGTTTACTTCGATGCTACAACAATCGATTTTTGTTGCCTGTTGTGGAGCTCTATGATCAAAGTAAAATCAATTGATTGTTCAAGACAAAATTTCATTGACTAAAAACTACCCTGTTATCGTTCGCTAAGTATATTTTAATAATAATAATTTAATTTAAAGAACATCAAATATGTCTGTAAGATTTCATAAAAATGTTTTTGTTAAATCATGTTACTGTTATGTTAATCATATTAGATCTATATTGATAATATATTAACGTACAACTTAATATTGTATTAAAATACTTTCAAGACTTTCAAGAATTCTTAAAAGTAAATTTTCCGATAAATGTTTAGAAAAATGTCCCGTTAAGAAGAATATCAGTTGAAGAGAAGCCTTAATCCACAGTATGATCTTTTATAGTGCGGATTAGAAATATATGTATCAAAATTTCTTACAACACATGCACGATCTCACGATGTTTTCCGTTGCAACGGAATACTTGCATGAATTAGATAATAATCTTAAAATGTATATTTGACGTCTAAATAATTTTTCGTTAGCAAATTTTGCGAGTACAGGACTTAACATTCCTTAAATCGAAATTTTTGACACCATATTTATGACGTGATATAATAAAAGAAAATAATTAGTATCCATTATATCCTGTTATATTTTGCTATTTATTGTGAGTTATTGTTAAAGCCAGAATTGGTTGCATGTTAAGATGCACTAATGTACATTGACAATTACTATTTTTGATGATGTATGACTGCAATTTTTTGATAAATCTTATGATAGAACGTACCTTTATATATAAATACTAACGTTGTTATCAATTTATTATTCACATATCATTTTGTGTTATGATGTTAATTAGAGGTGATTTACTCTACTGTGATACGGTATTGGACACAAGAGTCTAAATATAATCAATCAATTTACCACAATCAGGTAGAATAACACAATTAGTTAATAACATTATTAAAATTTTCATTTATGATCCATGTATACTATAAATGAAATAATAATTTATATGTGCTTAATTAGTTTAAACATATGTTTCATATTTTATGTTTACATTGGTGGTTCAGGTGGCCTTTGCCTGGCGATGGGATGCTTCCTTTCTTTTTATTGTGTCGCAGGGGAATCCATGTACGGATGATATCCAGGACCCTCGGGTAGGCAGTCCTAGACCTATGTCAGACTCGGCACTTTGGGAATGCGATACCGTACTAAACCAAAGTCCATCGCCGTGCCACAATCATGACTTTCAGGCGTCCGTCGGCTTCCTGTGGGCCGTCCGACACAGGTAGTCATCAAAGCAACCGTGCCTGGTGAAAACCTGGTTCAGACGCAAGGTGAGGGAGTTTCGTTTTCGAAGCATCCACCGCTCAAGGATCGGCGCCGGCAGGGCAGCCGTTACGTGTATGCCATACGGTTGCCCCGCCAAGTCCTCTCTCTACCTCCTGCCCTATCCGACGCATCCGTAGGATACCGTCCAACGTGGGGTTCTCACCAAGAGGCCCTCTACCCGAGACATATTAGTAGATCTCGGCAAGAACCTTCGCTTCGGGTCGCCGGCTAGAGTAGTAGCTGCAGCCCACGATACCG
This sequence comes from Euphydryas editha, assembly GCA_036937285.1. NCBI lineage: Eukaryota > Metazoa > Arthropoda > Insecta > Lepidoptera > Nymphalidae > Euphydryas > Euphydryas editha. Next base: position 6,451,415 of record JAUPFZ010000008.1, read on the forward strand.
TACTGTACCCCCGGATCACCCTTGCTGCGATGGTCCTCTGCGCAGAGCGTAGCGCAACCCTATTCCTAGTAGTGAGGCAATCCGCCCAAACCGGGGCACCGTACGTCGCCATACGCCAGCAGACACCGGAATACAGCTGCCTGCAGGCGGCGCTGGGTCCTCCGAGGTTCGGGAGCAGTCTGCTCAGTGCACTCGCCATCTTCACGACCTTCGGTTCTGCCATAGCAAAGTGTGGGCCGAAGGTATTCCTTCGTCGAGGATGAACCCCAAATATTTGATTTGGGAGTTCATCTTGACCCTCTCGTCTGGTCCCGCGGAAGAGGAAGGCTTCGGTCTTGTTAATTCTGACACGAAGCCCTAAACTCTTTATGCGGCTGATCACGAGGTCGAGTCCGACCTCGGCCAGCCGCGCCGCCTCCTTGAGGGACGCTTCTAGTCTGTTTCAAGTCAGTTCAGTTCAGTAACAAAAACAAAAATACAACAACATAATAAACTACATATTTAACGATAAACAAAAGAAACATCATTTTAAAAACTAATTATTCCAATTCCAATCCATTCTTGATCTTTAATTTAGTAACAATAATTTAAAATATTTAACTCTTATCGTATCGTAATCGTTTATCACAAATGGATTTATTTCGAATGCAATCGAGTTACGTTCTGAATGTATTTACATACATAAAGGCAATATCGGTTTTAATTGACAATTAATAACAGCTCGTGAGAACTGTGAAGCATAGAGATGAAAATAGTGAATGATGTGATTATGTATCCAGTATGATTGATTAGATTTTATGTTAGTTTGTAGGTTTAAGTTTTTGAAATGTTACGCGACTATTGCATTGGAAAGAGCATGTTACTTTTTTATTTGATATTATTAGCATCTAATACTATATCTGTTTTAATTATACTTACAAAGTATGCATTTAGACACTCGTGCATTTCAAAACAAACTCATTTGACTTATTTTTATTATTTTAATTAATTATAATTAAATTTAAATAAGAGACTATATAAAATATTCGATTAATAATCAAAAATTTTCTTTAAAGAATATAATGTTTATCTATAAATATATTTTATAAATATATATAAAACAAAAATATGTGAAAATATATAAACAAATAAAGTAAATATCTCAAATGGATAATTAATTATAATGCGGGTAAAGTCACGAGACGTGTTATCGTGTCGTGTGTGTAAAATTTAATCATATTTCGTGCTGGCTACCTTCATTCCTGCTGTAATAAGCCTTGAGGCATAATCGGTCATTCATCCACTTGTATTTGTAATCACATTATATCCCCAGCGGCAGTATTGAATTTATCCCTAGAACGCATCAATGTTGCCTTTTAATAGATTAAACGCCCTGATTATGAAAGTATTAAAAACATTATTTATAATAGTAAATAAAATCACTTTCGAAAATACTTTTCTTACTAGCTTTACCTACAACTTTGTTCACAATAGCCATCCCTTTCATTAAGCCTATAAAATAAATTATATTTAAAAGTTTCTGTATATTCTGGGTTCTAAATTGTTTGGACTTAAGATTAAGGGCTACGTATTACATATAATTTCTGAACTTATAAACTAAAGATACGAGAGAGACGAGTTATCATGCCCACCGTGTCAGAAAAAGTAGTTTTGAGAAAAACGCGTTTAAAGTTTAAGCGCGTTTCGCTCGAAGTCGCGCGCGACTGGAGCAAGAACTTTATGATTTTTTTTTTAATTTATTAAGTTAACTTACCTACGTCTAATCTCCCATTCCAGCTTCATATTGTACGCCTTCCTTGTCGAAAATCAAGAATACGATACACAACTGTTCACTTGTAACGTTCAAAGAGAACTAACCTTAAATCAGATCAGATCTTTACATTATCTACAATAACTTTTGAACTATGGGGAATTTTTACAATTAGCTTACACATAAATACACCTGAGACTATAAGGAATAATACTCTGTAAACAAAAAAAAAAATCGATCTTTTGAAAATTCTCGACGTATGTAAGGCCTTAAGCAGTACTATTTGTCGCTAAATACACCATGAATTTCTATGTATATTTGTATGTATATAAATGTGTATGTATGTATATATTAATGTATATTCAAGTGTTTGTATATACATGTATATTTTGATATTTACTTTATTTTGTATGTTTACTTATGTAGTGTGCCTATGAATCCTATGATATAACCGTATGCAATTCATGTATGAAGGAGTAATAAACTATATTTTCAAGCCTTCGGACGTATTTAATTAATATCTTCTGATCCACACCGTACATGGCGACCCTGCCTGTAACGGGAGATCAGCGCGCTCGGGCACCGCATACCTTACCTTATTTGGAGTGACTCGAATAAAATACAATGCCCGTGTCAAAGTGCAATTTATTATTACATACAAACGAGTACAACTACGAAATAGTATTAAATCTGCTTCAAATAAAATTTTAAAAAATGTGCCAATCAACTCAAAATAAAGAGGAAGTGTTCTTGAACCAAAACGCAGCCGGTTCTAACGCTAACAGTGGCAACGATATACAAAAAATAAACTGGAATGTGGGGTATCAAACTACAATTTTGACAATTTTGGCTATTTTGGGTGGCATTATACTAATTTACTACGTCTACAAATTATATAAAAAATGCCACAAGCGGTGGATAAGACAAGAACTATTCCATACGACGTTTAGAAGTTCGAGGTTTGGCAGACAAGACAGGGACGTGCGAATGCGAGCTTTTGACCCAGCCCAGCAGACCCAGGCGGCAAGTGTTTAGTGAAATTGTGGAGTGCGTTTTTTTTTTTATAGTGCGTAATACAAACTCGTATAAAGGTGTTTTTATAATGTGTAGTTCGGAGCGCATATGAAGATATGAAAATATTTAGTGGACTGTAATCTTTATTTCTATTTAGAGCTTGTTTGTGTAAAACTTATTTGTGTTTAAATAATTAAATATATACCATTACGATAATTCATATGATAATAATATAATATTATTGTTAATGGCTCAAGATCTTGATCGTATCTTAAATGAACTTAAGTCAATTAAAAATTATCTTATTAAATTAGGACCTTTCCGGAGATCGACGCAGGATATAAGTGGTAAATATAAAAAGGCGCATGAGTTATATGATAATTGTTTGTGTATTTTTAAGAATATAAAAGAGGGCGTAACTGAGGAGGAAATTAAATTCTCTGATTTAAAAGATTTAGAACAAGTGTATGGGCAAATAAACACTAATTTTGTTAAAATTAAGGAACTGTGTTCAATTTCTACTGATTGTACTGTAGTTGAGTCGAAAAATATCTCTAACAACATGGAAAATTTTAATTTAAAAACTGCAATATCTTTGCTGCCAGTTATGACAGGTGACGAAAACGTCACAAAGCAACTAATTAGTAATATAGAAATGTATTCGGATATGATTGATGATAACGGAAAAACCTCTTTAATTACTTTTATTTTAAAGTCTAGGCTGTCAGAAAGTGCAAAGCTCCGTATGTCTCAAAATTATACATCAATTTCAGATTTGATTAAGGATATGAAGTGTTTTTTACTACCGAAAAAGTCTGATACAGCGATCCAATCGCAGTTGCAGCGAGCAAAACAAGGCGGGAGGAGTATAGAAGACTTTGGTAAGGACATTGAATCTATGTTTGTTGATTTAACTATTTCTCAGGCCGACGGCGATTCACAAAAATATGAAATTTTGAAAACTATTAACGAGAAAAACGCTATTAAAAGATTTTCCGACGGCCTACGAAATAGTCGAATAAGTACTATTATAGCGGCGCGAAATTATGTCACATTACAAGATGCAATTAGAGGCGCAATGGACGAGGAGTTGTCAATACAGCCAGAAGGAACAGTCATGAGTTATGGACATACAAGAGGTAGGTCATCAGTCTATAATACCCATAATAATCGTGGTTATAGACAGAGATATTTTAATAGTTATAATCGACGCCCCGATGCACCTTCGACGGCGTCGACTACGGTTCGCGGTAGAGGTACGGTAACAAATTTTTCACGTCATAATACACGTACTAACAATAGAGGTCGTTCATATTCTCGTCGCGGGAACCGTGGCTATACAAATACTTTTAATCGAAGCCATAGGGTTCAAGGTCGTGGAAATCATATGAATACGATTCAATCGGCAGAAGAAATTCCTCAGGAAAATAATTGCAATATAATTAAATCAGATCATTTTTTTCGTCCATAATAAAGATAATGAAATATGTAACAATATTAACTCTGTTACTATGAGCGTATTAGGCGTTCCTCAGAATTGGTTAATTGACACCGGCGCCTCACTGTCCGCGGTAAAGTATGAGAATTTGACCGCGCTTAACATTCCATTCCAAATAGAGAAAATTTGCATCAGAGGCATAGGTGGCAACATACGTTCGCAGGGATATGTTTATTTAAAGTTAAAAATAAATGATATTGAATTAACGCATAAATTTTATGTATTTGAAAATCTACCCTGTCGAACCGACGGAATCATAGGTCAAGATTTCTTAAGTAAATATAACTGTATTTTGAATTTTGAATTAAATACCCTATCACTTAGTACTAATATCGGAACTACTGTTATAGATTTACAAATGGGTAAAATCGGTTACAACAATTATTTAATACTACCGCCTCGATGTGAATCCTTGCATTATGTTGACACAGATATAAATCAGGATTGCGTAATAGTCCCGCAAGAATTATGCGATGGAATTTATTTAGCTAGTACGTTAGTAACGCCTAAACAGGGAAAAATACCGTTGAAAATTTTAAACACTAGAGATGACGTAGTTAAATTAAGTTTTTTTACGCCAAGATTTGATTTATTAAGTAATTACGAAATTTGTTCTTTTAAACAAAACTTAGTAAACGCGAATCGAGTAAAGAAATTATTTAAGTTATTAGAATTGAATCATTTAAATGAGGAGGAGAGAATATCTATTGAAAATATTTGCGCGAAGTATTCAGACGTATTTTACATTGATGGAGATAAGTTAGGAGTGACTAATATATACAATCAGTCTATACATCTTAAAGACAATGTAATGCCAGTTTATAGTAAACCGTATAGGATACCAAAATCGTTAAAACCCATAGTAGATCGTCAGATTAGTAAAATGTTAGAAGAAGATATAATAGAAGAATGTCAAAGTGAATGGTCTAGTCCTCTTCTTCTCGTACCGAAAAAAAGTGAGACCTTAGGCGAAAAGAAGTGGCGCATAGTAATTGATTATCGAAAGTTGAATGAAAGAATACAAGATGACAAATTTCCTTTACCGAATATCAATGACATATTAGACGCTTTATCCGGTTCCGTATATTTTAGTCATCTCGATTTAACACAATCTTATTATCAACTTGGCCTTCATCCAGATAGTCGAAAAGTAACCGCGTTCACAACCGATAAGCAATATCAATTAAAAAGATTACCAATGGGTCTAAAGACTAGTCCTAGTGCGTTTAGTCGAGCAATGACAGTGGCAATGTCCGGATTAAACTATGAAAAATGTCTTATATACCTGGATGACCTTGTATGTTTTGGCCGAAATATAGGTCAACATAACAAAAATTTAATAGATATTTTAGAAAGACTACGAAAGGTGAATCTTAAACTTAACCCACAAAAATGTGTTTTTTTAAAAAAAGAACTATTGTACTTGGGACATGTAGTTTCGGCGCAAGGTGTAAGCCCTGACCCCGAAAAAACAAAAGTTATAAAAAATTACCCTAGACCATGTAGTAGCGATGAGGTAAAGCGGTTTGTTGCTTTTGCTAACTATTACAGAAAATTCATTCCTAATTTTGCAGAAATCACCATACCTCTTAATAAATTAAGTCGTAAAGGAATTAAGTTTGAATGGACGGATGAATGTGAAAACTCATTTTTAAAACTTAAACATTGTCTAGCATCTCCACCTATATTACAATACCCAGACTTTTCAAAAGATAATGAATTTATTTTACACACTGACGCATCTGGGGTAGCAATCGGTTCAATGTTGTGTAATAAAAATAATCTACCTATAGCATATGCAAGTCGCACACTTAACAAATCTGAAATTAACTATCCCACAATAGAAAAAGAGTTGTTGTCTATAGTATGGTCGGTACGTTACTTTAGGCCCTATTTATTTGGTAAAAATTTTACTATTAGGACTGATCACAGACCTTTAATATATTTGTTTAATATCAACAGTCCCAGTAGTCGGTTATTGAAATTTAGGCTGAGTTTAGAAGAGTATGATTATAAGATAGAGTACGTGAAAGGAGCGAATAATGTGGCTGCAGACGCATTATCTCGCATAGTTGTGACGTCAGATGAGTTGAAAGAGATGAATAAACATATCGTGTCTGTAATGACTAGGCGGATGAGGAAAGTTCAAGGCGATGAATGCAAAGACACCGATTTGGTCGATAACAGTTCCACAGATTGCAGGATTGATCACCCTAATGTCGTGGAATTGCTTAAAAAACCAAACTCTGGAGTCGAATTTATATATGGAAAATATAAAACTAGTTGTCGTGATGAAGTATGTATACAAGATAAACAATTTTTATATTTACCATCGAAATATACAATCTATAGCGATATGGACACCCGATCATGTTCTGCGCGAGCCGCATTTGTGAGGGGTTTAGAGTCGTTTTGTAAAAAAATAAATGTCGATGAGTTGTATATTGTAAAAAATAATAAAAACAATCTATTGATTGAATGGTTAACCAAAGAAATAAAAAATAATCCAAAGTGGTCCGGACCACGACTTTGTGTTATTAATGGAGTAATGAGAATAGATGACGTCGACGATAGAAGAGTTATTTTAAATGATTTCCATTTACTACCCACAAGTGGGCATGCAGGCGTTAGGCGCATGGTAAATAATATTAAGCGATATTATTTTTGGCCAAACATGTGCGAAGATGTTAAAAAGTTCGTAAGAAGATGCGATAGCTGTCAAAAGCAAAAGCACTCCTTACCAACTAAACAACCTATGGAAATAACAACAACAGCAAAAAGCGCTTTTGATAAAATTTATTTAGATATCGTTGGACCATTAGAAAAAGACTATGATAATTTTTCATACATATTAACTGTTCAATGTGAATTAAGTAAATACGTAGAAGCTTACCCTCTAGAAACTAAGGAAAGCGTTAATGTAGCTAGAGCTTTTGTAGAAAATTTTATACTTAGGTATGGTGTACCGCGAGAAATTGGAAGTGATCGTGGTACTGAATTTATGAGTAGTACTATGAAAGAGGTATGCAAGTTATTGCATATCACACATATTTCATCCACTGCATATCACCACGAATCTTTAGGATCCTTAGAAAATACTCATAAATCTCTTAATTCTTTTTTGAGAATTCAAACAGATAATAATTCTAGACATTGGAGTCATTGGTTGCAATATTGGTGTTTTTCGTTCAACACAACAGTACATAGTGAAACAAAGTATACACCTTATGAACTTGTTTTTGGTAAAAAATGTAATTTACCAAGCAATTTATTGAATACTAATTTAATAGAGCCTTTGTATAATGTAGATAATTATCCAAAAGAATTGAAATACCGTTTACAAAAATCTCAATTTGATGCTAGGCAAAATTTAATTGTAAGTAAACAACAAAGAAAATGTAATTTTGATAAATATGTAAACCCTGTAACTTATAATAAGGATGATTTAATTTTAGTTAAGAATGTAACAGTAAATAAATTAACCAGTCCAATTTATTCAGGACCTTATAAAGTTTTAGAAGATATGTCACCAAATGTAAAAATTTTGAAAAATGGTAAAGAAGAAATTTTGCATAAAAATCGTACAAAAATTTACTACACTTGATATTATATAAATTTGTTCGAAATTTTTGTCATGTGTAAATTCTGATATTTTACTTTAATACAAATTATTATTTCCACATATGTATTGTTAATTTTAGTTTAAAAAAAAAAAATGTAACCTTAGCTTAATTTTTTTTTCTCATTGTATGGGGCGTGTAGTGTGCCTATGAATCCTATGATATAACCGTATGCAATTCATGTATGAAGGAGTAATAAACTATATTTTCAAGCCTTCGGACGTATTTAATTAATATCTTCTGATCCACACCGTACACTTATGTTATTATATATTATTTTATGTCTAATTTCTCTTATCTTTGTGCACTTCCTAACCGCTGCTACTATATCGTGTCCTATGCCCAAAGGTTGTCTGGAAGAAATTGCTCTTTTAGCGATAAGACCGCCTTTGTACATCTTTTATTGCATAAATACTGTATTTGTTTATATTTTTATCGTAATTGCTACACTCCACCCGTTCAATATATACATATACACATATAAATAATATATATAATATAATATATTACTTATATAAGGCATATAATACATTTACATAAACTTACTTAGATAAATATAAGCGGGTGGAGGATTACGCCCCGGCAGGGAGATCAAACGGCCGGGGGTTAGGGCTGTAGGCTGAGAAATCGGCGGACAATCCTAGCTGAGTCGAGTAATACCGCCTTCTGCATCCTGGCTGCGAGCAAACTGTCACGGATACCCAGCTGCCTCAGATGGTGAGCGAGGCTAACCGGGATCAAACCGATCAAATTATTATTATTATTATTATCTTGAAATATATACGGGATAAAAAATTAAAAAAAAACATTGACGTGATTAGCGGCCATAATACAAACAAACAGACAGAAATAGAAAATAATTTTCTTTCTATCGTCATATTTTTATTTGTTGTTTTAGTAAAGAGTGCATATTATGCAGCTCCACTTGTCCTCTAGAACTTTAACGAATAAGTGCCTATAGCTATGATTATCTAACATCAGATCAAAGACCAGATCGTTTCCTAGCAATTTCCATAAAAAAATATTTGAGAACTTGGACTCAAAGAAAGCCTTACGAAAGGTTTTCGATTATTTTTAAACAGTGTTTCTACTCGCTATATTCTACAGAGAACAGTCTGCGGTTAGGCATTTCTCTTACAAAGTATTAGTTTAACCGTTTATAAAGACAAAACTGCAGGTACTTTTAATATTAATATTGTACAATCGTTTGAAAATTTACTATTCAAGGTACTGTAATAGCTAAATATCGTTATTACCATATTCATAGCTTGTTGAAGATAGTTCTGGTGGCGAACGTTCCTTAAACGCCAATGGCGCGAGCATATACCACCGCGATCATTAGCGATATGTTTCCGATTCCGAGATATTTCTATTTGTTCAAGTTTTTACTATTTATACTGGAGTATTTGTTTTTGATCTCGGTGATCTTTTTTTCACCGTGCCCCGGAGAAAATGTAAAGCTGTCGGTCTCGGATGTTATCATAATCATCCAACGATCAGATCAGATATAGATTGGGTCTTTTAAAAGGGAAGTTATCCGTTTACCCCCAGCGTGGTGCGTTTTAGCTCCAACATTTCTCCTATATATGAAAAGAGGTATTCTAGTAACGGCATTGTTACATATATTTTTAGTTCGATTCAGTAGGTTTTTGTTATAATTATAATATAGGTGATTAAAAATAACTTTGGTGATGCCTCTCTGTGAAACATGAATTTTGAATTGTCCGTTGTGTCTCTAATTATGTTTAACAGTAGCGAAAATTTCTTTTTAAAGATTTACTGCTATAATTTGGCGCACTTTTACTACTATTAGGCTTGTTACATTTGCTGCAATTATGCTTTGTGTTTTATCTCTCGCTGAAGGGCAGTGTGTAATGCAGTGGTGTGTGTTTTCGGGATCGCTGTCTTGACTCTGCTATGAAATATGATCAAATTGTTCGTCATCTGAACTGGCCTGTTCTTTATTACTGGTACGCGTAAAAGCTTGTTTAAATAGGGCTAAAAGTCGTCTTTGTTAATTTTCGTAACCTATTGTGGGCTTTGTGGGCAAAACTTTGAAAAAAATATACAAAATACGTTAATAAATTATAAAAAACAGAAAACACAATGTACATAAATATGTTACGTGGCCATTGTGGCCGAGTATAACTTACCCGCGTACTCTTAGCATACATGTGAATTTCGCTGTAGCCGCAGTGACAACAATAGGAATAGCTTCAAAGTTATTAGAGTTTTAAATGTCTGGGATATTAAATACCCAGCCACAACGGCGCCGGGTTAAATATAATTATGATAGATTGGTTGTTTATAGTTGTTCTGCTGCTATGAATCATTATATGACGTTTTATGGTATACCTATGTTAAACTAGAATAACGAGTTAGTTCCATTCTCAAATATTACTTTTTTTTTTAAATTATATTTCGGAGATTATACAACAGATACACATAATCTAATAAAATTCGCTTTCTTACTATATATTTTTTTATATATATTATGAGAGTAGGTATAAAAAAGAAAAAAAAAAGAAAATATGATATATGTAATAAATTAAACATTAAAAAAAAATTATAATTTATAATAAGTGTCATGAATTTCAAGCTAATATATATTTAACTGAGTATGATATAATGAACTTTGTACACACATTTTAAAGTTTAATTTTATTCGGACATTAAATTCTCAATGGGCCAGCTTGTAAACCTGACAGGAGATTGACTTGTGCGCCTCTAACAACCTTAGTTTACTGCGGCGAGTATACATACAAATTAGTAAAATTTACTGCTCAAGTATATTTTAAATTTAAGGCTGTATGAGATTTAGTTTCAACCTATTATTTATTAAAAAAAAAAATTAATTTTATTTCGGCTTGTGTTCATAGGTTTCTGAAAGCTAAATAAGGAATTTCACAGTTTCGTTACCACGGTTTTATTTATTTTTTTATCCTTTGTCGATATGTTTCCGATTCCGAGATATTTCTATTTGTTCAAGTTTTTACTATTTATACTGGAGTATTTGTTTTTGATCTCGGTGATCTTTTTTTCACCGTGCCCCGGAGAAAATGTAAAGCTGTCGGTCTCGGATGTTATCATAATCATCCAACGATCAGATCAGATATAGATTGGGTCTTTTAAAAGGGAAGTTATCCGTTTACCCCCAGCGTGGTGCGTTTTAGCTCCAACATTTCTCCTATATATGAAAAGAGGTATTCTAGTAACGGCATTGTTACATATATTTTTAGTTCGATTCAGTAGGTTTTTGTTATAATTATAATATAGGTGATTAAAAATAACTTTGGTGATGCCTCTCTGTGAAACATGAATTTTGAATTGTCCGTTGTGTCTCTAATTATGTTTAACAGTAGCGAAAATTTCTTTTTAAAGATTTACTGCTATAATTTGGCGCACTTTTACTACTATTGAACTCATATTTGACTTTCAAATACGAGCACGGATCGTAGTTAAAAAATTCATCAAGTTAAACGAAATTTCATTACAACGACGGGTTTAAATTACATCGCTGCGTTCCAATGGAATTAAACAAATTAAAATGTATGAACTATAGATTGATTTGATCACTGATAACGAACAAATTAATTTTGCGTTAAATTAAATATTTTATATTAATCTAGATTTATATCTGTATGTATTTTTTATGTATGTTGTTGCAGCTTTAATTCATTAGGCAGTGAATTCAATATATATTTTTTATACGTCATAATATGTAATAAAACTCACATATGATAAAAATAAATCATATTAAAAAAAAAACTCTCCACTAGTGACAGGAGGGCTGGTGCATTTTTTGCTCAGAGAATCTTAATAATTGCTTGATTGAACAAAGAAATACTGTCAGCATTCTTGTCACCAAACTGTCTATAAATATATATAATTAGTTTTTAAGTTTTGCATTGTAAATATGTATAATGTTGTAAAATTTCGAAACAAATAAGTAATATACTCGTACTTAAGTAACTTCATATGATGAATATTGCTTTGAATAAGAAACATGTTTAATTCGCAATTATTTTTTATGAAATCGAACTACGCGTTACTTAATTATAACTGAATACACACGTTCTGATGTAGTGATGCGAGTAGTCGGATCTAACCGCGCGCCGGCGGTCGCGGGTTCGATTCCCGCTCGGGACAGATATTTGTCTTTGTACAAATATTTGTTTTCGGTCTAGGTGTATGTCCTTGTGAGTCTCCCCACCGTGCTTCGGAGAGCACATAAAGCCATCGGTCCCGGTTCTTATCATAGACACCTGATAACGATCGTTACTCACGGTAGGGAAATTATCCGCCAACCCGCAGTGGAACTGCGTGGTGGATTAAGCTCCAACCTTTCTTCTCTATGGAGAAGAGGCCTTCGCTCAGCAGTGGGTTGTTTACGGGCGTCATTGCTTTTCTCAAACGTGGAACTGTACCGAACATCGTCATAAAAAGTATTCAAATTTCTAGTTCGTAGTATGAACTTAAATCGTGTACAGTTTCGTTTAAGTCTATTTCGTAGATTTTTGGGTGATGCGCGGCCAAGATACATTCAGCAGACAAACAACAAAAAAAAATAATTTTTGACTAATATATTTAAGGACTGATTTCTTCTGTTTATCGAATATTTGAAAATACCAATTAAATTACAAAACCACCGTTTAAAAAATAAATGTTTCTTATTACTGTTACCGTCGATAACTACTTCTCACAATATTGAATTTAACCCGGCGTCATTGCGGCGGCCAAACAGATACGACAATTGTGGCCGGGTAAATTTTACCCATTAACAATATGCATACTGAGTCAGTTTAATATATATATTAGTACTTTATATTCCGAAATTAGGCAATAATAACTATTAATATTTATAAAACTTGCTTTTTTTTATCAAAAAATGAAGTTATAATCATCGAAAATTGAACTTTAAATGAATCATTGAAAATTCTGAATGTCACTTGTAACATGGCTTTAATTATATATTCCAAAACTTATAATAATAATATGTACTTTTTGTATATAAAAATAATTGTTTTTAGTAAAAATTATCGCTAACTTAATAATTATATAGGAATAAAGTTTATTTATTGTTCATATACTGAATTAATCACTATCGAGATCAACGAAACTTTGGCATAACGGTATAATACGTTGCATACAATTAGGCTTGTTACATTTGCTGCAATTATGCTTTGTGTTTTATCTCTCGCTGAAGGGCAGTGTGTAATGCAGTGGTGTGTGTTTTCGGGATCGCTGTCTTGACTCTGCTATGAAATATGATCAAATTGTTCGTCATCTGAACTGGCCTGTTCTTTATTACTGGTACGCGTAAAAGCTTGTTTAAATAGGGCTAAAAGTCGTCTTTGTTAATTTTCGTAACCTATTGTGGGCTTTGTGGGCAAAACTTTGAAAAAAATATACAAAATACGTTAATAAATTATAAAAAACAGAAAACACAATGTACATAAATATGTTACGTGGCCATTGTGGCCGAGTATAACTTACCCGCGTACTCTTAGCATACATGTGAATTTCGCTGTAGCCGCAGTGACAACAATAGGAATAGCTTCAAAGTTATTAGAGTTTTAAATGTCTGGGATATTAAATACCCAGCCACAACGGCGCCGGGTTAAATATAATTATGATAGATTGGTTGTTTATAGTTGTTCTGCTGCTATGAATCATTATATGACGTTTTATGGTATACCTATGTTAAACTAGAATAACGAGTTAGTTCCATTCTCAAATATTACTTTTTTTTTTAAATTATATTTCGGAGATTATACAACAGATACACATAATCTAATAAAATTCGCTTTCTTACTATATATTTTTTTATAAATATTATGAGAGTAGGTATAAAAAAGAAAAAAAAAAGAAAATATGATATATGTAATAAATTAAACATTAAAAAAAAATTATAATTTATAATAAGTGTCATGAATTTCAAGCTAATATATATTTAACTGAGTATGATATAATGAACTTTGTACACACATTTTAAAGTTTAATTTTATTCGGACATTAAATTCTCAATGGGCCAGCTTGTAAACCTGACAGGAGATTGACTTGTGCGCCTCTAACAACCTTAGTTTACTGCGGCGAGTATACATACAAATTAGTAAAATTTACTGCTCAAGTATATTTTAAATTTAAGGCTGTATGAGATTTAGTTTCAACCTATTATTTATTAAAAAAAAAAATTAATTTTATTTCGGCTTGTGTTCATAGGTTTCTGAAAGCTAAATAAGGAATTTCACAGTTTCGTTACCACGGTTTTATTTATTTTTTTATCCTTTGTCGTCTTTAGCTGCTAACAGTCCACCGCTAAACACAATAATTTATTTATTTATATTTATTTACTAGCTGTGCACGCAGTGTCGCCCGCACATAAATTTTAATTTAGCTACAGATCTACTACTACGGTACAGTAAGTAGTAATTAACCGCGACTCAAAAAGCGCCATCTATGTATTATAAAAAAACAAAAATCGATGCGGATCAAAAAAGATTTATACTCAACAGCACCTGATAAAATTAATAAATACAAATCAAGTTTAACTTATTTTGGAACAATATCGGAGCGTATTGCGAAGACACTTAAAGCGCATGATATACATGTAGCATTTAGGACAAATAATACACTTAAAAACATTTGCAACGGGAAAGATAAAGTAAACAATAAACAAAAATCTGGCATTTATAAACTCGAATGTTCAGACTGTAAAGCCACATATATTGGTCAAACGGGTCGTAAATTTGAAACACGTTACAAAGAACATATAGCCGCGGTTAGGAACAACCAACCCCAAAAATCACACTTCGCTAAACATCTCCTTGATAGTGGACACAAATTATCATCGGACCATTCATATAAAATCTTACACACTTGCGATAAAGGGCTTCGACTGAGTATGTTGGAACAACTAGAAATAATAAAACATAATAATAATAATCAGTTTAAATTGCTAAATGAACAAGTTAACGTTTCAAGTTCACCATTGCTTCGTTTGTTTGAAGGGGACGGGGGGGTGCGAGGGGTTCAGGGGGAGGGGGGTAATGGGCGGGGCAACAGGTGTAGGGGTATATAAGTAACAAACGGTATATAAGACCGCGCATTTGCCACGAACGTCACTAGACAATACAGCATTGTAAAGTCGATATCTCCTGAGGATGCTCCGGTGTCGGAGCGAAACGTGCGTCGAGAGTAGTGTTAGAGTCTTGTGTGGTGGTGCATGTGAATGGTGGTGGTATTGCTTGCTTGGGAACTTGGCTTTCTTGCTTGGTTGTGAAGGTGAGCGGTGCTTAGCTTTTAATTACATGTTTGACCATACAGATTCTGCTGTTGGCGGATTATAGCAAAATAATTTTAACCTTTTCTTGCTAATCATGAACTTCCGCAAAGTAACGCCTGATTCTATCCAATATTTAAAATCGGTGAGCTTGACCGTACAGGCTAGACTTTACATCAAATTAACTAAATTACATCGTGTCGCGGTTCAAAACATTTGGTTTAATCAACAATGTAAACATCTAAACGTTATTCCAAATTATATTAATCTAAAGACCAACACACACAGTCGAGCTTCTAATATTGCATTAAAAAAAGCCCAACAAGTATGGTTAAATGAAGAGTCACGTCATTGGTTTACTGTTAGGGACAATTTAAAACTACATCTTAAAATTCTCTATTCAGAACTTTCCTTCAAACTACATAATATCGAATTCGACCTTTTAGACCAAAAAGCAAGAGATTTAGCATCAATTGAAGTCCACAGTAAATTCCTTTCCCAACAAAAGAAATTAAAATCACTCGTTAATAATTCCTCCCAATCCGCGTTATCGAACAACAATACGACAGACAATATGACAGACACACCTAATCACCAATTTTATCCCCGAGTTAAAAATCTGACCGATATCATTATACCAAAAAATGAAATGCGCCTTTTAGACAACGGTTTGAAATACAATATTCCTAAAAATAATACTCAAAAAACTTTAGAAACACTGGCAGTAGAATCTGAATTAGCTGTGGTCATTAACAAAAAAGATAATATTATCAAAAACATTGTTGCTCACGAAATCCAAACAAAGGCTGCACTTCAAAATTCCAAATCAAATAGTAAACAACATAACACTAATAATAATAATAACAACAACATAATATATAAATCATTACAAAAAACACTAATAGATAATGATCTTATTATTTCAAAAGCCGATAAAGGTAATGCGGTTGTTATATTAAAGCGGACCGAATACCAAAATAAAGTCAATGAAGTTATATCTGGAGAAGAATTCTCTAAGTTATCTTCGGACCCAACTAATAAATACGCAGCAGAAGTTAGGCTATCCGTTAATAAATCAAAACACATTTTTCCAAAAAATACATCAAAACAAAACGTCATTCAAATGAACACTAATGCCCCTATTTTATACGGTTTACCAAAAATCCACAAAGATAATATACCAATCCGTCCCGTGGTCTCATACATTGGTGCACCAGCATATGAATTAGCAAAAGAGCTAAATAAAGTCATTAAATCAAAAACATCCTTTGATCCGACTTATTCATTAAAAAATAGTATCCAACTAGTAAATAAAATTAAAGACTTGACATTACCGGGCCATTGTAAATTAATATCATTAGATGTAGACAGCTTGTTCACCAATGTCCCAGTTAAAGAAACCCTAAACATTCTTACCAAATTGTTAAAAAATAATCACACAA
Organism: Euphydryas editha; assembly: GCA_036937285.1. Lineage (NCBI taxonomy): Eukaryota > Metazoa > Arthropoda > Insecta > Lepidoptera > Nymphalidae > Euphydryas > Euphydryas editha. The sequence continues at coordinate 6,468,021 of JAUPFZ010000008.1, forward strand.
ATGCCAACGAAATAACAGAGTTAATAGAACTAACCAAACTATGCATGAAACAAAATTACTTCAAATTCAATAACCAATTTTATCAACAAAAAGAGGGATTAGCTATGGGGTCACCACTAAGTCCTCTAATGGCAGATATCTTCATGGATGATTTTGAAAATAAAAATATTGTCAAAAATAACAACATTCTGTATTACTACAGATATGTAGATGATATAATTATATGTTGGACAGGGACAGACAGACAATTAGACATATTTGTCAAAAACCTAAACAATATACACCCAAAAATTAAATTCAAATCAGAATTAGAACAAAATCACTCAATAAACTTCCTCGATCTAACTATAACCCGCGTTAATAATAAACATCAGTTTGGAATTTTCCGGAAACCCACATACACAGACACAACCATACCAGCTTCATCCTGTTTACTATTTGATTTGGAATTTTGAAGTGCAGCCTTTGTTTGGATTTCGTGAGCAACAATGTTTTTGATAATATTATCTTTTTTGTTAATGACCACAGCTAATTCAGATTCTACTGCCAGTGTTTCTAAAGTTTTTTGAGTATTATTTTTAGGAATATTGTATTTCAAACCGTTGTCTAAAAGGCGCATTTCATTTTTTGGTATAATGATATCGGTCAGATTTTTAACTCGGGGATAAAATTGGTGATTAGGTGTGTCTGTCATATTGTCTGTCGTATTGTTGTTCGATAACGCGGATTGGGAGGAATTATTAACGAGTGATTTTAATTTCTTTTGTTGGGAAAGGAATTTACTGTGGACTTCAATTGATGCTAAATCTCTTGCTTTTTGGTCTAAAAGGTCGAATTCGATATTATGTAGTTTGAAGGAAAGTTCTGAATAGAGAATTTTAAGATGTAGTTTTAAATTGTCCCTAACAGTAAACCAATGACGTGACTCTTCATTTAACCATACTTGTTGGGCTTTTTTTAATGCAATATTAGAAGCTCGACTGTGTGTGTTGGTCTTTAGATTAATATAATTTGGAATAACGTTTAGATGTTTACATTGTTGATTAAACCAAATGTTTTGAACCGCGACACGATGTAATTTAGTTAATTTGATGTAAAGTCTAGCCTGTACGGTCAAGCTCACCGATTTTAAATATTGGATAGAATCAGGCGTTACTTTGCGGAAGTTCATGATTAGCAAGAAAAGGTTAAAATTATTTTGCTATAATCCGCCAACAGCAGAATCTGTATGGTCAAACATGTAATTAAAAGCTAAGCACCGCTCACCTTCACAACCAAGCAAGAAAGCCAAGTTCCCAAGCAAGCAATACCACCACCATTCACATGCACCACCACACAAGACTCTAACACTACTCTCGACGCACGTTTCGCTCCGACACCGGAGCATCCTCAGGAGATATCGACTTTACAATGCTGTATTGTCTAGTGACGTTCGTGGCAAATGCGCGGTCTTATATACCGTTTGTTACTTATATACCCCTACACCTGTTGCCCCGCCCATTACCCCCCTCCCCCTGAACCCCTCGCACCCCCCCGTCCCCTTCAAACAAACGAAGCAATGGTGAACTTGAAACGTTAACTTGTTCATTTAGCAATTTAAACTGATTATTATTATTATGTTTTATTATTTCTAGTTGTTCCAACATACTCAGTCGAAGCCCTTTATCGCAAGTGTGTAAGATTTTATATGAATGGTCCGATGATAATTTGTGTCCACTATCAAGGAGATGTTTAGCGAAGTGTGATTTTTGGGGTTGGTTGTTCCTAACCGCGGCTATATGTTCTTTGTAACGTGTTTCAAATTTACGACCCGTTTGACCAATATATGTGGCTTTACAGTCTGAACATTCGAGTTTATAAATGCCAGATTTTTGTTTATTGTTTACTTTATCTTTCCCGTTGCAAATGTTTTTAAGTGTATTATTTGTCCTAAATGCTACATGTATATCATGCGCTTTAAGTGTCTTCGCAATACGCTCCGATATTGTTCCAAAATAAGTTAAACTTGATTTGTATTTATTAATTTTATCAGGTGCTGTTGAGTATAAATCTTTTTTGATCCGCATCGATTTTTGTTTTTTTATTATATTATTAACAATGTTATTGTTGTACCCATTAGCTTGTGCCATGTGATAAATTAGATTTAATTCTTTTAAATAATTTTCTTTTGTGAGTGGGATAGATAGCAACCTATGGACATAACTATGGAACGCTGCGAGTTTATGCTGCCAAGGGTGACAGGATGAAGCTGGTATGGTTGTGTCTGTGTATGTGGGTTTCCGGAAAATTCCAAACTGATGTTTATTATTAACGCGGGTTATAGTTAGATCGAGGAAGTTTATTGAGTGATTTTGTTCTAATTCTGATTTGAATTTAATTTTTGGGTGTATATTGTTTAGGTTTTTGACAAATATGTCTAATTGTCTGTCTGTCCCTGTCCAACATTTTTTTTTTTTTTTTTTTTTTTATGACAAATAGACAGGCATTTGACCGCTATCTCACCTGATGTTAAGTGACGATGCGGTCGAAGGTGGAGCATGCCTGTCTAATAGCAGTCTATTCACTCTGGCCTTGAAGACACCCAGGTTGTATCGTTCGGGAAACACAGACGCGGGCAACGAGTTCCATTCCTTAGCCGTGCGCATCAAGAAAGTAGTGCTAAAGCGTTTTGTGCGCGTAGGTGGCATATCAATGACATAAGGATGGAACGATCGACCGAGCCTAGTGTCCCGATGGCGGAAGGTTGTGGGGGGAATTAGATCGTGCAATTCCTTCGCACACTCACCAAAATATATTCTGTAGAACACCGACAGACGAGCTACCCTACGCCGATGATCGAGACTCTGCAACTTGGTGTCTGTCAGAGTAGGGTCACCTATGAGTCTTTTAGCTCGTTTTTCCACCGAGTCCAAAGTTGCCAGTTGGTATTTGGCGGATCCATCCCAAAGGTGGCAGCAATACTCCATACAAGATCGAACTTGTGCTTGATATAGTTGAAGCAGCTGTTCTGGAGTGAAGTATCGCCTGACCTTAGAGAGAATACCTAGTTTTTTTGCTGCAGTTTTTGCTTTGGACTCGATGTGCTGTCCAAAGTTCAAATTGGACGATAGCTCTACACCGAGGAGCTGAAGGGAGTCGGTAATTTCTACAGAAACATTTCGGAAAGTCGGAGCCAGGTGCAAAGGGCTCCGTTTAGAGGAGAACACACACGCCTGTGTTTTTGTAGCGTTGAACGTGACCAGATTGGCATCGCCCCATTCGGAGACTGCCTGGAGGGCGACGTTCAAGCGGCTGACCATATCCTCTCGACAAGACTGGATAACATCCTTACTAGCCCTGGCACTCGAAAAGTATCTGTCCGTCACTGTGCTGTCGTCAGCATACCCAAAGGTACCGGGGACGAGCAGATCATTAATATGCAGCAGGAAGAGGGTAGCGGACAAGACTGATCCCTGAGGAACACCGGCATTGATAGCCTTTTGGTCCGACGAGTACCCGTCAAGGACAACTCGTATTGAACGTTCGTTCAGGAAGTCAGAAATCCAAGTGCAAAGGCCAGGTGGAATACCATATGAAGGAAGCTTGCTTATAAGGCTCGCGTGCCAAACTCTGTCAAAGGCCTTCGAGATATCGAGGGACACGGCAAGTGCTTCACCGTGTTTATCAATGGCCTCACTCCAAATATGTGTGGCATACACTAGAAGGTCCCCAGTCGAACGGTTCTGGCGGAAACCGTATTGCCGGTCGCTGAGGAGATCGTTACCTTCCAAGTGGGCCAGGAGTTTATTGTTCAGTGCACGTTCCATAGTCTTACAGAGTATGGACGTGACCGAGATGGGACGGTAATTGACAGGGTCTGCACGACTACCTTTTTTGGGCACAGGCTGCACGTTGGCAAGCTTCCAAGACTTCGGCACTTTGCCAGTCTTAAGTGACAGGCGGTACAGGCGTGTAAGAGGTGGAGACAACTCAGGGGCACATGTACGCAGGACTATCGCTGGTATACCATCAGGTCCGCTGGCCTTGTTCACGTCTAGAGTTTGCAGGATTTTAAGGATCTCTTTTTGACGTATGCGTACTTCAGCCATAAAGCAGTCAGCACGAGTTGAGATTGGTGGAGCTTTTCCTGCAACATCCAGACGCGAGTTCTCAGCAAAAATAGATGCAAACAAATCCGCTTTCTCATTTGCAGAATGGGCCAGTGATCCATCAGTCCTCAGCAATGGTGGAAGTGACGGCCGACAAAAGTTAGATTCAGCGGCTTTAGCCAGGGACCAAAACGCTTTGCTTCCAGAAGGATAAGAAGCTAGTTTGGTCCCAATGTGGCTGATATGGTTGAATCTAGCCCTGCGTAACGTCCTTTTACATGACTTGGCAGCTTGGTTAAAAGCTTTCTTCAAATTCCGAGAATTCGGAGACTTGCGCGCTCGAGCTTCAGCCCATGCAGTGTATGCCGTCCGTTTTTTGGCTTCTGCACGATAGCAGTCCGCATCAAACCATGGGCGAGCTTTTCCATTCGACGCTACGTCAGAGTATGGTATAAAATATTCCATACCCTGGTGTATAACCGCGGTAATGGCTTCAGCGCAGCTCGACGGATCATCAGAAGAAAAGCATACCTCTCGCCAAGGATAGGACGAGAAAAAGTGACGCATCTCATCCCAATCTGCTGCCTTGTATAAACCAACATATAATTATATCATCTACATATCTGTAGTAATACAGAATGTTGTTATTTTTGACAATATTTTTATTTTCAAAATCATCCATGAAGATATCTGTCATTAGAGGACTTAGTGGTGACCCCATAGCTAATCCCTCTTTTTGTTGATAAAATTGGTTATTGAATTTGAAGTAATTTTGTTTCATGCATAGTTTGGTTAGTTCTATTAACTCTGTTATTTCGTTGGCATTTGTGTGATTATTTTTTAACAATTTGGTAAGAATGTTTAGGGTTTCTTTAACTGGGACATTGGTGAACAAGCTGTCTACATCTAATGATATTAATTTACAATGGCCCGGTAATGTCAAGTCTTTAATTTTATTTACTAGTTGGATACTATTTTTTAATGAATAAGTCGGATCAAAGGATGTTTTTGATTTAATGACTTTATTTAGCTCTTTTGCTAATTCATATGCTGGTGCACCAATGTATGAGACCACGGGACGGATTGGTATATTATCTTTGTGGATTTTTGGTAAACCGTATAAAATAGGGGCATTAGTGTTCATTTGAATGACGTTTTGTTTTGATGTATTTTTTGGAAAAATGTGTTTTGATTTATTAACGGATAGCCTAACTTCTGCTGCGTATTTATTAGTTGGGTCCGAAGATAACTTAGAGAATTCTTCTCCAGATATAACTTCATTGACTTTATTTTGGTATTCGGTCCGCTTTAATATAACAACCGCATTACCTTTATCGGCTTTTGAAATAATAAGATCATTATCTATTAGTGTTTTTTGTAATGATTTATATATTATGTTGTTGTTATTATTATTATTAGTGTTATGTTGTTTACTATTTGATTTGGAATTTTGAAGTGCAGCCTTTGTTTGGATTTCGTGAGCAACAATGTTTTTGATAATATTATCTTTTTTGTTAATGACCACAGCTAATTCAGATTCTACTGCCAGTGTTTCTAAAGTTTTTTGAGTATTATTTTTAGGAATATTGTATTTCAAACCGTTGTCTAAAAGGCGCATTTCATTTTTTGGTATAATGATATCGGTCAGATTTTTAACTCGGGGATAAAATTGGTGATTAGGTGTGTCTGTCATATTGTCTGTCGTATTGTTGTTCGATAACGCGGATTGGGAGGAATTATTAACGAGTGATTTTAATTTCTTTTGTTGGGAAAGGAATTTACTGTGGACTTCAATTGATGCTAAATCTCTTGCTTTTTGGTCTAAAAGGTCGAATTCGATATTATGTAGTTTGAAGGAAAGTTCTGAATAGAGAATTTTAAGATGTAGTTTTAAATTGTCCCTAACAGTAAACCAATGACGTGACTCTTCATTTAACCATACTTGTTGGGCTTTTTTTAATGCAATATTAGAAGCTCGACTGTGTGTGTTGGTCTTTAGATTAATATAATTTGGAATAACGTTTAGATGTTTACATTGTTGATTAAACCAAATGTTTTGAACCGCGACACGATGTAATTTAGTTAATTTGATGTAAAGTCTAGCCTGTACGGTCAAGCTCACCGATTTTAAATATTGGATAGAATCAGGCGTTACTTTGCGGAAGTTCATGATTAGTGTCAATTAGTGTTAGTTCAGGTGTAAAATCATTTACACCCGAAATTTGGGTGGAAATCGGGTGTTTATCCTAAAACACCCAAAACACCCGGTTTAAACCCACCTGGGTTTAAACCCGGGTGGGTGGATTGCCCATCTATAAATCCGACATTTTGACGTTCTTTTTTCGTCTTTTTTTCAATAACTGAGTTAATAATATTAATATTAATTGTAAATATTTGTTAATTGAGTACTATAAAAAATAATAATGTTATAGATCATTTTAATTATAAAAAAATCAATTAAATATAAAACGTTACTAATTTGGTTTATCATTTAAATGTATTAACTTACCAACTCTTCTCTAACGCGGTCATTCAAAATACAAAATTTAAATAAGTTATTGTATAAATTTAAGCAATTTTAATAAAATTAAAACGAATGTTACCCCAGAACATGCTTTATGATTTTCATGCCAATTTGTTAACCTGCACTTAGTATTTTAGCAGTGACACGCGTTTAAACAAAAACTAAACAGACAGACGTGTCTAAAAATGATAGATATGTACATATATATTTCGTGTTTTTCGATCTCTACAAAATGAACGTAAAAAATTCTGAAATAAACAAAAACATTCTGAATTAAGTATTTTAATTTTTATCCTTTAACATGGGTGGCGAAGACTGCTCTATATATCTATTGTTTATGAATTACTCCATTTAGATCTTAGTCTCTCATTCTTATTATCTGCGCTCAAACGGCTTCTTTCGGGTCTGTGGACATAGCGGGAAAAAGCGCCCTCTCTGGTTCCGGCTCGCGTCTGGACATCCACGCTTATCGAGTGTCTCCTTATAAATATTTAAATTTAATAGTAAATAGTACAGAGACTATGCTAGATAAACCTCAACATCAGTTCTCGTTAGCTTACCACTCGTACTTTCATTCTGCATACTTGTTATTTCTTTTTTTTTCACACTGTGGGTGGTATTCTCACAACTAGATCGATTTTCATATTATTTACTATAGCTAAACAACATAAAGGAGGACAGGACAGGAACAAAGGCTAAAAACGTTTACGTCTTCCTATTTTCTACAATTTAATTCTATGTTTTAAACTAATTATACTAATTGTAATTATTAAACAAAAAGACATGTGAAATTTACAATTCTATTATAAGTATACACACACACACACACACACACACACATATATATATATATATATATATATATATATATATATATATATATATATATATATATATTCGTGCATGGATATCCAATTATCGCGGTTGTGATCAGCTGTAAACATGCAATTCTCCGCAACTCATTCAAGTAGACTGTGAGAAACTTGTTTGGAGGTCAGCCAAAGCTGCGTTATTTTAGAATTGAGTATCACTTAAAAATACATTATCAGATACTAAAGGATACATAAAACATAAATAAAATAGGCTACTTATAATTATTTAAGAGTCAAAACTCTACAACAGCATTTTATCAAAAAAAAAAAAAAACAAAACACCTAAAACTATATTTTTTCAACTTGATGTGCTCTTTTTTTCTCATAAATAAAAATAATTTTTTCACTGATAGTAGCGAATCATTCAAATCGGTTTTTAAAAATCGAGTATCTTTCATTTGATCTAGTGCACTCTGCTTTCATTTAGTTTGTCACCAAAACCCTTTCGACTTAAGTGCACTCGACATCTTCATTTTTCACTGTACACACAAATACGGTTACAGAAATTAATTTACGTATTAGTGAAGTTTAACATCATAGCCATTAAGTTAATAAAATTCATTGCATGATGATTATCAGTAAAATGTAGTTAAAATACAATAAACAATTCTGTCATAAATAATGTACTATAGTAAGTATATATGTATAGGTATGATATTTTGGACGTAAACTTTTTTGCACCAACTTTTGACATATTTTATTTTATTTTTTTATTATACAATTGGTAATAGTTTTTTTAGAACCAAAATAGTCAACCAATCTGGTACAATTTATGATAATATCGACGGCTAGACAATATAATTCGCGCTACTCAATAAATATACGTTAAGAGTTTGTTTATTTAATCGCATTACATGATCTGCCGATCTAATCATTTTTTTTTAAATTAAAAAGTAATAAAAAAATATTCGTTATAAGGTGAGATTACACACACTCAGCGACCGTCAAAAAAAAAAAATGTCTCGGTAGACATCTACTATTTCATCATCTATTTCATCATCGGCTTTACTAAATATTAAAACAATATAATAATGTCCCTAGTGTAGGCCGAGAAAAAAAAGCCGGAGGATTTAAGACTACGGAGGAAAAAAAATTGTTTATTGAGAAAATTATATGTTTTAACTTATAATATATAAAGATGAGACTTATAAAAAGCCAAGCAATATACCTATATTATAACCGCGAAACAACCGGAAAAACCTAGGAACGCGGGTGAAACCGTCAAGATAATTCTTGTCTAGTATAATTACTTGACATACACATATAAATTATACATAAAGTTAGAATTGTTATGACTATTTAAATACGTAACTTATAAAAGCTAAGTTCAAGGAAATCGTTAGTTTAACAAATGTAGGATTTTTGTATTTTTAATTATGTATACTTTTTAGTTAATTTGCATGTGATAAAGTTTCATAGAATGAACACGTTCTTAAAGGAATTCGTTGACCTTTTAGTTATTTTAGTCATTGTTATTTATATGCATATAATTAAATTTAAAACAGAATTTTTATTTCATACTTCATTCTGATTGATAACTGACAAGCATTTTAAAACATACCATACGACATTTCTAAAAATTTTAAAGAAAATACTATAAGACTGAAATTAGGTTACAAAATATTCTCTTCATTTCTCATTAAACAAACTTAATCAATTGATCAATTTCCGCCAAAATTCGAATATTAAAGCGAATGAAATTGCGTTGTATACTAGTTAACAATACATGGAAACATTATTTTGTATATTTACTATGACAGTACACTGCTGGCAATATTTATTTTGTGTAAGCGTATGTGAAATATATATGAAACGCCGTAGTGAATGATTTACCTTCGTTAGTGTCTCTGTATCGTAATCTAGTTTCGTTCATCAATTTTGCAGCCGATTGTACAGGCCATATTCGATTTGCTATAGTACCAAAGGCCCAGTTTACACTATGAAGTTGGTATTATACTGATTAGTATATGAAATATTTAAAAAAAATGTCATATGTACGGAGTACACATGTCAGAAGTGAAACATCTTTGGCAAACTCAATTTAAAATTTATTAATATTAATAGTTAAACATTCTATTACTTATTAACGCGTTGTTTACGCGTTGCTAGGATACGCGACATCATACCATCTCATTCTCTTGAGTTTCTTGCCGATTCTTCTCTGAAGAATCTACATTCCAAATCGGTGGTAGCTTTACCATTACAAAATAATAATCACTTTAAAGTGTTAATTTGTAAAATATCGATTCGAAGGTGCTCTATGGGCCTATATTTGAATAAAGTTGTTTTTGATTTTGATTTTGATTTTGATCTCCTACACATTTTTGTATTTCTGTCTCTTACCTGTCGTTTTTTCCGTCGCATCCCGTTTCAAATCACAACGATTCTAAAGAAGTTTCACTTCAATAAATAAAGATTCAAATTGTCGAAAATTTTATGGTCATTATATTGACTTTAATTGTATTTAACTGAAATATTGTTTTACATATAATATTAATTTTACATTAAACGTTTTATTTATCTATATTAATATTTTACTGCGTAAAAAATATTAAAGATGCTTTTGTAAACTTTTTAAATGTATGTTGTAATATACGAAATCTATTTTCAATATCCAGTCTAATTTGATTACACATTTAGTGTAACTGAACATCCGATAGGCCATTAGATAGATCACATGGATCTTAATGCAAGATCGCTATTTCAAATTCGGGCTAGTATCGGTGGATTTTACGAAAAATATTTAAAATTTCGTGCGCCAATACCGCTAACTTTGTTTTTATTACCGAAAAAGGAGCGGAATTAAATCTTAAAAAAAAGTCGAAAGAATGTATAAAATTTGCTAGAAAGGGAATAAAAAGTAATTATCACTTAGTATTTTCTTATGCTTTTTTTGATACCATTATTAAATATAAATTTACTAGTACAAGATGTAACCTAAGGCTCGCCGAACATGTCTGGCGACTTGCCAATGATGGCATTTAGTGGTTCCGTGATATCACACTAGATTTTTACATGCAGATTATGTATATTGCTTTCAGTTTTCAGTTTATGTAGAATTGTTCTAATCGTCTTGAAGTCGTATAAAATTAATGAAGTGTCTAGAAGTGATTTTTAGAATAATCAAAATAACGCATGTTAATCTTGAATATTGGAACTAAAACACTAACAAATTTCGTTATTGTAAACTAGCTTCCAATTAGTTGAAAATCAATTTATTATTGGAAAGTCTTATAAAAAGTGTTATTTCTATGTTTCTCTTAGTATATTATATTTACGGTAAAATAATATATACCTTAATAATAGGAATATTCTTTATTATTCTTTTTTTTTTAACGCAAATAACAATGCATATATGAATAATGAACTTTTTTCTGAAAATCGCAAGTTTGTATATTCAGAATGGAGATAGAGATAGTGACATAGATATTTTATACGGGTAAAAAGCTTTTTCCTACTAGTGGGACGTTTACAGGCTGTTTCAGTTTACTTAAATTCAGTGATGATTATATAGTCCACAAAAATGCTATAAAATGTAGCGATAAAATAAACATTTTAAATATATATTATTTTATAAGTATATTTTATGCTCTGTGTTAAAAATAATGTAGCGGAGAAACTTCGTTTCAACCCGTTTCAAACCAGCAAAAAAAAAACCTGAGGCATGTGTAATTTCCTATATTGACAGTGAAAAACTGTGATGGATGAAACTGAGGAAGTTGAGGAGCGTTCTCTTAGGAGAAGAGAACTTTTTTCAACAAAGGGTTATTTATAGGCACCTTTTTACTATCTTAGCGAACAGCGTAAAATACCAGTGTAATTAAACATCAGAAACAACTTAAAACGAATCCTTTCTATCAATTAGATATTACTAGGGATGGCGATTCTTCTCAAAAAAGATCGATTTTTGAAACGATTCGAATCGCAACATGATAAATCGATTCTTAAAAAAATCGAGATCTAAAAGATCGATTTCTCAAAAATCAATCTTTTTTTCAAAGTTGTAATATAAATATAAATATATATGAAAAATAAGAAAGGCACCATAATATCCAATCATTCGAAAAATCTATTAAAAATAATATCCTTATTTTATGTTAAAAGATCATAACAATAAGTGTTTAGAATAATTAAATAGAAATTGGTGTTGTTTTTAAATATTTTGTTTAATTTTTCGTAAGCTAACTGAAAATATTTTTATAGTTTTTATTAAAGCATAAAAAATCGAATGTCGATTATAAAGGTAACATATCGATTCAGTGGATCAATTCAGTACTAAATATCGATCTAAAAAATCGATCTTTTTGGCTCGAGAATTCGATTCTTCAATTAATCGATCTCAAATCGTCATCCATAGATATTACAAAAAACCAAAAAACATACGTATAAACATTTTTTCTGTCTTTATCTCGTGAAAAGTATAAAAGTAGCTTGTGGGCTACTTTTATGAGTTTTTAGAAAACTTCTGTAATTTTTTTCTTATACAAACTTATGTGACCATGCTCAGTTAGAAATTAGTTAGTACTAAATTATTTTAGAGATATTGATCCTCCATTAGTTTTTGATGTATTATTAATATAAGAATTAATTAATTGCCGTGAATCAGGGCACTTACTTATTAATAATATAGTTTTGTATTACAAATCCTGTTTTAGAGGATTACTGTTCTCATGTCCAAGATATATAAAATTTAAGTAGATAATAATGTAGATAATAAACATTTAAACTTGATAATCAGTTTAAAAAATATATCAAAAATAATTAGGGTGAAACAATGAATGATGTCTAATCTATACTTAATATTATAAAGCTAAAGAGTTTGTTTGTTTTAATATGCTAATCTCAGGAATTACTAGTTCGAATTGAATAATTCTTTTTGTGTTGGATAGTCCATTTACCGAGGAAGGCTATAGGCTATATAACATTACGCTACGACGAATAGGAGCCGAGCAATAATAAGAAATGTTACAAAAACGGGAAAAAATAATCTTTTTTGAGAACTTCCGCTGCGTCCTTTATTATTTCTCTTCTCGAGACATTTTTTAACTACAGTTCCACTTTTAAAGTAAATATAACATCACTCTTTTACTGAGAATTTTCGAAAAATAAAAATAAAAATTAATAATACGTTGAACAACCCAATCAAACCTGAAACCCCTTGCTTGGCAGTAACGCTTGAGACCACTCGACCAACGAGGCGGGTACCTACTCTTGGAGTAATTGTTTAAAAAGATTGAAGTACGTTTTTCTCAAATTAACGCGGATAAAACCGCGGGGCAGAGCTAGTTAAAAAATAAAACAGTTTTAAGTATGCCTATTATTTTGGATGATGATATCAAAACTTTTGTGTATCAAAACGTTCAGAGTTTAAAACTCGAATCGTGCCAAGAACGTTTCTAGCTTTTATGGCAATGTTTCGACCAGTCGATTGGTATTCTACAGAGCTACGAGTTTTATAACAAAAATGGTCATTTTTAATCAATCTTTTATTAGAAATGAACTCTCTATCAAAGTGTAGATAAAATTAAATCTTTTGCCTCTCTGTAGAGTAGTACTATAAGCTTTATTTTTATATTTAGTACATATTTTGTTTTTTAGCTAGATAAATTATGAACAGTATCGATTTAACTCTGAGCAAACATAACTGAGTTTTATGAGTTTTGGTTTCTTTAAAATGTATGCATTTTTATTTATTTATTAAATAGTAGCTGCTCCCGTAACTTCGTTTGCAACCTTCATCTCTTTCATTAGCCAATAACATAGAGTACGTAAGCCAGCTTAAGGTGAGCTGTACGTTCAAAGATATTTGTACATTGATTTTCAAGTTATTTGGACTTAGTGTTCTCTTATATTTACGCGAATTTTACTCATTTGATTAAAAGTCTATACCGGATTTTATCGTGTTTATTCAAAACTTTACAGTTTAACAATATTTTAATAATCATTATTATTCGGACACCCACCACCTCAGTCCCCCGAGATCATGGTCGCTGTAAAGGGTCCGAAACGTCGGGAAATAATTTAAAATATTGTTAAACTGTAAAGTTTTGAATAAACCTCGATAAAATCCGGTATAGACTTTTAATCAAATTATTTGGACTTAGTACTGAAAGTACTAAAAATGTCTGTACTTTTAACTGCAATAAAGCCTTGTAATATTGATGAAGTTGCGGGTGACAACTTACTATACATATATATATATATATATATATATATATATATATATATATATATATATATTAAATTAAATTCACTTATACATATTCTTAGTAAATATATTGATAAAAAGTAAAGAGTAAATCATTTGTTTGTTTGTAGTCGATAAATTATGTGAAATGAACTGAACAAAACAATGTAGATTTTAATTTTTGTTTATTCATAAATAATAACACGTATTTTTGTTGTTTTATTTAGTTAATATACGTTTTCTAACCCATTTATCGAAGTTTCTTGTTACCAAGAGCGCGATCTATTATAGATATACAGTGGTTGATCCATTGATTAACGATATACGAACTTTTCGTATAATACTCACCGGTACTCCAACGTTAAATCATGATGAAACCATTATAATGTCATTATGACAATATTTAATTCGTACTACACCAAATCTGTAAAAATTTTCATTGTAAAGTCATTGGTCGAACAGTGATCTGCCACTATGACGCGATTTTAACGGATGATTCATGCCCCAGGTGTATATGTATAAAAGACACAGCTATAATTATAACGCCACAATGGTAGAGTCAGACTAGCTCAACAGCATTTGACCTATATAAATTTTGTAGGTAAAAAAGTTTCGTAGTAAGTAGGATATTGTGTATTTCTTATGAAAACAATAAAAAAAATTAATATCATGAAAATATTAATACTATATCTAATAATACTTATTTCTCCTGGATTTAAAAGGTTTTTTAAGAAAGTAGTTTAAACTTTATTTGATGTTATGGCAATATTCTTATACAAATTATTAAAACGATTTTGCGATAAATAAATTTGCTTGTTGAAAAGTTAATATGGAAATTGTAACTCGATATATCGAACATAATATAGTAGAGTAAAGTTTGCATACATTTTGATTAACACCACGTTTCCTTCTTTTGTTCATCTTTACCTTTGAATGTATGACGTATATTTTTGTATAATAAAAATATAAATTTAATGAAGAAATATGACGAAGTTAAATCTTTAGGGTAAGTAGCTTTTTAATATTGAAAATTACCGTACCAATCTGCAAAACCGGTACACTTAGGAACATCATTGGATCTTTATGCACCACGTTATTTTCTTACAGATTTTTTGATATTCTTATTTTCCAGATTTTCTTCTGAGACATATTTTACCATAATTTTTTTTCAATCCTCAGCATTGATGAGAGATTGAAAAACAAGATGCCATTCCGCTTTTGGGTATATTATATATAACAAAGATAAAAACCTAGTTAATTTTTTATACTTAAGATTTAGTAGTTCGATCGGTCTGGGCCTTACAGATCAAGTTTTTATTAGATATTCTAAGCTTAAAAAACTCTAAACTAGATCTAAGAATATGCAGATTCAAATCTAAGTAAGATTTCTTATTAATGTGATGTTGAAAACTAATTGTAAGTGTTATTGAAAAAAATCTCGGAACATCTCAGAAATGTAACTTAAAAACAGTCTGTAACAGATATCGGAGATTGGACACCTCACTTGAGATGAAAAAAAGCAATTACTCTGATAACTGAACTCTATTTTTATTTTTTTATCTATTATCGTGTGGATTAAGGATGTAATTTTTTTTTGTTTTTAATTATTTAGAGTATTAGTGACAGTATTTTAGGTTTATTTTTTTATTTCAAACAATATTTAAAATACTTGTCAAATTTCGAGCATTATTACAATTAAAAGAATATTTCATATAAATATAATATTAAGTACAACTACTTCGATTTTCCATCCAATGGTTTTTCATGTTTCATTCAATACATATTCTTACGATGAAGAATGAATATATTACGATAGCAATATAATTTTTTTATTTTATTTTATTTTATGTTCAGTAATGCTAGAGTTCGAATGTGAGGCGAACTATTTCTTTAATATGCCCCTAATGATCGCCTTAGTTATTTTATTGCCCTGAAAGTTTTAGGCTGAAAATTGTTAAATTATGGCGGTAGAGCGTGGAAAAATTTCGTACTCGCTTTTATCGCTTATAGTTTCCAATTTCGTTAAAATTTAATTAAGATCTCGATACCGTATTAACTTTTTGAAATAAAAAATAGTATAGTGAAACATCGTATCAGTTTCGGGAAGAAAACGCATAGGGCTTTATTTTTAAAAACAAGGTCAAAACATATGATAAGGTACGGAAAATAATCGAAATTGCGTGCTCTAATTCTGCACGAAAAACGTGTCTGTTTTCTTCAAAAGAGCCATAAAGAATCTGAATTGTAAAGGTAAATGGACGTGCAAAATCAGTGAGGCCTATTCATGTGGCGTGCAGTTCGATCGTGGTGAAGTAAGGCGCGGAGGAAACGTCAGAAAAATCGAATTTCCATGCCGGCAGTCGAGGCTGAGGCGGCGCGGCGCGAGCACCGCGCACACAGCGCCCGCGCGCGCTCGACTGCCCAACAGTGCACCGCGTCGTGTTCGCTCGGCACTACCTTCCAAATTCAAAAATATTTCTGCTTCGTGCGTTGATAAAAAAAATATTATTTCGAGGTCTAAAGGGCCAGTGATCTGTGTTTTTAATTATTTTTAATGTCACCGGTGGGCTAATTAACGGATTATGGGTTTGGCAACGGCCGTCCCGATCACGGGCCAGCTTGTCGCCCCACCACATAAATTCGTACTTTTTCTATTAAAAGGTGACGTCATTGACGCGGTAAACTTTCGATCGCTTATGAAATTGTTTAATCATAACTTCATAACTTTGAACGTACTTTGAACAAAGAATTAACTTGCACTGTCTCACTTCATTGATTTAAACCGTAGGAGTTTAGTATATAAAATATATCTTTATAAAGTGTAATAATAATGTAAAATATTTTAACTATATTAATAGTAAAGTATCGCAAGAAATGGAAGACATATAAGCAGGAAAACTTATGTTGGACATAAATCCTTGTATAAGAAAACAAAATATGACACAAAATCATAAGTACCTAAAGAAAAAAAGCAATATATTAATATTAACAATAAAGCATTTAGATTTTGGCATTAGGAGATAAAATGTATTATTTCTTGTCCTAAATCATTGCTTCATTTGTTTTGTTAAGAACATACTTAATATAAGAGAATTTCTGAACGCAGAAAGATAGACATGAGTCTCAGTTTAAAATTAAGCTAATCGCATTAAAGTTAATTAAACTTTGACCTTCGTGATGTGCTATAATTTAGGCAAGGGCACGTTAAGGCCTAAAATAATTTTTTTAAATTTCAATAAGTTTTTACTAATAAGTGACATCTAGTTAAGTTTTACGTGCCATTTACGAAATAATATGTGCTAATTTAATTTAGTACGTATAAAAAAATAAAACATTAACAATAAAAATACATAACTTAGATTGGAGAATTTTTTTGTTTTAATGTGTTTTTTTAATAACTGTGCGAATAAAACTGGACCTCTGCTGTATCAGTAATTCGTTTATCAACTGGCTCTCGTTAGTTAAAGTAAATTAATCAATGAACGCGATACAGTCAATATTTTATCAATATATTTGACATCAACGAAATAGACTTCGCTGAAATATTTTAAAATGTACAACTAATTTAAAAATAATGTGGTTTCATTTTATTTCGTATTAAAAATGTTACAATGTAGGTACCTCTATATTTATTTTTATTTTCACATATATTTTAAGTGATGTGCATTTATTAATAAAGCTTATTGTGTGATTACAACAGAATAAAGTGTACAACATGTTGTGAGGCGTGAATTCATATGTGCAATTCAGTTTCTTAAAAAGTTGCCTTATGTTTATTGTGTGTGTCATTAATAAGGTCAAATTGAGTATTTTTTATACAATCGATCCACTTCCAATTCATGCTAACTAACGTCAAGCCATTGAGATTGGATTAGGATCGATTAGCAATTCCAGCAGTCAAATGCGAAGGTGAAATGTATAGGACTCTACGTTTTCTTATTTACGAATACAACGGATTGACGTCAGTCAAGAAAATTGTTACAAAATATTGCTATGAATGTGGTCTTATGTGTTAATGTATAAAGGATCGATAGATGACATGTAAGTTCGTTTTTTTTTTTAAATATTATTAAAACTCTTTGATTGCTTTTTGACAATTGAAATATATAGATTTTTTTTTGCTATTAAAATAGAAAAAAATACAGTTCTACTCAGACACTTATTAATGATTTATTATATATACAAGTTAGCTTGATCTTTTTGACAGATGTAAATTTTTCTGATCGACATAACTTTGCAATGACGAACATATTATTTTCTTAATTTAAATGATTTTAAAAACTGTAAAAATATTAAAAAATATATATAAAACACAAAAGTCCCTAAAGATTCAAGCGTCGTCCGAAAATTTTAAGACTTTTCAATGCTTCAAAGTAAAATTTAAATAGGAACACTGAAAATAATAGACGCTTGTACAAACTTACATCGGTCGGTCGGATATAACGTACGACCGATGTAACATATATCAGAAAAATTACATGTGTCAAAAAGATCAAGCTAACTTATACAGGATATAGACACTAATATTTGAATAAAGTAATGAAAAAAAAAACACTATTTGAGAGGTGAGTAAATATGGCATAAAAATCTGACTATAACAATCGGTTCATAAATTGAACATATGCTTAAAGCAACAACAAAAAAAAAACGCTGCGATTTATTTGCGTCACTGAAGCCTAAACCATCCCGATATTGTTTGCTGGTGACAGCGCTGCAGCACACATTCTACAAGCTGATTTAGCCGTGTTTCTACTATTATTTTTACATTTCCAAAGCTCCATTGTTCCGATGCAGAGGTATTCTGTCATGTTTGTGTGACAGCGGAAAGTTGAAACGTGATGAAAAACTTTGATTTACAATTTTGTTGTACGCAAGACAATGATATTATTTTTTATGAAGAAAACAACCAATATATTTATTATAAGTTATTTTAAATATTTCTTTCATATATTTTTAAAATTCTTGTTATAAAAATTATTGTTTCTATTATATTAATAACTTCCTTTAAACATTTTATTATAAAAGTATTTAGAAACGGTTTTTTTTAACGGCTAACCTAATTTAAATACGTTATTTAGTAATACCTACTAAATATAGACGATTCTGATACAAGACTTTTGTAATAATTATTGTTAACAAATACAAAGATCCTTCTAACATCAAATAATGTATTATTAAATAATGCTATCGGGTATACATTTTCAAACTATAGAGTAAGTGTAAACAAAAATAGTATGACGAGTATTTCTAATCACCTCAAGAAACTATGACGAATGCGGTCAGACGTGTTAGTAATAAAATATAACGTAGTTTTACCAATCCATTTTTAAAATATAACAATAATTGGTATAAAAAAGGATTCCTAAGAAGGCTCCAGTTAATAATAAATCACGAACTAAGTAGATAAGATTAAATTGGTCGCGTAATACCCTAAGCGGTATTCTCTACACGTGATCGTGGCTTTCGTCTGCTTAAGTGTTCCTTCGTATCAAACGGTTAACATCGAGAATTTATAGTATTAAATTAGGAGATGTATCTATACATCTCCCAAGGTATAGAAGTTTTTTCAAAATTTTTCTCTTTTCCGTCGAAAATGATATAATTTAAAAACAAAATTTAGCACTTAAAAACTTAGCACTTAATTGTACCCACTGAAAAATGAGATCTTGTCGTTTTTGATTCACGAGTTCCATCCACTGAGACATATATTTATTTATATTTTTACAACTACAAAGAAAATTATGTCACAGTTAGTACAATTCGACTGGGGGCTTAAGTTTTAGAGCTTACTGAGAGAAATAAAATATTACTGCGTATGAAGGATGGGTTGAAACAGCCGGTATATTTATATGATTGTTATTATTCCAAAAAGACGTTAATGCATACAATTTGTGTATTCTTCACTAACGTTTTATTTAATAGGTAAGACAACGAACCAGAATATGAATTAAGTTAATGAAGTTTAATTATGAATTAAGTTAATGAATTTCCATAAATTCCTGGTTATTTTAGGATAATCTAAATCTAATACCTTAGTAATTCGAAGTATTTTTAAATAAATACTATAAGCGTGGATCAAATAATCTCAGACTATAATAGGGACTGGGTTTGACATTTCTAAAGTCATTACTTAGGCTTTGGCCGTATGTACGTTATTTTGAATTTACTAATTCTAATTTATCCTTTACATAAATTAAAGCGTGGTAAATATTTTTTTTGATCTTCTAACTTGGTAACTAGAATTGAATCAATTACACAACAATCATAAACGTTATACGTTAATGTTTGGAACACAGCTGTTTAAACGTATACAAAATTATAACTGAATCGGTCCAGTTGATTCGCAATAAATTTCCTGTGATAAGAATAATAGAAAAAATAAATAACGGAAAGAGCACATAAGTAATTCTATAAGATTATTCCAAATTGAAAAATTATATTGATAGCTTCTGAGTTCCTAGAAATCCTGTGAAAAATCAAAAAACAGGAGGATGTTTGAAAATAAAATATCTTATAACTTTTTATGGTTCCATCAATATTTTTCTTGTAATCACAATTTCTTATTTTCATTTCCATTATAGTTGAGTCAATATACGGCATATGTACCAGTCATTATTGAATTAACCGCTACTTGTACTTCTACAGAATGTTATAGAATAATCTAACCAAAAGAAAATTTTATATTTAGGCCAATACAATATTTTATAGAGTAGTAAAAATTATGATCGTTTATTTTTAATGGACATATTTAAATTTGTACCATATAAATTTGAAAAAAATAACTCTAAAAAAAAAAAATAACTCTAAAAATCTAAGTTAAAAAAATGGGACAAGATTGACGGATTATTCACAAAATCTAATATCTGGTAACTGATAACTATTAATTGCCAAACTATTAAGTATTTCATCGAATTGGAATTATTCCTTATTTTATAATATACTTAACTTTTAAATTAATTTTAGATAAATTAAAATATCACATTTCATATAAATAAGCGCATATAAATAAGCGCATAATAATAAATAAGCGCATTATTTATTGACAATTAATTTTTTACTTCTTAATAAACGATACAAAATATGTATCTGTTTACCTGTCTGTTAGATTTGAAAGGTGATTTAGTCGGGACTTTTCATTGCTTATGATGATTGAAGAAAATATGTTCAATCGTTTGGAGGTTTATTTTAATTTAACCTGATGCTGCATCGTAACCCGTTATTTCACAAATTTTTAACAAAGATAATGTGTGGGGTTACATTTTATGTTAGGATTAGGATGGTCTCGTGATTTTGATTAGATAGGTGATAAACAATGATGGAGCAATAAAAAATTTAGTTCAATTAATGTAAATGACTTTATAAAACATAAAATAAAACTGAAATATATAATTTAAAAAACCAAGACACAAAATAAAAATAGTAATAAAATAATAATATATCTTGAACTACATATCATCGAATCTGGATAGAAGTGACATTTTAGATTTGCCATCTTGTTGTAGTGTAATATATAATAGTTTAGAAAACTAAAAAACACGCTATACTATAGAAAACAAACTAAAAAGTAGAAAATAATTTTCATAAATTTAAATTAAGAATGGTGTGATTAGCAAAAAGATTTGTTTTATTGTAAAAAAAGCGTAAGGTACTTTGTAAGATATCATAATGACTCTACTTTTACTAATATCTATTAATAAAATATTATAGTAATTGACATCAAGCATGTACACACATGGATATGGTTAAATTCGCTCAATTATTACTATAGTTGTACGTTCCTTTAGGGTGCCTGTCCATTGAAGCGGAGCGAGGCTGCGGAGCGGAGAAACGGAGAAAAATTAACCAATAGGATTGAAAAATTTGAAAAATCTCTCTTCCGCTATAGTGGACAAGGGCTATTGGTTAATATTTCTCCGTTTCTCCGCTCCTCAGCTTCGCTCCGCTTCAATGGACAGGCACCCTTAGTTGCCTTAGTGGTCAACGTACGAATTTATAAAATAAACTCGCACTAGTATTCTTAGTAGATTATTTGAGAATCTATTTGTGTATTTTTAACTTTTATTACCTTCATATTTTGATGTTAAAAGTCGTACTTATATGATAATCTCAATCACATTTACTTTATGTAAACACTGTTATTAAAAGCACATTATGAGTCGATAAAAATCAGAGAATTGTCATGTTTTTGTTGTTAAGGTATAAACGACTTATTGCAGTTGATCAACCACGTATTATGTTAGGTCACTTTTTGTAACATATTTAAGAAACTAGGTGTAAGTGTAGTATAAGAAGATAGTAGGTATTTGCACTTGATAATTAGTCATAATAGTAAGATAAAAATTTATCTTAAAAAGGTTGTGGGGTGGTTTTTAATTTAAATAATTGTTCATATATATTTCGACATTTTAATGGTTACTTAAAATAAAATAAAAAATCTTACGTTCAATAAAGTGATGAATTGAAAACTGTGTATTTTTATATAAATAAGATATATTTATTTAGAGTCATGGGCTATTCAATGTTTTATTTCAAAATAATATTAAAACTTATTAATTATTTAAATATACTCGTTATACATTTTAACTCATTTAACTAAGTAGATTAGTATAAATATTTTTAGAAATGAGGCCACAAGTCACCAACGAAGTCCTAACGGAGTCTTTCATTTTTCTAATCCTAATAACTAACAGAAAACTCACACCTTTGATATGGCTTCTTTATATAACGTTAGTATCAAAAAGTATTTTAATTTTTTTAAGTACTTAAATTTTTATATATTTGTAAATTGTGTCCATGGGAAATCATATAGAGTACACTGCTGTTTTTTTAAATATATATTTACCATTTATACGCACAATACATTTTATTGAAACATGTTATAAGAAATAGGAATTTAAATTTAAAATCTTGATTATAATGTATTAATTACGCTTAAATATAACAATTACAAAAATAACATACTAGTCAACCGTGACTTCACCATTTTCGCTTACTATATCTTCTCCAAATTATAAACTATTTCTAAAGTAAATTATAAAGCGTAAAAAAACAACAGAGAAAATTAATTTAACGTTTATAATATTAATATGGATCAATTAAAACATGAATTTAAGTTACCGATAAAAAATTACAAATAATTGACTATCTATTAAACACTGGAAGTAAATAGAATATAAGTCCACAAGGTATGATAAAAACCTGTGTGAGCTAAACAAATATTTGTCCCGAACGGCGATTGAATTGCAAACTGTTGGCGCAGAATCTAATAGCGTTTAAATTAAAAAGTAAAAAAAATGAATTCTGAACTTTAGGTTATAGCTCATTTAAATAGTCGTGGTCAATAAACTTTATAAATTCTCACACTCTAAGCTATATTTTAAAGTTATTAATAGATTCTAGTGGTTCCAGTAAAATGAAGTTCATTTTTGTACATAAAACTCCACTTGCTTTTTGCCTCAGTGGAAGGAATCCGGCAATTAACCCGTGGAACGTTTTTAGCCCCGGAATGTTCATAATTCATTTGCATATTATGTTCCATGGTATTTTTAATGCTACAATTTTTATTTACTACAATAATATTTAAATAAGGAAATTAAAAATAGTTACGTTGTTATAAATATTGACTTAATTTATCATAATATGATAATATGACGAGGCGCTGGCGCAGTGGTCACAGTAACTGGGTGATGTGCTAGCTGTCGCGGGTTCGATCCCCGCACATGATAAATATTTGTATGGTCCATACAGACGTTTGTCATGGTCTGAGCGTTTGTGCTTGTGTATTGTGTGTGTTTCCGGACCCCCGACACAGGATTCACATCCTACTGGGGGCCGTTGAGTGTGAGACGTTTATTTATTCATTATTTATTTATATTTGTACGACGTTACTATCTAATATAATAAAGTTGAAGACTGTTCAAACGTGTTAATTTTAGCAGTTACTTGCTCGAATCGAAACATTATTTTGCGTTGGATATTGTTTGAAATTGACGAGGGTTAAAGTCTATAAAACCTCACCCTACAATTCATTAAAGCAGAAACTATAAATGTCAACTAATATAGAACTACAGAAATTAAATGCGCGTGAAAATGCGAGGGTGAACAAGTATTTTAAAATCGTTATACCGATATAATAATTATAACACGATATTGTCTATACATATGTCATCTAAATAGGAAGATCCTTCTGGGAGTACGTCAAGGCTAATTCTATACTGTCAAAGCCAAAACCGCTTGCTGTGAAACATATTACAAGGAGGATTTCAATTTATCAAGTAATAAAGCATCAATGTTTGGCGTTATTGTTCACTATAATAGACAAGTGGGGCAGTCTAATTACAGATATGCGGGGCATAATAACTTTATCCATAATTGCAAGTATGTTGACAACGCAATGGAAAATTAAACTGAAAATGAAAAAATAAAATAATAACAATACATAATATATAAATATATAAATAACAAAATATATTATTTTCATACCATAATAATACATTTATTTATATTTATTCATTTGTTTAATGTATACCTATGTTTGTGTAACTACGTCGCTTTGTTAAAAATAACTAGTTAAGAGAACATATCATGCTGTTGAATCATAAAATAAAGCTAGGAAAATAACAAAGGCACGGAAAACTTTACAGCGTTATTATATTAGTATATACTAGCGATGCACCTGGTGTTACACGGATTCAATTGACATTATACCGTGTTATTATGCGGTGAATGATTTTAAGGTTGCACGTTAATTTAAGCTTGTTTACTTTTAAATCATTTAATTAATATAAAGGAAAATTTTAAACAATATAAAGGAAAGTAAAATTTGAATGTACACCATATTCCTTAGTTCTTTGTTTAAGCTGAAAATAACTTCGCAAATCTTAATTTTTTTTATTAAAAATTTAGAGATAAAAATAGTTGCCCTGAGTAAACTCCAGTGAATAGACATATTAAGTTACAAGTCTTCACGAATTTTCATAGTGATTTTTGAAGAACTTGAACAGTCTAATATATAATTTAGTGTATGTTACCTTAAGCTAAGCAAGTCATGTTAGTTTCCAATAATTGAACATCTAATCAAATCGAACATACAATAGATTCATTATAAAAGTTATGTAATTAACAGTTACAAGAAAAAAGTGGAAAATATTTACCAACAGTTACTAGTTTTATTTTTATGTCTCTTGTCACCTGCAGATCCTAAACTATACGAGAATGCTCGTCTTTTATACTATAATTTTTTATTTTGTATACAAAAGTTCTATTTTAATAATAACAACGTTGATTTTTTATCGCTAAATGTAAACTATTGAAGCAAGACACATAAAATTTAGGAATTTGGTTAATTATATATTTAATAGCATTAAAGGAAGGATTTTTAGAAATCTTACTTCCAAAAGGGTAATTGATGAAAACTCGGATAGTTATCAAATCTCAGAATGTAAGACTTTTTAGGTTTTACATTAGAAATAACTAAATATATTTTTACCAGAATTTTTGAAAATATGTTTTTAAAGTACTGTCTATACTTTGTAAAATATAGCATGAGTCCTATGACATTGACGATTTCGTTTTTAAAGACAGTTACGATTTCGTTTTTAAAGACAATTCGTTTTTTTTTTAAATATTTATAATAAATTTTCGTGTAAAATTCAATGCTTCTTATTACTATACGAACGTATATTTAAAAATAAACATGTTAGGTTAGTTAAAACATAGGTAATTTAAGTGATTTTAATTTTTTCATAAGTATCTTTTTTTCGTTAGCTTACTTTATAAACGCTTCTTGAAGACTAGTAGGGATGTAAAATCGACCAACAGACAAATATCGACTAAATTAATGTATGCCAATTTAATTATAAATACACATTTATTCTAGCGGTAACATTGTAGCCGCAATTTTGTTTAGTGTAACGCGCGCGACAGTTCAGTGGCTGTGCGAGTGCATAAATAAGTCTTGTTGTCACCTGTCTTTGTTAGTTTGTTTTGTGTTTTTAACCAAAAATTCATTTGTTTTGTTACTAGTTTCGTTAAGTTTTTGTTATTGTTTTGTTTTATTAGATAAGACATAAATGTGTTTTATTTTTGTGCAGTTTTAATTATCCAAAGCAATTTATCGATACCTCCGTTTCGATTATTTACACACTGGCACATCCCTAGTAAAGTCATATTCACATCTGTCATAGGACTCGTGCTATATTTTACAAAGTATAGTTAATCCTACGCGAATAAAGTTGTGAGCAACACCTAGTTAAATTATACGCAAAAGTAATAAAGTTTCGTAATGATTTGAAAAATATCGTTTTCGAGAGCTTCGGATGCATAGTAAAAGTTATATCCACGCGAGCGTTGGTAGGAATAGCGATTATAAAAGTATTGTTACATTTTTATTAAACGTACGAACTATTGAAAACCGACCGGGCTGACTCGGTTTATTCCACAACTTTTATACAGATCCCACTGAATAGGTTTGCGAGTGAGCCGAGCGGCGATCTGCTATTAATATTTCTACTGCACAGCAAGCCTGCTTTGCTTCTTTTTCAATTTTAATTTTAAATCAGAGTAAAAGTGTATGGCTATCCTGTTTCGTTCTCTTAAAATTGAATTACATTACAAACTATATTAATATAAAGTTGCAAGAGGTTTAACGATTTCTGTTACGACGCGTTGGTGCAGTGGTCACAGCAACTGGCTTATGCGCTAGCGGTCGCGGGTTCGATCGCCGCACATGAAAAATATTTGAATAGGCCATATGGATACCTATTTGTTGTGGTCTGGGCGTTTGTGCTTGTGTGTTGTGTGTGTTTCCGGACCCCCGACACAGGATCTGGGGGCCGTTGAGTGTGAGACGTTTATTTATTTTATTTATTTATTATACTGTGATTTATTTTATTTATTTATTGAAAAAAAATATATATGTTTATCCATTGTTAATATATTCTCTTTTAAATAACTTACAATATTGCGCATTAAATTTATGCTAAGCCACTAGCTGTGCTCGCGTGTTTGTTTATGCAGATTTGAGACATGAAATTTTTTTGGCATCTTTTCGAAACATCAAATAATTTTTTTTCTAAATAAGCCACATCCAATAAATTTGTGTTACAGTTATATTTTAAAAAAATACATAACTATGTATAATGTGAATTGAAAATGTATAAAACAATGCACCTTTACTTATATTTGTAACAATTTTATAAGTACATTAATTCAATATAATTTCATTTTGGTGTACCTAAAAGATATTTCTTTTTCTGCTTAAAGCATATATTATCAATGCTCCTCTTGTCTGTTAGTGCTAAAATTTATTTTAAACAAACAATTTTTACTATGTCTCCAAAGTGTTAAATATATTTGAACATGAATACAATTCAATAATGAAAACTGAGCAAAATATAAGCAGGTATAGCAACAAAAAAATACAATTAATATAACAAATGAAACATATTTGACCCATATAAATAATTATATTAGATAAACATAATTGACTGACCCGTTGGCGCAGTTTGCAGTGACCCTGTTTTCTGATCCAAGGGTTGTGGGTTCGATTCCCGCCCCGAGTCTGGGTGTAATATATATTTATTTATATATGTATTATTTATAAATATATTTTTTTTAAAAAAAATGTATATCAGTCGGCTGTTACCTAAAACACAGGCATTAAGGACAGACGACGGTGTGTGTGTGTTAAACATATTTATATTATTCATATTATTTATATAATAATATAATTCTAGAGATATTTGTTCTAAGTGTCATTTTCGAGGTTTATTTGGTATGTAGACAATTGAAAACACAGATTAACATATAGATATAGCGGTTAAAATTACACGACGAAGACACTATATATCAGGGGTCTATTAGACCAACACAGCCAAACAAGCCAAATTTCACTTAAACAAATTTTACGACATTTAGAAAAAAACTAATATAATTTAAAGCATACTAAATATTTGATACCGTAATAATTTTTTTGTGTAAAGTGTGATAATGTTTATTTTGAGCTGTACTTTAATGCTAAAATAAGTCATTTAAATAAAAGACCTATAATCTTAAAGAATGCGGACATTACCACGTTTGTTAGTAAAGCGAGAACTTTTCCGTTTTTGTTATTAATGGTTACGAACTTTGCCCTATCTGTTAGAATATAATTTATATGTAAAATAATTTCAATCGAAAAAAAAAAAAAACATTTTATATACAAAAATAATAATTCAGCGTAGGCAACAACCTAAACTTATTTTAAAGTCGATTAAAAGTGTATAAAAAATAAAATGGATGTTTTAATTTTTTTCTGTCCAACGATATCTGAGATAATACAACGCTGTTATCCATGAACTTTTCAACATTCTAAATTTGGCTCTCAAGAACGGTCTCAGACTAGGCTTAGAGGTTTCTTCACGTGAAAACTCTTCAGGTTTGTAAGACAGGCCTTTATAAGTACGTTTCGGCCCTTGAAATGCCTCGCTCAGCACCTTTGGTTTGAGCCTTCTCCAATGCTTGTTCGATCGTCACTTGAAATCATTTAACCCAGTTTTGAGGGCACGCCCTTAGCCTTCGACACGTTTTTGTTCATATTAATAAATATTTTTATCTAATTTAATTTAATACTACGAGAATTTTTTTAGAATATCAGAATGTATTATTTTGATTTATAAGTTGTTTTTTTAATACGTTCCAAAAATTAGCTTTGCTGTAAGCAAAGAAAAAAAAAAAAAAAATCAGAGTGTATAATATGTGTATGCACATATCAGTAGTATTTAAAACATCTTTTTTTTTTCTTTATAAACTACCAAGAATTTATTCATTAAAAGATAGTATTAAAATTATCGTGATTTCGTAGACCCTTTGATTTGACGTAGCTTCGTCGTAGCTGAGCTACGGTGTAGCCGCGTCACGCTATTTTTGTATCATAATATACTAATAGCTTATCTATGTTAATTCAAAGTGTCTTAGGTCTTAAATCAAGAAAAAAATTACAGCTTATAAATAAAGTTATGCATATAATTATCGTATTTTTTTACATAATAACAGTCGAAAACTATTAAAAATTTTAAAGATATAAAATATCTTTAAAATTTTCAATTTTTTATATGTAAAATGTAAAAAAATTATATTGAATTTTCATAAAATTTTACTAAAGAGATAGCTAGCCAATATCCCTTTTCGATATGGAGGATAATTTTACAATAGATTATTTATTTTATTTTTATTTAGGTATACTTTATTGCACACTTAAGAAGTACATGAAAGGGAAAACAAAAAAAAACAAAAAACATACTAAATAGAGGGCAAATGCTATCTTATCGCTGATAGTATTTTCTTACAGACAACCCTTGTTTACATATGACACATTTGGTAACAAGACAGGCACACAGTGCAGTTATTCTTTATAATTAAATATTTCTAATATATGAACATAAGATATACCTTTATAGAAAAAAAAACTTAATGTAATTAATATAAGATAAATATATACAGCTTATACAATACACTAAAAACTACTACATTAATGAGGAATAATTTTTAAAAACCGGTATTTTCATCTCAAGTATTCACGCAAAAATGCTTACAAAGGACGAATTACGAACGGTACTTGTTCACAATAAAATGATCAAAAATTATACGAAAAATGCTTATTACAATGTTAAGTACATTGTAAAATTTTCACAGCCACTTTCTTGTTTTTTACGACCTTTAAATACAGTGCTAATAAAATAATTACTTGATTCATAAGTAGCCTTCAACTTGAACGCTATTAAATATTATTTATCGGTCAATCTAAGCGTTCATAGCGGGTTTAAGGTTTTCAACAAAATTCTTAGAAAATTTGAAATCGATGGAAATATGTTTGAATGAAACATTTGAAACTAACTCTAACTTAACTTCGATACATTTTAAAGTTATTCCTCAGTTTTATCACTGCGGAGATACTGCGGTGTAAAATTATAATAATTAGTAATTAATATTCAAAACAAAATAAAATATTTTTGGGTATACCTATTTTTTATCTTTTAATGTTCCCTTGTGGATATATGTGCTTACGGATAGATGAATAAGTAGATGGATGTTTGGACTTTTTCACATTGAAACTACCAAAGCGCTTGTGTACATCATGTGCATATGTAGATATTGTATGGGATACTAAGTTCTCACGGGTTCAAGACTTACGCGGATAATATTAAAAATATTAATATTATAACTAGTGGTCGCTCAGTGGTCGAAATTCGACCTAATCTATAATTGACAGCATTGTCAACATCATAAAAATATGATTGCGCATAACATGGTGAACATATGCAGCAGTTATGGACCTGATCTGTGATAAAAAAATCGATAAAAAATTCATTGCAAGACCTGTATTTAAGACCGTGTTGACAACAGATTTTGACAATAAACAAAAGTTGTGTATATATTATGTACATTGTACATATGTGTGTGTGAGTCGTAGTGTGTGTAGTGTTTTTTTTTTAAATTAATTTAATGTATTTTTTGAGCATTATTATAAAAAAATATTAGCATTCTACACTTCTCCATATAAACTTTATCTGTGCCAAATTTCATACTTCCTCGTCCGCGTAATTTTCGTAAAAAGGGGTACAAAGTTTTTGCTTCACGTATTAATATAATTATATTATTATCCATTATAATTTTTTTTTAATATGGCTACATTTCTTTGTATAGACTATTCTCTTGTGCTATATGCTTCTCCCATTTGGAACCCTTTTTACAAATTCATGTTAACAGATTAGAACGTATACAACGAAAATTTACTTGTTTTTAGCTTGTAAAGATACTGGTTGTACCTATCCTGCAAACTATAGTACAAGGCTTAAACACTTCAAAATTAAGTTACTTCAAAATCGCCGTAAAATCAGTGATATCTTGACCTTACACAAATTAATCCATGGAGAATTTTCATTATTAGATTTAATTCATCAAATTAACCTAACAGTTCCTCGATCAATTACCAGACATCCATTAAAAATCTTTTTGGAATCCAATTTCAATAACAAACTTAGTTAAATACGCACACATTAATAGGCTCGTGAATACGTTTAATGAGTTATCATCAATTAATCATCAATATCGATAATGACATCTTTTATCAGTATAAAAAACATATTGTTAAATACTACAAAGAGCTCGTAGTACCGTACTCGTAGAATAATGCAACTTAATACCTGTGATTTAAGTAACAACCGACAGATTTTTTTTTTTCAAATAAATAAATAAATCAAAGTCAAAATTTCTAATGTGTTCTACGTGTTCTTACGTACTTATAATATTAATTTGTTTATTTCTTATAATTAAATCTTTATTAATATTTCTTTTGCAGACATTTAAAAATTAAATATTTATTTTTTATGTCTTATTAGCTTAGTTTCTTTAGTTTCTTTACTTTCTTAGTAGTAGTTGTTATTTACACCGCTAAAGACGTATCACTTCAAACAATACCTATGTTAGTTAAATCTTTTATTAATGTTTAGTGATAAGTTGATGGTGTAACTATTTAAATAAATAAATAATATTTATTTGTTTATTAAACGTCGTGGGGCATATGTATTGTTGTATAATGTAGTGCTTTTGCCATACCTTATATATCTGACCCGTTGGCGCAGTTTGCAGTGACCCTGTTTTCTGATCCAAGGGTTGTGGGTTCGATTCCCGCCCCGAGTCTGGGTGTAATATATTATGTTTATTTATATATGTATTATTTATAAATATATTTATTTAAAAAAAATAAATATCAGTCGCCTGTTACCTAAAACACAGGCATTAAGTTACCTACCTTAGGGACAGACGACCGTGTGTGTGTGTTAAAGATATTTATTTATTTATCTATCTTAAAAACTTTATTATCCAGAATCATAAAATTACGTATTTAGTATATGTAAAACCTGGAAATTACATAAATAGTCAAAAAAAAAGATTGAGAATTTTATTTATATATTATTTAAATTAAAGTATTTATCAAATTCGTTATATATTATTCCTAAAATTTGTTTATTTTATCAGTACGTAAAAGCTATACAATAATATAAAACGATACCACACTTGACGGTTTCACACAATAATATGAATATCAAATGTAAAAAAAAAATAGTTATATAATACTGAAAATATGAACAATAAACATAGTTGAGTCTATGATATATCTTTCTTTCACAAATGTATGATCGGTTCACATAAGAGTAATATTCTACGTAAATTCAAATTACTTAAAATATTTTGATCCTAATATGTTTTAGTTGTGAAACTATAGAAAATTATACCATTAAAAATAATTAAAGTAAGACAACATTTGAAAAACAAAAATATTGTACGGTGAATTGTTTTATTGTCAAGCTAATTAATACACCCATAAACTGAAAACATCAATAAAAAGCCACTAGGTTTGGCTAAAACCATAAGAAAACTTTTCTTTTACGATAACGTTCTGTAAACTACAATCAACAGTAGTCAAATACAATATATTTATAAGCTCCAATTCATTTCGTCCAATTAAAAATTCTATATACAAAAGTATTATTTCTTAGAATGCGACAAGGTTCAACTAAATTCTCAATGAACTGTACAAGGGACCTTTGCACAATGAAAACTTAAATAACATATATATGTATATAATATAGAACGATTATTAAGAAAAATTAAAGAACAAATAACGTGATTATTATTAAATACCTGATAAACTAATTTAACTAGACTGTAGAATGAAAACAGAAAGTGATTTAGTTAGCGTATGAAATTTTATACACTCTTACTACCTTTTTAAGCCGTGACTAGATTTCACTAAATTCACAATAGGCTATACACAAGACGTTTGAGAACTTTGTCAGATTATCTGTTTCACAATCCTCGCAGGTCTTGTAGTTGGCAAACATGAAGGCTGTAACAGTATTAATTTAGAGCAGCATAGACCCTCGGGTTTTGATCATTTATTCCATTAAACTTAACGTGATTCATATTAAGCGCTATTTATAATGTCTCTACGTTACTATTCAACGTTGATGTATATTGCTGTATAGCGGAATGTTTAATTTATTGTTTCTGTTAAATTTCCTTGTTTAAGAGTACTTGTTTGTCTTGGTGAATCATAAAAATTTGCTAAATTTTGCTATAATTTCTGTAAGCCAATATATGCTATATATGTTACTCATTTTTATCTACATAAACAGATTAAAATCAGTAGTAATTAAATTTAGATCTAACTGTAACGACGATATTTAATTATATATATAAACCTAACTGATATAGATTGAAATTTATGGCTGTTCAAAACTTAGCGTTATTGCTGAAAATTTTGTTACTATAACTAACTCTGAATTCATCATTTGTTGTTGTTGTTTTAGTTTTCACCCCTATAAGTCATAAAAATAAAAATATCGATAGAAATCGCTTTGGACTGAATACAATAATAGCACGGCTTTCGTAGAATGCAGAAATTTTTGTAATAATAATTATGTAGCACATCTCGAGATACCTTTTATTTCCGTGGTGGGCGTGATGCTCACAGCGTCCATAGTATCAGTGAATTACGAGTAGAATCACGTGAAACGGCATTGCAAGATTTGAAATGAAATCGCAATTTTGCTTCCACGGTGCTCTCTAAAAAAACACTCCGTGATTTATTACACTTAGGTTGAAAATAATTTGCACGTTGATCACTCTAGGTATGTCATAATTATTTGGTAGAATAACTTATGAAAACGATAGAATTTTTGCTTTAATAGTATTTTAACAATGTTATTAACATAATAAACGGAGATTATTAGTTTAAAAATGTGATCATGATACCTCAATACCTCATTATAACATAACGGCATAATAAATTATATATAAATAATAAAATAAAATAAAGTTGCTCGACATTATTTAACATATAATAGTAATGAGTTGAAACTCAAGTCTCACTCTCTGTCTTGACGACAAGTTTCGACATCTAAAGATCTAAATATCAAAATAAGGCTGTCATTTGAGCAGAGGGGTCGTTCGTGAGTGTCACAAAGAAACTCAAATCAGTTTTTAAGATACACTGGAGTAGCTGGATTGAAGAGGATTTAATAAAGGAGAGATAATGTGGAAGTTTTCCTGCAAAGTCGTATTCTACTTGGTTTTTTTTTAATGCGAAATTCGGAAACATAATAATATTTGAGAAGTACAAATATAAACCAAACACAGAGATTTTGTAAACGCTTATTAAAATTAACATAACGCGTGTCAGCATAGTCAAGACTTGGTAGAAGGAGAGACTGTGCTAGCATTACTTTAGTAAGAATGAGTAGAAAGTTACTTACCCTTCTTAAGGATTTCATTGTGGCAATTTCTTACTAATCTCATTAACCTGAGTTACCCAAGAAAGATGTTTATCAAAAATATGCCCAAGTTTTTAACCGTGTCACTTATTGGTATAAATACCGTCAATAATTACTGATGGAAGTTATGACCAGTCTATGTGTGAAATGAACCTCTAACTACCGATCAATAACCTGCGTTTTTGTAGTATTCACCCTTAAGCCGTAAGATTTACGCCAATGTTTAAAGGTTATACATTCTGAAACTTCTCTGAAATGGGATTGCGAATAGGTTTAGAGATCGTCTGCATACAAGTTGTAGATAAAAAATATGATTAGTTACAGATTAAAAAAAAATAGAAATAAAGTAGTTTATTATGTGTATATAAACGGGTATTTGAGTATGTAGGTATATGTATGTATATATGATTTTATAAATATATGTGATATTATATATAGCGTCTACATTTTCGTATTTTTTTGTTTTTGTTTTTTAAATAAAATTTTGCGCCCTTCCCATTGTTTTTATGATAGTCCTATGTCCAAAGTGTTGCCTGGAAAAGCGTGTGTATCGTGCGTCCGTGTCTGTAGGAAATAGGTACTTCAAATACTTTAATATAAACAGATGAGAAAGTAAGTTGTATGAGCAAGATAACTACTATAAAGAAGTTTCATTTGAAATCGTAACAGCCATGACATTAATGTTTTTTGTATTCAAAAAAATCAAAACCAAAATCAAAATTTTTTTATTCAGCATAAAATTATTGCAATTATTTACTGAACGTCATGAGTCTACCACCAGTTCGGAAAGAAGAAGCCTCTGACCTGAGAAGAACTGGCGAAAGAAACTCAGCGGGACTAATATATTTTTTTTAATGTAATGGTTCTTTTTTTTTTTAAAGTAAATTGTAATTAACAATAATTATCTATAAATTGAAATAGCTTGGAGGCGATCACATCATTCCCAAGGCGTACTGTCTTCTAGAAAATCGTTGATAGAATAATATCCTTTAGTACACAAACGTTCTTTCACAATTTTTTTAAATTTATTTTTTATATTTTGTTATTCGGTATCGCTAAAGCGGCATGCGTTGTCAGCGCCGTTGCTTTTGGCAACGAATGATGTATTATGGTTACCGTTGCCTTAGACTAGAATTTTTATCAGTTGTGTTAAAATTTGAAACTTTTTAAAGCTATTTTAATAAATAGATTCTTGGTTCTAATTCTCTTATACTTTTTATAAATTAATATTTATTTCGTAATTTATTTACTAAAAAATAACAGAACAAATAGTTTATTTGCTTAAAGGATCGTTTGTCTATTTACTCGATTAATTTTATTTTAAAATACTTGTTGCTAAATATCTCGTTGTCGTCTAAATGTCTTGTTAGCAAAATACTTAGTAATTCATTACTGTATGATTAAAAAAAGTCTCTTAATACAAGCAATAACTCGAATAAAAGACAGTCAAGAATAATTACATTGTGTGTGTTTATTATAAAAAACTTCATATTACAATTTAATTTAGTCAATTCGATTTTTTTTTTCTATAAATTAGGCATCTCTTTTTTAATATTTGGTTAAGAGTTGCATAAAGTTGATTTTTCATTCGAAAATGTACACAATCTAAGATGCAGAAAACTATAATAGGTATCGGTTGTTATTTAGAACTAAAAATAATTGCTTAGTAAGCGCAAATCCAACACAATTTTTCCGTCTAGACGTGTCTATTCGACGACTGCACTAAGGAGTTCTTTAGACTAATATTAAAAAGATTTTTCATTTTATTCTTATAAAAATAATATAGTTTTATCACTCTATTCCACAATATTTACTGTAATTGTGTTCATCCAACTAAAAAAAAAAATTAAAATTATTTTTATGCTTACTACCAACTTAAGAGCCTTTGAATCACGGGCGTCCTGGATATCATCCGTAAATGGATTCCCCTGCGATAAAAAAAAAAGTCTTTGAATTTTATTGCAAATTTCCCATTAGCATCTGTTGCTGTATTCGTAAAAAGGGCGAGTTCTCTAATACTGTAGACATGTAGATCAGTTTTATGGAGCATAGCATAACATAACATAACATAGCTCGAAGAACTGACGGCCTACGGAGAAGAAAGGATCTCGAGTGGAGACCACGTACCGGAAAACGCAGCGTCGGACGGCCGTCCATGAGATGGACAGACGACTTAAGGAAAGTCGCCGGAAGCCGTTTGATGGAGGCTGCTTTGAACTGGTTGGTCTGGAGGTCGATGGGGGAGACCTTCGTTCAACAGTGACATCCAAAATCTGATATGATGATGATGATAATGGAGCAACCATTAATTTCCTGTTTTTCTTTCAAATTTGTGCAATTATAAAAAAAATATATTAATATATATTTTTATGGTTGAGAGATGTCGTAAATATATATGTTTTTAAAAAATCAAGCAATCAAATTACAATTAGTTATTATAATTTCTTATTAAATATCAAATATTTTTTTACAATTCGTAAAATTGTTTCAAAATTGATTATTTTTAAACAAGTTAAGTAATGAAACGTTTTCTTTCATTATTTTATATTTCTTAATTATAACTTCATTATTATATAATAAAAATCAACCAGAAGAATATTAAGTTGAACTAAATATTTACACATTGTCCATTGACTTCGCTGGCTAGCTGTGTTGTATATAAATCATTTTATTTATATTCTTTTTTTTTTCAATAGGTACTGTTTATTACAGTAAACATCTGATAATAGAAATAATATCAAAACTAAGATTATTTGTAACTATCAAATATATTCTATTTTTAGTGTATATCCCAATTCCAAAAAATATAAATAAATAAATGTGTTTAAGATACACTGTCGTCTGTTCCTAAGATAGGCAACTTAATGCTTGTGTTTTAGGTAGCACCCGACTGATACACTGGTTTTTTTTTTTAAATCAATATACATATAAATAATACATATATAAATAAATATGTATATTACACCCAGACTCAGGTCGAGAATCGAATCCCCAAAATTAGAGCTGAAAGCACTGTCAACTGTGCCAACAGGTCGGTCAGCTAATGTATGTAGTAGGTGAATTAATTATTCTTCTTGCTGCAATATATATATATATATATATATATAAACCGAATTAAATAATTAAAATAAATAATTGTATTTAATTATTTCAAGTTCACAAACATTAAGTAATAGTATAATACGTTTTATTAATTGGTATATACAGTATAGAAGTGTAGAACTTGTTTGAGGTTAATGTTCCAGTTTTCAACTTTTCTTGCAATTTGTTTAAGAAAGGTACACAACAACTCAGCCAATCTCTGGAAAGACGTTGATCACAGTATGTGAACTTAATATTTAAAGCTAAACAATAAATTAAAGTTAAACAAAGTACTTTCTTAATTTAAGACGTAGTTTAAAATATAATCATGGATTAATATGCAAGTAAAATGACATGATAAAAGTCTGACCTAATTAACTTATGATAATTTATTATGTTGTAATGTACGTACTTGTACGTTAAGTGGAGCATAATAAATTAAAGCTCGAAAGCTCCGCTATATAAGCTTTTGTAAGCTCTTATAACTTGTCGAAAACTCTTGTAGTCGAAAGTCGAAACGTCGACTCCACTAAGAACTGGCAAATATATGAATCTGTTTCATTATTTAATAGACACGATGACGTGGTTTTGCTCGTGAATTAAAGTTTTATATAGTTCTGTTATAAAATATTTTAAATTATAATTTGATTGATTATTAGTAAAGAGAAAAATGTTGTATTTTTACGTAACTATGCATTTTACTAAATATTGATCCAATGTGCTTTAACTCATTTATAATTAAATCGCATGATGACGCTAATCAGGCGATGGCAAGGCACGTTATTGATATTGATATTGCAATTAAAATATTTTTACATTTACATTGCTTAACAAAGAATTCCTTTATATTTATCGTTTTGTAATTTATCTCTGTATAATTATTATTACGAGATAATTTAGATAGATAAATAAATACTTTATTGTACTCATATCAAAGTGTACACA
Organism: Euphydryas editha; assembly: GCA_036937285.1. Taxonomy (NCBI): domain Eukaryota; kingdom Metazoa; phylum Arthropoda; class Insecta; order Lepidoptera; family Nymphalidae; genus Euphydryas; species Euphydryas editha. Next base: position 6,506,033 of record JAUPFZ010000008.1, read on the forward strand.
AAATAATGAAATACACAGTAATAAAAATAGGAAAAAAGAAAATGGTGCAAGGGCGGTCTTATCACTAAAAGTGATCTCTTACAGGCAACCTTATGAATGGATTAAACGAAAATTGGAAAGGTGGAACCGGTGCATAAAGTCTATTTTCCGAGGTTTGCGATTTGTGAATTTTATAAATACGTAAATACATACTCATATACATACACTCATACATACATACATACATTCACATGTACATACATAGGTACATATATTACTAAAAAAAACCCATATTGAAACAAAGTTAGTAATTTCTCTATTTTAAGCATCAAATTAGAATTTTCCTACAAACTTTACATGCGATTATGGCTATATCTTATATATAAAAATAAGTCGGGTTTTCCTTCCTGACGCTATAATTCCAGAAAGCACGACCCGATTTCCACGGTTTTGCATTCGTTAGAAAGGTCTCGGGCTCCGTGAGCTTTATAGCAAACAAAATTAGGAAAAAATTCAACAGAAAAGCAGGAAAACAGGGAAAATCATTTTTCACATACAGCGCCATCTCTGATGCATGTACTACAAACCAATATGGTTTTACAAAAAACGAAGCCATCTGGTGGCGAAACGGAGTTCGCCGGGTTTGCTAGTAAGTTATAAAAATGGCATCTAAATAGCGCATGATATGCAGCGGCTATATTAGAATTCAGCGTCGAGAATGCCTAACGAGCTATAAATTTATAAAATGATCTTGATACGTTGTTTCTACACTTACTTGGTATCATTATCATATTATATATTTAGAATCTCAGTTGATGTTATAATATCTAGTTATTATATCAAATTCTACAAAAAATTATGAAAATATCAATCTATGTTGAAAGTAATCATAGTTTTCGAAGCGTGGTGATCTGTTAACCGTTTTGGTAGTGGGTTTTTTGTATGTGTTTTTTTTGTTTTTGATTAGTCCTAGGTAGCCAATTGGTTTGAATTTAAGCTTTTGTATGTTCTTTTCTCTTTTTCAAAAATGTAAATACGGCAACGAGTGTATGTTACCTATTTATTAATTTTTGTATTTATGTTCTTATGTAAGTGATGTCTTTATTGGAATAAATATTTTTAAACCTAAGCCTAAAGAATTATGATATTATATTTAAATATAATATTCATTATTAACTTACACGTCAGTATGTGTGTTGTATTTAATTCAACTAAAAGTAATTTTTTCGAAGAAATTAATATGAAAAACGATTTTCTTTTAAGCTATAGCCCGTGGTTTCGAGCTCGGGAGTGTTAAATGCTTAAACTTTAGTTTCCGTATAAGAGAAGTGTGCTAGTTCTCATTAGGATAGTCCGACAAAAGAATGGCCTAGCTCGTTAACGTAACTCATTAAAAATACTTTTACTTGAACATTGCACGGAGACTATTAATAATGTAAATAAAACAAATTGTTTTTCCACATTCTTAAAACATATTATTTTATCATTTTTATGCATTTATAACTTGAATGGTATGCGATGTTATTCACTGAGTATTCAAAATTAATCTATATTTAAGATTTATTATCTACTATTTATACAATGATAAATCATGAACTTTAATAAGAATGATGTTTTGGATTCGAGTCAGTATTTTTCTTACCCGTTTCACACAATATTCAGATTGAAAATCGGAATAAAATAAGAATTGACTTTAAATATTTATATTATTCGTAATGCCATAACGTTGAAAGTCAAGGTCATTGAGTACATTCCATATACGACCCGAAATCCTCGACCGGGAGCAATATTCTCATTAAAAAATCGAAATAAAGTAGCAATAACTGCACTTCGTACGGTGAATGAGAAAGCCGGAAATGAGGCTTAAGCCCATTCTGAGCTTCTGAAGGAAAGGGCATTCTTTATCATTTTAGCTGGTGATGAAGCGTTGCAACGAATTTGAGGTTGTCCCGTTATTATAAGTTTTTATAGTTTATCATGAGGCTGTTATCACAACGATATTTCAATTTAAAAAAATAAAAAAACTTTCCGTATTGTAAATTACAAATTCCAACAGATATTGTTTAATATTATTATAACGTATTACGCATAAATAAATATATTTACTAAAAAGTAAAGTAAGTAAACTTATATTTGAGTAAAGTCGACTGCTAGTCGACTTTACTCATATATAGTAAGTTTTTTTTTTACTTTTATAAATATATAACGCAACTCAAAGTTTGTACAAAAATACTAGTTTAAAAAATAATATATAATATTTAGTTTTCTCCATGAAAGCTTTTATTTTTACTTTTAAGACGACGTTACTATGCAATGTTGTACATTGTCGTATGTAACATGTTTAGGAATTTAATCACAGCATGGTTAAGGGTACGTAAAACTAATTACGTCTTCTATGTATTCCAAGCACCGAGCGACAACAATTAGGGTAGACCCTACAAAATCCATTTAGGAATAGTTTGCCTGTTATCTATATGGAAAATGGTCTTGTTAAAATACTGTTTTTAAATATATTACATTTTATCCATTTAAAAAAAATATTTCAAACGCTGGAATTAAAATATTATGAAATTATACTTCTGTGTTTATTTTTTTATAAAAATATACGACAGAATGTATTTTCTATTGTGTAAACCTGTAGAGGTTTATTAACATAATTATTACTTATTATTTGTTATTGCATCCATACTATTATATGCTGTTGGTTAGCAGGGAAGAGGACATCAGGTACCAATCAAAAACACCAATTGCAAGTCGAAACGTCGCATGAATTTGCAATTGGTGTTTTTGATTGGTACCTGATGTCCTCTTCCCTGCTAACCAACAGCATATATAATTATTACTATTGATCTTTTTGATACTGCTCTCAAATGTTTATCATAGTGTGATATGTCCTTCTGAAACTATCTTCAATAAACAGGCCTTCTCACCCATTTTTCGAATCAAGTAAATCTTGTGATTAGTACTTTAACCTCCTGCCTCCAGAAACTTTTTTTTTTAAATTAATTCACCAAATTCACGTGAATTGGTGCTTTAGGTAGTAGATGTCTGAGAAAAATAGTGAAAAAAATCTAAAGCCGGAAAACTACGATTTCCGCTATGTACTTTTAAAAGGACAATGGTTCTCAATGAAGACAAAATTATGATAATATTAGTACACAATCTGTCGCGAAAATAATGAATTATGTATAGTACTAAAACTAAGTGATGTGTAAATGAAATTATATTTTATGTTATCTGAAAATAAAACAAAAAATCAAGAAAAACTAAACTTTTCTCTTCTAAAAACTAATTAAATCAATCAATCTGACATCTTTTTTTTCTTTTTAGAAACGTCTTACCCCTATTACTATGTTTTAACTTTTTTAATATTTGTGAAAATCTACATAGCACTTTGTCTCAGCAGTTAAACATAAAAAAATGTTACATTTTTCGCAATACTTTTGTTTTTAATTTTTTTTTAGAGCAGCCCTTCATTCCACAACGGTTTTGTTTTTTACTTATTGCAGGTAAATGTGCAGCTTTACCCTGTTGGTTTTCAGTAGAAGGCAAGGGCACAATTAGAGGCTACTTTTTTATGTCATGGCAACAGTTCTTCAATCTCATCATCGCTTTCAACATCAGTACTATCAGCATTGTCTATCATCATTGATATATTTCACCCTAAATTTAATTGGCACTCTCGCAACTGTTCTATTTGTTTTGTCAAATTTCCTTTACCAACTTCTACTACTTTGTACTGCAACGAAGAGTTTACAACAGCATACCAAGAGTTTATATCGCGATTTCGAGTTCTCTCTCGTGTTCTTACTTGTAAACCTGCTTGATTTCTGCCTCTTGTTCTTAGCAATCTACGTCCGTTTGCTCGTCTCAGGCCCCTTCGACCTCACGAAACACCACGCCTAATTAATAAGCTATCTGAGAGTGATGGCGAAGGTACAGGTGTGTTTGTATCGAAATTTAATCCTGTGATGAGTCATCAGAAATTTCGGGGTCAATGTTTCCACTACTTGCTACTGGATTAAAGTCAGGATCTTCATCAGAGTCATGATTAAGTGGCTCTATGTCAGATTCTTCATGTGCCTGAAATTTTTCGTCTTCTGTTAAGCCTGTAAAAATATAATAACATGATTTAATTACTTATGTGCTTTTAAAAGAACCTGGGTTGGCAAAGAAATTCGAACTTTCTTGACAACCCTTGTCCTTTTAAAAGGACATACATCAATAACCCATAAAAAGTATTCCAACCTAAACAGATTTTTGTAAAATTACTACTTATTCAAACTTTTACATATCTTTAGTGATGACTTTATGGAAAATAATTATAGATATAGTTAAATTAACGAAGAAAAACTGGAATTAGCTTACCTCAGCACGAGCGCAAACGTACACCAGCCACGTTGAACGCCATTTAAAAAAAACTACACTTGATATTTGGACATTTAATTTTTTTTTACATTCATAATTAAATTGTAGATGGCGCATCAACGCTTTTTTTAACAAAATTTGAATAATGAGCGCGTCAGATTTAATTTTTTCCGATGTTCTTTATTTAGGCCGCTGGGGGGCAGGAGGTTAAAACAAACAAATTTCTCATTTATAATATTACTATAGATACAGGTATAAAAAGAGCGGGTATACGGAGTACCTACTCATGTCAGAATTGAAACTTCTTTAGCAAACTCAATTTAAAATTTATTAGTTAATAGTTAATAGATGTCAGAGACTAAAGAGGCGATAAATTTTTTTTAAAACAAATATAACCTCAAAATGTAAAATAAAAATAAAATAAAAATAAAATTAAAATTATATCAGCTTGTAAATTGATGCGTAAATAGGTCTTTAAAAACAAATAATATTGTTAACATTACATTATATTTTTTATATTATGTAATGAATAATTAAAAAAATACGTACCCCTTATTAAACTAAAAGCTCAAACTTTATTTTAATTTTCAAGAGTGCCTATTATGTTAGTGATGAATCAAAGTTTTTAATAACAATTGACTACAAAGTTTAAAGATAAATTAATGTAAGCAATTAAAAAAAAAACCTTATGTTAACATTTCAAATATATTTAAAATAGCGGCCTGGCGAAATATTTTTTATCTTACTTTTTTCTCATATGTAAAAGAGACGAAAGTTGTAAATTAATTTATTTTACTATGCTTTTTATATCTTTCTCATTTTCTCTTGGGCTACGTACATCTATCCGTCCTTTATTCTGACGCTATTATCGTGAGGTTCATGAGTGACATGACTTTGAAATTTTACCCTCAACACGCGCAAAGAAGTTTCACTTCAAAAATACATCAAAGGCTTAATTATGCATTAAATAAAATTATGCTATTGCAACAGAAAGTACACTCTGAATTATTAACAATATATTTTACCTAGTCATGAAATCACCGTACATAAAAAGAATGTAATTAATTGCACCTCTGTCTACTTGTTGATGAGTTGCTTTTCTTGAAAAATTAGGTACAATTTTGTACAGTTTTAAAATTAACGTACACTAAGTTATTATTTGCAATGTTTTTATTGTACATCTACAATGTTTCCTCCTAGCACTTCCTCAGTTTCAGTGGTAGAAAACGCAGTAGCGTTAAGCGTTTTCACATATATATCACAGATCTTATATTTATATAGTTGATTTTGTCATTTTTTATAATATTATAAAGTCGTCGGTATTCCAGGTGTAGGTGGGTAGAGGCACTGATGCGGAACGGGGCGGCGGCGCGCTCCGCGGTCCGCTAAATGACGCGCGCAGGGTGAGCGTGCTCGCCCGCGGTGCATGTACGCGGCGGCGGGCGGCGCGTCGCTCGCGGGCCGAAAGGTGATAAACTACCTCTACTTATATACCCCATTATTGTGTTAATTAAATAAGCAATACACACTGAGTGCGTTGCATTGTCCTCTCTAAGGTCACTGTGGTTAATTTTTTGATTCCTTCGGTGAAAAAACTATCTGTAATCCAGAATTCATTGAATTGATTGATAACGCAGATGTTTTCGTTTCATTTACTATTAAAACATCAATACAGACGTGTATTTCATAGAAATTGAACTCGAACGAATAGACCGCGAATCGCATTTAAAGGCGATTTACACTTAATTTAAATTACACAATCTGTAATCGTGTCGTATTCGGTGTGTTAGCTCCTAACTGTCGTCGTCTAAAGTGATGGCGTAAGCGGAACATGAATTAAATACCTACTTAACAAGTTTTTTAAATCTCTTCGTTTCGCTTTATTTAAAATTTAACACTTAAGAGTACATGATCATAAATATACACAATTGAAATATAATAATAACGTTCCAGTAGGGTAGCTAAGAAGAAAGGAGGGTGATATAAGGTTATATTAAAAACTAAGATTTTGTTTGTTTGTGTATCAGGGAACGGGGATTAGCAATTGGATACTGTGGCTCCCCCCTCCGGAAACCGATAGTAAATAATATGAATATGTAATGTTTCATGAGACGCGTGAATGGTTTACGTATTGATACTTAACAAGTTAGAAGGTCCGTTCGCACTCTCCATGGTCCTAATTTTTTATTACTTAAGGAATTAAAATACATATAATAATATATTGGCGTAGCTTAATCGAACTCATATTTTTTATATTTATTTTGAGTGACGAAAGACAAAAAAGGTGCGATGCGTTGCAATACAACCAATGCTGCGTTTGCGTAATTTAAGTCGGCGCAACATTTCGCAAATGTTTTTTTTAGAGTTGCATCTTTAAAAGTTGTTTAGGGATGTTGAAATTTTAAATATACTTACAGATTTGATACTATATGAAAAACCTGATTTTAATAATCAACAGGCGGAATCAACATATTCTCTTGCTGCTCTAATGAACTAGATAAGTACGTGTCATAATTGTAAGATCATATTTTCTATTTAAAAAGAAAAAAGTATAGACAAGCTTCTGTTATTAATAATCGTTTACCTACACATTAAAAATAATTATTAAAGTAGCATCATTTAATTGCAATATACAAGTTATTCTCTAATCTACAAACTTCAAACTATCTTGGTAAATATAGCATTAAAGAAAGGTTTAATCATTTAATTTATTGTTATATTCAATTGAACAATGAACCGGTATTTTGATTACGATCGTGAAAAATTGACAAGTTCTGGTCATTCGACATCTCAACAAAAGAGTTACACGTGTAGAAATTATCAATATAATAAATTATTGTGTTTTTAGACTTTTATAAATAGTAGTACATATTTTTCAAATCGAATACAATCATTCATGTTAATCTTTTACTGAAAACAGTAAAATATAAATAATTTATATCGTTTAATAGGCGACTGTTCCATATAAAATTTTCTTGTGAAGACCATTGAAATAATTAGTACATTATACCTCAATGGTGAAGACAATGAATTCAAAAATCTTTATTCAAGATTATTATCCAGTGTGTATTGTGGTATTGCATATTGGAGGTAAATTTTTGTTTTAATATTTTAATAATTGATTTGACTACTTACTTCTCGTACCCTTTCCAAAGTAGATGACCGAATGTCATATAAAATATCACAATCCTGTTGTAATGGCTTTACCACTCTTGAATCTCTTTGCTGGTGTAGTATCATTGAACCACAAGAACTGGAACATCATTCATCGCTCTGTACCTTTCAAAATCACAAGAGAACGTAATTGACCACCACTGAAGCACTCGAATTGTCAAAGCAGTAGTGTATTAATAGAAAGGGATGAATATAGTTATTACTGGAAGAAGGAAAGGGACAGATATATTGTTGTTGTGCAGGCGCGCCAACACGGCCGCCAGCCCGCGCCGCCGAGCCCGCACCCGCACAGCCCGGTCCATCCCGCGCCCAGCGGCGTCCGCGCCTTCTCCTGTCAGCACTGGGAGTCGCGGCTCCTCGCGCCCCCGCCCCGTACCCTCTCCGCCCTCGAGCCGCAGTCGCCATGCGACGTCGTCGAGGTACTGCCTGTATGTTGTGCCTGTGCCTACGTGTCGATGTTATCTAGTTTAAGCATGTCATGTAAAAAAGCCACACACGACACTAATCGGCGGCTTAAACGATGTATAAACTGTATGCAGTAGCAGGAGATTAAGCCGCTCGAGTGCGTGTGTGGCTTCGACGGTTTATGTGCTGTGTTATCATTAAGTATTGAGCTTCTTGTAATAAGTTTGGTAAATATAGCATTCGATGTACCCGTTTATTTTAATTTGTGTAAGCATGATCAAGTGAGACAATGCAATGTTTGAGGTCACCTTTAATTCGACAACGCGTAACCCTATCGATACTACGAGTAATGTAGTTTCAGCTTGTTTCATAAAGACGTCAGTGACATGTGTAACGGGCCAGTGTTGATACGCGAAGTGATAAAAGTAGGCCGGCCATGAAACAGAGACATCCATCGGAGAGCGTTCGGTGGCAGGTGTCGAAGAATCAGAGACTGCGACTCGACGTACGGAACGAGACATGAGTGTATCATAAAATTGATAAATAATTAACTAAAGACATTTTACTATAATATTAACGCCAAATAGCGCTTGCTTCCAAAATCGTTTTCTCACAATCAAACATATCGTATATTAAGGTAATTAAAAGGTTCAATTAGAATAACAATTAAATATAGTTTCGCGCCTTTTCTTGTGCCTATCTCGATCCAATTCTAAAGCATATCTAGTGAGATTAAATCATTCTTACTGTGACAGAATTAATATCAAGTGATATAAATATTCGAATCGTAAACGTGAATTTTTCTGCTATTTTAAATTTATATAAAAATTAGAATAAATACGCTAGATATAGATTTTTGAATCGCTCGAATTAAAATAAAGTTAAAAATTGTCGAATGATAACTGTGCGTGAAAATCGAATCGTAGTGAGTTGTGAGTTACGTGATCGGATCTTAGCCTAGGAGCTAAGAGTTTTTCACCCGCGTTTATAAACGGCCTCAAAACTGGCAAGTATGCAGGCAGCTCTTATGCTAAGAGCAAAATCGCGGGAGAGAAGAAAACAACGACTGAAGCGTGGGATCAAGCACGAACTCCCGAGCAATGTTGCGACGAAGCCGATCGCACCCTTCCCAAGATACCCGCCGGCTTCCTGGGTACGTACTAGATTTGCATTTGCTTTCTTATTTAAATTATCTTGCATGTTAACTGATCCGTGCTCGTTAATGTCGACGTGCTTTGATAGATGAAATGAATGCATCTGTTTTATATTCGTAACGCGATGTAAATGTATTCGTTATGTGTAAACAACTGTGTACTTATGTGTTAGTAGTTAAAAACCGTCAACTATTTTCGGGAATTCATCTGTAACGGACCTATTTTTGTGAACAATTCTTTCGTTAAATTTCTGGTATTTAAATGGAAACCAACATTGTGCATTCGAAATTTAATCTATTGTGTTACTATTGTCCTATCTGACAGTTTTTATATTAAAAAAAAAGACACTAACTTCAGCCTGGTTTCTACATTCAATGTTTGGCAAACGCGCTCTCGCTCATGTAATTCATTCATCAGTTACTCTCGCTGTCCGCAACATTCAACGCGCTATTGTTTTCATTTCCCTCCATATAACAATACTATACAATATTCTATACAGCCATTGTATCAGAATATTTATGACAACTTGCTCGTGGCAGCTTCTTGCATATTCGTCATACCAAATACGATTTATGCATTTCAGCAGATGAATGTCGCTGTTGACAGAAACATGAATTTGCATCTAACATATGCTTTGTTGATAGAGTTCTCGATTTTGACCTATTTCAATTTAACAGAATGATTTAGTGACTGCAAAATTTATTTATCAAAAAGTCGAAATACCGAATCTAATATTCATAAATGACGGCCGGCTGGTCGAGTGGTCAGGCAACTGGACACTTTACGCAGCGGTCGCGGGTTCGAATCTCGCCAAGTGCAGATAATTTGTATGACGAGTATAATTGTCTGCACCGGGTCATGGACGTGTATATATGTATTTATATAAATTTCTTAAATTTATTCCCGTTCCTAGTACCTGTAACACAAGTTCTTATGAACTTAGCACGGGTCTAGGTTAACGTGGTGTGATTGTTGGTTAATATTTATTTATTATTATTATTATACATGTTGATGATTGATTTTTCTCTGAGCCCGCAATGAGGTACTGTTAATTAGTGATTATGTTGATGTCTTTTAATTTTTTTTAGTTTTATTTCATTAACTAAAATACGAGTAAGTAAAAATCGTAGAAACAGTAATCATGTATTTTTTAGGTTACTATAATTTGTACCATTTATTTATTACTTGTTTGCATAAAAGCTTTAATAAGTGAGTCATCATTCTGCTGACCTATCAAATCCTTAGGGTTTCACTCGTGTGGTATGCATTTGATTGCAATACTACATTGTTTTCAATGAAAGATTATGCTTTAGTTGTATATTTATACCCCATCAAAATATCGTAAAATACTTTTTTTATAACATGGATAAACAAATTATTTTATGTCTTGTTAAATTTTAATCAAGGTCTGCAAAGTTTTTACTGATACTAAATTCTAAAGAAATAAATTACAAAGTGAGGTATTCAAAACTGTTGCCTTTATGTTTTTATAACTTCACTTTAATTTTTCCTTCACATGCGAGTAAAACTTTTTCTAATATAAAAATCTGTTTAGAAATTTCTTATGTGTTTTAAACGCAAGTACGATTATACCAATTTTTGACAGTAAAAATCCTCACGACGATGGCAAAAAATTTATTTTTTATATAACATTTTTAAAAAATAATAACCTATTTAAATCTGCAAATCTAATGGAAAGCTTAACGGTTCTTGTAAGGTTTCGTTGATTACCAGTAACATGATTTATTTCTGATATGAAAGTAGCTGGGGGACTCGATTTGCTTCTTTTACATTTATATAGAACTGAAATAGTACTAATAAATGCTAGTACAATATATAGGTAACATTAATGTGAATAGTATTGCTCGAAAATGTTTAATTTGAAAAGAATTGCGATGTTTTTTCATTACAATGTTCATTATAGTAATATACCAGGTTTAAGAAAAGAGCACGAGTATAAGTAGACGTAACAAAATAAAATATAAAAAAGTTAATGTGCTTTTTAACTTAAATAACTTAATCGATATGCTAGTACAAGAAGGGTGCTCCTGTAAAGTTAGGGTACTTGTTATTGTATATTTTTATACTGTATATAAAACTGTTAAAGTCGCAATGTTGGATATATTTCATTTTACATTTAAGAAGAAGATCTAGAGTTTAATATACTATACGCTGATCTGTTGCGGATTGGCGAAATAATTTATGGGTAAGATTTGATATGAAATAGATAACATGTCAATTGATACAAGTTCAAATCTGGGCTAGCACTGCTTAGTTTTTCATGTGATATATATGTATATATATATATATATATATATATATATATATATATATATATATATATATATATATATATATATATATATATATTATTTGAAGAAAAACAACGATACGAAGCCAAGATGTCTTGTTAGAAATTTTGAAACATTTATATTTCTAAATTCACCTATATGAAAAAGAGGATTTTGTCCAGACGTGGGATGTTTATAGTCTGTTTCAATACAGTATCTTCTTTATTAAAATACTATAATAAAAACATTCAATTAAAAACGTGATTTACGTAATACGTTTGAATTTTTTTTGTAAGTCGTAATATATTTAATTAAAATTAAATCGCCATTCTATAAACATTTTAAAATATGCTGCAAACGTTTAGTCAACTTTTTGTCATTTTGTATTCACGTTTAATATTCTATTGAAAATGTCATAAATGTTTGTGTCCAATTATGACAGTCAATCAGTTTTATTAACGTAATAAAAATCATATTAACAAAAATAGTTTTAAAAATTAGTCTAGTACACTAGAATTCAAAAACATATGTTATTATTTACGATTTTAGGGACAACGGTTTTGAATAAGATTAAGAAATCTCGAACTTTCTGTTACAAACTAAAAATAAGATATCGTTAAGAAAAATTTTATAATAAGTCTATACATGTACGTAGTCAAAATGCACACAAACATTTTTAAATATAATGTTGTGTTCATTTTTATTTTTTCTTATTTTTCGGAATACATTAAAGGAGGCTGCTCCTTAGGCTCTAGTTTTCCTTAATATAGAAAACACAGTAGGTTAATAGTAATGTTGTTATGTGAAGAAACATTTTATTATAGTAAATACACGCCCCTTTCGGTTGGTGTTTTAAATTATATAAATAACTAATTCTTTTTTCTAAATATTGGATAGCCTTTCATTTGATGTACAAATCTAAATACTGGTAAGAAATTCTTTAAAGAAAAAATTCAAGTGTCAGTAACTGTAATTATGTTTTGTCAATTATAAACAATTTGCAAAAACAAAAGTTTTTGAAAAACAAAAATTTTCAATGTTAATAAGATACAACAAACAAGAACCTGATAAAATGCAATTAATCTCTTTAACTTGAATAAAACTTTTATTGCTTTTCAATGTATTTTACCGTTATAATAATAAATTAGTTGTTATGTCTGTATCATGATAGTGTACGAGGTCAAAGTTGAGCTCGCTCAGTAAATTATTAAGCGTGAATTGATAGTTTATTATTTTTAAAAACTTTTATTTATCTGGCTCTATTTGTACGTAAGCAATAGATGCAAATAGTTTATATACTAGTTCTTCTAACCGAATGAGCGTAGGATCAATAAATATATATATTTTAATTCTGTTTTTTAGTATTTGTTGTTTACATAATACATCATCTGATGTGAAAATTTCAACTGTCTAATAATCACAGTTAATGAGATACAGCCTGATGGCAGACGGACAGACAGGCGGATGGACGGACAGCGGAGTCTTAGTAATAGGATCCCGTTTTACCCTTTGGTTACGGAACCCTAAAAAGTACATCAAAATTATTTTTACCAAACTAAAAGCTAGTGTGTTACCGCCTAAGTTACTATGTTTGCTTAACACTTTCGACAGTAACTTAATGACATTTTTTATTAATGTTCTTCAATAGCACCATTTGGATTTTAATAGCTTTCTAATGAAAAACTATATACCTCATCGTATATTTATGTCGTTAAAAATCATTATAGTTCTTTCGTTTGGTTAAATCATTAAATATTAAAATTTTCTTTCAACGCAGATGTGATTAATTATGTACCAATATATGAATATTTAATAATTTTATAAGAATATTTTAATATTATTTAGAAATTAAAATAAAAATAGCATAAAAATCTCAAAATAAAAGAACCTAACTCGTTATCTGCTTCGTTACTAATGTACTATTTGGCATTAAAAGTATTATTAATCTAGTGTCCGACCGAAACTGGTTTTTACGACCGAAACCGAAACCGAAACTTCTTTACAAGGATCATGTTTTGAGGGAAAAATAAAGAAAACGTTATCATAATCAATCAGTCTTAATTATTCGTCGGCAGTCGATATGAGAAGTGAAACTATGCTTGAGCCGCTAGTCCAACGTCTCAAGAACTATATTGTTCAAATTTGCGTACATATAGTGTTGTAGAATGGTCTAATTTTACAAAGTTCTTGAGTTCTTTTGTTTCGATAAAATATGTCACACACCAAGGTCACCTCAATATCACTCGACGAACCAATTTTGCTTCAAAGTGAGATTAAAAAAAAAAAGTTTCAAAAGGATTAAACTATTCGCGCTAAAGTCGAAACGAATAACAAATAAACGCTTCGCATCCAAAAAACTACTTAAAATTTCACATAAACTGGTTATATTATTATTATCACTGAATTATCATTATTTTGTATAATATATATATATAAGCTACAGGTAATTAATTGTATTTAATATAAAAGCGAAATAAAGTTAAATACTTTGATATGTAATACAAGAAATAATCAAGTTTAATAAAGAAGCTAAGTTTAATAATTTAAAGTTAGCAAAACAAATTAGATTATCATATCATCACCACTTATGAAAATAATTGTAAAAATATACTAAATAAAAACAGTTTACTTTTTATATGATCGTAATTATATGAGTCCTAATAACTTTTTAGTCAAAATTGTAATATAACCTAATATTACTGCACTCGAACACCGATGCTACTTATTTTATAATCAAAGACCAAATAGGTGTATGAGATTATATCGCTAATCGGATTCTTAAAATGCAAGAATTAATTCCCTTTTTTGCTGCAATTGTTGTTGTAATAAACTATGGTAACCATTTTATGATTTTATTAACTCTTATTATTAACTTTTAAATTATTAACTTACATTTATTTACTTATATATTATTAACTTATATTATCACATTACATTATATTATCAACTTTTTACTATTTGACATTACTCCAATATTGACAAAACAGTTTCCCGCCATTTGCCGCTGTCATTTCTATTTGGACGCATCGTAAGTTAGGCCGACCGCCGATCGTGAGCCGAACGCTTAGGCCGAGCCGATCGTACCTCTCTACCGCTTGTTCCGCGCTCTCGCTCACTAATTGTGACAATGATGACGTCATCTTCTTCGAACGGGCACCCCTTCATCAATTTACTAGACGTTATCACGTCAAAAAATATTAATTGCACCTTAAAAATACTTAAAATAGGTAATGTGTATATTTGAGTAGGTAGTATTCTTCTTTGAAGACCGTTCTGCCGGCCTAGCATGCTCGCACGACAAAATTTTGTCTACCCCTTTTCTCGTATTATCTCTCTATGTCTACAGTAGCTAACATGCTTGCAAGTGATACTCTTCTCGTTACATCAATAGAAGAGATACCCTATGCCTATGCCTATCACTTGTTCTGCGCTCTCGCCCGTGACACGTGACAACGACGTCATGTTTTTCGAAGAGTACCCGGTAGCTTACATCAATTTAGTAGATGTCATCACGTCAAAAAAAGGTATGATACCGTGGAGGTGGTTTGATGATAGAGCTAGGTGACCATAAGTAGACCATACGTGTTTAAATTCCTAACGTCAAGACACTCAGTCGTGTTTGAATTTGAATTTGAATTCATATTTAATTATCTAATATATATGATTTTTAGGGTAAGTTAATCGGATTAGATTTCTATTGACGTATACTATATTCATAAATAAATTAGGATTTTATGATGGAGTCGAAAGATTGTTAAAGTAACACCTATAAATCTTAAATTTTACTCCGTTTTAATGGGCACGCTTAATTTACCTTGACGATTACTAAATAAGTAGTTATATGACTTAGAATTATGAGTATAATTCAAAGTTATATAACTACTATATTAGAAATAATGAGTATTAAGCTTAGATGATGTTCAGCTAATTCATTATGAAGCTCGAAGACTACCAGAGAAACTCCTTATCGACCCATCTATCATAGTTAGTAGTTTTTTTTTTTTTTGTCATATCAGTTTCAATATAATGTTAGGCAGATGACATCGTATAAATTTTGCGAATAACTTATAGTTTAACTGAATAAATGTATACCTAACATATGATGTGACTATCTTATAACCATATAATACTGGTGATATAAAATTATCTCCAGGCAAATTACTTTTACTTTTTAATATTTTCATGATGAACATCATCTCAGGAGGCAACGAAACGTCTTTTTATATTTAACTTTCATTTTAAAGTCGATAAAAAAGTGAAAAATATTACCTAAGTGATCTTTTCTAAATTAAATAAAATAAAAAGCTTTTTATCCTGAATTTACAATTCAGTAATCTTCAGAATATTGTAAATAGTCAAAAGAAATTCGGTCCACTATAAAAACAACGTAAACAACAAACACGTTGATATTTCCAACGATTGCATATACTTTAATCAATTACTAAGCGAAAGTATATTCAACGCAAAAGAGCGCTGACAGCCCCTATTCAGATATCAGGCGGAAACCATTACCACCCTGCCGCCACAAAATATACACATACAACACCATATCCGTACTGACATCTTAAATAAAAACCGCAAAATTATTTTCAACTCTATTTACAATAACTTTACGGAACAAAATCGAATCCAAACAGCTCATATTGAATGATAGATATCTTCATTTAATATGGTAAAACAATTTGAAGCTGTATAATAAGGCCTCGACGTGAAAAATCCAATGTTTTACGAATTATTAGTTACAGATTTTTCGTTGAATTCAAACGAAATCAAACCGTATATCAAAGAAATACAGTCAAAATTCATGTAGCATGGAAAGAGTTACTTATATTCTCTGTACAATATCTTTTAATTACAGGATATTGCAAAGTGATTAACTTGAAGTAGACTTCTACATGACTTGTTTTATAGAATTTTTTTCAAGTGAATTGTTTCAAACGTAGTACTAATATTCCAGATAAGCAATAAAGTTTCTCATATCTATAAATTGAAAATCATCCGAAAATTGTGCAGAAATGGCCTTGTTGGGTTGGTGCTGTAGCCATAGCGAGTAGCTATTGCAATAGCAGGTGCAGGTTCGATCTCTGCTTGTGACAAATATTTGTATAGGTTTCTTTGATGTTGTCTGAGCGTTTGGGCATGTGTTATGTTAGTGACCGGAATCCTGATTCAAGATTTGATCATACTAGGGGCCAATTATGTGAGACGTTTATTTAATTATTTATTTATTATTATTTATAATACTTTTTAACAAAAATGTTTAGGTGACATTGACCATACAACCCAATCGATGTTAGTTCTTACGAGTATAGTGAAATTTGAAATTGAATATTTGTGTTCTATATTATTCATTATTTATAAAACTAGCTTTTCCCCACAGATTTTCTCTCGTACGAAAGTTGCATGTAGATGTGTATTATAGCCTAGGCTGTTAAATAATTTCTTATTGCATTTCAATCCCTCTAAGCAATCTAAACAGTACTCCAAATTATAAAGTTGCAATATTTTTGTTAGTTAGTCAAGTTATACTTCTACTTGTAGATTTTATAATAATTTAATAATTTATTTATTTATAATTAAAAGCCTAAAAATATAATTCTAACGTGAATGTACGTAAAAACGCTCCATACTTCTAACCTTAATATTAATAGTAGAGCTCACATACAGTTTTTATGTATACAGTAGCTTACTGTCTTCCATTTCACCCCCGTAAAAATATGAAGATTGTGAACTCATGGCAATTTTTGTATTTATAATCTCTAATAACTTATAAAATAAGGTGTTCTGGCTGACTTTCGATCACATTCATCATCGATGTAGTAAAATATTAGTAAACTATTGCAGCTAGATACATTAAAGATTTGTAAATAGGGAATATAAAATGTTTTTCAAGGTCTTTTCGAGGCATTTTTCGTTGTATTGTGTGTCTTTCAGGATTACCAATACAAGGGCTTCATTCTATAAAGGGTCATTGAGTGTTTAAAGGATATTCTATAATTCTTAACCCTCGAAAAATGCGGCAACGACGATTTAATTCAACCAACAATGTACGTTCACGTATGGGTATGTGGTCTTACAATGAATCCCTTTTTCCACGTGACATTTGTGCTTAATTGGCGAAACTAAAAGCCATTAAGCAAAGAATTGAACTGAAGATACCTTTCATTATAGATGTTATGTATTAAGCATTATGTATCACTGTATTTTCACCGCGATTGTTCATTGTGAATGTTGAAACTGCTTAGACTGATATTTATGGATCTTATTGTACTCTTGGACCGTAATATTTTATAGCGTAATATACCATACCTACACAATTAACTAATACTTAATTTAAAACGAAATTAACCACTTAGTGACACTCACACTTAACTTCTAATTTTGTCAATTATTATAAATTAATATAATGTATTCTCGTTTAACTGAATGATTTTATATATGTATAATTTGGAGGAACCCCGATCCAACTCTAATAATTTTTTTATCAAAATATGTTTAAAAAAAATCCAAGCTGAAGAACGGAACAACGGTCTTTGGCCTCGGTTAAAGCAATTTATGTATTTGAAAAAAAAAAATATGTAAATTTACTTTAGAAGAGATTACAGTTATTTCTTCTTACAACACTACTATAAAGACACAACTTCCCGTCGTTTGTGTAAAAAAAGACTGTTTCAGAATACTGAAATGTAGCGAAAAGATATTATATTTTACCTTCAGCTTTGAAATTGCACAAGTCACGCCCCATTGAACTGATGATTCAGAAGATATCAAGAATAAAACATTTTCACGTTGCTAAGTAAGCCATTAAATCTTCAAAGCAAAAAAGCAGATGCGACTGTCGCGATAAATTAATCTCCATTTACATATTTATTTATATTTTTAAATAAAACATGCAACAAGTTGCAGTTCGTAGCATGAGATATATTTACGGAAAATGAATGGATGTTTTAAAAAAGGAAAAATAAGAGTTTTTATTCGTGTGAATTGTAGCTTTTATTTTTATTCCTTTTGATTATATTTCCTGCTATAAATAGAGCAAAGCTAAAAATATTTATTCTCACTATCGATATTTTTATTTATACACGTATGTCAAAAAAGGTTGGTACATTTTTGAGGGTATTTAGAAATGTATTTGTATATGTTATAAAGATCCTTTTTTGCCATAATTTTAATTGACTAGATATAATTGACTGACTCGTTGGTGCAGTTGGCAGTGACTCTGCTTTCTGCTTCAGAGTTGTGGGTTCGATTCCCGCCGCAAGTCTGGGTGTAATATATATTATTTTTTATTGTATATTTATTTAAAAAAATGTACCTATATCAGTCAGCTGTTACCTAAAACACAGGCATTACGTTGCCTACCTTAGGGACAGACGACCGTGTGTGTGTGTTAAGCATATTTATATAATTTCATCGTGAGTGGTATATTTCGAACCATTTCTTTCTTTTAACGGACATAGATCAGGTGAAATACAGACAGATTTACGTGTCACTCTTATAATACTATTGTTTATTATAATCACAACATACATATAAACAATAATTACAAAAAATATTTATATTCATTAAAAAAAAAATTAAAAATATTGTAATTATTTGTTATAATGGGCTAGTCTTCATAATATCTAATACATCGATTTAAAATATTTTTTCGGTTGAAAATAAATTTATGGATGCAAGTTATAGGCTATATAACATGAAGAGACAACTAATAATAGCTAGTCAAATAAGCATAAACTCAGATAAACCAAACGAGTCTATATCAAGTAAATCGCAACAAACACTCTGTAACAGTTTGTAAACTTGTTACTGGTGAGTAAAACCCGTTTTTCCTACCAAGAAGAACTATTGGAGCTTTATCCGCCAAAATACATGTGTCAGATTTAAATTCAGCGCGGGCACAGTATATTAATCTATACAGTATTGTAACTCGGCCGTATCTGTGCTATAGCCGCGCGCTACGTAAACATGCGATAGGGCTGCCCGCCTCCAGCATTTTAATTACATTTGCCTACTTTGTGTTTCCATTTAGTTTTGTGATTGTAAATATACCTTTTTTATATAAACAAAAAAATACTTTGTCAATTGAATAGGAATTGTTCAATAAAAATACGTGTTGTTTTTTGATTGTTAGATTTAATTAAAAAACCATGTTTATGTTTGAATAGCAAATCGGTCTTATAAATTTGCTACCAAAAAATATTTGCGCCTCGACTATGACGTACGAAATGCTTTATTATTAAATTTTTAAGTATAAAAAATCCGTATTCTAATATAAAGCTTAATTAAAAATACTTATCTATTAAAAAGACACACATTATATACCTACCTACTAGTAAGTAAAATTATTTTATAGTCTTACCTTTCAGAGTTTCCAGGTATCCAATCTAAAAAAGTTATCTGTGGATGCATTATTGACGAATCCATGCAACCAAAAACAGCACAATATATCCTACTCGTCATATTAAATATGTAATTGAAATTATTTTTAGTGAAAAAATCGTGCGGTTATTGTTAAAAAAACAACACACGGTCCGTTTGTCACTGCGACACAGTCGCGACTCTTTGCGTCCCGATCGTATCCCGAGATTGAGGCGCGTAGACATAGCTCGCGCTTCGTCCGTTTGTAGGAAGTTGGAGTACTGTATATATTAATATACTTATATATGACATACATAATTTATACCAAAACTGTTTGTAAATAATTATTTTAAGTTTTGAATTGTAAATATGTACAATATTGTAAAATAGTTTAATATACTGTGGCGCGGGTTAGCAGATCAACAACCACTAGAATAAAGAATAGTAAGAAATATTTATTAATATTACGAATTAATTAGGTTCGATTACCGCTCGGCGTAGATTGTGTATTTTTACAAATATTTTTTTTCTGGTCTGGTTTCTTGTGGGTCACTCCACCTTGCGCACGTAAAGCCGTCGATCTCGTTTTGATATCACAGACACCTGATAACGATCGTTACTTACGGTAAAGAAAATATACCTCGGAGGACCCAGCGCCGCCTGCAGGCAGCTGTACTCTGGTGTCTGCCGGAGTATGGCGACGTACGGCGCCCCGGTTTGGGCGGATCGCCTCACTGCGAGGAATAAGGCTGCGCTGCGCTCTGCGCAGAGGATCATCGCGGTGAGAGAGATCCGGGGGTACCGTACGGTATCATGGGCTGCAGCTACTGCTTTAGCCAGCGACCCCCCGTGGGAACTCGTGACGGAGGTTCTTGCCGAGACCTACTCTTACGTCTCGGGTAGGAGGGCTCTTGGTGAGAACCCTACATTGGATGGGATCCTACGGGTGCGTCGGATAGGGCAGGAAGCGCTTATGCGGAGGTGGGGGAGGACCTGGTGGAGCAGCCGTACGGCACACGCGTAACGGCTGCCATTCGCCCGGTTCTTGAGCGGTGGATGCGTCGAAAACGCAAGCCCCTCACCTTCCGTCTGACGCAGGTTCTCACCGGGCACGGTTGCTTTGGTGACTACCTGTGCCGGACGGCCCAGAGGGAGCCGACGACTGAATGTCACGATTGTGGCGCGGTGGTGGACTCCGCCCAGCACACCCTCGAGGTGTGCCCGAGATGGGCGGCGCTGCGTCAAGGTTTGACGTCGGTCCTCAGAGGGGACTTGTCGCTCCCGAGCATCATTACCGCGATGCTCGAAGACGACGAGTCCTGGAAGGCGATGGTCTTGCGAATGAACGACGAACGGAGGAGAGAGGAGGCCGCCGACGTGGCCTCCATCCGCGGGCGACGAATGGGGGTGCGTAGGAGGCGCTACTTAATGCGCCTCCAATAACGCCCTTGTGCCCGTGCCGGGCCGGGATGGGAACCCGGTCCTGCTAAACACGACGTCGTCGGGACTGTTCAAAGGTTAGCCGGACAGTCCCCATGGAGGAGAAGTCTGGCCTTTTCGCCGAGACCAGCCTGTCGCTGGAGGGATCCTGTTGCCTGCAGATCCGGGACCCTCCAATTAAAGCGGCTGAAGGCTTCCGCAGGGGTTTAGTACGGTATTGCACTCCCAAAGTGTCGAGTCCGACATAGGTCTAGGACTGCCGACCCGGGCGTCCTGGATATCATCCGTAAAAAAAAAAAAACGGTAAGGAAAATATATACCAACCCACACTGGAGCAGCGTATTATAGATTAAGCTCCAACCCTTCCCCTATACGGAGGAGCGGCCTTTGCCCGGTATAAGGACGTTTATAGATTGATTCAGTTCAGTTTTGTCAGTCAACTTATTACCAGTGAAGATCGAACCATATACCAATACAAAATTACCAGTACACAATGACGATCATTGTACTACTGTTAGTACCTATACTTGGGCCAAATTCGATGTGGAATTTATGTAAACAAACCAAATGTCATCGTGTATAGGGTTGTCACACTTTTAGTAATAAAAATTTATATATTTATTATATTTATAAATATTAAAAATTTATATATTTATAGTTTATATTTTTATTATTATATGTATAGTATATCTGTATATATATATATATGTACATACATGTATCATTTTAATGTTATCCAATATTTTTGATGTGATAACGTCTTATAAATCGATGAACGCCGGCTACACGCACGAAAAAGCATGACTCATTGCCACGTTTCGCGAACGAGAGCGCGGAACAAGCGATAGAGAGGCACGATCGGCCTAATCGTTCGGCTTGTGACGCATCTATCTCTCTTCCACTCCATCAGCAGATGCGTCCTAGTAGAAGAGAAAAAATATTTCAATTAACGAGTACAAATAAATGTTAATTTATCGAAAAAGTTGTAATTTTCAATTATAATTTTTGTCCTTCTTTATATTATACAAAATAATGATAATTCAGTGATAATAATTCAATTTAATTTATAAAAGTATGCAATTTTACATCAATGTTTTCTTATGACGTTATCACGTAAAATTATCGCCCGTAAACTGACTTTACAGGCAACATTTTTTTAATTACATTTTTGGATTAATAAACTTACGATGAAATAATTATAATAGAAGGATAACACTGTATGTAATCATTATTATTATTAATTTATTGTTATTTTATTTCATATTCGCTTAGGAAAAAAATTAGCATTAAATTTTTTGTACAGTAAAATTAATTCAACGGCACCTCTGGTTCTTCAAAATATTAAGAGTTTAAGTGATATTCGTAAGTGTCATACAGTTTATTTTATTATAAAGCTATTATCGAATTCGCTTTACTGATCTCTAATATAGAACAAAAATGATAGAAATAGAAAACTAACATAACGCCAATACTCACAAACTACGATCGAATTCACATCCAATTTACTGGTTGACGAGTAAACAAGCCTTTGTTTTTTTTAACGTGCAGATTTAATCAAAACGTTTTCCTTCAGCGGCGAGTACAAGATGAAATTTAAAGACAAATTAAGCACTCGAAATCTCAGCGGTACCAGCCCGGATTTCGACCCTCAATTAACTGTTATCGATTCAGTTCTATCCGCTACGCAATCTTGTCTCCCTTAAATCTAATTAAACTTAATATTATCATACAAATTGTCTTCGTACAACTTTCAACGATATCTAATTACAAGTATAATATTAAGTCGAACTGTAATAGTTTGGCCGACGGCGTGTCAAGGCTCTACGCTATGCAGATATCAATGTGGACGATCGATTGCCGACTGACTGGTGACGTATACGTCCCTTACAAAGGATCTAATTAAATACTTAGGAAATGTTGATAAGGGTAAATTGCATTTCACTACACGTGTATTAGTCCTGTCGTATCAGATTCGTTACAAAAAAGATGGTTTGCTAAAAAAATTAAGAAAGCTTTCTGCTGGTTGAGAAAAAGGACAGTTTGATGTTCTAAATAAAAAATAAAACATTAAAATAATACTTATCCATTAATCTGACGAAAATATTGTGTACGGTGTTTTATAGGTAAAGAAATTTCTTGCAAATCTCAAAATGCTGTTTATTTAGTACAATTATAACTACTTTAGAAATCACTTGATCGATATATTGACTACAACTTTTAAAAAAGAGAACGCTCTTTTATGTTTTTTTTTTAAATTACAATATCAAATTCGATTCAATTCAATATCTATATTGGTATAGAATAACTCCTCACAGATGATTTTTTATTTGATATCGTAAATAAATATGCAGTGAATATAGTACCAGTTTAATCCTGCAGCGGAACCTTGTCCAGGTTCCTAACGGTTGTATTTTTAAATTAGCATTAATTTTACTCCAATATAGAACTAAACCTTCTAAAGAACTTGTATTCTTAATAGAATTGAATAAACGCAATTTCAAAGGTATGAAATGACAAAGATTGAAAGAGAACGTAGCTGAGTAAGTGCTTAATGTTTCCAAAGCTCAACTGCATAACAAATTACTGATCACATCGACTGAATTAAAGGGAAGGTGCTATGAGCAATTTAACTACGTTGTATATATGCTAAATATTTATATATTTACTTAGACAAGAACATAACACTACTCGTATAACGTAATATAGATAGTATGGTTACAAATAGAGATACGAGTACCTATAAGGAATATATATACGAGTAGGTATAAGGGAAGTTACGCGTGATGAAGTCGTAGATGACAACTTACTATATATACCGGGTGTAATAATAGTGTAAAAAACACAACTTTAAAGCATTTAAGATAAAACTTACTCAAACGCTGCACAATGATGATCCTCCTCGTCGGCTGGTCTATTGCAATTGGCTAGTCAATAATGATGTCAATGTAAATTGATTATTTGTTAAATGTAAGAAAAAGAAGAATTTGAATTTAGAACTAACACCAAGGAGTATCTTTCTTTTTAACCGACTTCACAAAAAGGAGGAGGTTCTCAATTCGACTGTATTTTTGTTTTTATTTAGTATGTTGCTTTTCAGCCAGTTCAAATCAATACGATATTGAAACAAGGTTTATTATTTATTTGAAGTGGTAAGATAATTAATCTACACGTGTATCTACTTAAAATTCATCAATACATAATTATAAAATGATAAGGGTAAAATGAGTAGGTACTATTCCACTTAAAATAAGGAAACTTAAACCTTTCTAATGTCTCATACTAAATGTATGGGAGTGTTTAATGTAAAATGTTTGGATATTTCTCGTTTTATTTAAAAAAAAAGTTATTATTGTCATTTTATTAATTAGGTAAAGTTCTTTCGATATCAGTTTAAAGGTTTTTGATATCTGTAATAGTTACTGAATAATCGCCTGTGCACACTTAATGATTACACCCGGTATATACATTAGGATATGCCAAAAACCTCTTAGAAATGAAATTTTGAGCTCCCCTTTTAACAGCTGCTTTATTGGGACATCTGAGATATTTTGGAGTGAGATCAAAAACAAATATCGTCGTTTTTTTTGCACATTCTAATATAATATACACTGAAGCTTCTCAAGGAACTTTTTTCAGAGAATCCTTCCTTAGCATGAAAATGCTCTTGAGTTTTTTAATTCATTTACATAATATGTAGTACGGTTTCGAATGATTTTATATGTCTACTCCTTCTTATATATAATGTTTCCTAATATCGTACTCGTATAGTCTATAATTTTTCTTAATAACAGATTTTTAACAAACACAAAAAGATCTTTTAAAAGTGACTAAATCCTTAGATTGACGCGCAAGCATACAAAAAATAAAAACCATATATGAAACATAACACTAGTCTAGAGTCTAGACAACATGATTTTACATTTACAATTCACTGCTAGTTAATGTACAAATTATTCCCACGTTAAGTTTGAGCAGCTATGTTGCAACATCTTCTCGTTCAGCAAATCCAATTACCTAACTCAAAAAAAAAAAACTCGCGTGTACGGAGTACATATTATGTCAAAAATGAAACATCTTTAGCAAAATCAATTTCAAATTTATTAATTAATAGCTAAAAGATGTCAGAGGCTAAAGAGTATATTAAAATTATATCAGCTCGTAAATTAATGCTTATAGGTCTTTAGAAATAATGTAAAAAAAACTTTGTGTGTCAACTCCAACGCACGACTGGGGTTTACTCCTTAAAAACGATTCTCTACATAGGCACAAATAATTCATATGTGACACTGAATAACACTTATCGCCTATTTTACAGTTTTACGCGAAAATATAACGTCCTTTAGATTTCTGAGGCAATAAATCAATTTCAAAGGCAATCTCGTCTTAGGTAAGTTCACTTTTAGATTCATCTGAACTTATTGTGATTTTTAAAATTATATATATACACTGTTACAGTCTGTGTAAACAAACTTCTATTCAGCGATTGCGATTGTTACATTCTATTTACATAATAAACTAAGCAAACCTCGGGTGAACTTTAAATCTATTTTGTAACTAGAAGCTAGATTTATTTATCAATCGGTAAGACTAAAAGTACATAAAGGAAAACTTACCTTTTAACTAAATAGTAAAAGTAGCTCTAAGAGAATGTCGCAAACTCACGAGGACCGAGCTCACTCAGATCTAAGTTTGATATATGTATGTGATGTTAGAATATAACATTTTAAAGTATAAGCAACAAATTTACGGGCATTACATTAAATATATATAATATTATATAATTTCAATAAAATCAAGAAGATGCATTTCAATCCACAACCATTTTCAATATATAAATTTTGAAACGAAAATTTACGCTGTGATACTAAATATAAAAATGAAAACTGATATTTCATTTAAATTATTCATAGTTTAATTTCTAGTATAATTACTTTAATGTAATGGTTTTTTAGGAATTTAATATTATAGGAATATTTTATAAATTTATAATTATTTATAAAATAATAAAAGCTACCAATGCCTTAATTTTGGGTGAAAATCGCCCCTCTTAAAGTTTCCAACGCCTACTGGGTTACAGTACCAAATTTGGTATATATACGTATAGTCTATATCTTATCTGTTAAGAAAAAAAAAATTAAGCTCCAGTTTAGTAGGTTACTGCATACATATTATAAATGCCCTGCTTCTACGATCGATACTCGTCAGGCTCGCAATGAGACGTAGAGTGATGTTATATTACCAATAACTATAATGACTAGCGGAGTTATACAAAGTTACTTACCGATATATTATTATCCTTCTTCTAGAAAATGAGGTGTATTAAAGTGGAACGATTCGTTAAAAAACAAGACCATCTTATGATATCATACATTTTGACTTGTCAAAGAATGAATCCGACAATAGTCAAATCATTTTGTCTATCACACACATGGATTAGGTTCCGTTCAAGGAATTTATATCATAACTGGAAGACCTACTTAATAAAACTGTATATTCAAATATGCACCTTGAAATAACTGACATTTGTTTCCAACATGTAAAGTGAAAAAATTGTTCCGAGCATTTCGTTGACTACTGGTATTTTGTCTCTTTCTTACGAGTTGCCTTGAATCCATGGTAGAAAGAGATGTAATCGCACTCTTAGGAACGTTTTATGAATGCACGTGCGCATTACAGGTCAGTTTTACTGTTACACTTATTAAGATCTACTGAGATAAATCAAGATGACATTTAATTTCATATATATGTATGTAATATTAATGTCTTAATCTATACAAATAATAAATCTGTTAAAACCTCCGTTTTATTAATACACTATATATCATCAAGAATAAATTTCAATAGCGCGTTTTTTTTTTGTATCAGCGCCATCTCTTATCGTGTTTTTCTCTGTTCACGTATCACGTAAAAAGTACAAAACCAATGTAAATAACTTTAATACATAAAAATTAGACATAACTAACAGTATAATTTAGTTTTTGTTTCATTGTAATTAAATTTAAAAATAAATATTTAAGAAAATAGAAATAGGTACCTACGCCGCCAACGCCATCTGGTCTAAGGAATCTTAAAAACTCACAAAACTTATTTTTGAGTTATTATTTTGCTAAACTTAAAAGTTTACTAAATATGTCGGATAGGAATAGAAATCGTTTTAATATTTTAGATAAACATCATTTTCAATTAATATAGGTACTATTATGTTAAATGTCACTAAATATAAAAACGATATTCTACTATTATACGATAGATGGCGCATGTAGGTGATAAAAAATATAAATTTATAATTTTTAAAATTTTAGTTAAATACCCGTGCGAAGCCGGGGCGGGCCGCTAGTCTATATTATGTATGTAAGTTTTGTTAACTTTTTAACTAAAAATAACTTTAAGAACTTATTTTAATACATACTTTATGTTTAAATAAATTGTTATTTTAACAAACGTCTCGATTGTTTTCGTGGCTTTTGATATTGTTCGAAATAAAAAAAAACGGTGGTTATTTACATTTTAATTTACATCCACCAAGCGGTGACGTGAAATGCGCTTAAATCCTTTTATTATATACTCGTATAAAAAAATATTCTGTGGTAATGTGGTAAATGTGGTAAAAATACAGGTTAAGATTATTTTATTACAGTAGCTTCTGCTCGCCGTTTTATTTATTTAATACTCAACAAGTTAAGATGACATAGGACAGGATTATAGTAGAAAGAGACCGTATAAATATTAAAATTATGAAAGTTTGTGCGAATGACTGAATTTTTGAATAGTTGAAAATTACTCTTTCGAAAATTCGGTTGGATTTTAATTGAGCTCATATTCATGCAGACCAAAAAAAAATAATACAATATCAACTTTTTAGCTTGTAATTCTAAAGTAATTTGAACTTAAGCCAGTAACATCACATACATAAATTAAATTAATTATAGTTTTAATCGAGTAAGCCTAATGTTCTTTTTTTATTTTCTTGCTGTAAAGTAAACGCGTGTGCACGTTCGTTACACTCAATGTACCTGTATTGTTAAACAATCTTTTTATAACAATAATTTATCGTTTTATAATGTATCAATTATTGCATTTCTTTTCATATATATTCGTGCACTTAATTATACTTATAGGAATCACTAACAATAAAGAAATGCATTCTTATTAAGGACGAAAGAAAATAAATTATTACTGGGGTCATGGCCTGGTTACTCGGTCAGATGCTAAGTATAACGACCTGTCGCCTGACTTATTAGTAAATACTTACTATTAAATACCGTAAACAATATTAGAATTTCTGTTTAAAAAATTTACTAATAATGTGTGTTATTTATTCCAAAGGCGCCTTCTTATTTGAAAGATAAATTTGTATATCTTAGAAGTGTTTCAGAATTAAAAACTTCTTTTGCTGAAGTTACCTGCCAATAAAACTATTTTTGTTTGGTCAATCTTCTACTGTTCAGGTTATAAAGTACCTGTTGTACTATACAATCACTAACTAACTTTTAAGTATGCTTTATGATGATTAAAAAGCTGAATAACTCGTTCTTTTTTTGTGTATGAAATGAAATATATTAATATAATATTTATTTATATAATACTTTTTCGATGGAGTCTTTTTTTAAATAATTATGACTAATATAACTTGTTAAGGGCTTGTAACTCCCACTAACTATTTCTACCTTACTATGCGGAAGCGGTTTGACACCGTGTGAGATGACACGGTACTGCTTGGTTTTTTTATTATTATATGATTTGCTTACGTTAATACACAATTTTATAATATATTTATATTGAAATGTTGTTAACAACATACGAGTAGCTTAAACAAGAACATAGGCTGTAAAGTCTATGTCTCAATATTGATTTGTCTGTAACATGTGACCCCTATGATGATAAAATTAATTTAATAGTGGCTTACAACCATGTTTCGATCAGGTGCTTTTATTAATATTTACCTAATTTCAACTTAATCCGTCTAATAGATTCGTAGAAAATTGGCCGTGTCTCGGCCAATCATTTAAAAATTGTCCAAGACAGACTTACAGTTAAATAGAATATACATACGTACGATTTTTCTATATTTAATGAATACCAAGTTTAGTAATAATTATGTAAGTTGCTTTCGTATTTTACTATTAAAAATCGGCTTGTTTTACAAAATTATAATATTAATGTTAATGTATGTGTTTTTATCCTGGAGCAGAGATATATTCTTTATAATTTTTTGTTACCTTCTCTATATTTTGTACTAGTCCCAATCTGACAGGCACTGATTTTGTTACACAGCATTTGCCATTTGACCTCTTGACCTTCAAAACCCCTCATTGGTTGTGGAGGTCAAGCTAATACCCATTTGATGTTGAAAAAATTTTCCTTGCGAGAATAACGATTATTATCAAGCTAACAACTGGAATCAAAATAATATTTTTATATGTTTTTCCATAATTACTATTTAAGTAACAATTCAGATACCCACTTCGCAATTATATATGCAGAAGAAAAAAATTAAAAAATAATAATAAATGCTATATAAATAAATAGGTTCATTTAATTACAAAGTAGGTCGCCTCACTTATCACTTGTTACAAACTGTATACATGACAACTGTTACTGAGGTGAAGTAATTAACTGCGGGAATATTAGGCGAGATGATTGATAGACGACAATTACTTAGGTCTAGACAACGATGATACGACCCTTATAATAAGTTTTGTTATCAAATTTCAACGTAATCTATATTAATATAATAAAGAGGAACTTGTTTCAACGAGCTTATCTCAGTGGTTATAAGTACGACTTAGTTACGAGTACCAATGCGGCTTATAATATCTATACATGTAATAAAATGGTAGGAAAGTCAAAACTGTACACTGAATTTTTTTTTCTAAAGAATACTTGGGATCTGATCTACAATCGATACCGAAGCCAAAAATATAGTTTTTAGATTTTTTATCAGTTTGTCTGTATGTATGTTCGGGATAAACTCAAAAAGTACTGCATGGATTTACTTCAAAATTGGCATGAATATTATTAAGAAGTCGGGTCAACATATAGGCTACATATTATAACGCTATCACCTACGGGGAACGAGCAGTGAACTTTTATTTCTTCACATTCTGTAACAACGTGTTATCTGTCTAATAGTTTGCGTTCACGCAAACGACATATAGCAGTAGCATAGCAGACGATATATATATATATATATATAAATTCTTAGTCTACAAAACGTTTGATAACCGTTCTGATATGACAACTATGATTCCGACTCAAGGCAAATATTTGCATTCATACAAATATTTTAATTTATGTTTACGTCCTTGTGGGCCTCCCCACCGTGTCTCAGAAAGCAGGTAAAGCTATCGGTTTTATGCTAACCCGCAGTCATGCAGGGCGGTGGATAAGACTCCAACCCTTCGGCGTATATGGTCTATATTAGGAGGGAGACCCCAGCAGTGGGACGCCTGCAGACTGTTTCAATTTCAGTTCAATACAGTACGGCACAAGAAAAACCATATTTAATACCAAACTAAATTTAATTAACTTTTTATAGTAATAATAAAAAATAAAATAGAAAAGCATATATTCCGTTGTTAATATCTTTGCTGTTAGATTTTAGCTCAAACTTTGTAAAGGTCTTATCCTCTTATCCAATGATCGATCTAAAGCCCACGGGGGTCCGTATTCCTATTCACCAATTATTTGAAACCCAAATAGCATTGCTTCCAGTTTCTGTTTTGTTATGAAGGATAAGTAAGCCTTAGGGATATAAGTTGATTTATATTTTGGTAGTGTATTAGAAATGGAAAGTACAGCTTATATTATATGTACAAAATATAAGCCGAATAACTTTTGTTTTATTGATCCAATTTTATATATTCTTATTGTATTACAAAACGTGTTTATTAAGAAAGTTATACATAATAATAATTTATAAAATATTAAGTAACGAATCATAGGAGCGCAGAAATAACTGCATGAATTCTAATATTTGTATAGGCCATACAGATATTTGTCGTGGTCTGGGCGTTTGTGCTTGTGTATTGTGTGTGTTTCCGGACCCCCGACACAGGATTCACATCCTAATGGGGGCCGTTGAGTGTGAGACGTTTATATATTTATTATTATTATTAAAACAATCATGCGGATTATTTAATATTTGAATAACATAATGTAATACTTTCGAATTGCAAATGTGTAACTGCAGCAATCGCTTTTAGCTTTAAAAGCTAACCAAAACGTATTATTTGATTATTAATATTATGCAACCGAAACAAAGCAAAATACAAACCAATTTCGTTTCATTATTTATTGAAAATAAATCGATAAATGTTTTGCATGTACGACAAACAGTACAGACGAAGCAATGTCGATCACAAATCCAAGCCGGACTCGATTTTATGTATAGTGAGCCTAAAATAACTTTCGCTAAAATTGTTAAAAAGTATGTTAAAGAGTCAAAGTTCTAGAATTTTCGAACTACATTTCAGTTTACAATAATAATACAAAATGTTTGTGCGATTCCACATTTTGAAGTTATGAAACCTATGTAAAATGTGTTTGCAATCTCGAGTAATCTTTTAAAAGTTGATTAAAACATTCTTTTCATATTATTAATTATGATAGAAAAGCCTTATTATTAAGTAAATATTTTTATAAGTAGAGTTAAAATTCTTTTATTGATATAATTATATAATAGTTACTGTTTTTGTTGAAAGCATTTGTTTTAAATCTATTAAGTTTTAGAATAAACCATTGAGTGACTCGCACGGTTGCGGCCTCCTCCATCCTTTTTAGGCCACTGCTCAATCCTTATAATCTATAAGAGTTTTCTTATAGCCTTCAGTACGCAGAAAGTCTTTCTCATAAACAAACTTTTTGTCTTTCTAATATTATAAGAGATTTTTATAATAGGTATATACCTACTATAGATTTCCATTTTACGAACAGGTACATAAATATCAAAATACAAAAAACATAGATTAATGTTATATAAACATTTAAGACATATTAAACACGTATAAAAAAGTTATATTACTAAAACCCAGCGCTACTGAAACCCAGTAAAACGGATTAGCAATAAAAGTGCCTTTCGAGCCTTCAATTAGATGCCGACAAAAAGCAACCTCAAAGGGTAAAGCTTGTCACAGAACAAGCGACCCATTTGAAACAACTACGGCTTTTAGGCTTGTACTAATGTAGTTGAAAATATTGTGTGTTCCATTTAAAAGTATTAAAGATTACTTTAAAGCTATTTTGCAGGCATGTTACAGGCATCTATATGGGTTTAATTAAAATATTTTATAGTTATGTAGCTTTTACATTTTAAGACAAAATTTTGTTTCATTTTTTAATTTTATTTTTTAATTTATATTATTAAATGTTTATATTAAACAATATTAACAATGTTCTCATTTTTAAAAGATATGTGATGCGATAATATTAGCCGATAAATTTACTCTACATATATTTAAAAAATAGAATCTCGTCTCTACTAATTATGAGAATTAGGCAATCATAAATAGTTGATTTCCATTTGTAAATCAATTATTATATTGTATGTATTTTAACAGTTGATTGTTATTGCACCCTATTTTCGAGTAGTACAAACTATATCGGTAAAGAAAATCGCACACTGTCTAGCGTGATGACCTCCAACGTCTATATGAAATTCGAGCATTTAGTTCATGGTGGTGTGCAAACCTCTTTAAGATTTGTTCTTGTTGATAAACAGAATGTGAGCAATTCCAACGATTCGAGGATACGTTGGTACAGTATATTTAGCTAAATATTTGTCAAACTCGTCTATATTTCTAACAAAATTACGAGTACATCTTTACTATTTTATGTTTGCCAACAAGTATGAAGTTGTATATGCTGTAGTTTTTTAAACAAATTTCAGTCAAAGTAATAACGTCATTTAACAGCAATAAATAAACTGAAATATCCGACAAGCGTGTTTGCTACTACATGTGCCGACGAGAGCGGAAAGGGGTGCGTACCGCGGCGTGGCGGTATCTTTTATCGTCGGGAGGCTACTGCAGTGTAATATTACGCTGTAGAAACAGAATTGTCTTGTTTTCCACGAATCATTTGAAACCGTATTTGTCATAAATGCTCCCATTTGTTATTTTTATTCACTAATTTCGACAAACCTTAAGCATTTTTTTTTTTGCTTTTCTAAAATAAGAATTGAACATTGTGTGATCTTTATCAATAGTCATGTGATTTACCTGTGTGAATCGTGCTGTAAAGATATTTTATGCTTATAGCTTTTTAAATAATTACGTCTAAACTCTTAGTTATAATGTATCATTAAATAGCTCACAATGTAGTCTGCGCGCGCTACGTTCTATAGGCCTTCAACATCACAATCACTAAATTTAAGTTACATGTATTTTATTTTTAATAAATGTGTTATAAAATAATTTAAAACTTATTTAAAAACAGAAGTATAAATAATCTTTAAGAAAAATCATTACTATTTTTAAAAAAGAATAATTTTTTACTCTCCTTTTTCTCCATTTTTATTAACAGAATATAACATATAAAATACCTAAAAAATATTACCCGGGTAAACGAGCTTTGCTCGGCATTTTTTTTTTCTTTTGGTAAATTATGTTTTTTGGAAGTTATATTTAGATATAAATTACATACTGATGAAATAAATATGAATAATATTTTTCGATCTAACCGACATAATAAAAAAAATAGGAACTGGTTATTCAAATAAAAAAGGGCTTTCAATAATCCTCACAAAATAAGGAACTTGAAAAAAAAAATAAGAAAAAAATAATCGGACTGGAGACATCTGGACTCGAACCGGGGTCTTTTGATTTCGAGACCGCCCGATTTCCCACCTGAGCTATTTTAACCTTGTAAATGGTAACGAAATTTACCTTCGTATTCTAATGATATTGTAGCAATTTTTCATTGCCTGAAAACACGGATAAAACGACATTTTCTAAAAATGAATCCTACGTAGATCGATTTATCGCCCCCGAAACCCCCTGCATACTAATTTTATGGGAATCGTTGGAGCCGTTTCTGAGATGCAGATTATATATACCTCTACAAGAATTGCTCGTTTAAAGGTATTAGATAACACTACGAACAAATTACAATTACTACCATAATTACAGCCGATAGTGTATTTTGATTTATCAAAGTTATAATTTAATTTTATGATATATGGTGGTGTAAATATGGCGAGTGAATAGTGAAGCACAATTCTGTAAGTGGGTATTCTTCTGCAAGTGGAAGAATAGTCTTCTAGATTGGTGCTAAAAATAGATATCCATATGAGATACATTTTAGGTTTTTTCTCTTTTTAATTCATTCCAACAGTCTTTCTTAAAGATACACACGAATATTAATAATACAATATAGTCAATGAAACTTTTCTTATGTTGATGATATTAACAATGCATATTGTTATACAAAAACGGCTTAGAAGTATATTACAGTCTTAGATGCCAAATAAACAAAATATGACATTTAATTTGCTAACATTAGCAAATTTATGGTCTAATGATAAATAATGATGCCATCAAAAACATAACTTGTAAAAAGAAACCAAGTCTCGCAACTCACTTCTTCTTCCGTAAAAAGTTGTGAGATCGATGTAATACCAAGTCGGCTAATTTATTCAATCCCTACTTAAGGGTTCCTCTGTATTAAGTTATTACGTTAGTAGCTAACCTAACAACATCGTGTAGTGATCATATCAATATTAAAAATCTTTGATGTTTTAAATAAACAGACTGACTTGGCAATTGCACTAAACAATCTAATTTAATATAATATTCCTATGTGTTACTTCTTAGATACATTGTTTTCATGCGATTGCCAAGTCAATCTATTTATTTAAAACATCAAAGATTTTTAATATCGATATGATCACTATACGATGTTGTTAGGTTAGCTTCTAACGTAATAACTTAATACAGAGGAACCCTTAAGTAGGGATTGAATAAATTAGCCGACTTGGTATTACATCGATCTCACAACTTTTTACGGAAGAAGAAGTGAGTTGCGAGACTTGGTTTCTTTTTACAAGTTATGTTTTTGATGGCATCTCATTTCTTTTTGTAGACAGTCCTACTTATTTTCCTTTCCGGTGTCTTCTACTTCTTTAATATCAACAACGTATTTTCTTAAAGCCTTCGCTTGGTCTAATGAGCTTTTCTTATTTTTGTAGATATTGTTCCTCTTTTTCTTTTCCGATACGATACAGATATATTATTTGATTTTCATGTCATACATATTGTGATCTCAAGTTGACAACTTGAAATACTTGACAAGAGAGATGAATGAAGTATGTTTAGCCGGAAACAGTGTTGTCAGATTGCTGTCGATTTTTACAGCTAAACTTCCATAAAAATAAACTTTTAAAAAATATTTAAAAAAGTGGATGTATACTTATGTACGTACGTAAAAAGTTATACTTATAATAAGACGATGCGCCGAGTTAATGGTTGGTGCGCGCCATCTGTAATCAGACCCTGAAAACCCAATAAAACAAAGTACTTGTCAAGACGAATCAAAGGAGCCGAAACTTGATGGGGTTGCATCGTTTCATTACAGAGTTCCTATGACCACCTTCTAGCTACATCATCAAACCCTGGTTACCATTGAAAGACAAACTACTCGTCTAGAGGATTCAAACGAGCCCGAACTCGATGAGCCTGTGTCGTTTCATTGCGAAGTTCTTATGACTGCGTTCCAACTCCATTATCAGATTAGACCCTGATAACTATCTAAAAACAAAGTACACGTCAAAACAAATCAAACGAGCCAAAATTCGATGAGGTTGCGACGTTTAATTACAGAGTTCCTATGATCACCTTCCAGCT
Source organism: Euphydryas editha (assembly GCA_036937285.1). Lineage (NCBI taxonomy): Eukaryota > Metazoa > Arthropoda > Insecta > Lepidoptera > Nymphalidae > Euphydryas > Euphydryas editha. The sequence goes on from JAUPFZ010000008.1 coordinate 6,542,045, forward strand.
CCATCATCAGACCCTGGTTACCTTTGAAAGACAAACTACTCGTCAAGACAATTCAATCGAGCCCGAACTCGATGGGGTTGCGTCGTTTCATTACAGAGTTCCTATGACCACCTTTCAGCTCTATCACCAGACCCTGGTTACTATGAAAGACAAACTACTCGTCAAGATGATCCAAACGAGCCCGAACTCGATGATGTTTTGTCGTTTCATTGCGAAGTTCCTTTGCCTGCCTTCTAGCTCCATCAACAGATCAAACTCTGGTAGCCATCTAAAAATAAAGTACTCATCAAGACGAATCAACGACCCTAAATTCGTTGGGGTTGCGTCGTTTCATTACAGAGTTCCTATGACCACCTTCCAGCTCCATCATCAGACCCTGGTTAGCATCGGAAGATGAATTACTCGTCAAGACGATTCAAACGAGCCCGAACTCGATGAGGTTGTGTCGTTTTATTGCAAAGATCCTATTGCCACCTCTCAGCTCCATCATCAGATCAGACTCTGGTAACTGTTTTGAAACAAAATACTTGTCAAGCCGAATTAAACGAGCTGAAACTCGATGAGGTTGCATCGTTTCATTACTGACTTCTTTTGACCACCTTTTACCTACATCATCAGACCCTGGTTACCATTGAAAGATAAACTACTGGTCAAGAGGATTCAAACGAGCCCGAACTCGATGAGGTTGTTTAGTTTCATTGCGAAGTTCCTATGGCCACCTTACAGCTCCATCATCCGATCAAACCCTGGTAACCATCTAAAAAGAAAGTACTCGTCAAGGCGAATAAAACGAGCTGAAACTCGATGGGGTTGCGTAGTTTTCATTAGGGAGTTCCTATCACCACATTCCAGCTCCATCAACAGACCCTGGTTACCATTGAAAGACAAACTACTCATCAAGACGATCGAAACGAGCCCGAACTCGATGAGTTTGTATCGTTTCATTGCGAAGTTCCTATAGCCACCTTCCAGCTCTATTATCAGATCAGACCCTGGTAACCATTTCAAGACAAAGTATTCGTTAAGACGAACCAAACGAGCCAAAACTCGATGGGGTTGCGTCGTTTCATTACTGAGTTCCTATGACCACATTCCAACTTCATCACCAGACCCTGGTTACCATTGAAAGACAAACTTACTCGTCTAGAGGACTCAAACGGGCCCAAAATCCTTCCTTTGGCTACCTTCTAGCTCCTCCATCAAATCAGCACCATGTAATCATAATATTGCATTGTCACATGATTTACTATTATTTTGGATCAAATTTAATTTGCAAGATTTGATGACAAATATCTAGACAGGTGAAACAAAATAAAAGCTTGTAAAAAGTGAGTTGACACATCCAGCGCAATGAAGTGAGTTAGCGCAATTGCGCGGCGCCTACTACTTAGCTTTATGGTGTCGGTTTTTGCACAGAGTGCACGCGCATCGTATAAAAATTTAGTCTCATCAAGAAGTTATAGCTTTAAAATACAAAAGTTATTTTGAGTCCTTATTTTCTATATTTATTTTTATTTATTTAATGTTAATATACATTAATTAACAGTTATTGCTCTTATGACTCACTTAATCAATCAGGTGCATTCTAATAATGACATAATTATATGAACTCAAAAATGATGACCACGCTGGCGAAATAGTGCGCGCTGTTGTATATTAAGCGGGAGATCCCGGGTTCAATCCCCGGCAGAGTAAATTTTCTTTCTCTGATCTGCTTTGGTGGGAGTCTTTGGTAGTGGCTAGTTACCCTATCGGCATAGACGTGCCGCGTTTTGCTACAAAGCAGTGTAGAAACCGATTAGAGGCATAGGTTTAATATAGCTGCCAACTGAATAAAATAAAATAACTTACGTACGGGAAGCGTGAAAGCCGTGGAGCGGGCAAACTACCTCAGCCAGTCACGGTTATGATTTATTAGTGTTCTTTAATACTTTGCGTGATTTTGGTATAGCTACATAAGACATGTCCCATTCTTGCTTTTTCATTCCGTTTACTATTTTACAGGTTACCTTTGAAGATAATTATATCTAGGTACCTATCTACACCTATTATTCCACTATATTATAATTGTACGGGTACATTGATTCATTCACTGCAAATGTAACTTTGTAATCCTATATATTTATATGGGATTACAAAGTTATTTATGCAGTTGGTGTATCTAGAAAACTGGACCGAAATTGCACAATATTTGAATTTTTCCTTGGTTTATATACTAAACACTAATGGTATTGTAAATTTGAAGCTTCTATGTCTGCTAGAAGTACCTTAGAGTTTTGATGATCGGTCAGTCAGTGAGTGACAAAATTCGAAACTTTGACTAATTATAATTCTTAAACTACTGGTTCAAATTGAATGAAATTTGAAATATACCGTGTTTATACAATGCCTGCTTGGGTATTGAAAATTCAGACTTCTAGTTTTATCCACAACGAAGTTATAGGGGGTCGAAAATGGCCTGAGTTGCTTCGAGAAAAGAATAGTACGGCCGTGCCACTTTTTTTTTTTTTTTGCTCGACTTGGCGGAGGCACTGCCGTGCCTCCAGACAACCTTGATATTAGTTATACTAGAATATTAGGTTTAACCTTAATACAAAACTTTAGTGAAATTCTTTCAATATTTGTCTCCCTTTATTAAATTATATAGGTACATCATAATATGTAGTTAGGAAAATTTGTGAATTAATTAATTACTATTGAGTAAAGTAAAACTGTATATTCAAATATGCACCTTGAAATAACTGACATTTGTTTCCAACATGTAAAGTGAAAAAATTGTTCCGAGCATTTCGTTGACTACTGGTATTTTGTCTCTTTCTTACGAGTTGCCTTGAATCCATGGTAGAAAGAGATGTAATCGCACTCTTAGGAACGTTTTATGAATGCACGTGCGCATTACAGGTCAGTTTTACTGTTACACTTATTAAGATCTACTGAGATAAATCAAGATGACATTTAATTTCATATATATGTATGTAATATTAATGTCTTAATCTATACAAATAATAAATCTGTTAAAACCTCCGTTTTATTAATACACTATATATCATCAAGAATAAATTTCAATAGCGCGTTTTTTTTTTGTATCAGCGCCATCTCTTATCGTGTTTTTCTCTGTTCACGTATCACGTAAAAAGTACAAAACCAATGTAAATAACTTTAATACATAAAAATTAGACATAACTAACAGTATAATTTAGTTTTTGTTTCATTGTAATTAAATTTAAAAATAAATATTTAAGAAAATAGAAATAGGTACCTACGCCGCCAACGCCATCTGGTCTAAGGAATCTTAAAAACTCACAAAACTTATTTTTGAGTTATTATTTTGCTAAACTTAAAAGTTTACTAAATATGTCGGATAGGAATAGAAATCGTTTTAATATTTTAGATAAACATCATTTTCAATTAATATAGGTACTATTATGTTAAATGTCACTAAATATAAAAACGATATTCTACTATTATACGATAGATGGCGCATGTAGGTGATAAAAAATATAAATTTATAATTTTTAAAATTTTAGTTAAATACCCGTGCGAAGCCGGGGCGGGCCGCTAGTCTATATTATGTATGTAAGTTTTGTTAACTTTTTAACTAAAAATAACTTTAAGAACTTATTTTAATACATACTTTATGTTTAAATAAATTGTTATTTTAACAAACGTCTCGATTGTTTTCGTGGCTTTTGATATTGTTCGAAATAAAAAAAAAACGGTGGTTATTTACATTTTAATTTACATCCACCAAGCGGTGACGTGAAATGCGCTTAAATCCTTTTATTATATACTCGTATAAAAAAATATTCTGTGGTAATGTGGTAAATGTGGTAAAAATACAGGTTAAGATTATTTTATTACAGTAGCTTCTGCTCGCCGTTTTATTTATTTAATACTCAACAAGTTAAGATGACATAGGACAGGATTATAGTAGAAAGAGACCGTATAAATATTAAAATTATGAAAGTTTGTGCGAATGACTGAATTTTTGAATAGTTGAAAATTACTCTTTCGAAAATTCGGTTGGATTTTAATTGAGCTCATATTCATGCAGACCAAAAAAAAATAATACAATATCAACTTTTTAGCTTGTAATTCTAAAGTAATTTGAACTTAAGCCAGTAACATCACATACATAAATTAAATTAATTATAGTTTTAATCGAGTAAGCCTAATGTTCTTTTTTTATTTTCTTGCTGTAAAGTAAACGCGTGTGCACGTTCGTTACACTCAATGTACCTGTATTGTTAAACAATCTTTTTATAACAATAATTTATCGTTTTATAATGTATCAATTATTGCATTTCTTTTCATATATATTCGTGCACTTAATTATACTTATAGGAATCACTAACAATAAAGAAATGCATTCTTATTAAGGACGAAAGAAAATAAATTATTACTGGGGTCATGGCCTGGTTACTCGGTCAGATGCTAAGTATAACGACCTGTCGCCTGACTTATTAGTAAATACTTACTATTAAATACCGTAAACAATATTAGAATTTCTGTTTAAAAAATTTACTAATAATGTGTGTTATTTATTCCAAAGGCGCCTTCTTATTTGAAAGATAAATTTGTATATCTTAGAAGTGTTTCAGAATTAAAAACTTCTTTTGCTGAAGTTACCTGCCAATAAAACTATTTTTGTTTGGTCAATCTTCTACTGTTCAGGTTATAAAGTACCTGTTGTACTATACAATCACTAACTAACTTTTAAGTATGCTTTATGATGATTAAAAAGCTGAATAACTCGTTCTTTTTTTGTGTATGAAATGAAATATATTAATATAATATTTATTTATATAATACTTTTTCGATGGAGTCTTTTTTTAAATAATTATGACTAATATAACTTGTTAAGGGCTTGTAACTCCCACTAACTATTTCTACCTTACTATGCGGAAGCGGTTTGACACCGTGTGAGATGACACGGTACTGCTTGGTTTTTTTATTATTATATGATTTGCTTACGTTAATACACAATTTTATAATATATTTATATTGAAATGTTGTTAACAACATACGAGTAGCTTAAACAAGAACATAGGCTGTAAAGTCTATGTCTCAATATTGATTTGTCTGTAACATGTGACCCCTATGATGATAAAATTAATTTAATAGTGGCTTACAACCATGTTTCGATCAGGTGCTTTTATTAATATTTACCTAATTTCAACTTAATCCGTCTAATAGATTCGTAGAAAATTGGCCGTGTCTCGGCCAATCATTTAAAAATTGTCCAAGACAGACTTACAGTTAAATAGAATATACATACGTACGATTTTTCTATATTTAATGAATACCAAGTTTAGTAATAATTATGTAAGTTGCTTTCGTATTTTACTATTAAAAATCGGCTTGTTTTACAAAATTATAATATTAATGTTAATGTATGTGTTTTTATCCTGGAGCAGAGATATATTCTTTATAATTTTTTGTTACCTTCTCTATATTTTGTACTAGTCCCAATCTGACAGGCACTGATTTTGTTACACAGCATTTGCCATTTGACCTCTTGACCTTCAAAACCCCTCATTGGTTGTGGAGGTCAAGCTAATACCCATTTGATGTTGAAAAAATTTTCCTTGCGAGAATAACGATTATTATCAAGCTAACAACTGGAATCAAAATAATATTTTTATATGTTTTTCCATAATTACTATTTAAGTAACAATTCAGATACCCACTTCGCAATTATATATGCAGAAGAAAAAAATTAAAAAATAATAATAAATGCTATATAAATAAATAGGTTCATTTAATTACAAAGTAGGTCGCCTCACTTATCACTTGTTACAAACTGTATACATGACAACTGTTACTGAGGTGAAGTAATTAACTGCGGGAATATTAGGCGAGATGATTGATAGACGACAATTACTTAGGTCTAGACAACGATGATACGACCCTTATAATAAGTTTTGTTATCAAATTTCAACGTAATCTATATTAATATAATAAAGAGGAACTTGTTTCAACGAGCTTATCTCAGTGGTTATAAGTACGACTTAGTTACGAGTACCAATGCGGCTTATAATATCTATACATGTAATAAAATGGTAGGAAAGTCAAAACTGTACACTGAATTTTTTTTTCTAAAGAATACTTGGGATCTGATCTACAATCGATACCGAAGCCAAAAATATAGTTTTTAGATTTTTTATCAGTTTGTCTGTATGTATGTTCGGGATAAACTCAAAAAGTACTGCATGGATTTACTTCAAAATTGGCATGAATATTATTAAGAAGTCGGGTCAACATATAGGCTACATATTATAACGCTATCACCTACGGGGAACGAGCAGTGAACTTTTATTTCTTCACATTCTGTAACAACGTGTTATCTGTCTAATAGTTTGCGTTCACGCAAACGACATATAGCAGTAGCATAGCAGACGATATATATATATATATATATAAATTCTTAGTCTACAAAACGTTTGATAACCGTTCTGATATGACAACTATGATTCCGACTCAAGGCAAATATTTGCATTCATACAAATATTTTAATTTATGTTTACGTCCTTGTGGGCCTCCCCACCGTGTCTCAGAAAGCAGGTAAAGCTATCGGTTTTATGCTAACCCGCAGTCATGCAGGGCGGTGGATAAGACTCCAACCCTTCGGCGTATATGGTCTATATTAGGAGGGAGACCCCAGCAGTGGGACGCCTGCAGACTGTTTCAATTTCAGTTCAATACAGTACGGCACAAGAAAAACCATATTTAATACCAAACTAAATTTAATTAACTTTTTATAGTAATAATAAAAAATAAAATAGAAAAGCATATATTCCGTTGTTAATATCTTTGCTGTTAGATTTTAGCTCAAACTTTGTAAAGGTCTTATCCTCTTATCCAATGATCGATCTAAAGCCCACGGGGGTCCGTATTCCTATTCACCAATTATTTGAAACCCAAATAGCATTGCTTCCAGTTTCTGTTTTGTTATGAAGGATAAGTAAGCCTTAGGGATATAAGTTGATTTATATTTTGGTAGTGTATTAGAAATGGAAAGTACAGCTTATATTATATGTACAAAATATAAGCCGAATAACTTTTGTTTTATTGATCCAATTTTATATATTCTTATTGTATTACAAAACGTGTTTATTAAGAAAGTTATACATAATAATAATTTATAAAATATTAAGTAACGAATCATAGGAGCGCAGAAATAACTGCATGAATTCTAATATTTGTATAGGCCATACAGATATTTGTCGTGGTCTGGGCGTTTGTGCTTGTGTATTGTGTGTGTTTCCGGACCCCCGACACAGGATTCACATCCTAATGGGGGCCGTTGAGTGTGAGACGTTTATATATTTATTATTATTATTAAAACAATCATGCGGATTATTTAATATTTGAATAACATAATGTAATACTTTCGAATTGCAAATGTGTAACTGCAGCAATCGCTTTTAGCTTTAAAAGCTAACCAAAACGTATTATTTGATTATTAATATTATGCAACCGAAACAAAGCAAAATACAAACCAATTTCGTTTCATTATTTATTGAAAATAAATCGATAAATGTTTTGCATGTACGACAAACAGTACAGACGAAGCAATGTCGATCACAAATCCAAGCCGGACTCGATTTTATGTATAGTGAGCCTAAAATAACTTTCGCTAAAATTGTTAAAAAGTATGTTAAAGAGTCAAAGTTCTAGAATTTTCGAACTACATTTCAGTTTACAATAATAATACAAAATGTTTGTGCGATTCCACATTTTGAAGTTATGAAACCTATGTAAAATGTGTTTGCAATCTCGAGTAATCTTTTAAAAGTTGATTAAAACATTCTTTTCATATTATTAATTATGATAGAAAAGCCTTATTATTAAGTAAATATTTTTATAAGTAGAGTTAAAATTCTTTTATTGATATAATTATATAATAGTTACTGTTTTTGTTGAAAGCATTTGTTTTAAATCTATTAAGTTTTACAATAAACCATTGAGTGACTCGCACGGTTGCGGCCTCCTCCATCCTTTTTAGGCCACTGCTCAATCCTTATAATCTATAAGAGTTTTCTTATAACCTTCAGTACGCAGAAAGTCTTTCTCATAAACAAACTTTTTGTCTTTCTAATATTATAAGAGATTTTTATAATAGGTATATACCTACTATAGATTTCCATTTTACGAACAGGAACATAAATATCAAAATACAAAAAACATACTTAGTATTAATGTTATACAAACATTTAAGACATATTAAACACGTATAAAAAAGTTATATTACTAAAACCCAGCGCTACTGAAACCCAGTAAAACGGATTAGCAATAAAAGTGCCTTTCGAGCCTTCAATTAGATGCCGACAAAAAGCAACCTCAAAGGGTAAAGCTTGTCACAGAACAAGCGACCCATTTGAAACAACTACGGCTTTTAGGCTTGTACTAATGTAGTTGAAAATATTGTGTGTTCCATTAATTTAAAAGTATTAAAGATTACTTTAAAGCTATTTTGCAGGCATTTTACAGCATCTATATGGGTTTAATTAAAATATTTTATAGTTATGTAGCTTTTACATTTTAAGACAAAATTTTGTTTTATTTTTTAATCTTTGTTTTTTAATTTATATTATTAAATGTTTATATTAAACAATATTAACAATGTTCTCATTTTTAAAAGATATGTGATGCGATAATATTAGCCGATAATTTACTCTACATATGTTTAAAAAATAGAATCTCGTCTCTACAAATTATGAGAATTAGGCAATCATAAATTGTTGATTTCCATTTGTAAACCAAATTATATTGTATGTATTTTAACAGTTGATTGTTATTGCAACCTATTTTCGAGTAGTACAAACTATATCGGTAAAGATAATCGCACACTGTCTAGCGTGATGACCTCCAATGTCTATATGAAATTCGAGCATTTAGTTCATGGTGGTGTGCAAACCTCTTTAAGATTTGTTCTTGTTGATAAACAGAATGTGAGCAATTCCAACGATTCGAGGATACGTTGGTACAGTATATTTAGCTAAATATTTGTCAAACTCGTCTATATTTCTAACAAAATTACAAGTACATCTTTACTATTTTATGTTTGCCAACAAGTATGAAGTTGTATATGCTGTAGTTTTTTAAACAAATTTCAGTCAAAGTAATAACGTCATTTAACAGCAATAAATAAACTGAAATATCCGACAAGCGTGTTTGCTACTACATGTGCCGACGAGAGCGGAAAGGGGTGCGTACCGTGGCGTGGCGGTATCTTTTATCGTCGGGAGGCTACTGCAGTGTAATATTACGCTGTAGAAACAGAATTGTCTTGTTTTCCACGAATCATTTGAAACCGTATTTGTCATAAATGCTCCCATTTGTTATTTTTATTCACTAATTTCGACAAACCTTAAGCATTTTTTTTGCTTTTCTAAAATAAGAATTGAACATTGTGTGCTCTTTATCAATAGTCATGTGATTTACCTGTGTGAATCGTGCTGTAAAGATATTTTATGCTTAAAGCTTTTTTAAATAATTACGTCTAAACTCTTAGTTATAATGTATCATTAAATAGCTCACAATGTAGTCCGCGCGCGCTACGTTCTATAGGCCTTCAATATAACAATCACTAAATTTAAGTTACATGTATTTTATTTTTAATAAATGTGTTATAAAATAATTTAAAACTTATTTAAAAACAGAAGTATAAATAATCTTTAAGAAAAATCATTAGTAGTTTTAAAAAAGAATAATTTTTTACTCTCCTTTTTCTCCATGTTTATTAACAGAATACAACATATCTCATCAGCCTATAGCAGTCCACTGCTGGACGTAGGCCTCCCCAAGCTCGCGCCAGACATCCCGGCTTTCCGCAATCCTCATCCAGCCAACACCGGCAATCCTGCGAAGATCGTCGGTCCAGCGGGTCGGAGGGCGTCCCACACTGCGTTTGCCAATACGTGGTCTCCACTCCAGGACACGTCTGCTCCAACGGCCATCGGTCCTACGACACAGGTGACCAGCCCACTGCCACTTCAGCGTGCTAATCCTCTGGGCTACGTCGGTCACTTTGGTTCTCTCGCGGATAGTCTCATTTCTGATCCTATCTTTGAGAGAAACGCCGAGCATAGCCCGTTCCATGGCACGTTGAGCGACTTTAAATCGGTGGACCAGTCCCTTCGTCAGTGTCCACGTTTCAGCACCGTATGTCAGCACAGGTAGGACGCATTGCTCGAAGACTTTCGTCTTCAAGCTTTGCGGAATCTTCGAAGTGAAGACCCGACGAAGCCCGCCAAATGCCGCCCAGCCCAACTGAATCCTCCTCTCGGTTTCCTTCTCGAAGTTGTTTCGGCCCAGTTGGATGGTATGGCCTAGGTAGATATAATCCTGAACAACTTCGAGGAGGATACCATCAACCGATACCGGTCTCGGTATGACATGCTTGTTAAACATAACTTTCGTTTTATCAAGATTCATACCAAGACCGACTCGTCGGGAAGACTCATTTAGGCTGCTCAACATTTGGCCTAGCTCCTCCAACGTCTCCGCAAAGATGACGATATCGTCAGCGAAACGAAGGTGAGAGATGTAGTCGCCGTTGACGTTGATGCCTCGTCCCTCCCAGTCCAGGGTTTTAAAGACGTCCTCCAGCGCAGTGGTAAACAGTTTCGGTGATATGACATCGCCCTGTCTTACCCCGCGCCGAAGGAAAATCGGTCTTGTCTGCTGGTCCTGGATATGAACGGTCATCTTCGCCGCGTCGTACATACACCTCAACACCTCGATATATCGCCAGTCGATATGACATCTCTGCAGAGAGTCCAGAACAGCCCAGGTCTCGATGGAGTCGAAGGCCTTCTCGTAGTCCACAAAAGCCATACACAGCGGCTGATTATACTCTTCGGTCTTTTGTATAATCTGCCGAACAGTATGTATGTGGTCTACGGTGCTGTAGCCTTTTCGAAACCCAGCCTGCTCCGGTGGTTGGAAGTCGTCGAGCCTTGTGGCGAGACGATTCGTAACGACCCTCGAGAAGAGCTTATAGACGTGGCTCAGAAGTGAGATAGGTCTGTAGTTCTTCAAAAGAGACTTATCGCCTCTTTTGTAGAACAGTACCACCACACTCCTGGACCACGCCTCCGGTGTGGTACCTCGTTGGATGACGGCATTAAAGAGTCTAGCTAAGGCCTCCAGGACAGGTCGCCCTGCGGCCTTAAGAAGCTCAGTCGTAACGCCGTCATCCCCCGGGGCCCTCCCGTTTTTAAGCTGCCCGAGCGCCGCACTAATCTCGCCGACTTCGAAATCCGGGACGTCTTCCGAATAATGGCGCAGCAGTGGTGCACGTGGATCTTCGGCGCCCTGGGTCTCAGACTTCTGTACGCTCGACGAGTACAGCTGCCCATAAAATTTCTCAACCTCTTCTCGGATCTGAGGGCGGGAGCAAACGGTTCTGCCATCAGCTGTTTTTAGCTTCGCAAGAAGACTTCTTCCCAATGGTTTTCGGAAAACCTTTGACCCCCTATTCTGCTCAATTAGAGTCGTAATGTCTCTTGTATTTGAGCAGCGGAGGTCTCTGCGTATGAGTTTCCTCACCCGCTTGGAAAGAGCCTTCTGCTCTGGCGAAGCTGCTTGAGCCGCGGGCATCTCGCGCCTCCGCCTCATCAGATCCAAGGTTTCGGGAGAAATTTTGGACTGCTTAACTGGTCTCGTCGGCGTAAAATGTCTCCGACCCAGTGAATACACCGTCTTCACCACGTTGTCGGTCATCTGATCCACGTCGTCAGTGGTTTCCAGCGAATCGAATCGGTTTTGGAGTTCCAGTTGGAACTGCTCGGAACCACATAGTATTTGGGGCAGCGTGGGTCGGATAATAGATTTCATCAAGCGGACTCGCTCTCTGCGTAGACTTATATTCAGAGAGCCCCGCAGGAGCCGGTGGTCACTACCGGTGTTGAACCTATTAACCACTGAGACATCTCTGAATATATGCCTTTTGTCCGCTATGATGAAATCTATCTCGTTCCTCGTCACAGTATCCGGGCTCTGCCATGTCCACCGCCTTTGGGGCTTCTTCTGAAAGAACGAGTTCATCAAGAAGAGCCCCTCCGATTCGAGGAAGTCGACAAGCATCTGCCCCCTGCGATTTCTGCGCCCCAATCCGTGTGGTCCGATTACCGATTCGTCGCGGTCTTGTACTCCCACTTTAGCGTTAAAGTCTCCCATAACAACGTTGTAGAAAGCCGAGGTCGTGCCATGCAGAGCTTTCGATATATCCTCATACAAGGCTTCGACCTCATCGTCAGAGTGTGTCGAGGTTGGCGCATATACCTGTATCACTTTCAGGGAGTACCTGTCAGTAAGTTTAAGTACAAGGTACGCTACCCGGGTCGACACACTGCTGATCTCTACAACGTTGTTACTGAGAGTCTTGTGGACCAGAAAACCGACGCCACCTTGGGAAGGACCATCACCTTCACGGAAGTAGAATAAGTGTCCGGAGTCCAGGATCATCGTGTCCTCACCCTGTCTTCGGACCTCAGACAACCCCAGAATACTCCATTTTATATGGCTTAGTTCTACTTCGAGTTCGGTGAGGTGATGGTCCAGCCGTAGACTGCGACCATTATACGTTGCCAGGTTCGTCACAAAGCAGCCTCCCGTACCCCATATATATAACATATAAAATACCTAAAAAATATTACCCGGGTAAACGAGCTTTGCTCGGCATTTTTTTTTTCTTTCGGTAAATTATGTTTTTTGGAAATTATATTTAGATACAAATTACATACTGATGAAATAAATATGAATATTTTTTTCGATCTAACCGACATAATAAAAAAAAAAAATAGGAACTGGTTATTTAAATAAAAATAAAAAGGGCTTCCAATAATCCTCACAAAACAAGGAACTTGAAAAAAAATAAGAAAAAAATAATCGGACTGGAGACATCTGGACTCGAACCGGGGTCTTTTGATTTCGAGACCGCCCGATTTCCCACCTGAGCTATTATAACCTTGTAGATGGTAACGAAATTTACCTTCGTATTCTAATGATATTGTAGCAATTTTTCATTGCCTGAAAACACGGATAAAACGACATTTTCTAAAAATGAATCCTAGGTAGATCGATTTATCGCCCCCGAAACCCCCTGCATACTAATTTTATGGAAATCGTTGGAGCCATTTCTAAGATGCAGATTATATCTATATACCTCTACAAGAATTGCTCGTTTAAAGGTATTAGATAATACTACGAACAAATTACAATTACTACCATAATTAAAGCCGATAGTGTATTTTGATTTATCAAAGCTATAATTTAATTTTATGATATATGGTGGTGTAAATATGGCGAGTGAATAGTGAAGCACAATTCTGTAAGTGGGTATTCTTCTGCAAGTGGAAGAATAGTCTTCTAGATTGGTGCTAAAAATAGATATCCATATGAGATACATTTTAGGTTTTTTCTCTTTTTAATTCATTCCAACAGTCTTTCTTAAAGATACACACGAATATTAATAATACAATATAGTCAATGAAACTTTTCTTATTTTGATGATATTAACAATGCATATTGTTATACAAAAACGGCTTAGAAGTATATTACAGTCTTAGATGCCAAATAAACAAAATATGACATTTAATTTGCTAACATTAGCAAATTTATGGTCTAATGATAAATAATGACAACCTTGATATTAGTTATACTAGAATATTAGGTTTAACCTTAATACAAAACTTTAGTGAAATTCTTTCAATATTTGTCTCCCTTTATTAAATTGTATAGGTACATCATAATATGTAGTTAGGAAAATTTGTGAATTAATTAATTACTATTGATTAAAGCTACTGCCATCGATATTATTTTTATTTTTCAATAACGAGCTATCCATGCTATTTATAATGTCGGAGTTCGTGACTTCCTTCGGAATTTTAAAATGAAATATATTAATATAGTTGAAACACTTTGACATTATTAGAATATTTCTTTTTTAAGTTAACCAAAATGGCACTTCTTGACTAGACTATACCTTTATATAAATTCTCAGTGATATTCAACTATATTATATAAGAGGGAAATCACAAACACAAATACAAGACGGAAGAATGAACTTATAATGTTTTATTTTTTATTTTTTTATTGTGTTTTGAATACAATGACCTTGTGAAATCCCGCAAAATGTGTACAAAGAGTAAAATTTCTAAAGTAGTCTTTAGCAGCTAAAGCTTGTTATTCAGTGCAAAACTGTATCATGTTGCATTGATTAAATAAGATAAAATGGCACTAGCAAAGTCTGTCAATAAGTTTACTACAAAATACGAATTGTGAACTTATTTTTAATCATATTTTGTAAAAATAATAACAAATATCATTATTAGTTCAAGAGACAAAGATAGATATAAAGTAATTTTTCTCTCCCGTGTGAAGTTACTTACTTTTTTAAAGGTAATTATTGAGTTTCTTGCCTATTCTTCTCCACGAAATATGCATTCAGAAACCGTAATAGCTATCTTAATGGTAACATTGCTTCTAATGGCTACAGTAACATTTTAGTACTTTTAGATACATATTTTGTTTTTATTTCCAAAAATACGCTCTAGTCAACTTTGCTTACTCGGTCTACTTTTACTTTTTTCTTTGTACTATCGTCAAAGGTGGCGTTGACATTTAGCAGATGACGTAGATATCGCACTGATCGAATTCAATCGAAGAGCTTTATGGAAAGCTATTTGCGTTTAGCTCTTTCTCTATAACAATCTATAAGAAAAAAATAAATTTGGCGGTCTATTTATATGGTATAAGCATCTGCGTCTCTTACTTTAAGGTAGTTCCAGCGTGGTGAATTGTAGTCCTACCTTAATACCTTCTGCCTTATATCGTTAGTTTTAGTAATCTGGCAACGTTACTCTGAGTGTTTTATATATTTTTGTTTATATGGTCTTAGTATATACAATATATTATATATATGTATGTATATATGTATGTATGTATATATGTATGTATGTATATAGTATTGCGCTTTCTAATAATAAAAAGATGAGAGTGTTTTGCACAGTGTTGCCAAATCACTATAAATTTAAAATTAAAATCCATAATTTTAATATGTCGATAACAAAACCGTGAACTTTTATTTTTTTAGCTAATTCTAAAAACATTTTTCAACACTCTTCTAGTTTTTTTTTCCAATTCTGTCGAGAGAATTTTTTAATATAATAAAAAATCGGACATTTTACATACATAAATGGGACATTAATCTCAAAATCGCGAACTTTGTCTTTTAATATTTCGCGATCTAAACCGTCAAAAATCATGAAATTTTAGGAATTCATAAATAAAGCTATTCTAAGCCCGTGAAAAATTTTTTTGCCGAATCTGTCGAAAAGTAGTTTCATGCTGAAACTACCTTAAGTAGATATAATTGGGTTTATATTATGATAATTTATACACCATTTTTTTTTTGTATGGAAATTTAGTAGTATTCAAATGTATGTCAAAATACTTATAAAATTTGAGTTTTAAGTCTATTAAACTTTCACCTTTTTTATATTTGAAAGGAACTTTGAATAGGAAAAGCTGCTCAGCTACGTTAGCTACACTATTAATGCGTATTAGCGGAATTTGACTGTCCATTTATGCGGATCGAGGCAACGGGGCAGTGGCGTAGCGGATTAAGCGAACATAGGCCGAGTTCACGCGTCAAGTCATTTGAGTGAAGGGCGGCGGGCGGTCAGTTCAGAAAACATAGATTATTAAGAAAACATAGATTCTCCTTCAGTCAGTCTGTTTCCCCACCGCCTCGCTCCGCCGCCTCGCCGCGCCGCTAGCCCGCACCGCTAACACGCGCCGCTTCCGAAAATGTATGAATTTTTTAAGTAGCTCGTAAGCCCTTTTCCACTGGAGCGGAGCGGTGATTTTTTGCAATCCCATTGCTTAATATTTCTACGTTTCTCCACTCCGCAGCCTCACTCCGCTTCAATAGACAGGCACCCTTAGTCTCCTATTGTAATAGATGAATGAATATGAACCGTGTAAATTGTAACTCAGCAAGCAACGTTCGCACTGGTCGAGAATGATCGAAGTGATGAGTCACGGTCATCTGTTAAATCACGTCCGTCATTAATCACGTACCGTATATTTACACGGCACGGCAACGTGACGTGGCGCGACGGCGTACCATAACATGGCAATGAAGCCGTTCCATAATGATGAAGCGAAACTCTAACGATTTTTCTTTTTTTTCTGAACTGAATCAGTCTGTAAACGTCCCACTACTGGGCAAATACCTCTTCTCAATATGGAGAAGAAAGAAGCATAATCCGCCACGCTGAAAAAAAAAAGAAAGATTGGAGCAAAATCCGCCACGCTGCTCCACTGCGGGTTGGCAGATAATTTTCCCTATCATGAGTCACGATCACTAGCAATTTTTTATGACAACAACCGGGACCTACGGCTTTACGTGCTCTCCGAGGCACGATGGGGGAAAAACAGATATATAAAACAGATATACTGCGTCAAAATTTGTAACAGATAAAAATTTGTAACGAAATTTTAACTTTCTTTAAGTTAAAGTTTCGTTATTTATTTACAATTTGTTAAAAATATAACGGTAATTTTCGACTTGGATTAGTCTGCCTTTGTTGATACATAATTTACACAAAAAATACTTTTAAATTAAATTTTTGTCGGTAAAAACACTGAAGAATGCTCTGCCTTGGAAGGCATGTCTATTCCGATCTACATAATACATTTTAAAGAAGAATATGAATGAAAAATAAACTAATATAGACCTGCCCAGATAAGTAAGACGTTTTGACGGTTAACAAATTGTCGAATATATGAATGTTGATGAAAAAAAAAAATGATGAAACATGTGATCTGTCACATCGTTGTTCAAATAATCGTATAATTTACAAAATGCACCAGTATTTACACAAAAAAATATTCTAATAATGTCGTTTTAAATGTATTGTGGTTCAACAATGGGATAATATAGACCTGCCCAGATAAGTAAGACGTTTTGACGGTTAACAAATTGTCGAATATATGAATGTTTTAATGAAATACTTATTCATGTAAATTATCGCTAAATTAATTTACTGAAATATATTGATATTAAATCAAATAAATATAACAAAAAATTACTATTTACCCAATCTGTAGTATTTTTGTTTCTACATTTTCAGCTAGAAATTACGGTACGTGTGTATACATAAAAAAGGTAAAAATTTAATTTAATAGCTATAATTTTGATTAAATTTTGTTTAATTTATTAAAAAGAACTGTTATGATATCTAGCTGGTGAGTTTTTAATCCAAACCACCTGCGAACCAAAAAAAAAACACCTTAACAGAGTCGGTTGTGTCGATTTCATCGTACATTTCTCAATTTATTAATGTATGAGTATTATAACATTTTACCAAATATAATTACTATATTTTTTGAAATAACTTTATAAGTCACTATAACAGCAACAGGCCGAGCTACTTCGATTCCGGAAAAGCCGCAAGAAATAGCCACAATTGTCCGATTTAATTACTTCCTTAATGACTTTCGGTCGCGCCAAGTGGGCACTGATTATGTCACCGTTGAAAAAAGTGTCCATCTTTAAGCGATTTAAAGTACTGTTTTATAATCTATGGTTTAAGTTTAACTGTACAAATAGAAATAGCCCAGTGGGCCCATGCACAACTAAACTGAAAGATCGCGATTTCAAATATGAGAATCTGATTTGCTTAAAAATTCGGTTCGCGACGGTCAAGGAAACATGTGATCTGTCACATCGTTGTTCAAATAATCGTATAATTTACAAAATGCACCAGCATTTTGTAAATAATACGATTTTAAGTTTTTTATTTATTTATTACTAGCGGGCTGCCCCGGCTGCGCTTGGGTATTTATATGTACCTAAACCTTCCTCATGAATCACCATCTATTGGTGAAAACCGCATGAAAATCCGTGAATTTTTTTTTTTTGAGTTTATCGCGAACAGAGAGACGCGGCGAAGGACTTTGTTTGATAATATGTAGTGATATTGATTAAAAAATAATCTACTGTCTATAGTACCTTTGTATTCTAAAATATGTATAGTATGTAGACAAAAATACATTATTTGCTTTTGAAATATTCATTATAAGTAAACTAACACTTAGTTTCAACAACAAGAATATGTTTTGTTTTGAGTATTGTGTTTGTATAATAAAAATAATAGACACAAAATAAAAATTACTAATATATTTACTACCACCCAGCAATCCGTAGTTACAAGAGCGTTATTGCATAGGGTTAACAAGCATTAAAGGAACTAATAATAGTACCTAATCAATATAACTAGCTCTAAAGACCGGACTGAAGGTTGCTTGCACAATGTTACAAGGAATTGGAAACTGTCACAAACCCATTTTGAGTAGTGTTTAATTATAAAATTAAAATTTTAAATGATAATTTTGAATGGAATATGGTGTTGTTTATAAGTTGCGATTAAATTACCACAACTACTATGAAAGGTTATATTAGGTATGGATGTAATTAAAATAACTATACAAAATTGAAAACGCAATTTCTTGTGATTAATATTCAAAAACATACACCTTTTTTACTAAACTTACACAAATATATATATATATATATATATATATATATATATATATATATATATATATATATATATACATATGTATATGTATATTTATTTTTTATTTGAACACAGGACTGATGTGATAAATAGAAAAAGTTTTTGTATTAAAAATCGTACCATAAGAAATCCCTCTTAAAGAAGGTTGCAAGATGTGAAACATTATGCTACAACTTATAGAAACAAGAAAGTAACTATTAACGTAAACGCTAGTGGAACAGCGTGGGTCGTCTTACGGAGCTGCGTAGGAGGCGTTACTTAATGCGCCCCAGTAACGCCCCTGTGCCCGTGTCGGGCCGGGATAGGAACCCGGTCCTGCTGTACACGGCGTCGTTGGGACTGTTCAGAGGTTATCTGGACAGTCCTCATGGGGGAGAAGTCTGGCCGTTTCGCCGAGGCCAACCTGTCGCTGAAGGAATCCTGTTGCCTGCAGATCTGGGACCCTCCAATTAAAGCGGCTGAAGGCTCCCGAAGGGGCTTAGTACGGTATTGCACCTCCAAGTGCTGAGTCCGACAAACGGTCTAGGACTGCCTACCCGGGCGTCCTGGATATCATCATCATCCGTAAATGGATTCCTCTGCGACACAAAAAAAAGCGTCAGTCGTCTTACTTATTTTTAAGCATTTTTATTTCATATTTGTTAATAGTTTTCTTTTTACGGATTTATACCGCAACAATAAATGAATCTATTATAATATCTGACTATTTATTTAGTACAATTTAAACAAGTGGCCAAAATATCTCATCGTCAGGAAACCTACATATCTCGGGAGAAATTGTACGAGATTAACAACACACTCCAAGCCGCAACTGAGCAGCGTGACGGATAAAGCTAGCCAATCCTTCCCTTCTTAGACTAAAACTGAAATATGATTTATCCAAGATATTATACATAAATCAAAGATATTATATATGACATAAATTAAAATATGATTATCTATACCTAATAGAATGTACTTTTAATAATCACTGTACAGCAATGTATATATGTAGATTAATATCTAATAGGTTAAAAGAACCGACAAGAACCTCAATAGTTACTCTTTATAAATGAGACAAGTCGTCAAGTTGTCCAACATTGAAAGACTTGCGGTTACAACACAGCACATATGCGTACAATACGCTAAGTTTAATAAATGAAATAATAAACGAATAACATGCAATAATATGGACCACATATTAGGACTGACCTATAAAACTAGGTTAAAGTAATAAAAAGGAAACGGAACTCATATCCGTTGCTTTTTATCTCGATTTCAGATTTAACCGCAAATCGAAGCCGGCTTACTTATTACTCACTTAATTTTAAATATTATTAATAGTGATAACGATTTTAAGCACAATTAAAAATATTTTAAATTGTTTTGTTATTTTATTATTTAGATATATAGTTTTTAATTTTTATTAATAATATTAATAATAATTTACTAATTGCAATAGGGTTACGTTATGTAGCGTCATTGTTGTCATAAGCATAATATGAAACAAGGAAACGCTTGGATGAGTCAAAATTATAAGTAAAAAACGGAATATTTCGAAACTTTGCAATCTAAGTTGACGTTTAATATGGTATTATTTTACTACCATGAATAACAGTGTAACCTTTTATAGCTTACACTAATTCAGATTGACGTAGCTTTCTGTTGTATTTGTCTAATTGTGCATAAGTTAAACCGTTTATAATGTACAAATGAACAAACATTTCCTGTTTATAATAATGATGTAAAAACTTTTCAAAGGATTTGAAGAGAATCGAACAGTTCTACTGGTCATCCTGACAGGATAATCCTCGTTTCAAGTTGAGATCGCTTCAGCTTTTTGTTACAACAAAAAATGCAAATGGTGTTAAATTGTATTAATACTGCGAGACTGTAGTCCGTAAAAGCGCAGGCATAACTATGTTATGAGTGAAGAAGATTTATATAAATATAACAAATAAAAATAAAGAGAGAGAGAGAGAGAAACTGTTACTTAATATCGCAATTATATACGTTTTCTTTAGTATAAAACAGCCTACAAACAAAAGAAATTCTTGAGAAAAGAAATTTATAAAAAAATAATATGATAAGCATTTTTTTTTTTGTTTCAATAGTTCAGGTATGGTTTCCCGCCATAGTTCCATTAAGGAAACCAATAAGAGAGCTCGTCTTACTATCGACATTCCTGTTCTTATTAAGCCCACACGAGTAATAATGGTGGAAATAGCCCTGATGGCTTAGTACTGTTTCTCTGAGAAAGGACTGGTGCTTTTGTGGAGCTCTTTAGAAAATGTTTAATCGGCTAAACGACCCAAGTATCGCATCGGTGTTACTAATCTCAAATAATATCTTTATGCCGTTGAAAATTGATCCACTTGGACTTAGTAATAACAGCACTTAAAAATTTACAAAACTAAACAACATAACATATAACCTCCAGTTGTGGAAGTTGATTAATGTTATCCTAGAGAATCGGAATTACAACTTAGCGGGGAAATTCGGCAAGCGCGCTTTACAATCCATGTAAACATTATTGTAATTGTCTCTAGAAAATTAATTTAAAATTTGTTTACAATATGTTTTCACCATCCGATTCATCTATCAGCTTGATGATAAGTGCATTTTTGTAGAACTTACATGACGCTGCAGTTCAATAGGCTGCCTATAAGATTGAAAAATGTTTTTCAAATTTTCAAATGGTCACTTTACGCAAAAACTTTAAAAGATACATAAAAACCTATGAAAAGAAATAATATATATAAATAATATATACTTTTAGAACTAAAATCCAATCAACTAATTATTTTATGTTATGGTTGCAAAGTGTGGTATTTAGATAATCTGTTTAGGAGTTATCGTATGGATTCGTTGGTGAATTCGTTCAAATGTATCGGATTAACATTAACGTAATTACCTTTACGAATACAGTACAATACAATAGGTTTTTTTTTTTTTTTTTTTTTTTTAATTAGTTGGATAGGCAAACTGGCAGACGTGCCACCTGATGGTAAGAGGTCGACGTCGCCCATTAACATAAACCAGTTAACCTGGAACTAGCCCAGCCAACTAATTTATGTGTTGCAAATCCTGAGACATATGATGTTAAGTCTCGGTGCCAGTAATTACACTGCCTGTCTTGCCCTTCTTTCCGAAACACAGCAAAGCTGTTTCACGGAAGAAACAAGCAAGATGGTGGTACCCAAGCAGCCGGGACGTATTAGTTTAATGAAGGTAAAAATTTATACATATATATTATATCATACGAATTCTATAAATTTTTCGACATGAATGGAATCATTGAAGTATAACTTTAAATTCAAGTAAACGAATTATTATTTATACCCGTATACTCGTATTTAAATAAGTCATACTGGAATAAAGTAAGGTAATAAGGTTTTAAAAAAAAATCATTTTTTTTAAGTTTGAATAAAGTTTGATTTATAGTAAAAAAATTTGTCTGTAGCTTTTTTTATGAAATTTAAAATTATTACCTATAAAGAAAGTATTGTATGACCTTCATAACATTTCTGATTATTGTTATTATCTACATCACCTCAATAAAGCTAATTTAAATGTAGTTGGAATAAAATAAAAATAACACTATATAATTATTCTCCTTACTGTTTTTAACAAAGTATAAAATATTTTTTGACATGCAAGTCGGGCAATTAATATAATTAATTAATACGAGTATTAAAAAAAAAAAGAATACCTAAAGCTGATTAAATTTGTAGTTTTACACATTGGTTATAGATAATTGCAACTCTATAGCATTCATGTTATTTAATCACCTAGTATAGAGTATGTATAATATTTCATATAATTTGAAGTGAATTTAAATAAAATAGCTGCATAAATACCACTAGAGTGTTCGATTTCAACCCTAACGGTTCACGCCCTCTGACCTAAATTACTTACTTCATTAAATACATAATTTGTAAAGTGCAATTTTATAAAAATAAAAATAAAAAGTAGAGTTCTCTACTTTTCAATTATTAATATTTAATATTAAGTTTTTGACATAGACGTTTTATTTTTCTTAGAGATAAATGAATGAAAACAAATATAACTAATTAATTGAAT
Source organism: Euphydryas editha (assembly GCA_036937285.1). NCBI lineage: Eukaryota > Metazoa > Arthropoda > Insecta > Lepidoptera > Nymphalidae > Euphydryas > Euphydryas editha. The sequence goes on from JAUPFZ010000008.1 coordinate 6,564,703, forward strand.
TGTAGATTTTATTGTAGGTATATATAATTTTAATGAAATTATTGAATTAAAATATCTATCGGATTTATTAAATTAAAATTGAAATTATTTTATATGATGTAGTATCTCAATTCCAACGAGTGAAATACGTATTACACCTTATATGTTTGTAATAAGCAATTTAAATTTGTCGCGAATGAAACCGACAGGGTTGCCTAGTCCTGTTTACATAGCTGATGAGAATGTTCAAAATGGCGGATTTTATGCAACTATATTCTTTTAAATATACTTAGTTTATAATCTGTGAATATAAACTGTAAATTTTTTAATCGTCTCTAATCGATGAAGAAAAGTAAGAATTGGGTTAGAACTTTGCAATCAAATTTAAATTAACTATAGGAGAGACTTTGAGATTAATATTAATTCACACATTTAACATTTCTCTGACACACCACCTTACTTACTTTATCTATTATCCGGAAGAATATAAAAGAATTATAGTATTTTTTACAAGTTACAGAACAATGTACATATTAGTGCAGCCTTTGAAATATCGATAAAACGAATAAATTGTTGAACAAATTTTAAATAAATTTAAATTTGAAAATCCTCGATATTCAGTTTGTTCAGGTGTTGACATTGATAAATCGATAGGATGCACATCACTGTAATATGCAAGCAAAATATATTATGATTCCGTGCATACATACGTATAGGAAAATATCATCCGGAATTCTGAGCTTGAAGCGAATACAGCAAATAGCGATGGTAAATACGCTACGGCTCTCGGTTAATTGGAAGCCTTACAAATATGTACCGAAAAAGATTTTCCGCTAGAAAATCGTAAGTGAAATTCTATATTTTAATACTTCGCTTAGTGTTAGAATATATAGCACAAGTATTGAACAATAATGAAAGTTTTTTATAAATCTCAGCTCCATAAGTCCATAACCTTGTGGAAGAAAAAGAAAAGTACCTACTAGGTTTTTCTAATATATTTTCTTTTAAAATTAACAAAATCGATATAAACTAATAATATAATTAACATACCTAATTTACAAACATTACAACAATTTATTGATGTTTATTATATAAAAATAAAACCCTTAATATATATACGTATTAATTAAATATTATTATTTTAAAAAGTTCATTAAATTACACTAGGTACTACATGAGAAAAACCCCGTAGAGGTTTTAACAGAATGTCAAAAATGGTAAACGATTCATTCGAATTAGTAAAATAGTTTGTCACACGAATTGACAGCTGAACGCATTGGCTCTATAGAATACGGCTTCGTTTATATCTACAGACACCGTACGTGTTAGACACGGACAGACACTGTTTATTCATATCTAGCGTGCGCGAAGCGTGCTGTGTCAGACATCGATACCTACACGTCGTCGGCTTTGAACGCGGCCGCTCTCCAGTATTTATTGAATAGCTAAATATGTCTAAACGGTTACAATGGTCAATTCATAATTTCCGGCGGACACCCACAGAGACGTACAGACACGAACCGCGTAAATAAAATATTATTTCCGCAAATACTGACCGGACACGGAACGTGTCTGTCCGGTCATGTTACGGTACGTTCATACACACTATTGAGAATATTATTTTGTCTGACATGGCACGTGTCTGACACGCTCGTTGTCTGTAGATATATGTAAATGGACCTTATTTGTGTACCTACATAGTCGTTATCCGTCGTTTTATCTACGCTCCTCGATCAATCGGGTCACAAAAACTTACAAAGTTAATTTCCTAGTGACCACCTGATTCCTGAAGGTAGAATATTATTACGGCTGATACCTTTCGTTCATTACATGTAATGATTTTTAAGTTAAATCATACATTGAAAGTTTATTAATGAACCAAGTTGATTTACATATTGTTATAAATTATAAAAAGTGAGTACTGTTTTTACAAAACTAAAGATAATTTGGTAGAATAAAAATGTGTTACTTTAGGTTAAATCCTACGTTAAAAAAAATGTTTACCACTTTTATTATCATTATCAAGCTTTCATAAAAATAAAGTAGGAACTTATTGCAATTTCCCTAAGAAAGAAATTCTGTCAAATTTGAACTTATCGCCTGCATATTTTACGAGGCAAATACATAGCCTAGCTTACTGATTAGGACTATTGATGTTTCCCGAGAAGAAAAATTCATTTTTCAAAAGGCACAGATTGAAAAATAATCTTCTGCGCTTTTACTTAGTAAAAGACGCAGGTAAATGACGTCGAGTCGCAAGTGAATCAAGCATATGTTTGTTTACTTCGTACATACGAGTATTTCATATAATACACAACATTTCTATGAAAACGTTACGGCTAACGTCGGCATTCAAGATTTTGCATTGAAATTGTACAAGTTTTAAAGTTTCATACGGTACTTTTTATAGATTTTTTTATAATAACCGTAATATTATAGTACTATAAGTACACATCATTAAATTTATATAATTATATTTTTATTTTTACACTAGCGGCCCGCCCCGGCTCCGCACGGGTATTTAACTAAAATTTTAAAAATTATACATTTATATTTTTAATCACCTACACCTGCGTCGATACTGGAAAATATTTTATAATAGACGGATTGAGTGACAGATTTATTATATCTATATATATAGATAGTACGGATGAAACATTTGAACTGTTTTTTTATTAATTATTTTCTCATTGATGAATACCATATTTTAATAAGTATTATTCCCGACGAAGACAAATCCAAAAACACAAAAATCATAAAAATCGTTCCACTCGTTCTCGAGTTATAAACAGTGTAACTAACACGACTTTATATATATAGATTTACAACTTAAATAGCTATAACCATCCAACTTTGTACAATCAACAAACAAATAACGACCAAATATTTTAAATTTTAACAACGAACAAACAATCAAGACCGTAGTACCCTAAAGTATTTAATTAAATGCAAAAAAGAAAAACAGTTTTCTAAATACGGGCGAGTGTCATTCTTTTGGCCGAAGTTTTGGTCAGCGCGATTCAGAAAATTATCTGCGCCATCTATCGTATGATTGTAGAATATCGTTTTTATATTTAGTGACATTTAACATAATTAATATTTAACTTAATAGTATATTAATTGAAAATGATGTTTATCTAAAATATTAAAACGATTTCTATTCCTATCCGACATATTTAGTAAACTTTTAAGTTTAACAAAATAATAACTCAAAAATAAGTTTTGTGAGTTTTTAAGATTCCTTAGACCAGATGGCGTTGGCGGCGTAGGTACCTATTTCTATTTTCTTAAATATTTATTTTTAAATTTAATTACAATGAAACAAAAACTAAATTATACTGTAAGTTATTTCTAATTTTTTTGTATTAAAGTTATTTACATTGGTTTTGTACTTTTTATGTGATACGTGAACACAGAAAAACACGATAAGAGATGGCGCTGATACAAAAAAAAAACGCGCTATTAAAATTTATTCTTGATGATATATATAGATATACACTATAGTGTATTAATGAAACGGGAGTTTTTAACAGATTTATTATTTGTATAGATATAACTTTTAACTACTACCATAGTATTTCATTGTTATAAAATAAATGAAAATAAAAATTCTTTTAATTATTTTAATTAATTCTTCTAATTGCTAATACAGTGATAATGTGGATTTTTTTTCTATTTTTAAGTGCGTTTATAGGACTACGTGAGTTTAGTAATATAAAGGTTGGAATTTGCTTACATTAACTATGAATATTTCATATATATATATATATATATATATATATATATATATATATATATATATATATATATATATATATATATATATATATATATATATATACTAGAGGCCGCCCGCGACTTCGTCAGCGCGGAAACCCTATGAGCGACTTCTTCCCCCACCTCACACGTAACACCTTTCAATTAGGAATCAATCCCGCGGTAACTCCGGGATAAAAAGTAGCCTAGTGTTATTCTGGGTCTTCAGCTACCTACATACCAAATTTCATCGTAATCAGTTCAGTACTATTTGCGTGAAAGAGTAACAAACATCCATATATACATAATCACAAACTTTCGCATTTATAATATTAACGGCGAGTTGCACGAAACCGTCGCTAATTTTCCGTTAGTTAAGTTGCAATTAATCTTAAAATTAGTTGATCTCATGATTAATTTAAAGCTGTTGGAATTAATCATCCGTTAGATAGGTCTTTAATTAAACAAAATTTTTTTGTTAACTTAATCAAATGTAGGTTTCGTGCAACAGATAATCACGATTCTTGTGATTAAATTAGTTTAATAAACACTTAAATTCAAAATTTGTTTCGTGCAACTCGGCGTAAGTAGGATATATATTTTAAATGAGCTTGCGCTCGACTAGAATCTTGCCTAAATCAAAAATGCTGTCTAGGATGAAAAGTCGTTTTTCTAATTAGTGACTCTGCTTTTTTTAAGGTACCTAGGTAATCGGTAACCGTTAATTCGAATATTAGTTGGCTATTTGTTGATCCGAACGGTGTGGATGATAAATTTCTATTGTTGCCACCGCCCATGGTGTCTCACTGTTACTTGTCAGAAAGTTTCCTAGAAACGTGATTGTGTTGTACCTGACCACGCTTTCCAAAGTATATCTAAGATAAAATTGAAACTGTACGACATTAACTTGGTATTTTAAGCTGAACAATATCACCTATGTTTGCGATTCTAGTACATCAAATGGTGGTAAATAGTGTTTAGCAGATCCATCCCAAAGATCCATCCAAAAGTGTGGGAAATGGTTCTGTAAATTATACAGATATAAATTTTAAGTATATCTTGTTGGAAATAATATATTTCCCATTAGTCTAGGGTGGTCTAAAAGGATTTTAATACGGGTTGAATTTGCATGGCTTCACACCTTGCTTATTATACATACAAGCGTAGAAAGCTTCCGTTAAATCCAAGATGAAGCCTTTAGTAAGCTCACCAAAAATGATTGCAATACATATTCGTATGAATAAAATTATAAGAGTATAGTATATTAAATTATTACGTAAATATAATACAAGTCCTCATAAGTTAATGTTACTGGTTAAGTGATCCTGCAAAAATATATATTTAAATAATAATGGAGACGTGTACAAGTTGAGCGGTTCATCCATTTTACGAAATGAACGAAAAATTGCTATTGATGTTAATTTATTGTATGTATTACTGTATGGCTGCAAACTAATATTGATACATATACATTTTATAATTTGGTAATTACAACTGTATAATATTACTATGAAATGAATCAAAATCAACATTTTTGTGGCTGGCTAGTCCGAAATGAAAACATTATCAAAATTTGCTTTACGATTTTTATACTACAGTAAAACCTAATATTTTTTATTAAAATTTTATAAATTAAATAAATGTACTTAAAATAAAATTATTGTAAGTAGATAAAAACAAATTTGGGTCGTGAATGACATTTTACAATAATTTAAAGACAGAAATGTTATGGGGTATGAAGAATCTCCGTGTGATATGCCGCTGCCACCCAAGATGACACCTGGCCCTGGTCATGCACAATGTCGCACTTTGAGGTCTGGTGAAAAGATTGTTAAATCTCGAATAAGTTTCCCATCGGGTGGACCTTAAAATTAAAATGGAAAAGACGTAAATAATGTTGAATGTCCATGTCGTGCCCACCCTCATATCATTTGAAAATTCTACTCGCGAATTTAAAGCTTAAGTGGCAGTGGACAGGTCAAATAGCTCGTAGAACTTACGCAGAAATGCTCTCGAGTGGAGACAACGTACCGGCAAGCGCATTGTCGGACGGCCGTCCCCGAGATGGATAGACGACTCGAGGAGAGTCGCCGGAAGCCGTAGGTTGGAGAATCGAGTTAGATGGGAAGGCCTACAATCAGCAGTGGATATCTATTGGCTGATGTGATAAATGTGAAGCTACCACCGATACGGAAAGAATCGGAAAGAAACTCAACAGTTACTCTTTTTCTATAAATAGATCCTCCAAAGTAAATTAAAGAATTGGTATATAATAACTATTAAGTATGACGGCGCATATCTAACGCGACCCTTAAATTTGCAAAGGAACGAGATTAGACTAAATTAGAACCCATTACAGATAAAGGCGAAGAAGTAACTTTAAGTATATATTTATTACGTTTTATTAGTTGACTTAAAAAAGGAAGCACTCTGTACTTTCTGTGGATATTTTTATTTAAACTTTTAATTTCATGCATATTAAAACTTTATGTTTGACCTAAAGTCTAGCGTGACATAATTTTGTAGCGTGTTTTATGAGTATGTTAATGAAAATGTCTTTGAACTCTTAATTTCATTGTTTCATTAAAAACTTTTGAAAGGATTAAAATTATTTATTTTAAAAATAACATGACTGATATTAGCTGAATTTTTTTGCTTATAAGCAAGTTCTGTGGCTCGACTTTCAAAATCCAATTTTTGTTAGTAGGAACAGACCTAAATAAGGTTAAAGACACGTCAACTCATCTAAGAATATCGTAAATCATAAACGTAACTTATCTACTTCCCTGCTTTAAATTTTCTATTAAAGATTCTGAACCAGTTAGCTTATTGCCAACATTAAAACACTCAATGTCAGAATAATCATTATAGCATCTAAACGGATGATATAATAATGTTCTACTGGATTTCATAATAACACAAGGAGTGGTTTTTTTTTTTTTTTTTTCGATTCCCTCTGCGCAAAGGGTTAACAACAGACACCCACATTCTTACTGCTCGATGCATGGAAGCTGTATAAATTTCAAAAAAAAGAATATCTGTATGTATTTAAAAAAAAGAACATTGTCATTCACGCACGTTTCACTGCCAGAAAGCCGCGTGCTGTAAAAAAAAAAAACAAAAGGAAATTTAGACTATGCTTTATAGACTATATTCTTTTGCCTTTCCATATTGGGGATAAATTTTAAAACAACAACAACAACGTAAAAACAAAGTAAGTTATTCGAATTCCCGTCATTTTTCTTTGATATTTTTATTGTTTTGTTTGGATTTAAAGCATGGGACTAGATAAAGATTTGTATGCAACTGTTGATAATTAGGTATTAAAACACTCATGTGATACTATTATCAACCCACATTTGTGTTTTAATACCCCTCATTATACAACAGTTGCATAAATAACTATAAAACTACTCTGGACTTTATGCAAATAAAATTAAGTCTTAAAAACAATTACTTACAGTCTTGCTTTGTTCACAAAATTCTTCGAATGAAGATACCTATTTTTTAGATCGTTCAAAAAACTTCTAAATTACAAATAACGAATACTTACACGGTATATAGTATAAGTCAATACTAGTTTATCTTCAATCAGTAACCACACTCAGCTGGTACGGCGTGAAATATATAGGTTTAACGAAGATACTAATGTTACTTAGCAAAGTTTTGTGTTTTTGTGTTATTTTAACACTAGTTAAAACTGTTACGAGCTACAACATTTACAACATTGTGTAACTTATTGTATATCTCAAATCGAGGCCGTATCGTCCTGTGTATTCGAAATTCAATAAGAAAATGGTATTAATTTTAATGTAAATTAAGCAAAAATCGTATTTCAGAAAAACAAATCAAGATATTATTGGTTTGAATACGTGTATAAATTGTAGTCGAAATATCGTGAGCTTAAGCCTGTCAATAATTTTTTTGCGTGCTACGACCTTTTTCCTCTTTTTTTTTCTGAAATTCATTGGTTAAAAAGGATATATATAACCTGATACCAAAAATTAATGCATAAAAAAAATTAACAAATCTTTGTTTTCAAAATATTATTTTAAATTTAAAGATTTGTATATTTTTGCTTTATTTGTATAGATAGTACGGATATAGTAAAACATACAGTGTATGTAGCTAGCGATTTAACGATCATTTCGATAAAATACTATATTCATTTACAACTTTTTTGTTTTGTAAAGTCGTTAATCAACATAGCTAAATTGCTTCGAACTCGATTAAATCTTTTTGAAACAGTGAAAAAACAAGGTTGTACAGTGCGGCCTTTGAGCCTGCTTTGATTGTAGCTGATATTTAGTTCACCTGAAATCAAGTTTTTTTTTTTAATTTTATTTTATAAGCGACTCTGTTGTAAGCTCTGAATTTTTCAAGTTGGTTTTCATGATGATTTTTAAATTTTGAAATTTTTATCTTAATCTGAAAACTGTATCAAACTCACTATTAATAATGTACATACAAACATATGTGAAAATAATATTATCGTTTTATTTGAGTCCAACAACAATAAAAAAATACATATAAAAAAGTAATAAAGACAATATAATATATATAGATTTGAACAACAAACAAAATAAACAAAAACAAATCAATATACATTAATGATACAAGAAATAAGGTTTATGTTAATTTAATGTAGTGTCAGATTAAATGGCCGTCATTTATATAAAATTGACGACTGTTCTGGTGTAGTGGTGCGAGTAGTCGCCTCAAACCGCGTGGCGGTCGCGGGTTCGATTCTCGCTTGGGACAAATATAAATTTGTATTTGTACAAATATTTGTTTCCGGTCTGGGTGTATGTCCTTGTGGGTTTCCCCACAGTGCCTCAGAGACCTCGTGAAGCCGTCGGATCTGGTTGTATTTATAGCCACCTAGTAATGATTGTTAGTCATGGTAGGGATATTATCCGCCAACTCTCAGTGGAGCAGCGTGGTGGACTAAGCTCCAACCCTTCTTCTATATGGAGAAGAAACCTTCGCACAGTAGTGGGTTATTTACAGGCTGATACAGTACAGTACAGTTTATGAGATTATTCTGAACATGATAATATTGTCTTCTATGGTATCATGATAATATTTGGCAAGCGTTTCTGCGAAGTCGTATCGTGTGAAAAAGCAATTTATTTAATCGCAACAACGTTGTTTGCAGCTGTGTTTTAATACAAAATACAACAGAGTATCAACTTTCGCGTAAACTTCATACTGCTATTCGGTGTCCACATATTCCATATATGCAAACACATCGCGCAAGTATACAATCATTTTCTGTCCTATGAACTAATTATTAAATAGAAATATTTTTATCTTATAAAAAGATGAAGGGAAGCGAATTAAACGATAAGCCTAAATAGCTGACGAATTATGGCCTATGAATCTTTCTCAATATACTTATATTACAGAATAATAGAAAGATCTTTTAATAATGTTAACATGTTTAACTATCATTAAGCAAACAAACAAACTCCAGCTTTCTATTTTTTATTTTAATGTCAACAGATAAATGTCAAGTATCGATGTTAATAATGTAAAAAATATTTACACGTAGATGAAATCAGATAAAATAAATTAAACATCACTAGAATTGTCTCAACTAGAGACCACCGTTTTGGTTTAGTGGTGCGTGTAATCGCCTTAACGTCAGCGGTAGCGTGTTCGATTCCCGCTTGGAGCAGATATTTGTATTTTTACAAATATTTGTCTCTAGTCTGGGTGTGTCCGTGTGGGTCTCCCAATCGTGCCTCGGAGAGCACGTAAAACCGTTGGTCCCGGTTATTATCATATACATCTGATAGCGACCCTTTACTCATGTTAGGGAAATTATCCGCTGACCCCCAGTGGATTAGCGTGGTGGATTGGGCTCCAACTCTACTTTTATATGGAGAAGAGGCCTTTGTCTTACGGGCTGGTTCAGTTCAGTTCAAAGTAGTCTCTATAAATTATAATACAAAACTAATAATCGGACAAAAGAAAGGACATCATTACATACCTTTTTTATACAGAGCGAATAATTTTTTTTCACAGAATTTTTAAGGTTAATTTCATTTGAATCAAATAATATAAAAATCATATACAATATACCAATCCATTAAAAACATAATTATTCAAATTCAATTACAATTGTCTTCGATATCGTCGAGATATGTACCGAAAAGCATAGAAAAAGAACTTCATATTTCGTAATCGGTTAAAAAGGGTTATTTTACCAACTTTAAAGTCCACAATTACAAACTTCTCCTTAATTTAAAATAACATAATATCATCGCATGACTAAAATACATTTTTCACGTGAGACTCTAATAATATGGACAACGAGTATAATTGACCCGGCCTAAGTAGAATAGTGAGGCCTTCACAAACAACAAATGATATAAAAGATTTTCTTGAATATTTCATTTTATGTTTTGTTTCATGATGAAAGTTTGAAAATAAAAATAATTGTTTATTGAAAATTGCATGTTCCTTTGTTGTATAAAAGGAAATCGCGAACTATTTTTGTTTATGTATGTGTAACTACTACGAACTGAACGTTTACTTAATATATAGAATCAGTTAATGTTAACCGACGATCAAGGATTTGAATTTGGATTAACTTTTGAAGCCTACATGTTATCGAAAAAATTCAATTCGAGACATATTGGATATAATATGCAGTAGATCAGTGTGACAAATAATCTCCAACACGGTCACTTAACAAAAAAGGTATTAACCCAGCGTTGTGATATTTATAGGCTGTTACCGTTATACTACCTTAACAATTATTATTATGAGTGCTTATATAGCAAATTTTCCAGTATGAGCTAAAATTATACTACTTTTTTTTTACTGTACATCTATAGGCTTTATTTGCCCATGTCTTTTTTACCCGACTACGACAGAAGGAGGGTTATGTTTTTCGAGTGTATGTATGTATGTATGTAAGTATGTATGTATGTATGTATGACCATTTCTTTGGCACGCCCTACAGCCCGAACGGCTGGACGGTTTTTGACATATGAGGTGTCGTTGGATTTGTCTAAATTGTAGTAGTGACATAGACTATATAAATTTTCAAAATGGAGCCCGCAAATAGCGGAATGGGGGGGGGGGAGTTGATTTTTTTTTCTTACTGTAGCAATATAGGTATCAAATGAAAGCTAGTAAATTGTTTTAGTCTTTTTATTTTATAATACGTGTATTTTACGCAGTCGGGTTTTTTTGATTTTTTTAATTAAGCATACTTGTTTACGAACATTTTTAGATTATTATTATTATTATCGTTAGTGCATACTTATTTAGACAACGAGACTAAAACTCGATGGTCTGGAGTCTCGCTGTCCGAATTAAAATGATACTACCAGTGCCACTCTCCTTAATGCTTAAACTGGGAACTTCAAGTTTATTTATATGTACAGACAAGATAAGTATATTCGTGAGTATAATAGTGTTTTATATTATATATTTATATAATATAAAACACGATTTTCTTTAAGATTAAAGTTAGTTGTAATTTGTTTATTGGAGTAGCACAATAATAGTAATTAATCACTTTTTTCACTACCTAAGAAACTATAGAACACATCGTATGAAAGACTTGAAAGCAATGTAAACCACATTTATAATCTACATATTCTTATAGTTACATAAAAACTTTATATAAAAAGTAATAATTTAGAGGATTTATTTATTTTGAAAAGTGGCGTGAACTTTATTTCCATGAACTTTTAGAGTAATAAATTGGGACATAATACCTAATCACGAAGAAGTTAAAATTGGTTGAATATGTAAGATATAAATGCGACGTCGAAGATGCGACATCATACTAAGGGTGCCTGTCCATTAAAGCGGAGCGAGGCTGCGGAGCGGAGAAACGGAGAAATATTAACCAATAGGATTGCATAAAACCTCCCCTCTTAGCTCCGTTAATATTTCTCCGTTTATCCACTCGGCAGCCTCGCTCCGCTTCAATGGACAGCGACCTTAACACTTCGTGTAGATAATAAAACTATGAATGATACTAAACTGAGTTTATGTGTTATAAATGTACTTAGTTGACAGTTTATTAAATGTTGTATTAGACTCTTTGACTTAATATAAATCGTTTCTAGTTACACGGCGTTGTTTAGTAAAAAGGATAGACTGATTCGATCATTAGTGGCAAAATGTAGGTCATAATTTTCAACGACATTTAAATAAGAACAGATTCATAATTCGGCTTTATCCTTTAGTATTTTTGAATATGAATTGAACTTACAATTATACATTTTTGATTTAGTATTTTTATAATAATCCTTAGTTTTCATCAACATACATTAAATTAGTTTGACCAAAGTTAGATGAATTGTACCAAAATAAAAATATATAATTACTCTTATTGTTACGATATTTTTAACCTATTTTTATTTAGAGGTTTTTATCCAACACAAATATGCTTGCTCGACCATACTCTTACCTAAAACTACATCAAATGAACGAAAATAATACTAAAATTAAAATTTACTAATTCAAAATCATATTCACCTGTACCTCAGGACTGAACATTGTGTCTACTAATATAACTATAAATCTCTTGAATTTGTTTTATTTATTTTATAATACAATAGATTTATCATATTGAGCACATTTTAAAAGAATTATCTGAATATACGATACCATAGAGGCTAATTTATAACCTTATGATCAATTAAATAATATCAAACGAAAATATACGCTTAAATATAAACTGTATAAATAATGCATACATTTGATTAAATTATAATCTAATTAATTAATACGTTTAATTAGTAATTAGATTAATAATCCAACAATGATAACAATCTAATGGAAAGCTTTGTGAATATTAATAAATTTGATCACTTACAGGCGCTTACAGTATTAACTATATATTATAAATTGATTACAATTGAATAATTCAATGATTTCATAGTTTAAGCTTCAGCGGAAAATTGTAATTTATTATTCAAAAAAAAGAGTAACAATAATAAGGAACGAAATACTGGTAGAGATCATTAGCGCAGTCAATTAAGGTAGGGTAGGAGTAAGTGTCGTTATCTTAAAGAGTGGATTTTCTTTCAACATCGTTAATTGTTATAAGTTCGCAGTGATGTACAAGATACCCTATACAAAGTATCTGGAATACAAAATACAAGATACTTTAAAATCAAGTATTTCAGATACCAGATACAAATACCTTTCTGGAATAGTATCTGAAATACTAGATACAAAATACGTATCTTCCAAATACTTTTTAAAGATACAAATACTTTTGTAAGAAAATAACATTTTATTTAATGTAAGTTTAATTTTTTACGTGAATTATTTACAAATACCTACATCGCGTTGATCGCGTAAAAGTGAGAAGATAAAATATTGTATTATTAAGGTTTTAATTGAGACTTAAGTAAAACCAGTTCTTCAAACATTTTATCACTCATTTTTCTTCGATAAGGCCTGATAATCATACCTCCAAAAGAGAAGAGTCGCTCCACAGGAGCAGAACTTGGCAAACAGGTGTTATATTTGAAAAATATTTTTCTTATTGTAGAGTAAGCATTTAAACTCTTTAAGTTGGTATCTTTATTGTTAAGGTATTGCAGTGTTTTTAAGTCAGCGGTATTACCAGTAGACCCTGTGTTTTCGCCACTTGCAATAGAGGAATCAGAATCCTCTAAAAACATTTAAAATTAATGTCACCATAGAAACTTAACCCAATCATTTTAGGTTTTAACTGCGGAAAAATTCCTTGTGAGCTGATTTTTTGTATACACCTTTATTACGGCGTTGTAATGAAGATGTTCGACATTGATATCTTGCCGGCTAAAAAGTTATAAAGGTCAAAAGGTCACGAAAATCAGTTTTTTGCAAATATCACGCTACCTATTACTCGGAGGTCAATATAGATCATTATAAAAATTGTTTGTCGTAAAATTATCTACAAAAAATGCCTCTTGCAGTTTTCTCCAAAATTAACCGTTTTTGGAGTAGAGCGCGGAGAAAGCGACTACATGCACTTTTCCTCACTACCTACCTCGAGAAGAATCCAAGGTTCGTTTTTTTTTACATGGTTTTCCCCGTATGAATAATCCATGATATTTAATAATAGATTTTTTTTAAGAGTGAATATTTTTTTATTTGAATGATAAATACAGAAAAAATAATATATAGTAAGTATACTTATAATTTTTTTTTTGTCAATAATTGTCGATATCTTCAGTTTTTTATATCATTAACAGTTGCTGACAAAACTTCGAGTGGTCTTATTCCTATATTTAAATCGAAATCTTTATTATTTTCATCATTGGTTGATCAACTGTTGAAGAGCATGAAACTAATAAAATAAAGTCTTTAACACTCAAGAAATATTTTTCAACTGACTCAGTATAATTGTCAGAGTTTCACAAATAGTTAATAAAAGTTTTTGTGTTAAAACTCCAAATAAAAATCAATAAAGTTTACGCCTTGGTGTATGGTACACAAAACCGTATGTGAGTACATTCTAGTCGCTTTCTCAGCGCTCTACTCCAAAAACGGTTAATTTTACAGAAAAATGCATGAAACATTTTTTGTAGATAATTTTATGATGAATAACTTTTATAATGACCTGGAATGACCTCCGAGCAATAGGTCGCGAGATATTTGCAACAAAACTTATTTTTGTGACCTTTTGACCTTTGTAACTTTTTTAGCCGGCACGATTACAATGTCGATTTTTCACATCTTCATTACAACGCCGTAATAAAAGTGTATACAAAAATTCAGCTCACTTAGAATTTATCCGCAGATTAAAATGCCTAAAATCACTGGATTATGCCATATTTTGTGAATGAATGCATAGAATAACTATTACTAAAAGTATTTTACCAAACATAGTATTTACAAAATACTAAGATACCCAACAAAAGGTATTTAGATACAAGATACAAAATACATTTTAAAAAAGTATTTTAGATACAAGATACAAAATACGTATTTTGTATCTTGTATCTGTATTTCAGATACTTGTATCTTAAATAAGTCACATCTCTGTAAGTTCGTAATGTTGAGAAGTTAGTAGACAAAAATATAGCGATTGTTGGCAAATGACAACGAATCAAAATATCTGAAAATAATGTTCGCAAAATCGCCCATTTTATAATTGTTAAAATATTTTTATACTTACGAGTATGTTTAGTCTTTTGTCGCTTTTTATGTAAATGCATTAAACGTAATTATATCAAATTAAGTTGTAAATATTTCTTATGCAATATTGAAAATACAATTATTTGACTGTTTTAGCATTATAATTGCGTATCATGTATTTCTAATTTCAATGTTTGTGTTGTTCTTGGTGAAGGGCTTAACTAAGGGAAAACTTAACGAAGAAATCTCGAGGAAACGATTAATTGTTTATTGATTGTTGCTCAGTCGTGTATTCGATAATGAGAATATGAAGTCAAAGACATATCAAACTTCCGAATCGAATATGCCGTTTAAGCTGAAAATGGTAAGAGAATACTACATACAACTTACCCTCTAGTTTTTCGGCAATTGAATTTAAAAAAAAAACTATTTTAATATAATTATGCTATTGATTAAACTCTAAATACAAAAATAAGGTTTCAAATAGATATCAAAGTTCTTAATGGTAAACTTTGAAAAAATATATTAAAACACAACAATAACTACATGTTTAAAGACGTATCTTTTATTTTATTTATCATACATATCCAATAATACGTTATTATTACAAAAGTTGCAGTGAGCCACTCTCCTTACACAATAAAATATGAAATATTGTCGTAAGCCAATAGGCAAGTAATGCCTTAAATCCACTGGTTATTGGCCACATGTCCTCGTTGCCTGTTTATCGAAATCGTGACTTGTTTTGACAATGGAAAGCGATAATATGAGACTGATAATAATTTATTTTTATAAAAATATGTGAATGATAGATGTTTTGACCCTAATGTCTAATCTATTTATATAAATCCCCCTGAAAAAAAATTTTAATGGATGAAAAAGAATTTTTGTAAAGTTTGATCTAATTATTTTGATTGTATAACATGCCCTCTTGGGTAAAAACGTGGGCGTAAACTTTCAAAAAAATTTTCAAAATGACTTTTTTCAGCTTCAGCACTAAATTCTATCAAATTGGTTTTAAATTTTGTATATTCAGAAGAAATAAATTGTTAAACTTTAAATTTTTGTGTGTTAAATAATTTTTTTTATTTTTTTATAATAGATACGAATTAGCTTTTCGACTTATTACTTTATCAAAGTATTGCTCCTGTGTACATGAACTTATACAATATAAGATATTATTATAAGTTTAATATTTTTTTTATTCTTTAATATATAAAGAGGGTTTGTTCAAGTATTGAAGATGACACCCACATAAGAACATCTTAAAATCATTTCCGTTTACAAGCTAAGCCTTTTAAAAAAAATGATACGACATTTTTGCTTCTGACGATAACGGACTACTTAATATTACACTTACTATTCCTAAACCACGTAAATTAATATTATTTACAGTTATAAAAGTCTGTCTTAGTCTGTCTTCTGAGTATGTGGTTTACCGATGGGAGGGATGCGCTGTGCCGCGCTCCCGGCTGCATGGGTACAACCATCTTGCTTGTTTCTCCCGTGAAACAGCTTTGCTGTGTTTCGGAGAGAAGGGCAAGACAGGCAGTGTAATTACTGGCACCGAGACTTTAACACCTTATGTCTCTGGATAGGCAACACATAAATGAGTTGCCTGAGCTAGTTCCAGGTAAACTAGTTTACGTTCATGGGCGACGTTAACCACTTACCATTAGACCACCCACCAGGTGGAACGTCTGCCAGTTTGCCTATTCACTTAACATTTAAAAAAAAACATCTTCTATTTGGTCGCACTCTGGATATTTTGGGGACTGCGCTTTTCCTACCAGGCTTGCAAAGCTATTCATGGGAATGTGGCCAGATCGCAGTCAAAAAACCACGACCAAACTCTTTTTTTAAATTTTTACTCCAGAAAACTATGGTGTAAGCGGAATTGAAGGCTGAACGGCTTTATACCAAACTCCTTTTGTGAGCGATCGGACATCAAAGTGCATCTATTTATTTATACTTTCTGCACACTAAAACAAAAGTAAAAAATAAAATGGAACACATAATGTCTAAGTTGCATCAGCTGCAAACGGCGGCCTTATCGCTAACACAGCGATTTCTTCAGGCTACCTTTGGGCAGAGGACTAATGTAAGGGGTGTGGGATGGGTGCATGATTAAGAAAAAAGAAACATATATAAACACATATACGTACACATTCTTACATGATACATACACACATATACATATATATATACACTCATAGATACATAGACCCATATCAGTATGCATAAAAACGCATATACAAATACCTGCATACACACATAATAACAAGAGAAATTAAAAATTAAAATGAATTAAAACAATCTAGTAAGTTACTGAAATATGGAAGTCCATCAACAAGTATACTATCTACACAGTCCTCTTTTGCAACTAACTCCACCTCTTCATTTCCAATTAGCCCTATGTAAGATGGAACCCAGTGTAGTTTTAATTTTTTTTTGTTTTAAAAGAATATTTATTGATTTTATTATTTCATACGCTAAAGGTGCTCCCCTAAATATTGTTGTATATTTCAAAAAATGTTGTAAAGCACTTTTTGAATATGTCACAATTAAATGCTTACCCGACCCCATCGAATCTTGGTAAACAATCTCTTCAGCTATAGCTGATAGTTCTAAATTAATTTCCCTTACCATCTGTATAAATTCTATAATAATCTACATAATTTTTATTCAAATTCAATACTTCCTACATTACTTTTGAGAATAGTCGAATTGTAGTTTTTTTTAAACTATTCATTTAATTAATATTTAAATTTACTATATCTGTCAAATCCACATTGTTTACCTACGTGTCTAAACAAAAACATCCTAATAAGCTGTAGACTTAAATTTTTCATGAACAGATGCCAAAGGCGGTATGTTTTTACATCTCTATCTATTGTTTTGATTAGCGTACATAAATTCATTTAATATTTTATAAAGATTATTTTGAGCTAGTGACATACACTTAAACCAAAATAAACCAAATTTATCAGTAAGGTATTATTCTTCTAATATATAATGGTTGAAGACTTAGTGCAGATTCCATAACGTGTATCGGAGTACTTTTGACGAAGCCACTTATTATACGCATATATTGGTTTTATTTTTTGTCTAATTTTCCTAAATGTGTATTACAACTACTTCCATAGAGAAAATTACCATAGTCCAAGTGACAAGTGTAAATGTATTGGTTACACTCACCCAGGTCCTACAAGCACTTTAAATAAATTCAAAAATTTACTACATTTCCATTTTAAATATTTTATTTTTTTTATAAGCAAAATTTTACAATATTGTAGGTACATATTTACAATGCAAAACTTAAAATAATTAATTACAAACAGTTTTGGTAATAACGATATTTTAAACTGTCACGACTAATATTCTTTATATTGATTTGTCACGGAGAACTATACGAGCAACGGTAGCCCGTTGGTATTGCAACTAGATAATTTATGTAGGTATGTTTTATAAATAATTAATGTTTGTTATTTTTTATTCCAGTGCGCAGCTGGGCGGGCGGCCTGGCAGGAGGCGGCGGCGCTGTCTGTGGGCGGCGGCGGTGCCGGCGCGGGTGGCGCGGCCCGCCGCTGCTCCGTGCTCGGCGACCACCCGGGCGCGAGGCGAGATCAGCGCGGCAAGTGGCATCGCACCAATCGGGTATGAACGGATATTGTACAAATTACAAATCTACAAATAGCTCACAAATATATGAGTTAAAAATTAAAATTTCCTATTGTTTTTTACTGTCCTGAACTGAATTGAACTGAATTAGCTAATAAACGTCCCACTGCTGGGCAAAAGCCTCTTCTCCATATAGGAGAAGTGTTAGAGCTTAATCCACTACGATACTTCACTGCGAGTTGGCGGATAATTTTCCCTATCACGAGTAACGATCGCAATCAGGTGACTATGATAACAATCTGGACCGGCGGCTTTAGGTGCTCTCCGAGGCACGGTGGAGAGACCCACAAGGACATAGACTGGAAATAAATATTTGTACAAATATAAATATCTGTCTCAAGCGGGAATCCAACCCAGGACCGCCGTTTTCAAACAAAGGTTGTTGTTTTTAGTGTACCCATAACCAAAGGATGTGAACGGTATTATTAACATCCCTCTTCATTCGTTCGTTTGCTTGTCCATTCATTCCCTCTGTAATAGAGCTGTCTTTAAAACCGTTTTACGTAGACGTTCTGAATTATCAGCTAATACATAACCATGACGACTATAACGATAAACATTGAAAATAAAGTTTAAGGTATGATTAAGAAAATATGATTTTTTGACGTTTTATTTAGCCTTATCTTAGGCCGATACTCCACCCGAGCGGAGATGTGCGGAGATGTGTTTAAACAACCAATAGAATTTCGTTATTCACACACCTAGTCTCCCCTCCGCTTCAGTGGATACCACTGAACGAAATTCTATTGGTTGTTAAAACACATCTCCGCACATCTCCGCTCTGGTGGAGTCTCGGCCTTAAGCGAAATATGTAGTGGTACTACGGTGGTGCGGATCCGACTCGCATTTGGTCGGTTTTTGTTAACTAAATAAAGGCGCGCGCCTTCCGCAGCCCTAATGTGTAATATATACTATAAATAAAGATAGATATTTTTTATATACGATCAACTTTGAAACTACCGGACCGGTTACTATTTCCATTATCCAGGAGTAACGTAGGCCATATAACACCACGCTACGGCTAATACGAGTACCTACTAAACAAGTTAGTTAAACACGGCGGTTTAGGCCGTGAGGGAATCAGCTATCAATATGTCAACGGTATCTGTGTCTTCATCCCCCAATGACATGGCTTATAAAATAAATTTGTTCTGTTTTATGTAGACTAAATACAATAGCATCTTGGACTGCACTATACTATATATGTACATTTTTAGGGTTCCGGGTGCCGACAGATACCTATTATTGAAATTACGTTGTCTGTCCATTTTAATACGGTAATAGATAGATAGGTGATTTTTACAAAGTATTACCCGTTTAAAATTTAATACAAATATTCATAATTTTTTAAGTTTTTACTTACGAATAATCATAAAAAATTACTGACTGGTATTTTGATATCAAACTTTGTTTCTCATTTTAGTCGTGTTATCTGTAAGCTTCGAAGTTCAAGAGTAATGCTTAGAGCGTTTGCCTTTAAGCAGGCCCCTGATGATACTTCGATGATAATAGTTACAAAAAAAAACAGAAGAATAACAAACAATAGGTTTATTATACAACAGCACATATTATAATAAAAATAACATTGTAGTAATTTATTGTCTTTTTTTCAATTTGTGTTTTATGTTTTGGAATCCACAAAAAAAAATTATAAATTATTAATACATCAATTTTATTTAATATATTAAAGTAACTAATTATATTATTTATTTATTGATTGTGAATGAGTGTGAGCTGTGATGAGTTTTGTGTGAGTGTAATTTGATCCATATGTAATTGATTTTGTTCATAATAAATAGTTGATTGTTACTGCATTCCCAGGTCCGAGATGCATCATACGGTTCATCGTCGGACTCGGAGGGGGAGGGGGAGGGCGCGAACGGGGAGCCCTGGGGCGTCGCACGACTCCTGTACGCTGGTCTCGCGATACTCGCTCTTGGCCTCGTTGTGTATTTCGTCGGCACCGGAGACAAGGTCTGTTATGTAAAAATTCTTCTTTACCATAATCTTGTTTAAACCAAGATGGATCGTCATCGGTATTCTAAACTGTGATGGAACTTCTCAGAAAAGAATTTGCAGGTTCATACTAATGCTCATATGATGATTATGTCTCGTTAAACGGTGGATAAAAATATCGTGACAAAAATTACATGTCTTTGTAGATTATCGAAGATATTTATATGCGCCAATACGCTATAGAAAATATGATAGTACCATCTCAGCGTGGTGGCTGGAATTTCAATCTTTCTCTTAAAAGAAGAGTTTTTCCAGCAGCGGGAAAGTTACGTTTTATTTTATTTATAAACTCATTTGCAAAAAAAACGGGCGGTTTCGATTTTCTTCCTGGCTGAAAAAAATAAAATACCAAAAAGGTTTTAATCATTTGAACATGTTACTGGCCAGTTATAAAAGTGCCATAATGTTTATAAGAGTACATTCCAAATTCAAATTTTTGACTGAGCCTGGTTTTCAAAGAAAATAACTTTTAACTACATTTTGTGGCGCGAATTCCCTATAGTTAATATCGACTCTAATTAACTTTTTGTCAATTTTTATTAAATTATCTCGTGTCCTTGACGTTTAAAATTATTGTTATTGCTGTTTAGCAATCTCGAAAATGGTAGATAAAGTGATAAAAGCGAGCAAAATTATTGCGCTGCTTGAAGAAGGTTGCAGTCAATGCTTCGTGGCTCAGAGGCTAAATGTGAGTCGGTCGACAGTTCAAAGGACCTGGCAGTGCTATCAAGAGACCGGTCCCGTCAAGAGAAGGCCTGGTTCTGGCAGAAAGACATGTACCGAACCACGGGATGATCGTTTTCTAGTTAGTCAAGCGTTGAGAAATCGCAAATCTTCTTATGTGGACCTCAAGAACACCCTCGAAGAAGTAAGAAATGTGCAAATTAGTCTATGGACGGTCAGGAGGAGGCTTCTCGCTGCTAATATACACAGTCATCGCCCGGCACGCGGCCCTAAATTACTCCGTGGACATCGAGTTGCTAGGCTTAGCTTCGCTCGAAATTGTGTGTCATGGACTCATGAAGACTGGGATAGGGTATTGTTCTCCGATGAAGCCAGGATATCTCTGCATGGTGAAAACCGACGTCGGCGAGTGCTACGTAGACGAGGAGAACGCTTTACAGAGGCATGTTTTGAAGAAATCACACCTTATGGAGGGGGCTCTGTTATGTTTTGGGCAGAAATAAATTCTATGGATCGTACGGAGTTAGTCTTCATCGAAAACGGTACACTGACTGGACACCGATACATAACGGAAGTTCTAATTCCTTATGCACAACCCGCTTTAACCGCTCTTGGCGAAAACTCAATTTTTATGGACGACAACGCTCGCGCCCACCGGTCTGGCGGTGTGGATGCGTATATGCTAGAAGTCGGAATTCGTCGTTTGGACTGGCCAGCTAGAAGTCCGGACCTCAATCCCATAGAGCATGTCTGGGACGTTCTGAAGCGACGAGTGAGATCAGTGCAGCCGGCTCCGCAGACCATCAGAGAACTAAAGAATGTGATTACCGCGGAGTGGGAACGTATTCCCCAAGAAACCATAAAAGATATACTCACTAGCATACCCAGACGAATGCAAGCTGTGATTTCAGCAAGAGGGGGTCACACTCAATACTAAACTTTTATCTGCTTTTAATGTATTCAAGAAAAACAAAGAAATTAACGCGTTTCATTTTTATTTAGCGAGCAGGTACAATCATAGTGTTTTGAGCTTAAACATTATTTCTTAATAATTTAATTAAAATGTTATGATAAAACTGATGAAAACTATTCCTTCCTAATTAATTTATAAAATTCTGAGGATAACAATACCTAAAATTGTCAAACAAACTAATAGTAACTATAAAATAGTTCTTTGCTTAAGTGCCCGTTTTTTTTGCAAAAGAGTTTATTTATTTACTAATTTATTAATTAGGAAGGCTAATTTATCTACTAAAAATACATTTCTAACTTAATATATAGCAATATGTTTATAAAAATAGTGTTACAAAGTATAATAATTACAGGCTAATTTCACATTGAAATACTTATTTGTTTTTATGTGGTTGTTCGTAGATGTTTCAAAAACAGTAAAAGAAATAATTAAGAGTATATTATTACAGTACATAAATGTTATGAGACGTATTACAGTAATGAAATGTTCTTAAGAATTTTTCCTACATTTTAAGACCTACGCAATTGTACGTATAACCTTGGTAGAATAACTTATTTCCAATAAAAACCTTTTACCTGAATGCTAAAGGAGAATTATGTTTTTGAAAATTTGTAACATTTGAGGTGGCATTCGATTATATGTGCAATTACATAAAATAATCACAATAATATTATATCACAATGCATTAAACACACCCTTTCCTATTATATAATATTTTGTTTGTAGCTTATTTTGTACAATACTAAATTAATTATTGGCTGGAATAGATCTCTTCTAAAGATAAGTCCACATTTGCTAACAAACATATTATACTCATTACTAGTTTTAGCTACTACTAGTAAAGAATACTAATAATAAATTATAAATATCTGTAAACTCTTGTTACGCTGGTTTTCATGCAACATATATAACTAGTTACTATTGAGTGTCTTAGCGGTTCTTCCAAGTAGAATCTATATTCCGAATGCGTGATAGCTCGACATAATCTATAGCTGTAATGTACTACTATTTCTTTGTTATTTGAACTTGTTTCATTAACGAGACTCAATTTATAATTTTTTTTTCTTAACATTGTGTTGGTTTTTCAGGGTTTCAAAACACCAGCACTTCGGCTCGTGGGTCCATCGCTTATCGTGGCGGGACTCTCGTGCTGCTTGCTACGTATTATGTTCTGTATATTTGCCAAGCCTTGCTGCAGACGGAGGACCAACCACAAGGAGAACAGAAGGTGAACTGTTAAGCTGTTTTTTTTAAAATTACTCTATAAAATAAAACTGTCGGAGTAGAGTAGAAAGATTTTTATTTATATTTAAAAATAAATGTGTCTAAACATATTTAAAAATAAATTTGTCTAAACATATTCTACTCGTAGTTGCTGCAAGAAATCGCTTTTAATTATAAGCCTATATTGCACATATTTAAATTTATATTTGTACGGGTGCTTACCGCGTTTATAATTTTGTTTAGTTCCCTATATTTCGGCAATGTTTCAATCGCCATGATCACGGGGAGACTGACGTACGGAGATGGTGGATGGTGGCAGATCAGAAAAATCTGTCTACCCTCTTTCTTGTTCGTTTCGGTCGACTAGTTTCGGCACACGGACGCACTTGTTCACTACGGCACACTATACTGATAGTGTCTTTTTTGGACTCTGAGCACTGATACCGTGACGCACTTTCACACAAACTAATCACCGGATTCCACATACTCGGTATTTTGAAACCGTCTTCCCTATTGAAATTCGGATGCTTTTTAATTTCAATCGCTTCCTTTACCAGTCGAGGGAAATGATGACGCTCGGACGATAAAACCTGTGGCCTGTGTAATTCAATCCAGTGATTAGGACCTGATTCCAGCAGATGTTGAGCTATAGCCGATTTTTGGGGTTCATTTTTTGTGACGGCCTTGATATGTTCATTGATGCGACACGATATTGTTCGTTTAGTTTGGCCGATATATGAACTGCCACAACTACAGTCCACCTTATAGACACCAGGGTGTTCCAGCGGAAAATAATCCTTTGGTGAACGTAGGATGCTGGCAACCTTCTGAAGAGGGGTAAACACGGTTTTTATTGAATATTTTTCTAGACATCTGCTGATCTTGTCTGTCACCCCTCTTACATACGGCAAATACGCAGTTTGACGTTCAACGCTTGGCTTTTTTGTATTTTCCCTGTTTTTAGTTTTTATTTTAGTGACGTCGATGTTGTAGCCATTTCTTTTTAATACATTCTGTACATGTATTTACTCCCTTTGTAAACTTGTACTATCGCATAGATCGTGTGCGCGATTTGTAAGCGACGTCACTACTGAGTGAAGATGGCGTGGGTGATGGTGCGAGGTAGCGTGTAAATATCTGTCCGTGTGTGTTGATTTTCTATATACAGTGTGACCTAAGGTGTTATCTTCTCGTACTGTTACTAAAACGTCCAGAAAAGCCAAAGATCTATTGCTCTCTAATTCCAATGTAAATTTGATCTTGCTGTGTGAGTTATTAAGGTAGGTTAAACACGTATTGACATCATCCGGCCCTCCTTCCAAAATGCAAAACACGTCGTCAACATATCTCTTCCATAGTTTTATCGGTAACGGTATAGTGGCAACGTATCGATCCTCGAACCACTCCATCCAGATGTTGGCTACTACTGGAGCGACCGGACTTCCCATTGCCACCCCGTCTACTTGAAGATAATATTGACCTCGGAAACAGAAATAGCATGACATGAGGCAGTGCTCCAATAGTGTCACATACTCCAGCGGGATGTTTTCGTCTTTCAGTTTTAACTTGACAACCTCTAAGCATTCCGTTATCGGCACATTTGTGAACAGCGATTCAAAGTCAAAACTGACCATGATCTCATCCGTATTCACCCGGGTGTGCTGTAGAAGCTGTACAAAGTGTCTAGAGTCTTTGATGTATGATGATGTGTTTCCTACAAGTGGCTTCAAGACAAGCGCGATGTGTTTGGCGTAGGTGAACCAATTTGACTCACTATAGGCCGTAAGGGAGTATCACGTTTGTGTATTTTCGGAAGACCATATATTTTCGGAGGCTGTGGTGTAGTTGGCCTTAATAGAAATTTAACCACATCATCAGGGAGAGCGTGTTGGCATTCCTTTATTAATTTAGCGGTCTTTCGTGACACCCTGGCGGTTGGGTTGTAATCAACCTTACGATAGGTGTTTTCATCGTTTAACAGTACGAGTATCTTATTCTCATATGCTTCAGTGTCCATCACCACCGTTGCGTTACCTTTATCAGCCTTCAGTACTAGAATGTCTTTGTCTTTTCTTAGGTTTCTTAAAGCCACCCTTTCAGCGCATGTTAAATTACTCTGTGGCGGTCGAGAACGGCGCATCACCCACGCCATTTTCACTCAGTAGTGACGTCGCTTACAAATCGCGCACACGATCTATGCGATAGTACAAGTTTACAAAGGGAGTAAATACATGTACAGAATGTATTAAAAAGAAATGGCTACAACATCGACGTCACTAAAATAAAAACTAAAAACAGGGAAAATACAAAAAAGCCAAGCGTTGAACGTCAAACTGCGTATTTGCCGTATGTAAGAGGGGTGACAGACAAGATCAGCAGATGTCTAGAAAAATATTCAATAAAAACCGTGTTTACCCCTCTTCAGAAGGTTGCCAGCATCCTACGTTCACCAAAGGATTATTTTCCGCTGGAACACCCTGGTGTCTATAAGGTGGACTGTAGTTGTGGCAGTTCATATATCGGCCAAACTAAACGAACAATATCGTGTCGCATCAATGAACATATCAAGGCCGTCACAAAAAATGAACCCCAAAAATCGGCTATAGCTCAACATCTGCTGGAATCAGGTCCTAATCACTGGATTGAATTACACAGGCCACAGGTTTTATCGTCCGAGCGTCATCATTTCCCTCGACTGGTAAAGGAAGCGATTGAAATTAAAAAACATCCGAATTTCAATAGGGAAGACGGTTTCAAAATACCGAGTATGTGGAATCCGGTGATTAGTTTGTGTGAAAGTGCGTCACGGTATCAGTGCTCAGAGTCCAAAAAAGACACTATCAGTATAGTGTGCCGTAGTGAACAAGTGCGTCCGTGTGCCGAAACTAGTCGACCGAAACGAACAAGAAAGAGGGTAGACAGATTTTTCTGATCTGCCACCATCCACCATCTCCGTACGTCAGTCTCCCCGTGATCATGGCGATTGAAACATTGCCGAAATATAGGGAACTAAACAAAGTTATAAACGCGGTAAGCACCCGTACAAATATAAATTTAAATATGAATAGTGATCGCGTTAGTTTAAAACAATATACTATATTGCACATTTTTTATCACGTATATACATATATTTATAACGTTCTATTTCTATAATGTGTATAATGTTTTAAATAAATAAATAAAAACCACTGAAACTAGGAACATGAAAATTAGCAAATCTACTTTTGATAATGTATCCAAACAATAGGAAAAGAAAAGGTTGTAGCGACATCTATCTCACCATATACGCCAAAAGGTAAACAAAGAAATGAAAGTTTTACAACGGTTTAATAATTTGGGATATTAGAATTTTCTAAAAATGATCAGCTACTGGACTTGAATTAACAGCGATCTTCTAATATGATAACTTTATGTATAGATATTTTTATTTGTAATCGATAATTTTTTCACTAAATCTACAGAATCAATTTAGAAAACTCTTTAGTCATTAACCCGGCGTCATGGGGGTGGAAATATGTTACACGGACGTCGGGGTGGGTCTCACAGACCCGATTATTAGATATAAGTTATTTAAATACTTTAGAAATAAAAAAGGTAATATTAATCGGTCTTTAGTTTTTTAGATATATGAAGTAAATAAAGAAAAAACAATTATTATATAATATCATGTTTTAATCATATTTATTAGCTCATTAAAAAAAAGCGACAAATATTATTAAAATCTTTCACTTCTGCTTAAATGTAACTATATAAATAATTAACACATAGTATTAATGTTTTAATGGCACTTTTTTGTAGGAAACTAGACTATCTTTGGAAGTAAAAAAATTAATTACTTCGAATCAATATCTTATATTTTTATTTTTATGTTCCAAACAAATATATTTGTTGCAACTCATGCAGGTTTGTTTTACGGTTTTTCTTGGCTGAACACTCTTGACGCCTCTTGCGAATATTAGTCTTTTTTGCCGGAGGTTCCCCTGAAGACTCACCTATAAATTTTCAAATTTTTTGTCCCAACTCACGTGGAACTACTGACATATTTTGGCGAAGTTTTAGGTGTTCCGTGACAAGACCGAGACCCAGGTTTTTATAAATCGCCTTCCTTCCATTTTGCACTACACCTAGCAACTGATTGCTTATATTTTCCGTTCTGGTTCTGACATTTTATTGAAGAGGCATCTTACACCTAATCGTACTATCTTTGCCACGATAATAGCTCGAAGTCCATGCAATTGTAGAATGTTCCTCCAACTGTGGCGAACAATTTCTATCCGACAGCGTAATGCCATCATCATGAAACTCTGATATTTCTTGCTTTGTATCACTGGAATGAGTATGCACATGCAAATGATCTTCCTCAACACACTCCTGGTCTGAAAACGCAGAATCAGAGTCAGACTCTTGCAAAATCGACAGTATACGCTGTCTTTCTATTTCTTCTAGGTCCATTTTTCACTAAGTACCTACAAAAAAACAAATAAAATACATTGAATTATATATTAGCAACTTAAATTATAAACAACAACAAAAAAAAAACGAAAATAAAAGCATAAATCCACGGTAAACAATAAAATTGATATGTATACAAAATGGCGCGAAATTGTTACACTAACTGCGGGGATGGGTCTCACATACCTTTTTCAACTTTGTGCACGTTTAACTCCTACTGCGACTGTCGCACGACTAATGTGTTACCTGCGACGCATAAAACAACTCAATAGCTCCAGCTACTGAGAAGAACGGCCATGTCTCACCTATAGTAACTGAACTACAAGTGAAACAAAATGTGATGGGTCTCACAGACCCAACCCCCCTGACGCCGGGTTATCAATTTTTCTGAAGTAAAGTACTAAAAATCACGCTATGATTCATGGTAGTGAAACCGTAGACATCTGTCTAATATATAAAATCATAATTCTTTCCTAATCTTACCCCTAAAAATGAATAAATAAGCCCTTGACACTTATTTAGCAAAATCCTGTATCGGGAGTCCAAATACAGACGACACAATCGTCCAGACCATGTCCAACATGCGTATGGCCTAAACAAACAATCCGAAAACAAAACCGCAACAGCCAGTTGCTGCGACCACTGTGCCAGAAAGTCACTCGTTAGACATTCACACGATGATGACGATAGGGCCTGATGTGGGCATAGTTTCTTGGTGTAGGTAAAATTACAGAGAACTGCTAGTAGAGTAATGTTGAGCTTTTACAGTGTGTATGTACAATGCGTATGTGCATTAATATAGGTAATTATAATATTAATTTATTTATTATAATATAATTATATAGCTTATATATTTTATTTTTATTTTATAATATAATTAATCTTTATATAATTATAATCATGCATAAAAGACGTGATCTCTGACTATGGGCCTTCGAAACCAGCTCCAAGTCGCGCAGATTGCAATGGAGAGGGCTATGCTTGGTGTTTCTTTGCGAAATCGAATCATAAATGTTGAGATCTGCAGACGAACGAAGGTTACCGACATAGCCCAGCGGACCTGCAAGCTGAAGTGGCAGTGGGCAGGCCACGTAGAACTGACGGTCGATGGAGCAGAAAGGTTCTCCAGTGACCGAGTGAGACCACGTACTGGCAAGCACAGCATCTAACGACCATCTACGAGATGGATAGACGACTTGAGGAGAGTCGCCGGAAGCCGTTGGATGGAGGCTGCCTCGAACCGATCGCTCTGGAGGTCGATGGGGGAGGCCTACGTTCAGCAATGGACATCCAATGGCTGATGTGATGATGATGATGATTAATATTATTTTTGTTCAAAAACATTTCAGACTGTCCGGTTGCGTGGAAGGCGAAGAGATGCCACTGGCGAGGTGCGCAAGCGCGCGGGCCGGACCCGCGCAGTGCTCGCCTGCGAGGCGCCTCGACACGTCCTCTTGTGACGTGTCCAGCCTTTCCAGCGGCGAGGAAGACGAGCGGCTGCGCAGGTACCGCACGGCCAGCGCGACCACGACGCATCTACAGCCGCAAACGGTGCATGTGCAGCCGGTAATATTACGTATTAAATATGATTATAAATACTTTCATTTAAATGGGGACTTACCGCGCATATGGCTTTTTTTTGTTTTTTCATTAATTATAATATAATTTCATTAATAATAATAATCATTTATTCATTAATTATTTTTAATTAATTATTTCAATGCACCACCAAAAAGTTATTATAAAGTTAAAATTAGAACATAAAAAAAAACTGGAATAGAAATAAAGAGCATGGCGGGATAAGCATGGGGTAGTGGCGCCAGTGGTAATTTCAACTGCCAATTTTTGTGTAGGATGGTCTTAGGGAGTACTACTTACAGGTAAAATTTTACTCAAAAATATGCATTAGTTTTCGAGAAAATCAAAAAAATATTTTTTATGAAAAATTTTTTTTTTTCGTTAATAGTTATAAATATATCAATGTATATGGTATATGTTGTACATAACTTAGAGAGACAACATACCATGATGTTTTTGTCAAAAAATCTCGAGATAATTGTTAAAAATTTTTTTTTTGAAATTTTTGAAAAATTAATTTCATGTATGTTGTTGGTTAGCAGGAAAGAGGACATCAGGTACCAATCAAAAACACCAATTGCAAATTCATGCGACGTTTCGATCTTTTATTAGATCTTCTTCAGGCATCTACAAATTTATTGTTATACATAAGTGAAAGGCCATATATATAATTTACATAATCTAGGTTATAAGTGAGGTGAACAAACTTTTTCTTTTCTATTTACCTTTACATAGAGTGTCTAATTAGTATCCTTATATTTCCAACTTCATAAAGTACGGCTTTAATTTTTAAAAACAATTTCTGAATTATTATTTTTTTTTTTTGAAACAAACAAACAACTAAGGTATCATCCGCTATTATTTAAACTTGTTCGTATCATTTTTGGAAAAATATTTTATTATAAATTTTGACCCCGCTGAATGAACCTACAACATAATTAAGTCTGTATTTTTTATAATGTACAATAATAATTCTTATGAATAATTTACAATTTATATCAAACAAACATCAAAATTCAAAATTAAATAATATTTACTTGTTTACCATGATATGCAGTGCCTGGAGCGTCTATACGTCTGTCCCGAATCTTTATTATTTTTTTCCCCCTCTTTGTATCATTTAAACTTGTATTATAAACGTATATTGTACTGAAGTATATTTGATATAGTAACTTTAGAATTTAGAAAATTTCTTTCTTTATATGTTTATGTATTAATCTGTTTTAAATTATATATGAACGAAACCAAAGTATTTACTGCCAAAGTTTGAACGTTATTTTCTATTGATATGTTAATTACTAAATTCTTTACGCCGATGGAACCTACAACCCAATAAAATATGCATTATACAAACAAACGAAGATATGCTAACAATACATCCGAACAATTTTTTAATTTTCATTAAAATTCAAAACAACATTATTTTTTTCTTTTACCATTATAGTTGTTGGAACGTCATATATGTCTTTCCCGAAGATTTATTATTTTTAATTGTTCTGTATCTTTCCTCTGATTCTTAATTAATTGTGATCAGAGGAAAGATACAGAACAATTAAAAATAATAAATCTTCGGGAAAGACATATATGACGTTCCAACAACTATAATGGTAAAAGAAAAAAATAATGTTGTTTTGAATTTTAATGAAAATTAAAAAATTGTTCGGATGTATTGTTAGCATATCTTCGTTTGTTTGTATAATGCATATTTTATTGGGTTGTAGGTTCCATCGGCGTAAAGAATTTAGTAATTAACATATCAATAGAAAATAACGTTCAAACTTTGGCAGTTAATACATTGGTTTCGTTCATATATAATTTAAAACAGATTAATACATAAACATATAAAGAAAGAAATTTTCTAAATTCTAAAGTTACTATATCAAATATACTTCAGTACAATATACGTTTATAATACAAGTTTAAATGATACAAAGAGGGGGAAAAAATAATAAAGATTCGGGACAGACGTATAGACGCTCCAGGCACTGCATATCATGGTAAACAAGTAAATATTATTTAATTTTGAATTTTGATGTTTGTTTGATATAAATTGTAAATTATTCATAAGAATTATTATTGTACATTATAAAAAATACAGACTTAATTATGTTGTAGGTTCATTCAGCGGGGTCAAAATTTATAATAAAATATTTTTCCAAAAATGATACGAACAAGTTTAAATAATAGCGGATGATACCTTAGTTGTTTGTTTGTTTCAAAAAAAAAAAAATAATAATTCAGAAATTGTTTTTAAAAATTAAAGCCGTACTTTATGAAGTTGGAAATATAAGGATATTAATTAGACACTCTATGTAAAGGTAAATAGAAAAGAAAAAGTTTGTTCACCTCACTTATAACCTAGATTATGTAAATTATATATATGGCCTTTCACTTATGTATAACAATAAATTTGTAGATGCCTGAAGAAGATCTAATAAAAGATCGAAACGTCGCATGAATTTGCAATTGGTGTTTTTGATTGGTACCTGATGTCCTCTTTCCTGCTAACCAACAACATATATAATAGTATGGACGCAATAACAAATAATATTAATTTCATGCTTTCTAAGCTTGATACACCTACGAAATTTTGCTGGAAAAATGCTTGGAATATGTTCCACATATAACAATTAGCTTGTCTTGGAAATCACTATACAATGATTTTACGGTGTCACTTGTACTTTGTATTAAATGGTCTCTATTTTGAATTTTTATTCCAAATAATATGGGGAGTGTATCTTTTTTGAACGATTTGATGACAGACTCACAATACTCTGACACATTTTGATGATTGGTTAACTGTAGTATTGAAGATATCATGCGGTTAGAATTACCAGTTTTGAGCTTAAATAAAAAAAAAAACTACAATCGCTTGTATAACAGTTCTGTGCTCATTGTTTCGTAAAGATGTCATCATTTCTGCAAGTCTATCAATATTTTGCCAAGTTAACCCCGTAAACATACAGATCTGCGATTTCTGACTGCGATTTTTTATTTTATCGAAAATTGTAGAGTCATATACAACTGATAATTCTCCCATTATATTTTCTAAATCATTTTTATCAATTTTTGAATAATTGGAAAATATTTTTATAGAGCAAAGCTCTTCATCAAAGAATCTATCGTTTAGTAAATGTCTGGGACAACACCGATTATTTTTGGGAATAAATATTTTTTTTTGTATAGCATTGTAAACGAGCTTTTTGGGGGACCACAACCAAGTTAACGATATTTTCACAAATAAAACAATATCTGTGAGTAGATACTGTTCGTTGTATAGCGAGTTCTATGTATTCTTCAGAACTATCAGATTTTTCTTTTAAAGTCAGTTTCACTGTTGGATCTGATTTTAGTGAAGATAGAGTTTCAGGTTCTTCAAAAATACTTATTCCAAAAAAAAAAAAAAAAAAAAAATCACCCTTCCACTCACGTAAAAATTTGGGTCCAAATATATGTTGTAGATTATTATGAAGGTGTTTTTTAGTGAAAATTTCGTAGGTGTATCAAGCTTAGAAAGCATGAAATTAATTTTTCAAAAATTTCAAAAAAAAATTTTTTAACAATTATCTCGAGATTTTTTGACAAAAACATCATGGTATGTTGTCTCTCTAAGTTATGTACAACATATACCATATACATTGATATATTTATAACTATTAACGAAAAAAAAATTTTTTTCATAAAAAATATTTTTTTGATTTTCTCGAAAACTAATGCATATTTTTGAGTAAAATTTTACCTGTAAGTAGTACTCCCTAAGACCATCTACACAAAAATTGGCCGTTGAAATTACCACTGGGGCCGCTACCCCATGCTTATTCCGCCATGCTCTTTATTGAATGTCAATATATGAAAGAAATGTCGATAGATAAAATAACTGTAACAATAAGTCATATCTGGGGGCACGGCAGTGCCTCCGCCAAGTGGAGCACAAATTTATTTTGATTTCATTTGGAATTTTATTAAAAATCTTAGCTGCCATGCATATTAAACTTTTACACATCATACTACTTTTTGACCTAAGCAGATATAGTATATCGTTATTAGGTTTATTACATGTGTAAATTTCTGGTATTCTTTGGAATAAATGAGGATTCTTATGTACAAATAAAGCGACCTCAAATATCGCATTGTGAGAATTAAAGTGACTCAATCCAAAATTCACAAATTTAGGGAATCATGGAAAATGATAAAATAAAATAAAAAATATTTGTCCCTTTAGCACTAATTAGTAAATCATTATGACCTAAAACATTAGTCTTACATAATGATTTAGTAATTAGTGCTAGTGACAAATATTTTTTTATTTTATGCTATCATTTTCCATGATTCCCTAAAGTTGTGAATTTTGGATTGAGTCACTTTAATTCTCACAATGCGATATGTACAGAGACAGAGCTACAGATTAAACATTGATCTTATGCAAAGTTTTTAAGCTCTAAAATCCATTATGCACTCTGTCGATACTCCCCAAAAAATTACACAATACCTTCAAACCGAGGCCGTCAGACCGTGGTAGGCGGTAAGCACTCCATGTACACTAATCATGTGAGCTATTTTATATAGTGCGTATGTGGAGCTAGATATTTTTTTCCATAATTCTGATATGTGAGCTTTCCAATTTAAATGTTTATCCATTACTAAACATAAACATTTTGCTGACTCTACTTCGCATACAGGGGCACCATTGTAGTTCATTTGTATATTATGCTGTTTTGGTCTTAGAGTAGTGTGTGACTAAGGTTTTAGTTAATTTTTTCTAAGGTTGCTATTGTTTAACCAAGGAAAAATATGTCATTTTGATATAGTTCCACAAAAAAAAAAAAAACGCCTCACTGCTGGTCAAAGACCTTTCCTCCACATAGGAGTAAGGAGAAGGGTTGAAGTTTACTGTGGGGGAAACCCAAAAGGACATACACCTAAACTAGAAACAAATATTTATACAAATATAAATATCTGCCCCGAGCGGGAATCGAACCCACGACCGCCGGCGTTGAGGCGATTACTCACACCACAACACCAGAACGGTCGTCAGTTAGGCCCGGACTCTTCCAAAGCGGAGATGTGCGGAGATGTCTGAAGCGGCGACGAGCGGTGATGTTTTTCAGCTAGGGTGTATCCACCGAAACTGTACGGAGATGCGTACTCGGTGGAGATGTATGCTCGCTCAGACGGAGATATGCGCTGGCTATAGCGGAG
Organism: Euphydryas editha; assembly: GCA_036937285.1. Classification (NCBI taxonomy): domain Eukaryota; kingdom Metazoa; phylum Arthropoda; class Insecta; order Lepidoptera; family Nymphalidae; genus Euphydryas; species Euphydryas editha. The sequence goes on from JAUPFZ010000008.1 coordinate 6,599,348, forward strand.
ATGTGCGCATCGAACTTTATGAACGATATATCGATGTTTGGTTCGATGTTTTTATCATCATTTAAATAAGTATTGCGACTGATATACATAATAACAAGTTAAATATAATATCGTTGTTGATTATAATTTCAGGCGGGATCCCAGCCGAAGCCGTCGCCGTCGCTACAGTCGGCGGCGGGCCCGTCCGCGCTGGCGGCGGGCGCGCCGGGCGCCAAGCGGCCGCCGCCGCGGAACGTCTCCTTCGCGGGCGCGCCCGACGGCGAACTCGTACTCAGCCCCGCGCAGTTGCGCTCCTAACCAAGCAATAAACACTCGCAATACTTTTTATACGAACTAACGACACTTACTCGGTCCAGCGACGTTCTCGCGTGTGATGGCGTGAAGTGACACCGATATCGATTTGCACGTTTGATATTATTATTTATAAGTTACGATTATTTCGACTGCGTTTTGCAACGAGTGTTTGAGCTCCTTAGTTCGTAGTACGATGGATATTGTAGTTGATAATTTATATTACTCGTGTCATAATCTAAGCGTTGTTTGTAAATCCGTAGAATTTTAATACTGAATGTGCTAGTTCCATCCGTCTTAACGCCAACGTCTGTTAGACGCTATGAGGTGCGGTTTTACCTAACGCGATGATTATTTAGGTACTTTTAAAATTAGTACAATGATATATAATATATCATTTTGAGTCAAAGATTAAATGAATTTCAACTGAAAGCTATTCTGAGTTTCGTAAAAAACCGCACCTTGTCGTGATTCAATATTAAATAGAAAATATATAATATAAACATAATTGTGTTAAAACTGCCTACACTAGTGCGAATTTATATTTAATATAAAAGACATAACTAGATATATAACTGACAATAATGATTGTTAACTGATGTATAAAGTGTTATGGCGTATGTGCGTTTTTTTATTTAATTAATTACGTAAAAACAAACGACTGTAGTTCATTCGCCAAGTGTTTTGTATATAATATTGAATATATTTAATATACATATATTTATTTTATAAATAAATTAGAATTTTTATATTATGTCCTTTAGACGAAATTAAATTTCCTAGATATTTTACCCTACTTGTACCTAATCATTTATCAGTGAGACGTTACAATAAAAATAAATAAGTTTAAAACAAGAAAATAATTATATGAAACTACGTAGAACTGTACTTCTTCGCGGATACACAATCAATAAATGGCTGATACAGAGTCTATTTTCGCTATCTTATTGAAACTTGTACAATTTTCCTTGAAATAGAAATTGAGCTCTTAAAATTTAAACGCTTAAAGCGATTCAAACCTACGAATATCTTTTTAGATCCAAGAACCCCAATTTTTTTATATTTTTAATTGCTTTAATATTTTCTAAAATTTATAAAAGATAACCTATTAACAAATATCTTAAAGTTCTGTGTTACAAAAATATTAAATAAATCAAATTTTATGGTAGTGACAAATTAATACCGTATTCATATTAAAATACACGTACCTATTTAACGGAATTGATAAATATTTTCTTGCAGTAGATATATTTACTAAGTATGATGTAAATTATCAAGAAGAAAAATAACTTATTAGTACTTGGCGCCTGAACTACGAAACACCAATATACATATATAATTATTTATAATTAGCTAATAAATGAATCGATGTATAGTGAGTGATACTGTTTAACAGAAATGTTACGATTTATGAGGACATACGGTAACTTACTAGAAGGTACATTAATACGTGTTATAATTATATTAATAATAAAAAATATGTATATTTATATATAGCGTTCTTAAATTTCTAGAACTTTAGCAATGCTCTTAATTCAAGTGATACATCGTCATAATCTAAACTGAAAACTAATTAATTTAACAAAATATATTATTAAATTTAATTTGTTAATTTTAATTAAGTTTTATTCTAGAGTTAAATTCACAACAAAAAATGGTTCGAAAACTAAGTTTACTTTAAAATATTTTGCGATGTCAGAATTATCACGAACATAAAAAAGCAACAATTCGTCTTATATCTGTTTTGATTTTACAATATTAATCGGTAACTACGTAGAAATAACATTGACTAACTTCAGCAAATTTCAATACCACATTTTATATATAAAAACCTATAAAATTGGAAAAAAAAAGTTTTCATACGTTTTACATAAGTTAAAAAAATGCACATTTTATGAAATTAAAATGCATTGGAAATTTTTTTTTATTAACATATTTAAATTAATATTAATATATATTATTATTTTTCTACTTCACGTAATTTGTATTAGCAATATAAGTGAACAATAAGCGTGCATTGTATATGGCACCGTATAGTCAACTACTGTTTATATAATAATATATTATATATTTTAGAAATATTTGCACCTTTAGTAGTGAATATTTAAATGTATATCGGCAGATTTAGCTAGTATATATTTATGATGAGACACTTTGAAAAGTGTTTACACTTATCTATAGAGCTGTCATGGAACTGTCATTTGATCCTCATTGCGATAAAGACGACAAACATAGTTCCATGATAAATCTGTGGTTTTAAATTTTCTATAAATCAATGAAATATTTGTGTGTTAAAAGATTTTGATTAGTTTCGTCAATTATAACTTCGTAATCAGATATGTAGTTGTTTTGGTTTATTTAAATCTAAGAATTGTCAATTACTTATCGATTATTTTTGGTATAAGGTATATACTTCGCTTATTTTAACTTTATCGCTTTCTAGTGTTTGCGTAAGTTGTTTTGATGTCTACGATTTGGTCGTTATTTTTTATAGGTTTACGGTAACTATAATTTAATTAATAACCCAAAACCAAACTTCTTAATGTTTCCTGGGATATATATTTTTTTGCAATAATAATATAATCACACATGTATCTACGAATCATTTTAAACATACTTATTACCGTCTATTTAAATAATCTAAGAGATCATAGTACCACCATAATATAAACGTACTAGCGAGATCTCTTTGTATACTTATTTTTACAGATATTCACTTATTAAATCTTGGTCTTTTGCACATTGTGATAAATTAAGGGAATCAGAGGTTTTTTTTTATTAATATTTTATATACAGATAAAGAGAACCATTACATTCTCATAACGGTATCTACTTATGACTGTAGTCCTCCAAAGTATTTTTTTAATAACCATGTCAAGAATTGTGAGTGTAAAAAGTGCTACAGAAATAATGCGACCTGCTTTGTTTTACAAAATTTTAAGCGATGTCATTCAAAAAACAATAAGTTACCAAAAAAAAAAAATGTCTATGATTAACTTTAAAAAAATAAGCTTTTATTTTACTTCACGGGTGAAATCTGTATATTTAAGTACAATGATAACGTTATGTTTTAATGAAAATTTTATACCGTTTTAAAATATTTTATGTAATTAAATTCTGTGTGTTAATATTAAATGTGTGTCACTCACGAAGGTTAATTTTGAAAAGAAAAAAAAAAACACGAACTGTAAATCAAAATGCCCATATAAATAGATGTTAAGGAAAATTATGAGCTTCGTTTAGACTAACTGGCTTGTGTAACAGTGTTGTGTACATAGAACGTCACCTTACGTCGTTACATCCTTTCCATATAAAAAATACGTTAAATTTTCTTTATTTATTTCTTGCTTTAAGCTTTTATCACGTCACAGATATTTCAAAACATATTTTATTATTAATATCAAACGCACATAAACTGGTGACAGGGTTAAAATTTTATATTTGTCTACCAGCAGACGCCAAATAGTATTCAGGGTCAAATAAGCGTATTTTGGATCTAGAAATCTTTTATCTGAATCATCACCGAACAAATATTAAATTTTATTGAGTCGTAACACTAAAACTCTTAATCCGACTCTGAAATTTTGAATATCACACATTTATCAAAAGTATTTTTACAAAAATTGCTTATTTATAGAATGGTATAAACCTTTTATAGGAAAAATTTATCTACACCTTCGCTTCGAGTGTATTAAACACAATTCAGACTGGATTATCACACCTATCAGCGTAGAAATTTCTTTAAAAAATCTATATTCTCGTTATGGAATTGTTTTTACTTGAATAATTAATGCACCAATCTTTGAATTTTGTTTACCATGTGACTTAGAACTTAGTGATTCTTATTTGTTAATTAAAAAAAAAGTGCTTCCACGTAAAGCTTGCGACGTCGCTTTTCCTAATCTTACTCGAGTGTAGCTTATATCAAATAATTTACGCTAGTTGAGTATTTCATGGCCTAAAATATCCTCGTGTTTTAATTGAAGTACGGTCTGATAATAATAACTTATTAGTTTATAATTTCGTTCTGTACAGACTAAAACTAGGTATCGTTAGTTAATTTTATCAACAAATAATAAACTAGATTTGATAGTAGGAAAAATTATATTATTAATGAGTCGCTAACGTTTTAAATAGCTACGTAATATTATATTGTACAATTAAGGCTGCTTGTAGCCGGACGATTGACTATTATTATAAGTTGCGCAGAGACCAAAGAAATGTTCAATATACAAATGATTATAATTCGTTAAGACTAAGATTATTTCGATAATTGTACAAACGTTCCTTTACGTGTCGTATTTTATCAGTTGTAGTTTTGTAAGATTAGTCTATAGTTTACGCATCAATATTTTAAATCTTTAACCAACTTTTATTTGCTGATATGCAGACAAATCTCAGATACCAATTATTCAATAAGATTTAATCAGAAATAAATTTATCTGTAAGGTGTAATTTTTCGCGAGTATTACCTTTGAATGTTATTGTTTTCTACGGAGAAGTTCATTCGAGTCTTCACGATGTTTGATTCGATATTATTTAAATCTAATCTAATATAATAAAAAAATGATTTGTCATATAATATTACCTAGAAATAATTCTCTTATTCTTTAACTGTCATATGTCCTTATGTAAACTTTGTGTATGATAATATATTTTCTTGCATCTTAAGCAGTCGTTGCCTTTAAACACGTCCTGCGTAGTTAAGTACCTTACCAAAAGTGTCTTAAGACACTAATTATTTCATTGATTGTTATCAAAGTAAAATCGTAGTGTCTTAACACATCTTTGTCGGTTCGTGGTAGTCCTTACGGTGCAAGTGAAATCGATTCGATAGAATGATCTCTGTGATTTAATGTTGATTATGAAAAGTTTACCGTTGAGGCGATGACGTGTTAATATGTAAATTATAGTAAACCTTTTTTGTAATAATTAAAAAAAAGTGTTTGTCGTTACGCTCAATAAGTTACACAAGTTATTATAAAAAAGTTTTTATATGATGAGAAATTGAATGCATTGTTTTGTTTTCGTGTGTATATAATTGTTTTATCATAGCATTATTGGTCATACATCGTTTATATTATTTATAAGCATTGGTGCATATCATGTGTATAGAGCAGATGATTAATCAAATAAATTAGAACAGAAATATAGTTGATGTATGTTTTTCCTTAAATACCCCACCATTGTAGTCGGTAGTAAAAAAGCAAGTCTAGGCGATAAAAAAAAATGTGAGCGAGGTATGTATTTTAAAAGTAAAACAAGTTTTAACACGTTATATATTTAATTCCATATTTAAACACTATGTGAACAATATTAAATTATTTACATTGTCTACAGTTATTGCAAATCTTAAAAGAAAATCACAACATAAATTATTGACTAACCATTTACACCGTTAAAAAAATTAATATACAACTAAACTTTTAGATTTTCGCATTAAAACACTAAAAAATAATCATAAAAAAATATTTTTAATACTATGTAATCTGTTTAGTCTACTTTTTTAAGTATTATGATTATGCGAAATAAGTTAACTAAAAGGATATCACTATAATTTTTGTTTATTGAATCGCCAGCCCACATTTATTCACGGACACAATATTAATATAAGTTTGTTTTGTATGAGCCATTCCAACCATAGAGGTATTATAGATAGAGTAGGGAAGACATACAGCTGCCTGTAAGCGGAAACGTCCGACGGTTAGAAAGAGAGAGAAGATCACGGTACCCCATTGGCCTTGAGGCCCAAGTTCTCAAATCTCGATATTTTTTTTAACATCAATTAATTATTTCTATTTTAATTTTTCGACTACAAACAATTCATAGAAACAAATTCAACCGGTACCGCGACCGTCTCTCTCTTTCTAATTGAGGGACAGCTGCGGACAGCCTGGCTCCCCTGCTCTATCTATAATACCTCTATGATTCCAACCCACATTTACCAACATACCTATACGTACATATACGGCGTGTTTGTGTGTAGCCGTGTAACATTGTGATTTGGCGCATTTAAAACAATAGTTGTCGAATTTTGAAAATTCTACCGTTATCTATGTTTTCTACTATTTATTTAAAATTTCATCGGCTATATTTACTGTATCTTGGCCAGTATTTCTAAATACAATTGTGAACGAATCGATTTAATGTTACATAATACATAACTTATGTATATACATGTATAATTAATGGGAGACTGAAAATCACGCTTTTTTCTTTTATTTACAAAAGTATTACAATTAATATACATCACGTAATTTTAATTTGAACTTTGGTAAATAAATGATATTTTAAAATTCCGTACCAATTGTCTCCATCGTTGTTATTTACATTCAACATAAATTATAATTTAAATTATTTTTTAATAACTTATCAAATATTTAAATGATAAAATGGGAGCTCTTGAAATATTTTATAAAATAATTTTCTATAAAAAACATTTTATCAAAAGCAGTGGTGAGAGATTAGAATATGAACTTAACTACTTGAATGTATAAAAAATACATTAAAAAAATAAATAAATAGCACTAAAATAGTCCACGCGATTAATATACATTTAAACCCTATCGAACTTTCACCGCTTGTACGTTTTAAACAGATAGTTTTTCACGCGTTACACGTAATTAAAATTAGATCATAATTTCGTTTAAAAACATTTAAAACAAATCTTAAAAACGGAAAACTACGACACAAATGCAATAAAAAAGATAGGTATATAATCTTTTATCGCACATAAAATATGTAACTTTATTATTTTTTTTTTCTCTCTGTGTTATTTTTAGTACTTTTAATGCCTTTTTAAATAATATGATAGCTAAAAACAGATGTGATGGTATGTTTTTGTTTACTCCAGCATAACAAGACCGGAAAATGTCCGTGTCAGCGATGAAATACTGAAGACGACGATGGATGTGTGATATTATGACTGTAATCTATTCCATTTTTAAAATATTTTTATCAGTTTTTAAGTCCCTTATCAAAAGTCCGTTACGGATTTAGTACGTAATGAAATGTACTATCATTTGAAACAACTTCAATTTTATGTTAGTATCTACGAATAACTAGGAAACGTAAAAAAAAAGCATACTACTAGTACCTACGTCTTGTATATAATATAACATGTGTGTACCTAACGTATACTTTTAAATAAAAATTTAGTCTTTTAAACCGGGACGACACGGACGGGAATTTTAATGAATACAGGTTTGCAATCAGTTGATTAAAAAGAAAATAAAATGTAAAAATACATCTATTGTATTCTAAATAAGTTAATTACAGCATATAACATTTTCTACACATATTCGCCATATCATTCGATATCATTTAACACTCAAAGCATATACATAAAGTAACTATTACGGACCAATGAACAACACAATATACATTATATACTATAGCTATAATTATGTATATAACATTAATATAAATAAGGGGTTTTTAGGGTGTTTATAAGCTTTTAATTTAGTTTCTTTTTCGAAAAAGTAAATCAATAAATAAATATTAAATAGCACACAAATTACGAAAACTTGTTACAGCTTTTTTTTTTGTTAAATGGGGGGATAAAATAAAAATAATAAATATTCACATTATTTATCACATATAGTTGTATGTCTGTGTATGTCTCAGTCAATTACTTCAAATAGCCGTTTAACTATACGGCTAACCCATTAACAAACCAACGCCATCCAACTAACTATACGTGTAGTTTTATAGATGATGAACCCATTAAAAACTTTCAACATCACAGTTGACTTGAAATTGATTACAACTTTGATGAAATATATTCTGCGTCATATCGTAATCGTAAATTTTCAACAAAAGGTTGTTATCAACTGGTGAAAAAATCCATTACTTAAGGGTAGTATTTTATTGTTTTTGTCTTTTACTATAACAGTACCCTCATCTAATATAATATGTTTTCTTTTATCAAGCCACTATTTTTTGTAAACCATAATTATCTGTTAATTAATTTATTTAAGCGTGAATATTTTTTTTTTTTTGACAGTCAGTCAGTCGAACGTCATGGACAGCCAAATGGCTAATCAATGTTTAGACGTTTGGTTAAATGGGGTTCGTTTAATGAAAAGGTTAGCGGTCTAGGTTAATAGTTATTCAAACCTGTTACATAGACACGACATATACAGACATAAATATTGATTACAATCTCTTTTAGCGATAGTTTATTTTACGATAAACTAAACGCTTGCTTGAATCATGAAAAAAATGAAAAAATAAAAATGAAAAAAACGTACGAAACGTCAACAGCCATAGTTTTTGACAGCAAAAGGTATTATATTTACTTAGTGTCAATTAAAACAACATATAATGGACATTATGTCCGAATACTTTTATATGGACGCTACGTATCTTAACACATTCTTGAAGATATCTTCACAATGCAGTGGTTCTCAACCATTTCTGCAATTCTAATAGTTCCAATTAAAATAAAACGTACTAAATTTTTAACAATTTGTTAAATATGTATCCGTCCTTAGAAAATAACTTAAATTATAATCCCAAATAAAAATAAAACCATTGTATTAAAATGAAAATAATTTAGTCTCACTATAAGTTATCTTCACTAAAATAATAATTAGTAGAAATAATGTTTTTTTAAACATTGCTTCGCAAATATCGCAAAGCCTATAAACTATTGAAACTACACAAAAAAAAAAAAACTTTTCTGTTTAATATTATAACTATTGCATTATACAAACTATCATTCGTTTATTCACACATTTGTCTTATTAAATGGTTAAACGGAATGATGATGAAATACATACTATAATTATTCCGAAATTGTCTACGGCCTGTGTTAGTAACCATTTGAAATCCTTTGTGTTACCACGTTACTATAAGAGAGTTAACTCTTTTTTAGAACAGTCATATATTCTCTGAATATGTGACCACAATATTGTTAAGATCGCAAGTTTATCAATTAATTGAATTCCGTGAAATTATGAACCGTCAGAAATTGGTGAACAAGACACGAATCAGGTTAAGTTATAATAATAATAATAGACTTACGATGCGCGCCATATCAAAACTATTTAAAATTACAGAAGCCTGAGTGTAGGATTCACACTTTTTTATTACCATGTTTGCTTTGTATAAGTCGAAAGTCTTCGACCAATGTGTATTACCATTGATGACATACGGATCTGAGACGTGGTCTCTGACTATGGGCCGTTTAAACAAGTTCCAAGTCGCACAGCATGCAATGGAGAGGGCTATACTTGGTATTTCTCTGCGAGATCGAATCAGAAATGATGATATTCGCAGATGAACGAAGGTTGCCGACATAGCCCAACGGATTTGCAAGCTGAAGTGGCAGTAGGCAGGCACATAGCTCGTAGAACTGACGGCCGATGGAGCAGAAAGGTTCTCGAGTGGAGACCACGTACCGGCCACGTGTCAGCCACGTGTCGGCCATGTGTCGGACAGCCTTCCGCAATATGGACGGACGACTTGAAGAGAGTCGCCGGAATCTGTTAGATGGAGGTTGCTTTGAACCGGTCGCTCTTGAAGTCGATGGGGGCATACGTTCAGCAGTGGACATCTAATGTCTGATATGATGATGATGATGATGATGATGATGATGATGATGATGATGATTGCTTTTTTGCATTCTTTGTGTAAACAATTCTTTAAAACGAAAACTAGATACTTGACGGATACGTTAAGAATATTTGGAACTTACATACAGATCTCAGATTCAAGTTTGTAGTCGTTCACAATTTGACGGTTTGCATACACGCCTAAAATTGGTGAAAACTAATGTCACTGATTTCGACATTTATTGCGCGACTACACTCAATGTCGCTACACCTACCTGTCGAGTGTAAGCAGTACAGATTTAGTGTCTCACATTGCCTAGCAATTTTATTGTAGTTTTAAAGCTTTGAGCTAATATCATATTGTTTCAACGATTCCTTTCCGTTTTAAGCGCGGTTCGCTTGATATGAACGACGTTTCTTCTGAGGATGTACTCGTTAGTTTCGGATGTTGAGATGTGCTTGGTGTACTCTGTGAATCATAAAGTTACTTTAAACAGTCATAAAGAATTAATTTTTATTTATGTAAACTTTTATACTTATCATTATAGGAAATAACGAAAAATATTTAAGGGAGTTTCAAGACTGATTTGGTATAATATTGGTAAAAGTAAAGCTGTCACATAAACTTTTAGGAAATAATAAGTTTCAGTAAAAATACACTGTATTACTTTACCGTTTGATAGTGGTAATGGGGAAAAAAATTAGGAATAAAAAAATATATACTCAATTCTGTATACTAAATTGTTTCAATTATTGTAGTATTAAGAGTAAAGTCACAAAGAATAATAATTAAATTAATTTTTAAGTATTTAACAATTAACAAATACTTTATTACTCAAAATATGGAGTTATGATTAACAATGAATTCTGCAGTAATTTATTTATTTTTAAGCACGCCATTTGTTAGTAAATTATTAAGCGCATGCGCGTCTAGATGGATATACTGAGATGTGAGGTATTTTTTTTTATTATAATATTTAAAATGACTTAATGAATATTATTATTGCAATGAAAAAAACGACTATTAAAAATAATACAATAATTATATATTTCGTTTACATATATGATGTGTTAATGGGTAAAGCATGAGTTTATTCAATAAATTAATTACCTCACTCTCCAGTATCGCCCTCTAGTGGCTGCAAAATGAGAGTTCTTTGACACACACAAATAAAATACACAAATGACATGCTTAAATAATTAAAACATTGTTATGGAAGTTAGAAAATATATGGATATAAATTAATCCAATTTCATTTTCTACACATGTCGTCGAAATGCCCATTTCTTGTGAACCATTGATATATTCATAGGCAAAATTGCAGTAATGTACTAAGCTCAATGAAAGGAGAGTTTTTTATTGTACTGTATTGAAATTTGCCTTTACAATGCAAGAAAAATATAAATAGGCTGTTGTAATTCTTTGTCATTTAGAAAAGATACTGTCTTCAAATACATTGAAATATACTTTAATTTTGTTTCGCTGTCACACAGTCACAAAATGTAAAAAAAAAACTGAAAGATTTTTTTTCTTTCACTGTCACAGTTACAAAATGTTTTTAAAAAAGTCACAAACTAAGAAAAAAAATATAATAAATAAATACAACAAACGTACACACATAGGTTAGATAATGTTACAGATATTATACGATGAAAATTAATTTAATTTCTTACATTACCACTTTGAGTAAGTTAAACATATTAAACACATACACACACATGAATATGAAAATTGTTATGCATTAATTAACACCATAACAAATACAAGTACATTATACATATATCCATACCATGTTATCTTAGAATGTCTATATGTAACATTAATTTCAAAGGCTGATGTATGATCAAACACGTTATTAATGTTCAACCAAATTAAAAGGTAACAAAAATAAATAAATAATCATCGCACCTGTTGTGTGCTAGTAGAAGGTACGGCCGCAGCTAGGCCAGAAGTTTTTCTTATATCTTCTAAAGGTATTTCCTCAGATCTCGCTCGCGGAGAACTCTCCCTTGAGCCGTGGGTGCTACTGCTTCGTGAAACGCTACTGAACGAAATTAAACATATTGGACAGTCTAGAAGAAAAAAATATATTCTCAATATCATTATATGGAAATATTTTTAGGCAACGACTTTGTATAATATAAAAAGAGAAAAGATATCTCTATATCTTTATTCTCTTCTTATTTTATGTATCCCTTTTTTCTTTTTCTCTTTCTCTCTCCCTCTCCAAATGAGTATTTTTGAACCGATATTACACATATTGGACACGTGAAGGAAGTAAATATTCTTGAATGTTTAATAAAATAATAATTAAAAAGGAATTTTGTGTTGCAATTTTGTAAGAGGTATCTATACTAATATACGAAATTTGATGGGATGGAAAGTTGGGGGATGAATTTCAAGATCAAATGCTTTAATTTAAAACATTTTTCTTCTAAATAGCCTCATAGATCACCTCCAATAGATATCGCATGAAAGTGCTATACACCCACCACGCGTTAGCACAAACACGCCTATACATATAACTTAATGCTCGGATTCTCAACCTTAGTGTCGCCTAGATAATAAACATGTATTCACGCTTACAGTTATGAATTTAAATATAAAAAAAAGTTGTTAAAATAAATAAAACTAAATTATCTAGGTACACATATAACGTCTTTTTGATCTATAAATAAAATATTTTGTAAAATCAACTAGTAATTCTAGTTACAATAATAAGGCATAACATTTCACTGATAAAAAAAAAATAACGTTCGATTATTCTAGTGGAGTTCAAGTTATAGTGGTCAGTGTCTTATCATACATGACGTCATTTTTAAAAGTCTCTTTCTCTTCACTGTTGAAAATATATGCTAAAATAATAATATATATAATAAAGCTAGTTTCAAGGTATTGATATATTTATATACGTTAAAACTAAATATATCATTAGAATTATATTTAATCATTTCAAAGTAGTGTACACTTTTTAATAATAATTAATTGTTTTGTTAAGTGATCTTTTTAAATAGTAATCTATAGTCCTTGTATTATTAACTTTTTCTTTGGGTTCTTTTTTTCTCTAACTTTTTTTAAAATAAATATAATAATAATAAAAATGAACGTGTAGGTGTCAAATAAAATGTAAATTATACAATAAATGTGTTTAAAAAAATTACATGACTAGCAAAACGTAAAGAAAAAAAAGCCCGCAGATTTAGCATTCAAAAATAAAATTAATATATAAGTACCTTTCTCTACTAGTAGTTCGCTCGCGATACACTACGATACCGTCCTTGAGTACGTGTCCGCTCGGCCGGCGCAGGCGACGTTCCGTGTCATCACCATCTAAACCTATGGTACAACATGTCAATACAGGTGTAAATATATACATATTTAATCTATTTGGATAGCCAGAAAGCCAATTCCCCCACTATTATTACACATCCATCAACACGTCTTCATACATTCCTCCTACTCCGTTATTCCTACTGTTGGAAATGTTAAAGAACGGTGATCACTTAAAATCATAAAATTTTTAAAAATATATATTATGTCAAATAAAAAATATCATCGTTGTATATACTAAATGACGGTTATATAATTTCTTAGATAATAAAACTATTAACAACAGTTCTCGTGTAGTGGTGCCCTTAGTAGTCACCTTAACGTCGGCGGCGATCGCGGCTTCGATTCAGCAGCAGATATTTTATTTGTTTCCGGTCTGGGTTTTTGCCTTGTGGGTCTCGATACAGTGCCTCGAAGAGCACGTAAGGGGCCGTTCAAGTATTACGTAAGCACTATGGAGGGGTGGGGGTTCTTGGTTTTACTTATTTTGGATGACATGGGGGGTAGGGGAGTCTAGATGATGATTACGTCATCGGTAGTTATTTACTTTTTTACACGAATGGCAACCCTCATATTGTCTATGCTTGAAAACGAAACGCCTTTTCGGGGATTCCCGCACGCATACGTTTAGGCACTCGCTTTAGAACCGATTCGGGGAATTACTGCGCGCTGTTCACTTGTCTAAATTTCTTCTCGTCAGTGTATTGTTTTGTTTGGATACTATAGCGAGTAGACGTACGTGTTGTAAGCATAGCAAATAGTCTTATATATCTTATATAGCAGTCTTTATCATGCTTCCGTCAAGTCACTAAATCGTCACATCGAGAAGATCCATAAAAAAGTAAACACCCACACTGATAGGAAAGTTAGACCTGTAAGAGTCGTTGCTCGTCGTGCTAATGAACTGATGTGCATTATTCAAAATTTAGAGCACCATGATGTTGAATGGCTCGATGAGAACGACGTAGACATTCCAAAATCGGATGAAAGTGAGCAGACTCACAACACTGAGCAGCAATCCAAGCAATCCAATGTCATTGAAAACTTAGAATCATGGATTCGGGTTTCATGGACTGAAGACTGTTAATTTGAATTTAATATGTGTACCAAAAATTTAAAATAAGTTTGTTATGTTCGTAAGATTATAATATTTTTGTCCCTTACTCTATGTTGAATACTGCATCAGTAAAATCTAATCTCTATCCTAAATCTATTTTCTTATTTTTAAAATTATACCATTATAATTATAATATATAAAAAATACATTTTTATCTGAAAAATGTTTACGTAAGCATGGGGGGAGGGGGTAAAAGCTTTGCTTACTTTTGCTGACAAGGGGGATGGGGGGGTAAATAATTGTAATAAATCTGCTTACGTAATATTTGAACGGTCCCTAAAGCCGTCGGTCCCGGTTACTATCACAGACATCTGATAGCGATCGTTACTCATAGTAAGGAAAAATGTCCGACAACTCGCAGTGGAGCAGCGTGATGGATTATGATGGCTCCAACCCTTCACTAATATGGAGACGAGGTCTTTGCCCAGTAGTGGGACGTTTACAGGCAGATTCAGTTCAATTCAGTTCAGATTCAGTAGTGAGAAATGCGTACTGAGTAGTGAGGTACAGTAGTATCTCACTAATCAGGCACTATTTATTTTTATTTTTATGTTTAACATACACACACGGGCGTCTGTTCTTAAGGGAGGCAACTAAATACCTGTGTTTTAGGTAACAGCCGACTAATATACATTAAAAACTAGAGGATGCCGGGTTATTGGAATGTTCAGATTACTAGATTGTATAGAAAAATTCATAATTAATAAAATAAAGCATTTAACAATCTATAAAAAAAAAACGTTAAACAAGTCTGCTGTGTATCAACATACTCAACAATTCACAAATTCTCGCTAAAGTACACAGATTCCTACCAAGGATGATTCGCGAGGCTATTGAAATCAAAAAAACATCCTAATTTCAATAGAGAGGATGGTTGGAACGTACCACCAGCTTGGGAGCCAGTTCTGAAATTAATTAAACCCAAGTAAAATAAGAACACAGCACGACTTCCAGACACAATAAGTTCATTCTGTGTGAATAGGAACGGTTAAAGTAATAATTAACATTGTATAAAAGCGGAGTATGTAACAATAAATTTATTATTCGGACACCTACTACCTCAGTCCCCAGAGACCATGGACGCTGTAAAGGGTCCGAAACGTCGGGAAATAAAATAAAAAATCGTTAAACTGTAAAGTTTCAATAAACGCGATAAAATCCGTTTTAGTCTTTTAATTAAAATGAGTAAAATTCGCGTAAATATAAGAAAACAGTACGTTAATTGAATATTATCTAACTACATCGGTAGAAAGCAATATTATGTTGATAAAATTAATGTTAATATTTCATGTGTTGTTGCTATAAATTTGAATGAATCCTTATCTTTTGTGAAATATCATTTTAAAAATAAATCATACTTATACACTTTGATATAATACCAGGCTTCAGGCATTGATCTATAAAAAACCCTATAGATCAATGGCTTCAGGTAACAAATATTCTATTTATTCGTGTATGACAATAAATATAATATGCAGGTTATCCTACAATGTCAGCAAAAGTCCATAATTATCCCAATAAGGGATAATGTGTTTTGCTAAACGATTTGCATACTGATTTAAAATCTTACAATACATTTAAATTTTTATTTCTTTACTTAATATAGTATTGCATTGTAAACATTATAGCACTTTATAATGATATGATTCGAACCAACAAAATCTTATAAATAATAGAAAACAACAGATTACGTCGTCGATACTGAAGTATACAAATCAAACCGGTTGTTTATCAATGTCGATTCTCGTTTATAAATATAAAATGACGCAATACGTCGTCAGATTGTAGGTATAGACGATAATTATCTATTTCAATTTGACGCTGTTGCATAATAAATTCTACGCATTTATTAATAAACCTCAAAATTATTTGAAACCATTCCTTGTAACATATTCACTCGCAGAATTGTTATTTTGCTCACAAACGCTAAATACTATTATAATTCGTCCATATAAATAAAACTGAAACATAATTTCGAAGAAATGCCACAAAAACACTGTCCTTTTGAGTCTCGACAGAATGTTACAGTGGAAATTATACTTAAAACTCAATCCAAAGTACAATAAGTGGAAAACTCATCAATTAACATTGATTATTTTACATTGAAGTAGGTGACCAGATATTAATTTCTCGAAACTCAGTAGGTTTCGAACGGAAGGAATTCGCCGGTTTCGTTAACTCGGGTTGCTGACTTGAAGGATTGTTGGAGATTACTTTTGGATTCACTTTAGGTGCTGGTCCGAGGCTTTCTACAGACTCTGCCAAGGAACTGCCATGTAATCTATTTTCAACAGTTTCTTCTTCTGCTAGTGTCGACGTAGATGTTGCGAGGTCTTTTTTGAAACCAAGCAGCGCCATTGTGAGCCATGATCGGTTGTTAGCGTCTTCTATTGGTGCGAACGGTGATGTGAAGTATCGGTTGCCGTTCGCTCTCCGGCGGGCAGCGGGGCTAGCGGGCGGCGAGTGCACCGGCGTGGCGGGCAGGCTCTTACTTCCACGGCGCGCGAGGTGGCGCGCCTGCGGCTGCGGCTCCGGGCTACCGGCCTCGCTCGGCGTCTGGTCCATCTGACTGACAGAGGAGCCACACGCCGCGCCTTCAACTTTGAGGCCATCATCTATGCCCATGGACTTAGGTTTAGCATTTTTGGAGTTTACAGCTGTATTAATAGATGCAATACCTTGAACTTCTTGGCATTGTTTCGTGTGTTTCGACCAATATTTATCTTGAGCCACATTATACGTGGCCCAGGCCGCTACTTCGTTATTTTGTTCAATCGAAACCTTTGGAAGTTCGTTATTAAACTTCGATTTACCGACCAATAAATCTGTCTTTGGATAACGAATGTAGAAAAATGAATCTTCTGGAGCTTGAAGCGACGAAGCGAATGGTTCCAATTCTTTGGTTAGTTTAGATTTCGGCCAAACGGGAAGAGTAACCCCATCCTTGATTTCAGGATCGGACGATGCCATATTTGATATTTTTAAAATTTTAAGTAATATATAAATCCACAAAAAATAATATCGTATTGTTCTTTAAATAATAATCAGCGACGCAGTAATATTACTAAATACAAAATGATATGCTACTGAGGTGCGTTTTATCTTCAAAAAATGATAAGAGACTGATACAGTTACCAGCACTAATAAAATAACAAATACGAAACTTTAAAATAACTGGTTTAAAAAGAAAATTTTATATCTAATCTAAATAATTGTTTATTGAAACAAAAACTAAAGTTATTGCTCTGTAAAGACAAATTTATTTTTTATGAAATATTATAACAAATTATTATTTTTGCAAACACAACTTATTTCAACTCTTACGTACAAATTATTATCAATCACTAACCTATAAAGAGAAACAACATTAAAAGCTATTGCTTCAAATACTGTTTTTTCTACAATTAAAATTAAAATGATTTCTTTTAAAAACCTCGCTAACGTTTTATTGTACAAAGCCAGATAGAATATTTCTATTGATGAATTTCTAGAAAAAACATAGTGTAAAATGCTGCCACCATAGATAATACTTTTACATATAAAGTCGAAGGTAATGCGCGGGTAATTTAAATTAAATGAAAAGTAAAAGAGCTTTGTGAATATAAATTTTATTAAAAAGTGTCAGATCACGTAAGAAGATCATACCTATAAGAAGCACTTTAAGCAGTTCAGAGTTAGAGATATTATAGGCATCTTACTAAAAATAACTCAATCACAATTAGAAACCATTTTTTTACTTTCATACCACTTGTACACAGTTTAAAATAATCTTTAATTAAGACCTTAATTGTTTTTGTGCAACTTGTAGTCCTTGTTTAAAAACTTTTTATCACATACGCGGAGGGTGCCGGATTATTGGACGTGTCAGTTTATTGAAGTGCCGGTGAACTATTAAGTAACTTGCGCGATCGCAAGAAATCGCTGTACTACTAATGGAGGCTCAGCTAGTATTGAAATTCCACACCACAACAATTTAGTCCCACGGGTTAGTGAAATTCTACTGTAGTGTGCACTCACCCGAGTGCCGGCGGCCGGCGAGCGCGGGCCTCGCGAACAGCGGCCGGTGTCGCGGTACATGGTAGTGAGTAGTGAGTAGTGCGTGTCTCTCACCCGAGTGCCGGCGGCCGGCGAGCGCGGGCCTCGCGAACAGCGGCCGGTGTCGCGGTACATGGTAGTGAGTAGTGAGTAGTGCGTGTCTCTCACCCGAGTGCCGGCGGCCGGCGAGCGCGGGCCTCGCGAACAGCGGCCGGTGTCGCGGTACATGGTAGTGAGTAGTGAGTAGTGAGTAGTGCGTGTCTCTCACCCGAGTGCCGGCGGCCGGCGAGCGCGGGCCTCGCGAACAGCGGCCGGTGTCGCGGTACATGGTAGTGAGTAGTGAGTAGTGCGTGTCTCTCACCCGAGTGCCGGCGGCCGGCGAGCGCGGGCCTCGCGAACAGCGGCCGGTGTCGCGGTACATGGTAGTGAGTAGTGAGTAGTGCGTGTCTCTCACCCGAGTGCCGGCGGCCGGCGAGCGCGGGCCTCGCGAACAGCGGCCGGTGTCGCGGTACATGGTAGTGAGTAGTGAGTAGTGCGTGTCTCTCACCCGAGTGCCGGCGGCCGGCGAGCGCGGGCCTCGCGAACAGAGGCCGGTGTCGCGGTACATGGTAGTGAGTAGTGAGTAGTGCGTGTCTCTCACCCGAGTGCCGGCGGCCGGCGAGCGCGGGCCTCGCGAACAGCGGCCGGTGTCGCGGTACATGGTAGTGAGTAGTGAGTAGTGCGTGTCTCTCACCCGAGTGCCGGCGGCCGGCGAGCGCGGGCCTCGCGAACAGCGGCCGGTGTCGCGGTACATGGTAGTGAGTAGTGAGTAGTGCGTGTCTCTCACCCGAGTGCCGGCGGCCGGCGAGCGCGGGCCTCGCGAACAGCGGCCGGTGTCGCGGTA
Organism: Euphydryas editha; assembly: GCA_036937285.1. Classification (NCBI taxonomy): domain Eukaryota; kingdom Metazoa; phylum Arthropoda; class Insecta; order Lepidoptera; family Nymphalidae; genus Euphydryas; species Euphydryas editha. The sequence continues at coordinate 6,618,562 of JAUPFZ010000008.1, forward strand.
CATGGTAGTGAGTAGTGAGTAGTGCGTGTCTCTCACCCGAGTGCCGGCGGCCGGCGAGCGCGGGCCTCGCGAACAGCGGCCGGTGTCGCGGTACATGGTAGTGAGTAGTGAGTAGTGAGTAGTGCGTGTCTCTCACCCGAGTGCCGGCGGCCGGCGAGCGCGGGCCTCACGAACAGCGGCCGGTGTCGCGGTACATGGTAGTGAGTAGTGAGTAGTGCGTGTCTCTCACCCGAGTGCCGGCGGCCGGCGAGCGCGGGCCTCGCGAACAGCGGCCGGTGTCGCGGTACATGGTAGTGAGTAGTGAGTAGTGCGTGTCTCTCACCCGAGTGCCGGCGGCCGGCGAGCGCGGGCCTCGCGAACAGCGGCCGGTGTCGCGGTACATGGTAGTGAGTAGTGAGTAGTGAGTAGTGCGTGTCTCTCACCCGAGTGCCGGCGGCCGGCGAGCGCGGGCCTCGCGAACAGCGGCCGGTGTCGCGGTACATGGTAGTGAGTAGTGAGTAGTGCGTGTCTCTCACCCGAGTGCCGGCGGCCGGCGAGCGCGGGCCTCGCGAACAGCGGCCGGTGTCGCGGTACATGGTAGTGAGTAGTGCGTGTCTCTCACCCGAGTGCCGGCGGCCGGCGAGCGCGGGCCTCGCGAACAGCGGCCGGTGTCGCGGTACATGGTAGTGAGTAGTGAGTAGTGAGTAGTGCGTGTCTCTCACCCGAGTGCCGGCGGCCGGCGAGCGCGGGCCTCGCGAACAGCGGCCGGTGTCGCGGTACATGGTAGTGAGTAGTGAGTAGTGCGTGTCTCTCACCCGAGTGCCGGCGGCCGGCGAGCGCGGGCCTCGCGAACAGCGGCCGGTGTCGCGGTACATGGTAGTGAGTAGTGAGTAGTGCGTGTCTCTCACCCGAGTGCCGGCGGCCGGCGAGCGCGGGCCTCGCGAACAGCGGCCGGTGTCGCGGTACATGGTAGTGAGTAGTGAGTAGTGCGTGTCTCTCACCCGAGTGCCGGCGGCCGGCGAGCGCGGGCCTCGCGAACAGCGGCCGGTGTCGCGGTACATGGTAGTGAGTAGTGAGTAGTGCGTGTCTCTCACCCGAGTGCCGGCGGCCGGCGAGCGCGGGCCTCGCGAACAGCGGCCGGTGTCGCGGTACATGGTAGTGAGTAGTGAGTAGTGCGTGTCTCTCACCCGAGTGCCGGCGGCCGGCGAGCGCGGGCCTCGCGAACAGCGGCCGGTGTCGCGGTACATGGTAGTGAGTAGTGAGTAGTGAGTAGTGCGTGTCTCTCACCCGAGTGCCGGCGGCCGGCGAGCGCGGGCCTCGCGAACAGCGGCCGGTGTCGCGGTACATGGTAGTGAGTAGTGAGTAGTGCGTGTCTCTCACCCGAGTGCCGGCGGCCGGCGAGCGCGGGCCTCGCGAACAGCGGCCGGTGTCGCGGTACATGGTAGTGAGTAGTGCGTGTCTCTCACCCGAGTGCCGGCGGCCGGCGAGCGCGGGCCTCGCGAACAGCGGCCGGTGTCGCGGTACATGGTAGTGAGTAGTGAGTAGTGAGTAGTGCGTGTCTCTCACCCGAGTGCCGGCGGCCGGCGAGCGCGGGCCTCGCGAACAGCGGCCGGTGTCGCGGTACATGGTAGTGAGTAGTGAGTAGTGCGTGTCTCTCACCCGAGTGCCGGCGGCCGGCGAGCGCGGGCCTCGCGAACAGCGGCCGGTGTCGCGGTACATGGTAGTGAGTAGTGAGTAGTGCGTGTCTCTCACCCGAGTGCCGGCGGCCGGCGAGCGCGGGCCTCGCGAACAGCGGCCGGTGTCGCGGTACATGGTAGTGAGTAGTGAGTAGTGCGTGTCTCTCACCCGAGTGCCGGCGGCCGGCGAGCGCGGGCCTCGCGAACAGCGGCCGGTGTCGCGGTACATGGTAGTGAGTAGTGAGTAGTGCGTGTCTCTCACCCGAGTGCCGGCGGCCGGCGAGCGCGGGCCTCGCGAACAGCGGCCGGTGTCGCGGTACATGGTAGTGAGTAGTGAGTAGTGCGTGTCTCTCACCCGAGTGCCGGCGGCCGGCGAGCGCGGGCCTCGCGAACAGCGGCCGGTGTCGCGGTACATGGTAGTGAGTAGTGAGTAGTGAGTAGTGCGTGTCTCTCACCCGAGTGCCGGCGGCCGGCGAGCGCGGGCCTCGCGAACAGCGGCCGGTGTCGCGGTACATGGTAGTGAGTAGTGAGTAGTGCGTGTCTCTCACCCGAGTGCCGGCGGCCGGCGAGCGCGGGCCTCGCGAACAGCGGCCGGTGTCGCGGTACATGGTAGTGAGTAGTGAGTAGTGCGTGTCTCTCACCCGAGTGCCGGCGGCCGGCGAGCGCGGGCCTCGCGAACAGCGGCCGGTGTCGCGGTACATGGTAGTGAGTAGTGAGTAGTGCGTGTCTCTCACCCGAGTGCCGGCGGCCGGCGAGCGCGGGCCTCGCGAACAGCGGCCGGTGTCGCGGTACACGGTAGTGAGTAGTGAGTAGTGCGTGTCTCTCACCCGAGTGCCGGCGGCCGGCGAGCGCGGGCCTCGCGAACAGCGGCCGGTGTCGCGGTACATGGTAGTGAGTAGTGAGTAGTGCGTGTCTCTCACCCGAGTGCCGGCGGCCGGCGAGCGCGGGCCTCGCGAACAGCGGCCGGTGTCGCGGCGCCGGCGCCGGCGCAGACACGCCGCACACTTCCAACAGACGACCGATTTGTTGCATTTTCTTTTGACGAGACTTCGTGCGACCCTGAAATGAAAAAAATGTTTTTTGATATTTGACTGGCCCGTTGCTAGGCGCAGTTTAAAGTGACCCTACTTTCTGCTCCAGGATTTTAGGTATGATTCCCGCTCCGAGAGACCCCCTGGACTTATTGAGGATGCATGAAAGAAAAAGTTTATAATAAAGCAGTGTCGACAATCGAAGAATTGCGCATACGTGTGCAATTAGCCGCTCGTGAAATTGAAGTATCAGGCTATGCACGCCGTATCAAAAGATCATTTATAAGGTGATGCCGAGCTTGCATTGCTGCCAATGAAGGACATTTTGAACATTTAGTTTGATGTAATAAATGCATTTTTATTATAAAAACCTTTGTTTTATTTTTCTGTAACCTAACATTGAGTGACATAAATGACTTAAAACGAACGTACCCACCGTGAGAAGTTCTTTTGCTCCTACAAAGTATTTTTTTTGTCAAGCACTAATCGTTATACCTATTTAGAAACTACACAAACGCGTTATTTTATTATTTACGCGTTGCTAGGATACGCGACATCATCGAGAATATCAAATCTTTATTTACTATCTCATTCTCTCCTATACATTTATGTGTTTGTTTTTATATCTATAAATCGAATTTCAAATCACAACGATTCTTAAGAAGATTCTTAAGACTTAAAAAAAATGTTTATCAGTCGGCTGTTACCTAAAACACAGGCATTAAGTTGTCTACCTTAGAAACAGACAATCATGTGCGTATGTTAAATATACCTTCAGAAAAATAATTTACTACTCAGGTAATGAATTATGATATAGCAATGATTCCGTTTTTAAATCGTAATCGGAAATGAATATTTGTGTCAGTACACCTTTAGGACTAGATTTTATAAGTGCAAGTTTTGAGTTAGTGATTTAAGATTGGATGATTGGGCATTATCATTTTGATTTTAGTAAGTTTAAAAACCGCATTTTAAAAGGTCTGTTTATATATATATATATATATATATATATATATATATATATATATATATATATATATATATATATATATATATCCTGTATAATGACTGGTAAATTACTATCAATATTTAAGGAGAATACTCGGTACATGATTCTCATTCGAATTATGTAATAAAAATAGGTAATTAATTTTTGACCCAATTTTCATAAATTTCAATTAAAATAAATGAAGCGTTGACACTTTTCCAGTCATGCCGGCCGCACGTGCACAGGTGTTGTAATGTGTCGCTTGTTCACATCGAAAAATTGCCAAAGTCACATCATTTACCTAGTCAACAAATTTGTTGCTTAAACGAGTAAAATATCTAAGTATTTTTGCCTAACCTAAGCCAGGATTAAGGTATTAAGAGGGACTGGATCATGCTTGTTTATCCTGTACCCTGTTAACACGTGGCGGCGTTTGGACGTAGGTAAACTACCTGTTTTGTGTCGAAAGTGCAGCTAGCTGCTAGGGTGACCAGACGATGCGTAAATAATTGGATAATTGTTGAGTAACTTTACTTAAAAGTTTATTAATATTTATCTAATTTTTTTACATGATTCGAATGAGAATCATGTACCGAGTATTCTTCTTAAATATTGATAGTAATTTACCAGTCATCCTGTATATATGACAAGCATACCTTGGTTAATCGCTGTTTCGCTGCCATACTTCGAATGTGGTCGTCAAACTTAAATTTGGCTCTCAAAAGCACCGTCCGTGGTAGAGCACCACTGGCACCTACGCGCGGTTTGTGGATTGTTAAATGTAAACAACGTGGATCTTCTTTATCGCCTTGTATCTGAGAGAAAACTTACTAATTAATGATGTTAACAAAGTTTCAAAACTGAATTGACGCAAAATTTAAGTCTAAAAAGAAATAACCTCCTAATGCAATAGAAATAAAGAAGTATTAAGGACCTGCCATAAAACTATATTACAAGTCAGAACATCATAAAATAAGTGGTATGGAGAGGTCAACAGGGACATCATGTGGCAAGTAATATAAGTTTCGCGACATCACATCTAAAGTACTAATTGTTTTTTCAACTCTTAAATGGAACAATAGTAGTAATCGAGACGACCGACCGGAAATAATTCGTCCAAAACATGTAGAAAACCACTTTTACGAACTTATGGTTCCTGATCCGATTTTCTGTCACATTTATTCTTATTAAAGTTGAAAATATTTATACTATTAACCTCTATCAAGGTTTTTCTTACATTGTTAGGTATAAAATAGTAAATGCCTAGGCTTTTCAATTGATTTTACGGAGTAAAATTTTTTGTTGAAAACGACTCGAGTATTATTTTTTTTTTTATATTTTTCAATTTTAGTAGAAACGAAAAAATGCACCAAAATCCACTACAAACGTTGTCCTATAAGAATCGAAGAAAAAAAATTAATCGAGGATGCGGTCTTCAATTTTTTTTTTGCGGATGTCAAATATTTTTTGGCACTACTACAAACGAAGTTAGCGTCACTGCTATCAACTAAATATCTAAATCTGTCAAACGAATCCAAAAGTAAATTGATTCGGGAGCCAAGCTCACACAGCTTGAATTCAACTATAAAGTATGCACATCATTTCTGACAAATGTAACGATTTAGTTATTATTATTAGAAAAGATACAATATTAAACATTAAATTAAATAATACATTAAAAGGATGCAAGGAAAAACTTAAACATTTACAGACACAAGTTTTAAAATTGCCAAGACTATCAGAAAATATATACTAGATTGAATGAACAAGTCATTCCACGTTTTAGCACTCTGATAAATTTTCACATTATACATGTTATATTTTAGTGAATTTAAAAGCTATCTTAAAAAGTTAACTCTTAAATGATAATTAATAACTTAAATAACATTAACTTTTAGTCTATTTACTCACTTCTAAATCCTGTAAGCTACCCACAAGTTTTGCGACCCCCCACCCCAACCTCTGCTTATCCGGCTCGACGAGGATCACTTGTATATTATCCACGGCCAGGAACCTGTGATGCCATGTCCCATCCTTTTGTATTATATCGCACGATATGAGGTCGGAATCGTCTATGAAAATAAAATAAACTAACATTTTTTATAGAAGACAATCATGCAAATTGATATCTATGTTAATTTAAAAAAAAAGTTAATTCTAAAATCAATAAAATTATATTAGATAATTTCCACACGTCACTCATGTTTAACGCATAGCATGCACTGTTATATTTCAATATACATATTATGTATAACCTCCTGACACCGAAGTATTATTTTAAGCTACTTCAATTGTAACCGGATGTACTTCATATAGTACAAAAGTGTTTGGGCTGTTAAGGCCGAGACTTTTAATTGGCTATAAAAGTACGAAAATATTTTTACATGGTATTTCGCTAGAACAAACTTTGTTAAAGATGACTTAAAGAACACATTGTGTGCATTTTTATTTGGCTATCTTTTGTTCTTTGTAAAGTACATCCGGCCTTAGTATAAATATCTAATGAGCGACAAGTATGAGGAAAAGTTGGACCATTTGTATATATTTATTAGTAAATAATGTACCATTTATTAAAAAAAAAAGACAACAACCAGTATCAAAGAAAATATATTTATTTTGGAAACATACCTACATAATTGACAACACTTTCTTTGGACAAACCGTAAATTCTTATAAAACAAGATTTATAAAACAAAGAGGCAATAGAATTTTTCAAAATAAAGTACAAAAGTTACTTTATTAACTTTCTAAAGTTTCTCTAATTAATTACAATCTTAGGCTTTTACAAAACTGTATACTAATATAAACCTTTAGAAAATCAACTCTTATGAAACTTAAAAAACTTTTTAACTAAATTTCTGAACTAAATTATTCTGCTTAACTCCTACTACCTATCATAAATCAGTCTATAAAAGCTATTTCTTTCAGTCATAGTCTTATTTCTTATGGAATTCTATAAAACAGTTTCTTTTTGGTGTTATACACAAAGGTAAGTTGCAGTAAATGCAAGTTACAGTGGTCTTTTTACTGCATCCAAAGTTTCTGCATCTATTCTGCTTGGTACCCATGTCGGGCAAGTGATTTGCTGCATGAAAACGTTTTGCATCGGGTGGCAGAGGTACTGAACCTGGCCTTCCTCGCTTTTTATTCGGATTTTCGTTCTCTTGATTGTGCTCAATCTCATTCTCATCTCGATAAATGTTATCTAATATCATTTTTTCACCAATCTCTTGTTTGAATTCTCTTAGTTTCAAAATGTGATGAGCAGGCATCCCTATTTTCTTATTATCTTCTTTGTATTTTATCCAGGAATTCACAATCGCCAGATCTATCATATGTGAAAGGAATCTAACCGTCCATTTCTTTGTGCGAGCTCTTGCTGGGCAGACAGCCAGAAGCCTATCAGTGAGATCCACTCCTCCCATGTTTGAGTTATACTCTCTAATAACTTGTGGTCTCGGAACTAGAATGAATCGTTTAAGTCTCCGATCGTATCTTGAACACTCATCAACTTCTTCCGCAGCATAAATGCTTGATAACAAGGTAACAGGTTTATTGTCGAACCATTTTGTGATCGCAATACCACCATCCTCTCGCACCAAAACGTCATGACTTCCTCTACCTCGACGTTTCAAGCAAATGTCGCTGTCCATATCATCTTGTATGTATTTGGGAATTCGGTTCTTCATGACTGTTCCGGTACATTTAATACCTCTTTTGGATAGCTCTTCAATCAGTTTTATAGTTGTAAAAAAACGATGACAATATATTATATGACCTGCAACCAACGAATCGCACAACTTTAGAACTACGCTCTCCCCCAATTGAAATCCAGAAGCTGTAGAAAATGTATTTTTGCCCTGGTAAATTATCATATCACAAACCAATCCACTCGGATTAGCTAAAATAAAAGCTTTTAATCCGATAGGGTGGGGTTTTCCTGGACAATATTGTCTCATTGCGCAAGCACCGGTGAAAGGTATAATCATTTCATCGACAGATATTTTTTGCTGTCGCCTTTGTGCCAAACATCCTCGAAGTACACTTTCGATCAAAGGGCGAACCTTCCACAATCTGTCAGCTGCTCTCATTTCAGGGGTTACATCAAGATCGAATACAAATTTCAGTGAATTTCGTAACCGGATAAATCGGTCTCGAGACTGAGATTCAGTGATAATGGGGAAGGCGTATTTCTTATTCCAATACATTCTTATATGAGGATAGTTTATGCAGGCCATCAGAAACGTGATGCCTAGAAAAATTTTGCATTCTTCGCGATTTAGTTTTAACGAATGGCCTTTAGTAGCAATAGCACTTTGATTCGATTTTTCAACAATCAAGTCGATCAAATCATCATCAATATATTCTTTCACGTATTCAGCTAGATTAGATTTATTTTGTATTATTGAAGGTAAGTATGACGGTTCTTGCACTTCTGGTAATGGTACATCAAAAGGTCGACGAGACCAAGAAGCAGCACCAACTGGTCTACCAATTGGTCTTAGAACACCACCGCGAGTGCGTACACCGCGTCGAGTTCTAGACCTAGTAAATCGTGTAATACCACGGCTTCGACTAGACCTTGGTCTCAACAGCCTAGCGCGACCTCTGTCCGGACGCTGAGTAGGCTCATCTTCCTCATTCTCAGATTCATCATCACTATTCGGTAAACTACTGTCGCTACCTGGTGAATGTGACCGCGAACGGAACTTCTCTTCGTGAGTCTCTTTGTAGGAAGCATTTTCATCATCACTGACATCTTCAATTTCGGAGACATCGAGGAGATCAGCAATTTCGTCGTCTTTTAATACTAAAAACAAGAAAGAATCGTTTTGACGCTTCGACCGGATGTGCTTTATGCAGGACAAATTACACAGTTTAAAAGAATGTTCTACAACCGAACGGTCTTTATACAGAACAAAATAATTTAAGCTACTGTACATAAAAAACGAAATGACTTCCAGCCCAAAAAACCAATTGTTATTGTTAAAGCAATATTTTACATAAATATGAAACTCATAGTTAACTAGCAAATGTTAAAATAGCAACAATTTTTTAATTTTTACTTACCTTGCCAAGCACGCGCCGCCATTGTTGTTGACAAATGACCGAACATTTCCGAAATGAGTAAAGATATTGCCTATTGACTGTCATATTTCAAAAATAGACCAATCGCAGCCTAGATTTACCTGTGATTGTCTGAAGTCAAAACAAAACTATCCAATTAAAGAAGCTTAAATTTAAAGGTCTGTATTTTGTTCTTTGTAAAGGCCGTCCGGTCATAGTTCAAGTCACTCTTCAAAAATAGTCGGCCGTAACGCTCTAAGCTATTTTGTCCTTTGTGAAGGATGCTAGGTGTCAGGAGGTTAAAAGATACCTCACAGTCAAAACCATATTCAAAAAAATGATTATTTATTAAACAAACTGTTTAAGTACAATATAAAAGAACTATGTACAGCAGCCGCCCTTACTGCTAAGCAGCGATCTCTTCCAAACAACCAAAGTGAAGGAGTTAATGTGAATAAGTGGAGAGGGTTTACAGAGTTAAAACAAAAGTTTATTAAAATATAATTTAGGATTAAGTGTGAATATGTTTGTTAAAACTCCCATTTATGGCAATCAATTGAAATAAATATACCACACAACGCAAAAGCTTTTTTTTAATACAAGCAACAATATTTTAACAAATTCCTCTTACTCACTGTATTCTTTCACGAGTATTGAATTATACTTACTAGAGGGTTTTAAGCTTTTAAATATGCTAATTAAGCTCTTACTAATGTATGACATATTTAAATTTTGACCGCAGCAGGTACCTTTTAATATTCAAGCGATTAAGGTAATGCTGTAAAAATAAATAAAAATTATAACAAAGTTTATGATTACTTACTAAGGTCTAAAGTATCTCCGACTTGTACGAAAGGTGCGGGGTTAGCTAAAGGTAATTGTGTTTCTGTCTTTCCGGTTAATTTTAAGTATAGATCTCTAATAAGGAAGAATGTTCTAATAGCACGGCGAGCTCTTTCCATCTGCAATATAAATGAAAAATTATTTACTATTATAAGTTAACATTATAGACATCTTGCAATTATTTTCCAATTTATGGGGTTGAGTGGTAAAAAGTATTTCTGAAAATTATATTTGTATCTTGGGTTGATAAATAGAAAGGACAATGCTCAAATTCTGCCCCACCCGTTACAGAAAATTGACATATTAAAGTTTCCTTTATTAATTGAAACATGATTTTTAATAATAGTCTAAAAGTGATCAAAGCCGCGGTTTATAATTAAATTAAAAAAAAAAGATCTTTTGTTTGTCGTCCCGATTGTGTCAATAAGATCAGTGTTGCCAGACAGGTGAGTTGGAATGTACCTTGTTTTTAGGGACTTTTATTACCGAAGGAGGGTTATGTTTTTCGAGTGTATGTATGTATGTATGTCCATTTCTTTGGCACGCCCTACAGCCCAAACGGCTGGACGGTTTTTAACATATGAAGTGTCGTTGGATTTGTCTAAATTGTAGTAGTGACATAGGCTATATAAACTTTCAAAATGGCGCCCGCAAATGGCGGAATGAGGGGGGGGGGCGGTTCAATTTTTTTTTCTTACTGTAGCAATAGGGGTATCAAATGAAAGCTAGTAAATTGTTTTATTCTTTTTAGTTTATAATAAGAGTATTTTACGCAGTCGGGTTTTTTGATTTTTTAAATTAAGCATACTTGTTTTTGTTTTTTATCTACTACAAGATAGCTTTTTGTGTAGCGATTAATTGAATGCATCCTAATTTTACATTTTTGGATAGATGATATAAAAAATATAAATATATAAAAATGGCACAGTATGTATGGAACTTTATATAAGAGATCGAAAAATAAACTTCCTTTCCTTCCTTCCTTCCTTGTTTCTTGGGTAAAGTTGTTCAGTATGACCAGTAGATCATGTGGTTAAAATATCATTGATTGTCCCAGATTCACCCAGAATAATAGAGAAGATTTAATATGGCTGTTTTACTAATAATATACATTCTCATTGATGAATTTAAAACAATGTTTGAAACAGATACATAAAAAACATCATAAATATTTACTTAAAACTATTTTGTTTTTAATTTTTAGTTTTAAAAATATTTCGTTCTTAAAAAAACTGTTGTTTTTTCCAACCCTAGTCGATTGCATTACTTAAGTTTCAATAATATCAATACTATCGACATGATTGAGTCTATCGGTAATATTGTGATACGATACGATGCAGACTAAGATGAAGGACCGAAGATTCCACCAAAGCTGAACAGAAAAAATTGTGACCTTACCGTTGATTGAACCCAGGACCAGGACGCGTTTGATATATAACAGCGCTTACCACTTCACTAGAGTGATCATCTTTTTCGAGTTTATAGTAGCCTTTCATTATTACATTGCACCTAACTGATTAAATGAGTCATAACAGTAATAACTGTTAATTAATTTATATTAACATTAAACAAATTCAAAACATACATAAAATAAATACTCAAAATTACTTTTGTATTATTATTTTTTTTCTTAAGCTTATTTTTGTAAGGATTTAGGTGGAAAAAATCGACAGCAATATGACAACACTGTTTTCGGCTAAACACACTACATTTCAATCATCTCTCAAGGTCATGACAATCAAATTCATTTATTTTTCTAATTTAATTATAAACCGCCACTTTGATCACCTCTAGACTATTATTATAAATCTAGTTTTAATTAATAAAGGATACTTTAAATTATTAATTTTCTATACAAGTCATGGAAGATTTGAATATTGTCCATCGCAATATGTATGACATCACCATCAATTTTTTTTTAAATGTAATTATAAACCGCGGCTTTGATCGCTTTTAGACTATTATTAAAAATCTAGTTTCAATTAACAAAGGATACTTAAATATATGAATTGTCTAACAACATCAAAGCACGTAGCGGCGCACGGCTTCATATAAAAATGGTCATTGTCCTTTATTAACGTCACATTAAAAAATCATGACCGTAAAAAAAAAAACTGTTCCGACAGTATTTGACATCTGATCACAGCAAATAATTACTTAGGACTTTAATATTTTTTAGACGTATGCAATCAGTGATAACTGTTTCTTAACGGCATATATAACTATACTAACAATAAGCCTAGTACCTATATGGTATAACTAAACATTTTATAAAATTTCGTTCATAAAATTAATAGTTTCTTTATATCCTCTCACAAGTTTTAAATATCAAAATCAGAAATTGACAAAAAAAAAATACTTTTATAATTGGAAATTGCATGCATTAAATTTTATATATTATGTCAGAGGTAATTTAAACTTCACAAGTATTTTTTTTTAAATAAAAATTTTAATTTATACCTCTCCGCTAGGTAATCGCTTTTCAAAAGTGATTCCAGACATAGGTGTGCGTGTTGGAGGCAGTAGTATAGCTGCGTCCATACATAGCCATTCTACGTTTAGAGGTCGTTTACTCAACTCGCAATATCTAAAGAAAAAAAAACACATTTTTAATCCTATAATATAAATGTGAAATGTAAATTTGTTTGTTACGCTTTCATGCGAAACTTAACCGATTATCATGAAACTTTGTACACATATTCTCGTAGGTATTAGAAGTAGCATAGGATACTTTTATTTAAAAAAAAAAATTGGTACGATAACCGACATCCACGCGGACGATGCCGTGGGCTAGTTATAGATAAAATAAAATATATTGAGAACAAAATGATATATAGTCTGAACAAAAACTTAACCAATTAACATTTTTTACGTGTCTTTTTAGTAAAACTAAGTAAAACAAATATTTGATTGAAATCATTCTTTTACATGAGATATTTTACGGTGTACAAAATGAGATTTTTTCCCCATAAGGATTTCTTATAAAACAAAATCACAGTGGCAACTTTAGAGTTGTAAATATACCACCATAAGTGTAAAACAAACAAAAACTCATCAACTTACTCATCCTCAAACATGTCCAGGAATATATCATCACACTTATAAAAGTTCCTTGCCAAAGCTGCGGCTCGTATTCTTAAATTGTCCGCAGTGGAAATATGCCTTGAGCTGGCAACACCAGTACTTCCTTGCATTGCTGCTCGTAGCAGACGAATGCTTAACTCACATGTTACCAGTCGCACTTTAGACGCTGAAAATGAGAAATGTAAAAAAATTCTAAATATAATATTTAGTATAGAGATATTAAATATATAAGAAAGAGTTTTAATTTTGTTATTGCAATAGAATTTTAAATTTTTGTACTAAACGTTCCTGCTTTATTTCTGTGAAACAGGTTATGATACTCAAAACAGAAAAATCAGTTTTAAAAAAAAAACTATTTCGATTAATTAATTACAATAACTATTATACAATAATGACTTCCAAGCAATCTTTCTTTTAAATGTAACTCAATTTCGATCTGATTGCTATTGAAATGAAAACAATACTTTTTCTTTTTTATTTACTTTAACAACATTAAATATTTCGTAAAGGAAATAGCACACAATTAAACTCACCAGGTTTACAACTCAAATTCGCTATAATCATCAATTTGGAAATAAAAAGTGTATTGAAACTGTCGAGTTTTTTCTTTTCACATCTAATAACTTCATCCGTATCGTCACTAGATGTCGCTTCTTGATTTGTATTTGGTGTCGATGTACTTGTTTTACTAGGATCGTCTATTTCAGGATATAGCAATGTATCTAGCAAATCTGAATTTACTCCTAGAAATAAATAAAATTAAAAAAATCGTTAGTTTGTTATATATGCGATTCATTATTCGTTATAATATATTTATTATAATCTTACCCACTGATAACCATGTCAGCAATAAAGAGAAAAAATATATTGTAATATGTGTAAGAAAAACTTAATCTGAGTCAACAATGTGATATTAATGAAATATATTATGTTATGAAGTAAAATGTGGATAAAGTACAAATATTTCTATGACAACATTATAATTTATCAGATTTTTTGATTAAAAAAAAATACACACCTTTATTATTTATCAATGCATAAAGTAAACACAGCGCGAAAAGCGCTTTATAGTCATTTTCACTACAATCTAACGAGTCTAATATTGTTTTTAAGAATGGTCTGTTATCTATATTCCTAGTTTCTCTTTCTAATATATTTTCCACAGTCGCAAGTCGGTCACTTGATTTGTCTCCTAACATTTTTTGTTTTTCTTCATCAGTTATATTGTTAAATTCCGATACATTCTTTGAGGAACTAGATTCAATACCAGAATCGGGTAAAGGTGAATCCGGCATATTTTCCTTTAAAAGGGTTACTGCACTACCGGATTTGATAGTTTGTATTTGGGTGACCAAATCTTCTGTTGAATCATGTGCGATGCTTGAAGTTTCACTTATATGAGACGTGGACGGTAATGAATTTGATACTAATTCAGGATCAAGATCGCAACTCGATTGGTCAGTATCGTAGCCAAAAGATTTCGCGCCCGAATATTCCGGAGTCGTATAATCTCTATCAGTGCAAGACGTGTTTTCTAGCGCCTTTTCGAGACTCAATTGTGGCTTTGAGAATTCCAATTTGACGTTGGACTTTGCATTACTGGCGTACATGTCTAATATTTTCGTGGCACCATCCTCGAATACTGATAAATTTGACTGCAGTATAATCCAAGCGAGAGCGTGGACTATTGGACCGTGTGTTATTATCAAAAACACTTGTGATAAAAGAAATAAAGCGACTACACAAGAAACAGACGGTTTTGTCTCCTCTTCAGACTCAAGTCTTTGCAAAGGATATTTAATTCTTGAAGGCGTATCCGTACTCTTTCCAGTTAGTATAGCTTCTAGATTTCTTGTAATTACTTCAATGCTCTGTATATGGTCCCGGTTATATGGAGACGATGTGACGGGACGTTTTGACGATTCGGAAGTCAAAGAATAAATATACAACGGTATAAGGAGTTTGTGCAATAGATGTTCAGTTAAAACGTCGTTGAGATCAGGAATGTTTAAGCATAAAATATCATTTATATAATGCAGGTGATCCAAATGTTCGGCAACTAAATCGGCAAGTTTCTGTTGAGATTGGTGGCTGAGGATAAATTAAAAAAATAATTATTTTTTATTTGTCAGCAAAAACTTAGTTTACTTACAACCAGTGCCGGATTAACCAATAGGCAGAGTAGGCAATTGCCTAGGGGCCCCGCTTCCACTAGGGGCCCCATGCAAGCGACAAGAAGAAAAAAAAGTTACTGGCACCGAGACTTTAACACCTTATGTGTAGTGCCGGATTAGCCTATAAGCTATTTAAGCAAGTGCTTAGGGCATCCCGTCTTGGGGGGCACCAGAGATGACATGACAGAGACGAAATCATGTTGTGTCGACTCCACGTAGCCACCCACCTTATTTTTTTTAAGGTATTCGGATAGGGTACGGAGGAAAATGTCCATATTGAAGGGCGGATGACCTTTTTTTTTTTTTTTTTTTTCGTCGTCCGAAAATGGAACCGAAAACAATGGTACGTTACGACTTACCACTTACCATCAGGTGGAACGTCTGCCAGTTTGCCTATTCACTTAACATGAAAAACAAAAGTAAAAAAGGGGCCCCCAGTATAGCATTGCCTAGTGTCCCTGACACGGTTAATCCGGCTCTGCTTACAACTAATATATCATAATACAAATATCATTTTAGCAATAAAATGTCATTACTCTGATTCGTGACATGATCGTGTCCTAATTAGCCGATAAAATAGATTCATTTCTGTGCAAATATCATAGACAACGTGGATTCGCTTAAGATAATTTAAATCACTCACTCAGCGTCGTTTCTGACACACGCATCTAATTCCAGAATGTGTTTGCCGATAAACCAGACAAGATTGCTGAAGTATGGGGCTGCAGTTCTGTGATGAAGAAATGAACCGTTAAAAATGAATTAATAGTTAACTGTGATAGTTCAATTTAACAATAATGAGAAAACGAAATATGTTGAAAAATGCAATTTTACAGCATGTATTGAAGATACATAAATAACAGGGGATTCCATATGTAAACTTTTTACCATAAATAGGAATTATTTGTATGTTTTAACACACTAATATTGGGATCTAATGGTCTAATTATTATTTTTTTCATTTAGGTTTTAGGTTATAGCATCACGCTGCAAAACGTGGAATGGATAATAAAACATATACATAGTTAAGTTGTGGGTCTTTCGGTATTTACATATTATGTAATAATTTTGAATTTGTATATGCATCGCGTTACATTTTCAAAAGGTTTTACATTACCTATCTCTGATGAAACGCAGCATACTCGCATCTTGTACTCGGTATACATTTAGCGTCAAAGTCCTCACCGCGATTCTTACCATCGACTCTGGGTGATTAAAAAATTTTATAGCCTCTGTGTAAAGTGGAAAGTCCTTTGTATGCTGAAAATAATAAAAAAAATATATAAATAAAAATATAAAAATATTAGAGTGTAATCATAGATTTAAGAAAAAATGATATCATTACTGGAACCATCCAGTTAAATTAACGTTACTGTATACACTCACGGTCTGACTTCACGGTGAAAACACAGTGGAGACACTGTGTTCTTACTGTGTATTTGTTTCATCGGTAAACAGTGTTATCATAGAGACTATAGTCAAGGGAGTGTAATTCATCCGCCTTATACATTGTTTTCTGTTAACGAAACTAAAGCGCGATTCAATCGACCTCGAATGTCAACTATGATTTGGTGTTAAGTGCCGTGGGTTTTGCGGGAAAGTACTGTGGAAACAAGGTGTTTGAATGGAAAAAACACACGGTAGAAACATTGTTTTTACACAAATTGTTTTTACATACATTGTTTTTGTCAGCCGACGGCCGGCTGGTCGAGTGGTCAGGCAACTGGCACTTTACGCAGCGGTCGCGGGTTCGAATCCCGCCAGGTGCAGATAATTTGTATGACGAATATAGATGTCTGCACCGGGTCATGGATGTGTATTTATGTATAATATATGTATTTATATCTTAAATTTATTTCCGTTCCTAGTACCTGTAACACAAGTTCTTACGAACTTAGCACAGGGCTAGGTTAACGTGGTGTGATTGTTGGTTGATATTTATTTATTTATTTATTTATTTATTGTTGAACCTACGTGGTTTACTCAGTATTTTCACCGTGCAGTCAAGACCGCGAGAAATATTAAAAAATCGGTACGAGTACGAGTTACGCACACAAAGGAAACCGTATCGATCTTTATTGTCGTTATAGCAATCTTTAAAATATAGACGAACGAAACACCAGAACAATGGGGTTTAGTTGACAACCTAAAACAAAACTTAATGTCTCACAATATACATCTGAAATAACATGTATAGTGTTAAATTTTTGTATTAAAAAAAATGCTTTACGAGGGACGGCTGATAGGTCCGCGGCCATTTTTTATTTTTCAATATAATCTCCCTCAAGTGAAATACATGTCTCACATCTCGCATACAGTGTCTTTAACCCACGCTAAATCGACGATCAACTACAGCTTTCATTTCGTTGTCATCTGCAAATCTCCGGCCCCGTAAGTCTTTTTTCAAATTGAACAAAAAAAAAAAAAAAAAAACATTAGGTGCTAGGTCTGGGCTATATCGCTCGCAACATGTGCGGTGTGAACGGGCGCATTGTCTTGCAGAAAGAGCACTCCGCGCGTCAGTTTCCCAAGTCGTTTCTGTACAATAGCCTCGCGAACCTGAGTCAATAAAGTGGCGTAATATTGGCCAATCATTGTAGTTCTCCTGGGTAGGTAGTCAATAAGCTAAATTCTCTCGTTATCCCAGAAAACAGTCATCATTAGCTTGGACGCCGACTTTTCTACCTTGAAATTCTTCGGCAGCCTTTATCCATTGCACGGACTCTTGTTTGGACTCCGGATCATATTGACGAATCCATGTTGCATCTACGGTGACTATCCGTTGCCAAATGTATTCCTTATATATATCCTATAGCCAACTAGCTAAAAAAAATCATTGTAACTTGCGAGTCGACGTTGCTTGTGGAGCGGAGTGAGCATTTTCGGTAAGCAGCGCGCGCTAATTTTTCACTAATGTTCATGTAAAATTTCTCGAACTCGTTCTTTGCTAATTTGTAGTTCTTCCACAATCTGCCACAATTTAATTCTTTGGTCGGCCAGAACGATTTTTTCGACTTTTTGGACGTTTTCTTCAGTCAGCACCGTGACAGGGCGACCTGTGCGAGGATCGTCTTCACAGCTCTCTCGTTCTTGTTTAAATAGGCGGGCCCATTTTTTTACCATTGTATATGAGGACTCGGAATCCTGAAGAAAGGATATCTCTACAAAAATGTCTTTCGGTGTATTTCCCTTCTTTACGAGGAATTTTATAACGGGGCGGTGTTCAAAATTCCGAGAATTTCTAGATTCGGCTGAAATGGTGATGTTTGTTGTTCGATAAATAATTGAACTATGAGTGCAAACTTAATTAGTCGCAATTAGTGACATGAGTAACAAGCTAATTACTCATCGTTAAGTACCCTGGGCCACGAACTTTTCAGCCGCCCTTCGTATAAGTGTGCAAAATTTTTAAGATATTTAAAACCTACAACAAACAAAACACAAGAGAACAAAAATATTTTGTAGTATTGTATACAAAAAAAAAGTTACTCGGCAACATTGCATGTGTAATATTTCAAGTACGTGAATAAAGTACAGGTAAACGCATTTTTTATTATAATGTTCACACTGTAGGTGAAAGCTGTTTGTATACGTTAAATATTATTAATATTTTATAAAATACAAATTATTATTCTCTACTTTACACCAAACAGTGTTGCAAAAAAATTGTTAGTAAAAAACTGAAAAATATATTTATTTTTAATTTTTTTCAAAGGTGATTTATTCTGAAGCCTTTCAAAAATTGCTCAACGAAAGGAAAAAGATCTCAAATTTATAGTTTAACAATTATCACAGTTGGAATGTTCATGTTCAAGCAGAAAAAAAAATGTTAATTAACCATTGCATAGCTAATTGAAAAATTGTGATAAAAATTTTATTCAAGCGGATTATTGTTTATGTATCTACCCAGTAAGCCCCTGATTTTTTTCTTTTCTTAAATTTTATATTTAATATGTTAAAATAATTTTTATTAAACACCCGTTTTGGCAGTATTTTCGTCCCTCTGGGAAAATTATAAATATTGGTCCTACAGCTCCGGGAGTCGGGACTTTTTTTAGGACTTTTAGTTAGTTTTTGAGATATTGCAACGAAACCCCTTTTTTGTTATTTATTAATAACTTTTGCGACTTTTGCAAACACAACTTAATTTTTAAAAAAATCATCGAGATGCCATGTTCTCAAGTCGACCAAAATCGCAGTTGTTGACTAGACTATTGATAATATTTGGTCTTATGTACAGTCATTCTAAGAGTTCGTTTTTGGACGATTGTAGTACTTAACTGTGATCTCAAACAAATTCAAATAATATTTATTGCAAATTAATAAATTATAACAAATA
This sequence comes from Euphydryas editha, assembly GCA_036937285.1. Classification (NCBI taxonomy): domain Eukaryota; kingdom Metazoa; phylum Arthropoda; class Insecta; order Lepidoptera; family Nymphalidae; genus Euphydryas; species Euphydryas editha. The sequence goes on from JAUPFZ010000008.1 coordinate 6,637,743, forward strand.
CAAATAATAATCATTTGTATTTTATAATGTTGTTTTAAAATTTTCATTGCTAATTTTGTAAAATAAATTCTTTAACAACTTGAATAAAAAACGTATTAATAAAATATGTATACATAAGGCGGTAACATATGCGTATTCGAGTATGTATGTTAATTGCATTAGTTCAATCAAGCGATGAATTACATTCTAGAAATAAATGACGTAATTTTATATTTATTAAATACTACGTCTTGCCTGTGACTTCATGCGCGTGGAATTCATAATTAGGTATATTATTATAACAAAAATTTCTAAACGGTGTATAGACACAACCGTTAAAAACGCACAAAATTTCGTGCAACAATTTCTGTGTATTTGCGGCAATAAACAGACAGATTATTAATTTATTATATGAATAGCTGTAAATATGTCTTATTTTATTATTCGACTATTCAATATTAAATTTCGCACTAATAAGTAGATAATTTGAGAGAGTATACATTTTATCATTATCATTAGAGTATGGCTTATGCTGTCATCTGATAGATGCTCACCCAACAAAACAATATTGATATAAAACTACACACTGTGATATAAATAAAATAAAATATGAAAATGAAAAGATATTAAAGTATACAGTGTATTTTTTCTCATTAATAGTCTTTCTCATCTCATCATAATTTATTGATAAATTGTCTATACATTCAATAATAGTGTAATGGACCAATAACAATATTGTAAGACTTATTTAAGAAAAATAATAATAATAGAAATTTTTATCAAGCAACTTAAGCCAAAAAGTAACATAAAAATTATCCCTCTATATATTTTTGTTCCCTAATTATGTAAATAAATAAAAATAAATAAATTAACTTAATGCCTGTGTTTTAAGTAATAGCACAGAATAAATAATAGTACAAGTACAGAAGACTCACTCCTAAAAGTCGTTTAAGGAAATAGGGACTCTTACTACGATACAATTAAGTTCAATTCAGATCGCGCAGCGCTTGATTATCTATGGTTATACTTACCTAAAAGGTATCAGGTTTGTCTCATTTTAGAAAATAATTTAATCTAAATATTTAAATACCACTTTTTTTCTAGTACCCTACTTTAGTGAAGAAAAAAAAAATACAGACGAATTGAGAACCTCCTCCTTTTTTTGAAGTCGGTTAATTACTTTCCAAATAAACCTAAGGTAGGTGTTAATAGAATTTTTTTTTATCCATTTTTAAAACAATGCGTCGAACAAATCTCGCGCGTGAGTCCCTACTGAGGCGGCCGCCGCATGTACTTGCATTTTCGATACCTACACGGGAGTGGGATAGGCCTGGTAATAGCTGACTGATATACATTTTTTTTTTGGAATAAATATATACATACAAATAATACATATTTTAATATGTATTACACCCAGACTCAGGGTCGGGAATCAAACTTACAACCCTGAGCAGAAAGAAAGGTCACTGCTAACAGCGCCAATGGGCTAATCATGTATATTATTTCAGATTTGTTCCAAGAGGTCTAATTCAATATTTGGTATATATTTCATATTAATATGCCATTTAGAAAAGGAGTTATAAAAATAATATAATAATATTCATGCTTAATTCTAAGTTTAATGCATGCAAAAATGTCAGTTTGTTTGAATTAAAAAAATAATTCATAGGAATAATATGTACTATTTGGCAAACAGAATACCATTCTTTTTTTTAAAGTTTAAATGATAATAAGGCTGACTATGACTTATTATATTTAAATACCCCTTTTAAATAGGTACTGTTATAGATATTTGTTTTGTGTTTATATACTGTACCTGTTAATTATTTTAGGTTAACAGACTGGTTCAAAATTATGCAGTTATATAAATCTTATTTACTAAAGTGTTTTGTTACATGGTTATTTTAGTTATTTACATACCTCATTATAGAAGAAATGAATTGTATGATTATTCAATTTAAGGCTTAGTGTCTTCAGAAATGATATATAATACGCCATCACTTCTTCATCGGAGATGTCAAATTTATGAACTATTATAGAGTTGACGTGATTATTACTCAATAAATAATCTGAAACATAAAATTTTCTTTTTTTAAATCCTTCTTAAATGTTGCTTAAAAAAGAAAAGCCTTATTAGTTCAACAATCAAAAACAATGGGCCATCATAACAACACTAGTTATGATGTTTTGAAGTCATAACGCACCTCTAATAAAAGCCTTAAAATCGGTGGTGGTGCAATACCAAAATATTCAAAAAAAAATTGAATAGTGGTAGATATATTATAGATAGATATAGATACCCAACAGAAATATAATAAAAATAATAATGTATCTACATTTTTTCTGTAGAAAAAATGTAGATAAACTGTTCAAAAATGTATTTCTCTAATTAATAAAACATTATTTATTTATTTCTACACTTACATAATGATGTTTCATTTCTTATGTTCTCAAAGAGTATATTAAGTGTTTGCAGTAACTGCACGCAAACATAGGAAGAGCCACCACATTTCTGTCTCATAATCTTCAAGAAGTATGATAACATATTTTTCTCTAAGAAAAAGCTGTAAAAACACCTACTATGAAACAGAATCAAACAACAATATTCAACATTTCATGCATGTAATAAATTTTATCTATTGTTTTTTAAAATAAAAATCCTTTGTTCGAGCACTTAAAGCATTTGCTTAAACATATTTTGATAAAACACAAATTATCTTTATGGATATTATTTGGCATATTTTGATAAAACACAAATTATGTTTATTTTTAATTAATTACTATTTGTCATTTAACTATGTTTACTATGCAGAATTGTTTAACCTTGTAATTATTAGGAACAGATTGCAAGTAAATATTTATAAGACCTACTTATTTTTATTTATGAAAATATAATTTATGTTGAATACACTTACTCGAATACAGAACTATCGTTTTGGTCACCCCATATCAATATTTCTGCAATACATCGTAATGATTCTACCAATATACCTCTGTTGCTTTCAGATACAGTAGTATTTTTGCAGAGAATGTTGTATAAATATTTTAATCTTTCTAACGAATGAGGGTTTTTTGGTCGACCCCAACCACCTCCGAACCAACTACGACTTCGGAACATCACGGCACTAGTTTATAGAACGGTTTATTGATAAATCGGTGAACATTGTACATAAAAAATTGCACTTAACTTGACAAATTAACACTATTTCACATGTTTTGAAAGTTGGTCGGAACTGACTTCTTAAAAAAAGTAAATGAAAAAAAAAATCCAATCAACTAAAACAACTGCATACAGGTTTATTGTTTTATTTTTATGTGCCTTGTTATTTTTATTTTTACACTTCCTGCTATACGTGCTAAATGCTAATGTAATTTTGACATTTATCTTAGGGATGGCGATCTGAGATCGATTAATCGAAGAATCGATTTTTCGAGGCAAAAAGATCGATTTTTTAGATCTTTATTTAGTACTAAATCGATCTAGTGAATCGATTTTTTACCCTCGATAATCAACATTCGATTTTTTTATGGTTTCATAAAAACCATAATAATATTTTCAGTTAGCTTAAGAAAAGTTAAACAAGAATGATTTCTGTCTTAGTTGAATGTACACATGTACAAAAGGCGAGCTTAGTGCTAAAAGCATTCTCCACAGTTAAAAACAGCACTAATTTCTATTTAATTATTCTAAACACTTGTTGGCCAAAAATTATGAATAAAATATGGATATTATTCTTAATAGATTTTTTTCATGTGCTGAACTAAATCGGTTATCATAGTTCCTTTCTTGTCTTTAATATAAAAGTATAAGTACAATTTTGACAAAAAAATTAAAAAAATCGAAAAATCGATTTTTGAGAAATCGATCTTTTAGACCTCAATTTTTCAAGAATCGATTCTTTATGTTGCGATTCGAATCGATTTAAGAATCGATCTTTTTTGAGAAGAATCGCCAACCCTAATTTATCTGACAAATATCTGACGTTAAGGTATGCGTTTTGATACTAACACCATTGTTTCGCAAGAAAAATGAATTGTTAATAATAAAATAAAATGTATGTATAAGTTTTATTTAAATGAAAGGGAAAACGATTAGGTATTATTATAATTACCAAAAATTCACTTTATTGAAATATTTTATTAAAATTGCTCGGTCCAAGTAATTGCCTTTTTTTAAATTAATAATAATTAGTAAGCAGTTTGATATTTGAAAAATAAAACTACATTTTATTTTCGAAATGTATGAGTAGCTCACCAACTAATCAAGTTGTAAAGAATAAATTAACATTTAATTAAGTAACAATCGCGAAAATAAATCAGTGATACCATATAAAATAATATATGCCAAAGATATTTAGATATAAAAAATTAAAACTAATAAATATTAAGAAAAACAAAAAACTATCTAAGACAATGGGAGCTGGCTCAGTTATTTGCTTACCCGAGACCGAGGTCCTGGGAAACGCTGCTTTTTGGCTGCCAGCTCCTTCCCGTAGATATTTTTTGGAGGTGTAGCGGTCTGTCTCTCAGCCACCAATTACTACAAGATTTTCTAACTATTCACAATAAATTAATATTAGCAATTGGTCGTGAATTAAATAAATTAAAATGAAAGAAAGTAAAAAATAAATAAATAATAATTAACGAAGGAATTAAAATAAATGAGCTATAGTGCGTTCAATGAGACACGATACCGAATGTAAATAAACCAATTGCCAGGTCATTCGCCTATGCAGGGTTTTGTAACCTTTTTCACTTACACAAATTTATTAAAACTATATATAACAGCAACAAATAACAAAAACAAAAACTAATACAACAAATAACAACTATAACTAAAACTAGTAACAAATAAGAATAATTAACGAAAATATTAACAGGAAATAACAGAAAATGAACAAAATTTATGTATCACCCCGAGCGCTTCACGAACGGAATGAAATAAAAATAAATAAATAACTACAAAATGAAAAGGCCGCGCGAATGTTTTCAAACCCGCAATAGTCTCGGTGGACTTTGCCCGACCTTAGCCGAGAGCCGTGAATCAGATAGCAAACAAACAAGATAGAAAGAGATAGACTATATTTTGATATTTCATCGGCGTTGTTTACATTTGGTATCTTGTCTCGTTGAACGCACTATACATGAATTACTCTTGTGTCTGTGTGTTTTTATGTTTGTGTGCTTAAATGAGCGCGCTTGAATTTGTGTGTGATTTTACGTGCATTTGGAATACTAATCATTTTATAAGAAAAATTGTGTTTTGTTTGTGTGCGTATTCAGAGAACATATTTTACTAAATTAGGCTAAGCTACGACAAACACAAAATTATATTAAGAATGACACATAAGGTATATTTTTACAACTGAATTTTATGACATTTAATGTATTTACATAAAAATTGACAGAAAGGTCTAAATACAAGCATCTACAAACTTTCAATATTTACAAGAGGGGGGATTTTACGAGAAAGAACAGAGATAAAGAAGTGAAGGACAATTAAATAAAAATAATATCGAATGCTGAATCTTCGTCGACCCTGCATTCATACAGAGAGTTGTCTCGTACCCTAATTTTAGCCAGATGGTTTGGAGTGCTCAAATGACCAAGACGTAGGTAAATGGCAGATTGTGGATATCACCCTACGGTCGCTATGTCGACGAAGGAAGAACCAAGGACGTCTTGGTATACCGGGTCGTATGTCACTGTAGAATTTTTCCTTAAATTCATTAAAGAAAATTATTTGAAGGAAGTTTTTCTTTTTATCTAAGGTACACCTTAGTATGTACACATTTCCATTACAAATTTAGTTTTTAAAAGGTTATAAGTACTGCCCATATACAGAAGCAGAAATAATATTTACGTACCGATTATTTTTAACAAAGCTATTAAGGAAAACGCATTTGTACATTTTATGAACAAAGAAAGGTATAGGAATGTTAACAAGAATTGTTAGGTAAGACAAAAATTAAATTCTTTTGTAAAGCTTTTTTCATTAATAAAAGATTAAATGAACTAATCATTTTGTTTTTTGAGCATAACTTTAAGAGAAGATTTTCTTAGTTCTCTGGGCATCATATTTTATTATTTAAATAACTCTAAATATATCTTGAAAATATTGGCAACTCTAAATTAATGGAATCGTCGGGATTCATAATGAAAGTCAGGTAACGATAAAATGTATTTTATTTCCATAAGACAGTAAGAGGTGTATTTTATTTCCATAAGAGACTCCATAAGCGTTCGTTACAAAGGAGAGGCTTAACAGAATTTTTACATTACATTATTGCCAACACCAAAGGCAAAAACAATATATTGACACATACAAATAGATTTTTTTTAGAGAATCAACTACGTTTAATTGGGGACCTTATCGCTTAATAATGATCTCTAAATAGGCAACCGTATTAGGTAAAATACGTAACTGTATGGCTGACTTAATTTGTATTAATAAAAGCTCAATACCTTAAACTAAAATTTCGGATAATAAATATAATCCGAACCTATTAAAAATCAAAAGAGATATGACAAATCAAAATTGAGTTGAGTGTAAGACGTTTAAAATAATAAAGTGAAACCGACCTAAATGAAATGAAGTAATTTTAATTAATAATCCAGACCATTGCTATTGCTAAAAGCAAATCATTTCATTTACTAAAAGAAATTATAACATGCATTCAAACTTCAGTCTATATAACTTCCTATTCATCTTCTTAAGATTTAATTACATAAAGTCATTAGTTCTCACTACTAGTTTTAGTACATTGCGACATTTTATTACTGTTTGTCTTAAGAAAAAGACACTTTTTAAATAACAACAATTGTTTAATAAAAGGTTGGTGATTTACTCTGTTCTGAAGCTAATGTTGAATCATAAAACTTGAAGAATAATTACATGGAATCAGTTAAGACCTGTAAAACCAAGAATGTCTACTTACGCATAAAATGAGGAATGTCATTTGACTGCATTTGACTTACTACTATCATTATTGTTTATTCTATGTATTAATCAAGTATTAATATATTTCTCTGGCCAATGAGTAGTAAATTTGAAGTAACTGTTATTAACAAATAGATAAGAAATATTATGATTTCCTTCCATTGAAAGCCATTAAACCAGACGAATGAATGAATGTATGATTTGCTTATTGTTAAAATCTATAATCATAAAGTATCTGCAGAGTCAACACAATACATGGGGGGTCGTTAATCTTATTACAAAATAATATAAAATGTAAAGAACGGGAAGATATTGTGTCCCTCTCTGTAGAATGCACAATAGAGATGTCTTGTGTAGAACTTGAGCAATTCATAATAGTGTGCGTATACAGGCCTGGTTCCTCTGATTATTTTAAATTTGAGGAAGTTCTTGATCAAGCCTTAAGCAAATTGTCAAAATCTAATAAACATTTGATTGTATGTGGCGATTTCAACGTCGATATTCTTATTAATTGTTCGCAGACTTACAACATCCTAAATTTATTTAAATCATATAACTTGTTTAACTTATTTTTGGAGCCAACTAGATATTGCAATACAATCGCAACATGTTTAGATAATATATACTGTAACATTAATCCTGATAGTAAGATAATATTCAATAAATTAGATTCAGACCATTGTGGTCAACTAGCAAGTTTTAGTGTAGAAAAAAAAGGGTCAAGAAACGAAAAATAGTATGTAGGCCAATGACAGCAAGTCGCCTGAATTGTAGAATTGTATGAGAGTTAATTTGTGTAATAAGCTTCCTTTCTTGAGTAATGACACGGACCCCAATTTAATGTATAAAATATTTTTTGAGACATTTTTAAATGAATTTAACTCCATATATAAATCCAAGGAGATTACAGTTTGTGACGCCCCAATATTTAGTGAGTGGGCTACTGTAGGTATATATAAGAGTAGACAGAGATTGTATGAGTTGTACGCAGAAAGACAGTTTGTTAAACTGGAAACGGAAAAATTTCAAAATTATGTTAAATTATACTCAAAAACATTCAAAGTAGTCTGTCAAATTGCAAAAAAGAAATATATTAGTGATAAAATATTAAATAGTGTCGACAAAGTGAAATCTACTTGGAAAATTATAAATGCGGAAACGGGTAAATTAAAAAGTAATGAGAGTGACTATAAAATTAATATGAATGGCAAAATCTTTACTGAAGACCTAGAAATTGCCAACGAATTTGAAAAATTCTTCACTCGCATACCGGTAGAATTAACTAAAACCCTGAACTCATCTACTCCCATTGCAGAATCATTGTTGAAATCTAACGTACCTATGTGTAATGTAGTATTTAAATTTAGTCATGTGAATAAGTATTGTATTTTAAAGGCTTTTAAATTGTTAAATATAAAAAGAACACCAGATCTCTGGAGCATTTCTGTACATCTTATAAATTCCCTAATTGAAATAGTTGCTCCAGAACTGGCTTTAATTTTTAATAATTGTATTGATAGTGGTGTGTTTCCTGACTTGATGAAATTTAGCAAGTTAATGCCTTTATTTAAATCTGGAAGTACCGCAGATCCTTTTAACTTTCGTCCAATATCGGTACTTCCCACTTTCAGTAAAATCTTTGAAAAAATTATCCTAAATCAACTTCAAAAACATTTTGAAAGTAATGAACTCTTACACAATAAACAATTTGGTTTTACTCGCGGCCGGTCTACTACTGATGCTGGAATTAAACTTTTAGAGACTATTTATGAGGCCTGGGATCAGTCACACGATGCCTATGGTGTATTCTGTGACCTTTCTAAGGCATTTGATTGTGTCCAGCATCAGACATTAATCAGGAAACTACATCATTATGGAATCCGGGGTACCGCTCTCGATTTTGTCACTTCTTATTTGAGTGGCAGGACCCAAAGCGTGGTGATCAACGACAAGCGGTCCCCTGGCTCTCTTGTAACAATGGGAGTACCTCAAGGTTCGATTCTAGGTCCCTTTCTATTTCTGGTTTATATTAATGACCTCCCTCATCTTGTTAGAGATGATCATGAGATAGTCTTGTTTGCAGATGATACATCTTTACTGTTTAAGGTTAAACGTGGACTAAATTCACTCGACGATGTAAACAGGGCTCTCTCTAAGATTATCCACTGGTTTAATGTAAATAATCTACTATTAAATGAATCCAAAACAAAATGTGTGAGATTCACTTTACCGAATGTTAAGTTGGCTACAACCAGTATCAGGATTAGGGATAAGGAAATAGAATTGGTCGATCAGGCTGTCTTTCTGGGTATAACCTTAGATTCAAAATTACAGTGGGGTCCTCATATTGGGAAGTTATCTGGCAGACTCAGCTCCGCAGCTTACGCAGTAAAAAAAATACGCCAGTTGACGGATATCAAAACCGCGCGATTAGTATATTTCAGCTATTTCCACAGCATCATGACTTATGGTTTACTGCTGTGGGGAAACGCTGCTGATATTCAATGTATATTTATTTTGCAAAAGAGAGCTGTCAGAGCTATCTACGGTATGGGCACCCGTGAGTCTTTACGAAATAAATTTAAGGAAATAAAAATACTAACTGTTTACTCTCAATATATTTTTGAAAATTTATTATACACACATAAAAACAAAAATAAATTTGTCAAGAACTGTGATAGACATAATATAAATTTAAGAAATAAAAATAAATTGGCCATTCCTAATTTTAGGCTCCACAAAATAAGTAACTCTTTTGTAGGTAACTGTATACGCATGTACAATACACTGCCTGGTGATGTGCAAGACTTGTCCCTAAATAAATTTAAACACTTCATTAAATCCAAATTATGTAGTAAGGCACATTATAGCATTAAAGATTTTTTAAATGACAAGGCTGCTTGGCAGTGACATGATTTGCTCGTTCTTTGTGAATAATTTTTTTTATATTGTATGTACAAAATATGATATGGTAAAAAGAGTACCGAGAGTTTTTTTTCCTCCGGCTTTTTTTCTCTCGGCCTACACTAGGAACATTATTATATTATTGTAATATTTAGTAAAGCCGATGATGAAATTGTAGATGTCTACCGAGACATTTTTTTTTGACGTTCGTTGAGTGTGTGTAATCAATCACCTAATAACGAATAAAATATTTTGATTTTGATTTTTAAAGTGAAATTTTGTTAAGATAAAGTTAGGTTCAAGGCGAAAGTTGTTAAAAAATGTAATTTTTTATTTTTATGAATTATTAAAAACTAATACACCACTCACGTACATGAACCGTAATATTATATACGATTTATAGGTATCATATCAGTTTTTATTGTCATGTCATGTCATTCATGAGTTAAAAGCAAGGAATTTATTTGTAACTATATAAATTCCTTGTTTTAAATTAATAATTTAAAACATCTGAGGCTTATTTCTAGTATTAAATAATTTTTATATTTTGAAAATTGCAAAGAAAATCATATTATTTTTAGTAGGTTACCTCTATATAAAAAGGAATATTAATTCAAGTTATTAACTTGAATAAATACGCCTTTTTGCGAATGAAAAGTATCATTAGGTCGGATACACCTAATAACCCGTGCGAAATTTTCACACAAATTCCGAAATTTCAGCTAATATTTGACTTTTTCAGAATTTCTCAGCATTTTTCAGTTTTTTTTAAATTTATGATAAGAGTGCTAGTTTGTCGCGAGATTAACTGCGTACTAAATAGTCTTGCTTGACATAAGTAATTTATGTAAGTAATTCTATAAATAAATAATAAATAAACGTCTCACACTCAACGGCCCCCAGTAGGATGTGAATCCTGTGTCGGGGGTCCGGAAACACACACAATACACAAGCATAAACGCCCAGACCCCGACAAACATCTGTATGACCTATACAAATATTTGTCATGTGCGGGGATCGAACCCGCGGCCGCTAACGCATCACCCGGTTGCTGTGACCCCTCCGTCAACGCATCGTCAGTGAACGAAACGTTTCCTATAAAATATGCAAAACTCGCGACAAGCTTTTATATCATTTAATAAATTGTGTAATACATGTACTAAATTGATTGGTTTGATTTAATTTAAAGTTTATTTTCTTATTTTTAATGCACTTAAATAAACACTTGGTTTTAAAAAGATTTTTTTACCATTAATTTATTCATAATATATGTACTCCTTTGTCTAGCATTATAATTATGATAAATTGTCTTTATCAAATTGCAAGTTTGGAAGAAATCGCTCTATTAGCGATAAGGACACCGAAAAAAAAATTAGTATAATTTCTTTTTTTTGTTTGTCAAGTTTTTGATGTACTAACATACTTTATATGATATAAATTTCAATAAAATTTTACTATAACTATATCCATTTTATCATGCACATAATAAATATGATTGCGATAAAATTGTTTTAATTAATAAAGCAACTGCTATTGATGCCATCGATATGACATTTTGTTAAAAAGGTATAAAAATATAACCATGTACAATAAATTTTTTAAAGGTAATTACTTTTTTATTAGTAATATTTTATTTCTATAATTTCTTAGTTTCTGAATAAAATTATTGTTTATACAATACATTATTGAATTTTGTTTAATTGTTTTTTAAAGAGTGCCAAAACAGATATTTTCGTCCATTTTCTTTTTGGATTTTATCATTTTTTTTTTTTTAAATTAGATAAATGTGTATTTATTATGTTCTGACATTACGGTTGTATAAAAAATTATAATAGTAAGTCTTGTCGACTGTGGCGAATCAACAATGAGGTCTGGTATATATACATAACATGAACAGTCCTTGCAGTTTAATGTATAAAAAATGTATCACATAGTAGCATTTTTACTCGTACGATAGCCCAAAAAAAATTAATAACAATACCAGCCAAAAATAAATATGGCAAGCGAACCACTACCTACATAATCCCTCGCCTAATAAATAATATGGGCATTAAAATTAAAAATAAATTAACAAAAAATAATCTAATTAATGACTTATAATTATATTTTATAAACAGAATGTAGTAATAGCCATTTTTTGTATTTGTACACTTGTCTTTTATTGTTGTCTTAGTGTATTACGAGTATTATAATGTATATAAATTAGCTATAATAAACCAAATATATGAAAGCACACAACTCAAATCTTAGTGGTTTTTTAGCTGTGCTTTAATTGTGTTTTTTGTGAATATTTTATAATAATAATAAAGAGAAAAAAATTTTAATAGTCTGTACATAATTTGTACATTGCTTTTGATGAACTTTGAATATAGAAAGAAGATATAACTTTATTTAACCAAATATATTTGCTGTCAACTGTTAAACGTTTTATGGTATTGTGCTTTCTTTGTCCACCTGTCTAGAGTTGAATGAAGGATGTAAGGTTAAATCCTGAAAAGTCTTTTAAACTATAAATAACGCCTAAAATAAAACAAAGATTATTCACTCATTATATTTTTATTTAAATAAGAGTTTGATTAATTAGCTATAAAAAAAAATCTTACCACCTATTGTTAATCTATTTTTGAAGCTTAACAAGACTATAATCAAAGAGCTACTGAGCCTTCATTTCAAAATACTTAATATATATCTAAATAAATATTTTAGAGTATTATATTTCATATATTAAAATTCGATGCTTGCAATGCAATACACTGAGTCATAAAGTGAGATATTGGACGAAATTAAAAGAATAAATTATGTATGTTTATATAAATATTCTAACATTAATATACTATACAATAGAATTCATCAAAACTTTATTTAATAATCGATTTGTGACCAGTTTTTACATTATAATTTATAACTCCTTGGTTTTATCTTTTATTCTTATAAACAAGAATTTCTTTTGACAATTTAATAAATATAATCACTCTCGATTTATACTTAAATAGCGGTCTTTTTTTTATTTTATTAAAAATTAACGGACGGATTGTTTTCATTTTAAAACTTTTACATAGCTTAATTTCTAGAAAATAAATTAATGTTCAAAAAATAAATACCTCTTAAATTATAATTAAAATAGTTAATTTTTAAACACTAGCCTGACTAAATCCTAAACTACAAAGTCTTGTATGTGTCTTGTTATAAATTTTAAAAAGCATACTAATTGATATCAGCCATAACATAATTTTTTTTTAAGGAATAATTAATTACAAATATATATATTTTCTTTTATTTTAACGTTGTATCACCATATTATTTTACAATATAATTTAAAAATATTTGATTTATGCACATGCATATTATTGCGTTTGTGTGTTGTTGGAAGAGATTTTTTTTATTATTTTATCGAGTAATTCAAGAACTACATATAAAGGTACATTTTACTTGATAAATATATAAAATTACAGTGATAATTAAGTATCAGTTACAATTTTTTTTATTTTAAAAATAATAAATATAATTAACAAAATTTATATTCGAAATTAAATCGCTATTGCCCTAGGTGAGCGACAAAAAGCAGCAACTTGACGTGACACTAAATAATTAAATAATCATAATAATACTCGTACTTGCATATCCTATATAATATATATTATTAACATAATATATTATGTATTATGTGGTCACATCAATTTGCGTCGCGTGAACAATTGGACATATTAAGTCGTATGTATTAAATTGGGTCGTTTTTTATCGTTTTTGTCGTTCACCACGTACAACTAATATTATTAAATATTTTATGAAATAGAATGAATATTGAGCAAGAAAAAACATATAATATATAATATTTTACATATCTTCAGCTGGTCTATTACGTATTAATTTATTGTTATTTACTAAACTTGTACTTAAATTATTCGGTACATACAAGTATGACAAACGACACGTAAATAATTGTTTCCATTAAGTTAAATGTCAATTGAGCTGTATATTAAAAAATAAATATAATAAAAAATATTGTTTTTTATAAGTAGGTACGTATATAGATATAGGTACGCTTAGAACTAAGGAAATGGGTGGATACTGTCTAGTGACGTTTAGAAAATCTCTAAGCATACTACGACTCGATACGAGTCATTATTATTTACTATTGATTAAGGGTATATTTAAATAATTAAGGATAGAAATTCTGAAGAGCATCGGAATATATAGAGTTATAGGTGTTCCGAAGTACGTACACACTATCGCCTGGTTTTCCGTTGAAAACGTATGGTCCTTTAAGATTGGTGATCTTTGAGTTACTTGGAACTGATTGTGGTTTTGGTTTTGAGTATGAGGGTGCGCTGTAACTAGGGCGAGATACTGGTGGCATCATGGGCTGGGATGGTCCGTATCCGAAAGGATCAGACATTTGAGGTGCTGATGGAAAACCGGAAGATCCGCTCCATTGGTAAACTCCAGTTGGTTTTCCGTTAGACACAAAGTCTATTGGCAGATTAATAAAAGGATCTGCTACTTGTTGAGGAATCTGAGGCATCATTGGTGGCATTGCGGGTCCGAGAGTTGGAGGTTGTGACACATAACCTAAACCTGGTACAAACATGTATGGAGTGGGCGGCAATCTGATGTAGAAGATAGGTGAATTATCGTATTGGAGAGAATTCAGATTATCGTTGGGAAAGGTATCACCACTACCATTCTTTTTCTTATTCTGTTGACGCCGTTTTGAAGGAATGGTCCGCGATATGTCATCGTCGTCCAAATGATCATCATTCACGGAGAAAGTGACATCATCGTCATCGTCTTCCATATAATCCAGACCAGACGATAAATAAGATGGGAAATATCCTCCAAATAAATTTAGAGCTTTATTTCTCCTATTGGTAGATTCCGGAGTTGGTGTTGTACCCTCTTTGAAGACATCCTCGAGTTTGCTTTCTCGTTCTGACACCGTTTCTGGTAATGGAGTAGCTCGTGATTTTCTTGAGGGTGCGCTTTCAGCTTGGTACAGAGCGGTGAAAAGTATGAGTACTGACAATAGGATTGAATATTCCATCTTGATTGATCTGAAAATAGAAAAAAAAATCTTTTAATAAAGAATGAAAGAGAGATATATATATAAATAGCTAAGTTAAACACTAACGAGTGTATGTTTCCTCAAATGAATAAAAAAAAAAGAAAAACAACAAAATGTTAATGGTAGCACAACTAAATTGTTAGTAGTCATGATATTTTATACGTAAGAAGCCTTCTAGCTTAGTACTATTTTTCAACGTTTAACAAGACCAAGATAAATTACAAGACGGATCGTATGGAGTGTTAATCGTTTCGCAGTGAACGTGTTACAAACGAATGCAAAGGAATATATGCATTCGTATTAGGATTCATTTGTTACGTCCGGGCTCCAGTAGACTATGTGAAAGGTGATTTATTGCTGTTTGCTTAATAATAAATAAGAGGTTCGTCCTCAGTTGCATAGATGCGTCCATAATGGTGCATATTATAATCACGGATATGTAAAGCAATTTAAATGCAAATAATTTAGTTGCGGGTACTTCACTATATCTCTTAAACAGCCTGCTCGACCGGGATATTAGTATCACACTCTCGCTGAAAATCAGTGCAATTAACTTCTATATCTGAGTTTTGCAGTGTCAACAAAAGAGCCGGATGTCAATTGTCTGACATTTCCTTTCTTTACTTTCACTTTCCTTTACACATTTTTATGATCGATGGTAATTGAACTGGACTGAATTGAATCAACTTGTAAACGTCCCACTACCGCAAAGGGCACATAATAAAGGAGAAAGGGTTGGAGCTTAATCCATCACGCTGCTTTAATGCGGGTTGATGAATAAATATCATGAGTGACGATTGCTACCAGGTTTCCATGACAACAACCGGGACCGCCAGCTTTACGTGCTCTCCGAGGCACGGTGGGAGACCCACAAGAACATACACCCAGACCGGCAATAAATATTAGTACAAATACAAATAAATAAATATAAATATTAACCAACAATCACACCACGTTAACCTAGCCCCGTAATAAGTTCGTAAGAACTTGTGTTACAGGTACTAGGAATGGAAATAAATTTAAGATATAAATACATATATACATAAATACACATCCATGACCCGGTGCAGACATCTATATTCGTCATACAGATTATCTGCACCTGGCGGGATTCGAACCCGCGACCGCTGCGTAAAGTGTCCAGTTGCCTGACCACTAGACCAGCCGGCCGTCAAATACTGTCCCGAGCGGGAATCGAACCCGCAACCGCCACCGTTAAGGCTACTACTCGAACAAGTACACCAGAATGGTTGTTGGTAGTGATTACTTAGCATTTAAGCTTTCAGTTCAATTGCTGGCTATTTCCATTTTAAAAAATAAAGCATAGTTAAGTTTTGCACTTATTTGTTTATTTAAGCATGTTGTTGGTACTTTATTTTGAAGCTTTATACGTTTGATTGCTCACGAAATTATCATTTATGAGTTTATAATTGTAAATGAATAAATCTTTTCTACACCTTCGTAGTTATTAATGACTGTATTTATATGGATAGAGTCGCTTCAAGTCATTTTCAATGTACAAAATAGAAAATTAAGGGAAAAATCCTCGTATATTACTGATTATATTAGTTCATTATCTGAACGTCGGGATGTTTAGATATCTATTATCAATAAGGTTAACAGGGTGTCTATAAATTGCGAGTAACTTGCTAATAATTTCATTAAAAATATGTGAAAAACAGAAGCAGCTTTCTCGGCCCTGATGCCCGCTGGATACTTTTCACTTTACATATTTCGTTATCAAAGAATTTACATGATATTAATATATTTATTACTATATAACATTTATTTGCAACAATATTACACTTTACTGTGAAATTTTATAAAAAAAAAAGTTAAAACTATTTTTAATAAGTATAACACTGTATAATTTTATTTATTCATAAAATAATATTTAAGTAATTACGAAATATCTCTGTATTTTCTTTCAGTGTTTGATGTTTTGTTTACTTTATTGATGTTGTTTAGTGATGTTTTGTTTACTTAATTTTACTTTAACTTAAAGTTCAAGTAAAATTTTATTTTAAAGCATAACTTAAGACATCAAAATATTTCATATGAAACCCAGAAAGTACCTACATCTTTGATCTACGTTTAAATCGATTGAGTAAAACGAAATAATAAATTTCTATCTGTATTCAAAGTACGCACATACTGCATGCTTATACATAAGTTGCGATGCGGTTTTTAATTTGCAAGGGAAAAAACGCATAAGTATGCGTAAATTAGTATACAACCTGCGGTAGAATGTCCGTAAGAAATTGTAATGCAGTGTGGATGTTTTACAATATTTTCATACGTCACAGATTTAGGGGAAAAATAATCTTTTGTCGTGCTATATGATTTTATGAATATTTCTGATTAGTATTCACTTAATATTAACTTTTTACACTATCTCCTTGAAATAACGTAAAATCCTTGATACCGATGACCGGTTTATGTGTAAAAACTCGATAATTTATAGTCGCATACTAAAAACTATAAAATAACTTGTTCATTTAATTTTATTCGTTGTATTATTTAAAAGACTCACTCAAGATGGTCTCTATACTTAAAATAAATCCATAAACTTTATTTCATATTTGACGTTAAAATATTACTTCATAAAACAAATAGTACCTATATCGCTCGTTTTATTGTAGTCATCTGTTTAATTATCCTTACATTTATTTTTAGTAAAATAAAAGCTAAAATGATGATATTTACTACGTAATTATCACATATATCTCATTAGTGATTGAGCGTCACCTGAATACCGATTATAGAACAAGACCATTTATGCCAATATAACAAGACCGTGTTTACACCGAGCAACACCGATATTTCTTTTCGCATTATAATCCTTAAGTTTATTTTATTAAGATGTTACTCGAAACACGCCCGTGCTGGTTGGTGTACGCAGTAGTGGCTTAATTGACGGATTTTATGAGCACGGTACCCTTATCGGTGGTCAAAATCAATTTTGTAGTAAAAGGATCGTTTTCACAGTATTTTATGTGAAATTGTATTGATTCGCTGAGTATTACCGATTCCTGTTTCTAAGCTATTAATATAGTTACCGATGAAGAGTCGCATAAGGAATTACATACACGTTAATTGAGCTATATAATATTAGTACTATAAATTACACGCTTACATTTTCTTTGACGACTATCAAATGTTGGCAACAGTACAATATGACGGTGCTATCTTCTGATTTAGTTCTGACTGATCGTTGCCTAAACTAAATTATTATTAAAGCTTTGTTAGAAAGTCTCTTTTAGAATGTATACACTAAATAAGGTACCTACAATTATTGAGATTCTATGATACTAATTTTCTGTAACACTATTGATTTTAGTTCTCAATGTTTTTGCAAATTTCACCCTTAAGGCGTTTGTGCACTACACAGAATTTTACTGTCCGGCAGTCCGATTTTTTTATGGTCCGATATGGCACGCCATATAAATGTATACACTAGTTTGTACACTATACGTAATTTTACCGTCCGATATTTTATGTTTCCCCATTCATTTTTATCTCATATTTATTCGGTTTTTTTCATTCCACATCGGACCGTAAGTAATATTCCTTGTTCCTTGCACAAACATCCTTATGGGTGCAGGTTGATTCAGTAGGGGATGAAAGGCTGTGTCGAAGTGCATTTGAAGGAACTTTTTAAAAATTTCATATACTATAAGACATGAATCCTTACAATAAGTGATAAACTACTTTATATTACAATACCATTAGTTACTATTTTATTTGTGTATCAGTTGAACTTGAAGATCGCTGAAACTATTAAATTTATACTTAATTTTACAAACAGTTAAGTATGTATACCTTCTAACGAACAGTGATCTGTGCAATGGGCTCATATCAACAAAAGTGTCGAGTGAAGACAAGCTAGTTTAATTATAATTACACGTAATCACAGTATGGAGTATATTTCGTACATACTTAAAGAATATTATTCAAATTAACCACAATTTCCTATTTATTTCTTACCCAATCTCACATTACGTATTCACATCTGGAGTGACTTCGGAACGGTGTCTATCATTAGAGAGCAACGCACTCGAGTACTCGACGAATTTAATCCATCTCAGTCATTACATGGCAATATCGTTAACATTGCATTATTATGATTACTAGTTTATTAATTTATGTAGCGGTAGAAGTGTAATAAAATTATAATCTACATTTTGATTTTATTTAAGCGTAGGCATAAGGTTATTATAAATAATAAATAAATAATAAGGTTATCTGGCACATTAGTTACGACTATTTTACGTGTTTTAACAAGAGGTAAAACACGCTATTGGAGACTGTTTTACCTCAATCAATAATCTAGGTTCCAAACAGAAATGTCTGACGGATAAAATGGAGTTTGATAGTGAAAAATAATAATACATCATAAATTGTATCTGTTGGATATCGTTATACGTCAGGTAGCTTTATCAAAAACTGATAAAACAGGCCCGTAGTGAATTAATTCGTTTTTAAAAACGGTACTGATTTATTTTTGAAAGATTAATTAATACCTATATATAATGACACTTTTAAACAGATAAAATAATTTCCATAGTATAATAAAATCACGGTTAAAACGTAAAAAAATACTACCATTCAAAGTTAACCTTTATGTATATCAAAATGGATTTTATTATGCAATGAAAAGCTAAGAGCACTATTATAAGCAAAAAACACTAAATATCTCACATAAATCTTATAGTTGAATTAAAATTTTAAAACGTGTTTTTGTCAGTCATCGGACCAGTTAAATACATAATTGCACAAATTAGAGGGAAATGTGGTTGAAATTCATGATCATATTGAGTATGAGGTTTAATTTAATAAGAATGTAAAAAAATCACGTTTTACAAGAGAGAAATTCAAATAGTTTTTGTTATAATTACCTATGAGTGTTGTTTTTATAATTAAAGCAATTTAACAGAGCAGAGTTCTATCAACTATTACTATATTGCCAATATATTCACTTTGTAATAATTCAATATAACTGATTTTATTACTTTGTTTGTTTGAATGCTTTGTTTTAGAGTATACCAGTCCTATTTTACAAATTCTTATTAGGTTTGATAGTATGTTTTTGAGGAGTATATCAGGCTTTTAAACATGCTTTGATTCAAAGGAGCAGAGCAGTAATCATGATCATAAGCCCTAGCTGATATGACTAGTATCATCAGGCTGTTATAACTAGTATCAAAGTAGACGTTGACCGCATCGGCAGTTTAGTACCTAGGTATAGTTATATAATATTTCACATAAATAAAAATCATTAAAGTTCCGTTTGTAAGATCTATAAATCTATCTATCTACTCTAGAAAAACCACAGATTTAAGTAAATGTATTCCTAATTGTTATAATAGTGTTTATATGGAACCTTTATAGAAAATCAGCCGTAAATTTTAACTAAATACGTGGGACATTCAGTCTAATTTTTGCTAAGAAAGTTGTATTTTTCCAATATGAAAATGTATGTATATGTATCAGCCTGTAAACCACCCACTGCTGAGCGAAGGCCTTTTCTTGTGTAGAAGGCAATGTAGAAGAAGGGTTGGAGCTTAGTCCACCACGCTGCTCAACTGCGGGTTGGCGGATAATTTCCTTATAAAGGGTAACGATCGCTATCAGGTGTCCATGATAACAACCGGGACCGACGGCTTTACGTGCTCTCCGAGGCACGGTGGGGAGACCCACAAGGACATACACCCAGACCGGAAACAAATATTTGTACGAATACAAAAATCTGTCCCAAGCGGGAATCGAACCCGCGACCGCCCCGGCGTGCTGCGTTGAGGCAACTACTGGCACCACTACACTACAATTTACTATCAAGCGATTGAGCTGTGAATAATTTTTCAAAGATATCATAAAAACCACACACGAAACAGCTGTTGTTTTTTTTATATAATAGAATCTTAATAAAATTGCGTATACATAGTTGTAGATTAAATTCAGTAATCATCCATTAAATGTTCAATGTAAGCATTCAATCATCAGCTGTATCATATTCTTGATTAATGTAGTGTGTGTCGCTGACTGACGGCTTACTATCGATTATTTAAAAGTTACAAGCAAAAAGTTATAACGATAAACTAAGTTTATAAACTCCTTGTAATATGACCGGATGATTGTATCACTTTATAAATAAATAACTATCTATTTTTAAATGATATAGCATCTGCCGATAGAATTGTGTAATGGCTTATATGAGTTTTTCATACGTGGAATAAATCAGTATATTATGTCAAAAAATTCTGTGTACTGTAGATGTACCTAGTTTAATATTTATATAGTTTCTGGTATTATAAATATTTGTTTCATCGCTTTTTTCTATACATCAATACAATTTGAAGCTCATCATCATCATCATTCTATTTTCATCCACTTCTGAACGTAGGAATATGCAATAGCACACCACTAAGCTGGATTTACAGCTCTTAAATTTTCGTCCTACTAAAAGGATTTTAATTTAATATTTTTGCCAATAGAACACAAATATTATTTAGAATTAACATAAAAGTAACATCGTGCTATAACTTGTATCAGCATAAGAATTAACACAAATATCAACGCATGTAAAACCGCGACGTACGTCCAATTAAATGTAAAAATGTTCACTCTATTGAGATCTAACGTAATGTAAATCGTCTATAAATCTCTTCTTTATAAGGTACCGAGCAAAAGTTAATTAAACTGATTAGAAAAACAATGATTTCTATAGAGCAAACAAACATGTTTTTCCCGTGGAAGAACAATATTACTTTGTTAATTAGACGATTATACGGTTAAAAAAATAAGTTAGAAGCATATTGGCAATAATTTGAAGTTTTTAAGTTCGTTAATAAATTCCCGATGACTCTATTTATCTTAAGAATGTGGATGTAATTTCAATGTGTACGGGTTGAATGGATATTGCAGCCGGCTATTGTACGGACTTAGTCTTCGCCTGGCGCCATGATTTTGTTGTGAGAGAAGAAAATTTTTTGTTTGGTTTTTGCGTATAAAGAGCGGCAATTTATTTATCATATTTAATATAGTATGCAGACTTTTTTATCGATAAACTCTGAAACTATTAAACCGATTTTAGTGTTTACTTTTAATTTTTTTACATAAGTAAGACTATAAATATCACGTTACGAATTATAATAAATGAATAGTAGTTAAAAATATTAACACCGGAAAAACATCGACGGAAATCTAATAGTGCACAAGTAACAACTTACGGTAACAGGGATGATAGACGTACGAGTAAGTTCGCGAACTTGCGGCTCGACGACCTTTTTCGCTGGTGTGTCACCCTAAGTACGCGTACTTTAAAACCGCCGAGTAAGTTCGTTGGCGATCCGACATGTTTGAAGTTTTGCTCGTAACCCACCTTCGCTCGTACGTGTGGTATTTGTAATTATTGTTAATTTTGATTCAGAAATTTCTCAAAATGAATGATTTCAGAATTTATTCGCATGAACTGCTAACCGAATTTATAGAAGCTTTCCGAAAAAACCCTTGCCTTTGAAAAATTAGAAGCAACGAATAGAGACAAAAATATGGAGTTTCAAGCATACAATAATTTTATTTATGTTTTTAAAATGTAACACGATGCAATTCCTAAATGACACAAGCTTCTTCTGTCGACGACATCGCAATACAGAATTAGTAAGCTTCACGTGTGTCACCGAAGTCGAGCCGAGAAGTTCGTGATTTTAAAAACTGCGTACTTTAAGTTCGTACGTCTATCATCCACTTAACGATTAACAGTTGCACTTAGTAGTTATTGTGGTAATTATATTAACTTTATCATCCTAGGCGAAACACGCTTTTTATGTGAACCAAATGGATAATTTTGGAAATTTGTGCGTAATAAACGCACAAGCAATTTTCTTAAATTTATTATATTTATATTACCACAAATGACTTGGTACCAGGTGCAGTCGCTCCATAGAAAACCATCGATACATATTGTTTTAATAGCCTACTCTTTTAAAATCTCTAAAAATATAAATTAACTTGGTACTTTGCATCTGCTTTCGGTCGGTTCATATTGTAAAAAATAAGGGCTGCCTCATTTTATAGGTTCACAAAATAATGAATAGGAATAGAGTACCATTAAATACCTTCTAGAAGCTTATACTATAAGAATAAAACTCTTTATCCATCCATCTATTTGTAACAAGTATTTTATTTTTATATAATGATAAAAAATATTTTAACTACGTATATCACATAAACTGCCATTATTATTACTTATATGAATGAATGAATGAATGAATGAATGAATGAATGAATGAATGAATGAATGAATGAATGAATGAAACACATTTATTTAGGACAATACACAAAATCACAGACAACAACAATTAAATTAAAAATAAAAACAAACTTGTAAAAGAGAAAAAAAAAACATAAAAATACCCTTAAAAACACAATTAAAACAGGAAAAAGAAAAAAAAACAATAACAAAAAAAAAAACACATGAATCTGTAACCTCGTGTTGTGCCCCAAAAAGGATTATCACTCAGCATTAAGTTGGGTT
This sequence comes from Euphydryas editha, assembly GCA_036937285.1. Taxonomy (NCBI): domain Eukaryota; kingdom Metazoa; phylum Arthropoda; class Insecta; order Lepidoptera; family Nymphalidae; genus Euphydryas; species Euphydryas editha. The sequence goes on from JAUPFZ010000008.1 coordinate 6,661,164, forward strand.
TGAAAGAAAAAAGAAACCAACACTGATTTTTAGTGATAACCTATTAGGTTCAGCGCGACAAGTATCAATCCTTTTTTTTAAAACAAAAAAATACATTATTATATCTAATATCTATATGAATTACGTAGGTACAAAATTAAATAAGAGTATTAGAGTACGCATGTGCTACGCGGTTGCTGTAAACCTTCATAATAAAGGGACTCCGGAATCCCAATAGTCGCTAGGCATTTGTAGGCCACGCAACAGTCCATATTGCAATATGATATCCAAACCAATTAAAACATATATACTGTACTGTATCAGCCTGTAAACAATCTGCTGCTGAGCGAAGGCCTCTTCTCCATACAGAAGAAGGGTGAAACATATATAGCCTTTCTCGTTTCGAAAATACTATTTATAACTAGTTAAAATAATTCTTAAAATTGAATAAATTCTACACAAAATTACACAATAACTCCTCCATGAATAAGAGTAGGTATACTATATGAAATCATATGTTTCGCTTAAATAATGTTTATATGTACAACTAGCAAACCCGGCGAACTTCGTTTCGCCACCAGATGGCTTCGTTTTTTCTAACGTTTCGTTTGGGGGATTAAAAGATGAAGTAGTACATGCTATGTATCAGAGATGGCGCTATATGTGAAAAATGATTTTCCCTGTTTTCCTGCTTTTCTTTTGAAAATTTTCCTGAATTTTGTTTGCTATAAACCTCACGGAGCCCGAGACCTTTCCAATGAATGCAAAACCGTGAAAATCGGTTCGTGCGTTCTGGAATTATAGCGTCAGGAAGGAAAACCCGACTTATTTTTATATTATAGAAGATTACATTAATCAATGACTTGACGTTTTATCGAACCGTATTTGAAGTAGTATTATGATATCTCGTTAAGAAGATTTATATTCCGTAAATTAGTGTATACGTAATTTATGATCATAAAATACTTTCAGAAGTAAAAATAAAATGCGTTTTTAATGATGAAAATTTTTACGACGCATATAAAAATGAATGTATGCAGACGTCGTAACGAGCTAAGTGGAAATTGAGAGAAAACCACATAGGTTTGCGGTCTACATGCCTAATGATCCTACTAAAATTACAACGAATGAACATATTACAGAAAAATGAAAGCTACAATTTTTTCATTAATAATAATTGTACTGTCGAATATTTAAAATTCTCGATTTCATTCTAAAGATGAATGTTGGTTTTGATTATTTATAAAGTCAAAATCCTTATGAAGATTTAATAATAACAATGTCATCTTCATTAATCAAGAAATACATTTTTTTATTTAGAGAGTTTGTAAACATTCACACTATAATACAAAATACGAATAAATACGCTTAAAACCCACAATGTACTTCACTATTTTCAGTATGGCGTTAATATATAGAAATTTACATTCGAACAAACCAACAAATCGATTCTTAAACTCATTCTCATCGATCAATATGATTATATTTCGTAATAGTTTGACAGTATGCCTCAATAATAAAATTATATGTTCACGCCGAATAAAATTACCAATGTGTAATTACAGACTAGGTAGGTACGTGTAAATCCTTTAATAAAATTAAAATTAAAAAGCTATATAGACACGTAATGAGTGTTCGAACCGAGAAGTTCGATTATATTACATCTAAATACACTAATAAAAGTCTATTTATGTGTAATAACTGTCATCGGTGTTTCTTTTTTTCTGTGGCTTCATCGTGTTGCTAATTTGACGTTCATATAGGATTACTGGTAATATAATTGAATAATATGCCACATAATATAGGATCATTGACTCTTGATTGGCAGCCGATACAAATATAATGAGATAAGCGCAATTTAATGAACTACAGTTATGATATAATAATCAAGTATATAAATATAAAAACTCAATTTATAACCGCTTTGATGAATGATAATATGCATAAAATGGTTTTGAACTTTAATGCGTATATCTTTTGAAATGTTTGGATACATTTTTTAAGATATAACTTCTGCCTGCTTACGGACTTCGCTGTGCGTGGGTTTGAAAAAATACATTTTTAAAAGTTCAAGAATAATTATGAATTTAATTTTATTGTTGTAGTTTAAAACAGCTTTGTCAACGCCACTTATTTTGTAAAAGGTAGGCTAAAGAACTTCTAACGGGAATTCATTTTTATACTTATCAGTATGGTTCAAATAATTCTAAAAGTTTACTTTAAGTCCACATATGTCATGATTATTCATTATGGAACATGTTAATAAAATGTGTAGGTACAATAATAGTTTATTCTTAATTACTACGCTAAATTAAATAAGATAATTAATAAATAAATTTAATAATTGCACATGTTTATTCATCCACTGATGAAGGAAATAAGGAACTCGTGACTATTTAATTTTCTACTTGGAATTCGTATGTTATGGGTTTTAATTTTTAAGAAATAAATGCCGTGACGAATTAAAATATAAATTTTGATACAGCTTCATTTATAGTTTTTTTACCATAAGAGGATTTTTATTTATTAGTATACTTGTAATAATTCAATAAAAAAATATCTAAATAAAAAAAAAATAAAAATATAACAACGATATTTATATAAATTTGGAGAAAAAAAATACAAAATTATTAAAAAATATATCTGTTAGTGGCTTGTAAAACTCTATTGATAAGTGATGTTTAACGAAAAGTAGACAATCATGTTACATTATAATAATACTTTTTAAATTATTTTATAATAACTATGATTACTGCTTCGCTCTAGTAAATCGTAGGGTAATGTTTAACAGCTTATATACATATATCTAAATGTAGAGTCTAAAGTATATAGGCCTTCAAGGTCACGTGAGTAAGATATTTAAGAAAATAAACAAATTTTGTTAATATAGATTTCAAACATTAAGTATTAAGGAGCTAATAATGTAAAATTATTTTCCAAATATGGAAAAATTTTATTTATATTATATATATATATATATATATATATATATATATATATAATAATCAATATACACAAATGTTTTGTATTAAACAAAAATCAATCACCTCAGATGAACCGTTAGAAAATCGAAATTACTTAAATAAATTAGTGATTTATCTTTTTCTCTTAGGAAGTCATCCATTTTATTATAAGCGAATACACTTAGCACATATCTGCTTCCTGCAACATAAAATAAACCATATCTAAAAGATATAAAGTTAATTGTGAATGACATATTTATAGCTGTATTGAAGGGAATTAAATCTGAAGTAAAGGTTATCACTATTTCTCTGATTCTAAGTCTAGAACAGCGTTGGGTTAACCTAATGTCTCTATATATCTGGGCTTTGATTAAAATCATGGCAGACAGACAAATGTCAAATCGTTGAACTGTTTTATACAGTCATTGATTCATAACTCATAATAACTCATATCATCATCATCATAACACATAATGGTGAGTTAAGGTCTCTTTTCCCATTTACATAGAATATTGGAACTTACACTGCATATTGGTATACATATATACAGTATTACTACTAGGCCACGTGTTTTTTTCACTGGTTCGGTAGTATATGAAATAAGGAAATATAATATAAACACTTTACACCTTATTGCTCCTATAACATGATGCTTGATCTTCGGCCCTTTCATAATACCACCAATAAAATGCGTCAAGTAACTTCTCCAATACAAGACATGATGGACCCATAAAAGGGATAAACATAATTATCTTGTTTCGTTACTTGTTGCGAAATATATAGTTCAGTGTGTCACTAATTACTCGGGGAGAGTTTAGATTAATTGTGTTAACATTTTAGCATTATATTCTATCGCTAGATGCCTCATAGGCTTAGTTCTTGTTTGGCAACTCTTTAGGAATATCACCATCAGGATACTTGACCACAATTTTATATGGTTCCTGTAGAACTTCCTACTAAATAAACCTATTAATGTCTAATATAGAAAATTGATAGAAAACTGACTTCACTTTTGATGTGAAATGCTTTTTAAAATATATCCCATACGTTCACATGAATTGCCTAGCAATAGGTAAGTTATTGAGTAAAAATATTATTTCTTAAAAAAAATATTTCTGAGACAAAAAGGCGTGAAAGAACTAAGCGGGAATGTAATTATATAATTTTAATGGCAATTAAATCTGTTAGTGTCAATATGGTGTCATTTCATTACTTGAGTTCATCTTAAGTACGACAACTATGGATAAAATATGCTACTAGTATTACTGGTTCCTACTATGTTATAAATGTCTCTACTTCATATGTATTGTAAATATAAGAGAAGTATACGCGACATCGTTACAGAGATTCTAAATTACGTTACTTGTTACGGGTTTGAATTAATCTGCTTAAGATAATTAAAAATAATAACAATTATTATTATTATTTTTAATTAAAATTATTTCCCGAAATAATATTTTTATTTTGGGAAATAATTTTAATTTTCATATTTTATCTATTAATCTTTTAATAACAAATCATACATGATTGGTTGAAATGGACTATAATAAATGATTTCGATGACATTAATATAAATTCTACAGATCCTACGTATTATATAAATGGTTTGGCGTAGAGGGGCTGCCTTTGAAAAGGAAGGATCCTTCGACCAGACGGTGTTGCGTCTGGTGGGCTACGCGCCACTTAACGTTTGTTGTCGAGTTCTTGTATATATATTCAATCGCTTTGAAAACTTCGATAGCGGGATGTAGGAGTTAGTTTCTTCTAGTTCGTATATGGCGAGATAGATGTCGCTACATCACTCCCCCTCCGAGACCGGAGGTCGATAGCAGGTTGAGTCGTCCATACATCTTGTGATGCTTGCCGGGCCAGTGGGATGTTCCAGTGAGTCGGAACCAGATGCCGCATAGTTCACGGTGAGTCGGAACTGTCTGCGGTGATGCCCCAGTGAGTCGGGGTGGTGCAGTGCTGCGTAGTGGCTGGCTGCTGCGTCGACCAGGAGAGAAGTGCGTCTCTGCTTGCTGACTGGCCGAAGTGCAGTGTGCTGTGCCATGGTTGCTGAGAAGGCTGTGGGTGATGACCAGGAATGCGCGTCCGCTGCATGCTTGTGGTCAGGATACCCGTAGTTAGCCGTGGATGCTGGCTGGCTGTATGAATCGCTGCTCGAAAGCTTGAGGAAGTAATGATGACGTTACGATGACGTAGATTTGCGAAGGCTGCGCTGACGTTCAAGCTCGGGGTCACCAGTTTGGCGGTATTTGAAAAGGAAGGATCCTTCGACCAGACGGTGTTGCGTCTGGTGGGCTACGCGCCACTTAACGTTTGTTGTCGAGTTCTTGTATATATATTCAATCGCTTTGAAAACTTCGATAGCGGGATGTAGGATTCGTTAGTTTCTTCTAGTTCGTATATGGCGAGATAGATGTCGCTACAATGGCTAGGTTTAGTATGGATGGATGGATGGATGGATGGAACAGATTACGATAAAACTTGGTCTGTAGATAGTTGTAGATCCAGAATAAAACATAGGATTTTTAACCCAAAATTTCTAAAGGATCGGTAACTACCTGGTTAAACATGAAGACCAACTTGCACTAATTAATTTTATTTAATCCTACTCAAAATATAGTTTCGATAGCTGACAAGTCTGTTTTTAATGATAATATATGTATTAATCATAAAAAACGACATTCGTTTATTTTGAATAATAAATATGATATATTTTCTTGCTGCAATTACTTTAAAAAAATGTACTCAATACGTTTAAGTAAAAGTACTTAAGGAAATCAATTTTACAAACTCCTTGAAAGTTATTAATTAGCATTACAATCTTACATCAGAATCAGTTATATTCTCATTAAAATGAATTATAACCGAGGAACAGTATCATTTATTAAGAAAAACGATTATAAGTACTTACCTATCTCTCAACACAGATAATATATCAAGATAATATATCAACACAGATATATATCAAGATCACAAAATAATATATAATATACGGTATATTATATATTATTTTGTAACTGGACATGTCCCGTATCATTTATTTTATTTTTTATTAATGATATGTGAGTTTCACGCTTCTGAATTTTCTACCAGCCAATTTTGTAAGGTTGTGTGCTTAAACTCTCACCCCACTCCACCTCCACAACCATTATATTTCAAACACCCTAATAAGAAAGTAACTATTTATATAATATATATACGCACACATACACCCATATACATACATATAAAATAATACTATAATACAAAAAATCAAGTTACTACTCGGCGTGTAAATAAAATACAAAAACAATAAGCTTGTAGACATTGTAAGATATGTATATATATAAACGAGAAATACCTTTAATGTTTTATATGTATAGATAAACAAATCAGCGACAAAAAAGGCAAAAACCGTTATAAATAATAGAATATATCGAATGATTCTTTCGTTGTAGATAATATTTAGTGTTCATCATAAATACACAAATTATCTCGTATGGATGTTTTATTAGATATATGCTGATTCGTTTCCTACTGGGTAGCAGTCATTGATTTTTTTTTAATTTCATATGTATTAAGATGAAGATCCGAAGTTATTGTAACATTCCTTCTAATGCTTTTTTCTAGATGGGTGTCGATTCATTTGTAGGTGTGAGACGTAAACTTCTATGAGATTATTTTAAATATAATGTTTACAGAAATATTTCTTATTGAAATGGGTAGTCAAAAAAAATGTAAATTATAATATCAATGTATTTTTATTTATAAATTATTGCGCTTTTTATTGAGAATATTAATCGCTTATTAAAGAATTTATTGATCATAAAACGGCCTCAATAATTTAACAGAAAAAAAAATCTGTTTTAAAAATATTATACTATAAATTAATTTATCAAACATATCCTGACAGAATGATAGATAAGTTAGTCAGCCGACTGACTAACTTGTCAAATATAAACCTGAGATTTAAAAATTTTAATCCCAAAGAAGTTCATCTTCTCAAGGGAAACAAAAATGACAAAAGTTTTGAAGTTAGAACGAAATTTTATTATTGTAAATTTTATTATTTGTATATGTTGTATAATTCTGCGAGAGCTGTGGGTAACAGTTAGTACAATACGAGTTTATTTGTATTATGTTAATGTACCCATTAAATACAGTTAAATAGAAGTTCTACCATAAAATTATCATACAAATTGTTATAAGCTTCAAAATATTACATAAATTGTTTTCACACAAAAATACCCGTGACTCATGTAACATGACGCATATATAGTGTCATAATTTGCAGTGATTTTTACAGTTATTATTACGAAGATTAATATTTCGTTTGCTAAAATGGGAACCGTAGTAGAGGCTGAGTCGCAGGAAGAGTTGCGACTGATGCGCTACAGTGTAGGTGGAATGCAGCCATTAGCACACTTTGATAGCCTTGACTTTAGGTAGCAGTTATTGTCAAGAAAGAGCGATTTATTAAAATTTATATAAATATATAGGCTTAAAAACTTAATAGAATATATTACTCTATTTAAAAAAAAAGTAAGGTACTAGACTTTTATCACTAAGACCTTGTAACAACTGTTACTTGTGTCTAGGATAATATTTATTTTTTATTAATAACATTTAAAATTATTAGTATCTAATATTTAATAATATTATAGTCTAACGAATGCAATTGTGGGCCACATAAGTCGGAGAGGACTAACAACATTAGCTTTGTAGAATAATTTGTCGAATCCAGCCAAAAATAAGATCTAGACCTTGTCAAATGGTAACTATCAATTTATAACTGTTCCATTTTTTTTAGATTATTTATATATACTGTACTAGCTTATTTATATATATATATATATATATATATATATATATATATATATATATATATATATATATAGTACCTGGATGACCGAGCTTTGCTCGGTTAAACTATATTTAGACACAAATTACATACTGATAAAATATGAATAATATTTTCAATCTTACCGATATAATAATAAAACAATAGTCACTGGTTATTTAAATTAAAAAAATTAAAAGAGATCCTAGTAATATTTTTTCTCACCAAAAAACGAACTTGAAAAAAAAGAAAAATCTTCTGTTTTCGAGACCGCCCGATTTCCCACCTGAGCTATTATAAATTTAAGATGGTGGCGAAACTTACTTTCTTATTCTAATGATATTCTAGCAGTTTTTAATTGCTCTCGAGATTTTTATTTAAATAACCAGTTTATATTTTTTTTTCCTACCTCTGCCGAAAGTTCGATTTTCGTTCCTGTGAAGCGGGACAAAAGTGACATTTTCTGTCTCCGCTTCACAGGGACAAAACCTGAACTTTCGTCCTAGGGAGGAAAAAAAAGTATGTGTAACATGGGACGAAAGTACTACATCCATTCCCGTATGTTTACTACCCTCGCCTTCGACTCGGGCGGCAATTTCACATGAGGGTCAAAAAAATAGTACGTTCATCCCCTTGTGACACAAAATACTACGTTATTATATAGATAAGATCGAAAAATATTATTCATAATTCATCAGTTCTATCGTATCTAAATATAATTCCCAAAAAAAAGAACGATTAACAAATAAATAAATAAAAAAAAACCGAACAAAACTCGGACATCCAGGTAGTACAGGGCTCTCAATAATAGTTATTTTTTTTACAAAAGAGGGAACTTAAAAAAAAAAGCAAAAAAAAAAATGGGACTTGAGGCATCGGGATTCGAACCCAGGTATACTGATTTCCCACCTAAGTTATTATAACCTTGTAGATTATGCCGAAATTTACCTTCGTATTCTAATAATATTCTAACAGTTTTTAATTGTACTCGTGATTTTTTTTTTAAATAACCAGTTCATATTTTTTTATTATTATTTCGTTAAGATCGAAAAATATTATTTATATATCATCAGTTCGTAATTCGTATGTAAATATAGTTTCCAAAAACATGAATTACAAAAAATAAAAAATAAAATACCGAGCAAAGCTCGGTCATACAGTTAGTAAAGGGCTCCCAATAATAATTTTTCTCACAAAAGATGAAACTTAAAAAAAAAGAAAAAAAAAATAGTTCTGGAGACATGTGGATTCGAACCTGGGATCTTCTTATTTTGAATCCGCCCGGTTCACATCAGAGCTATTATAAACTTATCATTGACAGCGAAATTTACCTTCGTATTCTAACGATATTTTTTAATTGCCTGAAAAAAGGGATAAAACGACATTTTCTAAAAATAAATTTATTTTTTTTAGATTTATCGCCCCCGAAACCCCCTGTATACTAAATTTCATGAAAATCGTTGGAGCCGTTTCCGAGATTCAGATTATATATATATATATACAAGAATTGCTCGTTTAAAGATATAAGATATATATATATATATATATATATATATATATATATATATATATATATATATATATATGTAACAGCTTATGAATGCCTACTGGATGAAGACTATCTTTGTGTTTAACAGAAGAATTTAAGACTCGCTGATTCATTGCGAATCGACAATTAATTTTTCAGTCGAAATATGATGTTCCTAGCACTGGACCATCTTAGCTATATAAATTTAACTTCAAAACTCGATAATAATCTAATTATAATAGTAGCAACAAGAAATGTTTAAGCTAAAATAGCTCCAACTATACGCTCGTGGGGTCACGCCCTTACAGTGTGCTGTACCTGAGCTACCAAGTAGCAAGATCACGGATATAAATTCAAGCAGTCAGCGCTTGAATCAACATATTAATGTACAAAATACAGCAGCTGCGGAGTGCAATGGATCGCTTTAACTTATTTATTTGTGAAGCGATAAGCGACTTGAGGCGCCTTCGACATTTCTAGTAAACTATAGGATACTAAATTTATATAACAACGATTTTTATTTATTTTAACACATCGAGTTATTTTTAAATGCGACTTTTAAATATTCGTGACATTTATTTACTAAAGTAAGTATACATTACTTTTACCATTTCTTTTTAATCTGTTTTTTTTAATTTTAATATAATAAACATCTCATATTTTTTTTACCAAAACTAATTTAAGCTTATCTTTATAATTTGATACGATGTTACTTACTTTAATATATTTATTTTTATGTTTGAGAGTCATTGATTAAAAACCGAACGTAACATTTCAAAGCGTATAATTTTTTTGAAAAATTTCTATCGTCGAGTTTATAAGAAAATTTTGACTAAAATTAAAAAAAAACATCATTAACATAAACATCACAAACATCTATTAACATAAATCGAACACACGGACATTTTGCGACCTAGAAACTGGAAATGTCAAGATTGTCGCAGAACCTTTTATCATCTGTGAAATTGAATAATGCGCTTTCAATAGCATGTTGAGATCAAACTCTTGATACGATGCACCTAACTACAGGGTCAGCAAATACGATGTCATGCCTGTCTTTGAGAAAGGGATTAACTTTGACCTTGCAACTTATGTTCTGATATTCAACTATATCTTTTAAGTTGAATAATTATAATACTTTTTTTTTAATAAAACATTCCATCTTAACAATTACAATAAAAATCACTTGAAATAATCCAATAAAATCAATTAAAAAATTTATAATAATTCAATTTCTAATCAATAAAATAATCAAGAAATCAAAATTAAAAAAATTAAAATTCAACAAACATCAAAAAAATATCATCATAAACTCAATTTCAAAATGTCAGATTAAATAATGTCATACCAAATTAAATGTCATACCTAATTTAATTTTACCGACTAAAAATGAGGAAAATTTGATGATGTGAATGTTACTGAACTCACAATGGTTGAACCGATTTCGATGATTTTTTGTATGTATTTATAAATGTAGGTTCGGGAATAGATTCCTGATTTTCGTAATTGTAATATATTGAAATCTAAAACCATCAACGATTAACAGATTTTTTAACGAAAAAAAAAAAATTAAAAATACGCTAAAATAATGTATTGTAAACACAGACAATTTTAAATTGTACTTTGAAATTAAATTTGAAGCTGATTCTGTCATAAAAGACCTTTACAGAATGAACAATCCCATCTGAAGGGTCTAGGATAGTGCGCACGTAGCTACGAGGCAGACCTAATTAAATGTATGCTTTGGTAGGTCGCAAGTACATGTAAGCTAATTTGTAAGCTTTAATCATTTTTGTTACTAACTTTTAGATTAGGTAGTATATGTTTCAATTAAAGACATGTTTCTGGTAATAGCACGAATTATTTAATATTGACTTTAACTGAAATAAAAATCATTATTATAAAGAGAGAATAAGAATATTATTATTATAACGTATGATCGTAGTGTCTAATTGCAATAATACATGTTAAAAAAGATTTTATATGTGATTCTGCTCACAAACCAAATTTCAGCTTTTGATAAATAGTTCCATTCTTCTATCTCCTCTTATTCTGTTATGTTTTTTATGTATATCAATATTTAACCTCTGAAGGTACGTAAGCACGACCTTTGCTATTAAAAAAAATTGTTTCCACTCGAAAACAACAATCAACAGATCTATTATATAGTCTTCATATAGACAACAACAAGATACAACTTGTCCCTGATTCTGTATGACAAGTAATCACGACACGACACGAGTCGGATACGTCAATTACAATTATTTGTCCATTTTGCAGCGTCGAAAAGTCGTATCTCGTTTTGTACACTAATCTTCTCATACTTATGCTTTTAGTATGATATGATATTTAAATATGATAGATTATAAAGTTGATGTAATAAGTATAATAATGGTTAAAAGGCGTCGGCTTTATAACAAGCGTTTCTTTTTAATATAATTAGCAAATTATAATAATTAAAGAGGGCATAGGCGTGTCATTTAGGTTTCTCATACGAAGGGAGAAAGCGTGGCGTATGTATGTGGTGAAATGTCTTATAACGTCATAAGGTCTAGTTAAAATATATTATTATTCTTACTATTAAAATCTTATAATAAATAATATTTTATATTTAATAATAGTTAAAGAGCCAGTTTTTTACTCTATTTTTTTTTTTATTCCGGAATGTGATACTGGTATATAGTTCAAGTTTTGAAGTGAAATTAGTACACAAAGATAAATTTTAATTATACTGTTAATAATTAAGGTAAATATGTCTAACAAGGGCCGCAGCTCAAAAGTGGTCCAAATTTTTTTCTAGTGCTTCTCGTGCCCCATGTATTATAATGGTGAGGGACGCCATGAAATCCCATTAAAAAAACTAAGCTAACCTACCTAACATATTATTATTTTATTTGTTCGTATTTGATTCGATGTTTACATCGAAAACCAAATAATAATAATGCGAGAATGTAAGTCTCTACGAAAAAATAATATTCATATTATAATCATCAAAATATAATAGGCCCGTTTTGACATTTGAAAAAGACCCTAGAATGTTACTTGTAACGAAACTGTAAGAAACAGTTACGTAGGCTAGGTTAGTTTTTTTTTAATGGGGGAAATTTATAATGATATTTTTTTTGTGTGTAGGGACACAACTATCACTACCCTATGCATTAATAACGAAAGAAAGAAATAAAAAATATATCATTACTAGATAAATTTCAAATGTACTCTAAAAATTATTTGATTTGTTTTCAGACATTTGTTTTAACATAAGTATGATATATTTTTTCTTCAGGGCTTGAAATTACTCTATAGGTAGTATATTACATTTTTTACATTACCTTTTTTTTTAAATCTTATTTACACTACAGAGCTCAGAATAATAATATATATCACAATCGGACAGTTCTTGGCTTAAAATATTACATTAGTACATCTATTTGCCTAATCTGCTTTGTCTCATAAAGACATAGCAATATCTTACTCCGAGTACTAATGGAAGTTAGAGAAAACGTATACAAAAAGCCTCTATTCCATTCCTTTAGGAGTTCAATTTTTTATCTGTATTACTATATCCCATACGTCTTCTTAACCTAGACCTATGTTATCACTATAATATATATTTAAGTCGTTTTAGTGCTTTAATTCCACGATTTCTTTGTTAAAAATAATATGTCAGTACATTTATTTGTTTAATCTGTGGTTTTTCATGAAGAACCCTAAAGAGTCTTAATATATAGCTCGAGCGCTAATGGAACTTGGAGCACACAGCCCAAAATTATCTTATTAAGAAATAAATGGTGTTTTTCCTTCAGAACATTAGACTTTACTATCACTAATAAGGTTTAATGATAAAATTAAGTGCATGAGTAATATACTAGCTTTCATTTCTACGAAATACTAAATCCTGTTTTTATTTACTTACCGTTTATATCGGTAATCGTTGCTTTCTCAGAATCACTGGTTGATGTTGTACCTAAAAAAATAGTTAATATTATTAGATTGTTATTAATTTGCCATCGATAATTAATTGTAAAATTAATTCTCGTAATATTATAAACGATATCGAAAATCAAAGCACTACTGAAGACGGGACTGTTTCAACCGCCTTTAAAAGATGAGGTCGTCAGAATTTTTTTCTTGTGTACACAATAGACACAATTCTATATAGAGAAGAGGTCTTCATTCAGCAGTTGGTTGTTTACAAGCTGATACAGTACAATACAGTACATAATATAATATATCACGTAATAATAGAGGGTAGATTTCGGGGTTAGACCCTTGAACACGATGAGAATGACTTACTTTTCTTGATCATAAAAGAAGAGGATTCATATGATATCGTGAACGTTACTTTTATATATATCAATATGACTAGGATCAGTAATATTGAATTGTATCGTAATTCGTAGGGTAATTTGAGTATAATGTTGACTTGAAACATATCTGTTTTCTGTTGACTTTAACTTGTTAAAAAAAAATAAAGTCTTGCTCCACGGGTCCACAACCTCATTAATTCATTAGTATAATACGCAGTAGCAAACTGTTCAATTTAATAAAATAAAATTAAAGTATACATCTAAATTATCACCAATAATATAAAAAATAGGCTAGCAAATTTCCTATACGAATTTTGTAATTATCGCATTATATCACGTACCTACTCGTATTACGAATGGCATAATACTCCTACATCATATGGCGTTACCATTTTTTGAAAAATCCTGAAGTCTCAGAAAAGCATATGGAATACATATTAAACATAAGCAAATATTTTAAACCAGTTATTTATATCGATACGCTACAACATTTAAACAGGATATCTGATAGTAAGTTATAATTTCCATACTAAACATTTGCAGGCATAGTGCTTTAACCATCCATTCTTGCATAAATTAATTATCAACACACGTCTTACGTAAAGATTAGCACATTATATCACAGTTCAAAAACATGTTTTGCCTTATATTACAAAAAATATTTTGTTTTTGTTTGTATAAACTACTTTATCGATATTAATAATGTTTTCATCACTTAAAATTCACACGATCCGGAAGCAACAAAGAATACAAGTATGCTTAATTTAAAAAATCAAAAAACCCGACTGCGTAAAATAATATTATTATAAACTAAAAAGAATAAAACAATTTACTAGCTTTCGTTTGATACCCATATTGCTACAGTAAGAAAAAAAAATTCAACTGCCCCACCTCATTCCGCCATTTGCGGGCGCCATTTTGAAAATGTTTATAGCCTATGCCACTACTACAATTTAGACAAATCCAACGATACCTCATATGTCAAAAACCGTCCAGCCGTTTGGGCAGTAGGGCGTGCCAAAGAAATGGACATACATACATACATACATACATACATACATACATACATACATACATACATACATACATACATACATACATACATACATACATACATACATACACACATACATACATACATACTAATGTTCATTATTGACGTTGCAGGTAACCCTTGAATTGTTAGCGCCGTATCTGCCATTCAATCTATTGAGCGAAGGCTTTCCTGTTATGAAATTACGAAACAGATTGCTTTGTTGATCAAACAAATGATCGAGACACCAGCTTCCGTATGACGGTGAATCTTGTGCATCAACGAGATAGTAATAAATGAACGTAAGATTAGATTATTGGATATATTGAAAATTATTTATTATTTTCATATTGATTTATCATATTGATATACACTCGCATGTCTATAATGACGTTACTCAAAATCGATAGCTACAAAGCAGAAGTAAAAAAAATCATTACATATAAATTTATATAGAATTTAGGTAATCATTCATCTATATATCAGCTTTTATTAAATAACTGTACCTATCCACAGATATTTAAATAATATTATTATTCAGATTTCTGAATTATTATTATTTAGATTTCTGTGACTGTACCTAATGTTTTCCCATACATTGACTTTAATGCTGTATGATGTATTTTACTTCTCGACAAAATGAAGCTACATTGTCGAATGCTTAAAAAATTGATTCTATAGTTTCAGAGTTTATCGATTAGAATAAAATGTATAGATATTTCATTTCCTGGCGTATGATATAAAGTTCAATTCTAATATACCTTAATGCTGTATAATATGCCTATTGAGTGCTTGAAATTATATTTAATATTTAAAATTAAATTGATGTATACATAAATAAATATTTTTTTTTCAGTTTTGAACAAAAAATATTTGAATGTAGGAACCATAATAGTGACCAGTAACAAATTTCGCGGCTGCATTGATTGTAGGAATAGAATTTAAAAAACTATTAAAATAAAATGAGAAAAAATTTATTTAATTCGTTATCATTTGTAGTCACCATATATATTAATATTTATTTTTATTATTATAATTGTGTAATATATTTTTTTATAAATAAAAAAAAACATATAATCTAGTAATATTAACCAATTTTCAAAAATAAATATTATAAAAGTTTTAAAAATCGTATCGAATGAAACATTTCGAAGCATTAAACAAAATATTATTATTTCTGTTTGCATTATAAATTTCCATTCAAATATGGGCATTGAATGTCTCGTTAAGTTGTTTGAATATGTATCCAAGGAACGACGATTCGACATTTGCAATTAATTTTAGACTTATAGGTTCAACGGACTTAGTTTTTTCATGTCTAATCTTAATACAGTTAACTGCTATAATTAATTGTTAGTTATTGATTACGTACATTTGTTTGTTTAAAGTAATACGTTTAGACTTTTTTACCTACATTTTTTGTGATATCTCTTTAATATTTTTTAAGGTCGTTATTACTGCCTAAAATTTGTTTTGAATAGTAAAAAACTGTGTATGTAAAATTTAAAATAAAAAAAAAATGTCACATTTTGACGTAGATGAACTGGTTATATGCTATTGAAAAAAATATATACGAAGGTAACAATATAATAGCACGAGTTATAATTAGACAAAACTTAGTATATTAATACTCATCATCATCATCATTAATTTTATTTATCAAATAATTTTATTTAACATTTATAATGTATGTAATATAATCTGTTACAGAGGCCCTGCTAAGCTAATTTTAAAAGCAATTGTAAGCAAGCGAGTCATCCCTAATACGTCTCCATCATAAAATATAAATATATAAAATTAAAATATTAATAGTAAAAAATATTTATTTTTTAGCTATAAACGTATAACAAATTAAATAATAGTTTTTATCTACTTCTCTTAGGTATTATTTTAAGTACACGTACATGGTACATTAAGTACATGGTGTTTAATTAGTGGTAAAATTGAAAGTAGTATTATAAAATGCTTAAGTGTGTAGATGTCTTAATATTCAAGTTATTTACATTTAGTCCTTACGTTCATAAACACCGTTAATTTAATCTCGCCCACATGGATATATTAATCTAGCTTATCGCTCCTGGATTTAAATAATTATTACGTTGAAAAAAAAAACTTACATTAACTACAGATTATTAATTACTCTCCTTATTAGAGTACATTGGCTTATGATAATTTTTAACTATTTATAAATACGATAATGACATATCGTTTAATATCTCATTCTTTTTAACATATAAAAAAGTTACAAGTGTATTTACTCGTAATGATCTTGTTAATTTTTTTTATAATTCTTAGTTCAGTCACGTTACAAAAAGGTGACTAATAATTATTCTTTGACAGTATTTTTTACAACAAGCGACAATTTTTTGGTTTTAAATTTTTATACTAATTTATTTTGTAATATTGGTGGTATTAATTTTTTTTTTAATTATTAAAAATGAAAAAATAGGTATTAGTTTCGAAAATATTTATTTATTTTGTTGTCTCGTAGTTATTTTTTTAAATAGGAACAAAGATAAATCGTCGTTAATTGACATTATTAGATACCCGGTATTACACTGGTATACATGGTGGTGGTTATACACTGGTATTTTTATATACTAAAATAATAAGAAAAGCACATCATTGATTAAGTTTTGTGTGCTATTAACTTTTATCAATGTTAAAAATATATATATAAAAACTCGACATATTATTAGAAAAAATAATTACAACAAATTATACAAATTTACCATTATCGCGAAATACAGGCTCTGCTGTAAAGAACCGGCGCGAAACTTAATAGTTCTTTTAAAATTTTTTATTTAACAAATACCTAATTATTAAATTTAATTTAATTGAAAAAAAAAATTAGATTTAAAATAAAGTTAAACATATTATAGCGTTGAATGTGTTGTTGAGAGAGATATATAGACAGCTAACATATAATTTTTCCATAAAGTTGTTAAGTAACATTATTTGATTCCGTATAAAGTCCAATCAACCCGATATCCGACGCGACTGTATAAATGAAATAAAAATAAAAATATTTCCTCATCTCTGCATGAATTTATAATAGTAATTACAATGTTATCGGTTTTTTCAAACAGAATCTCCTATGGAGAATAATTATCATCTTACCGATTCTCTTAGCACGAGCTAACGCATACGATCACAAATCATTCCGGTACTCTGGCTCATAATTGATTAGGGTACGGTAGTTACGCGGAACAAACATTTTGATGAGGAAGCAGGCTTTAAGTTTGTTTTTTTTTCTCTAGTTGAAATTCTTTTGTTACCGTAATTGTATGTTTTGTATACTCAAAATTGTTTAGAACGAAATTATAGCGAAAGTCTTTTTTTTAATTTTTTTTTAATAATTTTATTTAATGTTGCCATATTTTAAAATCAGCAATATCGAAAACAATAATATTACTATTTTATTAAATATATTTATATGTTTTATTATAAATACCATTTACCACAATTAAATTACATTTCAACAACAAACAAATTCCTATATTTTAGAAAATTGAAATTTTTTTTTTGTAATTTTCCTTAATAACTATTTATTTAATAAAATAAAATAAAAACCATACAACAATTATTCAGTCTGTATAAACAGGATCTACCGTAACAGGCAGACAATTTTATTAAGAATTCGTCACGCTTTTACAATATTGGGCTGTGATTTCACGGTTCCGGATTGAATGTTAAATTACAGTTACGTGATAGTAACGTGTGTCGATGATTACAAAACCATTTACACGGGAGTTACAACTAATATGTGAAAATGTTTAAAAATTTAGTGAGAATTACGCGCCACACATCTGGTGAGACGAACGTTATTATGTAGAAGTGATGAAAGTTCCATTAACGCGATGGTTTTTGAGTTCGAATCCCGCTCGGAGCGGCTATTTATCTTTGTGATTTGATTATTTTGTCGTTTTGAGACTTCCTAACGAGCCTTGAGAGTACGTATAAGCCATCTTCCACGGTTGTTTCCATAAACAACTAATAACGATCGTTACTCTCCACATGGAAATTATTCGATAACCCGCAGTGAAATAGTGTGGTGGATTAATCTTTAGAGCTTATCATATTATAAAGAAGAAGAGGTCCCAGCAGAAAGACATTTGCAGAATGTTTCAATTTAGTTTAATTGATAGTTAAAACGTTTACCAAGAACATTGACGAGATTAATTGACGTCGCGGAACAAACATGCTAATACATTTATAGTCCAGTCATTTAAGCTTAAATTAGGTAAGAATCTCGGAATTCGAGATACCCAGCTGTAAGCCTGTAAATAAATAAATAAATAATAAATAAATAAATAAATAAATATTAACCAACAATCACACCACGTTAACCTAGCCCCGTGCTAAGTTCGTAAGAACTTGTGTTACGGGTACTAGGAACGGAAATAAATTTAAGATATAAATACATATATACATAAATACACATCCATGACCCGGTGCAGACATCTATATTCGTCATACAAATTATCTGCACCTGGCGGGATTCGAACCCGCGACCGCTGCGTAAAGTGCCAGTTGCCTGACCACTCGACCAGACGGCCGTCAAAAAACTAAATACTTGTATATTGACACCCTAAAAGTTACCTCAAAACCTACATATGGTAGGGTGTAAGCAACTATTAAATTTCAAGGTCAAAGGTCACAAAAATCGGTTTTTTGCGCTTTCTTTGGAAATATCTCATTTCCTATGGGTTTTTTGCTATTTATATTTATTATCAATATTGTAGAATACAAAACTCTCTACAAATTTTGTTAAAAAAATTTTTTATACGGTGAACCGTTTTCGAGATAGAGGGCGGAGAGTGCGCGGTCATCATTAAGTGGCTGTGACACAACTTCTGCGCTTTTTAAAAAGGGAAAAAAATCATTTTTAAAAGTTTTTGAGAAATTGACAAATTTGGATGAACTAGCTGCAGCATTTGAGGAAGAAAATTGTTCGGAGATTATTAGAGAGTGGAACTCAAACCTTATTGGCAGTCTATAATGCTCCGAAATCTGTGAAAAGTCTCGATCATCTTCGTTATATGCATTACGTCAAGTCTACAAAACTTAATAAACCTGTGCAGCTTTCAAATATGCCACCAATAAGTGCAGCTGCTCATCAACATTTTAACCGTGTATATTATTCAGTTCAAACTTGGTTAGGACATGATTTGGAACCCCAAGTATGGGGTTGGGTAATGCGAAACGATTTTCTGGAGCCTATCATGACAATTTTACCACCTGCTCCAGAAGATTTGCTAAATGCAATTTTCTGCAACTGCAAGAGTGGTTGTGGTTCGCGATGCGGATGCAGGAAAGCGGGCTTGCAATGCTCTTTAGCTTGTGGCCAATGTAATGGGCAAGCTTGTCTCAATGCTCTACCATATTAGAGCGAACATTAACGAAGATGGAACCTTTGACCCCGAAATCATGGAAGAACTTGAGACTAATATCGTTGAAGACGATAATGAAGACCAGTTTGAAACTTACCAGCAGCCAGAAGACGACGATGAAGAGGAAGAAGATGATTAAAATTATAAATTGTAGTTTTTGTACCCTTTATTCCATTTTTTACTAATATAATATATATATATATATATATATATATATATAGAATTTATTTGTTTTTTTTTTCATCGTGTAAGAAGTTATTACTATTAATTAGGTTAAAATTCAAATATAATTCCTATATTTTCATTAAAAATTCTGCATTGGCAGGTAAGTGTTGTTAAATAAATTAATACTGAATAAAAAGTGGATAGGTTAGGAAAAAAATGATAAAATATAATATCTATTATATTAATAAAAATTGACAAATATTTATAATCATTGATTTATCGATAGTGTTCATCAACCATATATAACGCGTTTTCGACTGGAGGCACCGGTTGACCTGAAGTGATGCTTTGACCGCGCGCTCTCCGCCCTCAATCTCGAAAACGGTTCACCGTATAAAAAAATTTTTTAAACAAAATTTGTAGAGAATTTTGTATTCTACAATATTGATAGTAAATATAAATAGCAAAAAACCCATAGGAAATGAGATATTTGCAAAGAAAGCACAAAAACCTGATTTTTGTGACCTTTGACCTTCAAATTTAATAGTTGCTTACACCCTACCATATGTAGGTTTTGAGACAACTTTTAGGGTGTCAATATACAAGTATTTACAGACTTACAGCTGGGTATCTCGAATTCCGAGGTGAACTTACTATAATGACTGGACTATTAAGCATTTTTAAGGTTGCGCATTGACTATTTAACTAAAAATTGTCAATATTAAGGAATAAAAACCACTAATGTGTGGCTCATACTTCTTCGATCATAGTTATTTGATTATTTAAATATAGTGACAGTTTTTGTACGCTAAAATTAGTTGTGAACAGTTTACCCGCTGTTAAGTGCAATATTTTGTATTCCCGCTTTATCGACGTTATAAAAATACGTTCATCTTTAGTAACTTTTTGTCATATCGTCATCAAATATTATTTAACAGTTTACAACCTTTTTTTGTATTGCAGGGGAACCCATTTAAGGGCGATATCCAGAACGCCCGAGTAGGCGGTCTTAAATCTATGTCCCGCTTTAATTGGAGGGTCCCGGATCTGCAGGCAACAGGATCCCGCCAGCGACAGGCTGGCCTCCGCGAAAAGGCCAGACTTCTCCTCCATGGGGACTGTCCGGCTCACCTCTGAACAGTCCCGACGACGCCGTGTCTAGCAGGACCGGGTTCCCATCCCGGCCCGACACGGGCACAGGGACGTTCTGGAGGCGCATTAAGTAGCGCCTCCTACTCACCCCCATTCGTCGCCCACAGATGGAGCTCACGTCGGCGGCCTCTTCTCTTACTCGCTCGTCGGCCTCGTTGGGACATTACTGTCTCGCAGAAGGAGATCCGATGATCTCCCTTCCAGGACTCGTCGTTGCCGAGCATCGCGGTGATGACGCTCGGTGGTAGCGACAAGTCCCTTCCGAGGACCGACGTCAGACCTTGACGCAGCGCCGCCCATCTCGGGCACTCAAGGGTGTGCTGGGCAGAGTCCACCGCTGCATCATAATCGTGACATTCAGTCGTCGGCTCCCTGTGGGCCGTTCAACACAGGTAGTCACCAAAGCAACCTTGCCCTGTGAGAACCTGCGTCAAACGGAAGGTGAGGGGCTTGCGTTTTCGGTGCATCCACCGCTCAAGGACCGGGCGCAGGGCAGCCGTTACGCGTGTGCCATACGGTTGCTCCACCAAGTCCTCTCCCAACCTCCGCATTAGCGCTTCCTGCCCTATCCGGCGCACCCGGAGGATCCCGTCCAACGTGGGGTTCTCATCAAGAGCCTTCCAACCCGAAAACTTTACTTTGACACATTAACGAGAACCTAATAAATTTAGCCGGGCTTTATTCATTACATACAATAGGGCTATACAATAATCCATCTTTAACTGTATTAAGATATAAAACTGAATAAAATAAATACTTAACTAATGTAATAAATCAAATTATTCAAAATGTCTTCGATCGTATCAAAAACGCTTAACTAATACAAAACCGGATGAAGCCGGATCGCTGACAGTTCTATCAAGCGGCAATAGTATCAATATCACCGATACGATTTATGTCCGTCCATAGTATTGCTCCACTTCTCTATCGGTAGTTTTATCGGTATTGTGAGTATTTTCTGTACGATAATATCGGCAGACTATCGGTAGTTCTACTATTACCGTTCAAGCTTATTATATTTCAACAGCTACGTTTGAGAAAAAAGACATATTTTGGTCCTGAAATAAAATTTTATCAATAAAATTTGATTGATAGCAAAATATTAAATAATTTATGATAGAAAATGAGTTTACGATTGTAAGGAATTAGCAGTTTATTTATAGATGTATAATTATTTGATATCAAAGAGATTATGCTATTGTGATAAAAACATTAAATTATATGGATTGATAATATGTGTAACTATTTCACAAGTTTTACATGCTAAACTCTAATATGACCCACGCCTGATATAAAAAAAAAAAGAAAAAAAAAACTAAGCCGTTAAAAATGTTATTGAGTAAAGAATACAAATGTCTATAAAATATTTTCTCGTTCTTTTAACATTCTTTTTTTTATCAATGCATTTTATTCAGAATTTATTCAGTAGTTTTTTTTTCGACCATAATTAGCATAAACTCTCCTTAACTTACTTTAACTCGTAACCGTACCGAAATATCGGTAACTCAGAATAATTAACGACAATTATGGTAAATATAGAATATAATAGAATCAGCAAGTTGAAGTGGCAGTGGGCGTGGTCACGTATTTCGCAAAACTGATGGCCGCTGGAGCAGACGTGTCCTGGAGTGGAGACCGCGTATCGGCAAACGCAGTGTGGAACGTCCTCCGGTACGCAAGTTCGCCGGTGGAGGCTGGATGAAGATTACGGAAAACCAGGATAATTGGCGCGACTTTGGGGAGGTCTATATCCAGCAGGCTGCGATGCGATGCGATCATAAATATCGCGTTTTACGTATTCATAACAGTGTTGTTCACCATGAAAGCTTAAAAAGTTATGAACTTTCCTGTGTACTATCAATAGAATATCTGTAACGCTATCTGTAACACTGATGGTAGATCTCACATGCTAGTAATCACATTAATTAATTAATACTTGTTTTAATTACAATAATACGCTGTCGTGCAATGTTTCTAATTGTGCTTTATAATTAATAGTGTATAATTTAATGCACTATCTTTCATTCATATCAATCTACATACTCTACATAGTTGTACTTGTATTAAAACAGATAATTGTTTTACGCGGTTTCGCACGCGTGTAATTATAATTAACTTTTTTTTTACTCTTCGAGATTTATCAATTATTTTTTTAAGCCATCCGAATTAATTAAAAACATACTAATTATTTTGAACATAGTATTAGTGTTAAAAATATTTTAGTAGAAAAATATTACCAACAATAGTAGCAAAAGTATCCTTAGATTTGTCTTTATAAAATAGTCACACTAAAAGTAATATGAATAGAAATAAAAAAGGTCTTTGTTTATTGTAAGTAAATGATATTGTCAAATAAAATTATCATTTGTTTAACTAAAAAAGCACTGAGAAGAGCTTTAATTAATTAAAAAAAAATAATGCAGAAAAAATAACATTAGTACGAATTTTGAAATTACATTTATTACTAAAAACAATTCAATTAATTAAGAAAAATATTTTGACAAAAACGTTAAATACCAAACCGTGCAAACCTCATCAAGGAGATTTATAGCCGTGTAAAGCACGTGATTAGAGTGCCTTCTCACGATGTCTGTATTAATTGATTTAAGGTTTCACTTAAAATTTTACCGTAATCTCCTTAAAACAGAAAAGAACAATGGACGTACACATAATAATACAACAGTCACACACACATACATTCGCGACATACACACACATACACACTTATGATCGTACACTACGTACACTTTTGAAGATTTAAGATACATCGAAATGACATGTTACCACTAGTGTATTAACACGAAACAATATTGAAGTAACTATTAAAAATTAAAAAAATCGGTACATCAATAAATAACAAAGATCATTAAGATATTAATATTTAAATCAGTCTATTCGTCAATAAAATAAAAAGCTTTGACTATCAGCCTGTACTAAAAAACAATAATAAGTACCTTTTTTGTGTGAAGTTAAATGATAAATAGCAATAAAAGTCGCCATTTCCAATAATACTATTCAATTCTATGACGAGGTATTGCCCAAGTTAATTGTAGCGAGGGTTATTATATGCAGAAATCCAAGCATTCCTCACGAGATATGTTTGTTCATTAGCAAGTTCAGCGTACTGTTTTACGCTGATAATTCCGGTAGACTTTATTTCTGTTAGGTTTATTTCTTAATTAGAATGCGCCTGGGAAATTGGCGTTTACCACCAAAGATTCCTAATAAAGCAAGTGATTTACGAGGGTCTACATGTGCCGTAAGTTTTATTACTTTGCAACATTATTATTATATATCATTCATAAGTATTTATTTCAATGTCGTTCGTTTACAATTTTACTTTTTAATATACTTTCTCGCGCTCGTATTATTTTGCTTTAAAGTTAAATTGTGTCCATATTAAATTTGATTGACATTTGCTCAGGGATTTTGATACATATATCTCCGTAAATCTGAATTATAATGAGGCTGTATTCTTCTATCTAAAAGTTAAAGGTACTTAATTATTTGTGGAGGTCATGTAGCAGTCGCTTTATATCGTCAGTATTAAGTCAAATCCAAGATATAGGCGGACCCTGAAATATTGTGGTATATTATTTACATAATTTAAATTAAAAATATATATAAAATAATAATTCAATGAAATATAACATATTTCATCAATTAATTATAGTTTTTGGTTACATAATAATGGCATAACATATAACGTAAGTAATAAGTAAACGTAAGTAATAGCTTTCAATTTTTACCGAAATACACAAGTTCCAATTAAAGCCTAAAGTTACTATATAAGGTGATATGATTACCGTTTAAGTATTAACATGCAAGTATAATATAATTTAAGATCAATCACGTTACATATGTAATGCAATGGCGTCAAGAACGTAAAAAATGTTAAATTTCTCTTCTTATACCCAACCAGTCACGATTGCCACCGCTTTCAAAAAAGTAGTCAGCACGCTCTGGACGTTTACGTAATACGTACGTTATGGTATTTTTTGGAGATGAGATCATTTATAAATAAACACAATGGTCAATATATGTCTCTTAAAAAAAAATCGGTAAATATTCTACCTTTCTAAAGAACGTGGGAGGTTACCACGTTTTTTATGATTAATTTTTACAAAAGATTTTAATATATGTATGACGCAATAATTGAGAAATGCTACATGAATATAAATAAGTAAATCAATCTATTAACAACGCATTACTTTATTATTTTTAGTAACTATTTAAATATTAATAATTATAAATTAATATATATTAATATTACGATGAATCGATTATTGAAAATAATATTTTTGTATTGTAAGCCTGTTTAAAACCGAGAGGGATTGTGTTAATAATTGTTATGATAATATTATTATCAATAAATGATATCAGTAAGACAATATACTAATTGTATTATCAGTACCAACAAAACAGAACGCATACTAATTAGTAATTACGTAACAAAATCTCGGTAGAATTATTAATTGAAACAAGAATAATATTGGATTTCCTTGTCCGAACTCAGCCCAATATGGCACTAGTATATTCCCTGCATAACGAAATGCAATCTATTGAGATAAAGGTATAAATCCATGATCCAGATATCATTAGTGGTTTTCCAAACAGGATACAATAGATATCGATGTTGGCACTAATTGAATTTATATTAGCATTTATGCTAATATTTGATATTTTAAGGCGTTGTTATGATTTGTTCGATTCATGTAATTTTAATGCTTCCTTATAATTTTGTTTGCGTTATTTCCATAGCAACTGAAGGCGATTTTATCTGCCAGTTCGATTAGTATGTCTTTTCTTTTTTAATTTATTTATTTACTTTAGGTGTAGCCTAAACTTTATACCTTATGACCTACAGAGAAATAAACATATCTCTGTGTTGTCCAAAAAACTTTTAGTACAGTTTACTTGATGATACAAATTTAGATTTTATTTACATAATTAACCATCGAATAAGTAATTTCTTAAAAAAAACTGACTATTTATATAGCCTACTGTAAATAAATAAACACGGTTTTTATAGAATCAGTCAGAAAAAAAAAACTGATTAATCACTGTACAGTTGGTGATCATCGTCGTCCAGGAATAGCCACAAGTCCAGAAGAGCTACAAATGCGTTACTTGTTACGTAGATCCTTATCATCCTTAATTCACTTCCATACCTCGTAATGAGCTAGGTACGCCGTACGGGGTAAGGGAGGATGTAAGCTTCCGGCTAACTCACTCTTCGTTGGAAACGCCGCTATAGTGGCTACTTGTTACAGGTTTTGTATGAAAATGTGGCCCTACTCGCATCGTGCCGTAACTAGCGTAACGTAAACTAGCCGTGAACGTAACTGTACCTGTATTTATTTACCTAAAGCTATTCTCTAGCTGAAACGAGCGTTTACTTATTTAAAAAAAGGTAGTTTATTAATAAACGTGTATATACATTAACACATAATTATGACAGTTCTAAATAACGGTTCCGATTAGAAATCGGACACGGAAAATGTCGTGTAGCTGCCGTATTTACATTTAAATTGAGTAGGCTTCATTGTCAGCTCAGCGATGTTAACAGGGCACCGAGCACGCGAAGTTATCTGAACTAAGGATAACACTTCACTGTCGTTGACGGTGCGAAGTGATCAGTTACTATAATAATTGCACTAGTTCTACAAAAATATATGTTGATTTAATATCGACTATTATTATTATATATCTATACCTGTATTATTGTAAGCAATATTATTCACACATTTAAAAGGTAAACAGTCACACTGAGAAGTTTAATTTTACTAGACAGCATGGCGTGTTTTTCATTAGAATAAATTATAATATTAATAATTTTATGGTAGTCCATATACAGATTTCATTATTTAATTAACTTCTTACTTTTATCAGAAGTTAATTAATAGTCCATTAAAACTTTTTATATGAAATTCAAAACGTTGTATGCATATCATGACTATTTTTATAACTTCAACTAGAACAATGACAGGATAATTTTGTTAGTAAATAATTGATTTTCACTGTACCGACTGTACAATTAATTTTAACGAACATTTATTCAGCAATAGTATAATTATGTTGTACATTTTTTTATATTTTTACTGATATATTGAAATTAAATTACTTCCTTGCATGTTCTACATGTTTTGTGGAAAGCCAACTTAAGCAAAATTTATTGCGAATAGCCTTGATTTGGACAGAATAGGAATAATGACGCAAAGCCGTCTAGTTAACTGTGAACGTTGTCCTGCCGTATCTCGTTCAACAATAGGTTACATGGAAACATATAATTATATAGATGCAGTATCTGAAATGGTTTATGTAGCATTAGACCTAAAATGTAATTGAATATAAATGTAAACAACTGTATCTCGCGGCTCCACTCGACTTACGGTACTCGACGGATTATATTATGTTAACGATTACTGCTCTACATCAATGAGATGTTTAGATATATTTTGTACTCTTGGTTAAATAACATCTTAAATAATAAGGTATGTTTAAAATAGGTTAATCAGAAAAACACAGTGCTTGCCTTTTCAGCAGGGACTTTACCTACAAATGTTTATGTTTCTACCTATAATATCTGTCTGTAAGTTATAGCGCTCAAGCTATTAAACTAAACCATCTTCTCTAAAAACGTCTTTAACTATATATTAAAAAGATTAGAGCGTAATCCACCACGTTTCTCTACCAAAGATTGACGGATAATTTCTCTACAAAGGGTAACGGTCAATATCACGTGTTTGTTTGTAATTTTTTTTCTAATTTAATTGAAACTGAGAGCAATATGCGCTCTTCAAGACAAAGAAAATTATCTATATAATAGAATACAACAAGTATCAATAAACGGAACAAATTCTTCTGGATCTGTGCTAAAAATGGGCGTTCCACAAGGATCGATTCTAGGTCCTTTTCTTTTTTTAATATATATAAATGATCTGCCATTTTATGTTAAGGATATTTGTGATATAGTGCTATTTGCAGATGATACATCGCTTATATTTAAAGTTGATAGGAAAAAAGTAAATTATGATGACGTAAACAGTTCTTTGTCTCGAATTCAGGATTGGTTTAAAACAAACAACCTCGTTTTGAACGCCAAAAAAACCAAGTGCGTTGTATTTTCGTTGCCTAATGTTAAACATCCACATTATAATTTAGAAATAAATAACGAGATGCTTATTGTTGGTGATACTACAGTATTCCTAGGGATAAATTTGGACTCAAAACTTCAGTGGAACTCCCATTTGTCATCCTTGAATGGTAGACTCAGCTCCGCAGCATTCGCAGTTAGAAAAGTGCGACAACTGACCGACGTTACTACTGCGCGTTTAATATATTTTAGCTATTTCCATAGTATTATGTCTTACGGTCTGATACTGTGGGGTAATGCTACAGATATTGAAACTGTATTTATTTTGCAAAAAAGGGCTATTCGTGGCATCTATGATCTTGGAACTAGAGTCTCCCTACGGGATGTTTTTCCGAAGATAGACATATTAACAATTGCGTCACAGTATATTTATAACAATATTATATATATTCACCAGAATATTCATTGTTTTGAAATAAATAGTATTAATCACACTGTAAACACTAGAAGGAATAATAAAATTGTAACCCCAGGCTTCCGACTGCGCAAAGTAAACGCCTCCTTTCTGGGTTATGGTATTCGCATGTATAATAAAATCCCACAAACAATTTTGGAACTGTCTCATAATAAATTTAAAGATTTTATTAAAAAAAAATTAATAGATAAAGCTTATTATTCGGTGCAGGATTACTTAGTCGACAAAGATGTGTGGACATAGTGGCGCTGTATTTCATGCAAGATATTACTAATTTTATACTAAAATACAGTTTATATATCATTTTCAAAAGAGTAACTGCGGAGTTTCTTGCCGATTCTTCTCTGCAGAATCTACATTCCGAATCGGTGGTAGCGTTACCATTACAAAATAATAATCAAATTTAAATTTTTAATTTGTAAAATGACGATTCAAAGGTGCTCTTAGGGCCTATTTGAATAAAGTTAATTTTGATTTTGATTTTGATTTTGAAAAGAAGAGACCTATAAGCAAAAATATTCTGCTCAAAAAACAATATTAGTATTTTTTTTTTAAATTCAAAGTGCGTAATCGAAAACAAAGCACAAAATAGAGCTTGTGAACAATATTTCCATGTCATGCCGTTACTTTTTTTACTTTTTTTACTTTTTTTTAAATATTGATTTAATAATACAGCGAGAAATGTAGAGAGCTAGGCTTAGTATTTATCTACGAGATCGAATCAGAAATGATGAGATCCGCAGACGAACGAAGGTTGCGGACAATAACCAAACGGATTTGCAAGCTGAAGTTGCAGTGGGCAGGGCACATACATAGCTCGTAGGACTAGAAAGATAAATTAAATAAGTCGGTGAATGTAATATTTACTTAACAATTATTCCATATTAACATCTACAATTAACATTTATGAAAAATGTACAATGAATCAAACCAAATGTAAAAAAAAAATATTTACTATAGTTTAGGTTAATATTATATCAAATCAATTTTGCTTACTATAAATAGAATTTTGACATATATCGTATGTATTTAATGTTAAAATTCTATCTTTAAAGATAGTTTATTGAAACCGACCGTTAGGTTTCCAAAACAATAACGTCATTTGATAAGTTTTTATACCGAAATCTCTGATAATGTCTTGAAGTAAGATTTAATAAAACACAAACATATATATCATTTTACGAAATAAATTGCATAATAGTACCTTCCAGCATTTTCCATGTCAAAGTAATAAAACATGATCTTTCATGCGTTAACCATTATGATAATTGTTAAAGTAGCACGAATTTAACGTTTAACTCCATTAATTTATAACTCAATCGAATGAAGATAATTCACAACCGGCAAATGGTTGGTACTTAAACTATAAATATTAAACTATTAACCGCGGGCGCATCTGATAAATAAATGTATGAATGAGTACACCCCCTGCGGAGGATACTGTCAGCAGAATAAGCTGGCGCGAATTTATATAAAAACTAGATAACCGTCGTGAGTTCACTCACGTTTATTTGTAACTACATTTTATTGCATATTTTGTAGTATGTATTTTAATATAAACGTATTTAACTGTATGAAAAATATGTAATATAAACCAAGCAGTGTGCTGAATTAAAAAAAAAAATGTCAAAACATGGAATGATGCTTGACACTGATTTTCAATAGCGTTCAAGTAACTGCATCAATCGACTTCATCGTTGTATACTGTGTTAAAATGTACAAACATAATTTAAAAAAAAATATATTTCATATTATATCTATTTATCAAATAAGTGGTACTTTAAGCAGGAACTCTGCATCTGTTTAAATAATACGTCAATTTCAAAATACTTGTCAGAATAAGATTATTCCCAGATAGATTGATAAGAACCGAAGCAACTTCTCGTTATTTTCAACCTCAATAGTATTAATCTAAGTCAGGAAATTATATACTAAAGATAAACGATTTGAGTCTATTTATTTATAATGCGTTTTGTTACTAACTGTACTATTAAGGGTAACTACTTACAGTAAGATGTATATAGAAATGTGTAATTGTACGCAAAATAGTCGTATGTGTGCGCTGATTTCTTAATGCCCGTTAACATATTAATTTAATTACTAGTGGTCGCCTGGTGGTCGAAATTCGAACTAATCTATAATTGACAGCATTATCAACATCATAAAAATATGGTTGCGCATAACATGGTGAGCATATTCAGCAGTCATTGGACCTGATCTATGATAAAAAATTAGTTACAAGACCTGTATTTAAGTCCGTGTTGACAACAGACTTTGACAATAAACAAAATTTGTGTACATATATGTACATTGTACATATGCGTGTGTGTCGTAGTGTGTTTAGTATTTTTTTTTTTATTAATTTTATTATTTTAATGTATTTTTTGGTCCCCGTCCTCGTATTTTTGTAAAAAGGGGTAAAAAGTTTATGCTTTACGTATTAATGAATAGATTTAACGTTATTAGGACTGATGAGTTGAAGAGACAAATTAAGTTCAAGAAATAACTTAATTTGTCTTAAATTATAATGGCTTTAAAATGTTCAATAATTGGCTGATATAGGATATTTATAATGTTTATTCTGTAAATACATATATAAATACTAATATAATATATAATATAGTATCAGCAGATTTTATTCGATTAAAAAAAATTAATTGTATAATAGTGAAATTAAAGGAAAAGCATCGATCTACTTTATTGCTAGCTGTACTTAAAGTAAATTAGAAGTGAGCTGTATACAGGAGTATGTGATAGCTGGTCAATTTCTGAACGCCAGTCAACATAATATGATCCAACGATAGATCTGATAATACCCAACAACAGTATTGGCTGCTCATTATTTGATGCATGAATAGAATTGATCTTAGGGAGTGTTCTTAGGCTCTATATTAAACATTTTACATGAATTTGTTTCTTATGGCGATGTATTTAAGATTTAAACTCACGGTTTCCTTAGACTGATAAGATAGTTCTAACGTGTGCCTGTGGGAATCTACTTGCCAGTCTTTATTATATTTTAATTTTTTTTTTCAAAATCGGTAAAGTATTTTTAGTGTATTGCTAGAACAATCAAATAATTAGTTTTTAAAATAGTACAGGGTAATGTATTTTAGCAATTATAGTATTTATAATATTTTATTCCTAGTTTATAAATCCTTTGGTTGTTCCTAACTTAATGTTAAAGATATAAAGAATTTTGTTTATTTCTGAATTTTATCAGTCTACCTACATTCTGTACAAGGGTAGACTGATTTTAGCTGCCTTGACCTTAATAGTTACTTCTCCGCTTGTACATGTTATAACATGTTTTATAATGTGATCTTAATTCCAGCAAAATTGGTCCAATCCTTTTTGAAAATCAATATGGATTTATTACTAATTGACTTACTTTTTATCAAGATTATCTATATATATATATATATATATATATATATATATATATATATATATATATATATATATATATATAGATATATATATATATATATATATATATATATTATTAGATATTTTTTGACAGTATAGATATATTTTAACGCTTTACAAGAAAATATTAGGTATTCTAAGTAATTAGATATTCGTAACAAAATATTTAAAGCCGTTACCAAAATTAGTAACCGTGCATCACAATTATTTTTCAACAATATTCCCATCGCTATCCTCATCATCTTTCATCAAGTATCCTAGTCATCATTTTACATAAATTTTTAAATAGAAACAGTTATACGATAAATTCCTTTACGTTAAAATAAATATGCACTTAGATTTTGGTATCTATTTTATTGAAAACCATCAAGCAAAAAGGATTCCTTAACAATAAAAACAATAAATCGAACGTAAGTAAGATCAATATTATTGTTGTATTACTGAAGTTAAAAATAAGTAGGTACTTAACAAGGACCATATACATTTTTTTGTGACGTAGGGGAATCCATTTACGGATGATATCCGCCCGGGTCGGCAGTCCTAGACCTATGTCGGACTCGACACTTTGGGAGTGCAATACCGTACTAAACCCCTGCGGGAGCCTTCAGCCGCTTTAATTGGAGGGTCCCGGATCTGCAGGCAACAGGATCCCTCCAGCGACAGGCTGGCCTCGGCGAAAAGGCCAGACTTCTCCTACATGGGGACTGTCCGGCTAACCTCTGAACAGTCCCGACGACGTCGTGTCTAGCAGGACCGGGTTCCCATCCCGGCCCGACACGGGCACAAGGGCGTTACTGGAGGCGCATTAAGTAGCGCCTCCTACGCACCCCCATCCGTCGCCCGCGGATGGAGGCCACGTCGGCGGCCTTCTCTCTCCTCCGTTCGTCGGCCTCCTTCTGGGACATTACTGTCTCGCAGAAGGAGACCATCGCCTTCCAGGACTCGTCGTCGCCGAGCATCGCGGTGATGATGCTCGGGAGCGACAAGTCCCCTCCGAGAACCGACGTCAGACCTTGACGCAGTGCCGCCCATCTCGGGCACACCTCGAGGGTGTACTGGGCAGAGTCCACCGCCGCGCCACAATCGTGACATTCAGTCGTCGGCTCCCTCTGGTCCGTCCGGCACAGGTAGTCATCAAAGCAACCGTGTCCAGTGAGAACCTGCGTCAGACGGAAGGTGAGGGGCTTGCGTTTTCGACGCATCCACCGCTCAAGGACCGAGCGAATGGGAGCCGTTACGCGCGTGCCGTACGGCTGCCCCGCCAGGTCCTCCCCCCACCTCTGCATAAGCGCTTCCTGCCCTATCCGACGCACCCGTAGGATTCCGTCCAACGTAGGGTTCTCACCAAGAGCCCTCCTACCCGAGACGTAAGAGTAGGTCTCGGCAAGAACCTCCGCCACGAGCTCCCACGGGGGTCACCGGCCAGAGCAGTAGCTGCAGCCCACGATACCGTACGGTACCCCCGGATCACCCTCACCGCGATGATCCTCTGCGCAGAGCGCAGCGCAGCCTTACTCCTCGCAGTGAGGGGATCCGCCTAAACCGGGGCGCCGTACGTCGCCATACTCTGGCAGACACCAGAGTACAGCTGCCTGCAGGCGGCGCTGGGTCCTCCGAGGTTCGGGAGGAGTCTGCCTAGTGCACTCGCCACCTTTACGACCTTCGGTCCCACCATAGAGAAGTGTGGGCCGAAGGTCCACCCTCCGTCTAAGATGAGCCCCAGATATTTGATTTGGGAGCTCATCCTGACCCTCCCCTCTCCGATCTACAGGGTAGCCCCCGTTGGGGGTCCCTTGCGTCCGGTCCCACGGAAGAGGAGGGCTTCGGTCTTATCAATTCTGACACGAAGCAATAAACTCCTTATGCGGCTGATCACGAGATCGACTCCGACCTCGGCCAGCCGCGCCGCCTCCTTGAAGTTACGTCCCCGCGAGTAAACGAGGGTATCATCTGCATAACAGATGTCACCCATCCCGGGGAGGAGACGGCCTCGCAGGACCCAGTCGTACCCGATGTCCCACAGTATCGGACCCAGAACTGATCCCTGCGGGACACCGCAGCCGACTCGCCGCCACTCCACGGACCCCAACCGGTTCTCAAGGCCTACCCTCCGATCGGAGAGGTACGCCTCCAACAGCCTCCTTAAATACGGAGGCACTCCGAAATATTTTAGTGCCTCCCGTATCACCGTGTGCGGCAGACTATTGAAGGCGTTCGCGATGTCTAACGACACCGCGACCACCACCTCCCTCCTGTGTTCCGCCTCACCCGTCACCGCCCGCAGGCATTTGAGGACGTCGACGGTCAACCGACGTGCTCGGAACATGAACTGGAATTTTGATAGTCCAGGTCCCGACCCCTCCTCCAGGTACTGAACGAGCCGGGAGGCCACTATCTTCTCCAAGGCCTTCCCGGCTTCGTTCAGCAGCACCACCGGTCGCACCGCCGAAGCCGAATCCGGAGTCCGCCCTGCCTTAGGGAGTAGGCAGAGCCGACCCTCCTTCCAGGCCTCCGGGAACTGGCCAGACCGCAGGCAGCGGTCAAACAGCTCCCGGAGACTGTCGTCGATGTGCCTCGTGTGAGCGATCCCGAGTACTCTCCCGTGCACCCTATCTGGACCCGGCGCCCTCTTCTTACTCTGGAGGCGGGTAATCACCGCCTCCATTTCAGCATCTGTGACGGGTGGCGGAACACCCTCCTTCTCGTCGGGCGTCTGCCGAGCCATTCTGGGGGGCACGAAGCCCTCGGGTTCGTCAGGGAAGTGTTCCCCGACGATCCTCCTCAGTTGGTCCGGCTGGAGCGTTTCGCTGATGGGGGCCGACTGGGCACGGAGCTTGTTCCGCGCCCAATTGTACGGTCGGCCCCAGGGGTCTCTCTCCAGACCCCCAACTAACTCCAGCCAGGCCTCCTCCTTGGCTTGGCATATGGCCTGACGCAGGATCTTCGTTTTCTCCACGTAGATTCTGCGCAGCCTGTCGTCCCTGTCCACGTCCTGGGGGCGTCGCCGCCTGCTCCGGGTATACTGTCTCCTGGCCCCGTTACAGGCGGCCCGGAGACCAGCTATCTCGGTCGACCACCAGTAGAGCGCCCGCCGCGGGGGTGGACGCTTCGCGGGCGGCATAGCCGCTCTGCAGGCAGCAGTAAATGTGTCACAGAGCCGGCTAGCCGCCTCATCCACCTCAAACTCCGACAGCTGCGGTAGACTCCAGCGGCCGACGATTGCAGCCTCCTCTGCCAGTTCCCGGTTGAGCTTGGAGAGTGCCCAACGCGGAAACTGGATTCGCCCCCTGGACAACGTTGACGAGGACGACGACGCCGGTCGGACGAGAGCTGGAGACACCTCGAACCTTATGTAGCGATGGTCCGAGAGAGTCTCCACCTCCGTCTCCACCCTCCATTCCTCCACTCTGCGCGCGATGGCCGGCGTGGCAAAGGTGACGTCCACCACGGAACCTCCCGACCAGTGCACGCACGTCTGTACTGCCCCCACATTGAGTAGGGACAGTCCGGCAGCTAGCGCCCACTCCTCCACCTCCCTCCCTTTTGGGTTCGTAACCGGGTTACCCCAAGCCGTGGACTTGTCGTTTACGTCGCCGGCCACGAACACCTGGAGGGGGGCTAGCTGCCCCACCAGCGGCCCCAGAACGTCGAGAAACCGTTCCAGGGCCGCCAGGTCACGGTTCGGGGAGAAGTATACTCCAACGAAAGCCACCTCTCCCCGAACCGCCGCCACGTACCCGCGGCCCCTCGCCTTAACGATGAGGGGGGGGGGGCGACACCAGGCCTCACCACGATCGCTACCGAGTCATCGGTGTCCCCCGCCCAATGTGGGCTAGGGGGCACGGCGTATGGTTCGGCGACGATCGCAACGTCAATACTCCACTCCGCCATGGACTGCAGGAAAAGGTCCTGGGCCCCGGCGGAGTGGTTGGCGTTCGCCTGGAGGACGCTGAGATGCCCGGGCATCACTCGGTCATCTCAGCTTTTGCTGCCTCCACTCGGTTCCCCCCTTGGGACGATTGCGGGGGGAACTTCCCGCGGGTTGATGGATGCTTGCATGACATGCCCCCCATCACGTGGCCCGCCGGCCTAAAGGCGTCCGAAGGACCATATACATAAACTAGTCATAAGCAAGAATTACGCTTTCACGACAACGTTTTTATGGACCCCTACCTTCTTCATAAAGTTTTTACGCTAATCCTGTGTCATTTCACTGTGTCAAAATTATGTCTTACTAGCGTGCGATATCACACCCGTGACTCGTTATATCGCTTTATTTATTTTATTATAATAATTATTATTTCAACATTATTAGCAAATTTGAGGCATAATTTTGATATAATTGTGCTTTCAAGTAGAGATAAAATATAGATCCATAGATTTATGCGCTGACTTTCATGCGAAACATTGAAATGTTCCTAACATTTCAACATTATAAGAGGGACTGTCAAGTTTCTTGCTGCCTCTTCTCAGCAGAATCTGGATTCAAAAACTGGTAACTAGTAATAATAATGACTACTTAAAATAGAAACTCTATTATACTAATGAGACTGTCATCTAAGATTGGTTGTATTTAAATCCTTTAAAAGTCCACATCTTAGTACTCAGATATGCAAGTTATTTATTGATTTACGAAGAATACTCGTGAATAATGAATATCATTTATTATTCTCACAAATAATAGAAATGGTTTATTTACTCGCAGATCGTAAATTTTTCAAAGAAATACAAATCTTTATTGGATACAGAAATATGATTTATATTTAATTTTTACACTTCTGATAGATACATAAATTATATTTTGTGCAAAGTATACGATATGATTTATTGTTTTTTAACTGCGTAAATAACAAGATTTTTTAATGAGCTTATAAAAATTATTAAATTAATGATTTGTTATGTAAGTATGTGAATATGGTTCAATGGACCGACATCAGTAGTTTCAGGTTCAAATCCAGGACAAATGTCTCTATCTGTTTTCAGTGAACAAATATAACTAAAAACTTTTCTACGTTATAACGCTAGTATAGATGAGGAAAAATAAGAGACGAGAAAGATTAGAAACACGAAGTTAGCGATTAAAATTGTTATGTCAACAACTGAAAATGTTTAATAATAGAAATAACATAAAATAAATAAATAATTAATAAAGCATGATGAGATTATGTGACTTGGTACGAAATTAACTTAGTAACGAGTTACTGTGACCACTGCGCCGACACATCGTCAAACATAATGAGAAAATTGGAATGAAATTTTCAGAATTTATCAATATAATTTATTCTAGCCTCCTAAGTTTCAGTGTAAGTTATCAAAATAACTCCCGTCAAGTGAGAGTTGTATACACCTTCGGGCGAATGGAAATGAAATTGGAAATAATGATGTTTAGGAACGTGACGTTCTCGAAGAATGCGGCTCGAGAAACACTCTGCCTTTGATGAATAAATTTTACTCTCGATAAACACTCAACTTACTTGTTTGCGGAACATATTATTCTAAATAGATCGTAAAATAAACAAACGTTTTATATCTGCATTAGCTGATTCTTGCAACATTTTCTGTCTAGAATAGCTATTTTAAAAAGTCTGTTACTTTCTTCTAAAACTACTATCTATTGTGCAGCCTGATTTTGGGTGGAATTATTTTTCTAAAATGCTATCTTACAAACAAAACAAAAAAAACGTTCATGTCTTATTATAGCACAGATATGAATGGTAACTAACTTGATTTCTACTATACATTCAAATTTTCGACCCTTATTATACCGCATTAGCGTTTCGTATTGACGATAAAATATAATCTATGCCCTTCTTCACCGTCAAATATATATCTTGTAACAAACAGACATAGTTTTTTATTCATTTTTAATTTTACTATGGACGTATGGAGGTTTGGTTACAGAAATTTTAATTACACCATAAGTTATTCATATAACATGAAGGACGTCGCCTATAATAGCTGTCTGGAGCAAGGTTGCTCATGCTATCATCCATCCATCATCGACCGCTTGTAGAATGTAGTTAGTGTTTTTATCAGTAATAATTGCTTCCATTTTAAAAGCTACTTGACAGTTATCAACCTCCGACAAAAGTCGTCGTCTTACTTAAATAAGATTTTCAACACGAACACTATATTTAAGTACAATAATACCTATAACAATACTAAAGATCTTTCAATGACATTACATATATAATTCTGCTCTGAATGGCTTTTAGTTGTCAATTCATACTAGCGAGCCTTTGTGGTTTCACACATGCTGAGTTTCTGTAGTTGTCTGATTCGATATTTAAATCTACTTATTTATTGCTTTCCCAATAAATATCTATCTTACGAAAATACGGTATTTCTAATAAGAACAGTAGATTCTGAAATAAAATTAGATTATTGTATTATAAATTTAAAAAAGGCAAAACAAATATTCCTTTCCTTCCTTTCCTACCACGTGATCCACAATTAAATAGTTTACAACAACACATTTTATAGTGTTAATGTAAAGTGATGGCAGACTGGTACATTATTTTAATGATATAATTGTATAATTACAGAATAAGCTTACAAACGTTTACAACAGTGGTAACTATTAACGATCGGATGATCAAATTGCTGATCTTAAAATAATTTATTATTAATAAATTAAATGTATATATATAAAAAATCTGCTCAGTTCAAACTAGAAGGAAATGTATGTTAATTATTATATATAAGTAAATCGATATTGAAATAAAATAAGTCATTAAGTTTTATATCTTTCTAAAAGTATTAAAATTAGTTGAATAGTTCAACAAATCATTTAATTCAAAGAAACAAATCTTTCTACTTTATACCATTCATATAACACATTTATTAAAGTCGTAAATCATGAATAAAAGTGTGACTGAAATAAAACAACAATACATCTGCGTTACTAACTGAATTTAAAGATGAAGGAGGCTCTCAATACAGCACTTACAATACAGTCTTATGTTATTTTTTTTGTGTTTTCTTTGTGGTAGACACATTTGGGAACAAACAGTTTAAGGTCTTATACAGGTTTTGTAAAAATAATAAACACTTAGTAGGGCTTAAAAGTCAAAATTATTTATGTTTCCAGTTCATCTCATAATCAACATCAAAATAAAATATGTCAAGGAAGGTTGAGTCATTGAGTCAATTTTCATATACGTCCATAGATTTACTTAATTCAATTAACAGCAAACAATGTTACCGTGTTGTGTAATCGATTTCGATGGCTGCATCGAGTTGTTAAATCGATTTTCCTTACTAAATCATTTTTATAACCGACCATTTCTTGAAATTACAATGAAGAGTAACCACACGTCTGCAAAGTCCATTCTAATAATTTCACTTGAATGAAAATTGTTGCCTTTCCATGGGATTCAATTTTAAAGTGTACAATTATTTTTATTACTATAAACAATAGACTATGGGACACAAAATAATAATAAATAATGCTATTAAATCACTGACTTTCAGCTTAGTAGCAAGTTGTAGAAGTTTGAATAATATTAAAATAATAAGACACGTGGAACAGTGAAAATAAAATTCATTTTAGATAAGAGAGATAATCATTTTTGTAATGACTAAAATTATAAATGCTATTTTTATGCTGAATGATTTTGGTGCGATGTCATCGCAAGCGATCCAAACAAAGTTACTAATTATTTTAATCAAAGAAGTATATATTGTTTTATATGATACTGAGCAAGTTTAAAATTATTCAGCTTTAATAACGGAATGTTAATATAAAGTCAGAGAGAGAGCACATCAGCAAATAAAAATCGGCATCAAGTAAATGTCTAATCAAAGGTTTAAAATGGTACATAAATAGCTGTGTAACTCAAACATTAATAAAATAAAAAGGTCGTAAAAACACTTAATGTTGGCGCCAATGCTCACTATTTACATTCCAACTACATCAAGTTAATATAATTTACAGACACCATTCAGCAAGTATTCGTATACTATAATAAAAAGAAAGCAAATAATTTTTAATAAGCATTCACTAGATATATTCACGCATAAAACACGGTATTATGCGTATTAAAACGTTTACAATAAAAAATATAATTATACATTTAAGATTCTAAAATATCTCTTCCAAGCTTTTATAGAAGACAGCAAAATGTGAAACTAATCAATGGTTAGCTATCATTTTATCGGTTCCTACTATAATTAAGATAATCCATCGCTTTAATTGATTTATTTACAAGTAAAAATTAAATTATGCAAAATAAAAAATACGTTAGATAAGATAAATACATAATCGATACTCAGTAAGTTACATTTTGATGTTTATTTTTTTAAGGTATTTCAATATTCTATAAATAAAGCGAAACGATGGCAAAATTATTCTAAATTCAACTCTTAAACAAAAATTCTTGTTCTATGTAATTACGTTGTTTTATTTAAACAGGTTAAGAAATTTTAATTTAGTTGCTAACCTACAATTACGACTTCAACATAAACCACATTGTGTAAATAACAAATGCCGAACGTTCAAATAATGTGTGTATTTTACGCAAGTCAAAGAACACTAGATTCATAGCGCTGGAGTCGCGTACTGAGGCAGCG
This sequence comes from Euphydryas editha, assembly GCA_036937285.1. Lineage (NCBI taxonomy): Eukaryota > Metazoa > Arthropoda > Insecta > Lepidoptera > Nymphalidae > Euphydryas > Euphydryas editha. The sequence continues at coordinate 6,702,083 of JAUPFZ010000008.1, forward strand.
TTAAAACGTCGTGTTATTTTCTATTGTAATGGTTTAACACTGTCAAATTAAAATAATATATACGTTAAAAGTTTGTAACTTTTTAACTTTCCTGCGTAATGTTTAGTACGACTACCAACTATAAAAGCGTGTTTAATTTGGCGATTTTTTTTACTTATTTATAAAGCTTAGTTTGAACGTGAATCAATACAAAAAGATCGCGGGTTTTCAGGCAAGATCTGTTAAGTATTTTACGTGCCAAATTTGTCTTTATAATATATTTTGTACTCCTCGTTGGAGGAAAATAAAATAAACCCAGACAACAAAACAAAAATTTGTACTGTCAAATATCTGCCTCGGCGGGAATCGACTAGTATCATTATACCCGAACAGTACTTTTACTTAAAAATATAGAATAAAATAACCTGAAAAAAAAATCGCTGTGTAAAATTATCTCCAAAAATAACACCTAATAAAAAAATTTAAAAAAAAAACATCAAGATACAAAAAGAAAAAAAAAAACTATAGTATGAAATATGAGTTCCCATCGATTCAAAACCGATTTTAAAGAGTACAATGAAAACCACAAATAGCCACCACGATAGTGAAATAAACAGAGAAAGATGTATAAAAAAAATAGTATACTCGGAATACCTTCCTGCGGTGCTATTGTTAAATCAGCTGCGTATGCGCAGGTTGCAACTTTACTTACCCACTGGCAACCGTATAATAACTTATATTTAAAGTCGTCAATTTTTCAATATTATCTATACTTAAAATAAAACTGTAACAGGATCAATTCATTGCAAATCGTTAATTTTATCATTTTGTCCGACTCTCTACCTGTATCTTAGCCGCGCTTCACGCTGAAACTACTGAATGGTTTTAAATCAAACTTAGCATTATTTAAGTCCCTATTACAAGTTAGAATACTGGATGTATTTTATTCCGATATCCAATACAATATCCCTGGGAGAGTCGATGAAAGTCAAAATGTCTAATCGCCAACGAAGTTGCGCGTACAGCTTGAGATTATTAAAATTTATGAAATTTTATCTAAAGTATATTATATTTATTTATAAATATGTTTAGTAATAGCCCACAAGTAACGAAAACCTCGCAGGTTGCGGGTTGCGGTTGAACATAAAAATTTACCCTGAAACAAACCAATAAAGGCGTAACGAGTTGATTGATGAGTTAACTTTCTTTCATGTTAACTACAATTAAACCATTATTTACCACGGAAATCAACTACCTACAGGTTGATACAGTACAGACACATCAATCATTAATATAGGTTTCTTATGATGTTTTCCTTCCTCTGTCTATCTGTATCAGTCTGTAAACCACCCACTGCTGAGCGAAGGCCTCTTCTCCATTGGATTGGCGGATAATTTTCCAACTATGGGTAACGATCGTTATCAAGTGTCTATGACAACAACCGGGACCGGCGACTTTACGTGCTCTCCGAGGCACGGTGGGGAGACCCACAAAAACATACATCCAGACAGAAAACAAATATTTGTATAAATACAAATATCTGTCCCGAGCGGGAATCGAACCCACAACCGCCGGCACGTGGCGTTGACGCAAATACTCGCACCACTACACTACAACGGTTGTCCACTGTCTATAAAGTAAATAATTTTACACAGCTATCACAGTCCGAAGAGACTAATCATGGAGTTTTTCAATGAGAGGAACTAATCTTACAGATTGTGCGAGCCAGGGACGGCTCTTCTAGCTCCTGCAGTGTACCTATACTCACTTGGAACGCGTCAAATGGGGCTGATACATTTTATTTTAATACTTTTCAGTTTCTCACATGTTGATTATATAAATGTGCGTGCCTATTATAGTTATTTTTTGTTTCCGTTTGAATCAACCATCATGTCGAGTTTCATTTAAACTTATATTTCACTTCTATTTTTGTGAAAAATGGCTTTATTAATATTTCGATCGTTTTGAGTAATTAAGTACTATTATTGATGTTGTATTGATTTTCTTCTTTTATATAATAAAACAAAAATGGTGTTAAATATAATCCTAGTACCCTAGACAAACATATCAAAAGGTAAAAATATCAAAAGGTATATTTAGAACAGTGTAAGGAAATAAAAATAAATGTATCAATTATATTAAACATTGACATAAAATGGCACTTCTCCATACTTTAAAGACACTAAACCACTGTTTACGCTATGCTATTATAAAGATTATGATAAATTTGTCGTAATAGCTCTAGATATAATATTATATGACGTCATCTCACACATTTCAAGACCAGATAACGTTGCCAGATCCAATATAATTTACATAACCATTTGTTACTCCTTAAGTGGTAGTTTATAACACTAACAAATGACTACGTCATACGCTCGCTTACTTATTAGTAAATGTTATGTGAGGGTACCTATAATTTAAATATATAACGTACTTCTGAGTATAAGGGACACATCTCAATTATTTATAAAATAATTGAAGGGACGGAACATTTACTATCAAGTGTGTTAAACACTTGATAGTAAATGTTAGCCTTTAGTTATAGATTGGCATTCTTTGCATTTCTAATTTAATGTTCGTTCATTAGTATATGTGAATCCTTATAAAAAATTCGCAGGTATATTTGCTTAAAATTTTGTCTCGTTTACCGCTGAGAAAATAAATTATCGTGGGAAAACTTGCGTGTCTCCGAAAAAAATGTAAGATATTTATAATCCGTTAATTCTCAACGAAGCATGATGTCGGATTGAGTTCCAACTCTTTCCTTTAATGGGATAAAAGACCTTGGACAGGCCCTGCCATTTTTTATCATATATCAAGACGTCCTTTATGTTACCTTTTTAATAAAACTAACGAAGTAAAGATTTATAGAGATTTTTGGTCACTGATTTGCTACGAGTGGTAGTAATGTTATATTGCATATCTATACAGGATATTTGTTGTAACAGGATTTTCAGCAAATTCTTTTATCTGATCTCCCTGAATAAGCGCAACCAAATAATCAAACTAATTCACCTTTATTACATTATTTACAAAAGAGGAGATGCCACAGCATTATTTTTAACTTATTGTTTTATTAACAAGCACACTATCTGAATTAATTTTTTTTTACAAAAAATATACCTGTATAAAAGCGAGATATTATATAGAATGCCATTATTATTCGCAGTGGTTAGTTCTGTTTTTAGAACATTGTAAAAAAAATATGTTATTAAGTACAACCAATATAAAAAATACTTGGTTTTTGAGACATCGATTTAATTATTTATTGCTAGGATTATTGGAGAGATAAAAAATTAATGAAAAAGTATATATGACAAGAACACATATAGCTACTTCATTATTTGTTCCTGGTGCTGAATAGTTATTGTGCGTAAAAACCTAACTATGCTGTATGGACGCTGTAAAGAGTCCGAACATCGGGAAATAATTTAAAATAAAATATTGTTAAACTAAAATTTGAGATAGGTAAACGCGATAAAATCCGTTTGTAGACTTTTAATTAAATGAGTAAAATTCGCGTAAATATAAGAGAACAGTCTGTACCTACTCTGTTAAAATATTTTATTGACATCGATAAACTTTATCTATAATATTTGTTATTGTATAGATTCAAATTAAACCAATATAGATATAAACTAATAATATAACTAATATATCAATATATAATATATCAATATATAATATATCAATATATAATATAACTAATATATCAATTAATGGTGCCGAGCGAAACTACCATACATTTTAATTACAGTAATATTTGAAATACTCATTAAAGAACTATAAAGTTCGCACTTTACATTATTTATTTAACTTTAAAAAAAGTCTGGCAAGCGTAAAATTTGTTAAATATTAACAATTTTTTAATAAAATATAAATTAAATATAGACTAAAATATAAACTTAAATGGCAGCTTAAGGCATATACTTATTTACATATATGGTCCATATACGATCCTTCAATTGTATCTTAATTAAAATCTTTGTAAGTAATATGATTTGTAAGGTCGTATAATAAATTATTATTATCAAACTAATAAGATGTCGTTAACGGCACCTAACTGATGTGTATCTCTTCATTGACGAGTCATTAGATCCACTATAGACTAATTTTAGATAAAAAATATTTGATATTACCAAACACAAGTTAGTTGTGTACATGTATAAGCTACGACTTGCCTGTGTTAACAATTGTTACCATGAATAGTTATTTAGGTCTATTTTTGTGAATGACAAAAAATTATAACCGTGGTAAAATTGTTAAGAATTTTTGTTGTCCCAAAATGTCTATCGCTTTTATAAGTTCTCAAACATTGGGACCAATACATACTTTCTTTACCTAATAATTTTTTTGCAGTAGTAGGCTTAAAAAATCTTAATTTTCTTTTACAGTATTTTGTACTTAAAAAAAGAACAAGTAGTTGAAGTCTCCTTTTAAGTATGTAAAATACCTGTCCTAAATACTCATGTCTTGAATATTGTAACATACATATGTATATTATATTTAAGATATATCTTAAATAGTTTTATCTACAGATTAAGAAGAATATCTTTTATATAATATCTTTAATATACTTGTATATTTAGGTACAATCACCAATCGTTCCTTAGAACGTAGATAGTTTAAAATTATTACACAGAAAATAGAAAACGTCATACATACAAAACAAACGGACATAGCTATTTCAACATTTCAATTATCATGCACGAAATCGATTCTATTAATGGACATATAAAATGTCCGGACACGCCTCCTCTACGCAGTGCTAAGCGTTGACGTAGAACATAAATAGCGCGGTCAGCGACCGGCCTCTACCCGACCTTCACTTGTAACCCGCGGTTAGGGCTGACTCGTGATTTTTTTGATTTTAGATTCTTCATTACTAAAATACTTTATATTATTTTTTTTTTTAATTTTATTTATTAGCTATGTTTATGAAAAAATCAGAGCAAGTTGTATTCGTAATATTACGTATAATTAAAAGGTCATTTAACGTGTAAATATTGAAACAATGTTTGAATGTATTATTGTAACATTTAGACATTAATATAGTTATTATGTTAATTTAATATAGAAATATTATGTGCGATATAAAAATTGATTCATGATGAATCAATATTTATATATATAAAAATTGATTCATCATCATCACCATGATCATAATATTAGCCATTGGATGTCCACTGCTGAATGTAGGCCCCCCCATAGACCTCCAGAGCGATCGGTTCAAAGCAGCCTCCATCCAACGGCTTCCGGCGACTTTCTTCAAGTCGTCTGTCTATCTCGCGGACGGCCATCCGACGCTGGCAAGCGCCGAGAGTGGAGACCACGTAGGTCTCCACTCGAGAAACTTTCTGCTCCATCAGCCGTCAGTTCTACGAGCTATGTGTCCTGCCCACATTGCGTTTTATTTTTTTTTGGTCGTCTGCGGAACTCATCATTTCTGATTCGATCTCGCAGATAAACACCAAGCATATCCCTCTCCATTGCACGCTGTGCGCCATGGAGCTTATTTAAAAGGCCTAATAGTCAGAGACCACGTCGAAAAATTGATTATTATTTTAATTTTTGCCACAAATTAAAGGTATAAATAACTAAATAGTTTTATTGTTAATTTTCAATTATTAATAATAATAAATAATTTAATTATATGTAGACTTTGTCATCTCTCTCTCTCTTTCTTTGTCTTTCTCTCTTTTAAACTTATTTTCTTATTAATCCATAATGACATCAATTGCATCTACGCCTCGAACTTTCTTATATGTACTAATTAACCTTTGGAAATTGTTATTGGTAATGTAAACTCGTTATTTATAATTTTATTATGTACTGTTTGCATTGATAAAAAATAATAAACAAATAAATAACCAAATTTACAGAAGTAAAATAATTGAACTCAGTCTGTAAGCGTCCCACTGCTGGACAAAAGCCTCTTCTGCATATAGGATAAGAGTTGGAGCTTAATCCGCCACAAAGCTTCACTACGGGTTGGCGGATAATTTTCCCTATTATGAATAACGATTGCTTACAGGTGTCTATGATAACAACCGGGACCGACGGCTTTACGTGCACTCCGACCCACAAGGACAAAAGTTAAATATTAATAAATAAAATTATTTTATAAGTTCGTACTCGTATGATTGGTTTAATTTTTATGAGTAACCATATCGGATTTAATTTACTACTAAAATAAAAACTAATCTATTTTCATAAATGGAAATATGTTTCATTAATTTTATATATTTATAAAAAATATTTAATATTACCATATACATAATAAATTACCACAACACCGACTCTATCAACTATGAATGAAAATACACATACATCAAAAAATATACTACTTGCAAGATTTTTTATATGTGTGTGTTTGTAAACTAAAAACACTTGAAAACGCTTTAAGATTTCATAAAACGTTATGACGTTTAAACAAGTACAACTAGAGTGACTGGTTATTAAGAGAAATAGCGTGCGAAATGTTAATAAAACACAACAGGCATTTTCATTATCATAATCACCGAGGCGTTGAATCTCCTAAAACGTATAATTCAATATTTTTAACCGACACTGTTTAGACTGATTGCTCTAGCCAGAAGTGCCCGAAGTGGTTAAGCCAATTATGTATGGTTTTTTTCTAGCTTTTAACCACTTAATAAAGTAAAACGTTGTCTATTTAAATCCTCATACATGTCCTCGCTGGAGAGGAAAAACTTCCTAAGTGACGACTTGCTAAGTTTACTCTTCCATACAGTGTGTTTAAAATTACATCCTCAATTTATTACAATGGTATTTTATTACGATTACGTATACATTTTTATTAAATAAAAGAATTTCACATTTTAATTATTGTGGACCTTTTTAAATTACCTCACTTAGAAACTTTTATAAATGCATATTTGTTAGATCGCTTCAATAATGAAAATTTCAGGATTTTCTCAATTTTTTATTTATTATTCACAGATATGTTTTATAAAGAAACTGATTTATGATGGAACTTTAATGAAGTTATTGTTCAAGATTTTCAATGTCAAGATAGGCTTATAGACAATGAGATGTTAACTTACGCCTATCTTGTACTTATACACATGTGTTAATTACGCCATTTCAAACCAGTTTAAGCCTGTTCGATTTAAAACAACATTACTTCTTAGACGTTAGATTATCTGACCATCACCCGAACTTGCTCAGAAGCGACTATCAGTTGAAAATATTTAAAATATTGATAGCTGGAAGCTCAATATTAAGACCCAAAGAAAGCTTCATATTATAATTAATATTATTAATTTAATATTAGGCAAGTTGGCAAATTAAATCAAAAATATACCAAATATTACTATATATACCATTATTTTAAAAACATTATGAATTTATTGGATATTTTAAATTGGAAAGCGAAACAATCTAGACGAGTTCGCGGTCTTAATCTAGTTTAAAATGAAGTTTCTCAACGCTCTAGTATCACGCGAGTGAAATAAAATGACTGTTAAATGTAGTTCCGATATTTATAATGACAGATGTCACGACGCCGGTAACATTATATAACCGAATTTATTGAATAACTTCGAACATATCTCCTTACATTCAGAATCAACTTACATTTGCTTGTCATATTTAATTTAAAAACTGATATAATTTACTTTCAAAAAATATGAGTGTAATTTTAAATTATGGGCTTTTTTTATTGCAAAATAAATATTTATATAGCACATGACAAATATTTGTATAGGCCATACTAATGATGGTCGTGGTCTGGGCGTTTGTGCTTGTGTATTGTGTGTTTCCGGACCCCCGACCAGGATTCACATCCTACTGGGGTCCGTTGAGTGTTAGACGTTTATTATTATTATATAGAGAGAAAAATCATTAACTTATCAATTATTGTATTTTTAGAAACTGTAAATACGTTTTTATTAATCATTGTTTATTTACAGTAAAATTATAACGGATTAAGTTCCAACCCTTATCCTACATAGAAGATGAACCAGTTTGACATATATGCTGATTTAGTTCACTTTTACTATCAGTGATTATCTATTTATTCTGTTTGGAATAAGCCAATAAAGAAAATAATATATTTATGCGATCGAAGCTTTAAGGAACTGGTAGCATATTATATTACCTACTTATAAATAATATTCGAATATAATAATTAATAACAACTCATATTTTATCACGTCAGTTTTAGTTAACACATTTTCAAAGCGACAATCATTCAATGATAATTTGTGTTGCACGATCAATTCGATCAATTTCATTTTGACATTTAATAATACGCAATGAAAAAAAAATGAAAAAAATATATATATATTATATTAACCTATAGATAGGTATGAAAAATAACCATAAACAGACTGAATATGTAATATATATTTAAAAATTATAATTTAAATAATTAATGCATGCAATAAAGGCGCATTTCGACTGTCCCTACGTATAGTATCGAAACTGAAAATTTGCGATTTTTTTAATTGCACTAAGAAACTCCTTTTTATATATGTTTTCATACAAAAAAAGAGAATAAGCTAAAAAATACATTTTAAACCACATTTTTCATGAGTATAATATCGATACTTAACAAATAAATGACAATTTTGTACACAAAATTAACTTAAAAGTGTTCTCCTGTAAAGTACCTTTTTTCAGTTTCGATAGTATACGTAGGGACAGTCGATTTGTATTTTCTTACAGTAAATCCGTATCCGTACGTAATATTGAAAAATCGCAGTTAATATTTCATTGAATTAAAAAAAAAAAAAAGAATCACAAAATAAATTTTACACTAAAATTTATATGATTACAATATTAAATATTTTAAAGGTGATTTCATTGGTCCGAGATTCATTGATGCCGTCATTTTTAATTTTTAAAAATGACAGAAATGATTATATCAAATCTATTTAGTGACAAATTCTACTTTTAATACTGTAAACAGGTAAAAACGGGATATAAAAGTAGCTTAGCAAGATGATGGTTTAATTATTATGTTATACGTTTTTTGTCTTATTTCAGACTTGGAGAGGTGTAGTCAGGATATAGTCTAATAATAAGTAATAACGTTTCCATGCGCAAAGTCCGTGAGAATGTAATCTCGGTCCTACATCCGCTCATCATAACAGCCAAATTAAAAAGTAAAATCTATTTAATAGCCATACTTAACCGTTATTAACTTACCAATCACAATGCCTAATACATTACGTCCAATTAAAGTAAATTAAATATTTTCAATTACATCACTATCGCCAATTACCGACACATACCGGTGAAAGCGAAATTTGTAACAAAAGAAAAAAGCGATACCTTCAGACAACAAATGAGAAAAAAACTTAGAATCTGGGCGGTCCGGCCGTGCCGACGACAACCGTGAAAATTGAGTTAGCTTTTTTAATCAGTAATCAATATGTCGTTTTTATAGACGAAGAAAGTGACTATTATATTGCGTCCGGTTTTTTTTTCTTCAGAATTTTGATTATTGCACATCGTCTGTAAATTGAAACTCAATTTGTTGAAATGAATTTGAATAATACTTTAGCGAGTTTTTATTTATTTGCATGTACATTGTGTCTGTATAGCTTAGTCTATATCCGAATTTTTATTCATTAATATAAACACAATACACTCCTTTTATTACAGTATAAAGTATGTATAATAGATTTCTACATTCATCGTCGTCACTAAATATAAGTTATTATTTAACAGAAGTTCGTATTTTTTTTTCTCTGGTAAGTAAAAGCGGAACGAAATGAAGAAGCTATTTTCTTGATGTCCAATTTCCTTCTAACTTTGTACGGTGGACTGTTTTGAAGCTGAACTTATGCTGTGACGCGTATGTTATTTATTAAAACAACTGACGTGTTTATAAATTACTATGGTAATATTAACTAATAATAACAACGAGTATTTTATAATTTTTGGAAGTATCTGTATGGAGGGTAGAGCAAGGAACACAATCTCATATGGCTATTTAACAGTGTAAACAGTTAAAAGTGTAAACAAAATAGCATTAAATAAAGGGGGCGCTGGTATAGTGACAGGTGTGATCTGAAGTTAAATGTTTTAGATGACTTGACGACGAGATTTTATATGACGAGTCCGACATAGGTCTAGGACTGCCGACCCGGGCATCCTGGATATCATCCGTAAATGGATTCCCCTGCGTCACAAAAAAAAAAAAAAAAAAAAAAAAGATGACTTGAAGTTCGCTAAGTAGAATTTCAAATATTTTCATAGACTATACCTTGTCCAACCGTTTATTATCTTTTTGATAGCTGACGTCTATAAATTAGCGTTTTTTTTTCGGAATAATGTACTACAGTAATGTCGTACTTTATAGATGGGTAGTGAAGGCCCTGTGTATAACAAATAACTACAGACTATAAAACAGTTCTTGAAATATATCGATCGATAAATCGATCATATGATAAAAATAATTTGACTTCATATAAGTATTGTTTCTGTAAAATTAATTTTAAAAAAAGGAAATAAAAATAGTATCTATGACTCCAATATTGATTATTTGCAAGGAATTAAGTCGAAATCTTAAAAATTCAATTCAATTCAAGAGTAAAGAACAATAAATCTGTTGATTCGTTTATTAATTTTTTGACGGCTGCTAACTATGCACGCATTAAAAAATAATTAAGAAACAAATAATTAATATTTAAACTAGAAATATATTAATAAATCGATTGAAAGTTCTTCTTAAATAATATCGATTGTTATTTCAAATCGAATCAGTAATGTGTGAGGGTGTAACTAATGTCGAACTGTCAAAAAGATAATAAACGGTTGGACAAGGTATAGAGTAATTAGTAATTGTGTTGTAATTAACAGTTAAATGGCTAGTAAATTAAATAAATTATCTAACCTAAAAACTAAAACTAAATATTTAAGTTTGTTTCGGGGACATTTTTTGTAACACAAGAGTGTGCTCCTGTACCTTTAACCTCCATAAGTACGATATTTGCTATAACTTGGATTGTAGAGCGAACTATTGTACTCCTAGTATTGAGTCAAAAAGATTTTCCATTGATGTCATAACGTTAGAATAATTTGAAAATTTAAAGCCTTTTGAATTCTAAAACTGATCAACAAATGTGATTTAATTGTAGTACAAAACTAGCATCCCTTAATTATTACTATCTAAGTACCCAGTGATAACATTACCTACTATTGTCTATAATTAATCTTTTACCGAATTCTAAAATTTCGTAAAATATCGTACTTAATTCACATGATTGCATCTCAGAATACTTTACATTTCTGAATGTTTTTGCGCGTATGTCTAGCTTAAACATTCAAAAAGGCTGTAAACGTTAAACATAGGCCTTATACAAAACGGCGTGTTAGAATTGTCCAGCTGATTTATACAGCTCCTCCCACTAATTTAAAGAGAATACTGTTCGCTGTTCACACCGCTCTGTCAAAGGTCGGCGATTCGAATAGAAACGCAATGTGTCATTATATAATTCTATTATTTGTAGTTGATGTTTATTTGAACAGATAAAATATGATTATAAGATATTCTTACTATCTCTTGAATTAATAAATAATATATTTTTATAAGGTATTAAATTGGCGTATTGTAGACTGTAACTGGCTATTACGTTAAGTGTATTAAGTTTTCTCCCAGCTCATTAAAAACATTTGTAACAGCCATATGAATGTTCGTCTTGGTTGAATATTAAAATATACTAAAGTAGTCGAAATTCGACCTAATCTATAATTGACAGCATTGTCAACATCATAAAAATATGATTGCGCATAACATGATGAGCGACATATGCGGCAGTCATTGGACCTGATCTGTTATAAGAAATTTCGATAAAAAAATTCGTTGCAAGACCTGTATTTAAGTATCGTGTTGACAACAGACTTTGACAATAAACAAAATTTGTGTATATATGTACATTGTACATATGTGTGTGTATCATATTGTGTGTAGTGTTTTTATAAATTAATTTCATATATTTTTTGAGCATTATTATAAAAAATATTAGCATTCTGCACTTCTTCTCCATATAAACTTTAACTGTGCAAAATTTTATACTTCTTCGTCCACGTAATTTTCGTAAAGAGGGGTACAAAGTTTTTGCTTCACGTATTAATATATAGATGATGTGTGTATTAGCATCAAGTTTTTATACCTGTCAGGCAGTTCATGTAGCAGTGGGCCTCGTTACACTGTAATTCAACTTGGCAAAGCAGTCTAAGATAAGGCCTAGTAGGAAGTTTCAACTTTATATAATACAAATATTCTATATATATTAATTTCCGAGTTTTGTTGGTGTATTGTTGTTCATCACCTGATCTATATTAATTTGTAATATTAGTCAGGCATTATAGGATTGCAATATATCTTCCGCGTTCCTTATAATTTCATTAATACTACATTTTACATTAATAATATAGGGTTCTTACCTACAAAACTTTCAACCAAAAATACAATTATAAATTCTTATGAAATTTCATTTTACTAGAATTTTAGTAGAATATATAAGTCTAAGCTAACGTCTGCAATATTTGATAGATTTAAAAATTTGAGAAAACATAATTTTAAAAATATATTTATATACGGTAATGCTTACAAAAATACTAATAGGGGTGCTTAATTATTTTTTTAAGCATCACCGTGGGGTACTTTGTTAGGTTTTTTTTTGTCTTGGTATTCAATGAAATATTGTATTATTATTATATTTTATTTCTTAATCCTTATTTAACGTATTCCACTCTAGGAGTAGACAACTACGTATTTACACCACTATACAATTACCAATATGCAATACGTATATTGATTCGAAAGTTACACAAGCCATAACTCTAGAAATAGTTATTGCTGAAGGAAGAGCTAATCTATTACAATATATGCGTGATTAATATTGATTTATAAGCCAATATTTTGATGTATGGGATGTACTTACAATTTCTTACATTACTGTTCTAAGAAAACATAATTATAATGAAACAAAAATGAACAATATTCAGTATAAAATTAGTTTATTTAAGTAACCCACATTTTGATAATTCTATTTTTAGCTGTAACAAAAAACAATAATATATTAGATGATGTTTTGAAAAAAAATTGATTAAACATATATACATAGTATATAGGATTGGTTTTTTTAGTTCTATTTTTTTATATTAGTGAATAATGTAACTAGTCAATATTCTAAAATTGTATACAAATAAATACGCTCGACTTATGTGAGTAAAATAAGTCAATCGATCTGATAAGTACCAAAACTCAACTCATTTAAAACCGCGCGAAAATTCTACATAATTATTTTAATATAAAAATCAAGATTGCTTTTTAATGATAAGCTACAGAGTATCCATCTTTAAAAATTTTATTCATAACATGAGTCTATTTTAAAACAAATCCAACATTACAACCTATCTTATTACTACATTACTAGAAAATATAAATTAAAAAGGAACCATTCCGTATAACAGTGAACATTACTGTTGCAATGAATTAAAACTGTCCCAGTTGTAAATCTTAACTCGCTATTACGCGAGACTTCGCGAGGAATTTAATTTTTTATCCCCCTTATGCATAATCTTAATTCATTTTTTTAATATAGTTTGTCCTACTCTTTCCTTTATCAGCCAGTGAAATTCCCGTCAAAAACTGTCCATATATTTCATAGGTAGGTTAACCGAAATAAACAAAGAGACAGAGAGACAGAAAAGTATCTTTTAAAATTATTTTTTCTATAACTATTGTGTAAATATTCATATGCATTAAGTAAAAAGCTGTTATTTTAACATTAAAAACTACTTCGACATTATTTATTTGTTTGTACATACCACAATAAAACCATCAGTGTCTCACCGGAATCTCTAATGTACCTCAACTTGTAAAATGTATACTTTCCCCGCTTTGATATGCCGCGTTGACTTGCAATTTATAGAAATGAATACGAGAAAAATTTAATATGTAACTCTAGACTTGCATATATTTAAGAAATTGAGGTGTTTAAGTTGTTTATTTAATCTGAACTCTAGAGATTGGTTAAACCATTTAAAAAATTGCTTAAGAATTAATTTTGAAGAATAGACGATAGGTATTTCATATTCATAGATGGTTTACATTTATTTATAATATTAGTACTGCACTAAAAGAAACAATTGCTCCTAATTAAAATAGTAAATTTTTATGACCGTATTTTATAAAGTAAATATATTTTTTTTTGTATGTAGGTATACAACTTTTCTTTTTTATACCTACTAGCTTCTTGTTTGAACCAGATTACAATTTTGCCGAATGGAAACCATAGATGAGGTCTGAGTTTAAACACGCTCGCCTAGAACTCCTATTCACTTTTCTTTTAAAGATTTATCCCGCCTGACTCTTATAGCGCATAAAGTTATTCAATAAAAAGACCTAATATTAAAAAAAGATTTTTGTTTATATCGAACCTTACAGTACGAAATTAGCGCAAAAAAAGAATTAACAAACTCTATAACTCTATAATATTCAAATAGAAGTTTCAACAGAGAAATGAGATTAATAATGTAAACTGCGAATGGAAAACAGAGAAAACAGTTGATATTTAAGATCCTCCACTAGATAATGTAGTTTATTTTATGACAGATATACAACGTTGGCCTATGATAATCATCATGACTTATTTCTGTGACAATAAACATTGCAATAAAACAAAGGAGAATATGATAATCGTAATCTCAATTAAATTAATAAATACATTTAACACAGACAAGCGGTTGTGTGTTCCTAAATTAGGTAACTTAATGTCTATGTTTCAGTGTTTTAGTGAACAACCGAACGATATAAAAATTTTTGAAAATCTTTCTTGTCATTATTACTTTCTAAAATTAAAGTCAATAAAGTTTCAATAACTACGATGCTAAATTTTTTTTTCATAATAATTAGGATATATAAAAAAAAATATCACAAAATCACAAATTGTCTAATATATTAATCATCATTTGTTAATGATGCAGTGGCATTGCGTCCGCTTTTATTTACGCTTTAAATGAATTTTAAAATAAAGTATTAAAATGATTATATTTTTTTTAGTCCTAGTTGGTCAAATATGTAATCTAAAAGGCAAAATTCAATTAAACACTAACAAAGTTAGATAAAAACAGGATTATATAATAAGTATCTTCACATTTTACAACTAGTTGGTATAAATAGATCACTCACAATAATTGCCTTTGTAAAATAATAATAATAACAAGTTAGTTAGGATTTCATCTAGATTCTGTAATCATAAGATTAAATACTTGCATATATTTTAATAAAACATTTCCACACTTTTCGATGTTCGTAAGACATTATTGTGCATCTTAGTAATCATGAATATCAGAAACACTATAACAACACTTAACGATGTTATCAAAAGATTTAATAGAACAAATACGTGTTATCGACTGTTTCAGTCACAACACTATTTTATTATTTCTCGTTAATTCAGCATTTTGTCGCTGCAGATAAAACTTATGATTTAGTATATATATAAAACAACTCGATGAATTAGAAGGGGTATAGATAGTAGTAAAATGAAACATTTATTAAATTTTGTGTCTTTGTCAGTTCTATCATGTTATGTGTGATTTTAATTTAAGGTTATTCTCAAGGTATTATTAAAAATTTATGTTGAAATCTGAAAAAGAAATTAATTAAATATTTCCTCGTTGTAACTGTTATTTATATTATTTATTTTTGTGATATATTTTGTCAAATTTCATTGACGTAATTATAATGTTATCCTAAGCCTACTCAAATATTATTTCCTATCAAAAAACAAAAATATATCCAATGTTTTAATAATTATATTTAGTCAGTTGTACCAAGCACAATCTAAGATTAAACGTCTATTCAAATAATAAGTTTGAATCGCATAATGTATGCAAAGCAATGTAATACTTTTGCATATAAATAAGTCACTAAATCAGTAGATTTCACACAACCATCGTAATTTCAAAGCTCACTATTGTTGAGAGATGCTTAACACCATGACCGTGACGAGATTTTTGCATATTCATGTGAGTTGAGAATATGCGTTTTCCTAACTGCAAGCGACAAGCAATAACCTTGTGCGTAATGATTGAACGCTTGACAGTACTGTCAATGCTAGTAACGAGTTAGAAAATTTCGTCCATACATAATAGTCTCGTAGATTTATTGACAGATACAAATAGAAGGCACATTTTTAATTATAAATTATCATTTATTTAATATAACCTCTTTTCGACCATAACGACCGTTCTGGTATAGTGGTGCCTCACACAGTAGTTGCCTCAAAAGCCGTGCGCCGGCGTTCGCGGGTTCAATTCCGGCACCGGACAGATATTTACATTATATACAGTATTTGTACAAATATTTGTTTCCGGTCTGGGTGTATATTCTTGTGGGTCTCCCTACCGTGCCTCGGAGAGCACGTAAGGCCGTCGGTCCCGGTTGTTATTATAAACACCTGATAACGATCGTTACCCATAGTATAGTACCAATTTATTTAAGTATTAGAAAAATAATATGAATATTATTTGTTATTGCGTCCATACTATTATATATGTTGTTGGTTAGCAGGAAAGAGGACATCAGGTACCAATCAAAAACACCAATTGCAAATTCATGCGACGTTTCGATCTTTTATTAGATCTTCTTCAGGCATCTACAAATTTATTGTTATACATAAGTGAAAGGCCATATATATAATTTACATAATCTGGGTTATAAGTGAGGTGAACAAATAGAAAAGAAAAAGTTTGTTGCTAACCAACAACATAAATAATATGAATGTTTTAACCTACGAGTAGGTATATGTCAAGTTCAATATAAGATTTAGATCAATTGTCTGTTTCTGTAGAAATATTAAATTCTTAAAAATATCTACATATTAACAACTATGATTATAACTAATGAGATAGCCAAATAGACTGACTCATATTTAGACAACACATGGTCGCGTATCCACTATACTGAAGCGAAATACTCAACGACTTATTTTAATTACAAAATACAGAAAAAAAAAATCTTTTAAATACAGAAATAGCACGTTACCACAAATACACAACAAGAAACAAAGAAAAATTTTAATCTTGCCACTCTTATAATTATGTGAAAATCAGATAAATGGCGTTAGTGCCAGCAACGGTTAGATTTGTTTCATTTCATTTGCATACCCTGCAATTGATATAAACGGATGTTTTAACTCCGTGCGAAATGTGATTTTATTATTCTTAATAACACCTTTGTAGATAAAAAAATTACAGAATAATTTTTATGTGACTCAGACGCAAGTAAAGATAATCATTTAGAAAGAACAAAACAACTTTTCTAGCGTTTACGTCACCATAAAATCAACAGAAACAAAGATATATTATTTTATAAATTAAGATAAGAAATAATACCGTAGTTTGATTTAACCTTAAAAATGTAACATACTGCTCTCTTATATTTATGCGAATTTTACTCATTTAATTAAAAGTCTAAAACGGATTTTATCGCATTTATTTAAAACTTTATAGTTTAACGATTTTTAAAATAATTTCCCGACGTTTCGGACCATTTACAGCGTCTATGGTCTCGATTTAGACTTTTAATTAAATTAAAAAATATTAAATTAAAAAAAGTTAACAACAAACCTGTTTCGCAGTGTACGTTATGATATCAATTATGTTAATTTACATTTATGACAATAGAACTTATAATAAATATACAATAATTTTTATAACTATGGCAATGTCTATGCTACTTCTGGCTATTATAGTCTGTTGACGGAATAATTACTTAGACTGGCTCATTAAATTCGAAGTTTATCAATTATAAAAAAACATTTCATGTTTCGCGAGTTTGCTTTGATTTTCTCGACGGTTGTGACGTGGTTGTGACCTGGTTGTGATTTCAGTGTATACAACAGACGGTAGACAACAAATCACAAAACATTATGGCCGTGTTCCGATATATACTGAGAGCACTGCCCCAGTGCTCTCAGTACTGAAAATTCGTTCCGTTATAGACTGCCAGTACACTGCTGCAGTATATGACGTCATATATGACGTCATGAATCGCCGCCATTTTTACACTGAGAGCACTGGAGCTTTCGAGGTAAGGTGCTCTCAGTACTGTTCAGTGCTGTGATCACGTGATCAAAAATATGACAGCGCGAATGATTGTTATTATTATTAATTACTATTGTTATTCAAAAATGTCCACAATATTCAAATATTATTTTTTCTTGTTGAATAGAAAACGTGATAAATATTTTTATTTGAAAAAAAGTCGTTAAATGAGGATGATAACAGTAGTCCAGTATACTGGACTTCGTTCCGTTATAAACAGTAACCAGTATAGCACAGTATAGCAAACTAAACGTCACACCTCGCAGTGCTCCAGTATATATCAGAACACGGCCTATATCAGCGAGTCCCACATACTAGTCGCCTTCGGGTGGCGGGATGCGTAAACGCATTTCACAGCGTGAAAGAAAAAAAAAGGTATCCGTTTCATTATACTCCACGTAGCATAAACGATAATTATTACTCGTTATAGGTTTCTTCCTATATCATTCAAACAATGCTCATTCAACTGTAACTAGCATCAGGCAAGACGAAACATGATATACGATATCTAATAACAAACCTAAACATTTGCTAACTCTTCGAAGTGTAATTGATTGCTGGCTTTTGAACTATAAGAAAAAAAAACTACTAAAAACACGCAATGATCTGTGATTGTTTTATAAAAGTAGCTTTTAACGATCGTTAAACATAAACATAATATTTGAAATTATTTAAATTAAATGATAATTATAACATATTACGTACTTAACTAAACGAAAATATATTATTAATATTCTAAATTATATTAACATTCTGATTGTTAAGAACCCTTTTCTTTTTTTAATATCATATATTTATTCGTTAGTGGCGTCTTTGTCTCCCCCATCATGTTTGGAGGTGTTTACCAATACTCGCCACGCTTGGCAAGCGGGTTGGCGAGCACAGCATCTTGTGGTAGGATGTGGTGATGCTGCTGCCCATGACCATCCTGGTTGATATAGAGTTGTTCGCACCACTCTGGCCTTACCGCCTTAGTCGCCTTTTACTACACCTTGGTAAGAAAGAGGTCGGGACTATTCTTCTTTGCCGGTCACCCAAGGCTGGCACCATATTTACGTTACTGGCTAAATGTTTGAAAGGGAGAAGAAACGAGAGATCCAGAATAATTGATAATTATATATTATATATGATATTTAATTAGCATACAAAACAAACTTATTTTATTACAAGTTATTTTCCAACGATTTTCTGTGATGGTGCGTTTCTACTTTATCAGATCCAGATACATACTAACGCAACAATATTCCAAAAGTATTTAAGTTTATTTAAATTAAAAAAAAAAAAAACAAGACTAGAAGTCTGAATAATTTCTATAAAATAGTTATATAAGAAAAAAATCTTAACTAAAATCAACACTTGACAATCAATATAAAATAGCTCTATCACATTTATCATTCAAACAATACGTATCTGAAAGGTTAATAATAGTACAAAAACGTTTCTTAAGGTTAATGATAGCGTCACAATTCATAACAAATTAACTTATTATCGACGTTAAGACAGTTATTTCACACACTTTGTAACGATACGAATGATTGATGAACGAATCACATACAAAACTGTTATTACTGCTTAATATGCACGTACGTTTACTTTCTATTATGTTTTTCCTATTTTATCTCAGCCGTGAATGATTTAACACGCAACCTGTCAAGTTAATGCATTTTGTTCCGTGCCACGGATATTGAAAATTTAGAAGTGACCTATGTAGTTAGTTACACCTACTATATGCGTGTTTTCAATTATGTTAAAATTGTGGCATTTATCGTGTTTAATAAGTTAAACGATCCGTACTATACATACTTATATCTAAACAGTATAAACCAAATATGCTTTCGGCGACTGTTTCTTTGTTCTTCGTGTTTTTTTTTTTAATCACAATAATTATTGTTAAAACGGTTTTTTTTTGTTTTAGAAGCTTTAATCATTCAAAATTTTAAAGGAAAATTTTTATCATATTTTCAGAGAGAAGGAAATTTTTTATCATATTTTCAGATTTTAGATTATTATGTGTTCAAAATTAATGATTTGTGATCAATTCGTTGTAAGAATGGTAGTTCTTCAAAAAGTCTGAAATGCTATTTTCAAAAGCATACAACTATCTCCTGAAGTAATAGTAATAATATTTATTAAAAGTAAAGGTGGTAACTATAGTTATATTTTAAATAAACTTGTTATAAAACCGTAAAAATTTTGAACATAATAAAAGTCACTTCTACCGTGTTTAATATCTAAGAATTCAACAAACAATTTAACACGACTATTACTGACCCTACAAAGTATATTCAATTGGATCTGAAATCTTATAAACTAGTAGAGTTTATTTGTTTTAACACGTGAATATCAGTAATTCGATCACAATTTTTATTTTCCGTTTAATAGCTTTTTGGCGCGGAAGCTTATATTATATATAGATTATAGGCTATATAATATAACACTATGATTGATAAGAGCTTAGCAGTATCATATATAATAAAATAATAAACGACCGTTCTGGTGTAGTGGTGCGAATAGTCGCCTTAAAGCCGCGCGTCAGCGGTCGCGGATTCGATTCCCTCCCGGGACAGATATTTGTATTTGTACAAATATTTGTTTCCGGTCTAGGTGTATGTCTTTGTATGTCTCCCCACTGTGCCTTGGAGAGCACGTTAGGCCGTCGGTCCCGGTTGTGAGCATAGACACCTAATAACGATCGTTAGGTACTCATAGTAGGGAAATTGTCTGTCAAACCTTCTTTTATATGAACAAGAGGCGTTAGCTCAGCAGTGGGTTGTTTACAGGCTGATACAGTATAGCACAGTATGATAATTTTATTAAATTAATATTAAAAATGGATCCTCACAAAAAGACTAACATAAGATTAAAACAGAAGTGCTGCTTATAAAATTGTATACACCAAAATTTTAGCAATAAACAGACAAACATTATTGGAAAAACAATAATAAATAACAAATTCGTGTATAAAATATTAAAAAATACTATTTCACAAATAATACAAAAAATAAAAACAA
The DNA here is from genome assembly GCA_036937285.1 of Euphydryas editha. NCBI lineage: Eukaryota > Metazoa > Arthropoda > Insecta > Lepidoptera > Nymphalidae > Euphydryas > Euphydryas editha. The sequence continues at coordinate 6,723,169 of JAUPFZ010000008.1, forward strand.
AAATGTTTTCTATATGCATAAAAAATATAATTTATTTAATCAGTTTGTGATACTAATTATATATTAAATTATGTTGAGAAGTTTACTAGACCAGCTTAAGACATTACGAGAACAGACGAAATTCACACCCATAAATCTCTAAATCTTTTCACAATCTTACAGAATCTGATCTTGTCTGTAATTTTGTTCCTCCGTATGTAGGTAAAGTGCATCACGATACATGGGAAAGAAGCTGCCCTAGACATTAGTAACAGACTTATCCACTTTACGTGCACGCAGACTCTAGACAAGACAGTCGCTTGAAGACTTTCTTGTCGTGAAATCAAAAATTTAAATAAATTTATTTTGATTTGTTATGACAATTATGATTAACTTTAGCTATTTTTATCTTATTCAAATATATTAATCAATATCCAGTATCTTGGATATTAGAGTAGCAGGGTAATAAAAAAAATCTAAAAGTATTGACTCCACATTTCATAGCCTCCACTGGTGAAAGGAGGGCTGGTGCATTTATTGCCCAGAGAATCTGAATTGCGATTCAACGGACAAACTATGCCAGTATTATTGGCACCATTGTGTGGATATAATTTATGTCAAAACTGTCTGTAAATAATTAGTTTAAGTTTTACATTGTAAATATGTATAATATTGTAAAATTTATAATCTAAGTATAAATGTTTTATATCTATAATATAAAAATAAGTCGGGTTTTCGTTCCTGACGCTATAATTCCAGAACGCACGAACCGATTTCCACGGTTTTGCATTCGTTGGAAAGGTCTCGGGCTCCGTGAGCTTTATAGAAAACTAAATTCAGGAAAATTTTCAACAGAAAAGCAGGAAAACAGGGAAAATCATAATAATATAATCTTATACTCTCATAATGAACTGAAGTGCATTGAATCACCTTCTAAACAACACATTGCTTGGCAAAGGCCTCTTCTCCATATAGAAGAAGGGTCATCATTGACTCTCATCAAATGATTTAAAAATTATAAATTTTGTAATATTATTATTTATAATATAAAAATAAGTCGGGTTTTCCTTCCTGACGCTATAATTCCAGAACGCACGAACCGATTTCAACGGTTTTGCATTCGTTGGAAAGGTCTCGGGCTCCGTGAGCTTTATAGCAAACTAAATTCAGGAAAATTTTCAACAGGAAAGCAGAAAAACAGGGAAAATCATTTTTCACATACAGCGCCATCTCTGATACATAGCATGTACTACAAACCAATATGGTTTTGCATGGCGGCAGTACGTGGTGTGAGTATCCCTCACGAAAATGAGTTGGTGGCGAAACGGAGTTCGCCGGGTTTGCTAGTTCATTAATAAAACAAAAACAATATAATTGGAACCCCGTCACAATTTACAAACAATTATGTTATAAATTATATAAGTCTCAAGTGTAAGCTACTTCTAAGTATTTTGTATGTAGGTAAAGTACTCACGCTTCTATCCTTCAACACCTTCAAGTTTATCGCCCAATCTGAAACAGATAACAACACTCAACTACAGCCGTTAAGACACGAACGAATTCATTTTAAGGCAAACGAGGCTAAAATCGTATAAATCTAGTTAGCTTGTATAATTTCTAGATCTAGAATATATATCATGTATATGTTACTACTAACATCAAATGTTCACCAATTATAGTTGCTAATAATAATTATAATATGAAATTAACTTGGCTTGTTATTTCACGCTTATTTAACTATTTGGTTACAACTTGAACTAAATCTACAAAAAGTAATCGATTAAAATGAATCGTTTTATTATCAGTCATTTATATTATATTATTTTTATCGCCAGTAATCGAATTAGATTAAATTTCACGGCTGTTGCTTATCTAAAATAGAACTTTTTCAAGTAATCGTCGATAATTTCCTGCGACGAAAATACGATCTAGGTATCCGAGAAAGGCTTAGAATCGAAAGTTAATTATATAAAAAGTCCTAATATCAGCAAATTGGAAGTGAACCGCAATTACTGACAGCACTTGATGCGTATCCAATGGTATAAGGTAGCATTAAAATGAGCCCGATGTCTAGAATTATTACACTCTGTGCGGTCTACATCCTAGTGGATGAATACTGGTTCTTTTTTTTCTATTTATTTCTATTGTTTTAATACATAAGCATAGCATCTGTAGGAATTGTGTAGAACACTAGAAGTACACAATTACTTACAGTTGAAATATGATCTACTACCTTTATCACTGAATATAAAACGATAATACATAATACATTCTTATTCGATTTACTTTAAAAAAATCAAAGAAATTTAAAAGTTGTGTGTATATATTATATTCTTTTTTTTTTTTTTTTGTTGATATGATTTTAAAAAATTGGTAGCGCATATCGAAGCTGATTTCAATTATGAAAAAAATATTTTTTTTTATCATTTGAATATCTTACAGTAAATTTTTATACACGTTTATCGTTTATTTCATTACCTATCAATTTCACTGAATTTTAATTCCTTCATTTTTAACGATATAAATTAATAATTATAAAGGTATGCATTTCAAAGTGAAAATCTAAGTTGATATGATGTGAGATAAAAAAATATCGATGTACTAATCGAACATACATATTTTTAATGTACAGATAATATCAATCTAAAAGCCGATATCCGGTTCCGGTGGAGTTAACAAATTAAAAGTTATTATTGACAAAGTACACGATCGCAAGATACTATATTGAACATATTTTATTAATAGAAAAATTAATTTCCAAACGAATGGTTAGTTTGTTTATACATTACTCACATTGATTTTATCATTATATTAATAGCTAGGGAGCTGGTGGCAATTTAGGTATATGATTTCATCGTCATTGATACCAAGACGTAATGTTGTTTGGATCTATGTTAGAGTTGGAGTTGGCGAGCTCAGGTTGCTCTGATTTTTTTTTTCATTAATAATTCCGAAATTTCTCATTTTTTATATAAATAATTTCGAATATTAATAATTATTTTTTACAGTTTAATAATTATTTATATAAAAAATCCCACCATCTTGACTTCTACCAGTTTTAATTTTTAATTTCACAATCTATAAAATGTATTTAATAAGATATAATTGATGACAGAAACGATAATATAATTTTCGACATGTTTTTTTCTTTCTTTAAAAATTTCGAAATTATTAATTTTTAAAAAAATCAGAGCTACCTGACCAGCCAACATTACGTCTTGGTATCAACGACGATGAAATCATATACCTAAATTGCCACCAGCTCCTTAGCTATAAGAAGTCTGGGAATATCCTTTCTATAGTATATCGTTTAAGGTTAATTATACATGTATTGAAAATGTAATTATCTCATGAATGAAATTGAGCTTAAACGCTTAATTCCAGAGCGATGAAAGATAAATATATCATAGACATAATTATTTTAAGACCGGTAGCATACAAGTTTACACACCAATTAAAAAAAATGTTTTTTTACCAAAATACACGTCAAAATATTTAAAAACAATCTAATTTGCAATAATTTTTTGTTCACATTAGTCAATTACGCCATTTACTGTTTTCTAGTTTTTACTATTCACTATAGATATGTCCCTTTTTTTATTAAATTCTTCCCAAAATCCCTTTATCCTTGAGAATAGATCATAATATAATTTATCCACTTAAATATCAAAATACCTTATCGTTTAACAGTTCAATGGAAAGTAATATTTCTTTAAATAGATTAAACGTAACATTTCGTGGTTACAGGAAGTTATTAAAATCAAATAATATTCATTAATCATGATCTTAAACCGCTATAATTTGTAGTTTTAAAAATTATTGTAACGGCTCCATGAAAAAGGTTCAACATCTGAGTGATGTATCCGGTAAATATGAGTGAAAGTACTTCTCACGGTAGTGTACGTTAGGCTATTTTTATCCATGTGAATATGCAAAGGAGATTTTTTTTTAAATTATAATCACTTCAATGCATATAAAAATAAATGTACAAATGAGGTCTTAACGCTGTTAGGCTCTCTGCCAAAAGCGACGTTATCCAAATATTACAATTAGGTACCTATTGGTACAAAATAATTTTTATTAATTATTTCAATATAAGGTATTTAATTGAATTCTTCTTTTTTTAAATATATTTATACATTTGTATTAATTATTTAAATATTATTTTATTTAGACATATCCCAAAGTACCTACTTCCTCTACTATATCAAAATATGTTTTATAAATTTAATTAAAAGTCTACATCGGATTTTTTCGCGTTTATTTATAAACTTTACAGTTTAACAATTTTTAAAAATTTTATTTCCCGACGTTTGGGACTCTTTAGCGTCCATGGTCTCGGGAAACCTTGACACCCGAGTAAAAAATCCGGCATAGACTTTTAATTAAATTAGTAAAATTCGCGTAAATATAAGAGAACAGTATGTTTTATAAATGTACTCAGAGCAAACTCTGTCATTATCTTAACGTGATATTCCTGAAACAACTCCGTGTTACCATTATTGTGACATTTAGTAGCGTCCGCATAGAATTATGAACAGTAGGTAAAATTCTTAACAACTCCAACATTAAATGCGAAGCAACAAAGATACTAAATATCTCTCGATTACTGAAATAGACTAAAGGTTTTTTTTTAACTTCAGTTATTAGAAAGATCTAATAGATGTTGTCCTGCCCAAAAAAAAAAAATATTTATATTTAAAAAATATCATTAACTAACAATAAAATGCAAAATACAGGATTAAAAAAAAAACACTTAGAACCTCAATGTCACTGATTTAAGAGATACTATTGTGTTTTCTTGGCGTCTAGCTTAAATAACCGTATTTCCTTCCTGTAATTAAGGAAAAAAACACATATTTCAAGGAAACGTAAACCGTGGGTAACACTTTATGTATATGCATTTCTAACTGCATCTAGATATTTCATATAATTATAAATACATTTTTGCATAAGTTTATTTTCGTATTAAAGAAAAAAATATATATCTTTGGAATAGTTAGAAACAGGGTGTAAATTTCCTCATCCACCATTAAAAAGGGAGGATCCTCCGACCAGACGGGTGTTGTGTCTGGTGGGCTACTGCCCCGACGACGGTTGCTGTCGGGTTCTTATATATATCGGCGCGAATACAATAACTAACCTACTCGTAATTCCTAGTTAAATTTAATTTTGACTGACCCGTTGGCGCAGTTTGCAGTGACCCTGTTTTCTGCTCCAAGGGTTGTGGGTTCGATTCCCGCCCCGAGTCTGGGTGTAATATATGTTTATTTATATATGTATTATTTATATGTATATTTATTTTAAAAAAAAAGTATATCAGTCGGCTGTTACCTAAAACACAGGCATTAAGTTGCCTACCTTAGGAACAGACGACGTGTGTGTGTTAAACATATTTATTATTTTATTTATTTAATTATTTGATTATTCTAAATAAGTTCACCAATCATCAATTTTCATTGCAATCTAAAATTAACTTACATTTCATAACCGCTCTTATTATAATTACCTACAGTTCAGTTTTTGTAATTAAATTTAATAGTTTAATTGTTTAAAAATGATTTGTAAATAACGAGTTAATTATTTCAAGTCTACTACGATGTAAAATTAATGTTAAAATTTCATGCCATCAGTTTTAATTGTAAATGCTACGCAAAAAAATAAGACTTAGTCTTATTTTTAAGAAGACTTAGTCTTATTTTTAAGGTATTAAAAATAAGACCATGTGCACGCGGAAGCGGTCGCGCTAGCAACAGACGGGATTTCACTAGGAGACACCCTTAGGACCAACGTCCAGTCTGAGCTCCTCTAGCTCCCATTTTTCACGGCCGGGTCTCAGTAGGTACTCGGCACCCCCACCGGTGACGCTGTAAAGGCCGCTAGGGCCAACAGCATAAGACATTTCGAAAAAAAAAAGCAGACGGGATTCCCCTCCGACAACGTTCTAAACCGAGGTACGATCTCGCTAGGAAACACCATTAGGACGAAACTCCAGTCAAAGCTCCTCTAGCTCCCAATTTTCACGATCGGGTCGCAGTATTCGGTTCCCCCACCGGTGACGCTGTAAAGGTATATCTATATATATATAGGAGACTTTCTATAGATATAGTCACTCATCACGATATCTCTGAAACTATGAGACCTAAAAACTTGAAATTTGGTACAAATATTCCTTTTGCTAAGTAGAGGTCAGCTAAGAACGGATTTTACGAAATTCTACCTCTAAGGGGATGAAAAAGGGAGGTAAAGTTTGTATGGGACAACGTGATTCTTTGCTCTAATCTACTTCAAATTTTGCATAAATATTCTTTAACAGAATCGATTGAAGACGTGTTTCGTATTTTATCGAAATTCATTCCCTAACGGGGTTAAAAGGGGGTAGAAAGTTATTTTGATATAAATACTCCTTAGTGATTTTGATTTAAATAACATTTTATTTTGACACATGTTTGACAATCAATCCGTCTATTTTAATATATTTTTCAGTATTGGCGTGTAGGTGATATCTTTTTTTTGAATATAAGACTTTATATTAAACGTAACAAAATTGAGTCGTAAATATACCGTGTGATCGCTTTATTGTAAAATAGTGTTTTATATAATATTTTTTACTTCAATGTTGGTGTTGTTTTAAGTCAAGGTTTTTAACTAAATGACTCATCAGCAAGGCATCTGTAGTTCAAAATGATACAGATATAGAAGACAGCGAAGTGAACTTGGAAACATTTTTGAATTATACGGCATTAACGCCCCAATTAGTACAGATTGGCACCACGGACTAATGTTGGAACAAGATCAGAAAACATTATAAATCATGTACCCATTTAACTTTATCTTACACTAAAATTAAGAAGGAGGAGATAAAAGCTGTCTTGGACTATTATTAAATATAAATATATGTTTGACATATACACACGATCGTCTGTTCCTAAGGTAGGCAACTTAATGCCTGTGTTTTTGGTAACAGCCGACTGATATACATTTTTTATAAATATACGTATAAATAATACATATAGAAATAAATACATATTACACCCAGACTTGAGGTGGGAATCGAACCCACGATCCTGGAGCAGAAAGCAGGGTCACTACCAACTTTGACGAGTCAATTAAAATTTAAAAAATAATTACTTGCGGGTTTATTTAAATCTAAGAGACAAAATCGTATTGGCTTATGGTGTAATTATACCTACAATTCAACGAACGAAGCATTGATGACCGTTCTGGTGTAGTGGTGCAAGTAGTCTCCTTAACGCCTCGCCTCAATGGCGGTGGTCGTGGGTTCGATTTCCGCTCGGGGCAGATATTTGTATTTGTGCCAATATTTGTTTCAGGTCTGGGTGTATATCTAGGTGTATAGTGGGTTTCCCCACCATGCCCCGTAGAGTACGTAAAGCCGTCGGTCCCGTTTGTTATCATGGATGCCTTATAATAATTGTTACTTACGGTAGGGATATTATCCGCTAACCCGCAGTGGAGCAGCGTGGTGGATTAAACTCCAACCCTTCTTCTATATGGAAAAAAGGCCTTCGCTCAGCAGTTTTTTTACAGGCTATTATTTATATTACTTATATTACTTATATTATTTATATTATTTATATTACAGGCACTACAGTACTGTATTAGCCTGTAAAGCATTTGTGGCCTGCAGTGACGAAACTGAGCCTTACCATAAATATGAGAGTCCATCTAAGGGGAGATGTTACTGCCGGACAGTTCTCAGACCTGTTGCTTAAAATAGGAAATGTTGATTTCCGGGAACCATATAATAATATAACGTATGAGTGTATATGAGTATGTATTTACCATAAACAAAGCTTAACGTCAAACTCTTACTGTAGCGGGAGTATACTTATGCAAAAGCTGCTTCTCTCACAGTCAGTTGTATGTGGCATATTCCAGAATAGCCTGGTAATTCTAGCACCCCGAACGAAAAAAAAAAAATGTTTATAAAGAAATACTACGGAAGGTGTAGTATTTCGATTTCGTTGTAAAAAGATAATACTCTCGTGTAACTTTCTCCAGATCAAAGGCAGAGCTTCTTGATCACAAAATATAACAATTTTAATTTTAATGTTTAATTTAAACTTTAAATCCCTACTCTATAATAAAGATTGTTATATTTTATAAGTATTCAAATATTTTAACATAATAATTTATATGTTATAACAAAATTAATAACGTAAAAAAACAAACAAATAAAAATCCTATTATAACCATTTTCGACTTCTACGCTGACAAAGTCGCGGGCTAAAATATTGTTTGACAACTCAATCCGTCTATTATGAAATATTTTCCACTATCGACGCAGGTGTAGGTGATAAAGAATATAAATTTATATTTTTTTAAATTTTAGTTAAATACCCGTGCGAAGCCGGGGCGGGCCGCTAGTATATATATATAAATGATAGTAAAAATTGTATCAAAATCTATTGCATGTTTTTAAAGAACTAAGCTCATACATAAGCAGACAAAAACAGCAACGTCCATCAAAATACCAACTAAATTATATAAATCGATAGAAAGTCTTTCGTCTACGGGGGCTGCACTAGTTTTTGTGTTTCATCGATATGAACGTAAACTGACTATTTAATTCCATATATTCACCGCGTATAAATTAAGCATACGTACGATACGCCGATAGCAATTCACGGGAATCGAATAAATCATATATAACCATTTTATAAGAGAAATTATGTAATATACCACTTAGAACTGGTAAATGACATATAACGAGTATAGATTCTAGCTGGTTTAAAAAGGGTTGCCACAAACGAATTTGTGATAATTTTAAGGGGATAATTTTTAAATTAATTGCTGATCATTATAGATTGGTTTTCAATGCGCCAAGCTGCTTCACTGTAGATTGACAGATATATTAGTCTCGATGACTAGAATTTCCAAATTTTTGAAATTTATTACTTGAAAATTCAAAAACGTTTTATGTTTACAGTTAAGACTAATATGTTTTTTGGTATACATTACGAACGCTTGGTCACTAAATAAAAAGACATACGTATAGATAAAAAATATTACCTCCCTTCTAAGGCAGTTCAGTAAAAAGATTTGTGATAAGTATTCAATTCCTTTTTTTTTTTTTTTTTTTTCTATTTCTGAATATATTTCAAAGCAACATTGTAATAAAGCATATTAAAAATAAAAGGCTAACATAGTCTAACAAACTGCTATTAAAAATATTCAAGCGAGCACAGCCGGGAGCTATCTATTATCTTCACAATTACATAGTCACACAGCGCTCATAATTTTTACAGACACGTACAAATAACTAAAAATATGAACACATTACTCAATACCTTAAGAAAATGCATACGTACTACAAGAGAGCCGACGTGGTTGTAACTGTTTAGAATTTATGCTTACTGTTTCGTCTATATGGATCGCGTTGTGTTGTTTTAAAGCCTATTTTTCTTCCCAATAATATAGATATCTGATAGTGAAAAATCATTACGTCATCAAATCAAAATAATTATAATAGATCAGTATATATATTATGACCTTATTATAGATTATTCCCTATTGTATAATCACTAGATCTGTTACATATTTATTTGGAATACGTTTCTATAGATATTGATATAACATTCTTTTGAATTAAAATAATTTTCTCAATTTTTACAGACCTTTGTTTATCAAATACGATCAGTCTGAGGCTCATTTTGAATTTTATTGTAAGGTTTTGATAAATTTATCTAAAAAGATATTTACTTGTGATTTAACTGAACTGAAATGCGAATATTATTGAACTGAAGAGTTAATTTATTTACATACATGTGTTAATTTGAAGCGCTGCCGGTGCTATATGTAATAATCTATTTTATTTGGACGCATGTATTTTCATATAAATTGTAGTCAATAAAACTACGAGCTACGATCACTAGGAGCTATAAGTAGTAACCGGAAACGTTAAACAATTTTAAAAGTGTTTGTACAACTTAACGTGGATGAAACTACGGGGAAGTCTAGTCATATTATAGTTTTCTACCAGTTGACTAACAAGGTTTTTTTTTTACAAAATATAGTCCAAAAAGGTAAAATAATAGTATTTATTTTTTATCATAATAGTTAGAAAAAAAAAGTTAATATAACGAGCTTCTGAAAAATTTATTCTAAAAAGTATTATAATTATATTTAAATTATTTTTTGAAAAAAATAAAAGAAATAGATATGTTACAAAACAAGACACACGAGAAATAACACTTGTTGACAAAACAATTATCGTATTTATTTTAATTAGCGTATTGGACTTCAAAATAAAATTAAATAAAAAAAAAACATAGGTATATACATTACGTATTTCACTTACGTCCCAACAATTATGTATCCAACACTTTACCTTATTATAGATTATAACAGCGTAAAGGCGTGGTATGGTACATTTCATGCTTTTTTTTACATATAAACAAGTTAGGCTTACGAGTCACAATTACTAGCTTAAAGTGGAAGAAATTGTTAGATGTTCCACAGTATGCGTGAAAATAATATGAAAATAATAAATAATTTACTTAGTATTAGACCGCTTTATACTTCTTGTTCTATTAGTATATATTATAAAGATGCGTAAACAGAACTTTTTTAAACATAATTTTACTAAAAAAAAAAAAAATCTAAAATATTTTTATTTATTAGAAATATTTTTGACATGTTTTTATTTTGCAATTTATAAAAAATATATATTAATTTCTTGTAATATTGATGCTAGTGTGGTCATTAACTGACTCATTTAATCAAGTATGTTTAAAGCGAAATATTTGAACTGCTTTTAAAACTAAAACATACGATTCTTTACACATTTTATAATTTTACGGTAATCTAATTTTGAAAATACTCCTTCAGGGATTTGGAACGCTGGCAGTCTTCGTCAGTAATGCCTTTTACGAATAAAACTAAATTCACATAATAAGACATAAAATATATTAAAATCATATAACTAGAATGAAAGATTACAGATACACACGATACGACCATTACGAGAACTACTATTTATATTTCGGGAACTGGCAACACTAATGTCAAAAGCTAAAATCTGGCAACACCATAATAAAGTTTGACATTTTTTTGCAAAAACGTACTCACAACGTTTTGATGTACAAGTGCTATTTGTTTTGTTTACAGTGAGTTCAGAAAATCAATTTGACAAAAAAATTGAAATTTCAAGAGGTTTTCGTTGGATTAATTCTCACAACTTTCGACGTGGATTATCTCAACAAGAATGTGTCGATGAACTCAGTTCTTTATACATATTGCGATAAAGCACCATCAAAAACCACAGCATATCGCTGGTATAGTAAATTCAATCGTAGTCGTAGTTCCGTCGCCGACGAATTCCGTGAAGGTCGTCCAAAATCGGTTGTTGTGCCACAAAACATCGATGCAGTGCGTGAACTGATAATGCAAGATCGTCATGTGGCATATTATGAGATAGAGGCATCCTTGCATATTAGTTCCACTTCAATACATTCGATTTTGCATGAACACTTACAGTTGTAAAAAAAATTTGTACTCGTCGGATACCCCATAATTTACCAATCGCTAAAAAAAGGCTCGGGTCAAATTGTGTAAGGAAATGATTAAAAAGTTTAACCGTGGTGCTTCAAAAGACGTGTATAAAATCGTTGCAGGTGACGAATCATGGATATAAATGCTTATGAGCCAGAAACAAAACAGCAATCGACCGTCTGGGTATTCCAAGTCGAGCTAAATCCAACAAAATTTGTTCGTGGAAGAAGCACACCGAAGCAAATGGTCGCCTGTTTCTTCGGCCTTATTAGTCATGTGGCCACTGTTTCACTTGAGCAACGTAGAACTGTGAATTGTAAGTGGTACACGACCATTTGTTTGCCGGAAGTCTTCGTAAAAATTCGTAAAACTAACCCCCGAAGACGAATCATTTTTCATCATGACAATGCGAGCTCTCACACATCTCGTCAAACAAGTGATTTTTTGAGTAGTCAATACATCGAATTGATGACTCGTCCTCCGTACAGTCCTGACTTGACACCCAATGACTTCTTCTTTTCGAATATCAAAGGTAAACTGCGTGGTTAACGATTTAGAAGCGCCGAAGAAGCAGTTGAAGCATTCAAAAACCATGTTTTGGAGGTGTCTCAAGAAGAACGGAAAAATTGCTACGGCAAATGGTTTGAACGAATGCAAAAGTGTATTGATCATCAAGGGGAATATTTCGAAAAACAATAAAGTCATTTTTATTTAAAAATGTTTGTTTATAATTTACTATTCCCGAAATATAAATAGTAGCCCTCGTAGTACTTGTAGTTTAATTCGTTTTGAGGTAATTATAATATTTCTTAAAATAACAATTCCCTATAGACACGTTCTATTAACAAATGGTCAATAAACGTTTTACACTTAACGACTTCCAGTAGAATGAGAATCTCGCGTAATTACTCCATTACATTTAAATTAGGATTTATAATTTAAACCTAAGTCTATTTTTCTAAGTTTATAGGTAATAATTATAAGCTATTATTATTTAATCCATCCTGTGCTGATGACGCGTTTTAAGTTTTGAAAATAATAAGGTATAGACGTAAATTACGTTAAAGCATTCATTACGCGGATAAATAAGTTCAATAACTTTTATTTTTATTGTTAATTTTATTTACGACAAGCTTTCTATTACTATAATCAATAACAATATTAACTCATCTATTGGATTACTTCTAACTTTCTTCTAATGACGTTTAAAATATATACGATGGTTTATGAACTTTCGAATTATTTCACGAAAAAATACCGTAATTACTATATTACTTTAATTTTTGATTCAGTTTTGAATATTACATTTTTAAGTATCGTGAAAAGATGATAGAAAATATTAGTATGTAACAATTTGATAAGTATTTTTATTAGTAGTAGTAATATTGTTAGTTGGTAGTATTGTTAGTTGTATGATAAAAGTAATATAATAATATATAAGTAAATACGCTCTTATCCGAAAATATTTGAAACTTTTCTATACGATTCAATTAGTTTCAGATAAATTTTGTTATTTGGATATACGATTATTGTTGTTAGGGAACTCTGTAACATCTTTGAATAATGAATTTATTGAATTCAGAAAATGATACATACAAAGAAAATAACGATAAGAACAAATTAATTAACGGAACTTATCAATGTTTTTATCAGAAGAGAAAATTATTTCCAGTCAAGGAAGAAATAATCTAATAACAGACAATACTAAGAAATTTGCCCACTTAAGTGAAAAAAAATTGTCAAGTTACTTTATGAAGTGTCATGCAAATATTAGCACAGATGTTTGCATGTGTACAAACAATTATACAAAGCAAAATAAAGACTAAGAACGTACTTGAGTTTTGCTTTGAAGATTCTGAAATGCAAACGAGATATTACCGTTAATGTGTTGCCAGACGCAAAAAATGGACGCAATGTGGAATTAACGAGCACATACGAGACTCGAACAGCGGTTTTTGCTAAGAAATTTCAAATTGACACTGACATCACATGCTCTGTAAATATAACAAACAGGAATTAAAAATTTAAATCATAATCCTATTACCATAATCGTGTTTGCATTAATCTGTAATAAAATTCATAAATATGACGGCCTTTTTCTCGCAGTAAACATCGTTCAACACGCAAAATGCTCAAACTGGAACTTATTATATATCTTTGATTTACATGTATAATAATGTTTATCTATTAGTTTATACTTCGTATAAAAAATTAGAGGAAATATTTATGGACAGACCGTTTTATATTCCTTTTAACGGTTATAATAATATTATAAATAGCCTCTTAATGTAAATACTATATATTGTATCATTAAAATTATATATCCTCAAATATAGCATTTAAAAAACTATAGTATAAAAAAACTATAGTATTTTAAACAGGATCGTATTACCTATCACTTATCGTAAAACACCCGACTAAATATCTTCGATATTTTAAATTACAGAAAAAAAAGCATTTAAAACAATTAGTAGTAAACAATTAGTGCAAAATAATATCGTAACTAATACGTTTATTTTTAATTTCTTAACCAAGTAGCAATTTCTTCTCCTATTCTCGGATTATTTAAAATGACATATTTATCTGCTTCTGCGTCCGTTTAAAATGTTAGAGTAGATAAGATCACATAAAGTTAGTATTATACATATATATATATATATATATATATATATATATATATATATATATATATATATATCGGGATCGAACAGAGCCAGTAGACAAACTAGTTTCAACGAGCTTTGTTTGAACAGTTATAAATAAATAGCCTGGTTGTCAATACAGCGCAATTGTACATTATAAATAAAGTAACATTGCCTTTATTTTTTATAAAAATAAAAGTGGCTTAGCAGTAGTAACTAGTCGACGATGTAGGTACTCGGGTTTATTTTGGTTTGGTGTTAATAATTTAATATGTATAGTCTTTGTTATTCGGCAAGAAATGGAAATATTTTTAATAAATTATATCTTTATTCACACAGTTATTTTAATAACTAAAAAAATAAACAATTTATTGCACCGTTCTTTAACATAAAATACGTTGATGTAACGCAATCAATACCAAGCTGGAATTAAGTTTGTTTTTCCAGTTACGAGTGTTACCGAACGATGAAAATATTAACAAAAAAGAAAAAATAAGAGATACAACAAACTTAAGTAAAATATACTCTAGTATTCATATCTTATTTAAGTTAATCCCGTAACATCAAGATAATTTTACATCTTATTAAGTTTAAACTGATATAAATCTCAGCTTACTCAAACAGGTATAAAGTGACCATCAATCAACATGTAAAGTTCCACGCGGTAGCGTAGTTTCCACTACCGCTTATATATTACGTGCTGGTATCCGTGCAATCGCAAAATAAACGCGATCGCTATTCCGAACCTTGTGTGACATGACGTGCTCATATTATTATAGCATAAAATGCATATTGTTGTCACGTTTGTCGTAACGTTTGTCGAGAAAGAATGGCTGGGAAACATTGTAAAGTACTGATTCTTTTGATATTTACCGATCGTTTTCTTGTATTTATATTTATAGACATTTGAATAATATTAAATCGTTTTAGTTGAAAAAAAATCTATTTTTAAAAGCACTTGTTTTATTCTTTTTTTTTTATAATTATAGACCTGTAAATTTTTTTAAAAATAATTATAGGCCTGTAGATTATGATAAAATGTCATTATCAAAATGATATATGAATGACAATTATACATTCTATTTTTATTTTTACCTAATTTATACGAGTAATTTACTAATCCATAATTATTTTTCGTTATGAAAATGTTTTTTTTTTATTTTTTTATTATAGTAATACGCGTCCCTCACGCCTTCTTCCGCCCTGAATTTCAATACGCTTGAGATTGTGCCAAACAAATTAATAAATAAATTTCTTAATTTATAATATCCTAATTTTATAGCATTACAGTGAAAAGGCTTATAACATATAAGCCCCAATAATAATATATATATATATATATATATATATATATATAATAATTACATCACTAATATGTCAGATAATAGATAATAGTTAACAAACTATTATCTATTATCTGACATATTAGTGATGTAATTATCGTAAAATGTACATCATTATCGAACTCCACTTTGATTAGCACTTAATAACTATTGACGTCATTCCTTTTATAACAGGCATTTTAATTGCCATTTAAATTAGTTAAATATTATTAAGGAAATAGGATATTACCTGTCCCTTTTGTCGTAAACGTTCAAAATAATTTTCCCTGTCAAAATATGAAATATATCATTCACACAATCCTCTCCTAGTGCTTGCGTCGTAATCACAATATTTGTCATAAAACGCGTTAAAGTATGAAACTGATTGATTTGTGTCGCTCCATTAATGTTATTACTTTCGTGAACGATAACGGAAACTTGAATAATTACTATTTTACACCAAGAACCCTTTGAAATACCTATAAATATTTTATGGAAATCTAATATGTGTTTTGACAAATACATGACATTTATTTGTTTGGTGTTATCCGTAACACATCAAAAATGTTAACCGTTAATGGTATTTAAAACCATATAAACATAATTATGATACTTCCGTACTAAAAATATAAGTCACAATATATAGAACATCGCCAAAAATTTACTCTCATAAAATATGATATGAAAACCCTCAGGAATTTTTTTTCTTTGTTTGTTCAGTGCTAGTTTTAAGATACATTGGTTTAATTAAAATAAAAAAAAAATGCGCCAATTAACTGATAAAAATCATAGGCTTTAAAAGACCACACTATAAGTCATGGCAATGGAGCTGAACCACGTATATGATATGATAAAACCGCGCTTGTTATCTAGTTTAGCATATTATTATGATAGTGTATTATTCGATCGAAACTTGGGCAGTGCTGCAGTCTCTCCAGCGGTGCCATATTGACTACCGCTATATTAAAGTGCTGCAGTGCTTGTACAGTAACGCTAATATGTCGGTTCGAGTACAGGAGCATAGCTCCAAAGCGATTCCAATGCAGCGAGATGTGAGACAAGGAGATGTCATCTCTCCGAAACTGTTTACCGCAGCATTGGAAGACGCTTTCAAGCTTCTGGAACTGAAAGGATTCGGCATCAATATCAACGGCGAGTACATCACTCACCTTCGATTTGCGACGATATCGTGCTTATGGCAAAATCCCTGGAGGACCTCGGTATTATGTTCAGTGACCTCAATGAAGTTTCTCGACGGGTGGCCCTTAAAATTAATATGGACAAGACAAAAACTATGTCGAATGTCCAAGTCGTGCCCACCCCGATATCGGTTGGAGATTCTACTCTCGAAGTTGTTGACGAGTAGGTACCTCTACCTAGGACAAAATGTCCATCTTGGTAGTTCCAACTTTGAGAGAGAGGTCAATCATCGAATCCAGCTAGGATGGGTAGCGTTCGGGAAGTTAAAAAACATCTTTTCATCTGACATACCTCAATGACTGAAGTCGAAAGTATTCGACCAATGTGTGCTACCGGTGATGACATACAGAACTGTGACGTGGGCTCTGACTATGGGTCTTTTAACACATTCGCTGCCGGCCACTCGGATCCGAGTAGGACTAAGTGCATTAGCTAGGTGCCGGCCTAAAGAAAATGAACGTACGTGATACTCGGATCCGAGTGGACGGCACCTAGCTAATGCATCTAGCCCTACTCGGATCCAAGTGGCCGGCAGCGAATGTGTTAAACAAGCTCCAAGTCGCACAGCGTGCAATGGAGAGAGCTATGCTTGATATTTCTCTGCGAGATCGAATCAGTAATGATGAGATCCGCAGACGAACGAAGGTTGCCGACATAGCCCAACGGATTTGCAAGCTGAAGTGGCAGTGGGCAGGACACATAACTCGTAGAACTGACGGCCGATAGAGCAGAAAGGTTCTCGAGTGGAGACCACGTACCGGCAAGCGAAGCGTCGAACGGCCGTCCACGAGATGGACAGACGACTTGAAAAGAGTCGCCGGAAACCGTTGGATGGAGGCTGCTTTGAACCGGTCGCTCTGGAGGTCGATGGGGGAGATCTACGTTCCGCAGTGGACATCCAATGGCTGATATGATGGATGATGATGATGAATGTATTTATTAGCAAAATAGCAGATATGGTAAAAACCTTTTACTTATTATTTTTAAATTTCAAAATAATAATAAAAACGCACACAAATTACGTGGATTTGTCTATTTTATTTTTCCATCCCTAATAATCATGAAAAGTAATTTAACTTTAATTTTCAAATCGTAAATTCGCAGTTTAAACAACCAAACGAACACTCCAGCTTTATTATATAAAACTTTAATCTTCCTACGACCAGTTATTTTTGAAATATGAATATGAAACCATTAAAAAAATTGCTGTAATGAAATTCGCGATATAATTCGTATAAACTAATAAAACATTTCTTAGAAAAGAAAGACGGATCACCAACCGTAAAGATCTTTGATTACACTCGTGTATAAAACCACTGAGCTGTCATCATTAGACGGATTAATTTTTTTGTACAAACTGATACAGCCTTTATTATGATATAGATACTTTAACCAATTTAATTTTTAATTATTGTTATATTTTATGACTACAATCATTAATTTCGTGATCGTATATAGATATAATTCTATTATAGAAATAACAACTGATAGACAAAACAAAAACTCGAAGAAATGATTATGATTTATATGTAACTAAACTGAACTGAATCAGCCTGCAAAAAACCCACTGCTGGGCATAATCCTCTTCTTCATATAGGAGAAGAGTTGGAGCTTAATCCACCGCGCTGCTCCACTGCGGGTTGGCAGATAATTTCCCTAATATGATTAACGATCGTTCCAGGTATCTATGACAACAACCGGGACCAACAGCTTTACGTGCTCTCCTAGGCACGGTGGGGAAACCCACAAGGATATATCTGGAACCCGCGACCGTCGGCATTGAGGCGAATACTCACACCACTATACCAGAGCGTTCATTATCCCTACTAATATATAAATGCTAAAAAAAATTAATTAATAAAAAAAGAAAGTAACTCTGTCTGTCTGTTACGCTGTCACGCCTAAACCACTGAACCGATTTTGATGAAATTTGGTATGAAGATAGAACTGAACTTGGGAAAGGACATAGGATACTTTCTATCGCGACCCTACCATATCGCGCGATATAACCGAATTCCACGCGGGCGAAGCCGCGGGCGTAAAGCTAGTATGTAATACAGAACATTTACCATCTATATCGTTGGTCATTTTGAGTTCCCGTGTTCCAGTGTAACCTAACCATTGCGTTTGTAATAATAGTTCCAAAATATCGGGAAGTCAAAATTACCAACGATACACACGGGTAATATAGTTCTACATGCAAATCACAGCGTTGGTAACCATCCAAGTTTAAAAAGTTATAGAAGAAACGATGTAGGTAGTAATTTGGAGCGGAATCAAAAAGTTTATAACGTATAGAATGTCTCTAAAAGGATCACGTAACGTTTATATTAATTTGTTAGATAAAGATGAACAATCAACCGAGGCGTTGTTGGTTCAAAGACAGTATTTTAAGCCTTTCAATTCAAGAAGTCAATGCACGTTTATAAAACGCTTTTTACGTAGTTATAAAAAGGAAAAAGTATGAATTTTAAAAATAGATTTTTACGACGTCTTGATGTGTCGTGGCTTGAGTTGAGAGCGAATAATTTATTTGTAATAGTATTTTTTCTATACACCCAGTATTT
Organism: Euphydryas editha; assembly: GCA_036937285.1. NCBI lineage: Eukaryota > Metazoa > Arthropoda > Insecta > Lepidoptera > Nymphalidae > Euphydryas > Euphydryas editha. The sequence continues at coordinate 6,742,396 of JAUPFZ010000008.1, forward strand.
CTGCCAAACATAACGTCAACATTGAAACAGGGAGGGGTGTAGTTAATAAGTTACATTCATTTCAAATCCTTTGCCTAAATATGAAAAAATACATAAATACTCAACAATGAAACATTTACAACTGCTTCTATTCAGATCGGTTAATTTGTAAAGCGTATAGTAATTATCCTCATGGATTTATTATAGGCAGTTGTCCGAGAAAATTTACATTTTTATTAATGTGTTAGGAATACGATTATGTTTAATAATAGTATTACACAGAAAATCGCGCTGTATGATTGATGATGGAATTGTCTTAAAAGAATAGTAATTAGTTTTAACATAATTCATGAATATTTTACTCGTATACATGGATACTGTATATTAATATTAATACAAGCAAAAGTTCAAGTTTTATGACGATTGTTTCGTACGAACTTTACAAAATGTAAAAAGAAAATATTATGATTTAATAAATGAAAGTAATTATAGAAATTACTACACGTACATAGTTGAATAGTAAAAGGTTTATCACTACACTGATAGAAAAAACGATTTGATTCAAGAAAACTTTTTCTTTTGAAACGTCATTCTTGTTTCATGTTATTTGATTCTCTTAACTTAATATAAGAAATTAACTCTCGAATCAAGAAACTTGATTGTTTCTAAATAAGATGTACACAACTGCGCCCTAGAATTTATTTCTCTTGGATTAAGATATAGGGTCAAAGATATTACCAACTTGTTCCAAGAATGTCGCTAATTTCTAATTAGGTCTCTCAACCAACAATTCATAGTATCTTGTACTAATAGTACAATATCTGAACACAAAAAGTCAAATAAAAATTGACAACTGTAAAAAACTGAAAAGTAGTAACAATCCAAAATTAGAAATACCCAAAGTCATTAATAACTACGGCAAACATTCACTAAAATATATTGTTCCTGCTTTATTGAATTCACTCCCAAAAACGCTAAAAGATTAAATGAACGAAAAAAATTATAAATAAAAACTCAAAAAGCAATTTTTAGAGGAATATGTATAAGTAGATATTATTAGATACCGGTTCTGCTGACGGCGTTGATGCGATGGAAGGATCAATTCCATTTTTATATTTAGACTACATAGTACATACTAGTATAATTTTATATATTACTACTTAGGTATAGTTTAAGTATAGTGCACAGTAAAACTAAGTTTTGTTTATGGGGCACTGCATGTATATATATTTTCATGTATTAATAAATAAAATTAAAAAATGTAAAAAAAGACAAGAATTTCTTAAAGTAAGAAAACTAGTTTTCTTCAAAATAATTTTCTTGGATCAATAATATTTTTCTTAAATGAAGGTAATTTTTTTATCAGTGTAAAAAATATGTAAAAAACTGAATAAGTGAATATAAAATCTTTTTTCTACACTCGGGATAGCTAAAATTATTCAAAACAATGAATCGTTTCATTCAGTTACTTGATTGAACAAATAAATCTAAATTATTGTTATATTATAATACACAAATAGTAACTTTACAGCCGGCTTAATCATATGATTGTATGGCTTATAAAAATAGGAAATAAATAAAAAATAAAAAAAAATAAAAATAGTAACTTTATTTTATAATTTCTTAAAATCTTAACCCGTTCTCGTATTAGTTTTCAGTTTATCCTACTAATGACTACCAAAAAAGTTTTTATGTTTTAAGAGTGTACTGCTAAAACAAGCAGTCAAAATAAAGAAAGAATAATTTAACAATTATTACACAACTCTATTCTAAGTAGACCTGTTTGTTAAAACTAAGATCCGTTATGCACTGTTTACACTTTGCACTATACCGTGAACACTTAAAAACTACCGACACTGACTTCAAACGAAATGATATTATTCATCATGAAATATATTTACATTATGAGAATAATTACAATTAAATAATAACTAAAATATAAATCATATTTTACTAACAATATTTTTAGCTGAATAAAGTAAGCACCTTGTGACAAAATAAAAAAAAAAAAACATTAAAAAAAATCATGAAAAGTATTATCAATAAGGCACTGTTAATATCGTATTGATTAATTTAAAAAAAATATAGAAGTATTTACCTACTACAGATACACAAAAAGAAAAACAATGAATAACGAAAAGTAAGTACCTAAACAATTAATACGATACAGTTTAATAATTTATATTTTTATAACTGAAAGTTAATACTTATATTACACTCAAAACTTTCTTTTAAACACGAAATCGGTTGTAAGCGGATAATACATTATGTTTATAGTAAAATAAAAGAGTTTGTTTGTTGAACGTTGTTACGAATAAATCTCAAGATTTTCTAATTCAATTTGAAAAAATCGTTTTACATTAATTAGTATTTGTTACAAAACATAACGCTACGCCTTATAGGAGGAGAATAACATCAGAAACATTATTGGATCAGACGAATAGTGTAAATAAAGACGGGTAAAACCGAGTAGCAAGTATAGATTTGTATAATACTCTTTATCATTGTATTTAATTAACGACCTACGTCCATTAAGTTCACTTTCGATACGTAATGAGAATACTTTCTTCCAATCAGCAGTAATGAAGATAATGTCGCCGTTATAAAACATAATGGCAGTAATGTTTAAGGATTATATAAATATTTTTAAACAAATTTAACATTTACTAACCAAATATAGTAGGAGAAAAGATTTATTAAATTTACATAATTAAAATTGTAAATTTTATTTGTAATTCCATACAAATATTGATTAACTTCTAAGTTATAATATTTCATATAAATATTTATTTAACGTACCACTACATACTTTCATCTAGAACTGGTTTCAAAGAAAAAAATATTATGAAAAACGTAGCAATAGTCTGGCGTAAGGCCTTATTTGTTTTTACCATTGTTTAATAATTCATTTTTATGTGTAATGAATTGTATCGAGATAATATTAGGTACAAATTTATATTTTATATTAAAATAGAAATATAAATATAAAGACAGAAAAGTTACAATAGGTACAAAATAGCTACATAAAAATAATGTTACCTATAAAACTTGAATTCCCATTTTCATTTCTGTAGGTTTATGTGAAGTATTTTTACAGGTTTTTTTATAAACACGATTGAAGGATGCTCCTTTAACTTTTTTTTAAAGTTTATTAGTTTGTTTAATAATTTTAGTTCGTAAATAAAATTAGATTTATTTTTTTATTACCGCAGTTGAGATGTTCTTTATTTTTTATATTTATCTATTGTGTATTATTAACAGAGTATCTAGCTTACTTAAATTCTAAAGTTGTCAAAAAAATTTAACTGTTGTAATTATTTTTTCAAATTATCTTTAAACATTTAAATTCTTCAAGTAAACTTAATGATTTATTTAAGTCAAACAATAAGCCAATCTAAATAATAGTAAGAGACCGATTCAATGGCACTTCATTCTTCAAAATCGGACAAGCCGCTTAGCCTACAGGCGGTACATGTATACATAATACACGACGTATGTAACATCTACATCAACACACAATACATAATACAAGACGTATGTAACGTCTTAAAGACATTATTTACTCTTACTCCTCTTACTTCCTTTTTTGTTTTGACCAACGGATTAAAAATAACACACACATTATGAGCTTTATGTAAATAAGAAATGTTCTTAAAATTGTATTTAGATTATCTATACAAATCTATCTTTTAGATAAAAAGAAAAAAAACTTTTATTGAAAACGGATGTAACTAATGCATTACACAAAAGAATTAAATTGCATTTAAAACTTACCACGAATCTAATTTTAATTTATCCTATTCTGAGCCTGGGATGTTATTAAAATCACCGTCTTATTAGCGTTCTCACCAGTAGTTAAAAAAAAAACCCATGAAAAACTTAAACAAGGCAGGCAGATGAACTGGCTACAGGAAAAGGATTGTTAGCGACTATGAGGCTCATAAAGAGCCTGTTTAGATTTAAAAAAAAATGGAATGCAGTAAACCAGATTCAATCTACATCCACTTCAAAGGAATAGATTAGCGATCATCACAGTATATTGGTGAAGTGTGGAAATCGGTAATCCGTACCTACTTGTACGTTATAGTTTTTTTTTTTTTTTTATTTAATTTCTATGATATTTTCATCATCTTGCAAGCGTTATTAATTAAAACAACACTTTATACTGAATGATGAAACTTATCGCAGATGAAACCGCGCAAGATGTCTTAGTATACGTATAGTATTTATAAGTACCCTGAAAACCCTAAAAATATCCCATTTAAAGCGTTTCGGTACGTTCTTGTGAAATTTAATTAATTTTCATTTAAGGAATATCAAAGAAAAATATATTAAATTTAATAATAAATAATAAATAAAAGTTCAATATAAAAATTGATCAGTTAAATCTATTTTTGAATCGATATTTTTTTTCTTATATTTGCGACTTATAATTATTGTGAAACTTATAAAATACTTTAAACCTTTTTACTGGTATTGAGATCGTGCTAAGTCATGCACTTCTTGTATGTGTAATAAAAAAATCTTATAAATACAGTTACAGCTCATATCAATAAAAAAATGTTCAACATTTAATAATGCATGGTTTTCTTTCTCAGTTCTATATCTGTATTTTTGTGTAATTTACTTTGTAGAGTTTATTACTCAAAAAACAAAAAGTATTAAAGGTATATCATTTTTCTGTAGATAAGATAAAACGCTTGTAGTGTAAAGAAAAATACCTTCAAGTATATAAATGAAACTCCTTCATCAGTATCATCGCCTTCTTATTCGCACACTTAAGAGTACAAGCACAATTTTATAAATAATCCGCAAACATAGAGCCACAACCGCTCCAATACTCAATGAGAACTAACTTAAAAACCAGCTACGTGGGACATCACATTTTGTACGATAAATCATTTAAATCCAAATACATACTCTTAATTTAAAAAACTCAAAACAATATCTTATTTCATTGAAAATCGTGACAGTAGGGATAAACTTGTAACTCTATTCGCCTTCGTATATAATAAATAATTGAACGCATGAGGCAGTAACGCTTGTTAAAAATTATATTATAACAAGTAATAGTATAGATAAATATATAATATAGACTAATATATAATTATATAATAATAGATAATAACCAGTAGGCTTCTAATAATGAAAAAAATAAATAGATTAACTATTCGCTGCTTCTCTGCGGACTGGCCGGATGGAGGTCTCTCAAATTCTCCCAAGTCATTCATTTTTCATTAAATTTTCTTTAATAATTAATCAATCAAAAATAAACAATTTCCTTAAAATTATTTTTCTTTACCGTTGTGCACATGATGAATTTTAAACGAAAGTATTTGTTTAATTAAAAGTCTCAATCGGATTTTATCGCGTTTATTTGTTTTAAAACTTTACAGTTTAACGATTTTTAATTAAATTAAATTATTTCCCGACGTTTCGGACCCTTTACAGCGTCCATGATCTCGGGGGACTGAGGTGGTGGGTGTCCGAAAGTATTTGGCTAGACCCGATATAATCTTGGGGCCATCGGTTTAACAATCAACGTTTTTAGTCTACTTGTTACTCTTGGCAACAGTAGGCTAGTAACCGATTACTGATTATAACAAAAAGCATATTCTTAAGCTATTGTAAAGTTTTTATTTTATGCAATTCAAAGTTTTTTACTTTCTCTTTATTTTTTGTTTAATTTTCATCCTTGGCATAATGTCATTTTAAACTAATTATTGTAAATATTGTGGCAACTATAAAAAGTTAGGTAAGGTGCCATTATTCTTATTTATTTTAACTAGTGTAACTAACTAGACTTTTATTTAAGAGCGTTTTGACAACAGACTTTGAAAATAAATAAAATTTGTGTATATATGTCGTTGTATATAATATGTTGTTTAAACTTTAACTGTGCCAAACATACTTCTCCGTTGGCGCAATTTTCGTAAAAAGGGGTAAAAAGTTTTTGCTTCACGTATTAATATTTATAATATTAGCATATAGTTTATAATGAACAAAATATACTCATAAATAAATAAGCGGCCATGTTGTTTGATAGAAAATTAATTAATAAGTCTGTAGTGATTCTGTTGTCTCATCGTACTATATAATTTATAGTGATCTAAAAGTAATAGTCATGAATTTTATGGTAATTGGTATCATCTCTGATACAAAATGAAAGTGCACAGGAAGTGACCAGTACACGTTTATCATACTCGTAAAAGTCAAGGAGTTCTATTATACAACAAATAATTCTTAGGTCTAGTGAAACTAATTATAATCCATCAAAAGCAATTAACATAAAACAAAATATCATTATTATAATATGAAAATCAGTTTATAAATAGTAATAGAAATAAAACGACCACCGCACATTTAAGCGTTGTCCTAAGTGAGCGACAAACGCGACATGGCGATGTAAGACTACACGATGGGAAAATATCTAGACGGAAAAACTCTAGTGCATGTGGCAATGTTTTTTTTTAATAACGTCCGGCGCTCTTATGTTAATTCACGACGATTGAATTATTGGCCGGATTATATCGCAATGCATCGTTTTGCCAGTTATCGGTTTTCGTCGCCCACGCCCGGTTGTAAGGATTAGACTTCTATAGGTACTAAAATATATAGTTTTTATGACCTAAACTAGACGATTGTAGTAGTTTTGATAGTGAATTAATCACTATTAATACTAATTATCGTTACTTAGATTAATTGATGTTTACTCTCATTTTATCGAGTGATTTTTTTTACGTTTGTTCGACAAACGGACCCGTTTCATTGCAAAAAATATTTTTTTAAGTCGATTTTGGGAAGTTTCGTCAGTAGCACGAAAATAGACAAACTTTTTTTATTACATATTTAGTTTATATAATCACTTTCAACATTTCTAGTTAAATGTAAATATATTCTTATTTAATATATTTTTACAATTTTATAGAGCAACTGGTAACTTTGTTTTGCATTATTAACCCTTATAAAATCTATTGATGATCAATTTTACTGCGGTACTAGCAGTAACAATCTGCAACAGATTTTATTTTTTGTTTCTAACAAGACCTACGAAAAAAAAATTGAGAGGAAAATACAAAACTTATTATTAACACTGTACATGTCTCTAAAATTTTCCATTTTTCCATTTTTAAGAAAGAACGAGAAGAATTTGAAACATAAATTCAAAACTTGTAATCTCAGTGGTGATAAGTATTGAACACGAGACCATTGTTAATGATTCACGAGTTGAACTCGTATCTGCTGAAATTTTTCACACACACGTATCGCACGATATCTTTATTATTATTGTATTAGATAAATTACATCCTAACAACAAAATTGTATTGTTATTTCTTCTATTTTTGAATAGAAGACATTGTTTGAATGCATGCTGAGTGTTGGCTATTCGAGTACGTACATATTTACAAAGGACACCGCAGGGCAGCACGTTTTGTTTCTTTCCTTAATGTGTTCTAATAGACCTCCGTTGCAGTTTTGCCTGCATCTACTGTCGATTTTGTTCAGATGGATAACAATAAATATTACTGTCTCCGTCCTAACAGCGAACGTGGGATGTTTTATAATTTAATATGTTAGTATTATTTTCATTTTAATACCTATTTAAACTTGTCTTTTTCTCCTTTTTTAATTATATAATTGTGTAAGAACGGCCTGTGTCGGACTTATACTACTTTGCTCGTCGCAGCATGTCGAACTTAAACTAATAAATCAAATATCACCTACTGAACTTCTATTCATTTTGATTAAATTATGATTCATATTTTTATTGTATTTAAAATATATTGATACGAAATCCGGGAGAAGATTTTTTTAATTTAGGCTATAGCAGACCATATTTTTCACTGTAATCTACATAACAAAAATCTTACGCTGACGTACGAAGCTTAATTTTATAAGTTTTTTAGTCTAGAAACATGAAATTTTGCTTAATTTTGATTCCTTTCCACAAGATAAGTGAGAGTATGGAAGTATTTATATTCGAAAATGTATTTCCAAAAAGCGTTATTATGAATAGGAAAAAAAATTCATAAATATGGTGCTATGACATTAAAAATTCGCGTCATGTAAAAATATCGCCAATAAGACGAAATCGCGAAAAAGCTCCTGCGAAAATTTGATATGGATAACTTGGTTGCAGCTGAAATACCATAAAATATCCTTTTGGGCCTATTAGTAATTACTGCACTGAACTAAAAACCCTGTAAACGTCCCACTAATGGGCAAATCCCTCTTCTCCATATAAGAGGAGGGTTGGAGCTTAATACAACATGTTGTCATGTTACTCTACTGCGGGTTGGTGGATAATTTCCCTACCATGACTGACGATCCCTATTAGATGTTTGTTATAACAACCGAGACCGACGGCTTTACGTGCTTTCCGAGCCTCGGCACTTATGACTATTGAAGCCTAAGTAAAAAAAAAAATCTGTACAAAATCTCAAAAAACACTAAAAACCAAGATCTAAGTAAATTCAATGTGCATCCAATAAAATCTCGTATATAAATCGCCGTTAAACTACCAGTCGATGCAAAACGCACTTGTTTAAACTTTTACTGCGTGCTCCGATCTGGATACTAATTAGTTCATTATTTATTACTTCCTCCTCATTACAGTAACACTAGAACATTGCACTGCGCACATGTTTTGCACTTAGTCGTTGAACTTTTGCATTTACGCGAACTGAAACTAAGAGTGATCACGACGACGTCATTATTTGTTTATTTTATTTTAATATACTTTTCTTTAAATTTAACTATAAAATTTATATAATAAACGCCTTATATTCCCCCCCTATACCATACAATGGCCCCCATTAGGATGTTAATTCTGTGTTAGAGACACATCCAACAAAAACGCCCAGACAACTATAAATATCTGTATGGTATACATACATACAAATATTTGTCATGCACAGATATTAAACCCGAAATTGGTAGTACAAAACAGACAATGTTGTGACCACTGGCTCATGAAACTTTCGTCAAAAGTACTAAATTAAGAGTTTATGTGTATTGCTTATGTGTGTAGCTTTTTATGATCAGTAATAGATACGAAAATATAATGTATAAGTTAATTTTTTAATTTTTAAAGTACATTTACTTTAAAACAGATTGAGTTAAAACATACATTTTTAGAACTATTATAATCTACTTCTTTTATCGTATAAGTATTCAAATATAGTAACTTTACATTCATGTTCGTAATAGACCTAAAATTAATGTCGAATTAATTATTTTTTTCATAATATTTCATAAAAGTTGTACGTGTTTTAAACTGTCCTTCTCTCATTTAATTAAAAGTCTAAATAGGATTTTATCGCGTTTATTTCTTTTAAAACTTTACAGTTTAAAGATTTTTAATTAAATTAAATTATTTCACGACGTTTCGGACCCTTTACAGCGTCCATGATCTCGGGGGACTGTAAAGTTTTAAAACAAATAAACGCGATAAAATCCGATTTAGACTTTTAATTAAATGAGTAAAATTCGCGTAAATATAAGAGAACAGTATGTCCTTCTCTTATTAAAAAAATACTACTATAAAAATATAAAACAAAGCAAAAGAAACAAACTAGCTTAGTACATTATAATAACATATAATAAGAAAACGTTCTAGAACATCATGCCATTATCAGCGTCCAGTACTTTATAATCCTTTAGTACATAAGTAAAATGATTTGTTTTCCCGCTAATGTTACCATCATTAATGTCTTCCTGTCCGCTAACGTGACTAACATGTGTCTTCGATTCATGATGGCGTGATGTAACGTGTATTTATTTTAAAACAATTAGCTCAGTGAAAGTTCTATTTGCGTAAACACCTCTTAGGATAATCTTTAATTAATCTGTCGTCTTTTGTTAAGAATCTATTATCTGTAATATATCATTATTGTACGACTAAGTTATTTTATATTTTATCGATTCCTGTAAATTCAGAAGTGTTTAGTTCTAATGTTGTAAAAGAAAGAGAAAACACTGATAAAATTATTAAAAAAAAACCGTTTTTATAAAAAGAAAAGTATCAAAAATATTCCCTTTTTAACGACATAATTAAATTTAAAAAAAAATAATGCGCATATAAACTGATATTTACGCATGTGTCAAGTAAATGTTATTTTGTACCCCATTTATTAAATCTAAAAAATTCTTGACTGTTAACTAAATTACTATCATAATCAAAATTAAACCTAATTTTCAAATTAGTACTAATATTTTAATGAGATAATACTTGTTTCTTCGTAAACCGATTCAAATAAACATTTAGAACAAAAAACACATTATTCACAAGTGATACACACTATAAAGTATGAGGCTACAAATCATCGTTTAGTAATAGTAGCCATAAATATCAAGGCGGATGAAACCACGTGAAATGTCTAATACTAAATTACTAACGTAACTAAACTAAAATCTAGTTCGAGTACGTGCCTGCACACGAAGCGTGGAAATTGAACGACATCACATATAATACTTTTCGATGTATGCAAATGAACGGTTAACCAAGCGTGAACTTATAATTTAGTTATAACGAAACGAAGAAAGGTTGCACTAATGGGTAATTAACCATTAAATGATTTTCCTATTATTAATCAATTGCGAATAGATAAGTGACATTGTTAGCAATAAAATTAATAAATTTTTAATAAGTTTGTTGACTTTGGAGTAGAATATAATTGTAATTCATTGGAGATTTTAGTATGTGTCTAGAAACATAACATGCTGCATACTGCATAACTTTTGAAACAATAAAACGTGCTCGTTACTACGTGTGCATTAATCGCTAGCGATTGACCCGTTGTTCTAGGCGAGCGACAAGTTGTGAGAAGCAGCGCAATACGCGCAATGCAATGAAACAGAACGTAAATTAACGCGACGACTTAGTTTAAGTGCTACTGCTACTAGATATTTTTGATTAAATAGTTACTTGATATTTTTGGTGTAACGATTTGATAGTTTCGAATAGTGTCGTATTAGGTCGTAACGCGTCACCTCGTTTGTTACTAAGCTAGAGTAATGGGTTACCACTCACATCCATTGAGGAGCTTTTTAAAGAAAATCTCGGAAAATTTCGAGACTGAGTGCAAATTTTTGAAGATGACAAATACATATAAAGAAGGCGCATTAAATAAGACAAACTTAAATTTTATTATATAAGGCTAAAACCATAATTATGGAATAAAATGAAGTTTTTTTTTTTTAATAATTTATACTATATTATATAAATATTCTACTTTTCTCTAAATGTAAATAATCAGTAAGGAATAATAGTAACGTTTTTAGTAAAAATAAATAATTTTACTTTATGATTTCAAAGACAGCTCCACATTTAAAGATTTTAGTAATGCGTTTATGAACAAAATTATATAATAAAAAATCAGAGTTAAAATTATTGATAAACCAGATAAAAAATTAACAAAACGAACACAATAATTTAAAATTTTGTAACAAAATAAATAAAAGCAAAGAATGTCAAAACGAAATGAACAGATTCGTATCAGTAATTGAATTAAAACCAAAAATAAGCGTACCACATGTGACCTAGACACCTACTTTTCGAATTCGGTACATACGATCGAGTGTGCCGTTGTTTCGTTGTAATCGACATACTATTGTATGTCTACTATAATTGTTTTTATCGATTGTCATTTAACACGTCAATAGAATAATTGCATTTATATAAAATACCATATCATCTCGTATTTTATTATCTATACATATTTAAAAAAAAAAACACACCGTCTGTTCATGAGTAAAAAATAATAATAATAAAAACGAAATATAGGCTCTTTATGAGAGTAATAGAAACTAATAAAATATTTTTAGGCTGCTTGTCCGTCTGTCTGTGTGTTTGTTCCAGCATCACGAAAAATCTGCTACAATAGTATATTACATTACTAGGGAGGGAAGTGATACATTGGAACCCGGAGCTTTGAACTCTGCAGAATCTACATTTCGAATCGGTGGTAGCTTTACCATTACAAAATAATAATCAATTTAAAGTGTTAATTTGTAAAATGACGATTCGAAGGTAGAGCATCGTCATGGGCCTATTTGAATAAAGTTGTTTTTGATTTTGATTGATTTTTGATTTTGATTTTGATATATATATTAGAGCTTTAGACTTTTCATCACCATCATTACGTTTCAATAGAGAATCATACATGAATACACGATTAGGTTAGTCATTAGGTTTCTCTCAGTAAGCTCGTGTGGCACCCAAATATCGCTTTTTTTGTATAGGTAAGCATACCTTGTCAAATGGGTCAAAACTGATTTGCGGTCAATCCTCAGTTCCTCAGCTATATCCTAACTACTAAGATGCCAATCATGCTCTACTTTTTCAAAAATGGCATCAAATTTATCCGTATGAGGGTGACCAGAGCGAGCTGCATCTAAGATATTAAAATTCCCAAACTGAAAACGTTTGAAACAACTCACTCATTTTGACTGACTGAAAAAAAATTAAAAATGGCGGGGAAGTGTTTTTTACTTTGTATTTTTCTTTTTTTAATGTCCTATATTTATTGATATTAAAACCAGCCAAATACAAACAGTACAACCAAAGAGATTTTTCTTAAATTTTATACATACCAAATACAAAACGTTATATATGCAATATAAATCAGTACTTAGTAGTTGTTTCAATAGTCTAACGATAAAGGTTTTTATAATTTTTTTTTTTTTTAAATAAAGTGCCACAGTTACGTATATTAAAACTAGACGCTCATTTCATTTTCACATGCGTCATTTTTGTATTTGACAGATTGATCGAGATTTATGGTTACTGCTTCTCCCCTTTCACAAAATTTTTATAACCAATAAACTTTATTCAATAAACTTTCTTACACAAATATGATTTGTGAGAAAAGAATAATAGATCCTGAGATTATGTAGACCGCTAAAACCAAGAACTTTTGAGCTTTATTATATTACTAGATGTGTCCCGCTGTTTTACCCACGTTGGTCCTGATCCCGTGGAAATTCACGGATAAAAAATAACTATTTAAATCCAGGTTTTCAGCAAAACAACATATTTTTCAAGTTTTATAGGACATATTTTACTAGTTTTTGCGTCAAAATTGCATAAACATCTATCTATCCTAACTTTCCCTTTTAATATATATATATATAGTTATGTAATATAGGAGTGTGTGGTGTTATGGGATCTCGCATATCGCCTTTTTGTTTGACAAAAGCCTATTCTCTTGCAGGAATTTGTGATTATATAATACAAATAGTAAACTTATTTGTATTTACAAGTAGAACAGAATAACGAAAATAACTTGATTTTTTTTTATCCCATTACTTTCACTTACATGACACCATTTTACCATTATATCATTATAAATTCAAACACCTTCGATTGAATAGGAAAATTGGAGCAATTGTAAATCGATTTGTAACTATTTTCTCTAAATCTCCGTTATAGAGTAATCTTTGCTGGTCCGAATTCGGATCAATCAGTAACGCGCATGGCATTTTAATTGGTTTTTTGGGTGAAATAGAATGAATAAGAACTATTTGGTTAGAGATAAAATATCTACTTTTTACTCTTTTTTATTTTTTCAGTCTCAATGTAATAAATCATAATTTATTTGACAGAACTATAATGTAATCTTACCTAACATTTGTCGCACTATGTTTATATAAAAATGCAAAAATTATAACAATGACTAATTACAATAATGTACTGTATCAGCCTGTAACAACCGGTGGGAGGGATTCGCTGTGCCGCGCTCCCGGCTGCATGGGTACCACCATCTTGCTTGTTTCTCCCGTGAAACAGCTTTGCTGTGTTTCGGAGAGAAGGGCAAGACAGGCAGTGTAATTACTGGCACCGAGACTTTAACACCTTATGTCTCTGGATAGGCAATACATAAATGAGTTGCCTGGGCTAGTTCCAGGTAAACTAGTTTATGTTCATGGGCGACGTTAACCACTTACCATCAGGTGGAACGTCTGCCAGTTTGCCTATTCACTTAACATTAAAAAAAAAAAAAAAAAAAAAACAACCCACTGCTGAGCGAAGGCCTTTTCTCCATATAGAAGAAGGATTTGAGCTTAATCCACCATGCTGCTCCACTGCGGGTTGGCGAATAATATCCCCACCATGAGTAACGATCATTACCAGATGTCCATGAAAACAACCGGACTAACGGCTTTACGTGCTCTCCGAGGCACGGTGGGGAAACCCACAGTGATATACACGCAGACCGGAAACAAATATTTACACAAATACAAATATCTGCCCCGAGCGGAAATCGAACGCGACCGCCGGCGTTGAAGCATCAGAACGGTCGTCAATTAATTATAATAATAGGGAAAATTAATTCTATAAAACTAAACAACCACGTATTACCGTTGTAAGTCGCAAATTTTTACCATTAGTAGTTATACTAAATATAAAGCATTAAGCACTTTAATAACTTTGATAACCTATTGAATTTACGATATGTTATCACCTACTGCTTGAACCTTAGCAATTTAACCTCTGAAAATGATAGTTACATAATTGTTCAAATTGACAGGTTAAATAATAAAAGACAATGGGATTATGACTTTCATAACGTGTCTTTATCGTCCACGCGTTAATTATCTATAATGTTTTAAACGGTTGTTTCGAATCAACATTGTTGGGAGTGTATGATGAAAATGAGTGAATGAGTGAATGATAAAAAATATCCTAATTGACCTTATCATTGTAAATAAAAAATTAAAAATAAAAATATTTATCTATTTTCGGTATTATGAATTTTTACTTATTAGAAATTTAAAAACAATTCAATGGCTCACCAGCTTAGAACGCTTGAAATGGACAAAGACAATGTGTCATTTTATAATAATAATATGTAAATGATATTTTAAAAAAAAACATTGTTGTTAAAAACTGGATATAAAAATATATATTCTATAACTGTCAAACCAACGAATCAAAATAAAAATAAAAACTACATTATTAAACTACAACAACCAAAGCTTATAAAAATTTATTCAAGTCAGTTTCATATTTCAAGCTAAGCATCATGATGTCTACTTAATAAATTATATTAACAGATTTTTGTCGAAATTATGCAAATGGATGAATTATTTTGCATAAGTAAGTAATAGGACACGCCCTGTGTTTACTAGATTCGTGCCAATATCAAATGAGTTATGTTTAAATTAAAAGCGGAAATCGTATACAATAAAATATTGAGCTACTAAAATTATATCATTTTATTAGGTACGAACTATATTTCAGTAGCTTCAGCATAATTCGATTATCGATGCTGCAATATTTATTGTTAAAATTTGAAAGTATAATTGACAGTATTTATTACGAACAGAGTATATATTCGGGTATATCTCTTATAAATTTTCACTCTGAATTAATTCATCTGAACTAATTCACTAATTCACAATTCATTGATCGCTCACACTACGACTGTATCTTTACTAGGCGTAGACAGTTACACGGTTAACAAGGCGCGTCACGCGCGCGTTACGGATATTTTAATTTTCAGTTCACACGGTCAGCTTCTTTAGACAATGTATTAATATTTATAGGATTCGCGAATAAACTTTGTTACAGCAATTCCTATAATAATAACGTCATCTAGATTAGTATATTATGATAAATCGTATTCCGACATATTCTAACAAGTCTTGTACTAAGTCAGCTTACCAAATCAGTAGTACTGGTTTGTATAAATCTTTATTCATTTGAATTTAATCAAGATTTACTTATCCAATATTAAAGTTCTTGGGCTGTTTATAAAGCATGGTCATTGAGAAAGATTACGCTACGATGCCTGGAGCACAGTACCTAGTAATTGAAAACGCGTGGTGCTATCTCATATTTATAATATAAAAGTAATCAATTTTTGATACAGTGACAGAATTTCAACTACTTTTCTACTAAAAAATGTAATGAAATATACGAACAAAATTAAGTTAAATTTATTAATAAATAGATACTTAACTTTACAAATAGGGACATAATTAAAAAATAAAGAAAAACGACTGTTTTCTTTTATTTATTTACTTTTATTTTTTTTTAATAAAAGTGGATTAAAATGCTTGTCACTGGAATAAACAGATTTATTTAATTTTGTTAAGATTTTATTACTTTAAGAATATATAGAAGAGATATTTTTTTATAAAACTACAACGTTTTCTAATCGACATGTATCAAATATTGCAAAATACCAACTTATACCTCGTTATGTTCCATTACTGGGATTCAATCACTATGAAAATTGATAATCAACTGTCTCATATATCTCCATATCATTACATAGTTATGTGATTTCATGTAGAATCGAAGCTATGAAAATAAGATTTACACATAAATTTTTTGTGGCTGTAATAAATTTTAAGTTAAAACTGAATTTCATTTCTGTTTCTTAAATCATTATTCAAACGTAATAATAAAATAAAATAAATCTATAATAATAAATGGATGAAGCAGAAGGTAAAAGGTAGTAAATAAAAAATATTATTTTAACGTTTTCATTATTATATTTTGAATAATATCACATTTTATATATATAAATTTTAAATAGGATAATAACCACATAATTATTATTTAGTTACAACCTTACTTAACTCGTAACGCTTTATTCTTTTTTTTTTCTAAAATTTTTTATTCTTCATAATATAACTTTGTAAAAACTATAATTAACTCGATTATTATTTTTTCACAACTTCATTTCAAAGTCATCGACCTCAATATTTTATTTATCTTGATGCCTTATCTAAAAATAATATTAATTAAAAAGTATTTTATTGTTTTTTTAAGTAGTTGTTTGTTTACAATATACCAAAACAGTTATGGACCTATTTAGTAATTTAAATATATCTAAAAGTGTTATGTATAGAATAGGATTATTTTAATTATCCATTAAAGACTAGCTGTACCTAATTAAATTACTATGATTCATAATTGACTTAATTGATAATTTGACATTTTGACTTAAATCAAGTACATAGTAATAAATTAAACGACAAATAAATTACGTTAAAGCAGTTTCTTTCTATGTGTAATCATAAAAGTGTATTATTTAACAAAAAAAAATTTAGAGTAAAAAAATAAATTTTTAATAACACTAACAGTAGCGACCCACCCTGAATCGCTAGGATGCAATTTATTAACGAAGAAAATGAGAAGTGCGATGGGTAAAAAATATTGATTATGTTTATTTTACAAACATAATATATCTCTCATTCTGATACTTCTAAGTCTTATCTATAATTTCATTCTCAATCAATCTGCTGTTTCCATAAAACTATATGACAGTAAATTTATCAAACTGAGCGTCATAAGATCTGCGCAAAATAGCCGGCTAAGGCGTAATTAAACTGCTATGGGCTGAAGTGGGCTGAAGCGAAACGATTTTTTAAATGTATAACAATAAGGTGAATCGTTCGAGCCGTTCTCAAATGATAAAAATCTGTTAAGAACAGTAAAACAGTTTTTACAAATATAAAATAAAATATTTAGAAGTAATATTGTTTCGACCCAAGCCTTATTCCCACAGTTCTATATAAATATGTATTATAACTTTGTTATAAAATTAGGGAAAAGAAAATAATGCAACAATTATTTCGACGGCCGGCTGGTCGAATGTTCAGGCAACAGCTGGACATTCTACGCAGCGGTCGCGGGTTCGAATCCCGCCAGGTGCAGATAATCTGTATGACGAATATAGATGTCTGCACCGGGTCATGGATGTGTATTTATGTATATATGTATTTATATCTTAAATTTATTTCCGTTCCTAGTACCTGTAACACAAGTTCTTACGAACTTAGCACGGGGCTAGGTTAACGTGGTGTGATTGTTGGTTAATATATTTATTTATTTATTTCTGTCGCATTCTTGTATAAACAACTTTAAAATACAATCACTTATCTCATTTCTTATCGGATGTCACAGATACACCGTAATTATTTAATTAGACTCGCAATACGCTTAACGCTCTTTGCCCGTTACTTAAGTTGTATCAAATAGCACCATCTAGATTTATTGTTAATTTATACCGTTTAAACTTTTTTACAACTTCAAATTACTTTACATTTCGGTGCGAAATTTACACGCTAAAATAATTTATAACAAACATATTACTACTTGAATTCTTTTTGACTGCGCCAGAAGGAGGGTTATGTTTTTCGAGAGTATGTATGTATGTATAATTGTTTGTGTCGCTCTGCAGCCTGAACGGATCGATTGATTTTAGCTTAAGAGGTGTCATTACATTCGTGTTTACAGTGATAGTAACACTGGGTATATAAAGAAAAAAAAAATCTAAATTACACAGAAGTGCAGTCGGGTTTTTAGTTTGTAATTACTTTGACTTGTTTATTATTGAAATGCCCGAAGAAGTGTGCTTAAATTTTTTTCTCAGTCATATCCATATTATCCATGTGTGCATTAAAAAAGAAAAGAATACTGATATCAAAAAACAGAATGTAATTACGTTAAAAAGGTCAAATGGATCTGAATACAATTTAAAAGTAGCTCAGTCGTCTTGGTCAATTTATTTCAAGATTGTCATTAGAAAACACAAAAGGTAGAGCCCCGAGTGGCAGAGAGCCACACTATAGAGATTAATTTTTCGCTAATGTAATTAGATAATGAAACAGCCTTATTTACGACGTGGATTTAATGATGCTTTCACTACTAATGAATAGTGCATCAATATGCATTAAGGTTTATCAATATTAATATAATAAAAGCATTAATTAATTAATAAATTATTATGATGTATATTTTTGTGATATATAAACTTAAGTTTGTAAATTAACATCATGCCATGACTCAAATGACAAGAACGTCCCTATTAAGATTGCGTTTTTGTAAAAACCTGAACATTAACAAACATAAAAGAGTCATTGTCATGAAATGTCACTTAAATATTGTTAGACGTAATTTTTATTAGAACAGACACAATACAAGAGACTGAGAAATCATGATAATTTTCTGGAGAAAGTCTAGACAAGCATTCTAATTACCATAGTTGTGTTAGTCTAAAAATACTCAAGTAAAAAAATAAGTAGTCCGTTTCTCACGTTACGTATGCCGCACACGCGGTTCCGAAATTCATCAAAGTCAATTATTTCAAAAGACCTTTTAAAACAAGACATCAAATATAATGTAACGTAAATACATATGTTTATGTCACTATGATTATATATAAGGTGATTTGATACATCCGCCTGTCTGAATAGCACGACAAAAAAAAATTATATTTCTCGAGCGAATGAAAAAGTGAATTAACGCGTAATATTGTCGGTCAAATGTCATAAGAGAGACATCAAATCGACTAACATTATAATGTAATGGTTTTATGATTTAATCCAGCGAAAGTGTTCAGTGCCCTCACTGGAGGTCCATACAATTTAAATTAAACGATTCTAAACTTTATTGAATCAAAATAAGAACATCGATCGAATCGCAATACTTATTACGCTATTATGGATTAATGTTATAGCAGAAAATAAAGTTTGATTTCGAAATCTAGAATCGATATTTGTAAATTATTTTTATTCGATTCAAAGGACTTTCATTCGATTTAGTAGTAAGTAGTTACATCACAATTCACAATTGACGAAAGAATTTTGTTTTCCGAAACTGTGATTTGCAAAATGGTTAGCAGTAATTTTGCAAATCACTATGGAAGACTACAAATTCGTTTTTTTAAGTACACAATTATGACTTTACAAATAATGATGAACGTAATATCTTATAGAAATCGTTTACCTATGATTATTTTTTAGAAAATATTCTTACGATAGATCGCATCACTTTCTGTTATGTTATTACTTATTTTATCATGTTATTTTTACGGATAATATTATTCTTAAAATTGAGATTTTTTTTAAATAGTATAAATGTTTTATATCAAAATAAAAGTTTGCCGAATAACAACGATTTAACTAAAAGTCTAAAACGGATTTTATCGCGTTTATTAAAAAAAAATACCCGTCGTTTCGGAACCTTTACAGCGTCCATGGTCTCGGGGAACTGAGATGGTGGGTTATTCGGACACTCAGTTGAGACTCGTTTTAGACTTTTAATTAAATGAGTAAAATGTGCGTAAATATAAGAGAACAGTATATATAACAACGATCTTTAAAAAAGTAAACAGATTTGAATCACAAGTAACTTTCAGTTATCAAACGTTTGGTGACTAAATTAGACCTTTATGCGCTTATACAGTTTAAGCAGGATTGGATATCAAAGATTCAGTCACGTCGCGACGGAACAACCAGACAACTTTCAAACACTAAGCACACACTTTAAACTATAGACGCCTTATCAGAACGTTATAAAGGTCATATTGCTGCACCGCCGGCCGTCGCTTGTACCATCGTTCCGCACTAAATATTTACCCGAGAGCTCAAGAATGCTAATTAGATTAGAATATTCCGAGACAAAACGGTGCATTTAGTAATTTATGAAGAAAATTTTATTTTTTAACAGTTGTTTCAACTTGTTGCGCTAAGAATTAATACGAAGACTTCTTAACTGCTCCTAGGATTAATAAAAATCAAAATCGACGTTACTATATCTGAAATAATCTTCGAAGCCGATCACAGTGCCTTTAAATTTAATTATTCTAAAACCTAAGTTATACAAAAAGTTTCGTTAAAATTGGTTCAGCTGTCTGTTCAGTGACGTGCCCATAATATGTATAAGATTTATTTATATAAAGATACAATATTTTATTATACCATGCCGGATGTTATTAAAATCCATCTAGTAATTTTTGCGTAACTCATAAACCAATTAAAAAAGCTATTATATTGGTAAATATTGCTTGTAAAAGATTTGTAAACATTTATTTAAAAGTCTACACCGGATTTAGTCGCGTTTATTTAAAAAAAAAAAACTTTACAGTTTAACGAGTTTAAAATTTTTTTCCCGACGTTTCGGACCTTTACAGCGTCCATGGTCTCGGGAGTCCGGTGTAGACTTTTAATTAAATGAGTAAAATTCGCGTAAATATAAGAGAACAGAAGATTTGTAAACAATTACTGAAGAAAAATGCTATAACATATCGGTGGATCTATTAGGTAACTTGTGCGATCGCAGGAAATCG
This sequence comes from Euphydryas editha, assembly GCA_036937285.1. Classification (NCBI taxonomy): domain Eukaryota; kingdom Metazoa; phylum Arthropoda; class Insecta; order Lepidoptera; family Nymphalidae; genus Euphydryas; species Euphydryas editha. The sequence goes on from JAUPFZ010000008.1 coordinate 6,763,461, forward strand.
CTGTGGTGTCGAATTTCAATAGTAATTGAGGCTCAGCTAATATTGTAATTCGACACCTCAGCGATTTCTCGCGATCACGTAAGTTACGTAATAGCCCACGGTATAATACATAATTTTCTTTTTTATAATAAACGCCTCACACTGAACGGCCCCCAGTACCCCCAGTAGGGAGTGAATCCTGTGTATCGGAGGTCCAGAAACACATACAACACATAAGCACAAATGTTTAGATCACGACAAATATATGTCATGTATCTATCTAATCAGCCAGTTGCTGTGACCACTGCGCCAATGCACTATCATTTTTTTCTAAAATATTACTTATTTTACTAATAACTATATATTTTTTTTAAACTTAGACTTTCTTTTTTTTAATAAGTTTTTTACTATATATATTTATTTACTTTTTTTTTACAATAAAAACATTTTTTTTTAATTTTAAACGTATTTTATAAATTAATTATATACTTTTAATTTTAATTATGTTATCTGCGTTTAAAACTATACGTAACCTTTAACTTCAATCTCATTAAAAGACCTGAAACTGATTGACCACATTAAATGCTTCAACTAACTGTCGACATTTCAATTTATATCTGATCTGTCCCATTCAAAGGGGTGTCCCTAAATAGCGGTGAATTTATATTAGATTTAACTAAAGATACTAGCAATCATTCGCACGTTGAGATTCCGTTGAAGACCGATTACACGACACGATTTTGTAAGTAATAAATACTTAAAAATTATTCTTCATTCATTCACTTTCACACATAATTCATTCATTTATAAATTGAAACTATTCTTAAAGTCATTTTTTCAACTTGTTTTAAAGTAGAGCACAAATCACTATAACAAAAATAATAATATATAAAAACGCATATTAAAAATGTATTTCATTTAACTTTAGTACTGCGGGTATAAACTCTGCTTAATATCGATATATAATAAAATAATTATCAAATTACAGTTAGGTATAGCAGTATCAAAAGTTTCTTTATCAACTAACTTTCAAATGTCAGCTTAAATCTGAGAATATAAATTTTAGTCCAGTCATTTTAGTAAGTTCACCTCGGAATTCGAGATACCCAGCTGTAAGTCTGTAAATACTTGTGTATTGACACCCTAAAAGTTGTCTCAAAACCTACATATAGTAGGGTGTAAGCAACTATTAAATTTAAAGGTCAAAGGTCACAAAAATCGGATTTTGCGCTTTTTTGGAAATATCTCATTTCCTATGGGTTTTTTGCTATTTATATTTATTATCAATATTGTAGAATACAAAATTCTCTACAAATTTTGTTTACAAAAAATTTTTATACGATGAACCGTTTTCGAGATAGAGGGCGGAGAGCGCGCGGTCACAGCATCACTTCAGGTCAACCGGTGCCTCCGGTCGAAAACGCGCCATATATAGTTGATGAACTATCAATAAATGAATGATTACAAATATTTGTCAATTTTTATTAACTATTATATTCTATTTTATCATTTTTTTCCTAACCTATCCACTTTTTATTCAGTATTAATTTATTTAACAACACTCACCTGCCCATGTAATTGCAGAATTGTTAATGAAAATATAGGAATTATATTTGAATTTTAACCTAATTAATAGTAATAACTTCTTACAAATGATGAAAAAAAAAAACAAATAAATTATGAATTAATCTTTTTATTAAAAAATATCATTCAATACATTTATTTTTATTGAAAGTAAAAAAAAAATGGAATAAAGAGTACAAAAACTACAATTTATAATTTTAATCATCTTCTTCCTCTTCATCGTCGTTTTTTGGCTGCTGGTAAATTTCAAACTGATCTTCATTATCGTCTTCAACGACATTTGTCTCAAGTTCTTCCATGATTTCGGGGTCAAAGGTTCCATCTTCGTTAATGTCGCTCTAACATGGTAGAGCATTGAGACAAGCTTGCCCTTTTACATTGGCCACAAGCTAAAGAGCATTGCAAGTCCGCTTTCCTGCATCCGCATCGCGAACCACAACCACTCTTGCAGTTGCAGAAAATTGTATTTAGCAAATCTTCTGGAGCAGGTGGTAAAATTGTCATGATAGGCTCCAGAAAATCGTTTCGCATTACCCAACCCCATACTTGGGGTTCCAAATCATGTCCTAACCAAGTTTGAACTTGATAATATACACGGTTGAAATGTTGATGAGCAGCTGCACTCGTTGGAATATTTGAAAACTGCACAGGTTTATTAAGTTTTGTAGACTTGATGTAATGCATATAACGAAGATGATCGAGACTTTTCACAGATTTCGGAGCATTATAGACTGCCAATAAGGTTTGAGTTCCACTCTCTAATAATCTCTAGGCCGAACAATTTTCTTCCTCAAATGCTGCAGCTAGTTCATCCAAATTTGTCAGTTTCTCAAAAACTTTTAAAAATGATTCTTTTCCCTTTTTAAAAAGCGCAGAAGTTGTGTCACAGCCACTTAATGATGACCGCGCGCTCTCCGCCCTCTATCTCGAAAACGGTTCACAGTATAAATTTTTTTTAAAACAAAATTTGTAGAGAAATTTGTATTCTACAATATTGATAATAAATATAAATAGCAAAAAACCCATAGGAAATGAGATATTTCCAAAAAAAGCGCAAAAAACCGATTTTTGTGACCTTTGACCTTGAAATTTAATAGTTGCTTGCACCCTATCATATGTAGGTTTTGAGACAACTTTTAGGGTGTCAATATACAAGTATTTACAGACTTACAGCTGGGTATCTCGAATTCCGAGATTCTTACCTAATTTAAGCTTAAATGACTGGACTATTTCTTTTAGTGAGTCACAAACTAATTTATGGCAAATGAGCCTGCATATCGTAAAATTGTGGGTATTTTTTGTGGTATTTTAATAACATAAGTAATAAAATAATTTGTACCTTATTGGTAGTTATCTGATAAATATCAAAAATGAAAAAAGAAAATATATACAAATAAGGCAAGTTCAAGATTCAGTTAACATCACAAAATTTATAAACTTCAAAATAGTTATAAATCAATTAATATGTCGTATATACGGAGTGCACATGTCAGAAGTTAAACGTCTTTTGGCAAACTCAATTTAAAATTTATTAATATTAATACCTACTTAAATATTCTATTACTTATTTACGCGTTGTTTACGCGTTGCTAGGATAGGCGTTGCTAGGATACGCGACATCATACTATATCATTCTCTCCTACACATTTTTGTATTTGTGTCTCTTACCTGTCGTTTTTTCCGTCGCATCCCGTTTCAAATCACAACGATTCTAAAGAAGTTTCACTTCAAAAATTAAATAAGTCAAATATAGATTAGGCAAAGAGAACAAGATTAAAATTCATATAGTACGGCTATATGTATTATTAGATCAAAACAATAAATCAAAAACAATTTATAAACAATTTTCGTCATTTCTATATATAAACATAACAATAAATTATAAAACGACAAAATATTACAAATGTCGCACGACGAAAAACTACTCCGTGTAAGTATCTACTGGTCTGAATTTAATGGTCGCTGTTTAAGGCTACTCAGCGTCCATTAGAGACTTCGTGCTGTAACGCGCCATATATGTGTGGCAGATATTAGTACCACTTCGTGTTGAAATGATGTGTTGCCGCTACACAATTAATACTATCGCAAATGCTGTGAATTTGATCGATTGCTACAGCTAAAATTATAACGTTTAAGATTTTCTTTCCTGTTATGGTTTTATTTCGGAAATTAGCCACTGATTTAAATAATGCTGTTTATGTCAAATTATAGACTGTTTATTTGAAAATGTGGAAGGTTATTAAAATCGCGATACAAAACTCGAAACTCAATGCAGCTTAAAATTATAATTTACACTATTTAAATAGATTTTAAAAGCACATTTTAATTGTAATCTTACAAAAATTTACCCTAGATGAGAAGCTGCCATTGATTCGCGAAGGACGTCTTCTTTTACAATAATAATGATAACTATTTATTAAGTTTTTAAAGATTTAATTTCGAGTGTTATGCTTTTTGTAAAAAAAATACGGGCTTCATGTTAGACTAGTACAATAGAATTTTTTTATTGTTAAATATATATATTTTTATTAAATATAAATTATTAAACTTATAAGTTACTTCTGTCTGTCCGTTTAAGTTTTTTGAAGTCAGTTAAAAAAGATAATGTATGTTATGTGTAAAATAAGCATATAAGGAATGTTTGACTCGTTTATAAATAAAAATATTTTACATAATACCCTTTAATAATCTTGAAGTAAAAAATGATTGAATTACGATTAAGCGACGAATAATGTCTGATAAAAACAATTACTTAAGTAAGTATTAGCTAATAGAAACGTACTTAATACTAGGTCTACTATCTAGACGTAAAAACCAGTATTAAAGCTGAACCGCTCTTTATAACTGCTGATTGTGAAAAAAAAGACCCGTGGAGCTAAACAATATATATAGCATTAATTGAAATGAATTAATGAATGAAAATTACATTAATATTCAAGAAGTATTTTTTTGTCTAAATTTTCTATGATACTTCAACAAAAAATGTTTCAAATTTTTTAAATATTAATTAAATTTAAAAATATACATTTAATCATATTTTTTATGATTTTGAATTTTTTTAAAGAAAAAGCATTTTATTATATCAAATAAAGCTATAATTTGACAACAATTAGCTTTAAAAAATATAATAAAATATATAAGTAAATTCCCACAATAATATACCTATTTCTAGTTTTACTTTAATAATAATTTTAAACCTTTTTATTGACTTGAACATTAAAGTCAATACATCCGTACTAACTTGTATAAAGGCTTATGGTCGCAGGAAATTACTGACTTCTAGCAGACCTCAGTCTTTGGAAATTAAAATTAAAATAGAAGAGATTGATGTCCAGCAGCTGGACATCCATCGGTTGACGACGACAATTTTAATGAGCATGAGAATTTAATTAACTCCATTTTGGTTGTAAGTACTGTCAGCTATTAATAAATATTTAGAATACAGCATTCAGTTTTGTATAACAAAGTTTATTAGACAAATTTTAGAATTTTTATCACAATTAATATATTTTAAGCCTTTTAATTTTTAATTTATTTATTTGTAGAATAAATCCTTATATTATTGCGATTTATATCTAATAATTATTTACTAGAAAGCTAGTTTATTATATGTTCATAAAAAATAGGGCTATGACTTCTTTCAGACTGATTAATAAATGTAACAAAAACAATGAAAATATTTAAAATGTTCACATATCATTATATTAAATTTAACAAATTTGTTATATTATTATTAAAGCTTTAAAATATCTTCGCTACCAACCGTACCTGTTGCATATTAATCAATCACTGAAACCCACGTATATAATTACGAGCGAGATAAATACAGATTTAGAATTAGTTCCCTACGTTTGTTCAGAGTAAATGACGTCGTCCGTCACTTCGTCCTAATGAAATAGATCACTATCAATTAAATGGTAATTCGAATGTAATATTTAGCCACCTAAGAGCCTATCGGTAACAACTTAAGCCTATCTGTGTCTATCTATCTTTTTAAGTTATCAATGTTGTCAATTTATGACTGTAGTCAATTATAACGAGTGGGTGTAAAATTGACACATAGAGATGGATCTATTAAAGAGTGTATTATGTATAGGAGCTTTTCATCTATAGTAATAAAATAAAGACGAGACAAATAGTTTGCTTTCTTCTTATTTATTTTTAATTAATGGACTAATTTCGGCTATAAATAACTAAACACTCTTATTTGATTTTTTTTTCATTTTTAGCTAAAAAGTGATATCTGATTATAATGGTATTATTTATATGATTGCTTACGTCAGAAAAAAAAAAAGAAAAAAAAAACAAGTAGGTAAAATGGTATCGTTAAGGTTAGTCGATATTGTGTTAGAGATAAAACTAATATATATTTTTATGTTTCAAAATATACATTCGTTTTATCTATAAAGTATCTTAAATTTGCATATACAATATTCACTGATTTCGATTAAAAAACGACAATTTAAATTCGAAAAGAAATTAATGGGTAATTCATTAATTTTAGTTATTTGCATATAGGTATATTTTAATGTTTAACAATATAATGATTTTGTTCCATTACATTAGTTACAGTTTAACACTAATCGATTCTTAGATCTCATTATATATATTCACCTGGTGATCGGTTAGTACCAAACTAACCCCAGTATGTTCTAGCAATTCATCTTCCTAGATTGATAAGCATGCAAATTCCGTAATTATTAACCGAGAGCAATAGCATCGCCAATCAAATTTCCATTCAACTGCAGAATTGTGTGACAAAATCGATTTAATCATAATACGTATTACAATAAAGGAATTATGTACTATGAACAAATAAATAAACGGTCTGCCCGAATTATCACTTTCTATATTCGCACCCAACGACTGACACTTTCACGGAAACGTGCGTAAAACGATTTCTTAATCGATTATCGTCAAAACGGTAACGTGAATGTGGAATAATTGATTTCAAATCATATTTTCATTAAGAAAGCAAAGATAATCGATTGTAATATTTTTTGGGATAATAGGAGCCACTGACGGGATTTTGATTAGCCTAGCCGAGCCTTTTAAGTATTACTACCGTTACGAATAGCTTCTGGCGTAGCGATTTTGTAACTTCGTAATGAGGGACGAGATGATCTACGAATATATTAACACACATTATTGTTACGATAATTGTTTTATACTTTAACCGGTGATTGGACTCGAGTGAAATGGTTTGTTATTTTTAATATCTCTGATGGAATGAGACGTGTATTCTTAAATGTGTATGTTTAATTTACGTTAAATGACGTTTAGTAGTTTGTTATTAATAGTAAAGTATAATTGTCAATGCTTATTTTAATTTTAATGGTAGAAAAAAATCTTTTTTTTTACTTTTTTTTTATTTCGAGTCTGCAAATGAAAACGAAAAAAAAAAAAGATTTACAATATATTATGAAAAAATTAAAAATTGTATAAAATTTCTGGTTGCCATACATTATTTAATGATCTTGAGGTCATTTTATGCAAATTTTTAAGTGTAACAAATCGATATGAATAAACCCCTTTTTTAATTTCCTGCAGTAAATTGAAACTTAGAAGTAAAAGCGAGTTTTTTCTCTCGTAGCGCGAACGACAAGTTCTATTTTAATCGTAAAGTAGACTCCTATATGCACATGCACATTATGTACAAAATACGGGAAATTTTTATTACACAATTGTTTATTTTTCTATATACTTTTATTCATGTTTATTTAAATTTAAAATCGATTCTTTTAAAAATTGTTTTAGTGAATAATGATAATTTTTCACATATGTGTTATATTATTTTTCATGGTAATATTAATTAATTAATATAAAATTGAAATATTAATTTCGTGAAGAATATATATAAATAATTTACGTTAATCAGAATTATATTAAAAAAAAATCAAAAACTCACCGCGATGTTGAGTTTGCACAAAGAAAATATATGTTAAAAATATGAAATTCACAAATGGCAACACCACACTGCGTCACTTGCGCGCGCGCACCTCAACGGGCGATTCGCGAGTGGCGTACGAGTGCCTTTGCGCGCGTTTATACGGGGGTGCAGACACTTTCGCCGAGGAACGCAAGGGTTTGAAGGGTTTAATTATAAATTCGAGAGACATTTTGTTAGTTATTTTTAGAATCTCAATATATTGTAACCGCTACTGAATGCAAAATACGAAAGATGGGAAAAAGGCATATTAATAGACTATAGTAGGGCTGGTAGTTTTGTAGTATTACAAAAATGTATTTTGTAATATATATATTTTGTAATGTGTTTACAAAAATGTATTTTTAGCATTATTATAAAAATATAATAATGCTCAAAAAATTTTGAGCCAATGATATGTTTTTTTTTTTATTTTTACTTTACATATTTTGTAGATTCGGTTTTATAAATGAATTACTATACCTATGTGGTCAACTTTTAATAAGTAGAACTTCAGATATTGCGAATGTAATTTACGATTAACTTTAGCCTTTTTATATGAAATTAATTTTTTTTTTTAATACGAAAGATATAATAGTGAGTTAGTCTGGTTTGAAATAAATAATAGGGTTCTTTTTTTTTTACTGTTAATCTACTAATACGAATTTGCTGGCAATCATGGTATTGAAATAAGTCACATTGTAAAATAATATAACTATTTAAAAATATTTAAATATTACCGATGTAATATTTCTTAAATGTGTATTTTATAAGAAACGGACTCATAAATATATTGAAAAACTGTCAATAAATAACATATTAAATATAATTTCATATAACACTAATTTCTATTTTATATTTATTAACATTACAATATTAACTTTTAATTAACCTAGTTAAATACCTCAATATCAATCGCCGACATAAAATTGATATACAAAAATTAACTGTATGTAATCAAACAAAAGTAGTTAATTAATTAAAAATATTCAATCGTGTTAATAATGTAGATACATTAATTAACTTTACTATAGTATATAGTTTTAAAAAAATACATGAAAGATACATTTTTTACTTATTAAAATAAACAAAAATAATCAAATCAAATAAATAAAATCACTTTATTTTATTTATAGGTATTGATAACGAAATAAAATACCGTTAACGTTCATTTATATTATCTTCGCCACAGTAACCGGCCAGAGAATAATCAAAAGTACATTTTTAAAATATTAATTAATTAAACAAAATCAAATCATTATAATCATTTTTAGAAAGTAATTAAACTATGGTAAATTTTCATATATATACCTATATATAATTATATTTTTTTTTCTTTTTTTTTTTTTGTCGCAGGGGAATCCATTTAAGGATGATATCCAGGATGCCCGGGTTGGACTCGGCACTTTGGGAGTGCAATACCGTACTAAACACCTGCGGGAGCCTTCAGCCGCTGTAATTGGAGGGTACCGGATCTGCAGGCAACGGGATCCATCCAGCGACAAAATATATACATATTAATCGACTAGAGGACAATCAAAAGTAATATTTTGTGCTATTTATAATAAATCAAAATTAATTAATTAATTAAAATTACATTAAAGTCATATAAATAATTATATAACACCATATTAATGAATATTAAATTTGTCACGGCAACCTGCTGGGTCATAATCATAGATTGGTAGTATATTGATAGCATTCGTTGCTCTTAATTGCCAATAAAACTAACATTGAACACTAAGAGGCGAAAGATTACTGTGTAATAAAGATATCCAAGTTTATTACTAGAGTATCTATACGTTCTATATCGTCCTTCCGCGCTTGTTAATTTTTATAATTATTTGATTATTAATTAAATTAATACATAAATACGAGTAGATTAGATTTAATACAGATATAAAAAATACATAAAATCGAAGAAAAGTTTAACCAAGTTTTTCTCTCCTTTATACTCATAATAATAAATAAATCGATAAAACTTCTCCGGTAACATTTACTCAAAAATCTTTATTGATTTACCTTTCTTCTACATGAATGCTACAAATCTTTTATTGTTGCTTATTTTTGGATATGGATATATGTATGAATGTGTTTTTTTATATATTATTACTTTTTAACATAAACGGTGTGTTACCAGTACGGATCTGAGACGTGGTCTCTATGGGCCTTTTAAAAAGCTTCAAGGCTCCAAGATGCACATTGACCAATGGCGTTATGCTTGGTTATTCTCTGTGAAATCGAATCAGCAGAAATGATAACAGATACAGACGATTTAGGTTACAAACAGCGAAGTAGATTTGCAATGTGAAATAGCAGTATACATGGGACATGGCATGTAGCTCGTAGAACTGACAGCCGATGGAGTAGAAGGGTTCTCAAGTGGAGTACCGACAAGCTCGGCGTCGGATGGCCGTCCTCGAGATAGACAAACGACGGAGAGTCGCCGGAAGCCACTGGATGAAAGCTGCTTCGAACCGGTCGTTCTGGAGGTCGATGAGAGAGGTCTACGTTCAGCAGTGGAAATCCAATGGCTGATATGATGATGATGACAATTACTTTGTTGTTACCGTCTATAATTATTTTTTTCTAATATATTTGCCGTAAAGGTTGACTAGGAGAGAATACCACCAGGCATTAAGTCCGCCTTTTGATCCAACTATTGTAATTTCCTGGTATATAAAGTGTTTAAATATATAAATAAATAAATAAAGCTTAAGATTTCGTTTATTTTCTTAGACTTGTTAACCTTACTTCATAAATTCAAGTAATAAAACATAATAATACGTCTTAGTAGCGGAACGCAGGTGAAACCGCAAGGAATGTTTAGTAATATAGTAAAGCTTATGCTAAGCTAATATGTGTATGCTTAAACAGAAATGACCCTACACCATCTGCGTCGTAACGTAATAATTATGAGGTTAAGCACAAGTAGGTAGCTAATATTTAAAAGTTGTATTTTAAGTAAAATATTACCCATAAAACCAGAAAAGAAATTAGTACCCTTTTATATTAAACTTCTGCAATAAATTCTCTTAGATTACTTTGCTTTCATTATTTTAAATCGATTTTTAATGATATATAAACATAAAATCCTTTTTACAGTAACTCTTATTTAAGTACTATTGATACTGTAATACGATAGACCTAGAGTTTGTTATCTACATCAACACGATAAACTTAAAATTCGATTCGTTAATTTATAATTCTGATTTTTTTTAAATATATTTTTTAGGTTGACTGTTAAGTAAATCAATCTAAGGAGTTTATTTTCTCGGATAATATTTTTAAAAGTATACTTAGTAGTACAGTAGTATTAAGAAAACATTTAGTAGTTAATGTGAAATATTAATGTTGTAAACATGTTATTTTCAGTAATGTCAGTTAATGGCTGTCGCTACAATGTGTGTAAGCCGTTCTGGCTTAATCGCAAAATGGTTATGAATTTGCTTTTACTGTGAGGGACGTATGATTATTGCAAGTAGGTAGTTGCGCAAACACATCTTTGAAACCAATCATATTATTTGTATCTTTAGTATATGCTAAATATTTAATTATTCTCTCTCATATTTCTCAAATTATCTCAATCATATGTCTCTACTTTTATATCTTGTTATATATCGTTTTGATTTTTGAGATACATTAATATACATATACGAGTATATATGTATATTTATATCTATATTTGTATATATCTGTGCGTGTATGTATGTATATTTAAAAATATTTTATTGTACTTACATATTTATATTAATTAATTATCGTTGGTACACCTTCTTTTCGCTTTATTCTCTTCATATCCTTTACTCATAGGTTGTCTGAAGATGTCGCTCTATTGCGACAAGACCGCCTTTTACACATTTAATTTTTTATAGGTCTTTTTTTAAGTATTATTGATGTACCATAAGTAATATATTATTATTCATTTATTTTAGCCAAATATAAGTTGCTGACTAATTCTCGAAATATTTACAACTATAAACCTATTAACTTGCAATTTAAGACCGTTACTCAATTTGCGACTTCATAAACGCTTACTAAGAAAGGATAAAATGCAAATTCTATTCAAAATGTATTTTTTACTACCTACCTACTCTAGTTGAGTACTTTGTGGTGACATTGTTTATTATAATCTGTTTAAGTAAAGAAGTTCGTTGATTAAAGAATAAATTGAAATTATATTATATGTATATTTTTTTAAACTTCTTAATGGACGAATATTCTACTGTAGTGACCATAAATATTTCATTATAAAAAAACGTACGCAACTTCTAAGAAATCCTATGAGGAAATTTCCTATGATATCTATCAACCAGCATCCATAAAATATTCTTAAAGTAACGTATACACTAAAATACGAATTTCGAAAAAAAATGTTGATTTTGTTTAGAAGCAAAATTTTTCACTTTTTAATTAACAATAAGCGCCTGATATTTTTTATGAGCAACTCTAATATAAATCTCTTTAAAAATGGAAACTTAGAGATTTTTTATTTTCTATATATATCCAAAACTCTTTAACAGGACCAATACTATATGCGTGTGTATATTACTGTTTATTTATGAATATTTTGTTTTATTTATTAATATTGTTCCCCAAACGAGTGTCTATGACTACTCACTGGGAAGACTCAACCACAATTTATTGTATCCTAAATGAGAACAGCGTTTACAGTGGAGGCAAGGAATATAATAAAAAAAGTTAATTATTATTACACCTAGCTTCACCTAAATTCATCCCCCAAATCTTTATTAGATATTATTAGATAAGTAGAGAAGGAACAAATTTTGTGAGTTTATGCTATATCTCATTGAGAGGTTCAAGATAATCAATTTTAAATTACCTTCAAATTAGATAGATACTGAGATATATGTATGAGATAAATAAGAATTTAAAACCTACCATATCATTCATCTGTGATCACATTGTGATTGATTGATTGATTGGGTGACTGTCAATCACTCAGAAATGTCTTGATAGTTACATGTTATATGTCCTTAACAACCGTTCTGGTGTAGTGGTGGGAGTCATGCTCTTAACGGTGGCACTCGCACGAGTCGATTCCTGCTCTGGTATATAATAATAATAATAATAACTCTTTATTGTACAAAAAAAAGTAACATAACATACAAAAAAAAAATAGGAAATAAGTACAAAAGGCGGCCTTATCGCTAAAGAGCGATCTCTTCCAGGCAACCTAAGGGCAGAGGAAATGGTATGCTAATGGTATAGGTGTACAGTTTTATTTATAACATATACAATACATATAGACAATAGAAAAAAAAATTAATATATATATACGCACATATATAATACATATAGATAGATGTATGCATAAAAATTATTATATACAAACATACTATAAATAAGGAATTGTATCATATGATTTAAAGTGACGAGAGGAAATGATTATACGAGTGTGACTGGATACATAAAAGTAAAGGATTAAAATTGAAGGAAATGGTTTTTTACAGATTTCTTAAAAATGTTTAGGGATTGAGCACGTCTAATGGACAAGGGTAGGGAGTTCCAAAGTCGGGCAGCTTGAACAGTAAATGATTTTGTAAAGAAATACAGAAGAAGATAGATAAGAAGTATATATTTGTAATTACACAAATACTTGTTTCTGGTCTATGTGTATGTCCTTGTGGGTCTCCTCACCGTGTCTCAGAGAGTTACGTGCTCTCTGAGACACGGTGGGAGACACACACTGAGAGCTGTCGGTCCCGGTTGTAATCATAGACACCTGATAGCGATATTTATAGGAGAAAGTAGGGAAATTATACGCGAACCCGCAAAGGAGCAGCTTGCTGATTTAAGCTCCAATCTTTCTACTATTTGGAGAAGAGATCTGTACTTAGCAGTGGAACGCTTACAGGCTGATTCAGTTTAGTTCAACTGAAATAATAAATCTATCGTTTAAATAATTCACAAGTCTTTACTAATTCGTTTTTATGAGACAGTAGTTTTATAATATAGTTTTATACTTAGTCCCAGTTTCACCACTTGCTATTAAGTTCCGGCTAACCTAACTGGCACTTTTTTGACAGGTAATTGTATGGGTTATCTGTCAAAATATATGCCAGTTAGGTTAGCCGGAACTTAATAGCAAGTGGTGAAACTGGCCCTAAAATGTTTCAAAATACGACTATCGGTATTATAAGAAGACATCATTTTTGTGTTACGTAGTATTAAGGAAATATGAAAACGCAACTCGTGTGAAACCGCAATGAAAGTCTTAGGCAAAATAGCTTGTAAAAACGGAATACAGATGAAGATCAAAAAGATTAATTTTCTAGATTAACAGTATCTTTATTATATTTTATAATAATGATATACTGATCGTACAAGTATGCTTAATTAAAAAAATCAAAAAAACCCGACTACGTAAAATACTCTTATTATAAACTAAAAAGAAAAAAAAAAACAATTTACTAGCTTTCATTTGATACCTATATTGCTACAGTAAGAAAACAAAATTCAACTCCCCCCCCTCATTCCGCCATTTCCGGGCGCCATTTTGAAAATTGATATAGCCTATGTCACTACTATAATTTAGACAAATCCCACGACACCTCATATGTCAAAAACCGTCCAGCCGTTTGGGCTGTAGGGCGTGCCAAAGAAATGGACATACATACATACATACATACATACATACATACACACATACATACATACATACACTCGAAAAACATAACCCTCCTTCTGTCGCAGTCGGGTAAAAATACACTTAACCTTTGCAAAGTTACACGAGAAAGTAAATTTAAATATCATCTCAAGTTCATTATATTCAATTTATTACATAGAAAAACATTAAGAACACGCAAAAAGGCCAGTATCATTTAAAAGAGAACCCAAAAAAGAACATTGCCTGCAGCTTTAGTACTTACCGTAGCACAAATTAATGGGTCTCATATCTTCGATATGTGTTAAACAGCTCATCGCGGGACTAACAGTATGGTGAAATAATGTGTCATAATCTTTTAGTACGCCTTTATTTAAAAGATTACAAGTTTTACCGCATCTACGAGAGATACTGGTATAAGAGAATATATCGCAGTTTTAACGTTAATATAACGATCATATGTTGTAAGTATCTAAAAATACAAATTGTTGCCATTAACTTTACAAAGATAAAAAATACGATTGCTATTATTTTTTGTAATAAAATATTAGGCTGTATCCGTATAAGCTGTATGTTTATAGACGTCTGTCCAGTACGCTTTTAATCTCTGAGTTTTTTGATGAGCCTAAAATCATCCGCAATTTTCCGCAATTAATAAACATTAATTATTATTGTTATATCCTACTAAATAGATGAAAAAAAAATTAGAACGCTTCAGTACAAGACACAAAACAACCATTTGATATTTCTCACTTTGCATGTCCCAGTGACACACCACCACGACAAATCTAACTATTATTCATCAAAATAAGTTCATTTTTTAAAATGAAATAGTTACGAAAGGGCACATGAGCCGAACCCCGTTGGGTACTTGTTGAAGTCGAGGCCAGGTTAGAGCTTAATCCACCACGCTGCTCCACTTCGTGTTGGCGGATAATTTACCTACCATGAGTAACAATCGTTATCAGGTGTCTATAATAACAGCCGGGACCGACGGATTTACGTGCTTTCCGAGGCACGGTGGGGAGACCCACAAGGACATACACCCAGACCGGAAACAAATATTTGTATAAATAAAAATATCTGTCCCGAGCGGGAATCGAACCCGCGACCGTCGGTGCGCGGTTTGAGTTTGATTCTGAATTTCCATGCTTCTCAGATATGTTGACTTTTGGCTTCTGCTCCCCTGCTATAAAAAATAATATACCTTTTAAAATATTAAAAATCTTTTCAAATAAAATAGTTTCGGAGAATAAACAAACACAAAAGTCGCTGTCTTTCTTTATAATACTAATATATGTAATGGTATCGTCTGCAATAAACAATAATGTTTGATTTACGTTCAGCGTTTTTATCGACATAGAACAAATAAATAACCCGCCAAGTAGCCGGGATGCTTATTTGTACTTACAATAAGATAAATGCAGAAGATGAAAGAAAAACAAGAAACACTAAGCTTAATTATGGTCTTTATACAAGACAGCTAGCTCCTTCACGCTATATACAGCTTAGTAAAGCCAGTCGGCATGTACTTAAAATAAAATAAAATAATAGAGATTTTTCAAACAAAAATTTTTTTATATTAGTATATTCTTTAATGGAATATTAGAATATAAAAAAAAAAATCGTTCGATTCACTACATTCATTATGTTTTTTTTTTTTAATCGCCTAATGCGATTTGATATATTAATTTATTTTTATTAGTTTAAATCAATAAAATTGTTAATTATTAGCATTTTCTTGAATCGCTAATTGTAATTTTTTTTGTACAATTAAAATTCCACCATTTACATTTTAGAATACATCTTACAATAATATTTTTTAGTCAAGATGCTCGAAACGAACAGTAAAATTACTCTGTATTAGTAAAGTACCTATGAAAAATAAAACCCATATTCCCAGAATTTATGACCATCTAGAATTCTAGAGTATTACACTCGTAGCGTTAACTTCAATTATGATTATTTAAAGTCATGCATGAGAAAGATAAGTCTCTTAATATTTGTAACAATGAAAACTATAGATACGTATATATTGTATATTATAATCTATAATATAAAAATAAGTCGGGTTTTCCTTCCTGACGCTATAATTCCACGGTTTATTTATATTTCGGTAGATTTCCACGGTTTTGCATTCGTTGGAAAGGTCTCGGGCTCCGTGAGGTTTATAGCAAACAAAATTCAGGAAAAATTTCAACAGAAAAGCAGGAAAACAGGGAAAATCATTTTTTACATACAGTGCCATCTCTGATACATAACATGTACTACAAACCAATATATATCAAACGAAATGTTACAAAAAACGGAACCATCTTGTGGCGAAACGGAGTTCGCCGGGTTTGCTAGTAGTATGTATAAAATCATATTTTGCACCACTGGCCATGACGGATATACTAAGTTTCTATCGTTAGGACCGATCCATACTACAATACTCATCACGGCTCGTTCTCTGCTTATCGTTAGTGAAATATTTACAATTAGAAATAATTTTATACTATCAGTAAATCTCAAGTTTTGCTCTAATTCCATCCCATTCTAGTCACGACCAGTCAGCTAATGATAATGAAATGAAATTGACTCAAATACCCATCATTAACGAAACTTATCTAGCCGAATATTAAACTTAATACGCAATAACTTTTAAAAAGACATCAAAATAAAATACTCTTAGGGATCGTACCCATACTACGTGAACCGTTAATGGGGTCTTCAAAAATACCACTCTTGGTCACTGGGGGTGGTCTTAGGCTTTCGTCACGTAATCAATATCGTATAAGAGAAATCTCCCGCTTTTTCGAGCTATATTCAAATATGACGCGCAGCGTTTATCGATTTTTAAAGTTTGGACACGTCGGGGTCACCAGTTTGGAGGTAGTGATGACGTTGATCACGTCGGGGTCACCAGTTTGGCGTAGGGAGAGGTTGCCATTGAAAAGGAAGGATCCTTCGACCAGACGGGTGTGTGTCTGGTGGGCTACGCGCCACTTAACGTTTGTTGTCAGGTTTTTGTATATATATTCAATCGCTTTGAAAACTTCGATAGTGCGATGTAGGATACGTCAGTTCGTATGTGGCGAGATAGTTGTCGCTACAGTTCAAAGGTGGCAAAACTACCACTAATACTACTACTGACTACAGTTTTTTAACTTTCTGTTTGCAAAAAAATTATTTAAAAAAATATTTATAAATTACTACGTTAAAACTTGAGGGGCGGGGCGGTTTAGCAAATACTACAAGTTGTCACCGAGCCTCCCCCTCCCCCCCTCACATTCAAATGATCAGACCAGTTCAACCATTTATTCCGCGTAACTCATCTATTACGGATTCTGAAAACTAAATTTGATAGTTTTTGAAGCTGTATGCGCCTACCAAATGATGATAGATTGACAATGCGTTGGCGCAGTGGTCAAAGCAACTGACTGATGCGCTGGCGGTCGCGGGTTCAATCCCCGCACATGACAAATATTTGTATAGGCCATACAGATGTTTGTCGTGGTCTGGGCGTTTGTGCTAGTGTATTGTGTGTGTTTCCGGACCCCCGACACAGGATTCACATCTTACTGGGGGCCGTTGAGTGTGAGACATTTATTTATTTATTATTTATTATTATAGCTTCACACTTCGTCGGATTCAGTACGATGCCATAGTGAGCAGATCACTGAGATATCTGTGTGAGGTCTCTATTGAGCGCGGCAATAGTATCAGCCAAACTATCAGTAGTAGGGTATTGATAAAGCTGCAAGGCATCTGTATAAAGGTAGCTAGAAGTAAAACGAGAAGTAACAGAATTTATGAACATAGAAAAAAGTACAGAGGAAAGTATACCGCCTTGAGAGATACCTGCATTCAACCAGCACCAGTTAGAACAATTCTGATCCATACAAATAGCCTGTCTAGATCCTCGAAGATATGACAAGAACCATTGCATAGCGGAACTTGAGACATTTGCGTTAGCCGGACAAGCAAGAAGCAAGTCGTGGTCCACAGCGTTAAAATCATTGCTAAAGTCAATGAGGACAAGAATTATGACTCTCTTGTTTTCCATCGCTTTTTTTATATCCTTACTCACATTTAGCAGCGGTGAAGTAGTACTCTGTCCAGCTCTAAAATCGGAGACAGGGGAGGAACAGAGGAGGATGAGCACTCTCAGGTTACAAGATAATAAATAATGGATTTTAGTACTTTGAAAAGAAAATGTAAAATGGAAACTGAATGATAATGATTAAATGTATATCAATTATTTTAAAACATATCGTTGTTTTAACGAAAAGAAGGCCTTGACTCTCTTCACGACAAGTTAAAACATACCGAATGCCTTAGTATACGTAATATTTTTTTTATTTAATACCGCTAATTCATTACGTCTAGGTTACTTGTATTATTTTCTTGATATATAAAAAGATTATCACTGCACAAAGTTTAACATTTCGAACGAACTGTAATAATTACAATAATTTTGTTGCTGCATACATGAGAATACTATTCGTAATAAGAGCTCTATGAATCTCTACATCCGCCCCATTTCATTTATCACCCCTTGAGCGCAAACAACACTTTTGTGAGGGAACAAACAAAATTGAAACAAAGATGAACTTGTTTGCATGTTGACACGCTGACCGCTTAGTCTCGAACATCACTCTGTTATATAGGATTTGTTCGCATTACACAGGACGTCAATTATTAATTGTATTGGACGGGTTTTTTGTTCACAAATTTTATAAATATCATAAAAAGAAATGAACAATGATACAAAATATGTATAAATTTTAATATTCAGTAACGGAATAAAGTTTAGCTATTTATTAAATTGAAAAATAAAAATCATTAGTCCTAAAAACAAAGTATAATCTCTAAGAAAAAAAACAACACAAATGTAAAAAAAAAAAAATTGAAACTGAGAGGGGGAAAGTTGTTAGAAGAAAATAATTTAAATTCTATCATCATTATGAACTCTACAATATAATATTGTGATGAATTATGTTCTTCTGTATGAACTATTATTATTAGTGTTATGTTACAGTTTAAATGAAAAAACTACTTTATTTGTTACAACGAAAATTTACTACCTACAATGTTTTGAGTCTAAAACATGTTTTAATTCTAATACAATCTATTCCTTTTCTAAGTTAAACTGAAAATCAACCAAGTAAAGTCTCAGTAACTCATGTATATTATCTACATACTTGATCATAACAGTGAAATAACGAAAATAAAGTACAAAAGTATATAATGCCAGTAAAAAAGTCGTGCCTAAATGACGTAAAGGCAGAATGTACTCGTAAAATTTCAACGCCGAAATGTTTATCTTTGTTTTGTTCAAAACACGTGCCTTGAATACACGGCCCGTCCCGAATTTTACGCACCCATGTCTTGGTTAACAAGCGGAAGCTAGTAGTTCGGCGCTCAGTTATGGGGACACTTAGCCCAATGTTAAACTCGAGCTATAATTTAGAACTCAGCCAATATAATTGTATAAACTACTAGACATCCCGAGCAGTTTTATGCCTGCGGCATAAAGCCACGATAAAACAAAAATATATAGGGAATCTTTTTAAAAAAAATCATAGAAAAGTTTGCTAATTACTTACTTAATTTTTATAAATTATTTCTTTTTTTAATTCTTTAAATAATTAATATAATTAAGTAAAAAAGGTTATAAATAATATTTCTTATAGCAGCGCTGTTTGCTGTTTTTACGACTTTCGGTTTCACCTGTTTTAAGTTTCAATATTTACTTATCAAACTCTTTGACCTTTATGTTGCTTCACTCGTGTGAATCATTACCTACGTAATTTTATAACTAAACCTACACTTTTCCTCAATAACAATTATATCGCGAACAACATCCCTATCTTTTAAGATTGAATTCTCAAACGACAAACACACATATTCATTGACATGATATAACTATAGGCATGATGTCAGACAATAAATTAGTATTTCAAATTTCTGTCCTTGTTATTATATGTATATAGGTATTTAAAATACCTTGTTTTTAAAGATATTTCACAAAAATATGTTCCTTGATGTTACGCACACGCTCAGTTATAGGAACTTGCTGCAATGATTTATTATAAATAAGTAATAATCCAATTCAGAATCATGACATAATTTTATATATCGCAAGTGGTGCGATTAAGCGAAAAGATTATTCAAATCGAACCCTTACATTGCAATATTAATGGGCTTAAACAACTACCTAAATGCCTTTTTTTTAAATAGTAGTAGTTTTTAATCCGCGGCTAAATTCATGCGTAGGTACATCCTAAATGAATTTAAAATATATAGGTATTAATATAAAAGATGGACATATTGTATTCTAAAAAGCCTGAATATTAACTATTATTGATTTCAAAATTGAAGGAACTCCTGCTAGACCTAGTAACTTTCATACCTCATTACTTTTATGGTCGAATCATACAGATGTTTATTTATTTCCATATAAACTTTTACACACCTTTGGGGGTAAAATTTTTAAAACGCTAAAAAACAAATATTTATTTATTTTTAAGGACAATTAACCTCTTTAGAGGTATTATTTCCAAAATACCTTCCTTGTTTGGTGTACACATCTCTAATACACTACATGACTAACATAACTACTGACTAACATCGAATTGGATTATTTATACTTCCGTAAAACTGTTTGTTAAACTTAAAAAAATTAATCGGAATATTATTGAACAGATTGCCTTAATAAAGCCATTAGAAAATTAAAAACAATCAATACAATAATATTTGATATTTACAATTAAGTTCAATTTATTAAATTCTAAATTGATGTTTATTAAAATATAGCTAATGAAACCGATTAAATATTTGCAAAACTATAATCATACAAGTTATTAATGACTCTATTAAAATGTTTTCGATATAAGAAATACGTTTTATTAAAAGTTTCGTTTTAGCAATCAAAACGAACTATTAAACTAAAAGATGTTATATTGCGCATCGCAGAGTCCACTTCCTCAATACATCTTGCGTGCATTAAGATTTGTTACACTTTAATAAATTACTTTTAAAAAAAACCGGCATGTCGGTAACAGATGTTTTCATATCAAACAATTTTTTCGCTGTTAAATATATACATATTAGACGCTCCTACACCAGCGCTATCAACTGATTCGGATTTGGTTAATATTTTTAGTTAATTTTCTGTTCCCAAGAATAATAGGGATAAGTTTTATGCGCTAATTCTAAAAATACATCCTGAAATGTACAAGTATATACTAAGATTAGTACATTCAAACAAGAAGAAAAGTTATGCACTATTATAATATTAGTATTAGTCTACTAGAATAGATGTTCATATATAATTATTATTAAGTTTAAAAAAGTTTAAAAAACATTTATAATAAATGGAATAACTTTGTCAAATTAAAATATATAAGTGAACACTTGAAAGTATTAAAAAGAATACCTATTGCCAAAACTGAAATAATTCTAGCGTTCCTTCAAGAGGGCTATAATTTAAATTATCTCATTCCTATTTATGTACCTACATACATACATATTCGTTATACTTAATTCATTTAATAAAACATTGAAAAACGTAATAGGGTAACACGCGAATATATTTATATATGTAGTATATATATGGATATTTGTATTATTATTATACTCGTACTTATGTATTTTTATTTCGTTTTAGTTTATTATATAAAATATTGAAATTATGAGTTAAAATTTATATTATTAATTAGGTATATCGAAAGCTATGAAATTTTCGTACGCGACTGTACTTAAAATATTTCTTCAAAAGATTGATCGTCACGGATGTTACAACATGTAGTCGTAATTATGACTGGTATAAAAAAATACTTTAAAATTGTTTTCCAACCTTGTATAAACCGCAAGATGCTAATTACCCTTGAAAACGAAAGTGATCAAATAGATACATTAGGGTTTTATCATCTTATTCAAAATTGCATATCACGATTTCATCATCGCTGTTTCGATAATTTTATTGTATATATTTAACAAAATAAAAAATCAATCATAAAAAATTACAATAATCGAGTAGGTTAGAAAGCATTTCTTAATCATCTTTTTATAATTATGTATTATAATTAATTAATGTGAAGCTATCACCGAATCCGAACTGCCGATTCATTAAAAAATTCCCAGCACATCATTTAATAATTACAAATTTATTAAAAATTAGCTAAGCCAGCGTTACTAAGCCGACACATCTTTGTCATTATTCATAACTATCTGAGCCCCACTATTTTATCCGCGGTATCTTATGTATTGTATATAGTAGTGATAATTTGGCAATCATCTAATAAAATAGTAACTTTAGTTAAAAAATGTAATAACCAAATCAGCAAATTAAATACAGACAAAACTTTCGTAGGTACTTCTAAGTCCAGAAATAAGAAAGTTCAATATAAAGTTAAACCTATTCTACCTCTTTACGGAGATAGTTTCCTAAAATCTTTTGTTTATTTATTCTTTATTGCACACCACAAAAATAATACAGAGCATACTTATAAATTTGTAAAATCAAGATTGTGTAGTACAACACGCGGTATTATAGCTGATTAGCCATTTCTTCCAGACAACTCAAATGGATGATAAGGAGAGTTCAACAAAAGAAACGGGTTGGTTGTTCACTTATATAATAAAATTACATACTAATGTCTACATACTAATACTTATACAAGTTACACACACACATATATATATATATATATATATATATATATATATATATATATATATATATATATATATATATATTTTTTTTTTTTTTTATTTTTTTTTTTATTTTTTTTTTTTATGAAACAAACAGTATAGTAGTACAAAAAATAATAGTCAATCTAGAATAATGTACCTTTCAAATGGCGAATGAAATTTTTAACCGGTTAGGTTCCGAACATTACTCACCACATAACCACAAAATTCGCTCTTACTTTTAATAATATTTTTAGATATTGAAATAAAATCACTACATAATTTAGTTTGCAAATTATTTTTCATAAATTAAATTCAAGAAATAAACAGAAAGTATGTTAAGTCCATTTCTAATTTTCTATAAAAAAATAATACATTTTCATGCGCAACGTAGATTGTTTATCTTCGAACAAAAAACCTATGAAACATTCAGCTCCTCAAACAAAGGATCAGCTAATTAAATTTGTCAAGCGTGAATAGTATGAATAGTCACATCACAACTTCATCATCTAACAAAACGTCAAGTTAGTTCTATATGTTATACTTAACATTATAAAGATTATATTCGAACGAGTTAACATGAGCAGATCCAATTTTAAAAAACTTTTTATTTTACTTTAGAAAGCCTGTTTATCGTGGAAAATTATAGGCTATAAAACATCTCGTTATGACGCGAAGATATGTAGCAGTACATGAAAACGGATAAAATGGCGTGATTCGTCTTTTAAATTATAACTATTATAAGTAACATCTGTTTTAAAAGCATGAGAGTTATCATAAGCGTAAAGAAGCGTTGTTTTATAAGATTTTCTAATTAAAGGCTGTATATATGTATAATGAAAATAGTAACACATTGCGATTTGCGTCTTTAAGCAATGATGAAACTGCAGCTTTATAATATTAGTAATAGATTAGATATCGTACAGACACATGTATGCATGTATGCGTAATACGATCACGCGTGCGCTAAAATTAGTGCTATAAGTTTCCAAGTGTGCATTTGCCTAAACGTGTAAATTTTAAACGAGTGAAAACAAAATAAATCAATAATTCGACACAAATAAATATCGAGTATTCTCTCTATTTGGTATTTGAAAACGATAAAATATTAAGAACTGTATTTCACTTAATACATACGATATTAAATGTATATCGAAAAGCGTCTCGAAGGCGCGCGTCCAGTGACTAACAATGTTGCAAAAAAATTCAATACCGACATTATTGTAATATTTTATTTTTAGTTCTTGATCTACACTTTCATTTTGATAGCATTAGTCGCAATTATTATATTAACACATCAGTCTCATTTCTTTGTAATCTTTTCGAAAGTACGGACACGTCTTATATTAATAGTTAAAAGATAAACAAAAAAGTAATTCTATTTGATGGTCTAATAACTGAAGATACAATCTCAATTACTTTAATTGAAGAATATAATATCGTAAATATTTATAAAATAAAAGCGTGTATCACTCTATAACTTTTCCATAAAAAATTGCTAAAAATATATCAATCTCTACATTTTTTTAAAAATTGTATTTATAATTATTTCTCTTGTCACTTTCATTCACACAGGATATACATAATGCCTCTAAGCCTTATTATAAGATTAAGATCAAATAACCAAAGATTTAATGAGTTTTGGTAAAATTATCACTCAATTAGGTAAATTACTCAATTCCTTTACAAACAATTTTTTATTTTATTTAATTACACGAAGAATTTAAGAAATTTTACTTAATTCGAATTACTTACATCATTACAACATAAGTTAGTTTAATTTTTTTTAACGTCAAGCTCGCCTTTTTGTACGAGTATGAAGTGCTCAAACAAAAAACGCAAATTTGAAAGTGACAAATCATTTGAAACTTACACGCAGGGTATACGTGAAATTGTAAAATTCTTAAATCAAAAATAATTCATAAAAAAGCTATTTTGCTCGTCGATCGATCGTTCATTTCTATAAGTTACAATGAATGATTACTTTATTATTTACAAATTTACATTAAAAAAATTAAAGTATTTACCCTATGTATCAAAAACTCTGTCGGTTGTATAGTAAAAATTCAACGGCTGATAGGTATGATGATGATGGTGAAAATGACAGGTTTACCTAATGCGTTAGTGGAATCAATTAACCTATTTTCCAATTGTTATTAACAGACACATTTATTTTATAATATTAAATACCTATCACTATATACCTACTCGTAACAAAGTCAATCAAATATGAAATATTTTTTTTTTATTCTTTATTACAGCCATACAGCCTTAAAGACTAAGTCGGCATGAAATATAATATTATTTTTTTAAATTGATGGAAAAAAGGGTAACAGAATATGTAACGTATTTTTATGTTATCAAACTGTTGTTGGGTCCCATGATATGAAATTAATAACAACAAACTCCAAATAGACAAACTCTTCAATTTGACAGTTCTATATCACTTACCTACACCTACTATATTGCATTTAAATCGTATTTGTTAATAACATTTTCAAAAAAGTTTTCCACGAAATGCTTAAACTACGAAATAATTACAACTATTCGAGATAACATGTTTAAATTTTAAGAAAACCATATTTATAATACTATAACAATAATTACTCAAGGCACGAACAGTCCAAACTTCAGCTTCGTATGAGATATGAAGGCATAGGCGCAGAAATAGCACAGAGCAATAGTCAAGATACTTCCCATAAGTCTACAGAACCAAATACATCCTAAGTCGCAACACACTGGTCTCTGATTTGGTTGCTTCAACTTTTGCTTGCGTATTGGTTTCGTACATAGTACTTGTTGTAGGCTGAAATAAACACATGTATATAATATACATTAAAAAGTCCCAAAAGCTTGTATTTCTGAAAAAAAAAACTTTCTATATACCTAATAAACATATAAGAAGTACATGAAAAATGTACTTTATAGTTGTTTTTTTGTTGCACTATAAAGTTTAGTTACCAAATTTCATTGGAAATAATTTTGAGGATTTCTAAGCCTAATTTGAATATTTCTGTATCATTGAGATGGATAGACTAAGTTATAAAAGGAAAGCGCTGCAATTAAAACAGTCTTGGATACAAAACTCAAAAACATGTAGTAAAAGTAGGTGTATTGGAATATTTCCATTTTGATATACAAATACTATAAATAATCCATATGGTAAGCACATTGAATATTTTTGGATAGAAATTACATAAATTCCAAGACACATTTTGAAAATAATTAAAACAATTTAATGCAAATAATATTACATACATTAACGAAGTGTAAATATACGATTCTGAAGTTGGCTGATGCAACAATTTATTTGCTTCTCTCATCGACGTGGGATTTAAAAAGGCAAAAAAAAATAACATATTTTTATGAAATGAAGTGCGGCGGTGAGTTAAAAAACATAATTTCTCAGGTGAGTTAATGTAGTTCATAAAATTACATTATGTGACAAACAATTGTAGGGCGCTATTTTGAGTTCTACAAATCTACATCAAAAGAGTAATAACCTAAATTATTTACGTAAGTAAAAATAATATAATAAATATATGCTACAAAACTATAGTTCGATAATGTGCCGATTAATTATTTTTAATAATTATTTATTTATTTATTTATTTATTTATTTATTAGGGATGGTACACAGCACAGAAAAAGTTATAAAAGAAAAAATGTAATACAATTATGAAGGCCAATTACGACCATCCATCCGTTTAAAATTAAATTAATTATATAAAAAATTGATAATGCTTTACCGTTTAATAATTTTAATAAGTTTCAAAACTTATTAAAATTATTAAACGGTAATGGTGGACCCTGAGGCCTTCGGGGGTGCACTTTTAATTATAGTAAAAAGCTAACACCAACTATACCTATTCCTAACATGGTGTATTCAAAACCGGGACAACTATCCCACTGAGACCACTATCCAGGGTTTTACCCTACTTTAATTGTTATAATAAACATTACTCACCTTTTTTAAAAGCCGTTTTATTATTGTACATTCGGATCTAAAATATAAAACTCGTGAAGACTTACTTATTTTCAAGACGCGATCATCTCATTTTTTGAGTGACCACGAAAATTATTGTCTTCAAAATTTTATCAATTTGCTAATATATTTGTGGATTTACCATTTACAAATAACTAAGCACTTGAAAATGTTAGTGATCTTTCTTTCCTTGTTTTATTAACTATCCTACTCTAATAACTTTTGCCGCTGCTTAAAATTATATAATATCACTAGCTGACCCGGAAAACGTTGTTTTGCCATATAAATAATCTTTAAGTAATAAAAAAATAGGGGTTGGTGATAAAAAATAAAAATTTAGGGTTGTATGTATTTTTTAATGCCACATTATAAAAAAATAAAAACAAAAAATTTCGTCCAAAAATTAAAAAAAAAAATTTTAAGGGTGAACAACCCTTATTACTTAGGGGTATGAAAAATAGATGTTGGCCGATTCTCAGACCTACTCAATATGCTCACAAAATTTCATGAGAATCGGTCGAGCCGATTCGGAGGAGTTCAAGTTCGAACCCCGTGACACGAGAATTTTATATATAAGATTTTACCAACCGTTCCGCTACCAATTAGACAATTTCAGACGGAAACTTTTCACACTTTCATGCAAAGAGATGGTTCTCCTTACCTTTATGCATACATTTACGGTGTCAAAGATACATTCATTCATTCATTCATTCATTTGGTTTAATGGCTTTCAACGGTGCCAAAGGCGCACATCTGTGAGGAGGGCAGATGATTTCGCCAACGTCACGTAAAATGAAGAAATCACAAAAGAGATTAATCGGTGCGGTAGAGGTAATAACCTTCGTTGAATTAGGTAAATATAGAAAATAAAAAAAAAAATTAGTCAAATACCCATCACCTAGAAAACAAATTATAAAATATTTCTAATATTTTATATACAGCTTATGCTACAACAATCAAAAATTGTATTTACAACAACACTAAGAATATTTACAACTTAATTTATTTACGTTTAATCTATTTACATAAAAATTTACAGTAAGGACCACAAGCAACAACAAACATTCAATATTTACAGGACGGGGGATTTTATGAGGAAGGACATTGTATAGACTATAGAGGATAGAGAAGTTTCGGACAATTGAATAGGATATCGGATACTGAGCCTTCGTCGAGGCCTCATTCACACAAAAAGTGGTCTCGTAACCTAATTTTAGCCAGATGGATTGGGGTGCTCGAACGACCAAGACGTAAACGGCAGATTGTGGATATTACCCTACGATCAGCAGTGTGGTAGTATGGTAGCGTAGAATTTTACTTTAATCGAGGTGTCAAAAATATATATTTTAGTATCCTATATTTGTATTTTTTTTATTCGATAGATACTTACATAATAACTTTATGTTGAGGATTTTTCTTGTCCATACATTTAACTTTGTAGCAGCCATGTACCATCAGCCATGTATCTAGAAATATATAATAATATAATAAATTTAAAACGCCTGTTTGAGTTTAAAAAATTATTAATAGATTTAAAGTTGATTTTGCATGCTACCTTACTACCCCCTGGCTTACAGTACCCTTTCAGTACTATGTACCTTAATCCACTTTTATTACCGCTTTTCAAAAATATTATTATCTTATAATTTATATTTATAAACAAACCGCTGGATTAAAAATGTTTTCAACATTTTAATATTTAATAAATATTTTTATTTTACAACGTATCTTTTTTTAGCCTTAAATTAAGCCTTAAATTTTAAAACCTCTTTTCTTCTTCTTCTTCTTCAGTGTTGGCTTCCTCAAGGATTTGCCAATGTCAGAGTGTATTTGTAATGGAAGCAGACAACTGTCAAACTGAACATCACATTTGATATACTGAGGTAAAAAAAAACTACCATCAATATTTTTGATAATTTTAAATCTGATTTTCCGATGGATTTTTCTACAAAAATTCTTTCATACAAACCTCATCCTTGAAATTACGAACAACAAAAAATCTGACGATCGATCGAAACTATATTTATTTCAACAAAATGAAAGAGCTACTTACTTCTGCCGCATGTCGTACCGCATATTGTATGTAACGAAATTTATTTTAGCTATATACAAAATGAGACAGAAAAATAAAGTCAAAGTAACAGCAAACGAAAAGAATTCCAAATACCATAACACATTCGTAAATATACCACTCATGATGTATTTTGTTTTATTTGGACAGTTGACAGCATGATTGTTTTTTAAATTATCAAGTTACTGATATTCAAATTACTAATCGTAGATGGTACTAGCTCAGTTTGATATTTACCAAAAAATTGTTTTCAAAGTTTTGATTTAACCAATAATCTATCGGCATAAAACTCAAAATATTGTCTGTCATGAAATTTTTAAGTATTTGTAAAAATTAATAATTTTAACGAAATTCTCATTTATTAAAAAAATTTTATTGATAAGGTATTAAATTGTTGTGTTGAACACATTTATTTATATGTCGATCAGTGACATGAATTAAATGTCAATTTTATTGAGTTCATGTTAATACAATTATACTATGTGATACTTATTTGCAAAATGATCTGTGCTATAATGGCATTAGTGAAAGAATAATTAATATAATTATTATTTAATTACATTGAATTGGGTTTTCATTTGCACTGCTTATTTTTTTTTTCACAAAATAAAGCACACAGCGGCACAGGAAAAAATTATCCAGACAATATCTATGCTTGTTAGTTTGATTGATACTTATAGTAGTTTGGGTATTTTGCTCCTATAAGGTCTAGAATGAGGTTATGAAGCTTGTAGCTTCTTGTATCTTCAACAAACAGGATTCCTAACAGAAAATAATTCCAATATAAGATTTTCAAACGAACAAACAAACCTAACTTATTCAGCTCTATTACATTTTTTTCTGTGACATATTTTGATCTATTTTCCTATAAAATATGGGAATAAAAATCCTAACTAATTTCGCACATTTTACTGGAATGTATGAAAAGAAAAAAAAAAATGTCATTCGCCATATAGAAAGGCACTATGAAAACAGATTTTGTAAGTCAACATCCGATTACGTTATAACTTTTCGGTTCATGTATTATATAATATTTATAATTCAAATGGTTATTTTTCTCATGCATTTTTTTATTCCAATTAATTTTAAATATTCTAGAGAGAGTGATTGATAAAAACAATAATTACTTATGGAAAGCGCACTTAGCGAATGTTTAAAATCTGAACCAAAACGACACAAAATACAAATTAGTTAGTGAACTGTGTAAGCTAATTTTATTTCAATTATGTTTTTTGCAGGATGTATGAGGTATTTAAGTAGTTCTTAATTTCTTTTCAGTGAAAGTAAAATTATATTTTTAAGCGCCAATAAAATATGTTCATTGCTTTAATAACGTCTTGTGTTTAAAAAAAATACGATTCATTAAAGTCTGTACTAAAATCGAAAGCCATCTCATTTTTTATTTTTTATTTTCATTGTTAATGATCCCCGTGTTATATATAGTAGTATATACTTGAGAAATCAGGTAACATAATTTGCCTATTATTAATTTCTCTAACAAGAAGATCCTATTGATTCCTATCAGATTACGATTGACTATTTTAAAATATTATATTAGAAAATATCATAGAACTATATGGATCCCTAAAGTAAGCTCTGTTAATACATTTATCGTTCCCATGTAATAATACACTTTTATAATTGTCCTCCATCTCTTCTTGACTTACTTTTATCTCTTTTACTGACCATGTCACAAAAGCTTGAAGGGTGCCCAGTGCATGCATTTTTCTACCACGATCTCTTATTTCTTCCATATAACATTAAGCCTCTTACAAAAAAGGCAAAAATTATTCTGGAGCGCTACTTTCATAGCACTGATTTGAATTGCTTTTGTGAAGACGCTATAATAATAAATTGTCGATACAATACCAACGCAGATACCACCACAGTGGTATTTATCGTCTATGCAGTAGGTGAAAAATTAGCCATTTTTAATATTTTCTAATCCAATGTTTTATTTATTTGATAAACAAACTCTTATATAAAACTCTGCTGAGTTAAAAAACAAGGCTAAAGACTAGATATCAATCTGATCCGAACCCATCAAATAGAACGACATATAAAAAAATATCTAAATCGCAGCATCATGATAAGTATGTAAATATGCATAACCATGCCATGGTAAAAAATTGGTAGAAGACTGCGAAAAATTTGAAAATTCCTGAAGTCAGGAAACTCAAAAATACATAATTTTATATTATTTTAATCTCAATAATTATTCTACATCTTCATTTACGATGGAACGACAAAATATAATACTCTTAGCCATCTCTCTTCTTCTAGAATTCCTTTAACGAATCTTTCATTTTCAGCCCTTTAACTACCTTTGAAATAGATACTCAAAAATTGATTCAACCTTAAAAATTAAATTATTCAATTTCCTTCAACTGTCAATTTATCTTTGTCTGACATGATTCTAGTTGTAGCCTGTTGTAGCCATAGGTCAACGTCTTATAAATCAAGAGCTAACTTTATTACTTTTCTCAAATAATCTTTTACATTCTTTAGTCCGGTTGTAGTAAAAGTATGTTTCGTGTAAGTAAGTTACTGCTCAGATCTGAATATAAAACAATATTATACTTACCATGGACAGAGTTTTACTATGTTGACCTTTCTAGACATTAGCAATGCATTCAATACTGTAGACTTTGATATAGTGCTAGCTATCTTACGTTCTCTTAACGTCAATAAATGAATATTTTCATAGTTACTTGTGCAGGCGTATTGTTGAATCGTATTGAGGAACCAACCATAGATTCACATAAAATAAAAATAATAATTTATAACAATTATTTTAAAAAACTTGTTAAAATTAATTTTAATAAGAAATTATAATGGAAGCAATGGTATTGGAAATGGAACTGGAATGGTATGGTGGCAAATATCAAATTTAAATAAGTGAACTAACTACCATAAATGTTATAATTCAAAAAGAATAATAAGAAGTTTATACTTAACTATACTGAACTAAACTGAACTTATCCAGCCTGTAAACGTCCCACTGCTGCAAAGGTCTCTTCTCTTCAAGAAGGATTAGAATGCGATTCACTATGCTGCACCACTGGGGGTTGGTAGATTATTTCCCTACCATGAGTAACGACCGCTATCATGTGTCCATGATAACAAACGGGACCGACGGCTTTACGTGCTCTCCGAGGAATAGTAGGGAGACCCACAAGGATATACACCCAGACCGGACGCAAATATTTATAGAATTAAAATATCTATATGAAACGGGAACCGAATTAGCGACCACCGGTATTAAGGCGACTATTCGAACCACTACGCCAAATCGGTTGTCATAACTATACATAAACGAAGAACTTAAAAAAGAACAAGAAAATTAAGAACTTATATTATTTGTTATTGCGTCCATATTATTATATATGTTGTTGGTTAGCAGGAAAGAGGACATCAGGTTACCTGATGTCCTCTTTCCTGCTAACCAACAACATAAAATTAAGAACTTTTAACGCCCCTAAAAAATACTATGGCTACTATTAACTAAATTTAATTTTTATTTAATAGCTCTATATCATAATTATTATTTCCGAATTTCGCAAGAAAACTAAGTGGCTTCCTATACGACTTCAAAGGAATACTCATATTATTATTATCTCTCCTTTATTGTATCCTCTTTAATCAAGCTACTGTGGTATATATTAAAAACCGATTTGAGTTTCTTTGTGATACTCAGGAAAGGCATCTCCGCGCAAATGATAGCCTAATTTTGAAGATACCTCCACACTCCTTTCATTCTAAATTTTTCATGTCGAAGCTTTTCGTCTTTGGATCTTAATGTCACTGTCTATAAAACACACTCAATCTTTAATGACATTTAAAAAACTTATTAAGATAAATTATTATATTAAATTAGGTTAAGCAACTTTATTCTATTTTATTATTTGTTATGAAGTAATGTAATGTTGTTATGTTATGCGTTTTAATTTATCAAGTTGTTTATTATGTACTAGGTACCTATTTTTATTTTCTTAAATATTTATTTTTAAATTTAATTACAACGAAACAAAAACTACATGTTACAGTGAGTTATTTATAATTTTTATGTATTAAAGTTATTTACATTGGTTTTGTACTTTTTACGTGATACGCGTACAAAAAAAGCTTATGAGAGATGGCGCTGATTGAAATTAAATCGCGCTAGTAAAATTTATTCTTGATGACATAATTATACTGTATTAATAAAACGGAGGTTTAACAGATTTATTATAGGTGTAGATGTATACATGTGTGTATAGGTATGCGAAAGAAATTCCTATGAAATCTCTTTAGTTTGAATTATGACACGCGTGACTGGTTGACATTAAAGTTTTTCTGTAGAGAGAAAACAAGATGTCACAAGGAATGTTCAGAAGAAAATTATTTAGCTATTTTTAATTATTAGTATTTGTGAAGAAGTGTATGTAGTTATAAAATAATAAGCTTTGTGTGTTAATGTTTTTTTAATTTTTTTTTATTTCAGAGCAACGCAAGTTTTTTTATTTGTACTCTCACAATAATAGATAAATAATCTTATATATATGTAAGATTGACTGGAATTCCCAAGGAAAGCGCAAACGTGGCCGTCCAAAACAGACCTGGCGGCGGACTATTATTGACGAAGCGAAGGCTATCGGCAAGACTTGGCGAGAGATCAAGCGAGATGCTCAAGACAGACCGGGTTGGCGACGCACTGTCGACGCCCTCTGCCCCATCTAGGGGACACAGGACCTTAAGAAGAAGATATGTAAGATTACGACTACATTTACCTAGGACAAAATGTCTAACTTAGTAGGTCTTGAATGGTAGATGTGGCTTATGGGATCACTTTATTTGGTCTATGATTATTACTACTTTGATTATTATTTCTTTTAAAACATCTATCCGCAGTATGGCCCGGTCTCTTACAGAAAGAGCAGAAAAAATTTGATGTTTTATTCTTATTGCAATTACAACTGCATTTATATTGCCGTGCGAAATTATTTTTAGGACAAAACTTGGCAATGTGCTCCTTAGACTTACATATGAAGCACTCCCTCTCATTTGCTTTAAAAACAGTAGTAGCTGTATTTGCTTTTCCTAACTTCTCTTCTTTGTAGAGCCTAGAGACAAGATTCTCCACAGTTCTACTGTCAGATGGAGTTGCGTCTCACGCTAACCTAAATGCTTTGTATTCAACTAGTAATATTGAAATAATTTTCGTTGTTATTTCTACATTCGATAATTTGTGATCTAAAGAATTCAATTTATTTACTAGAAGCTCAATACGCCCGATAGCCGTCAACATATCCTCCGAATCAAACGTAAAAGTGTAAAACTCATTAAGAAGTTCACTAATTTGCAGGTCTCTGTTTGCTAGAAAAATCTTATCCAGTTTCTTCAACATAGAAAATGTTGTATCTATTGTAATCACGTAATTCTCTAGGTCTGGATCTATTGAGCTTAAAATTAATGACTTACCCCATGCCTCCATTTTATTTATAGATAATAATTCCTCACTTGTCGTCGTGGTTACAGTCTGCTCATTATTTTTTAAAATATTTTCATAACCCGCAGCAGTTATTTTCAAAATAATTTTTTGTTTCCAGCTATGGTAGTTAGAATCTTTTCCTAACAATGGTTTGATGGGCTTGTCCATCTTTGAAAATTTCTTTGCAACTGTCACTTTTGCTCAAAAAACTGGAAAAACACCAAAAAATATAAATATTTCTGGGCCCATAACCTCTTACTACTAATCTAGCTTTATATCTTCCATCCGACATCTTAGCGAAGACCCACTTGCTTGTTAAAAGTTTTCTCCCTTCAGCTTCTTTTTCATCAACCAACTTCCATGTGCCATTCTTCTCTAAAGAAAATTTCTCTTCTTCTATAGCTTTCAACCATTTCTCCTTTTCACTGGAGTTAACTGCTTCCTTAAACGTTAAAAGTGCATACTCAGCCAAAAAATCCATAACAGTAGGTCCAACTTCGAGAGAGTGGTCAATCGTCAAATCCAGCTAAGATGGGCAGCATTCGGGAAGTTAAAAAACGTCTTTTCATCCATCATACCTCAGTGCCCGAAGTCGAAAGTCTTCGACCAATGTGTGTTACCAGTGATGACATACGGACCTGAGACGTGGTATCTGACTATGGACATTTTAAATAAGCTCCAAGTCGTACAGTATGCAATGGAGAGAGTTATACTTGGTATTTCTCTGCGAGATCGAATCAGAAATTATGAGATCCGCAGACGAACGAAGGTTGCCGACATAGCCCAACGGATTTGCAAGCTGAAGTGGCAGTGGGCAGGGCACATAGCTTACAGAACTGACGGCCGATGGAACAGAAAGGCTCTCGAGTGGAGACCACGTACCGGCATGCGCAGTGTCGGACGGCGTTACACGAGATGGACAAACGACTTGAGGAAAATCGCCTGAAACCTTTGAATGGAGGCTGCTCTGATCCGGTCGCTCTGGAGGTCGATGAAGAAGGCCTACGTTCAGCAGTGGACATTCAATAGCTGATATGATGATGGTGATGATGATGTGACATTAAATATACCATCTATTTTTATTTACTTGTTTATATTTCATTATATTTTTTGTTCCTTTTTTATACACAATTTTTTGCACATAAGTTGCCTGGAAGAGATCTAATACCATTTGAGTTGTTGCGCTATTCGGAAATATTATCATATTTGAGAAGTCTAACGTACCTATACTTAAATTTTGGATGCGCTCAAGTTTATTAAGCTGTTCCTAAGTAATGTCAAAAAAGCATGTATCAAAATGATCAATAATTTGTAATATGGCAGGAATAGGAAGTGAATTAGTCAGGCTTTGAAGTGATCCAACAAAAGCAAAAACCTTGTGACGAATTTTACATATCTACGGTCCCCATAAAATATATTAATCGAAACTAGAAACACATAAATTTTTCACATTTTCACTATATGGCAATTGTAATCCATCAAAATTTATAAGAAGTAATTGAGATTTATTTATAACTAACATGCAGTATAGAGTTAAGGAAAACCGTCTTGTATGTGGGATTAGTTGAAATAGTGTCCACTTCTAACAGCAAATTATTGTTCGAATACTCACCAAAATAGCGCTAGTGTAGGAAATGAAAATTATATGAAGTTATATGGCAGTTATAAACACAGTGAAATGTGCTTGGTTGAAAAATTGACTATTTCTTTTGACTTCTGTAGTTAAGAAAAAGTCGACTAAATCAATACTTGTGATTTTTTTAAATATTTAATTTATTATTGATAATGTGTATTACCTACGTAATATAACTACGTATATATTTGTATTGTTTATTACGTGTTCAGTCCGTGTTCTGACTGTTTTGTTATTTGGCGCTTCCTTTAAGATTTGCCCTCATACTAATGTGGCGCCACCCAAATTTGACGAATTGCGACGGACACTTTTCGCAACACGAGATAGTACTCCTTTAACTCTATACTCCATGATAACTAATAGTAAATTGTAAAATATATTTTGCTAAAGCTATTTTGAGTCTGTTCCAAATTTAGGGCTGTCTCAATTATTATTTTTTTCAATTTCCAACCATCTTTCGATTTCATCAAAAGCGACAGGGAAGTCAATTTTCATAATGTAATCGAATATTTTAGTAAAATAAAGTCTCGTAAAAGCATGTTTAGTTTTTGGTGTTTTATTTTAAGTAGGGTTGCGCAATACAAAACCGCCCCGGGTACTAATCTACCCTACGCCGCCACTGGAAACCAACCAGTAACCTAAGGAGATATGTTAGGAAGACGTAATATTTTTATCACACAGTATATCAAAGTCTAAAGTATTGAAAACAATGCTAAAATTACTCTTGTAACCTCTTGATTATCCATACTTAATCGTAACTTATACGCAATACAAGAGGCCAACAGAAGATTGATTGATTGTTTCTATGAAAGCCAAATAGACTATAAAGAAACAAACAACGAAACCAATACATTTTTCATCTATTGACGGCCGGCTGGTCGAGTGGTCAGGCAACTGGAGACCTTACGCAGCGGTCGCGGGTTCGAATCCCGCCAGGTGCAGATAATTTGTATGACGAATATAGATATCTGCACCGGGTCATGGATGTGTATTTATGTATACATATAGGTATTTATATAAATTTCTTAAATTTATTTCCGTTCCTAGTACCCGTAACACAAGTTCTTACGAACTTAGCACGGGGCTAGGTTAACGTGGTGTGATTGTTGGATAATATTTATTTATTTATTTATTTATAAATTCATAAATTCATTATCGATGTCTCGTAGTATGGAGAGTAGAGGTAAGGAGCACCATCTCATTTGGGAGTTTGGCACAACAAAGTGTTTATAATAATTATAGCATCAAATAAAAGGGGCACTGGTGTAGTGGCGGGTATGATCTAAACTTAACTGTTTTAGATGACTTGAAGTTTATTGAGTTTAAGTTAGTATAATTTTAAGTATTCTTATAGACTAGAGAAATTAGTAAATGTGTTGTAATTGAAAGTTAAATAAATTATCTAATCTAAAAATTGTTTTCTGGTACAGCAACGCCATCCTTATGTAAGGTTAGGTATTTCTTGCATTTTTTTGTAACACATAAGTGTGCTCTTTCCTCTAAGCCTCTAATTGCCATAGTCATGATGTGTCATGACTTGTCAATGTCAAAACCAACAAGAACACAGCTGTGATTACTGATTAGAACAAAATTTTTAAGTTTCTTTTGAAAATGAACAATACGTATTTCATTTATTTTAAAGAAATACACATAGTACCTCTTATAAGATGAAGCTGGAGCAAAAGACCAGTCAATAGTTCAACATTTTTAAGATTTGAAATCAACGCTATTTGCTAAATCTAATTATGAACTAAATCGTTATCAATAAGTTATGTATGACTATTACGAATTTGAAGATCGTAAAATGAAAGGTTTTCGCGACTGGCGCAAAGCGCTTCGGACTCCAGCCACTTATAGAGTTGGCAATGCTGTGAGAATACAACCTCAGTTTGTGTTTATGATTATTGTTATTGGTGTTTTTCTTTTAATTTTATTTTACTACAATTGGTGTACTAGTGGCGCACCAGTGTTGACACACCAGTGGACTAGAAATTCGTGGCCATATAATGATACATACCCTTTAACCTCACCATTTCATTCTGGAAATGTGATAACTTATAAAATAGGTATTGTAGCCGATTTAGATACTAATTCTAAAAGCCATACAAAACCTCATACATTTAATAGCTATTTAAAGAGGGGTTATCTAAGTTATGATCCTGTGAAGCAGTATGTTACCATAACATGGGATAAGCACCCAGCTACTCTGTTGTCTTCCACTTATTCACAAAAAGGACGTGGAATGGAACTATCTGAACTTATTGTATATGATGGCAAATTACTTACTTTTGACGATCGCTCTGGCATGGTAATAAAATACTTAATATATTATTTAATTTATTTTATTTTTATTTTAACAGTTTGAAGACGCTGGTCTTATGAGTTACCAAGTTCAAATACAGAAATAACATTACACTATTCTTAAAAGTCATCAACAATCATAATGATATCAATAAAAATTAAAAATAATTATATTTTTGCAACAATTGGAGAATCTTTTCTCTCCACCATTGGTATGGCAATATGTTTGCAATAAATATCATGTTTATACAGGAAGATAAAAAAGACTATAGCCTATATTATCTTGTTATGTGTTATAAAACATTATGCTATAACTCACAGAAGCATAAAATATAAATGTAAAATTTCAATTACTTCTCAGATACATGTAATAAAATTTTATCGTGAATGATACTATGTGAGACAAATATAAATATGAATTCATCCATTGTAGAAATTCATTTTTTATTATTAGGTTTTTGAAATAATAAACAATAAAGTGGTGCCATGGGCTGTATTAGCAGATGGAAATGGCCATAGTGAGAAAGGCTTCAAATCTGAATGGGCGACAATTAAAGACAAAATATTGTATGTTGGATCGATGGGAAAAGAATGGACAACTGCCAGCGGAGAATTTGAAAGCTTTGATCCTATGTGGGTGAAAGCTATAAACATGTATGGAGAGGTAATAATCTTTACATAGTTACTATAAAAACATGTTATTACTGAATTTTTTAATCACAATTATATTCAAGAGAAAGGAGGTAGTAGGTGTATCTATGTTAAGGTGTATGTAGTATGACATAGACATTTCAGATCATTTTATACATAGTCCTTTTCTTACCCAGTACCATACTTAAGTGAATATATTTATTATATATTTTTACATTTTTTTCATAAAAGTTAAAACTTGTTTATTGAATTATTTTTTTTTATTACCATGCAAGGTTGCTTATATGGTAATTTAAATAAACATGACCATTTTGTCTCTAAATAAAACAAAAATCATTCACTAGATTTGTGTTTATTTCAGGTACAACACTTAAATTGGGTACATCAATTTAAATCAATTAGATCCTCTATTGGAATACAATGGCCTGGTTATATGATACACGAGTCCGGGGTCTGGTCGCCTATACATGAAAAATGGTATTTTTTGCCAAGACGATGCAGCCAAGAGAGTTATAATGAAACGAGAGATGAAGTTATGGGTTGTAACTACTTGATTACTGCCGACAGTAATTTTAATAATGTTAAAGCGAAAGAGGTGTGTTTATTATTATATTTATTGATATTTTTAACATTAGATAAGCCCTTTTGAGAATATATTTTTTCAATATGTTGTGTTAAACAAATAAAAAATTCTATGCCAGACACTAGATAATATACTTATAAACTATGGTTTCTTCCATATTGTAGCATGTTGAAATAGCCATAGTGATAACCATGGCAAATTTGGATGATTAGACCATTAATTAAACAATACCATACAATTAGAAGCCCATTTTTGTAATGAAATAATTTTCGTTTTTAAAACATTTAACATCATCATCATATCAGCCGTTGGATGTCCACCGTTGAATGTATGCCTCCCCCATCAACCTCTTTCCGGTTTAAAGCAGCTTCCATCCAACGGCTTCCGGCGACTTTCCTCAAGTCGTCCGTTTATCTCGTGGACAGCCGTCCGACGCTGTGCTTGCCCGTACGTGGTCTCCACTCGAGAACCTTTCTGCTCCATCGGCCATCAGTTCTATGAGCTATGTGCCCTACCCACTGCTACTTCAGCTTGCAAGTCCATTGGGCTATGTCGGCAAACTTCCTTCGTTTGCGGATTTCATCATTCCTGATTCGATCTTGCAGAGAAATACAACCATAATAGTCTCCATTGCACGCTGTGCGACTTGGAGCTTTTAAGGCCCATAGGCAGAGACCACGTCTCAGATCCGTATGTCATCACCGGTAACACACATTCGTCGAAGACTTTCGACTTTAGGCACTGAGGTATGACGGATGAAAAGAGGTTTTTTAACTTCCCGAACGCTGCCCATCCTAGCTGGATTCGACGATTTATCTCTCTCTCTCTCTCTCTCTCTCTCGAAGTTAGACCTACCAAGTGGGAAATTTTGTCCTAGGTAGATGTATTCGTCAACTACTTCGAGAGTAGAATCTCACATATATATAAGATTCTTTATCTATTAATGTGAGAGAATAAATAAATAAACTTGCGTTGCTCTGAAATTAAAAAAAAAAAGAATTGGTTGTATGTAAAGTCGGTTTACGGACGATAATTTTTACGTGATAACGTCAGAAGAAAACATGAATGGAATTGAATTATTATCACTGAATTATCATTATTTTGTATAATATATATCTACATAAGCGATATGTAATACAAGAAATAATCAAGTTTAATAAAGAAGTTAAGTTTAATAACTTAAATTAGCAAAAAAAATTAGATTATCATTAACCACTTATGAAAATTGTAAAAATATACTAAATAAAAGCAGTTTACTTTTTATACGATAGTAATTATATGAGTCCTAATAACTTTTTAGTCAAAATTGTAACACATTGTAAAGAACAAATATATGAGATTATATCGCTAATCGAATTCTTAAAATGCAAGAATTTATTAATTACCTTTTTTGCTGCAATTGTTTTTGTAATAAACTATGGTAACCATTTTATGATTTTATTAACTTGTATATTATTAACTTACATTTATTAACTTATATATTATTAACTTATATTATTAGGTACATTACATTATATTATTAACTTTTCACTATTTGACATTACTTCAATATTGACAAAACAGAGATTGCGTGCGTTTTTTTTGCCGCCATTTGCCGCTGTCAATTCTACTCGGAGTTCAGATGCGTCATAAGTTAGGCCGACCGCCGATCGTGAGCCGAACGCTTAGGCCGAGCCTATCGTGCTTCTCTAACGCTTGTCCCGCGCTCTCGCTCACTAATTGTGACAATGACGTCATGTTTCTCGTACATGCACCCAGTAGCTTTCATCAATTTACTAGACGTTATCACGTCAAAAACACATTTAAAGTTTATTATTTTATAAGTACACTTCTTCACAAATGCTAATAAATATAAATAACTAAATAAATTTTAGAACATTCCTTGTGACATCTTGTTTTCTCTCTACAGAAAAACTTTAATGACAGCCAGGCGTGGCATGATTCTTCGGGCCAGGATGGGAACCCGGTCCTGCTGTCAGAGGTGAGCCGGACAGTCCCCATGGAGGAGAAGTCTGGCCTTTTCGCCGAGGCCAGCCTGTCGCTGGAGGGATCCTGTTGCCTGCAGATCCGGGACCCTCCAATTAAAGCGACTGAAGGCTCCCGCAGGGGTTTAGTTACGGTATTGCACTACCAAAGTGCAGAGTCCGACATAGGTCTGGGACTGCCTACCCGGGCGTCCTGGATATCATTCGTAAATGGATTCCCCTGCGTCACAAAAAAAAGGCGTGGCATAATTCAAACTAAAGAGATTCTATAGGAATTTCTTTATACATATAATTTCGACTTCAGGCACTGAGGTATAACGGTAGAAAAGAAGAAAGAAAGAAAGACATTTATTTAAGACAAAAGACGTTTTTTAACTTCCCGGACGCTGCCCACTCTTTCGAAGTTAGACCTACCAAGTTGGAAATGTTGTCCTAGGTATCATCAGGTTGGACATTTTGTACTCGTCAACAACTTCGAGAGTAGGATTTCCAACCGATATTGAGGTGGGCACGACATGGACATTCGACATGATCTTTGTCTTGTCCATATTCATTTTAAGGCCCACTCGTCGGGAAACTACATCGAGGTCACTGAGCATAATGCTGAGGTCTTCCAGGGAGTCTGCCATAAGCACGATATCGTAGGCAAATTGAAGGTGAGTGATGTACTCGCCGTTTATGTTGATGCCTAATCCTTTCCATTCCAAAAGCTGGAAAGCGTCTTCTAATGCTGCGGCAAAAAGTTTCGAAGAGATGACATCTCCCTCTCTCACATCTCGCTGCATTGGAATCGCTCTCTTGCTATGTTCCTGTACTCGAACCGACATAGTAATTTTACAAGCACTTCAACATTTTGATATACCGGTAGTCAACGTGGCACCGCTAGAAAGTCTGCAGCACCGCCCAAATTTCGATCGAATTGAAAGCTTTCTCATAGTGCATAAACTCCAAGCACAATGGCCGATTATACTCCTCGGTATTTTGTATAATTTGCCGCAGCGGATGTATGTGGTTTATGGTACTATAACCTTTATGGAAACCGGCTTGTTTGGGAGGCTTCGTAATGCCCCTAGAGAAAAGCTTATAAACGTGGCTCAGAAGCGAAATGGGCCTGTAATTCTTCAAAAGGGTGTTTCGCCCTTTATGAAGAAGAGCATTCCGGCGTTACGCCCTCGAGCAAGACAGAATTAAAGAGCCTCTGAAGGACTTAAAGTACCGGTGCTCCACCCGCTTTCAGAAGCTCTGACGTAATACCGTCTTTGCTGGGTGCCTTATTGTTTTTAATGTGTTCCAGAGTCATACTAATGCAATACTCGTGCAAGCTGATGTCCGGGATCTTTTCGGAATAATGTCGGGTTAGCTCGGCTCGTGGATCTTCAACCGAATTACAAACAGGTTGGTTGACTGAGGTATATAGCTGTCCATAAAACTTCTCGACCTCCCTCAATATCTCAGCTCTGGTCGACGCTGTACCTCCATCCTCTGTTTTCAGCTTCGACAACCGGCTTTGGCCAACAGACGAATCCCTTTTTTTACAATTACAAAACAATTTGGAGCCCCGATTCTGCTCTATCATATCTTTGACACGTTTTGTATTAAAGACACGTAT
This sequence comes from Euphydryas editha, assembly GCA_036937285.1. Classification (NCBI taxonomy): domain Eukaryota; kingdom Metazoa; phylum Arthropoda; class Insecta; order Lepidoptera; family Nymphalidae; genus Euphydryas; species Euphydryas editha. The sequence goes on from JAUPFZ010000008.1 coordinate 6,806,545, forward strand.
ATCGTGTCTCAGAGATTTCCATATACTTCAGCGTCACCAGAGGACTGCAGGTTTAACGAGCGTCGTTCTTCCATAAGAATTTAAGTTTGATCAGAGAGTTTTTGGGGGCCGCTTTTACGGCCAGGTCTGTAAAATCGGCTCCTGGCTGTATGGACAGTGTTCACCACCCTGATGTTTATATCGATTAGATGATTCGAGCTGAAAGCTGTCGGGGTTTTGGATATGTTATGTTAGATGGTCGCAGTGTAGACTTCACCAGGCGCGACCGTTCCAGTTTAACACTGATATTCAATGTGCCTCTAACCAATAGGTGATCACTCCCGGTTTTCACCCTATAGATCACGGAGACATCATTGAATATCTGTCATCTGGTGGTCATGATGAAGTCTATTTCATTCCTACTGAAACCGTCAGATGGATATGAAGAATCCTAAAATATTTTAGAGGTTTTAGGAAAGCTGTATGTCTAAGTTAACTTTTTTACTTTACTACTTTAAACACCAAAACATTTATGTATATTTATTTTAAATCATTCAACTCATCTTGGCGCGCGACTATATGTGTCTGTGTGCTTGTAAATTAATGAATGAATCAGCCTGTAAACGTCCCACTGCTGGGCGAAGGCCTCTTCTCTATATAGGAGAAGGGTGTAATAAAAATACTTGTAAATTAGTATACCTAATTAATAACTTCTTTATACAATTTCGTACCTGAAAATATTATTATAATACACAGCTTAGACTTATGATAGTAATGTATCTCCTATCATATAATATCATATAATTAGAGTAGTAATAAAATAAATAGTTTGGAAAATCCAAAAGTGCACGCCTCAATCTCATTTTTCAAAATAAAATTGTTAAAAATAATTAAACTACATCGAATTAGACCGTGAAATTAAAAGGGTTGTATTCCTAACTATACTGAAGCGTAAGAAGAAAAAAAAAAAACTCGATTAGTCAACCAGAATTCGCACATACAGACACACGGACGTCCAAGACAGAACTTTTTTAAACAGTTTTTTTTTTAATTATTATTAGATAGTTTAAATAACAAAAATGGCACTAAAGTATCATGAGTGTTAAAAATAGTGTTTTTTCTTAATATGTGTGTGTATACATTATTTTACAAGTGCAATACACGATAAACAGAGACATTTTAAGTTCGAAATATAACTTATGCTTTGCTCACTTAAATTGATTATGAGGCGTACATAATTGACATTTTGACTCATTGCATCTTAAATTTGAAAAATAAAATATTGATATTATTTATTATTCATTTATCGCTCTTGACACACACACACGCGTTTATTAAATGAGTAGGGGAGACCGGGGATAGTTGACTAGTTTTTAACTAAACCATTCATATTTTTTGTGTTTTTATATATACAGATAATAAAACGGTATCAATGGATAGAAGAACTATTAAACTTATAAAAACTAGTCCATTATTTAATATAATGATAATAATTTAACGCATTTTACAGAATACGAACTCTTAGTCAATTTACCCCGGTTCCGGGGTAGATTGACTATATGCCCGGGGTAAGTAGACTTACATATCAATAAGAGACAAATTATGAGAAGAATCAAACAATGAAGCCTTTTTTTATAATTTAACAAAACTTTTTATTCAAACACAATTTTAATCAGGTACAGACATTATCTTACAATTAGTCTTTAACAAAACTATCAACTTCTAGTTTTTATTTAAACATTTATTAGTTTTATTAATTAAACAGTTTTAAATTAACTTAATATCTTATAATATAAGTCTTTAAAAAAACTATCAACTCTTATTTTTTATTTAAATATTTATAAGTTTTATTAATTAAACAGTCTTAAATCAACTTTATATCTTATAAGTCTTTAACAAAACTATCAACTCTTAGTTTTCATTTAAACACTTATTAGTTTTAGTAATTAAACAGTTTTTAATCAACTTTTCTTACGCTAGAATAGTCGAAATTATAGTAATTACTAAATATCTTTTTTTTTTTTTTTTTTTTTTTTTATCGCTGGGAAATGCATTTACGCATCCCGCCGCACAAGGTGGCGGGTATGTGGGACTCACTGACACGGCAGTACGTGCCAGAATACCTCACTAAAACCCAGCGGTGCCCTCATCGTCGTAGTGGAGCGCCACGGGATCGCTTTCGCATGCAACCGTGACGCCCCGACGGTAGGCCCGCCTCTGCGGGCCGCCTTCGCTTATAGAGCGCTCTCGGGCACCTTGAGCGCTCTATTGCCCTGGTGGCGAGTGGAAGGATGTGGTGCCCTCTCCCACTCTATTGCGGAGGATGGAGGAGTGCATATCGGCGTCTCCTCCTCCCCGGTCGTCTACTGCGGAGCGAGCCAGCGTGTGCGGTTGCTTCCCGCTCTCGCTCCGCGGCCTCCTTCAGTGCCATGACCTCCTCGCAATATGAGGTCATGGCCGACCAGCACCTCTCGCTGCCAAGCATGCAGCGGACCACACTCGACAGCGAGAGATCTCCGCCTATCACTGCCACCAGGGCCCTGCGTTGGGACTCCCAAGCGGCGCATTCCTCCAGGGTGTGACGCGCCGAGTCGACTGGCGCGCCACACTCGTGGCAAGCAGGGGTGGCTTCTCTCCTTGGAATTTGATGCAGGTACTTACCGAAGCAACCGTGCCCGGTAAGCACCTGCGACAGCCGAAACGTTAGCACCCCGTGCCGCCTATTGACCCAGCGACGAAGGTGAGGACGTATGGCGTCCACCGTCACTGAGCCCGCCGCTGGGGACCCCAGGTCCTCCTTCCACCTGTGGATCAGGGCTCTCTGAGCTAGAGTCCTGATCCTGCCGACTTGGTCCACACTTGGACGTTCGCCACTCGCTCTCAGACCGGACCGGAACTGGTACACCTCCGCGAGCACCTCCGCCTGGAGTTCCGGTGGATCACTCGCGAGCAGTGTAGCCGCCGTCCAGGACACCGTACGATATCCCCGTATCATCCTCACCGCTATGACCCTCTGAGGCCTCCTCAGAAGAGCCTTATTACGAGCGGTGAGGGCGTCGACCCATACGGGAGCACCGTACAGTGCCATGCTCCGTACTATGCCGGCGTATAAGCGCCGGCAAGGGGAGTCCGGTCCGCCTACGTTAGGGAGGAGTCGTCCCAACGCAGCGGCGGCCTTCTGCAGTCTCGGAGCGAGTTGGTCGAAGTGTGGACCGAAACTCCATCGCCCGTCCAGAGTCAGGCCCAGGTATCTCATCTGGGCCCGAACCTCCACCTCCGTTCCCTGGACGGCGATCCGCGCACCTCGGGGGGGGCCCCGGCGTGGGCCGTGAAAGAGAAGGGCCTCCGTTTTCGATATGGAGACCCTCAGGCCCAGCATAGCAATACGGTCGACTGTAATCGACGTGCCGGTCTCTGCGAGACGGGCGGCTTCTTCGAAGCTCCTCGCCCGGGCTGTCACCAACGTGTCATCAGCGTAACATATGACGCTCAGCCCGGGCGGTAGAGGTGCCCGCAGCATCCAGTCGAAACCGACGTTCCACAGGGTCGGTCCAATTACTAAATATCTATTTTTAGTATTTAAACTTAATTATCTATATATTTGTTTTATCATCAAAAGTATAAATCATTTTGTTTAAAATAAACTCTTAATCAGTTATATTAATCTTTGTATTCTTAAAAAATAAAAATAAAAAACAGACAAGCTATCAGTCTTCAATATCGGAAGTGCAGTGTTTGCATTCAAAAAAACATTAGGTTACCTCTTACACATTTGGAATGAGCTACACTAACTTACAAGTTATGCACTGAACCCATTGTTCGCCTGGAACACTATTGACGTAGGATTCAGTGCACTCTTAACAAATCGTACTCTCATCATCTGAATTTACAGCATTACCGTCATTTTCATCGACGGTATCATCAGCAATCTCATTAACTTTATTCGTTCCTTTTCTTTTACCCTTTCCTTTTCCTTTGCCCTTTCCTTTGTCCTTTCCTTTTCCTTTTTCTATTCTGTTCTTTGTATCTGTTTTTTTCTTCTTAAAAGTTTCTCTTTTGTTTTTCATATCTAAAAGATTTAGTTTTTCCGGGGTGTCGGTATTATAGTACTTTTACGTTTCCGAATATTTCTTCTATTTTCTAAGAGTGTATAGTATTTTATTAGAATTACGTTCCAATTTCTCCTTTAGTTTCGCCACATAACGATATAATGTTTTATAGGGAATGTTATATTGTTTCGAAATTGCATAAATACTTTTTTGTCAAAAATTATTAGATGACAAGCTCTTTCTACGACATCTTTTGGTGTATTAGCTCGTTCAGTCCTTCTTTTATACGTCCTCATTGTACTGTTACAAAATAAATATTAAAACACGAATAAAAGGTTAATTTACGAGATATTTTAAACTTCAAATTATATTGGGGTTGGTTGACTAACTATTCAACCAGCCCCGAAAGAAATTAGTCTACCAACCCCAGACTCCATTTTAAGTTTCAACGGCATGGGTTACCTAAACACTGCCATCAACTTAAGAAATAATACATGAAATATAATTAATATGAACTCACGAAACACTCTAACTAATAGGAAAATGGTTAACATAAAATGTGTAGGTGTCAGATTAAAAAATATGCAATGTAGAAATTTTACTTTCATTGTAAGAAAACAAAAAACATGTAACTGCTCCAAAACGAAGTGTACCCGCGATGTGGTATTTTGGACAAATGAGCGGGGTACGGAGCGTAATACACGAATGTGAGAGGAAGACGCAAAATTTGTACAAGTGACGAGTTTTTTTCGATTAGTCTACCTACCCCTATAGGCAACTATCCCCGGTCTCCCCTACAAGTTCGACACAGCACTGCATACGACGATGATCTACGAAGCATCTACATATATTTTAAAAATTGATTAAAAAAAATCCTGAAATACCAAGCTCGATAATTCTAATTAAACTTACTAATATATTTAATTACAGATAGTAAAACACCAACCGAAGCATGGCTTTTCTTCGTTCAAATTCATTCCTGGATCAAAGGATGAGGCCATTGTTGCTTTAAAGACTACAGAATTTGAGGGTAAAACAGCTACTTATATCACAGCATTTAAAACAGATGGGACTATACTTCTACAGGATACTTTGATAGAAAACCTCAAATATGAAGGCATTGAATTTATTTGAAGCTTACATTCCATAGAGAATGATGAATCAAATTAAAATACGAATATATATATATTTGTAAATAAAATAATCCATAATATCAACAAGTTGAATATGTACATAGTTACAATTACCTGAATCGATTCAAAATCCGTTACTTACTAAATTATTTATTATTTCGATACTTTTAACGAAGCATCTAAGCACAACCATTAGTCAATTTTTATATATACATATATAGCAAATGTGTAAATAATTAAATTATAATTTGGTTAAAAAAAATGCGTTTTATTAATTAATACCAGATTCTTCACACTCACACATTCTTCAAAAATATAAAAAAGAAAAGGAAGCAAAAATATACTTTGCTTATAATAAAATCATTGAATATGTAGTGCTTATAAATATAATTATAGAGACAGCGTATAAGAAATAAAAACTTAGAAGACTTATTTTTGATCTATCTAGTACAGTACGCGCGCGAGTTCATGTCCATCGGGGCCTGAGGTAAAGGGCGGGAGCAGCGCGCCCCGCCTTCACCCACCTCGCCGAATTCGTCCGAAATCGAGTGTTGTCCGTTGACGGTGACGCGTGCTTGTCGATACTAAAAACTATTGACCGCTATTGTATTGTTTTTTTTTTACGAAACCATGAGTACTTCGCCTTCACCAATTTCAAATAGAAAAAAACTTTTATAATACATAAGCATGATAAGGCCGCCATTGCACATTTACTGTAAATTTTTTTTCTTCAATGCTATTATTTAATAACGTGTGTAATAAAGTATTAAATAAAAATAAATAAATAAATAAATATTTACTTAAAGTTGCAATAAATATGGAATAGATATTATGGTTGACCAAATGAGATTATCGATATCGACATTATGATAGGTCACAGAACTACCGCATTCCTCAGGATGGACATGAACTCGCGCGCCTACTGTAGCTTTTTCGAAAAATAATATAAATAAAACAGTAAAGAAAGGACGGTTTCATACCAAAAATTGTTTTAAATATGTTCTAATAACTTTATGAAGGTCTTTAACCCTTTCCCTGCCAGATTTTGCTACAGTAATCGTGCCCCCACGGCCAGACAACTTTAGGTATAATTTCAAACAGTGATGGAACATCTGAATAATTTTTATCGATATTACACACTAGCGGCCCGCCCCGTTTTTTATCACCTACACCTGCGTCGATACTGGAAAATATTCTTTAATAGACGGATTGAGTGACAGATTTATTATATATATATATATATATATATATATATATATATATATATATATATATATAGATAGTATGGATGAAACATTTGAACTGTTTTTTTTTTAATTAATTATTTTCTAGTATTATTCCCGACGAAGACAAATCCAAAAACACAAAAATCATAAAAATCGTACCACTCGTTCTCGAGTTATAAACGGTGTAACTAACACGACTTTATATATATATATATATATATATATATATATATATATATATATATATATATAGATTACAACTTAAATAGCTATAACCATCCAATTTGTAATATATTCAATATTGTAATATATTCAATAATTCGTCGTCGTCCAACATAATGTTGTACAGCACTATAGGCATATGAAGTCAACGTGTTATTACGGGGACGGCGGCGCTGCAGGTACTGATGTTTACAAACAACTATGCCGACCGTGTCGCTTGCGCCGCACGGAAAATCACGGTGATGGCGGCAAGTGATCGTCGGGCAGTAACTGTATTAGTGACGTCCCAAAATAATATCGAGATCAAGAATATATATTTTTTTGGTTTCGTAATTTTCTACCGATTCTCTTTAATTATGGTTTATTATTCAAATAAAAGGTTTAAAAAACACATTAAATAATTAATTTATAGTCTAGACGTGTATTAACAAGAGAATTAATAATTCAAAAGGATTTCTTCTCTATTATTTAGTTTTTACTAGTGCATCACTAGCCTACGTAAAATTACGGGTTCGGCGCTGTGTGTTAGGGTTGTAAACGCGCCTAAGTTGACTATTGCATTTAAATTGCATTTTTATATATCAGAATGTTAAGGCTATTGTTTTAAAGTTGGATTATTGTAAAGTACACATCCTGAAGTATTATAAATAATATAAAATTTCTTCATATTTTTTATATCTAGTCAAGAAATAGATATGGAAAAAATAGAACGTAATATTACGGGCTTGGCGCCACAGGCATTAACATGAAAACACGGAATATTACGGTGACGGCTGGGAAAGGGTTAATACATCGTGCATCGGTGCCCCAAAATTTATGCCAGATTTTAATTAAAAAAAGAAAACAGAGTTTTTAGTATTTCGATTGTTTTATTTTTATTTTTTTATTGAATTATAAAGTACCTACACAGGATATGATTATTTATGGAATAACACATCGGGCTAATGGGCTCCACGATTTGCTGGCAGATACACACTCTTTTGACGTAATTTTCCATGGCCATTTTGCATGTTATTTAATTTTGTTGATACAGCGTTAAATCTTCTTACCGCACGGGCAGACGTGGGCTTGTTGACATACACCTTTAACTTCAAATAACCCCATAAAAATCCTATTTTATTTATCCTATAAATAAAAAAATCTATTTATCCTATAAATAATGGTGTTCCGATCCGAAATGATCACCGAAACGAGAGTACACGAATTGGCAATGTCTCATGCAATAATTGAATTGTTTCACGGCGTATTACATGTGTAACCATCTTGTTGAGACCACATATTGGCCACATCAATATCATCCAATTTCAGCACAAAAGAAGTGTGTTAAATCGTAATATCGAGCACCAGTAAATCACTGCTTGATCATTCTAATTTTCAAAAAAGTATGGTCTAATTTTATTCTCCATTTTACTAAACTTAAACTGTTAGCTAACAAATTGGTATTTTTTTAGGGTTACCCATACTTTACCGCTCAAATGGTGACAAATTCAATTCTTGCGTTAATTGTGGGACATCTTTATTAGCTACTTTAGCTGTATGCTTATTTTTGCTTCGTGTTTTCATGAAATATTTTTTTTAATATACAAAATTTTATTAATATTCTTGCTTATTGCCTCTTAAAGTTTGTTTCGAAGTTTCAATTTCCAAAAAGATCTCAAAATTATATATTACTTGAATCGATTTCATACCAGTAAAAACTAAAATGCAAAAAATATACGAAACTATGAAACAAATTGTTGATTTCGTAAGTTGCGTAACGAATTAGGATATAAAAATAAAAGAAATTACAACTATTATTTAAAATATATATTTTTTAAGTGACAACACATTTTTAACTTACTATACTATTCAACATATTTAAACATTATACTTATCTAACTCAACCTATTGACTTATGGCTACAAAAAAAACCATTTCCATAAAAATTATACATTAAAATAAAAGAAATATCTACTTAATATTAATCCACTAATTAATATAAAATTTAGATAACAATAATTAATATTTTTATAAAGAATATATCCTTATAAATATAAAAACTAAACCCAGTAATGAACCTACATTATTTTAGAAGTAAAACCAAATAATTTATTTCAAGCCAATAGATCGAGTTATTTCTTCGAAGACTGTCCAAGCCATTGCTGCCATTAAAGTCCTTCGTATCATTCGTGGGACAGCACCTTTGAAGTAACCTCGGAACCCGTAAGTCTGTAACAAATAAATATTCAGTTAAAAATTATACTTAAAAAACAGTCTGTGCGGTTTCATCAACGTTGAATTCATAAGTGATAAGCAAAAAAAAAATTATTATGAGTACGGAGTAGGTACCTACACATGTCAGAAGTGAAACTTCTTTGGCAAACTCAATTTAAAAATTATTAATTAATAGTTAATAGATATCATAGACTAAAGAGGCGATAAAAAAGTTTTAAACAAATATAACCTCAAAATGTAAAAAAATATATATATTAAAATGATATCAGCTAGCAAATTAATGCTTATAGGCCTTTATAAACAAATAATATTTTTAAACATTATATTATATTTTTAATATCTAATGAATAATTTAAAAATACGTCGGTACCTCTTATTAATCTAAAAGTTTAACCCTGACTTTTATCTCCAAGAGTATTTTGCGTTGGCGATGAATCAAAGTTTTTAATAACAATTTACTACAAAGTTTAAAGATAAAAATAATAAGCAATTTAAAAAACCTTATGTCAACATGTCAAATATATTTAAAACGGCGGCCTAGCGGAATTAACATATTTTCTCATATTATGTAAGACAGACGAATGTTACAAATTAATTTATTTTACTATGATTTTTATATCTTTCTCCTTTTCTCTCGGGCTACGTACATCTATCCGTCCTTTATTCTGAAGCTATTATCGTAATACCCATGTGTGACGCGACCTTGAAACTTTACCCTCAACGCGCGCAAAGAAGGTTCATTTAAAAATGTTTAATGCAAAAAAAATTGTTAGACAGGTTCACATCGATTATTGCGTTTAAATGAATAGGATTAGGTATATTTTGCTTTAATATATTAGTATAAATATAATTATGTTCACAGGCCTTATATACCTATTCTAGCATTAAATTTTAACAGAGACACCAGAAACCTACTTATTTATCTCTGTCTTCTTTTTAGTTTATGAACTTAATTTATTGTCTTTGGGTACTACCGTATCAAATATAATTCTTATTAAAATACATTGTAAATAGCTCTTAACACCTAAATGTTTAACAAAGTAATTTGTGGTTCTTTTAAAAAAAAAAGTCGATATGTACGTATATTATGTTGACAGTTTGATTTGAATTCTTTTGTATTCACAAATCACAGCGTTATTTGTCTAGCACCTACAGGATGCTACAACCTATTATGAGAAACGTTTGTATTATCAAGTAATATTAAAATATTACAATGTAGATAGTATCTACAACACACTTACACGTAGGCAATTCGTAAACGCAAAAGAATGTATAATTTACAACAGGCCTTTGCCCTTTACGAAATATAAACATTAAATAAATCAATTCATAAAATACTATTATCAAATTTAGTTGTGATGTAATAGGAAATGATTTTGTTAATCTTATATAATGTATTGTAAATATATATGATGTAAGATAAAGATTTTACGTAAAAGGGCTAAACTGATAAATTATTTTTCAGCAACGAACCCAACTACTTTTTTTTTTATAAACGCAGTCGAGCAGATCCAAGAGCTCATTATAGTGATAAATGTTTTAAATATTACATTTATTAACGCGTGCGACGATAGATAACAAGTTCTTGGAAAGATAAAGCTACATAAACGTTAATTTACTCACGATCAGGGTTGCCAGGCGTAATTTAATGTGGAAGTAATTAAGTGTGTAGTAAGTACTGTCATCTTTTTCATATAAATATTACATATAATCTATTAAATCAATAAAGTACGCTAAAATACTATTTTACTTAACTTTTATTGTTACGGAATCTGTGTTAGGGGGCATCCATTTATTACGTGAGACAATTTAGGCGATTTTTTGACGCCCCATCCCCCTTGGTGAGATTTCGTGAGATTTAGCTCAACTCCCTCCCCTCACCCCTAATCTCACGTGAGATTTTTTTTAATACGTATTTGTAATGCAAATGAGTTAATCTGTACTAGATTACATTACATTTATTTTATATTTTTTTTATTTAAGACTAGTTAAGACTTGTATTTAAGATTTTTAAGGAAGAAAAAAATTACGTGATATTTGACGAGACCACCCTGCCCCCCACGTGATATTAACAATAAGTGAGATTTCGTTCGAAACACCCCTTCCCTCCTAAACGCCTCACGTAATTAATGGATGCCCCCTTACTAATTTTATGTATGTATAAAACTAAATACTTATTAAAAATCTAATTGTAAAGATATATGTATAAGTTAAACAATATATTAATTTGTTCTACGGTAAATAAAAATAAGTAAAAAAAAAATGGCAACCCAAATTATGAACCTTTGATACGCACCGATAAAAGACAAAAAAGTTATGAACGGTCAAACTCTCGCTAAGATATCATTAAGCAAATTGATGTATTTTGTTTATTATTACGGAACTATATATTTAAATTACAATTTAATAAACATAAGCAAAAGTAAGCACTTTTGTTTGGTATTCACTACAGGGACAAAGTTTTTTATCAATGTGGTGATAATTTTAAATACTCATAAAATTTATTTCCTTATTGATATCACTCTTGCAAATATTGGCAAGAAAATAAATGATTAAAACAAACCCAAATATATTAGATTGTTATTTTAACTTTTATCCTAATGCTATGGGTCTATGTTTTTATTGTAATTTTGTTACATAAAATATATTTTATTCCATTTCTTAACTTTTGTTTACTACGTGAATTTTACAAATCCTCATTTAAGAATATAATTAATTCAATCAGAATTTAAAGAAAAAAAAAACTGTTGTTAAAAATAATGACTTAAGCACTCGTAACAAAAGATATATCAAGATATTATGTTAAAGATTTATAAATTCCATAAATAGTTCAATCGCACATTATGATTAAATTACTAAATATAACAGAGAAAACCCAACAATTTATGATATTAAGTTGGTTTTTAAATTTTCCTACCCAGTAATAACTAAAGATTTTTTTTTACCTGTCATTATCAAAACATTATAAGTATATCAACACCAAAAAATTGTTTGTTAAAAAAATATTTTACAAGCATTAAACAATAAGAGGTAAAGCAGTAGTTATTTTAGCAATAACATACAAAGTTTTACTTCCTATTTCTTTACAACATCATTAAAAAATATATTGTTAAAAACATACCTGATGTACATACATCGCCGCACTAAACGCGTTCGGAAATTTGTCCGGATACAATTGCATCTTTGTTTTCAATACATCCGCTGGATTTGTAGCTAACGATGCCGCTATACCGGCTATTACACCGCATGAGAAATGTACAACGCTCGCTGAAGCTGGAGATTGTAGTAGTTCTGTAAAATTATTAATTATTGAATATTAACATTCATTAATTATTATGTCTCGCTCACGCACGAGTGAAAGAGACCACCTTCAACTGCTCTCCTCGATTGTCTCGTACATATTATTTATTAAAAAAAAAAAAGAAGGAATGCTTATTTTTAATTCCTATACATATATACTAAATAGGTTTTATGTATAATATATCTTTTTAATTCTTACCCTTAGGTAAAGCTTGTTTTGTTTGCGTGTAGAACATGAGATATAATCCAGAGAAGGGTGCGTCTCTTGCTAATGTTGGACCGAGTCCGCAAGAAAGTCCTCTAATACCTTCGCCCTTATAAATAGATTTCAAAGCACCAGTTAAACTATTATATTTGTACACTCCTGATTCGTATCTGAAAATATTGATATAATTTTAATTTTCTCGCAAATGTAACATTTACGACAATATAGTCTGTAATAAGAAGATTCTAGAAGTTAACAATCGAAGACACAGAATAAGAAGATACTTTATAAATATCTTTTAGGAAATGTAATCAGCATTATTGTCGACGCTCTTGACAACTAGGAGCGTAAGCACACGGCGTATTTTAAACGCGGAGACGACGCGCGTTTTAGGTTCGCGCGTTTTCGGCGCCGTAGATGCTAATTGTTGCGTTTGCATTGCTTCAAACGCGCGTACAAAGGGGCTAAGAAGGGGCAGAGGAGAGGCGCGCGCTTACCAATCGCACGGAAGCTACGAGCGACTACAGCACGTCTGTATGGCTATAAGTGCGCGTATACGCGCAGTAGAGGCGCGTTCCACGCTCGCCCCGTGTGCATAGGTGACAAAGGTTGCGTTAGAATCTCGTTTGAAGCGCGTATACACGCGTTATCTGCGTGTCGTCTGCGCGTTTAAAATACGCCGTGTGCTTACGCTCTAAGGTATAAGTGACACTTTGATTACGGACAGTTTGTCTTTAAAATAGCAGTAGTATAATAATACTAATACACAACTCACCTTGTTTTTATAACAGTGATGGGTATCAACGCAACACCACTCATAGTCCTAGCAACAACTCCCAAGGTGACCGCCTCCAAGGGTCCCAAGTCTTGCCTATTCTTTCCCATTTTAGACTTAAGCCAGTGTAAAGAAGAAAAATATAGACCAACACCAGGCACGCAACGAGCTATAGATGGTACCATGCCCCGCCATAGACCAGCTATGTGTTCTTGACGAACGATGTTCACAAATATTGTTATCATGCCGGGTTGGATTCGGCCGCTAAAAATAAATACCTAACGTTATTTTTCTGCTACTCAATCTTCAATATCTCTTATAGTAAAAACTACTTGCGACTATTTCTGAGCTCCAGTTTAACCTGGTAACTGGAATTAGATCACTCTTCCTAGATTGCCTTAAGGCAGACTTCTGAAGAGCAATACTATATTCCGAGTGGAAGTCTAAACTAACCGATCAATTTTAAGGACTACACCAAAACCTCAGAACGGGTAATAAAATATTTAAGGAATGGAAGCAAGTGGTAAGTATGTATGCAAATGTCTTCTTCATTGTTTGCTGCTAAATTCATTGAAGTATATTTAGGGCCTGTTTTACCGGTTGCGGATAAAGCTATCTGATGTATAGCGGTGTTCAATAGATAAAAGTTTATAATATATTTTTCTTTTTTACCATCAAACACCCCTTTATTAGTATCCATAAGTTGTAGTTTATTAGAGGAGGTGAAAAGGTCCTAAGGCCATGTTTTACCTCCAGCTGATAAAGCTTATCAGTAACTTATGTTCGAGATAAACTTATCAGCAATAAACTTACAAGCCTTTAACTTCATAAATAATAATAGATTTTTTTTGTTTTTTTTTTTGTTTTTGTTTTAATGAATATTTTTATACCTACATATCAATACGAGTTCGTGATATTAACTTACTGTTATAAATGTTAAAAATGTCCCATTTAAAAGTCTACGTTTGATTAAAAAGTAGCTAGGTTCAAAGTTTAATGTACATGATATTGCTGCCGACTTCGCTTTATCTTTGTATACATTTCTACTTAGGGGTCGTCCATAAATCACGTGAGGCTCGAAAGGGAGGGAGGAGTTAGTAAATAAATGACGAAATATTACGAAAGGGGGGCCGGGGTCGGGGGGAATGCTATAATATCACGTGTATTTATTTTTCGTAAACAGATATTCTTCTATGTTTTTTTTACACCTTCCTTTATTATTTGTATACCTTATGCTAATCAAAAACAACTTGCAATCTTAATCTGTCTGGAAATTTTTATCATGATGCTTAATTGTTCAAAATTTAATCTGGTTTTACCTGTATTTAAAGATAATATTCTGAAAATGTCAATATATTTTGTACCAACACGTGTTTTTGGGTATGACGGGGAGGGGGGGGGGGGTTTAGAACCAACTGCTACAATCTAAGAAAACTTTTGCCCAGACAAGAGACATGTAGTGACAGACTTAAGTTTAAAGTAATGTAGTTCACTGTTAGCTTACTTGACTGCCGCCGTAACAACATGCTGACTTGGATTCTGGAGTCTTGTTTTCACCAAGTCCAGTGGTTGAAAGAGAATCGTGCTGAAGGTCCCCGAAAACGAACCAGCGAGGAATGCTTTGAAGACAGGGTGGTACTATGGAAGAAAAGTAAATGCTCAATGTAACTTAAGCTCAAGCTCGTTAATATAAAATTATAAAATTAATGCTAATTTAATTACTCATAACTACAGTCACTGACATGACGTGATATGCGTAATTTTCGAAACAATTTAAACCTACTTAATGTCCTTTCTGTAGATTATTTTGATACACTCTGATCTATGTCTCACACTAACGTATAAAATCGAATCTCATCTGAATGAATTAAAATATGATGATAATAAAATTTAATATACATGTATTTTTATTAACAAAACCTTTCAGCAATGACATGAAAAATGTCTTAAAATTATAATAAACTTACATTAGCCACTATGTCCATTTTCTTAAAAGTAGTGCCTTGTTAATCTCAAGCAGCTAATATCAGGTGATGTCTTTTGAATATATACCGTATTTAAAGTATTCGAAATGATAAAGCCAATGGCAGAGAGGAAGTTTTAGCAGAAATAGCTTCAGGTGAAAGTCTAAATCGTATCCGAATAATCCGAATAGTAAATTGGGTTGACTCTGTACATCAAAGTAATTGTCATTTTTTCTAGGAGCTCGTTCAAATAGTAATGCATGTATGCTATCGCCAAGTTGAATTTTAAACAAATTTTCAGCCTTCAATATCTGAAGTTATAGTCCAATATATTTTGTATCACAATAGAAAAACTAATTAGGAGAAAGGAAATCACTGTACTTCACGAATTTAGCCATTAGGAATATTATAATAAGAAAAAAATAAAATAAAATTGAAAATTAAAATCACAATTAAATGCAACAAAAATAACGTGCTTTGTGATATGTGTCTGATCAACAAATGAAAGAGAAATAACAATATAACGCAATCGCTTAGGTAATATATACGAGCCGTTATCTGCTATAGACAATTGTCGTGGGTGAGGGGGTCTAAGGTCAAGTTGACCTTATGATAGCGAATATCATCATCATGCTTACCAGGGGGTAAAACACGCATACATCGCCTATCGAAACACAGAATTTTAATGACTTACCAATTAAGATTTAAATGTTTCGAATAAAGATAATTTATTTTGATTTTTATTTCAACATCAATATGGTTGAGAATGCAATGTAATTTATAACTGCGACATTTTTTAATTAGGCAATGGATATGAAGATATTTTTTTTCTTCTAAATTTAAATTGTTACAATTCTTGAAATAAAAATTATTCTATTGGTTAAGGGTATGATAATTTAATAAAATCTATAAAAATCTTCAATGAGAGACAGATTTATAGAGAGTAGATAAACGGATATTACAATACTAACGGTTTTTTTTTAATTAATCACATTGGCAGCAAATATGTGAATATGATTACATGGTAAATAGTTCTCCTTTAACGAAAGTAAAATTGCTGACCACTGCTGGTATCAATTAAGATTTTTTCACTATTAATATAGTGGATATTAATAATACTAATAAATTCATATTAATAATATTATAAAATAATGTAGTAGAGACTGTAATTCATATACTTTTTCAATTATTAAGAGTTTTGTTGTTTAAAACCTGCAAGGGCAAGTTATCCCGACTAACTTGGGCTCTGTATTGTTAAAATGTTTTTATAAAAGACTTCCACAAATAAAAATAATTTTGATATGAGATCGATTACTTTTTTAATAAAAATATATATATATATATATATATATATATATGTGAATGTATTCCTTCAATAACAAAATCTGGTTTAATAACTTAAAAAAAAAAAAAAAAACTGTAAATTTTGAATCATTTTAAATAATTCTCTACTTTTAGGAAGCTACAATATTTAAAATAAACCCATGGATTATATAAAACACCAAGCTATTGTTAACAGAAGTAGAGCAATATAAATTTATAACATGTACATATCTGAAAGAGCTCTTTAAAAAGGCAAAAATGTACCATAAACATTGAAAGCTGTATAATATATAATATGCATCTATATTATTAAATTTATATTAAAACCAAATGTAGAGTTTAAGCCTTTTAACAATTAAACAATATTTTAATTGTAAACATTTCTTGTAGGTAAAACTATGTGCAATCAAAATAAATTCTTAGTACATGACAGAAATGAAATGTAGTTGTGCTATTGCTGTTACTTTATTTTTATTTATGTTTAATTTTATAGATAATATATTTTAATTATTTATTTGATTATTAATATAACTATGTATTTTATGATAAATATATCTTATTTAAATACATACACACTATGTTTCAAAATATAATCTTATTATTATTTACTTACATATGTAAACAAATTAAGACAACTCCATATCTTTAATAAATAAAACACAAAGAAGATTTTACGTTCAGAATAAATTTTAAATAAATTATTTTGGCAACATTAGAACTTTCTTCAGAATAAGACAAAAATTCAACCTTCCTGCTACCAAAATATCTTATTCTATCTAGGAATATATTAGTTCTGGAAGCTACTTACAAATATTTATAAACAATACACAATTTTTTACAATAGACCAAAATGTAAACCTGTTACAATTGTTTTGAATATATTTAAATAATATGATTATTCCACTTAGTGTATTAGAAGCTATAAATATGATAGTTTTTAATACAATATGCAAAATATATGCAGTTATATAATAAATATTTTAATTTATTTTACAAAATTGACACAACTAATCGTGAGAAAATTTAGAAACACAAAAAAAACTCAACTAGAGTTCTTTAGATTTGAAAATGTATCTAATAAGAAATTAAATTAAGGTAAGAAAATTTATGTGGAAGATCATAACCTCGAAGTTTCTGATGGGAACTCAAATGGACAACATGGTCTAATCATGTATAATTTGGGACTAAATTTACCTACCTATATATTGAATCCTGCGTCTGAATAAACACTCCAATTTGTCGAATAAAAAACGTTTAATTACATAAATAACCTATGTATCAAATACATGTTGTTTACTTACCAGTTAGTATCTTCCACAAATATGACGCCATAATAATAACTGTTGTAGGAACTCTGATAAAGGAATAATAATTATAAATCCATTTGAGGCAAACAACACAAAAGGTCACTTTGGATATTATTATCGTAACAAACAAGTTCGCAGGGGGCCTCACTTACGTCTTTATCAGTGTCGCGGAGGTCAACAGGCGCTGCAGTGTCTATCGCCCATCCGTTTGAAAACACCCCCAAAGGCTGCGACATCACAAGCAATTATTTCATTTCGTATCAATTGGTATCAATAATCAAAGAGTATATAATGTTTTATGCAATTCCAATATTTATTTATGTTAACTTTGACGTTAGAATGACGTTTTAATATTTTTAAACAAAATAAATGGTGACACTGGGATTAGGAACGTTTCCCACACCAAAAATAACAATAACATTATATTAGCGTAATAATTTGATTATAGACAAAAGAATACGTAATTACTTTTTTAATATTTAGTGTACATTTTTTGCTATAATTTTTTTTTGTGTAAAAAAACGGACTTCAGGTTTTTTTATTTTATAATTTTATTTTTGTTTGTTAACTAATTTTATTGATATTAACCTTTATGGTACGGTTACGGTTACAGTCCACAAGCAACAGGATACCATCCTCGAAAAAGGCGTAATAGACCTAGGTAAAAAAAAAACTTTGTAAAAGTGCAAATATATGTTACACTAAGTCAACGTGTCAAAAGTTTGGAAGGCCTAGCTTTGTTAGATTTGGACGCCAATAAATTATAAAACAGACCACACGACAAAAGATCATTGATCATTGAAATAACAAGGCTTCGAAACCTGTCTTCTGAGAATGAAGGCCACACATAGTATCATAGAGATGAGGGCGATACAGAGATACCGTACGGTGTCCTAGACATAAAGAGATAGAGATAGACAATAGCGGCCAACATAGGCAGGCAAATCGTTGCGGCATGCCATACATGATACATGACATGCCATACATGCCGCGGCATCACGGTTGCATGCAAAAGCGGTCCCGTGGCGCCCCACTATGACAATGAGGGCACCGTTTGTTGTTTGTGTTGTCAATGAGTTTAGTGAGTATTCTAGCACGTTCTGCCGTGGCAGCAAGTCCCACATACCCGCCGCCTCTCTAAAAAGCATTTCCCAGCCTAAAAAAAAACCACACCAACTCGAAATACTACGATGATCTTACAAATCATCCAATAGAATTTTTTTTTTTTGTTTTTATAATTTAACATCGGTATTTTCTTTTTTTTTTTTCGGGAAAAAAGTTATTATATTTTCATTCATGGCATTAAATAGGTACAGGTTTAATGATCTTTAAATCCCTCATGTCTATGCTTGACAACGCAAACCGCCCGTGTCAAGTATTGGTTGACAAGGCATTCCTGCTCAAATGCCTTAGAAAAAATGGATTTAAGTCATCTTTGTCGTTCTAAGGTCGATTTGTATTATTTATCTCGCTTCTCCGTAAAATTTTCTACCTGATTGTCCATATTCAAGTATCGAAATAAAAAAGAAAAATTGGTTGTCTGTAAAGTTGGTTTGCGGACGATTGGTTGCGGGAGTTGCTGGTCTCCTACTGGGCGGGCCCCCCAGTAGCAGATAGGGAAACGCCACTCAAATGCCTCGCGAGTGGTAGGGGTAGTCGGACTCCCGCGGACTAAAACCAACAGCGGTGAGAGGAGGAGGGGGATGACTCGCTCTTCCCCTCCACTCATGGGCGCAAAAGCGCAGTAATTGAGCGCGCAGGCTCACAAACCATTGGGCCCCAAGACCAGCTGATGGGCGGGTCACGGCAGTACAGAGTGTTCGCCATCTGGGGTAGCAGGACGTCCAGTGGTAGGCGTGGCGCGAAAGCGCGGTGAGGTTGTGGGCACGGGAGGTGCAATCGGTAAGGGCATGGCGCCGAGAAGGCGTGGAGAAATGGTGGGACATTTTTCTCCCATTCGGTAGTAGGAGCGGGCGAGTTCGCTCGTCCGTTCTGTGCCAGGGGCGCGAAAGCACAGTAGTTGGGCGCGGAGGAGCACAAGCCACTGGGCCCCTGGACCAGCTGATGTACAGGCCCAGTTCAGCATAGCTTCGCAGTCAGCGAGTCCCACATACCCGTCGCCTTCGGGCGGCGGGATGCGTAAATGCATGCGCAAATTCGGTATCCACTTTTCGGAAGTTTATCCATAGCAAAAATTGCCAAATTTTATCTTTAACACTTTCTACCTTTTTTATCTGTTTTGGAAGATTTGATTTTCTAAATAAATAAATGAACGCCTTGTACTCAAAAGGCGGCAGTAGGGTGAAATGCTATATCATATGTCTGGAAACACAAAACATATGCAGACGCCCAGAGCACGGCAAATATCTATAACTACTAGCTTCTGTCCGCGTCTTCGACCGCGTGGATGTCGATAATCGCGATAAAAAAAAAGTATCCTATATTACTTCTAATACCTCCAAGATAGGGGTGTGCGATAATTATCGATAATTCGTAACTACTCGATAATTTTTCATTCGATAATTATCGATAAGTGTTATTCGATAATTTTGATTCGATAATTATCGATAATTTTTCATTCGATAATTATCGATAAGTATCGATAAGTTTTCATTCGATAATTATCGATAATTTTGAGCGATCCGATAATTATCGATAATTTTGTGTGATCCGATAATTATTGACAAATTTGTGGGATCCGATAATTATCGATAATTGTTTTTGGATCCGATAAGTATTGATAATTGTGTTTTGATAATTATGGTACCGCGAATGACCTTTTTTTTAGGTATTCGGATAGGGTACTATCCTAGGGTAGGATAATGTAAATACTGGACGTAGGATGACCTTTTTTTTTTTTCGTCGTCCGATAATTGCAGCGATAAGTATGGATAATTGTCATCAACTATCGATAATTTTTATCCGATAATTATCGAAAACTGTCGCCAACTATCGATAACTTTTTATCCGATAATTATCGATAACTGTTCATCCGATATTTATCGATAACACAATACGATAATTATCGATAATAAAATTATCGATAATTTATTCCGATGAACACCCCTACTCCAAGAATATGTGTAGTTACAAAGTTTCATGATGATCGGTTAAGTAGTTTTCGCGTGAAAGCGTAACAAAGAAACTTACATTTCACATCCATACAAATAATAAATCTGTTAAAACCTCCGTTTTATTAATACACTATATATCATCAAGAATAAATTTTAATAGCACGATTTAATTTCAATCAGGCGCCATCTCTTATCATTTTTTGTTCGTGCACGTATCACGTATAAAGTACAAAACCAATGTAAATAACTTTCTATACAAATAATAAATCTTTTAAAACCTCCGTTTTATTAATACACTATATATAATCAAGAATAAATTTTAATAGCGCGATTTAATTTCAATCAGCGCCATCTCTTATCATTTTTTGTTCGTGCACGTATCACGTAAAAAGTACAAAACCAATGTAAATAACCTTTAATACATAAAAATTATACATAACTCACAGTATAATTTAGTTTTTGTTTCATTGTAATTAAATTTAAAAATAAATATTTAAGAAAATAGAAATACGCCTACGCGACATAGACGCCATCTGGTCTAACGAATCTTAAAAACTCACAAAACTTATTTTTGAGTTATTATTTTGTTAAACTTAAAAGTTTACTAAATATGTCGGATAGGAATAGAAATCGTTTTAATATTTTAGACAAACATCATTTTCAATTAATATAGGTACAATTACTTTAATGTTAAATGTCACTAAATATAAAAACGATATTCTACCATTATACGATAGATGGCGCATGTAGGTGATAAAAAATATAAATTTATAATTTTTAAAATTTTTGTTAAATACCGTGCGAAGCCGGGGCGGGCCGCTAGTTTATAATATAGGTAGAGAGGTAGGGGTGATCAGTGTTCGGAACCGTACGATAATTATCGTACACATACGATAATTTTGTGCCTACGTACGATGTACGATAGCATATTATTATCGTACGCAGATTGTACGATAATTTCTATCATGATGCAAAATTTGAGAATTTATATTATTTCACTCTTGCGCTGATAGTATAAATCGCAGTAGCATGATTTTATTTTGTCCAATAAGATCTTGGGAAAATACCGGGAAATACAAGTTCTCTATTCCTATTGATTCCTACGATTCGCTCTGCTAAGTTTCTTTTTCTTTTGTCTGAGTGTATTTTAAGCTTGGCGCGTTTAAACATTTGAATTTCAGTGTTCTGTTGATTTGACAGCGGTGGTTTAAAAACGATACACTATAGAGTACTTGCATGCATATCAATATTACAATTTATATGATTTATTTATTTATTATTTAAGGTACGAAGGATAATGTTGCGACTGGACGCCGGATGACCTTTTTTTTTTTTTTTTTTTTTTTTTTTTTTTTTTTTTTTTTTTTTTTTTTCGTCGTCCGATAATCCTGCCGATAATTATCGATTTGACCCCATGAACACCCCTACCTGTTACGATAGTCAGTCCACTTCAAGTTGCTAACGCAACAATATTACAATTTATATGATTTATTTATCTATAATATACATTATCCTTAAAAATACGATAATTTCGATTATTTTCGATCCATGTACGATAATTTTACGCCCCCTGGTACGATAGTCAGTCCACTTTAGGTTGGGAACACTGGGGGTGATCTATACAAAGACAAACATTTATCACGAAAAATCAACGCACCACCGCTAGCGCCACAGCCAATTGAGTAATTGACATTTGAATGAAAAAAAAATAATATTAATGCCTTAATAAGATTTATTTTAGCACAAAAATGTTTAAGAAAAGTCCCATACATAGTTAATGAAAATTTTTGATTCGTTCGCATTCATTTATGTTTATAGTAAGTAGGAGTAAATTTATTCCTATAAGCCATATATTACACACCACTTCGTAGATTTAACTGTAATATAATTATTTAAAAATATAAAACGTTAAAAATTCAACCGTAATTGGCGCTGACCTTATTTTTAGACTTTTTGCAAAAGGTTATCGCTTGAACTTAGTTGATAATTCCGTGTTGGTGGTGTAATGCCACTTATAACGTTTGTTAAATTCTAATATAATTATTTACTTTTGTTACATTTTTAAGTGTATTACTAGAAAATACTACCTATAATATATTATAAGCTTTAATAATATGATTATTTAAATTTTTACGCTAAATAATGAAGGATAATTATGTAAAAATTTTCATAATTTATTGTAACCCAACTTAAAAAAGATCTCATCCGGCTGAAAACTGAATATTTTTAATTAAATCAGACTACGCAGTCGTAGTCATAAGGGGAATAATATACGGTATTTGTTTTTTGTAAAACATGTTTTTTATCTTGCGTGGAATATTTATAGCCCTACATCTAGAGTCAATGCTAATTTTTATAAGTATAAACATTGCTGTAAATTTATATCTTTATTTAAGTTCACATGAAGTAAAAATATTTTAAGATTGTACATATTTTTGTTTGTTTTAATTGCATAGCTTTTTTATTGTTTAGCATAATTTTCTTTAATTATTAGTGACACTATATAATTATATACCTTTATTGTGCATAACTAAGAAATATACCATAAAATGTTACGCCTAGTATAATTTTATTTCATCAAGTAACGATTATTTGGGTGGTATAAAGAGTTCTAAATTCAAGGTTTTCAATTTATCTTCCATACATCACCTATTTTTTCGTTGTGGTTATTGAATTCATAGCGATATAACCATATTGATTGAATATAACTGTAGCAGCAACACCTTGCTAATAAAAAATAAATGGTTGACAAATAAATCAAAACTAAATAATTTAAATTACCTATAAAACAAGTGTGTGAGGTGTTAAATTAAAATATTTGTAACATTTTTTTTTTTCAAAAGGGTACTCTCAGACCCTATCACTACTCGGTGACCTTTATTTATTTATACCTTAGGCACCCTACCATTGCATACCCTTTAGAATGTAATGAGCACTGGTGCCGATAAAATCAACTTTGTAAATCATTGGTTTAAATTGTAAATTAACCCCAACGACAAACTTTTTGAAAAGTAAAACAATAATATCTATGTGCTTAAAAGTTCTTAATGTAGCGCCTTTCCAATAAACTTCTGCAAATATATAATGTTGACAAAATTTGCTATTCAGTTAAACAAAAAATCAGTCTCGATGTTTGTATTTTAAAATGGCACGTAAGCGTAACCTACCTATATAGGCTATTACATATTACTTTTGCGACTGATAGAAGAGAAGTCCTGAAATATCAAAATTTAGTACAGATCAAACAGGTCTCTGTGCAGCGATGCACGAGGTATTAGTATACATATCTTTGTTTTTTTTAAACATAAGCCTTATTTAGTATTAACAAGTAAGTTTAATTAAAAAAATCAAAAAACCCGACTGCGTAAAATACTTTTATTATAAACTAAAAAGAATAAAACAATTTACTAGCTTTCATTTGATACCCATATTGCTACAGTAAGAAAAAAAAATTCAACTCCCCTCTCATTCCGCCATTTGAGGGCGCCATTTTGAAAATTTATATAGCCTTTTATATGTCAAAAACCGTCCAGTCGTTTGGGCTGTAGGGCGTGCCAAAGAAATGAACATACATACATACATACACTCGAAAAACATAACCCTCGTTCTGTCGCAGTCGGGTAAATAGGATCGTTTCTATCTTAATACTAATTACTTCTTTAAGATAACACGATCTTGATTGGATCTTGTGCATAGGAATGCATTAAGACACAATCTTAATGTGGAATCTGTACTGAGTACCCGAGGTCGCTTTTCTCATCGCCGCTTCTGTACAAAGTATAAAAATTTAAATAGGACCAAATGACAAGCACTAGCTTTTGAATATAAAAAGAATCATTAAAATCGGTACACCCAGTAAAAAGTTATGAGGTAACACACTTAAAAAAAAAATACAGTCGAATTGAGAATCTCCTCCTTTTTTTGAAGTCGGTTAAAAAAAGAAATATTTGCATAATTTACTAAAATTTTAAGTCGATTATTGAATATCACAGGAACTATTTCTTTGAAAACAGAAAAGTGGTTCAGTGAAACTGGGACATTTAAATTACCTTCATTTTATCATGAAACAAGATTTATTTAAACCAGTGCATTAGTATACTGTATAAAATACATAGTCCGATTATAACTTAACGGATTACATCTACTTAGAATCTCTTGTTTATTTAAAAGGCTTATATATAAATAGATGAATTTATAAGGTTTCTCATGCAGATTATTCAGCAGATAATAGATTTCGAACTACTACCAATCATACAATATGAAATCTATTTAATTTATTCATATTTGGCAAAAAAAAAAAATATTGAAGTTGTTTATTTGTCTTATTTACTTTTCTTTTTTTATTATTTTATTTCTTTCTTAAATATGATTTTCATTACTTTTTACCGAAAAAAAACCCTTTTTGTCGGTTAATCGTTAGTCATCATTCAAATCTTGTTTTTTTTTTTAATCAATTTTCTTTTTCTTTCATAGAAATATCAATTATTTACCATAGTACCGATCTATAAAGTACGAGTACTCTGTGGTGATCATAATTTCATTTTTAATATGAATAAAATAGAAACCACCTTATTTTGCTGTATTACAAAAAATATCTTAAAAAACTTTAATATAATTTCGATTTAAAAATGTACAATTCATATTTATAAGAGATAGAAGTAAAATAAAACACCAATAATTTTTAGATTACTCATGTATTCTACGTATTACCAAAAAGTATCATTTTGTTTCATGAAACTTACACAAACTTACGTAAATTACGCATTCAAATATAAGTATAAGAATAGATGTTTTATATAAAATCGTTAATCACAACGTACTAATAGAATAAATATAATATGGAATGAATAATTATTTTTTAATAAATTAAATAATCAAGGAATCCTTGATTAATAAAGTTAAAAGCTTATTTCTTTGTTAGTCACCTCCGAAGAAAAACTATACCCTATGGGTTTGGAAGGCACAATATTAAATTTGTTTTTTAAATATTTTAAAAATAAATGAATAACTTCGTTATACTGATATAAAAACTATGTTTAAGTCTCCACGGCACACACGGCACTCATTGGCACGTAAATAAAAATTACATTGGAAACGTGAATTTATTATATAAAAAATAAGTATATTAAATTATAACTAAAAATAAGCTAAGTAAGAACAAAACGAACTTACATTTGTCAATATTATTATAGAAATTAAAAAAAAAATCCAAAGTGTGGAATGAACCGGAATGACATCACATTAAAACCTAATTAATTTGAACATTAATTATTATATAAGGTTTTATTAACATTTGTTTCAAATGGAGATTCATTGTATATAACCTTGAATAATCCCTATAATCTTTGACTTTTCAGTATATTTAAGAATTTATTACTTTTCTCTGTTTAAGTATATAAGCTTCTTAGTTTTTTATATTTCTAAATTTTAATCTACTGGAATGACATAAAATTACCAAAATTTGGCCAAATTGTCTTTTACTTCGAATTTACACAAAAAGTCAATTATACATTAATAAAGTGATGAAGTATCTTTGTCTCTTCTTACATAAAGTTTCACTTATTTGGAAGAAAAAGACAACATATTATTAGACATTTACATATGTCTTGTGTTGCCGAAATTAATACCGCTTTGATTGGCTCCTTTGTTAGAGCCATACTGTAGGGAAATGACTCCTTGTCCAGCCCTTAGCTGTTCTTCGGTGAAGTTCCTTACGTTCTTTTCAGCTTCTTTTGGTCCTATTGATGGCTTGCCGTAATGACCCGCCTAAAATGTTAGCGTAAGATTAAATTATACCAAACATAAGAAGTTACTAATAAAAAATAAAATTTTGCTGAAACTGTTGGAGTAAATTATGACTCAAAATAATGTCGCATAAAATATTTTTCAAGAAAAAAAACCTAAAATTATCATGTCAAATAAAATCAGTAACAAGTCTGTTGCATTCATTATATCTACTTTAATAATAGTTTTTGTTAAAACGTATATACCGGATGAATGGTGAGTCACTATAAATATTTAAGGAGAATACTCGGTACATGATTCTCATTCGAATTATGTAAAAAATATAGGTAAATATTAATAAGCTTGTAAGTAAAGTTACTCAACAGTTATCTAATTATTTACGCGTCGTCTGGGCACCCTAGCAGCTAGCTGCACTTTCGACACAAAACAGGTAGCTTACCTACGTCCAAACGCCGCCACGTGTTAACAGGGTAGCAGGATAAACAAGCATGATCCAGTCCCCTTAATACTTTAATCCTGGCTTAGGATAGGCAAAAATACTAAGATATTTTACTCGTTTAAGCAACAAATTTGTTGACTAGGTAAATGATGTGAACTTTGGCAATTTTTAGATGTGAACAAGCGGCACAGTACAACACCTGTGCACGTGCCGCCGGCATGACTGTAGAGTGTCAACGCTTCATTTACTTGAATTGAAATTTATGAAAATTTGGTCAAAAATTAAATACCTATTTTTTTATACATAATTCGAATGAGAATCATGTACCGAGTATTCTTCTTAAATATTTATAGTGACTCACCAGTCATCTGTATAATAGTGGTTGCTAAATATATTGAGGACAGTGCAAAGCTGCATATCGTTTTGTGGCAAATTAAGTTTCAACCGTTCCATCAAGAGCTATTAGTTTTAAATTCGTACCTTTCTTCCCAATGACTGCAGACATATAACAACTGAGTTGAGATTCTGTCTCTCCCATAAGTCGACAGTTTGGAACGTTTCCTGTGCAGGCACTCCGAACTGCTTCGCCGCTTCGAGGAAAGCGTTAATGTTCTCCATGCATTTAAACGCCATTTTTGATTCGTTAACTTTTTTCACGATGCCAGGTTTTAAGTTGTTCGCGAGTCTGAAATAAGATTTTAAGATTTAATTGAAAGCTATTAATAAGTTTTCTGATAGTTATTTAAAAACCAAGAGACTTATTATAAAAAAAAATTTGGCACAATCTTAAATTAATTAAATATAAAATAATATCGCTAAGGTATAAATAACAAAATTATATATACCAGTATAGAAAAAATATAGGCATGTGTGTGATATTGAGTAGGTACATTATTATGAAGATGTGACTGTTATTAATTTCTAGAAAACTATAATAGGTTTTAATTTTTATTTACAAGTGTAACTACTATCATACATTATCGCTAAAAGCAAAATTAAATTGTTACATTAACATATTATTAAATTAAATAATTACTATATTTTGTACATTTATTAGTCATACAATAATAGATGGGCAGATGCTTGAAATATTCAAAGAGTATGCCTATTAGTGTGACTATTACAACAAATGCTATAAAGGAATCCCCGTCAGGTTTTTTTTTGTTTTTAATCTGACCTTAAAAATATGTAGTACTAAATGATATGGTGATACGGAATTTTTTGTGTGCAAATGAAATTAAAAAACGAAGTTATAAAAATTGTTCAACATATATGTATTAAGAACATCTTTACATATTTTAATCCGGCTACTAGATAGTGCCATATATGTAGTTATAACTTAAGTATTAACTTGTTTTGAAAATACATAGTTGGAATAATACCAGGATAAATTTATTCAACTAAGAATATCACTCACGGCCTTTAATGGGAAAATGTTTAGATTTCTAGTATCTACTTGTTATGTAAGTGGGACAGCCACATTACCCTTTCCTTATCTTGGACGTTAGTAAATAAACACGTCAAATATCGCTCGTATTGAGCGATGCAAATAGACAGAATTCACGAGAGATCATGATCTCACGATTTACGAGAAATTATCGAGAATTTTGCGAATAGTATCCGCGTATTGGAATGTCGTTTAAGTATTGCGTGACTGAATAGTAAAACAAACTATTTTAAGTGTTTTCGTGAAAGAAAAATTTAAATGAAAATATTTTAATTATGGGTGCCAGTATTGATTGATATATTTAATAAAGATTTATCTTTATATTAGTTATAATTAAAATTATCTTTTTACTATTCTTTTTAAGAATTGAAATAAATTAGTAACATACTTGTCAAATATTTGTATTTTATTGCATTTATTTCTTAGTAAATAATTGATATTTCCAATTTCCTATAAATTAGCGATTGGCATGGATATTAATTCCTATCTAGACTATCCTACGTAAGCGTGATCGTTTTGAAATACTAGGTATATGAAAAAAAAAACAGAGTTTTCAAATTGCATCAGAAACGTGTAGTATGCAATTATTTTATTGCAATTTACACTTGCTTTGATGTGTAGTTCAAATAAATCTGAATCACAAAACACACTAACAAGCATGTTAAGTAAAGTACTTGTGTCCGCTCTTGTTGTTTATCTATTCGGACCGATAAAAATGATTTTTGAACGATTTTAAAGAAAGATGTTCTTAATTCAAATGTAATATTTTATGTTAGTATTACGTCTTTGCTTACTATGAACCATATTTATTAAAAAAGAATGATTAAAATTATTTTTCGATATAATTATATAGGATTATCTTCATTTTTCAGTAGTTGAAATGACAAATAATTGCAAGCTTGTGTTTACTCACTTGCATAGGATTGTTCCATCTTTAAGCACTTCATAGAAGTTGTCCATGTCACCGGACGTATTGTCAGGCTCTCCTATGATCTGTCTAATCCATTCTAAGCATTCTTCTGCAAGTTCTTCACTGTATTTGCTGTTTATCTGAAATTAAAATAATGAATAACATAAATCGGTGTTGTTACATACAAAGAGCCACATCTACTGCTGTTAAACTCGAGCTGTAGAGGCACCGTCGTGTACCTATATATTTAGAAATATATGTATGTAACTGTGACACCAATACCAATGGGTTCGACTCTAAGCTAAAAAAAAAGACTTCAGTGCTTCTGTGTTTCAATTTCATTTCGCGTTGTTTAATAATTGCAACGTAGTGGATAAGTTTAATACTTTTTCTAGTATAAGAAAAGGTTTTTACTAAAGAGTAAAAAATTGTAAGGCCATTATTGTTACATAGTACCTATACTGAACAATAGAAATGCTGGAATGCGCTGAGACGAGCGAATAAAACATTTTACAATTTGCATTTTGCATTACCTATTGTATATTATTCTTCGTCACATAGTACCTATCTAATTAACATTGTAGAGGAAAGATTTGTTAATACTAATAATGAAGCCAAGTAATCGATTTTAATAATTCATTCATCATTAGAAAGATATTCTTCAGAAGTAATATAGGCTTTTAAAAATTCATCTGTGTAATATTACCATTAATTCTAAAGAGGGAAATTTATTGCAAATTAGTAAATCATACGCAACAAAAAATGTGGTAGTAAAACACGTAGGTACAATATACTCGCTAGGGTGCGGTTTATTTTTATTTTTTTTTTAACTGTGTTGACGCTAGCTGTAATGGCTAATAGTAAGTCGTGACTAGTTGATACAACACGTAAATTATGTGTAACCGTGGATAAGGGACGTCGGTTATTCGTGGGGTCAAATATGACTTACAATTAGCAATAAAAATATTCAAGTTATAACACAGTGGAATATGCTTTACAATTAGTAAAGCTTTAAAAAGTTTTTTTAGTAAGCTTTAAAAACTCTTAAAAACATGTATGCTGTTAAAATATAACCAATCGATAAAATTATTACGGGTACGGGTACTTATATACTTAACTAGTAGATTAATACATAAAATCTCATTGTAATTTATATAAGGTCTTTTGAGTGAAAAGTAATCTTCTCTGTTTATGTTATGACGAGGCTCTAAAACATTTTATACGCCTAACGTTTCGAACGGAACTATTAAAATTATTCACTGCGTCGAACCAAAAGATAATTGTTCGACAGTTACGAATTACGATTAATGTAGCTATCGTTATAAATTCATAACGCAATGGCAGTAACACGTTTCTATATGTGTATGTGGTATTTGTTTCGACATTCAGTTTTAGGCTGAATGTATTCAAGCGTGGGGCGAATAATATCAAAAATATGATAAATTAATGGCACCGATTCAATCTCCTTCTAGTAATTCCCATCAAACGTGACATTAGCGAAATCATCTGTGCTATTTTCACTATTGAAAACCATCAAAACTAAATGAATGAGTGATAATAATATAACAAACGATTCACCCCGTGTTTGTAAATATAATTCCGCATCTGTGTGAATCTGTTACTTATTTCATCTGTAAGCATCAATAAGGGTGCCTGCCCGTTGAAGCGGAGCGAGGCTGCGGAGCGAAGACACGGAGAAATATTAACTGACCGCGACGCTCCACTGCGGGTTGGTGGATAATTTCTCTAACATGAGTAACAATCGTTATCAGGTGTCTATGATAACAACCGGGACCGACGGCTTTACGTGCTATCCGAGGAGACCTACAAGGACATACACCCAGTCCGGAAACAATTTTTTATAAAAATACAAATATCTGTCCCGAGCGGAAATCGAATCTGCGACCACCGTCGCGCGGCGCTGAGGTGACTACTTGCACTACTACACCAGAACGGTCGTCACGTATAGATGAGCTTAATAAGGTAAAGCCCAACTTCCGTATCAGTTTATACATAGATAGTACAAATGCTAAAGTTTTTGAGGATAGATGCTTATCTATAGATGTTAGTAACTCTACACGCTAAATCAACTGAACCATTTCCAATGAAACAGTTTAGATAGATAGTTTAAGATCCGGATTAATACGTAGACCTGTTATTACAAAGCTAAAGAATCGAGTCTACCACAGGTAAAACCGCGGCTTCAATCAATAGTTTTATGCGTTGATTGGTATTATAAGTCAAATCTATATAATATACATAATATTGATATATCATTGCAGCATACGCTAAGCCCTATTGAATTTTCAACGAGCTGACTGACGTTGAAGCTCTTGAAACACCTCATTATAAAAGGGAAGAGTACTAAATATTCATGTCGGTGGATTTTGTGTAGGCTATACAAAAATAGACTTAATTGACATCGTTGGAGTAAATTCAAGAGTTAATAATTATATACCCTGTTATTGTTTTGTACAGAGTCAGTGGTCATTTTATTCAAACTGTTGAGTTAATAACGTTTAAGTCTTTTTTTTTTAAATTAATGATTTTAAATATATGTTTAGATGCTTTTTCTATTTATGAAATACTCTTTCAAAATTACACGCACTTTTCTGGCTTTACTTCACAATACACTTTATGACGTCATAAGACATGAATTTATTCACCTCCTAACGAACCCCTTATTATCAACCGGCCTAAAAAGGAATGCTACGTTTTTCAAGGTTGAAGTATATCTATATTATATTTTTACATGTGTGAGTTTCTTAATATTTTACCCTACCTTAATTTTAAAAACTAACAGTTGTGTCGTTACTACAGTAACATTGTTATGGCATACGTTGGTCATTTGAAATATGGACTATTGTGCTTTCTTTCGTTTAGTATCGCCTTAAAATATGTTTAATTATATTTTATTTTATCATAACGTAACTAGCTAATATTAAACTTTTATGTAGGTACTCTTGTTGACATTTATATTTACGAGTGTAATTCTGTTTTAATAACAAAGATTTTACTATATAATCACCATATAATATGGATTTATAATTAATTGTAATCCTGTAATTCAAAATACTTACTGTGAAGTTCAAAGGTTTTTCAACGAATCAAAAAGTAGACCGAGTCGAAGAATTGACCAAAGTAGTCTAAATGAAAAATATTACTATCAGTAACAAATCTATATGTAATATCAACGACATATTTGTTATGCAAACTAAATGGTATACGATAAGCTACCGTAGGAAATTATGCAAGTTTCGCGAATGCTAAGCGCAAAGCAAGGTCACGCTGATAACACGAGCCAATAACTACGACAATTATTATAACCGACATATGTTTATGCTAAAATAAATAATTGAACTATGATGATTTAAAAACTAACTACTAACTATAACTATATACGGTCAACAAAAAGCACTAAGTAGTGTCATAAGAAAACGTGGCGTTTACGTCTTACTTACCACGCAAATTTATTAATTAATCAAATTCAAATTGGAAAAATAACATTTTTTAATGAATAGATTAACTGAAAAAAAATAAAAGAAACAAGTTATCAAAAAACGAAAAATAACTAAATAAAAATGAAATAAAAATTGAAGTCGGTGCCAAGCCTCTACTCGTGTTCCGTCCACATAGTAATGATCTCCATGCACGCGGAATCGGCTTATAATATTTTTTATTCATTTTTTTTATAGCCTAGTGGATAGTATATATGATTTTAAGCCGAAAAGTTACGTGTTAAAAATTCGGACCAAAATTTACTGAATATTCAATGGGTAAAGTTTGAATGTGCGTATCATTTTCGATGTGATGAAAAACTGGGTTGAGAGAAATTCTAAAATACATAAATGTATAGGTATGCGCCATTCTGCAGCGGAACAGGCGCGGACGAGAAAAGATCGTCTTCACTCCATATTATGAGTCACAGACTAAGATTTATCATATGGGAATTTAAAGATTTTCGCGACATCTGGTGCAATTGAAGACCTTGCAGCAAAAGGGGGGCAAGTCCAAATTTTAAGAAGTTTGGGAAATAACAAAAAACCACTTTAAAAATTCAAAGGTACACTTATGTCTATAATTTAAATGCAACAATAAAATATTAGAATCGTTACACTTTTTAATTAGTTTTTTAAGGTACATCAATAAGTTGTATATTTACTACGAATTTTCAAAGTTTGGATTTGCCCCTCTTTTGCACCAAAATATCAAAAATATGCTACTTTTTTTTTTCGATGGCTAATAAAACACATGTATGTACTAATAATTTTGTATTTTAAATACTATCAATCAGCTTAGAAATGGTGAAATGAATTAATATTTAAAGAAAACCAAAATAAACAAGTCTTTAATAAAAAAACGAAAAATCAATTGCCTAACAAATCTTGAGGCTAGATCCAAATATTGCTGTAGTGCGCTTGTTTTCCGTTGGATTTGCTTCTGTTGTCCATCAAACGATAGCTTTATTTTTTGTTCAAATTGTGGGTGAAAAATACGTTAACGGCAAAAAATTGGATCTGCCCCTCTTTTGCTGCAAGGTCTTCAATTGTGGGTCATTGTTATTATATGAATTTAAGTAATGCGGCTGTATAAATTAATAACAATGACATAAGTTAATAAGATATTATGTACAAATAATAATGTTTAATTTATTTTTATCTATACATAGTCTGGCCATAAATACTGTTACAATTAAAAATAAACAAAATATTACATTTAAAATTGGAATCTGTCATTTTTATATGATTGTTCATTATTTATTCTCATTATCGCGCCAATACATTGTAAAATGTTTTGTGATATTAAAATGTAGTAAAGTGATAAAGAGAACCGAATCGATGTGATTGCATTACACAAAGTAGGTATGGACTACGGAGCCAAATAAAATTTTTAAAACTCTCCAATCGCTTGGTATTAGTAAATTTTTAGTGCACCGGGCTATTGATAGGTACACTGAAACCTCCTCTGTTTGTGACAGAAAAAGATCTGGCCGTCCACGCAGTGTTCGTACGAAAAAGGCGATCAAAGCAGTAACGGAAAGAATTCGGAGAAATCCTGTCAGACCCAAAAGATTTTATCTCGGGAGACGAAGATAGCACCTAGAACCATGTCGCGTATTTTAAAAGATGACTTAGGACTTGCAGCCTATAAGAGATGCACTGGTGATTCCTAACGGATAATTTAAAAAAGAATAGAGAATATTTATTATTAAAACAAAGTATTCAATCCTTTTGAATAATATGATTGATAAATGGTTTTTTTAGAATTGTCACAACTAATTTCATTACTATGGTACAAAATATTTTTATTACTAGATACTTTAACATGGTTATTAGCCACTAAAGATTTTTACAATATAATCTTGTTATTTTTCACTGACACAATCTTTTGAAATAATTCCTGATTGTTATTATAATACAATATGAAAGAAATTGACAAGTCGATGAATATTGATAAAGAATCGATGTACCGTTAGTATGCTTTGAATATAGGTCAAAATATGAATAGGTCAATATAATGCCTTCCTTTTTTGGAAAACCGGCTGAATCAAATTTCGTTCCGTAACTCAGATGTTTGAGGTGAAAATCGGTACTTTGATAAAAAGAAACTTAAATACCTACTTAAATTACACTATATTATTTATATAAGAAATTTAATATTGTTTTGTGATTAAATAATAGTTAGAAAAGGACGATTTTGTACGAAATTCTTTAGTTTCATTATGTTTACATATTTGGCGAAAATTTTGTAAGACCTTACGCTTAAAATTCGTTGATATCACACTAATTTTTACTTATTGTTAGCCTAAATGAAGTTGAACGTAGGTACCTACGTTGTGCAAGACAGGTAAGTAATAAAAATTGATATTTAATTAATTGATACCCTTCTAAGCCGCAACTACGGAATTTAAGACCGTTGATTGTAGCTTGTTTTTTTTTTGATATACAAAAAAAAAGTTGCTTGGACACTTGATCTTGCTAAGTATATTATTTTACAAATAATTGATGTTTTTAGACGAATAATCATAAATATTCAATACAATTCTTTGTTGTATGGCTTTAAGTAGTGACAATTTGTCACAAATTATTTCGCCAACGTCATGTGGGATGGAGAAATAATAATTTATATAAATAAATAAGTATTAACAAATAACAGTTATGTACTGTCATATTATGACAGGATAAGGTTTATTCCCTTTTTGCTTTAGTTTTATGACTCGTTTATTTTTCAATTTCATAATAATATGAGTAAGTACTGTGGAATTATTACATTTAAAAGAACTAGTAATAAGTAACAAGGTTTTCTACATGTTTAGCCATAACATTATAGAGTCCATGTTTGAACGCTTACCTACATTATAATTTTTAAGGCCGTAAACTATCCGATTCAAATTAATCTGTTAAATTTTATAGAAAAAATATAAAACCTAACCACACACACGTATGTTTATATTTTATAAAAAAAATAAAAATAATAATGAATAAATATTATTTTTCTTAGCATTATTAAAAAATCTTTTTTATGTTATACAAAATAACATAAAAAAGATTTTTTTCTTAAATGTGTGTCAACAATATTGTTAGCAATACTAATTTCTTATTCGATGCTTCATTGAAAAATTTTACATGCCTGTCATCATTTGTGCTATGAATTATGATTTGAAGTTCTCGGATATGGAACAATAGAAAACAGGAACTAAAAACAGTAGTACCAATATTTTGACAATACAACATAGTATCAAGGGAACAGGAAACAGGGCAATGACAATAAGAAGTAAGAATTATCTTATACATTGAATTAGGTATAGTTTAATTATAAAGTAATAATTTACATTATTCACTTACTATTTTAGTTAATTAAAATTGTCTTTTTACCTTAACACTAATACTATTCTCCGAATTACTTATTGATTATACAATTATTTACAAACAGTCATTGTAAAATTATTTGGAACATCGATACATAAAATCAAGTCATTCGCAAGATGACGCAATCGATGAAGGATTCAAACGTGACTCAGAATTTTGCAGACGAATCTCCAACAAAAAAGTTTCAAAGTATGCCTCCTTCGCAGACGGATCTGTTCATTGGTCTAACGAAAATATCAAACACATAGTTATCCTTTTATGGTATAAAGCATTAGGTCAATGTTATCAATAGCCTTAAATAAACTGAACGAATTTAGAATATGAAGTAATTTTTGATGACTTACGTTAATCGTCATATTGTTTACAGAAACCGTCGTTGTTTATGCCAATGTAATTCATTATAAGCTTTTCAAAGTTTGTTACTAATATATAACATCATTTACTATTTATATTTTATATAACTGACTGACAATTAAGACTGATTCATTAATTTAAATTATATATAATATTCAAATATAATTTTACGTATCTCTATGTAAGACTATTAATTTCAACTGTGAAATATTAAAAGATTTGAAAGGTTTTTTGAAATTTCATATTTAGAACTAGCTGCTGCCCGCGACGTCGTCTGCGTGAACGCTAGCGTAATCTAATAGATTACATGTCGTTACAGAATGCGTTGAAGAAATAAAGGTTCACTGCTCGTTTCCCGTAGGTGATAGCGTGATAATATGTAGCCTATATGTTGACCTGACTTCTTAATAATATTCGTGCCAATTTTGAAGTAAATCCATGCAGTACTTTTTGAGTTTATCCCGAACATACATACAGACAAACAGATAAAAATTCTAAAAACTATATTTTTGGCTTCAGTATCGATTGTAGATCACACCCCAAGTATTCTTTTAAAAATAATATTCAATGTACAGTTTTGACTTTCCTACCATTTTATTATATGTACATATATGGTTTAAAATTGAACTTTGTCCATGTAAATTGGTCAAATTTAATTCTTGTTTTATTTGGATGAGATAAATAATTTATTTGTAAGTCGTGGACATACGCAAGCAACAGTATATTTAAGTTTTAACGCAACTGCTGATGGGACTGACCGATAAGAAGTTCGTTAAATAGTTGCTCCTTTCATTAATATTCCGAAGCCTTATCTAATTCGTGTTAGGAGACAGAGGAAGTGGTTTCTTGTTAGCTATGTCCTCTTTGAACGTTTTTGTAAACATTTGTCGAAAAAAATGAAATATATTTATGTTACATATATCTTTTTTATTTAATAACAAGTGAAATTTGTTAATTATCAACTACTATTAAATAACAATTAAGTAGTATAAAATCAAAATGTTTGTAATCAAGTTTTTTTTTTTTTTAAATGTTAACAAGACTGTTTACTGTCATTGAAATTGTGCTTTTACAAAATATAACTATTAATATTTAGTTTCTCAGATCTATGCGTATTAGATCTTATTATTGGCACTGCAGTTTCTAAGGAAGGTCACATGTTAAAGGTATAACTAAAGCAATTGAAAGAGCTCTTTATTACCCAATCTGTATGTGGTTAAGATGCAAGCCTTACTCGTTCACAGTCACATAACGTCTAAACTATAAAGACGCAAATACCTATGACTCAACATTAACGGATTTTATAAGACCGTTGGCTTCAAAAGATTTCAAGCGTAGATTTCTATACTATCATTAGCATTAATGAAATTTATTATAAATTAAGTTTTATTTATGTATGCAAGGCTAACGCCGAGTTGCACGAAACAAATTTTAAATTTAACGGTCTTACTCATAAACGTTTCTTAATATTTAATCCATTGCTTAACAACTGATCAGCAAAAACCTCACTCATAAACACTATTTA
Organism: Euphydryas editha; assembly: GCA_036937285.1. Lineage (NCBI taxonomy): Eukaryota > Metazoa > Arthropoda > Insecta > Lepidoptera > Nymphalidae > Euphydryas > Euphydryas editha. The sequence continues at coordinate 6,844,605 of JAUPFZ010000008.1, forward strand.
GCATTAAGAATTCGTTAAGTAATGCGTAAATCGCTGTCAAAATTAAACCCTGCCGAGACATAGTTTAACCCTCGTTAAGCGGCAAGATGGCGGATTTCACATAAATCAGCTGTTCTATTGCGACGTCTGATCTACTTACTTGCGTTTGTTTGTTAGTAAGAAGAGATTTAGAATGAAATTTCCTCTATATAAAAATTAATATATACTAAATGAGCGTTATCTGTCTATTTAATACAGATCTTTAGGTACCTAATTTTAATTATAATAACATAATTTAAATGAGGTTATATCTTAAGTAAATTTATTAATTTAATATTTAATAAGCTTTGTTGAATTTTGTAATTGAGAATCCGACTACTACCCATCAAAATAAAAATGATTAGAAACATATTAGAAATTAGAATATTGATCCAAGTTCCTAACTGTCAATAGAGGTCACTAGTAGTGACTCACTACAATATCGAGCTAGAGTTTTCTCTATAATGTTAATAGATGTCGCTTGAATATAATTTTTAACAATTTCGTTCATTCAATTTCTCTATCTAATCGATTATTTTGGTTATAATCTGTGCCAACCATCTATGTATCGTTCTTTGTTCGTTTCTTAACTAAGTAACAGCTAGTCAATGTTTATAAGTAAACAAAAGTTAATCCTTGATTTATAGCTTATGAGTGGATTAACTAAACGTTGGCTAAGTATTACTTAACGAGATTTTTATAAGTAAGACCGTAAGTGTTTATTAAACTAATTTAATGACAAGAATCGTGATTATTTGTTGCACGAAACCTACATCTGATTAAGTTAACAAAAATATTTAGTTTACCTATCTAACGGATGATTAATTCCAATAGCTTTAAATTAATCAAAAGATCAACTAATTTTAAGATTAATTGCAACTTAACTAACGGAAAGTTAGCAACGGTTTCGTGCAACTCGCCGTAAGTCTTGATACGAGGTATAATCGCGACAAGAATAAGCCTTGTACTGTACTTCGTTTGCAATGTGTCTAGCATTGATCAAAAAGGAATCATGAATGGGGTCAACACGAGCATGGCCGTATGTCGTCCGACACGGTCAATGCATTTTTACTAGATTGTTAAAACTGTAAATTAAAATAATTATAATAAAACTAGAAAGTTGTAATTAATACTGTAAAACAAGCACCTAATATCCACATTTAAATCACTCTGTAGGTAGGTACTTACTTTTTTAAATCACAATGACAGATGATGATTATTTTAAAATACATGTGTACATGTTATTGGTAGGTATTTGAGGTTATTTAGTTTTGCAACCTTGTCTAGAAAATTTATCCAAGCGACATGAAGAGGTAAATCATAAAGATGAGAGTAAGATAATATGAGATTTATATGAACTTGTGTGAACGTAGTCATAATAGCGGTAATAATAATATTGTATGATTTTATGGTTAAGTAAGATGTTACTTAAGAGGAAAGGATACCCGGCTATTACTCCATACAAATGTAGTCGACTATTTCCTCCCTGGATAATGACACTAGATCAAATATTTTTTGTAACATAATACCTTTAGGCTTTAACTGCCATGACCATGGACCGTATGTCTTGGACTTTTTCATATTCTTATTATCATAAAGAGTAGGAGTCTTTAAAAAGTAGAAATATTGCCTTGAATTAGAATTTTGCATTAAAAAAAATACCTATAGGGGCATAGCTGAAGGATTTTCTTAGTTACATAAAAATAAAAAAATAAAAATATGGCATGTTTTGGGGAGGAAATAGTCGACTACGAAAAACTGTTTTGGTCAATAATTATAAACCTAAAACGGTCTGAGCTGCAGTTGCCCCTTTCTTTCTGTTTGTGAATAGGTCTGGGGAAGGGAGACAGGCACATTTTATTCAAATACTTATTTTTCAAAAGTCTCTCAGGTACCCTTTACTCTTAACGAAGCCGTTTTTGGACAGACTTGGACAGTTGTTTCGTTTTACTGAATTACAATAGGTAAATCGACGTGATAAAATTTTTTGTCCAGTGTTAATCTCGAACATATGGTGGAGTTTTGAAAGTAACCTATATTTAAACCTTATAAACACGTCCAGCGTAAAGGCCATACCATATAAGGCGCGGTTTGGTGTTGTAACTGAACCGTGCCTTTTATGACTCATCGTCTTGTTGAATTAGTATAAAATAATTTATTTGACATTAATTGAACATCTGTTTCTTTTTTATTTGTACGTCTAAAATTTTAAACAGAATTAATTTATAAAAACATATCATAAAATAAATCTTTGATATGAATCTTGTCCTTAATTACAAATTAACATTGAATTGATTTCGCGTACTAACATATATATTTTTTAAAGTAATAAGGTTCTAATCAAAAATTAAACCCATATCTATAATCCATAGCTATAGTTTTGACGGTTGATAACATTTTTGGTTCGGAAAAAAAACGACTTACACACGGTACAAACGGGTTACACACGGTAAAATCTATTGAAATTGTTTCCTCGAGCTAATAAAAACTAAGGTACGTTATATCTTCGATTATTTTTTACACTAAAATTGTTTTGAGTTGATTTGAATTTAGCTTAGGCTGGTTACTGATTTCTATATATATTATTTATATACTATAGATCTGTGATTTAGCTTAACTACGACCGATATAATTTTCACAAAATTCGTCTTAAGCATATATCAAAATAAAATTTATAAAAACCTGAAGTTATTTAAACTATACGGCAGGTAAGGTAAAATATAATAATAACTATATTACAATTTTTGATAGTTTTTTTTATATTTGTCATATTGGTCGAATTTTATGGTTCCATTGATCATTTAATGAAAAAAAAAAAGTTTTTCGATGTAATCAAGACTAGAGAGATTATTGTGTTTAAAGAATCGTTTCCTCGAAAAATATATATAGTGTTAGAATTTACGAATACACAAGCTACTTGCAGTTAATGTTCATTTTATATTCGATGTAGAGATAAAAGTATCATTACAATTTACTTATTTTTAATTTCGTATAATTTTACTATGTACCTAGCATCGAAGCTGCTTACAGTTACCATCATCGGTGCATAACGAGTCTTATTTGGTTAATAAAAACCGGTTGGAATTGTTAAGCGATTCTCCTTGACCCAGAATGACCATAAGCAGGAAGAGATGAACTGCCGTTAAAAGTACCTTTTACTGATTACAGCATATATTTTTTTCATAAAAAAATGGAATTATCTGTACAAGAAAAAAAAAAAGGAACATAATAAACGCTTATTGCCTTTTCGCTTTTTAAATATAAATTGAACATTAATGTTAAGGCAAAACTTTAAGGTCAACGACCGTATTTGGTAATCTTTAAGCAGTCTGCACAATTTACATGTAACGCAAAATAATTCTGACCGCTATAAAAAATTATCCGACGTTCATATTAAAAATTAAAAATTGTATTTTGTTAACAAGTCTAAGATGAGATAGACGATATAATAGTATATTTCTTCGATTTTTTTTTTTGAAATGTCTATATTTTGTAAAATGTGACGTTTTAAGGAATAAATAAATTCCTATTAACTGGAATTTATTACTTTAGTTAGTTTTTTCCTATTATTAGATATGATGAATTTTATTGTTGATATAGGTAGCCTTATAAACGTGCGTTATCAACTTACGAACGAAAGAGTTCATTGTTACGTACTTGTAGTGTTCGTTTTAGAAGTTATTGATACATTAATATACTGATAACATGACTATTTCTCAATTTACTTCTACGTTTATTTATAAATGTATATTATTTATAAACGAAGTGTTAGAATTTACAGAAATTTTATAATCTCACTTTGCCTTAGGCGATTCAGGCATTACAGGAATGTAAATAAATCTAGGTCGTTTAAAATGCAAACCTCGGCATCGTGGACACGATACAATGGAATTTTCTTGGCAAGAACAAGGAATTCAAGCTTATTCAATTTACTAAAAAAATTAAATAAGAGAGAAATCTTACAAGGAAACAAAAAATAAAACACATTTAATAGGTAAAGACGATAAGCCGATTTCCTAATATCTCATTTACCTACATTAAATTAATCAGTTTCATTGTGTTTGTCATAAATGTTTGGTGAAACAATTGTTGTGTTATTTCAATTAAACATTATATTGTTTGTCACGTTTGGACATCTTACATCATTACTTAGGTATAATAGTTTGTTGTAAAAACAGATGGTTATACAATTCTAGAATAATACAGCCTCCTTTTTTAAAGTATCTATCTAATAACGTTTACAATAAAAAAATCAAATAATAGTTTAATTAAAACTACTTTTAATATAGAATCGTCGATATTCAAAACAAGTCGTACGGAAACACCTAATAGATAACAATATTATCGGTAATGTTTAAACATAATAATTAATATCTAAATAATAATTATTAATTAGTAACAAGTTGACAAAGTTTTAACAACAAAATTTCGCTTTAAAGTTAATTAATTCCCGCAACATTAGTATTTATACTCGTAATACTGTTTGAATTTATTAACGGACATTAAAACAAATTATATAGTTCCGATGTGTAGGTACGTATCGCTGTGTTTAGATTTCTTGTAAAATTCCATGTCATAAAGCCAAGCCAGGTACAACTGGTGGGTACCTGTAGAATTTATACCTAGGTACTCGAATTTTTTATATTGAGCAAACCTTAAACCTGTTTTTCGGCCATTTAGGATACCTCTCGTTCCGTGTGTAACGTACTTTTATTAGTGTGTGTAGGAAGTGTGTTATAACATTTTTAGTTATGCTTTTAATGATACATATAATTTTCTTTTACAATTGAATACTTCAGTAATTAACAAAAAGTTATATAGAAAATAACACTATTTAAGTATTTATACAATATTCTGATTAGAAATTTGACACAAAAATATTTTAACAAAATAAAAATGAAAAATTACATGAATATAGGTCACGGTCGAGTCCTTGTAACCGATCTGGACCACCCAGCATCCCAATCAATATCTATGACACGATTTGCAAAAATGTGCCGCGCTAGCTAAACTATTTACCTATTTAACTTAAGAGAAATAAGGGAATTTTTACATACCTTTCTCTGAGCTTCTGCTGCAAATCCAGACTTTGCGGCCCTGTTGTTGGCCATTTTGTAACTTAACTATTTTGTACAATAAATTATTAAATAAAATCACAAACACGGGTTGCCGCCGTGAAGTCACCACGTACAGAAGAGTATATAGTCGTAATGTAAACAGGCGCGCGATCTGACCCGTTCGATGTGTGAGTGTGTGCTGATGAATGACATCATGCAGCGCGGCCGGCCGGTGCACGACTCTGGGAAGTGATGTCTCTTTTCTCATTTTTTATCGATATAAAAAGTTTTGTTAAACGGCACTTATGAAAGTAAGCTTTTGTTCGAATTTAATTGTATTAAATGAAAATTATAAGGATTTCACCAACAAAATTGACAAACTCATTGCTTACACAGTTGTCTGTGTAACAAGCAAGAGCTACACATTGCGATATATATAAAAGGATTTTTTATTCAATATATATTAATTGGCTTATGTGATAGCTAAAGTGAATGGGTGAGAGCGCAGAGAGTGGAGCGGAGAACAGGTAGTCATCTGCGCGAATGGTCTTTAGGCTGATTTTAGTGTCAAGCTGACCGTCAGCGCTGACAGCTCAGCGCCTAGCAATCTGTATGGACGCTATAGAAACCTTTTAGAATAACGCCGACGGTTCAGCGCTGACCACGGTCAGCACTGACAGTACGCGCGTCGCTGAGCGGTCGGCGCCGACTAGCCCCCGCGCCCTTCTGTCTTCAGTGAGCGTTTCAGTATCGTACTGACCGTATGCGCCGATTGCGTACAATCATGGCGAGTCTCCTCATTTTTGTATGCGTCTGCACTCCGTGGCAATCAGCACATCAGCAGGATACTAAAACGATCCGCGCTGATCGTCAGCGCTGACGAGCTACGGGCTGAGCTGTCAGCGCTGACGGTCAGCTTGACACTAAAATCAGTCTTAAACTTTGAACGAATAAATAGGTCCTAGTTTGAATAAATCGCTAGTTCATTCGTCAAACTATACCCAGGTTATGTTATATATCCTCGATGATATTTGATAAAAAGAGAACTGATTGAAAAATAATTTAAAAAAAAACAATATTTTGTGGTATTTTATATTTTTTTACTGAAAACTTGAATATAAAAATTTAAATTTTCTTTTTGTCAAACAAGAAAAGAAATTAATGTAATTAAATAGTTTTTATCGACACCTAACAGTCGATAATGCTACATCACTATAAGTTCAAAATGTAAAATGAAAACCAAGTATGGAATACAATGAGAGCGAAAGAGAAACATCTAGTCGTTCAGTTATTTCTCTCTCTTTCTAACGTCGCGACGAAATGGCGGCGACGGAAGAGTAACAAAATTACTAAACCATGATCGTTGATTGAAGTCAAATACAGAGTTTGTTAAATGTGACGATTGAATGTCTTGATTTTGTGTGATTTAGCATTCAGTTATAGTACCAATTAAGCTAAATATAAAAATCATAATATCGACCTAATTAAAACAATATATAAATAAAGGAATTATTTTACCTAATAATAAAATATTGTAGTCCTATAAATATTTTATGAAATAATATGAAAGTGCCATCTATTATAAAATATTTAAGTTACTTACCAGGCAAAATAAAAAGTCTTTTGAGAGTCAAACTCCAACCTTGGCGAGTTAAGGCTTTTATTATATAGTGCCTTCTTATTTCAAGAGATGGCAGTAATTTCGGAAACTTTACAAATATATTAGTTACTAGTTAAACCGACAGAGGCTGTTCTTGCTGAAAAGGTTTCTTAGAACTGCAGTAACAATGACCAAAAATTTGTCAAATTGTGAATTTAAGTCATCCAGGGACATAAGCCCAAACGAAGTTCTAGCAAAATTAGTTTTGCTGTTTAGGAGTTTAACGACATATAATGATATACCTGACACACACAAACAAATATATAAGTTATAATGACGTCATATATCCTAAACATATTTATTTGTGTATGTGTTAAACATATTTATTTATTTATTTATATCCTTGACTTGAAGATTCAGTGGGGAGATTGGGTAGACTACGTGAGTACCTACGTTGTAACATGTCCTCCTTAATTTGATGACTAATTGACTAATATGCATTTCGATGATATAGGTAATAGTAAGGTGATGTCTACCGAGACACTAGAGATTAGCTTGTTATAACTTAGGTTAACTAATAGTAATTAACTTACGGAAGCTGGATAATATTAGGTACAATACTTAAGCTTGTAATGTACCTATTATAATATTAAAATGTAGTCATTTCTATAATGTAAGTGTTTTCGCTACCATGACGTATTTATTTCAAATGTATTTTATTTTTGACATTCGTTAAGTGTGTGAAATCACTTTATGGCGAAATAAATATTTGTTTTCGTTTCAATTCATTTCACGGAAGCATGAAGCTTTTGAAAAGCAAATAACGCTCAAATTTCTATTGGTCTGTTCCATCTATTTAGATAATATCGATTAGTAGAGTTGTGACTTATTTGAAATACTTGTATTTAAAATACAAATACAAAATACGTATTTTATATTTTGTACTGAAATACTTTTTTTTAAAAGTATTTTGTATTTTATTTGAAATACTTTACGAGATGTATTTTGTATTTGTAAAATATAAAATACTTTTTTACTTAAAGTAGGTACTGCTAAAGAAGAATTAAAAAGTGCATAGCCACAAACATCAACAGGGAAAAAGAAGCAAAAAAAAAGTGAGTCTTACTATATAATATGTTCAACAATTCAGACTCCTCAGCAACCTCAACTAATGGCAACAGCAGCACCTGCATAGATTTGGAGACCCTCTAATATTTAAGAGACGAAGACAAGTCTGACCATTCTCAACACATAGCCAACAGTAAAAAAAGTGTTTTTAAAATACAACACCTGCCTCTCTAGTTAGGCACCAGTGGAACGATTGTTTTCATATGGTGGTATGATAATGCGCACACACAGACGCAAAATGTCTGATGCTCTTTTTGAGAAACTTATTGTGATAAAATCTTTAATGAATAAATAAAACTAGTAATTCCATTTGAAAGTCAAAAAAGTTGGGCTATGTCGGCAACCTTCGTTTGTCTGCGGATCTCATCATTTCTGATTCGATCTCGCAGAGAAATACCAAACATAGCCCTCTCCATTGCACGCTGTGCGACTTGGAGCTTGTTTAAAAGGCCCATAGTCAGAGACCAGGTCTCAGATCCGTATGTCATCACTGGTAACACACATTGGTCGAAGTCTTTCGACTTCAGGCACTGAGGTATGACAGATGAAAATACGTTTTTTAACTTCCCGAACGCTGCCCATCCTAGCTGGATTCGACGATTGACATCTCTCTCGAAGTTGGACCTACCAAGTTGGAAATTTTGTCCTAGGTAGATGTACTCGTCAAATGGAAAGTATTTTATTTCAATTAAGTATTTTAAAAATACCTATTTTGTATTTAGTATTTAAATACAGAAAGCAATTTATTTTGTATTTTGCATTTGAAATAGTAAATCAGAAAAGTATTTGTACTTTGTATTTAAATACATTTTTAAAAGTATTTTGCACATCTCTGTCGATTAGTAGGTATGTGTTCCAAACGACTTATCGTTGAATAACAAAACCACAACGAAACGCTCTAAATACCACTGATACACCAGAATTTTTTTCTGGTAGTCAATAGAGAAATAATTGATCTAACATATATAAACAAAGATGTGAAATATCTATTAGATACCTTTTGTCAACTAAGAGACGGTAACATAGTTTTTCTGTATTGTCATCTCGACAAAAAGGTATTAATTTTTATACTGTTGATTCGTTATCAACGAGAATTTTTAATGATTTAGTTACTTCCTGCTTCCAATTAGGAGTAATTTGTTCTTAATACTAAATTAACATCGATGTTGTTTTGCCATACGACGAATGAAATATATCTACTCATTCATTACGTACCTAACTCTGTAAACATATGACTCTGTATAAAAAAAAAAATATTTAAAAAAAGTTAGACACCATAACCCAGATGTATGACAGAGCCTGGTCTATAACATTTTTCAAAAAAAAAAACATACTTTACATATTGATTTAGTGATATTTATTTGCAGTATTTCTTATTTATTATTGATGATGTTAAATAAGTATTGAAATTAAGACATTCAAACAAACATAAAATACAATATCTACAATTTTATTTTATTGGTACAGTTTAGTATTTTATCCTCTATGCTATAATAAAAATAAATATAAAACTTTTTATTTTATCAAAGCTTGACATATACCAAAATTCTGTCATATTATGCCATCACCAAATCCACAATAATTATGTACCTTTACCTGAAAATTTCTAGTGTCCTATTAAAAAAAAATGATAATGAAATGAAAGACAAAATAAAAATCAAAAGCCCAGCTCTTTAGTACAAATTAAACTAAAGAGCACGCCATATAAGGATATAAATAAAATAAAAAGAGAACAATGGAGTATCAGAACCGAAGAAATCGCAGAGGCAGGCCGAGAACACGACCAGCAGTACCATTGCACATGATTCGTCCACAAAAACAATCTTTTTTAAATACTATCTACAATTTCATTATTATGTCGAGCTTAATAACTATCGTTTATTTGATGCTTGGTCACCATTGCAACGTGTGCAGCAAGAAATGTGATCTTCATAATATAACAAGAAATATAAATGATATAATGGTAATTAAACTTTATTTATGATGAGTTAGCTATATTTTTATATATATTTTCCAGCACTTTACGTATAGCAGGCGGTTACCCTGACGTTAAGACATAATCATCATGGGCAATAAAAAAATTTCAATACCAGAGAAACCACAAATGTTTTTAAAGTTAATTTTTCTTGGTGTTCAATAGAGTATTTATTATTATAAAGTTTTATATTATTTTTGGTATTAAATACGGAGTAAGTAAGGGTAATGGGTGTTAATATGTCAAAGCTAAGGATTAGGAAGATAGAGGGTATAAGGACTTTCGACTCTCTCCGATAAATCATTCATTCTTCATCCGATTTAAGTTCGAAGGGTGACCTGATCGGCTATTAACTACAGTTTATTACACTGAACGACCAGACCCGTAGGTGATAATTGGTAATCTTTTTCAAAGATTTTTCTTCTGTGTGTGATAACAACCGAGACTGAAGCCGTTGTCGCCAAATCTATGACTACAAAAAGTTAAATAAATATTAACAGTTTGAATTTTCTGAAATAATGGGTTTAATTTTTATTTTGTATAATTTTACAATCTGTTGTAAGATTTCTGCTTGATATGATTGTGTTGAAAAATGAAAAGAGTAACCATCAAAACCGTTGCTAACTTTTTTGATAAAATTCACATTTCGAAAAAATCGTAACTTTCTATTAATAAAAAAATATATATATATATATACCTATATATTTTATGCATTACGAATTGATTAAATCTGAATATTTTACAATTATTGTAAATCACTCACAATGCGTTTAGAAATCTACTGAAATAAAAATATTTTAGTTTATAATAAACAACATCTCTTCTTAGCCTTTTCTATAATAATGTCAGTTTTCAGCATAATATATCCGATATGAAAAATTCATATTGTGACTTGGAAAAAACCATACAAAAATTTTCAATGGAGCTGCCTAAAATCGAAGGTCAAATAGAAGTTTTGGAAATTTTAGCTAGCAGTATGAAAAGAAATGATTATATATGGAAGCCGAAAAAACATTCTCCTTTATCTAAAGTAGATGTATTTTTTAATAAACCCGAAAAAGTAGTCCATAAACGATGTGAAATTAGTAATATAACGACGGTACCTACTTAACAAAGTTATCAAGGGTTGACTAAAAACTGAGTTGAATTTATTTGAGAAAATAAACAGGACTGCTGACTATTAAAAAAAAATTGAAATCAATAAAATTAAAACTATTCACCATCTCTTTGACTTTTATTTAATTATTGTATAATTGCATCGTTTGTAATTTAGATGACGTAAAACAATATACATTTCTTTAACTAATTAAAAATATATACCTATATTGAAGCAAATTTTTTATTTCTTTTTAACGGTTAGGATATCAGTATGGACACCTTAATTTATATTATTTATAAATTCCGAGTTTTTTAGTCTACTATGATTCATCTTTCGTATTTTTTTACAACCATGTTTGCCGTTATTTTGAATTAGTAATATTTTCGAACTATCGACTGTTCCCAAATTAAACAGCTCCTTTTGTAAATTGTCATAAGTCGCACCTATGTGGTTGATTGTTTCCTGTAAAGTATAAAATTATATAAACATATAATAAGCTTTAACTAGCCAAACTAAATATGTTGAGAACAACACTTTTGAATTCAGTTGTTTGCCCGACGGATTTACGTTTTAAATTAATATGCTCCATTCTTTGGACTATCTCTATTCAACAATAATTCAATCAATAGCTCACCTTAAGGTGAATCAAGTTATTTTTCATTGTGGAAAGTTCGTTATGTATAGTATATCTCTTCCAAATTTGTGCGATTAAAAATCCAACAATTATTGATACTGTAATGAAAAACACGGTTGCGTTTGATAATTCTTTAGCCAATTTGTAAGGCATTTTAGTTCTTTTTGTGTTTCATTTCCATTTCAATTTTTACTTTTTGGTAATATTGATGTATGATGGATTTCAAAAGATATTTTTATTATTATTAGCGCGTTACTATTCGACTTAGGTGTAAAACATTCTGCCCAATGTCATACAAGGAGATTTTAATCGTGATGTATAATGAAGATGACATTAAAGATGAGTCAAATCACCGAACGAAATAATGAGTTTAAATTATTAAACTCGAAGTTTTGTTTAATAGATGGCCTGTTCTAATATGATATTTCTATATAACTGACTTGTTGTTACAGTTGTCAATGACCCTTCTTTCCGCTCCATGGTTCTGGGTTCGATTCCCGCCTCGAGTATGGGTGTAATATTCATATACATTTATTTAAGAAAAGTATATCACTTGGCCGTTATCTAAAACACAGGCATTGTTTAGCTTGGGAACAGTTGACCATGTGTGTATGTGTTAAAACATGTTTATATTTATTAAGATAAACCTTCACATTTAATTTTAAATACATAAATCATTCGTTGTTACTTGGGATTAATTACAAAGCCTATAACATATATTGTTAGTTTGGCATTATCATAGAACTAAACGTTACATTTTTACCCTTCTTCTATATGGAGAAGAGCCTTCGCTCAGCAGTGGGTTGTTTACAGGATGATAATTATGGTACCTAGGTACAGTAAAAACATTATATCGCTTTCGATTCTTACTGGACTGAACTTCTCTAACTCAGACTGTCTCCAATAAAAAATAAAAAAATAAAACTTTCAAGCTTTATTATATTAGAATAGATAATTTAACTCACACATAACTCATACATATAGAAGGGCACATACGTCAGCCTTAAAAATAACCCCAGATTTGGGTATTTAATACTTAATAATGTTCATTAATACAAAGAAGATAAATGGTACAAATGTATTTATTAAAAACATTATTTAAAAAAAAAATACTTGAACAAATTTTCGTTATCTGTTGAATTTTTGACTACTTCATGAGCAAATTGTCAAGTGCACCAAACGATTCGGTGTACACTATCGACATTATTGCGATTTCCTGAAAAAAATAAAAATACATTTAGGTACTTTGAAATAGGTACAAAAAAAATGTATGTAAAATTGCGTGCAATAATTTTTCTTAAAATTGAAAATGCTAAGATAAAAATTGTTTTACACCTAAATGATAATATTTGAATTAGCGAAATCATTTATTTATGTTCTTTTGAGTTTTGGTATCATTGACAGGAATGAAACAAAATGAATTAATGAATTAATGATCATTAATTTGAATTATATTATAGCATATTATACAAAATTGCAATAGTTGTATTATATAATATATTTTTCTTTTATATGATAAAAGACATGTTTATAAACAATAATTAGTATAAAGTAAACAACAACTGAAATAAATATTATATTTTCGTCTTTTCGAGGTCTAAAAATAGTTCTACATTAACGTCTTGACAGATAATAAATCTTTCAAGTCGTAGCGCCTCCATATTTGTCGTTACTTATGCCTTCGTGAAAACGGATGCGTTCATTGCGCTAAAACGTCCAAACGTCACGTACTTCTCTCTTCTCTAGCAGAGAAGTTTGTTTAATAATAAAATTAAATTGTTATTATCTTGCGATTGTTATAACAAACATACATAATATAAAACAAAATTCAATGACCGGTATAGTCTCGATCGCATCGATTCTTCGAGTATTCTCGTTTGAAAGCACGGTACACACAAGTCTTACAATGACATTAGTGGGGGTACGTCGGCTTAATCATGAATTTTCTTTTCGATTTACGGCCATAGAGGCCATAGAGGCATGACTATAGATGGGTGTGCTGTGCAACGAAGTGAGAATAGCATTCTGTCTCTTTTTCTATCATATATCATGTGACGCATATGTAGTAAACCCTCATTACATTACTTGAATTTATTTCGTATTTCATAAATACCATTGAATTAATAGATGAATAAAATTTAATAACACAAATAACAACAAAATCGCAAAACTCAACAAAACGATATAACAATGATTAAATAACACAATACTTGGGAGAGAAAAATATACGTCGTATAATTGACAATGAATAATGAGACAGAGTCGCTTACAGTCGCTTTTCACTCATCGATAGCAACGACGTCCAGCGGTCTTGACGCGAAAGAAAAAAGTTTCACGATAGTACCTACTAATCTCTCGGTACTGAAAATGGGCTTCGTTGCAAGATCTGTGTATAAGACCGTGATTGAAAGTTATCAAACGGAGTGAATGAAGGAATGAATAGGGTTTTGTTTTACAGCCAGTTTGTAGGCTACGCAAAGTTAGCACCCCACTGAAGGATTTTTGAAATCAAAATGACTTTAATCGATAGGTCTACGTTAGGTCTGTATAGGTCCACCAAAATTTTTGTTAGGTCGCCTATTTTTTTTTATAAATCAACAAAAAAAAAAAAAAACCTAACAACCTAAAAAAAGACCTAATAACCTATTATTGATATATATATATTGATATTATTGATATATATATTATATATATATAGGTCTATTTTTTCAACAAAAAAAAAAAAGACCTAACAACCTATCAATAATAGGTTATTAGGTCTTTTTTTAGGTTGTTAGGTTTTTTTTTTTTTTTTTTTTTGTTGAAAAAATAGACCTATTTATTAAAAAAAATATGCGACCTAACAAAAATTTTGGTGGACCTATACAGACCTAACGTAGACCTATCGATTAAAGTCATTTTGATTTCAAAAATCCTTCAGTGGAGTGCTAACTTTGCGTAGCCTCAGTGGGGTGCTAACTTTGCGTAGCAGCTACACAAAGTTAGCACCCCATCGAAGGATTTTTGAAATCAAAATGACCTTAATCGATAGGTCTACGTTAGGTCTGTATAGGTCCACCAAAATTTTTGTTAGGTCTCCTACAGTTTTTTAATAAATAATTTTTTTATTTTTGCAAAAAAATTATGCAAATTTAGCACCCCATCGAAGGACTTTTGAAATCAAAATGACCTTGATCGATAGGTCTACGTTAGGTCTGTACAGGTCCACCAAAATTTTTGTTAGGTCGCCTATAGTTTTTTTTTAAATATTTTTTTTTTAATTTTGTAAAAAAAATACACAAATTTAGCACCCCATCGAAGGATTTTTGAAATCGAAATGACCTTAATCGATAGGTCTACGTTAGGTCTGTATAGGTCCACCAAAATTTTTGTTAGGTCGCTTACAGTTTTTAAATTTTTTTTTTTTTTTTTTTTTGCAAAAAATATGCATCTTAGCATCATTTAAAAGGAAACTGATTGTTCTTTATATTTCAGCATTCTTTATCGTTAGGTCAGTATTGGTCTATAGTTTTTGCTTTTATATTATTCATTTTTTTTAATTTTTTTTATTAACAATTATAAATAATTTATCACTCGCGCATGCGCTAACGCACATAGCATGGCGCGAAATTCAAAGTTTCCCTGTTCCGTTTTCATCGCGTCAATAAAAAAAATACAAACTGCTCGCATGAAGCTCTCTAATTATTTCTCATGAGAATGAAACTTATTGCTTACACGTATGTAAATAAACGTAAAACCAACAACTTCCCGATTTCTTAAGGGCTATATTCCTTTGCCTTTTCCTATTGGGGATAAATTTTAAAACAACAACATAATTTAATATTTGTCACATCAAATAATTTAATTTCTTCTGGAGATTTATTATTTATTTAATTCTCAAAAACTATAGAAAAAAATCCAACCGTGGGAATGTTTTTGAAAAGTTTATATAAATATTGCGTTTTAAATATCCTCTTTATTTCGCATATATGCAGTACTTATTTTCACATTTCTATTTATGAAATATGTTAATGCATTGCTTCATAACGAACTATATCGCAAATATTTCTTTTAATACTTTTTTACCATTACTTATTTAGTATTGTTACTAACAAAGGGTATATAATAAAGAGGTGACACTTCGAACATAGAGTTGAGCTAAAAATCGTTTGCTATACTTTTATTCCAACTTTACGGTCGAGTTCTTTTTTCCATTAGTTTGGTAGTAATGAAGCATAGTATGGTCCCAAATTTATCGTACCAGATGTCGATACTAGTGTGGTGAAATTATCGATAAAATTATCGATACTTTTGGTGCATTGGCTTCTTTTAAATATATATTTTTGTATATTGTAAATAAAACACACTTATTATTTATATTTTAATATCATAATCGGAACTGTCATCTTAGTAAATATTATAATAGGATAATTTTGTGTGATCCAATAATTATCGATAATTTCGTGTTATTCGATAATAATCGATAATTGCTTTTGGATCCGATAACTATTGATAATTGTGATTCGATATTTTTTGTTTTTGTTATTCGGATAGGGTACTGAGGCTTATGTCGATACAGGACGGCGGATCACCTTTTTTTTTTAGGTATTCAGATAGGGCTAGGGCGTAAACGTCGGTACTGAAGGCCGGATGGCCTTTTTTTTTTTCGTTGTCCGAAAATTTTAGCGATCAACCACTGCGATAACTAAAAATATCGATATATATCGATAACAATTTTCCGATGAACATCCCTAACATCCATATACATTACTTTTTTTTTATTACGCTTCATTTAATGCATGTTTTTTCCAAGCATTGTGACAGATTACTCGAGTGATTTCAGTACTCGAGTGACTCCAAAACCACTCGAGTGACTCGACCACTCGAGTGGTACTCGAGTGAAATTGCAAAATGACTCGAATGACTCGAGTAGTAAAATTGGACTCGAGTCGCATCACTACTAACTACTACACAACAAGTCAATCTTCTTAAATAACATGAATGTGCTGAATATAGTAACAAAGCAATAAAACCAACCAATCAAAATGAAACGAATGAGACGGAAAATACAATGTTGCTTTGTCAGATAGAGACGGTTTGTTTTTTGCGGCGGATCGGTGCGCTCAACGTTAGTTCTGTTCTGATTATCGGGGAATTCCTTGAACGTAAAATATATTTAGACAACTATACTAGTATATTTGAATTTATTTGCAATACTGTCTATAATATTTGAAACAGGACCTATTTAATTTATCAGATGTGAAATTTTTATTATGACATTTCAGGCTTCAGCCTGACTGGTACCTATGCACTATTATTATTTCGACCTTGCATATCATTTATGGACAAAGAAGAGTAAGTATACGAAAATATGATATCTCCGATTTGGCTTCGGCCTTATCAATAATGGAATCGAAAAAAAAGTGAAGTTATTTCAGATTTGGCTACGGCCTTTTATTATATATCGGAACGTACAAGACTAGGTTGTATGGGCTATATTCCTTTGCCTTTTCCTATTGGGGATAAATTTTAAAACAACAACATAATTTAATATTTGTCACATCAAATAATTTAATTTCTTCTGGAGATTTATTATTTATTTAATTCTCAAAAACTATAAAAAAAAAATCCAACCGTGGGAATGTTTTTTAAAAGTTTATATAAATATTGCGTTTTAAATATCCTCTTTATTTACTTTTTGGCTATCGTTTATAGAATTTTCTTAAAAATACTAATAATATTTATTAATTTAAAATTGTGTAATTCACGTGGAAATGTGTTTAAAAAACATTACGGCATATTATTTTTTACTATATTAATTTTTATTTTTACATTATATTTATTCCACGTGTATAAATAAATATTATTAGTATTTTTAAGAAAATTCTATAAACGATAGCCAAAAAGTAAATAAAGAGGATATTTAAAACGCAATATTTATATAAACTTTTCAAAAACATTCCCACGGTTGGATTTTTTTCTATAGTTTTTGAGAATTAAATAAATAATAAATCTCCAGAAGAAATTAAATTATTTGATGTGACAAATATTAAATTATGTTGTTGTTTTAAAATTTATCCCCAATAGGAAAAGGCAAAGGAATATAGCCCTTAAGAAATCGGGAAGTTGTTGGTTTTACGTTTATTTACATACGTGTAAGCAATAAGTTTCATTCTCATGAGAAATAATTAGAGAGCTTCATGCGAGCAGTTTGTATTTTTTTTATTGACGCGATGAAAACGAAACAGGGAAACTTTGAATTTCGCGCCATGCTATGTGCGTTAGCGCATGCGCGAGTGATAAATTATTTATAATTGTTAATAAAAAAATTAAAAAAAAATGAATAATATAAAAGCAAAAACTATAGACCAATACTGACCTAACGATAAAGAATGCTGAAATATAAAGAACAATCAGTTTCCTTTTAAATGATGCTAAGATGCATATTTTTTGCAAAAAAAAAAAAAAAAAAAAATTTAAAAACTGTAAGCGACCTAACAAAAATTTTGGTGGACCTATACAGACCTAACGTAGACCTATCGATTAAGGTCATTTCGATTTCAAAAATCCTTCGATGGGGTGCTAAATTTGTGTATTTTTTTTACAAAATTAAAAAAAAAATATTTAAAAAAAAACTATAGGCGACCTAACAAAAATTTTGGTGGACCTGTACAGACCTAACGTAGACCTATCGATCAAGGTCATTTTGATTTCAAAAGTCCTTCGATGGGGTGCTAAATTTGCATAATTTTTTTGCAAAAATAAAAAAATTATTTATTAAAAAACTGTAGGAGACCTAACAAAAATTTTGGTGGACCTATACAGACCTAACGTAGACCTATCGATTAAGGTCATTTTGATTTCAAAAATCCTTCGATGGGGTGCTAACTTTGTGTAGCTCAGTTTGTACCTTTAGAACAGAACATAACAGAACTTTTTAGGGTAGCTTCCATCGGGTTGCCACATTTTACCCCCTCTACTTTCTTATTTGACTTAACAAACTTAACAATTAAAATTAAAATTAAGTGGTATTTGTGGTATCACTGATTGAAATAACAACTGATTTAAGTTAAGAATTATGTTCAAGGCTAATTACATGCTTATTTTGTCGATAGGTGGTACTTCTAATGATTTATGTCACTAGTTTCAGTATGTTATTCTTCCTCGACACGATTAGGTTGGTAATGTTGTGGAATAAGATAGTCGAAAAAAGGTCCTATCTCTTAGTATTGAGTGGAAATCCGCTGGTAACTTCAGTATGCTTCGACTTGCTAATACGCATGAGGCACTCGGTTGAACGAACCTCAGTGAGCATCTTTTATGTGTTATTTTCAAGTACACTATGAATTAATGTTTTAAAATACTACTCTCTATGTAGAAACCTATCTAGTAAGCTAAAAAGATATGTTACAATTAACTACCATTACTGTAGGCATCAAGTTTATGTTTTTACTGACGCAAAGGTTACACTTCGATTTTTTTGCATTCCGGTTAAAAAACTTTAGTTACGCCACTGTTACGCGTTCTGATTGACCAACACATTATGATAAATATTCTACCAACTGTCTCTAATAACAAAAACTTACTCTATGCTCATATAAAATGAACGAGATCAAAGATCGTGTGACTGTTTGCGTAAAGTTCTGGAAGTGACATTCTGATCAATTTAATAAATGCGAAAGAAATTATTCCTTAATTCGTTTTGATGATGTATTAATTAAATATATTAAATCATTAATTATATGTATTAAATTGTTGTATAGGATCTATAGGTTTTTATATCTTTTTTATATTCTTGCCTTTTTGTTTTACCCGCATTACTATAGGTACTTCTTAGATTGAGTATAATGAACTTGTTATCTTTTCGTGATAGTTCAAGTTCAATTTCAGATAAAATTAAGACTGTAACTTGTTAATAAAATTATTTATCTCGTAATGGTTTTCTTTAAAATATGTAATTATATATTTAATATTTTTTCTATTATGAATCCGCATTACTAGAAACCCAGAATACTCTCAAGCGGAAAAAGGGTTTAAACGATCTAAATAACTTAAAACTTCGTAATGTTCAAATATTAAAGTTTCAAAGAACTCCTTCCTATACTTTATATTTGTACATGTTAAAACGTGTAGGCGTATCCGTGGGTAGATCTAAAGTTTTAATATATTTATATATTATTATTTGTACAACATTAGGCTAGGAGCATGTTGAAACACAGGTCTCATAGTTCCTTACAGCTCAGCGATCGCCATAGAACAATTTTTGTAGCTTAGGTATTTTTATAAATTTATTATTGTTAGACTAGCTGACCGTTTGCCAAGTAATATTTTTTTTCTCCAAGGGAAGATTGTTTCTTAGCAATAAAACTGTTGGTTGTACAGATTATCTAATAATATATAGCTCATATCTGTTACCTTTGCATTTTTTTGGATGTACAAATTAAATACTTAAATATACTCGTAATTTATACACATTGACGGAAATTTTATGTCAATTATCGGGGACCAGGGGGCTTACCACAATCTCTTATAGCATTTTTAATACATTCATACATTGAATTTTCATACCACAACGTACTTAAAACAATCTTACTATAAGCTTGAAAACGATCATACTTTTCGAGCGATTTTGGTGACGTCATCTCATATTGTTCGTTCAATCCGCGCTTATTTGGTACCACAACGCCTTTTTTGACAGCTAGCATTATTACTTTCTGTCAAATTTAGCAATCTTAAAAAAGTTACTAACGTGCGACGGATTTATAATTGATTTGTGGAATATTTCATAAAAAAACATATTTTTACCATATAAAGTAAGTGTAATATCGAAAAAGTTGTATTACTGGTGATTTAGTGCCTGAAAAAATAATTTTCAATATTATTTTAGATGAACGCCTACGAAATTTTTGAGTTCTTGGAAGCTGATGCGTGTAATTCGAGATTAAAAAATAGACAAAAACGGCGTCGCATGATGTTGCGAAGGGATTGCAATCCGTTTTACTTAAGTGAAGCAGAATTTGTAAAACGATATCGCCTTACTAAACCTTTAGTACGTAAGCTATGCGATGAGTTGAGACCTCTGATGAAGGATACAAAAAAATTCACAGATTTGTCCATAGAGACGAAGGTACTCACTTTTTGTAATACCTATCCTAATAAGTAAAAATTAAATTAGATGTTTCATCTCGTGATTTATTTGTTTACTTATATAATTACGTATATTTCTAGTTAAACAAGTAATAGACAATTATAATATTGTATTAAATTATAGTAAATTTTGTAGCTATTTACTAATTTAATAGAAAAATAAATTGCTACTTCAATACAAATTGAATAAGATCAATACCTATTCATCTATGAGTACAAAATACATATTTAATATTTTTTTTTTAGATATTAATCGCATTATCCTTCTATGCAACTGGATCATACCAATGTCTTATAGGTAATAATGAGGGTCATTTTATGGCTCAACAGACTGTCTCCTCTGTAATTGCGCAGGTTACCAAGTGCCTTAATACCCAGCAAATGCGCCAAAAATATATAAGATTTCCCATGACTGGTGAAGAGCGAAACAGAGTTAAAGCAGAGTAAGTATTTATTTTAATAGTACAAATGAAATAAAATGGATGTGGGGTGAAAAATGGATATAATATAGTATATATGTGTGAAATGCGATCCCCACATCAATTTATCAGAAAATAGGTAACAACAAAGTGGCCAAATAAAGTGTAATTATTTTTATTAAAAAATAACATTTAATAAGAGTGTATTATGATTTTTACAGATTTTATACAAAATTTCACATAAACTGGCATGCTAGGTTGCATTGATTGCACCCAAGTGGCAATAGTTCGCCCTGCACAAAATGAAGAGGGATTCTATAGCAGAAAGCATTATCACTCCTTGAATGTTCAATTGGTGAGTACTATTTAATCAACATAAAAATATTTAGCATATTTATTTTGTAATACTTACATGAATGAAAAAAAAAATTAAATATAATTATTATTACTACCTAAAAATATAATTTTAAATAAATAACCTTATTTATTTTTGCAGATTTGTGATGCTGAAATACATTATAGGTGTAGATGCTAGTCATGGTGGTGCGAGTCATGACTCTTTCATATGGACCAATCATCCACTAAGAACTCATTTAGAAGAACTCAGAAATTCAGACTCTATTTGGTTTCTTGGTATGTATATTAATAATATCAATTAAAACATTATTTATTTATTTAGATACTTTATTGCACACTTAAGTAAAATATAAAAAAAGATACAAAGAAAAATATACAATATAGATGTCAATAGAGTGCAAAGGCGGTCTTATCGCTGATAGTGATTTCTTCCAGACAACCCTAGTCTATATAGGACATACTGGTAATAAGACAGGCAAATGATTGCAATTAGTTTTTTTTTAAATTAAACATTTAAAATATAATAACATAAGTTATACCTTAAAAAAAGTAAAACTTTATGTCTTTAGTATAAGATACATACATATATATGTTCAGCATATACAATACACTTAAAGCTATACATAAACAATTACTACTACTTAATGTTTTTTGACAGATCACTTAAAAATAAGTATCTCAATCTAAATTATGTATGTATATCAATTAAAAAAATTCTAAACAGCACCTTTTACCATCTCAATATATTTAATAAATTTTTTATCATTAGGTGATTCTGGATATCCATTGAAGAAGACCATGATGATACCTATACTGGAGGCGGCACCAGGTTCAGAGAGAGCAAGAAAGAAAAGAAATATTATAGAGCGCACTATAGGCCTGCTTAAGGCACGTTTTCGCTGCTTGCTTGTTCACAGAGTATTACATTATTCACCACAAGTAGCAGGTTCTATTATAAATGCTTGTGTTATACTACACAATATTTGTAATATGGCAAAAACTCCTGTGCAACAACTGAGTGATGAAGATGTATCGGAAGAATCCCAGCTGCGTGTAAATAATGCACTGAGTGAGCAGCCCCACAGGAGTAACATGCCGCTGCAGCAGGGCATAATTACTCGGAATTTCCTGGTTCAGCAGCTCTGGGAAAGGCGCAACTTAGAATCCTGAAAAATAAATAATTTTGAGAAAATTATATAATATAATATTATTCATATTTTATCTATTTTTTTATTTTACCTTAAATTGAATAAAAAAAATTAACTATAGTTAAGTTTCAACTTGCCTTTATAATCTACCCAGTACTAAAAAGATAACATGGTATTATTTAATGTACTTTTAAGAACAACAGTTGGAGATTAATAATTAAACTTATTAATTATTAATAATTAAACTTCTTTAATTTAATTATTTTAAAAAATAGGTACTTACTTTTGACCAGCCTTTCTAATTTTTATGAGCACCACGCCCTTGCGAGTTGAGATTTTCTGTAATTTCTCTCCATTTCCTCTTAGAGTTTTCCTTGGCTTGTAAAGAGCGATTATATGAGGAAACTATATCGCTGTTCCTTTTAAGAAACTCCAAAAGCATTTCTAATTGTTGGTAACTAACTCTGTTACTTCTACGGCTGTAGATAACAAAACATTACAACCTATAGTTACAAAATATCAACAATGTAAAGAAATACATTTATATATGTACAAGTACTAATTTTATCTTACCTTGGTTCCATAGTTCCCGAATAACTCGTAATAATCGTAAATATAAACTTTTTAATGTTTAATATTAATATAATTGTTTATACGTTACTATAGGTACGTCATGCGCTAAGTAATGATGTCTAATCGTTAAAATTCGATAATACGATTTGTTCCGAAGCGAGAAAAGGATAACGCTATACAATAAATAACGCTATTTCCGTCCCTCTAAATAAGTTATAGACAAATCATTCGTTCTTTCACATCACGCAGCAATAATGAAACAATCATGCTCGGTTAAGATCGTAGTACGAATTTGAGTATTATTACAATACGCCGGAATTAAAACGCGACCGTAATAAGCTTACTTTGTTAAAGATTGTGGTAAGCCCCCAGGGCACCAATTGTACTATTACTGTCAGTTAATTCGAATATTTTTTACAGAGACCTTTCAATAAACTTGTGCTTTGAACGGAGTCGGAAACAGAGAGGGCGCTTGCTCACAAACTAAAAGATGATGCTTGAGAGCGGATATTCAAATTAATGTACTAAAATCTAAATATAGACATTAATTGACAATCGATATAGAGAGTAATTACATTTGTGTAACAAAGATGGAGCTATGACTTCAGGCTTCATAATGGTTTTTATTTTCCTAAGCTGTTGCAATATTGACACTTAGAATTCTCTTTTTTATGTTATTAATGAAAGAGTTTTATTTTATCCAAGGTTTTTCTTTTTATTTTATTTTTTAATCCAAAAGAGTGAAATATGTAAGTGCCATATGACTACATCAGGAAAAAATTTAACCTGACGTTTCAATAGAACGTTACCATCATAATGCCGAAGATTTTCTTTGTAACACAAATGCAAGAGTTGAATAGGGGGTCTGAATGTAAATGTCAAACTTAAGTAAAAGTCAAATCGTAGTAGAAGTCAAATTTTTGTTAAATAGAATACATATTATTCACATTTTAATGGTTAAAAGTAAAAACACACTCAGAGGGAATGCGTCTGTAATATGAAAAAAAATCAGGCTTGATAAATTCGTGTTTCTTTTGTTGTATAAAAGTTAATAACTAAACAATTTTGTCTAACATTTATATTACTATATAACGTACTAGTAATGAACCAGTCTACGATATGCTATAATATGATACAAATGCGTGCACCATATGTCACTACTAAGCGGCTTCGTTACGTACCTTTCTCGAGACATTTCTATTGAGGGAGAAGATACGGCGAAAGAAACCGATTTTCTTTTCAACTTGGACGGGTTCCGATCGTTTTTCGAACAATCTACGACTTGTGCAAATTGATATGTCTCGTAGTTCCTGTGTCTGCGAATTGCCTGTGCTTATGAATCAATGTGTGTAGTAACTATATTCTAGATTTTTATAAATGTGTTGGTCGTACCTTGACCATATTTATGTTAACATATGTTTCTATGTGACTGAAAAATGTTAAACATTATTGATTTTATAATATTTTTATCATTTTCAATAAATAAAAATAAATTGACAAACATATGTACTATAAAATTTTATGTTACGTTAAGGTTGAGATATTTTAAGAGTATGGTCCCGGCACGACTATTATATAATATTTTATACTAACTGTTTCAGTCTGTCTGTCACAAATCGAGCAACGCAAGTTGCAGATATCTTCGGCAGCAGTTACACAAGCATCTTCAGCACGCGTTACCTCCTCCTATCAAAATAAGTATTTTCATTCGTGCGTGTTGTGTGGAAATAAATTTTAAGCCTATTTGATGAATAATATGAGTCAGAATGGAACTTACAAAAGTAGTATTGACAGTAAAATAATAGTATTTTGTCATATTTGTAACTTACTTAGGGCCAGTTTCACCACTTGCTATTAAGTTCCGAATAACCTAACTGGTACTTATTTGGACAGATAACCCATACAATTACGTGTCAAAAAAGTGTCAATTAGGTTAGCCGGAACTTAATAGCAAGTGGTGAAACTGGGTCTGAATATAAGTAATTATATGATTAAGACTCGTTGTGGATTGACTACAAGTCGCAGTTGTATTACACTCTTATATGAAATCGGCGTGAAAAGGCTACTATAGCTAAACTTTGTTGGATTTTATAAAACATCTTTTCTATCCATAGTTCATTTTCGCTCTTTTCAATTATTTTGCGAACAATTCATTATGGCCTCTCTTGTGTTGTCGTTGCTTTTCGTTTACTTCTATAAATGAGGGTTCTTGAGTACTATTTAAATAACTAAAATTGATGTTGGTGGATCGAAAAAGACTGTGACCTTTAACAACTCCTATCTACAGTCGAACAATTGAAAGCTTCTGGGATTAAAAGGCAGAAGTAAAATTTAAACTATTATTTATTTATACGGATATAATACAAAGATTCATATTAAAAATATATTGTAAACTAGCTACGCCTTGCAATGTTACCCTCTTATTCGTGTTGTTATTGACACCCAGCCATGCCAAATTTTATTGCAATCAGTTCACAATTTGAAGCAAAATAGTAACAATCACCCATTCATACATCCATCCATTGTTCCATACTTACTGATAAACTTTCGCGTTTATATTAGTATAATAGAATTTAATTATACTAGCAGGATAGTAGGATATTACGACTTAAGTTTTTAATTGAATTGAATTGAAACTACGCAATACGTTTATTATTTACAGCTGACTTACATAGGTACTCAATTATGTGTACATACTATGGTATAGGTATTATCTTAGTATCACAGTAAGCAAATACTTGTATAGAAAGATGAAGTGACAGTTTACATGTAAGAACGACACGACTAGAGTGTGGTAAGTAAATTACGATCAAAATTGACTAGTTTGACTAGTGCGTATCGGGATTTATTTACAATTACAATACTAACGTGTATACATGGTTCACCTGTAAGTATTTTGTGATCATATTTAAGTGTGCAACTCATTTTATAAAACTAACGTGACAGCTCTACGAAAATAAACATTTATAAACTTGTTTAAGTGTTCTACACCGAATTTTATCGCGTTTAACAATTTTTTAATTATTGGCCGACGTCCCCCTAGACCATGGACGATGTAAGGGATCACTGTAAAGGTGTAAATAATTTAAAAATTGTTAAACTATTAAGTTTTTTTAAATAAACGCGATTAAATCCGGTGTAGACTTTTAATTAAATGAGTAGAATTCGCGTACATATAAGCGAACAGTATTTATAAACATGTTAACTTTAAATAACGGTTCTTTCACTACTTTACCGTCATATGATCCAGAACTTTCTTTATTGCATCTAAATCGTTTTTCTTGTGTGTGTGAGGAAACAGCACGAGTAAAGCCAATAGGACAACGACAACAGTAACAATGGTAACGTAATTGTCAACCACAATGGAATACGCCATCCGTGTATATTTTAGAACCATGTGAGATAAATTGCTTTGATCTGTGGCATTTTCATTTCTTGCAGTGACTTGTCGACGTGGCGTATTTGATCTTTTATAAACACCTGTGCTTAAAAATCAATTAATAAGTATTTTTTATGTGTCCAAACTAAATGTGTGTAAACTAAGTTCTGTACAGTAACCAATTAAATTTCGGGTTTTGATGGATATACCTAATTACCTGTTTTGTCTCTCTTATTAACTTTATTTTAAAGTCTGAAACTCTACAAATATTTACTAATGTATTTGTCTATTTGAAATGCTAGTACAGTCAGAGACCGAGTATCATATTTTCTTTTCATTTTAATATTCATTTTAACCACTAATTCTTTTTCATCTCCTTGACTTTCATCTCCTTTCCTAAGTGAAGCGTATCGAATTTCGGGATACAAAATATCCAGTGTAGGACGCTTTCGCAACTTGTAATATGCACTCAAATTATTCCAAGTTTCATTTAATTTAATTTAGTAATTTTAGTTCGATGCGCGTCCTAGACATACTACAGACAGACTAGAAAAAATGAAGAAAAAAAAAAAACGGTTTTGTATTCGGAATCAATTACAGTTTTGTTAAAGGTTTTATTTCCTAAAAAAAAATGAATTCAATAAATATATAAAAAATCGGGTAGATTGGAAAAAATAGTACATAGATAGATTTGATTTTTTTCTTTTATAAATAATGATGCCCCCTAAAAACATACACAAAATCCTTGTACGCAGAAAACGGAGTTCCATACTAGATATCTATTTTGCCTAACTCGGAAAATCACAATAACTTTGGTACAATCTCTGAAATTCTGCAGGCATTTACGTATGTATATGTATGTACTTAGAAATTATTCAAATCCTGATGAAACAACCCTGATTTTTATAGTTTATTTATAATTCATGTAAGCTTGCGGAGGCGGTAAATATTAACAGTAGATCTACAAGTCTCGGAAGAAATTCTACATTCTATATTATGTTAACATAATTAATTCACAAACTTTATTCAGGTATGTTCTGTATCAGCCTGTAAACCAACCATTACTAACTACACCAACTTCTCCATATAGAATAATTAAAAAAATCAAAAAACCCGACTGCGTAAAATACTCTTATTATAAACTAAAAAGAATAAAACAATTTACTAGCTTTCATTTGATACCCATATTGCTACAGTAAGAAAAAAAAATTCAACTCCCCCCCCTCATTCCGCCATTTGCGGGCGCCTTTTTGAAAATTTATATAGCCTATGTCACTACTACAATTTAGACAAATCCAACGATACTTCATATGTCAAAAACCGTCCAGCCGTTTGGGCTGTAGGGCGTGCCAAAGAAATGGACATACATACATACATACATACATACATACATACATACATACATACATACATACATACATACATACATTCGAAAAACATAACCCTCCTTCTGTCGCAGTCGGGTAAAAAGGATTGAAGCTCAATCCACCACGCTGATCCACTGCGGGTTGGAAAATAATTTCTCTACCATGGGTAACGATCATTATCAGGTGTCTATGATAACAACCGGGACCGACGTCTTTATGTGCTCTACGAGGCATGGTGGGGAGACCCACAAGGACACACACCCAGACCAGAAACAAATATTTGTACAAATACAAATATCTGTCCCGAGCGGGAATCGAGCCCGCAACCGCCCGCCGGCGCGCGCGGCGTTGAGGCACTCACACCAATATTGGTGAGAACGGTCGTCTCGTTTTCAGGTACTCGTATATATTCATGTAAAGAAAAACTTACCGTTATAAACACGTCGTTTTGCCATTTTTTATTTATGAAGCAGTCATTTTCAATTTTTGTCTTATGAGATATTCAGATACGATTACATATTCAATATAATTTGCATGTTTTGAAGTGCGAAATTATTTCTTATTTTCAATTCAATTCATTGTTGTATCGCTTTTATAGTTATTTTGTGTTATTTTTTATTTTATTGAATTCGTAAGAAAAGAATGTAGTGTCACTTTATTTTATTTTTTTAATTCTTATGTCATATAGCCTTGTTATAGACAACGATAAATGATTTAACAACCTGAGTATATACGTTAATGAAAAAAAATCTATAGATTCTTTTAATTAAAACGTATCAAACACCTGTTAAAAATTTCTACTATCTAAATTTTATTAAAATGTGTAATATTTTTTTATTGTCATATGCTGCATTTTTTACTACTTAGGTGTCGTTTCTTTTTACTCTAGAAATGTCTTTCTGGCAAATTTTTTTTTCCAGCGAGTAAAAAGAAAGAGAAAGTTATACATAATTAGGAAGTACATCTACAAACTTAACAGAAACATTATAATATGTGATGAAGCATTCAGTTCCTTGATTTAGTCAGAAATTTCGAGAACTTTATAAAAATACCTTTAACAGTTTATTATTCAAGGATACTTACTTATACTTATAAACATCAATTGATTTAATTTGTTTTAACTTTTGTAAAACAAGAGTGAGGATAAAGTAAATTATTTTGACAAGCATATTTCATTATATTTTCATACCATAAGCAAAATGAATATTTCAACACAAAGTAAAAAAAAGGTTTATACAAAGCGAAGTAGGTACATTTAAACATATTTACGGACATCCATTTCGCCGGCTATTGTGTGGGAAACTGCATTGAAATGATGTGGAAAGCTGAAAAATATTTACTTTGGAACGTCGGGCTGCCATTGGTCTAGATTGCAGAACTATTATGAAAAATAACATAGAAAACTACACTAGAAAATTGTGTTCTCAGAGCATTCTTATAGGCTGTGTGGTACCTTTACTTGGATAAATAAATACCCAATTTAATGAATCTCTTATTTTATTGAATCGAATAAACCAAGACAGTGAAATATATAATTCTTTTTTTCTACTCGTAAATTACGAATAAGGAAAATAAAATTTCTGACTAGTTCGTGTATCATATATATTTATTTTGTAACAACAGTTATCGAATATTTAAAACCACACAACATAATATGTAATATTCGTCACGTAAAACGAACAAAATCATATAATACATAGTATCAACGCGGTTCGGCGTCATTGCAACAAATTGAACAACAGGAGCCTTGTTTCGATTTTGAACATAATTGTAATGACGAAATATTATCTGTAAACGAGATGCGTCATCAAAAATCATTAAATTCAAATAATTCATTCAATCATTAAAAGTTAAATTTATTATTTTAAGTTAAATTTGTTTTTTTATTATTTATTTATCTTAAATATCACACATGTATATTCCAAGTTGTAAATAAATTGTTAATAGCACATTGTTACTTGTAATATACCTACTGTATAATTTAAGGAAAAAAATTGAATTAAAGAGTGCAAACAAATGTTAATTTATCGAAAAAATTGTAATTAATTGAATTTCTTTGTATTATACAAAATAATGATAATTCAGTAATAATAATTCAATTCATTTAATAAAAGTATGCAATTTTTTATCGTTTTCTTATGACGTTATCACGTAACTAAAATTATCATCCGTAAACCGACTTTACAGACAACCATTTTTTTTTGTCTAAATATTATATAATTCGAAATAAGTTGATAAAGATGTTTTAAAAATACGAAGGATTGACGAAGATTTGGCCAGAATGTGAATAACATTAAAAATTATTTAAATGTATACTTACGTTTACTTAAACGTATTGAATGAATCGATTTATATTTAGGGGGTGATGTTGGTAAGCTTGATATTGGAACTCTGAGGAACGTTAGAATAACAGAGTTATTGTATAGAACACAAAGAGATAAAAATCAAATAACATTTCGTAACTAAGTAACAAACCGAGATGGAAATTCGGTGTTACCAATTCGTCTCCTGCAGCCAGACTGAAAAAAATAATTAGATTTCATTCCTTTTTCCATTTTAAGCCATTGGATGAATATAGATCATTTATCAAGCCTTCTGAATATTGTTGTTCCTGGCATTCAAATAAAATGTTTATTAATATATAATAAAATATTCTCAAATAATAACCCATACTTCCAAATGGTGGTAAAAATTGACTTCGATACATGTTCTATAATAGGATTTGCACATTAATAAAAAATTGCATATATTTAAGTATTCTTTTTAATTAAAGGCAGTTTCCTCACGACGTTTTCCGTTCTCGTAAGACACGGGATAGCTTGAGGGCTTACCATTATGGTAATTTAAAATCTCTGTAATACCTGTCTTGGTAAATATTCACGTGAATTATACATACTTAATGATTTTGAGACATTTTATAATAGGTAAATTTCATTATTATGGAAACGATTATGAATACTACCCTGGTGAATTTAATATTATGCTTTCAAAGGATCGTAGAGTAACTAAAAGATATTTCTATCATTATATCATTATATGTATATCGAGTTGAAATGGACCGGTGAATAAAACATGCAAATCGATACCAGATGGTTAGGCATAACCTGGGCTGTCAACTTAATTTTCAAGTGCTTTTGTCTTTTAAAAGAATTTCGTGTTGAATGGTGAAAAAAAAAATTATCTTGAGAAAATCTGCATGTTTCGAGATAAATTCTAATACGTGTATATTTACCAACTCACAGTAGAGCAATGTGGGTGACTAAACTCCAATCTTTCACCTTCTTAGAACATATTTATGTCAAACAGTGGATTGACTGTTACATTATTATATAACTTACTCTGGAACATGAAGAAAACCCAATATCCCTTAAAACTTGTTCATCATAACTCGGCATGGTTTGGATCCTTGGAATCGTATTCACTCCTATAGTTGTTTGTACAACACGGCTTCCACTAGGTAATGGAAGAGTTTCTTTCTGGTCATTCTTTTGAGGTAATTTATTACTATTCTTATTAGTATAATTACTATAGTTATTATTGTTTCCTAAAATTTGTTCATTTTTACGTTCCATATTCCTGATCTGATTTTGAGCACTCACTGCATTTTCTGTAATTAAAAAGTCTTATGAAATGGTTCTTCGAAAAAATCGTTATGATAAATATGTTTCCAATATTTTACAATTTAAAT
Source organism: Euphydryas editha (assembly GCA_036937285.1). Taxonomy (NCBI): domain Eukaryota; kingdom Metazoa; phylum Arthropoda; class Insecta; order Lepidoptera; family Nymphalidae; genus Euphydryas; species Euphydryas editha. The sequence continues at coordinate 6,876,173 of JAUPFZ010000008.1, forward strand.
AATGTGATTATAACATTTAAACATAGTGACATTATAATAATAAATAAATTTAATTATATGACAATTTATGAAGTATTACTAAACCACACTTTATCTATATTTACTCAAATATACACGTAATCCAAATAACCTGCTACAATATTTTGTATAGGTGGACGTTCACAGACTGTTTTCAGTAAATATGCAAGCATAGCTACTATTAAACCTATTCCAAAGGATATAACGAGAAGGGATTTTTTCACAAAATCTTCGAAACACTCGACCAAATCGTCCATATAACATTCTAAACTGTCGACTATGGCTCTGTTTGAACACATTTGAGAAAGCTATTGTTTTGCTAAAAAGTGTAGTACATGTACCTGAAAATAAAAGGAAAAATTAGTTTTTGTAAGTCATTTTCTAGTCTAGACGCGAAATTTTAGATATAAAAAGTACATTGTAATATATTTTTTTATCGTGCAAAATACTTTCTTCCCGTGTTAGCATAGTTACACTGGTAGAAGGTAATTTATTTTACTGTTTTGATAACCTTCCTTGTTGGCATTGACTGAATCCTAATTTACTACTTAAATAAAATATTACTAACCAAGCAATTATTTTTACATTTTTAAAATATTGGGAATATTTTTTATACGAATAAATGGGGTACAGAGATTTTTCTCTTTTACTCTTTAATTTCATGGCATAAATAGGAAAATTATTTATTGACGTTTTACGTCCAATCGAGATTATTTTGTGTCTATTCTTCATTTGATGTCTATTAAATAAAAGATCTACTTTAATATTATTGTTTTAAAAACATCAGTTAGAACAGAGGAACGTCTTATAGGTATTATTTATATATAGTTCATGTAGTCGTGTATAATTAAATTAAATTTAAAATTATGTAAATGAATTGAACAGGTATTGGTAGTGTTATTGGGAGTAGTATTAGAAGTTTCGGTAGTGAAAGTTGTAGTGGTAATGGTAGAGGTAGTGGTGGTGGTAGTGGTAGTAATGGTGGTAGTGGTATAAGTTGTGCTAGCGGTAAAGGTAGCAGTAGCGTTTTGTCAAAAAGGCCGAACTGAGAGCAAACTGTGTCCGATATTATAGTGAGGATCGACCCTTAAACATGAAACGATATAGGCTTAACAATATTCGACCAAAAATCACGTACCCGTTGACTAGCTGGTATTAAGACGTCATAATAAAGGCTTCTGTAGATAACATCTATAAAAGCCTAATTTAACTGTGAAACATAATGTAGCGAGTCTCACCGTCCCTATTCCGTAATCCATAATAAACTCGTAATACTTGCGGCGCGCGTCAGCAGCCATCCTTCGTGATAGATCGACGATCCTTCGCTTTGATTTATTTCACTATTATAAACGAGCGCGACCCTACCTATTATGTTTTTGGCTTTTCCATTTCTTCATGATTTTTTATTTATAGATCAATTATGGTTTTTTAGTTTTCTTCTGTCACGTCATTGTTATATTAATACTAAACCATGGAATATATGATATTCAAAAAGCGGTCAAATGACCGCTTTTGACACTTTAATTAAAATCGTTAAGTTCTTTCAATGCATTTCAATTGTTTTATTTTTCTTAATATTATGTACTTACTTAAGTAGCTTTATATATTGAAAAAAAGTCGTGCAGTAAGTTCAAGCAAAATGTAAACCTAGAATTTAATAATTTTAATTAAAGTCTCAAAAGCGGTCATTTGATCGCTATGGTAGGTTTAGTGTTAAAATTTAAAATCAGTAGGGTCTTGCGTCAGTTGCTAAAAACCGCGAAAAATGGCTTAGATTGGAGGAGGCTTTTACCCTATAGGGACTACACACCAAGAACAAGAAAATAGAACTAGGTAACTTAAGTTTTTAATGTGTAGACAAATAAAGCTTATTATTATTATTATTATAGGGTCTTGCGTCAAAATGAAAATTCAGTAGTGTATAAAACACTGGGTAATTTAATAGGAAGTTGTTAATATTCATCCCCATAGTTATTAATCGATAATCGTCAAATGTAATAAGGCATTAAGGCCAATATTGCATTCCTGTCATAAGAGAGAAATATCACGTGAAATAACTTTTCAGTGTTCCTTTTTAGAAAACTGTGAATTTGTATAGCTTGTTATGTGCACATTGAAGCTAAGACAGCAGCTCTGACAGTGGCTGATTGATTGAACGCGGTTTTGCAGAAACTCCGGGATGGATGTTCAGTTTTTTGCGGAGCATATGTTGCGGGTTACTTGGAAAACTGGGGCAACTAATCACATTGTTGCGCTCTGCAATAAAGATTTATTGTTTAAAGGTAAATGTTTACGCCTTTCTTGTTTGAAATATCTTAATATATATATATATATATATATATATATATATATTACATTGGGTATATCACATTTTTCTTATTTCACTGCTGTCAGTCTTCAATTCTGTTAGAATTTGGCAGGATTTATTTTAAGGGTTTTAACTTTAAAAATGAACAAAATGAAAATTGGTTTACGAGTAGCATCACCATTATCACCATCACATCAGCCATTGGATGATCACTGCCGAACGTAGGCCACCTCCATCGACCTCTAGAGTGACCGGTTTGAAGTATATTATACGAGTTTATAGGGTACTACAATTGTTAAAAATCTATTTTCATCAATAATTTGAATAATTGGTTATAAACCAACCTAAAAAAAAATACACACACACACACTGCAAAAAGTAGTAGGTAGTCGTCCCGTTTTTACTCAGCTCGTCCTGAGTCGTAGCATGAATTTTGAGCCTAGTAATGAATGAAAACAGACATTCTGTAAAAATAAACACAAAATAAATTTTGAATTCCAAGATCTATTCGTTCAAATAAACAAACTCTTTAGTTTTACAATACGAATGTAGATTCAATAAAAATCCAAACACTAGTAAATAAAAATGTACGCTAAACATCCTATTCTTTACATAAATTTTACCCAAATAGCAACCTACATTTTGTTTGAATCTAATCACGATCGGCTTCCCTCAAATCTAAAGGAAAAATATCACCGTGATCCTTTACCCGTGCCGCACCGCAAAGATTTGGATATTTAAAGTATTTGTTTTATTTGAAAATGTTTCAGGTTTATTTTTTTGATATCGTAATACTTATGGCATTTTCGCAACCGTTCTACTTTAGTGGTGCGGGTATTTAAAGCCGGCGGCCGCGGGTTCCATTCCCGCTTCGGGCAGATATTCGTATTTTGTACAAATATTTGTTTCTTGTCTGGGTGTATGTATAACCACCAAACTTTCTCAAATATAGAGAAGACGTAGGCGTCTTCTCTATATTTGAGAAATGAATTCTCCGCTTGAGTGTCCGGGCAATGACCTTTTAGTTTACCAACTGCACAAAACTGCCCAATGGCTCTCACGTTTTCAACCTGTAGTTTGCAGGTGCACTTCGTATACTAATGACCGTGTCGAAAAGCAGTTAACATGGACAATATAGCCATGGCGACCGTTACTTGATAAGGGCGCTTGGAGTTATTGCGGTTAGTTATAAACTCTTGTCAACTAGTAGTTGACACGGGCAGCTGTTATGCTTGGCAGTGAGACATCTACAGTTACAGTTTTTTTTTTTCACAAATATTTAGATAAACATAATAAAGAAAGAGGATAAAAAATAATATTTTAAAATATAATTTATCATTTTCATCATCATTACCATCGTTACGTTACCCATCTCCTAAGCTCAACACAGTATGCTCAATTTACAATAACCGTTTAAAATATTAAGTTATTATCTTATATAATATGTAGGTACAATACCTTTTCCTTACATATTAAATATAGTCTGGGTTGTTTGGAAGAAATCGATACTTTGCGAAGACCGCCTTTGTACTGTATAAAAAATACTTTGTATAATAATTATGTGTATATAATCTAAAGTGGTGTACAATAAAGTGTATTCTATCTCTCTAATACTAGTCTACATAAATTTGTTAATTATCTTTGATACTTAATGTTAGTCAAAATTGTCATTTGAATCACATTATTGAAATGAAAACATTTTATTAGTAAGATATCATAAGCTGTGAATATTAAGCACAGCTAAAAATACATTTATAGCGATATGTTAGCGAGTTACGAAACGCCACCAACTATCTGCAAAGTAACATACGGAAGAAATTATTCATTTATTTGAATGAGCTAGTTTTCAAGATCTTTTTTTTGAGAGTCAGGATGAGCCCCCAAATGAAATATCTCGGGCTTATCCTGGACGAAGGGTGGACCTTCGGCCCACATTTCACGATGGTGGGACCGAAGGTCGTGAAGGCGGCGAGTGCGCTGGGCAGACTCCTCCCGAACCTCGGAGGACCCAGCGCCGTCTGCAGGCAGCTGTACTCCGGAGTCTGCCGGAGTATAGCGACGTACGGTGCCCTGGTTTGGGCGGATCGCCTCACCGCGAAAAATAAGCGAACAATTGCGGTGAGGGTGATTCGGGGGTATCGTACGGTATCGTAGGCTGCAGTTACTGCTCTAGCCGGCGACCCCTCGTGGGAGCTCGTGGCGGAGGTTCTTGCCGAGACCTAGTCATACGTCTCGGGTAGGAGGGCTCTTGGTGAGAACCCCACGTTGGACGGGATCCTACGTGTGCGTCGGATAGGGCAGGAAGCACTAATGCGGAGGTGGGGGGAGGACCTGACGGGGCTCCCGTAGGGGCTTAGTTACGGTATTGCACTCCCAAAGTGCCGAGTTCGACATAGGTCTAGGACTGCCGACCCGGGCGTCCTGGATATCATCCGTAAATGGATGCCCCTGCGACAAAAAAAAAAAAGTTTTCAAGATCTTTTGACTCATAAAAATTTTATCGGGAAAGGTTACTTACTATAAGCAAAGCAGTAAACATGAATGCTCATGAAATGGGCGTTATGGTAATATGTTAGTTAACATCGTATCCGTTCCTCCTGACATTGACGAAATATGTGTCGAAATTGATATACTCTATCAGCCTGTAAATTACCCACTGCTAAGTGAAGGCCTCTTCTCAATATAGAAGAGGGGTTGGAACTTAAAACACCACGCTGCTCCACTGCTGGTTGGCGGATAATTACCCTACCATGAATAACGATCCTTATCAGGTGTCTATGATAACATATGGGACCGACGGCTTAACGTGCTCTCCGAGGCACGGTGGGAAGACCCACAAGGACATACATTCAGACCAGAAACAAATATTTGTTCAAATACAAATATCTGTCCCGAGCGGGAATCGAACCCGCGACCGCCGATGCACAGCGTTGAGGCACCATTTGAACCACTACATCACAAAATAAGTCGGGTTTTCCTTCCTGACCTGTTTCCTGTTTTGCATTCGTTGGAAAGGTCTCGGGCTCCGTGAGGTTTATAGCAAACAAATTCAGGAAAAATTTCAACAGAAAAGCAGGAAAACAGGGAAAATCATTTTTCACATACAGCGCCATCTCTGATACATGGCATGTATTACAAACCAATATATATCAAACGAAATGTTACAAAAAACGAAGCCATCTGGTGGCGAAACGGAGTTCGCCGGGTTTGCTAGTCACATGATAATGTTAACATCTTACCAATAAAACAAACATTTTAAACAGTTATAGATTTTTAGGGTTCCGTAGCCAAATGGCAAAAAACGGAACCCTTATGGATTAGTCATGTCTAATCGGTCTGTCTGTCTGTCCGTCCATATGTCACAGCCACTTTTTTTCGAAAGTATAAGAACTATACCGTTGAAACTTAGTAAGTAGATGTATAATGTGAACCGCATTAATATTTTCACATAAAAATAGAAAAAAAAAACAATTAATTTTGGCGATTCCCCGTACTTAGAACTGAAACACAATTTTTTTTTTCATCAAACCCATACGTGTGGGGTAGGATCTATGGATAGGTCTTCAAAAATGATATTGAAGTTTCTAATATCATTTTTTCTAACGGAATAGTTTGCGTGAGAGACACTTTCAAAGTGGTAAAATGTGTGTCTCTCCCCCCTGTGACTTCTAAAATAAGAGAATGATGAAACAAAAAAATATATAATAATAATATGATGTACATTACCATGCAAACTTCCACCGAAAATTGGTTTGAACGAGATCTAGTAAGTAGTTTTCTTTTAATACGTCATAAATCGTAAACCGCAATTTCGATAGAGAATGGTACGGAAATTCGTGCGCGAGTCCAACTCGCACTTGGCCCGTTATTGTAGTTATGGCGACATTACAAACAATTCTTAAACCATGTTCGTTTGTGTATGAAGAGAGTTGATTCAACAACCCTAGTTCTTGGAAATAACTAACTAAAGTTAAAACAGACAAATAGTTTACAAATAGTATATAATTATAATATATAGTAGTAGATAAATAGTATAACTAAAGCGTCTTGTCTTGTATATTTTTGAACTAATTTTTTTTACAATTTACTTTGATATTACAATAAAATTTTCAGTAATGTTAGCGTTACTTTAAAAATGTGTTAGTTGGTTGTGTTTTTTTGTAAAGTATTCTAAAACGTATTTCCATTTCTTACAAACATGAACGAAGTTGAAACAGTCTGTAAATGCCCTATCGTATTGGGCAAATAGCGCTTTTGTATTAATAGGAGATGAGTTAAAGCTTAATCCACCGTGTTACGCTGTGGGTCGACTGGTAGTTTTTTTACCGAGAGTAATCTGGTTTTTTTTTTAATTTTTCACTTTTTTTGTTTCTGGTAAATTCACTCATAGAAAATTTTGAGAGAAAATATACAATTTTACAATTAATGAGGTGCAGGAGAGCAAGACTATTCAGTTAAAATATTCATTTAGCTAATATGTGTTGAAATTGAATTAATTCCAATCGAAGTCACTTGAATTTCCTTTGGTGTCGAGGTCTTTATGCTTTAAGTTCAAATCGTTCAAAATTTCTTCTAAAATTACTTCATATCAACAAATCGAAGGTGTGCATATGCTCAATAATGATAATAACCCTGAAGCTTGAAGACGTCTTACAATAGCGCAATACAGAAATTCAATGAAAGTCTCACACCCCTCGCTGCAATTGATTTGGTCTCGCATTCGGTAAGAATAAAGATAATAAATATATTATTGTCATGTCACTATATTCTGTTGAGCAAAAAGCTTATTACAGCTGAATACAAAGTGCTATTTAAATAATTAATGAACTTATACAAGGCAGTACCTTAATATTTTACTTAACCGTCTGGTGTAAGATGAAGAAATAGCAAACATTTGTTTTCGTGCTCTTCGAAACGCTGGAAAGATTCAAAAGAATATAAAGATAAGAAAAGATAATAAATAAATAAATTTACTGACCTATAAAAAAAGTTTTATACCAATATAAATATATCCAAAAAAAAAATAAATTCCGTGAAAACTTTAGACTCGGCAAATGAAATTGTTTACAAATAAGGTATAATAATTAAATAATGTAGGTATGCGAAGCACTATTGATTCATATTTAAAGCCGAGTCAAAAAGTATAATTTATGTATGTATCTGATTATTTGTATGATATGTATATAAAATTTTAGTAATTACTTTATGTACCAAATTTTAATACATTAGATAGGTTTAGATTTTAAGGTCATTTGCACCGTGCATATAGATATGAATTGTCTGTAAGAAATCACTGCCAGTGATACCTCTGCAGTCTTTTAATTTTTGTTTCCTTAATCTACATTCTAATGGTGCCTTTCTACGCTTACCAAGCCTCGGCAAGCGTGGAAAGGCACCATTAAACGCTAGCCTGCTCTAATAACCTACACACACATACACACCCAAAAACACACACGCACTCACACACACACACACACACACATTCTTGCTTTAATACATTTAAATACAATGTAAATTAATGACGGTAGAACGAAATTTTTACAATAACGATTTAAAGCAACAAGACGGACATTGTTTACCCTCAACATAATATTTTGTTTGGTCTCACCACAAAAGCTGTAAACTTAAGTATAACATAAATATTCAAATTAAAATGTATAAATAAAATATTTAGATTTTTATTCATAAACAGTTTTTATCTTATATAGAATAACCAAAGTAATTTATTAGTTTATGTATATATTAATCACGTATTATGTGTGCCAATTTTATTATTATTATTAAGTTATATTTAGTTTATAATAGAATTATCAATAAACATTCTATTTCGTCATATATTTGTGTTTTTTATCAGGTAACTGTAACTTATTTATTTTAACACTTTATTTTACGTACAGTATTATAGAAAGATACATGTCATTGAAACACAAGTATAAAGGCTGTGCTTATCCGTAGAAGAGATTTCTTCCAGCACACCCGAAAAGGAAATATTACAGACAGAAAATAGAAGATGGTAGACGTACAATTTACAAAAGAAAATATTAAATCTTTAAATAATATCAATAAACAATAATTTAAAACAAAAATTTTATACAAATATACATTACATATATATAATTATATATATACTAAAATACAAATATACATACATATATTACTGGCACAATAAAATCATGACAAGGACAGAAAATGCTCTTTTAACTTCTTTTTAAAAATAAATATAGACGTGCTAGTGCGTATTGACGAAGGCAACGAATTCCACAACCTAGCTGCGTGAACGGTATAGGAACTAGAGTAAGATTTTAAGGAGTGAGAGGGAATTCGCAATAGGATTTGGACGTTGGACCGGCAGGAAGAACCCGGAGGATGCAAAAATTTAAAACGCTCACGGAGATAATTAGGCAATAAAGGATTGAATAAGATGTTATAAAGGAGGCAGAGTATGTGAGTATCCCTGCAAAGCGGAATAGGAAGCCACTTGAGTTCAGCTCGAAACCTAGAGACATGATCAAACTTACGAAGTCCGAAAATAAAGCGAATGCACAAGTTTTGTAGCCTCTCAAGTTTATCGACTTGTTCCTCAGTAGCGTCGAGGAAACAGGAGTCAGCATAATCAAGAATAGGAAGTAAAAGTGATTGAGCAAGAAGAGTTTTAGTCTTAATAGGAAAGAAATATTGGAGATTTTTAAGGGAATGTAATGAAAAATGAACTTTTTTAGAGATTTCATTAATATGTTTGGACCAGGACAAGTCACTGCTGAAATGAAGACCCAGATTTTTAGCAGTGTCGACGTAATTGATTGGCACACCATTATACATTACAGCAGGAATATTGTTTATTTACCTTATTTACCAATTTTTTTTTTTTTTTTGTTGTTTAAAAGGATAATATTTAAGTAATTTATTTATTTTGTTATAAAGCACGGGGCTAAGAAATGATATTTTTTATGTATTTCGTGTTATACTAAACTGTAAGACTAGTGAGCTCAGTGGATTGATTCGGGAGTACCACGATAACATAAACCTTAGACATTTTACAGTTTTAGTACGAACTAGCACTTATAACGAAGTTAAAATACAAATTACACAGCTATGCTACATGAAGGAGAAGTACCTTAAACCGTACCGTAAACGGAACATTTTACTGGAAGAAGACTTCATTTTAATTTAAAAAAAAGCGCAAGTTTGAGATAATTCTAAAGACCTTTAACTTTTATTTTCAATCTTTCTATTTCTTGATTCGAATGTTTAATTTTGTTGTTCTATTTCTTTATTTCTGTAATTTCTAACTCTAGTTTGTTTAATGAAGAATTTTAGGTTTTTATTTATTCACTAAGCATAATCCGGTTCCATTTTTTAAAAGAAATAAGCTGTTTATCTCTCGATTCGTGCTGTTTTTTGTTTCTTTATACAAAAAATGTGAAAATATATATTTGTTGGTACGTTTTCTATATCTGATTCCGACCTTATATGGTGCGAGCTATGGCTAAAGGCGATAATATTCATTTTGGCATATTTAATTGAATTGAAAAACTTCTGAGTTTTTGTGGTGGTAATATATACGATTGTTCTATGACGTAATACTTGCAGCTATCAATATTTTATTTTATGCGCGCCTGGTACTTAAGAAACGTATTACCAATAATTTATTTCAAATTGAATCTAAATCACGTAAGTCAACCTAGAACTGAAAATGCGAAGGAATATAAGAAAAAAGACTTTTTTATACTTATTACTGGTAGTACTACTGATCTTTCTTTACATGTCACTAAGAAAATCACAAAACGAAACAAGGATCAAAACAAAAAAAGCTCAAAATTTTGGTGAAAAATCGAAAATGAAATATATCTTGCAATGGTCATCCCCAAATAATATTCCCTTCGTATACATGGGGGTGGGGCAGAGTGGTTTCATTCAGAGAGCCTGCACTTTTACTAATTGTTTTGTTACAAGTGACAGGAATTTTTTTGATGATTACACAAAGTTTGATGTGATTGCTTTTCATGGACCAGAAGTTGGAGACGCGAATTGGTATGATTTACCAAATAAGAGGTCACCACATCAGAAATTCGTTTTTGCAAGTATAGAATCATCAGAAAACTACCCAGTTTGTTCTCATGTACTAGATAACTTTTTCAACTGGACGTGGACTTACAAGGTAACATCAGATGCAAGATGGGGCTATATGGTCGTGCGAGATTCAAATTATGAGGTTATCGGACCAAATGTTGAAATGCATTGGATGAAAAAAGCAGCAATGGCCCCTGTTAGCATAGAGTTCAAAGAGAAGTTGAAAACCAAAACCAAAGCAGCGGCTTGGTTTGTCTCTAACTGCTTCTCGAGGAGCCGTCGAGAAATATTTGTCAAAAAGTTACAAGAACAGTTAAATAAATACAAATTAAGTATCGATGTGTATGGTCGTTGTGGTACTTTAACATGTTCTTCGGAGAAGCAACATGAGTGCATAAAAATGATTGAAAGAGATTATTATTTTTATTTGTCCTTCGAAAATTCGTTTGCTGAAGATTATGTTACAGAAAAATTGTTGTATCCATTAAAGAATAACGCTGTTCCAATAGTTTATGGTGGTGCTAATTATACAAGGTAAATGAAATTTATTATTGGATTTGATAGTTTGCAGTTGTGACAAAGGTAAAAATTATATATACTGAATTGATTGACCCCTATTAATATTAATTTGACGCTTTTAGGTAAACTATTTATGGCTTAATTGCAATAAATCGAGTAGTTTGCTTTTGATAATCTCCAAACCACTTGCACATAATGTATAATTAAATAACTGACCTCAAAAACACTCGTATGACATAACACGTATTTGTGTATTCCATGCATTTTTCTAGGTGGAATTATTATGTATGTGTGTATATATGTATGTATGTTTGTCTACAGATTTCTTCGAAACTAGCTATTGGCTCATGATCGTTTTATTTTTACTTCCTTGCATTTGTTCCAACTCAGAGTATAGTACTTTTTATCAAAATCAGTTCAGTAGTTTTTATGAAAAAATAAACGTGTAATTATGGTGTATATAGTAAACGTAAATATATTGTTAAATAATATATGAACGTATGTTTGAAAAATATGCAATATAAATTAGACTAAATTGGTCTGTGCATGAGAGTTCAAATTTCTTCATAGTTCTTTGCTTTTACCTATATTATTGTAGTTTCCTTACACTAAGATATTATTAACATATAAGTATTTAATTATTTATTCACCGTATTACATAAATTTGAAATAGGATGGTTGAGTCTAACTAGAAGATTTAGTTTTGTATTAAGATTAATTTTGAATACTAACAATATTGTCTCGCTCATATTTTAATCTTATGCAGGTAGAGGATAATAAAGTATATTCTATGATTTCTTTACTGTTAACAGGTCAGATAAAATATACGATCTTTATTTAAGATGATCATATGGCTACAATACAAAATGTTAAGTAAAAACCGTTGTCTCTTTCAATTTCTAGAAACTTTCTCTTTGTTACTGTATCTAATAATAAAATACAATGGCATCTATTTTATCATTCTTATCGACGAATCATAATCTGAAATTAATACATAAAAAATATTTACAAACCATTACTTTTATTTTATGTAGGTTTGTGAATTACGTTTTGGTCTTAGACAAAATAATTCAAGAGGGTAAGATCTGCCGACTTGACCTTACTGGTCATTCTTTCTTCTTTGTTCGTCTCTTATTTGAATTTCAATTCTTTTGTAATCGCTATTATTTGTAAAAAAATATACATTCGAAATTAAAATTAATACATAAAGTTATGTAGAATGTGGGTAAAACGTCGTATACTAATGAGTTGTAAAAATAGCATTGTTTTCAACGATTACCGAGTTGCGGGTAATGATTAAATTTTTTAAAACGCTGTTTTGTCGTGTAGAAGATGTCATTACTAATTTACCACATCAACACAGCATTATGATGATAATTTTGAAAACGCTGAAAAATGTGTTACTTTGTTTCTTATCAAAAAATGAAACTTGAAATTTGTATTTTAGTCTCAAACTGACAGAATTGCCATTAAAAATTTTATGATTTTATTATTAAAAGATGCATCTCAATTTATTTAAAGATGCACCTCAATATTTATATATAAGTATATTAAAAGTATTTTATGCTAATCTCCTAAAACCTATATAGCCTATATAGTATATATATATATATATATATATATATATATATATATATATATATATATATATATATATATATATATATATACTATATAGACTAATGAATATGGAACGAATGGGAACAAAAATTAATCAGAAAGAACAAGGATCACTCTCAACTATTATACATCACTTTATGATATTGTTACATTTAGGGTCCACCTACCCTCATTTACTTTGTTTTTATTAAAAAATTGATCGAGTATATATTATTATCATATTGCAATTACCTGTCATATAATTACGCATAATCTTATGTTTACAATGAAATAGATTTATATATTATAGTATTAAGTTATCAAAAAGAATAAATAAGAAATATGTTTTGATGTCACCAGCTGAAATTTTAAAAAAAAACAGTTTTTTTTTTTAACTTATTTGTATCCTTTATACTAGGATTACCTGTATCGTGGTGTATAGTAACTATAAAATTTGAAGAATAAATAATAGCTAAGAGTATCAGACGATAAAAAGATTAGTGCCTAGACATTGTATATAATAGTTCTAGTCATTAATCTTTTCATTTATCTATTATCACTATTTCGTTCTAAAACAGCAATTGACGCTTAGATAAAACAACATAGTAACATAATATTCATTGTCGAAATTATAATAATTATGTAGAAATTACCAGTACCTAAACGAACTTACCGTTGACACTCTATGATATATTATACATTTTTTTCCAAAAACATCCGTATAGTACTTGTCGTACTGGAATTAAGTATTATTATTCTTAATGGAGTTAATGGCTTTCACTAGTACCAAGACAGCACAGATTATTTCACCTTTGTCACCTAGAAAGAAGAACACAAAGGAGATTTAGATATCTGTGCGATCGAGATTACAACTTAAATAGAATTTTGGAAATCGTATAAATAGTATTGACTTTTTTGGTCAACCCTTAACCTAGAATGGTTTCATATATTTAACTAAATGTGAGTGAGTAACATTTTTATTATATGGCGGAGCACTAAATGACATGTTAAACAAATGTATGAATTTGTTACATATCGTTTAAGATATTTGCCTAAACGAATAACTTAAAACTTTGCTTATCATGTTAGGCTTTTAGTAAACATCTTTAATTCAAAGTCAAAATATTTAATTCAGCATAAAATGATTACAATTATTTACTTGAACGTCATGAGTCTACCACCAGTTCGGAAAGAAGAAGCCTCTGACCTGAGAAGAACTGGCGAAAGAAACTCAGCGGGACTAATATATATATATATATATATATATATATATTTTTAAATAATGGTTTTTTTTTTCAAAGTATATTGGAATTGACAATAATTCTCTATAGGTAAGTTGAAATAGCCTGGAGGATATCACATCATTCCCAAGGCGTACTGTCTTCTAGAGAATCGTTGATAGAATAATATCCTTTAGTATCTACACAAACGTTCTTTCACAATTTTTTTTAAATTAAAAAAAATTATTAATTAAATAGCAAATTGGAAATGATTAATAAATAAATTTTATCTTATCGTACTTGATGCACTATCATTTGTGGTACATCCACAAATTCTTTAATTGGTATATTATAGGGAAACCTAACAAATATTTTGGGTAATTTAGTTGCTATTATTCTTATGCGTATGTGTCTTTTAAGATCATGAAAAATATTAGATTAATAACAGAGTAAAGACAAAGGTAATCACTATTACTTAAAATATATTCTGTATCTCGTGTTAATTCAAATTGCCTAGTTGAAATTCGCACTTTTCATTTACGAGCAACATAGCACACACGAATTTTATTTAGGTACAAGTTGTATGAAAAAACATTTTATTATTAGAGTATATTTACAATTAATAGCTTTATAAAATATATTCGCATACCGTCAGTAAAAAGAAAATTATTATCAGTAAAATACTGCAGATAATGAAATAATAACGTAATAATAACCCTCAACTCCAACAACTTCTGTTTGTAATGTATAATAATAACACTCAAATTTCAACGCTGACTTTCAGTGACCGCCTTTGAGGGTACCATACGAAAAACAATGACAAAAACAACTATAAATATTTGCTTCAAGACACCTCCGCGTGTCTAGTTTTCCGATAGTGATAGTACAGTTCTTGTAATAAGTGCATGTGTGTTTCAAGTGAAACTAATAACCTATCAATTACAGTAATAAATGATAAACGACTGTATCTGCTTATCTCCTTATACACATATATAAATACTGTATGAGATTATAGTATATATCGATTTTTGGCAAAGTTTACGTGATTTGTGAACTTAGAAGTGAAAATGAAATCGAATATGTATATGAAGACTATTTTTTACGTATCGATAGTAGCACTATTATTCTATTTCTATATGTCATTAAGAGAATTTAAAAACAAAAATGAGAATTATTTTCATGATTCCTTAAAGGAATCTAAAAAAAGTCATGATCAAAACAGTGAAGCACAAAATATTGTTAAAAACTCTAACATGAAATATATCTTGCAATGGTCATCCCCAAAAAATATTCCCTTTGTATACATGGGGGTGGGGCAGAGTGGTTTTATAGAGAGAAACTGTACTTTTACTAATTGTTTTGTTACAAGTGATAAGAATTATTTTGATGATTACACAAAATTTGATGTGATTGCGTTCCATGGGCCGGAAATAGTGCAATTAAGTGAATACAAATTACCAAAAAGGCGATCAGTACATCAAAAATTTATATTTGGAAGTATGGAATCACCAGATTACTACCCCATTTGTTCTAAGAAATTAGATAATTTTTTCAACTGGACGTGGACTTACAAGGTAACATCAGATGCAAGATGGGGCTATATGGTCGTGAGAGATTCAAATAATAAGGTTATCGGACCAAATGTTGAAATGCATTGGATGAAAAAAGCAGCAATGGCCCCTGTTAGCGTAGAGTTCAAAGAGAAGTTGAAAACCAAAACCAAAGCAGCGGCTTGGTTTGTGTCTAACTGTTATTCGAGGAGCGGTCGGGAACAGTTTGTAAAAAAGTTAAAAGAAAAATTAAAGAAACACAAATTAAGTATTGATATATATGGTGATTGTGGTACTTTAAAGTGTCCTAGAAAAAAGCAAGATGAGTGCACTAAAATGATAGAAAGAGATTATTATTTTTATTTGTCATTCGAGAATTCGTTCGCTGAGGATTATGTAACGGAAAAATTGTTGTATCCATTACAAAACAACGCTGTTCCAATTGTTTATGGTGGTGCTAATTATACAAGGTAAATATATAACATACATTCAGTACAGTCATACTCTCCTGACCCGTTGGCACAGTTTGCAGTGACCCTGTTTTCTGCTCCAAGGGTTGTGGGTTCGATTCCCGCCCCGAGTCTGGGTGTAATATATGTTTATTTATATAATTATGTATTATTTATATGTATATTTTTAAAAAAAAAATGTAGGTATATCAGTCGGCTGTTACCTAAAACACAGGCGTTAAGTTGCCTACCTACCTTAGGAACAGACGACCGTGTGTGTGTGTGTGTGTGTAAAAACATATTTATATTATATTTATACTGAATTGATCGCTACTGATACAGATTTGACGCTTTTAGGTAAAATATTTAATTAGTGAAATCGCAAATCACAATAAGTCGAATACTTTTTACTTTTTATCATAGTAGGTACCTATACAATTAAAAAACTTGTTAAAGTCGAAATTCATAACGGGCGAATTAAGCATTTTCATAATTTTCATTATATTATATTATATATATTAATTTATGGCCCATTATCTTACACAATTTTTATTTCTAATTTGCTCTTGTTAATCGCCTAACATAACTTACCGACATCAGAAAAATAAAGTTGTCAATTTGACACGTATGTATCTAATCTTATTCACATAATTATGATAATTACCTATTATGCTTCAAATTAAATTTACAAAATTTTATAGGTGTTTATTAGCTTATATAGCTTATTTTACGGTAAAGATTATGTCAGGGCACCAAATTTTTTCGCAGCTGCTGTTACGGACAGTGCACAAACGAAAACCTTAAGCGAATCCCAACTTCAATAAAAGTGGTATTGTCAGTATCGCCTGTGTATTCCACCGAGTGCACGATTATTTATTTATTTATTTTATTTATTTAACTCTTTATTATACGTACAGAAAATTACAAAGAAAAATACAAGTCCTTGAAATGAATGTATAAAGGGTTTGCTTATCCCTATAAGAGATTTCTTCCAGCACACCCGAAAAGGAATCATCTTAGACATAAATCAGATAAGGTAGACGTACAATTACACACAAAAAAAAAACAAAGAAAAACTAAATGAAAACAGAACTACATTATCAAACAAAATTATGGGCGAAGAAAATGTAGAACATACTATACTTATTCATATCTAATATGTATACACTAGACATAATATATAACATACATATACATTACATAAATTATTACTTAAATACAAAATTAAATATATAAATACATATTTATATACTATAAAATATCATGTCAAGGACAAAAAATGCTCTTTTAACTTTTTTTTAAAGATATTCATAGATTTACTAGTGCGAATCGATGATGGTAACGAATTCCACAACCTAGCTGCATGGACGGTATACGAGTAGGAGTAAAACTTGGAAGAGTGTGATGGAATTTGCAGGAGGAGTTGAACATTGGATCGACATGAGGAACCAGGAGGATGTAAAAATTTAAAACGCTCGCGTAGATAGTTGGGATACAAAGGATTGAACAGGATATTATAAAGGAGACAAAGGATGTGAGTATCCCTGCGAAGTCGAATAGGAAGCCACTTGAGTTCAGCTCTAAACTTCGAGATGTGATCAAACTTGCGAATTCCGAAAATAAATCGAATGCATACATTTTGTAGCCTCTCAAGTTTATTTAATTGTTCTTCAGTAGCATCGAGGTAACAGGAATCGGCATAATCAAGAAGAGGAAGTAGAACCGATTGAGCAAGAAGAATTCTAGTTTTAATCGGAAGGAAGTATTGAAGATTTTTAAGGGACTGAATTGAGAAATGTACTTTTTTAGAAATTTCGTTAATATGCTTAGACCAGGACAAGTCACTGCTAAAATGAAGACCTAGATTTTTAGCTGTATCAACGTAATTAATTGGCACACCATCATATAACACATTATTAATATTATTTAAGGACAGACGTGAGAGCATATGACGACTACCAATTATCAACGCTTGTGATTTCGCAGGATTAACTACGAGACCAAAGCGCCTAGCCCAAGAATATATGCGTTTAAGGTCTTCATTCATACAAGCGATAGCATCCGCGCTATCCACAACACTAAAGTGGCAATACAATTGTAGATCGTCAGCATAAAGGTGAAATTTGGAAGAGGTTATTGTGTTGATGAAAGTAGAGAATAATAAAGGAGATAGAACACTACCCTGAGGAACACCTGACTTGAGAGTGCGCCAATTTGAGCGATTTTCACCCAAATGAACACATTGTGAGCGTCCTCGAAGATAAGAGTCAAACCAGTTACACGCAGAGGAAGAAATATTCAATGATCTTAAAATAACCAATAAAATGTCGAAATCCACAGAATTGAATGCATTACTAAAGTCCAGTAATACAACAATCGTAAGATTTCGATTGTCTATGGCAAATCTAATATCTTCCGAAACCTTTAAAAGCGCGGTCACAGTGCTATGTCCGGTACGGAATCCGGACTGCCAAGGATTTAGAAGACAGTTAGATGCCAAGTACCGAGATAGCTGGCTATGCACAACATGCTCCATAACTTTGGAAAGGAAAGGTAGTATGGAAATAGGGCGATAATGTGATAGTAAAGTAGGTTTGTTAATTTTAGATAAAGGAACAACGTGGGCTTTTTTCCATATAGATGGATAGATACAAGTAGACATAGAATAGTTAAACAAGTGGGTTAGTAAGGGAAGGAGTTCTGGGATAATAAGGCGTATCATCCTGGAACATATCCCGTCATAACCAACAGCAGTAGAACTTATGGATAATATATGATTCTTAACTTCCTCTTGAGTAACCGGCTGCAAGGCAAAGGAAGAACACAGCGGTAATATAATTCTAGATAAATCCGAGATAGTTTTTGATTTTTCGAGGTCATCCAAAAAAGTAGGAGAAGTTGAGAAGTGAGTATTTAAAGCATTCAGATCTACTGAATTGTCACCAGAAGTAGGAGATTTTCCAATACCAAAAGATTTTAGGAATTTCCAGACTTGTTTACAGTCAGAATTTTCAATAGTGCTGTGGACATAACGGCGCTTCGCTTCACGACACATTTTGTTGCATCGATTACGCAGTAACCTGTACCGATCCAAGTTAGCGTCAGTTGAATTTTTCCTTAAACAAGACTTTGCCTTATCGCGCTTGACCATGCACTGCTTTATTTCCTCTGTAATCCAAGGTGCTGGGGTATATTTAAGTTTAACTCGTTTTAAAGGAGCGTGTTTATTGAACAGGTCAGTTATAATTGAGTTAAGCCAGGCAACTTTTACGTCAATATTTTCTTCTTCATAAAACGGTGCACAGTCGATGTTTAATAAGTCAGATTTTAATTTTTCAATATTAATATGACCAAAGCCTCGACGATATGAGTACAAAACTTTACGCTTAGAATGTCGGATTTTAAAGGAAACGAAAATAAGGTCGTGATAGGAAAAACAGGATGGTAATTGACCATGGACAGAAACATGTTCAAGAGAAGAGACAATTATTAGATCAAGAAGAGAAGGTGTGGTATTAGGGAAATGGTGAGTAGCAGACAAAGGAAGACAATGTAAGTTTAACGAAGAAATAATAGAAAGGAGTTTCCGCGAACGAGCATCACTTTTAATTAAGCACGTATTGAAATCTCCTAAAAGTAAAATATTTTTATAGATGGGACCAAAATTGTTAAAAATGTTTTCTAGAGTAGTAAAATAATCGATATGGATAGAAGGACTATAGAGGACACCTAAAAGTATTTTAGAATGGCCAAAGATAATTTCGAGGAAAAGGAATTCTGCCGATTCGGAATATTGGCTAGGGGAGGAGGAGACGATTTTGTAAGGAATATCAGTTCGCAAATAAATAGCCACGCCCCCTCCGCCCTTTCCAATCCTATCGTTTCTTACTAAAACAAAACCAGGTAAAGTAAACTGAATGGAAGGCAAAGAAGGTTTTAGGAAGGTTTCGGAAATTAAAATAGCGTCAACACAACTGCTACTGAAAGACACAGAAAGATCTGAGAAATGTGCAGGAATGCTCTGAGCGTTTATGTGAACAATGTTTAAATTATGAGGATAAGGTGAAAAGACAGAACGCAGTTGGTCGTTCAACGGCATTTCAAAACTATCATCGCTTTCAGCACTAAAGAAAACATCACTAGAAGAAGAGCAACTACTTGGACTGAAATTGTATTGATTGTTATCATTCATTATAAAATATATATATATATATATATATATATAAGTTAATAGCAAATATATAACTGAATTCAATAAAAATAAAAGTATATAAAAGTAAACTTTAAAATTATCCTAGAAAAAAACAAACAAAAAACGCCAATTTATACTCAAAACACTTACACTATATAGTAAGATTGCTTGCACAAAAATAAAAACAAAAACCAAAAAATAAAAAAATAAAAACATAAAAAATGATAATTAAAAATAAAAAAGATCAAAATGAATCAAATAGTGTGTCGTAAGTCTTAAAATGATTGTCAATAATTAGTCACACAGGTAGGTAACTATCAATTGTCGCTAATGACCTGTCACTCCCAAATGTCAGTGACTACAATATTATAATATAAGAAAAATATTAATCGTTGTACTTGAGTTGTACATACATATTCAAATTTAAGTTATTAATGTAATTATGTAGGTACATGGAAACAATTTGATCGATTGACTACCCTACAGAGTAATAGTTAACATAATAAACATACAACTGAATGCAATAATTTGATCAAAATAAAGTAAACATTAAAATAAAACGAACATATGAAAACGAACATATAAAAAACGATAAAAGTAAGGAGTACAAAAGTTGCATTATAATAACTTGCGCCTCAATTTCCGAGGAGATTTTATGGTAGGCTTCGCAGCATCCTTGCTAATGATGTGACCAGGTTGTTCTTGTGATTTTAAAGTTGATGAAAACTGAGTGATGATTGCTTGTAGATCAGACATAACTTCCACTTTACGACGAGTTTTATCTGGTAGTAAAATAATAATTTTGCCATCCGAAGTCCAACAGCTGTTAATACCGAAATTCTTCCTGGCCTCCATAAATACATTATGCCTAGATTTTGTCAGAAATTCAGAGATAGTTATACCTGTGCCCTTGAGAAGAGTTTTTGACGTCCAGACTGATTGGCGACTTGACATGTTATTAAATCTGACTATTATTATATACTGATTATGCCATGATCATTTAAGAAACAATAACATCGACAAAATATTAGACAATATCAACGTTACGTCTTATTTCAATTCTTCTTTTGTTTTGGAATTGTTAAACATGTTGGTAAATGCTATTAACAATGCCCCTACTTCGGATTTTGAATCTGGACCTAATGCACAGGAATTACATTTTTGGACTAGTTTGACATTAGACCAGTTCGATGCTATCTTGGCGAAAACACCAAGTCTATATAATAAACAGAAAGGGCCCGTCATCCACGTATAGTTCTAGGTGTTTACGTAACTAAATTGAGAAGTGGTGAAACTAATGAGAGACTGGCGATACTCTTTAAAACATCACGCAGAGAGCTCGAAAGAAAATTAAAAATGGCCAGAGAATGTCTTACCCAAGATTTTGTTCCTAACCATCTTGGACCATGTTTCTAGAAGAGATCTTCTCGAAAGAAATCTTATGATACCAAAAGCCATTTTTGGGCATGAGGAAAATACTATTTTGATTTTAATAGCAGACGGAACATATATATTGAAAAAAGTTCGAACTTTTTATTTCAACAAAAAAGTTATAGTCTGCACAAGTTTAGGAACTTATTAAAGCCTTTTTTGTTAGTAACCAGCGGTGGTTATATAATCGATGTTTTAGGTCCATATTCTGCTGTAATATCAGATGCAACGATTATGTTTAATATAATGATCCAAGACGAACATTTCGCTAGTGACTATTAACATCGTCGGAACTTCAAAATTGATTTTTTTTTATTTATTTCATAAAACGTCCCTAAATAACCAAGTCTATCATTAGATGAAAAGAAAATAATAATAAAATCAATCATTATCATCGAATAAGTCAATCATACGCGATAAAATCGACATGCCTAATCTGTTACGTGATTAGGGAGAAATAAAAAATCTCAATCGACAGAGTGACTTTTACGGCCATGGAAGCACAATTACCTCACTTCGAAGAATATCAAGATTAAGCGACGATGACATCATTTTAATTGCACTAGGCACTTATCATTTAAAACTTACCTTAAACTCACTTTATTAAGTGAAGAATATTTTAACGATACATTAAAAATATTGAATAAAGTAGACCCTAACAGTATTATTACCCGACAAAAAAGTAACGCTATATTACTGCTACCGAAATATAATAACCTATACGGTAAAAGAAAATTAAGTTACATAATACCACATCTTATAAACGGACTTCCCTTAACTTTACGGGAATCATTAACAACAAGAAACTTAAAAAGATCCCTTAAAAACATTTTATTAATAATACCATTATATCAAATTTTTAACTTAAATAAGTGATATATACCTAGATAAAATAATAATAAATCAAATTCAAATGATATATAAAACTTATGAATAAATAAAAATTTACTAAACTTTAGCTATACTATACAAAAAAAAAAAAAAAAAATTCAGTTAATAATTAATTTATACCTAATCTTAAATATAATATTATATATAACACCACTCTCGCTTCCACTTAAACTGGTTGGTTGGTTAAAATGGTCGGTCTATAGGAAGACAGCGTTGAACTGACTAGTGAATGATAATTAATTAATATATGTTATTGCTACCTAATATATTTTGTAATTTTATAATCTTATCTTCCTATCATATTATTTTTAGTACTAAGTTATCTAATAATATATACTTACTAGATATTAACGAAACTGATGTCCGGTAAAACTCGAATGAGTTTATGTGACATCTTACTGATGTTTGTAATTTATATCCTTCTTTAATTCAATAAGTAAATAAATAAAAATAAAATATCGTGAAAATGCATTGAATGGCTAGTCAAGGTGCAATATTATGATAAATAATGCATGGCTGATACATATATATTATGTTTTAAGTCATATTTTGTACTGTAATATAACCATAATGTTAAAATAACTTACAAGAGTAAAATTAAAATATATACGTTAATTAATAGGTCCAAATTGTTTTTTTTATTTTATTTTTTATATATATTGCCACTGATTTATCTAAAACAAAGGTTTTTAATCAAATCAGATCAGTTAAAACGTTTTTAAAACTTCTTCTATTAACGGAATAATAAAATTACCTACACACATTACAATTACACCTATATGTATATTAAAAAGCATCTGGTTATGTCGTTATTAAGAAACAAATTGTAGGTTACGTCAGAAACAAAAGTAAAACAATTTATATAGTTTTAAAAATTTTATTTAAAAAAAAAGTACAAATTTATTTCATAAGCTAAAAAGTACATTAGCTTATAATGGTGCGATAAGACTGCGTTCCTCTTTTTGATAAGAAAAAAAAATCTGTGGTAGAGAATCACGCGTAACCGCCAGAGAACAATAGTCCGAACGTCTTTCTTGCCAAGGTTTAATAAAAGGCGACTAAGGCCATAGTGGTACCGAAATGTGCACCGACCAGCTTGGTGATGGGCAGCAACGTCATCATATCGTAGTGTTCCAATGTTTGTACAATAACGCCAGTATATCGGTTCGAGTATAGGAGTATAGTACGAGAGGGATTCCAAGACAGTGAGGTGTGAGACAGATATATGTTATCTCTCCGAAACGGTTTACCGCAGCAATGGAAGACGCTTTCAAGCTTTCGGAATGGAAAGGATTCGGCATCAGTATAAACGGCGAGTATATCACTCATCTTCGCTTCGCCGACAATATCGTGCTCATGGCGATATCCCTGGAAGATCTCAGAATTATGCTCAGTCACCTCCACCAACATGGACAAGAAAAAAATTATGTCGAATGTCCATGTCGTATCCACCCCGATATTAGTTGAAAATTCTACTCTCGAAGTTGTCGACGAGTATCTTCGATCATTTTCCTGGGACAGAAGGTCCAACTTGGTAAGTCCAACTTCGAGAGAGAGGTCAACCGTCAAATTCAGTTAGGATGGGCAGAGTTCGGGAAGTTAAAAAAAGTCTTTTCATCCTTCACACTCAGTGGCTGAAGTCGAAAGTCTTAGACCAATAGGACTGAAAGGACTTTTAAACAAGTTCCAAGTCACACAGCGAGCGATAGAGAGGGCTATGCTTGGTATTTCTCTGCGAAATTGAACCAAATGATGAGATCCGCAGATGAACAAAAGTTGCCGACATAGCCCAACAGGCTTGCAAGCTGAAGTTGCAGGGAACATAACTTGTCGACCTGACGCCCGATGGAGCAGAAAGGTTCTCGAGTGGGGATCACGTACAGGCGGCAAGCGCAGCGTCGCACAGCCCGTCCGTAAGATGGACAGGCGACTTAAGGAGAGTCGCCATAAGCCGATGGGGGTTGCTTCGAACCGGTCATTCTGAAAGTCTATGGTGGAGGCCTATGTTCAGTATTTGACATCCAATGGCTGATATGATGATGATGATGTAAATGGTAAAGTACTTTAAAAAAAACGTATGATTATGCTATTTTGCAGTATTAATTTAGCAAAATTAATCTGTGCGTGTGTTTCAATCTATTTATTGTTTTTTTTTTGTTCTTTTTTTGTTAGTTTGATATTATTAACGGATATATTTATGATGATGATAACTGGCTTAAAAAATCTTTACTAATAAACTTTGTTATATATTTGAATTATAGAGGACAATGGCTTATTTTCTTATTTTACTGTGATTATTATCATCTGTTTTTCGAGATCTCATGCAGTTTTGAAGATATTGAAGTATATATAATTTCCTAACTGGTAACTTGGTCAGATAAAATACATAACCATTCTGTTGGTTACTGAAACATGATAATGTATATATTTTAAAACTGGAACAGTATAGTGATATCTAAAACCTTAGGAGATAGACAGGCATATCTCTAATTTGTCTTAATAATAATAATACTAAAATATTCATTTACCGAAAAATAAATAAATAAAATAACTAACATTTTAAATTGATTTTTTGCCGTGCACTTATTTAATTTTAACAAAATTTTAGTCGAAACTATAATTTCAAATATTCTTGAAATAACAATCAAATAACATTTTAAATTAGGTATACCATTTTCTAATAATACATGTTTACAATCGTCAAAATGTGGTAAAAAATATAACAATAATTACATTTGTCATAAATAAAAGGAAACGCAATAGAAATACTATACAATCAAACGAAAAGAAGATATAATCTAAAAAAAATGTAAACATTAATTGTAAAAAAAAAAATAGCACAATAATAGTTTTTTTTTTGTTCAAGCATAAAATGTCAATAAAATAAACCCAACTTGTTAACTTTTTTTAAAAGCAGTTTAACCGAAATAAGAACATACGACTCGTAAATTAAAAAAGTGAGTTTTTAAATTAAGTTGAAAGTGAGGAGAACCGATTTATTATAAAAAAAAAAATATTAACTCTTTTTCAAAACATTAAAAACGCACATAGGAAATCTTAGTCGACAATTTGAAGTTAAGCTTTTCTAGGCCTCCCTCACGTAATATCTAAAATTTAGCCTTCTCGGTTCCAATGGATTTCTAACCCGTTTTTTTGCGACGTAATGACTGGACTAAAGAATAAAGAGAGC
Source organism: Euphydryas editha (assembly GCA_036937285.1). Classification (NCBI taxonomy): domain Eukaryota; kingdom Metazoa; phylum Arthropoda; class Insecta; order Lepidoptera; family Nymphalidae; genus Euphydryas; species Euphydryas editha. The sequence goes on from JAUPFZ010000008.1 coordinate 6,901,610, forward strand.
CTCTTTCTGGTGCTCCTTTGCCACGCTGTTGTAACATCTGTTTCACATACATCATAATTCGATCACACCACCGATGACGTCACTCAACCCACGCCTCTTTCCTCAACCGTTATCCGCGAACAGTATCCTCCAACAGTATATGCCAATTTTTGGTGAAGTATACGTGTTTTGTGAACTTAGAAGTGAAAATGAAGTGGAATTTGCTTATGAAGACTTTCTTTTACGTATCAATGGTAGCATTATTAATCTTTCTCTATAATTCACTAAGAGAATTTAAAAACAAAAATGAGAATTCATTTCATGTTAAGTCCTTAAAAAAATCATTAAAAAAAATCATGATCAAAACAGAAGAAAAACGAAATTTTTATGAAAAGTCTAAAATGAAATATATCTTGCAATGGTCATCCCCAAACAATAGTCCCTTTGTATACATGGGGGTGGGGCAGAGTGGTTTCATAGAGAGAAATTGTACTTTTACTAATTGTTTTGTCACAAGCGATAGGAATTATTTTGATGATTACACAAAATTCGATGTGATTGCTTTCAATGGGCCGGACATAGTACGATTAAGTGAACACACATTACCAAAAAGGCGATCAGTACATCAAAAATTTGTATTTGGGAGTATCGAATCACCACATTACTACCCCGTTTGTTCTAACAAATTAGATAACTTCTTCAACTGGACGTGGACTTACAAGGTAACATCAGATGCAAGATGGGGCTATATGGTCGTGCGAGATTCAAACTATAAGGTTATCGGACCAAATGTTGAAATGCATTGGATGAAAAAAGCAGCAATGGCCCCTGTTAGCGTAGAGTTCAAAGAGAAGTTAAAAACCAAAACCAAAGCAGCGGCTTGGTTTGTGTCTAACTGTTATTCGAGGAGCGGTCGGGAACAGTTTGTAAAAAAGTTAAAAGAAAAATTAAAGAAACACAAATTAAGTATTGATATATATGGTGATTGTGGTACTTTAAAGTGTCCTAGAAAAAAGCAAGATGAGTGCACTAAAATGATAGAAAGAGATTATTATTTTTATTTGTCATTCGAGAATTCGTTCGCTGAGGATTATGTAACGGAAAAATTGTTGTATCCATTACAAAACAACGCTGTTCCAATTGTTTATGGTGGTGCTAATTATACAAGGTAAATATATTAAATACATAAAAAACATACTGAATAATTGATCACTACTGAAAAAGATTAGGCGCTTTTAACTAGATATTTAATTAGTGTAATTACAATAAGTCGAATACTTTTTACTTTTTATCATATTACCTGTACAATTAAAAAAGTTTTAAGTCTAAAGTAAGATATAGATAACGGAAAATCTATATAATATAATCAAATGATAAAAATATAAAAAATAAATATGACGAAAACGTTTACTTTATTGAATTTCTGGCCATTATCTCACATAAATTTTATTTCTAATTTGCTCTTGATAATCTCTTTACATGCACATATAACTGACTGACTTCTGGATGGATCTAATCTTATTTACATATGATACTCTATTAGGGCTTCAAATTAAATTTACAAAATTTTATAGGCGTATATGTACGTGTATTTATTTGTTTATTCGAACAACGACACCTCATATGTCAAAAACCGTCCAGCCGTTTGGGCTGTAGGGCGTGCCAAAGAAATGGACATACATACATACATACATACATACATACATACATACGTACGTACGTACGTACGTACGTACATACATACATACATACATACATACATACATACATACATACATACATACATACATACATACATACATACATACACTCGAAAAACATAACCCTCCTTCTGTCGCAGTCGGGTAAAAATTGAGAAATGCTGTTATAAACACAAATAAAGTACGTAAGTAAGTAGTTTTATCAAATTATATTTAAAAAAAACATATTTTAATAAGTATATTAATTTGTAATGGTGCGATAATCGAGTTCCTCTTTTTACCCGACTGCGAAAGAAGGAGGGTTATGTTTTTCGAGTGTATGTATGTATGTATGTATGTATGTATGTATGTATGTATGTATGTATGTATGTATGTATGTATGTATGTTTGTATGTATGTATGTATGTATGTATGTCCATTTCTTTGGCACGCCCTACAGCCCAAATGGATGGACGGTTTTTAACATATGAGGTGTCGTTGGATTTGTCTAAATTGTAGTAGTGACATAGGCTATATAAATTTTCAAAATGGCGCCCGCAAATAGCGGAACGAGGGGGGGTGAGTTGAATTTTTTTTCTTACTGTAGCAATATGGGTATCAAATGAAAGCTAGTAAATAGTTTTATTCTTTTTAGTTTATAACAAGAGTATTTTACGCAGTCGGGTTTTTTGATTTTTTTAATTAAGCATAGGTACTTGTTGTTAAAAAAAAAAAAACTTTAGTAAGATTCGCGCTTACAACTGTGTAGGTACAAGAAAATATTGTCCATTTACCTACAATCTACAAATAAATTTAGTTATTTTGTAATACTAAATTTAAATAATACGGGTGCTAAATTACAATGAGATAATATAAATAAATTTATAATATTATCAAAACATTGTTACTATGGCGCAGCGCAGCTACACACAAAAAAGAACCAGATAAAGTGTAGTTGTACTTATACTAAACATTAACTGTGGCAACTTTAAAAAAAAAAAAAAAACGAGACAGTATTAGTAAAATAAAATTCACCGATTACCATGCACATACTTTTTTGCGAAATAGATTATGCCATTCGACGAAACAACGTTTAAAAAACTGCCTTCAAAATTACGAGTTAGAAAACTTTACGAGCCGTCCTAAAGCACCGCTTTTTGCTAATAAAATAACTATGATTTAAAGTAAACTTACTTTTAATAAAAACGTCTGAATATGCTATTTTGCAACATGAATGTAGCTAAATTGATCTGTGCGTGAGTTTAAATTTATTTATAGTTCTCTATCTTTCGAAGTTTTGTTAGTTTGATATTATTAACGGATATATATTTATGATAATGATAATGACTGAATTAAAATACTTTAGTTATAAACTTTGTTTTATTTTGAATTATAGGGGATAATGGCTTATTTTCTTCTTTTACTGTGATTATTGTCATCTTTATTTCGAGATCTCATGCAGTTTTGACGATATTGAAGTATGTGTATATAATTTCCTAACTGGTAACTGGTCAGATAAAATACATAACCACTCTGGTGGTCACTGAAATATGATGATGTTTATATTTTTAAACTGGTACAGTATAGTGATATTTAGGATCTTAAGAGGTATGGAGGCAAATATTTAATTTGTCGTAATAATAATTATTTTTATTTTCCAAAATATAAACAAATAATATAACCAACATTTGATATTTCAGTGTGCACATATTGAAATTTTTACAAAATATTAATCGAAACTATAATTGCAAATATTTTTGAAATACCTAACAATCAAATAAAATTTTAAGTTATATTATTTTTTTATAATACATGCTTACAATCGTCATAATGTGGTAAAAAATTACAATAATTACATTTGTCATAAATAAAACAAAAGAAAAGGGAATAGAAATAATATATAATCAAATTATATATAATCTAAGGGAATATTAATATTTTTTGTAAAAACAAAATTTAGTACTAGTAGTTAATTTTTTGTTTAAGCGTAAAATGTCAATAAAATAAATCTAAATGGTAAAGTTTCTTTGGTATTAATTAATGGTAAACTTCAATGTTCAGAATAAAAGAGATCGTTTTTACTAATATATCTAATACATGAAATACCGAAGGATATTCTTACCAACTGCCTTACTATTTTTTTTAGGAAATAGTCTCAACCTCATTTAGTTCTATGCTTTTCCAAAAGTAGACTAGAAAGACCTTATAATAAGATCTGCGGATACAAACGAGATACACAGGCAAGTGAATTTTTCGTGGACAAAGCTACAGGTGATCACTGCATATAATTTGTAGAATAACTTATCTATTTTATTAGCTATATGTGCACCACATGTATTTAGTTACATGCTTAATTCCAATTGAAATAACCGATAGCAATTCACAATTAATGACTTCTTGATGTATTGTGTAAAGAACCTGTTAACACCTGTACCTATAAATAAGAATAGATACATTGTAATTTCGAGAGTGACAAGCCTGGAAGAATTACTAATAATTAACTGTCCACTGGAAGTATTAAGGCTGAGTAGTATGAACTACCATAATCTCTGAATATAATCGACTTAGGAGTGTTTATTATCTAGACTTGTCTAAAAGTGTTACATTAAAGCTTCTAAGGAAAATTATGGACAGGTAAATTTATCGTTGACGTACAATATGAATTATTCCAAAAACGAACATAAAAAAGTTCATCTACAAATATAAATATAGTCATAAAATCAATTATTAAATGATTATAGTAATTGTAGTTGTTGATATTATGTCTTATATAACATTATATTATTTTTATTTATTTTATTTATTTATTTATATTTGGGAAACAAACGGTTTAACATAGCACAAAAAATAAGAGACAATAATAAGGTATCGCATAAACCAATCAAGTTTCCACTAATTACTAATACAAACAGGAAGCAGGAAGTAAAAAATTAGATATTAGCTTACATAATAAATTGTGACAATTGAATACAAAATGAACACATGTAATTGAATGTTTAAAAATTAACAATATCATCAATAGACATATTTAATTCACTGATTCAACAATTGATTGATCTTACTTTTAAAGTTTGAAAGTGAGCACGAAAAATATAGAATTATATCATTATATAATCATTATATAGAAAGAAAGATTCCTTATATTGATACGGGATCTAGAAATACTAGTAGATAAAGAATTTGGACTTAAAAGAGTCGTTCAATTGAACGGCATGACGTCTTGTGATATTAATTATTAATTAATTTATAATTTTTAGAAAAAAATCTTTATTTATCAAAAAATTCAAATAACAATAAAAAAGTAAACTTTTATCAAGGATAGAAATATATTTAACCATGTTGAATTTCTCACAAATAAAACTTTACTAAGTCGCTGAGCATAAGTTGCTTTCATTGGGGTATTTACATAATTCATGAGCTTTTATAGACCAGAACTTTAATGCCTTACCTTGGACGACTAAATCCGAACATCAAGACTCTCGTCGTTAACGTTAATCTTCTTGTCCGAATATTAGTGGTAATCAAAAATTCTTCGTAGGTTGTTTCAGTATACGAATAATTTTGACTAAAATTACCTGATTTATTATTACGAAATAATATTGTTTTTATAGTATTAAATTTTTAAGAGTGTATTTTCTTTATAAATAATAACCAAAAAACATAAACATCATTCTCATTATACCAGCCATTGAACTTCCACTGCTGAACGTAGGCCTTCCCCAAAACATATGGGGAGGGTTGGCATTACTCGCCACGCTTGGCAGGCGTATTGGCGAGCGCAGTGTTATTATCAGGATACAGCGATGCTGCTACCCATCATTATCTATGGATAGGAGGAACTTATGAGTTGTTCGCACCACTATGGCCTTAGTGGTTTTTTACGACACCAGGGCAAGAAAGAGGTTGGGAATATTATTTTCTGACGGTTACATCACAGCAATGGCCGTCGCGGCCGTCGCTGTGGCCCTCACGGGTGTTGACGCAATGAGAGTTCTGTCATTTTATTAAAATATGTTTACATATTTAGTAGCAAGCTTATTTAGTATTATTTAGTATTTAGTGTAATTTACTTATTTATTTATTTTTTTGTTCGATTATTTTACATCACATTAAAATAATATTATGTTATTACATTTACAATATTTTTACTTTGCTATATGGAAAACTATTCACTAAGAACTCAATTCAATTTTAAGCTAATTGCTGCTTACTTAGGTATCAAATTAATAATAATATTAATAATAATAATTACTCTTTATTGTACACACAAAAAAAGCTTACAATTGAAAACACAGTGCACAAAAATAAATGCACAACGGGCGGTCTTATCGCTAAATAGCGATCTCTTCCAGACAACCAGCGTGGAGGAGATAATGTGAAAAAAAAATTTAAATTAAATTTACTCATTGGAAAGGCAACAAACAATATTGGAAATGAAATCTTTAATGTAAAGGAAACGGTTATTTAGGCGATGATTTTGATTAGCTATTCTTAACGATAATTTTAGCTTAGCTGTTATCTAAAACATTAAACACATTATTACGTTGCTTACCTTAGGAAGCATCGACCGTGTATATTAAACATCATTTTTTGTTACTAGGCGTAATTTTTTATGTACCATCAAATAAATTTAAGTTTATTTTTAAAATAAACGTCTCACACTCAACGGCCCCCAGTAGGATGTGAATCCTGTGTCGAGGGTCCGGAAATACACATAATAGACAAGCACAAATGCCCAGACCACTACAAAAATCTGTATGGCCTATGCAAATATTTGTCAACTCACGGAGCCCGAGACCTTTCCAACAAATGCAAAACCGTGGAAATCGGTTCGTGCATTCTGGAACTATAGCGTCAGGAAGGAAAACCCGACTTATTTTTATATTATAGTCAATGAAGTGTAATTTGTCAGTGAAAACTTTTTATTACGTATTAGAATTTATCATTAAGATAATTGAAAAATTAAATTAATTAAAATAATCTAATTTAAATTTTTTTTAAATCAAAACAGAAGCACAGATTATTAATAAACCATCTAAAATCAAATATACATTGCAATTGTAATCCATATAAAATATTTCCCACGTATATTCCCACCAAGTATACAAGAGAAGAGATAGGAGTGGCTACTTCGAGAGTAACTGTTCTTTTACTAATTGTTTAGTTACAAGTGATATGACTTATTTTGATGATTACACAAAATTTTATGTGATTGCGTTCCATGGACCTAAAATTGGACAACCAAGTCTGTGTGAATTAATAATTCGCAAGTATAAAATCATCAGATAGTACTATCTTGCTCTAACGAATTAAATAACTTTTTCAACTGGACTTGGACTTACAAGCTAACATCAGATGCAAGATGGGGCTATGTGATCATGCAAGATTCAAATCGTAGGGTGATTGTGCCAAATTTTCTAATGCATTAGATGAAAAAATCAGAAATGGTCCCCGTTAGCGAAGAATTCAAAGAAAAGTTGACAACCAAAACTAAAGCAATGGTCTAGAAATATTAATAAAAAAGTTAAAAGAAAACTTAAAGAAATATAGATTAAGTATCGATGTGTATCATGGTCATTGTGGTAGTTTAACATGTCCTTTAGAAAAGTAAGATGAATGCATAAAAATGATCGAGAGATATTATTATTTTTATTTGTCCTTCGAAAATTCGTTCGCTGAGGATTATGTAACAGATTTTTTTTTGTATCAGTTATAGAACAACGCTGTTTCAATTGTTTTTGGGGCTGCTAATTATACAAAGTAAATATAATCCATAATGAAATGATCACATGATTTTAGATAAAATATTCAATTAAGCTAATACGGTCAATATTCAATACATTTAGGTAATCCTAATTATAATATGTAAATGTAATTAATTAACAAGTGGTTTATTATTTATGTTTGAACTCTGCGAATGATGGTAATCTGTTATGCGCCATTAAGAAGTATGTATATTGCGAAGTATCTACTTGTATCTCTATTTGTATCTACAAATCCCAATGTAGTTATTTTGTATAGTTTTAAATTATTGGTAAAACCCCTTCTTATTTTCATCTAATATTGTTCTCGCTTTAATTTTTTTGTCCGTCTCTTATTAGTAGCCAAATACTTATTTTATTATGTGGCAAGATAACCCAGTGCTGGACCCGTACGAAATTTTCGTACAATATTGTATTTATTTAAACATTGCATATATAAATATAAATATTCGTTTTATCATCACCGATGGTTCATGTTATTACAATTAGAAATACTTACCTATTTTAATACGTTGATTTTATCTAATGAAGAAAATTAATCAATTCACATTAATGAATCATTGAATTATTAGTTATGATTTATAACATTCTTAGTAATTCAAAACGTTAACGCTTTATAGAATTATCTGTCTACGTTGATATTTATTAATTTGCGCGATAGATCAATAACACTCGCATAAAATGTAAATAATATCATAGTTGTGACATTAGTTACAAAAATTATTCATAGACGGCGCCGCATGTACTTGTTGTTGTTGTAGTGTATAAATAGTTATTTAGTTATAATACACAGTCAACAGATAGCGCTCTTAACGTTATTAATAATATTATTCTTTAATTAACTATTTTTAATAAACCTTTTTTTTTATGTTTTTGTTTTCTTCATTTTTCGTCAAAATCAGGGGGTAAAGTCATAAGCTTTAAAATGGTATATGAATTACGAATTTTGGTTAAGTATTTAAAAATATCAGTTTTGTTGATCATGGTCTTCCTAGGGATAAATTTCGATTCAAAACTTCAGTTTTGAATCCTAATTTATCCCTAAAAAGTCTTGTACGTCTTGATCATTTCAGATCATTATGATGTGATGTCAACCGAAACATTAGGGATTACTTTAGTTAAAGTTAAGCTTTGTAATTAAACCTGATGATAAGAGAGTTACGGCTAGATTTATATTTTGAGTCTAATAATGAAAAATGTAATTTATTATCGAATATAAATTTGTTGTTTTTGAAGTATTCTCCATGATGATTATTACATTTTTTCCTACGCTTAAACCAACTTTCAAAAAACTTTTTCCAGTCCGATTGAGGTGCTTTCAAAACATGGTTTTTTAATGCATCAACGGCTCCTTCTCGCGCTGAAAAACGTTGGCCACGCAATTTATTATTGATATGCGGGAATAAACAGAAGTCATTTGCTGCCAAATTAGGGCTGTACGGAGGTTGACCCATCAATTCGATGTTTTGGCTCGTCGAATAGGTTATTGTTGCAGCCGATGTGTGAGAACTTGCATTATATTGAATGAAGAATTATCCTTCGTTGCCACTTCTTTTTTCGTATTTCAACAAGAACTCCTGGTAACTAATGGTACGGTTGCCACGTGTCCATTTACACTGAAGAAATAGGCGATCATTGGCGTCGAAGTGCTTCGGGCACTAATTAATTTTGTCGAATTTGGTTCGTCTTGGATATTTGTCTTGATAATCCACGTTGAAAGTCGTAAAAATCATTGTACGAAATTTTTCACGAGTTAATCCCATTTTTTGGTGACACAGTTTACAAGCCACTGTAAACAAAAAAAAATCGTGTTCAAACAACAAAATTTTCTAATAAAGTTTAAAAATGATAAACTTTCGAATGGCAATATCAGTTGGCGCCTGAAACACTTGTTGTTGCCAAGGGTCAAAATATAAATAGCTACCCTTGTCAAATTAAGGACATTATCTTAATTTGTAATGTACCTAATATAAAAAATTTCTTACTTTTAATCGGATATTTGCTACCCTGACTTGATTAATTAAAAATTTAAAATCATTTTTCAACTTTCGTCAAGTTCGTCAATTCGGTCGTCGTTCTTATTATCTTATATAGCGAAAATAAATTATTTCGTTTCATTTTTTATCCATTACTAGAGGACTCATTTCTGTAGCATATAGTATTAGAAAGGTTTGTAGCCTGACCGTCATTTATACGTAATAACTAGCTGACCCGGCAAACGTTGCTTTGCCATATAAATAATCTTTAAGTAATAAAAAAATAGGGGTTGGTGATAAAAAAGTAAAAATTTAGGGTTGTATGTATTTTTTAATGCCACATTATAAAAAAATAAAAACAAAATATTTCGTCCAAAAATTAAAAAAAATTTTTTAAGGGTGAACAACCCTTATTACTTAGGGGTATGAAAAATAGATGTTGGCCGATTCTCAGACCTACTCAATATGCTCACAAAATTTCATGATAATCGGTCGAGCCGATTCGGAGGAGTTCAAGTTCAAACCCCGTGACACGAGAATTTTATATATAAGACTAGCTGACCCGGCAAACGTTGTTTTGCCATATAAATAAATTTTAAGTAATAAAAAAATAGGGGTTGGTGATAAAAAAGTAAACATTTAGGGTTGTATGTATTTTTTAATGCCACATTATAAAAAATAAAAACAAAATATTTCGTCCAAAAATTAAAAAAAATTTTTTAAGGGTGAACAACCCTTATTACTTAGGGGTATGAAAAATAGATGTTGGCCGATTCTCAGACCTACTCAATATGCTCACAAAATTTCATGAGAATCGGTCGAGCCGATTCGGAGGAGTTCAAGTTCGAACCCCGTGACACGAGAATTTTATATATAAGATTTAAAAACTGTAGTATACTTTCGTAACTACACGTTCTTGTATTCTTGTATTCTTGTAAGGCACGGGCTTGTTTCCGCAACTCGACGTCACTGTGCGCCTATTTTGCGTGTGGGAGTGGGCAGCTAGTCTTGCCACCCTAACTCCTGTAAGAAATTTATCAAACCTCTGGTGTCACCAATGACTTCGGAGAGAGTCCTCGGTGACCCCAGATGTCTGGCCCGGTAGGTGGTCACGCCCGTGCACTCCAGAATAATGTGGGCGGCCGTCTCCTCTGCCTCCAGGCAGGCTCTGCACAGGGGGCTGTCAGTAACACCTACATTAAACAGATGTTTATTGAATGGGCCGTGGCCCGTAATAATATGAGTAATTTTGCGTAAATGTGGGCGAGTGAGATTCATTAACTTACGAGACAGTCTCCGATCTATGTGTGGGAGAGCTTGTTTCGCCTGTCTACATCCACTCACCTCCATCCAGTATTTGTTATGTAGCTCTTTCGTGTGTTGTCGAATGACTGATGTAGGCCATGCTGTAGGAAGGGGGACAATTGGTTCTGGTCCAATCGCAGCCATCTCCGAACCTCTTCTGGCCATTTCATCAGCGGCATCGTTACCACGGGAGCCACTGTGACCTTTGATCCACTGAAGAGTTACGTTATTGTTGTTATTACATACCTCCATCAGGGATTGGTGACAGTTGTAGATAAGTCTTGAGGTGATAGAGTGACTTTGAAGAGCTTGTAGTACTGATCTGCTGTCCGAGAGGATTCGGATGGAGTAGTTCTTTACCTTTCGAACAAGAGTAGCTGAGGCCGCTGCTATGATACCCATACATTCCGCCTGATAGACGGTGTTGTGAGCACCCAAAGGGGCGGCTATTTGTATGTTGAGATCTTCGGAGAATACACCGTATCCTGTACCTGATCCAGTCTTAGAGCCATCAGTAAAGATCCTTACGTCCTTTGTGTTCAGGGCTTCGTTTGGATCTTCATGAAGCTGTATTTTATATTTTTTGTCGAAAACAAATTGCTTTGGAAGTTTGTCGCTTACCGCCAGCAACATTGGTTCTTTTTCCATCACCTCATTTAGAACCTCCGCTTGGGGGGACAAGTCTCCTTTCCAAAGATGAAGTGTCTTTAACCTTACCGCTGTAGAAGCTGCCTCCTGCCTTATGAATAGGTGGAGGGCTGGGAGATTCAGCATAACTTCTAACGCTGCAGTTGGTGTCGTCCTCATGGCTCCTGTGATAGCTAAACATGCTAATCGCTGGAAGCTCTGTAGTTTGTTACGTGCCGTTATGAGTTTGGTGCGAGGCCACCATACAACAGCTCCGTAGCATATTATGGGCCGTATCACTGCTGTGTAGAGCCATAGAACGATTTTTGGGGAGAGGCCCCACGTCTTACCTATCATTCTACGGCACTGCCAGAAGGATATGGTGGCTGTACTTAGTTTCGCATCTAGATGCGCGCCCCAGTTGAGCTTGCTGTCGAGTATCACTCCTAAATACTTTACCTCGTTAGCCAGCTGGAGCTCAGTATTGAACAGCTTGGGTAGCTTGTAGTTTCCAAAGATTCTATTGTTCGTAAACATTACCAGTTCAGTTTTTGCAGGATTCACTGATAAGCCGTTGTCTCCGCACCATTTCTCCACGATTCTCAATGCTGCGTTCGTAACTTCACATATAGTATTGACAAACTTTCCGCGTATCAGGATCGCGAGATCGTCTGCGTAACCTACCGTGTAGTAGCGATGGTCATTGAGGGCAGTAATGAGGTCATTGACCACCATATTCCACAGAAGCGGCGAGATCACGCCACCTTGCGGGCAACCTTTTGCTACAATTGCCTTCTGCGATTCACCCTCAACGAGCAGTAATATTCTACCCTGAAGCATGTTTCCAATCCAATTTCTTAGACTTGTACATACTCCATGACGTTGTAGAGCCTCCTTTATTTTGATGAATTTTGTTTTGTCGAAAGCACCCTCGATGTCTAAGAAGGTACCCAGACAGAAGCCTTTATCCGATATTGCACTTTCAATGACACTTACCACGGCCTGGAGTGCAGAATCGGTGCATCTACCTTGACTGTACGCATGTTGGTTTGGGTGCAAGGGTAATTTTTGGAGGTAGTTTTCCCTCAGTTCTTTCTCGCACAGCCTCTCCAATGTTTTTAGTACAAAGGAGGTGAGGCTGATTGGTCTGTATGATCTAGGATTAGAGTAATCGCATTTACCTGGTTTAGGTAACTACACGTTTTATGGTTTGCTGGTTTAACTATGAGGTAGCGTGGTAAAAATGGAACCATTTTTCAAAAAGAAGAAATCGCAGTACCTGTATTATACGTATAAGCTGAACACTTTCGTTGGAATGTTTTAGATAAAATTATTATACTTACGTTTTCATCAAAGGACTTTATAAAAATAATATCTACAATAATATTGACTTATTTAAGAGATAATGTAATAGGTATAATATAACAAAAAAAGAGTACATAAATTTGTAACACCAAATTTTCGAATACACAAAGTCGTAGAGCCTGTGGTTTTATATATCAGGCGAATGATGGTCCTCTTCCGCGCATTCGAATTTATTAAACAATATTCTCGAACCGGTACAGAAATGTATTACACAAAGTATCAAAGTACCTATCACCTTCGAATTTGACTATTACTGTTAACAGATTATTATGAATTACTTACTTTTACTTCCCTTTGAGAGTTAATAAAATTAAGGGATTACAAGTAAAAAGTCAAGAATTTTAAGACTTCAAACTACAAAAGAAAATATTTACAAGACTAATCTCAAAAACTATATACTTATTTTATCACTATATCTCATTATATATCAGTATATTCGATGTGTAATGCTGAGTACAGATGTATGAGTAAGAAAAGATATGGTCAAGTAAATAGTTAAATCAAGTAATACTAAAATAAATATGTTAACATATTGAATATTATATATATTTAATAATATATGGATTTCTTATTTTTGCGAATTTAAAACCTGGTTGACAAAGCTTCGTCAATTTATTTTTATTGACTGTACCTACTCTCATAAGAAAGTGAAAGGAATATTTAATTTTGTTGCTCAGATAATGATTCTCGCGTCATTGTTCCACAAAATCCGCATATTTGTGTCTACGACAACATGACTACGTACTCATAAAGCACCTCCAAGATGCGGTGAACAATTTTTTTTTTTAATATAGATAATTGGTATAATATAATGGTATTGGTATTGGTTGTGGGCTCAATTTTCCGCATTTAGACTCGCTTCTGGTCCATTATGCGTGAAAGAGGTCTGGCTAATTCAGCCAGCCAAGCTCCTTCCAGAAGCTCAGAAGCCTCCTGGGGCGTTCGCAGGCGTCTCGGAGCGTCCTTATTTCTTTAAGGATATTTGCCCGGTGTGTGGCCACCCCCTCGCATTCCAGGATCGAAAGGAAGGAAGTGAATTAACTACACTAATTATTTAAATTGAAATCTAAAAAGTAAACAGTCTGTTGTAAACTAATATTTGTTACTGATTAAGCTACAGTTAAAAAATCTAGGAATTTTTAAAGACAGTTTTAATAAGCGAAACTTTTTTCAGATTTATGCCAGATGGAATATACCTAAATGCCCGAGAATTGGGACCTGAAAAGTTAGCTGAGGAAATGAACAAATTAATATTAAATCCAGGTCTTTATGCAGATTACTTCAGATGGAAAAACCACTATTCATATCATACCAGAGAAGAGAGCGTAGAAACTGATGACTATTGCAGATTTTGTTCCATTCTCAATGATGAAAAATTGGTCAAAAAAGTTACAACATATCCAAATTTTAGAGAATGGTGGAATAATCCTGATCGATGTTGATTTTTTGTTAATTCTTAATTATACTATTTACTGATTTCAATGAATTTCTTGTAGATTTTAGTAGTTTATTTATAAGGCTTATTATAAATACATGTATTGCTTGATCTGAAATTTGAATGGTCTCTTTTAGTAATTTTACTCAAGGCGGAAAGGATAACACGGATTATAAAAATTTAGTAAATCTTATCGGTAAACGTCTCCGTGAAGTTTGTATAAGTAATGTTGACTAGTGACAAGAGACCTGCACCACAGTACGATAAGTATTTATAATAAATTAGCTATAAAATTTTCTAAACGTTTTAAGTTATATAAAAAATTCTAAATAATAAATACATTTTGTTATAATTTACTGGCGTATTTGTTTTTATTTCAAACATTATTTATTTTAAAACTATAATTTATAAAAAGACATATTCCTTAAAATAATGAGGGCAAGCAATCCTTACTATTAAAAACACCAAATTTAAAATCGGTCGTAATCACGATGAAAAATTACACTTGTTAACAATTGCTTAAGAAACATGACACGAGTAACGTGAGTCCGGTCGCCATGCGGTTGTGGTCCGACATCGGTGAAGCTACGACGCGCCGGCCGGTGCGGTTCTTGAATTGAACTAAATCAGCCTGTAAGCATCCCAGCTGGACAAAGACCTCTTCTCCATATATAAGTGCGATATGTGTATATTATTGTATATCATAAACATGATAACAACTCAGACCAGAAACAAATATTTGTATAAATACTAATATCTGCCCCATGCGAGAATCGAAACCGCGGGCCCAGTGTTGAGGCAACTACTCGTAAAACTACATCAGAACGGTTGTCCAATTAATTCATACAGAAATTTAGTATAGTACCGGTGTGCATATGTCGTAAGGTGAGAGATTTTTTTGTACTCTATGGTTTGTAAATCTATACTTAATATTATAAAGCTGAAGAGTTTATTTATTTGTTTGTTTGTTTTTAGAAAAATTATTTTTGTGTTGGATAGCCCATTTAACGAGGAAAGAAGGCTATATAACATCACGCTACGACTAACAGGGGCTGAGAAATAATAAGAAATGTAACAAACACGAGAAAAAAAAATCTTTTTTGAGAGCTTCTGTTGTGTCCTTTATTATTTCTCTTCTCGAGACATTTTTTAACAATAGTGCTACTTTTAAAGTAAATATAACATCGCTCTTTTCGGAGAATTTTCGCAAAATAAAAAAAATAAAAATCAATAACATGTTGAACGACCCAGGAATCAAACCTGAGACCTCTTGGTCGGCAGTCACGCTTGCTCGATCATCGAGGCGGGTACCTACTCTTAGAGAAATTGTTTTAAAATATTTAAGTACGTTTTTTCCTCAAATTAACGCGGGTAAAATCGCGGGGCACAGCTAGTAGTTACATATACAAACATGCCAGGGAACTCTGCAATAAACTTTTGTTGTTTGTTGAAATTATTGCATTTTGTATGATCATATATGTATAAATTAATTTTATAAAATTTTTATTGATAGTATTATGATATCTATTACATATATATATATAGTATTATACTTAAACATAATAATAACAAAATACATCCAACACTAATATTTTAAAATATAATTGATTTATAAAGTAGTCTAATAATTTGTACCGTGCGTAAGCCAACTTTTATGGTTTGTTTGTTTACCTGTTTAGAATAGTTTTGACATGCAGACGAGAATACAAACACAACGAGTATAAACGTTAACGCGTTCGGTGTGTTATAGTGTTTTTGACGGGAGAATTCAAAAAGCAATGAAAAATAATTTTACTAAAGTCTTCATGTGCTGTTGTGTTACTTCAATTTTGTTATTTTTGTACAAATTATTTGATGATATCAAATATACAAATAATATACAAATGTTAGTGATCAATAAAAAAATTATTAATGATACAAATGTTACGACGTCTGTGATAATAGAAACAGTAACTGCTAAAGATTTGATTACTATAGAAAGTGATAATAAATTAAAACTAAAGTATATATTGCAGTGGACGTCACCGAAAAACGTACCGTTTGTCTATATGGGTGAGGGGCGACAAGGTTTTATAGATCGGAATTGTTCTTTTACTAACTGTTTCGTCACTTCTAATAGGTTATATCTGGGTGATTATACAAAGTTTGATGTGATCGCATTTGCTGGACCGGAAGTGAGGCTTATGAATAAACAAGGTTTCTACGACCAACTCCCTAAAAGAAGATCTCCTCATCAAAAATATGCCTTTGCTAGCATTGAGTCCGCTGACAATTATCCGATGTGCTCCGATTCTTTTGATGGATTTTTTAATTGGACATGGACCTATAGATTGGATTCCGAAGCGAAATGGGGATATATTGCGATACGAGATTCTAAAAATAATTTAATAGGACCCAAGAAAGATATGAATTGGATTAAATTAGAAGATATGAAACCAGTTAGTGACGATTTGAAAAATAAATTAAGAGGTAAAACTAAAGCGGTTGCTTGGTTTGTATCCAATTGTTATTCAAGAAGTGAAAGAGAAGCATTTGCTTGGAATTTAAAAATTCAGCTCGCAAGTTATGATCTTAAAGTTGATGTTTATGGGGAGTGTGGCTCAATGAAGTGTCCTCGTAATAAAGAGGATGAATGTAATAAAATGATTGAGAAAGATTATTATTTTTATCTGTCTTTCGAGAATTCGTTTGCTGAAGATTATGTAACAGAAAAATTATTGCACCCATTAAAAAATTACGCTGTACCCATTGTGTATGGTGGTGCAAACTATACGAGGTACTTTTTTTAACGTATAAAATTTTGATCTATTACCTACTGATTTTTGTTAGCTTAATGTGAACCTTACATATATTCACTGTGAGTTTATGTTCGAGGCTCTAGATTACTAATAATTTTACTATTTTTGTAGTCACTCGGGCATAAAAATTTTATTATTTTTACACGATTACGTTTTAAATTCAATAACTATATAATCTACGTCCTATAAGAAATGTTTATCCGATTTTATTTTTGTGTAAACACTAGATTTTAAAAGTTATAAAATACTTTTTAATTAAAAAATTTGCCGCCATTATCCACTCATTCTGAAAAAAAAAAATTTTTTTCGTCGAATATAAATAATACGTAACTGGCCTGTTAACTGACCTGGCACGTCAGATGTAAAAAATTAATACGTTTAAAGATCTTTATAACAGAAACAAAAAACATAGTTTTTTGTTTACCCACATAGTATATAATATATATTTGACAAACCAGTTGGCGCAATTGGCAGTGCCCTGCTTGACATTCCAAGGTTGTGGGTTATACAGTTATACAGTTGTTTCTGGATACTAAGCTCAAAATCTCTAGCATGTTTTATTTTGTTTAACCACGAAAATGATAAGTCCAAATAGCTGCAGATTATCCATGAGTCGATAATTGTATATTTTATACGTATTTTTAAATTACGTCTAATTTACAGGTTTATGCCAGATGGTATATATTTAAATGCAAGAGAGTTAGGTCCAAAAAAACTATCAAGGAAAATGTATGAGTTAATACAGGAACCAGAGAAATATGCCGATTTTTTTAGATGGAGAAATCATTATTCCTACCATCGCAGGGACGAGAGCATCGAAACGGATGATTATTGTAGATTCTGTTCCATGCTTAATGAAGAGGACATGGTCAAAACTAAGTCTGTATATAAGAATTTTAAAGAATGGTGGGATCCGCCGCATCGTTGTTAAGTTGTTGCTGTTATTTAACAAAAATAAAAATAAAAATTGTTTTACCTAGTATCAAAATGTATATTATATGGAAGAGCTACGTATCGCTTTATACTTACAATATATACATACATATATCTATAATGTGTAATTTAATTAATAACTTTATAATAATTAACTTATATTGGTACCGGTGGTAATTTTATTGTTAATAGTAGATATATAGTAGCTATATAAAAATAAAATATTTATAGCTAAATAGTATATATAATAGCTATGAAAATATGTAAATAAACTAAATAAAATTATATATTTTTTTTAATTTTACCAAGAATTTGTTACAACAGTATTACAACGCTTATTTTTTGTTGCTTTTTCTAATCTGAATCAGATAGGTATATGATACGCGGCACAATATAAATAATCAATGTTTTTTTTTTTCGTAACATGAATAACAGCAATTCTAAGGTACTTTACTTGTGACAGTTTAATACTTTATTTACTTGGTTTTCGAAATTTGACTCAGTTTGTATTTAGTTAACATGAAAACTACTTCAAAAAAAAATTTACACTACATACAATGCAAACAGATATTTTATAGAGAAAGTTTATTATATTTTATCGCACACACAAAAAATTCATAAAAAGATAAACTGTGACAAATATACAGATTGTAAAATGGTTTAGACATGATAGTAGGGATGGGTAGTATTTACTAGAACAGATAAAAATAACAGGTATTTACAGATAAAAGGTACTTATTCTTATCCTTACCATATTAAGTCCAACTAGTAATTGTTCTTTGCATACTTTACATACGCTGTGCTTTCCTACTAACTCGCAAATGTTTAACTTGTTTTTATTTTGTTCAAGCCCAAGGGAGGCAAGATGACGTGATATGTAGACGTTTATTCCATGTCGCTTTCTCGCTATATGACTCAGGTAAACAGGTGAAAACCGGATGGCGAAAATGGTTTTCGTGGGAGTACAAAAATAAGCCGTTTAACGGTGGATGAGGTCCTCATGAACCACTTTGGTGCCATAGTGATGGCCGCTCGACTGTCGGAAGCAAAAGAGGTCGTCCTCGTCGGAGACATTAATCAGCTGCCGTACATCGACAGAGAAAACCTGTTCGAGGTGCGATACAGCAGGTTTGTCATCTGGCCTGTCAATGTCGCTCTTGCCATCAGTAAGGTTTACGACAGGGTCTACAGCTCGAACCCCATCGTCCAATCTCTGGCGAAAATTTCACCAACCATTCACGAGGCGCAGAGTCAGACGAGTGAGAAGGTCATTGTCATCCAAACGAGGGCTAAGAGGCTGTGAATACACAACAGCATCTCGCATGCGGTGGTCGCGGTGAGTAGGCACACCAAGACCTGTGTCTACTACGCCGACGACAGGGATGTCGCAATCGGCCGATTTGTGGGAGGGTTGCGGAGGCCACTAGAAAAGAAATGCTCGAGCAAACTTTCAAGATGGAAATTCATCGCAGAGACATAGCCGTCATTGAGGATGTGCTCGCACAGCTGGGGTCTGGTGCTGTAAGATAAACCGGTAAAACACACAAAGAGTAAAAGCTAAACATTTGTGGTGGGTATGAAATTATAGAGTAGGAAATACAACTAGATATAGCAAATGCTTGTAGATATAGAGATTGTACAAAAGTATGTAGCATTAAATATATATATACAGACAAAGTTTGCTGTGTATCAACATACTTCACAAGGTACCAACCACTACATCAGATTTGATAAGTCAATAATTCTCGCTAAAAAACACCGATTCCTACCAAGTATGATTCGCGATGCTATTGAAATCAAAAAACATTTTAATTTTAATAGAGAGGATGCGTTGGAACATTCCACCAGCTTGGGAGCCAGTTCTGAAATTACTTGAACCCAATGAAAATAAGAACACAGCACGACTTCTAGACACAGTAAGTTCATTCTGCCTAAATAGGAACGGTTAATAGTAATAATTTAAAATTGTATAAAAAGCGAGGTATATAATAAATAATTCATTATTCGGAGACCCACCACCTCAACTGACCACACACAGTTTGTGTATTATATAAATTAACCGACTTGGTATTTCATGGATCTCACAACTTTTTACGGTAGAAGAACTGAGTTGCGAGACTTGGTATTTTTTTACAAGTTACGTTTTTGATGGCATTAGTATTTTTACAAAAATGACAGTTGCTATTGCATATAGTGAGAAAACGCGCTAAAATATATAAAAATTAATGTTAACATAGTGTAAATGTAATAATGAATTGTAAATATTAATGGTCAAATTTCTAAATTTATTGAGTTTTGAATGTCACGATTACGCTATTTTAGAATTTTTTCATTAGATATGAACGTTCCAAATGTACGATAAAAAGTAGCCCAGGTGTTAATTTGTGTCTTTAAATATTTATCTACATACCAGGTTCATCACATATGGTTCCGTAATTTTAGTGTGACAACTGACAGAGTAGCAAACATGTCTTTTTATACCCGACTGCGACAGAAGGAGGGTTATGTTTTTCGAGTGTATGTATGTATGTATGTATGTATGTATGTATGTATGTATGTATGTATGTATGTCTATTTCTTTGGCACGCCCTACAGCCCAAACGGCTGGACGGTTTTTGACATATGAGGTGTCGTTGGATTTGTCTAAATTGTAGTAGTGACATAGGCTATATAAATTTTCAAAATGACGCCCGCAAATGGCGGGATGAGGGAGGGGAGTTGAATTTTTTTTCTTACTGTAGCAATATGGGTATCAAATGAAAACTAGTAAATTGTTTTATTCTTTTTAGTTTATAATAAGAGTATTTTACGCAGTCGGGTTTTTTGATTTTTTTAACTAAGCATACTTGTTGGAAACTTTCACTTCAGAATATGTATTCATTTTATAGATGATATGTTTTACTATGTTAGTCTAATTTCCTTATTTTTTTTAAATTCTGTGTTGCATTTGCTTAAAATATGATAGTCTCTAAATTTATTGTCCCAATTGAATCTAGTTGAACCTATTTTTTTTTATAGCATTGATACATTTTAGTGATACATTATATATATATATATATATATATATATATATATATCATCAAACATAAGAATTTTCTTTATGTAAGATTAAGAGCTATCAACGTCTAAAATAGATAATTAAAACACCAGCTATAATTGTTGAACATTTATATGAATTTCGCAATAATAAATATTGATACCATATCTGAAATACGATATACATATCCCTCTATAGCTTCCCAATTTAATGATTAAGAAGAAACACACTTGTTTTCACGTTATTCTTTTTTTTCAGTGTTTATTTAATATTTTAAATGTCCACAAACTAAGTGGCACTTGGGTTTTAGGAGGTCTAACCCTGTAGTAACGATAAGCACCAACTTTTCTAGGCAAAGAATATATTATGTACATGGAAACTTTAAGCAAAAAATATTTTCGTTTTATTTTTGTCTATTATGTCTCTTCCATTGTGGAATAAGTCCATGAATTCAAGATAGGACTACAAAGAAGGTTATTTAAAACTTTTTCATTACAACCCTACGTCTAAGAAGTTCAAATAAAGGATAAGTCGCGTCTCCGAAGACCGGACTGAAGATTACGATCGTAAAGGACGAATTTGCCGAATGACGTTCTTTGAAGTATTAACTTTTTTATTGAATCATAGCACTCAAAGTACAATTAATACATTATATTATATATTTATTATTTTTGCACAATATGATTAACTAGAACGCAATTTAAAAAACGTCATTTTACAGATTTTTTAAACCAGTACAGTATAGGAAAATCCGAAACCATATGAAATGAAGAAAAGATGTACAAGGGAACATTATCTCGTTTGAAGGAAATAAAGTATAGTGCGAAAGGTTTCGCACCTTAGTAGTGTTAAAAGTTACATATTTTTTGGGGCAGAAAACTTTAAGTGTCTACCCATTCCGGCTTTAAAGAAATTACATGTGTAAGTGTCGACAGAACGAATAGACGAAGATCTGAGTTAGGTACTAGTAATTAGGTTTTGTTAGCACCTTCTGGACACAGATCGTAAAAAATTAATTAAATTTGCTAAAATGTAAGGGTGTACGATAATTATCTATAATTCGTAACTACTCGATACTTTTTCATTCGATACCTAATTATCGATAAGTGTTATTCGATAATTTTGATCCGATAATTATCGATAATTTTTTATTCGATAATTATCGATAAGTGTTATTCGATAATTTTGATCCGATAATTATCGATAATTTTTTATTCGATTATTATCGATGACCATCGATAGTTTTTTATTCGATAATTATCGCGAATTAGTTTGCGGGCCGAGAATTATCGATAAGTGGGATTCGATAATTAGGGGTATGCGTTAGCCGATAAGATTTGAGTACCTAATAAGTTTGATAGGGAGAAATGATGATCTTTTTCTTTAGGTATTCCGATAGTTTGTAGGAGTAAACGTCGACACTGGAGGTCGGACGACCTTTTTTAGAAATTCGTATAGGCTGCAGGGGTAAATATCGATGCCAGATCTTGGATGACTTTTTTTTTCGTCGTACAATACAATTATCGATACTTGTCATCCTTCACCCGATAATTCTGGAGTCCATCCGATAATTATCGAATCTATCCGATAATTATCGAATCCATCCGATAATTATCAAATCTATCCGATAATTATCGAATCGCCCGATAATTATCGATACTTTTCATCCGATAATTATCGATAACTGTCGCCAACTACCGATAATTTTCTTCCAATAATTATCGATAACTGTCGCCAACTACCGATAATTTTCTTCCAATAAAATTATCGATAACTGTCCAATCGATAACTGTCCATTCGATAATTATCGATAACTATCGATAACACAATACGATAATTATATATAGTAAAATTATCGATATTTTTTTCCGATGAACATCCCTACTAAAATGTTAATAAATACGGATCGGATAAATATTATATTGCACGCCACAAAGCGAAGCGTTGTGGTGTGTTCTACTCTCACTTCACACAAAACGAATGATTTTTCGAACTTAAAATGTCTGTATTTATCGTATATTGCACTTGTATAATAATTTATACACACACATATTAAGAAAAAAACACTCTTTTTATCTCTCATGATACTTTAAATAAAGTTCTGTCTTGGACGTCCGCGAGTCTGTATGTGCGGATCCTGTACGTGGTCGCGATAACGACTGAAATAATTCACTAATCGAGTTCTTTTTTTGTCTTACGCTTCAATATAGTTAGGAATAAAAATCTATTTAATTTCACGGTCTAATTCGACGTAGATTAATTGTTACAAGCTTTTTTAGTTTCATCTGTCTCGATTTGTTTGTCAACAAATCTTGCAAAAATCAAAATCATAAACAACTTTATTTAAATAGACCCCCGAGCACTTTCGAATCGTCATTTTACAAATTAAAACCTAATTATTATTTTGTAAAAGTAAAGCTACCACTGATTCAGAGTGTAAATTCTGCAGAGAAGAATCGGCAAGAAACTCCGCAGTTACTCTTTTGAAAAAATATATAAACTGTGTTTTAGTACAAGAATTAGTAATATCTTGCATGAAATACAGCGTCATTAAGTCCACACATCTTTATCGACTATGTAATCCTGCACCGAATAATACGCTTTATCTATTAATTTTTTTAAAATAAAATATTTAAATTTATTATGAGACAATTCCAAAATTGTTTGTGGAATTTTATTATAGATGCGAATACCATAACCCAGAAAGGAGATGTTTACTTTGCGCAGTCGGAAGCTTGGAGTTACAATTTTGTTATTCCTTCTAGTATTTACACTGCGATGAATACTATTTATTTCAAAACAATGAATATTCTGGTGAATATAATATATTGTTATAAATATATTGCGACGCAATTGTTAATATGTCTACCTTTGGAAAAACACCCCGTTGGGAGACTCGAGCTCCAAACAAGTTAGGCAATTTATTGTTATTTACAATTGCCTAACTTGTTGAAAATTTGCAACGGGAACAAATTCTTTGAATTGTCCCAAATACACCATAATATATATTTTTTTTAAATTGATAATTAATACCTTAAAAAAATATTTAGTGCGACGTACTCGGTTTTGACGCCGCGTGAGCAACCTAAAACTGCCGCGCAGAGGCTCATTTTCGGCGTTAAATAAAAATTATTAATAATGGAGATAGAGTGGAGTCGGGAGTTATTTTTTGGAAATTTCCTCCTCTTTAAGAATATTTATTTATAATTTCTTAAATGTTAATAGTTTCAGAGTTATTAACAAAAAACGAAATACCTTTTTTTTTGCAACTTAATTTATTAATAATTTTTGCAATTTTTTATGTGCTAATAAACACTTCCGAAACATTTTTTTTTCCAGACATGATTCCGGACAGAATGAGCTATCGCACGAATTTTTAGACCAGTATGTCTATTTTTCACCATTTTTAATTTATTGCTTAGACTAACGCCGAGTTGCACGAAACAAATTTTAAATTTAAGTGTTTATTAAACTAATTTGATCACAAGAATCGTGATTATCTGTTGCACGAAACCTACATCTGATTAAGTTAACAAAAAAAATTAGTTTAATTAAAGACCTATCTAACGGATGATTAATTCCAACAGCTTTAAATTAATCATAAGATCAACTAATTTTAAGATTAATTGCAACTTAACTAACGGAAAGTTAGCGACGGTTTCGTGCAACTCACCGTAAGTCTCTCTTCAGCTGGAATCGATAATCTCATTTTTGTGTTTTTGTAAATAATAGTAGGCTTTAACAAAAGTAATAATTCATCAAAGCTTGTGACACTCATTTGGAAGTACCGAAAAAGTTTGCCTGGACACACCATATTTGCCAACCTGGGTACCTAACCTAGGTTGGCAAATATGGTGTAGAACTTTCCACTTATCGGTCTGCCACGCCAAAGCCAGTGAACCCAATACTTTTTACCCTTGCAATTTTTTTTTTATTTCTAGAAACTAGCGCAAAGACAACCGTCTCCTTGAGATCCATCTTATCAAATGCAAGCAAAATTTCGTTACTGTCACCGCAAGTGCGCGCAGTCACGAAAAGTTTAGTGACGTGACAGTACCAAATAATTTATTGTCACCGAGACAAAAGTCACCAGTGCGCGCTAGCACTAAGTATTTGATTTAAGGGCCTACATCCAAAATAAAACTTCGTACGTTGGGCGGAGTCTAGTATTATCGTCGCGAGAAACGAGGGGGGACCCGCCGCCGCTCGCTATCGGCGCGGCGGTCAGCGTTCTTGTCGATACGCGTAGCACATCGAAAACCGGCCAAGAGCAAGTCGGTCTTGCGCACGCAGGGTTCCGCTTTCGTACATGAAATCTTTAAAAACAGCAATGAAAGTCATGTCTGTTGTTTGGGAGCCTCCCTTAAGTATTAACTTTATTTTAATTTAATTATTTATTTTTAAAGTGATTAATATGTCACAATATTCTATGAATATTTCAAGCATCTAGCTGTTGCAGTTATCAATATCGAGCAAAAACAAGCAAAAAAAAATTCACGTTTGTTGTATGGTTTGTTGTATTGTATGTTGTATGGGTCCCTTAAATATTTGTTTTATTTTAATTGTAATATTTATTTTTAAAATGAATAAATAACTAAATATTCTGTGAATATTTCAAGCGTCTACTTGTTGCCGTTGTCAATATTGAGCAAAAACGAGCAAAAAATATCATGTTTGTTGTATGGGACCCCCCCCCCCTCCGTAAATATTTGTTTTATTTTAATTTAATTGTTTATTTTTAAAGTGAATATATAACTAAATAATATATAAATATAATAAGGTCCAGTTTTATCCTTTGGCTAGAGAACCCTAATCCTGCGGTGTGTTTGTATAATTTTCGATGCGTTACGTTACTTTTATTGGACAAGGTTTGTCGGTAAAATAGGCACAGATCCGAAGTCGATGAATGTCAGCGGGCGACTAAGTGAAAGTGACGCAATTATTTTTTATACGCAAAACAAGATATGGCTATATTGACCGTGAACTCGGAATAAAACTACTTAAGTGCCAAAACACATCTAAAAAATAAACTATGTCATGAAATAAAAAAATATTTTCAATCAATTTAGATACAACTATCTTCTATTTTTTAAATTAACTTCCATTGACTTAGAAACGCTTAGCTGTGGCAATGAGAAATGTCTAATTTTAGAGGATATTTTAACTATTTTTTCTATCGGGAAAATTTCATTTAATCGTGTTTTCAGAATTATACAATACAAGAACACAGTATCAAAAATATATTAAAACTTTAGATTCCTAGTCTGCATAATGAAAGAGTGGCATAGGGTAGAAAACCTTCTCTTTTGTGAATATAGGCCCTTAATACACATCCGTTTGTCTAGTTTTCCAATAGTGATACTACAGTTCTTGTAATAAGTGCATGTGTGTTTCAAGTGAAACTGATAACCTATCACTATATACATATAGAGTAATAAATGATAAACGACTGTATCTGGTTATCTCTTTATAATTATACATAGATATATAGATATAATATGCATGTAGATACTCTGTGAGATTATAGTATATATCGATTTTAGGCGAAGTGCGCGTGTTTTGTGAACTTCAAGTGAAAATGAGTCGGGATTTTCATAATATGAAGACTATTTTTTACGTATCAATAGTAGCACTATTATTCTTTCTCTATATGGCATTAAGAGAATTTAAAAACAAAAATGAGAATTTAGTTCATGTTTCCTTAAAGGAATCAATAAAAAATGTCATGATCAAAACAGCTGAAGCACAAAATATTGGTGAAAACTCTAAAATTAAATATATCTTGCAATGGACATCCCCAAAAAGTGTTCCCTTTGTATACATGGGGGTGGGGCAGAGTGGTTTCATAGAGGGAAACTGTACTTTTACTAATTGTTTTGTTACAAGTGATAGGAATTATTTTGACGATTACACAAAATTTGATCTGATTGCGTTTAATGGGCCGGAAGTAGTGCGATTAAGTGAACACACATTACCAAAAAGACGATCATTACATCAAAAATTTGTATTTGCGACTATCGAATCATCAGACAACTACCCCGTTTGTTCTAACAAACTAGATAATTTCTTCAACTGGACGTGGACTTACAAGGTAACATCAGATGCAAGATGGGGCTATATGGTTGTGCGAGATTCAAATAATAAGGTGATTGGACCAAATGCTGAAATGCATTGGATGAAAAAAACTGAAATGGCCCCCGTTAGCGAAGAATTCAAAGAGACGTTGAAAACCAAAACCAAAGCAGCGGCTTGGTTTGTTTCTAACTGCCATTCAAGGAGCCGTCGGGAAAAGTTTGTAAAAATGTTAGAACAAAGATTAGAGAAATACAATTTAAGTGTAGATGTGTATGGTATGTGTGGTACTTTAAAGTGTCCTACGAACAAGCAAGATGAGTGCACTAAAATGATAGAAAGAGATTATTATTTTTATTTGTCCTTCGAGAATTCGTTCGCTGAGGATTATGTAACGGAAAAATTGCTGTATCCATTACAAAATAACGCTGTTCCAATTGTTTATGGTGGTGCTAATTATACAAGGTAAATATTACATATATATACATAAAATACATACTGAATTGATCACTGCTGATCCAGATTTGACGCTTTTAGGTAAAATATTTAATTAGTGTAATTACAATAAGTCGAATACTGTTTACTTTTTATCATAATACCTATCTATACATAACTAATACAATTAAAAAAATTGTTAAAATCTAAAGCGATAACAGGCGATCCATATACTAGTAATATAATGAAAATTACAAAAATGCTTAGTTTTTTGAATTTCTGGCGCTTTATTTTAGTATTACGCCTTATTTTAAATTCTATAATAGCTCTTGTTTTCTAACCTGTACATATAACTAACCGACTTCAAAAAAAAAAAAAAATAGGTTATCAATTCGACGCGTATGTACGAGTGTCTAATCTTATTCACATATGATAAAAATGTATTAAGGCTTCAAATTAAATATTTTTTTTTTTTTTTTTTTATAATTTGATAGGCTTGCGTTTGACCACTATTTCACCTGATGATAAGTGAGAATGCGGTCTAGGATGGAGCACGCTTACCTAGAAATAGCCTATTCACTCGCGACTTGAAGATGCCCAGATTGTAGCTTTCGGGGAACACAGACGCTGGTAGAGAGTTCCATTCTTTGGCCGTACGCATCAAGAATGTACTAGCGAAACGCTTAGTGCGTATAGGGAGGATGTTAACCGTATAGGGGTGACGTAACGCAGAGCGTCTGGTTGTACGAAGATGAAAGGGGCAGGGGGGAATCAGGTCGTGGAGTTCTTGTGCACACTCACCGAAGTGTATCCGATAAAAAATCGACAGACAGGCCACCTTGCGTCGATGATCCAAGCTTTGTAACTTAGCAGCGACCAGTGAATCATCGCCGATAAGCCTCTTGGCTCGCCTCTCGATTGACTCGAGAAGCTCCAGCTGGTACTTGGCTGAGCCATCCCAGAGATGAGAACAGTACTCCATGCACGAGCGAACTTGAGCTTGGTATAGCTTTAAAAGCTGTTCCGGAGTGAAGTACTGTCTAACCTTCGAGAGGACACCGAGTTTTTTGGCAGCTGTTTGGGCCTTTTCTTCTATATATGAGCCAAAATTGAGGGTAGATGTTAAAGTAATGCCAAGAAGCTCCAGATGGTCGACTATGGGCACGGATACACCCCGGAAAGAGGGAGTCAGGTGGAAAGGACTCCGCTTTGCTGAGAAGAGACACGCCTGGGTCTTAGAGGCGTTGAACTTGACCAGGTTAGCGTCACCCCAGTCAGAGACAGCTTTAAGGGACAAGTTCAGACGCTGGATCATGGCTTCCCTCAGCGACTGGATCTCAGACACACTCGCTCGTGCGTTGGACACGTAACGCTCAACAACGGTGCTGTCATCCGCATACCCAAAGATCCCAGGTTTGAGCAGGTCATTGATATGCAGCAGGAATAGCGTTGCCGAGAGTACAGACCCCTGAGGGACCCCGGCATTGATGGTCAATTGATCAGATTCGCAACCGTCTATGACTACGCGGATCGATCGATCCCTCAGGAAGTCAGATAACCAAACACAAAGCGAGGTGGGTAGGCCGAATGAAGGAAGTTTGCTAATAAGGCCGTCATGCCAGACCCTGTCAAATGCCTTCGAAATATCGAGCGAGACCGCAATGGCTTCCCCGTGTCTATCGATAGCTTCACTCCATATGTGGGTGGCATACGCTAGAAGATCACCCGTGGACCGATTGCGCCGAAAACCGAATTGACGGTCGCTAAGAAGGTCATGCTCCTCTAGGTATGCCAGGAGCCGGTTGTTCAGTATACGTTCCATACTCTTGCAGAGTATGGAGGTTACGGAAATGGGTCTATAGTTGACAGGGTCTGCTCGACTGCCCTTTTTGGGCACAGGCTGCACGTTAGCTAGTTTCCAGGCTTTCGGCACATGCCCTGTCGCTAGAGAGAGACGAAACAGGCGTGTCAGGACTGGAGACAACTCAGGTGCACAAGTTTTCAGTACTATGGCTGGAATTCCGTCAGGACCACTAGCTTTGTTCACGTCTAGATTGCGCAAGGTTTTAAGGACCTCTTTTTGACGGATTCGGACTTCAGACATAGAAGTCTCGCGTCGGGACGAAGTGGTTGGAGGTGTGGCGCTGCCTGTATCTAGACGTGAGGATTCCGCAAAGAGATTTGCAAACAAGTTTGCCTTTTCCTCAGCGGTGTGGGCTAGTGATCCATCGGGTTTTAGCAGTGGAGGTAGTGAGGGGCGACAGAAGTTCGATTCGACCGATTTAGCAAGGGACCAAAAGGCTTTACTGCCAGGTGGATATGACGCAAGTCTAGTCCTAATTCTGCCAATATGATCAAATCGAGCCTTCCTTAGAGCTTTCTTGCAAGATTTGGCGGCTCTGTTATAGGCCCTCTTCTTCTGACCCACGTCTATTGTCTTGAGATTACGAGCATCGACCCAGGCTAGGTAAGCAATGTTCTTTTTTGCTTCAGCAAGAGAACAGTCAGCATTAAACCAGGGTCGAGCTGCCACGGAGACTGATGCGTCAGTGAATGGAATGTAGTACTCCATCCCCTGACGCAGCACATCAGCCACAGCATTCGCACAAGATGAGGGATCATCAGAGGAGAAGCAAATCTGCCGCCACGGGTACGATGCAAAGAAAGAACGCATCTCATCCCAGTCTGCTGACTTGTATCGCCATATTCGCCGGGTACCTTTGGGGCAGGGAACGGGCGGTGTATGGACAGATACAGACTTCACCAGACAATGGTCGGAGCTGCCTAAAGGCGATGAGACCGATACCGAATAGCGGTCTGGATCTGTTGTCAGCAGAAGGTCCAAACAGTTGGCAGTATGCGAGTCAACATCGGGTACCCTAGTTGCTTCCCGGACCAGCTGGGTGAGATTGAGCGCTGAGGCAAGTTTGCGAATCTCTCTACCAGCGTGGTCAGTGTGCTGGTATGGGAATAGCCACTCTTGGTGGTGGGCATTGAAGTCCCCCAGCATTACCAATTGAGCAGAAGGATACCGATGCTGAGCCGCATCAGCCGCCTCACTAAGGTGTTGCATAAGCCTGGTTGTCTCCAGATCCCCGCTGTGTGAACGGTAGACACAGACATAAAGAATTTTCTCCATTCCTGTGTCTACCAAAACCCATAGGTTGGAGAAGCTGGGGTCTTCAAGATTGCGGAGACGCCGGCAGCATATGTCGTCGCGGGTATATAAGCAAACGCCTGCGCGTGGTTTAAAATTATGCTCTAAGGTATAACCCGGGTAACACAAGTATGCTGTGTCAGACGGACTGCCTATCTGCGTCTCCGAGAGGAACAATAGGGCTGGCTTCTCAGTCTCGAGATGGTGGTGGACTGCAACGAGATTGGAGTGCAAACCTCGGATGTTGCAGAGGTGCACTGAGAGTGAGAGGGAGTGCAACCGCTGTGCTGCGTTTTTTTTTGTTCCTCTTAGTCATAAATTTGTAAGTTGACGAGTGAAGGAAGGCGAGAAGAAGGCAGTGAAACGAGGCTCCACGCTACTAACCCCCAGACTCTCTCACCGTCCTGCTGCGCTAGAGAGGGGATTGGGTTGGAGACTGCGGGGACGCCCGAGCCCCCCCGGAGATGTCCACCGGGCCCTCTCGTCCGGTCGCCAACCGGCACGATGGCGCATCCCGGGATTTTTCGACAGTTGGCGGGGCAGCCTTTCGTGTGTGGCTGGCACATTAATTGGGCCCCCAACTACCTGCGGTCGGCCAGCGGTGCACCGTGCCTCGGATCCCGCTACCCTCCAGAACCAATCACCACAGCGCAGAGGTGCCAGTGCAAGTCTGACTGGTCAATTCGCGCGGAGCAACTATTTCGACCCAACTACTCAATCGGCTACACCGATCAACGTACCGAAACACGACAGTCGCTTGACGGTACGACTTTGTTCGGTGGGTGGTCACAAGCCGTCGGTCAGAGCCTACCACCAGTATGTCACCTGGTTAGCACCACCCGGGGACCACGTGTAGGGATTCACAACGGGGTTTACACCTACGGACGAGGGTGACTCAGTCCCCAAATATACAAAATTTTATAGGTGTATACAGTTGACACCCAGTAATCCGGCCCTTGTCTAATCCGGCACCTCTGTAATCCGACATAACCTAATTATTATTGAATATTTTTTGACAGTCTTCGCTAATGTAGATAATGCATGATTGAGCATAGAGCAAGAGCCCACGACAGCCAAATCTTCGTTATTTTATAAAAGCTGAAAGTTTTTCTGTGCGTGTCCCATCAGTATGTAATGTATCTAAATATAATTTAACCATCATCAGGTACTTACTCTTAAATACGTAAGAAATATGTAGTTATATACTTAGTTTAATACAGTTTATTCTTTCCATATTCTTTATTTTACATTAAAATTTCTTAGTAGATACTAAAATAAAGAACAACAAATATTTTTATTCAATATGAATAAAATCATTCAAAGTTGAAATTGTCAACATTTTGTTTATAAAAAAGTTAAATAATTAAGTAAATGTTCTATTAATAATTGACGACGTATTGGTTAGTGGTCGCAGGTTCGATCCTCGCCTCTGGGCTGGACGACTCCATCTCCTGCGAGATGGTGGCCGCTGTGGTGGCGGCGGTGGGTAAGTGCGATGCCGGCACTATAAAGACTGGCGCAATTGTGGTCGAACCGGGCGGGTTGGGATGCACTGTGGCGCGATGCCCGATCCCTGCCGCTAAAGCCCTGGCTGAGGCTGGCAGGCTCCTGGTCGGTTGGAGCTCGGCCAGAGTACAAGTCTTGGAACAGCGCCCCATGCGCTGCTTCAAATGTTTGGGAATCGGGCATACCCGCCCGACTTGTCCGGCTGCGGTTGACCGCAGCGGCGCATGCTTCCGGTGCGGCGTAGAGGGGCATATTGCCCGCAACTGCGCCGGAGCTCTGCGCTGTGCCGTGTGTGCAGCCTCCGGCAAACTGGCGGCTCACTTGATGGGGGGGCGGGACTGCCGCCCCCCCTAATCGAAAGGTAGAGCGGTCGCTAAGACCCCGGCCGCTCCCCTAAGCCCAATTCTCCAGGTCACGGAGGAGACTGCGGCTATGTCGTCATGACCTGCCGCAGTCTGTCCCGTTCGCCGGTCCCTGGAGCAGCGGAGATAGAGCGCTCACGGTGCCCGCGAGTGCTCTATGATCGAAGGCGGCCCGCGTAGGCGAGCCAACCGTTGGGGCGTCACGGTGGCATACGCCAGCGATCCCGTGGCGTCCTTGTACGACGACGAGGGCACCGCTGGGTTTTAGTGGGTATTCTGACTTCGCAGTCAGCGAGTCCCACATACCCGTCACCTTCGGGCGGCGGGATACGTAAACGTATTTCCCAGCGTCAAAAAAAAAAAAGGTTCGATCCTCGCACATGACAAATATTTGTACAGGCCGTGCAGATGTTGATCATGATCTGAACGTTTGTGCTTGTGTTATGTGTGTTTCCAGACCTACAGATTCAGGATTAACATCCTAGCGGGGGCCGTTGAGTGTTAGGGGTTTATTTGTTATTATATATGTACTTATATTATACTGAATTATAATTATTTTCAATATAATGATATATTTTTACCGATGGCCTACTTCATATGCAGTAGTTGGCAGTTAGAACAATATAAAAATTTTAAGAGTATTTTGTTTTTGCTGATTTAAGGCAAAAACGTTTTCTATTGTGTAAAAATATATCTTATTATGTATATTATCACTGTGAGGTATTCTGTTACATGGTTATATTACACCATAAGTCGATGAGTTTGAATGACTATATACATTTAGTTAGCAGTTGCAATGAAAATTCACTTTTTTCAACGTGAATTAACTACACTAATAATTTATATTGAAATCTAAAAAGTAAACAGTTGTGAACTAACTTTTGTTACTGATTAAGTTTCAGGTGACTACTACTAGGCAACGACCGTTCTGGTGCAGTGGTGCGAGTAGTTGCCTCAACGCCCCGCACCAGCGGTCGCGGGTTCGATTCCCGCTCGGGACAGATATTTGTATTTGTACAAATATTTGTTTCCGGTTTGGGTGTATGTCCTTGTGGGTCTCCCTACCGTGCTTCGGAGAGCACGTAAAGCCGTCGGTCCCAGTTGCTATCACACCTGATAACGATCGTTACCCATGGTAGGGAAATTATCCGCCAACCCGCAGTGGAGCAGCGTGGTGGATTAAGCTCCAACCCTTCTTTTATATGGAGAAGAGGCCTTCGCTCAGCAGTGGGTTGTTTACAGGCTGATACAGTACAGTATACAGTACAGAAGAGGCTAGGAATTTTTAAAGACAGTTTTAATAGGGGAAATTTTTTTTCAGATTCATGCCAGATGGTATATACCTAGATGCCCGAGAATTGGGACCTGAAAAGTTAGCTGAGAAAATGAACAAGTTAATATTAAATACAGATCTTTATGCAGATTACTTCAGATGGAAAAACCACTATTCATATCATACAAGAGGAGAGAGCGTAGAAACTGATGACTATTGCAGATTTTGTTCCATTCTCAATGATGAAAACTTGGTCAAAAAAGTTACAACATATCAAAACTTTAGACAATGGTGGGATCCTCCTAACCGATGTTGATTTGTTAATTCTTAATTATATTATTTACTGATTTCAATGAATTTCTTAAGTGGTCG
Organism: Euphydryas editha; assembly: GCA_036937285.1. Lineage (NCBI taxonomy): Eukaryota > Metazoa > Arthropoda > Insecta > Lepidoptera > Nymphalidae > Euphydryas > Euphydryas editha. Next base: position 6,935,683 of record JAUPFZ010000008.1, read on the forward strand.
TTAAAATTTAAGGTTTATAAGAAATTATGTATTTCTTGATTTGAAATTTGAATTATCTCTTTTAGTAATTTTCTCACGACGGAACGGATAATATGGATTATAAAAATTCAGTAAATCGTATCAGTAAACGTCTCCATTAACGTTGTATAGCTAGTGTTGACTTGTGATAAGAGACCTTCACCACAGTACGATAATTATTTATAATAAACTAGCAAACCCGGCGAACTCCGTTTTGTCACCAGATGGCTTCGTTTTTTGTAACATTTCGTTTGGGGATTAAAGCACACACAACAATGTAGTACATTCTATGTATCAGAGATGGCGCTGTATGTGAAAAATGATTTTCCCTGTTTTCCTGCTTTTCTGTTGAAATTTTTCTTGAATTTTGTTTACTATAAACCTTACGGAGCCCGAGACCATTCCAACGAATGCAAAACCGTGGAAATCGGTTCATGCGTTCTGGAATTATAGCGTCAGGAAGGAAAACCCGACTTATTTTTATATTATAGATTAGTTAAAAAATTTTCTGAACGTTTTAAGTTACACAAAAAATTCAAATAATGCAGTTAAAAATTAATTAATTTATGAATTTTGTTATAATTTACTGTTATAATTTACTTTATAATTACTGTTATAATTTTTTTTTTATCTCAAACAATGTTTAATTTTGAACAATAATTATAAAAAGACATATTCCTTAAAATAATTAAAGCAAGCAATTCTTTATGATAAATCGATCGTAAACACGATGAAAAATTGCACTTGGTAACAATTGCTTACAAGAGTATTGGTCAGGTTTTGACGCCGGTGCGGTTCTTTATATAGAAGAAGGGTTAGAGTTTAATTTTTGTTTAAAAAGAATCATCAAAATCGGTACACCCAGTAAAAAGTTATTTGGTAACACACATAAAAAAAAGTATATTAAGAACGTCCTCCTTTTTTTGAAGTCGGTAAAAAATAAGCCGTGTAAAACCTAAACTCGATGTCAAGTTGCATGAATTAGAATTTCGATATCTATATAATTATGTAAACAGGTTTTTGTATTTAAAAAAATCATAAACTGGTTTATATTTGATCCTTAAATATATTTTTTTGTCAACTCAAATTTTTATAATAATTTTTTTTAAATTACGTATGAGGGGATTTTGAGGTTAGAGCTTATCGAGCATATGACGATCAGACTGGGTTTACCGATCAATAAGGTTTATGTTGTTAGGCTGTGATTATTATGAAAACCACGTTGAAACTATTTGTGGGTTAGTTTATGAGTGAAATATATTTCGTTTACAAAATTTATGTACATTCTTATTTATTTATTACAACTTTATTGCACAATACATTATAGAATTGTACAAGAGGCGGGCTTAATGCTAAAAGTATTCTCTACCAGCCAACCTTAGGACGTACAAGAGCGGACGTTTGTAGGTGTGCAAAATTGAGTATTCATAAAATTCACTTATATAAAAAAAGGGAAAAATAAGATAACTTTAATGACATTCGTTATATTATATACACAATACATATATAATTACATAAACAGATACAAACATACATACACAAACAGTAGTAATAGTAGATAGATAGATAGATAAATGCTTTATTGCAGTCACTAAATTTACAGTGGATATTAGATAAAGAGAGTACAAGATATTTACAATTTAAGTGTGCAAAGGCGGTCTTATTGCTATCAGCAATCTCTACCAGACAACCTTTAATGAAAGTAAATTTCTTATCAGACTTGGGTAGTGCAAATTTAGGTCCCTAAACCTAGGTGTAAGCTAAATAATAATAATGATACTAGCACTAGCACTTTGATAATATGATATACATATACATTATAAATACATGCATATGATGTACTGAGTACATAGAATTAAAATACATACATACACACATATACACATACACATATATAAATACAACTATAACAATATATTTAAATAACAACTATAACAATATATTTAAATACAAATAATTAATAATTAATCAGTCACTATTATAGAAACAATTATTATTGTTCTTCCACTCTTGCTAAGTAATACTTAAACAAGCGACATTTAAAAATAGCAATTGATTCAGAATGACGAATAGCAAATGGCAGTGAATTCCAAAGGTTGACAGCTTTAACCGTAAAGGAATTGCTAAAGTAGCGGGTATGACAGGTTGGCAACTTAAGACGATTGTCAGAGCGAGACCGAAGTTCTAATTGACTAGAAGTGTCTGAACCAAGAAAACAGAAACGCTCTTTTAGATAGGAAGGGGAATAGGGATTGTATAAGATAGAGTATAACAGAACTAGCGTGTGGAGGTTTCGACGATATCTGATAGGAAGCCACCTCAGACGAGCCCGAAAGGAGGAGACATGGTCAAATTTGCGTAAGCCGAATATAAAACGAATGCAGATATTTTGCAATCGCTCCAGCTTGTCTAGCTTTTCTTCAGTTAAATCAGTGAAACAGGTGTCCGCGTAGTCCAAAATAGGCAAGAGAAGAGCGTGCGCCAAAGATATTTTAACTTTAAGAGGGAGAAGGTTTTTCCAACGTTTCAGTCTTCCTATCGAGGCAAACAGCTTGCGGCTTATCTCCGTGATTTGAGGGGACCAAGAAAGAGAATTATCAATTAGGAGACCTAGATTTTTAACACAAGTTGTTACGTTTAAGATGGAGGAATTAAGAGTTATTGGAGGTAAAGTTTTAAAATCAACTTTACAAATTTGTCCTGAACTTCCTATGATAGTAACCTGAGATTTCGCGGCATTCAAACATAGACCATAAGATTTACACCAGTTGGAGATACAACTAAGATCGACATTAATTTTATTAATAGCTCCAACGATATCGTTCGCTGGAGTGGAAACGTATAATTGTAAATCGTCAGCATACAGATGATACGAAGAAAGGAGGGGTGGAATAGAGTCTATAAAAATTGAAAAAAGTAGCGGTGAGAGGACGCCACCTTGAGGAACGCCACTAGAGAGGTGAACGTTGGAAGAGAGTATATCGTTGACTACTATGCGTTGCTGACGATTACGAAGGTAGCTGCTGAACCAGGAAATAGTATTAGCAGATAAGCCTATAGATCGTAAGAGAGCTAACAGAATATCATGGTCGACAGAATTAAATGCATCACTAAAATCCAGTAATACCGCAATCGTAAGCAACTTGTTGTCCATATTAAAGCGTATGTCATCGCAAAATTTAACGAGAGCAGTAACAGTGCTATGTCCCGTTCTAAAGCCAGACTGATATGGACTAAGAATACGGTTTTTTGAGAGAAAGACATTAAGCTGTGTGAAAACAATGCGTTCTAGAACTTTAGAAAGAAAAGGTAGAATGCTAATAGGGCGATAGTGTGAGAATAAGGAAGGATTATTAATTTTAGGTATAGGAATAACATGAGCATGCTGCCACGCATTAGGAAATGTGTTAGTTGATAAAGAAAAGTTAAATATGTAAGTAAGGACAGGAATAATGTGGTCTAAAACTAGTAGGACAAGTTTGCGATTAATACCATCACTACCAGAAGCATCGGATTTAATCGATAAAATGTGTTTCCTAACATCCTCTGAAGTGACAGGTTGAAGTTCAAAAGGGATATTGGCTTTCAAAGGTGCTGCCTCAATGTGTTTTAAGGTGTCTAATTTTATTCGGTTGTCTAGGGATTTAACCTTAGCAAAGTGATTGTTAAGGGCATCTAAGTCTATACTAGATGATAGATTAGAACGCTGACGACCAATACCCAGAGATTCCAAGAAACGCCAAATACGACCAGGACTATTGTTTTTAATGGAATTATCAATAAAATTCGATTGAGCGTCCCTGCATGCCCTGCTACACAGATTCCTTAGTTTTTTATATTTATTACGATTATTTTCAGATGGTATGACTTTGAACTTAGATTTTGCCGCATTGCGTTTTAACATTAACGACTTGATATCCTGCGTTAACCAGGGGGCTGGAAGGTGTTTAAGCTTGACAGGACGCAAAGGAGCGTGTTTATCAAAGTAATAATAAATAAATAAATAGTAGTAAGTAAAGGATGCAATATTCAGTAGAATTTACGCGAAACTTTATTTACTTGATCGGACCAGGAAAGGGACTTGTCAATAATTATGCCCAAATCCTTAACCTTTGTAGTAAATGGTATTGCGTATCTATAAAAAATCAGGTTTGGTAAAGAATTTGTATGAATTAAGGCCAGTTGCCGAGGACGAACCATAATAATCGCTTGACACTTGGCGGCATTGACAGCAATACCATGATTCAGTGACCAATTGTGTATACGCATTAGAACTTGATTTATAAGAACAATAGTAGAATGTAGTTCGCCAATCTTTGTCTGTTTATAAAGCTGCAAGTCATCGGCATAAAGGTGGTACTGGCATTTTAAATAAAACTAATTGAATTAATAAACAGAGAAAATAATAAAGGAGATAATATACCGCCTTGAGAAACACCAGCATCTACTTCGCACCAATCAGAGTTTCCCTCATCGGTACGAATAACCTGCCTACGCCCTCGAAGATATGAAGAAAACCACTTGATAGCGGGAGCCGAGATAGAGTAACGAGTCAAAAGTGCTAGAAGCAGATAGTGGTAGACAGCGTTAAATGCATTGCTGAAATCTATTAGGAATAAGACAGTCACACATTTGTTCTCCATACCTTCTCTTATATCTTCGATGACCTTTAAAAGAGCTGTCGATGTTCTTATGTTAGTGTTTTACGTAAATGTCCCACTGTAGCACTACTAGCTCTACTTATATCAAGAAAACGGTTACACCTCCAACACGCAACTTTTTTGTTGATTGGATAGACATGTAGATTTTATCATAATATTTTCTTTCAAGGCCGAACACGAGATAAATGAAAAAATAAATAAATTAGATGTTAAAAACTCAACTGAGCCAACTTGACTTTAAATTTGATACCGTCAATTAAAATGAACTAATATTTCAGCTACTTTCCAAACGGTCCCTACGATGTAGATGTCTTTGTGTAAGTATTCAAGAATAAACATATCAGGTAAATTCGTAGACAATTAAGCTACTATATATTGTAATTGTTTAAGTTTTATTTAAGAAAGAAAATTAATGTCAGTTTGTAATTATAAATGTAATATTTGCACTGTTTTTAACTAAATTTTTACTATTTTTATTATTAACACTTTGTTAACACCTTATCTTTGAAACGAAAGTGGTAATATTTTTTATATATCAAAGGAGTTCCCATACTAGAAACGTGTTAATTGAGTATATAGCTCGATTTTACTTTAATTATTTTCACTTTTATTATTTTTTATTTGCAAAATGTGGAAACTTATTTGGTTAATGTAAAAGTTAAGTTTGTTTTCAAATTATTCATTATAGAACTGCTTGTTTTCCTAATAAAGATAAAATAAAAATAAAATGAAAAATTATAAAAAAATCTTAAAAAGCAAACACGAAACACAATTTTACTATTTTTCTTATATATAAAAGTGGGGACCAAATTAAAATCGTTTCATGATATGTTATTAACATCAAAATACACACAGAAAAAGGTAAAAATATATTTATTTATTGTTAATTGATAGAAGATATGCATAAATTATTGATTTCAATAAAACTATGTTATTTGCTATATAGTGATGACCGTTCTGGGAGTAACGACCGTTCTGGTATAGTGGTGCGAGTAGCCGAGTAGTCGCCTCAACGCTGAACGCGTCGGTCGCGGGTTTGGTTCCCGCTCGGAAGAGATATTTGTATTTGTACAAATATTTGTTTCCGGTCTGGGTGTATGTCCTTGTGGGTCTCCCCACCGTGCCTCGGAGAGCCGTTGGTCCCGATTGTTATCAACAACAACTGATCACGATCGTTACTCATGGTATGGAAATTATCCGCCAACCCGCAGTGGAGCAGCGTGGTAAATTAAGCTCCAACCCTTATTCTATATGGAGAAGATGGTTTGGCTCAGCAGCGGGTTGTTTACAGCTTAATACAGTATAGTACAGTACAGTACTTACTAGTGACTTTATATGCCCACACAAAATGGTCAGAAATAGTTTCATAAAAATTACAAAAATAGTTAATCAATACAATTCACGATAGTATTATTAATAGTATTATATTAATTAATAGTAATATTACTTTATTAATTATTGTATATATTTACAATTTCGAAAAGAAATAAAACTAATTATTTACAGACAGTTTTGGTATAAATCATGTCGGTGTGGAATGGTGCCAAAAATGGTGGTTTCCATTGAATTGCAATTTCGATTCTCTGGACATAAAATACAACAGCCCTCCTGTTACCAGCGAAGGCTATGAGACGTATTTAATTTTAGTTTATTAAATATTTGTAAGTGATATTGTGAACTTAGCCTATACACATATGTCCTTTATAATTAACACCGCTCTCGTCGGGGTGAGATACGACCAGACGGAATCGACATTATATCGACCTTCGCATTAAAAAAGCACAGATAAAACCTTTTTTTTCTATTTTTAAAAACAGAAAGATGTATATATTTTTTTTTTATTTCACGATAACGACAATTTTATCTGATCCATGGCTTACTGGAGCGACAAATATAGTTATTGTGCTTTTTCATTCAACAACACATAACTGATTGTAGAAAAACTGAAAAGTGAAGTCTTTAACTCCAAAATAAATCAACTACCAAAATAAATAAAGTACATAGTGCTTCGAATGCAAAGTAAAGGTTTTAGATTATATTGCTTATTTTTCATATGCGAGTTTTGTTGCCTTTCACGATTATGCATTTTTAACCATTTTAATTGAAACTTTAAAAACACATTTTTAGCTTATACGTAGTGATTGATATTTTGCCGCACGATGACCAGCAGGGAAGAATATTCCCGATCTTTTTCTTGCCAAGGTGTGGTAAAAGGTGACTAAAGCCATAGTGGTGCGAAAATTGTAGGGGAGAGTTGGATAATACCGCGCGTTTGATAATTCCACGCCCTAGCATATTTCAAAAACTAAACGCTAATTGCGCTATCCAGTCCTTAAAGATCACAGTCCGAGTCCTCTACCCCTCCCCGTGCACGACGCAAATTTACTCGGAGCAGCGATTAAGACATATCGTGTCTTACAAGTTTTTACTCTCGTTCCTTATAATTTCGCGGGCATTTTTGACAAGAGGTAAGCTATTCTATATTTGTATTGTAACACATTGATTACTTTTATTTTAATCCTAACATATTATAGAATTAATGACTAGATTGATTTGAATACACAATTAACTTGACCGTATTATTTTGAGGTTATAAAATGAAATAACAGAGTTTGTCAATTCCGCGCCCAGGGCGTGTACGAGTGAAGACCACGTACCGGCAAGCACAGAGTCGGACGGCCATCCACGAGATGAACAGATGACTTGAAGAGAGTCGCCGGAAGTCGTTGGATGGAGGCTGCTTTGAACCGGAGTCGATGGGGGGAGGCCTACGTTCAGCAGTGGACATCCAATGGCCGATATGGTTATGATAATTAATCTAGTCGTAAAATAATAATTATATTTAGGTATAGAAAGCAGTCTATGCTTCTTTTTCTACGAACGAGTTTATTCAACATTGCATTTTTTTTAAATTCTAAGTTTACTGATAGAAATTCACGAAATTATTATGGGCACGGTTTTATCAAACCTTGGCACGATATTATCAGACCAGTCTGATAATACCACGCTTTCCCGTTTTTTTATTATTTTACAATAATTAATTTTTGTTTATTTTTTGAAATATTTTGCCGTGATGTATGCGTAGCTAAATAAATTCTGTACTATTTACTGCATTTTTGAATATATATATCGAACCTTCTCCGAATTATAGGTCCAAGTTCTTAGAGGCTCGGTAATATCCAACTCTCCCCTACACCAATCAGGATGGTGATGGGCGGCAGCGTCACTATATCCTGCCACAATACACTGCGCTTTCCAACCCAACTTGATATGAAAAGGCCTATTGTTTGAAGGCCTTTTAAGGTGTCACTACTGTCGAATTGGGTGGTAATTTAAATTGAAAATTTAAATGGAGTTAAGGCGATCCAAGTGACAACTATAGTGTACTATAAAAATCAACATGTAATTTTAAAATTATTTTAATAGGTTATATTAAAATGTCGAAATTTTAGAGGCTCTTTATGAGTAAGCCATTAAATGCTCAGTGCTCAGTAAAGTCACTTCCATCCTCATTTCATCACTACAAAGTATTGATTCAATCAAACAAAAGTTTTATCTTATTTATTTTATAATTATTTGACAAATTTAAAGCAGAGCACGAAAATAAGTCTTGTTATATACCTACAACTATTAATATCTTGTCTATTCATGATATAAAACTATCGGAAGTTCAAAATTATAAAAATTTTAAATAATTTAAAGTGGTCTTAATTGACAACTATTTAGGTATAACTTAAGCCTGAATTGAATGAATGAATCAGGTTTTCTCGTTTTTCGAAATTAATATTGCGGCATATAGAAAAAAAGACACTATTGATAAAATTATTATAATAATACGGTACACCACTTTATTGTTATGAAGTGTAAAACGATGTTTTTAAAAATATATATTGAATGTGAAATATTACGCCGCGGTGTATAAAGGTCAGCAAAAGATTGAGGGGATAAAGTGTAGCTCGAATACCCGTTATAAATTCAACAAGTTTTATTCAGAAAACTGAACGCATTGAAAAGATGACTGAGTAGGATACGGACTTCGATAAGTCGTATACTTTTCTATTGTTATATTTTTCTTTCCATTTTATATATCTCTTAAACTTTCTGCGTCAAATAATACTATAAAAATACAACTGCAAATCAAGAATATTTCATATGATTATATAATTTTAAAACAAAGTTTCTATCTTTTTTATTAATATACATATTTTCGTATAAAATAAAAAAATTGTGATTTGGCTTAATAAGCTTTTTCGTTGAGAGGACACAGTTTTTATTTTAATTCGTCTGAAACAAAACAGTTGTTTAATTAGTAGGTGCTTAAGATTTGTACTAACAAAAGAATCTAAAAAAAATGTTTTTCTTCATCATGTGAGCTGGTCGTCTTAACAAACGCTGGCGATCATTAAGCAAGTACAGCTCTTGACACGGATTCTATGGACAATAGTTTATTTTCCTTCTTTTTTTAAATAGAGAATTATGTGTTATTGTTACTTATGTTTGTAGCTTTCTTGTGAAATTATTATTTTTTCATTTTAATCTAGCGTACTTTTTTGCGTTCCGTTAGTTAACACTAAGCCTAATTAGCTTTTAATCTCAAAATAATAACGTTGATTGCCGCGAAGCACCCGTACTAAAGTTATTGCAGCTTAAGCATTTTGCATACAGTTATTTTTATCATAGCGTTGAGTCTTTTAAGTAAATAGATAATCGTTTATAACATTTTTCGTGTTCAAAAATCTGCATCGAATACCGCTGATCAAATCGATATATGTTAAAAGATGAGTTGTTCTGAATTAATCCTAAAATATTTAAGGTATCAAAAATCATTTACAAAATTTACTCTTAAAGGTAAGTATCTTATACATGCATTTATGTATATCATTGAGTGTTTTGATTCCGAAAACAGTGGAAAGTTTACAGAATGGCATGTACGGTTTTGAACGAAAAAATTATTAAACAATATTTGAGCTGAGAAAATAGTGATTAAAGGTAGCATGGACCTGAAAATCATTATTTAAAAAATCGGCCGCTCTTTAGGTTCTATTTAGTTTCTGGCACTTGTACGGTATCTCAATATTTTCTGAGCAGCAACCATTTATTGAACACTATTTGAGCTGAGAAAATCGTGATTAAGCGTAGCATGGACCAGAAAATCAGTATCGAAAAAATCGGCCGATCTCTAGGTACTATTTAGTCGTTGGCACTGCTCAGGTTCCTTAGTATTATTCTGAACAGCAATAAATTATTGAACAATATTTGTTTTGAGAAAGTAACTTAGAATTTTGAAGTGATAACTTCTTATGGGAGGGTAAATTGGGGATTTTGATTCAATTTTTTTCCACGTAAGAATTTCGCTATGGATCTGAATAAATAGTAATCTGACGGTGCAAGGTCCGGTTAATTCTGGATGTGGTAGGAGTTCAATACCACCACGTTCTTCGATCTTATTCCACGTAACTTTCGCAGTATGTGGTTTAGCATTGTCTTGTTTTAAAAGAACCCAGTTTCTGTTAACTGAACCTGCATATTTCTCCGATAAAACTTCATACATTCGCATCAGCTGTCTACTATTTATTATCTCGGCATTAATAGCTCAATCATTTAGAATGATTTCGAAGTACGCTAAACTTTCATAATTTCACAAGACACACAACAAGGCTTTCCGCTTGAATCGACCTCTCTTTGCGACGGGTTCTGGTAATTGTCCTTTGTCTTACCACTGATTTTCCATGTACCCGAACATGTTACATAAATCCATTTTTCATCGCAAGTAAAAATTCGTCTAATAAAATGATCATCTTTTGGCAGGGCAAGGAGCTGTTTACACACCTCGACGTTTCGCTTGCATCTCGGTTAATTCGTTTGTCATTACTCGACAACTTTTATAGATCTTACATATTGATTTTAAATGGCAATGTATGGTATCTTTAGAAGGTCCAAGAGAGTCGTTGAGTGCTGGTACTAGGTTGGTTTGCTACTGCTTCGATGACCTGAGCGCGAACATTTTCTATTAAAATTATTAAACCAACGCTGTGACGTTCGCACATTAACTGTGTCTTCCCCTTCAATTTCAAATATTTTCCTTGCTACCACGGCTGCTTTAAACTTTTGTTTCCAATAATGTCTTAACAATACACGAATTTCAGATTTATCGCACTTCATACTATTTATTATAAAAACGTATGACGTCGTCGTCAATAAACAAAGACTAAAGAGAGAATGATTAAAAGAAAGTAAAGCAATTGTACTCTTAATAGAATTAGACTAGTCTTCACAAGTTACGACATGTTTAAATTGAGGCGTAGGAATTTTCACATAACCTTTCCGTACATTATCATATTAATATATCTACACAAAATTTAAGTAATAACCAAAACAATAACAAAAATTTTTGTTGTTTTAATTTTTGAATCATCAACCACCATCACCTGCGGCAGTAAATTAGCAACAAATTAATGAATAACAGTCGATACAATTTCTATCATTTACCTATTTTCCCTGCTATCTTTATATGAAGCTGGCATGGTTTTCTATTTCCAGAGATCGGTTCGGGCAAAAAATTCTGCGTTTTAGCAACTAAATAGCAACAAATTAGCTACAAATTCTCGTGTATTTTATATCGATTTTTGCCGATTTGCCCCTGCCAGCTTTATAGAGCTTATAATTATAAAACCAAAACATTGCCTGTTTACAAACGAACGACACACGTGTACCTTGTGCTGAAAAGTGTTATTACAGCATGTCTGACTTCTTGCATAATATCATGAGTAAGTCAATTTTTTGTATGTTGTATCTTGTCCTAAATTTTTTATTTATTAATATATATAAATATGCTTAACTTACACACACGGTTGTCTGTTTCTAATGTAGGCAACTTAATGCTTGTGTTTTAGGTAAAAAGCGACTGCTATAAATAATTACATACATAAACATATATATATATATATATATATATATATATATATATATATATATATATATATATATATATATATATATATATATAATAACCAGAGTCGGGAAGTGAGTGTTTTTGCTGTACTCTATTTGCTCATCGTTTGAACTGCAGAATGTTTTAGGAACGTATTTTTTCACAACGTCATTTTGCACTAACTAACATTCTCGCAAATAAATTATTGTGTCAATTGTTTTTTATAAAAAAATATTTGAAAGTTCCAAAAACTTTATTTATATTCGATTGAATTGGAAAATATTGTTTATTATGTTTCTTATTATGCCACCAGATTTTATCATTAGAATTAATAATTTGATAATTGAGTTATGCAAAAGGTTTTCAAATATTTAGGATATTTTTAATCAAAAATGATACTCATACCGACGATTTAAATAGTTCCTGTCGGTCATTCAAGACATTTGTGTTGGTAGTATAATTCGATACGAGAGCTGCTGACTCATCTATATAGGTGATTATTTCATGTAGCAAAATCCTATTATAATATTATAAATACGAAAGTTTGTTTGGATGTTTGTTACTCTTTCACGCAAAAACTACTGAACGGATTTAAATTAAACTTTAGAGTAATATAGCTTATACATCATACTGTTTAGGTTACAATTTATAAATAATTTGTGTAATTTAAGCATAATATAACATAGTTTAAAAAATATATTACGTGAAAACGCGTAAGTGACGCTTATTTCATGGCGCTTACGACCTTCTTTTTGTGAGAATTTACTAAAGTGTCAAGTGAGCAATATAAACAATGCACTCTGCCAGCGTGGAGTTTTTTTATATAAAAGCCTTTGATACCGAGTTGTTGATAGAATTTAATACAGATAGTCTGAAGCCTCGGGAAGAACATGGGCTACTTTTTGTCAATACAACCACGCGGGCGCAGCCGCGGGTGGAAGCTAGTATTATTATAATTAATAAGTAAATGTTTGATACCTATTATAAAACAGGAGGTAGGTTCACATTATCTATTAATACTATAATATTTGAAAGGGTTGGCTTAGCGTCGTAGTTATCTACGTCGTAGGTATATTTTAATAAATATGTAGAAGGTATTTAAAATATGAAATAATAATAGTGATACCTACTCAATACATAATATTGTCGGAATAGCATATATTTATCCTACCGGAGAGGCGTAGAATTTTATTCCAAGATCAATTTTAGCACACTGATTTTTACAAGTGCTCGTGTTTAAATTCACCTTAAGTTTACTAGTAGCATAAAAGTAAAATAAAATATATACGAAATTACATTCATAAAGATACATATAGTATTGCTTTAAAATTTGTATTTAAAAAATATTAGACCTGGTTGATTTTTGTTCCCTTAGTCTTTATAGGAGATGTCCCTTTTGGTTTCATCCACGTTGTGCCATTACAAAAGGTGTTGTTGTGTGCTATATTATAACTTACATGCAAAAAAAAAACAAAGGAATACCTAATGGTATGTATTTGTTAATTTAAATTACAAGTATAATTGTCGTTATAATTTTCGTTAGTATTATGAGTAGACGTTCATTATTCGTTTCGTCATGAATAATTAAACATTGTAATTTTGATGCTTAAAGTGAAATCTATTCAACAAATAAGCATCTACTAAATCACTAAAAATCTTTAAATTGACTATTAAAAATCAAAATCGAAAACAAAATAATCGTTTGTAGGATTAAGGTACAAATTATAGTAGACATTTTACCTATTATTACTTATACCCATTTGCTTATTATCTCTTCCTTTGATTACACTTAAGTGAATTGCGTAGTAAAATATTCACTTCCGGCTCACGTGGCGTATTTTTAATCGACGAAAATAAGAGAAAGCTTTTTCATGAGGTGCTTTTATTATTACAATCTCGCATATCTTTCTAAAAGACAATCAAACTTTTGTAATTGTTTTATATATATATGTGCGTCGTATTTTTTATTTATTTATTTAGTGACATAAATATAGTATAACAAACAGCAAATTATAATTCTCTTATTTACATATAAACACACGGATAGTATTTTTATTTATTTATAATTTTTATTTTATTTATTAATAATATTTTATGCATGTCCATTCGATTCTAATTAAATAAAAATAAATCTATAAGGACGTAGACAGTAGTTTAAAGGCTAGTTGGCTACAAGTTTTCCACTGTTGAGCAAAGGTTACTCTTTTTCTATTTATTTTACTGTTTATGTCTCAAAATTACTCCTTAAACATACGTATTTTCTTAGACATTTTTTCACAGTTAAGCATGAGATTACTTTTTATTATGTTATATTTTAGAATGGCTAGTCTGAAACTGAATTCGCTATCTTTTGAGAAAGATCGACGTGTTTTATGCAATCAAACATAATTATGGTCTCTATTTTCAGTAAAGTACAATGTGCCTCTAACATATATAAGCAAAATCAAAGTTAACAGCGGAACGTCTACAAACGAATGTCGCTATCACTAAATAAAATAGGAATTTAATGCTTGTTGTTTTGCATTGTTTTTGTTATCAAATTCGCAATCGTTGTTTTATGCAATCAAAATGTGTGTGACTACCTTTTTAGATACAAAAAGACAGAATTCACATTTTTCGGACTATTTCTTACTCGTTTTGACAACTAGTAGTAGTGGAATAATTTACAATAGCATTCGTTAGCCTTCAACAATTTTCCAGCAGCTTATCTTTAACAAAATACCCACTGATTAATTGATAAAATAGTTTCACTAAGCATACGACACGAGCGTGACAGATCGGATTAGCTTAATAGGCGCGTGGGGATTAAAGTTAACTTGACATCTCCGAGGGAAATTAGGAAAGTTATTTAATGAAGCGAGGACCTTCGACTTCGTATTGGTTTTAAGGCTTAGTATCGTCGGCGACAGTTTAATACTAAACTGGTTAATAAAATACGGTACTAATATGATAAAGCTGAAGATTTTCATTTGAAATTTACTGTATTCTATCTTTTTGAATGTTTATAATGATTATTATATTTGTAAATTTTATAAATAGTAGCTAAGTTATAAGAAATGTATGAATTGACTTTAATAGATACGTTAAAAGTAAACTAATTCATTAATTTATTTTCGGCCTATATGTCATAACACATAAATTGGAATATATGTTTTTTTAAATAAATTTAAATATGTTTAAATTAAATGTTTATATTTTTAAGCTTTTGTTAGAACGAATGTTAACGTTATTGTTTGTGAAAAAATCTCAAATTCTAGCTACTTCAACGCCATCTAGCATTCCAGTAATAAAGTTCCAACCCTGAGTACTGTAATTATAGAGGTACTATAGATATATAGAGTAGAGAAGACATATAGGTATATAGAGTAGAGAAGGCATACGGCTGCCTGTAAGTGGAAACGTCCAATGGTTAGAAAAAGAGAGAAGATCGCAGTACCCCATTGGCATTGCGGTCTTAAGTTCAAATCTCAATAATTTTTTTTGTGAACATCAATTATTTCATTCTATTTTAATTTTTCGACTACAAACAAATCATAGAAACAACTCTAATATGCACAGTAATATTATTTTGGCATGTAATTGAACCGGTACCCCGATCGTCTCTCTCTTTCTAACCGAGGGACAGCTGGAGGCCTGGCTCACTTGCTTTATCTATAATACCTCTATGACTGTAATACCGTTGCACTGTATTACCGACGGTCACGTCAATAGTTTCAGCTGTTTTTTAAATTTTATATATTTATTGTTATTTTTTTTTTGTCATTAATGCAGTATAACGATCATCATGAAACTTTGTACACATATTCTTGGAGGTATTAAAAGTAACATAGGATACTTTTAAAATTTTTTAAACTTTTGCTAATTTTTGTCAATACAAACACGCGGGCGAAGCTGCGGGCAGAAGCTAGATGATAAATAATTTCATATCTACACAAAAAAAACACACACAACAACACTGTCAAATATAATGTAAAATGTGACGAATTAAAACAATGCTCATGAAAAAGGTTAGGTATTTCAATGTCAAATTCACTCTGGATTATTTATGAATTTTTAACATAATATATTTGCTATGTTTTCTAATTAAACATAAAAACAATAATAATAATAATGTAAAGAAGCATATAAAATCTGTACATAAAATTTTAAATTAGTTACTTATAAAAATAACAAGTAATTTATATAATAGTTACCATCAAGTATACCAAATTTTCGTCAATGTAATTTTAAAAATTTTTCGCTATTGTGGAATTTATATAGAAATCTTTAACTAAACATAAGCTATAATGATATCAATACATATACAATTATAGGCACCTTATATAAAATTCAAACGAAAAATAATGCAGTGACACGAATTCACGCATTGCTCATAAAAATAACAAGAAATTTCAGTATTTATGCAAATCCTCCCAGCGGATAATTTTCCACACGGAACACGTAACCTTGACCCACTACCTGTTGCTTTGTCCGGGTTCGACATCATTCTACCAGTACTTGAATATTTACATCTATCTTTATACATATAAATAAAACTGAAATGTCTGTTCGTAATGACAAAATTATAGCATTTTACTAAATGAATTTAAATATTTTCAATGTACTTATACCTACTAAGAAATGATATTTAAATTTTTGTCTCATCAAATCGATTGGACCCGATGATCTCCTTCTGCGAGACTTTAATGTCGCAGAAGGAGGCCGACGAGCGGGTGATAGAGGAGGCCGCCGACCTGGCCTCCATCCGCGGGCGACGAATGGGGGTGCGTAGGAGGCGCTACCTAATGCGCCTCCAGTAACGCCCCTGTGCCCGTGTCGGGTCGGGATGGGAACCCGGTTTTGCTAGACACGGTGTCGTTGGGACTGTTCTGAGGTAAGCCGGACAGTCCCCATGGAGGAGAAGTCTCGCCTTTTTGCCGAGGCCAGCCTGTCGCTGGAGGGATCCTGTTGCCTGCAGATCCGGGACTCTCCAATTAAAGCGGCTGAAGACTCCCGCAGGGGTTTAGTACGGTATTGCACTCCCAAAGTGCCGAGTCCGACATAGGTCTAGGACTGCCGACCCGGGCATCCTGGATATCATCCGTAAATGGATTCCCCTGCGAAAAAAAAATACTAACAATATACAGAAAAAAGGTTTATTTGTTTCTGTTTAATAAGTTCTAAAACTGGTGAACTTTTTCGTACACCATTAGAAAGCGACATCCAGTAATAATATAGGCTATAAAACATCACGGTACGACTTATAGGAACGCAACAGTAATGGTGGCGGTTCCCGCCAGTACATGCAGAAGAGACCGAGACGACACTTGTCCCGGTCTCCTGTCTCTGTCTGCTCTCAGTCTCCTGTCGCGGTCGTGTGTTTCACATCAAGAAATCTGATGGGTGGGACTCAATGTGGATTAAGACGAAAGATATGCATAGTCGTGAAATAATTTATATAGTTTCACTTTCAATTTATTAATTTTGTCACGTTATTTTTTCATGTTATTGAATCGCCATATAAATTATATGTTTATTTGATAATTGAATATTCATCAGTAATTTAATTAATAGCGGTTGGTGTTAAATTATCAGAAACATTAATTATAATAAGATAGTATGGTATATGTTTATCCTAAAGTTATTTATTATGTAGTATCAAGAGGAAATCGCTTGATACTTTTCAAATATTACTTATTCTTACCATTAAGAAGTTTATATAACAAAGAGCACTTCCTTTCATAAATCGCTACTTACGTGTATTTTTGTTTAGATTTCTATTATTTTGTCATCAACATGATTCTGGTCTATATTTATAAGATGTACAATTTTTTCTTTAGTAACAGTCTCTCTATATGGCTATATAATAAGTGCTAGCGCACACTGGTGACTTTTATCTGGGTGACAAAAATTCTTTTTCACTGTCACGTCACCAAACTTTTCGTGATGCGCGCACTTGCGGTGACAGAAACGATTTTTTTTGCATTCAATAAGATGGATATCGAAGAGATGGTTGTATGTGCACTTGTTTTTAGAAATAAAAAAATTAAAAATGCAAGGCTTAAAAGTAGTGGGTTCACTCGCTTTGGTGTGGTAGACTGATAAGTGGAAAGTTCTACACCATATGTGCCAACTTAGGTACATATCCAGACAATTTTTTTCGGTACTTCCGAATGAGTGTCATAAGCTTTGATGAATTATTACTTTTGTTAAAGCCTGCTAAAACTTACAAACACACAAGAATGAGATTATCCACGGGGGGGGGGGGGAGAAGGGGCTAAGTGACATTTAGTGCGCTACTGTGCGCACGGTAATACAAATCTATGGACATGGTGACAGTTGCGTCGCGGCCATGTTGTCATCCTCGGCGAAAAAAAAGGCACCGAATTGCCACATATCCAAATGCGCGCACCTTCATTAACCTTCTAACTGCCAAGCTGTTTTGGCCATGACTTCCCCAGGTTCCGATTAATGGAAATATCAAATGTAGGCTTTCCTTATGTGAAAATTCGGAATCTTTACATTCTATGAATGAATATAACACATTATGTATATCATTATGTATGAAAAATTGTGAGATGAAAAATTGTGAGGTAGCCGGCGGCCCTCACGGCACCTATTGTTGGGTATCGTGAGGTAGCCGGCGGCCCTCATGGCACTTAAAAGGTTAAGGGATAATGTACGCGGTGACAATGACGCAACAGTCACGGTGACAAAATCACTAGTGCGCGCTATCTCTAAGATTACAGAAATCATAATTTTTATATCTAAATGAATATCTGTTATAAAATGTAAAAAAACAAATATATTTTATAAAAAAATAATCAAATAAATAATATATTATTAAATAATTAATAAAAGTACTAAATACAGTAATAGGCACGCGATAAGCACAATGCCGTACTTTAAAATACCCTTGTTTTCGCGATCGTGACATCATTATACTGATCGTGACATCAGTTATAATTTAAACTACAATGTTTACGGTGTCACGGAGTAGCTACCAATAAAAACAACCACATCGAGCATCTTCGGACATTAATTAAATTAATTGTTAATTTTAAAAACTATGTGACTAGCCTAAATTCCTATCTTTGATCTTTTGCGTGTTTGTCATTAAAAGTGTTGCCAAATTACAAAAATTACTAAAGTTTTATTGTGTCGAAAATTACGTGAAAATAAAACATTAATACAGATACCTAGTATACCTACACAGCTTAAACATTTTTATTTTAACAACTTATTTAAACATTCAGACCTGAACAAATAACTACAAAATAAATAAAACAGTAATTGTAAAAATAAAACAAAATTACAATATAATAAATTGTGCTACCTACTATTGTTTTAGGAGAAATTTCGCCAGCGGGCTTAGTACTTGAGTATTACATTTCAATATGAAATATATTGTATGGCTTTGTACAATATACAAATATGTATATATTGTTAACTTTTCCTTTTCAACCTCTGAACCCGCCTAAATACTAATCCCGTAATTAATTACAATGAAACGGGCTGTCGTTAGGCTGAGCTTTGACTCCACGCCCGGCGTCCTTTACAACAGCGACGGACGCAGAAGCGCCAACGATCTTTGTTTTCTAATTAATTAATGTAATATAACCGATTCCGATAAAAATACTGCTAGACTAAGTGGTAAGTTACATGAGGTTATTGCAATTATTAATTAGATTTAAGTCTTTAATTACCTCGATCTTAATTATTAAATAAAGGGAACATTTGGTAATTAAGAACCAGGTAACGAAACATCGAACGTCGTTGACGGACATAGCTGACATCAGCGACTTAAATATATTTGTTGAGTAGAACTGTACAAACTTATGTTACTTCAGTATGTTGTAGACGTGAAGTTGGGCCGCCCTTCAGCACTTTGACGTTGGATAGAATTCTGACCGACTGAATGACGGACGGTATGCCCAAGGAGTAGAACTCATCCATGCATCAGAAGGATTCGAACTATCTTTCCATCGACTCCGTCCTAAAGCTACGCGATAGATGACAAGCACACATAGAAGAAAACGATTCATTGTAGATACACAAATAAAATAAAAAAGTGTTTATTTACTTGTAATGTCATTTTCGATTAAGCAATAAAATATATAAATAAACCAATTGTCAGTCATCAATACAGTATTGATTGATTAAAGTCTGTTGATGTAATCGTATCGTACAAATAAATCGACCAGCACATCAGCCCTTGGATGTCCACTGCTGAACTTAGGCCTTATCCATCATCTCTAGGGGTTTGCCAACACTTGCCATGCTTGGCATGAGGGTTGGCGAGCGCAGTGTGTTGTGTCATGATATGGTGACTGTGCTGCCCATCACCATCCTGGTTGGTGTAAAGTTGTTCGCACCACTATGGCCTTAGTCACCTTTTACGACACCTCGGCAAGAAAGAGGTCGGGTTTATTCTTCTCTGCCAGTCAACGCACAGCAAAATAGCCATACATTATAATGATACTCATCTCTTCCGACATATATGGATACAAAGTGTGGATTTATTAATCATTCAAATTTATATAATTATATTTTATTTATATTATGGACACAAACATTTTCCATTTTCTTTATTTGTGGATAGCATAAAACAACTGTCACTTATACCAGAAAATACTTATCGTGTTCGTATCTCGCCAAGTCACGTCAAGAGTCCTTAGTGTAATAGGCTCTCAGATGAATTTGAAAGCCGCTTCCCATTCTACTGCTTTCATAATTCAGCGGCTCCGCGGCTTATGGATACGTTTATTGCCAATAGTTATATTTGATTTTTGTATTGCTCATTACTTAATAGTTCCATTGCAGGTTAAAAATCTACAGATGAAAAAAGAAAAACTAAGGCACAAAAAAAAAGAACGCAATATATTTATGTAAATTTGCCAATATCTCGACGAAAAGTTTTATTTACATATTTTTTTACCCTTCATTACGCAACTACGGCACAGCAACTAAAGGATAATAAGTTTAACAATCTTTAGGCGTCTGAATTCAGTGATTATCACCACTGAACATATTACCTCCTTGTTTTAGACTTTTCAGTTCGTAGTCCTAAAGTTATAATATTGTCTTTAATTTTAATAAAAATAATTATAATAATTGCTTCTTAGTAATTTAAAAAAAATATATCGTATTTTTACGTATCAATACAATACTATATAGTATAATATATACATTTATTTCCATAAATGTAATATGCTTTATTTCAGGGGTGTCAAATTCAATTGACATCCCTGCGTTATTTCATTTATAATGATATTTTTCTTCCTTATCACTTTCGACTCGGATAAAATATACTTCTCACTCCTTGCTATTGCAAAAGAAAAACGCTCTAAAATCTATCTATTAAACTTATATAGACGTAAATAGATACAATGATTTTTAATTTAAGTAATAATAATAAGCGCCTGAAGAAACACGCACAATATTTACACGTATGCTCAGACCACGGTAAACATTTGTCACGTGCTGGAATCGAACCCAATATGAATGAACCATTAACACAACAAACAATTTCTTTGATAACTGCGCTAACCCTATGTTTTATTCTGTTATTTGTAAATATACCCGATTAAGTGAATTATTATTATTACTAGTAGGTACTGAAATATTCATACACCTAACTGAAATAATAAATGTATCGTCTGGAAGGTATGTGTGCACTCAGTAAGATCTAAAGACAAATGACTTCGTGTAGGTAGATCGCATCATATATAGGTATACTTACGGTACCTACCCATATATACTTACGGAAAGTAACAGTAAATATAACTAGTTCACTATTGATATGTTTTGCTTGTATTTTACGAAAGTTCACAAGAAGTAGGAAAAAAGAAGAAAATTGTATAACGAGCCATTGAAGCAGAAAAGGCAACAAAATTCGTTACGAACTTTAACTATCTAGAGAGATTCGTCGTAGTGAACAGGAAAATTAAGTATTGAAAAAATGTCAATATTAAAGTTAAATACTTCAAAAACACGAATTCCACTAACAATAAACTATTTATTTATTTAAATCCTTTATACGTTTAATTATTTTACCCCGAATAATATAGCATCGAGCGTTCGGCTCGTAAAAACATAATTGCCCGTATGAAAACGTTTTAAGTACCTATTCAATTAATTGGTACTGCACGGGTTGATTTCGAACTCTGCTCGTGATTTGATTACCTTTCGAAACATTCATATGTAGTGTTTAAAGTAATAAATACGTCGATAACATTTTAATACGAAATATTAAAAAAAAAATTTTACTACAGTGCATTGTGGTATCGTGACACGACCTATCTGATTATACCGTACCACATTCACGGCTCTACGCCGTATTGATGTAGCCAAAGTTTTATTCAGTCGTGGTTGTCAGTTTTACTAAAATACTAACAACAGACAACATAAGGTATATATAGTTCAATTGGCAACATATTATAGTCCGATGACCAACATATATTAGAACAAACCCGTGGAGTGTGTTTTATTAATGGGCTCAACTCGAAAGTGAAAGACTGAAACTCTAATGTGAAAAATAGTTTTTATAGAAAGTCTGTGTACTAAGGAATGTTATAAAATGTTGCTACGCCTAAAATATTCTAACTAGTCTTTAAAACAAACACAAGAAGTATCGCGAAAGACGTTTAGTTATTATGAGAAAGCAAACCTACTTCCATAAATAATGGGTCCTGTCTGCTATGTTTATGTCTTGCTTGTTGTGTATTACTGTTTACTTAGTACCTAAATTAATTAGAGATTAAACATAATTAAATAAAACAATTGTAAATAAACAATTTAACAGACTATTATTTGACTGACCCGTTGGCGCAGTTTGCAGTGATCCTGTTTTCTACTCAAAGGGTTGTGGGTTCGATTCCCGCCCCGAGTCTGGGTGTAATTTAATGTATACTCAATATAATATGCTACTTACTAATTACTACTCGTATTAATTGCTGATCTAATAAAATTTAGCTGATTATCTAATTTAATTTTCGAAATAGGAATTTCACAGGCAATCGCCAGGTAAATCAATTCCGATTTCAGTATACCCAACGGCAGTGTTTAATTTCAATCAGCGACAGATGGGCACTGCATATGGAAATGGACATGATTGTCAATATCGTACTCGTCAGAGGACGGATATTGACAAATGAAACGAAGGTTGTTCGACTTTCAGTTTGTTTGTCTTATTTGAAGCGAAAGTGTTTTATGAATTAGAAAGAAAATTAGATTAAACTGTTAAAAGAAAGCTTACTACTTTGTGTACTTTTTTATGGGTTATCCGTTATGGGATTATGAACATATTATGTAAAAATACTTCAATGAAATCCTAGTTTATTATTGTGGTGTGGATAGGTAACCGGGTGAAGTATAACTCTCTCAATTTACTGTTCTAGTATATCCCAGCGTGCGGTGGCAGTACAAAAGTACTGCAAATTTCTCACTAAGACATCTCAACAGTGGTGAATTCATAATAGTGTGCGATGTATTAATTTTCGGTAGGCTTAAAAATTGTTAGGCCTAGTTATGTACATAGCTATGTCGGGCAAACTTCAACGTAGTTCAGAAACTAGTACAGCTTGATCTCTGGAGAAGCAGCGTAAGTGCTGCGTCTATATATATTTTACAGTTAGCGATATTCAGGAGTTGGTTAATGCTGATAGTGTTACGAGTACATTATCTATTTTTACAATATATAAAACAATATGTATCCAAAATTAAGGATATGAGAATATATTTTGGTGTTAAAGGTGTCATCGAATTATATAAAGTTACTAACTATACTCATATAAGGGTAGATGATCCATTTGGTTTTACTTTTATTTATGATTCTGACTCTTTCCCCTTTAGGAGTTATAGCATAATCAGTTTACAGACAAATTGTTTACGAAATCGAACCGAATTCAATTTATCGACGAAAATAATTAATAAGTAGTTACTGTAGTTATTTTGACCATTTTCGTACATTTTAACACATTAAAAAATAACTCAAATTAACTAAGTATTACGTGATATAATTCCTATATTAGTAACTTTTATTTAATTAAATAAAAATAACCTCACAGACATTTAATATAATTAATGATAATAAAAATTCAAATTCTACATATAATAAAGGAAGTTAATAAATCAAATACTGAAATTAATTAGTCGTTTTTTTTATGCCTAATTTTATGGAGAATTTTATGCTTCGTCACTTACTGTCGAAGACAACTGACTGGAAACTTATGAGCATATCTTTTAGATACACTAAAGATGTAAATCATCAAATATCTTTTACAGTATCTTCACCGATAAATAACCTTTTTCGGTTATACTTATCTTATATCTTTAAACGAGCAATTCTTGTATATATAAATATATAATCTGAATCTCGGAAACGGCTCCATCGATTTTCATGAAATTTAGTATACAGAGGGTTTCGGGGGCGATAAATCGATCTAGCTAGGATTTATTTTTAGAAAATGTCGTTTTATCCCTTTTTTTATGCAATTAAAAAATATCATTAGAATACGAAGATAAATTTCGCCGTCATTGACAAGCTTATAATACCTCGGATAGAAATCGGGCGGATTCGAAGTAAAAAAACTCGGGTTCGAATCTAGGTGTCTAAAGAGCAATTTTTTTTTCCTTTTTTTTTCAAGTTTCTTCTTTTGTGAGAAAAACTATTATTAAGAGCTCTTTTTATTTTTTATTTAAATAACCAGTTCCTATTATTTTACTATTATGTCGGTAAGATCGAAAATATTATTTATGTTTCATCAGTATGTAATGTATCTAAATATAATTTAACCGAGCAAAGCTCGGTCATCCAGGTACTTTATACGTAAATAAGCAAAAGTATTCCCATTAATTTAAAATAAATTACCTTTCAGTGTGTCGTCTTCTCTGAAAGGTTCTAGAGCTGAAAACCACATTAAATACTTCAAAAGCTCGTTCTATAATTACCTATTTGTTGTTGTATTGTTGTATTTTACATTGTAGATGAAGCGATGGTTTTGAAAGGTGTCAATAGGCAAGCCTGAAACCACATTTTAATTAAATTTCTAATAGAATATTACGTAAAATAGTAGAAAGGTTTTAATCATAAAGCAAAATAGTTTGAGATTTGCTTTTACGAAGTACTATGTTCATTATTTGAGATTTGATTTATTATAAAAGTGAGCAATATGTTCACGTGTCTTCGGACCGTAGCATTTTTGTGTGTCATCGAGTTTAATGAATTTTTTTATAGTTTAACGATCCATTTGGGTCTAAACCGTGTTACAGATTCGTTTCTATAAGTCGTCTTGACGTTATGTTCATATAATATTGTAGTTTACTGGTATAAAGACTAAATAGTATAAATTTACGCCTCTTGTGCTTACTTGAAACTATTTTAGAATGCGTTTGTAAATAAATATATTATTCTGATTGCTGTTAATAAATAGTTTTTTATTATAGCTATAACCTTGCCCATAAAAATGCCTTTCTGAAAATAATAATTACATCTAACACCTTAGATGACAAAACATTTATACTTAAGCCAAATTCGATATAGAATGTTTACCAACAAACCGTTGCTTAGCAACCAACCATAGGCAGATGTTTACAGCCTATTGGAAAATAATTATAATAATTATATTTTTTAATATTTATACATAGTACAAGCTACACAAAACTTAAAATAAATAAGTCAGAAAGTTAGATATATTATCTATAATTATGTGTAAAATTTACTTGTTAATGTGGGTATACTAATTTCTCACTGAATGATTTCTAAATATTTTCATAAGTATGTATATGCCTATATTAAAAATAGCTACACTATGCCTGAATAGCATTTAAAATAAAACAACATTTGTTTTAAATTGGATTTAATATTATTAAAAATCTATGTTCAGACACTCATTCTCTTTTATTATGTATTTTACTTTACTTACGTTGAATAAACACAATAATTATAATATTTGAAATTGTGCATAAAAATCGATTACAATTTACCTTTAACAATATAACGACTGCTCAAAAACAGACCAAATGTTACTTCTCTGCGAAATTTTCCTGTCAGTGCAAAAATTTAGGGTTGTTAGATGTATATTAGTAATTACAAATTTGTAAATTTTTATTATAAGCAAAATAATTTTCTTGTATATTACGTATTTAGCGGTTAAATTAAGTTCTAGGAAACAATGTTAAAGTAAAATTATTAATGTATAACTAGAAAATTGGTGATAGATTACAATTTTTCATTACTAAAAGTGTGAAAACCCTATACACGATGACATTGGGTTTGTTTACATAAATTCCACATCGTATTTGGCTCAAGTATACTTTTAAGCATTTTTATTTATTACTATATACCTACAGTAACTTTAATCTATGGATATTTAAATTTGGATTATATTATATATTATTTACTTAAAATTAATAATAATAAATCAATATTTATCAAAGAATATTTTAGTAAGCAGATTTGTTTTCAGTTAAAACGTTAAATTAGGTTGTATGTTTGACAATTAGCTCATCAGCTTCTAAAAGGCAATTTGACTTTACTAAGCCAATAATACTCGATTCCGACTTGGTTATTTAGTAGCTTTGCTAAACTGGAAGAATAAACTAAACATCTAACAGATATAATGTTAAGAAAGATAGGTACTATATACAGGATTAATTCTAAAACACCAGCAACCTCGCAGGACAAGATAGCTAACATTATGTACAACAACATTTGTTCTACGACTTTTGACATAACTCAATACATTAATTAAAAATGATTTTTTAAGCTTTTATTGTACTGCTCTGAAATTTAGAGTCTATGTTTCATTCATTATCGAAAGGATGACGCGACGCTCGGGCGCGCTTGCATAATAATAGTAATAACACTTTCTCTGCCCGATAATTCTAGTTAATAAAATTAATATAAATTGCTTGGTGGGTTTGTGGGCAGTATCATAGTATGTATATCGCAGTGACTTAAGTGAATAATCAAATTTCTGTTTTGTCATGTCCCTGCAATACGTAAACTGAGTCCACAATCCCTTCATACTTTACCAGGCTTAGAACTGGCTATTAAACGATAAAAAACAAATAAATCGGATGTATAGGAGGGCAACACATCTGCATAACCTCCAGAGGTTACAGCACAACCAGTTGTGCGGTAGACATCCGGTACCTAGTCATCAAAAGGCTTCGACTGTCCGTATGCCCGCCAATACTATAAAAATGTAGGTATGTAGATTAGGTATCTGAATTCTGAACATAAAAAAATATGTGAAAATTATTAATGTAGGTAATTATTCTTTAACGTTTACTAAAGTCTAATTAAACCAATTTAATATCAAATATTGGTAGCTAGGTATTATTCACTTTTTATTGTTAAATACAGGCGGGCATAAGTATTTCAAAAGTGAAATCAGCGTATTTACAATAATTAAAAAATTAAAAATAATTGACAATAAAATAATATTTACAAACGAAATATTACCTCTAAGGTTAAAGTAACGCGCATGTCGGTGCGTATCGCGCAGATAGCGTTCAAAATAGTCACCATCACAACCAACACACATACAACACCTAAAAATCAGCTGTTCACTAACACGTGCTAACACTTCCGAATTAGTTTTAATTTGATTGAACGCACAAATTATTTTAGTTAACCGAACCAGTTACAAAAATTTACTCGTGCTAGTTTGTCAGATTCGGTGAGTTGACATTGTCTCACGGCTCGGTGTAGGTAAGTTCGAATATCTAGCTGCACATTGCCGACAGGCTTCCGACACATTGTCATCACACTTAGACCCCGTTCAGATGACAAGCGCTTAACGCGCGTTATGATAACGCGCGCTTACAACTACACATGCCGTACGTACGGCCGTACACATGCTGACGCGCGTTAAACGCGCGTTAGCATGTGTACGGCCTGAATAAAATGTATGTAGTTGTAAGCGCGCGTTATCATAACGCGCGTTAAGCGCTTGTCATCTGAACGGGGTCTTAGCCAGTATCCTCACCATTTCCGTGTATTCGACATTAGAATAGCGGCGGTACCATGGTTATAAAATAACTTTAGCACAGGTACAATACATCGATCGATACGAATAAAATAAATACGAGTAGCACACAAAATCATATGACGCGCGCGCATCAAAGTCGCCCGCCGCCGACTGCCGCGGCTGGCTAAATAGGTCAAGTTCAAAGGCGCTAGCGCCGCCCCGTTCCTTCCTTTCCCCTCACATTAGTACGTGGTCGTTATTTACCTAATCTTTGGGACGCGCGTAGAGTTTATTGCATTCGTGTAAAATTAAATTAATATTTATTTTTGTATGAAAATAAAATCTAACAAATTAACAAAAGTGGTAGAACAAATGTTGTTGTACATAATGTTAGCTATCTTGTCCTGCGAGGTTGCTGGTGTTTTAGAATTAACCCTGTATATATATATATATATATATATATATATATATATATACTCTATATATATACTATACTACATCTTAACTATGCAGCGTAAATAACTGTTGTCGTAAAAATGAACAAATAAAACAATTACACTTCGCTAAACAGATAGAATATTTTTTCACTATTAACAACTTATTTAAAATTAAAATAGCAATGTCTGTATAAGATTCAAGCTTCGGTTTTATTCGTATCAATTTTGATCGTAATATACTAGATGGTCCGTGTGGTTTCACTCGTGTTTATATTTATTTGCAACTCGTATCTTTCGCTTGATTTTGCATTGTAGTAATGTTTTATACTACATTCACAGTAGATTATAATATATTTCAGTGAAGACAAAATACATAAAATAATATTATAAAAATATACGCCCCTCTTGTTTACATAAAACAATTTTAGAATGCATCAGTAATACGAATTTTATTTTTCAGTGACAAACTTTTTAACAAATTACAAAGTTTCATACAAATTTCGTAGGCAAAGTTAAGCTGTTTTTCTTTCATTTTCACCCTATAAAGTTAAGTTGATGGTAAAACTCGGAGTTTAATGGCAAAAACGTCTGCATGTAATCCTGTTTTATATTTTTAAAAAATATTTTGTGAATCATAAATGTTTTTATTTTGTTTTATAATTTTTTACTTGTTTTAGAATGAGGGAAGTATAAACAGGGGGATTTTTTTAGGTTTCTAGTTTTCTCACTCCTCGATTGAAACTTAGCTATGGTAATTGAGGAGTCATTTTACTAAACATAATTTTACCGAAGTAGCGCCATATCGCTTGCAGCTGAATGGGAAGTACTTCGCTCTCACTTAACACCGATGTGAAATGACGACACTGTCATCGTGTTTCATTTGGTTTGTGAGAGATCCGGTCGCCCATCCCTTCTCTCCCCCCACAGATCCAGTGGAACATCCCTCCCCTCCCCTCCCTAAAGGCCCGGAATGCACCTGCTAATCTTGTGATGTAGCGGGTGTCTATGAATGTCGCTTTTACTTACCACCAGGTAAACCGACAATCTGTTTGTATATTATTACATTAAAATAAATGTCGTGTGTACGGAGTACACATGTCAGAAGTGAAACATCTTTGGCAAAATCAATTTAAAATTTATTAATATTAATAGTTAAGCATTATTTACGCATTCTTTACGCGTTGCTAGGATACGCGTTGATAGGATACGCGACATCATACTATCTCATTATCTCCTACACATTTTTGTATTTGTGTCTCTTACCTGTCGCTTTTTCCGTCGCATCCCGTTTCAAATCACAATGATTCTAAAGAAGTTTCACTTCAAAAAATATGTTAAAGTATGGTACTCCGTACTACCTTGTATATGTATCGAGTGTGGTCGTGTCAGCTATAAATGACCCGTATTCAGTTAGTACTAATGCCTACCAAAATCCATAGTATTTGTTAGGGCTATCCGACTGTTGATTGTGATCTATTTGCTTGAGTTTCGTGTTGCGTGTTTCTGGATTAGACCCAAGATCACTTCGAAGAGATAAGTGAGGCGTTTATTTGTTAAGGACACATACTCGTAGCTGTCACTAGGCAGGCAGTCTCAAGTTTGTAGGCAAGGTTCGAATGTAAGGGCACTTCTCTTAGTTTGTAATAGATAATCAACATCGTCAAAACAGTAGTAGATTATAATTTTGCTTAATCATTAATTTTAAGACAAATTTGTTTATTTTATTGAGTATTAAAAGTTTTTTTTTTTATAAATTATATTATTCTAATTAACTAAATACATATAAGATAAATATTGTAAGTACCTTTATATAATTATTTTGTATTAAAATATAGTAACTAAGCTGTCAGTTTCATCTTTCTGGGATACGAGATACGTTTTCGAAGTCTCTTTGCTTTAACGGGACCCCAAAACGACAGGACAGAAGCTAGAGTTCTGAAGTCTTTTTTTTTTAGAAACAAAATGGACGAGTTGAATATCTTAATCTTAACAAAATGCTTATAATCAAAAACTCTGGAAGCAGAATTCATTAAAACAAATAAATGTCGTTTTAAAATAAAGTGATTATTTTTACAAGTAATGTACCTAAAACGGTCTTGAAAACACTATCTTTGAAAGTTATAAAAAATACAGATAAAAATTCTTCTATGTGATAGAAAAACCCTTCTTTTATATTAGACAACCGTTCTGGTGTATTGGCGCAAGTAGTCGACTTAACACCGGCGGTCACGGGTTCGATTCCCTCTCTGTGCAGATATTTGTATTGTACGAATATTTGTTTCTGGTCTGGGTGTATGTCCATGTGGGTCTCCTCACTGTAGAGACATCCGATCATTACTCTTGGTAAATAAATTATCCGCTAACCCGCAATAAAGCGTGGTGGATTAAGATCTATCTCTTCTCCTATATGAAGTAGAGGACCTTTGCCAGGAGTGGGACGTTTACAGGCTGATTCAGTTCAGTTGTGGAAGAAAAACCTGTAATATGTCTATGGTTTTTAATAAAAGACGGAAACGGAAAATCTCTGAAAATACAGCGTAAAAACTTGCATTAGTAGTTGAAATGTATGTCATAACATATTTTTCAACTTAATTTTGTACGTATATATGTTTACACGGAAGTATATAAAGTACATACGGAACACTATGCAAGTTTAACTAATATTTTTATTTTCATCTTGATTTGTGTCTATTCGTCGTGAGAATTCATTCAAAGTTTTTATTGGCTATTTTGGTAAACTTCTACAATATAACGTAGTTAGGGATTTCATTGTGCTAAATAAATGTTAAGTGTATATGAGTGAGAACTGTGACCGAAAGGTATGATGATTCATTCATACAGGGATTATCCGGTCTTTAATTATGTCTAAATAATGCCTTGCTTGATTATACATAACATTTCCATCAAATGTGTATGTGTGTGTGTATATGTCGGTGTGTCTCTGGTGTGTAAGTTGGTGTGTATGTATGTGCAGCGATGTCAGAACTAAATTTATTTCTTTACTTAGAATTTGCATGTATTTTATGTTTATAACAATATAAATGCTATAAAAATGCTATCTAATAATATATATAAAAAGTAAATAAAATATTTATGAAAAATTTTGTGCTTGGGTTCATGAATCATAAGACAAAAATTAAACAAGTGCGAGTCAGACTCGCCCATGAAGGGTTCCGTAGCAGCAAATAACATCATAATATTTAAGTTCTTGTAGTTCGTTGTAACTTTGATCGATGTTTAAATAATAGTGTATTTTTTTTTAATACTTACTAGATCTCGTTCAAACCAATTTTTAGGGGAAGTTTGCATGGTAATGTACATCATTATTTTTTTTTTAGTTTTATCATTTTCTTATTTTAGAAGTTACAGGCGGGGGGACACACATTTTACCACTTTGAAAGTGTCTCTCGCGCAAACTATTTGAAAGACAGAGACTAGAAACACAGATTAGAAAAAAATGATATTAGAAACCTCAATATCATTTTTGAAGACCTATCCATAGATACCCCACACGTATGAGTTTTATGAATTTTTTATTTTTTATTTTCAGTTCTAAGTATGGGGAACCCCCAAAATTTATTGTTTTTTTTTCCCTATTTTTGTGTCAAAATCTTTATGCGATTCACAGAATACTCACTACTATACTAATATCTACTTACCAAGTTTCAACAGTATAGTTCTTATAGTTTCGGAAAAAAGTCGCTGTGACATACGGACGGACAGACAGACAGACAAGACGAATCCATAATGAAAAAAGATAATAAAGAAAAGCCATAGCAGGATACAAGAGTTATAATGAGTGCAACGTAAATGTAATGCATGTGTGGGTAGGTACAACTCTTTTTTTTATTATTATTATATATATTTTTTTTAACACACATATCGTCCATTATGTAAAACGTCATGTTTGATATCAGCAATCATCAGAAAATACGTAAACTTAAACATAAAATAAGTTACATTTATTAAGATTAAGTTAGGTATTTGTTTACATTGATACACAATAATTATTGATGAATTTATATCATTATTTTCTTGAACACATTTTAAAAATTGCAACGTCCGGTATTGATTATTATAGCGGGAGCAAAAATATTTGTCAACAAGTGCGTGACTCGAATCGTGTACCATGGGGCAATCCAAACACATTAATTTTAATGTGTCTGATACGGTTACACATTGACACACCATACATCCATATATTTTGCGGGTACCGTGTTTTTCTACAAAAATTTCAACATTACTTGTTACTATTAGCCCCGTATTGCTTTAAAATATTTAATAAATATTAATTTTACTTTTTTATGAATTGTAATAATAATAAAAACTTGATAATGGATAGTTTTTCTCCAATGATATTTTCTAATTTTTTTTCTACGTTTCCAGAATTTCTTACCATTAACTCCATTCCGAATTCCATTTTTAGAATCATTAGGGTATTTTTCGTGTACTAAAAATGTTTATCCTTTTTAACACAAACTTGAATAATATGACCATTGAGCCATGATACCTATTATAATGGCCAAGCTCCCTTTTTATTAATATGATTTTACTGTACATAGCGTAAATTTCATTATATAAGTTAATAATAATGTAGTCGTAACTTCTATCTACATACATTTATTACCCATTGTATAAAAAAAAAAGGTTCAGCATAATAATTTCGATATTTGTGCTCCGTGTTTTAACCTCTTTTTGTCCCAGGTCCTTGAGTATTTCCAAATATAATGTAGAATGTTAAAACATTGTGTTAACTACTTCAGAGAAGTTTTAGTGCAAAGTTTCATTATTTTTCGTTTAAAAAAAATATCCATCCGTCCGTCCATTCATCCTTACATATTATATATACTGTCGTGTTTATGAGGTGTCGTGATTATTAAATCTATTGTGGATAAAGCTTATTTAAGGCCATTTAATTATTATTAATGTGAAGGATCATCATATTTTAATTCTAACGCTAACTTGATGAAAATTAAATTCTCTTATCTCAAGACCCTTTTATTGTTTCAGATTTCACATTCATCGGAACATCAGCTGAAGCTTTCGTTTGATTAATCTCGATTAATTATTAATATTTTAGATTAAACGAGCAATTATATTAAATATGTCTTTTATCAAAATACCTAAAAAGGTTATACCTCATTTCCTCCTAGCTTATTAATTTGTTTTTTATTAACTAACTGTAGCCCTGGCGTCGCCCGCACATGAGTTCTGCTTTAGTATGATGTTATGTAAGTAATTGAAGGTACTACGTCAAACATTTTAATTTACTAAATATTTTATATTTCATTATTTTGAACTGAAGCTTAATAGACTGAACTTTACCAATTTTATTAATTTTTTTACGAGTCAAAAGAAAACACAAGCCGCTATAATTTTTTCATATTTGAGCTAACTTTTTTTTTGTATTTTTAACTTCCTTAAGTCAAATCTTGATACACTTATGTTTGGGTAAATTTTCCGATAATTATGTTCCCTGTATCTAATATCTACAATACAACGGGTACATCATTCATAAAATCTTTAGATATCTCTGTAACACAAACATATTTGTGTAAGTTATAGTTGTCGCTACAGATAGGACGGCTAAGAAGTACAAATTGAAGACATTTACGGAACAAACCAGTGTTAGCATTATTTGCTGACAGTATGGGCCAAAACACATAACGGCGTTGCGGCGCCGCAACGCTAAAATCGGCGGTGGCGTCACCGCCAATTTTAGCGGCGCGGCACCGCCAATTCCGGCATTGTGACGTCATACTTGTTGACCATGATTTATTGACATTTTGTGTCTATTTTTATATTTTATTTTTTTTGTGTCTTTATTAGACATGGGTATCTCAATGAATTTTATGAACTGCAGATAAGCTCATGAGCCATATGCTTGAACCGGAGCTGTGAAACGGCTCACAATTCAGCTCAATTGTTGTTATAGGTATTGTTACTTTTAACAACTTTTAACTATTAGATTTACAGCTAATTTATGACTCGGTTCAAACAAGTGACATGTATCATGTACCTAAATTATAAATATGTAAATTAATTTTATGCTAATTTCATCCATATGATAAATGCTAAAGTGAGTTTTTTTGTTTGTTACGCTTTTACGCCTTAACTATTAACCTGAATCCATGAAAATCATCATGAAATTCTGCATACCAGTTTTCTGGGGTACAGAAAAGTACATAGAGTACCTACTTTACGTACCGACTACCGTTGGTGCCTGTACCATGCGAGCGGAGCCGCGGACGAAACCTATTTATTTATATTTAATCTATAAAACTAATATAGTAAGATATTAATTTATGTATCACTTTGTTTCAATTTTGTTTAGGCTTTATGAGACAAAAGTTGTTTAAAATTCTACCAGCATACAAAATTGATTCACAAAATTATTTCCGGTACAAAGGATTACTTTTTATGCATTCTACTAAATAACAACTTCAAATATTAACAAATTTCACGTGAACTATAATATTTAAAATAATTAAATTAATATCCACAATAAAAAATCACGAAGAACTGGTTACCCTACAACAACGCTCTTTTTCGCGGCGCCGCAACGCCGCAACGCAAACTGCCGATTTTAGCGTTGCGTCGACGCAACGCCGTTATGTGTTTTGGCTCTATTATGTGTTTTCGGCCGTAAAATTATCGTTTTTCGTTCCAATGTATCGTACAAATACAAATTTTTCACACAAATACTTTTCGACTGTAAGAATATATACTTATATCCTGCATCGGAAGTGGAGACCAAAAAAAACCTCGTCGTCTGTACATGTCCAGTATATCTTATGTAAAAAGCTAAAGTAGATGTTTAGAAACTCAGAAACTATATACGAGGGGACAGTTAAGTAGTTAAAATTTCCATTTCGATGACATTTGAACGAAAAACAAAAAAAAAAAAAAAACGGAAAATTATGTTGTGCACGTTGGATTATCGTAAAATTTCGACACCTCTATGTGTCATAGAGGTGTCATATTTTAGTATATATTTTATTAGTATATATTTTATTTTTCAGCTTGACAAAAATCGAAATTACACTATGAATTTATCAGATTCATTTGCTATCATCCCTCTTCGAAAAATGTTGGAGCTAGAAGAAAAAAAATGTCATTGTGACATCAGCTGAATCAATGGTAGAATAAATTTTAATATATAAATCAAATCTATACTAAAGAGGTTGTCACAACCAAAGATTTATATATGTTTAACCAGCAGTATATCTGTTGTGACACGGTACTGATACTGCACTGAATTGAAGTCTACAAACTATTCAATAATCAGCAAACAGCAGCGAGTGGTTTAACCAACGTACACCGTGAATAACTGCGACCAATGGGTGTGAAATGAAAGGTAATCGTTTTAATGCAGTGCGTGCTGTACTGAGTCTACCTAAAATGCCTTTATAACTATAATCAGTAGTTTATTTTAGGGTTTAAATAATAGGTTTAAAAATATTTATTTCTCATTAAAAACGTACAGTGACTTACATGAAAAATTAATAACAAAAATGTGGGTAAAAATACAAAAAGTGTCCAACAGTTCACATATACATCGGGGATTCTTTTGTGAATTATAGAATTCCTATAACTAAACATTTTACATACTAAACTGTTATATTAGATATAATAGACTATTATTAATAGATATAATAAATATATTAGACTATTCTTCTATGTATATTCATTATCCACTATCCATTTTGCATTTAAAATAAGTGATTTTAAGAAGAGATATTTATTTTATCAAAAAATAGTATGCTATATTTCAAATGTGATAAGTAATGTTAAAAATAGTTACCTTAATATTCATTAATTAAATGAAACCAAAATCTCGCAATATTTTGATATTATTATTAAAACTTGACTTGTTTAAACTTGAATATTAAAAAAAAAGTTATTTTGATGATTTTTAAATTTTATTATAGTATTATAAAATCAGTCACTTGCTTAAACATAATTATACTTGTAAGAAATTATAATAATTTTTTTTATAAAAGTTGTCTTTATTATTGAAAAGTAAATCACCTTATTAAAATTTAATATATGATTCCAACTGTTTAAGACCTTTGTCACTAGTTGGCGTTAAACTCTAAACGCACAGTTCCAATGGCGTCGTTAAAATCTTAAACTCAATTGTCTACCCCATATTTGTAGCTGTACCATCGACAACCACTTTTTTTTTCCTCCGTGGGGAAATCCTCATGGATACCGCCCAACCCGGGGTAGATGAACGGTTATGTCGGACTTTTACCGACTAAAACCCCACGGTGTTCCTTCGCTCCATCAATGACTGGATTACGGGTACGCTTGCGCATTCGTCCGCGACCCAGTCGACGGTTGTTCGTTTTGCACAACAACACTCCAATTTTGAATAAACGCTCTACAAATTCTTGTTTACGGTCTACCCGGAACATGTGGCACACCGTTTAGTCTCAAGGACCTTGTTTATAGTCAGGTGGCAGATTCCCCGTACCCACCACCCAGAGGTCAATTTTCAAGTAGGCAGAAAATTGGCATTGAGTCTGTTTCTGCCTGCACGTCTACGACGTCGAATTGACGTTGGCGAGGCTTCGGCTTCTCTCGCCCGTTCAGCAAGCTCTTTGGAGGTCACGACTGTCTCGCAGAACGTGATCATGGCCCTCCAAGCCCTGTCGGAGCTGACCAGGGACTTAACCACAGCCGGCAACGACAGGTCAGGTCCCACGGCAGTTGTTAGTGCCTGGCGTGACTCATCCCAAGTGGGACATTCCAGTAGGGTGTGCAACGCCGTGTCTTCGGCTGCGCCACAGTGATGGCATACAGTGGTCGCTTCTTTTCTTGCAATTTTATGCAGATACCTGCCGAAGCACCCAGGCCCAGAGAGGACCTGCACAAGCCGGAATGTTAGCTGTGAGTTTGGCCTGTCAACCCATTCACGCAGAACGGGTCGTATTGCCTCTATTATTGCGTGGCCAGCAGTTGGTCGCTGCAGCCGCTCTTGCCATTTATCAAAAAGCCAAATCTCTGCATCTGCTCTCCAACGTCTCTCCTCTAAAGCAGAGAGTGGTATACCGCGATTTCGACATAGATAGCGTCGGTGGAATATTGAAGCTAAGACCTCCGCTTCTAAATCCCACGGAGGGAAACCAGGTAATAAGCACGCTGCCTCGTAAGATATGGTGCGGTACCCTCGGATGGTTCTAATGACTATGAGGCGTTGAGGGCGCCGAAGAAGTCGTATGTTGCTGGTCGAAAGAGCGTCGACCCAGATCGGAGCACCATAGAGAGCCATAGAGCGTAAGACGCCGTGGTATAGTTGTCGACAAACTGCATTCGGTCCTCTGAGATTTTGCAGAAGACGTCCAAGCGCACCCGCAGCCGCTACAAGTTTGGGAGTCAGCTGCCGAAAATGCTCAGAGAAGGACCAGCGACTATCTAGGATGAGGCCCAGGTAGCGCATCGATTCCTCGACTGACCATCGACAACCACTATGTTAACCTTTTAAGCATAATATACAAATATATTAGGATAGTCTATTTTCACAATATCTACGAATATCATATTTTTATCAGATACTCAAAAAAACATGATAATAAAACATTTTGAGTAGTTTAACATGTTACTTTGAAGCGTGAAAGTTTTCAAAGAAACTTAGTGCAAAAGATAGAATAGTCAAATAATACCAGAGAGTCGCAGGTTTTAATCTAGCACCGTTAAAGTTTCATATCTATACAATTTGTTTTCGACGATGAAGAAAAACATAAAGAGAAAAGTTGCACGTCTCAGAAATAACACTGACTGACTTTGATATCAGACAAATAAATTCAAAAGACATGTAAATCCACGAATACGCAGTCGACTAAAGAAAAGGATTAAGATCAATTCACCTTCCCAATGGCACCGTGAGTTAAAGACACAAAATTTCACCTTAAAATATGTATATAAAATGATTTTTTTAAAGCCCGATTCCGATAAACGTTTCTAGAATCAAAAATCCCGTTATTCTAAAATGTAGGATTAGTTAAACCAAATGTCTTTGACGAGATTATCGTAGTAGGTATCAAGGATTGCGCATTTTTAGTATAAAATAAAAGATTCAATTAATAGGTCCGGTATCCTTATTTGAAACAAAAGAAACATTACAAAACAAACTCATTAAAGGTTGGAGCGGTCGCGAGGCTCAGGTCAAACTCGGTGATTAATGGCGGCACTTATATTGGCGATTTTCGTTTAAACAACTTGGTTTGCTTTATAATTAATGATTTTAGATTTTGTAAGTGATTTAATACAGTGTTTTATAGCCATAACTAGACGCCAAAAAACTGAAGGTTGTAATTGCAATTAGTATTTCAAGTCACTTAATGGTTAAAGTACATTTTGAGATTGTAAAGAGAAAGTTTTTGATAAAATCAAATCATATTCTGTAATACGAATTTGTAAATCAGTAGTTAAAAAGCTTGGTCCAATAAGAGTGTGCTTTTAAAAATTTGTATTTGGCTCTTTAGTGCTAGCTATCTTGATTACTACAAGTGAGTTGTAAGTAAAATGAAGTTGTTTCTTTTTTACCCGACTGCGACAGAAGGAGGGTTATGTTTTTCGAGTGTATGTATGTATGTATGTATGTATATATGTATGTATGTATGTATGTATGTATGTATGTATGTATGTATGTATGTATGTCCATTTCTTTGGCACGCCCTACAGCCCAAACGGCTGAACAGTTTTTGACATATGAGGTGTCGTTGGATTTGTCTAAATTGTAGTAGTGACATAGGCTATATAAATTTTCAAAATGGCGCCCGCAAATGGCGGAATGAGAGGGGGGAGTTGAATTTTTTTTTCTTACTGTAGCAATATGGGTATCAAATGAAAGCTAGTAAATTGTTTTATTCTTTTTAGTTTATAATAAGAGTATTTTACGCAGTCGGGTTTTTTGATTTTTTTAATTAAGCATACTTGTTATGTTCTCGGGCTAATGAGGGAAATAAATTTTAATTTTTTTTGTCTTAAACTTTCTTCTACTGATTAGCTAACATTCGGTGGTACCATAGAGTTGATCCTCCATCCTTTGTATCAGGATGCTGGTTTACCCTTCAATCATTAAAGTTTTTTCAGGTCGTTGAAGATTGTAGATAAGATAATTAATATTACTTAAAAATACGTAAAAGATTCTGACAATTTGAGTCCGCGTTTTCTATGGTTCACACAGTATTCACAGTATGACCAAAATAACAATTTATATAAAATAAATAAAACGTAAGGTAAATAAAGAATAAGATAATATAATTGTTACTATAACTTGTGCATATTTTAAAATATAAAGTAGGGAAGCTTTTCCAGAAGGTTGAACTATAAAACATGCAGTTTTAAATCTTAGTGACATCAGCGTCTCGTTAAAGCTGAAGCGTCGATGCGTTTAATAGCTATAAAGACGTCACTAGAGAGTTTATTCTGTACCTACATTTAAAATTGAAGAAATAAAGTATCTTAGGTTTTTTTTCTTCAAAATTGCGTTTATTTAAAACAAAAACCAGAATTAAAAAAAAATGTAATCTATTTCTTTTTTCTAAAATCAAATGAAAAATTAAATATATTTTTAGTATTTCTGATATTTTAAGTATCTGATCATCTTATCTATAAATCAATGTGTTTGAAACAATGCGGGACATTTGATATGTATACTTGTAATAAAAACGATATTATATTAGGCTGCTATCATGTTAGCCTTTCTCAAACTTGCGTGTCCTAAGTACGCTTGACCAGCGTCAACTTCAAGAAATGCTAATATGATAGCGGCGTTAGAGTAAAATCGTCTGCAATGTATATATAAAGCACTATTTATACCTTATTTCCATAGAAATTACATAAAATTATTTTCAGAGTATAATTTCTAAGACTGAATCCAAAGCTTTTGCATTTATGCACCTGTATTGTAGAAAGCTCAATGCTTAAATACGAAAACCTTTTTGTATTTTAATTTCATTAATCACGAAATTTAGGTTTTGGCGTAAAAGAAAAAAAAGCTTTAGTAAAAAAAAAATTGGAGTTACTATCAGTCTAGTCAGAAAATCCTCATATCGATAATTTTAATAATCAATATCGATTGTACATAAATTTAAGGCGACTAAAACAGAGTAAAGTCTGTTTTTACAATTTTAGAACTACTAGTATGTTGTACAAAATAATCTAATAATAATTAAAAAATAAAATCTGCAAATCAGGTATTGATCGCAGATATAAAACATATTTAAGAAAATTTATTTCCTTTTAATCATAATATGATTTTTTTAAATAAATAAAAGAAACAATAAATGCTAACACCATTACTTGACTGTTAATAAAATACTATTTAAAATATACAATTTTATTGATGTGGGACAGTATTATTACGAAAAACTTAATATTTTTTATTACATTTTTCATCTTTTTTATTGTCTACTTTACAAATACTAAAACCTACAATCCTTAATTATTTTTTATTTAGTATATAAATATTTCTTTTACAATAACTGTTAGGTACTATTTAATTTTAAGCAAGTTCGAAGAACAATATTGTTGTAAATATATGAAATATATTGACAAAAAATATTTTTTTTTATTATTATTATTTTTATATCTCAGCATATTCTATCATGAGTATTGATGACGAGGCGTGATGATGAAGCGTTATGTTTTAAAGCCGTTTCACCCTTTCTCGATAGTAAAATGGTTTTCTCGACAAAAACAAGTGCTATCTTCCGATGAGTTTTGAATGATAATGGTAAAGTGTTTAAGAATAGTCCACCGATAAAGTTAAAAATAACAGTGTTCTTCTTTTATGCAAATTGAAGATTTCACGCTCTCTTGATTCTTTATAGTAGCGTTAGCTGACGATCAGCTACAGTATTTAAATTTTGTATAACTAGAAGTGTTTTTAATAGGTTTTAGAAGTAACTTTCGTTACTAGGCTAATAATACTTTGCATATTTTTAAACAACCTTAATGAAAGTTCATTTAATTTAGAAATTTAAAATGACGCCGTTTTCGTTCTTACTTCAGCAAGCCAGCATCATTTACAAAATCTAGCTACATCAATAATGCATGGAATAATCACGATACTTTACTAACAGTAATTTTTTTAGACATAGAAACGGTTTTTTAATCGTAGTTTATTTATTAAGATAAAAACGAGTAAAAAAAAACTATACTCGTTTTTATTTTTCAAAATAAATAGTAATTTGATGTAATAAATAATATTTATTAAGTCGACGTGTTTAGACATTTTCTTTGTCCTGTTGTGTACTATGTTCCAGTGTAAAGTACGAGTAGTGTTATTACGTGCTGTGGCAGACTGCCACGGTGTTGGGTAAATGCTTATCTACTATGGTTCTAATTTTAGCTCATCATTTTGATTCCATTTAGGAAAAAACTGTTATCATTTTATATAATTGTTAATACGTATTTAGAATGTACGTCTTACAACTTTTCACTCGTTAAATATTTTGTTGAATTCTTCTTTATCAATGACGATTCTCTAGGAAAGGAGGACGAAAATTAAAATGTACACTTAGTTATTTAGTTACTATTTCATTATTAATCTAATTTAACTTTTTTTGTAGATGAGAGAATTTATTTCATCATCATCATCATATCAGCCGTTGGATGTGACCGGCTCAAAGCTCCAGAGCGACCTGTTCAAAGCAGCCTCCATCCAACGGCTTCCGGCAACTTTCCTCAAGTCGTCTGTCCATCTCGTGGACGGCCGTCCAACCGGATTTTATATATCATCCCATAAATATTTGAAAGTCCTTTTGCTGGCGTACATATTTAACATTATACTCCCTAAACATGAATCTACCACGCAGAATTAGTGACTATTCAGTGTATGAATATGTGAATATCAGAGTCCACTGATTTGAACTTTGAATGTATTAGTGATTATTCACTCACTGAACTAGGAACAAATACGCCAATATCAAAACAAGCATCAGTTAGTACGAGTAGTAGTATAGTCTAAACAAATGTGTGTCAATACGTTCGCACTCACAATGAATAGTCAAACAATATATAGATAATTAGTTTCAAGCAAACTAATCGCATTATGTATTTATCTGGAATAGTTTTGATGCATAATACGAGTGGCCATTACATTTAGCCCTGAGATATTGGCCTTATGTACATGTAATAAAAGACAAATGACAATTTGAAATAAATTATTTATCATTTTACACTCTCCCTCCTATTTCATTTCTTTATTCTGTTTAGTCCATATTCTGTTTAACAAATATGATTATGGCATTGTCGTTACGCCTTTAAACAAACAAAGGCGTAACGACAATCGTTACGCATTTGTTTGTTAATTTCATTGCTTCCTTAATTAATCGGACATCTAAAAATATATTTTACGATGCTACTAACTCTTTGAGTCTTAATGTTAGCTTTTTTAAGGTTAGAAATTTTTTCGTTCCTTTATTAGATGATTAGTTCTGTAAAGTAATTTCACTCACGTAAAATTTTATAGTTTTCCGTACGTGTATTTATAATGCGAGTGAAGTATCTTATCGTGCAGAAAATAAAGCTGTGATAAATTAATGGGCGAGTTTGGACCATACGAGTTAATACAAATATGGATAACTCTTATTAACGATGAACCCGTACCGAACGGAATCAGGATCATTGTCCAATTCTTGCTACTCATAGATACTGGGAGTGCTATACGGATCCCCTTATGCTGGTAGACACGGTATCTGTAGTTACTATAATTTGCATGATTAGTTAACACGCTTAGACACACAAGAAAATGAAACTTCGTAATATTATTATAGAATAAATCTTTTAGTATACCACCTACTCTTATGTCATGAATCAATCATCTATCGTTAAATCGTGTAAAAATGAATGTAACTTTTTCTGTATACTTAAGTACTTTCTTACATTCAACAGCTGTTACAAATGACTTCCGTAATAAAAAGAATGATTTACTATCACAATAACTCTATTATTATAGATTTTCGAGAATTATTATTCATATTTAGATCAATTGAAGTATTTCAGCTACGTAATATTTGAGGTGTTTTATACTCGGAATTTTATATGATTTACGATTATAATAACGATTTTAAAATAAAATCAATCGTATAATGCACTTATAAAAGAATTTTAAAAAATTCACTTTCAGCGATAAATTTTCTACCGCGCGCAACAGTTGTTCATTTCTAGGGCGATAAAGCTTTTTTCACACTTAATAAGCGTGTTTGTTTTGCTCGTACTTCAAATTTTATCTTTTAATCAATACACGAATGTTGACACAGATTTTAACAACTACCGGCTTCGTACCAACGTATTGAAATGAATGACACTCACAGCACCGTTGAAATGTATGTTACTACTGATACTCACTGGAAATTCATTTAAAAAAATATCACTATTTGTTTTAAAAAAATTGGTTGTCTGTAAAGTTGGTTAATAGACGCTAATTTTACGTGATAACGTCATAAGAAAAAAATAATGAAAAATTGCATACTTATATGAATTGAATTCAATTATTATCATTGGATTATCATTATTTTGTATTTTAAGACAAAGGAGTTAATTGAAAATTAAATTTTTTTTTGATACATTAACATTTATTTGCACTCGTTAATTCAAATATTTTTTCAGCTTTACTCGGACGCATCTGCTGATGGAGTGGAAGAGGGATAGATGCGCCACAAGCCAAACGCTTAGGCCGATCGTGCCTCTCTATCGCTTGTTCCGCGCTCTCGCTCGCGGAACGTGACAATGAGTAATGCTTTTTCGTGCGTGCAGCCGGCGTTTATGTATTTATAAGACGTTATCACGTCAATAATTGTTAGAATTTCTTTGATGACTTTTCTTGATGAAAGTGATCTTAATAATAACATTTTTACATTATGATTTTCTTATGAAAAAAGTACAGCTTGACAAAAAAAATGTAAGCGATTAGTATTTGTAAATTATTCTTTAAACATGGTTTCAGTAAATTTTTTACTAATTTCAAGTGAATGTTCACTTTTTATCAATGTGAGAATCGTACCGCGCAGAATTTGTGACTATTTTAAATATGTGAAAAATCACTAATTCATGTTTAGAGAGTACGGTTTTTTTAAAGTCGCTTGATACCATTACTAAAATTCAGCGAAGATAAAAATTGTCAAACATCAAGTTT
The DNA here is from genome assembly GCA_036937285.1 of Euphydryas editha. Taxonomy (NCBI): domain Eukaryota; kingdom Metazoa; phylum Arthropoda; class Insecta; order Lepidoptera; family Nymphalidae; genus Euphydryas; species Euphydryas editha. The sequence continues at coordinate 6,979,836 of JAUPFZ010000008.1, forward strand.
TTCATCAGACTAAATACTGGTGGTTTATAACCTTAAATAAAATTTTAAATTTACTACACCTTTAGGGTAAAATGTGTATTTTATAAAAATGTCTTTATGCATTTTATTTTACGTTTAAGTAATTTGTTTTGAAATAATCAAGTACTTGCTAGATAGGTGACAGAGATTAGACACGAAACTCGGAAAACCTAAAACCCTACGATAAGAATTCCGAGCGCTTAAGCGTAATGTTATCTACTTTGTTAAGGAAACCTTGATTAATGAAATAGATAGAAAAGGTAACTTTGCTTTTAACGTAGATAAGAAAATAAATAAAAAATAAACCATAATAAAGGAAAATTAAGTATTTGAATGTATATCGCTGATTGTTTTTAAGCAGTCGAATAAGTTGTTGTAACAATTCGTGGTAAAGGGCTATTTTGTAATAGTTGAGTGTAAGCTTTCATTAAAAACAGTAAAATAGAATTCAAAACTAATGATCTTGAGTAATACAGTAGAAAAGATTCTATAAGCTGTAAAGTATTCAAGAATCAAATTATTGCTTAGTACGAAAAATCGTGGTAATGATGACACATCAGTTCGTATGTAGTTAGAGTAGTCATGGAGACACATTCAGGCAAATTGCTGGCTCGAAGCCAATTGCCAGTCAGTCTGACTCGATTTAACTAACAATTGTCTAGCTATCGGGCCAGTTACAATTTCAGGTGATCATCTATATCAGTCATTAATCTATAGTTCGTTTGTAATAAGTAAAATTTTTATCAATACTATATCAATTTAGATGAACAATATGATATTTTTTTTAGCATGCTATGAATTAGGTCAAAATATATTTAACTTCTAGGTAAAGATTTATTAGTAAATAAAACATACTGGATATTACGAATATTTTTAGATATTAATATTGTGCATAATAGATAAACAGCAACTCGGAGAGCACGTAAAGCCGTCGGTCCCGGTTATTATCATAGACGTTAACCTATATATTATTAAACCTTATACCTGATAACGATCGTTACTCATGGCAGGGAAATTATCCGTCAACCCGAAGTGGAGCAACGTGGATTAAGCTCCAACCCTTCTTCTATATGGAGAAGAAGCCTTCGCTCTACAGTGGGTTGTTTATTTGAATATACAGACTCGAATATTCTCTCAAAACATGCAGTCTTCCTATACCTTAATTTATATCTAAATATTTATCTTTAGTATCGGCACACAAACGATAATTTATTTAAACTCGTTTATGTAATATAAAGCTCAAGGACTTGTTTGTGGTGCTGATCCAATTTCAAAAACATTAAAATGTTCATTAATGAATTTTCTAGTTGGTAGAAGTAGTAGTGGTATAGTAGTCGTTGGTAGATCATGTGGATCATCTTATACCGTATAAAGTTAATTTTTATGTCCTTATATTGTATTTAGTTATTGAGTAAAGATTTTCGATGAATTTTTTTATTATTATTTAATAAAAAAATCTTATTATTCGCTTGAGTATCCGGGCAATGACCTTTTAGTTTACCAACTGCACAAAACTGCCCAAGGCCTCTTACGTTTTGTTACGTAATTTCCCACCGGTGATAATGTAATATACGTTAATCAACCTGTAATTGACAGATGCACTTCGCGTACTAATGCCCGTGTCGAAAAAAACCTGACATGGGCAATATAGCCATGGCGGCCATTACTTGACACGGGCGCTTGCGGATATTGCGGTTAGTTTGTAAACTCTTGTCAACTAGTAGTTGACACGGGCAGTAGAGCGGTTATATCATCTGTCATCCGTCGTGTCGGTTTAAGGCCTTACATACGTCGAGAATTTTCAAAAAATCGATTTTTTTTTTTTTGTTTACAGAGAATTATTCCTTATAGTCTTAGGTCTATTTATGTGTAAGCTAATTATAAAAATTCCCCATAGTTCAAAAGTTATTGTAGATAATGTGACTAACGATCTGATCTGATTTAAGGTTAGTTCTCTTTGAACGTTACAAGTGAACAGTTGTGTATCGTATTCGTGATTTTCGACAAGGAAGGCGTACAATATGAAGCTGGAATGGGAGATTAGACGTAGGTAAGTTAACTTAATAATTTAACTTAAAGATATTTTTTTTTAGTATTCGGAATTGTTTTTTCTATAGTCTGTCGAGCTGGATTTTTAAAATTATAATTAGAAAATTTTATAAAAATAATTAAAGTGTCACTTTTTTGACAAAATCTTAATTTTTTTTAAATTCCCGTAAATTCTTTAATTTTTCGAATTTCGAAAATCCGGCTCGACAGATTATAACTACTACCTTATTTTACAAGAATTTCTTTACATTTTGCAGCTCCGTCAACATTTGAGGAAGAAATACTGCCGACCGTGGAGCAACTTTTTTTTACAGTGCTTCAAAAATATGATTTTTCATGTTGTAATTTATGAAAAAAAAAATTGAAATAATTTTTTTTTACAAACATAACACAGTAATAAACAGTGTGTAAGATTTTTTTTTTATCAATTTCTATTTCTATTCCTCCTAAAAACAGCTTTTCTTTTGGTACGTTTTCGGTACCGCTGGACATATGTAAGGCCTTAATAACCACGACATGCCGATTTTATATATGAGTAATAGTAACTTTATATGTGGCTTTGTTTGCGATTGCCACGTCCCTTTTTGTTTTTAAGCCTTTAAAATAAAGTATGATCACCTGCTTAAAATAAGCCGTACGTACGCTTCTGTAAATTCTGTTAAATTATTTAGACCTATTACTGAGGGTTATGATGTCTTTAATTTCTAACAACAAATTATTTAATTATTTAAAATTTTTACCGGACAATGTTCAAAATATCTTCTTTCTGACAAAAAGAATAATTAATTAAATAAGACTAAGCGAACATTTTGATTTTTATTACTAAATGCACATTTTGACTTTTAACCTCTCTTTTAAGGGAACCGTGCTGAATATCGGGATTAATAGCTTTTTTTTTTCTTTTTTTAACCTACCCCGCCGACTTTTAATTTTCGGAGTCCTTTTTTACAAATACTATGTTTAAAAACTAGTCCTCTATTTCCATATATCACGCATTTTTTTCATCATTCATTACGGGTATTTCCCAACAAAAACAAAGGCTATCCTATTTTTATAATATTTTATATGACACAGGAGTAAATTAGACATTAAGTTTTCCTAGTTTTTTTTTAATTAATTTTTTATTTTTAAAATTAGGCCTATTTGTCGTATGTTGTCATATGTTTGTCTTATGTATGCATGATACATAGCATATATTCACTTTTCACTTTCATTCTGCATACCAATTTGATCTTTCATCTATCCACATTCATTCTTTTTGGGTTTGTCCCAACAAAACAAGAAGCTACTTTCTACTATTTTTCTTATTCTATATAACTCCAGGGTAAGTGATGGGGGAAAGCGATATATATATTTTTTTTTTGGTTTTTACAAATTTTCCTTATTGCTACATTTACATTTTTTACTCATAACTACTACTTTATTTACTAATATTACCTTCTAATACATTTTAATTCTTAAAGTTACGGAGACAGATTGTTCCTAGATGTAAACTTATAAATAGAGAATAAACTTAATCTAGCAGCTAACTTTTGTATCTATATAAAACCTATTTTTACAATAAGTAATATTACAATAAATAATAATCTTACAACTATTCCTACTTATTTAATAACAATTTTTTATAAATAATAAATAAATAAATATGTTTTGTTTTCATACACACACGGTCGACTGTCCCTAAGGTAAGCAACTTAATGCCTGTGTTTTGATAACAGTTGACTGATATACATTTTTTTAAATACAACGCCGCAACCACTTTCACCTCAATCTTACTGCCGTCCGTGTGGAGGTTATGATGATGATAGAATAAAAGTATTAAATGCCGTAGTTCGTATGATGAACTTGAATCATAGCGAGTTTAATTTAAAGGAGATGGGGACTTTTGGGCCAAAATGTAATAAGTAGAGATATGGTTAAAAAAATTGGTTATATTTTTTTATCTTACAATATAAAAAATCAATTTAATTCTGAATCTGGAAGCGGAGAAAAATGAAAAAGATTGTTTTCATCAAATTAATCGGGTATCGATTCAACTAAAATCGATTACAGAATTAAAAAAAGAAAGGTTTCTACTAGTTAATTAACTCAAAGTATTTAGATGCTCAATATTGAAGTTGTAAACGATAAAGTTCATTTAAATAAAGTTACATTAATAGCGAAAATATCATTTAATATTTGAAAATAATATCGATTTCGTATCGATTTAAAATAAATCATATCTTTAGTGACAGCTAACAACTGACTGACATTCATACTAGCCGTTTATTTTTTACCTACATTTCCTAGATGACATTTAAATAATAATAGAAGAAGAATTAAGTATGAAATACATTTAAAGTTTTTTTTTTATATTCTGAACGATATTTATTAGTGTTTCAAGTTATTGATATTTGTAATGAGTTTTTAAACATTCTTCACTAAATATAAGAAACTTTAGTGCTTTAAGAAGTTAGTGATCGGGTTTTTTAATAGACATTGTAACATAACCTCATTTTTACAAAATGTTTAGTAACTCCGCTCTCAGATTGCCAAAATATAGAGAATTTTCAGCGAGGGATCCATAAGCCTGAATGCATTAATTGATACCATTTTCATTTCATTACATTTTGGCCCAAGAATGTATGGAATCGTATCCATCTCCTTTAGTCAGTAGTTTTGGCGTGATGTGCGGACAAGACACCAACGAGGATAAAAGAGAAAAAAATAACAATAAATTGAAAAATGATCAATGAAAAACCAGACCCTATCAAGAAGGTAGTTTAGTCATCCACTGTCTTGTTATAAACAATTTTTTTTAAAGTAATGTTCGGTATCATTTATATATTTTATATCGATAGTTAAACGATTTAGAGTTAAATGGTTGTCGAAACCGGTCGTGTAATTTATAATTGAGATAAAATAAAAAATAAAAAAGCGGAAAAGTGTAAAAAATATTGTAGTGTTATTAGTAAATGGTAACAAGCAATGCACCATTCCGTCCTACATAAAAATGTAATAAGTAGTAAATGTAATAAGTAAAAGTGAAAATAGACATAATAATTTTTTAAATTCTCCATCTCCCTAATTTCGTAAAAAAACTTTTCCACTTAAAAGCGATATATAAATAATAGGCAATCATAAACGTCGGTAATAAAAGTTTACCAATTTATGAGTGTTGAAAGATATCAAGGTTCCGAATAAAATATTGGTGATAATTTTTCGACAACGATAATAAATAAGGGGATGTCTGAATACGATAATATTTTGAAAGAGATTAAGTAAAATGAGTCAAATCTTTGCAGTGAATAATAACATCGTTAGGAGTGTACCCTTGAACATTTTAAAGTATTATAATTCATTCTCCCATTATTTCTCAATAGAATCTTTATTTCGATTCTTCTTGCAATTGTACCGAAAAGGAGTGTGGCGTTTTCATTTTTTATATGAGCATAAGTTTATTTAATCTTCCATATGTTCTAATAACTTTAACTAACTTATATGCTTAAATGTTATTAATTTATTGATTATAAGAAACGTTGAAACTACACATCATCCCAAATGACATAAGCTAGGTTCCTTATTTTTATTTTAATGTGGTTGTGCTAAGCTCCTTTAGGTTAACTTATCTAAGCTCCTCTGTGATCTTTGTCTGGAAACAAATACTTTTGTGTTAAATTACCAAATAAAATTAATTGATAATAACATTTATATATTACAAAATATCTTATTACAAAATACCCTGTAATTGTAAAAAAGGAATCAACCACAAAAGCTGAAGAAAAGAATATTTACGCTTGTCGTGATCTTGTCATATTATATGAGAAATATATATAATTTGAGAAAATTAAATTAATAAATTGATAAAAAAATGTCTAAGTTATTATTTACAAAAAAGGGTCAAATAATAATAATTTTAAAACGAAACAAATCATATTCCATAATCTGAAAGCAACTGTTGGCACAAGAAATTACGAAATGCTGCAGCCTGCTATATATTCATAGGGAGTTGATCTCGTTTAGTAAACAAACATTCTATTAAGGTATAAGAATAAATTCTGAATTATGTTTTTTTTATTAATGGTCGAACATTTTTAGTCAATATTTCATAAGTTTATGTTTCACTTTAAAAAAAATGAATGTTATAATCCTCCGTATTGATATCTTTTACAGCAATTTTTTTAAAAAGCAATTTGACTGATTTAAAAAAGAAGTACCTGGATGACCGAGCTTTGCTCGGTTATATTATATTTAGATACATTACATACTGATGAAACATAAATAATATTTTGGATCTTACCGACATAATAGTAAAATAATAGGGATTGGTTATTTAAATAAAAAATAAAAAGAGGTCTCAATTCAAAAAAAAAGGAAAAAAATTGGTCTGTAGACACCAGGATTCGAACCCCAGGTTTTCTGATTTCGAATCCGCCCGATTCCCATCCGAGCTATTAGAAGCTTGTCAATGACAGCGAAATTTACCTTTGTATTCTAATGATCATTTTTAATTGTGTAAAAAAGGGATAAAACGACATTTTCTAAAAATAAATCCTAGCTAGATCGATTTATCGCCCCCGAAACCCCTAACTACATTTTACATTAGCATACTACATCTACATTAGCATACTAAATTTCATGAAAATCGTTGGAGCCGTTTCCGAGATTCGGATTATATATATATATATACAAGAATTGCTCGTTTAAAGATATAAGATAAAAATCTAATTTATTATTCTTAGAAGGATTGAAAGCCCTCTAAATATACGTTTATTTAGTTTAATCCACGAGAAAGTATGTGAGGTTAAATGAATGGATGATCCTTACTCTTTTATGCTGAAACTACTAAACCGTTTGTGATCGTGATGAATGTATGAAGATCAATAACTCTTGAAGACAGACTGAACACAGGCTACTTTTTATGTCGAAATATTTACGGGATTTGAATTTGTCTAGGTAGAGCCGCAGGGAAAATCTAATATCCAAAGAATGAATTTTATTTTTATTTTAAGTTTGCTATATGACTAGAAAATTATAATTGATGGATTCTATAGGACACTGTTTATAAATAAGAACAATCAAAATTTATATAAATAAAAAATAAATATTTTAATCCCTTTTTATCCGACTGCGCCAGAAACGAGGGTTATGTTATTCGAGAGTATGTATGTATGTATAATTTTATTATTTGGCACGCTCTGCGGCATGAACGGCTCGATGGATTTTAGCTTGAAACGTATCGTTAAATTCGTATTTACTGTAAGAGTGACACTGGTTATATCAAAATTAAAAAAATAAAATGGTGGATTTTTGGCGCGAAATTAAAATGTTTGACGCTCTATAGCGTGAACAGCTTGATGGATTTTAGCTTCAAATGTGTCTTTAGATTCATATTAATTGTGAAAGCGTCACCGGGTATAAATTTTTGTTTTAGGGTTTTTTAATTTCCAAACTACACAAAAACGCAGTCAGGGTTTTAAGTTTTTTTAATTATTAGCTTGTGTACGTATGGCGAAGAAAGCCAAAGTATGCGGCGTGCAGCCCATGCCAGCCAGCTTCGCAAGCAGGACATCGTTATCAACCGTGTCAAATGTCTTCCGGAAATCGAAGTAGGCGACATCCACCTGCCGCCCCGCATCCATCGCCGACACATATGAAAAGTTTAGGTTTTATTTTCAATAAACATCGTTCTTGGTGTCTACAGATATGTGAAATTAGGCGCAAGACGTATGCTTCTGCTGAATCACTGAACAGATTGCGTAATTTACTTCCTATTCTTCCAAAAAATTATTGCACTTAGTATCCTCTTACCAATTCTTGATGCTGATACTCGTTATTTTGATATTATTGAAGAGTAGCTCAATAAGCTTGAGCGCATTCAAAATTTATGTATACGATTTATATTTAAGCTACGCAAATATGGTCATATTTTCGACATTTGCAAAAAAACTCAAGTGGCTCCCAATTCATTTTCGCATGAATACTGGTATTCTTAACCTACTTTTACTCTATTTTCTTGGCTATTCTCATGCGCATTATCGTTGTTCTGCCAGCAATTTACTTCTTGAAATTCGTTCTCACTCCTCTCCTCCTCCTCCTTTAATAATATATCGTTTGCAATTCAAAACCGTCGTCTTTGGAATTCCTTACTCTTGCATATTAGACGTGTACAAACTATTATTATAGTTTTCACTTGACTCCACACACCACGACATCCTAGCCGATTCGAGCAATACCGCCTTCTGAATCTTGGTTGCGAGCGAACCACCATTGATTCCCAGCTATCTCAGATGGTGAGCGAGGCTAACAGGGATCAAATCTTTGGCAGATATCACGATAGGGATGATTTCAGCGGACTCCATACAACATCCACAAAAAAGGATCGTACTCCATTGCCCCATGCATACTCAGAGAAAGTTACGAACTGCACTGAAGCCATGAATGAGGCACCCTGTCGCATGCCTTCTTGTAGTCGATCCAGGCATCAGAAATGTTCCGATGGTTGCTTTTGACAAGCACGCAACAGTGTCAATGTGAGGAGCTCCTTCCTGCAGACAAAATAATAAAATCCTTAATATGACGAGAGATCTTGTAACATCTTGTAATTCGGAACGGATGTCAGTGTCTTACAGAAGGAAGTCAAATACAATTATGATAGGCTCAGTGGTTTTGGAGGACTTAAGAGCTAATTATTTTAGCTATTTATTTATATTATTTAAAACTTGAAATGAAATGAGAATCTATAATTCTATATGAAAGAATAATTCAATACTGTTTGAATATAAATCATTAGAAAGTTTTAATTGAAACTGAACCGTTGAGAAGTTACGGGTCTGTGAGGAATTACTTTCTCAACAGTGTAATGGATGAAGTCATAGTAAGTTAGTCTTTGTTTTGATTTGTAATTTGGCACTTCTGTAAATATATTCTAACAAACATCGTCTCTAAAAAGGATTTTTATTGTCATAACATTCTAATTTTCATTATAATTAAACACTCGTAAGATACCGTTTCTCAGAAGTTATTAAAAAAAAATCATAGAATTTCTGGAATTGATATGGATTTCAGTCAAAACGGATTTCTTTTATTATTTTCTATAGAAATAATTAAGATTTGAGTTAAATTCAAAAGGAACAAGTATAGATATAATTAGTTTTTCCTCTTACAAAATCGGTTCTCACAGTGTTTGTACCATTATGGACCATTATGGATGGAATTTATAGGCAATATTAAAATTGTTTCTATAATATATGTATATCAATTTCTCGTAATAACCATAAAATGTGTGTACTTTATCATTTGTTTCATCTGTCTTACAATGACTAGAGATTAAAGAACGAATTTATGATACAAAGTGTTTGAAAAAAAATTGACATCTTACCATTTTTTAAAGGTATATCTATGATAAAATAGCATAATATCACAATATTAGCACAACCAATGAACTATGCATGATAATATGTAGTACTAGCGATATTATATAATTTTAAAGATTATCGGGAAATCATATGTACCTACTGCTTAGTAAAAAAACGGTAAAAATTTAAGTTTTTTTTACAAAATAGTAGGTATATTATTCTGTAAATAATAAATTTACCGTAGAAAAAACCCATGTCAATAGAACATAATATAATCAACCCGGGACAAGGTAATCAAAGCTTCGAAGTGAAGAGTCTCCTTACTGTACGTGTCTCAAGCAAGCGTTCTGTATCCGGTCCTTCATCAACAACGAACAGAACTTTTTAAAATATTTGTGAAAGGTTTTTGAGAGTTTCTCGATATACTAAATAAGAAATACTAAAGTATGAAATTTTTTCTCGATTGCCCGAGGAGGGCATTTTTACGAGCGTATGTATATCTAAATTTCTAGTATGCTCTGTTACCTAAACATTGTTTATCGAAGTATATAAGTGTAATAGTGTATACAATTACGACACTTCTCACAGAGTTGTTTTTTTTATTATTATTCTTGATACTTTATATTAATGAACGAAGCTAAATAGATCATTTATTTATTTGTTTGGGCGTTTTAATGAGATAAAAATGCTTTCTATTTTAGAAACTATTACTTAAGAAAGCTTTTAAATATCTCAATACAACTCCAATAAGGTGAGTGAGAGCAGTAACCATATTAGATATTATTAGTCACCTAAAAATTGTGCATATTCGTTAAAACAAATTTAAATTTATTTATTACAAATTTAATTAAAATTGGTAAAACCTATTGGAAAACAAATAACAAGTTTTTTAATACAATTACTACTAGTTTTTTGATATATTAATTTGATATGACAATAAATTAAAATAAAACTTATTTGGATACAAAACTAGTGTAGAACAATTAAACCGATTCGTGTTGGTTGATTTTTCGATAAAAACTTATTATTAATTTATCAACACTCTTAATTAATGCGAAAACAGAGCCACGGGTTTGATAAATTTTAACAGAGTATTTTTTATACATTGCTGTTAAATTTTACTATAAAAATGTTTCTTTTTATTTACACTAATTGAATTTGATTGGCAATATGTTGTGAGAAATACTTTTTCATTAGGTAGGCTATAAAATATCATGCTATGACATCCTTTTTTATTTCTAAGTATTGACACGTTGCAATCAGACTTCAAAATTGTATTGGTATGAGTACAAAAAAAAAATTACTTCTTTACATATCACTTCAGAGTACTCTGATAATTTGATAAGGAGTAGATAATAATACTAACTTTCATTAATTAATTTATGTATTACTATATATTTTTTATAATTTTAGTTTTAATTATAGATTTTAATTTACCCCTACTCATATTTTGGTCAGAGACATTGACATGATTGTTTTTTACTATAATTAACAATATGATACTTTACAGCTGATAAGAAAACTAAGAATTCTTTTTTCGTTCATAATGTGTTCAAGGATTTAAGTGGAATATAAGAGAACAGGTATGAGAATGATACTGATTATCAGCAAGCGATGAGTGTAATTTTAAAGTAGGTTATGGTAATTTTCGAGTTAAGATGTTGAGGATTGAATATTTAAAATTTATCACTACGGAAAATACCGGTAAGGTGAAAAATAAAATAGCTCCTGACTTAAGAGGCTGTAATAAGACGCGTTAGATAATCCATTTCTTAGATTTCTCTGTGAGAAAAATATATGAAGAATCTTTATCGAAGCTTTTTTTCCAATGTTATAAATTCGTATCACAGAACAATAGCTATCAATTGATAAATTTTAGCCTAAGACATTTATCTATGCGTCTTTGTTATGTAAAAATTAGTGATAGCTACAAAAGTATTATATTATAATAAATTAAAAAAAAGGCCGTTGTACGTTTGGCGTATTAAAAAAATGTGAGCATGACGTTATAACTGCGCTTAAGATAACATCCACTTTTGTAAGCAACGAGCTATAATTATTATACACTCTAATTAGCTAGTATTTGAGGATTCTAAAATATGATTTAATCAATCATTTTCTTAAAATAAAAATTAAATAAAAAACATGAAATACGGTAGGGGCCATCTAAGAATTTATAATTCACTTCCTTATTCTAGGCAATACCTGCCAATAATTGTAAGAAGGACTATCACTTACCGATAGCAATAAATTTTCAGGCAGCGTCCCAAGCGACTCATATACTCGACTGATTTACTTTCCAAAACTTACATCTGATTTTTATTCCATTCACGGTAACAAGAGAGAAAAAACGATGTGATTTATGGTAGATATTCATACAAATGGGGATTATTTTTAAACTATAATACGTTATAGCGTTTTTTTGGACCTATTACTGGTCATTTATAGGTGTATAATTTAAAAATAGACTAAGCTCAATCAGGCATACCTACCTATATACTTATTTATAACAAATGTCATCAACTATATAGAACACGTGACAATTTATATATTAAACTACTAACTAAGCATGAAACATCATGTATTCGACTACCAACGGCAGATACCAGTGAGTATTTAAATTGGTTTACCATAGACCATATAAGGCTTTTCATAACATTTTACCGTAAATGAAGTTTTCAAAATTATTAGATGAAATGCTAATTAACTAATTATTAATTATTGCTATTACCTAGTCGTCACTTGTCGCTTCTTCTTCTTCTTTGGCTTTAGCTCACTCGTCGCTTAACAAAACTTAGAAATTGACATTCCATTTTATTCTATTTGTACCCGCACTATTCCATATTACTCCTATGATAGTTTATTCGTTTCAAACCTTTAAACTATCTCGATGAAAAAAACTTTACAATTGGCGTAGCTGTTACCCTATGAAAGACACAACGCAAGACGCAGACAGAGTTAGGTAATTTAATATTTATATTGTTAGTATTGATTAACAAATCACTTCGTGGAAGCTATTTTGATTAGTTAAAATAATATAAACAAGGATATTATACCAAGGATGTATATTCCAAATATCTATCAATTCCATATTCAGTGATGACAGATTAAGGCTTTAACTCACAAAGCTATTGTGACTATTGTGACGGAATTGTTAAGCGTTGCGCAAAACCAATGGCCATTCGAAACACTCGGTTCGAATATGGATTTAGGATCATCCGTCTGTGGGTTATGTACGGTTTATTCAGAAACATATGTTATTGGATTATTGCATCACATATTTCATTCGATATCGTCGAATGATTTGAAGAATAATTAAAAGAGAAATGTTGTAAGTTTGCGGAATCTGGCTTCTCATCTATATACTCTTCACTTCACTACTAAACGCAATAATTTAGTCTGTATGATTTAGCTTATTTTTAAAGCTTTCAAATAGGGAAAAATTTAATACAACTTTTTTTGGTGAAACGTATTAATATGCCACCCGAATTTCCCGATTTATAACTTCTAAAATAGTCAAAACTGTAATTTTAACTGAACACGTTCGTGGTAAGAGTATATTACTGATTAAAACCGCAATATAATGAAGTATTCACATATCGAATTAAATTAAATGTTCGGTAGCAAATAAACATATTTCATATTTCCAATTATGATTATTTTTTTAAATATTTTAGATCTTAGTTCTTAATTCAGCTAGTGCATGGCTTATTCAAAGGCGACAATTCTGAACCCACGAAAAGTCGACGTGAAATTGTATTTCACGCGATGAATAAATAAGCCGGGAACTAACTTTTCCCTTTACCTACACTTAAGCCCTTTTCTATAAACTCGTACATCAGGATAAGGATATGGATGGATATATATATGGATTTGAAAATTATATCGTACAACTTTTCAACAAAATTTTGAAATAAATAAATAAATTAATATTTATTCACTTAAAGACAGATTCAAAACTGAATGATGAAAATTGTGGCTATATAAATTTTTTGGAAATATTAAAACAAAGATCTAATGTTGGCTGACAAATCTATATACTACCTCAGATTGATGCTATAATTGGTAAATACTACTGCAACGCTGATTTGGAAGGCTGCGCCTTATGTATGACGTTACGACCCGACTGAGACAGTTACTACAACGTATAAATATCAATAAAAATATGAAAGATCGAATTATATATGTATTTTGTGGTCATATCGTAGAATTGGCCACATCATGAAATGCTTGAGAATATGTTATGTTAGGTTATGTTAGACTTTTTTTTTATCATTGATCTTGCTAAGACACATTGTGATGTGGCCAATGGTCAGTGGACATAACATGAAATGCGACCAGTTCATGAAATTCTCGAGCATTTCATAATTTGACCAATTCTACGATATGTCCACGAATACAATATGAAAAAAATTACATGATATACTCAGTATGTGAAACAAGAAAAAGGTTCAGCGCTACATAATATTGTTAGACGTCTATGATAGCGTTAGTTATATTATAATTTGTGAGGAAATCATATTGACATATTGGTAAAATATTTTTTTTACATACTTGAAAAATTTCTTGCACAGTCTTTTTCAGAATTTTTGAGATACAGGGAAGATACTGATGGATATCTAGTTTGAAAAAGACGTAGGGTTGTCATTTTTGAAGTGTTTTAATTATGGCTGTTTTCCAAATATTTCGAGAAGAATAAAATTATTAATACATTATAACTGAGCTCATCAAGGTCACGGGACGACCTAAAGGTCTTAGCTAAGCTCTTAAATGTTGTTATCTAGCCGGGTACTACGCCAGATATGTGATTCAGGAGTGTGGTTGTGTTATTTTTCAAGAAAGATGATAAATCACTCTCGAGGAATTGTAGACCGATCTCACTTCTGAGTCACGTCTATAAGCTGTTTTCGAGGGTCGTTACGAATTGTCTCACCGCATGACTTGACAAATTCCAACCGCCGGAGCCGTTTGAAATGGCTATAGCACAGTAGATCACATCCATACTATTCGGTAGATTATACAGAAAACAGAAGCAATTGCTGATATGATGATGGTGATGAAAAAGCATTTAATCAGCCGCATTATATGGCATTTGTGTATAAATAAAAAGCCTTCGACTCTATCGAGACCTGGTTGTGGAGGTTGTCCTGGATTCTTTAAAGCAATTTCATATCGCTGGTGATTTATCGAGGAACTGAGGTATATATGATGCGGCGACGATGATCATCCAAATCATAATATGGGGGGATGTTATGTCGTCGAAACAGCTTATAAACATGATGGAGAATTTCTATAAGACTGGACTGGAGTAGGCAAGAAATTAATTTCAATGGCGAAAACATCTCGCGCCTTTATTTCGTCGACGATATCGTCATCATTATATGAGACATTTGATGAGCTAGGCCGAATACTGGGTCACCTGAATGAGTCCCTTCACTAGTCGGTCTCAGTATGAATTTGGATAAGATGAAAGTTATGTTTAGTTAACAAGTCATGCAAAGATCGATATCTGTCGATGGTACCCTTCTCAAAGTTGTACAGGATTATGTCTACCTTTTTTTTTTTTTTTTTTTTTTTTTACGCTGGGAAATGCATTTACGCATCCCGCCGCCCGAAGGCGACGGGTATGTGGGACTCGCTGACACGGCAGAACGTGCCAGAATACCGCACTAAAACCCAGCGGTGCCCTCATCGTCATAGTGGGGCGCCACGGGATCGCTTTCGCATGCAACCGTGACGCCCCGACGGTTGGCCCACCTATGCGGACCGCCTTCGCCTATAGAGCGCTCGCGGGCACCGTGAGCGCTCTATTTCCCTGGTGGCGAGTGGGAGGATTATAGGTGCCCCTCCCACTCTATTGCGGAGGGTGAAGGAGCGCGTAACGGCGTCTCCTTCCCCCCGGTCGTCTCCTGCGGAGCGGGTTAGCGTTAGCGTCTGCTTCACGCTCCCGCTCCGCGGCCTCCTTCAATGCCATGACCTCCTCGCAGAAGGAAGCCACGGCCGACCAACACCTCTCGCTGCCGAGCATGCAGCGGACCACGCTCGACAGCGAGAGGTCTCCGCCTATCACGGCCACCCGGGCATGGCGCTGGGGCCCCCAAGCGGCGCACTCCTCGAGAGTGTGACGCGCCGTGTCTATAGGCGCACCGCACTCGTGGCAGGCAGGGGTGACTTCCCTCCTCGCAATCTGATGCAGGTACTTACCAAAGCACCCGTGCCCGGTAAGTACCTGCGTCAGCCTGAAGGTCAGCACCCCGTGCCGCCTTCTGACCCAGTGACGAAGATGGGCACGTATGGCATCCACCGTCTCTGGGCCTGCCGCTGGGGACTCCAGGTCCTCCTTCCACCAATGGATCAGGGCTCTCTGAGCCTGAGCCCTGACCCGAGCTGTCTGGTCCGCACTTGGGACTTGTCCTCTAGCTCTGAGGCTTGACCGGAAACGGTACACTTCCGCGAGCACCTCCGCCTGGAGTTCCCAGGGCGGATCGCTCGCGAGAAGCGTCGCCGCCGTCCATGACACCGTACGGTATCCGCGTATCGCCCTCACCGCTATGACCCTCTGAGGCCTCCTTAAGAGGGTAGGATTATGTCTACCTAGGCTATACTATCGAACTAGGCCGAAATAACTTAATCTTTTTACTAACTTTTTCCGCAAAAATGACGTCACTTTTATTTATCTTTACTTCCAATTTGGTCACGCCACAACTGCAACTGTTCGTTGTGGATTTTGTCCGTTGATATTAATGCAATAGTATTTAAATCGACCCATATTTAGGGCCACGTTGCGAGTCTTATGTCACTTTTACATTTAACTGTGGGAGATTTATAATTTTGCACACCTTTTTCGCCAACAAAGTTATAAGATAATAATTTTTAACTCCACACCAGCACCACGTACAGTTTAAAAATACTTTCAATAACGAAACGTATAGAATTAAAATAACATGAAAAACAACAGTATGAAATGGTATGAAACGACCCATTCACGTCTGCGACGTGCGAACATTGCAATAACGTTCGCGACGTCACATCACAAGAACACAGTAATCCGTCACGCTGTTCCTTTCTTAATTGATTGATGAAAGTGCCTTACAATTCCTGAAACCTTCCCTTTCTGACCCCTACCCTTCCCTTCACCACTGAGATAAATAAAATAAAAAATAAGTGAAAAAAGTTACATGTACATATACATAAACAACGCGAGAAATTATCTTAAAAAAAAGTTTAGAATCGCAGATATGTAAAAGTAACTGAAAATCGAGTGGTCTTACCTTTTATTGAGTTCAAACGTTCTTATAAAGCAGTATATCTAGATAACCTTTACCTTGTCAAAGGAATCCTCAAATTTGGCAACTGAAGCAGTTTGAAACAAAGCTCTACGTCTCTCAATTGTGTACGAACAATACCGGTGATAGCAGTACTTCGCTTGTAAAGTGTGCATATTCAAAAATGTCTTCGTCATTCAGTTTGGTGCCAATATTGCTGACTTCTGAATACTGTCTTATTTTACTTTACTGGATCAAATAAATATTTTATACATTCTTGTTGCAATTCAGTGAGTTTCAATATGAGGAAGTGATTGATTTACTTTTGTTTAATTATATTATTATTATGTTTTAAGGATTTTTTGATTTTAGTATTTATGTTATGATTTTTTTATTTCTACATATAGGTATGTGTATTTAATATTTAAATACGTCTGTAGTTTTATTTACCGTCAAACTATGAAAACTAAATTTCCCCTATGACTAAAAGTTGTGAACTTGGCCAAGTTTTAATTTACTATGCTGTAGCCGAGTTCAAAGTTTAAAATTTTCAACTACTTAAGGCGAACTCTTTATTGATATAGAAACTGCTTCGAACAACATAATGCCTTAAAATCTTTTGAAAGAAATTACAGACTCTAGAACTTTTAACAATGAATTTAATTTATCTTACATTTTTAATAAAAATCTTTTTTTATTTTATAAGGGTTTATTTAATTTTGTATGTAATCAAATCTAATAACTAAATTTTAGACTATTGGAGATTGGAAACAAATAACGTATCTAACATATTGTTATTAAGTTACTCTTAGCCTATATTTCATAAAATAAGATCGTAAAGGAAGAGTTCTTGAGGATGATATTACTATGATATAACTGAACTTTTAATAAATACTTTGCAATGCCATATAAAATGTATTAAATATAAAAAATGAAAAGAAAAAGGTAGTTAAATCCTAAATTTATTCATTTTATTACACAACTCAAAAACTTGTCTAACTACGGGCTTTTTAATTAATTATTATTTTAAGGATCAAACCAATACTAAAATTTCAGGCATAACTTTTCTCTTATCACAGCCCTGTGTTGCTGTGGATTGGGTTGGATTACGTTTCGACTTTTATCCTCAGTAGCCAAGGCCGTCTGTAATCAATGAGCTCATTGGACTTTCGTAGACTAATATAGTAATAGGTTAATTTATACTAATATGTCCAAATTTTTACAATGAACATATCTAGGATTTTTTTAGGGTCCTTGATTGTCGTTTGAATATAATCCCGTAAATATATAAAGATCTTTGGTTTGTTACATTAGAAATTATAGAGATCATAATCTTAAGTACAATGTCCGAATAAATTGAAACTGGGAATGTACAGAAACTGGAGGTATGATATTCGTGAACAAGTCGCTGTCGCAGGTACAGCTAGTCATAAAATATGTTTTAATTATAATTGTAT
Source organism: Euphydryas editha (assembly GCA_036937285.1). Taxonomy (NCBI): domain Eukaryota; kingdom Metazoa; phylum Arthropoda; class Insecta; order Lepidoptera; family Nymphalidae; genus Euphydryas; species Euphydryas editha. The sequence goes on from JAUPFZ010000008.1 coordinate 6,997,962, forward strand.
CTATAATAATAATCATATTAAAATATGATTCTGTTAATGATGGAAATTTCACTAAACTATGCCTCCTAGTTATTTCCATCGGTATTATAAATCAAGCCGTTTTTCAGTAACGTATGTCAATTTAGTAATATATTTAAGGGAAAGGAAAAAAGAACACAAAAATCCACTTCATGCTATTTATAAATAAAGGCGAGATTGAAAAAGTTTCTCGAGAAACAAACACCAGTATAACGGCGAATTCATTAAGATCCATTTCATAATATTTTTTTTAACCACTCTACAGGTTGTTTCCGATTATTTCAAAGAAAAATAAAGTAAGTTTTTTAGTTATAAAATAGGTTAAAGTTATATTTAAATTTATATTTGTTCGGGTGCTTATCGCGTTTATAATTTTGTTGAGTTACCTATATTTCGGCAATGTTTCAATCGCCATGATCACGGGGAGACCGTCTCCCCGTGATCATGGCGAATATAAATTTAAATATGAAAAGTTAAAGTTAGTTTTTTTATTCGAATATTGTTACACATAAACAATTGAAAAATATACTTTTTTGCTTTTGTTTGAAATATTTTTTTAAAATTCGTCTTAGAACTGACAAAATTTCCTTAAACGCATAAATATACGAAGGAGTGGGTAGTCAGTTTTTACATTAATTTTGATAGGCTCAACGCATAGCTATTTAATTCTTAATATTTCTGAATTATTTTATACTAGCGGCCCGCCCCGATTATCTACCAAAGCCTTATTCATGAATCACCCTATCTATTGGTGAAAACAGCATGAAAGTCCGTGCAGTAGTTTTTGAGTTTATCGCGAACAGACAGACAGATAGATAGACAGATACAAATGAACAGACGTGGTGGAGAACTTTGTTTTATAATATGTAGTGATTTGTATTAAGGAATTAGATAGATAAAAACTTTATTGCACTCACATAAAAGTATACACAAAAAAAAAATTGTAATTAAACTTTGAAAAAAAAAATCTTGAATTTTTATTTAAAATGCGAAGACACTTTTTCACTGACCTAATAAAACACTTTTGACGCTTAGCATAATTTTAATATTATTAATAATATATAATAATAACATTATTTTATTTTATTTATTTATTTATATAAAATTTGTTGAGCACCACACATAAAAGGATAACACGAGTTCAACGCAACATATATCAAGAAAAAGAGAATGATGACAATTGGGCGGATTTCTTCCAGACAACCTTAGGGTTAGAGAATTATGGGTTTGATAGTTTAATAAATGTTTATTATTTATATTATTTTATACGACATATAATGTTACCTGCAGTGGCGGCTATCTCCAATAACAACCAACCTTATAAATATTTCTTCAAGTGCTTAGCGATAAGGTTGATTCTAAATAAAGGCTAATTGATACAAAAGTTAGCTATGGTCGGATATTGAAATATGATCCTTAAACATGAAATCTCTAAAGTTTAGTGTACACATCTCGAAAAATTCCTTTACTTATGATATATTTGAGACACTTATATTTTTAAGAGAATGTTTGATACTTTAAAAATATTTTAATAAAAAAAATAAAAAAAAATTACCCTTATATGTGTATACTCTTAATAAATTATGAAATAAATCTTAACGTTGTTATATATTTTCTGACAGGAAAATGAAAGGAATGAATCTTCAAAGCTTATCAGTCAATTACGAAGTGAGATAAATAAATAGATCGAGAAAAACCCAAACCAATTAATTTGTTTGATATACTTATTTGAAGATAAATTATATGTGTATTTCGCTGTAATATTTTATTTGGATTGGAATTAATTCTACTTTCATTTCGTGTTTGAGAATACTGCTGTATATTGAGATAAAAACTTTGAAGTACACTGACAGCCTTTAAACATTCCACTGCTGAAAAAAGGTCTCTTTTTCTATTGAGAAAATAGATTGGAGCTTAATCCACCACAATGATCGAATAAGGATTGGTGGATATATACATATGTATAACATTGAGTTTTTCTCGCGACATGGAGGTTTCCTCACAATGTTTTTTTTACCTCCAGATTTCTTTTTTTTATTTTTTTTTTAAACAATGTAAACTTTTTTCGGTTCTCTTAAAATTTGTATGAATAGAGTGTCAGTCAGAAAATAAAGCCGATATTATTGTCAGATAATAATATCGATGAAAATAATTATAGGTAATTGTTAGAATTACATATTAATCGATAATATTGATATTACTATTCTAAAAAAGAGATTATAAAAAAAAAAAACAGCATAAATTTTACTATTGAATACCACATTACTTAACCAAAGACTCGTTAGTATTCGTGCAGGATCGGATCACTTTAGCTAGTGGTCCGCTCCTGCAGTATCGATAATAAAAGTTTTATTGATATTGAAAAGGTAAGATATTCATAACATTGTAATATTTTATTAAATAAATGAAATAGAAACCAATAAATGATAAATAATATTTTAACTTGTATATATTTTTGTAAAAATAAATAGGTTAATTAAAAGTACAGTATTTATAATAAATACTACTTACTATTAAGTACGTGTTAACTGACTGCTGTTAGTATGCGGTAGTTATAGAGTTATTATGGATAAAATAAAATATTAATTTAAATATAGGTAAAATCTAATTGAATAAATATATTAGATAGATAGATAGATTAACACTTTATCGCACTCACGTAAAAGTATACACAAAATAATGAAATAGGTACACAAAATTAAAAAAGAGAATGGTGTAAGGGCGTCATTTTCACAAAGAGTGATCTCTTACAGGCAACCTTATGGATGGACTAAATGAAATTTGGACAGGTGGAAAACGTGCATACAGTACATTTTCCGAGGTTTTCGAATAGTGAATTTTAAATAATAAATACGTAAATAGCATATATACTTATATAAATACACTCATACATACCTACATACACACATATACATACATATAAACATACATACATACACTATTTAAATACTGTATAAAATATAAGTAAGCTTAAATAATTATGTGCTTTCTTATTTGTTCAAATAATTGTGTTTGACACGATTTTTAAAAATGCCAACAGATACGAATTGTCGTATGTATAAATCATTAAAGAAGGAAATATGTAATTAAAAGAATATAATTTTTCGCGGTGTTAACGAAACATAATAATTAAATAAAATTATTAAGATACCGTAAAGGCAGTATCATGTTATTCAGCGTAAACGAGCTCTAAGAGCTTTATAAGCATATTCACGTATTTTCAAAGTCAAAACATTGTTTAAACTTTTAAAGAACATTCTTAAAAGAGGAAGTATATATTTTATTACTACTAATACACATTTTTATTACCGAAAACCATACTGAAATAAATAAAAAACAATATTGGACATTGTTGAAATAAGAATGAATTGATGTTTAATATTTATTTATTTATTTATTTCATCAACATACAATTATAACATCCTTACAGTTTACACCAATGCGATGCTACAAGTAACAATATTTACAATATTACTCAAGAGGAATTCTCAATTACCCTCTGAGCAACTTCCGTGATTTTCGACAGACTATCCGAAAATAAATCAACATGTCTTGAAACCTCATTCAGCAGCCGCAAAGCTTGTGACATGGTACACATTCTTAAGTAAATTTGATTTTGCTGATGGTCGATCTGACTGATCTGATCGCAGAATGCACCTGGTTGGCGCCGTGCACCGACCTTAGGTATACAAAAATGCAATAGGCCTAATATGTCTGGGTGATGTATCCTACCGCGTAACACGCTCACCACGTACTTAATGAGAGCAACGTTTCTCCGCACAGACAGCCTATTGTATCCGACCATACCCATGACGAATAAGCTCGGATACATCAGCGGAAAGTATGGGTATACACCGTACTCTTTTAGGTATAAAAATCTAGTAAATTTATTTTGAATTTTTTCTAACATTTGTACATATTTGTACTCATGTGGACTCCAGATAATGGCATTTGTTTCTAGATGGCTCCTTACAAGTGCGTTATACAAAATTTTTATAACTAGCGTGTTTTGGAAATCATTACATTGCCTTAAAATAAAACCTAATTTTCTATAAGAATTATTACAGATACTTACAATATGCTTACTAAACAATAACTCTGGCGTCATCTCCACTCCTAAATCACGTACTTTATCGACGCGTGGTATGATATTGTCCTCCATCGTGTAAGTAAATTTGGTCGGTATCCTAGCACGAGTGAAGCTCATTATGCAGCATTTTGCTACATTAAAATATAATTTATTTTTTTTACTCCACGAAACAATACTATCGATATCTTGCTGCAATAATTCACAATCCAAAGCATCAGACACGGGCATGTACAACTTTAGGTCGTCAGCAAACAATAGACACTCCGCAGTGCGCACTACTGTCGGAAGGTCATTAATCATTAGAAGAAATTCTAATGGCCCAAGGTTACTACCCTGACTCACTCCAGAGAAAGTAAAGTATGGTTCGGACTTATGTCCCGCATACTCTACATACTGTCTGCGATCACGAAGGTAATTGGCGAAGAAAGTTAATAGATGAGGCGTGAAACCCATCGCTGCGAATTTAGTCAGTAATATGTCGTTATCAACAGTATCAAATGCCTTTTGGAAGTCAAAGTACGTGACATCTACTTGTCCTCCAGCATCGACGACTGGTGCCAGGTGGGACACAAATGACAGCAGGTTGCTTCTTGTGCTTCGACCCTGTCGGAAACCATGCTGTGCCTCGGTCAGCTGTGACTTAACCTGGGAGTAAATACAATGCTGAAGCACACATTCGAAAACCTTGGCGAACGCAGACAGCACTGCCACGGGTCGGTAACCGCTCACATCGGGAGTTGCACCACCCTTCGGTACTGGAGTTACTCTTGTAATCTTCCATTCTTCAGGGTAGTAGCCATTCTTGATGAATAAATTGAACAAATACAGTAACGGACTCCCAAAAGCTGAGCGACAGTCCTTCACGATATAGGATGGGATACCGTCAGGACCTGCCGAGTGTTTTGGCTTGAGCCGTCGGAAGGCCATGCGCAGTTCGGCTAAGCTAATATGATCTATGTGGACTCGCGCCGCGCCGGTCGAACCGGCCGCACTCTCCGCTTTAACCGGGTCCAACGTTGGCCTCTGGGTGTTATACACTGAGTGGAAATGGAAGTATGACGCAAAACATTCCGCACACTCACTTTCCTTCAGAATACGACCGTTTTTGCTAATTTGTACCTTATTACGCTTAGATTGCTTGTATTTAATATTATTCCAAAATGATTTAGGATCACTGGCGTAATTTAGTTGCAATTTATATTGATATGTTTCATATGCCAATAAAATTTTACGTTTAACCAATGAGCGATACCGAGAGTATGCCTCGTAATCACATTGTAAGCCTGTCTTTTTAAATAATTTTAAATATTTCCATTTCTTTTTGATAAAGTAAATTAAGTCCGAGTTGTACCACTCGGGGTAAACATATTTAGATTTCTTTTTAGTTAAATTTAAATTCTTTTTTGGAACTGAATTGTTAAAAGTTTCGTTTACTTTATTATAAAAATAACTTAATGCCAAATCTGGGTTCTGTATTTTATATAAATTACTCCAATCTATTAAGTCTAAGTTATGATATAATTTTAATAAATCAACCTTATAAAAATTCCATTTGTTTTGACCTTCAACCACTTCGTTAATCTGTTGACCATCCCCATGTATTGACAAAGATCGAAAACACTGATTTTCGCGACGCTTCAGATTCGCGCATATCACAATATAATGTTCAAGGTCTAAGTTAAATGTAAAAACTTTTTTACGAACGTGAAAAGTTAATACAACAATACTCTATGTTCACAATTTATTTAATTCCACACGACTGTATCCATTCGAGACAGATCATACCCTCATCACTTTTGTGGTTTTCTGAACATTACAATAAGCTACATATTTCTGTATGGATAATTTCAATATATTCGTACCTGGTGGACCGCGAACATTAAATTTAAGTTATCATGCTCTTTCATTGTTACTTTTTATTACGGCATATGCATTAAATTAAAATAATTAGGTGGTTACGTAACAAAAAAAAAACTCAACTGATAAAAAGACTAAACTTTATTTTTATGTATGTTTTTATACATTTATTTGATTTTTTTTCTTTCCTATCATAAAATAAGGAATTTTATTATTTAATAACTGTGCCAGCCAGTCCCAGCCTCGCCCGCACATAAGTTTTACTTTAGTGTGTAGTCGTACAAGTGATTGAGTGAACTAACCACGTTTCAAAACCGCAATCAGCGCCATCTATTATGATAGTATCGTTCTTCAAAGTGTTGTAACAATAAATCACAATCCGACATTTTAAAGTTTATTGCCGTCTTTTTTCGTTTTCTGAATTTTGAATATGTATATTTACTAGCTGTGCCCCGCAGTTTCACCCGCGTTAATTTGAGGGAAAAACGTACTTAAATATTTTTAAACAATTTCTCTAACAGTAGGTACCCACCTCGTTGGTCGAGTGGTCGCAAGCGTTACTGCCGAGCAAGGGGTCTCAGGTTTGATTCCTGGAACGTATTGTTAAGTTTATTTTTTATTTTTCGAAAATTATCAGTAAAAGGAGGATGTAATATTTACTTTAAAAGTGGAACTATAGTTAAAAATGTCTCGAGAAGAGAAATAATAAAAGGACGCAACGGAAGCTCTCAAAAAAAAATTTTTCCCATTTTTATAACATTTCTTATTATTGCTCAGCCCTTATTGGTCGTAGCGTGCTGTTATATAGGCTATAGCCTTCCTCGATAAATGCGCTATCCAATACATTAATTAACATAATTACATTAAACATAATTTTTCAATTCGAAAGTTCTTGAGATTAGCACGTTCAAACAAACAAACTCTTCAGCTTTGTAATATTAGTATAGATTAATTATTATTATTTATATGCTATTAAATATTATCTTATAAAACTTTATTACAATTTTCGGATCACATTTCGATGTATTCACTTAATTACTCTACGTCTTTATTCAAAATGTCTACTTCTACACCTTTTTTTTTTATTCAAGGCAACAAACTGTCACATATAAAAATAGTTACATGTTTAATATCTATATTATACATTAAATATATTTTGATAGCTGGATAGCCCGAGGGACCCCAAACCTACCGCGGCCGGGCTTAGCTAGTACCCATTGCTTGTTTACTGGGTATAGCAGTATCACTAGACGAAATTTCAGGTACCGTAAAATATGTGTTGTCAGATTTAAGCCAGCTCTCTAACTATAATTATATCACACATATTTGACTGGCCCGTTGGCGGATTTTACAGTGACCCTGATTTTTGCTCCACGGTTCGATTCCCACCCCCAAGTCTGAGTAGGTATAGATAATATATATAATTTTATTTGTATAAGTATGTATTATTTATATGTACATTTATTACAAAAAGTATTTTTACAAGTTTTTTTACAAGTTGTTTTTACAAAAAAAAAAAAAAAAATTACAAGTTTTTTTTTAAAGTACTGGCTGATGCGCTAGCGGTCGCGGGTTCGATCTCCGCACATGACAAATATTTGTATAGGCCATAGAGATGTGGTCTGGGCGTTTGTGCTTGTGTATTGTGTGTGTTCTCCCTTAAATGTTGTTATACCCAAGACACTTATGTCGTATTCTTCAATATTTTCTTTCTCTTGTTCTTCATGTAGGTATTATTCTTTAAGAAAAGACTTATGAGGAATTATAGGTCCAGCATCATGAGATGGATGATGAAAGCCTCAATATACAAAATAATTATTATTAACACGGCCATACGACGAAAGTGAAGAAAAAAAAATTTTTTTTTTGACAATCAAGGTAATCATGAAATACTCCAGTAACGCAATTAGGTATATATATTTCCTTATTTTTTATATCCTTCTTTTAATTTGTATAATAGTAGTCGCTTCTTGATTAAATAGTTCCGGTGGTCATTCATGTGGTGGTTCATTGGTCATTTCGAGTCAGATCAGTTCGAGTTCACTATACACAATTTTATTAGTTTATATTGGATTACAATACCAGAAATGGAATTTGATAAGAATCTAATCCATAGGGATATATTTTTGAAGAGAAATGCTTTCAAATAAACAAAAAAATCCAAACGGAGGATTTCCACCAGATTTTGTTACGTAAAAGGCAAAAAATTCGAGCCAAATATCTCTTCCTTCTATTTATGTAAGCTACATAATAATAATATAGTTTAGATAGAATGACATAATAAACATGAACGTTGACAAAACTGAGAACACTGATGAACTTATTCCTGCGTTTAATTCCAAGTTCAAATAAAATTTTTATAAATTAATTATTACTTGAAATGTTTTGGCAAAAATGTAGTTACGATCTGTCCAGGCGAAAGACTGATTAAGTACAACCATTTCAAACGGAATATTCAACGATGTCGTTCACAGCCGACCGAACTTTAAGCTACGCGTGTGCTGATATTACAATTTATCATATGATAGAATTGGTAGAGAATGATCACCTAATGTCTTAGTAGAATTATTGACCTAAAGTAATATTTAGTGGAATTTACTGAAACCAATTTTTTTTTTTTTCATTTTTATACGTCTCTCTATTTGTCAGTATGTTGGTTCTGGTATAACGTAAAATCTACTGCACGAAATTCGATGCAGTTCATGCAGATGCATATGCGTAATCGTTCTAAAATCAAAATTGTAATTTTTAATTTTCTCTTTCTTTATCTTGGCCGTGTATCACTCCGAAACTAATAGCTGATTTTTAAATAAAACTCATCGTAATAGTTAAATTTTATTAATTGAACTAGGACATTAGATACTTTTTATCCCGAGATTCGTCACGGTTCCCTTGGAAGATGGTAATAATTTTGTACTTTTTTATTAATTAATGCGTTACCCGATTTTATTCATCCGTTCTTGATAAATAGGATATATTTTAAAGAATGCCTCCCAATATTTCGAAGATATTTGTTTTGTTACTTTAAAAATTATAGATAACATGATCTTCTATTACAAGTCCAAGTAATACCTTTGAACCTGGAATGTACAGAAACCTATGAACGTACGGCTCACCTTAAACTGACGTACGTAGATTATCTTATAGGCTTAATGACAGGGGTGGAAATCACAAACGAAATCACAGGTACAGCTAGTACCAACTAATAACCAACTTAACAGTATGACTGTCCTGGCTATTAAAAATGCTGACAAAATGTCGCTGATAGCCTCAACTGACTAGGTGATTTAATCATTGTTAATATTAGAGTTGGCTATTGAAGTTTCTATTATATACCAAGTACATCATACAACGTAGATTATATCAAACGAAAGCTTTTTTAGTTTTGGTAACAGACCTGAAGTTTAAGTTAGAGTCAGCAAATTCTTTTGAAGGTACTTAAGTAATATGTGGCACGAAAAATTTATGTCATAATGGTTGGTACCATATGGTTCGAACCCAAAACGTGAATATATATTGTTTAATGATTTATGCATCTTTTGTTCTTATAGGATGTAGTTCACACAAGGATGCCACTGCTCACGGCGTCTCAACGTGTTGTAGTAGAAAGGCGAAGAGGGATTTCCTGAGAATATTCCTAAGTAAATTCTACAAAAAAATAAAAAATAAAAAAAAAATACGAAAAGAAAAAAATACAATAGTAAATGAGTTGTTACCATACGCTTAGCTTTTAGAAGTGTTACAACAAAATTTTATAAATTAAATATTCATAAGGTGTTACGAGTCATTTGTTTGTTTTTACATATTCTATTTTTGTTTACGGAAGTTACATTATTGCTGTATTTTTTTTATATTATATTTTTACATAATTCACGGCTTTATATTTTATACCAATTTTAAGTGTTATTATGGTTATAAAAGGTTATTATTTACGACATTAGGTTTATAAAGGTACTAACTTCTTTTCGTTTGTCCTTGTGTGTTTTCCCACTGTGCCGAGAAGTTTTTTTTTATTTTTTATAATTGATTTAAAAAATCCTGAAATATGATTATATGAATGAAAATCCACGTGTATTATATATTGGTCAATTGGCTCGTTAAAACTAAAGTATTAAGTGTTTACAATTAAATAAGTTTTGTACATTGTTAGTATTCTTTGTTTCAGTATAAATTCCGACTCATAAACAATAGAACGGTTTACAATGTTGCTGAAATGGTATTAAATTACTCAACGCTTACAACGTAATTTAAAATAAGACGCAAATAAAATATTTAAGGGGGTCTTTAAAATACGTCAAGTTATAATTAAATTTGTGTACAAACTACTATGTCTTCAATTTAGCTTTTTTTTGATTTAGGATATTGAATAAACGATTTAATTATCCAGTGACAACTTAAGAAATGGCCTAAGAGATTGAAGGCTCTAATTTTGTAATACATAAGAATTCATTCGAAACTATATGGAATCGAGTACCTCAATTAAATCTCTATATGGAAAGTGCCTTAACGGGTTTTTGTCTATTTATTACCTTTATATATATTATCACTCAAAGTGTGGTTGAAATAATGAACGGGGTACGATTAATGTTATTTGTAACAAATATTCATTTGTCAGCTTGAAGCCTGCTAATAAAGGCGGTTTTATCGGACCGCCGTCGGCGTAATTAAAACACGTCCAGGCGATTTAATTTTAATGCCTGTTGATTTATTTCAAGTCTTATGGATTTATTATATGTTTTTTTGCAAACAGTTCAAGAATTATACTCTTATTATTTTTTTATATACATAATAGAATAATTATACCACTGCTTTTTATTCATAGCAATAGATCCGACGATCTTATATAGCCTGTAAACTAGCAAACCTCTTGATGTTAAGTAATAATCACCGCTCTTAAGCACACCCAGTACAAAAAGAGCCATAGACGGATGTTCGTTATAAGGCGTCGCTCTTACCTTGTTTCTATAAAAATGGACAGCGAAGACAAAAACAAAAACATACTAAATGGAAAATTTTCTAATGGCGATAAGGACATTGAAAGTCATAACTAGTAATACTATCAGGTGTCAAAGGAGACGTTTACTAGTCTTATTTGTGATTAGTTGAGAACTGGGATATTTTTTCACGTACCTTACTTAGATTGAATGGACCAGTTCGTCCACAGCCGATAAAGCCACTTCTCGTCAAACTTACAGGTAAAGTTTTAAAATATTTTCGGAGTCAACTAGCTGTGTAGTTAGGACACATTGTCTGTCTAAGCTGTGGAGAGTAAGTGCGGTGTAAGCAAAAAGGGTAATATATCGACGAATGCTTTTTTTTTCTTTGTTTTCGACAGCGTACAACATAAATTGTGCGACGCCGTAAGGCTTCAAAGATGCTTAGCGTCTTTGTTGTCTCTGAGTTCAGTAATGCGTTCTTTCACCTCTTTTTATAGGTCGAGAGCTTCCTCCGCTTCAAACAACATTTTTAAAATTAGGAAAATATCAATAAAACATTAATACAAGAAAAAATTTGATGCTTCAAATATTGAAATATTTTAGAAAATTATGACTGAAAGTTCAAGTAAAAAGAAGAACTTTTAAGTTATTTTGTAAATGAGCTTAAAAAGTTTCGATTTTTCAAAATCAATTTTATTCTGAACGAGACTTATATGAGAGGCGACGTAGGAGCGGTTGAGGTATTTCGACACGAAATTCTACTATAACTATGTTATGTTATGATGTAAGAACGTCTTAAATACTCCCAAATATTTGTTGTAATTTTTCACCTACATTACGTACGTAGTAATGAAAATAGTAATCAGAAAAGGAATAGTTAAATTTTTGTGTACATTAATTTCAGAAACAAATATTTAATTTTTTGAATAAGTCTATTTAGGACTAAGTGATTTCATTTTTCTAATTTAACAGAAAAGATTTAATAAAACCAGCTCACAGCGTAGCTTATTTTATTTTCGGTGGTATCGAAAACGGCGCAGTGATAACACGTCGATACTGTACCGTCACGTTCAGCATGGTCGTGTGAGCATATGGAGTTGGTATCTCTGTAGTAGCCAAATAGAGTCTAGGTTGATTCTCCGAGTACTTGCACGGTTTCAAGTGTAAGGAGAGTCCATCGTGCATCTGCGATCCTGGGTATTCGGAGTCTGTCTTCCACATCCTTCTGGACTACCCAGCCCATGACCACGAGAGGCAGAAATTAGAATGTATTCTGGACACTAAAATTGTATTAAATTCGCTTTCAGAAATTATGTGTAGAAAGGACAGAGATCTGTTCCTGGATTGAAAGTTATTTGCTTCGAAGTTGATATCAATACTCCTTAGTGCTCTTGATTTAAATTACATTTTATTGTGACATGTTTGACAACTCAATCCGTCTGTTATTAAATATTTTCGAGTATCGACGCAGGTGTAGGTGTTAAAAAATATAAATTTATAATTTTTCAAATTTTAGTTAAATACCCGTGCGAAGCCGGGGCGGGCCGCTAGTATTGTATAAAGGAATAAATTTAGAATAAAATTAGATACTAAGAAATATTGTTATAAAATAAAAGTTATTCCTGTTTTCCCCCTCATTGTCCTCGTAATTTTAGTTAGCTGTACAGAATGCATTCAGCAAGTGTGAATGAGGAAGGATATAAGAAAGATTTGGTATGAAGAATGCAAGTAGTATAATAACGAGAACTGTATGAAATAGCTGCATAAAACACTGTAAGCGCAGTCTTACACATCTTAATGTGAGGTCTAGTACTTATATATATATATATATATATATATATATATATATATATATATATATATATATATATATATATATATATATATATATATATATATAGAGTCAAGGTTACAAATGATACGTGTGATACCGGCACATACACGCTGTAGAGGCTTTCTGTCGTATAGCGGGCTTACGTTAAATCGAAAAGACTGACTCGTCACAAGAGATTGCAAATGAGATCGAACACGGATTCGAGAAAAAACGCATCGAAGTTATGTATAAAACAAAGTTGGGTTAACTTAAGTTAACCGCTGCCTACTCACCTTTCTGGCCTCTGCATGTACATTGATAAATAAAAGTTGGGCCAACTACAGCTTAACCGCTGCCTGCTCAACTTTCTGGCCTCTGCACGTACATTGATAAATAAAAGTTGGATTAACTACAGCTTAACCGCTGCCTACTCACCTTTCTGACCTCTGCACGTACATTGATAAATAAAAGTTGAGTTAACTAAAGCTTAACCGCTGCCTAGTCACCTTTCTGGCCTCTGCACGTTCATTGATAAATAAAAGTTGGGTTAACTACAGCTTAACCGCTGCCTACTCACCTTTCTGACCTCTGCACGTACATTGATAAATAAAAGTTGAGTTAACTACAGCTTAACCGCTGCCTACTTACCTTTCTGGCCTCTGCACGTACATTGTTTGCAGCTTTCAGAAATCGGTTCACCAAAAACATGTACCTACATCTACATACAAACAGATTGTTCGATCTTCTTTTTTAACTTTGACGCTTGTGGTTTTCAAACATATTTTATAGAATGATAACACGGGTATATATACATACACTTATATATATATAATATTATATATATATATATATATATATATATATATATATATATATATATATATATATATATATATATATATATATATATATAATATATATATATTGAATTTCAACGTGACCACAGACTATGTGATAGAGTCGATATATCAACATCTATAAGAAGTATATCATAGTATGTGCCTGTTTATCGTTTCATATGTTCGAATGTCCCGTTTATACAGCCGTTGTAGCTTGTTGAAATACTAATATGTAAACTTATTGTTGACTGACCCGTTGGCGCAGTTTGCACTGACCCTGTTTTCTGCTCCAAGGGTTGTGGGTTCGATTCCCGCCCTGATTCTGGGTGTAATATATGTTTATTTATATATGTATATTTATTTTTAAAAAATGTATATCAGTCAGCTGTTACCTAAAACACAGGCATTAAGTTGCCTGTCTTAGGAACAGACGACCTTGTGTGTGTGTTAAACATATTTATTTATTTATTTATTTATTCATTGTTAGTAAGCCGTTTGACAGCTGTAAGGTTGTTACTCTATTTTCGTCAACCAGCAATGTTTTTTTTTACGTCAAATTTAGCTCACACATACCAACTTTCATCTCGGTCAGCGTGTCGTTTTAACGAAAAAATACTCTCACGTTTATAAATAAAAATAAAAGAAAGCAATCAATTTCAGAACGCCTAAAAAAGGTTTAGTGTTATTTACTGTATAGTAGAAACGTTGTATGTATAATAGAATAGCCGTTCTGGTGTGGCAGCAGTTTTAGTGTAGTGGTGCGAGTAGTCGCCGCATAATCTGCGATTACAGGTTCGATTTCCGCTCGGGGCAGATATTTATGTTTTTACAAAATTTTGTTTCTGCTGTGTGTGTATGTTCTTATGGAACTCTACGCCGCGCCTCGGAGAGACTGAAAGGCGTCGGTCCCGATTGTTATCATAGACCTCTGATAGCATCGTTACTAATGCTAGGTAAAATATCTACCAAGCCACAGTAGAGCAGAGTGGTGGATTAAATTCCAACCTTTCTCATATATGAAGAAGACGCCTTTCCAGTGGGACGTTTATAGACTAAATTCGTTAAGTTCAGTTCATAATATAATATACATAAAATATACAGAATACCAAATAAAAGAGAAATTTGTTATATACAGAATGACTGGTGGATAGTAATTCACTATAAATATTTAATTAAGGAAAATACTAGATACATGATTCTCATTTGAAATTTGTAAAAATATAAAATAAACATTAATAAACTTTTATCGAGTATTCTCCTTAAATATTGATAGTAACTCAAAAGTCATTCTGTATATACGAGTAGTATCAAAGTTAATTTCAATAGATTATTTTATTTGCTATCGAATATGAGTAAAATTTTTTAACAAATTTAGCATAGTATCTACAATAAGCAAACTAAAAATAAATATATTATATAATCACAAATATCTGTTCCAAGTTTGTATCATCCGTGAGGCGTTACTGGATCTTTCGTAGCAGGACGGTCATCATTTCGTCACGGTAGCATGCGCCAGCGATCCCGTGGCGTCCTTGTACGACGACGAGGGCACCGCTGGGTTTTAGTGGGTATTCTGACTTCGCAGTCAGCGAGTCCCACATACCCGTCATGTCCGGGCGGCGGGATACGTAAACGTATTTCCCAGCGTCAAAAAAAAAGGACGGTCATCATCTATAACTTGTATAGCTATTATCAGTTTGTTTATGTTTCATTTACTGAGAGAAATATTATTAATCGTGACACAATGTGGTTATATATAAATATTTCATATTAATGCAGATTTGTTTCGTTAATCAATAAAAAATATTATTATAAACGTATAATTATATAAATAAAAAAGATAAGATAAAAATCCAATTAACTTATTCATGTTCTTTATTTAAATATTATTCACTAATTGAAATATATAATGTGTGTTTCAAGGTATATGTATAACCGTCTGTAGTTGAAACATTATATCTGGCAAAAGTTTAAGTATTACATTTATGAAACACAAAACTGAAAGGAAATAGGAAGAAATATATTTATGCTGTTTTATTTAACGTTTGTAATCTTCTACATTTTTTGTTTCATTGAGTATTCTAGGAATCACAAAACCTTAGGAACCGGAAAAGATCAGCGCTTAAGAAATTCTTAGAACTTCTTGGAAAGAAGTAATATTTAGAATTGCTGTATCTCTGAGAAATAATGAATCATTACTTTACAGGCAAGATACACAGCTGTAGACAGTTTCATTTTACCTTTGCGGTTATGCATCACCCTTGCAGATGTTACAAGTCGTTATTCAGAGTTTTGTGAACTCAGACGGCTTAATTGCTGCCTAAAATAAATTTCGCCTAAATTAATATATGAAACTAAAAAGAAAAGAAGTAAAAGAGGTCAGTTCGCACATTTCAGATTATGTGCTAGTTATTTTATATCAAAACTTTTAAAATCTATTTTTAAAGAACTGTTATTTCGAACAAAATAAACATAAAAAACTTATGCAAAAACGCAAATCATCTGCACGCTTGTACACACGTACCTACACACATTTATATCTGATATTGTTACAAGATTCATTCTTCGAATTATAATTAAGATTTAAGACTTCACAAAAACTTCCATCTAAATATAATTCTATTTGTTTCTATACCTAAAACTTCACACATTTAGCATTGGACAGTAATTTGTGCATTATAATCAAATCGATCTGGGGGCTTATTGTACTAAATTGTACTATCATTAAATTCTGTCCCTAGCATAATTTTACAACTGCCTAACATAGGTATAGTAAAAATATTCTTTAATCTCTGAGTGAAAAACTTTTATTTTTAATATAAAATCTAAATATTAACAGCAATATTGTATACAAATGTAATTTAAATCTAGGTAATAAAGACTTTTCTGTCATTATTTGACAGCCGATTATAGCAGGGTACTATAATATAATGACAATATTTCACAAATATTCTTATTTATTAATATGAAAAATAAATTGAAATCGTTGTAAAATATTCAAGTAAATCAAAAAATTAAGCACAGCAGAATTTCTTTTGAATACTCAATTTAATGGAGCATACTGAATATTATTTAAAACAAATTGGCATATTGAGGCTTATCTTGTTAGATTATTCAACAAATATGTACAGATTTAACTCAAGGAGCCAGTAATCTGTGAAATTGAATAGTAAACACGTCTGTTGTCGGTGATAGACTCTATTCATTTAATCAGATACGGTATCGGTATTATTCGACGATCGGATCCTGTGGCAAGAAAAATTTTAAAAATTGGTTGTCTGTAAAGTCGGTTTACGGACGATAATAATTTTACGTGATAACGTCATAAGAATACATTGAAAAAAATTGCATATTTTATTAATTATTGCATACATTTATGAATTGAATTGAATTGTTATCACTGAATTATCATTATTTGTATAATATAAAGAATTAGTTAATTCAATTAATAACAATTTTTTTCGATAAATTAACATTTATTTGCACTCTTTAATTCAATATTTTATTACTTAAAGAGATTAATTACAAGTAACAATGTGCTATTAACAATTTATTTTCAACTTATATACATGTGTGATATTTATTTATACGATCCTCCAATCTGCGTTTTTGTATTTCATTTACAAGCCGAACGCTTAGGCCGATATTGCCTCTCTATCGCTTGTTCCGGGCTTCTTCTGCAGCGGACATTCATCGATTTACAAGGCGTTATCTCGTCAAAAACTTTCCTTTTCTATTTCAACTGTCAATAATCTAAAATGTTTTTTTTACAATTATGCGATAATAATGAGTGTTATAATTCTGAACACTGTTATCCCCTTTTTTACCCGACTGCGACAGAAGGAGGGTTATGTTTTTTGAGTGTGTGTATGTATGTATGTATGTATGTATGTATGTATGTATGTATGTATGTATGTATGTATGTATGTATGTATGTATGTATGTATGTATGTATGTATGTATGTATGTATGTATGTATGTATGTATGTATGTATGTATGTATGTATGTATGTATGTATGTATGTATGTATGTATGTATGTATGTATGTATGTATGTATGTATGTATGTATGTATGTATGTATGTATGTATGTATGTATGTATGTATGTATGTATGTATGTATGTATGTATGTATGTATGTATGTATGTATGTATGTATGTATGTATGTATGTATGTATGTATGTATGTATGTATGTATGTATGTATGTATGTATGTATGTATGTATGTATGTATGTATGTATGTATGTATGTATGTATGTATGTATGTATGTATGTATGTATGTATGTATGTATGTATGTATGTATGTATGTATGTATGTATGTATGTATGTATGTATGTATGTATGTATGTATGTATGTATGTATGTATGTATGTATGTATGTATGTATGTATGTATGTATGTATGTATGTATGTATGTATGTATGTATGTATGTATGTATGTATGTATGTATGTATGTATGTATGTATGTATGTATGTATGTATGTATGTATGTATGTATGTATGTATGTATGTATGTATGTATGTATGTATGTATGTATGTATGTATGTATGTATGTATGTATGTATGTATGTATGTATGTATGTATGTATGTATGTATGTATGTATGTATGTATGTATGTATGTATGTATGTATGTATGTATGTATGTATGTATGTATGTATGTCCATTTCTTTGGCACGCCCTACAGCCCAAACGGCTGGACGGTTTTTGACATATGAGGTGTCGTTGGATTTGTCTAAATTGTAGTAGTGACATAGGCTATATAAATTTTCAAGATGGCGCCCGCTAATAGCGGAAAGAGGGGGGGGGGGGGAGTTGAATTTTTTTTTCTTACGGTAGCAATATGGGTATCAAATGAAAGCTAGTAAATTGTTTTATTCTTTTTAGTTTATAATAAGAATATTTTACGCAGTCGGGTTTTTTGTTTTTTTTAAATTAATTATTTAAAATTTTTATTAAAAAACATTTTTTACAATTGCCGCAAATCACTTCGGATCGAAAGGTTATAAACTCTTTTCAATAACATTATTTAAACGGCTAATCTCCATCTATTTACCCGACTGCGACAGAAGGAGGGTTATATTTTTCGAGTGTATGTATGTATGTATGTCCATTTCTTTGGCATGCCCTACAGCCCAAACGGCCTGACGGTTTTTGACATATGAGGTGTCGTTGGATTTGTCTAAATTGTAGTAGTGACATAGGCTATATAAATTTTCAAAATGGTGCCCGCAAATGGCGGAATGAGGGGGGGGAGTTGATTTTTTTCTTACTGTAGCAATATGGGTATCAAATGAAAGCTAGTAAATTGTTTTATTCTTTTTAGTTTATAATAAGAGTATTTTACGCAGTCGGGTTTTTTGATTTTTTTAATTAAGCATACTTGTTTATCTAACAATGAAGTTTACATTTCATAATTATATGATTATAATTATGTTCATATAAAGCGTGACTAGGCGATTAAGGATCTATTCAAAGGTACAAAATCAAAGTAAGAATATTAATTTTGTTTGCTTTTACTCCATCATTACTTTTTACTTTATATTTGATTTTATATGATATCGTATCGAACAATGTAAATCGCTTTAAAGTGTCAAATCATATAAGCTTGTTTATGCTTTTATAAATGTGTTGTTGTCTATTTGGTTCAACTCACTTCAGTGCGATACAATTTGTGCTTTTAGAAAATAATTTTGAACTTAATTTAATCGAAAGTTCTTAACTGTCATTTCAATATTGATATATGCTGAAGAAAAACATGACATAGTTATTTCGTGTATTTTCCATCCTACAAGACATTGGCGAAATAACCTGTGCTCTTTTGGCACCAGTGAAAGCCATCAAACCAAAAGAAGTTGAAGTTGAGATAGTTATTAAATAATGTAACATTTATTTTAAAATTTTACATTATTATACATATTTACAATGCGAAACTTTAACTAATTATTTACAAACAAATTTGGTATAAATTATGTCCGCGTGGAATGGTGTCCAATCGCAATTCCGATTCTCTGGGCAAAAATTAAAATTAAAATACACTTATTTTCAGTTAAAAAGACTTCATAGTGACAAACAAGTTATGCTATTCACAATTTATCTTCAACAAACTATGACATATTTTTTACTATATGTATGTATTTTATACTTCTTCTAGCTGTGCTTTTTTCACTTTTGGTGAGGTTTTTACAAAATGACTTCATTACGATAACGCTAAAATTGTGTATAGAACAAATAAAATAAATATATAATATAGAAATAGCTCCACTTCTAGACGGTGTATAAAGATGAAACATACACCAGATTTTAAGTTAAGCATCCAGAATCATAACCGTGACAACTCTATAGAATTTCGTGGAGCAGATTTTGTGTGATACCACAAACATACAGATAGAAAAATATTCAAAAAATAATTGTTTTGGATTCAATAACTCATATAAAGATCTCCAATATTCATTTTTCCTTTATATCTCTCATGAACAGACAACGGCCGATTACAATTTTATTATATAAATATATACATTTATGTATGGCTCTATCATTTGTTAAATTGATATCATGCTGTATTTTCCAAAATGCACCGGTTAATTTAAATGCCATTTTTAGGCTTGGTAATTGATAAAAATCTACTCACAGATTTTAATAATATTATTATTATTATTATAAGTAAAATACATTACGATCATAAAATATTTATTATAAGTAAAATACATTACGTTGTACGAGTATGTATCTGAAAGTAAGATACTACAAATACATACTCATATATTCAGAGATTCAGTAGTATTAATACCGTAATATACAGTAACGGTGATTAGGAATTAGTTAACACGTACGACAATCACAACAACATTAACGTAATTAGTTTCCATTAATTGCGTACGTTTCGAAATCGTGAATAAATATTTCAATGTCGATTTGGATATTCATATAGTAATAACATAATTAATTAACATGACAGACATGTATATTGTAATCATGACAATATTAAAAATTTATATATTATCTAGTATTATGTGTATAATTAATTAACTGCGTGATTAATTATTTATGATTCATCTTATGACTGTATAAATATCTCACGTAGACAATATTATATGAAATAAATATCTAATATATCCTTGGGAATGATGTGATCGCCTCCAGGCTATTTCAACTTAAAAAGAAATTATTGTTAACTTCAATATACTCTGAAAAAAAAAAAATAAAAAAAAAATATTAGTCCCGCTAAGTTTCTTTCGCCAGTTCTTCTCAGGTCAGAGGCTTCTTCTTTCCGAACTGGTGGTAGACTCATGACGTTCAGTAAATAATTGTAATAATTTTATGCTGAATAAAATATTTTGACTTTGACTTTGACTTTGACTAATATATACAAAAGTCAAACCTAAATAAGATGATGAAATAAAATTGGATATTGAAAATTACAATGTTATGGACATTCAAAGTAAACTAAAAGCTTACAGATGATCCACTGCTAGATAAAAGTTTCCGTTCTTGTTTAAATAGGGATAGAGCCTGAACATGGATGTTAGGTGGAATTGCCAGGGGTGCGACGGTATACTAGTAAAGTTAAAAACTTATAGTTAAAAAGTCGCAAAATAATCATTACTAAGTGATCATTGGCATGTGACTGAAATACCAGAATAGCAACACACGTTTTTTCAACGCTTTCCTACACAAATATTAAACTTTAGTACTTATAATTTATGTGATTGGAAACTTGGAATTCCGGGCTCACAACATACAACGATTAAAATATAGTTCTATTCTAAATCGTATTTATATAAATAAAGATTGAAAACATTATCAAAAACGATCTCGTGGACATATAAGTATTAAAAAAAAACATATATTTTTATCGTACTAAGAAAGTAGGTCAAAAAAATTTAAAAACTACTAAATATTTACATGCGAGTGTAATTATAGCAATCATAATTATCTCAAGAATCTGTTTTAGTATTCTGTCCTGGATGTAATTTTGTATATAAACAGTGACCTCAATTATAATATTATTATACCTCCTTGAATCAGTTAAAGCTTGTTTGTTCATTTGAGCGATCAGTCGGTCTGTGAGAAGATTTTAGGCTATAAAACATCACGCTACGACTGTAATAAAACTGTCAAGCAATATTTTTAAAACTAGTCACACCAACGCAGTCTCATTTACTTACACTTTGTAGGTACTTGCCAGATTCGTTGATCTAGATATATACACATCTCTGATTAGTCTAAGTTATCTACTCTAGTTTATCTAAAGTCTCTATCTATACTATATATCTTAGATAAAATTAACCGACAAATTTTATTACATCAGGATATGTTTTAAAAATTTCTTAAGTATATATTTTTTCTAGGCATGTATCGGGTTGAACCTTACGTCAATATTTAATAAACATTTTAGAAGTGAAACGGACTTTATTTTTAGTGACGTAACAAAACTACATAGTTTATTTGTTTCTCTTATCTAATGATATGAGTTATAGATTAAAAAAAAATAGCTTTTAATTAGATTATCTCTTAAAAAGCTACGTTACAGATGATGTATGGAAACTGAGCAATGACATTGCTTATTTTTTAGTTCCCAAGATGACATTGATGAAAAATAATAATGTTATTTTATGCGTAGGGTTGTACTTAGTTAGAATCCTTAGAAAATAATAAAGAAAATAGTTATATGAACTTAGTTTACGGAAATTTATAATTTTCAATTCCCACTCATAAAATATTTGTATAATTTTCTATTTTTATTTTCTATTATTATTTCATTCCTTAATTATTAAGGTAATTTAATCGACATATACTAAAATACAAGTAAAATATTTTTCTGTTATGAAAATTAATAATGATTAAAAGATATTTTAAGCAGCTCGTGCTCTCGCTCGTGATAAAAAATTGAAAAAAAATTCTTTAAGTAAAGTTAATTTCACATCAAGATTTAATTAATAAGAAAAATGGTTATTTATACTGTTTTAATATATAAACGAAACCAATAAATATTGTGTTATATTGCTTAATCTATGTGTACATTAAAGTTTTCTCAAAGGCAAACAAGTATTTTAGACAAACGTCGTAAAAGCTTGGTACAGTCTAGGCAGAGAGGCTGTAGTAACTCGCAACTTTAATTGTTTATTCTACTGAGCACTGGTTTCAAACTTTCTTGTTTCGCTTTATTTGAAATAGTTGTTCGAGCAAGACAAACATTATAACTTCATTCGTGGCTCGGAGTAGTTGATTGTGATAGTGCTACTGTTCCAGTTTTTTCAATAAATTATCTAACTGAATATATATTACTTTCTCCTATACATATAATTAAATTGTAATTTCACGTGTCGCACTTTTAAAAAAATTTCGACGAAAATTTTTATATGGGTCTAAAGCAATTTACATATATATCTATAATTTTTCGCGACTGTTTGCTTAAACACGCGTCACTACAAAAGTACTAAGTTTGTGGTAAAAAAAACAGCATAAAAATCATAAAACGTATCCAGAGATAAACATATTGCCTTTATTTCATCAAAATCGCTTCAATCTATGAAAAGCTATTGTAATTAGAATTTTATGTTTTAGATGACGACCTTAGAGAAATTATTCTTCTCTGGGTGATGTTGTTATTATTATTATATATTCATGTTCGTTTAAATGTAATACTAAAAGGGAAAAATTGTTTGTATATTATCGCGTATAGCCTATATTATAGCCCATACTTTTCCGGCTATCCCCTTTGATTTCCACGACACAGGAAATTCCAATGTGGCAATCTGAACTTTTTATGTATTTTATTATTTACATTAGTTCCTTTTGTTTATTTTTAAAAGAAAAAAAAAATTTAAATGGCATTAATCAATTTTGTGTCAAACTATATAGTCATAATCTTTTACAGCATTTAAATAATGTATAATAAGTAATAATTAACATTCATATACAAAACTCAGTTAACGAAAAAAGAGGAAAAAAGCTTCAAAATGTCGGATTACGATTTATTTTTATGCCAATTAGCTACAATAGAAATTTCAAGTACGAGACTATCGCAAAAGATATCGTTGAAGGTGCTTTCTGTGTCGCGGTAAGTTAATACCTTCATTTATTTACATGATCATATACTAAAATAAAACTTATAGGTGGGTGACGCCGCGAATACAGCTAGTATTATAAATAATAAATAAAACCAGATGAAGCCATTTCAATTCTCGGTAGAAGTTTCTTTTATAAAATACATAAAGTTTTATTTAAGTAAATCACTTCATATTATAATACAAAGTCCTCCGTCGCGTCTGTCTGTCTGTCTATTTGCAATAAACTCAAAAACTACTGGACGGATTTTCATGCGGTTTTCAGTAATAGATAGAGTGATTCATGAGGAAGGTTTAGGTACACATACATACCCCTGGTATAGCCGGGGCAGGCTGCTAGTATAACATAAGTACATAGTTTATATATATATATATATATATATATGTATATATATATATATATATATATATATATATATATATATATATATATATATATATATATATATATATATATATATATTAATACGTGTAGCAAAAACTTTTTACCCCTTTTTACGAAAATAACGCGGACGGAGAAGAGAAGAAATTTGGCACAGTTAAAGTTTATATGGAGAAGAAGTGCTGAATGCTAACATTTTTTATAATAATGCTCAAAAATACATTAAATTAATTTTTAAAAAAATCACTACACACACTACGGCACACATACATAATATGTACAATGACATATATACACAAATTTTGTTTATTGTCAAAGTCTGTTGTCAACACGGTCATAAATACAGGTCTTGCAACGAATTTTTTATCGAAATTTACTACCATAGATCAGGTCCAACGACTGCTGCATATGCTCACTATGTTATGCGTAATCGTCTTTTTATGATGTTGACAATGCTGTCAATTATAGATTAGGTCGAATTTCGATCACTGGGCGACCACTAGTATACTTAATTTAAATAAAATAAGACAATTTATGAAGATTATAGGTTTATATTCAAATTTGTTAAGTTATGGAGATAAAATGCTAAGTATGTTTTTTGTCGCGTTGAGTTTGCGTCGCTTCTCTTACAACCCAGCATCATTAGGCATTTCACTGCCGCCGAACATCAGTGTAAACATACGCGGTAAACATTATTAGGAGATTGTGAGAATATGAGCCTCATAATTATTTGATAAACGAGGGTATCGTTTTCATTATTCATTCGATTTTTGCTACTAATTCTAAATATGATAAAGAAAAATAGACATTTTTGTTTAAGATATCAAGAAATTAATAAGTAAAAACTTAAACAAAAAACCTAGGCGGAAACTAACGGTAAAGGGAATAAGGGGAATTAAAGGGAAAAAAATCTCTGTCAAAGTTGTTGTAGTTTGATAAGAAGACTGCGTGTTATTTTTTTAAGGAAACAGTTATCAATTTTCTAACTGTACCCACAACTTCATTCAATCACAATTTATTAGTTTCGTCTACTTTCCCAAAGGTACCGTATAAAATTTTGAATCCTAAATTTCGGGACAAAAAGTAAAACGTCTCCTTTTTTTCTTTTTCTTTTTTGTATCGCAGGGGAACCCATTTACGGGTGATATCCAAGACGCCCGGGTAGGCAGTCCTAGGCCGTATATCGAACTCAGCATTTGGGGGTGCAATACCGTACTAAACCCCTGCGGGAGCCGTCAGCTGCTTTAATTGGAGGGTCCCGGATCTGCAGGCAACAGAATCCCTCCAGCGACAGGGTGGCCTCGGCGAAAAGGCCAGACTTCTCCTCCATGGGGACTGTCCGGCTCTACTTCTGAACAGTCCCGAGGACGCCGTGTCTAGCAGGACCGGGTTCCCATCCTGGCCCGACACGGGCACAGGGGCGTTACTGGAGGCGCATTAAGTATCGCCTGCTACGTACCCCCATTCGTCGCCCGCGGATGGAAGCCACGTCCGCGGCCTCCTCTCTCACCCGCTCGTCGGCCTCCTTCTGGGACATTACTGTCTCGCAGAAGGAGACTATCGCCTTCCAGTCGCCGAGCATCGCGGTGTTGATGCTCGGGAGTGATAAGTCCCCTCCGAGGACCGACGTCAGACCTTGCCGCAGCGCCGCCTATCTCGGGCACACCTCGAGGTTGTGCTGGGCAGAGTCCATCGCCGCACCACGATCGTGACATTCAGTAGTAGGCTCCCTCTGGGCCGTCCGGCACAGGTAGTCACCAAAGCAACCGTGCCCGGTGAGAACCTGCGTCGGATAGAAGGTGACGGGCTTGCGTTTTCGACGCATCCACCGCTCAAGGACCGGGTGAATGGCAGCCGTTACGCGGGTGCCGTACGGCTGCCCCGCTAGGTCCTCCCCTCACCTCCGCATAAGCGCTTCCTGCCCTATCTGACGCACCCACAGGATCCCGTCCAACGTAGGGTTCTCACCAAGAGCCCTCCTACCCGAGACGTATGAGTAGGTCTCGGCAAGAACCTCCGCCACGAGCTCCCACGGGGTGTCGCCGGCTAGAGCAGTAGCTGCAACCCACGATACCGCACGGTACCCCCGAATCACCCTCACTCATTAGTCCGACATAGGTCTAGAACTGCCGACCCGAGCATCTGGATATTATCCGTAAATGGATTCCTCTGCGACAAAAAAAAGTAGCGTTAAAAACATAATGATTTGCTTTTTCTATAACAAATATACTAAATATTCCCCGTAGTCTTAACTACGTTAAATTGCAATACTGTATGTAAGCGCATAGTTAGTGACAATTAACCTTTTTAGGCTTAAAAACTCCTGGTTTCAAATACAACGACAAAAATCGTCAAAAAAGCTATATCGTGGTATATACTTGTTATTAACCTTAAAAATAAACTATGTTAGTGACAGTGTTTCCAATCCATGTGCCATCACTGGCAACACACACTGATTAAAGGCTTTGGTTTTCACAGAATAAAGATCTTAAACAAAAAACAAAAACAAAATTGCGAAATGTCCTAAGCGATGACCCATTTGTTGAGTCGGATTACTGAAACATTCCGTGGTGTATTCAAGGTGCATACACTTGTCGACAATTTCGGTAGCAGAGCAGGGTCTCAACTATTACTGGATGGAGTGAATTATAAGCATAAACTTAGCTTTGTTCACATTAATTTTAAGGTTCAACTATTTGAGAATTCTGTTGAGAACATTGTATATTGTGGTAAGGTTCTAAGGTAACAGACAAAGGTGAGTCTTTAGCCAAATTTTCAATAGCTTTTTGTGTCATGTTGTATAATTGTTCGTACACTATTTTGATATTTTTTAAAATCATAATCTTTTAAGAAATGAGGCTAATTCTGTTCGTTCAAACGCACAAGCTCTCTGTGAATTTGTTACTAGATTGGTTGTGCCAGTTGCAAACAGGATGTTACAAATTACCCTCTACTAAACTCTCCCACAGTAGAAATATACCTGGAAATATGGCTTAAGCAATTAAATAAATACTATATTACCGAATGACTGAATATAATTTTAAGAGTAAATAATCAAGCCTTAACCTTTAGAACACCCACATTGTACTATGAACTTAGTAGATTGCTATTGTCTTACCTGCGAGTAACTACTGCATAAGACAATGAACTTCCTAACAACAATGGGCTTAATCCTCTAGAGACGAGCTACGTTAAATGTTCATGTATGATATATTACAAAACTTTCAGTATTTATATAAAAAATATTTAATTAAAACTTTCAAATTGCCACTGAAGTATATTCTAGTCTAAACAGTATATAGTTTCAAGTTCATCGGTGTCAAAAGGTTTGTTTTGAAAATTATTTTTTTGTTTTAAATAGGATGATCACTGAATAAGTTTGTAGGCTATATAACATAACAAATAATTACATACTAACCCAACAGAGATTTTGAGGCAGGGTCCGATTCGGGTAAAAAATTCAGGATTTCAGGAGCAAAATTTTTAAATTCATCTGGTGCATGATAAAAAATATTACAATAAAACCTGCATTTTGTTGATGCATTCTCAGATATTTATATTCTCTAATTTTAATATCTACATATTATATCAAATGTTACATTCACATTAATTTTAATATGTCTACTTGTAAAATAAATATGGAAACATTTAAAATTGCCAGCACACGTAGTTACTGCTACTGAATTTCAGCAAAATTTAGAATCTGTTGAGCTTCTATGAGTACCATCATACGTTTAATTTTAAATTAGATACAAAAATTAATTTTAAAAACAGTTAAAAAAATTATAATTCAGCATCCTTCCTTTTTTGTTTTGCTCATGATTTTTGCAGGATACGTCATTATTTGTGTTATCTGATATTAAAATTATAATCTATGAATAATGTGAGTATCGGATTATTGTCTATGAGAAACATGACTATTAGAAATGAATAATTTTCTAAAGTCGGTACATTTGATTGCTTGCTCAGTCGTCGAGTTCAGAGATTCTTTAATAAAACACTAGTTTGCCGTCGAAATTTTGCTGCAGGTAAGGAGGAGATCGCTTGAAAGTTTCTTTGTTTCTATTAGTCTTGAGGTCGAACGATGAAAGGCCACTCCACCAAAATTGGCGTCGCTTTTTATACTTTTCTATTATTGGCTGACTAGCGGATTTTTACCGCACCTTGGGTATCTTTTTATTGAAAAAAAAAACTTTATGTACAAAATTGTGTGCTTATTCCTATTGATCATCAATTATATTTTTTATTATTTATTAAAAGATATACGCCGCGAGCGCGATATTTTAAAAATATCGGGGCAAAATTAATTAATTTGTTATTTATACTACCTCGCTTAGTATATAGAGCGGCGATAGTTTTAATCTAGCGCGCATTGTTTACATTTATATATATATATATATATATATATAATTAACATTTATTAATATTTTACTATAACAAACAAATTATAAATATAATGAAAGACTAGATATAAAAATTTCTTTATTTCTACTCTATCTTATATTATTAAAACAAAATACTTTTATAAAACTTAAACAAACAACTTTAAAGACATATTTTTACACGGTTTTTAAATTTAAATAATTCTATATCATTACTATTATATAGACGAACATAAACCTTTTACGATTACGGTAAGACCGCCGTCGGCTGCTATGTTCCGTTGTCTCCTACAATATGGAAAACTCGACGAATCCAACGAGACTTACGTAAAGTTAAATTGAGTGCACGATTATATTTTTCGACATTTATAAATTAATATTAAGTCATTTATTGACGTTTATAATTACTTTTTCTTATCTTGTTACGCTAAGTGAAAATAGTAACACAACGTAACAAGATAATACTTAATTATTTAAACAATACAAAAAATATTTATTTATTTCGAATTATATATGAAAAACTAGCTTTTGCCTGCGACTTCGTCCGCGTAGAAGTCGAAAATGGTTCTGATAGGATTTGAAATTAGTTTTTTACGTTATTAATTTTGTATAGCAAAATTATTATGTTAAAATGTTTGAATAGCTACTTATAAAATATAACAATCTTTATTATAGAGTAGGGATTTAAAGGTTAAATTACATGAAAACAAAATAAAAGTTTGTTATATTTTATTAACACGAAGCTCGGCCTTTAATAATACCCCCGGTATTATCTTTTTACAATAAAATCGAAATACTACACGTATTAGTATAGTATTTCTTTGTTAACAATATTTTTTGTTTTCCTTCCTTTTGTTTCCTTTGGGTGCTAGAATCACTAGACTACTCTGTGAACTAACTCTGGAACATGCCACATACAACTGGCCGTGGGAGAAGCAGCTTTCCCTCAAGTATACTTTCGCTACCTTTACCTTACTTTGACCTTGATTTTTTATAGTCATTGTGAAGCAGACTGATAGGAAACTGCACTATCCTGGATTCGAAGGGGTAATTCGATGATGTTAGGTGAAGCCTTGGAATAAATACAGAGTCTGCTCGAGAACAGCCGGTCAGTATAGTTGCGTCGATTACATTGCAATTCCGGACAATGCGACCGATAAGGTGATATCACGATTGCTTCTCATTTTTAACAACAGTAAATTTAATAGAAACGTCTTGCCTGTTCCACCAGGAGCACCCAAAAAAAAGATGTCACGAAAACCTGCGTCGATACTGGAAAGTATTTTAATAACAGACGGATTGAGATTTGAATTCAAACATGACTGTGTCAAAATAAAATGTAATTTAAATCAAAAGCACTAAGAAGTATTGATATCAACTTCGAAGCAAATCACATCCAAAATAACTTTCTACCCATTTTTAACCCCGTTAGGGTATGAATTCCAGTAAAATACGAAACATGTCTTCCATAAATTCTATTAAAGAATGTTTATTCAAAATTTGAAGTAGATTGACCAAGGAATCACGTTGTCCCATATAAATTTTGCCCTGGTTTTTCACCCCCTAAGAGGTAGAATTTTGGAGAATTCTTTCTTAACGGATGACAACGTCATACAAGGAACACACCCTCCAAGTTTCAGGTCTCTACAATCAGTGGTTTAGGCTGTGCATTGATCCGTCAGTCAGTCAGTCATTCAAGAAAAAGCATTTTATATGTACAGATGATAGGGACCCATATTATTTTCAAAAAGAATGACGTCAATATTTCTGTCTTCATTTACTTCTATATTGTCATCATTTTCCAAAGTGTGATTAATTAGTTACAACTACAGTTTCTTTAAATAATCCTTTTATTGATTTTCACTGTGTCACAGTAACAATAAGGAGATTTGCAAGAATGCCTGGAGTAACAATATCACTATATATCACTCATAATATCAAAATCATGAGTAGGTAAAATGAATTTTACAAAAACTATTATTGAAACAGTTTTGTGCTCGCATGCAATGATCTTACGATAAGTGAACAATTACAATTGAGCTAAGCATACATACAAATTTACATTTTTAGAATAATCAAAATAGGAACTTTTTATGAAATCATGATCATGAAATTACGAGCAATTGTTCGTAGCAATAACATTATTGACTATTTTTATAATTATTAATATGAGAGTAAAAATCACAATATCAAAACTGAAGTAAATATGTCATTGCACCAATATATTATATCTGTGCAAATAATCATACTCCTATTAGTTGCAATGTATTAATGTTACTAAAGTAATCTGATTGAAAACTAGGTAAAATAGCTTGGGAAATAAACTTTCTATTATTCTTAATAGCATTGCAATTATATTGCATCATGCAATATAATTTGCTGAATATATGATTACTTGATAATGAGTCGACTTTTCGAATTATTATCATCCCTTTACATAAAATATTTTATTTGTTTATTTAATATTTTTTAAGCCAGATTGAAAATGCAGTATGTTATTATTAAAAACTGAAAAAGTAATAACTTCGCTTTTTGTGAAGAAAAACAATAGAAAAATATATTTCTATTTTTCGTCAACGCAAATAAGACTTTTCGACAAAAATCGAGTAGTAGGTACTACAACTCTCAAATCTAAACATAGAATCTAACAAATAAAAATAACGAAAAACTTTTATAAATTCATTCAGACAAACGTTTCTATATAACATATAGTTTTAAATAAAAAGTAAAATTAGGATATCCTATTTTCTTTTTCGTTTTTTTTTTATTCATTTTCTTAGCTTATTATTTTGCGATTAAATGGGATGCCTTTGTTTCTTTGTTTATTGTTGTTTTTCTTCAATTATGCTCACACGCTTGTTTTTTACTTCTCCCGATAATTTTCGGTTCTCTTCAGTAATTTTCGTCTCGTTCAACTTACTGCAAACAACTGCAAACTACCTTCCGAGCTTTGCTGCCGCTCTTATATTATGGTTATTGTTTGGCACTTGTAGATCTTATAGAGAATTCTAGTATTATATTTACAATCCCCATAAAAAAAACGGATCTATCAAATTTAATATTCTTTGAAAGATCTGTTAATTTTTATTTCTTGAATATAATTATTATTATTACATATTGTAATACTCCAACTTTTAACAAATATTAAAAAAATGGATAGCTAAGAGCTTTTAATTTAATAGTTAGTTACAAAAAACTGCAGTAACTGCAGTTACAAAAAATACCGACAGGCGTTTGAAAGAGAAGGAAGTAAGTTGTCTATTTAATACAAATATAAAAGAAGGAGCTCTAATCGGTGGTAGCGCGTACATAATGCACTAACAGAACGGCTAGTAACCCTGAATTTTATACTGGATTGAATCGAGTTCTAGGTTTGTCCTATTTAAGCTCTAGTGCTTAGTTTAAATGGGAACTTAGAATGAAACGCATTCGTACGTGATGCATAAGACTTATAAATAACAATGTGTTTCACTTTATATTTCGTTTGGCAATAAAATTCATGTACATTTTTTTAAACTGTTTTAGTTTAATTATCAATAAATTTACGATAAAATTGCAGAATACTTAACTAGAAGTTACAAAAATACTACATTTTTTTTTCAGCCTAATAGAACTAGCTGGTTAATTTAGTGATAATAGTAAGCGACCTGATGGAGCAATTATGGATTCCCACAGCAACAAGACAGATTCTATGGAAAGTTTAAGTTTGTGCGGAGTACCAAATGTTTTTTTTTTTTTTTGCATTAAGTATTATGTGATGCACTCTTTCCATGAGAATGAAAAAAAGTAGAAAATGTATTCTAAAAGTGACTATTCCCTATAGTATACTATAGGGAATAGTCACTTTTAGAATACAGATAGAAGTTACAAAAATACTACATTTTTTTTTCAGCCTAATAGAACTAGCTGGTTAATTTAGTGATAATAGTAAGCGACCTGATGGAGCAATTATGGATTCCCACAGCAACAAGACAGATTCTATGGAAAGTTTAAGTTTGTGCGGAGTACCAAATGTTTTTTTTTTTTTTTTGCATTAAGTATTATGTGATGCACTCTTTCCATGAGAATGAAAAAAAGTAGAAAATGTATTCTAAAAGTGACTATTCCCTATAGTATACTATAGTATATTATAGTCAATCGTAAATGAACGAGTTCACAAAGGTCATTTCTACAATTATCTCCTACGATCCAGATTAGGTCTAGGTTAGGTTATAACTTATTTTAACATTAATGGGTTTCATTTATTAAGTTATATATTTATAAGGTATTTTATAATTTTAATTTTAATTTCTAATTTTTGCGATAACTGTGCTTAAATTTACCTAAATGCAATATTATATACGAGTATAGTCATCTTTTATTAGTATGTGCTTCTTTAAAAACATTTCGCATGTAGGTTGCGTGGTGTCGCTGTCTCTTCTACTCGGACGCATCGGCCGAAAGAGTGTAAGAGAGATAGATGCGTCAGAAGCCAAAAGATTAGGCTAATCTTGCCTCTTTATCGCTTGTTCCGCGCTCTCACTCGCGAAACGTGACAACCCGGAAAAAAATGATTAGGCCTGATATGCATGAAAAATGACCGGGCCTGAATAGGTCTGAGCAGACATGAACAGGGATGATCATGTCTAATTTCAGGCCTGCTCATACATGAACAGGAATGATCATATCTGACATCAGGCATGAGTAGGCATGACTATGTATGATCAGGCCTGAACGTATTTTTACTCTTCAGATATGATCATGCATGAACAGACCTGATCAGACATGATATTGTCTAATATCAGCCCTGCTCATACATGAACAGGCCTGCTCATACATGAACAGGCTTGATTATACATGAACAGGCCTGATCCTAGCCATTTTTCATGCATGATCAGGCCTGATCATTTTTTCTCGGGAATGAGTCATGCTTTTTCGTGCGTGCAACGGATTTTTTTTTTTTTTTTTTGATAACTGCACCTCCGATTTTAAATTTTCGGAGCCTTTTTTAAACAATTTTTATTTGATTAGCTTTATTAATAATTTAAAATCTAGTCCTCTATTACCATACATCACGCTTTTATTCTGTTCCTATCATTCAGCATACCAATTTCATCTTTTATCCATCCACATTCATTCAATATGGGTTTGTCCCATCAAAAGAAAAGATAAATATCCATGCCTTAATTCTATGTACACCAACGGGAGAAAGGGGGGAAGGGGTATAGATTTTATTAACTACAACAATCGTGTTTTTAGTTTTTACAAATATACTTAATATCTATTTCATTTTATTCTTAGATTACTATAATTTTTTTTTTTTTTTTTTATATAATACCATTTTTACGTTATCACGTCAAAAATGGTATTACGACAAATTTTTTGAAAGTCAGTCAACAATAATTATTATGTCTAAATTTTAAGCCCGAATTTTCGCAAGTATATGGTTAGCTATAAATAATATACAAACAATTGTGACATATAATCTCAGGTATCCCATTTGCTAAAGGCAACTTAACCGGACCTTTACGAAAACCGATCGCAAATATGCCACTAGTAGTGATTTATGGACTTTTAAATACCTACTCATTTATCATTATGGAAAACTACTGTTACTGTGGATTTTAAAATATATCAACTCAACTGATTGTGCTTATGTCTATTAGAAACATTGATCATTAAAAAAAAAATCTTTTATAAATCAACTATTAGAAACTAAGAAATAGGTGTTTTACTATAATTTAAATTTAGTAATATCATTGGAACCTGTTTTTTCTAGTTTAAGCCAGTATTTTCTACACATATAAATATCTAGTTGTAAGAAATTAAAGTTATTTTTTTTATTTTTTTTAACTAGTGTAAACGTGTTATGATTAAATACGAGTTCTGACGATAACTTAAACGTTTGACGTGTGTATTCACTCGGTTAGTTCAGAGCTGTAAATAAATAAATAATTGAACTGCACTCACCAATTGTTTTCTCTTGGGATTTTTCTGTCCAATTCTTTAAAGTAAACGTGGGTCAGAATTGGGTATACAAAACAAATCACGCTTTGTTTGCAACATAAAATTGTACCTTAGAGGATTTTAAACTTTTCGTTCACACTACACGACTTCAAATGTTGCTATTCTGTACATTTAACTAGAACCTGACCTATCAAACAAATTTAAATAAAGTTTTAATACAGTTAGTCATCGTGAATCGATTATACAAATTTATATATATAAGTTATTGTAATACTTCAAGTATTACTACTTGTCATTCTAATCTTATAAAGAGAAAAGTTTTAATATTTGTTCTTCCGGGTTCACATAAAACTACTAATCCGATTGATATAGAAGTTTTATTCATAGTCGTTCGTATTTGCAATACTTATGATTTTTGTAACTTTATAAACCAAATCATTTTCTTTTTTTAAGAAACGGTATAGAATAATATTTCATTATTATCAAAATACCAGTGCTATAAACCAAGGTGGCAAGAAAGTATAATGGATTGATTGTATTTTGGGGTAGAGATAGAGACTGCCATTGAAAAGGAAGGATCCTTCGACCAGACGGTGTTGCGTCTGGTGAGCTACCGCGCCACTTAACGTTTGTTGTCGGGTTCTTGTATATATATTCAATCGCTTTGAAAACTTCGATAGCGCGATGTAGGATACGTCAGTTCATATGCGGCGAGATAGATGTCGATACATAACTCCCCCTCCGAGACCAGCGGTCGATAGCAGGTTGAGTCGTCCATACATCTTGGGATGCTTGCCGGGGCAGTGGAACGTTCCAGTGAGTCGGAACCAGATGCCGCATAGTTCACGGTGAGTCGGAACTGTCTGCGGTGATGCCCCAGTGAGTCGGGGTGGTGCAGTGCTGCGTAGTGGCTGGCTGCTGCGTCGACCAGGAGAGAAGTGCGTCTCTGCTTGCTGACCGGCCGAAGTGCTGTGTGCTGTGCCAAGGTCGCTGAGCAGTTTGTGGTTGTTGACCAGGAATGCGCGTTCGCTGCATGCTAGTGGTCAGGATACCCCGTAGTAGCCGTGGATGCTGGCTGGCTGTATGACTCGCTGCTCGAAAGCTTGAGGAAGTG
The DNA here is from genome assembly GCA_036937285.1 of Euphydryas editha. NCBI lineage: Eukaryota > Metazoa > Arthropoda > Insecta > Lepidoptera > Nymphalidae > Euphydryas > Euphydryas editha. Next base: position 7,033,416 of record JAUPFZ010000008.1, read on the forward strand.
ATGATGACGTCACGATAACGTAGCTTTGGGAAGGTTGCATTGACAATCACGTCGGGGTCACCAGTTTGGGGTGAGCTTTTTGCGAAGATTGATCACGTCGGGCTCACCAGTTTGGGGTAGAGATAGAGGCTGCCATTGAAAAGGAAGGATCCTTCGACCAGACGGTGTTGCGTCTGGTGGGCTACCGCGCCACTTAACGTTCGTTGTCGGGTTCTTGTATGTATATTCATTCGCTTTGAAAACTTCGATAGCGCGATACCTCAGTTCATATGCGGCGAGATAGATGTCGCTACAGTATCTATAAAGATTAATCATTGTAGTACCTGGATGACCGAGCTTTGCTCGGTTAAATAATACATTAGGTACATACTGATGAAACATAAATAATATTTTCGATCTTACCGACATAAGAGTAAAATAATAGGAACTGGTTATTTAAATAAAAAATAAAAAGAGCTCTCAATAATAGTTTTTCTCACAAAAGAAGAAACTTGAAAAAAAAGGAAAAAAAATTTGGTCTGTAGACAGCTGGATTCGAACGCAGGTTTTTATGATTTCATATCTGCCCGATTCCCATCCGAGCTATTATAAGCTTATTAATGACAGCGAAATTTACCTTCGTATTCTAATGTAATATTTAATTTTCGTAAAAAAAGGGATAAAAATACATTTTCTAAAAATAAATCCTAGCTAGATCGATTTATCGCCCCCGAAACCCTCTGAATACTAAATTTCATGAAAATCGTTGGAGCCGTTTCCGAGATTCAGATTATATATATATATACAAGAATTGCTCGTTTAAAGATATAAGATACACGTAATAATGAATATTCAGTAACCATACTGGAATAGTGTAGAGAAGTACATATTGTACATATTGTACGAGTTGATAAAAAGAATAAGTTTGGTTTCCATGGCAATATAAAAAAAAAACGCATGATATTTGTGTTTCTGGTAACAACATTTTTACAAGATAAACTTCGCAGAAAATCTTCAGGAGGGTCATAATTGTGATTTACAAATCAAGAATGAATTACACGTGTTCGTTTTTAGAAAACACACAAAATTAAATACAATTGTGACGAATGTATCACTGTTTAAAAAAAATGTTTCAAAATTTTAAGTTATTCTGGCTTTATCATTAAATATTTTTATTTTAAAATAAAGAGAGAAACATTATAATTTGAAATAATCTGACATCGTTATTTATAAACATCATTCACCCACTTTTTCTTCTGAAATAAACAAAATAGAAGTTCAACAATGTAAACGTAATTTTAAATTTAAAACACTAAAGTTCACTAAGATTTATTTACCACTTAAACCGCTGTATCTGAACTTTGATTAAAGAAACCGTTGAGTTAACTATGAGTCGGACACTTTTATATTCCTGTTTTTAATAACGTTGATTACAAGTGCCCATTAAAACTCAGAAGATGACATAAACGCCAAGAAGTTAGACTATTTTAGTTCAAGTTTTAATTGCTAAATGGCTTTCAAGAACTGAACATTCTGCTAATGAAAACAGGTTAACTACTTAATATATCTTTTGCTATTAATAAAAGTATTGACGGAAGCAAAGCAACGCATTGTTATAAAGCCTCGTTTTGTCCTTTAAATTAAGTACTATTTACTGTTTTACTAAATTCCGAATTCAAAAACTTAGAAGAAAATTTTGCAATTAATAATAATAGTTTGGCAATTATTAAAAATATATAATTTTACGTATTATTATTATTAATGTACGATTGAATACATTTATTTATCTTGTTAATATAGTTCTATATGGACAATTGTGCGTATCAGCCGTTTAAATGTGGGATTGAAAAACCCTCTGTGTATTGAAAACTACTGACCACTTGACCGCAACCATAACACAAATGACGAGTGCGGTCAACAAACTAATAACAGAAACTACATGTAAATAATTGATAATATCCATCTCCACCGCAAATAATATCAATACATTTTTTGAATAAAAAAAAAACATTCATTTTACCATATTATAGCCATACCCGTGACTTCGATCGCCGTGCCATTCCTTTCATTAGGGAGAGATATTTTAGAATAAAGAATCATTATCATCAATGAATCAAGATTATTCATCGCTGTGGTGTAGCATTTCAATACTAAATAAGGCTCTCGATTTCTCGCGATCGCACAAGTTACGTAATAGCCGCACTGATTTCAAGTTATTTAGACCTAAGACCGAGAATTATGATGTCTGTCATTTCTAAACTATCAAACGAAAGATCTTAAGATATTTAAATTAATTTTTTTTAAATATATTTAACACACAGACAAGGTCGTCTATTCCTAAGGTAGGCAACTTAATGCCTGTGTTTTAGGTAACAGCCGACTGTTTGTTGACTGTTCTCTGTGTTTTAGGTAACATATAAATAATACATATATATAAATAAACATATATGTTTATATATTTTATATGTTTTTTTATATGTTTATGTAATATATTACACCCAAACTCGGGGCGCGAATCGAACCGACAACTCTTTGAGCAGAAAACAGGGTCACTGCAAACTGCGCCAACGGGTCAGTCAATATTATTATCAATATTATTATTTACGGAACCATCTTTAAAATATCCTCTTTTCTAACCAAAAAATATATGGAATCAAACTGTACATAAATTTTGACTTTCATCCCCAGTGAAATTACTTTTATACACTAAAAATGCTTTACAGAATACGATAAGACTCAAGAATCATTAGTGCTTTAAAAACATAAAGATATAATAAATTAGTTTACGGCTCATGCTTCACAAAAAAGCAAACAATAAAGCACCACCCTCTACAGGGATTCTGGAAGAATTACTAGCGTGATTGTAAACTTTCACAATATACCTACATATGCTGAACCAGAACCATTTCACATGCAAAGTATGCCTAGGTGTCTTGTTTCTTTAATAAGTCATAATATTATGTTTGTTAATAAATAATCTATACATGTATATATGTCAATCAAGTATGAACTCAAGTTGTGTTTCATTTAAATTAATTAAGTAGTTTCGCGCGGCTAATCTAGGAAATGACATTTTTGTGCTCCGTATCGATTGTAGAATGTAAGTATAAATACGAGTATGCAGAGCATAATATAAGCATCCCGTGCGGTGACCGGTAGAGAAGAATAGTCCCGACCTGGCCGATCTATCTTGCCGAGGAGTCGTAAAAGGCGACTAAGGTCTTAGTGGCGAGAACAACTGTACACCAATCAGGATTGTGATGAGCAGCAGCCACACAATATCTTGCCACAACACACTGCACTCGCCAATCAGCTTTCCAAGCATTGCAAATATTGACAAACTCCCTCAGAGATTATGGGAGAGGCCTACGTTGAGCAGTGGACATCCAATGGCCAGTGTGGTGGTAAAATTTTCCATTTTACCTTCAAAGACATACATTAATAAATACATCAGCTGGCTGACTCATTCAATCAATATTAATAAATTATTTATTACTTGTAACTGAAAATACAAAATAGTGAATGTTAAAACAATATTCATGACTTCTAGTCCTTTGATAAGTTTTTATTGTTTTTGTAATCATTGAATAAAACATATTATTATGTGTTGAAATGAAATCAATGTAAATTTCTGAAATCAATGTAAATTCTCATTTTTTTTTTACCATACAGTCTTTGTCAAATTATTTTGTTTTGCTATCTAGCGTTTGTATATTTCATAGACGCAATAAATTTGTATACATTAAAATAAAAATGTTTTGGTGATTTCATATCAGATTATTTTTTATTGATGTATTCTAAGATCCTCAAATATCCTTTTGACAATAAACCAAAATGAAAACAAAATGAGGACTAGAAAGTAGTCTAAAATTTTCTAAAGAAATTTCACAAAAGTAGAATACTGCTTTGAAATTCATCCCGCAGACTAAGCCGAGTAATGAATGCCATGATGAGGTTATACTTACAAGCGGACACTGGGTCATGGAAATTAAGCTTGAATCTTGCGGATTTCATAGATAATCCCTTGCTGAGAAGATTTTTTTATCAAACTATGAAATCCTGTCATTATAAGTAATAACATGAAAAACTACAACAAAGACTATATTTTAGGTAGAGAATATTTTCCAAGACATATAATGCAATATTTTAATATTTTATAAAATGTAATTTGTTGTGAAACTTGTTCTTTAGATCCTTACAATTATTACAAACCAACGCATTAAGTAGTGAGAATACGTAGTATTATAAGGTGAATGGTTGACCAAAACGAACTTGCACATTGCAAAGAAGTGGCTATGTACTAATTATTATTTAATTATCAAAATGAAAGTTGTCGCTTGCAAACGGACCGTCTAAAAAATTACACGTAGTGTTGCGAATAATCTGCACTGGCCCTTTAGATGTGTTCCTTTCTATAGCTGATGTCCAATTTAGTATTTTATAATTATTTCTTAAGCATGTTTCAAACACTATATCTGACTATTACGCTAACGGTCCACTTATGACAAAAGCTAGTATTAGCCATAATGAAATTTTTCGTGATTTGAGTTTTTGTGGTTTTATTGTGTGTAGCCTTGTAAGTTTAGATAGGGGTATTGCTGTTTATACATAGCTACTTTGGTACCTATTTCATTACCTAAACTGTTGCCTAAAAAATGGTCATTGTAATTTGTTTAATACACATACGTATTTAATTTTAGAATTCCACGCGGACCCATAATTTTCCGCAAATATAATTTTCTCATTAAAAATAAATTGAGAATATTTATTTGTTATATTTAACTAACATCGTCATGTCTATGTGTTGTGTTGTCATGTAGTTGGCTCAACGGCTAGAAAACATGGTACTCGGTCCAGGATTCAAATCGTATATCATCAGTTGAGTTTGTTAATGCGAACGGCCGGCGTCGTATTATAGCAACGCCGTAGCATTAAACCTTAGCAACAGTAACAGCATTTAGTGTAACGTTAACTAAGAAGTCTGGTATTACAATTCATATTTTAAATCTGTTTTTAGGCTTAGTCAGTAGTCACTCGCGGATTTCAAATATACTTTATTTTTACGACGAGACTCATCGTGATCATGATCCATGTAACTGATCCAAAATATCGACAAAATTGTCAAAAAGTTTTTTTTTTAATATTTGCTTTTGCTATATTTAAACCATATTCTCTATTCCAAATTACTCATACTTATATTAAAATCTATGTGATGAGTACAGAACATACTAAACTCAAAAGATCTTCATCCCATAGATATCATTCCGTTTCTGGTACAATTCGTTCTAAAATGACTCAACTGTATCGTGTTTTTTTGTTGAAATTAATCAATGTGATAAACTTTTATATTTACTTACTAGCTGCTGCCCGCGACGTCGTCTGCGTGAACGCTATACAGCAACAAAAATACCTACGATTATACCTTTTAAAATAACATTCATTTACCCGTTTCTTCTTTACATATTTCATGTCTACAGAAAGTACAGTAACAAAGGGAGACTGTCTTTTGTAAAATTGACTTTCAAAAAGTGCTTATTTTTAGCCTGCTTTGAATAAATGACTTTATGGTGATTCTGCTGAATTAAGTCATAAGTTGTGACTGAAACGGATGGAGAAAATAATAAATAAGGAATACAGAATAGGGTAAAAATACATATTTATAGGACTTCTCGATAAACAACATTAGTAGTTTGGCTCTCCGCAGCCAAAATGTAAAGAGAGTCAGGACTGGTGACGCGGGAGCAAGCGACGCGACGTACAGCTGCCCGTGTGAAGCAGCTCGTCCTGAGGTCGAAACCAGCTACCCTCAGTGTCTGCCCCTGCGACTTATTGATGGTCATCGCGAAGCAAATACTCACGAGGAACTGTACGCGCTTGAACTGGAACGGGAAGTTATGAGGAATGAGGGGAATGCGTGGTATAAATACTGCTTCGCCGACGCCACAACCCGTAAGAATTTCCACCTCAATGGTGTGTCTGTGGAGCGAGATGACTTTAAGGCGGGTCCCGTTCCACAACTTTTGAGGAAATAGGTTCCGGAGAAGCATAAGCATTTCTTATCTTTATAACATATATGGCATGCTTCATTTTCCTCTTTCTTCGTTATTTAGCTCAAATTGCTTACAGCAATAGCGTGCCGTTTTCGAGTTTAAATTTTGTTATACATCTATTCAGTTCTTTTTGAGTTCTGTTTGTTATTACATACAGAAAAACTCGATGAATTTTATAAGACATAGATGAAGCAGCTTAAAACTTATATAAACACATTTTTTAAATTGTCTTGCTCATCATGGAGTTGTGCATTTTAATTTTTATTAAAATGCACAACTCCATCTATGACTTTTGTAAACAACTATTAACCTCGCCAACATGATCAAATTTAAATTATTTATATCCAAAAAGGGTTTACACATGTAATTCGACTTGATGTTTTTAAAATCTCATAGATGGCGCTGCTTGTCTTGATACTACTTACATCTTATATCTTTAAACGAGCAATTCTTGTATATATATATATATATATATAATCGGAATCTCGGAAACGGCTCCAACGATTTTCATGAAATTCAGTATGCAGGGGGTTTCGGGGGCGATAAATCGATCTAGCTAGGATTTATTTTTAGAAAATGTTGTTTTATCCCTTTTTTTACGCAATTAAAAAATACCATTAGAATACGAAGGAAAATTTCGCTGTCATTGACAAGCTTCTAAATAGCTCAGATAGGAATCGGGCGGAATCGAAATTAGAAAACCTGGGTTCGATCCAGGTTTCTACAGACCAGTATTGCTTTTTCCTTTTTTTTAATTAAGAGCTCTTTTTATTTTTTATTTTTTATTTAAATAACCAGTTCCTATTATTTTACTATTATGTCGGTAAGATCGAAAATATTATTTATGTTTCATGAGTATGTAATGTATCTAAACATAATTTAACCGAGCAAAGCTCGGTCATCCAGGTACTTCATTTCTTATATTACATTCATTCTTACATTTATTATGTTTATCAGCCTAAGTTACTTATATTTCGTGATTTTTATAGTGTGAAGATAGCTTATAGCATGGTTATTAACATAATAACAACATTCAAATATGCGTCGTTAGATTACACGCTGTTACAGAATGCGTTGAAGAAATAAAGGTTCACTGCTCGTTCCCCGTAGGTGATAGCGTGATAATATGTAGCCTATGTTATGACCCGACTTCTTAATAATATTCGTGCCAAATTTGAAGTAAATCCATGCAGTACTTTTTGAGTTTGTCCCGGACATACATACAGACAAACAGACAAACAGACAAACAGACAAACAGACAAAAATTCTAAAAACTATATTTTTGGCTTCGGTATCGATTGTAGATCACACCCCAAGTATTCTTTTTAAAAAATATTCAATGTACAGTTTTGACTTTTCTACCATTTTATTATATGTATAGATATAGATAGTTTATCTCTATGTCGATAGCCAACTGAGGATATTATTTATCAACTTTTTTTTTATATTGAGGTTAATAATTAGATGCCATCAAAAACATAACTTGTAAAAAGAAACCAAGTCTCGCAACTCACTTCTTCTTCCGTAAAAAGTTGTGAGATCCATGTAATACCAAGTCAGCTAATTTATTCAAACCCTACTTAAGGGTTCTTCTGTTTTAAGTTATTACGTTAGTAGATAACCTAACAACATCGTATAGTGATCATATCAATATTAAAAATCTTTGATGTTTTAAATAAATAGATTGACTTGGCAATCGCACTAAACAATCTAATTTAATATAATATTCCTATGTGTTACTTCTTGGACACATTGTTTCCATGCGATTGCCAAGTCAATCTATTTATTTAAAACATCAAAGATTTTTAATATTGATATGACCACTATACGATGTTGTTAGGTTAGCTACTAACGTAATAACTTAAAACAGAAGAACCCTTAAGTAGGGTTTGAATATATTAGCCGACTTGGTATTACATGGATCTCACAACTTTTTACGGAAGAAGAAGTGAGTTGCGAGACTTGGTTTCTGTTTACAAGTTATGTTTTTGATGGCATCTCATTTATTTTTGTAGACAGGCCTACTTATTTTCTTTCCGGTGTCTTCTACTTCTTTAATATCAACAACGTATTTTCTTAAAGCCTTCGCTAGGTCTAATGAGCTTTTCTTATTTTTGTAGATATTCTTCCTCTTTTTCTTTTCTGATACGATACAGATATATAATTTGATTGTCATGTCATACATATTGTGATCTCAAGTTGACAACTTGAAATACTTGACAAGAGAGATGAATGAAGTATGTTTAGCCGGAAACAGTGTTGTCAGATTGCTGTCGATTTTTTATACCTAAACTTCCATAAAAATAAACTTTTAAAAAATATTTAAAAAAGTGAATGTATACTTATGTACGTACGTAAAAAGTTATACTTATAATAAGACGATGCGCCGAGTTAATGGTTGGTGCGCGCCATCTGTAAACAGACCCTGAAAACCCACTAAAACAAAGTACTCGTCAAGACGAATCAAAGGAGCCGAAACTCGATTGAGGTGCGTCGTTTTATTACAGAGTTCCTATGACCACCTTCTAGCTACATCATCAAACCCTGGTTACCATTGAAAGACAAACTACTCGTCTAGAGGATTCAAACGAGCCCGAACTCGATGAGGCTGTGTCGTTTCATTGCGAAGTTCTTATGACTGCGTTCCAACTCCATTATCAGATTAGAACCTGGTAACTATCTAAAAACAAAGTACACGTCAAGACAAATCAAACAAGCCAAAATTCGATGGGGTTGCGACGTTTTATTACAGAGTTCCTATGATCACCTTCCAGCTCCATCATCAGACCCTGGTTACCTTTGAAAGATAAACTACTCCTCAAGACAATTCAATCGAGCCCGAACTCGATGGGGTTGCGTCGTTTCATTATAGAGTTCCTATGACCACCTTCCAGCTCCATCATCAGACCCTGGTTAGCATTGGAAGATAAATTACTCGTCAAGACGATTCAAACGAGCCCGAACTCGATGAGGTTGTGTCGTTTTATTGCAAAGTTCCTATTGCCACCTCTCAGCTCCATCATCAGATCAGACCCTGGTAACCGTCTTGAAACAAAATACTTGTCAAGCCGAATTAAACGAGCTGAAACTCGATGGGGTTGCATCGTTTCATTACTGACTTCCTTTGACCACCTTTTAGCTACATCATCAGACCCTGGTTACCATTGAAAGATAAACTACTGGTCAAGAGGATTGAAACAAGCCCGAACTCGATGAGGTTGTTTAGTTTCATTGCGAAGTTCCTATGGCCACCTTACAGCTCCATCATCATCATCATAACCATCTAAAAACAAAGTACTCGTCAAGGCGAATAAAACGAGCTGAACCTCGATGTGGTTGCGTAGTTTTCATTAGGGTGTTCCTATTACCACATTCCAGCTCCATCACCAAACCCTGGTTACCATTGAAAGACTAACTACTCATCAAGACGATCCAAACGAGCCCGAACTCGATGAGTTTGTGTCGTTTCATTGCGAAGTTCCTATAGCCACTTTTCAGCTCTATTATCAAATCAGACCCTGGTAACCATTTCAAAACAAAATATTCGTTAAGACGAACCAAACGAGCCAAAACTCGATGGGGTTGCGTCGTTTCATTACTGAGTTCCTATGAACACATTCCAACTTCATCACCAGACCCTGGTTACCATTGAAAGACAAACTTACTCGTCTAGAGGACTCAAACGGGCCCAAAATTCTTCCTTTGGCTACCTTCTAGCTCCTCCATCAAATTAGCACCATGTAATCATAATATTGCATTGTCACATGATTTACTATTATTTTGGATCAAATTTAATTTACAAAATTTGATGACAAATATCGAGACAGGTGGAACAAAATAAAAGCTTGTAAAAAGTGAGTTAACACATCTAGCGCAATGAAGTAAATTAGTGCAATTGCGCGGCGCCTACTACTTAGCTTTATGTTGTCGGTTTTTTGTCACAGAGTACACGCGCATCGTATAAAAAATTACTCTCATCAAGAAGTTATAGCTTTAAAATACAAAAGTTATTTTGAGTCCTTATTTTCTATATTTATTTTTATTTATTTAATGTTAATATACATTAATTAACAGTTATTGCTGTTATGACTCACTTAATCAATCAGGTGCATTCTAATAATGACATAATTATATGAACTCAAAAATGATGATCACGCTGGCGAAATGGTGCGCGCTGTTGTATATTAAGCGGGAGATCCCGGGTTCAATCCCCGGCAGAGTAAATTTTCTTTCTCTGATCTGCTTTGGTGGGAGTCTTTGGTAGTGGCTAGTTACCACCCTATCGGCAAAGACGTGCCGCCAAGCGATTGAGCGTTTTGCTACAATGCAGTGTAGAAACCGATTAGAGGGATAGGTTTAATATAGCTGCCAACTGAATAAAATAAAATAACTTACGTACGGGAAGCGTGGAAGCCGTGGAGCGGGCAAATCACCTCAGCCAGTCGCGGTTATGATTTATTAGTGTTCTTTAATACTTTGCGTGATTTTGGTACAGCTACATAAGACATGTCCCATTCTTGCTTTTTCATTCCGTTGACCATTTTACAGGTTACCTTTGAAGATAATTATATCTAGGTACCTATCTACACCTATTATTCCACTATGTTATACTTGTACGGGTACATTGATTCATTCACTGCAAATGTAACTTTGTAATCCTATATATTTATATGGGATTACAAAGTTATTTATGCAGTTGGTGTATCTAGAAAACTGGACTGAAATTGCAAAATATTTGAATTTTTCTTTGGTTTATATACTAAACACTAATGGTATTCTAAATTTGAAGCTTTTATGTCTGCTAGAAGTGCCTTAGAGTTTTGATGATCGGTCAGTCAGTGAGTGACAAAATTCGAAACTTTGACTTATTATAATTCTTAAACTACTGGTTCAAATTGAATGAAATTTGAAATATACCGTGTTTATACAATGCCTGCTTGGGTGTTGAAAATTCAGACTTCTAGTTTTATCCACAACGAAGTTATAGGGGGTCGAAAATGGCCTGAGTTGCTTCGAGAAAAGATAGTACGGCCGTGCCACTTTTTTTTTTGCTCGACTTGGCGGAGGCACTGCCGTGCCTCCAGATTCATAATAATTAAATGACAAACGTTCCGATCTATTAAGTAGTCGCCCTTACACCGGCGGCCGCAGCTTCGATTACCATTTGTGAAAGATATTTGTATTTTTAAAAAATATTTGTTTCCGGTCTGTCGGTCCGTTCGGTCGGATGTGTCTTTGTGGGTCTCCACACCGTATTTCGAAGAGCACAAACTGCCATCAGTCCCGGTTGATATCATAAGCACCTGATAGCGATCGTTACACATGGTACGGAAATTATCCTCTAACCCGCAATAGAGCAGCGTGATGGATTAATCTCTAACATTTCTCCTATATGAAGAAAAGGCCTCTGCCCAGTAATGGGACGCATTTCTGTTCAGATCAACTATGATTAAAAAAACTAGAAAACTCTACACTTTAATAAATATTATAAATATTTAAATTTATTATTTTTAATATAAAACAAATATTAGGCTATAATTAAAAAGGTATTATACAAATTTGTTGTTATTTACAAAATCTAAAACGAAAATATTAAAAAATATTTGCCTGATATAATCAGTCAGCCGTTCGAGTCATTACTGAAACCATATTAAAAAGTAACTGTAATCTAATATAATATTTAAAGAAAACCGAAACCATTTTATGTATAATTAATTAAACTGAAATATTAATAATGAAAATACAGAGCAGGTAAGCCCTTGTTATAGCTCCGTTGGGAAACCGTTAAGCCGGACTCTACTAGGTAATATACAAATAATTAGGGTATAATAATTTTTTATACATTATACCACTTCATAGCCACAAAAATTGAATATGTGAAATTGTCACTTACTTGGTTGAAAGATACAATTATTGTTTCGTGAATTTGTCGTTTTTAATGACGGAAAATAAATTAACCAATTATTACTGAAAATTAGCGAATTTAAATGATTTGAAATTTTATCATAGATCGGATGCCCCTCTCGGTTTTCCGCAATGAAGACCTGTCAACAGACTATAAATATATGTAATATATATTATGTAAGCATGATTTGTAACGTACTTTTAAACCATAATTGATAACAAAAAAGAATGAAAATGATTATTCATATAAAATTTACATAGACAAATACATGAAGCCGTTGTTGGGAGATCCTTTTAAATATGTAGTATATATGTATAACGCTCTTCCTTAGGAAAACTTATGAAATATAAACTTAATATTATATACTACATATTATTAATATAATAATCTTTAAAATTGGTGTGTGTGTGTGTGTGTGTGTGTGTGTGAGTGCGTGTCTGAGTCTGTATGTTTGGTCAATCGATTATCGCATTCAAATAGGATAATAGTTTTCAGCTACTTATTATTATAGCGTAAAAACCAAATACTATTAAATTATTATTGTTTGTTTGTTATTTAATATAGTAGGTACTTATTTTAATTTCACAACACACCGTTTTTCGTTCCATCGATATTATTTTCCAAACATATATATTTCTATGTATACATTAAACATTGATGTATAAAAAACTCTTTATAGATCAATGACATTAAATGATTAATTTTAATTAAATAATAAATAAATAAATATAAATATGTTTAACACACACACAAGGTCGTCTGTTCCTAAGGTAGGCAACTTAATGCCTGTGTTTTAGGTAACAGCCGACTGATATAATTTTTTTTTAAATAAATATACATATAAATAATACATATATAAATAAACATATATTACACCCAGACTCGGGGCGGGAATCGAACCCACAACCCTTTGAGCAGAAAACAGGGCCACTGCAAACTGCGCCAACGGGTCAGTCAATCAATCAATTAGTCAGAAATAAGAAACCCTTTATTATAATATTTAATATTTTTTATTTATAAATATATTATTTAAAGTAAAATTTATTGGTTGTTTACGAGTTGTACAATTATTGTGATACATGTAATTGTATACATCCTGCCACGAAGTGCTATGAACTGTCATACTTTATTATTTCAACAATAAGGGCTATATTTCAACATCTATAATTATTATTCAGAATCCTACCGTATTATTCATATCACTAATGGCACTATCCGGTAATGGATTTCTCTTAGTTTAAAAATATGTTTTAATGTAAATGAACGAACCATAAAATGTTAAAACTAAGCATATAAATCAGTATTTATATATTTTATTACTCTTATTAAAAGGCGAAATGTCTAAAATTAAATAAATAGTATTGTAATGTAGAGATAAATAACAATTATCTATATAATAATTATCATGAGCACCGTGGGTTATTCGAATTGTATTTTTTTTTAACTTTAAAACAAATTGAACCATAAAATATGGATCATACCACCTAGACACGATGTTTTTACGTAGTAGGTATAACACATACTGTTCAGTAGAGCTGAATACAAATGTAGCTAGTAAATACATACCGACTATTTTCAGTCGAATGACTGTAAATTACTTGAATATTACCGGATAAAATTTCTACGTTGGTAGCTTTTTTGCAAAAAAAAAAATGGTTGTCTGTAAAGTCGGTTTACGGACGATAATTTTTACGTGATAACGTCATAAGAAAACATATGTAGATGTAAAATTGATGTACTCGAACGCGGTCCGATGGAGTGTAAGAGAGATGCGTCATAAGTCGAACTGATCGTGCCTATCTATCGCTTGTTCTGCGCTCTCGCTCGCTCGCGACACGTGACAAAATGGCGTAATTTTTGAAAAAAAATGCCCGATAGCTTTCATCAATTTACTAGACGTTATCACGTCAAAAAATATATAAAAATAGTAATTTAAGGTAGAGTATAAAATTATTATACCAAAAGATTTCGTTTTTTTTTGCATGAAAAATATATCTTAATTCATTTTATTTATTTGGTATGATATCTTTTAGAACATCTATATCTTTTGAGCTGTCGATAGTTCAAATTTTGTATATAGCATACGAGTACCTAATTTTACCATCTTCAAAAAAGTGAAATTATCAACTCATCTTTTATGCGGTTGATACGTAACTTTACCACTTTGAAAACAATACTAACTAAATCTCAAGTTTGGCTTGACATTTTATAATAAAAAACTAGTGACCTTAAGCAATGATTTATTCAAATCTAAAATTAGTTAGTGAGTTAGAAGATTGAATATTTTTAATCGAAGTAAATTATTTAAGTTAGTATTTATTTTGTTGTAAATGTTTTCTTGACAATTGTCTTATTCCTCTGGATTGTACCGTTCTTATAAAATGATAACTGTGGATTAACGGATACACATATCTTATTTTATCTCAAATATACAAGCTTTATTACTTTTTCCTCGTTTTCCTTCTTTGCTAAGTATGAGGAATCTGTCATAATATATGTATAATGTTCTCTCTAACGCACTATTTTGGACATAATGATTAATATCACGACTCATGCTTAGAATAAAAACAATGTGTTTACTGAGGCCATTAAAACTTTTTCTTCCTAGTTATTTATTAACATTATTTTAAGTTATTTCTACACTAGAATCGACTTTAATAATAACTTTTTTTATGAAATCATTAAATAATTATTTATTTAATTTGCTTAATAATTATATTCGCTAACTATGTAGTAACAAATACAATTTAAAAAGATTATGATTTTGAGAACCTCTGTATTTTTGAGTCAGAAAACTTTTAAAATAATATATGTTTATATAATTATAATAGGTACAGGAAAAATACATTTGTATTTTGAATGTATAACATTGAAGAAAAATTATTAAGAGAAAAAAAGAAAAAAAGTTTAAAAAAAGATACTTTCAATTGTTTTGTCCGTAAGTAGAGTAAACCGCACGAAAAAATTCGATACATTCTGAAGTTTTATTACAAAAAAAAAAAAGGAAAAATGCGATTCAAACTGCGAAAAAAATTTGTGGCGTTTATGGGCCTAATGCAGTGTCAGTAAGAGTAGTACAAAGTTAGTTAAAGCGTTAGGTTTCTGGGAATTTTGATTTCAAAGATGCAACTCGCTCTGGTCGCTTTCATACACATAAATTTGACGCAATTTTTGAAAAAGTGGAGCAAGGTCGGCATATTACTAGTTATTATTATTTGGGCACCACATGAGCAAATTGAAAGAAACCTAATGAATCGTGTACTTATTTTTTATTCTCTATTTAAACGTAATGAAAATGAACCATATTTGAATAGATTTATCACTGGTGATGAAAAGTGGATCACCTAGGACAAGAACGTGTGAAAAAGATCATGGTTAGTCAAGCTCCACAGACTGTAACGAAACCCGGATTAACACACAATAAGGTGATGGTGTGTGAATGGTGGGATTGGAAGGGCATCGTTCATTATGAGCTTATACCGCCAAGCAAAACCATCGATTCGGATCTCTAATACTAACACGTAATGAGACTCATGCAAGGAGTTGAGAAAAAGCAATTAGGCCACAAATCAAAAATTGAGAGTGCTTGGTTGTGAAGTGTTGATGCTGTTTCGGTTTCTACAGAATTCCTTTGGTAGTTTTAGACTAACATCAAGAGAGGATTGGCAAAACTACTTAGCCCCTTTTTTATCATAAATCCCACAGTTTCTACAGGAATGAGATTATGTTACTACCTTTTTTTTACGCTGGAAAATACGTTTACGTATCCCGCCGCCTGAAGGTGACGGGTATGTGGAACTCGTTGACTGCGAATCCAGATTACCCACTAAAACGCAGCGGTGCCCTCATCGTCGTACAAGGATGCCACGGGATCGCTGGCGCATGCCGCCGTGACGCTCCGACGGTTGACTCGCATATGCGGGGGGCCTTTGCACATAGAGCGCTCGCGGGCACCGTGAGCGCTTTATTTCCGCTGTGCCAGGGATCGGCGAACGGGAGAAACTGCGGCAGGTCATAAAGACATAGCCGCAGTCTCCTCCGTGACTGGGCGCGTTGGGATTATGTTACTATCTACAAAATGGCAACAAGCTATCGAACAAAATGGCACATATACTGTATCACCCTGTAAACAACCCACTGCTAAGCGAAGGCCTCTTCTCCATATAGAAGAAGGGTTGGAGCTTAATCCACCACGCTGCTCCACTGCGGTTTGGCGGATAATATCCCTACCACGAGTAACGATCCTTATCAGGTGTCTATGATAACAACCGGAATCGACAGCTTTATATATATATATATATATATATATATATATATATATATATATATATATATATACATATATATATATATATATATATATATATATATATATATATATATACGATATACTTTATATATAAATACGATGATACTTTTTCGTATTATCATCTACATACATATTATTAAAGTAAATTTAATTCTATTCAATTCTACGAAGTAGATTTGTGTTCAGAGTATTTTTTGTTATTGCAATTGTTCAGCATCTACGAAGCACTTTTTAACAGTCTAAAGGTGAGTATAGACAACGGAAAAAAAACATTTAATATATTTTATAAGTGTGAATGATTTTTTGTTAATAAAGCGAGTTACGTCGTGTTTCCACTACGCCGGATCGCAGAATCGCCGGTAACCGGATCCCGGAACGAGGTGTTCGCATTACACCAGAAAAAACACCTCACAAAACACCGGATCCGGTATTTTCGCCGGAACCGGATAAATGTGAACAGCTTCATATAAAATGTATAGCCACTAGCCTTCATATTGTTATTTGCATAATTATTACACGCGTAAAAATATTTACTAGCTTTGACAGTGATTTACAGTTTCACGTCACAGACAACGAAAAGATACAAAAGACCATTGCGGATGTGTTTCATAATAATTATGTAATTTTATACATGTTAAGCAAATTAATTGCATCAGGTTGAATAATGTTTTATAACATGTTACCTCATCTGAACTCACCCTAATAATAATCCGGCTTAGTGAATTAAGAGTTTTTATTATGACTTAAAAAGCACTTCCAATAAGCTTGTTACTACGACTTAAGTCATTTTTGCAAATAAAATTTTTCGGCTTGAAAGAACTTGTAGAGAGTAATAATATTTAGTACGCGTTTTTATATTTGTATGTTACAAGCTAACCATAAAATATTTATATTTGAGAGTTTTTATTAAAAATAATAATAATACATCTTTTAACTTTTTAATTTATAAGTGTGTCGTGGGTCAAAAAAAATTTAGAACGCAATTTTCATTTTAGATGCTTGATGCTGATGAAAATCATCATCATTTTTATGTGCATTTTAAATAATTAATATTCCATCGCATTGTCGTCATACTCAGTCGCTGAGGTTCGCCGCACAGTTAGACATAATATAAATAAGTAAATCAATTATTCTGTACTAAAAACTTTTAATATTTTTTAAATTAACCGAACTGCGAGAGAATTTGTCGGCTGAATGAGTGCTTTTTTGATACGTTAATACGTTTTCATCTTATTTTTAATTTCATTATTTCATCTTATTTTTTACTTCGATCGAGAATAGCAAATGTATGAGTAAATTAATTTAAGAACCTAATAATTAGTATTTTATCTATTTTAATTACAAGCAAACCTTCGATCCTCCTATCGTTATAAAAAATTGTATACGGGAGAGAAGTGTTACATTGCAAACCGAATTTTATTTCAACAAAGATGCGGGTTGTAATGTAACACTTCCCTCCCTAGTGACGTAATATACTATTTTATTTTATCTTTGGGAGAGACTCTAAACATAGCCCGTTCCATAGCACGATGAGTAACTTTAAATTTGTGTACTTGTCCGGTCGTCAGTGACGTCATCAGGACGTCTAGGATGCGCTGCTCGAAGGCTTTTGTCTTTACGAAGACTCGACGAAATCCTAAAATTCTAGGTTTTGTCAATTTATATATTTAAAAAAAGTAGATTTTTTATCAATTTGGAAACAATGAAACAAAATCAATGTTTTAATAGCACCAATATCATATTACTCAATACTACACCACATCAATTGAAAGTAGTCGTTAAGGCGATAAAATAGTTTTTTATTTTCGCAGTAAAACTTTATTTATCACGTTCACATTGTGTTATGGGATTCCATAATCAGCTAAAATTATTATAATTTCATTATATAAAATTTGTTATGGAATTCTGTTATTTTACTTACATAATGACGCTCTGAACATAAATCTAGATTTGAAAAATATGAAAAATAGATCTTCTCTCTCAAACAGCAACTAAAAAAAGTTAGCACAACAGTCGTAAAATCTTTTATCAATTTTCTGCCACACATACTCGTAGGTGATAGATCAAAAATTTTAATTATAGTTTTAAGTTGAAAGTTTAATTAATATTTAAGGTCAGTGTTATTGTAAACAAAAGACAATCTTGAAATTGTAATATTAAAGCATTTTTTTAATAAGTCATACATATACATTTTTTTATATATATATATATTAGAAACAACCTGTAAATATGCAATATCTGAACAAATTTATATATCAATTACTAGAATTTAATAATTTTGGTTGTAGACGATAGAGGCAAGAAAAATAGACGAATTTTGAGATATTGATGTAAATAGAAACAACAAATGTTTTAATAAAACAATATTAATATATAATTTTTAATTATAAATACGTAGTAACTATATGCTATATTAATACAACAACATTTCTATATATATATATATATATTTTTTAATAAAATAGTTTGCTTTATTTTTACTTAATCTGCATTTAACACTATGCTACGAGTATTATTTTAGACCTATTTTAATTATATATATGTACATAAAAAATAAAATATCTACACAATCTGCGTAAAGTCTACTTCAAGCATGAATGTGCCCTAAATGTGTTTCATTTGCTGTGACCAGATGCCGCCCTCAGGTGAATTATTGTACGCAATTTGGGGGACTCGCGTTTCTTTTCAGTAACCCAAACTTCTATGCAAAGCAATTTGGACTCATCTACGCCAGTAGAACAATTAAGATGTGATTTTCTCTGTGACAATTGAATTTTACGTACTATAATACCGTAATTGAATATATAATTTTTTTCTTTTTCATATAAAACAGATATATTTTTGTTTAAAATATAATTTAGATTCAATTTTATAAAATAAGTGAAAAAAAAATTGTGACGGTTTTAAATTTAATATATGACGAAACGTGGCTGAAATTACAAATGAATGCCGATGCTTTTTGAATTCTAAAATAACTGATTGTCGAACAAACTCGCAATTGAACTGATAACAATTTTTACATATTTTTTTTTTTTGTATCGTGCTATCTATGGGATCATTTAATCCATGCGCTTAGTAATACTATTTATTTATGTAATGTGTGTAAGGTGATATACAAATTTTAAAACTAGCAGGCCTACAATATAATTTAATATCCAGAACTGGCTGGTATTTGAATTTTATTATTTTATTTATTTACCTTTTTTTTTGTCAAATATAATTATCTTCTCACCATGTGCCTTGCTACATCAGCATTAAATCGAGCATACACTCCATCACTTTAATGTCACGCTCATTAATTAACATTTTGATGTACTCACAAGTAGTCATTGATGAATGGAAACAGTTGGTATAATGCAGACAAAGTAAAGTATTGAGTGGATAGAATTTGAGCAACATTGTATAATATATATTTATTTATTTATTTAAACTTTATTAAACAACTTAGAAAAAAAAAACACATCAAAATAACTGGTTGCGCAAAAGGCGGATTTATGGCCGCACGGCCTTATCCACCAGTCAGCTTTAAGGAGTAAAATAATAAAACACAGTGTTGAGGTAGGACTAGACAACAGTAGGTACGAGCAAAATCAACATACACATATAAATACAGAGATACACCTATATATACATACTACAAACAAAATAAAAAAAAACTTCCATACAAAAACACACGAAGAAATATCATGACATGAGATTATATTTAATGTAAGCCTAAGACGAAGAGAGTAAAAAGATAAATAAGGAAGGGCTACTGACAAAGTTTTTTTAGGTACCACTTTTTAACCTGGGTTATAAAAGAAAGTTGAGAAGGAGAGTTCCTGATGTTTACCGGTAACTCATGGTCACACACATCTGAGTCTGATGGCATTGACTGTAAAAGAATTAGACACAAAACCAGATTTATAAGAAGGTATACATAGAGTAAAGTTTTGAGATAAGGATCCCTAGAATAAGTGTTAGAAAGAAAATTAAATTCAGATTTTTAATAAGAAGGAGCAAAAGGGTGGAAAATTACAGAATAGAGGGTACAAAAAAAATCTCAATTTTCGCCTTTCTTTAATGGGCAGCCATTGGAGTTGAGACCGGAAGGATGAATTAATATTGTCGTATTTGCGCAGCCCATAAATGAAGTGAATGCAAGTTTTTTGCAGTCTTTGCAACTTGGTCAGAAGCTCCTCACTTAAGTCAGGGTAGCAAGCATCGCCGTAACCAATAATAGGTAAAAGAAAAGAATTTACTAAATCAATCTTAGCCTTCATGGGAAGATAAATTTTAATGCGCAAGATAGAATGAAAGAATGCATAAAACCTACGAGATATCTCACCAACCTGATCGACCCAACTGAGAGATGATCTTCCCAACTGAGAGTATCTTACCATGTTCATGGAGTTATCTCACTGATAGCGTATGTGATGTCAGTGGGATTACGATATACAAAAGGCGTTTTATATAATTCCTTAGCTCGAATAGATTATCTCTATAATTGTATGATAGTTGATTATTGTTTCTTCAAAGACGGTAATTTTACCTGTTCTCCTTTTCTGTGTCTAATAGTCGAATCGCCATTACTATGGCTCCAAAGTGGGTCATGAGACCTTTATTAACCTTTAGGCAAGTACTTTTAGTATTCATATTAATCACATTGACTGAGGTAAATAGTCAAATTTCACTTAGCCTTCTCAACAAAGCGGTGCGTCTAGCGTCCTTTGTCGTAAGAGGTCTTTATCGTCCTTGTCTATGTTTGTGAATATTATTTCTCCATCTACTCTATGTATTTCCACATTTTAGTAGGTACTCTATTTATTATACCAGTCTTGGGAAATATCAGCCCACTAAAACTGCATCTACCCTAACCTGTCTGAGATGAAATTCGACATTTCAACTATCCTCACCCAGAATTACTCTTAAAACCCTAGATCGACTGAATAAATTTGAGTGTCTTCAAAATCTCCGTATTCGGTTCATATTTCGACTTCTCAAGTATGACCATATCTCTGAATTTCGTAACAAGCTCAAATGGTTTCCTATACGTCTGCGCAGGAATACTCATAAATTATCGCTTTTTATTGTTTTATTCAATCATGTTCTACCATTCTATTTAAAAAAAATGATTTTTTCTGTCACTAATATAATAGATCACTTCGTTCTAGTAAAAATCTCATTGTGATTTTCTTCTTTTTACAGCAAGCCCTTTTGTATTGACCATTCACGATAATGGAATACCTTGCCCATTAGACGTGTACCATCACTGGAATCCTTTAAAAACAGGATCAAAAGTACTATTTACATCTTTGAAACTTCTTTCGTCCCCATAATTTCATTAACTATGGAATATATATAATATATATAATATATGTATTATGTTTATATGTACTGTCATATATTGTTATTATATAAACTCTTTTGCAAAAAAACGGGCACTTAAGCAAAGAACTATTTTATAGTTACTATTAGTTTGTTTGACAATTTTAGGCATTGTTATCCTCAGAATTTTATAAATTAATTAGGAAAGAATAGTTTTCATCAGTTTTATCATAACATTTTAATTAAATTATTAAGAAATAATGTTTAAGCTCAAAACACTATGATTGTACCTGCTCGCTAAATAAAAATGAAACGCGTTAATTTCTTTGTTTTTCTTGAATACATTAAAAGCGAAGAAAGAAAAAAGTTTAGTATTGAGTGTGACCCCCTCTTGCTGAAATCACAGCTTGCATTCGTCTGGGCATGCTAGTGAGTATATCTTTTATGGTTTCTTGGGGAATACGTTCCCACTCCGCGGTAATCACATTCTTTAGCTCTCTGATGGTCTGCGGAGCCGGCTGCACTGATCTCACTCGTCGCTTCAGAACGTCCCAGACATGCTCTATGGGATTGAGGTCCGGACTTCTAGCTGGCCAGTCCAAACGACGAATTCCGACTTCTAGCATATACGCATCCACACCGCCAGACCAGTGGGCGCGAGCGTTGTCGTCCATAAAAATTGAGTTTTCGCCAAGAGCGGTTAAAGCGGGTTGTGCATAAGGAATTAGAACTTCCGTTATGTATCGGTGTCCAGTCAGTGTACCGTTTTCGATGAAGACTAACTCCGTACGATCCATAGAATTTATTCCTGCCCAAAACATAACAGAGCCCCCTCCATAAGGTGTGATTTCTTCAAAACATGCCTCTGCAAAGCGTTCTCCTCGTCTACGTAGCACTCGCCGACGTCGGTCTTCACCATGCAGAGATATCCTGGCTTCATCGGAGAACAATACCCTATCCCAGTCTTCATGAGTCCATGACACACAATTTCGAGCGAAGCTAAGCCTGGCAACTCGATGTCCACGGAGTAATTTAGGGCCGCGTGCCGGGCGATGACTGTGTATATTAGCAGCGAGAAGCCTCCTCCTGACCATCCATAGACTAATTTGCACATTTCTTACTTCTTCGAAGGTGTTCTTGAGGTCCACATAAGAAGATTTGCGATTTCTCAACGCTTGACTAACTAGAAAACGATCATCCCGTGGTTCGGTACATGTCTTTCTGCCAGAACCAGGCCTTCTCTTGACGGAACCGGTCTCTTGATAGCGCTGCCAGGTCCTTTGAACTGTCGACCGACTCACATTTAGCCTCTGAGCCACGAAGCATTGACTGCAACCTTCTTCAAGCAGCGCAATAATTTTGCTCGCTTTTGTCACTTTATCTACCATTTTCGAGATTGCTAAACAGTAATAACAATACTTTTAAATGTCAAGGACACCAGATAATTTAATAAAAATTGACAAAAAGTTAATTAGAGTCGATATTAACAATAGGGAATTCGCGCCACAAAATGTAGTTAAAAGTTATTTTCTTTGAAAACCAGGCTCAGTCAAAAATTTGAATTTGGAATGTACTCTTATAAACATTATGGCACTTTTATAACTGGCCAGTAACATGTTCAAATGATTAAAACCTTTTTGGTATTTTATTTTTTTCAGCCAGGAAGAAAATCGAAACCGCCTGTTTTTTTTGCAAATGAGTGTATATCTAAAATACTCTTATATATACTAGCGGCCCGCCCCGGCTTCGCACGGGTATTTAACTATAATTTCAAAAAATATAAATTTATATTCTTTATCACCTACACCTGCGTCGATACTGGAAAATATTTCATAATAGACGGATTGAGTTGTCAAACATAATATTTTAGCCCGCGACTTTGTCCGCGTAGAAGTCGAAAATGGTTATAATAGGATTTTTATTTGTTTTTTTTAAGTTATTAATTTTTTTATAACATATAAATTATTATGTTAAAATATTTGAATACTTATAAAATATAACAATCTTTATTATATTTATTTCTTTATAATCTTTATTAGTAGGGATTTAAAGTTTAAATAAACATTAAAATAAAAATAAAAATTGTTATATTTTATGATCAAGAAGCTCTGCCTTTGATCTGGAGAAAGTTACACGGGGTATTATCTTTTTACAACGAAATCGAAATACTACACCTTCCATAGTATTTCTTTATAAACAATTTTTTTTTTCGTTCGGGGTGCTAGAATTACCAGGCTTTTCTGGAATATGCCACATACAACTGACTGTGAGAGAAGCAGCTTTTGCTTAAGTATATACTCCCGCTGCAGTAAGAGTTTGACCTTAAGCTTTGTTTATGGTAAATACATACTCATATACACTCATACATTATATTATTATATGGTTCCCGGAAATCACCATTTCCTATTTTAAGCAACAGGTCTGAGAACTGTCCGGCAGTAACATCTCCCCTTAGATGGACTCTCATATTTATGGTAAGGCTCAGTTTCGTCACTGCAAGCCACAAATGCTCCTGTACTGTAGTGTATTGTATTAGCCTGTAAATAACCCACTGCTGAGCGAAGGCCTTTTTTCCATATAGAAGAAGGGTTGGAGCTTAATCCACCACGCTGCTCCAGTGCGGGTTAGCGGATAATATCCCTACCATAAGTAACAATTACCTATTATAAGGCATCCATGATAACAAACGGGACCGACGACTTTACGTACTCTCCGGGACATGGTGGGGAAACCCACTATACACCCAGATATACACCCAGACCTGAAACAAATATTGGCACAAATACAAAAAATATCTGCCCCGAGCGGGAATCGAACCCACGACCACCGCCATTGAGGCGAGGCGTTAAGGCGACTACTTGCACCACTACACCAGTACGGTCATCAATGCTTCGTTCATTGTATCGTAGGTATAATTACACCACAAGTCTCAAAAAGAATAAACCCGCAAGTAATTATTTTTTAAATTTTAATTGACTCGGCACAGTTGGTAGTGACCCTGCTTTCTGCTCCAGGATCGTGGGTTCGATTCCCGTTTCAAGTCTGGGTGTAATATGTATTTATTTCTATATGTATTATTTATAAAAAATGTAAATCAATCGGCTGTTACCGAAAACACAGGCATTAAGTTGCCTACCTTAGGAAAAGACGATCGTGTGTGTATGTCAAACATATATTTATATTTAATAATAGTCCAAGACAGCTTTTATCTCCTCCTTCTTAGTTTTAGTGTAAAATAAAATTAAATGGGTACATGATTTGTAATGTTTTCTGATCTTGTTCTAACATCAGTCCGTGGTGCCAATCTGTACTAATTGGGGTGTTAATGCCGTATAATTCAAAAATGTTTCCAAGTTCACTTCGGTATCTTCTTTATCTGTATCATTGTGAACTACAGATGCCTTGCTGATGAGGTAATTAATTTAAAACCCTTGACTTAACACAACACCAACATTGAAGTAAAAAATATTATATAAAACACTATTTTACAATAAAGCAATCACACGGTATATTTACAACTCATTTTTGTTTCGTTTAATATAAAGTCTTGCCTGTTTGATCTCCAGATCACCCAAAAAAAGATATCACCAAAGAATTTCTATCATAACGATATCACCTACACCTGCGTCAATACTGGAAAATATATTATAATAGACGGATTGATTGTCAAACATGTGTTAAAATAAAATGTAATTTAAATTAAAAACACTAAGGAGTATTTATATCAAAATAACTTTCTACCCCCTTTTAAACCCGTTTGGGAATGAATTTCGATAAAACACGAAACACGTCTTCAATCAATTCTTTTAAAGAATATTTATGCAAAATTTAAAGTAGATTGGACCAAGGAATCACGTTGTCCCATACAAAATTTGTCTCCCTTTTTCATCCCCTTTGAGGTAGAATTTCGTAAAATCCGTTCTTAGCTGACCTCTACTTGGCAAAAGGAATATTCCTACCAAATTTCAAGTTTTTAGGTCTCATAGTTTCAGAGATATCGTGATGAGTGACTATATCTATAGAAAGTCTCCTATATATATATATATATATATATATATATATATATATATATATATATTTATTTATTTTATAGTGGTTTATGTTGATTTTTTGTTTATGTATAGTTTGTTTTTTGCTGTTTTTTGTAATTTGTACACCCTCTCCGCTTTTGCACATTATCTCCTTCACGTGGATTGGCTGGAAAAGGTCGCTTTTAAGCGATAAAGCGCCTGTTGAGCATAGTTCTTTTATATTATATTTAAGCCGTGTATTTCTTTAATACACGGTTTAAGTATAATATAAAAGTAGAATAAATAATACTGTAACGGCTGGGTCTCCCTAACTAAGATGTTAAATATTTTTTGGGCTACAAAACCTTTTGACATTCAACTGTTAACGTGACGATTGTACTGCGTTTGACGTTCGTCCTAGCCTCTAAGATTTCTTTAGACTATCATAACGAGCCCCGACCAAACCGTCCGACCATCTGGGCTACCCGAGCAAAAGAAGCCTTTGTTAAACTCTCAATGTTACTATTCGTAAAAAGAGCCAATTCTCAAGTGGTTCATGCACACACATACACTTATAAACGCACAAGAAAATCCGTCGTAGATATGCCAAGGATCATCGATTTTATCATTTATTTATTTATATATAGCTTATCAATATAACAGTATTCAACTGAATATCTATAATGTTCCTAGACTCGTTAATCTAAATCGTTCTAATATTGTTAATGGAAATTCTATCTAGCGCTATATGGCGAGATGTAAATTGCATTGCATGGTTTTGTTATTTAAGCAGTAGGTATACTGCTCATTTATGACTTTTCTTAAATTCATTACTCTATATCATTTTAAAAACGTTTCGATGTTTTTTAAAAAGCATTATTTGTAAATTATGAATATATTTATAGTTTTATAAGGATCCAATCAAAATATGACGTTTCGTTGTAGAGCTTTTTAAAACGTCCGCTGCAGTAATTGATGATAGTAAAAATTACGGGAGCTAAAAAAAATAGGATGGAACTCGTAGATCGTTTTGAAATTGAAGTTTATTTATTTCACATGT
The DNA here is from genome assembly GCA_036937285.1 of Euphydryas editha. NCBI lineage: Eukaryota > Metazoa > Arthropoda > Insecta > Lepidoptera > Nymphalidae > Euphydryas > Euphydryas editha. The sequence goes on from JAUPFZ010000008.1 coordinate 7,060,036, forward strand.
AATAATTTCTATTTGCAAATGTGAATATATGGCTAATCGTCAAATCATCTTGTCCATCAATATGAGCTACTTACCTTACCTGTACCAGGTAGGGGCTGAGGCAGGGCGGGCGGGAGAAGCAGTGCAACCGCTGCCTTGGCGCTAATCGGACGCGTAGTGACGTTCTCAAACAGTGTCCGTTCTAAACTGTGTTGTTCTTTGCCGTTTTGTTTGGTTTGTTTTAGCATTTATGATCGGTTCTAGGTATGTTATTTTATTTATATTTTAAATAAAAAATTATCCAATATTTTTTGAATATATCTTTTTTATTATTATTAGAAATAACACATATACATATAAATGAAAAAAAATTTTTTCAATAACTGTTCTTAATTTAGTTCTTTTAATTATAGCATTTTGCGGATATATTAATCTAAAAAAAAAAATCTTAAAATAAGGAGAATTTTAAATATTTTATAATTAGGATTGAAATAATTGCTTCATTCTCGCTCTAGTTAAAAAAGGTCAAAATTTTAATTTAGTATTGTAACGAAATAATTACCGCGAAGCTCTGACCAACGTGGATTTAACTTGTTGCATACATCGTTAATTTTCTTCATTTACAAAATGACCGCTACATTTATTTTCAGTTTCCGTTGTACATTTTAAACGTTAGTAATTAATTTAAAATTTATCAATTCCATTTTAAAATGCATACATTTATTTTACTTCACAATACTTATTATAAATTTCCACAAAATATAGTAATATGTATATTTTCCTAAAATATGTTATATCAATATTTTTCTAATGATAAAAAATTTCTGGATTTCATGACAAAATATTTTATTGAAATAAATATTAAATAGAAAAAAAAGAAAATGTAGTTGTAATGTTTAAATAATTAGTTTTTAATAATTTATTTATAAATAATAATTATAATAAATAAATAAATAATAAATAAACGTCTCACACTCAACGGCCCCCAGTAGGATTAAATTATATAATATAAATAAATATTCAAGTTTGGTAATTAATAAAATCGAGGTTTTTCCTATAAACTTCTCAAAAATATTAATTTTATAAAAATACTTACTTTAAATACTTAACTGTGGTAGTCTTTTTTTTAAATCTTATAAAATTAATCTAAAAAAAATTATTAGTTAGCTTACTTTTGTTATGAGGCTCGTCCTCATCTAGAAAAGTTGAATGGTAATAATAAAATTTGTTGAATTTCTTATTAAAATCCCTGAAGTTTCACTTGTAATCGTGTAATAAGGTACATTATATAATACTTATTTTAAAATAATCTAAGATAAAAATATGATTCTAAAATTAATATGTCAGTGAGTGGTTCCTTCTAGTAACTTCAAGCGACTTTACAATTAACAGCGTATTATTGAAGTGAAAAAGAAATAAATCAAATTCTAGTCATTCCAAAATTAGGCAGAAAAATATTTTTAACATGAATAAATATTTCATATGATATATCCGCCAACCAGCAATTGAGCAGCATGCCGGATTAAGCTTCAATCGTTCTAAAAATAATAAAATAGGCATTTGTCTAATAGTTAGAAGTTTACATGTTGTTATAGAAACAATAGTATTATACTCTAATTATATATTATAACAAATTTTTCCATAAGACGGAGTATAACAGTCAAAAAGTTATTTTTTATTCAAAGAAATTTTGCAAATTCAAAATAATTGCCTGCAAAAACTACATCCTATATCGATAAGTACTTATTTTGTATTCTATTAAATTCATTCAACAACAGAAAATATCGTTAAATAATTTTATGTTATAGAGTATTTTAATTATGAAATTCTAACACTTGATTGTAAGACAACGCACAATCTAAGTCCGTCGGGTCAAGAAACACAAAACTTGTATAATATAGTGAATGTTATAATTCATAATCTACGAAGCTTTAAAAAAAGGATATTTGAAAAAAAAATCCTTAAATTAATTAAATTGAGGATAATAGCTTCTTTTCAATTTATTTCATTTGGTTTAATCTTACAATAGAGAATACCCGTTGATATCGTCGTGTTTTAAGTGAAATATGACAACCCTATCAAAAACGTAGCCAGCTTAAAATTAATTCAACAAAACATACCTCCTTGTATTGTCTAAATATAATTAAATTTTTACCTTCTTCAATAGCCTTAATACATATTTTTAAAGTCATGAATATGACTGTTATATTGAGTATGTCTTGTTATATTGAGTAAATATAATTTTACGTATCGATCCGTGAAATAGAATCAGATTTAAGATAAGCTCGACAAAGCGCTACTAAGAGAATATTTTGTCTGGTTCTGGTTTGGCTTCAACCCAAAATAATAAGTTAGGAATAGAATACAATTGTAATACTTATTTAATTGAGAATAATACGTGTGTATTATTCTAGTATGCGACAAGTACAGTACTTGACAGAAAGTTTACTGTTTAAGGCTAGTGCTCCACTTTTGTGAAACGTAGCTTGATGCTTTATACTAAACGTCCTTAGCCCTTCGTTAAGTGAGGTCGAGTACACCCGGTTAATAAAGCTCACAACATCAGGTTTTTCACCTTTCAGACCATCACAATTGATCTTCTTCAATTGTAATATACAAAATATGACACCTGTAGACAAAAATAACATTAAAATTCCTTTTTCAAAGCAAAATCAAACATGGGTAGAGAGTACTTGACAAAATTGATCATGTAAAGACATCACTCACAAAAAATAAAAAATTGAAGATTATGATTTTTTTTTCGTATAATACATACATAATACACGTATTAGTAACTATTCTAACTGCATTAAATTTTTTCAGTGTGCGTATATAAGTTATTATTTGTACATTCTCATATCATATTTAAGTGCAAAGATCGATTTCAGCACTGGTAGTTTAGTAGTTAGTATTTAGTTATTAAATGTAGAATAGACTTAGTAAAATACACATTCTCGTTTTTAGAACGTAAATAAAACAGAAAATTATAGAGACGTAACAATTTTCCGAAACCTTAATAACTTAAAGAGCGCATACGGGCAAGCTGGCGACACAAAATCTAAATAATTGATCTTGACCCTTTTGGTTGATGTCATACTCCTACCACGATTCAAAATTATTTAACGGAATAAAGATTTCTGAACAAAATCTAATCGTATCAAATGTGAAGATTTAATTGCATTGTTTTAAAAACATTAAAATGGTGGCTAATATTTTATCACGACTGTCAGCCTTTGCTTAAAAATGTAATTTAATTAAAAAAATGTATTGTTCTAAATAAATCTGAAGAAAATTTGAATAGAGAAAAGGTATTTACAAAAAAGTATTGAAATTTGAAATTTGTTAAACAGCTGAGCTGAACAATTGTTTTTATTGTCTGTGCTCCATATTTAATTCTTGGCGTGATTAATTTCAGTTTATTTTTGTTTCGTAGGCTGTGCTAAGAATTTTTTATGTTGAATTCAATATTTGACTTAATTGTTTTGTTGATTATTCTGTGAATCAGCACACATGTGTTATATAGTTGGGACAAGTCAAATATTTTAGTTTTTTCATATAGGTAATAGTTTAGTTGGCGTATGAAACGGATAATGGAATATAACATAAATAATACTTAATTATTTTGTTTTGCAACCTCTGTAGAGGGTTTAAGTTAGTCGGTACAGTGGAACCCCAAATTCAAATCAGATATTCGAGATGTGATTTAACTAAGGAATTATAAATTTCCCAAGATTAGCAGCACTATGACGATATCAATTCGTTAATTTCTTTTGCATAAAGTCTTCTTCTTTAATAAAATTGCTAAAATAAAAATTTTGTACTGAAACTATGATAAAATTATTTTTTAGTTAATTACTTTGGGGTTTTTTTTGCAATTTACTCGAAATTGAAGGTTGGACGGCCTAAACTGACTTGAAATTCGTATTAAGCGGGTCGAAAAACATGCCCGTAGATAGGTGGCGCCCGGTGTACAGACAATGTTTTTTTTTTTGTGTGTGTGCCAGTGTTATATATAGATATTTTTAAGACTGGTTTCTTAAGTTAAACTAAATAGTTAATAGAAATTAATCAAAAACTTTTTAAAACGTTTGTTGTTTCTATTTTATAGAAATACTCGTATTATCAAATAAATAACAAAAGTAATAGGGAAGAAAAATCAACAGAATTCCAAATCGACAGAACATTTTTTTTTATTGTTTATATTTTTTCGTCGAGTAGTTAGCAACCTAAATAAAAAATGTTTCTTATTTTTTTTTTTATTCTAACCTGAAGTCTGAATACTACATACTCTATACTTTAAAAATGATTAAATTAATCCAATAAATATTTCTAGATCAAATTTTTCATAGAGATAAATATTTAAGATGTTAATTCATTCAATTATATAATTTCGATAAATAATTTATAAAGATATTTGTGATGAAATATTGTTATCTTTAAAACATAACTAGAATATGTCACGCTAATTTACGTGATTAAAAATCTAGCTCATATTTTATAACTACATTACCTTTATGACCATATATTTTTTGATAAAATTTAATTAAATTTAGTCTCAATTATGCAAAACTTGTTTTTTGCGTTGATATTTTTGACTGTTCTGCTAATAGGAGTCGTAGCGTAATGTTTAATAGCCTATGTTTTTTATATATACTATATTTATGACGAAATATATATGACGAAAAAATTATATATTAAAATAATTTAAAATTAAATTAGCAGTGTTAGGGCGCTTCAACAATAAATAAATAAGTATATGCTTATTCTCTTGAAGGAAATCATAGTCAGCTGTCACATATTTTTAATTATTAAAAATGGAGCGTTTTGCGAAAGAACAACGCGTTCTAATTGGAAATATCCAACCATCCGTCTTCACTAACTTTCCGTTTATAATTATAGCAAGTAGGTTTCGATAAAAAAAACTGTTTTCTTTTATTTTTCTTTTATTTTCTTTTATTTTGATTGAGACGGCCGGCTGGTCGAGTGGTCAGGCAACTGAACACTTTACGCAGCGGTCGCGGGTTCGAATCCCGCCAGGTGCAGATAATTTGTATGACGAATATAGATGTCTGCACCGGGTCATGGATGTGTATTTATGTATATATGTATTTATATCTTAAATTTATTTCCGTTCCTAGTACCCGTAACACAAGTTCTTACGAACTTAGCACGGGGCTAGGTTAACGTGGTGTGATTGTTGGTTAATATTTATTTATTTATTTTCATAATAAAAAGTTTTTAGCATTCTTTTGACATTGTAGCATTTGTTATGAAAACAATGTACATTTTGTGTAAAGCTATTTATTTACTCCGGTATATTCTCACTATTCTGGGATAGGATTATTATACTGGTTGTTTGTTACGTATGCACTAGGCGCAAAACGCAAAAAAAGTATGTGGAAATTGGAATTCGCACACATAAATATTTGCGGTGAATGCAGTGTTTAATTCACAAAGAAAACACATATCGTTATGGTTTTAAACCTAAAGTTTGTTAGCGCATCTGATGAAAAGGTTAGACGAAATCAATGTTTAAATAAAAACAAACAAAAATCTTTTATAAAAGAAAATATAATCTAAATATAAAATAATTACAATTAAAAGCAGTTTGAGTGGTTACCATCAAATAAGTAAAAGTTTTATTTTTATATAATAAAAATAAAATAATATAATAAAAAAATAAAAACAAATAAATATTTTATTTTTATTTTTGCTCGGTTGCTGTAATTATTGAACACTAGAATTGTAAATATTACAGTATGTGTAGTATCGACATTACACTAGGGCCTTGACCTAAACCTCCGTGTAAACTAAGATACCAAAGAAAACTACTCTTTTGGGCTTTTTCGAGTAATATAAAAAAGAACTTTTAAATTTACTTTATATTAGCAAACTATATTAACACATTATAAATTTAATATAATAAAAAAAATCATTCGTATATGCGAATATTTTTATATAATTATAATCGTTAGATCATGATCATAGCCATCGATATGGCCGAGGAGTTATCTTTCGGCACTACTACTACTACTACTACTAAAAAATAATAATATAGTACGTGAAAAAAATATATTATCAGATGTTAGCTTAAATTACGTTTTATAACAAAACTGACTAATTTAAAAATACTATAGTTAGTACATTTTTAAACATAGTTCCTAAAGTTTAAGATATATGCTTCATTTTGTATACAGGTATATTTGTAAGGTTAACACTGTAATGTTTACACCAGTGTGCACAAGTACAGAAGATATTGAAATAAATAAAAAATATATACAGATGAAGCTAATTCCTTCACGCTTATTTGGCACCCAACAAACGTAGGTATCCTTACGATAATATCATGTACTAAAAGTACACATAAATTGAAAATAAATTTATAAGACAATATAACTTGGAAAAGATCTTCGATGTGACAACTGGTCACAGTAGTAGTCACAATATCTGGTTTTTACGCTAATAGTCGCTGATTTAATCCCGACAAACGTTTTCATAGGTGATAAATACAGGACTGGTAAATTACTATCAATATTTAAGGAGAATACTCAGTACATGATTCTCATTCGTCTATCGTCAAATACGTCTAATATCAACGTATCATAATGCATTTTTACGTAATGATTAAATAATCTTACAGTAAGGTAGACAAAGACAAATAACATTAAAACATATTTTTGCTTCTACTGTTCACATGATGATCACAGTTATTCGTTTCCTTAAATATTTATTACGCACAGACATCAGCAATTTATAAGCTAGGTAATTTTTCTGTTATTTCGTTTTATTACGAAATCCAATTATCTGCTTATTCTGACTCAAACTCACAGGTCTACAACCTCGTCGTAACAAAGAAATTATACGGTAGCATACAAGTGGAAAGAATTATTAAAATAATCTTAAGTCGAAACGGACTCTGAAGTCTGTTCCAGGGATTATCCATTAAGATATTTCCTGTTTAAAATATCCGTATAGATAAAAGTACTAATATAAACCGCAGTTTAATGTACACATATAATTAGATATTGTATGAAGATACCAATAGATCTGCTCTCAAACATAATATAGTTCTGATCGAAGCAGCCAAAGTGCATTTACAATTTATTAGCGTGCCTTTAATCAATGATCAACTGTACTAAAACAGTATATTGTGTGTGTTTGTTTAGAATTGATTTCTTAAGCCAAGAATTTACTTATGATTAACATTACAATTTGGTATTATCTGGCTTTCGTAAATAGGTTTTACATTTCTTGGCAGGCGCGAGTTAATTTGGCATAAGTGTCGTGTATGTTAGGTTTTTGGAACGAATATCAAAAACAAACTTGGATAATATTTTATGTAATTAGTAGCAGCAATACTCTTGAAGTTGTAAAAAAAAAAATTGTGCGACTTCCTGTGTTTCTAAAATACTAGTAGCCTAAATTTCAAAAAAATATCTAAAAATCAAACGATAAGATTTGCAATGCAGTACATAATATAATTATAAAAAAATATATAGGTATGTGTGTGTGCATGTTTGTGTGTGTGTAATATGTATATTATTTACGTAGGTGACGACAGCAGAAAAGGTTGGATGATGATCGTCCAAATATAAAGGATTCTCCACAGAACCACCAGACTATTGACTTAATGGGAATAGTTTTAAAAGAACAAAAACTATTATGAAAGTATGAGTTTTTTTATTTCGCAAAACATGAAAAAAATTTATTTATATAGTTTTATAGTTGAAACAAAATATCACAAAACTCTTAATTACCTCTTGGGATATGATTTTTACATTAAATTCAATTGTTATATTAAACTACATTATTGATGGAATATATGAAAAAAAAATTATTTATTTATTTTTATATAAAAAATTCCAATCGCACGAACTTATTCACCGGCTCCTTAAATATATTTAACGTATTAAATTTAAAATAAATTTTGATATTCATTCGCTCTTTGGGCACTAAAAACATTAATTTCTATTGTAGTCGGTAGCTTCCAAGTAAGAAATTTAGGGATAAACTTCCGAAAAGCGGATACCGAATTTCGTCATGAAATTTGGCATTGACATTCTATTTGACTATCTATGAGCCCCCTTAAAGGGATTTTTGGCGGCACGCAATATTTTTCGAAATATTGAATTTTTTAAGTACGCTGCTTAGCACACTCTATATAAGAAAGCGAGTTGATCAAAAGAAAAGGGAAAAAAAAACCTAACCTGACCTATCCTAGAGTGCGTAAATGCATTTCACAGCGATTTAAAAAAAAGACTTAACAACCTAACCTAAACTAACGATTTAAAAAAAAATCTTAATCTAACCTAACCTTTAAAAAAAACCCTAACTATTAAAAAAAAAAGACCTAACAACCTAACCTAACCTGACGATTTAAAAAAAATCTTAAGCTAACTTAACCTTTAAAAAAAACCCTAACTATTAAAAAAAAAGACCTAACAACCTAACCTAACCTAACGATTAAAAAAAATCTTAATCTAACCTAACCTTAAAAAAAACCGTAACTGCGGAATGAATTTCTCAGCCTTCAAAAAAAAAAAAAAAAGTGGCGGAATACGTAGTGAAACAATGGCCGATCATCTATGCGAGTTTTTATGGCGTCGTCGCGTTAAAAAATTGAACAAAAATACGTTCAATGAGTTATTACAAAATATAAAGTGTGTATCCGGGAAAATAAAAAAAGTGGATTGATTATATAAATGTGTATAAATAACACCTGTAGTGTGTGTGTGTGTAACGTGGCGATAAATATATAGATATATTATAAGCGTGCTAAGCAGCATACTCAAAAAATTCAATATTTCGAAAAATATTGCGAGTCGCCAAAAACCCTTTTAAGGGGACTCTTAGATAGTAAAATGTAATGTCGTGCCAAGTTTTATGAGAAAATTCGGTATCTACTTTTCGCTTTCTTATATAGAGCGTACTAAACAGCGTACTCAAAAAATTCAATATTTCGAAAAATATTACGATCCGCCAAAAATCCTTTTAAGGGGATGCTTAGATAGTCAAATGGAATGTCCGTGCCAAATTTCATGAGAAAATTCGGTATCTGCTTTACGGAAGTACACCCAAATTTAGTTAGTAAGTTATGATTTATGGATCGGATTAAAAACGGTTAACTGATATTTTTGCCAATTTAGAAGCGATTTATATACATAATTGCACATAACATTATTAAATTATATGAATTTATATCCATCTGTCATTTTATGTTGATTGTGTTGAGTTTTTATGACAGTTACCGAAATCAACCGATTAGTTTTTATAATTTTGTAACGTACAATGAAAAACTTAGGAGTTTGGTCTTCTTTGTATTTTTATACTAAGCTTGAGTAGTATTATTTTGGTTGATTTGTATATTTACTGTTTCATCCTTATGCAACGGGAGTACGATTCACAGGGGTGTCTCCTCGAATTATTCAGATTTCCTTAGTCCAATAGTTCGACAACGAGGTGAATTTCAACAGACAATTTTAACACTTGAATAAATTTAATACTTTCAGCTTAGATTAGAACCACAATCAATAGACTTTCTGGTATAGATTCATGTTTCATCCACTAGACCATCGCAGTTCAATTAGCTTTAAAATATTAGTACAGATTAAAAATAAACCTAATCTAATATGAAACAAACAATATTAGAAAATATTTCTAATAACATATTTTTGTAAAATAAATACCCAAACAGATAAAAAACTTTTTCAATTTCATCGCATTATCATATTGAGAGAACAATAGGGGAAGAGGTGGCAAGACGGGGTAGTTAACGTTTGGAGCGTAATAAAACGCACGTTTTTAAGTATTTTGAATTTTTTTTTATTTATAATTACTCTTACATTATCAATCTTTATAAATAAGGAACTTAAAAAACTTTACACTCATAGAAAAAGAAAAAATAACTAGTTTTGTCAAAAAACGTCCAACACCCCATCTTGCCCCCTAGGTAGGGTAAGATGGGGTATGGCAGACATATTCCATTTTTGGCTGCAAAACTTGCAAACAAATACAGCCTCGTCATCCTCGTCATCTATCCCAGCACAGCTATATTGTGCCCAATTCCTACAATAAGAATATGCGAACCATACTTCATTAGAATCCAAGTATTTTCCATGGCAGTAAAAACCAGGGATATTATCTTCTTCGTTGTCACAATCTGGTGAGGAATTAGGATTATTGTTATGTTTTCTTCTTATTCTTTTTCTTCTTTTTTCTTTGTTTTTGTTTCTTCTTATTTCTCTTTTTATTATCAACATAATTGCAAAGTTCTTTCTCTTCGTTATCAGAAAATGTTCGCTATTTTGGGCCTAAAGGAACTTTCACCGAAGTTGTAAGAGCAGCGGGATCTTCTAGGGCTGCAAGAGCCTCTGACTTTTCTTTCAAAGGTCATTTGAGGCACAGAATATGTTTTCGATGCTAGTTTATACCCCTTTTCCCTTCAATTACAACATCTACCGTATTTTTCATAGTCTGTTTACTCCAATTCCCCTCTTTTTCTTTTTTTATAATGTTTCACTATCCTAAACAAGATAAAATTAAACTAAGTTTAAAGAATCATAAAGTCTCTTAGAGAAATCATAATTTTCTTCGAGGGGGCAAGATGGGGTACCTCATACCCCATTTTGCCCCCACACGCTCATTTCAATAAAATAGCATGCCTTAAAAAAACAAATCAAACTATGGAAACAAACATGTTCTTACCTGCTGGTGTAATCATTGATAGACAAGAATAACTTTTAATCAGTTCTAAAAAACTAATGTTGAGGTACAGAACACATGTGATGTATAACACGAAAATCACAACGAACTTAGCAAAAACCTAGTTTTTGGCGGAAGGGCGAAAACGCATGGACTCACAAGCTGGTCACAGCGCTGATTGATAAACAATATTATAACGCGTCGTTACGAGTCAAAGCGGCTGTAATTGGTCGTCCGTACGACCTACGAGACCCGATACCCCGTCTTACCCGCTACCCCATCTTGCCCCCCCTTCCCCTATATGTACCTATATTATATTACCTACGTTTTGATTATTTCAATTCTGTTGAGTATCAATATTATTATTGCTCATGACTAGATTTACTCAACACGTCAATGTTACTGATGGACAGATTTACACACGTTCTTTACCGATTTATTCCGAATCATGAACGTTGAAGAATGAAGGTTTCCAGGTCAAGAATCGAAATGTACACATGTTTAGAATGTTGTAGCCACTGAATCATGAACGAAGAGAATTAATTGACCGACTTCAAAATGGAGGCTTGTTGTGCGTTATAATTTACCTTTGATATCCATTTAATTATTCTTATTTACTTAATAAGTATTATTGTTTAATATTTGCTAAAAGATCATAAGTTTTAATTTTTTTGATCATAAAAATCATAAATTTAATCCTATAATTTTAAATTTTTCATCTCTCAGCAATAACATATTTAGTTTTTAAGCAATGTGATTTCTTATAAATAAATAATATAAACTAAAAGAAGAAATTTACTTTTCGTAATTTCAACAGTGGTCCATCGGCCCCAGTTGAATAGTTAGATTTAAGATTTGAGATTAGGTATACCTAATTTTAAATAAATACTGATGAAATTTCAAATAAAGATAGTAAAACAAATAAATCGCTTGCTTGCGCAGTTTAGAAGACTTGCGATTACTTTCAAGTCTTCAGAGTATTTGAAAAACCAAATAAGCTCTTGCGTATAAATTTTCTGTATTTACTTGAAGTAGCAACATTTGCTTAATTTGAGAAATAACCAAGTCAGCTGTTATAACTAAGTGTAGTATTAACTATATGAATACCTTATACATACATTTATATGTCATAATATAATAACTATCACATCTAATAAGAAAATAGATGAATATTAGATGTCATGGGTAAAAAAAGCAATCCATCAATTAAAGAGTATACCTAGCGTTTACTTTGTGAAGGAACATTCTAGAGTGACTTACGTTACTGAAAGAATACAACATCAGACAACTGACGATGAGAATTATATGTATGTTAAGGGTTACTTGGTGACTGGTGCCCTACGAATAATAATTAGACCTAAACTTTTAAACCCAACTGACAGTAGTAACCTACAGCATTAGCATTATACATGCGATTCTTACGAGAACCATTTAAAATTATGAGATGTGTGAATCTTAAGGAAGAGAGTTTAAAAGGCTATGAATATTTGGATCCCAAATATTTGGGAGTTAAAAAGTTATTGATATTTGTATCAAATAACATTATTTATAGGTCTATTTCAGCAAAGCAGTTTAACCATTGAGTGAAGGCTTATATAATGAAAAAAGATAAAAAATTGTAATCTTTCTCCCCTTACTCTGACTATAATGGATTCTTGAGAGATTATGGGTGCTTATCTAATACTCCCTTAAATAATTGTATCAAGTCACGAATTATTTCAAATGCTAAAAGTAATTAAGGGAGATTAATTGTTTTTTATTTATATGAAAATCATTATATCCTAGTACTTAAGTTAGTTTAACCATATTTCATAAAATATTTTTGGTTATTATCCAATTCGATATTGTGTTTGAGAAAAAGCTTGTTAAGGAAGGGATACATTTGTGTATGCCTTGTTTTGGAAGTTCATGTTATTTCAATTGACTATTAATTGAAAAAATTCTCATTGTTCCAGTGGTTCCTGGTAAGTTATTTAAAAACTGTGGTATTGAATATGCCAGACCAGTGACCTACGTTCAGTTATTTTTAGTTTAAAAATGTTTTTTGTAAAGGATGATCTGTTCTTTGGGAAGGCAAAATGTTTAATGATTGCCAAAATATTTTTAGTTTTATAAGTAAAAATTTAAATTAAACTTTTTATAAATAATGCTTTTACCACAAAGATCGCACACGACCATATTTAAATCATGTTTTGTTTCATTATAAATTCAAGGTAAAAAATAATAATATTTGCTTCTGTTCATACAAGTATTATTTCGAAGTAATTTGTGTAAGAAGACATATTTATTGAGAATGTTTTGAAGATGCATTGATGTGAAGTAATAACTCTAAACGCATGCGAAACCACGACCGCCAAATATACTGTAGTAGGTATTTTTATGTTAAGAAAATCTAAAGAAAGAATAGAATGAAAAGAATGAGTAAAAATACTCCTACAATATATATACAAGTGAATAAGCGTAAATATGCCTTGAAACTGAGAGACAATTCGAAAATGAAATTGTATTAAACTGAAACGGCCTGTATGTCGCGTTCCACTGCTGGGCAACAATCTTTTCTTTTATCCAATAGGAGGACTGAAGCTTAATCCGGCAAACTGATTTATTGCGGGCTATCAAATAATTTTCGTATGAAGAATTAAGCATTCGTTAACAGGGTTTTCTGATATAACATCTGGGGCGGAAAGCTTTACGTGCTCTATGGCACTGTGGGGAAGCCCACAGTAGCAAACGCCCAGTCCAGAAACAAATATATGTACAAAGCCAGATATCCACTCGGATCGTAAATCAGACTTGTGGCCGTTGGTGTTATAGATATTGTCATTTATTGATCGAAACTTATAATATTTTACATCAATATTTACATATGTAGGAAATATGTATAGGTATACATATTAAAAAGTTTTTCTATGTTTAAAATAATATAACTCTAAACATATTGTTGATTAATTATGTTTAGAGTTAAGATGACCTTTTTGATAGATAATGAACATAACTAGGATAATGATTTAAGACTTATTCCGTAGTTTGAAGACATATTATTATGTTTAAAACGGGTACATACCACGATATAACCCAGTGATTTTTCGTCAATATATCGACCCAGTTGCATGGATCGTGGTCACGACAGGACTGCGGTGTCCTATGTCCTATATCCTATGTGGCAGCTCATATATAGGTCAAACCAAGAGTCCCATATCTACCCGTGTGTCTGAACACATAAAAGCGGTAAAAAACAACGACCCACAGAAGTCTGCGATCGCGGAGCATATTCTACAGCCGGGAACAAATCACTGGATTGAACTCCACAACCCCCGAGTTCTTTCCACAGACCGCCACTACATACCTAGACTAGTGCGCGAAGCGATTGAAATTCGCAAACACCGGAATTTCAATCGTGAGGATGGCTTTAAGCTAGCCAGTACGTGGAATCCAGTGGTAGAATTATGCAAACCAGAACAGCGCCGCATGAAAACAAAAGAGAAAAGTGACGTTGTGAGTGTATTTTGCCGAAATTTTCGCGAAGTTCCTGTGAAGAGAACGAGAAAGAGGGTAGTTCGCTACTACCCATGACAGTTCCAGCTACACACCTCGCGACACCGCAGTCCTGACGTGACCACGATCCATGCAACTGGGTCGAAATATTGACGAAAAATCACTGGGTTATATCGTGGTATGTACCCGTTTTAAACATAATAATATAACTAGGATAGATAGATAGATATATACCTACATAGATCGGGACATTTCTTTTAAATTTGTGATTGGTTCAAATCCAGGCCTTTACGGCTGATTTTTTCAGTTGCTAAATTTAATTAAAATTTCATATTGTGCTCGTAAGGAAATATCGTGAGGAAACCTGAATTTTAAGAAGAAACGCTAAGACATGTACATCCATCAAATGAAACAGCATAACTGATTAAGGTCCAATCGTTTCTGTTCCTTAATAAAATAAGAAGCTATTACTCAAGAATGGGAAATTTTCTGTTCGTTGCCATACAGTACAGTCTTAGACTTCCTAATTTTTAAGTATTTATTACATAATTTATGGTGAAAATAATTCTCAGATAAACATTTTTATTTTTATAATATAGCTTATCTTTACAGACAAAAAAGTAATCTGAATCGGTAAACCACCAATCACAGTCATTTACTGAAAAAAAAAAATGTGAACAAAATCTCTTAATAAAATACCGATCCCTCGTCTCGGATGGGTCTCTTTTCTACCTCATTTGTCGGCTAGACGCCATTCTGTACCCTTCATGCTGATCTATGGAGTGATCCTATTCACAAGGGAAACCGCTAAGTGAATATATTTTTCCAATTTCGTTCACACGACAGACACGCTCAGAGAAACGACTCGTAGCGTTTACCTTGCGGCTTTCTCGCGACTAAATTCCATTGAATTTATGCTGTCCTGGCAGATATTTTTTGGGCGTGTTGAAGATTTTTTAAGTTATTTACTGTGATTATATTTTTTCATTTTCAAGAGTTATTTGTTTCATATTGAAACAAATAACTTCTGAAATTTTTATATAAATTTATTTTCATTGTACAATACTATTATACTATAAAAATGTAATAATTGTAGCTATGGTTAAGTACTAGGAATAAATAAATAACTAACATTTGAGAAAAAATAAGGATAAGTTTTTGTAAGTAAACTAGTTCTAATGTCCTTATGGAATAAGAATTTATAATTAAAATGTGACTCTACCTTTACAAAAAATATTTATATAAAATCGATTAAGCCAAATAAGGCGTGAAATCAGTTTACGCTCGAGGGAAAAATTCTAACAAAAGACTATAGGTAATATAGACCTATTGGTTACATATAAAACACCAGCTGTAACACTTTTAAGACTTGTTCATTACACCATAAAAGTGGCTGTATTGTCAAAACAGAAAAGAAAGGAATGTTTATTTAAAAATAGACGACCTTTAAGTTTTCCACGTAAAACCTTTATCTGTTCCTTTGGGTTTTCCTTAAGTTTCTTTTGTCTTAAACTATTTTACTACCTATTGCAACGAAAAGAATAAAACATTCAAATTAAAAAGGGTTCATTCAATTTATTTTTAAGTTTTTATTTTTATTTTCATTTCTCTTCCGATAGACTCTCCCTTTCTCTTCCTTTATCCAATAATCACGCTTAAATCTCTTCAGCTGTATAACATTAGTGCAGTTTCAGATGTGCTTCATACTTAGAATGAAAAATATTGTAAATATAATGTAAAACTTCCGTATTACTGTGTATATACATAATAAATGTAATGGCAGGAATAAAATAAAATATTCTTATGTTATCGTGATTTCATTGGGTATGGCAAAATTACAGCCTTCTCGTTAACAAAAGCCTCTTTCATGAGGAGTGGGAGTTAATCCACAATGCGGTTCCATTTTGAATTTTTAGATATATATAGTATGAATTTATTTGATTTAATGTGATGTGATATGTAACTTTTTGTAAAACACACAATACATTTTGAAATAGAAATTAATTCGAACGGAATTTTCAATATTTTACATACATGAAAAACGTTGAGTGTACTAAGTGATATGTGTTCTAAAAGTGAATGAAAGGATTTCTGACGATGATGATGATGAATGATCAGGACTATTATTTTGAATCGTTAAGAACTCTGACCGTCTTTCTGTTACTGGTTTTCACCTGAAAACTGCTGCATAGATTATAATGAAACTTAACACAAACATAACAAATACGCAAGTAACACACGATAAAATAAGTACGAACAAAAACACGTAATTGCTATATCTATTTTTAGCACAATCTTAATTTCGTTTTATCAATGTCTTTGTTAAAATTTACTTCAATAGAGTAATTTTTTTCTTTTTCTAATTCTTGGAAAGATACTCGGAGTTCATATTGTTCAAATAACATTGTGATTTTTAATAAAAACGTTTTCGTAAATTATAGGTAAAGACATATTCGCTATAATTCCTTGATGGATTAATTAATAGTCATATATAAAAACGAAATATTGCTTCATTATACATTTTAAGCACATTTTGTCCTGTCACTGGCATCATTAATCGGACGGACTGTTCCAAAAGGTGTAATGATTTGGAAATCTTTCTGATAATCTATCCCGGAGGCATGGAAAAAATATATGCTTTTAATAAATAAAAACAATTTATTAAAGCATTTTTTTATGTATGCCGTAAAACCATATAGATGCAATGCATACTTTTTTTTATTAAACTATTCAAATTTCAAATATATGTGAAAATGATGGCTTAATTTAAAAGATTATTATTTACATTTAATATAAGCATATATCTTACTTATTCCTTGTAATTTATATTAAAAAAAAAGACAAACTTCGCAAATTGTATCAACAGAAATTTGACAATATCCCAAATTTCAATACGTAGGTAACTCGATAAGTTTTGATACAAGAAAAAACTATATAAGATATTAACAATATTTATTTTACATTTTTCCAAATACATTCCCTCATTCTCTATGCAAAATTCCATTCGTCTAAACCAACTATTAAAACTTAAAAATTATTGATCCGATAGCTCCGAAATTACGACTTCGTAGGCGGCCACAACCTCATCAGCACACGAAAATATTTCCCTTTTATTATTTCCTTGATTATCGGTAATGAAAAGAAATCACAAGAAGCTAAATCAGGACTGTACGGTGGATGGGGCAAGGTTTCAATGCCGGATTTCTGAAGAAACGCCTTTGTTCTGAGGGACGTATGTTACGAAAGCGTTGTCGTGATGCAGCATGATTCCCCGAAGCCCAGTTTTTGGTCTTCTCTCTTGCAAAGCTTGGAAAACTTTTGGCAATGCATATGATTCCGGGTTAACATATTTGTAATTTCTCAACATTATTGTCGACATATGCCCGCTGCAAGAAAAAAACTAGCAAATATTTTTTTACCAACGTTACGAGTTCTTTGCAGTTTTGTCGGCAACTTTCCTTCTAAAAAACCCAAACTGACGACAGTCTCTTATTTTACTACTACTACTATTTATTTATTTATTTATCTTTGGGAAACATACAGCATACAATCACTACATATAAATAAACGATTCTAAACAAATTTTCAAGCCAATAAAGTTTCCACTAAAAGACTAAGTGATAAATAAATAATAATGATAAATAAAAACTATTGATAAATCCACGTTTCGTCGCCTTTGATGATTTCCGAAACACGTCTTGATGTTCCGTTTTCAAACCGTAGACACATTTCGCGGTACCAAACCACACAGGCCTGTTTTTCAGTGTCTGAGAACAATTGCGGGATCCAATGACAACAAAGCTTTCCCACTCCAAGATGCTGATGCCCGCCCTGAACGCCCTAAAAAGTTATTTTTGTCATTTTACTCATTAGGTAAAGTCCTTTCGATATCAGTTTAAAGTTTTTTGATATCTGTAATAGTTACAGAACAATCGCCTGTACACACTTAACGATTACACCCGGTATAATAATTCACCGTGTTGCAGACCGGCAGACTAAAATAGGATCAAGCCATCCTCTGCCAAGGGTGTACTAAAGGCAAATAAAGCTGCTAAACACTAGCGCAGCCTCCTCGGAAAATATGAGTGCCTCTCCAAGTGAGTAATGTATTGTAATATGCACTCAAAAATAATATGGATGGAACAAAGTAAAGGAAAGCGTATAGGGCCGCTGCCTGAAGGCGTCAGGACACGACTGGAGCTGGCACTGAACGTGGCAGCATGCGGGCTGCCAGCAACCCCCGCTGATCGGCACCACCACCTAGCCGTTCGGTGTATTCACCATCCCTACCAGTTGGCTTGGGGCCGACAGAGTCTCAACGGATTCAGCATTCTGTGCCCGCCGCTGGTGGAGTACGCTGCATGAGATGGACACATAAAACGAATGAAAATGTCATGCGAGCGTATTTTAGGGCTGTGAAGGGGATTGCGATAGGATATGGTGACTCTGCTTCCCATCATCATCTTGTTTGGTGCACAGTTGTTTATACCGAGTATTTGGGACTCGGTGACACGGCAGAACGTGCCAGAATACCTCCCTAAAACGCAGCGGTGTCCTCATCGTCGTAGTGTAGCGCCACGGGACCGCTTTCGCATGCAACCGTGACGCCACGACGGTTGGCCTGCCTATGCGGACCGTCTTCGCACAGTTGTTTACACCACTTTGACCTTAGTTACCCTTTACAACACCTCGGCAAGGATGAGGTCGTGACTATTCACTTCTGTCACTCACCGCACGACGTTATCATTATTATATATTTATTACACATGGTTGGAAAATTATCCACAAAACCGTAGTGGAGTAGCGTGGTGAAGTAAGCTTCAACCCTTGTCATGTATGGAAAAGGCATTAACTCATCAGTGGGATGTTTACAGGCAGATTTATTTCAGGTCAGTATTATTTTGCCTTAAAGAGTTATTGTGTACATTTTTAAAATGAATAAGTAACGTTTATCATAATTAATATAAAGCATATAATATTAGATACACTTTTTAGTAACCTGTATACAATTATGTATATAAAATTGATTTGTTATATACTATTAACGCATATTTTTTTATTAATAAAACAAAGACGTTTATTGCTAAGTTTAATATTTAACAAAAAAAAAAAAAGAAAAATCCACAGAGTCTCAATAATATCAATATAAAACTCGACTTCGACTGATTTATTATTCCCATAGCGTTCATCAGAAAGAGCTTTTCTTCAGTAATGTTAGATTTTTATACAAGCAGTTCCTTTATGCAAACCAGAAAATGTAGATAAAAAGGAGTTTTTGCACGCAATATTTTAGGAATATATTTTTTTTTTCCGTAATAGAAAAAAATATTCACGATTCCATTTTGATTCGAGTCAGCTCTTAAATTCGACTCGTTTTCAGAAATTGATGCGATCTGAAGCATAAAAAAAAAAGTAATGTGAGATATCCAAAAGTTATATTAGGTCTTTTACCTATGAAATTGCCTTTTCGTCTTACTGGCTATTTAAAACTAAAAAAAAAAATCGCTAAGAACTCGAATTTCCAATTATTTTTATTTTAAAAACATACAATTATTTTTTTTTTTATAATTAGTCATTTGTTTAATGGTTAGCGTTCTGTTTACATCGCATTTGTACGTTTTTCGTCATCATGGATATGTTAAAAAAAAATCAATATCCGAGAGGCAGTACAAAATGCCTTTGAAGAGTTTGTTGCCTCCTGTCCAGCAGAGTTTTTCAAGAAAGGCATCAATAAGTTACCACTACATTAGCAAAAATGCATTGATTCCATGGGTAATTACTTTGAATAATAAAAATAAAAATATAGAAAAAAAAGTGCGTTAACTTATTTCATCAAAAACGGCAATTTCATAGCTAAAGACATTGAACTATTATTACCTACACTAGTAATAGTAACTCAATAGGTAAAGGCCTATTATAATAATTATGTTCTAGTAAGTACTGTATGACGAAATCAATATGACAAGCACTCACACAAGGGTTTTGACATCATTATGGGTAAATAAATTTGCAACACCTTAGAGAATAACGAATTTCATATTTTGTTTTTCGATACCTATTCTGTTGATATGTTTGACACTCATTCTTCTCGACTTATACTTTGTACGTTCCTTAATTAACGGTCTATGTACAGTACACCTTGTAAATATCCTAGGCAACCGCCTCTTCAATTATTAAAAAGAGGAGCGTATCCACCGTGCTGCGGAGTAAGGGAGTGACGGATATATATTTCTCAAAGTTTAGACATGCACGTATTGCTAACGATATTTCCTTTCATAACCAACATAAATTTTTAACAAGTGAAAATTACAAAATGAAAATGCAATGTTTGCAGGCTGAATTTTTAACTATAGATTCTATTCGGAAGAATTCTAGATTCTGAGCTACAGGTGACTAGACCATCTTGACAGAATAGAATTGATGAATAAAAGTAGTCTGGTATTTCCTGAGATCAATACATACATAGTACAAGCTGGGTCGGCTTTAGGTTTATTACACAAGAATTCATATGGATTTATTAAACAAATATACATGTATTTTGCATTCAATTGTATTAAGCCCGGCTCACAGATATCATTTAACTGTATTCAAGCGCACGAAACAGATATATCTGAGAATGCAACGATAAATCTCCACTTTGAAACGCAAATACATATTGGATAAACTAAAGCAGAGTGGCGCTAATGGATAACCTGATAACTAAAAGCTCGTACACGTCACTACATAAGCCGTAGTATGTTCAAGGTTGCTTGGAATGTAATTGACCGCGAAAACTTTTGGGTACCAGAAACTTTGTTACTTTATATCTATTTGAATCAATATGTTCGTCGTTAACATGATTTCCTTATACAAAATTAAAGACCAATTTTTATATACATACTTGAATAAATGATTTATTCCTTATTATAAATGCCATACAGGAATAACTATTAAACAAAACAAAAAAATACTAACGTCATTTTATGGGTACATTTTCCTGATTTTTAAAATCATTTTATTTTTTATTATATCTTTTATCTATATATATATAGGAGACTTTCTATAGATATAGTCACTCATCACGATATCTCTGGAACTATGAGACCTAAAAATTTGAAATTTGGTAGGAATATTCCTCTTGCCAAGTAGAGGTCAGCTAAGAACGGATTTTACGATATTCTAACTCTAAGGGGATGAAAAAGGGAGGCAAAGTTTGTATGGGACAACGTGATTCCTTGGTCCAATCTACTTCAAATTTTGCATAAACATTCTTTAACAGAATTGATTGAAGACGTGTTTCGTATTTTATCGAAATTCATCCCCTAACGGGATTAATAGGGGGCAAAAAATTATTTTTATATAAATACTCCTTAGTGCTTTTGATTTAAATTTTTATTTTGACACATGTTTGACAACTCAATCCGTCTATTATCAAATATTTTCCAGTATTGACGACGGTGTGTGTGATATCTTTTTTTGGGTGCTCCTGGTGAAACAGGCAAGACTTTATAATAAACGTATCAAAATTGAGTTGTAAATATACCGTGTGATCGCTTTATTGTAAAATAGTGTTTTATATTATATTTTTTACATCAGTGTTGTTGTTGTTTTAAGTCAAGGGTTTTAAACTAAATGACTCATCAGCAAGGCATCTGTAGTTCACAATGATACAGATATAGAAGACACCGAAGTGAACTTGGAAACATTTTTGAATTATACGGCATTAATACCCCAGTTAGTACAGATTGGCAACACGGACTAATATTGGAACATGTCAGAAAACATTACAAATCATGTACCAATTTAACTTTATCTTACACTAAAATTAAGAAGGAGGAGATAAAAGCTGTCTCGGACTATTATTAAATATAAATATATGTTTGACATACACACACAATCGTCTGTTCCTAAGGTAGGCAACTTAATGCCTGTGTTTTAGGTAACAGCCGACTGATTTACATTTTTTTTAATAAATAAACATATAGAAATAAATACATATTATACCCAGACTCGAAGCGGGAATCGAACCCATGATCCTGGAGCAGAAATCAGGGTCACTACCGACTGTGCCGAGTCAATCAAAATTTAAAAAATAATTGCTTGCGGGTTTTATACAAATCTAAGAGACAAAATCGTATTGACTTGTGGTGTAATTATACCAACGATACAACGAACGAAGCATTGATGACCGTTCTGGTGTAGTGGTGCGAGTAGTCGCCTCAACGCCTCGCCTCAATGCCGGTGGTCACGGGTTCGATTCCCACTCGGGGCAGATATGTATTTATATTTGTGCCAATATTTGTTTCAGATCTGGGTGTATGTCCTTGTGGGTTTTCCCACCGTGCCCCGAAGAGCACGTAAAGCCGTCGGTCCCGTTTGTTATCATGGATACCTTATAATAATCGTTACTTATGGTAGTAATATTATCCGCCAACCCGCAGTGGAGCAGTGTGGTGGATTAAGCTCCAACTCTTCTTCTATGTGGGAAAAAAGGCCTTCGCTCAGCAGTGGGTTGCTTACAGGCTGATACAATACAGTACAGTACAGAAGTATTTGTAGCCTGCAGTGACGAAACTGAGCCTTACCATAAATATTAGAGTCCGTCTAAGGAGAGATGTTACTGCCGGACAGTTCTCAGACCTGTTTCTTAAAAAAGGAAGTGGTCATTTCCGGGAACTGGATAATAATATACTGGATAATAATATACTGGATAATAATATATTGTATGTGTATATGAGTATGTATTTACCATAAACAAAGCTGAAGGTCAAACTCTTAATGTAGCGGGAGTATACTTGAGGGTAAGCTGCTTCTCCCACAGCCAGTTGTATGTGGCATGTTTCAGAGTAGCCTGGTGATTCTAGCACCCCGAAGGAAAAACAAAAAATATTGTTTATAAAGAAATACTACGGAAGGTGTAATATTTCGATTTCGTTGTAAAGAGATAATACCCCCGTGTAACTTTTTCCAGATCAAAGGCCGAGCTTCGTGTTCCTAAAATATAACACTATTTTTTTTAAATGTTTGTTTAAACTTTAAATCCCTACTCCATAATAAAGATTGTTATCTTCTATATACATATACATATTATATATAGGAGACTTTCTATAGATATAGTCACTCATCACGATATCTCTGGAACTACGAGACCTAGAGACTTGAAATTTGGTAGGAAAATTTCTTTCGCCGAGTAGAGATCAGCTAAGAACGGATTTTATGAAATTCTACCTCTAAGGGGGTGAAAAAGGGGGGCAAAATTTGTATGGGACAACATGATTCCTTGGTGCAATCTACTTCGTATTTTGCATAAATATTCTTTAACAGAATCGATTGAAGACGTGTTTCGTATTTTATCGAAATCATCCCCTAACGGGGTTAAAAGGGGATTGAAAGTTGTTTGCTTCGAAGTTGATATCAAAACTCCTTAGTGCTTTTGATTTAAATTACATTTTATTTTGACATGTTTGAAAACTCAATCCGTCTCTTATAAAATGTTTTCGAGTATCGACGCAGGTGTAGGTGACAAAAATCATAAATTTATAATTTTTGAAATTTTAGTTAAATACCCGTGCGAAGCCGGGGCGGGCCGCTAGTATTCTTATAGTCATTGACTGGTTGATACGTGGTACCAGACCTAAGCTGAGAGCAGTACATCATACGGACCTGAACTTTATATAGCCTAAGTTGATATCCCGGTTCGACACCGGGTGAAGTATCATCTCATTTCGATTAGTATCTTAAACTTTTAAGAAGTTAATTTGATTTTGATTTCCTAAGGAGCTCGTAATTGAACCTCGTTCACGTCATCGTCACTTTAGCCTAGCTGCAATAGACGGCATCGCATTTACTGTAATTTTTACTGAATGGGATTTTTCTCATTACGATTTAATAAAATGTGTTCATTATAGTTTTCTGGTACACGGACTTCTTGCTTATCTTTCATGATATTATTTTTTTTTTAGATTTTATAGTTTATGGCTTGCGGAATATTAGACTCGGTGCTTGTTGAGTGCATAATGAGTCAGCAAGTTATCTGGATAGATACAGAGACGTTGAGGCATACGAAGGTTCCCTATGCCAACCAGCTTCGGCCAGTCACTATATATAAAACTTCGAAATGGGAAACCTTATGATCACTTGCCTACTTTGCGTTAATCCCTTGGTTTTTCATATCTCTTAATATTCTTAAAAATAAAGTTATACAAAAGTCAATAAAATAATTATTAAAAGCATACATTTTCATTATTTACAAAATACTAATTTATAGTCTGTTTATTTATATTCAACCAATGGTATCTGATGGACTGAATAGATACACTTTGTTAATTGGTAAAACTTTCGATCTTTCTTGTATTAAATGCGAAAGTGAATTTTTTAACAAAACATTGTAATAGGTTGAAGAAAAAAAAAACGTGAAAATAAGTCTGTCACAATAATTTCCATAATGAAGATTAAGTACACGACAAATGAATGAAAACTTTAAACCAAGGTCAATGCAAATTTTGGAGGTTATTTCAGATTTTTTATTTAGATTAAGATCTTTGTTAAGAGATTACTACGTTCTCCTTTTTCTTGAATAATTGATTTTCTCATTATGGCGGGAACAATCCAACAGATCCAAAGAGAATTCTTTACACGGGTACGGGCTTAGCTAAATTATAATGAAGTAAATTTGTGGTCTAATTATAAATTCTTATTTCGAATTTCTGTTACTGAATACATTTTAAAGTCAATTAGGTATACATTATATTTAATACATCTATACAAATAATAAATCTGTTAAAACCTCCGTTTTATTAATACACTATATATCATCAAGAATAAATTTCAATAGCGCGTTTTTTTTTTGTATCAGCGCCATCTCTTATCGTTTTTGGTCGTGCACGTATCACGTAAAAAGTACAAAACCAATGTAAATAACTTTAATACATAAAAATTATGCATAACTCACAGTATAATTTAGTTTTGTTTCATAGTAATTAAATTTAAAAATAAATATTTAAGAAAATAGAAATAGGTACCTACGCCGCCAACGCCATCTGGTCTAAGGAATCTTAAAAACTCACAAAACTTACTTTTGAGTTATTATTTTGTTAAACTTAAAAGTTTACTAAATATGTCGGATAGGAATAGAAATCGTTTTAATATTTTAGATAAACATCATTTTCAATTAATATAAGTACTATTATGTTAAATGTCACTAAAAATAAAAACGATATGCTCCCATTATACGATAGATGGCGCATGTAGGTGATAAAAAATATAAATATATAATTTTTAAAATTTTAGTTAAATACCCGTGCGAAGCCGGGGCGGGCCGCTAGTATTATATATATTTGTTAAATTTTATTCTTAATAAATAAGTACATCCGATGATTTTTTGATATTTTAAGGTCTTTAAAGTATAGTAAATTTTTGTGACTTAAAAGATATAGTAAAATAACATTTTTATACCCACGCAATTAATAACATAAATACTCAAGTGATAAAAATTATTGCTTAATATATTAATTTTAAAAAGTAGTGTTTATATATTTGATCAGATCTTAGGTCTTATAATAAAACTCGATAACCAAAATGAAATTTCATTTTTTTTTTCTGTTACAGATATCGGTGTTTTGTGGTAGTAAGTCGGGTTGAATCTGTTTTACAGTGAAGTGTTGGAACTATTCAGTCTCATATACCTTCCACTACACTGGAGGTAAGTAGTAACTATCATAAAATAAATAAGCCTTTTTCAATTGTTATTTTTAATTAAAATTCAAAATATTAAGATACGATACCGATACCCGTCAAGGTGCGTCGGAAAGCGTGCATCAGAAACAGGCGTGCGATTTTCAAACAGTGTAGAGTGTTTAGAACAAAACACGTAAGCGAGAGTAAAGTACTATCAGTTTGATTTAAATTTCCTATATCAATTTTTTAGAATGTTTTCATAAGATTTATTCTAATAATTACCAAGATATTTATTATGTTATGAAAAGTATTATGTTATAATAGTGTATTCGTGTTTTTTTTTAATTTCGAGATACTGCAGTAATTTATAATTTTTTAATCATTTAATAAACAGAATAACTCATAATTTTAACAGACCATTTAGTAATTGTTTACATTACTCACCCCTTTTCTCGGAAAACGGTATTGAACGTAAACCGTTTTGTATTAATTGCGTGTAAACTTAGGGCTTTACTCCATTAATGAGATTATTATCGTTCGTGCCGTGAATGGGGCGGCGTGTGCCAACAAAAGTGTATTGTCAACTTTATAATCGCTACGGAACCGCAAGATAAGGCGATAACGTGCACTGTCCTAGTTTACACGCGACGAATGAATTGTGAAGGTTTATTTAATAAAAGAGGTTATACACTATACTACAAATGAAAATAAAAGACGAAATAAATTATATAACTTATAAAAAAAATAATGTTCGTTTTTTATACGTTAAAAACTTAAAGCATTTTTATTTGCAACGCGGTAATTTAAGAAAAAATTTATTAGATTAAAATATTTTAATACATTAAATATTCTATTTATTGGGTAACAAATAAATTATAAGAACTGAATAGTACATCAAACCCATTATAGGAAGTGCCAATATAATAAATATTTAATTCTCACAGGTACAGCGTTTTAAGTCATAAAGCTAATAAGCCAATTCTATACCTTTTCTATTAATTTACTTTAAATCAGGACCAAACTATTATGTGAAACTTATCTCAGTTACCTATATTAATGATAACTACTATAAATGTATGTCTCTCATTGCTTTATACCTTTTACATGTTAACGAATATGTGACACTGATTTTAATATCATAAGCAATCGATTACATTGAAATACAATCAATCTAAAATTGATCTGTCAGTATGTAAATAAAAAGATTTTTATTGTAAGGAAGTTTCATTCAGATCATAAATATATACTAGAACCATTTACGTAGTTTGTATAAATTCTTAAGTTTATGGTTACTGCTTCCACGAGTCTATATATCTTCCCTATTAATAAGGCCTTATAATGCGTCTGTTTTTAATAAGAAACTCAAACAATAAATAAAATTAAACTTAAATAAATGAAATTATTTAATTTCTAGTTCGAGCGTCTATGTCCAGCCTTATTCACCACCGACATTTAGCGGTGTATTGTGAAGCTTTCTTGGCTAAATGAATGTGTTGTACTCGTAGCAGATGCTTGGCAAGACTATGAATAATGCGCAAAATCTCAAAACATTCGGTTGAGATCGTAAATCGTTGGATGAGTAAAGATAACATTTTCACGGGTTATTCCGTCGTAAAAATTGTAGTAACTATTTGTTCTCTTTTTTTAAATATCGTCTTCGTCATGTCCGGTTTTTTTTTTCTTAATTTATCGCTAATAATAAATAAATCGAACTGGCGTTTTCTCAGTTTTACATGTGAATAATATGCTTTTCATCTTCGTAGCGTAATTATTTTAGGTAACTTACTTGCCTATATCTTCTAAGAAATAATTTTCCAGAAAAAACTTGTAACTCATTTATTTCTAATAGCATAAATATGGTGAACAACCGTTCTGGTGTAAATGTGCGGGTAGTTGCCTTAAGCCCGTGGGTCGCTTGTTCGATTACCGCTCGGGTCAGTTATTTGTATTTGTACAAATATTTGTTATCGGTCTGGGTGTATGTCCTTGTGTGTCCACCTATCATGTCTCGAAGAGCACGTAAAGCCGTCGGTCTGTTGTTATCATGGACACATCAGATGATGCTAGTCATATATAGCGATGATGCATGACACATAGATATACCCTGATTTCGATCGCTACCCGTGTTACGGAAATAATCCATCCCCGTAACCCGTAAAGAATCAGCGTGTTAGATTAAGCTCCAACTCTTCTACTATATGGAAAACAGGCCTTTGCCTGGTAGTGGGATGTTGACAGGCTAATTCAGTTCAGGTTAGGATAAATAAGAATTTTCATTACGACCGTTCTGGTGTAGTGGTGCGAGTAGTCGCCTCAAACCACGCGCCGGCGGTCGCGGGTTCGATTCCCGCTCGGGACAGATATTTGTATTTGTACTAATATTTGTTTCCGGTCTAGATGTATGTCGTAGTTGGTCTCCCCACCGTGCCTCGGAGTGCACGTAAAGCCGTCGGTCCCGATTTTTATCATAGACACCTGATAACGATCGTTACTCACGGTAGGGAATTTATCTGCCAACCCCCAGCGGAGTAGTGTCGTGGATTAAGCTCCAACCCTTCTTCTATATGGAGAAGAGGCCTTCGCTCACCAGTGGGTTGTTTACAGGCTGATACAGTATAGTACAGTATGAATTATCATCTATCTATACTGAGAAATGACAGATTGATTAAGTTTAAAAAAAAAATGTTAAATTGTTTTAAAAACAGTTTAGATAAGAAAACGTAACAAATGGAGTTTATTTCATTTCACGATTAAAATTACCTATCTTTTTAATGAGTAACGTCACAGTCGATTCGTTATTGCCATTGGCCCAATCAATAATCACACTATCCACGAGATACGTTATTGGTCGTTGGGAAACGTACACACACGAAGTAATTAATACTAAGGGAAATCGAGAATTTCATAACACTATAAAACCAATAGACTATTAAAAATATGTTATTGATTTTCGTATTAGCAATAATACTTCAACTTTATTTGAAAAGTACCATTTACAAATATGACCCTTTACACTAGATTGGTAAAAGAATTTTTGAATTATATTCAATAGTTTTAGAGAATATACTGACTCGGGAATCAGAAAACGGCTGTGAGGCCTGTTTTACTCTATGGCAGTGAAACGTAGGCTTCGAAGAAGCTTCATACCACTGAAATGAGCATATTATGTTGGGCGGGTTGAGTCATTCTCAAATATAAAGTGCGTAACAAACACGTAAGGGGGAGTTTCAAAGTAGCGTAATAGGTGCTACTTTGAGAAAATTACAGAGTTCAGGTTAAGGTGGTACTGTCCGTACTGTGTTATGCATAGACCCGATGACCATATCGTCAAAAAGTGCCATTCCATAGCTACAAAAAGGAGAGGGAGAGGTAGGCCGCAAACTACCTGGATGACAAATGTCCGAAAGGACATGCAAAAGCTAGGCCTTAGAGATGACGATACTTACCAGCGAAATAAATGGCGCCGAATGATTAAGAAAGTCCCGCGTAACGGGAAGAGGCGAGGGAAAAGAAGAAGTTTTAGAGAACATACTGTCGACAACCAAACACAAGAATTGATGAATATAAAGCGTATTGATAATATACGCATGAATATTCGTACATAATCTTTTTGAATAGGTACAATTAAATTTTTCTAGATGTTTCATAATATAATAAGCTGTAGCTTAAACACGGTAAAGAAGTTATTTTAAATCTATTCACATATTAAAAAAATTTCAAAGTATGTTACCGTTTGCTTCAAGCCGTTGTTAACTTAACTACTTAAAATTTTATGAAAAAAACTTATGCATGTGTAATATAACGAGTACAAGTTAGTTTTTAAGTTCACTAGAGTTGTACCGCAAAACGTCGAATTTCATAAGTTCGTGTGTGAAAGAAATGTAAAAATAGCGACATTTTTCAACAAGTCAAAAATGTTTGGAATTTAAAATAATGTTTTATTAAGAAAAATATACCGACTTCAATCAAATTGTGTCGTTGTCAATCAGTTGAAATGAGTAAGTAATTTTTATTTCAATTGTAGCTACAAGGCTATGCAATTTCTATTAGTCATTGAAAATTTGAAAATAATAGCATAAAAGTGTCAGCATAAATATAAAACTAGGCATCACGATATTGATTGAAATTTTCATACATACATATACATATATATACCATTCGAAAATAATATTATAGTTTATTTATTAGTCTATCCGACTATTCAGGTTGAAAATCCAAAATTACAATTACAGATACGCTAAAGTTCAAGTTCGCCATAAACATGGTTTACGTGCTATCTTACCATAGTTAACAAAAAATATTTTCAAAATCGTGCTAAGAGCCTCAAAAAACTGAAGTTTCTCTATGGATACCCTTCATTTTTCCACTTTAATTTATTATTTTTCGTAGATATGGCAGCCAAAACAAAACAAAAGCTTACTGTGAAAATTTTAAGTTCCTAACTATTACAGTTAAATACACAGAAAGACGGACGAAAAACGGACTGTCCTGTAACAGCCAGTAAACATCTCACTGCGTATAGGTGTCTTATTCTATGTAAAAAAAGAGGTGGTGTTTGATGTTCTACGTCTATATAAATAAAACAGGTAAATAAATAATACAGAAGAGGTAACAAGTAACCTTTTGGTACCTTTGGGATAGAGAACATTAAAAATAGGCCACATTGGTCGAACTGATCTTCAGCAAATATTTTCTTTTACTAACTTAGATATTAATTATATAATATAAAAATATGCTAAATATAATTTAAAATATTGACATTACGATATATCGAGCTATTTCAAGAACATAACGCACAGGATTCCAAGAAGTTGCTAATGCGCTTGAAATCCGGAAGCATATAAGTTAGACACGATTTAACAGACATAATGACTAAACACATGCCACACATTTTTCATTTAAAAGGTCAAGTTTTATTTGCTAAATTCTAGATTTGGGTGTATTACTTTTTTCAAAGTTTTGTTTGTTTTTTATTCGTATATAAAATAAATAATCTTCTACTGTTGAAGACTTTTTTATGACTTGTTAAATATAATTTGAAGCCTAAATGTTAGTAAAATACGACGCAATCCGGAAGGGACCCTCACCCTGAGTTTGAAACACCACACACTGTTAAAAACTTGCTTAGCGATTTCAAAAGCTCTTCGGATACATTATCTGACAATTTCTGTACAAAATCTATATTAACACTAAACCTACCAGAGCGTTCTTTTTCGTTTCTTTCTTTCTTTTTTTCAAATGACCGCTTTCGAAACTTTAACTAAAATTGTTAAATTCGAGGTTAACATTTTTCTTTTTTGGGTTTTTTAGGTTAACAGGTTTCTTAAGTAACTATATCTTATAGAAAAATTGTGCATAAGCTTAAGACAAATGTAAACCTGGAATTTAAAAAATTTTAATTAAAGTCTCACAAACGGTAGGTTTAGTGTTAATGTAATAAATCTGAAGAAATGTTTGTTTGTGTATACGTTTATACACATGAATAATAAAATCTCCGTGATTGATACAAACAAAAATTATGTCAGAGAGCCATTTTATATATACAAGAAATTTTAAGAATATGATTTAGAAACGGTACAAGCAGAAAACGTAAAAGACAACGCGAGTAAATCCGAAGGTCGGCTGTGATAAAATTTCTAACAATGTGCGGTACCGCTAATCACAGTCATAATAATTGGTATAAATACTAACTAAGGCTAACTAACTAATTACTAATTAAGGTAAAAATATTATTAATTTAATGAGTTTAGGCAACAATTTAAGTATATAAATTAATTAAGTACGAACGTGACACGGTTTCGTGATTTTCTCTGGAAACCCTTTTCTTTTATGACCTGCGAAATTTCCGGAATAAAAATGAGCCCTATTATTCTTATGTAATGTCAGGTTTTAAGCTTTCATTAAAGTTCATTCATCCAGTTTCCGTAAAACTTAAGCACATAGAGAGAAATAATGTTTTTCACACTGTCTTTGACCTATTTTTTATAACTGCCTTCAAATCCATTAAAAATTTTAAGGCCGATTCGCTAGTGTTAACAGTCAAAAATTAGTACAGATATCAATAGTTGTATTTTCACTGTGATTTAGCTTTCTGTTTACAGGTATTTATGTGTCTTGTAAAAGATACAAAAGCACTAAAAAATAGTCATAAAAGTTACATTCTAAACTCTTAAAAAAACAATTATATATTATTCCTGAGTAGCATCAGTTCAGACGTTACGAGGAGAGGAGAGATTGCGCCCTCAAAAGTCAATAGCGAATTTATAGAAACTAATACAAAAATTACTCATAAGTTATACGAATATTTACAGAAATTCTAAGTCCCAAATTTTTATAATTTTTAGTTAGTAATATTGTGAACAATTCCGAATTTATTCTTCCCTAATACCTTAAGGGCGAGTTTCACCACTTGCTATTATGTTCCGGATAACCTAACTGGCACTTATTTTGAGAGAGAATAACCCATACAATTACCTGTCAAAAAAGTGCCAGTTAGGTTTGCCGGAACTTAATAGCAAGTGGTGAAACTGGGTCTAAGTATACTATTAAAAGCAATTCGTTGAGTAAATGTTAACATGAATATAAGGTGCTCAGGTTTTAGTAATTCAAGGCTCGAAATATAAGCAATTTTATAGAGTATATTTTTATTTTTTGTACATAATACACAGCAGCCTCAAGACCCAGTTTCCTAAAAATATTATTTTTTTAGTTCAATACATTTCTGGAGAGTTATTAATATTAGATCATTTATTTCTAGGTCGACTGTATCTCATCCTGATCCTGATTTATACTTTTAGGATTTATGAATAATTTTTCGAATTTCACCGTTCGTCCATTTTATATGTATTATGTTAAAAGTTACAAAAATATAAACGTTTAAATAACAAAACAGATGAAAACATTTCAAAAAACAAAAACATAATATATGAAAACAATAAGATTATTAGGCGAAATGCGGCACTTAAGACCTCTTTTTGACCTGAATAAACCCTTTGTTACGCGATTGCAGCATCACCATTCACCGAGCGAGGTGCTACTTCGTAGGATATAATGTGAATTTTCCATAGGTCTGTTAATGTCGACGGTCATGAATTCGATTTCTGCTCATAACGGATATTTGTATTTGTACCAATATACACTAATAGAGCAGCATAGAGTATTAGACTGCAACTAAGAGTGCACGATACATATCGATATCGTAAATACTCGATATATGCATGCAATATAACGTATCAATCCGATAGTATCGATACAATAATACGATATATAATATCGAAAAAAATATCGATATATTTTCCTATGATTGCTAAGTATCAATACAACGATACGATACCTATATAATATCGAAAAAAAAATATCGATAGTTTTTTTACATGAACATCCGTACCTCCAATCCTTCTCATATAAGGCTAAAGATCTTTTTCCAGCACTGGGACACTAATAAACTGTTTTATTCAATTCATATCAGTATTTATAATTTTTAGCAGTAACAGAGAATGGAATGTGAAAGGGAAATGTTCTGTCTTTATTCCTATGTATGAGTAATAACGTTCTACATAATAATGACTTTATTATGTAATATAAAGTGGATTTGTTATTAAAAATGTGCTATTTTTGAAATTTATATTGAAATTTATTAGCAACTTTTTTCCATAATAAGTCACTGGCGTAATTAATGTTTAACTCAAAACGCCTCTTGAATGAAATTACAAAAGTCAGGTTTGATTGACATGACACAAGAATAATTGTGTATCTCAAGCTGAACTCGAGCGCACTCAGATGGGAACGATTCTAATTTAGGACCGAACAAACAGATCATACTAAGATCAAAACAAGTTTAGGATCGGAATTCCGCATTGCTATATACTTATATAGAACACGCGTTTGCACTATTATTAGTTTCAAATTATTTGTTTTTTCGTTTTTATTTGTTTTTGTTTTCAAAGCGATTGAATATACATATATACAAGAACCCGACAACAAACGTTAAGTGGCGCGTAGCCCACCAGACGCAACACCGTCTGGTCGAAGGATCCTTCCTTTTCAAAGGCAGTCCCTCTACGCCAAAATAGCAAAACACATTTATAATGTACATAAAATATTAATTAATAAAATAGTGAAGCAAACTCTCCATTAAATTACACTGATACATTTTTGTAATTTCATTTACAAAAAAAAAGTAAATAAAACTAAAATCTATATAAAAAGTAGGCGTAATTGTTAAGTTTTAATTAAAGTAACTTTAATTGGACTCTCTAGTAAAATGTGTTTCAATAATTAGTTTTTATTATATTTTACAAGCTTTTATTATGTGTTTCAAGCTAACCCGCTGTGGAGCAGCGTGGTGGATTAAGCTCCAACCCTTCTTCTATATGGAGAAGAGGCCTTCGCTCAGCAGTGGGTTGTTTACAGGCTGATACAATATATCTTTCATGTAAAAACACTTTTACCGTTCACACGTTCTTCGGAAATAATAATTTTATAATGTATTGCTTCGGTTTAGCTCCAAAATGTATATTCAATTTCTAACAATGTTTGAAAATAAGTAATAAATTTTCAAGAACATTTTTCGACTAATATAAAGTTAAATAAAATCTATACGTTTATATGATATACTTTACTGAAAATATCAAACAGCTTAACCTGATCTTTGAACTATTTAAACCGAATCCATTTAAGCTTAAGCGTAATAGTATACTCATTTCTTTGATTACACGTCTAGCATACAATTAGGCGTAGTAGTAACTATATCTTTATTACCCATACATAGTTTGAAAACGGGGCCTATCTCTATGATATACATTACACTATTTTATATTTAAGTTCTCTTTAATATGTACTTTTTAATCTCCTTAATAAAATTAAGGTACTACTTGTAAAATTTTTTAAATTAGAGTTTTTCATATAACCTAGTAGAGTGTGTATGTTAAAAAAATGACTATTGCTTTTTATTTATCTCCAAAAAAGTGTGAATGATATATATACATATGGTTGCTGCCGTATGGAGATATAAAACAATTCGGATGATCTCCAAAGTAATGCTAAAATCAATCATAAATTTATAATCAATAAAATGCTAAAATAAAAAAAATTAATATGTTAAATTAATAAAACGAAAGAGTTTTTTTCATTTGTGCGCACTTATCATAAATGTTACTAGCTCGATTTAAATAACTCTTTTTCCGTTCGAATACCCCTTGAATGAAAGTGGTTACGAAGATATTTTGTTACGAGTATGTTTAGGAGCGTATCTGACTTAAAACGCCAACCAATCCATCAGACATCGAAACTCGAAAATAGGTTATACCACGAGGGATTTCTTTTATCGTATGCAGGTCAGTTATTTACATCATATATTTATATTTTATATACACTATAACACTAATATATTTTTCCGAAGTGACTAACTCTATGTTTGTTTATATAAACTTGCAAATCTAAAAAAGCACTTAACAACTTTTACACCTGGTCAAAACTTACGCTTCAAAACATAGGCTGTGTTTAGTTTACACGCACTTATAACGAATTGTTACGAGGAGATAAGTCGTCATAATACTCATTACGTTTAGTTTAAGGTATGTTCTTGTTGTCTCTTTGATGCATTTATCCTAAAACGCCGCTAGTGGTTATGAGCGGCTGCTGTCACAGAACTTCGGTCTTCGATGTTATCAAGATTGACCAGTAATATATAAAAAATATATTACTGGTCAATCGAATAACTGTAACTGAGAACTTTATATAAGCTATTATAATACAACTTATTTCGGGTTGTCTGGAAGAAATGGCTAACTAGTCATAAGACCGTCCATTGTACTTCACAATTTGTAATTGTCATAATCCTCTCTTGTTTGCATTTTCTTTTGTTGTGTACAGTAAAGTGTAAATAAATAAATAAATATGTCTATCACAAAAAATTTATGCAAATAGGTGACATAACAGCTCTGGACCTTTTTGCTATAACGTTTAAATCTCCTATCAAGCTAATACATAAGTTCCTTCTCTTTTTTCTATGAACGCCTCACACTCAACGGCCCTCATTAGAATGTGAATCGTATGTCGGGGGTCAGGAAATACACACAATACACAAGCACAAACGCCCAGACCACGACAATCATCTGTATGGCTTATACAAATATTTTTCATGTGCGGGGATCAAACCCGCGACCGTTAGCGCATCAGCCAGTTGCTGTGACTACTACGCCAATGCATCGTCAAGTACGGATGACAAGTAGGTACACGCAATCGTAATTAACGGTTGTCAATATGAACATTATGCATTTGGCGTATCCGTATGGTGTAATGAATTCCTATATGATTAACAAAAACGACAAATTAATATTATGATAAAAATTTAAACAAAATTATTTTAAATTGTAATTATTTTTTCATAGTCATGATTCAACACCGGTATCGTCGTAGCAAGGATATTACCAGTCATGTGTAACATCTCAACATCTCCGCGGTTTCATCCACTTTGACATTTATGAGTCCTCTTTCACCAAATAGCGTAAGGTTTTTTTAGTATATGACACTTTCGGTTAACATTGACTTCGGATTGACACAGAAAGCTTGTGAAAGAATGACTAAATACAATAGTTCGTAGTTTATTGAAAATGAACAAAAACAAAACAAACGTTCATACTTATAGTAGTTATAGACAAGTGACTCAACGTCCCATACGTATAAAACGTTAACATCAAAATAACATAATATTATATGATTTATATAATAAAAAAATTTTGCTCTAGCTCTGAACAATAACATTAAGAAAAATCACCCTCTGTTATCGTAATAACTGACACTAACTGAAAAAAACGGGCACCGATTTGTGGAAGACAACAAGCCTTAATCCCATCACAGACGACGCCATAATATATATCAATATATTATATTATACATAGGTACTCGTATGTATAAAAATAGCTGCATATTACAGAATAGTAAGAGATATATTACATACACAGGTGTATTTTAACACGTTTTTGTTTATTTTAGCTGGTTATTTAATCATTGATATGTATTATTTTATTTAAAGATATCTAATATATATATATCAGGATATATCAGGTAACTTCTTACGCGTAACAAGTTTTTAAAATTATTGAACAATAGCAGCAGCTATTACTGTTTTTATTTTAGTTTTCTGCTTAATTTATTGATTTCATTTATTTATTATTTATTTATTTATTAGTCAGCTTTAAAACCACCTTCAGTATCAATTAGATACTACAATAATAATTTGTTATATCCTTAACATTTCATAATAAAACAAAAGCAGCCCTTGTCATGAGCACATATAAAAAAACATGCACAAGTTAACAACGGTAGCAAGGCTAATGATCACATAGATATAGGTATACGTTACTAATGAGTTAATGATGCACCTACCGTCTTTGGTACATAAATACATAAAATATGTAAATCTCAGTATATTATTATAAATTATAGCGCTGTCTGTGACGGCGTGTATTTCGTATTATAATTTCCAAATTATTATTCCCTCTTAAATGTCCTTAACGGATAACAAAATTACGAAAATTTACGCAAGAATAATGTCGTTGACGATGTGTTTTAAGGTATTATTACAAAGTTTTTTGGAAACGTCACATTCCTATAAAATATGTGTTTTTGTATATATATCACCATCTTTTTTTTAAACATTCAATAAAAATATCTGTTTGTAAATGGTCTGTAGTACAATGTAAGCATAAAAACAATAAGGAGCGATGCAATTCGATTCTATATATACTACGTCATTATTCATCATAATCATGTTTTAAGTAGTTATTGTCGCCAGACGCTAAATACTAGTCCAGCAACTGTAATT
The DNA here is from genome assembly GCA_036937285.1 of Euphydryas editha. Lineage (NCBI taxonomy): Eukaryota > Metazoa > Arthropoda > Insecta > Lepidoptera > Nymphalidae > Euphydryas > Euphydryas editha. The sequence continues at coordinate 7,097,693 of JAUPFZ010000008.1, forward strand.
TTAAGGCGATATTTAATATCGTATTTTCATTTCGAAATTATTCCGTTATAGAACATTTGGCCTACCATCCTAGTATAGAGATAGGGCACGACGCGACCCGACACGAAAATATGAAGTAGTCATTTTATAAACTTTAATACATTCTACATTGTCAAGTTAATTCAACCGTGGTAACTACAAGTCGTATTGTCTTATCGCATATCGACATCAGTGAACATATATAAATAAAGTATAATAATATTAAGAAGAAGATTATTTAAATTCCCTGTAGACCGGTGTGGTCGGGATACTTAATAAAAAATAATCTACCGAAAAAAATTGTCATTTTCTCCACTATCATTTATTTTTGATTAAATTAGTAGGTTTAATTTAAGATAGAAGAAAATGTGCATAATAATATCTATTTTTTATGCGATAATTTTCAAGGTAATATATTATATTCTTAAAGCAGAAACAAGCATAATAAAACGTATTGCAATAAAAATCTTTATCTATTTCCATTTATTTAAAAACGAACATTAAACAAAACTGTCCTCCTTTAATACCCTCCTTGTAAGACCTAATCGAAAGGCATTATCATACTTAACGTAATATAATATAAACGATATTTATTTCGTATAAATTCAATATATTTCTGAACCGAAATATTGAATTTGTAAGCTACAAAATAGCCGTGTGATACGAGTCTTATTCAGAACGCGACTTATAAAGGACGGCTCGGATTTGTCCCATATTTACTTTTTGAATATCTCTCTTGCGGTTTCAAAAATGAATCCTAATTCTAGGTCAGAAAGAACCAACAGATATTGGGCTTAATAATTCAATATCTCGTTCATATATTTCTTGAAAACATCTAATATAGAAGAAGCATATAATTCATCTTTTAATAATAGAAAAGAGTATGTAATTTAAATAAAATTTCATTCTCAGCCGATATTGATTTCATCGTAATGTGAATACAGCTAGAACAAAAGGTTATAGTACCGGCCAAGTGCGAGTCGGACTCGCGCACAAAAGATTCCGTATCTATAAAAACGGCAAAAAAATCACTTTTGTTGTATAGGAGCCCCCCTTAGATATATTTTTATTCTGTTTTTAAGTATTTGTTGCTATAGCGGCAACAGAAATACATCATCTGTGAAAATTTCATCTGTCTATCACGGTTCATGAGATACAGCCTGGTGACATACGGACGGACGGACGGACAGCGGAGTCTCAGTAATAGGGTCCCGTTTTACCCTTTGGTTACGGAACCCTAAAAATAGATATAAAAGTTATAGCCACAAGTTAATAAAACAACCTTCCAAAACATGTTAGTTTTTTTGTGAAATCCTTACCATCAAGAACAAATTGAAAACGAATGAATTCCAATCGTGTGGAAGTTTTTTAGCGGTCGATAAGGTTTTCGGTAGGAAGTAAGGTTTCAAACGTAAGTCAAGTACGCATTTTTTTATATTAATTCAAACAAGGTTTTATTGTCTATGCCAGTAAAGATGCATTCAAAGCACGATTATAATGTAAAAAGTGTGTAGGGAAAGTCCTTACGCGTCCTAATTTTCGTAGTTACGTTTACAATTTTTCGTCGAATAAAACGTACATTTCAGAGCTAGAAAAATAAGTAAATATTATTCCTGATAGTGTCATTAAGGTTGAATATTTTAAACTTTTATGATTTATTATTTATATAAAAATATTAAGTACTGCAGGCGACTGCTTATGACGAATACAGACTCGCCCTTTATTGGGTACGTTGTTTTCACAATTGCTGACTAGTATAATTAAAAAAAAAAGATATAAATAAAACTTAATAATGTTGTTATAAATTGTATCTATTTTAAAACTAGAATGTACAAAAATGCTATAGATATGATTCGGTTATTTCGTTACCTGTTAAGTGAAGCTAACTAAAATCCCTATCCTATGAGCAAAACCATTTTTAACATCTTAATTTTTTTAGGACACCTGTAGAAAAAAAAATATATGAAGATAATTTTATTGTTATCACACTTTGCATACTCCATAAATTGCAATGTTGCATTTTTTATAGAACCTAAAGCTTTTGATAATTTCTCGTAACCTGTCTAGTTTTGAATGATCACATAACATGGAATAATAGTTTTCATATTTTTAGTAACTATTAAAAATATATAGACTTTGTATGACGAAATATATATATGACAACCGTTCGGGTGTAGTGGTGCGAGTAGATGTTAGGCATCGCGCGCCGGCGGTCGCGGATTCGATTCCCTCTCGGCACAGATATTTATATTATAAATATTTGTTACCGGTCTGGGTGTATGTCCTTGTGGGTGTCCCCACCGTTCTTCGGAGAGCACGTAAAGCTGTCTGTCCCGGTTGTTATCATAGACACCAGATAACGATCGTTACTCATGGTAGGGAAATTATCCGCCAACACGCAGCGTGCAGCGTGGTAGATTAAGCTCCAACCCTTGTTCTATAAGAAGAGGAGGCCTTCACGCAGCAGTGGTTGGTTTACAGACGGATACAGTACAGTACATATACTTTAATTATTCTTATACATATATACTTCAGCCACATTTCGCTCTCTCTTTAAATTATTTTGCTGAAAAAGGGTTGCTTTTTTAAATAATTTTAAATTTACTTTCTAATATTTGTCACATTCAATATAGCTCTTCAGTCCAACAAAGCATTAACGGTGCGGTCACGGAATTGGAGCACGCTTATACCCGCATCTTAGCTTAGTTGAAATGTAATATTTATTCTGTGACAGGGAAAAATATGATTCGTAGTTTTGTAAATATGATAAAAGCATTTGTATCTTTAGGGTTCCGTATTCAACATAAACGGAAAACGAGACAAAATTCTATCTTAACGAGTGTACAATTTAAAGCGTTACACATAAGTAAGAATATATTGCAAGAATTATATATGCAAAATTAAAAAAATTGGGATTGGTATTTGCATATTAAGGTCCTGTATTGTGAAATATTTTACACCACATATTATTTGAAATACAAAAAGACGAAAATATTTTTTAGCATAACTTAAAATATATAGATATATAATTTTATTTTAAGTTATGTTAAAAATTATTAGTTATTATATTATATTATGCTTAAAATATATTTGTTTTTTTTTTTATTGTTTATTGATATGATATGACGAATAGCAATATATAACTTGTAAATTCAATTATTTATGTATTATATATTATCGGTAAATATAGTGATCTGTGACTGACACGCGGAAGGACGAATAGAAAAATGGACAAACGGAAGTTTGCGCTGGCATAATTGAGTTACAGAATCCCAAATAAATGACACAAGTTAACGTAGTGTAACTTTCAACATTTTATTATTGTTTGCTTGATCATAAAATCATTCCCACTATGCAAACACTAGCTTAAAACAACTTATGCCAAATATATAGTAATATGGCTCGCGGAGTAAAATGAAAATTTTACCGGTTCTGCTGCTCGAATCTGCTGAGCGAAGGCCTCTTCTCCGTATTTCTATATGGAGAAGAAGCCTTGAGGAAGAAGGGTAGGAGCTTAATCCAACACGCTGTTCCACTGCGGGTTGGCGGATAATTTCCCTTCCATGAGTAACGATCTATCATGAGTAACGAGCTATCAAGTGTCTTTGATAACAACCAAGACCGACGGCTTTACGTGCTGTCCGAGTCACAGTGGGGAGACCCATAAGGACATACACTCAGACCGGAAACAAAAATTTGTACAAGAACAAATATCTGTCCCGAGCGGGAATCGAACCAGCGATCGCCGGAGCGTGGTTTGAGGTGACTACTCGCACCACTACACCAGAACAGTCATCGTGAACGTGATAACACAAACATACAAATAAAATAACTTCCTTATTTCAACGACAAAGCGATCTGTAACCCAGATACAACGTTTTTTTTACAAAAGAATGTGACACAAATTTAATATGAGGAATTTAAATTTCACTATTTTATCAACCTGTACAATGTGCAAAAACGATCAGCATTAATCTTCAACTATTTAAAGGAGATCCCTTTCTCATTTGAAAATATTAAGTACATTCCTGCAGTTTCTTTCAAATACACAGGTTTAATCAAAGTGTTTTTCTTTCCCGCGGAACATGAGATGAATTTATGAAGACGAAAACACTTGAAGAACTCACTGGTGCTAGAATGTATGATTCACGTATTTGATCCGCTGAAGTATTCCGAACAATAAAGTAATATCCAACAAATATCCCACTGATAGGAGAAGGCTTTGTTAAATATTAAGGAGAAAAATTTGGAGATGACTCTGATACGTTTGTCTTCTTTGAAATTGTGGAATTTTGCTCCATTCTGCAATAAAGTACTCTTGTCATATTTTATTGATATAATCGAGTGTATTTTTATCTGAATAAGCCAAACTGTAATTGTAATTATTGACCACATAAACAATTCTATTTATTGACGATATGAACAGATACCGTTTAGGTTTGTGGGTTTTATATAAAAAATAAATTCCATAACTGGTGATTTAGATTTCGCTGTACATATAAACATTTACAAAATTAACTTAATTGTGTCTCTTAATATTTTATTTTATCTTTAGATAATTTCATATCGGAAGAAGTCTTTTATAGCCTTTAATCACTTAAATACCTAAACTACCTACTACCTACATTTGACTAGAAAAGGAACAAATAATAAAATACCGAAAAAAAACAATTAAATACTACCCCACAGATAAGATAGATATTATAAACATTCCTTTAAAAATTCAATACTTATAAGGCCTTTGTTACAATGCTCTCCATTTTTCGCGATACTTAGCATTTTTCAGGACCCTCAGTAATTACTGTCACGCATATTTAAAGTTCAAATATAAAGGTGTTAATGTTTGCTTTGCGGGTTGCACATTACAATGAAATCACGTTTTTTATGCTTGTTAGAACTCGGTAATGGAAATTTAATTACTGCTATTTTTATTGTAGTTATACTTACTGTTTCATTAATGACGAAGTTATTTTTAAAATAATGGTTTTGATGTAAATAACTATGGTGGGAGTTATTTGAAAACAATTTCAATTCAGTTTTTAAAACCAGAAAATATTGCAAAAATCTGTACTTACATATGTCTTCATCATCCAGCAACAAGTTTCTCTCTTAATCTATATATTTTAAGTTTAGACTTATACAAAATAAAATCTGTTTTTCTTTATTTGTCCGTTGTGAAATAGTTTCACCTTAATATTTTCAATTAAATAAATAAATAAACGTCTCATACTCAACGGCCCCCAGTAGGATTTGAATCCTGTGTCGGGGGTCCGGAAACACACACAATACACAAGCACAAACGCCCAGACCACGACAAACATATGTATAGGCTATACAAATATTTATCATGTGTGGGGATCGAACCCGTGACCGCTAGCGCATCAGCCAGTTGCTGTGACCACTGCGCCAACGCGTCGTCAAGATCAAGAATTAGATAGAAGTAACTATAAGATGAAATGTAGACAGCTCTTTATCTGAAAAATTTACCCATGCAATAGTTGCTACTAAATAAAGATTAAGAACCTAACTATCGTCAGTTAACCGCAAGTTGTTATACGAGTAGTTAACCCGAGACCCCGCACTCTCACAGAAATCAATAGGAATAATCCACTGTAGCTGTGTGGTGATGAATATCAGAGAACTACCCAACGAACGTGCCTTTAAACCAACAAAGCATTTTTAGTTATTAAAGCAAGGTGAAGAATGTCAATGTGCGACAGTCATTATTTAATATAAGGTGACCTACCACTCCGCTCCTCGGAACTCTATATCGTATATGACTGGCTAAGTTGATAATATGATGATAGGTAAGTATACCTAGTCGAATTTTGATGATTCCAAAACACAAACTATTATATTTTATTGATCGAATCACTATTGAAAAAATTAACAAATTTGTTTATAACATCTAGACTTTATTAAAAAACACCTTGTTTTATTTAAAGGTTATTACAAGAATATAAGCTTGTTTTGGTTACTCTAATAAAATAGTTAAAACCTAAAAGTATAATATATTGGAATTTTTTTATCCACCTTACGGCGAAAACAAACCATTAAATCAATTGTTTATTAATAACATATAACGGAACGTGGCCATAACCAAAACGCATTCCATTTCACTGTATATAAAATGCAAATGGAAATGGAAAATTTAATTTTATACTTTCAAAAGTGAACGAGGTACATTTCAGAGGAAATATAATACTGTATGGCTTCATCGCGGAAGCTGTGAAGATAACAGCCGTTACATCTAACTAAAGTTTATGGTGCAGTTGACTATACATGCTCGGTAAAGCTTATTTTGACATTATTATCTCTTGTTTATGTATCGTCTTGATGCTGTTTGGAACAATGGTACCTAACCGTTGGAAATGATAAAAATTTCCGTAGTTGTTCCATTGATCAATTAACATTTAAAAAAATATTAAAGTAAATTTTAATTAATTTTATGAGTACAATAATGATAAATTTTATTTTGATAAGGTATAAAGTCCAGTAATGTTTATCGTATACTATAATAAAATCTATCTTGAGTTTTATTTTTATTTTTATAATGTTTAAATTACAAATAAGAATATTATCAATACTTACCTAGTCTAAGGAACGTTGAGAATTTAGACATTTATAAACGATCCTCGTTATGATGTAAATGAGACATAGGGCTGTTCTTTTTATTTATTTTCATCGGTATTATAATTCATACCGTATTTCAAATTCCGAATATATTTCATATAAATAAGAGACAACCGAAAGAAAACGACATCACTCAATTCATAAATAACGTCAAGATTAAAAAACATCATTTTGCCTATCCCTTGACGGGGATAAATTTCACCAAAAAAAAATAATTAAAAAACATCAAAATAAGAGACAAGTGTCATGAGGTCAAATTTGTGTACTGATTTATGTGTATGACGTTATTCAGAAGGTACACTATTTTACCCATTATTTCTAGGAAACAGAATAAAAATAAGTTCATGATTCGAATGTTATTTCATTTAAAATATGAACTGAACTGAATCAGCCTGTAAGCGTCCCACTGATGGGCAAAGGTCCATCTAGAAGAAGGGTTGGAGCTTAATACACCACGCTGCTCTACCTACTGCGCTACTAATATCCTACCATAAAAAACGGTCGTCACCAGGCGTCTATAATAACAACCGGGACCGACGGCTTATCGTACTCTCCAAGGCTCGGTGTAGAAACCCACAAGGACATACACTCAGAACGGAAACAAATATTAGCACAAACACAAATATCTGCCCCGAGCGGGAATCGAACCCGCGACCACCGACGTTGAAGCGACTACTCGCACCACTACAAGAATGGTCATCAAAAAGGTTATAATTTAATTAAATTCCCAACAAATTTTTATAATACTACTAACAATAAGAGTTACTGTTTTTTGTCGGTTACAGACAAAAATATTGTAGCAATTTGACTGAGGAACAAGTATTTTTAACTAAAATTATGAGTAAAATAAGTAATCTATAACTTAACTCATTTCGTGTTTGCGTAACCTATTGCGTTTTCGAACATCCTAACTCTTTAAAATCTTTTTTCATCCATATATGTTATAAAACTAAGAACAAAGGTAGTATATAATTAAAAAACACAACCAAACTCGTGTTACTCGCACGCAGTGTTTCGCAGAACATACTATATTATGTAAAACTGCATACATTTTAAACGCCAAAACATAACTTGTTTTTATGACTACCTCCTTTAATTCTTAATTTAAATTTTTTTTTGTTACTGTTTAGCGGCTATTGTAAGACTTGTGTTAGTAAGTCCATAAGAACTTTAAAAGAAAAAGAAGAAAATATTAAATCTATTCTTAAACAACTACTCGTAGATGTTTCAAATCAATTAATAAATACAGATTGTATATAAACCGATAAACGTCTTCAATTGCAATTCAAATAAAGAATAAAATTAATTGGTCTATTAATTTCATTAAAAAACTACGGTGAACAGTTAATATATATTATTATGAAAGAGTAATACTCACTAACAATACTTAATCATAGTGTGTGGGCTTTTTTTGAAATTTAGCTTCATCTTACTGTGTTAGGTAACACCAAACTGTCACAGAAAATTATGGTGAACTAGTAAAAAAAAGAGAGCCGGCTACTAACAACTATCCAGTCATACTCAACTGAATTAAATTGAAACTGCCTGTAAATGCCTCAATGCTGAAAAAAGACATTTTCTACTACGAGTAGGTATATACGCGAATGGTTAGAACTTTATTCGCTACGCTGTTCTACTGCGGGTTGTCGAACAACGTTATTTATAACCAACGCCTAATAAAAATGTGACAACACACCTAAAAATATGTAAAAAAACCTATTTTTGTCTCATTGTTGATATCTATATTATATCTCTGTAGATAAGTGCGTGTATATAAACTCTTGAAGATTGTAACATATGTATTATATACTTATTTTATAGCGATTTTACATTTAGATGATTATTTTATGATACTTAAGCAGATTAAGATTCTATAGAACTGTATATACCTATATACGTATTTTTTTCGAATGGCAAAATTTCGTAAATATTTGACCTAATTTTTTTTTTGGAATCTCACCATTCATCACACGTCTGTCTCTATGATTAGAAAAAAATATCAAGGTGCGCAATAAAATGATTATCACAATTAATAAGCTCTAAGTCATATCATTCATCTTCAATGAATTCGTAACAGTTTTGTTTACTTAAATTAAACTGTGGACGCGAGCTTCGTACCCAACGAGGGCCGAAATAGGAAATTTGATGGTGCGTGTCACCGTAACACTCATGCATAATACATCCATGGCTAACATTTAACGATAATGAGGATCATAAAATCTTGCGGAATGTTATAGTTGTCGACTGTAACTAAACCACTAAACATCGATTTTATAATTGCAAATAAAAATTTCAAATCAGTTAAATGCATTGTTCTGTAACGATCGTTAAATGAATCACAACTGGGCAAACCCCTGTTCTATTATAGAGAAGTATTGGACATAAATCCATAACGCTGCTCCATTGATATAAGTGAGACAAGTAAAACGTAATCTAATAAATAAAATGATTTTCGTTATATCTTTGAAACGTTAAAATCTCTAATATCTTTAACCAACCCGAAAGTTAAACATTTCAAATTGAATCCACTCAATTATATATTCTTACTCCTGTTAGGATTAGGTTCTTTAAATATTCAAAAGCTATTTGGAAGAAGCTACTACATCGCTATCAAGCGGATTACGGACGTAAAATTAATTTTAAACATTTGTTTATATATGAGTCTTACGTGTGTAATGTAAAACAAATGTAACGAAACAATTACGATCACGGATTAAAATTTACTCATGTGTGGAAACCGGTGCTCGACTCTACGCATCTATACGAGATCGAATCGGATATGAGGAGATCCATAAAAGATACGACTACTTTATTTATTTATTTAATAGGTATACTAACAAAACACATATAATTATTACATGACGTAACAAACACAAAATCTCACGCTCACTGATATCCATATCAGTAACAAGTGTACACAACATTCGTAAAAAAATTTAACTTAAAAAAAAAAAAACAATAAAATTACCAAACAATAAGTAAGTTAAGTAGTGACTTAAAGGGAGAACTCCTTAGTAGATAATCGGTGATTTTATTTTCAAAGACTGCAAACCGACATAACTTAACATGTCTTGAACCATACTTTAGAATTAAAGGTGTTATTAACTGTTATATTTACATAATAATTTAACCTTAAAAAAGCAGAGAAGTATATGTTCCGTTTCAAAAATCAAACTTGAACTATGTAGGTACTTCAAGCATGTAGAATTACTTGAATTACGTTTGTAATAATTGCTTTCTTAAGAACAGTTATGGTATTTTCAAAAGTACGAGTACCTATAATAAGATTAGTTATGATTATTATTCGCGTGGCTTAATCAGAATTGAATAATTATTTTGGTTTTATATATCTTTCTTCTGAAATCGTTGTTTATTTTACTATCTCCTTGATATTTTTTTCTATAACGCTAATAAGACTATCATTTTTTAACAAAGGCATAAATTTTAATTTTTACTTCCCTGGCTTGAAAAATGATGGATTTTCTATACAAACTTTCAACCTCCATTTCAAAGGTCACGGCAATTTACTTTTAAAATATTTTTTTTTTTAAATCAGTTTAGCATATTCTTTATATTTTGAAAGGTACGAGTATTCCCATCACATCATCACATCAGTGCACACATTGGTGCACACAAAGCTCTGTCAACTGTCTAAGCCTAAAGCTTACTTCCCACAGTGCGTAAACCTACTGAAGACATGACGCAGATATGAGTATTACCGATTCGTGGCAGACGTGTTTATATAACCCTAGAGGAGGTTCTCAACACATGCGAGCAACGAAACAAATAGATTTGATACATGTGTAGAGCCAAATCTTAAATATTTCACTAGTATTTTTTTACTAAAACTAGACCACACTACTAAATCTTTTGTGAAGAAAACATTGTGGAGAATGTTTCGGTATAAAATCTGCTATTATATTCGCAAAGCCACAGAGTCCGAACATTATTTATTGCAACATGTATGTATATCTTGCTTCGGTTAATAAAAAAACATCCATCAATTTGATTATGACATTCATGGAAACCATCCATTTAGTTTAAAGCGGCGACTTCTGCTACTATACTTGTTGAAGTCATTTAGTCTTAACTTTTTTGTATAAAATTTATATTTATAAATAAATTGTGGTACGACGATAACAAGAAAATGTGTAATAAATATTATTAAAATACTGCTTCAAAGGATATTAGATAAGAATTCAAACGTCATTTGTATAAACGACGTGACCTAAATATTACATTTATTGAAAATATATTTTTCAGCAAAGATATTAATTTTTTTTCTTCACTTAGCGACACAATAAAATATTGTGGCTCTAATTACCATGTAGCGTTTAATCGACTGCTACAAAGTCGAAAATATTTACGTAATAACTAATTTATATATTTTTATTATTTAATTTTAATAATTCAGTTTATCATACACAGTTTCACACACGGTCGTCTGTTCCTAATGTAGGCAACTGTGTTTCAGGTAACAGCCAAATGGTATACATTTTTTTTAATAAAGCGGGAATCGAACCCACAACCCTGAAGCAGAAAACAGGGTCAATGCTAACTGCGCCAATGGATAAGTCATTTGATGTTTGACGTGGTTTGTGCGTGTGTGTTGCCGGAACTCCAACACAGCAATCTTATTCTACTGAGGGCCATTGAGCTTGAGGCGTTTATTTATTTATTAATATTGCACATCCCTTTAGAATTAATAAGAAATCATTATCAAGTAACGCATAAGTTTGATAAATTTGAAATTTTCACATAATAAATATCACTAAGGCCATTGTAACGACTATTATTAATAATAAAATTATATATATATATATATAGGCCTTCTCGCACTTGGCAGGTAATATAATTATATATTACATACATAATATATAATATATAATTACATAGTCATTCTTCTGTTCATTTTTGTATATTTCTCACTTCCTTTCAAATTTATTAATATATTCGCACTAGCGATCAATAAAGAAAGGAAAGACGAAAAGAAAATTAAGTATAAATTTAAATTAAAACGTTAAAAACGTAAAACGTAAGGTTAAAAGAAGTATTGGGATATTGTAAGAAGTTGTGAGTGCCATAAGTATGTTTTTAAAAAATATATATTTTTATTGTTATTGTAAGTAGGATTAAGAATGTAGCATTTAAGTACTATGTATGTAACAAGATTAAGCGAAGCGCCTACAAACTGCTTGAACAGTTTGGCGATTAGTGATATTGTTTATAAGTGTATTTTAAGTGTGAATAAATAAATTAAAAAAAAGCTAAGCTATAGAATTTGCTTCTTTAACTGCTGTTTAAGGAAATACTATTTGGTGTTGAAAATTATTTTCGCGTTAGATTAACCGTTTATTGAAAAATATTATAGCCTAAAAATGAATATACATCAAAGCAGATAAAATCTTGCGAGTTATCGTTATACAAATGAAATATACATATATAAAACTTTAAATATACGCGCGTTAATATGAGCGTTAAATTGTAGTAAAAACTATTTAAATTGCCGAAAAATCTCTTTACAAAATAGTAGGAAGAATAAACCACAAGCACCAGAAATATCGAGCGACTCGTTATTTTCCCTCCTCCGAAGTCATTAAAGCTGTTGAAGTTGTAATGAGACTCGATTCGAGAACTGGAAGCCAACGTGATTGCATTTTATGACACGGAATTTTTTGTCTGGCCCATTGAGTTCGCACATTGAATAAAAAACTCGGCTACGACCTATTCACCGGTTGTACAACCTGTTTTGTATATTTTTATTTCATTATAACGCAATTATAAGACCTATTTAGTTGAACAACACTCGCATATTAAATAAAATGTTGGTTCGTTGATTTCAAACAAAAGTTAAAATGAATTCGAATTTTATAATGCCGAAGCCGATCGTCTCTTCGCGCATGTTGAGAAGCAGAAGATGATGTACCTACAGCGTAACGCGGGCTGACCTCATACGCAACATGTTCATTCGGGGCAATCTCATGAAATAGCGCAGAAACTCCATGAACGGTGCCTGAGGTGGTATGACCATGTCACGTGCCAGTTCGAGGAATATTTCGGTAGAGAGTACCTTGATATATCTGTCCCTGAAACTAGACTTACCGGGCACCCAAAAACAAAACAATGACCGGACATCGTAAAGCAGGATATGAGAGCCAGTGTACTAACAATAACAGTAACAATAATAGTTAATGGTAAAGATCGTGGAAGGTGAAGGAGACTCAGTCGGGAGGCAGACCCTGGCAACAGCCGAGTTTATAATGCAAGGCAGAAGAAAAAGTGTACAAAATGACTTAGTTACGAATTCACTAATATGAATCACTCCATGTTTAAACGGTGCGCTAGGACTACTTACCGGATTTTAAGTTATCATCCAGGATCACAACTGTGAAACTCGTATTCAATTTTGTGCAGCAGATATAACAGAAAGACAAATAGACAGACAGACAAAATTCTAATTATTTTGGCTTCTAATTCCCACAAAAACGCCTCTATAATTCGTCTTTCGTAAACATTTCTAATGAACAGACATCAGCCGATTAAAATTTTAATATATGTATAAATGTAAACGACCTTCGCCTTAAACGATGACTGCGATGAACTACGATCCTTCACAGAACACGTGTCTCACTGAGAATAACAATATGGTAACAACCAAACACTAACACCATAAATTTCTTGTGTATAAACAAAAGTATATTTGCATTACGTACTCACTAATTAATTAACCGCACCTGATCACTGTTAGCCATAACAAGATAATCTCTAACAATTAGATATATTTAAGTGGATCCAATTATATGCCCCATACTAATATATGCTATTTACTATCTTATCTATATTATTTGATTAGTTATCTCGTTTTTACACAGGTTTTAGCACATTTTCGTACCTTACGTAAAAAGTGATTTTTTGTAAATCTTTGCATATAAAAATAAAAAATTTTCAAGAGCTCAAGAACATATAATTATATATTTTTTTCAAATGTATTTCTAAGTAAGTATATCTATATTCTGCCAAATAAAACTTACGCTTTTTCAATAATCGTTCTTTTCACGAGACGGAAAAATGAAAATTTTGAATCTCTAGAAAATTTTGAAACGATAAACAAAACTTTTATACATGCACTGTTTCTTATCAAAATATTTCACTCGCGTTAATGAGATTCGTTCGTTGATGTAACGAAAATAAAAAATATATCTAAATAGTTTCGTTTGCCTTGAAAATTATGCCAATCGTAAAAATATAAAATTGAACATAGTCTATGAAAAAAATTTTTTTTTCTTAAAAGAGTTACCTGTAATCCGTTGTTAATTAAGTTTACTTTAAGAAATTTTTAATATTTATAAGAACTGCTATTTTAATCAACAAAGTCCCTGTGTTTATAGCTGAAGCCCGAGAATCAAGCCGAAAGAATCGAGCCGAGAGAACCTTGTCGTCGACGATTCGAGTTGTATGTAAAGAAATCTTTTGTTTTTTATTTTTATTTTTTTAATGTATATTTATCTACGTTAAAATACATCAAGCAGTGACAAATGTTACTTAAAAATCTAATCCATATATTCGCGACAAGTTGATGCAACCCTACAACGGAAGAAAACGTGGATGCATAATATGCTCTACTACGTCGTGGCAGGTCGCTAGTTTATTATATGAATCAAACGTTTGTAAATGTTGGGCTTTATAAGTATTAAAAAATAAATTAATTAATAGCACAGATATTCGTATTTTTTTTTCTACTTCAATGTTCTTCACTTCAAGATCAATTTTTGACTTTAACCTTAAAATTTTCGTTATAAGACATTTAAATCCACTTTCATGTGCTTGCTTGCACCGATTTTTTAAAAGTATAATTTATGAACGCAAAGTGTGAAAGACAGACGCGCACGCGCTGGATTACAGTTTCAACAGTATTACTACTTAGTCATACTACTACTCGGTTACCTACATACTAGGTTGTTCTCATGAACACTTGATAGCGATCGTTACTCATGATAGGTGAAATTATCTGCCAACCCGCAGTGGAGAAACGTATCGAATTATGCTCCGACCCTGCTTCTATATTGAGAAAGAGGCCTTTTCCCAGCAGTGTGACGTTTACAGGCTGATTCAGTTTAGTTCAGAATACTTATTCATACGATCACTTGATCGTAATACTTCTAACAATGCAGGTCGAATTCATAAGAAATCCATGGCGCTCAGGGGACTGAAAATATTTTTGTAGAGATGAGATTATTTACGTCAACTAGGATCGTTAAGCCTTATAACTTCTGATAATGTGACAAATAAGTAATTATTTTATTACAAATTATTCTCCACATACTCATTATTCTATATGAAAGTGTCTGAAATTAGGGATAGCAAAAATAAAAAACGCAGATCGGTACACATCAGAAATTTAAAAAAGAGCAAACCTCAGACATGTTTCGATAAAACATTTTTTTTTTTTTTGTAAGCAGTACAATCTAATAGTAACTACTTATTTTCTCTAACAACTCTCCAAAACACGTAGAAACTTATAATGCCAATCATTGCACAAAGAAATTTTGCATCTACTTAACATGAGAACCACTCAAGTATCTCGATAGGATTAAAACTAAACTTCACAATTTATGACACCATTTTGGGATCTTTGCCAATACACTATGAACTATTTTCGCATGCACATTTATAATGTAATAGCTGTAAGAATTTGCTTTACTATTTGTTACCTTACTTTTAAAACGTTAGCTATTCCACAGAGCAATCAAATGAAATAGTAATGAACTGTATTCATACAGCAGATGAAAATAGTCACTCATATAGTTTCTAGTTTCTCCATTTGTGTTGGATAACGAGAGCAAAATGATCTCATAGCTTCGGAATGTTACTTGCAATTTTGTATCTACACGTTTCGTTCGATAACCATTATAGATTGCCGGTATGGGAATAAAACAATAATTTTTTATTTAATAGAACGCCTACCTACTTTTACAAGTGATAATTTGAAGATTTATTTAATTTGGTTTTTATTTTTTCTCGGATATTTAATTTTAAATTTCTATTACACAATGGAGCAATTTCCGCTTTGAATATTTTATAAATCGTACAAGCATGAGTAGGAATATCTTAACCAGAAGTTCAAAGGCGAACAAATAAGACTGGGGTTTTCGAGTGTTTTGAGTTTGAAATTTATTTTGTACGATGAACTGAGAAGACATGATGGCGAATATTTTAAGTGAAACCTAAAATGTGTGTGCTAACTCATAATGTATATAAGTAGCGGAATGAACTGAAAATCATTGTTTAGAACAATTGCTCCTTCATTACCCTTCTTTAAATGTGTATAAATTTTATTAGAATTTAATGAAAATCGAGGTATACTATGATAAAGTAATTTTTAAAACCACAAAATATATGACATATTTTGCGTTTGTTTTTAAGTAACAATAGTGAATTTTTTTTAAATATAAAATACAAAAAAACTCGACTGCGTAAAAATCTAAAAAATACATGAAATAAAAAAAATAAAGCTTAAAAGAATCAAACAAGCCCTGTAGTTTAGAATGAATTAGATTTATCTCAGCCGAAACTGGTTGTGTAAACAATTTTAAATGGTTATATATTCTAAACTATTACTTGAAATAAAAAATGATGAAAGGAACCTAATATTTTTAATACCTTTTCAACGATATGAAATATTTGACGTAATTTGTTGATTTTTTTGTTTTTCATTTTGATAATATGGCGTCTGGTTGTCGCTGTGGTGAATATTGATTATTGTCATGTCTTTAGTGACACTCGCGAGGTTAATACAAATGAATTGACGTAAGAATTATCAAAATCAGTCAACGCGTTTGGTCTTTATAACGCCACATAGGAACAAACATACATAGACTGATAAGCACATTACCCTCCGGCAGTCGGGTAAAAACAGTTCACTTTTATCTCCTCAGCAAAAAATAATTTGATTACACAAATGTGTGCATTTGATTATCCTTACACATAAGAATTTACATACATGTTTCCTACGCCTTTGTCATTATTTGTCTGTAATCAACAAATTCAATGACACGTCTTTGTAACCAGAGGTTAGTGTAAGTCATGATGAGATTCAAAATTCAGAACTCAAGTTCTCGTACCAACAAAGTATATAGGTATATTACATATTATTACTATGAACCGAGTACCAGTATGCAATTACAAAATATAATATAATTTTAGATTACATTTTAACGATCTAGTGTCAAATCATTCCACTATAAGAGAAAGCATTATAATAAATACATGTGCATGTTAAATTTTAAAATAAATGTAACGTATTTTCCAGGCGTTCCATTTGAAAGGCAGGAATCAGGCCACAGCCCTTAGCGAGCATCTTTTATGAGCACGCCTTCTGCGTTACCATTGTGTGCGTTTATTCTGATGCGGCAAAAATAGGTAAATACTAAATATGAAAATCAGGTCGCTAGCTTATAACAAACGTTCGAACAATGTTCACGATTTTACCTGCATGTTGAAAATAAGTGTGAAATTTCCAAAGCCGATATTTTTCCAATATTTTCTATCTATTTTAAACGATGCGAAGCCTCTTTTTAATTAATTTTTTGCATGTTATTATACAATGTAAATTGTCTTATTTTTCGAGTCTGTATGAGTGCACTGATTGACCCCAATCTCTTGATTTATTTATTTTTTTGAACTGGTTGAAACCATGAGGATGAAATCGACAGCTCAAACGATGTTTAAATTGTTTCTTGTCAAAAGGTTTCGAAATAGAAGCGTAACAGTTAGACACGAATTTTACCTAATGGTAGTCCAATATTTTTAATACCAACTAAGAGAACAAGCTAAAATAGATAGATAAATCTTTATAAGTTGTGTGTCAGTAGAATCTTCAATTCAAACTGAAAAGTGTACTCTACTTCAACTGCATTTACCTTCGTTTAATAAATAAATCTCTTCTCGAAAATGTTTTAACCGATAGATTAAATGATATGAACTATTGATTGTATACAAGTAGCAATATTATGATTCAAAATTAGTCAATTAAGTCAACCAATACTTATTCAAGGCTTAAGGTATCGTCCATATCAAATTTCATTGACATCTTACATTTTATCAATATTATCAATGTGAAAAATTGTAATGGAGTATGTATATTTTTTCAATTCTACACCAAATTAATGGATTTTTGAGCTTGTATTCTAATTAATCATATTTTAACGTGTTCAAAAACTATATTTGTATTATTTGCATATGATACATGCCTTTACTTAAACAATTCCTACAGTAATCAGCTTACAACTTGTAATTGAAACACTTGTTGTGTTAATAGGTATGAACACGCTGTGTAATTACAAATAGGACAAGATACAATATATTATGAGGCACTGTAGTTTGCGAAACATTCCTAATTCAAGGCGAATCTATATTACAAATTAATATAGATAAACTTAATATTGTTTGTTTACGGTATTTAAGGGAAACTAAAAAAATAATAATTTTGTAACAAAATATCACGAACTCGTCAAAAAAAGGTCTATCTGATGAGTGTTGAATCTCAAAACTAATAAAAACAATAATAAAATAAAAATGCGCTGGACGCGTAGTTAAATTTTTTTATTAACATTAAAAAAAAGTCCAATTTGGATTCATACACAATTGAGCCAAAAGCACCAAAAAACACTTCCCTTGTATGGACCTTCGTTCCATTTTTAATTTATTTTTTATCTAAATTACTAGTGTCTACCTATGTATAACGGTTATAAATATAGAGTCCTGTATCATACAAACAGACAGATAGTGGTCTTAGTAATATGATTCTATTAGTTCGCTTTCGATACTGAACTCAAAAAACTCGCACTTTACTAACATATCTTCACTGGAACTGATTGGATCAATAGTTACCGACAGTGTCTAGCTCAATAACATTTCTGTCTATAATATTCCTTACTGAGTTAATTTTGCAGATGTGTTGTCTGTGTTGAAGAGATATATTTACACTACACAAGTGATAGGGAAGTGAAGTATTGGGGTGTGGGTGTTTCCGGACCTTCTCCGAGGGGAGAGACTCTTTGCATTTCTGGTATGTAAGTGGGTTTTATTGATGAACTTAGAAAGGGAATAAATTGTTATTAGAAAGTTCTAAATTGTACGTAAATGTCAGTCAATATTAATTTTTTTTAATTCGACAGAAGTACGAAAACATTATTAATGTCTAGTTAGAAATTAATTTGTATGTGTATATAATTTTATTTTTTATTTTTATGACTTGACTTACGAAACGTGACCATCGATTATACATTTAATCAATACTTATAAATATTAATATACTTTTGCATATTTCAAATTACAGTAAAAGGTCAGTAATTACTTAACTGTAGTACGAGAATAATAACATCGGACTGTCCACATCCTATTAATATCATTAACAATTTCATTAGTTTGAAAACAACTTTTATTATCTTAATGGACTAAAAGTAAAATAGCATAATTGTTTTGGTTACGTAAATCAATTCTTATCTTAACTTTACGATTAGAAAGAGAAAATAAACAAAAGCCGAACTTTTTATAGAAAAGTAGCTTTAGACTCTGAAGATAATATATATTGTCATTATGATTTTTTTTATTGTTTTTTTTATTTCTGAAGACTCTTCGCATTATTTAATATTTCAAAATCTATATTAATATTAATAGTCCGCAATCATCGAATCAAGGTAGCAAGATTATAAAGAACAACTTACAGATCGTAAGAATACGTCGCTACTCAAGCGTAGGTAAATGTTTATCCAAGCGATAAACCAGATCGCAATCGAAGCTGACGGTAGATATCCAACTAATTTTACTTATCACTTATTTGATACAACATACTATCACATGAAAGATGTTCCCGCTTATTTTACTTACTGCCTTTTAAGAACGTTCACAAAATTTACTAAGAGTGTATTTTTTTACATTAAAATTTCAATGCTAAGATGATTTTTCAATGAGGATAATATTAATGGTTAAAATATTAATTGATTTTTTTTAGGTTACTATATATGAAATCAAGTAAACACTTATTTGTAAATTAACTTATTATTTGCTGCATTTTATTTCAACGTATAAAAATACGTACTTACACATATCGAGTATAAAATCAAAATTATTTCCGAAAAAATATGCAATGAACGCTATCTAAGGAATTTTGAAAAATATCAGTTCGTTCCAAAACCAATAACTTTGAATATTGCCAATATTATATAAGAAAACAAGAATTCCACACAAAGTGAAGCCGTGTTGGTACTTTTTTTTTCTTTTTTTGTGCACCTGAAAACGTTAGGTATATAAGCAAAACCTACTTTAATTTACTAAAGTAATCTTACATTTTACAGGTGATTTCGAGATATTAAAGCGCGATGGTCACCTAGATTGAAATTCATTCTCCTCTTCCTCTACGGTTTTTGGAATTTGATATTTTGAAGCGACGTTGTTTGAGGAATGCGGGTTTTAATATTTGAGGTGCTTTTCATTTTACTTGACCACAATGTCAGTGGAAAATTTTATGAAGTTATTTTTTTTTACTTTAAAATTGCCTTATGCAAAGCTACCACTATCTACAGAATTGGAATTTAAGCCCTGCATGTTATCATAATAAATATAGATGAGCAAATTGGCTTTTATCGATCTTGTCAGAATAGAATACAATATTTACGTCAATCGTTTGCTAGTTGTATTCGTATACTGTCATACATTAATGCCACTAATTGCCGTCGTACTAGTATTTTTGACGTGATAATGTCTTGTAAATCGATGAATGCCGGCTGCAGCGTACGAAGAAGTATGATTCATTGTCACGTTTTGCGAGCAAGAGCGCGGTACAAGCGATATAGAGGCACGATCGGCCTAAGCGTTCGGCCTGTGAATGAAAAACAATAACGCAGATTGGAGGATCGTTTAAATAAATATCACACATGTATATAAGTTGTAAATAAATTCTTAATAGCACATTGTTACTTGTAATTAATCTATATAATTTAAGTAATAAAAAATTTGAATTAACGAGTGCAAATAAGTGTTAATTTATCGAAAACAATTGTAATTAATTCAATTACCTCATTATTAATCACATACAAATAGAATTATTCATAGAAGTATTTAATTTTTTATCAATGTTTTCTTATGACGTTATCACGTAAAATAATTAATCGTCCATAAACCGACTTTATTTATTATCTTTAAGAATCATACGACTATGTTAACCAGATATTTTTGTAATTTTTTTTATATATTATGACTACAGATACCCTGCTGGTTTTACTCACCTTGAAGTTTCTGCTGCTTGCAAAAGTTTTTTGTAACCCGGAAAAGTTAATCCTAATTAACGCATTATCTGAGAGCTAGTTCAACTATAATGTAAAAAGTATTAAAAAAATCAAAATTGAAGAGACAACGATTTTAAAACGTTTAAGTTAGCTCTGAAAAATCGGTAGTATACGAAACACACGCCAAGCTTTGAATTACTAACCAAGGCGCCTCCGTGATATAATGTTTTTCCGATACACAATATACGTTTATTACCATGTAGCAACATGTAGCTAACAAATATTTAATGATGAACCTCGATACGAAGAAAATACAAGTCAAAGAAAATATGATATGACGAATATTTTAATACATTTTTGAATTATTTTAGGCCGTTGCTATTTCCCAAACGACATTAAAAAAGCTTTCAACTCGTAAATCTTTCTAAGCCATATATATATATAATATCGTAGATATGCATATATACATTTTTTTCTGTTTAACCTAAAGGTTGACTGGATTATAATGCCACCAGGCCGCATTTTGATTTTTTTTTTTCATTTGCCGGTCAATAAATCGTTCGAGAAAATTCGAGCTGTAATCATATTAAAATACTAGTCCCTCGCGGCTTAAATTACGTTGTATGTACTTAGATATCCATCAGACTCATTAACTTTAATGGCAACTCTTCCCTTATTAAGAACCGTATTGTGATATTTTATAACCAAACCCAATTATAATGTTTCTAACGCATTATAGTATTCTTTTTTTTTATTATTGGACTTAACACCATGAGTATAAGTTTTGCTTCATCAAAAACTTTAATTTAAAAAAGGTTTATCATATTAGACAATGGTCTAACTCTAATATCATGATAATTCTTTATTTATTAGTCGTACTAATAATACGAATAATACTAATTTATAAGAGTGAATTTAAAATGGAAACTATACCTTTACTTTCCAGTCATCGATTTACCGACCAAATTCCCGAATCATTATGACAGATATTTGTAAAAATATACCTATTGTGCAAAAATTCTCTGCGACTGTTCTTTTTTTCTCTTACATTGATATTTATTCACTTATTATATCTACTTTCTATTCAGTTACTTATAAGTCGTAAATTCGATAAACACATTTAACTTAAAAAGTAAAGGCCAACTGGCAGGCAATACATATCCTGTCACAAGAGTTTATCGAAATTGATACTACATTTTTTTTTTTTTTTTATTTGTATGGCAAAATTTCATCCATCATATAATAAAGATAGCAGCTATTTCATAGAACTTCGTAAAAATCGAAAAACAGAAATGCACATCCATAAAAACGTAAGGTCGGTAACACGCGTATAAACGCTAATCTACGCCTTTCCACTGTTTATCTATGCCGGCCGTTATCATGATTCATGGCGGATTCGGCTCCTGCCAAACTTTCGAAACAAAATGTGCACTCGATAAATCAAGCATCATAACAATTGGTTCTACGTCAGCTATGTGTTCCGTGTAAATTGCCGACAAAAAACTGTTTGGCCCTGAGCGGTTCTGGTTTTCTGTGAATTAACACATTACTAAAAATATATTCACTCTTAATAAAGATTAAATCTAAAGGATGAATAAATTTGTTTTCTAGAAGGGATTGGTGAAGCCGATTTCTCTTTTAAGATAAATTTAAACTTATAAACTTAAATTAAGACAACCGTTCTGATTTAGTGACGACCGTTCTGGTTTAGTGGTGCGAGTAGTTGCCTCAACGCCGCGCGCCGGCGGTCGCCGGTTCTATTCCCGCTCGGGACAGATATTTGTATTTGTACCAAAATTTGATTCCGGTCTGGGTGTATGTCCTTGTGGGTTTCCCTGGCTGGCTGGCTGGTGGGTTGATACAGTACAAACTTAAATTAAAACTTAAGAGTTTGACATTTTATTTAATTGTTGCGAAAAATATTTTTTCGTGAAAAATCTTTAGCATTATTTAGGAATTATAGGCTAACATCAAATAATCTAAGTAATATCTAAATCTAAAGGGGGTGGAGCCAGGAATTTTTAGTATATAATTAAATTAATAGACCCATTGAAGAAAAATAAATGTTTGAAATTGCTTAAATTTAATTTAAATTTTTATAAATACAAGGAACATTATTACCAAATTTACCTTTTTATTTTACAATTTTTAGCGTTAAATGGTCGGTATAATATTGAATATGAACCCATTCATGCATTCCTCATTTACGTAGACCGCCCGAACAGAAAACAAAATATTAAAAATAGAACTATTAAAATTATTGCTTTATTTATATTTTATTTAAAAAATAGATATAAAAACGTGTCACAAACTCGCTTCTTTATCACAGACAGACATTTATAATTTTATTTAAATCGTGTTTTCGTTAAAGTTTTAATGTCGGTGTTGTGATCACAGATGAAAATATAATATTTGACGTTAATGACGTATTTATGTTTATCTTTCAAGTTTGATATCGTAAACGGCAAAACGGCTTCGATGCCTACAACTTTCCAGACTCCGACTTTCGAGAAAAAATTAAGCTTGCCAACATAAAGTCGAATATTATTTATTTGTTACTCCTGATATAAATCTTAATGGAAAATCAGGTTTATCATAAAATAGCACATAAAATAAATACTACATTAGTAAATACAAAATATATTCAGAAATTATACTCGTGATTGCCTAGTAGATACACACCTACGAGTAGTAGATACACTTATTTTAAAGGTAGCGAGTTCAAAACCAGGCTGACCTCTCCTCGGCAAAAGGAATATGCCTACCAAATTTCAAGTCTCTAGATCTTATAGTTCCAGAGATATCGTGATGAGTGACCTTTCGCTTTTATATATTAAGATTAAGATTATAAAACGAACTCGTTAACAGATTTATTATATGTACAGATAGTACGGATAAAACATTTGAACTGATTTTTTTATTAATTATATTTTCATTGATGAATATCACTTTTTAATAAGTATTATTCCCGACGAAAACAAATTCAAAAACACAAAAATCATAAAAATCGGTCCACACGTTCTCGAGTTATAAACGGTGTAACTAACACGACTTTCTTTATATATATATAGATTACAACTTAATAGCTATAACCATCCAACTTTGTATAATCATCAAATACATAACGACCAAGACCATAGTACACTAAGGTACTAAATGCAAAAAAAAAAAATTTCGTTAAATACGGGCGAGTCTCATTCTTTTGGCCGAAGTTTTGGACAGCGCGATTCAAAAAATTATATGAAATATTCTGCGCCATCTATCGTATAATGGTAGAATATCGTTTTTATATTTAGACAAACATAATTTAACATAATAGTATATTAATTGAAAATTATGTTTATCTAAAATATTAAAACGATTTCTATTCCTATCCGACATATTTAGTAAACTTTTAAGTTTAAAAAATAATAACTCAAAAATAAGTTTTGTGAGTTTTTAAGATTCGTTAGACCAGATGGCGTCTATGTCGCGTAGGCGTATTTCTATTTTCTTAAATATTTATTTTTAAATTTAATTACAATGAAACAAAAACTAAATTATACTGTGAGTTATGTATAATTTTTATGTATTAAAGTTTTTTACATTGGTTTTGTACTTTTTACGTGATACGTGCACAAACAAAAAATGATAAGAGATGGCGCTGATTGAAATTAAAGCGCGCTATTGAAATTTATTCTTGATGATATATAGTGTATTAATGAAACGGAGGTTTTAACAGATTTATTATTAGTATAGAGTATAGATATAGATTTTTTATATAATATAATTCTTGATAAAACAATTTTACTAACTTACCCATATAGAGCTTACTCATAGCCATCTGATTATGTCTAAACTAACTGTCAGAATTTCTATACAATAATGTACATAATAGTGTAGAAACTTCTTGCAATTACGTAGTTTTGAGCTTTGACCAAAGTTAAGTTAGGAGGAGCCTCTCGATGAATATCTTAATATCTGTCCATTCATACCTCCTGTGACTCAAAAGGCACGTTCCCAAGATTGTACTGATCTTCTCTCAAATAATATCGATGATCAACTTTGAAGTTATAACTTCTTAATCCGAGGTAACTGATGATTCTAAATTACTAGAAATATTTGATTAATTTGATTTTATCGCATATTGTGTCACACAATGCATCGATGCTTAAATAATGAATAACAATATCCCAGGAAATTGTTACTTTAACTTCTAAACGCCAATAAACAACTGTATAGCGTATAATATTTTTCATGTGCGGAGATCGAACCCGAGACCGCTAACATTCAGCCAGTTGCTGTGACCATTTCGTCAAGGCAACGTTAAATATTTTATTAGAAACTATATAAAGCCAACGGGATGTGAGATGACGTCATAGATAAAACAATTTCTTCTAGAGTTTTACATCAACGGACTCCAAATGCATCGTGACGTAAACTATCTAGATAATATTTATTTCAACGCTGAAACACACAATGAAATTTTCTTTATCGATATAAATGTAACAGTTCTTATTACATAACTCCAGGACTACATGACGTTAACACAACTATTTTTTTTTATTTGTGTAAGAACTACTTGTTATTATGTACTGAAATTTTTCATGGCATTGTGGTTTAGAAATGTTATAGATTTCATTTGGTAATTTGATTATAAAAATTATCCGTCATGATATAGATAACTGTTCAACTTTGTCTAGTGTAGTTTATTGAATGCCGCCCATCTCAGGCACACCCTCGAGGTGTGCCCGAGATGGGCGGCGCTGCGTCAAGGTCTGACGTCGGTCCTCGGAGGGGACTTGTCGCTCCCGAGCATCATCACCGCGATTCTCGGCGACGACGACGAGTCCTGGAAGGCGATGGTCTCCTTCTGCGAGACAGTAATGTATCAGAAGGAGGCCGACGAGCGGATGAGAAAGGAGGCCATCGACGTGGCCTCCATCCGCGGGCGACGAATGGGGGTGCGTAGGAGGCGCTACTTAATGCGCCTCCAGTAACGCCCTTGTGCCCGTGTCGGGCCGGGATGGGAACCCGGTCCTGCTAGACACGGCGTCGTCGGGACTGTTCAAAGGTTGAGCCGGACAGTCCCCATGGAGGAGAAATCTGGCCTTTTCGCCGAGGCCAGCCTGTCATTGGAGGGATCCTGTTGCCTGCAGATCCGGAACCCTCCAATTAAAGCGGCTGAAGGCTCCCGCAGGGGTTTAGTACGGTATTGCACTCCCAAAGTGTCGAGTCCGACATAGGTCTATGATTGCCGACCCGGGCGTCCTGGATATCATCCGTAAATAGATTCCCCTGCATCACAAAAAAAAAATTATTGAATCTTACTAACTTCTCCACGTTTAATACGAGTGGTTTCAATTTGTTTGACTTTATTATTATTATTATGTCTTGTTCAGTGTTAGTAACACGATTACCTATGGACTGATTATGAATATACAATTTGAATGAATTAAAATTATTGAAAACAAATAACATTTTGACAGCTCCAACATGATCTGTGCGTGCGACAGAACGTATTATTAAGAAATTTATTGTTTCAATTTATTGTAAAATTTCTATCTAGTGAATAATTTAGTTAAACCACTGCAATGCTTTACAGATGGAAAGAAACAATGAGTATGCCAGTGAATTATATATGAAATATATGCTAACTGAAATATTTGTATGAAAAATTATTGAGAGAAATGCCATCAAGGTAAGGCTTAGGATTTCATTTAAAGATAAAAAGAAATCAGTACCCTTAAGACTTCCTAGAACACCTCAAAGTGTTGCAACGCCGTTACTCATAACAAAGAACTAAGCAGTTCCGTTTCTATAATAGTTCGAATATTAGATATTTCTACATAAAATAAGACATAAAATCGATATTATTCAAACAAACAACGTTCCCTCAGTAAGATATGAAGTTCGGTATAATGTTTAATACACTTTGTACAAACAATAACAAAAGTTCCTTTGAAAAACGGAAGAATCAAACAAAAGCGATCAACAAATAATTGTTGATTGATTGAGTAATAATAAACCTCTACATAATTTTGCCACATGACGTCATAATATTTTTTTTAATGTTTACCAAAACGATACATCTGCTTTAATATGTTCTTTATTTTATTTTATTTTATTATTTTTTTATTTTTTATTTTTTTTATTTTTTATAATAAGGACAACCAATGGTATACAGGAAGTTATAAGTTAACAAATTAGAACAGATAAATCCAATTACAGGTTATCACGGATAGTTATTAGTTTAAGAAATGGAATTTTTAAGAGCACTGACACTAGCATCAAGTACGTAATAATAATTTGATAAGGCTTACAATTTAACTAAACATAACAATGAAGATTTACCATATAAATTCAACATATGAAAAAACTATCGCTCAGTTGCTTCCTGACCTGCGACACGCTTACACAGTATGGATCAAATGAGTACTCTTTACAAACATCATTAAAATCTTTAATTGATCGCACCAGGTATGAGTTCTGTCTATAATTAGAAGATGCACTTGGAATGTATAATGGGGGATTATACCTAATACTCTTTGTAGGGACGTTAAATTTTAGTTTATTCAACAGATCCGAGCAATTAACTTCATTACGCATAATCTTTGTTAAAAATGTAACATCTGCAATTCTGCGGCGGTTAGCAAGTGGTAAGATATGAAGCTTTTTGCACATATTTAGGTAGTTCCCTGAGTGATAAGGTAATTTCAATTTATAGCATAGGTATTTTATAAATCGCTTCTGTACGTTCTCAATTCGATCAATGTATCTTCTATAGCAAGGATTCCAAATCTGCGAAGCATATTCGAGATGACTCTGAACAAATGTGCAGTACAAAATCTTAAGGGTTTTAGCTTTTGTGAAACCGGTAGAGCACCGCATAATAAAGCCAAGTGCTTTGGAGGCTTTAGCTACAATGTTATCAACATGTTCGTCGAAGATAAGCTTGGAGTCATGGAATATACCCAAATCTCGCACTACACTACATCTAGATATTAGTTGGTCATTTATTTTATATGAAGTAAAAAGATTGGAAAATTTGCGACTAAATGTGACAACAGAACATTTTTGCGGATTCAGATCAAGCATATTTATTTCACAATAGTCATTTAGACGTGACAAGTCAGCCTGGAGCAGATCCATATCAGCCCTCGACTCTATAGTAGCAAAAACCTTCATATCATCAGCAAAGCAGAGGAGGTGAGATGATTGAAAACAGGAGACTATGTCGTTTATGTAAATCGTAAACAATAAAGGGCCCAACAAAGACCCCTGGGGAACCCCACTAGGAATGGATACCCACGAGGATGAATAATTATTTAATACGACAGCTTGGGATCTGTTGCTGATATATGAAGAAAACCATCTCAAGAGGTCACCTCTGATGCCTGCATTGAAAAGCTTGTCCAACAGAATATTATGGTTTATCCGGTCAAAAGCCTTACTGTAATCCGTATACACGACATCCACTTGCTTGCCCATGTTCATGGACTCCGTCAGGAAGTCATTCAATAGAATAAGATTTGTAACTGTGGATCTCCCTTGCAGAAAACCGTGCTGGGTCGGGTTGAACGAGTTCCTCAAGGCCGCATAAACCTGACAATGAACAATGCGCTCAAATACCTTCGCCAAAACACATAGTTTGGATATAGGCCTATAATTGAGTATATCAGTTTTAGAACCCTTTTTATGGACAGGTGTAATATAAGCAGCCTTCCAAATCTGAGGAACAACGCAAGAAGCAAGAGATTTTTTGAACAATAAGGAAATGGATATAGCAATCGTTTTGGCACATTTTGTCAAAAGCTTAGGAGAAATTAAATCAGGCCCGGCAGACTTTGAGGGGTCTAGGCTAAGAAGGTGGTTTTCAATTGTGTTAATATTCAATTCTATTTTAGATATATCAGACACTACATTAGGATTAGGAGTATAGGAATATCTATTATTCGTCTTATCGTGGTTAAAAGATGAATAGAAAAAGGAAGAAAAAGCATTACATATGGTTTTTCCAGAATTTACAGTTATGTTTCCATACTTTAAGCTGCTAGGTATAGTATGAGAAGTAGAACGCTTTTTTATATAACTCCAAAAGTGTTTAGGATCGTTTTCGATAAATGATTCCGTAGATAAAATGTAATTATTATAGCAAGTTTTTTCAAGGTTTGAGACTCTGTCCCGTAAAACTCTAAAAGTTAACTCGTCAGAAAGCCTGCCATACCGCTTGAACTTGCGAAAATTTTTTGATTTTTCTTTGATTAATTTTATAAGAGGTGGATTATACCACGGTGGATAGAAGTAGTTAGTGCTTCTTTTTTTGACTGGTATAAAATTCCTTTGCAACTCTAATAATTTATTACAGAAGTATGCGGTAGCTTCATCAGTTGATTTAGAGGCAAACACGCCTTCCCAATCAATACTCGATATATGTTCGTTAATTGAGTCATAGTCACCCCTATCATATAAATATCTATCACACGATGGCTGTTTGAGTGGCGTCAGCTCAATAAAGTTAGTATTTATGAAAAGAGCAGGGTGATAGGCATCGACAGGAACAAGAGGATCACAACACTCACTCACTATGACTACATCAGTGGAGAAGACTAAATCTAAAATTCTATCAAACCTATTACGAATCGTATTAAACTGCTTAAAATTCAATATATGCATATCATCGATGAGGAGGGTTTCATCGAAACTACGAACATTAGTTGGTACCAAACTATCATTCCATGATACCCATTCTATGCCGCTCATATTAAAATCACCCACCAGCAAAAACGTATCCAAATAGCAATCCAGCACTATATTATTAAGTTTAGTTATAAAGTTCGACAGTTGAGATGTGAAAGAAAAGCCTTGATGTTGTTGACACAGATATAGGACACAGATATGAAGCTTAATGGGTTTCTCACTGGTTTGTTCACGAAGTGATAGCGTAACCCACAGATCCTCCGCCGATGATTGAAAATTAGGTTGCGAGGTAGTCGAAATATCTTTCCGCGTCGCTATAAGAACACCCCCTCCGCGAGTCTGTCCAGTACTACAGTAGTGTTATAATGACGATCACAAAATGATAGTAGTATAGTATATAGTAGTATAGTATAGTGTTATAATCACGATCACAATATGATAATACATATGTCAAATGGACGAGACTAGACATTTAAAGTAATTCATTAGTAGTACCTACCTACTTATTTGATTATTTCTAATTAACTTTAATGTTTCTTTCTTTTGTCACAAATATTTTTACGAATCTATTTATACACATATTTTAATTTATTGTTAGTTGAAGAAATAATACGTCACAATTATATTAGTTGAGGGAATTTATAAAACAAAATTTAAACTCACCACAAAACACTAAACACAAAACAAACACATCATAACTATCCCCAACTATCAATAACTTTTTATCCGATAATTATCGATAACTGTTCATTCGATAATCATCGATAACTATCGATAACACAATACGATAATTATCGATAATAAAATTATCGATAATTTTTTCCGATGAACATCCCTAATACTATAGAGTTAATACTAATATATAAACATTATTTTAAAACATAAGTAACACTACACAACCTTCTGTTGTAAATACTTACTATGCGTGCATTCATTATATATCTAATAGATATGAACTTCATTCCTTCAGGCATTGCAGGCTTATACGTTAAGCCTGTAAATAACTGAGTTTTTAATACTTACGTACCTGTGCACTAGTCAAAATAATGAATCTAGCCGAAACATATTCAAGAATTAACAAAATTGATACCAATATTTTGGTATCAATTTTGTTAATTCTTGAATTTGTAGCATCAATTATGTCGGCAATAGTGTATGTTTCAAGTACCTACTTATACAACTTCTGCTATTTAACTCACAAATATATATTATAAATACTGATTATTATTTTAAGCATTCAGTTTTTTTTTTTCAGTAATAATCATAAACGTCATATTTTATCCTTACTGTATTAAATTTTAATACGGTAAAACTTGTTATTGAATCTCGTTTGGGTTTCGTATTTTCTTCATTGCAGAGAGGGGATTACTTATATATAAAACTATTTTTAATTTCATCTTAAAGATTTTTCTTAACTAAAAGCCAAAGCAAAAGATAGCAAAGAATAGAATTGAAAGCTTTTACTTTGAATACGTTATCGTTATTTTTCTCTTTATGATATTATATGTGATTTATCGCTCAAGTACTGAATTTCTGAGAACATATTTAAGTTGTAATGGTGTGTTGAACGCCACTTTGATGTTAGTTTAATATGAAGTGTTGCGATTTTTCTTAAGAACTTTTAATCTAAATAAATATTTTATAACTATACTTATGAAGGTGCTGAATATGAATTGCTTTTTCTCGATTAGATACTTTTTAAATGAAATTCAATGTGTGTTTAATACTGAACAAAGTACGTATAATTCAATTAGTAATATATTTAAAATAACAAAAAAAAACACATATTTATACATAAAAAGGTTTTGTATATTCAATGTAACATATTATGTTTTTAAATAATTTAATTTGTACCTTACGTTATAATAGTGAACATTTTTATTTTATTTTCACTAAAAAAACAAAACAGAACAAATTATTTCTATAAAACACGATCATTGTAAGTTTGTATAAATTTTTAAAATCAAGAATTATTAGATAATTTCAAGTGACAAAATACTTGATATTTTAAATTAATATCTTTATACAATTTCATCATGATTTCCAAAATGGTTAAATAATATTTATTTAAATACTAAGGTTATGAACAAGACATTTTTACGTCAGTTCCATTCATTTCAACATTTCAGTTAAAACTAAACGCAGATTCATTGATACTGCGTTTATATTTACAACCCAAACGCCTCGGAATGCAAATTTGATTTTGTGTTTGCAGAATTTCCATCCTGTATGGGTGTAATAACATTGTGATATAATAATACTGCTCGCTCGTTAAATATATTAGACATCAAATTAATGATTTTAATAAGGAAACTATGACATAACTATTTCAATAATTGTATTTTTTTTTATTGTAATATTTTACATTTTCCCATTTCATGTGCCATGTTACATCTCATGTTACATGTGCTATCTATCACCATCTTCAACTCAGTAAGTCTGTCTAACCTATGTTAACAAAACATAATTATACATATTGACAAAGATGTTAAAAGCTTATATTTCTGCCAGTGAAAGAAGTGGTCTCTGCTTACCCCTACGGGAAAGAGGCGTGATTATATGTATGTATGTATGTATTTTTTTATATTTATGTAGAAAATTCCCCTCTTTTTCTTTCCGTCGTTGCCGAACGCAGCTTTTTTACCCGACTGCGACAGAAGGAGGGTTATGTTTTTCGAGTGTATGTTTGTATGTATGTATTTATGTATGTATGTATGTTCATTTCTTTGGCACGCCCTACAGCCCAAACGGCTGGACGGTTTTTGACATATGAGGTGTCGTTGGATTTGTCTAAATTGTAGTAGTGACATAGGCTATAAAAAAATTTAAAATGGCGCCCGCAAATGGCGGAATGAGGGGGGGGGGAGTTGAATTTTTTTCTAATTGTAGCAATATGGGTATCAAATGAAAGCTAGTAAATTGTTTTATTCTTTTTAGTTAATAATAAGAGTATTTTACGCAGTCGGGTTTTTTGATTTTTTAAATTAATTAATTTCCTTTGGCGATAACAAACACAACTGATATAAACTATGTTGAAAAAAATACCACATAACATAATAAACTCAGAGGAAGCTCTATTAGCCTGAGAGGAATAATGACTATTGAATCTTTTCTAATTTTAACTAGGTATGTAGTTTAAAAGATAATAGATTTGTCGTTTAAAGTGTCATGTCCCATTTTACTCTCATAAAAATGGAATTTTTTGTATAGTTGAAGTTAAAAAAATTATTATCAATAATGTTTCGAATAAATTTTATAGTCATTTGTACACTCTCCTATAATCCATAAGATATTGTTCTTTCCAATACAGAATTGTAGTTTTAATATGTTCATTTTTTAATTTAACTTCATGATGATAACATTAGCCTTTTCTTCGATACCTTATTTGTACGTACGTACAGTTTTAAATCAAAGTCAAATCATTGCAGTTGTCGTGTGATGATTTTCAACGAACAGCATATCATCTTTACTTATATACAATAGATTCTAAAAAACGATGGCCTTAACCAATAACGACACATTAATCTAAAGCTAATCTCACCACATAAGACACGTAAGACCACAAGCGCGTTCCACAGTCCGTCGTGCTGTAAACACACTAACAATGGCCAGATGAAACAAAAATAGACGTATAACGTAAACAGTGCGGACAAAGCGATCGCTGGATGAAACAGGCCTAACTCTTGACCTTCTGCGGCGTTTTATAATATACTCGATTTTATTAATACCTTATTACTTACGTCTCGTACGCGTGTAACGTGATTACAGCCATATAACATGCTTTATACTTTTTACGTAGTTTAGGTAGATACGTTTTTTTTTTGTTTTTTTTTTTTTTAATAATTATGTACCATGTCAAAAGTATAATACCAAAAATCTAGAGGTAGACCTACTCAATAAACAAGTTTTATGTTAAAGACTTCATGTCATGTGAATATATTATGTACGTGTAATGTAATAAGTTATAATAATTATATAAATAAAAATGAACAATTGTTTTTCCATTTGTTACTTTTTCCAAATATTCCTAATAATAATTTGAATGACATTTAAAAATTTTTTTTTTTTTTTTTTGAAAAAATGTTCTTACTATTAAATAGGTTTTCGTTTACGCTAGCTGTGAAATGAGTCCGCTATGTTACAATACATTTTCATATATAAACTGTTTATTCCTTCAAATTAAAAGTTAAATTATTAAAGAGTTAAAAAAAATAACCGTTAATAGTTATAAGTTCTCAAGTTCTTTTAGTCGTAGTATAAATTTCATAGTAAATATTAAAATATTTGTAGCGGTACTACCGGACATACACGTCTTATATAAATATATTTCAGACAATCGATTTCAATCGACAGACATTGGCATTGCCATAAATCATTCAGTCAATGGGCTACTAACTCAAAGAGCTGATTTATTATGACCCTTTTGTCTATAATTATGACTCTCCGCTTAGAATAAAACAATGAAAATTATTGTTGTTTGGCATTGGAATAACTAAGGAGTGTATAATACACATACAGGCTAGCAATAACCAATAGCTCTACAAGACAGAATAAATTTAAAAAATGTTTTAATATAGCGAACGATCGCCGGTTCAAATTTGATAATTCGAATAAGTCTTTACAATTTATTTCATGCCCAGTCGGGAAGAAAAATTTAGTAAGAAAACCTATAAATTACAGCAAATATTCTTTTACTTAATTATCCACTAGCCTCATGTACAAGCACGGCGGGTTAAGCTCCAACTTACTTTCTTCTTCTAATGCGCATAAGCCAGGGGTTGGCAACCGGTGGCTCGCGAATTGCTTGTGATTCTTTTTCAATTTTTGATGGCTCTTTGCAAAAAAAATAATTGGTATTCTATGCTATGATTGCTTATCAAACACATGAAAAGTGCAGAAAAATACGATCGAAATATTTACTTAAAGATTTTTGTTGGCTCTTTACGAGGACTTTGTTTTATGGTGCGGCTCTTTTATATAAAATTTGTTGACCTTCGGTGAAATTTAGTTCTTTCCCGAAAAAGGTTGCCGACCCCTGGCATAGGCCTTTGTTTAATAGACGTCTACAGGCTGTTACTATATAGATATATTTGTGGGTATACATACATATACACTTATGTGTCACAACGTTTTTTTTGCATTTATAAATCTTTCTGTCGAGGATATAGATATTTTAGAGATACATATATATATTTTAAAGTTTCTTTAATTTATGACGTTGGATAACAGTAGACGTACATTAAGACCCGGGTGTAATTCGGTCCCATTTATAATATTATATAATAAAGATAAATAGTTTTGTTAGAAATATTTCAATTAATAAATTATTATATATTTCAATTGTAAAGCAATGAAATATCAAAGTTGAAAACTAATAAGCTATTTATCCAATAACTGTGAAACACTTTCAACTAAATCAATTAAACTTGAAACAAGCTTCAAGAAAGTGTATATTGTATACACATAACAATATAGTGTTAAAACAAAAGATATAACTAAAAATAACTATATAAAATGATAGCATTTGAGTTTTGAGCAGAGAATTTTTTGCCATGTATTGCACATGTTTATTGTTCGTTCGTTTTTGTAATGATTATGATGTCGGAAATAAATAATTTCTTATAATTATTCTAAAAATGTTTCAATTACCCCTTAATAATTTTGTTGTTTAGTTAGTTATAAAAAAATTTTTACAAAGCTCTCTGATACATAGTCCTATAATAAATCATCAATCAATATAATAAATTATATTTAGTAATTCAATCGACGCATTCTTTATCTGATGGTTTATTGTATGTAACTGTCGCTAAAAGTTCCGTTAATGTAGCAGATTATTATTTCGCTTATAATATTGTAAAATTTAAAATAAATTTATATATGTGTTATATTTATATGTTTATATGTATTACAAAAAAGTATATGCCTTAAAAAACATAACTTGTAAAAAGAAACCAAGTCTCGCAACTCACTTCTTCTTCCGTAAAAAGTTGTGAGATCCATGTAATACCAAGTCGGCTAATTTATTCAAACCCTACTTAAGGGTTCTTCTGTTTTAAGTTATTACGTTAGTAGCTAACCTAACAACATCGTATAGTGATCATATCAATATTAAAAATCGTTGATGTTTTAAATAAATAGACTGACTTGGCAATCGCACTAAACAATCTAATTTAATATAATATTCCTATGTGTTACTTCTTAGATACATTGTTTTCATGCGATTGCCAAGTCAATCTATTTATTTAAAACATCAAAGATTTTTAATATTGATATGATCACTATACGATGTTGTTAGGTTAGCTACTAACGTAATAGCTTAAAACAGAAGAACCCTTAAGTAGGGTTTGAATAAATTAGCCGACTTGGTATTACATGGATCTCACAACTTTTTACGGAAGAAGAAGTGAGTTGCGAGACTTGGTTTCTTTTTACAAGTTATGTTTTTTAAGGCATCTCATTTCTTTTTGTAGACAGTCCTACTTATTTTCCTTTCCGGTGTCTTCTACTTCTTTAATATCAACAACGTATTTTCTTAAAGCCTTCGCTAGGTCTAATGAGCTTTTCTTATTTTTGTAGATATTCTTCCTCTTTTTCTTTTCCGATACGATACAGATATATAATTTGATTGTCATGTCATACATATTGTGATCTCAAGTTAACAACTTGAAATACTTGACAAGAGAGATGAATGAAGTATGTTTAGCCGGAAACAGTGTTGTCAGATTGCTGTCGATTTTTTACACCTAAACTTCCATAAAAATAAACTTTTAAAAAATATTTAAAAAAGTGAATGTATACTTATGTACGTACGTAAAAAGTTATACTTATAATAAGACGATGCGCCGAGTTAATGGTTGGTGCGCGCCATCTGTAAACAGACCCTGAAAACCCACTAAAACAAAGTACTCGTCAAGACGAATCAAAAGAGCCGAAACTCGATTGGGGTGCGTCGTTTTATTACAGAGTTCCTATGACCACCTTCTAGCTACATCATCAAACCCTGGTTACCATTGAAAGACAAACTACTCGTCTAGCGGATTCAAACGAGCCCGAACTCGATGAGGCTGTGTCGTTTCATTGCGAAGTTCTTATGACTGCGTTCCAACTCCATTATCAGATTAGACCCTGGTAACTATCTAAAAACAAAGTACACGTCAAGACAAATCAAACGAGCCAAAATTCGATGGGGTTGTGACGTTTTATTACAGAGTTCCTATGATCACCTTCCAACTCCATCATCAGACCCTGGTTACCTTTGAAAGACAAACTACTCGTCAAGACAATTCAATCGAGCCCGAACTCGATGGGGTTGCGTCGTTTCATTACAGAGTTCCTATGAGCATCTTTCAGCTACATCACCAGACCCTGGTTACCATGAAAGACAAACTACTCGTCAAGATGATCCAAACGAGCCCGAACTCGATGATGTTTTGTCGTTTCATTGCGAAGTACCTTTGCCTGCCTTCTAGCTCCATCAACAGATCAGACCCCGGTAGCCATCTAAAAATTAAGTACTCATCAAGACGAATCAACGAGCCTAAATTCGTTGTGGTTGCGTCGTTTCATTATAGAGTTCCTATGACCACCTTCCAGCTCCATCATCAGACCCTGGTTAGCATTGGAAGATAAATTACTCGTCAAGACGATTCAAACGAGCCCGAACTCGATGAGGTTGTGTCGTTTTATTGCAAAGTTCCTATTGCCACCTCTCAGCTCCATCATCAGATCAGACCCTGGTAACCGTCTTGAAACAAAATACTTGTCAAGCCGAATTAAACGAGCTGAAACTCGATGGAGTTGCATCGTTTCATTACTGACTTCCTTTGACCACCTTTTAGCTACATCATCAGACCCTGGTTACCATTGAAAGATAAACTACTGGTCAAGAGGATTGAAACGAGCCCGAACTCGATGAGGTTGTTTAGTTTCATTGCGAAGTTCCTATGGCCACCTTACAGCTCCATCATCCGATCAAACCCTGGTAACCATCTAAAAACAAAGTACTCGTCAAGGCGAGTAAAACGAGCTGAAACTCGATGGGGTTGCGTAGTTTTCATTAGGGTGTTCCTATTATCACATTCCAGCTCCATCACCAGACCCTGGTTACCATTGAAAGACAAACTACTCATCAAGACGATCCAAACGAGCCCGAACTCGATGAGTTTGTGTCGTTTCATTGCGAAGTTCCTATAGCCACCTTCCAGCTCTATTATCAGATCAGACCCTGGTAACCATTTCAAAACAAAGTATTCGTTAAGACGAACCAAACGAGCCAAAACACGATGGGGTTGCGTCGTTTCATTACTGAGTTCCTATGACCACATTCCAACTTCATCACCAGACCCTGGTTACCATTGAAAGACAAACTTACTCGTCTAGAGGACTCAAACGGGCCCAAAATCCTTCCTTTGGCTACCTTCTAGCTCCTCCATCAAATCAGCACCATGTAATCATAATATTGCATTGTCACATGATTTACTATTATTTTGGATCAAATTTAATTTGCAAGATTTGATGACAAATATCGAGACAGGTGAAACAAAATAAAAGCTTGTAAAAAGTGAGTTGACACATCCAGCGCAATGAAGTAAGTTAGCGAAATTGCGCGGCGCCTACTACGTAGCTTAATGTTGTCGGTTTTTTTGTCACAGAGTACACGCACATCGTATAAAAATTTACTCTCATCAAGAAGTTATAGCTTTAAAATACAAAAGTTATTTTGAGTCCTTATTTTCTATATTTATTTTTATTTATTTAATGTTAATATACATTAATTAACAGTTATTGCTGTTATGACTCACTTAATCAATCAGGTGCATTCTAATAATGACATAATTATATGAACTCAAAAATGATGATCACGCTGGCGAAATGGTGCGCGCTGTTGTATATTAAGCGGGAGATCCCGGGTTCAATCCCCGGCAGAGTAAATTTTCTTTCTCTGATCTGCTTTGGTGGGAGTCTTTGGTAGTGGCTAGTTACCACCCTATCGGCAAAGACGTGCCGCCAAGCGATTGAGCGTTTTGCTACAATGCAGTGTAGAACCGATTAGAGGGATAGGTTTAATATAGCTGCCAACTGAATAAAATAAAATAACTTACGTACGGGAAGCGTGGAAGCCGCGGAGTGGGCAAATCACCTCAGCCAGTCGCGGTTATGATTTATTAGTGTTCTTTAATACTTTGCGTGATTTTGGTACAGCTACATAAGACATGTCCCATTCTTGCTTTTTCATTCCGTTGACCATTTTACAGGTTACCTTTGAAGATAATTATATCTAGGTACCTCTCTACACCTATTATTCCACTATGTTATACTTGTACGGGTACATTGATTCATTCACTGCAAATGTAACTTTGTAATCCTATATATTTATATGGGATTACAAAGTTATTTATGCAGTTGGTGTATCTAGAAAACTGGACCGAAATTGCAAAATATTTGAATTTTTCCTTGGTTTATATACTAAACACTAATGGTATTCTAAATTTGAAGCTTCTATGTCTGCTAGAAGTGCCTTAGAGTTTTGATGATCGGTCAGTCAGTGAGTGACAAATATCGAAACTTTGACTAATTATAATTCTTAAACTACTGGTTCAAATTGAATGAAATTTGAAATATACCGTGTTTATACAATGCCTGCTTGGGTATTGAAAATTCAGACTTCTAGTTTTATCCACAACGAAGTTATAGGGGGTCGAAAATGGCCTGAGTTGCTTCGAGAAAAGATAGTACGGCCGTGCCACTTTTTTTTTGCTCGACTTGGCGGAGGCACTGCCGTGCCTCCAGATCAGTCGGCTGTTACATAACAGCACAGACATTAAGTTGCCTACATTAGGAAAACGACCGTGTGTGTATGTTAAAAAAAAACACAAAATAATCTTAAATATTGCCAACAAAACTTTTAGGGGAAAAAATAATATATAAGTGGTCGTCATATTGCTTCTCTCATTATTTGGAAAGTCGTGATAGCGACAGATTGTTTTGACTTAGCGACAGTTTTAAACAATATCTTCGCGTTTAGTTACACGGAAAAGAAAAGACATGAATAGAATAAAAAATAACAAATTATTATTTCCATATCAAGTCAAATAAAATAAAAAATTAAGAAGTCTTTAAGAACATTTTAAATTGTCAATTTTCAATAACATGTTATAAGTAAGGTGAAGCTACCGAAAAGAACTGGCCCGGCAAGCATCACAAGATGTATGGACGACTCAACCTGCTATCGACCCCCGGTCTCGGAGGGAGGTGATGTAGCGACATCTATCTCGCCACATACGAACAAAAACCTGACGTATCCTACATCGCGCTATCAAAGTTATCCGAGCGATTAAACATATATACAGGAACCTGACAACAACCGTCGAGGCAGTAGCCCACCAGACTCAACACCCGACTGGTCGGAGGATCCTCCCTTTTCAATAGTCGATGAGGAACTTTACACCCTGTTAACCACTCCTCTAAGACCCAGTTTCACCACTTGCTAGTAAGTTCCGGCTAACCTAACTGGTACTTTTTTGACAGGTAATTGTATGGGTCATCTGTCAAAATAAGTACCAGTTAGGTTATCCGGAACTTAATAGCAAGTGGTGAAACTGGCCCTAAGTATTTTATAACTAGTAGAGAAGTCTTAGTCTTAACTAAGAGATAACAATTATGTAATGTAGTGGAAATAAGATAACAATCACTCACTAGGCTCGAGTTGTTCGTAACAACAGAAAATGGAACTGTTAATTACATTTATTTCCCTGTAGTATATATACGCTTCGCTTAATAAACTTTATCTTAACACCATACCCAATATTGATCTCTTAGAAGAAGAAGAATTTTATTTTTTCAAGGTTAAAAGTTATTAGTAATTTTACAAGTACAAAATTATTTCATTAATTAACTATATTCATTTTCTTAAAAGTTACTGTAATGTGATTGACGCGTCTGGGAGATGTTGTATATAGTAAAAAAACAACTGATTAGAATTGAGAATCGCTGCTGAATGCTGTTTATGCGATATTTTAGGTGCTATCAAGAACAGAGAAATACATAGAAACATTACATTGTTTTACAATATAACTCAAATTGTATTATTATTTCTTATTTTATTCATTCTCTCGACAAGTGTTAATATAGATCATAACGGCTTTCCCCAGTTCTCCTAGTTCATGTAGACGATAAAGCTGCCTATATTAGGACAAGTATGTCTCGTGGCTTTACTAACTTAAGTCCTATTTATATTACGTAGTTATACTTGTTACTAATCCTTAAACTCATAAGCCTAGTTAATAATCTATTTGTATATACTACTTACAAATTAGTAAGCCAAACACCTCCACATTGCCGCTCAGCGATTCCTTTTTTCCCAAGTAATATAAATAGTCATATATCTCTAAACTCGCAACATTCCATCTCTGATACCGGTTCCTTAATATTGCTATGTTTCTTTAGTTTATTGTAATTACGCTGTATCTTTCTCTCTGTTTTTTTTTTTTTTTGAATTTAAATTTATAAAGTGTAACAATAAAATAATAGTTTCTAAGAAGACATTTATTTCGCTAACCACGTAACATATGTGTTAACATTGTATTGAAAATTTGATTCGCTACAAGCACCATAAAACAACAAAAGCATTGAAAAAGAAGATTTTCCCAGTAGTGGGACCTTAAGAGGCTGCTAGTTACTGCTTTGTTTTGGTGTTTTTTTTCTGATCTTCCACTATCTACGTACATAGTTTCACTGTTAAGAGTTTTTAACATACAAATCTATTAAACATGTATGGATGATCATACACACAAACTTTTGAGTTCATAATATGTATATGGATTTAGCTTTGGTAAGCTATAAACTCTGAACGGTATAGTTACTCCGAAATAAATAAACACGCAGTTTAAAATTTTCAATAAAAATATTTCGTTTTAGTCGCAAATAAATTTTAAAAGCCTTTTTCGATATCGTTATTTGTATCCTTTGTGTATTTTTATTTTTATATTTAATTTTTAAAACCGAAATATGTCAAACAGAATTGCTAAGTTTCCGTCCGTCCTTTCTGCGTTAAACTTTGTTGTTGACGTTGTTCAAGTGCACAAATCTTTCGCAGAAAGTTTTGACGTATTTACTTCTTCAGCGTTCGTCACAAAAGCGACCGTATATTTACTGTTGAACGACTTGAATATAATTAACTACACATAAAATATAGAAATGGTTAAGAAAATAGAATACGCGAATTGAAATCGAAGTCGCAGGTTCAAGTTCTGGCTAACAACATAAAATCACATCGCCGTCAAGAACATATCTATTACGCAACCAAAAAAGTAATTTTCAATTGAACTCGACCTACTTAAAATGTAATTTGCATCAATTCGCCACTAATAAAATACATGACGAATATAGACAATAAAAATAATCACTTTTCAAACGACTCATTACTGTTCAAAACATTTCACTTCACAATTGAGCCATTCAATACAACTCGTAGGGAACAAAATATTAACGCTAGCGTTATGAAAATAAACCTCCAGACATTGTTAGAAATAACCTTATTTTAAACGTTACAATAGTATATTATTGTGTGTGTTGAGAGGAACATTTCAGTATGGGCTCAATTCGTGTTATAATAACGAGGTTTTTTTAAGATATTATGCTTATAATGAAATTATGCTTCAATGTTGATGTTGACGAAAATGATGTTTAATACTTTAAAAAGTATTGTACAAAATCAGTTATAAGTAGCTTAATTAAAAGAAAATAAATATTTTTGTGTAACAAGGTAAATCGTATTACTGTTTACGGTTGTTCTAGATAAAAAAAAATGTATATTCAATTAAAAACTATTGTTTCTTATTTTTTCTCGTTGGCGCAGTTGGCAATCTGATTTCCGTCCTCGATTTGTGGATTCGATTAAGAGTATGAGTGTATTACTTATATATTACTATTACTTATATATTTTATAGAAGCAATATTAGGAAGTGACAAAACATAAGACGGGCTCACACACTAAAAATTGCAGTACAGCCTATATTTAAAAAAGACGTCAAAGAAAACGGCACGTTTTTTGTGTTAAAATTAGATTTTTAACTTAATTTTATTTTGCTATTTAATAATAGACTAAGATCTATATACAATACATACATCATGTAATAAGTTCATCGTAATAAAATCTGCCACTATTCGTGTACGATTTCCGTTAAAAGATAAACGTATTTTTGTATGCTCAGATGATTTGAAGAGAATCAGACAACTTGAAGAGAGTCGCCGGAAGCCTTTGGATGGAGGTTGCTTCGAACCGGTCGATCTAGAGGTCGATGGGGGAGGCCTACGTTCAGCAGTGGACATCCAATGGCTGATATGATAATGATGATGTTTGAATGTCGACAAGCCTTTGTACCCTAAATAATATTACTAACTAACGAGCGTCTTTATTAATTAAGCGTAAGTAATTAGTAGTAAGAAAGAAAGTATTAGTCCAAAACTGGCTGTTGCACTATCGATCGCGCATTCGATCCCCTCATATACCTAAACAATATTCGTATTGGCAAAACAGATGTTAGTTGTGGCCTGGACGTTAGTGTTTTCAGTGTTTCCGAAAAAAGGATTCTCTTCCTACTGGTGGCTGTTATTGAAGAAAAATTACAACTTTCATATTCACCATTTAAATATTTCATAATTTTGCAATACCAATTGCTTGTGTACACAAGCATGTACTGTATATTAACGTTTACGACGGCAATTTATATTCACGGGTATGAACATGATCACTCGTTTGAGTAATTTCGTTCAGAAGTGGAACAGGTGAAATGTGAAATGTTACGATGCTTTGTTTAATAAACATTTTTAGTACTGTGTAACTCGATTTAATAACATTGAAAATTTAAACACGTAGTGCTTCTTAAATCTTTATTAAACGTTCTAAATGTCTTTCATATTTTGCGTCGTACTAAGATGTTTAAAGTCACTTCACTGTTCCCCTGTGTGTGACTGTATCATGTAGCTTTTTAATGTTAATAGTATAATTAAATGGGTGGGCCAGGATTTGACCTGCAATCTTTCGTTTATGATCTATGAGTGGAAGAAAGAAGCTCCTTCTCATTAATACTGTTACGGGCTAGCTTATCCAACACTACCGTTGGAACTTCTACGCTGGCTGGATTGACTATAGAAAGGTATTCGACTCGGTGCCTCATTCGTGGCTTCTAAAGGTTCCAGACGTCCTCGGATTAAACATGGGGTGATGGAATTTTTTGTTTGTGTCGATGACCAAATCAGGATACGGAGGGGTATTTTCCAGGGTGATTTTATGAGCCCGCTTTGGTTATACTTGTCCTTGAACCCTTTAAGCACTCTGCTTGAGCGTTCAGAGACAGGTTTTTAGTTTCGGAGAGAAGGTACTAATGTCTCCCACCTTCTCTACATGGATTACTCAAGTTGCTGGCATCTTATTCTGCTCGCCTTACGAAATTGCTGAAAATACTTATTAGTTCAGCGGCTCCATCAGGATGCAGCTTGGAGTGAATAAGTTTGCGGTTGTGCATGTGGACATTAGACAGGTGACGCAAACGGCAGAGCTGAACCTTATCGTTATTTGGGCATGTCAGGTTTTGTCTGTGCAATACAGAATAAGGTGGTTAAGACAAACAACTACCGAAGGCTTATCCTAAGGGATAGCACTCCCGACTTCTGTCAAGCTTGTCGCCATCCTGGCGAGTCACTCAGACTTTTCAGTGCTTCCTAATACTGACTACTTACACAG
Source organism: Euphydryas editha (assembly GCA_036937285.1). Classification (NCBI taxonomy): domain Eukaryota; kingdom Metazoa; phylum Arthropoda; class Insecta; order Lepidoptera; family Nymphalidae; genus Euphydryas; species Euphydryas editha. The sequence goes on from JAUPFZ010000008.1 coordinate 7,142,051, forward strand.
ACATTACCAAGCGGCCAGAATTCTTCGTCAAGAGATTACTCTAGTGTATGATATCGTGGAACAGAGGGTGGCGAAATTGGCGTACATACTAGTACTAGTACTCGAACGCGACGGAGTCCTGCTCTACTGTGACCTAATAAAATCATCCCTATCATTATATCTACCAACGGTTTGATTCTGGTTAGCCGTTCGCCAGGACGCAGCCAGGATGCAGAAGGCGGTATTATTTGACTCGGCTAGGACTGTCCGCCAATTTCTCAGTCTACAGACCTAGTCCCCGGTCGTTTGATCTCCCTGCCGGGGTGTAATCCTCCACTCGCTTATATTTATCTATGTAAGCTTATATAAATTTATTATATGCTTTATATAAGTATTGTTTTATATTATGTATATCTTTCTATCTATTATTGAACGGGTGGAGTGAACAGTTAGATAATAATTTATTGACATATTATAAGTAAAAATTGCTTTTTACAAATTAAAATTACACTTTACTATAAAAATACATTAAAAAAAAAAGAGGTTAACGTCGACAGCTATACTAGTACATACAAGCTGTCAGTTTTTGTACTCTTAAGAGTTTATTTTTTATTTAAATTTTAAATAATTTGTACAATTTCAATAAGTTAAAGAAAGTGAAAAAGTATTAAATGTGTAAATATAATTTAAATATAGTATTTTTTATTTGTGAAATAATTTATTATAAAATATCAGAGTATAAAATATATAAAGTTTCATGTTTCGATTAAAATATAATGAATACCTCTCAATAACGAAACCTATCGTGGATTTTTGTTTGAGTCTTCGTAAATAATTTTAATGTAATTAAATTTTAATTATAATAATAACTTGACTCGGATTTCGCATGAATGAAATTAAAAAATACAAAGAAAATTTATCGGAAATTACATAGTATGATATAAAAATTTAGAATAAATTTATTTTCGTAGTCAATGCTTTTAGAACCAGTAATAATTTTATCGAATCTACTGTCAAAGTCGGTTCTAGCTTTATATTAATTAGAAATATTAAATTTTAATTTTGTTCGGTTGATAGGTATATATAATATATAGTCGAGTATTTTAGGTCATTTTCTGATAAAAAATTATGTTTACTCTTCTGATCCTGTGTAAGGCGAAGTCATTTTTCAACCATTATTTTCAGATTTATTTTAAAAAAATGTAACGGATTTCCCTTAATTTATTTTGATTAAGCACTAATAGTGAGCTAATTTCACTTAATAACTCTGTCAACTAACGTTGACATATATTTAACAAATTTGTCTAAAGACTTTTTACATATATTACATATATGTCTTCTTCCTATACGATATATAAAAAAGAAAATGGAAATAATTCTAAGAGAGATTATATTACACGTAACAATTGCTGCAATTTCATAAACGATTAGCATAATCTAAGAGCTCTATTTGAGTTCAGTGTATTGTCGCACCGTTCACTGTCTGGAATCACAGACGCCGGTCAAAAATAACACTAACCTATTGAGCCTCGTTACCGGCATATATCTACGTATTGGTATGCGGCAACCATCATGTAGGCGGTCATTCAAGACACGTGCTTCGCTCATTTATTACTAAAATAGTTCACTCAATACTAATAATGAAAATGTAATGTAACTCAGCTTTCGTGAAACCTGTAGTCTGTACTAATATTATAAAGTTGAAAGTAACTGTATCCGTTTGCTATACTTGTACAGTTAAACGGGGCTATAGGTTTATTTTGATATAATTTAATATAGAGCGAGAAGGACTTAGGCTATATTATATAATATCGAATAATTCTTGTATAAACGGTGTAAATACATACAAGAAAGTGGACAAACTCGCGATCAATAATATAATATAATAAAAGTATTTGAAATATATACATATATGTATATGACGGCTGACGCATGACGCCCTGTTTATAGACGACGGCAAATATGGGCTATAAAACATTAAGCATTTGAAATATTAGGCCTGGAAACATAAATCAATTTTTCCACCTAATTCTTACATAAATGTTCAGTCGATTTATAACTCATACAATATTCAATTAGAAAGAAATAATCGAAAATATTTTTAGACCTAATAATTCCAAAGACAAATATAATTGTAACTATAAAAGCCAACTATTTTCCAAACAGTATTTATGTCCTATATCCTACGAGTGACCTTTATAGAGAATGTTTTTGATGGTTGGCGTTGGATTAGAATACTAGTAACGCGATTACTCATTATTTCTTTTGATTGAGCGTTACATTGCCTTTTAATAGCACGTAATATTAAACAAACTTTTCTCTTATACAACTGTACAGCAATGGATCAATTTTTTCCCTTTTCCTAAGTTTCACACCAAGGGAAATTCCGTTCGATGTTTGAATTTGAATATATATAAACTCTTACTTTTCTAATACGTTTATGAACCCATTGTACTTTTCAAGTTAATGGAAATCAAAAGAAAATCTAATTTTCTTTTCACGAAAACCTCGCTCCGAACTTAATAATCAGAATTGATTAGAGTTTGTGAAAAAGTTCGTGACAATATGTCATCCTTATAAATAAATATAAAACTCGAAAGAAAAATAACATCATTGTATGAAAAATTGATGGTCTCAATAGATATTATAATATTATTATTTATTATTTTTGTACTATCTCTTTATTTCTTAAAGAAACACCTAATAGATAGTAATATTCAGGCAAAATAACACAATAGGATAATACACGCTTTAACTGATTCACAATCAAACAAAAATTTCTCTAAAATCTACACACATAGATAATTATGTAATGATAGGATATGAATGGTAGGCGTGTCTCTTCACCGCTAAAAAGAGCCCGTTTAACTTGGCTCCCACTTTCCGAAATGTACCTGTTCCAGTCACTAACCATCTTGAACTTCTCGGTATAGACTTATCGTCCAAACTCAATTTTGGAAACTATATCGAGTCCAGGGCTAAGACTGCTTCAAAAAAACTGGGCATCCTCTCCAAGGTCCGTCACTATTTCACACCGGACCAGCTGCTAAGACTTTATACAGCTCAAGTCCGCTCCTGCATGGAGTACTGTTGCCATCTGTGGGACGGTTCCGCCCGGTATCAGCTCGAAGCCCTGGAATCTATCGACAGGCGTGCCAGGAAACTCATTGGCATGTTTGCTTCAAGACGGCTCCAGAGCCTCGAACATCGCCGTCTGGTTGCTAGTCTGTGTGTCTTCTACAGGTTGCATTTTGGTGAGTGTGCACAGGAATTGCACGAATTGATTCCCCCAGCACCATTCCACTGTCGGACGACGCGACGTGGACGGGGATTTCATCCATACGTGGTCGACATTCCTCCGGTTCGCACCTCGCGGTTCGCATCTTCTTTCGTTATTAGAACTGCAAAAGAATGGAATTCTCTTCCTGCGTCGCTGTTTCCCGATACGTACAATTTAGGGATTTTTAAGGCAAGAGTGAACAGGCACTATTTGAGTTTGCGTGCTCCACCTTAGACTTCATCTTTGTTTACCATCAGACAAGATAGAAGTCAAACGCGCTCAAATTATTTCATAAAAAAAAAAAAAGATTATTATAATCTAAGTTACAAATTATCTAACAGCAATATAAACTATGTACATGATCTATGGCTAAGAACTGTGCCGTTATAAACTTCAGCAGACATGTGCCAGATACATGCAAACTTTTGATTTATTTGTTCTAAGCGTTCGACTGACTCGATCGGTATGGAGTTGTTAGTTTGTCACGAATGATTAATATTTGCTACTCAGACTCCATTTATATGCCCCCTTTAGTGTGATGGATAGTTCGCTGTGTCATTTACCTTTTGAATTAACTACAAGTGTATATAATCACAGTGCAATGTATATCATTATGAGATATTGTTACTGAGATCTTAAAATTCATGATAGTATTATAAATACTTTGAAGTGTTATTAATGCGTAAAATATGTTTTCAAATTTTTCTATAGACAGTGCCTTTATTAAGAAAAGTAGTATGTAGGCTATATAATATTACAGTAGGAATTCTATAAGTAATAATCGTAACTATTAAATTATCTTAGATAATGTGCTATGGTAAATATAATTTTTGTGATCGTCATAGCACAACTTAGTTTTATATCATAAAATAGATTTCTAACTTTTTACGTTTGTATTGTTCTAGTTGAAGGGTTTTGGAATGCAAACTTAAACTAATTATATTTACTGACTATTTTGGTAAAAATCGTGTCCACGTGGAATGGTGGCAAGAATACTGGAAACATTTCCCCGTTGTATTGCAAATCCACCAGTGGAGGATATGAGACGTGGGGTCAACTCTTTTAGATTTTTTTTTTTGCTCTGCTACTTCAAGGTTCAAGTGTTTTGACTGCAAACCGCACAATGACATAATTTAATAAGGATAAGTGACAAATATTTGTCGTTTAGTCATTTCAGCTTTTTCCGCAGCGGCTCCTGCTCTTAAAACCGTCTCCCTGACGAGATGAAGAATTATAATTTACCTAATTTACAACTATCTTATTTATCTTTACAATTTACCGAACATTATTCACCTTGACCGCACTGATCAATCTCCTTCGTGTATTCTCATTTGTAAGTGAAATTGGTCAAATCATCTGTGCTATTGCTTTCAACCAAATGAACTTTTTGTATATTATTTTTTATTATTCATAAGCAACTACCAAAATTGAATATTACGCAAGTTTATAAAAAAAATTACTCTTTTATTTAATCATATATGTTTGATCATTAAATAAATAGTAATTATTGTTATGGGTATTTTCAAATGTATATAACACTTATTAGTACCACATTTTTTTTTTTTTTTTTTTTTTTTTATACCACGACGGTGGCAATCAAGCATACGGCCCGCCTGATGGTAAGCGGTTACCGTAGCCTATGGACGCCTGCAACACCAGGGGCATCACATGCGCGTTGCCGACCCTTCAAAAACCTATTTACTCCCCTCTTGAAGGACCCCATACTGTAGTCCTGTGGGAAAACCTCGGCAGGGAGTTCATTCCACAGCCGAATGGTCCGTGGGAGAAAGTTCCTCTGATATCGAACTGTACGGGACCATTTGGGCTGCAATGTGTGAGCATGAATTCCCTGTCGATGGCGAGCGGTGCGATGATAAAAAGTGGCCGTTGGCATCATTTCGAACAATTCTTCGGAACACAACCCATTATACAAGCGATAGAGCACGCATAGGGATGCAAGATCTCTTCTTAGACTTAAGGGCTCGATATCGCTCGTCAGTATTGGATCGTCGACAATTCTCACTGCTCTCCTTTGAACCGAGTCAAGAGGGCCAAGCTGGTATGCCGGTGCTCCCGCCCAGAGATGAGAGCAGTACTCCATATGGGGGCGGACTTGCGATTTGTATAGAAGCAGTCTTTACCCCGGCGTGAAGTACCGCTTCGCTCTGTTAAGCACACCGAGTTTTTTGGATGCCATCTTGACCTTGTCTTCCAGGTGACATCGGAACTGGACGTCGCTGGATATGTCGATACCAAGGATACCAATACTGTTAGAGATGGTAAGGGTTGTGTCCTGGAATTGAGGGGCCACAGTGAATGGGGTTTTCTTAGCGGTGAACGCACAAACTTGTGTCTTGGAGGGGTTGAATTGGACTAAATTGTTTCGACCCCAATCGGAGACTTTGGAAAGACTACTCTCGATTTGAGACACAAGTTGTTCGCGACTTTCTACCACAGCGGAACGAGGGATGTTTGCACGGCCTGTGTAGAAAGCGTCTCCAGTGCTATCGTCCGCATAGCAATGAATGCCATCAATAGACAGTAAGTCATTGATATGCAGGAGAAACAGCGTTGGAGACAGCACAGAACCTTGCGGGACGCCAGCATTTAAGTCTAGTTTTGCGGAGCAGCAGCCATCTACAACGGCGCGTATGCATCGACCAGACAAAAAACTGGCAACCCATTTGCACAAACCCTCGGGTAGTCCGTACGATGGCAACTTCGAGAGAAGACCTCGGTGCCAGACCCGATCGAACGCCTTCGCCATATCTAGGCTAACTGCCAATGCCTCACCTTGACTCTCGATGGCTGAAGCCCATCGGTGTGTCAGATACACTAGAAGGTCACCAGTCGAGCGACCGTGGCGAAAGCCGTATTGCCGGTCGCTGATCAAATCGTGTTCCTCTAGGTACCTGAGGAGCTTGGTGTTAATAACACGCTCCATAACCTTGGAGAGAAGGGAGGTAATAGCGATAGGCCTGTAATTCGATGGATCTGATCTATCGCCCTTTTTGGGTACCGGGTGCACATGGGCGGTCTTCCATGAAGACGGTACTTGCCTAGTGTGGTAGGAAAGTGCGAAAAGTCGCGTTAATACAGGGCACAACTCTGGAGCACACTGTTTCAGCACTATCGCTGGAATGCCGTCGGGCCCACTCGACTTATGAACATCGAGAGAAAGCAGCTCCCGCCGGACATCTCTTTGTGAGAAGCTTATTTCCGGCATGGAGTGTCCACACCGCGGGATGGTTGGCGGTACGGCGCTCTCATCGACATTCAAAGTCGAGTTTGAGGCAAAGAGTGTACCTAGAAGATCGGCTTTCTCCTTGGCGCTATGGGCCAGGTTGCCGTCGGCATTTTGCAGTGGTGGTAAGGACGACAGACAAAAGTTTCCCTCGGCAGCTTTGGCGAGTGACCAGAAGGCTCGACTCCCGGAAGGGTAGTTGGCAAGCCTTTCGCCAATTCTCCCGATGAACTCGAATTTAGCTCTGGCAATTGCTCTTTTACAGGATCTTGAGACAGCATTTAGCTTGCGTTTCACGTCAGAAACGTTTGGATCGCTGTTACTCCGAGCCGTGGTCCAAGCCCTGAACGTGGCTTGCTTAATGCGTTTCGCTTCCTTACAAGGCCGATTAAACCACGGTCGTTTCCTTGTCCCGGCAGCAACTAGCGAGTTTGGAATGAAATATTCCATACCCGCCAGTATCGTCTCAGAGACAGCAGCTGCGCAGGTGTCGGGATCTTCTGATGTGAAGCAAAGCTGCCTCCACGGGTACGATGCATAGTATTCTCGCAATCCATCCCAATCTGCTGACTTGTACTGCCATATGCGCCGCAAACTAGTTGGCCGAGGTGGATCGGCGCGCGTGCATGGTGCAAGAGTCCGGATGAGGCAGTGGTCGGACGAGCCGAGTGGTGCATCCACTGAGATGGAATATCCATCCGGACGTTGAGTCAGCAGAAGGTCCAGTATAGAGCTCGTATGGTCCTCAATATCTGGTATTCTTGTTGGAGAATGTACCAGTTGTGAGTAACCATAGGCCAGAGCAAATTCGTGAGCACACCTCCCCGCGTAGTCAGTGGACCGAGAACTAAGCCATTCAGTGTGGTGGGCATTAAAGTCTCCTAAAATCACCAACTCCGTAGAGGGGTATAGCTCAAGAACTTTGTCCGTCGTCAATTGCAGGTGCTCGAAGAGCCGCTTTGTTTCCCTGTCACCGCTATGAGACCTGTATAGGCATGCGTAAACACGGGTGTGGCCACCGTAGTCCACGCGCACCCACAATATCGACAGGTCCCTGTCCTCTAAATGAAGGAGACGGCGACAGCAGATATCCTCCCGAACGAACATACATACACCGGCACGTCTCAGGAATTTATGCTCGAGTTTGTAGCCGGGATAGTGTAGGTATGAAGTGTCGGCCGGGCAAGATATCTGCGTCTCCGTTAGAAATAGTAAGGTCGGCTGCGCAGTCTCCAGATGTTGATGGACTGCGCTAAGGTTAGCATGGAGCCCCCTGATATTGCAGAAGTCCACTTGTGTGGAGAGGGGAGCCGCTGTGTATACCTCACTTTTCTTTTTTTTTTTCATTTGGTGGGGGAGGGTTATAGGTTTTATTGTGAAGATTTGTTGTGTTGATAGCTAAAGAGGCAAATTTGTAATGCAGACCAGCCACGGGCTAGCATACGTAGTGCGAATTGTCGGCGCAGCGAACGAGAGGGCCCCCAGTCCCCCCCCACTGCAACAGCCGGGTCCACTCCGGTCTCCTTCTCCGGCACGACTGCTACAGCAGGGATTTTTCGCGGGTTGGCAGTTCAGCCTCCCAGGGCGGAGATTAAGTGATCCCTGGGTTCGGGAACTCTACTGACCCGCGGGCGGCCAGCGACAAACCGTTTCACTGGGTCTCACTGACCGCTGCGCCCACACTCCGCGCCTACACCTGCCGGTGACTGTATCGTGTGCATCGCCGGCCTTCCGCTACCAACACAACGAATCCTCGGGAGCTCTGGATACCTTACTCACCGCAGGAACACAACACCGTCAGAGAACGATGTTATTTGGCTGCGATCTTCTGTAAGGCGGAGGTACTTCGCCAGTCGGGCTGCTCCGATTTGAGTAGGGTATATACCCCACTGTGCCCTACCTCTCTAATTCTCTTTTTCCATATTTTTAGAATTTTCAAATTTCAAATCATTTTATCGGTCTTTAAACGTAAAACTATTTTATTTGAAATAGTTTTTATTAATGATCCAACTATGTATATTAAGATTCTTATTTACTGCTTATCGTTTTAGGCTTATCACATCGATGTCGGGCCGGGATGGGAACCCGATCCTGCTAGACACGGCGTCGTCGGGACTGTTCAGAGGTTAGCCGGACAGTCCCCATGGAGGAGAAGTCTGGCCTTTTCGCCGAGGCCAGCCTGTCGCTGGAGGGATCCTGTTACCTGCAGATCCGGGACCCTCCAATTAAAGCGGCTGAAGGTTCCCGCAGGGGTTTAGTACGGTATTGCACTCCCAAAGTGCCGAGTCCGACATAGGTCTATAACTGCCGACCCGGGCGTCCTGGATATCATCCGTAAATGGATTCCCCTGCGATAAAAAAAAAGGCTTATCACATCGATGACATAGACGGAAATTCAATTTAGATCTGATCAATTACTATAGTTCAAATAGAGTCTAGAGCAAAACATTTAATTTTGTAACACGAGACATGTTTATAGAATTAAGGAGTTACACGTTTAAAGAATTAGTTTAACCGAGTGTGGCATTATTGAAGTTGCAATTTCACATCATGGTGGAATATGTCCGAAATGAAGATATCAGAAATGATATGCTCAAAATAACCCAAAATTTTAAAGAACTTGGAGGTTGTAATTCAATTTTGGCTTATCCTCTCTCAGAACCTGCTAAATTATTGTATAAGATGTAATCATTGGTGTGCGACGACGATTTCAATGATTTTATTGTATGTAGCATGTGTGATGTTCCTATGGAGTGTCATAGTCCTTATGGACTAAAACTCCTTAAATAAAGAAAAAAAAAGGAATTACCTTATATATTTACTATAGTATACGATAGCTATGACTTAGTGGATCAATAATTGTATATCATGTACAATAGTCACGAACTGAGAATGAATTTACAGTATATTCTTAATACTATATATTTAATTAATAATAATATATTTTTAATACTTACAAGCTTCCAACAAAAAATATAAAAATTAATTGATTAATTTAATATCTGAGTACAGATTTTTACGATTTCAAAATATATAAAAACTTGTTACAATTACAATACTAACATATTCTTATAATAAAAATGTAGTTTGAATTGCTTAACCGGGTAAACGTAACACATAGTGGCACTCGTAAATTAATCGCACTTCTAAAAATATATGTTACTAAGTTTTTTCAACACATTAAGATTTTTATTGACAGATTTACCTGAAATTGCCTCTTTTAAAACTCATCTGTATGGCTACCGAGCTTTATAGCTGTCGTTCAGAGCGTCATACTCGTTCACATAAACCCATATCGACCGAAGTGGTACGGTGATGTAAATTGCCATACCTTCTCGGTGTTTGAAATGTACAAATAATAATGAGATACTCATTCAGTTTTAAAGACACGATGATAAAATATTTTTGTATCACTAAAATGTTACTCAAGTCATAATAGTTGAGTTTTGTTTTTGTCTAATAATTTTTTTTTCTTTAAAAAAAATTTTAATTTAAAAATAATTCAAATTTATTAATAATTTAAATATCAAAGTAATTAAAAAAAATTGTTTTGTGTACTTATTCAAACTCGGTCGCAGACTTAGGAGAATGTTATCTAACAAAATTGATATATCTATCGGTCTGTTTTATCCGGCTAATCCGAAACGACTAGATCAGCTTAAGCGGTATTTTCACTAGCAGATAAATGACTGTTATAAAAAGTAATAAATAAACACTTTCACTTGGATACCGTTTACCGTTTTTTTTTTATTTTCATTTGGATTCCGTGGACTGTGAACGTGTTAAAACTATATTTAGAGTTGTTACAAAAATGTAGACAATAAATAGAAAAAATAAACCTGTTAATAATTTCGCTTTATAGAAAATGTCATAAAGACACCTTTTGTTCATTCGAAGAACTGAAGAATAAAGGAGCTTTTAAGGCAAATTTCTCATCACCACGGGTCGTAATATGTTTGACGTTTCTAAAGATTCATAAGCTAGCTTATTAATTAATTTGTCGTATATTTATAATGTTATATAACATTCATCTCTTCTTACTTAATGCTACCAATTAAGAATGAAAGAGACAAAATTACTTAGAAATATGCCATATAAATGACTAAGATCCTCTTGTCTTATCAATTTTGTCTAGAAAAACCAATTTTACGAGTATTATAAGAAATATCACTTAAGACTTAAATGTAATAGCATTTCTACGTTCTATAAAAATACGTAATACAAAATACTACTTACCCGAGAAAAAATGATTAGATCTAATCATATAGATATAATTGGGTCTAACCGACAGATCCAAATATTGGCAGGATATAATTACGTATGGTAAGATATAAACATAAATAGTTATAAATTATAGTTATAGATATATATAATTATAAAATTCAATACTTATGAACAATGCGTAATTTCCTGGGAACTAGTTCCCTCCGGAATACCGGAATTTCACTTAACCTTAATTAACGATATTAAAAATATATGAATACATTTTAAATTATGTCAGCCTTCGATACTACACGAATGTTGTCACATAAATGAATGTTATTGTTCATAATACGTATTCATATACTTTTATTTAAAAAAAATCTTTAATTAATAAATCATCATCATCATAACAGCCATTAGATGTCCGCCGTTGAACGTAAGCCTCCCCCATCGACCTCCAGAGCGACCGGTTCAAAGTAGCCTCCATCCAACGGTTTCCAGCGACTTTGCTCAAGTCGTCGATGGACAGCCATCTCGTGGACGGCCATACGACGGTGCGCTTGGCGGTACGTGGTCTTCAATCGAGAACCTTTGTGATCAGTTCTACGAACTATGCGCCCTGCCCACAGCCACTTCAGCTTGCAAATCCGTTGGGCTATATCGCCAACCTTCATTCGTCTGCGGATCTCATCATTTCTGATTCGATCTCGCAGATAAATACCAAGCATAGCCCTCTTCATTGCACGCTGTGCGACTTTGAGCTTGTTTAAAATGCCCATAGTCAGAGACCATGTCTCAGGTCCATCTGTCATCACTGGTAACAGACATTGGTGGAAGACTTTTGACTTCAGGCACTGAGGAACGACGGATGAAAAGATATTTTTTAACTTCCCGAACACTACCCATCTTAGCTGGATTCGACAATTGACCTCTCTCATGAAGTTGGACCTACCAAGTTGGACATTTTGTCCTAGGTAGATGTGCTTGTCAATAACTTCGAGAGTTGAACTTCCAACCAATATCGTGTAAAAAAACACTGTGTATCTTATTATATCTTTAAACGAGCAATTCTTGTATATATATATATAATCGGAATCTCGGAAACGGCTCCAACGATTTTCATGAAATTTAGTATGCAGGGGGTTTCGGGGGCGATAAATCGATCTAGCTAGGATTTATTTTCAGAAAATGTTGTTTTATCCCTTTTTTTACGCAATTAAAAAATACCATTAGAATACGAAGGTAAATTTCGCTGTCATTGACAAGCTTCTATTAGCGCAGATAGGAATCGGGCGGATTCGAAACCAGAAAACCTGAGTTCGAATCCAGGATTCTACAGACCAATCTTTTTTTCATTTTTTTTTTGAATTAAGAGCTCTTTTTATTTTTTATTTTAATAACCAGTTCCTATTATTTAACTTTTATGTCGGTAAGATCGAAAATATTATTTATGTTTCATCAATATGTAATGTATCTAAATATAATTTAACCGAGCAAAGCTCGGTCATCCGGGTACTAAATTTATTAAATGTGTCTTTTGAATTCGTTACAGAAGACCAATTTTTGACAGATCAACTACAACTAGAGTAATAAATTTAATAAATCATTAAAATACACAGAATTAAATTCGACAAAATGACCTTGTGTCCAATATGTATCACATAATTTTTTGCAGCTAAAAATAACATAAAATTGATACGATAGCCTGGGTCTTATTTTATACGTACTTAAGAAAATTATGATTCTCAAATACGGTAACATCGCATCGTTGCCGATCTTTATTACCTGATGCTTTTATATAACAGATTGAGAGGTTTGCATATATTTTCGTGAATACATTCATAAATTGTATTACTTATAAAAAGTAACAGCAGTCGTAATATAGACCTCCGATCTGGTGTAGTTCAATTCTCGTTCGGAGTGAGTTTGTACTGTTTGAGTGTGTTAGTACATTTTGGCACGGTGAGTAGACCCACAAGGACATACACCTAGACCGGAAACAAATGTTTATATTAATTGTATTTATACATTAATATTTTTTATTTCTTATTTTGATATTAAAAATACACAATAAATCTCCTGCACATGCAATCATCTATATTTGAATAAAAAAAGCATGAGTTTAGTAGTAATAACAAAAATGTGAATTTCAACAACAATGTTTCGTTGCAAAGTTCGAATCCATTTCAAAATCTAAAATTCAAATGCGTCACGGGTCATTATAAATAATTTTGGATAGTTTTCGGCAAAAAGCACCGCCATTAAGTACCGAGGAGTGGAAAACGATGCATAAAACATAACGACATAGATACGAACTCGCGAGTAACAACGTTTTATTGAGCTGAAGATTGCGTATCTTTGAGTTTTATACTTCCTACGGCACTGAACCGAAAAATATGACAGTTGTATGAAATACACGAAGCGCACAGCCATATTTGAGATCGTTTTGGGTAAATCGCAGGGTGTAAAATTGAGTCTGTCGCGAAGCATCATAACACGATATTACATTTTTACGTAAATAATTTAGTATATTACAGTCTAGTGAAATTTTATTTTGACCAAAATTATCTATTTGATATGTTAAATCATAAATAAATAAAAATTAATCAATGTCGGATATTTGATTTTTAATTCGTCTTATTATATTTTTACAATTTTTATCCTTAATGTATAGAGGTAGGTCTGGAGTCAATTAATTTAATCCTTTATTATTAATCACTTATTTATATAACTCTGTAAGGTTACTCAAATAAATATAAAATGAAGAATGAAATTTAATTTACATTATTTTCGCCTTCGACAGTCACCAAGCCGGAGTTCTACGAAGGAGAATATAGACGCCTGCTTTTTGTTACCGGTGAATCTTAAGAAACACCAGTGTGTATTCGCTGAGTGCGTGACCCTAGCGCCATCTAACGATACAACTTACGGTAGCTCTTTTGAGAAAATAAACATGTATTGGATGTCAAATAGCTATTGAAAAAATTAAATAAACTTGAAAAAAAAAATTTTTTTCAATGTAAAATGTGATATATTACACAGAGTGAATATTAAATTAAAAAATTTTCCATGGGTCAGCTAAAAACAGTAAGTAAAATAATTACAACAACTAAAACAAGTCTCAATAAGTGAATTAGGTTAAGCAGTGTTAAAATATGTCAAAATGTTTATTGTAAAATTAATATTGAATAAAAAATCATTATTAATATTAAAAAACAATCTAAAATAATATATAAATTAACAAATAGCTCTATTTAACATAATTATATATGTTATATAATAACATATTTAACATAATTATATATACTCGATATTTGGGAGCGATAATTTAGTTGAAGTATCGGACGATGCTTATACCACGGATTCTATTTCGTCTAACGACAGTTTTCATAGTACATGTCTGCCGCTCAACCAAGCTCTTGACTCGACTTTCTCAGCTTATACTAAAAATTTTAATGTCGTACATATAAATGCTCAAAGCATCCCTGCCCATCTCTCTGACCTGCTGACCTCTTTTGAAAGTAAAAACATCCACGCTATACTTATTTCGGAGACATTCCTTAAACCAAATTTACCTTCCACCTCCTTCAGCTTACCCGGTTTTTACTTAATTCGCAATGACCGTGTTGGAAAGGGTGGAGGTGGAGTGGCCATATATCTGCGTAGTAACATTCCATTTACAATTATACATAAATCACCTGCACAATACTCAGAAACTGCTGAACATATTTTTATTGAAGTTATATTTGGTCAGTTGAAACTTTTACTTGGAGTTTTTTACAGTCCATCCATGCATATAGATTATTTTGAAAGCTTTGAAACTCTTCTCGAGCAGTATGTCCCTTGTTTTGATCATACCATCATAATGGGTGATTTTAATACGTGCGTTATTAAAAATGATATACGTTCAAGACAACTTAAAAATATTGTAAGTGGTGCTAATCTTAACTTACTTCCAACTAATGCTACACATTTTTTTCCTAATTGCACTCCTTCTTTATTAGATTTAATGTTGGTTTCCTCCGTGGGCCATGTTGAGATTCATGGTCAATTACCGGCTGAAGGTTTTTCGTACCATGATCTTTTATTTTTGTCATATAAAATTCGTCCACCTAAAGAGAAACCCACAATAGTTATGCGTCGCAATTTCAGCAATTTCGATAACACAGATTTCTTGCAAGATCTAAATGAGTTAGACTGGGATGCTATTTACACTGCTGAGACAATAGAAGAAAAATTAAGAATATTTAATAATTATCTTTTACAGCTATTTGATACACATGCTCCTTTAAGACCCGTCAAACTCAAGCATCTTCCGGCTCCTTAGCTTACTCAAGACATCAAAACATTAATGACTAGACGTAACGCTGCTAAGTCTAAATATAAGGTAAAACCTACTGAAAAAAGCCTTCTTAAATACAAAAAATTACGTAACCACTGCAGTAGAGTATGTCGTGACGCACAGCGTGAATACATACAATCTTCCCTTGAAAACAATAACCCTCGTCAAATGTGGAAGTTTCTAAAATCACTCGGTTTTGGTCGGCAGAAGGGTTATACTAGTAAACATATTGATATAGACGCTCTTAATAAAAGTTTCTCGTCTACTACTAAGATTGATACACAGGCTAAAATTTCAACTCTTGAATACCTTAGCTCTTTGCCAGTCCCGGGACATGCTGCCTTTAAATTTGACCACATCTCTCCGGTGGAGGTTAAGAAACATATCAACGCAATAAAATCGGAAGCCGCTGGCAGTGATGGTATCAGTAAAAAAATGATTCTTCTATCTCTCGACTTTATTTTACCTGTGGTTTGCCATATTTTTAACTTCTCTCTTTCCTCTTGTACTTTTCCTAGTGTCTGGCGTAACGCATTGATTATCCCTATTCCGAAATCTTCTCCTTCGTCTTCTGGCACCAACTTTCGGCCAATTTCCATACTACCTTTTCTTTCTAAAGTTTTTGAACGTATTGTTTATTCTCAGCTTAATCTATACCTATGTACTCATAATTTGCTTAGTCCTTTTCAATCTGGCTTTCGAACTGGACACAGCACAGTTACGGCTCTTATAAAAATTCTTGATGACGTCCGATTTGCAATGGACAATAAGCATGTGGCAATTGTTGCACTCCTTGACTTTAGTAATGCTTTTAACAGCGTTGACCATGATTTGCTTATTGCTATTCTGCGGACTCTAAATATCGCTCCTTGTGCTGCCCAATGGTTTCAGGCCTACTTATATAACCGACAACAGTGCGTTAGCTTTGATAATAAAATTTCAGCCTATTGTTCCCTTTCCTGTGGAGTTCCTCAAGGGGGAGTTTTGTCTCCTATGCTCTTTTCTATATTTATAAATTCCTTATCTTTAATTCTCACATCAAAACATCATCTTTACGCTGACGATTTACAACTTTATGTAACAACACCTATTGATGACATCGGTAATGCTATCACTACTCTAAATACTGAATTAAATAAAATCGTTACATGGTGTCATTCGTATGGTCTATTGATTAATCCAAATAAGTCTCAAGTGACTATTATTGGCAACTCGTATCAGCTATCTAAAATTAAGTCACTGAATTTACCTCCCATCTTATTCAATTCTATCGCCCTCTCACCTCTTCCTGTCGTTAAAGATCTGGGGTTATTAATTGACAATTCTCTTACCTGGGTGCCTCAAGTTGCGGAGGTGAGTCGAAAGGTTTTTGCAACTATAAGCTCGCTAAAACGTTGGAAGAACTTTCTCCCCTTTAAAACCAAACTTACCTTAGCTAATTCATTACTGCTACCCTTATTGGATTATGCCGATATTGTTTATTTTGATTTGTCTGAACAATTGTTAAATAAGCTGGAACGATTACAAAATATTTGTATTCGCTTTATATTCGGGTTGCGTAAATTTGACCATGTATCTCAACATCGCAAACAGTTGGGTTGGTTACCAATTAGACAGCGTCGGAATATGCACGCTCTATCTTTGCTGTATAGTATTCTTTATCACCCTCACACACCCCCTTATCTTAAAGAGAGGTTTACTTTTTTAGGACATGACACTGAATGCAATCTGCGTTCTCGTAGCAATAACTTACTTGTCACACCTCTTTGTCGTCTTTTAAGAATCGGTTGCGCAAAAATTATCACTCCCTTACAATGTCTTAAATATGCGATCTATTGGTTTATTGTTTATATATGTATGTATTATGTATGTATGTATGCATTATGTATGTATGTATGTATATGTGTATGTATGTATATGTGTATGTATGTATTTATGTATGTATGTATGTATATATGTATGTATGTGTTTGTAGATACGTATTTATTTGTGTATGTATATAAAAAGTAAATTTTTTTTTCTCTTTTCTCTGTTAGTATTATATAATAACATTGCACTGTCATTTGCGCACTCTTCCCGGCACTTTCTCTTAGCTAAACCACTATCATTAAAGGTTGCCTGGAAGAGATCGCTATAAGCGATAAGGCCGCCTTTGCATACATATATTTTGTTGTTAGCTAATGGTTCTAAATTGTATCTCTTTTTTTGTGTGCAATAAAGTTTTAATAAATAAATAAATAAATTATATATTTACGAATGTATCTAAAATATTAATTTTTTTTTATTTAATTTTGCAGATAAAAAATGGAATTGGTGTTAAGAACGGGTTTAATAAAATAAAACAGGTATTGCTAAATCATTAACTATATCAACTAATATGTCTTAATTTTTTAGTCGTTTATTTCTATTAATCTAAATATTTTAATCAAAAATAAATTTTATTACGTACCTACTCAAAACTGCGGATTCGTTGACTTTACGTCTTCTATAAACTGATGGAAAAATAGTTGGAGCGTAACCCAAACGGCGACCCAAGTCCTAAACTTGGGTCGACATCTGATTTTTCACCGCCAATGTTGATGAAGTGTTCACTGCATATAACATCCATAGGTTTTGGAGACCATAACGATCCATCAATACTTTACAAAAAAAAAATAATTAAATTATTACTCCGTTTTCTTACACGATATACACATGTATATGACATTATTCTATAGAATACGGTTGTGGGTTATAGTAATACTTACTTTTGCCTTTTAACAGCAGTTATCCATTTTTTTCGCTGATTTAATTTCCACTTGGCAACCGGAAACTTATAAAATTTACAATTACTATTTATACTAGTATTTTTGCAATAGACTACACAACAACTTTGATGACCCATTTTATTTTATTTATTTTATTAAACTACCACACGTGTTATTTTTATGGTCATAGAAAATGAAGAGCCACCCATAGTTCTATTTTGTCCGCAACGGGCGCTGACATCACTTTTCTGTCCCCCAATATGCCTTACGCACCCAGCGAATTCGTGTAGTTGTTGATGGCTGCTCGTCTGACCTATTGACTATCAATGCCGGGGTGCCCCAAGGATCTGTTCTCTCCGCAACGCTATTCCTGCTTCACATGAACGATCTGCTTAAACCCGGTATCTTTGGGTACGCAGATGACAGCACTGTCGCGGAGAGATACTTCTCCAGTGCAAGATCGAGTCAAACAGAAGTGAACGATCTTAGAGAAGCAATGGTCAACCGTGCCAATCTTACTCTTCAGGCTGCCTCCGATTGGGGTGATGCCAATCTAGTGAGATTCAATGCTTCTAAAACCCAGGCGTGTCTCTTCACCGCTAAAAAGAGCCCGTTTAACCGGGATCCCACTTTCCGAAATGTACCTGTTCCAGTCACTAACCATCTTGAACTTCTCGGTATAGACTTATCGTCCAAACTCAATTTTGGAAACTATATCGAATTCAGGGCTAAAACTAATGATTTAAGACTTATTTCGTGGTTTGAAGACATATTATTATGTTTAAAACGGGTACATACCACGATATAACACAAGTGATTTTGTGTCTGACACAAAATCACTTGTGTTATATCGTGGTATGTACCCGTTTTAAACATAATAATAGGGCTAAGACTGCTTCAAAAAAACTGGGCATCCTCTCCAAGGTCCGTCATTATTTCACACCGGACCAGCTGTTAAGTCTTTATACAGCTCAAGTCCGCTCCTGCATGGAGTACTGTTGCCATCTGTGGCATGGTTCCGCCCGGTATCAGCTCGAAGCCCTTGAATCTGTCGACAGGCGTGCCAGGAAACTCATTGGCGATGAGATGTTTGCTTCAAGACGGCTCCAGAGCCTTGAACATCGCCGTCTGGTTGCTAGTCTGTGTGTCTTCTACAGGTTGCATTTCGGTGACTGTGCACAGGAATTACACGAATTAATTCCCCCAGCACCATTCCACCATCGGACGACACGACGTGGACGGGGATTTCATCCATACGTGGTCAACATTCCTCCGGTTCGCACCTCGCGGTTCGCATCTTCTTTCATTATTAGAACTGCAAAGGAATGGAATTCTCTTCCTGCGTCACTGTTTCCCGATACGTACAATTTAGGGATTTTTAAGGCAAGTGTGAACAGGCACTATTTGAGTTTGCGTGCTCCACCTTAGACTTCATCTTTGTTTACCATCAGATAAGATAGAGGTCAAACGCGCTCAAATTATTTGATTAAAAAAAAGAATATGTTACAATTGTACATACTTACATTTAAGGAACTTCAAATAAATGACATTGAAATTGGATACTATCAAGATATCCTGATGCATCTTAATATTCTCCACTTTAGGATAGCGAGAGTACCTTTTGTCCAAAAATAAAATAAAATAGTACATAGATATATATAAGTCTATCTGGCTATTTAATAACCCTTCCATTACACATATAAATAAATATATAGTTAAATGTAGCCTTTATATTGTATTTCCTAGAACAAACGGACGAACAATTAAAGAGGTCGATATTTTTTAATAAAATCAAGTATGTCATCCAGAATTCGACATGTATTTTGCTCTAGCTCATGTATTTTCATGATTCGGTCATCAATTTTCATACAAAGCGTACGCTCCGGTAATTTGGCAACGCATGCCTCTGAACTCAAGTTAATTGTTGGCTGTAAAATTTTTGTTTGTGATCAAAATATATAAACATCCGTTGAGCGAATAAGTATTGCCCTCATTTGCCATAAAGCGTTCTTTTCATCTTTCAAGTACTTAAAATCGAAATTATTTTTATTTTCGCTTTAGATTTTTTTCAAAATTCTCGGTACTGTCGCCGTTTAATGAAGGGACGGAATCTTTGAAGGTTTTCTTGAAATACATTTATGAAATTTGATTTATTTTTTATATAAGTTATGAAAGTACCCTAAAGTTAAATAACAATGTCTCAGTTATTACTTTAAAATGAAACAATCTTTTTATTAAAAAAAAAAGGAGAATAATATAAAAATCATCGTCACTAAAATCGTTTTCATAAAACATTTTATATACATAAAAAATAATACAACCTTATCTAACACTGCGTCTTATTTTACGTTAATGTATACATTTATTTCACTACTTTACTTATTTCTAGAAAAAAAAATCTGCAGTTTGTTTTGTCTTCTTTTTATTTAAATAAAATGTTTAGTTCAATCCAACCGATTCTTATTAAACATTTACAGAGAAAAGGCTAAGCTAATTAACGAATGTGTTTTAAAAATAAAATAAGCACATTTTTACAGCAATAAATTTAAAACAAATATTGTATGACTATACAAAACGCCATTTATTATGATTCTATTAAAATTCAGTCTTTTTTGTGTAGTGGTGATAAAATTTGCATTAACGCCCATGGTAACAGTTTTGATTCGCGCTCGGAGCGGATATTTATAATTGTACAAATATGTGTTTATGGTCTAGAACTGAATCAGACTGTAAGGGTCCCACTACTGGATAAAGGCCTCTTCTCCATGAAGGTCCATGTAGGTTGGCAGATAATTTCCCTACCAGGAGTAACGATCGTTACCAGGTGTCTGTCATAACAAGCTATCAGTCTGTGATAACAATCGGGACTGACGGCTTTACATGCTCTCCGAAATCCACAAGGACAAACATCCATACCGGAAACCAATGTCTATAGTTATAGTTTAGGTTTTTTTATAAACTTCTGAAAAACTGCACATGAAAAACGAGTGCGCGAAAAACAATCCCATGTCCCGGTCATTATTATAAATACCTTTTAACAATTTTTACTCCGGGCACAGAAATTATCTACCACCCAGCAATAGAAAAGCGTGGCGAATTAAGATAGGCTTCTCTAATATGAGATAAGAGTCCTATTCCTAGTAGTGGGAAATCTACAGATTGTTTCAGTTTAGTAACCGCTCCACTGTCCGTGTCAACTACTAGTTGACAAGAGTTTACAAACTAACCGCAATAACCGCAAGCGCCCGTGTCCTTGTAATAGTCGCTATGGCTATATTGCTCATGTCAACTTTTTTTTTTCTATACAGGCATTAGTACGCGAAGTGCACCTGTCAACTACAGGTTGATTAACGTATATTATCTATCACCGGTTGGAACGTATTTATCTATCACGATTAACGTATATTATCTATCACCGGTTGGAAATTACGTAACAAAACGTGAGAAGCCTTGGGCAGTTTTGTGCAGTTGGTAAACTAAAAGGTCATTGCCCGGACACTCGAGCGGACAATAAGATTAAAAATCATAATAACATCAATTGTTTTTTATCTAAAACTGACTACATAATTCAAAACAAAAGAATTAATAAGAAACATAAAAGCTTATATACCTATTAAGTAACCATTAAATACCTATTCTTATTAAATATTTATTCTTATTAATATATTTATTAACCCTTAAATACCTATTCTAAATAATATAATATCAATAAAATAAATAAAATTACACATGTAACTCTAAAGTTCTGGTATGAGGAATGGCTTTGGTTTTAATGGCTTTCCATAAAATAGTATGCCAAAGAACAACCTAGGCTAGGCTAGGCGGACAGGATGATAATCGACCGCAAGTCTTTACTAGTTTCACGCAGATATCACTCTTGACATCGACTAGTGAATTTTCCAGTCAAGCTCACATAAACAGTTATACCGTTATCGGTCGTCGGAGTTTCGTTTCGTAGTCAGCAGGATAAACCACGTTTAGGAAAGGTTGTCGCTTGGAAATTAATGATGAACTTGCGCCGCCCTACCCTTCTACACCCTTTCAAAATATAAGGTTGATAATGATTATCTCAAATATCATACTGTTATGTTACGTTTACTCTTATGTTTACGCGAATTTTACTCATTTAATTAAAAGTCTAGAACGGATTTTATCGCGTTTATTTAAAAAACTTTACAGCTTAACAATTTTTAAATTATTTCCTGACGTTTCGGAACCTTTACAGCGTCCATCCAGGCCCCCTAAACCATGAACGCTGTAATGGGTCCGAAACGTCGGGAAATAATTTAAAAATCGCGCGAATTTATAATATAATATAAAATATGTTCTAGACTTTTAATTAAATCATACTAGCATTTTTTAGTGTAAGCATTCAGTTAATACTGGTTAAGCGTCAGAAAACGTACAGGCTCGACGCTAGGTGACGCTAGTCAATACTTACATGACAACGACCTAAAGTAAACAAACATATTTATTTGATATCAAAGGTTATGACAAGTGATCTCCCATCAGTAAAGTACTCAATCGACTTTTAATTATGAACCGATCAATTCAAATCATCAAAGTAAATATTTTCAAATTAGTACGCGGCTTTCAATAAATAATTTATGACTTTCAAGAAATGAGATTATTATAAGTTTTTTTTTTATTTCCCTTATCGATTCCACTCACTTTAGTATTAAAAAGAACTAAAAAAATTTTTGGGACTAATTATAGTTTTACGTAAGTTTTGTAAAATTATCATATGAGTATTTAATAAGTTTCATTTATGAGAAATTATAAATAGTGCTGAATTATTATTTAATTTATTAAAGAAATTTTACAATATTATACATATTTACAATTCAAAACTTAAAATAATTATTTACAAACAGTTTTGGTATAAATCATGTCCGCGTGGAATTGTGCCAAGAATACTAGCAGCATTTCCCCGTTGAATCGCAATTCCGATTCTTTGGGCAAAAAATGCACCAGCCCTCCTGTCACCAGTGGAGGCTATGAGTCGTGGGGTTAATTCTTTTAGAAATTTTTTTGTACTGCTACTCCAAGGTCCAAGTGTTTCGACTGCAAACGGCACAAACACATAACTTTGGATAAGTGATATATTACTATATAATAGTACTGTATTGTACTTTATCAGCCTGTAAACAACCCACTGCTGAGCTGCTCTATTGCGGGTTGGCGGATAATTTACCTACCACAAGTAACGATCGTTATCAGGTGTCTAAGATAACAACCGGGACCGACGGCTTTACGTGCTCTCCGAGGCACGGTGGGGAGACCCACAAGGACATACACACAGACCGTAAACAAATATTTATACAAATACAAATATCTGTTCCGAGCGGGAATCGAACCCGTGACCGCCGGCTCGCGGTTTGAAGCGACTACTCGCACCACTACAACAGAACGGTCGTCTAACTAAATGGTACTAATAAGTTATTTTTAACGGACAAGTTCTTACAAGTTTCTACTTTAATAAAAAATTAAGACATGATTTTATTTTATATTTCAACCTGTTACTTTGAAGTAACTAATAAACTTGTACCGATATGTATATTGTTACGATATTATGGCAACTTCTACGTTACCACAATTATTTAAGTCGCATAAAGTTATATGTTGCATTACCTCGCGTATTTTCTTATCTTTTTCGTCGCTCACATAGGATATCGAATATAGCATAATTATTTACGTTTTTCCTTTTAAGAATACTGTAATATATAATTATATAATAACATAGACAAAGCAAAGAATTGAGCTTTTTATTCTTATATATGTTTTTTCTTTTGTTGCAGGTTATACAAGTTCATATTCTACAATCATGGAATTCTCTTCCCAACTGCTGACTGAACAGTGTACGCACTCTTTACCGATCCGAAGCGATACGTATCTGTACAGTTGAAGATTTTTCGAAGATGGTGAAATAGTAGTGTAGTGTATCAATAAGTGATAAAATGAGCTTATAAGTTAAGTGAATTTCAAGAGAACGGGATATGCCTTACTACGGGTACCGCGAAGGTGGGTCGGACTCGAGTGGGGGGTGTTCAGATTCAGATGGGGGAGAATCGGACTCAGAGGGCGGGATGAGTACGGAGAGCACGGTGGGCCAAGGCTTGCCCTTTCCCGGCTTTACCCCGGTAGCCCTTAGATATTTGACGCAAGACACACGGCCCAGAAGTTGGTGTCTCAAGCTCATCACCAATCCATATCCTTTTCAATAAAACTAATTTATAAAACCTTAATTTATACGATGCTAATTGTAACAATTTTGTGCGTGTAATATTCAGACCACATTCGTACCCAGAATTATGATAAATTTTGTTTGAATCAATTACTTTATTGCCTAACTTTTTGAACTTACGGCAATTTAAAATTAAATTGGTGAAACGTAAAAGTTTTCGGTTTTCTCGGTTTCTATTTAGGACTCAAACAATTAGAATATAATAAACATGAATGCTTCTTACATACGTAGGCTTTACATCTTTAGATATATACCAAAATGTTTTTATATACTGGACTTTTAAAAAAATTACTTTTATACAGAAAATAACTTAGGGCCTCCGCTTAGAGTACAATTAAAAAAGTATTTGAAATTAATTTTTGTTTAAAATTTCTCTAGATGTCGCTAGTAACACGTAATCAATTTTAAAGAGTTAATTAAATATAAACAAAGTTTAATTTTATCTAAAAAGGTTTATAGTGTATTCTATACGCTATTACTCAACTTATGCTATGAATAAAAGATTACACAAGATCAAAGTGCGACTCCATCGGTCAGGTCTAATTGCGTACAGGGAGGGGCTTATGTAAATTTATAATCAAGGGTCCGGTGATACATTTTCGTAGATTGTTGATGAGGAACTGAAAGGATAACGTATCGATGGCATAGGATTTTGAACCGTTTCTACGTAACGCTTCTTGATAATTACGTACATCGTGCGATTTTCGTAACAACACTTTTGTGGCATATTTTACTCGATATAGACACATTACAGAATATTTTGCATCAGAAAGTCTGTTTTTTGTAAAAGACTAATAGAAGGAGAAATAAAAAAAATAAAAAATAAATACTTCAGTTCGTCAAGAAAATACTGAAATTTTATTTTTAAAAAAAAGAGCATTTTGTATCAAATTACGAACACAAATATAGAGATCGAAAAATAAAAGGCTAAATTTCAAACCCATAATTCTTGCTTTTTAATCTACATATTATATCCATTAAACAAAGACCACTTTAAAAATATACACGATATTAAAAGTATGAAATATTTATGTGAACAATATTTCAATGAAAATTGTATTATAATCAGAACGTACTAATTCAAACAAAAAACTAAAAGAAACACCGAACAAAATTGCAAACCGTAGATTACTATGGAGCCAAATATCGTTTAAATTATGAAAAACGTATCTGGTTTGTTTCATTCTAACAACATGTGTACAATACCGACATTTTTCATGCGGTAAAAGATATAAGATGGAGCGATATCATTTTAAGTCATTGAAGGTAATAAATCGAATATAGTTTTACGTTTAAGCCTAAACAAGATCTTCAATGTTTTGGTTTTCACGTAATTAGAGTTTTATATATTCTCTGTCGTGGCTAAATATGAAATCAGTACAAATTATCCTCTGCCGCTTTGTTTGTAAACTCAAAAACTACGTCATAGATTTTCATGTGGTTGGATCATTTTATGATTTGTCAAATCTTTTTACACCGTATTTTTGTTAGTTTGACCAGAATCGACTGAATCAGACCGACTCACTGACAATCAGATTAGCTGATTTTTTAACACCATTACTTTAATAGTATTGTGGAAAGTGCACGTTAAGATATACAGCCAAAATGAACCTGCTAACCTAAGTACACCGCAAGCCTAGGTAACAACATAAAATACCGTTTTTTTTATATGAAAAATAATATTCAAAACATTGTATCACAAATTGTGAGATCCATCAATCGGAATTTAAGATAAAGGCAGTTATTCACGATAGACGACTTGATTGAAACCATGGTTGAAAGGAAAACAATTTCGAAACCATCGACTTTTGATTGT
Organism: Euphydryas editha; assembly: GCA_036937285.1. Taxonomy (NCBI): domain Eukaryota; kingdom Metazoa; phylum Arthropoda; class Insecta; order Lepidoptera; family Nymphalidae; genus Euphydryas; species Euphydryas editha. The sequence continues at coordinate 7,167,906 of JAUPFZ010000008.1, forward strand.
GAAACAGTTCTGAAATTAGACTCGACATTACGACTAGCTTCACTATACCATACCGAGAACAATTAGGATATACGGGAACAATTAGCAAAACAATAGCCAACGAGGTCGTAGACACAGCTGTATAACAATGGCGGTAGAATTTTCGTTTTTTTTATTGCTGACCTACATTTACATAAATTAATGTCTGTTAAGTGTATATTTGAAAGAATTACTTCAGGGGACAGTTTTGATAATACATATTTTTGTAGTTACAACCTCGTTGACAAATTACTTTTCGAAAGTTGAACTATTCTAGTGAAATTTTAAATGTTATGATTTGAAACATTATTGTTAACTAGCTGCTGCCTGCGACGTCGTCTGCGTGAACGCTATTAGATTACACGTTGTTACAGAATGCATTGAAGAAATAAAGGTTAACTGCTCGTTCCTCGTAGGTGATAGCATGATAATATGTAGTCTATATGTTGACCCGACTTCTAAATAATATTCGTACCAAATTCGAAGTAAATCCTTGCAGTACTTTTTGAGTTTATCCCGGACATACATACAGACAAACAGACAAAAATTCTAAAAACTATATTCTTGTCTTCGGTATCGATTGTAGATCATGACTCAAGTATTCTTTTAAAAAAATATTCAATGTACAGTTTTGACTTTCCTACCATTTTATTATATGTATAGATAGCAAATTTTAGCCTTTATTAGAATTTTAGTTTTTATTCTTATTTACAGTTAAATAACGTTAAACAGTGGTAGATTCTGCTTTTACGCTAACATTTTAATTACATCGTAAAAAAGTAAACAAAAGAAAATGTAAACTATCTATTTAGATTTCATTTGAAATGTTTTCTATCTCCTGTCTTTCATTAAAGAATAAAGTTCTTCAACATAAATAATATATATAAATCAACTTAAAATAGGCTTAAATGGATAATATTTACAAATACGTATATTATTTACGTTGGTATTACTTTTGGGAATATGTGGCAGTATGTATGTTTATTTTGTATTAATGAATTACGAACAAAATTATATAGCTTATCCTTCTACTGATGAACGATAAGCTTTATAATTTATATCGGTTTACTTTTACTTATCTTTCTGCTCCATCGGCCGTCAGTTCTTCGAGCTATGTTTCTTGCCCACTGCCACTTCAACCTGTAAATCTGTTGGGCTATGTCGACAACCTTCAATCATCTGTGAATCTCATCATTTATGATTCGATCTCCAACCATCGGGACACATCCAGGGCCATTTCATTCATTAAACTGCATACAAATCAATTAATTTTAAGCTTAAATCTATAAAAACTAAAAAGAACTGGATATTTAATTGTGATTTTTATACATACGAGAAGACAAAGAACGGGACGAGCTGTTACCATGACAATATACATCGCTGTACAATACGTTGTGTTACATCATTTACCTTATTATATTGTGTATTTTATGTTACCCCTAAGTTTTCAAGATGTCTTGTTTCTTAGTATAATTATTTAACATTTTCAACGCCATAGACATGTGTAAATATAATTTCCCGATTTTTCATGTCGCTCTGAGAAAATAAATCAATATATTAATCTTATTTTATTTATTTGTTTGGTGTACTTTTTTATATACAATTTAGTGGCACAACCTAAGCTTATATATAAAACTTTACTGTGTACCATTTGTCGCCGCTATTTAAAACTTAATTAAAACTCGATTACTACGCCCAAATAAAACACACTGCTAAAGGCAAGGGATTGGCACAAACAGAAGTGTGAAGAAGTTCATAATTTGAAGAGGAATATTGATTTTATTACATTAATTTTAACAATAAATGGCCCGCGCGGTTTCACTCTCATCTTTGATTACTGTTTGGATGCTATGAGTGCACAATGCTTTAGAATTTTAGAGCATTCCTTAATAAACAAATCGGCGTTAAACGAGACATATTTTTCTTAATTGGGTCACTACATCCTGTAGTTGGTATGTTCAAACAAATAAAAAACTTCTTTAGCTTCATATACTAGTATGATTATATTATTCCACATATATGTAATATTAATTAATCCAAAATATAATATTGTATTTGTTGATATTTTAGAAAAACTTGGGTGTTAATAAACTAATCATATGACTATCACTAAACATTTTTTTCGCTGGAGTGAATGTAAAATTATTAAATATCTAGTATTTTAACTACTAATATGTTACTAATATATAGGTTTAATAATGATATTATTCTTAAAAGAATATATTAATATAAAATTCTTTATTCTACACCATGATACCAACTTACATAGTAAAATACAAAAAGGATGTACAAAGGCAATGTTATCGCTAAAAGAGCGATTTCTTCCAGAAAATATTTGGGCAAAGGACACGATATTAGTAGCAGCGGTTAGGAAGTGTTCAAATATTTAAAAAAACAAAATTATAATCGTTTTTAGCAAATGCAATAAATAAAAATATAATAAATATATATATATATACATATATATATATATATATATATATATATATATATATATATATATATATATATACATATATATATATATATATATATATATATACGTCAATAAAATAATATATAATATACATAAAAATATACATATTATATAAAAATACATAACAAAATTTCGACAATGATGACTTATGTAGGTTTCTTTCACTAACAAATCTAAAGATTGACAAGAAAATAAATTAAGTGAATTAAAACTTATGATATCCACAATGTATCTGTTAGTTTTTAACAGCATACAATAGAGATATTTTTTGTTATTGCAAAGTTTTCAAAAAATATACAAGTTGTGAGTTGTGAGTTGTGAGAATGTTTAATTATAATAATTGATAATTAGCAGATAGGGTAACTTCATTAATAAATAATAAGCAGTAATCTAAATGTTACATAACTTTGGCGTACTTCATAACAAACAATATTGGTTCCATAAGTTAAATAAAAAAAAATACATTTACAAATACTTAAATTATACTCTTAGTCCAGTCTTATTAGAATTTAGAAAAAAATGGGTAAGGTTGGGTTTTGGTATAGCTTTCTTTTAGTGTTCTAATAAAATAGTGACGCCCGCGTTGTACTATATTCTAATTTTAATAATATGTTAAATATTTATAAGGAAACATGATATGATTTGATGTAGACGCGAGCCGGAACCTCCTCCTCCGTTTCCTCAATGTCCACAGATACGAAAGACGCTGTTTGAGCGCAGATAATAAGAACGAGAGTGAGAAATGTTGAAATCTAAATGGAGTAATTGATAGACAATAGATAAAAAGAGCACAAAATTCCACGCTGACAAGAAATGTTTTTGCAGCATAACCTGAACTCCTGGAGACTGCAACTTTGGACTATACCTATACGATATACGTATACTATACGATACCTTGAACACTTTTCATTAGAGCCGGATATTACAACAATACCTACATTATTGGAATGAAATACGAAGTTTACTTTTACAATCCGAAACATAGCAAACACTGCCGAAGTTGTAGTTCAACAGTAATTTAAAATCTTTGTTTCCGTATTTGCCGTTTAGTATTTACCTAATATTTAATTCAGTGTATATACCGACTTCTAGCTGGTATAACTTGTTTGAAACCATGCTGTAGGGAAAACAATAACTTCAAAAATTAAAGCTGTAGCCTCAGCACCAATGGCATTCTAAGCACATACAAACACACACACACGGTACAGATGATTTATATTGTATTTTATTTTTACACGTCTGCTAGGTCTATAAAATTGTAATAATAAATAAACAACCGCGCCTTGGCGTTAATCCAAGAAAGTTTTAACAAAATTTTAAACCATATCATGTTGTTGACGCAATATTTACAAATCCCTTCTGATTGAGATATCAGTATTAAGTGAAAGATATTATGTTAATATTATCTCTTTGTTGAATTTATCTTTCGTTCTTGAGTTACAAATAAAATGAAACACAGTATTCGTAACAATTTCGAATATACAATCCTTTGTTGAATAATTTATTGAAATAACATTCCATCTAGGTTAATTTATACGAAAAATATTGTAGAGATTATTTGAATTCACTCATCGTGGGTCTTTCTGATCTAATATTGTTTCATAACTTTTTGCGTACAATGCATAAAAAGTTTTATCAGATATAATACGTCAAGTAAGAATTGTATTAAAATCGTGTAGATTATGATCATCGTTGTTTATTAACTCGTAAAAACGTTACAGTAAAATCTTTTCAATCCTTAACCTGTAACACTTATGAATCGACTTCGTATTTGTATTTTTTTTATTTAATTCAGATTATTTATTAAATTCAGTATATAAAGGAGACTGTATCGGCAAACGCAGTGTGAGGCGTCCTCCGACTCGCTGGACCGATTACTTACGCAAGGTCGCTGGCGGAAGATGAATGTGGATTGCGGAAAACCGGATATTTGGCGCGAACTTGGTGAGGCATGTGTCCAGCAGTGGACTACGATAGGCTGAAGCAAAGCGATATTTGTTTAAAAATTTCATAGTCAGGTATTTGTTAAAATTGCTTCGTTAGCTTTCTTCTTTTTAAGGAAGGTCATAAAATATGACGGTGTTAGTCACGAGAGTGTAGCTATAACCAAAGCAGCCATAATAGAAAAATTCACTGCTGTACCATGCCATGTGTTTTGAATATATGTATAAAGTTGAGAATATATAATATTGTAATATATAGATTTTACATAAAATAATCCAAAAACTTACTTTAACTACCATGCTCACAAAGAAACGACATTCGACACAACTATTCACAAATTCCAAAAGAGTATATTTATACAGAAAACGTTATTTTATTCTAAAAGCCTAAAGCGATGTTAACATTTCTCTTTTTGTATTTTTATCCAAAAGAAAGCCAGAAATTGCGTTTGTGTTCTTTGTCTAACAGTTCTATTCAAACGTCTAACATCATCCTAATGGCATGTAATCCTTGTTCCACGCCGAATAAATTCTGTTTATACGTGTATCCTGAGTCAAATGGATTACGAAGACATACGAAACTACAGAAATGCTAATGTGATGTTCTTTGAAAACGATAATATATACACTAGTCTACCCGCGCGGTGTCAACCTCGCTAACGTTTGCAATTACTTCTTCACTCCTTCGACTAGGATAAATCCTTACTCCTCCTCCATTATTTATATTTTTTGATATAAGAGGCATTGTGACGTAAGAAATGTGACATCGGTCCTTATAGATCCTATAGATTGGAGATATTAATGCGTTCAAACAAACTGACAAACTCTACGGCTTACAGATTTTAGACATATAATATTCAAGGCTTTATATTTAGCTTAAAATAGAACGATAAATGTCGTGAATACAAAATAACGTTTTGTAAATATGTATATTTATTTCCAATTGTACTTAATTTGAGTTTTCCGATAGCGTAATCTTCTTATAAGTTCTTCAACGTTTATTTATTGGAGTAAATTCTGATTATTTTATTAAATGTACATAAACACTACGATTTATTTTCTTTTGTTCTCTTTATCTGTCTGAAACAAATTTTAGCAACATATAAGCCATATTTATATTACCTTTATGTGTATATATTTCCAATAATAAATGTTAATATTTAAAAAATAAAACATGAGACTACTGTTAAAGTTATTTATTTATGTTTGAAAAAATAAGCATTCATTATTAATTGACAATAGTTAAGAAAATGAACAACTTAGAGGTATAAGTTTAAGACATCTTAATCAATTTATGCTAATTTTCCGTGAATATAATATTCATTATTAAATAGTGTACACAAGCACTTTACCGTTAGTAACGTATCATTTGAATAGACAAAAAATCGTGCTTAAACTATTATTGGCAAAATTCCAACGCCAATAGGTCCATATAGACTTATATTTTACACCGGCAGCATCCTCGAAGCCTCGTATAACATAATACATAAAATAAACTTGATTGTTGTTCATAATAAATCATATAACTTGAGGAAGTATATTTATTTTGGAATTTATTTAGCATGTTTTTTACACGTACTAAGACGAGATAAATATGTGTTTTTAAAATTAGCGTTCATGGATCTATGTTATAAAATGTCTTCGAGTCGTCACTAGATCAAACAGCTAACTCTATGCTTTACTATTACAATGGTGTCACAATTATAGATCAATATTCGATCAATATCTTCTTAATGAGTGGTTATTTTAACAAAAAACTATTATTTAAATTGCCAATACGCTATTGGATTAAGGGTGTCATAATGACTTTCCAATTGTGACCCATTGATCAACAAGATTGAAAGAACAGAATTGCATCTATGTATATTTGTACTTAAAAGATTAATATTGTTGTTAAAAACAATTTTTACCGAAATTAGCCCGATTATAAAAGCAATGTAGGCACGTGTGTTGTGACATGTATAAGATGTCATCATCATCATCACATCAGCCATTAGATGTCTACTGCTGAACGCAGACCTCCAAAGCAACCGGTTCGAGGCAGCCTCCATCCAACGATTTCCAGCGACTCTCCTTAAGTCATCTATCCATCTCGTGGTCAGTCGCCCCATGCGTGACGCTGTCCTTGCAGGTACATGGTCTCCACTCGAGAACCGAAAGCTCCTTCGGCCGTTAGTTCTTCGAGCTATCTGCCCTGCACACTGCCACTTCAGCTTGCAAATCTAGCGCTAGCGCTCTTGCAAGCTAGCGCATCAGCAAATTGTTGTAACCACTGCGCTAACGCGTCATCAAACAATTGCAGCTAAATCTCAATTTTTTACAGAGTTAATTAATAGTTGGTAATAATTTACAACTGTCATAATTATAGACTGTAATAGATAACAGCTAAATATTTTTCACGCTTAACTGTTGACGTTACCTTAACGACGTAGACAATTTTCGGAATAATCTTACTGAATATCCTATATATTCTACTTAATACTACCTAATACACCCTAAAATAAATTAATTAGGTAAAAACAATACGACTGCAAAATTAATTGTATAAGCGGAATGCGCAAATTCCCTTAACGACGTAGACAATTTTCGGAATAATCTTACTGAATATCGTATCATTTTGTTTACTGTAGACTACCTAACGCTCGTTAAAATGAAAAACGAAATATTTATTGATCAATAGTGAATAACATTATTTTTATAAATAGAAAAATCTTGCGTTTATGACTTCCACATGCCAATGACTTTGAAAACATTTTAATGTGTACGTTAAAAATTTAGATGTTAGTTGATGTCACTTCCGCCGTGTACCGCGGACTCGTCTCGACATCCGACTGACATTGATTCTACATCTGTAAGCATTTTAGGAAGCTGTGGTTTCAAAATTAGATTTTAAATCACCGTGTTTATTCCGAAAGGTTAAGATCGACTTAATCGAAAAAATTGTGTTTCAATATGTTCAATATTTTTTTATCAGAATTTGATTTACATAAGCTTATAAAATAAAATAAATAATAACATAATAAATATATTTCTCTTGAAAAGAGCACTTCATAAATTTAAAAGAATAATATAGTACGATATATTTTGTCTTTGATGACTTACTTTTATAAGAAGTAATATTGAATAAGATTCGGTAATCAAATAAAATTTCAACCCTTCGTAAGAAAAGGGTCTTCAATAATTTGAGAGTCACGGCTTGATGAAACGTGAAAAGTGTTTTTTGTATGAAAATTACATTTCGATAAACGTGACCTTAAATTACAGGCATTTTTCAGTTTTGGTCGAAAATATTCACTAATTTACATCACAATTATTTAATGTAATTATTTGGAAAAATTGTCGTTACTGAAGTTCATTAACGATGTGACTAATGAAAAAACACATTTTCATCTTTTATTTTCTTTTAGTAAGAAAATTGTTCAATATTCGATTGTTCGTTTCCGTAGGCGTGATAGAGTTTATGACATTCAGGCTACTCGGAACTTTTATTTATTCACAGGTAAAATAAATAGTATCTAAAAGAGGTCATAATTAAGTTTTATTCTATTTCGAACATTTGTAAACGATTCTAGAGCGTAAATTATTTGTCTATAGAGTGCAATATAGATCGATAATAAATAATAAATTATAACACCGCTATGCTGTTTTCAAATTCCCTACTTACAAAACGAAATAATTTATTTTACGTTTAAATATGATAGTAATGAAATAAAACGATATTTCGTTGAACGAGTTTCAGTATCACGCTATAATATAAAATTATCACTAAAATTAAATTTCAATTTTACGACATGCAGTTTTCGTAAATAGCTGCATCAAATCCAATTATTTTTGTTAAAAATATGCTTTGATATTTTAATATAAATAATTTGAATAACATACCAGTGCCTACTTTGTGGATGTTTTTTTCACTACATATTATAAAACAAAGTACTCGCCGCGTCTGTCTGTCTGTCCATTCGCGATAAACTCAAAAACTAATGCACGAATTTTCATGCGGTTTTCACTAGTAGAAAGAGTGATTCATAAGGAAGTTTTAGGTAGCACAACCGGGGCGGGCCATTGGTACTACATAAAATATTCTGTGAATGCCCAATAAGTAACTCCGCAGACCACATGTGTTTAAATAATTAAGTAGCTTCTAAGCTTTCATATAACAATACTAACTGGTATGTTTGTTCCACTTCGGATGGTTTGATGTACGTAATTATGAATATAATAAACGACCCGCGTGACTTGCAACGCATTGAATTATTTTTTTTAAATTAATTAGCGATTTTGCTTATGATTCGTAGCGTCCTGTTTTATAGCTTATAAAAACTTTCTTAAAATCAAACTTTTAACTATTATATCGGAGCTTACCGGAGTTCATAAAAATAATTTGAGTACTACATATTATCCACTAGGCTACCTCACTCATTTTTAAACCAATTTATTAGTTAGGTCAAAGCTTTTACCAAACGAATATTTTGTGTAAGGTTTCATGTTGCTATTCTAGCTGGAAACATTTTTCAAGGATTTTAAAAACAAGAAATCCATTTAAGTATATGACTTCGTAGTCTGGATATCATAGTGTTTTATTTAAAATGCTAAGCACGCCTCTAGTGTTTTAAGAAAGCTCAGAATATAAAACAATTCAAAATAAATTTAAAAGGAGTAAAAATAAGATTTTCTGGCTGTGTTATAACATATGAAACATCTTTTTTATATAGTTTCGCGATCGCTATCGAAGTGATAAAATAAATTGCAAAACGATAAATGTAAGATATCTCGATCAATTCAGGTTCTCAATTACCTAAATCTTCTTGGGAGTTTCCAGTGCTTTCCAGGAGTGCCTCTGATCTTCACAAACGAAAATCACAAGTGAATAAATGATAATTTGCAAATCTGACGTCGATCATACGTCATCGGACACAAGCGCACGAAAATACTTTTTCGTATTTGTATCTGTAATAAAATTGTTTCTTTTTTTTTCTGAGGTGTTGTACCTTAATTTTTTTATGGAATTATCTTTAGAAGCACGCTTTTCATTTATTAATTTATTAAAATAGGTTAATGGAATACAGATACAAAATACAATTAAATAGGAAACATCTTTTTTAAGTTTGTTGATAAGACAACGTTTATTTGGCTCTAATGGCAGTACGACGTTGCGATACAATCGAATTATATGAAAACTCAAACGTACAGTGACATACTTGTACAAACGTATTACATGTTACAAACATAAATTATGTTACTGAACTATTATTTTATACTCGCACTCATAATTTCCGTGTTATGCTTTCTGACAGATATAAAATAAATATAACATCTATCGATACTAAAAACAAACAACATAAAATAATAGACTTAAATTTTAAAACGACTATATTTATGTTTTATACTTGTCCCAGATAAAATTATATGTAATTTAGTCGACTTTCATTTGGGGTCTTTTTATTCTTACTAGTGGTCGCCCAGTTGTCGAAATTCGACCTAATCTATAATTAACAGCATTGTCAACATTATAAAAATATGATTGCGCATAACATGGTGAGCTGCATATGCAGCAGTCAACCTGATCTGTAATAAAAAATTTCGATAAAAAATTCGTTGCAAGTCCTGTATTTAAAACCATGTTGACAACAGACTTTGACAATAAACAAAATTTAGTTATATACATACATATATATATATATATATACACACAAATTGTGTATATATATAGTATACATTGCACATATGTGTGTGTGCCGTAGTGTGTGTAGTGTTTTTTTTAAATGACTTTAATGTATTTTTTGAGCATTATTATAAAAAATATTACCATTTTGCACTTCTTCTCCATATAAACTTTAACTGTGTCAAATTTCATACTTCTCCGTCCGTGTAATTTTCGTAAAAAGGAGTACAAAGTTTTTGCTTCACGTATTAATATATAGATGATATCAATATATGCGTCCAACAGTTATAAAAACTACCTCAAAAACAGATATTCACATTTTATTTTTCATTTCGATGATACAAATTATTTTGAATACACGAGTAGAACTCGCAAAGTAAATTGTTGGTAGATTCAATGTTACTTTTTTATATACGAGTATTTTTAACGATATCGTAACACACGTAAATAAAACCACTTACTATTGTTGTAAGTGGTTTTATTTACGTGTACGTGTGATAATTATGTACCTATATAATAATGCATAAACATCTGATTCTAAATAGCATAATTTTTTTTTTTACTTTTTTATTTGCCATATCAGGAATCAAAATATTGATTATTGTATTATTTGAATTTTTATTAACGACACAAAAAAAAAGTAAATTCTAAACTTGTAGGAAATAAAAGATATGATCTTCTAAAGTTTTCTCAATCTTCTTCATAGAAGAGGCCTTTGGCATTGTCTCTTTATAACTGTAAAATATTTTCATTTTTACTGCATTTTTTATAAAAATCATTCCAATATAAAATAGCAAACTTCTATTTATTATGTCAATGAAGCTTCTGTCGATATTTATGTATTTACTTTATTTTGTAAAATGAAAATGTTTTTCCCTTTGAAATGTCTGACAATTTCTATAGAATGAAATATTAATGTAGTCGATGATTTGAAATCGGTGGTCCCCATCGTCCGTTTTTCAGAATAGCTTTAACTTTTTTATTAACATGATTATTATACATCGACAGAAAAAATTACTTATTTTAACTATTAAAATCAAAATAATTCCATCGTTATATTTGAACCCCTTATCATTAATATCATTATTTTGAAACATTGTATCTTTATCGACTAATTTATTATTGTTTTACTAATAAAAATGAACACTATTTTAATGTTGTATAAAAAATATAATTGATAAAGTAAAGTACGTACTTAAATTAAAAAACGTAAAGAGGTATTTTAGAACAAACAGTTTTGAATTTATTACTAAGCATTTATTTTATTATAATAAAAGAAGTAGAACGGTATCTTCTTTATACCAGTTCTAACGTTTTAGTTGTAAAAAAGTTATATAATTAAAAAAAATTAAAAAAAAATAAACTCGAAAAGCCTATAAAATTAGAAGATAAATACACTACAAATGAATATACTTTACATACATTACAATGCTTTACATACATGATGACATTATATGACCTTATACGCTATGTATGAAAAAATCATATTTATTTTCAAATACAAAAAAAAAATATTCAAAGTAAAATCTACTGCTTAGTGACGAATAATACTTTAATATAATAAAAAAGTCGTCTTTGTTTTGTGTCCCAATAATTTAATTTTTTCACAATTTCTTGCAATCCAAACTACCAAATAAGTTTTTTTGACATGATAACGTCTAGTACTCAGTACTCATGACCGCCATCTGTCGTTAGTTGCTAATAACTTCAATAACATTGCGTTACGCTACAAGCTTGTAAGTGATAACAAGTATGCTTAGTTAAAAAAATCAAAAAAACCCGACTGCGTAAAATACTCTTATTATAAACTAAAAATAACAAAACAATTTACTAGCTTTCATTTCATACCCATATTGCTACAGTAAGAAAAAAAAATCAACTCCCCCCCCCCCTCATTCCACCATTTGCGGGCGATATTTTGAAAATTTATATCGCCTACGTCACTACTACAATTTAGACAAATCCAACGACACCTCATATGTCAAAAACCGTCCAGCCGTTTGGACTGTAGGGCGTGCCAAAGAAATGGACATACATACATACATACATACATACACGTTTCTTCTTCAGCAAACAAATCTTTAGTTATTTTCTGGCCTATATAATTCAGCGCTTTTCTTCTTGGTTTGTATTTAATTGTAGCAAAGTTAGGAGTGGGTATTTGTTTGTGAAATGGTGATTTCTCAGTATGCTTTTTCAGCTCTGATAAAGTTAAATTATCTTCCGGATCATCAAGTTGAATTTTATTGGGCTCAGAGAGCGATGGAAGTTTTCTGAGGCCGCATTTAAATTTTTTTCCTCTGACCCAGAAGATGAAGTATAAATATTAAAACGCTTTGTAGAATTTTTCATTTTTTGAAGGCCTTCATCAAAATTCTTAAACCTAAGGCGTACTTAAACCTAAGCGCGGTATTGAAGGCTGCTTATTTAAGCCAGAGGTAGTTGGAACTACGAAATTCGTAGGCCTGCTTCCGAACAATTTTGGGAGTTAATGGCATTCCTATCTGAGACAGTCTAATTATCCTTTTGCATAAATGCCTTTCTTCTGATTTATTAAGAATAGGGACACGACCAGTTATCTTCTCCATGGAACCAGATTCGATGTGGTTTCTTAATGTTCGCCTTGGTATGCCATATGTTTCAGCAGCTTTTCGCTGTGACATTTGGCAGCTTTTTACTGCTTGAAGGGCGGATTTAAACTGTGTTTTTGTCCATTTCCCGCGCTGTTTTTTAGTAGAAGGCTCCATTTTAATCTGCGATAAAAATAGAATAAGACAAGGAAAAATTTTATTACCTCAAATAGTAATCAAAAACAAGTCAAAGTAATTTAAACAACTAAAAAACCCGACTACGTTTCTGTTGTGTAATTTGGAAATGAAATTATTTTTTTTTTTTTTGATATACCCAGTGTCACTCTCACTGTAAATGCGAATCTAATGACACCTCTCAAGCTAAAATCCATCGATCCGTTCAGGCCGCAGAGCGACACAAACAATTATACATACATACATACATACATACATCTATACTCTCGAAAAACATGACCCTTCTTCTGGTGCAGTCGGGTAAAAAATTACCGACTTCAATTTTTAATACATTCGTATTCAATCTCAACAACAACTAAACCAAATTTATTGAAACTTGCACTATTTTTAAGTTGGACTATAGGTACCTAATTCAAGATTTATTGCAATCCAACATATTTTCCGAAACATGCGCAGAAAAACTTAAAAAAAAGCAAACATACAAACACAAAAATATACTAACACTACATTTCAATAATCCTAGAAAGGCCCGGGCTATGTTTGGGAATTATATTATGGGCCATGATAGGAAATTACACCTTGCTTGAATATAATCTCGTAAAAATACAAAAAAAGAAATAAAATAATAACACTCACCTGCAATTCGCTGATAAATAGATTAAAAATGAATTTTCACAGTTTAATGCAAAGAGATTTGTTTTAAATTTGTTAATTTTCAAAATAATGTAGATACTGGAAGTTATAAAACGTGCATCGTCTTGACATGACCAAGCAAACTGTCATCTGTCTTCAAAACGGCGACGCGCCGGTAATGAAACACAATTGCACTATTGTCTATGTTACTAGTAGCATAAACCGGCGAAATTTCAAATGGTTTGAATAATCATAACTGTATTTTTTTTTAAATGGGCCATCCTAGGAGCCGGGCCATCCTTGGTGCATGTACCTTAGGTACTTTATATATCAACTCTTTGAAAAAACACAGAAGGATATTATACTTGATTTTTATGTTATTCTTTACCGGCAAAATTACAAGACCATTTTCATATTGTTATAACCATTTAGTAAAAAAAAAAAAACTCGATGTTATTCCTTCGCTCTAAATAGAGCTTTAGTATTCATCCGTTGAATGAATTGGCCTTAAGCTTACAATTTTTTGGCCCATTAAATTCAATAGTATTTTCACACCGAAAAGGGTTCGAAGGGTTATGAATTTGAATAATTAAATTTGCTTTGAGAGAACTGGACTTGTGTATTGAAACAATTCAAATATTACTTCAGCCGCTTATGATAACAAAAGCATGGCTGCCTCCGTTCGGTCGGTATCGGAGAACAACCTTTTGTGATTGTAGGCAAATCTGATACAATTGGGAATATTGTTATTGATACCTACTTAGCTGATTTTGACAACTTTTAAACATCTAAATTCACAAATACTAGCGATATATCTATATTTATTACACAATTATTTAACGATAAAAGCATTTTGTGGCATTTTTTACATATATCATTGTTATCACAAATCATTAGTTATAATCATTATACCTACCAATAATAGTGTAAGATATATTAGGTAAAACTAATTTTACTTTCGCCTTTTCAGGTGATAAAACAAAAATAATTCATGTGGAAATATTTTAAATATGTTATGTAGCACATTATCTTAACTAAATTACATTAAAAATACATAATATTATAAAAATCTTTCATTAAAATAATATTGATACGTAATTTTTTTTAATGGTACCAATATACACCCATTGGAAGCCTAACCCTCGAGAAAGCTACTAAGTTACAATAACTTTTGGCTTTTATTATAGAAGCGATACAAACAACTACTTACTTCTTAATTAGTTTGGAAAAATATCAGTATAAATAAAAGCCTATTTATTTCTTTATTTATCTATAATTCTTAATTGTACACCACTTTTGAAACAAAAATTACAGAGATATACGCTTAAATATTATTGCACAATAAGACGGTCTTATTGCTAATAAGCAATCCCTTCCAGAAAACCTTACGTTGTGAGGAATTGAAACATAGCCAGAGTGAAATGTAAGGTGATGAAGACAGGATGAAAGAGAGGGTGACAAAGCATAATGTTGTTTTTAAGATTTTTCTAGTGCAGGTTTAGATAGTTCTAGTTTAAGTAGTGCTATGTATGCGTCAAGCTTGTATGTTTATATAAATACAATAACAGCATACACGAAAAGGTATGATGACTATGTCAATTTCTTGTTGTGTTTTAATAGGTATAGATAGATATGAAAACTGAAAATTTTATTTCTTTCATTTATTATCATTTCATTTATACAATACATCTATTTTCCTTTATAAGAAAAATATACCCCATTCGTTTATCCAGGTTAAACAATATAATGTATCCTGTAACGCCTCGGCAAAATGTAGGCAATAAATTATATTTGTCTCCGGATTTTATATAGAAAAACCGACTAAGTACACTCTGGACTCTCAAACGACAAAACTCCATACCACCATATTTAGACCGATTTTACTTGGCCGATCGTTTGAAAAAAAAGGTTTATTGTATGGATGCATAATTAATTTTTATTATTTCATGTTATTATTAGCCACTGTATTAAAAACTTAAATAATTTTAACTGTGTATTTTTTGAGCCGAAATGGGTTTACCATAACGCTTCAAAACCTACAATCCTCTGAAAGCTTGACGGATGAATAGCGAAGCCTTAGAAATATGATTACGTTATCATATTTTGGGTACGGAACCTTAAAACATGTTTTCAACGTTATCTAGTTTCCTTCTCTATTCAACTGTCAATAGTTTGTCGGTTAAGATGTCGCTCGTTGGATTGATGAAATTCTTCCGATAGGTGTAATGCTGACTGACTGATATTCTTGTCCCTAGTTTTGCTTAAATCTTGTATTATCAGATAACCGTAATCGAACTAAAGGAGTCATATATAAATACCATACATATTAACGCCTTCTAAATTCGTGTCAATAAATTAAACAAAAATACGAACAAGTTTCATTGGTTAACGAAATAAATTTCAAGGTTGATAGATTTTTTCTCTTGTTGTAACAGGCTACACTGTTATTACATTGTCCTCTTAGTATTCCACTTTGAACGTTTACATAGGTTAGACATATAATATTACCTACTGTCTGTAAGAATATTTAAAAACAGTACAATAGTCTCACAGTTTATCGATTAAAACAAAACGTTTTAATAGCAAATAATACTTATTATAATATTTTATTTAATGATACTGAAACAAAGAAAGAAAAATAAATCATGAAACGTTTCCGACAAATTAAAATTGAATTGGAAACACTGTGAGAGGTACTTCATCACCATGATAATTACTCATTACTCATTCATTATACATTTCTTTGTTGAATCTCGAAATTGAAGCCCAAATTTTTTATAGAGACTCTCAGCACATGCATAATAAAGAGGTCTGTACTCAAAGAAAGATAAAAGGTCTCGTAGTTTTTTTTTTCACGGCTGGTTCGTGAAAAGGTACGTAAGTAGGAGTAGATTTCGCAGATCATTAGAGAGAAGAGGGCGAACAGAACTAGGCCAGTGACCTTCTTTAATGAATTTTTATTTGTAAGCAACTAATTTAGCTAGATGGTGTAACATTATAATTACAAGTATGCTATTTACAGAGACATCTACCTGAGTCAGTAGTGCTACAGCTATCATATGTATTTTATTTAGTCAAAATACAAATACTATTATAAGAACTTTTTTAGATCAAAGCATGTACATATACATATAACTGACTCTGCTTTGCGCTCCGGAGTTATGGGTTCGATTCCCGCTACAAGTTTTGTTGTATATATATATATATAACGTAATGATATATATTATCATATATATTATATCATTAAAAAGGCATTCAGTTGCCCTATCTTAGTAACTGACTACCGTGTATGTACACGGTTAAAAAAATAAATATGTATATAGCTATGTCATTTTAAACGATTGTGTATATGTATGTTTAATGTATGCATATGCATCTCTACTTTGAAGTTTTTATTACTTTATAGATTTCTCTTACCTATATCATTACATTTAAATACCTACCTAAAAACTTGGTGAAAAGTGAAAAGAGATGAAAAACAATGGATAAGTAAGTACTTATTTATTATAACAGTCTAAAGTAGAATTCTAGTCGTTAATAAAATCCTATTAAGTCTGTTTCAAGTTCAATCTTGATTGTAAGTTTTTAATTCAGTTATTTGCTATAGGAAAATTAATTACATTTTATTTTTGTTAAGACGAGTTTCAATCACTCAAATCGTAACACAGATAAATAAAAATGGTACCGTTGTCTTGATAATTTTAAGAACACTTCTAAAGACAAGAAAATATTTTTTCGAAATATAAATAAATATTTAACATGCAATAAAACAACGTCCGGGAAAAGTAATTTGAGCAGATCGTTAGAGGATCGCCGTTACCGTATGTTTCAGCCCGCATCAGATGTAAACTTCCGTCAAAATAATAATCTATGGAAAATTTTCAAATACCCACGAATTATATACACATTACTATAGTACTTAATTAGGTTTGTGGGATTTAACAAGTATGTGTGATTGCGTGCTACATGCAACATAATATATGTCTAACGCTTTAAAAAATATCGGAAACATCACAAGAATGTGAATTTTATTCCTTTGTTAAAATTCTTAGACTTATATGCGTGAACAAATAAAAATAATATTACAGTCGCCTTTTTATCAACAAAAATCGTATTCCAATTGTTTGATTCCAATTATAAACGAGAAATAGAGAAAATTATCTCAATTCATGATATTCTAATTTAATTACAGATCCAAGGCAATATACGTTATTTATGGTTGTTATAAAACCACGTTTGTAATCTCAACAAACTTTCGAGTATCTTATATCTTTAAACGAGCAATTCTTGTATATATATATATAATCGGAATCTCGGAAACGGCACCAACGATTCTCATGAAATGTAGTATGCAGGGGGTTTCGGGGGCGATAAATCGATCTAGCTAGGATTTATTTTCAGAAAATGTTGTTTTATCCCTTTTTTTTACGCAATTAAAAAATACCATTAGAATACGAAGGTAAATTTCGCTGTCATTGACAAGCTTCTATTAGCTCGGATAGGAATCGGGCGGATTCGAAACCAGAAAACCTGAGTTCGAATCCAGGAATTCTACAGACCAATCTTTTTTTCATTTTTTTTTTTTTTGAATTAAGAGCTCTTTTTATTTTTTATTTTAATAACCAGTTCCTATTATTTTACTTTTATGTCGGTAAGATCGAAAATATTATTTATGTTTCATCAATATGTAATGTATCTAAATATAATTTAACCGAGCAAAGCTCGGTCATCCGGGTACTTAATTGTTATAGGTTCTGTGTGTTTGACATTTAGCAAATGAAATATTTACGACTATTGCTCGTGACAATATCGTAAATTATAATATGAAATACTTCGACTGATATATTTCGTTTCATCTGACATGACCAACATTATATTCAACTGTGTATGATCATTTTTTGACAATTTGTTAGTAAGCACTTAATATTATTGATTAAATCATTAAGATATAGGTACGTTTTAAAAGTATAAAAGAAACATTTAAAAAATCCTTGAGAATTAAGGCACATAAATTAGACAGACGTGTCTGTCTAATATGTGTCTAAACTGTCTATGTGTAAACATTTGTCTAATCATTTTAGTTAAAGCTAAAAATATTTATGACATTTTGACGTCACTAAATCATTTTCTCTGGACATTAACGAAAAATGTGTCATTAGACAATTATACAAATTGTTGTCGAATCGTATTATGGTGATCACCATTTGACGTCATTAAACTATGAAAAATGTCAATATAAGTAGTTAGTATTCCAAATAAAATATGAAAGAATACATACAACAAACTTTGTTTCCGTAGCAAAAATCAAATTTAATAAATCATACTCAATTTTTTTTTCCGCATTGAATTCGAGACTACTCTTTAAAGGTAGTTTTTATAATATACAATTTTAGTATTGAAAATATTTTATAATAAAGAATAATAATAATAAAATCCGTTCAAAATTAACGAAAATATTGCGTAACATTCACAAACAAAAAATACAGTCCAAATAAAAATCTATTTTTTCATGAAGTTGCTTTTTTTTTTATTTGTTCAAAATATAAAGAAACACATACATAAAATTAGTTTAAAAGCCTGCCGCGAAAACTCACAAGAGCTTATCTGGACAAGGCGCCGCGTCGCGTACCATATTAACAGATATTTATACCGTAGGTACCGTACCATATTATTTCATAAAGAATATTAAACGTTTAACGATTTTAATAGGTGTTCTTTTAGCGATCTTCTATATTTGCGTTTGTCCCGGTATAACTCTTGTAGGTCTTCGGGAAGTTCATTAACTAATGCGGTTATTATGGTATTTAACATTCTAGCTCCGTACAAATTTCTAGCATTCGGTATCACAAATTTTTTTGAATGTTGAATATTTCTTAAGGTATTGGGTCTACATTTTTCGATTAATAATGACGGATCATTAACTTCATTTAGGACATTGAATTTAACCAGCGCAAATACATCCATAACATTGCAATATTTAAAAATATCATTTTCATTCAAGTTATCGTTACATTTTGGGATAATAGTTTTTAATAGACGTAATTGTAAGGCATAAATATTATTTAAATGAGTTTTATAGGTCCTACCGTAGCTACTTAGTCCATAATTGATAACAGATTGAGCCAGGGCTAGAAATAGTATTCTACAGATTTTATATGGGAGCTTATGTTTCAATATATATAATTAACTCAGTATGGATCTTAATTTAGAGCAGACCAGGTCTATGTGAGGCTTCCAGCTAAACCTGTCATCAATTATGATTCCGAGATAAGTATGATGATTTACTTTTTCTTACAGAGGACATTGACAATTTATACTAACACGATTTTCATGGAAACATTCATGAGTATGGGCCATGATAGCCGGGGAGATGATAGGTACGTTATGGGAAGAATGTATATGTATAAATTTGGTTTTGCGAGCGTTAATTACCAGCCCAACATCATGGGCCCATTTGCAAATAAAATTACAGTTGTTTTGAATAAGTTTTCTTTTTTTAGTTTCAGCTACAGATACTGATTTATGTGCCGCGATCAAGAAAGTATCGTCGGCAAATTGATAAATGGAGCCTTGTTTTATCAAATTACACATTTCATTAACATAGAGGAGATATTTAATTGGCCCAATTACAGATCCCTGTGCTGTGCCTTTTGTGGTTTGATACATATTGCTATAGTAATTGGCAACTTTAACGGTGGTAAAGCTTAAAAATATACACAATGGATGATACCAAAATATATGAGAGATAAGAGTATACATGTTTTATTTTTTTTCAAAGCCAAATAACTGAAAAGCTACGTTACAATTATCAACCGTGGAATATAAAAGTACGTACTTAGAATTATAAGAGAAGTGAGTGCGCGTTATGTAAACGTTGCTTCGGTAATTTAACGACTGTTTTATGAGGAAACGGAGCCGGTCTGGCTCAATGTCAGAGTGTTTGAGGCTTGAAGCTACGGTTTCGTGGATTATTTGGTTTTCTTTTAATTAAAAATATAATTTTTACCTTAAAATAAAATAAATCGTGAAGTTTGTTTTTTGTTCTAAGTTTGTTTTCAAAATACATCTTATACATACCAATAAAAAAAACAGGTAGATAAATTCCCTACCCTTCTCCTTTATAAAAGGCCTAATCCCAGCAGTCCCATAAGCGTCCCGCTTACAGACTGTTACTTTATAATAATAAATATCTCACACTCAACATTCCTCAGGATAATAAGGTCTTATGTTAGGGGCCTTAACACAAACAAACGCCAAGATGTGGCCTGTGG
Source organism: Euphydryas editha (assembly GCA_036937285.1). Classification (NCBI taxonomy): domain Eukaryota; kingdom Metazoa; phylum Arthropoda; class Insecta; order Lepidoptera; family Nymphalidae; genus Euphydryas; species Euphydryas editha. The sequence continues at coordinate 7,188,674 of JAUPFZ010000008.1, forward strand.
CCTTCGCTCACGCGCCCTCCATCTTCAACTTTGCAACAATAAGAAAAGTTAACAGTAGTGACACTAAGGTAGGAGATTTCCATTCAGCTTTGAAAATAAAAATAGCTCCTGGTATATTTTGTTTTCAGAAACATTTGACGATTAACACGAAGTGTAAAATAAATTTAATTTATATATAAGACAATTTTTTTTATTTTATATTTAATATTCTAAAGCGAATGTTATTAAAAATAATATTTTTAAAGTAAAATTATTAATAAAATTTCTTTATCATAATTATAATGTTGATTAAGCGTAAAATTTAACCTAAAAAAATTATATAAAACACTCATTCGTATCGCTATAAATTTCCACCTCCTTTAAACGCTTGTAGAGAACTCATAAACACTACAATGTTAACATTTTAGGATCTCATAAAGAATTTTAGACAAATTGAAGTGAGCGTGTTATAATCCGCCGAAAGAAAATGTCTTCCTTAACAACTATAGTCTGTTCGCGTTAAGAAAATAGTGACTCATCGTTGTCACTCAGCTTAGCCACGCCTCTTGACCAATAAGATCACAGTAAATTATAAAGTTGTGTTCACTTTGAACAGTTGAAACCCTTCAGACAGTACGCACGTGTTCTTTGCCAATTTTAAAAATAATACCTCACCTATTCTTAAAAATAATAGTGGATCAATATTACATAGCGGAGAAAGACGAGTGATTTACAATGTTTTAAGTACTTTAAACAGTGTGGTGACCAAAACGTGACTATGAAGAGTATAGTAGTGAAAAAGGCTAGTGCATGCGGTGTTTCTGAAAATACGGTTCTGACGATTTTAATCATTTTTTGAATGTAATAACGACTTAATTTTAATATTTTAAAATACTGTCATAAAAAGTTTGCTTTAATATTAATGGTTAAATTTTTACCCCAGAATGAATACGCCTTTACTTTGATGAGTCACTATTTTCTTAACGCGAACAGACTATAGTTCTAAAGTAATTTACTAAGCTTTTACAAATTTTCTTACTTCTCGAAACGTAAAATAAGATAGGTCCGTGTGAATGTAAAGTACTTGTAAAAAAATTAGCTGTGATATAGTATACATTATTATAATACAATTATATATACAGTTTTAATATATTTTCTTCATTCCACGAATATGAAGATAACTTAAAACCTCCACTAAAACGTTCAATACCTACTTTATTGTTAAAAAAGGAGTACTAATATGATGCGTCATCGTCATCATCATCATCATATCACCCATTGGATGTCCACTGCTGAACTTAGACCTCCTCCATCGACCAGCCTCCATACAACGGCCTCCGGCGACCTTCCTTCAGTTGTCCGTCAATCTTGTGGACGGCCGTCCGACTCTGCGCTTGCCGGTACGTAGTCTCTACTCGAGAAACTTTCTGCTCCATCGGCCGTCAGTTCTATGAGCTACGTGCCCTGCCTACTGCCATTTCAGCTTGGAAATCTGTTAGACTATGTCGGCCACCTTCGTTCGTTTGTGGATCTTATCATTTCTGATTCGGTCTCGGAGAGAAATACCAAACATAGCCCTCTCCATTGCTCGCTGTGCGACTTGGAGCTTATTTAAAAGGTCCATAATAAGAGACCACGTCTCACGATCCGTATGTGATGACATACGGATGATGACTGGTAACACACATTGGTCGAATACTTTCGACTTCAGGCGCTGAGGTATAAAGGATGAAAAGATTTAGACCCCTGCAGAAGTTTTCATAAAAAAATCATTGAAAAAAAAACAGACGTGTAATTCAAAATTTTATTTTTATTTTCTTTACTTATTTATTTTTATTACACATATAACAACAATAGGAAAAAATGTGTACTGGGATATATAACAGAAATGAAACTTCAACGGACAAGTGGCAACACGAATCGCAACAAAGTTTATACTTGAAGTTTTACGGGCAGATTGTTAATGTACTTGTCCTATTTGAAAACCTGCCCGTAAAACTTCAAGTAAACATTTCGTCCGGTTTTCAAAGCCTTTCTCTCCCTCCACCGCTGCCGCCTCTCATCACGCGATATATCATCTACTACCTCCACGCGGCCGTAACGCTTTTTGTGACAAAAAAAATCCTAAAATCCCCCGTCTATACTATTGAAGAGTCACTCCGAAAATGACAAACATTTGTACTAAGGCCAAACTTATTCTTTTAAGAAATTTTTTCCAGTAGGCCCATGGAAGGAAAAGTCATATAAAAAAGGCAAACATAGTACTTACATAATATGATAATTCGTAAGTTAAACACCACCTAAAAAACTATCTTTATATATATATATATATATATATATATATATATATATATATATATATATATATATATATATATATATATATATATATATATATATATATTTCTTGTGTGCGTGTGTATGTCACTGAACTCCTCCTAGACGGCTGGACCGATTTTGATGAAAATTTTTGTGTGAGTTCAAGGGGATTTGAGGATAGTTTAGATTCACAATTTGGTCAATTATAAAATGTTTATTTAACAAATTTTTCATTTATAAGTAGTTGTTAATTTTGGAATGTTTTACATTGTATGCAGTATGTATATGCAGTATATGCATACTTACACACACAGTAGGTATATACTCACATGCTACCGATCGGTCGAATTTGGATAAGTGTACATGTAATGACGTTAGATATTAAAATAACTCTTGAATAATAATTTTCATCAAAACAGTCCAGATTGTTACAACTTATTGAAGAATGTTTGAAATTTTCGAATTAACGACGTGTGTACAGGACACGTCTGTCGTTTCTGCTAGTACCTATATAAAGATATAAGCTTTTAAGCTATAATAACAATATATTACATCTGAATTTTAAATAAATACACATACACATGAACTGAACTAAACTAAATCAGCCTGTAAACGTCCAACTGCTGGGCAAAGGCCTCTCCTCAATATAGAAGAAGGGTTGGAGATTAATCCACTACGCTGCCTCACTGCGTTTGTTCCGCTAGTTGGCAGATAATTTCCCTACCATGAGTAACGATCGTTATCAGATGTCAATGATAACAACCGGGACCGCGGACTTTACGTATTCTCCGAGGCACAGTGGGAAACCGCCCGCGACCCCCGGCGTTGAAGTGATACTCGATTACTCGCTAAAAAGTTGATCCTAAAAATCGCCTCAGAAAAAATTACATTTTTAGTTATAGAAAACATGTATGTCATATTATCGATATTATTGTGTTCAATAGAATCGATTGATTTTGTTTATCATCTCGTCAGCTGCTGGTCGTCAACTACTGGACAAAGTCTTCCTTCATGGATCTTTAACTCTCTGTCATAGCAGTGACCAGCGCAGAAATAAAGGCCACACATTATATTCGTTTTTAATCTCAACTTTTCGTAATGTTCAGGGATCTTAAAGTTGTAGTTCTGCTTACAGTCCAAGAGATTATCCTTTTGCAATCAACTATTCTCATCTCCGTTATACTTATATATGATAGTAGTTTAATATTAAAGCAAGGGTGTAAATAGCTGATGTTTTTTTTTTCAAATTTGACGAAAAAAAGTATTACGCCGAGGGAAAGCCGAAATAAAACTTTAAGTTGAAAGACTATGAGAAAATTTATTATAGAGGAAATAAAAGAAAAAAATTAATAAAAATTTACCAACAGAGATTTTTGTGAAGTCTTAAATACATATTTTGAGATTTTATCTTAGAGTCTATAAAATAAACCAGTTATTTGGATTGAATGAATATTCATATTATTCAACTAGCGGCCCGCCCCGGCTTCGCACGGGTATTTAACTAAAATTTTAAAAATTATAAATTTATATTTTTTATCACCTACATGCGCCATCTATCGTATAATGGTAGAATATCGTTTTTATATTTAGTGACATTATACATAATAGTACCTATGATGTTTATCTAAAATATTAAAACGATTTCTATTCCTATCCGACATATTTAGTAAACTTTTAAGTTTAACAAAATAATAACTCAAAAATAAGTTTTGTGAGTTTTTAAGATTCCTTAGACCAGATGGCGTTGGCGGCGTAAGTACCTATTTCTATTTTCTTAAATATTTATTTTTAAATTTAATTACAATGAAACAAAAACTAAATTATACTGTGAGTTATGTTTAATTTTTATGTATTAAAGTTATTTACATTGGGTTTATACTTTTTACGTGATACGTGAACACAGAAAAAAACGATAAGAGATGGCGCTGATACAAAAAAAAACGCGCTATTAAAATTTATTCTTGATGATATATAGTGTATTAATAAAACGGAGGTTTTAACAGATTTATTATTTGTATAGATTTATGTATAATGTCACATAAGTATTTATTACTTCCAAATTTTTGAATTTGCTTAAAATAGTGTCTCTTTTTTCATAAAATTAAACAATTAATCGAATCGAATCACCATAATTATAGCATCCTTTTTAAACGCTTATTTCGGAAAGCCTAATGTAATTGAAATGTTAAAATTCGAAACATGTAATTAAAATTAGATCATTCTCAAATCCAAACCATTAGATTTTTTGCTATAAAAATTAAATATAATATAAAAGATATTACTTTCATTCGATATACTTTTCAGTCTATCGATCATCTGACAGACAATAGGTAATTACGATAGATGGAGTCTCTCCTCCCATTACACACAATAACTGTTTGTTCACAAAAATAATTACACCGGATATTTTTCTTTCTCCTGACGCAATCTATAATACACATGAGTTTACCAAAGTTTGTCCGCAATTTTCGCGGAAATGTTACAGAGACCTCAACTTTTACTCGACTAACATTTTTAGTATTTATTATTGTTCTAAATAGATATCATTTGTTGCACATAACAATACGACATGATTTTATAAAACGAATTATATTTTTAATTTATAGTCGGGAATTATTTGAACATATATATGTGTAGCTTAAGAATTAATCAAATTTATAATTTACTTATTCATTAGTAATTTTTTTACTATGTGCTTATAACAATGATGATGTAAGCATAAATTTATATGAATTTTACAGTACACCATAGTCAAGTCGATAGTAAAAAAAATAAATTTAACAGAAATTAATAAATTCAATAATGAGCCCTGTAAAAAGTATGTAGGAACATAAATCATTTTTTTTATTCCACATACACACATAAATGCAATGCCTATTTATATACACAGTCTTATATTATAAAATAGTACAAAAAATGATGTGTAAAGAGTACAAACAATCAAAAGTGGATAATATTAATATATATTAATATTAAAAAAGTTTATTATTATAAACTTTTTTTTTAATTATAAAAATTGCTATTGTGATACCAATAACATTATTACCGATAATGATAGTTTTGTTCAATCATCACCCGGGACTGACGCTCAGGTTGCATTGTGTGACCTTACTGATATTAATTTGCGTACCGAAACATCTACTGTGAGATATGTAAATTTATATTAATTTTAATAATAATTATCATTGCTCTATATTAAGATACTTACAACTTTATATTCTATCATCGAATGTACCAGATGTGGCACTCGAGAAAACTTCCCATTAAAGTTCGCGTAATTCTTTAAGTGAATATGGAACTTCTCATTCTCTTTTGTAAACTTTGGAAACAACTACAAACATGTTAACAAGCAATATATCTAAGTTAACGAACAGTTATGTATAAAAGTGTATTAATTTGAAAGGAAAGGGCTTGTCCTCGGAAATATGTTAAAATAATCTAAAGCATAATGTATACGGTGTATTTAATTGAAAAGTATCTGTTTTCTTGTTATTGAATCATATCAAAGAAATCTTGCTTACGGACGACTTGAAAGTCGCCGTAAGCCGTTGGACGGACGCTGCTTTGAACCGGTCGCTCTGGGGGTCGATGTAGAAGATCTACGTTTAGCAGTGGACATCCAATGGCTGATATGATGATGATGAATTTCGTAAATCAATTTGTTACCTACAATATTATTGTTGTAATGATTTTGAATATATAAAGTATCCTAATTAATAAAATATTAAAAAAAGAACATATTACATACATAATATATATATATATATATATATATATAATAATAAAACTGTAGAAGAGTTCAATTATGTAGATTGAATAAAAACTAAAAAAAATACTCTTAAGGGTCTTCATACAATTTACACAAGCCAAAAATATTAATATTTACATTTTTGTCGGTCTGTCTGTTGTCCGGCTTTAACGCAAAAACTACCGGACGGATTTTGATGAATTTATTTTTATTATATAGCTATTAGTCCTCGACAACATATAGGCATATTTATTTAGAAAATTGGAATATCAGATTAAAATTTCCGTCTGTCTGTCTATTGCCCGGTTTTCACGCAAACACTCCTGGACAGGCGCTAGCGTTGTGTTTGTCAATGTCTCCTTGCCATAGAATAATTTGAATATCGGGTATAGAGTTTAAACCAGCGCAATCTATTGACTACCTGTCAAAGTACAATATAACTTAAAACACATATCTATAAAACGTTGGAGAATGTATAACTTGGTAAATATATCTCGGGTATAGCATTCATGCATTACTGTTCTAATGTGCGTGAATCTACGGCTTTATTGTTCCAAGATAAAAACATTCCAATTTCAAAAAATTTAATAATTATTTTTTCTTCTTTTACCATAATAACACAATCATGATTCACTTTGTATCCCATCTTCATTATCAAGTGGTCGTCGGAGAAAAACAATCAACACGGTGACAAAACAAAAGAGAATAATCGAAAACCGTAAAAACAAGTCAAGTCATCTTTTGAAATCAAGAAAAATCGGAAAAAACATCATAGCACTTTCGAGTATCAGACTATTTTTTTCATTATAATTAAAAAGTGAATGATAATATATTATAAGGTTTGTCATATTACATTACGTCATGTTCTGTCCCGTGAGTCCGAGACTTTTACAAAATTTCATTAAATAATAAAAATATATGCAGATATATATATATTTTTACCTATATATCATCACTATCAACTATCACTATCACTGTATATTATTAAACAAAATCCTCCACCGCGTCTGTTTGTCTGTTCACGATTAACTCAAAAACTACTACTACTACTGCACGGATTTTCATGCAGTTGTCACTAATAGATAGACTGATTCTTGAGCATGGTATATAATTTGTTGCGTTTGCGTTTGCGCTGTCACCGTCTTGCTTACTGTTTGTAATAAGCCGTACGATAACGCACGCGTGATCCTTTTAATAGACAGATTTTTGGAGCGAATTATATATATACCCCAGCCGCAGCCGGGGCGGACCACTAGTATATATATAAATTTACAATAAATGTGTGTTATTCTAATCCAATTGATAATGAAATAAAGATATAAAAGAAAACTTATTAAATAATTTTTAGACTTATAAAAATAATACGTATGCTATCTGTTTACACCGGTATAATCATTGTAGTTTATCTCTCTTTTATAGATATAAGCAAGGCTAAATAATGTTATTAACAAAACAAAACTCTTTTAATATAATATATAATACAATAATAATGGCACATACAGTCATTTTATTTCTTTTATTTCAAATGTAATGATCGTTAATTATTATATTTATATTGATAAATATATTTTTAAAACACCTCATTTTCGGAGTTTAAAAACAATCTAAAACTATGTCTGTCAATCTAAATTGTGCATGTAAATTTATTTCATTATAAAAATATCAGTAATATTAACATTGTGGTTTTGGGACACTCTTAAAACGAATTTGTAGGAAATGAGATTGATTAAATACTTCATATTTAATATCTTAAAACAAATGTCATGTTTGTAAATCTGTCAAAACAAAATGAATAGAATATATATTATTTTTAATTTTTATTTTTTTATTAATAGTAAATTAGCCTCTGATGTTTATATTATGAGACACAAACAAAAATGGCTGGCATATATTTTTTTAGAAATACACATTATAACCTGCAGTAGGATAGCGTCGCGAGTAAGGCTTTTCTCTTCTTAAAGAAAGCAGAAAGTTGCTTTTATCCAACACTGTACTTTTTATGTTAACAAAGTATCCACTCTTTCACATGGGCTTTCTTTTCCATGAATTTTCCAATAAACATCAAATATGCTCTGTGTGCGATATTTTGCATTATTCATCTCAGTTTTTACTACAAAACTTATGTTAAAATAATTCGACAATGTTCATATTAGACTAAGAGGTGATAGAATATTATTTCGGTAGAAAACTAGACATTTTCTTTACCTATTTTACCTTGCGGTCGAGAAAACTTTTTAGCGAGCTTCCAAAAGCTAATAAAATATTCATACCCAATTGTTTTGGTTAGATAAACTTTATTGTTTTATATATTTCGTGGAAAGTTGATAAATAAATTTTATATAAAGTTTTTCAACAATATCTTTGTTTTGTAAATCAAAATAAAACAATAAATTTAGATGAAAATGATTCAAATTTTAATTATATTAAAAAAGTAAAGTTTGGCAATTGTTTCAAGTGTTCAGTTTCACTAGAAAATCGTAATAAAATAATAAAAATTAACTATGAAAATGTCGGATCTGTTAACATAATAATATTGTCTTTCTGAGACCACTATTAAGAATGTGGTCAATAATTTGAGTCGACAGGCACGGTACATAATGCGCCAACAATAACGCGTGTTTGACCGGGTCGTTTAAGTAAAAACATCGCAGCCGTGAGCCACTGTGTTCAAGAAGATCCGAACTTGTCAATTCCTTGACATTCTCAATAATTGAGGTTATGTACAACAACCACAGGCAAATTCTTCAAGGTCATCGATTTTTTTTTAATTTAAAAAACAAAGTACCTACGTGTAGGAAAACCCTATATATATATGTTTAATATATTTATTATAATACTAAACAAAAACTGTGATTTTTTTTTACATTTAGGTGCAGTTTTGGAAAATAAGTATTTCACTCCCAAATAATGAAAAATAAATTAATTTACTGTTTTCTTATATTTACGCGAATTTTACTCATTTTAATTAAAAGACTAAAACTGATTTTATCGCGTTTATTGAAAACTTTACAGTTTAACGAATTTTTTTTCCCGACGTTTCGGACCCTTTACAGCGTCCATGGTCTTGGGGGACTGAGGTGGTGGGTGTCCGAATAATAAATTAATTGTTACATACTCCGCTTTTATACAATGTTAATTATTACTTTAACCGTTCCTATTCACACAGAATGAACTTATTGTGTCTGGAAATCGTGCTGTGGTCTTATTTTCCTTGGGTTTAATTAATTTCAGAACTGGCTCCTAAGCTGGTGGTACGTTCCAACCATCCTCTCTATTGAAATTAGGATGTTTTTTTTATATTTGAATAGCCTCGCGAATCATCCTTGGTAAGAATCGGTGTTCTTTAGCGAGAATTTGTGGCTTATCAAATCTGATGTAGTGGTTGATACCTTGTTGAGTATGTTGATACACACCAGACTTTGTCGACCGTTGGTGTTTAATGTCAGCTATGTGTTCTTTGACGCGTGTCCCTATACTCCGCTGGAGGACAAACTAATCCTATATATGAGAGACCACATTCACAGTCTAATTTGTAGACCCCTGGATCTTGTAAAGGTATTTGGCACTTCACAGATGGTAATAATTGACTTATCTTTGTTGGCGGCTTGTAGTAAGTTTTGATTGAAGCTCATTTCAAGATGTAGCCAATCTTGTCAGTGACTCCTTTGACATATGATAGTACGGCAGGCTGGCGCTCAACTATGTCTGTCTTCTTCCTCCGGGATCTGTGACGCTGACGCGATGCTCGGAGATTGTTATCTCGCAGTACCTGCTTGATGTGATGTGCAGCGTCCAGGTGTTTCCCGTCACAGATCCCGCGAGTTCTCTGAGACAGAGACAAACCAACAGCAGAGAGTTGTCTAGGATGGTGGTGAGAAGCACCGTTTAAATACTTGTTTTTAATTAATTACAGATGATTGATTACAAATAATTTAAAAATTAAAATATATTAGAAATTAATAAATTAATTTCCAATATATTTTAATTTTGAAATCATCCCCTAATGTACCCTTCTTCTTGAGAAGAGGCCTTCGCTCAGCAGTGGGTTGTTTACAGGCTGATAAAGTTCAGTACAGTACCGCCTGGAAGAACATTTTGTCAAAAACGTTATGCAAAACAAAATAAAGTCATTTCGGTGCCTTAATGTTGTTTTTCTAATTAATATTTAGATTACTTTTATAAATAGAAGTGATTATTAGAGATTATGTAAAATTTTGATTAATTACATTTTGTAAACATTGTCGACTTAAAATTCAAAAAAATAAGTTAAATCTATAAAAGATTCTTACTTTGTTAATATTGCGTTACGTGTTCATAAAATATGGCCACAATTGTATTTTGTACTACTATCTACGAATACATTAATTATTAACGAAGTTATAAACAAATATTGAGTCAAATCAATTATCTGTTTGTTGAAAGCGAGTAGGTACGCTGTATATGAACTTCCGAACTTTCTAACCACGCTTGGTTAAAAGTTTGAACGTGACGGAAATGTTTGCGTGTAGTCTATTCTAAGCTACACGTGGCTTAAAATTCCCTTTGAACAAGGCAAAAACATCTATGTGGTGTATAGGTTTGTGCAATCGAAAAAATATGAAAAAATAGAATGAAAGCATGCTGTTTCATTTAATAAGCAAGTTAATATGTTTAATGTATTTATGAGACATTTTTGTACTAATTAAGATAATGCTTTAAAAAATCTGCTAATATCTCAAGTGCCTGTGCAACTTAAGGTTACAGAGAGTGTACCTTCCCAAATTGTACTTCGACTCAGTAAATTTTGAAGTATATGCGATACGTACGTTAACGCAAATATCAAGACTATACCTTTATCATATCTGTTTCGAGCTTTTAGTAGATATAACAATTTTGTACTTCCTAGGATTTATTTTCAAAATTTTAGGAAATGCGTCTTTCTATTCATAACAATAATAATAAAATATTTTAAGATCCAAAACGCTAAAATTCATTCAAAATAAAATGCTCTCTATGGTGTAACAGAAAAATAATAGGTGGTTTTGGAACTCGACTATCTGTTGTCAGTCAATGTGGTAAAAGTTCGAAGTTAGGGATTATAGGAGATTATTTCGGATAAAAAATCTGGGCCTTTACAAGGGTAAAAACTTAGTAAACTTTTCAAACGTATATATATTTATATATATATGTATATATTCCAGTACTCTATGCAAAAAAAAAATATTCCTAATCCTCAATGGAGTAGCTGCAATCTAGGGATTGATCTTTAAAGGGAGTGATTAATCTTTGCTCAGAAATAAGATTATCTTAGAGACTGTTCCAAAACATTAAATATGTATACGATCCTATATTTCATAGATAATTTCTATACTTTTTGAAACCCTAGTAATGAAAATGAATTAATAATAATTAACAAGTACAGATTAAATTAACTAATTTCAGCCGTTAGAAGCTGTTAATCAATCGCCGATGCTCCAGCGGGATTAATTGGAAATTGTAACCGTATTCACTGCAGTGAAATCCTAATTAAACCACGTTCCTAACAAATGACCGATCGTCGGGCGCAGATAATGAAATGAGATTAATTTTAAAATCTAAAAGCTACGTAACAAAATCATATCTAATTATTTTCAGATTCAGATTACATTCCGTACGGATTGATTATAAAACAAATGAACACATTGTTATACAGAGTAGTAGCATTGTGGAAATTCATTAATGCCGTGTTATACAATCGAAACAATTTGCTATTATTAAAGTTAATTTAATTTAGTTTGAAACACAATTTCGTAGGTTGCGAAAGCATTGTTAATGTTAGCATATTATGAAGTCATTATTTTTAAATTAATGTAAAGTAAATTATTTTTATCTAAAGAAACAATATTCTTAATATTTTATTTGTGCTAAAACAAAAATACTAAATTAAATTATTATTCAAAAGTTTAATTACTTATTGTTCAATTAATTACTGGGTGTGTCGTAGTTATCTAGATTAAATAGTTTTTAATTAAAAACCCAGCCTTTTAACTATAATGTGCTAACCTAACAGTAGCGTGAACCGCAAACGGTGCGAAAATTTTTTCCGGTACTGCGAAACCAATAAAGATTTAATATAAATTATAGCAATGTTTCCAAATACCAAACTTATTTATTGATATAGACGCTTCAAGTCATCTTGGCTTGCGTTGCAATTTGCATCAAGCTTGTATAAATGTGCACGATAATAGGTTTGCGTTTTTTGCGTAAAAATATTATTAACTTATTTTTTTATTTAAAAATAATACGATTTATAACTACCAAAACATTAATTTTTATATTTATTGAATATACTTATATTACACAGCAACAAAGACACATGTTGTTCGTAGTTGCAGATACAAATACAACATACATACAGCCGCAGCAAGATGAGTAGAATAATTATATTTTTATATCCATGGGTGGCGATTTTTGGATGTTAAACATATCCGTTTGAAAATAATAACACTATTCTACGTTTTCATAAATTATTTTATTTCAATTCTATTTTATAAGCTGTTTTCTTCTTTCCTGCGTATAAAAAGGTACGTTAGATGTGTCTGACATACTTTTATTTTAATTTCAGCGTAGAAACAGTCAGCTATCAGTTTTTCTAAGAAAACATAAAAAAAATATGTATAAATAACATTATAAAGTTCCTAAAGCTAATAAAAAATTATAGTTTTTTTTTTTTTTAATAATTGTACATAGAATTGTTTCTAGAGCGGTGTGAACATAAATAACACTCTCCTGTAAACCTCTGTTTTGACATGACCTAGGTGATGTAATGAATACAACTGCTTTTTTTTAATTGATTGTGCTTTTTCAAACGCATCTCTTCTCCTATGTTTCAGACAATAATTACAATTAAACAATTTTCGATATAATTATATTTAAAATTAACCTCCCCAATACTGGTCAGTCAGTACTTTAACATTTAATAAAAAAGTAGTCTTCAATGTAATAAGCAAAAAATTGTGTTGTATAAACTAAATATAAATATCTACTGACATACATATAAAACATGATAAAATTGTATGCATTTATTTTAACGCGTGTTGAATATATTCAGTCCAGTTAATATTTAATACAAGAGCAATATGTTAATACGGGTATGAACTGGTTTTATCCGCTCTTACGTTAATATAAATAAAATCAATAGCAATACAAACGTTGAATGAACTATAATATTTTAACATTCATATTTCAATATTTTTTTGAGATCTTCAAGCGTACGGAAATAGTTTTCTCGTAATAATTATATGTGTTTGTCTCCATAAAATATTCTGAACCTTGATTTGTTAAATGACTCAATGGAATTGAATGTTATGTCAGTTATTGTACTTTTATCTTTATATGACACCTATCGATTACGACACTAACGCATTAGGATAACTATCCTGTAATGTTAGATGTAAGATGATGGAATAAATAAATAAACTACTTCATTTAATCTAAGTTTATTTTTATTTTATTTTTAATATAATTAATGGCTACTTGTATGGGCTTCATATTTAATTTTTACCTTACTTAATTTATGTTACTATTATAGGGGTTATAGTTATACATAATGTAAGTATTTCAAGTGCGTACTTTTTCGATTAGCTTTGGAACCTTAAAAAGACGACTAGGTGCGGCAATATCTGAATTTCTCGTTCCGTATACGAATATATTTTCTATACTTTTCATTTTACATTTCTGTACATAACAATGAATAGTTTTAAGTTTTTTCTGCTTACCTTTATAAAGTACGTTTTAAAACTCCTAGATTGAAACAACGGTAAAATGTTTTATAATTTTTCTTAATAATAATATTAATTTACTGTAGAGTTAAGTTTTTGTTCAGTGATCCATATTTCTTAATTAATTTAATTAAGTTACGCTGTTTTATTTCACATTTTTCGCTCGTTTGAATTTTAATCAAATCGAGTGGCGTTCAGAGCTCTAGTGTAAAGTTTATAACTCAACTAACTTTGGAGAAACTTCTGAAAAAATAAATTACGTAATTGAAGAACTACCGAAGCGTAGTGATTAAAGAGCTCGGACTCCGATTCAACTTTTGTACACGAGAAGTAATAAGTTTCAAATTAACATTTTTCCCTCATTAAATGTTATTAAAATTACTACGGTATCGTCGAAAATAGAAAAATAAAAAGTATTGTGGAATGTAGATAGGTAATTTCGATTTGTTAATATTTGCTCCTTCTTGAAACTTGTCAAAAATATTGCATTAAAACCATTGATGGGTTTATTTACAGATCAATGATTAAAACGCTATTGTAACAGAATTTTTAGCTACACTATGATGTATTATTATCTCTTTTTTTATCTTTAATGCGACTAATGACTAAAATTGCCCGTTCATAAAATTAGATTTTGTAGTCAGTCTTTCACTGATCAGGCAATAAAGCTATGGAACGATTTACCATATAAGAAGCAAAATCAAACTCAATTTTAAAATCTTCGTTAAGGGTACCTTTTAACCTTATTACCCGACTGCGACAGAAGGAGGGTTATGTTTTTCGAGTGTATGTATGTATGTATTTATGTATGTATGTATGTCCATTTCTTTGGCACGCCCTACAGCCCAAACGGCTGGACGGTTTTTGACATAAGAGGTGGATTTTTCTAAATTGTAGTAGTGGCATAGGCTATATAAATTTTCAAAATGGCGTCCGCAAATGGCGGAATGAGGGGGAGGGGAGTTGAATTTTTTTTCTTACTGTAGCAATATGGGTATCAAATGAAAGCTAGTAAATTGTTTTATTCTTTTTAGGTTATAATAATTAATTGAGACGATTCATATTTTTTTTGGGTGTTATTAAAGATAAATTCTATAAGATACTTTTGATATATTTATTAGTTTAATATCCTATGTTGTATGTATATATATAATTATATATATGTATATATATAACATAAGCTATGTGTTTGTGTGTGTCGGTGTGTGTGTACGTATAGTGGCTCACTAGCCATAAGACCGCCCCTTATACTTTATAACTTGTATTTTTTTTTTGTGTTATACAACAAAGTGTCAATAACTAAATAAATAAAAATAAATGTATGTTTAATTATTTTAATTAATTTAATTATAAATAAAAGTTTAAAAAGTATTATAAAAAATTACGCCTAAGATTGCATCAACAAATATCAACATAAACAATCTGAAAAATATCTTAATACGGATGAAACCACGCGGGTGATGTAGCAATTTAATTATTTATTTAAAGAAATATGTAAAAATGTAATTTTTAATTTATTTCAAAATAAGATAACATTTCCTTAACAAAGATATACATGGTTCGAGAGAATATCGATGTTGGTGATATTGCTGAATTGCGTCACACTGGGCATGTATCAACCCTGCGTCGACGACCAGTGCGTCACCAATAGATGTAAAATTTTACAGGTAAAGTTCATTATTTTTTATTATTTAATAATTATTTATTTGGTTGGACTATGTATTAAATTCTCGCTTGAAATGAAACAATATATCTCTGCATCTAAAATTAGATTACCGCACCCATCCCTCTTACGACAATAGGTGTCACAATATATTGTTACATGATAAAAATACTTCATTTTTATATACATAATTTTAAATAATGGAGGTGAAATGATATATATCCGTGGATTTTAACAGGCTTTTATCAAAACGAAAATACGCTATTATTTATTACGTATTACAATTTTGTGTAAATGAAATTTCAACAATCAATGAGCTTACTTGTTTTATAATATACAATATACAATACTACTTTTTTCAAATTTATATTATACAATACAATTCGATAGTTTTTTGGACATAAATAAACATAAAATTACGCAAGACGATAAAGATTTTAAGTTTTTGAAAGAATAAGACGATTTTTTTTTAATAATAAATCATTTATTAAAACAACTTATATTAAAATTGTATCATTGTCAATGCTGATATAAAAACTTTCAATTGAAAGATTTATATTCACATATTTCTAAATACAACAAAAAATCATTTTAAAATAGAATTGTCTGATTAATAATTATAAAGTAACCGCGATTCAATAAATAACTCAGTAAGAAATGATAATAGAAAGTTATTTGAATAAATAAATATAAACATTTATATCTTTTATATATTAATATTTTAAATAAAATTTGAGGAATGAATATTAAAGATATTTTTTTAACTCTCACCACCATTTCAGGTATTCGATGACATAATATTCGCATTCTTCACACTTGAGATGACAATTAAAATGGTAGCGATGGGTATTTATGGGCACGGCACGTACCTTGCCGACTCGTGGAATAGACTTGATTTTTTTATTGTTATGGCTGGGTAAGTAGTGTGTTTATGTTAATTATAACATGTCAGCTGTACGTGTATATTATATGATTGTTAGAGGAAGTTTTTAAATTAAATTATTTTTAATTGCTTTTTATTAAGTCAATCCAACGTAAAATTTATACCTGAAAAGTGTTATTAATTAGATTATTTTATTAAAGATCGTTTCGTTGATGTATGATATAATTGTTTTTAAGCATGTTTGAAACCTCGTTAAAGAAACTACAACCACCTGTAAAATATTTAGAAATTACAATTTCTAATCATTTCTTTTAATATCTTTTATATAACTCTAATATGTCTCAAATTATCGAAAAAGATTGTAATTAGATATTTAGTTATCATCATAGATGACGTTTGAAATAGATAAATTAAAAATATATTCCTAATAAAAGGGAAATTCCCCCTAAAATTATACTGTTATTAAATTTTCAGAGCACTAGAATATGCTTTGAATGTGGAAAACATTAATTTATCTGCCATCAGGACGATTAGAGTACTCAGACCCTTGAGGGCTATCAACAGGATACCAAGTAAGTATCTATCCAATATTCTATCCGGGAATTTCTACCCCAGCTTTATATCAAATAATTCTTTTGTGTGATCTTTTAGATAATATTATACTCCAGTAAATGGCGCGTGATTATGTTTTATATAACCCTTAACCTTAGGACATAAAATGTATATGGAATGTTTCAACGGATTCAGCAACGATTTTTTTTTTTTTTTTTCGTTTTAATGATCTCTTAGACTACCGTTTTGGCTTAATGGTGCGAGTAGTCACTTCAACGCCACGCGCTGACGATCGCGGTTTCGATTCCCGCTCGGGGCAGATATTTGTATTTGTACAGATGTTTCCGATCTGGGTGTATGTTTTTGTGTAGCGATGTGACGAAAAATTATCCGCCCCGCGTTGGAGCAGCGTGGCGGATCAGGGTTCAAGCCTTTTCCTATATGGAGAAGATGCCTACGCTCAGCAATGGGACTTTTACGGATTGATTCATTTGATTTCATTCATATTAAAATCAATAGCATGTATTAATAAATTATATAATATGTTATTAATGCGTGCAACAAGATTTTATAGTTTTAGGTGCAAGTCACCGACCTACTACCGTCTATAAACGGTAATTGCAGATTGGTTATATAACAAACACATTGTAGTGCTATTTTAATGTTTACGATATTGCTACATATGTTAAAACAATATCTGATAAGGTGTTGTATTAAATAACTATTATAGTATTTATGTATTCATGTCACTTAATCGTAAACTAAAAATCTTATTGAAAATAAAATAACGTAAGACAAGCTTAAATTTGTTGAACAAAAATTTTCCGATTCATTTTTACCGCCATCGCTTTATAGTCTTTACACAATCACAAAGGCACTATTACACCTTTGAACGTTCGACAGAAACCCGTCAAACATAGTTATCGTAGCAACCTAACAGACAATTTTCCTGGTTTTAAAGAAAATCCCTGTCGAGACACTTACAGAAATTAACCCTGAACAAAATTGAGAGCGTAGGCGGCGGATCGATGAGCAACAAGTGAATCCGCAAACGTATATAGGGGGAATATTAGATCACAAGCCCCATTCTACGAGCAAATTTACATTACCCTCGAATAAACTTCACATATAAGTTTGTTTTTTAAAACGTCACTTGACGTATTATTAACATAATTTAGGAAAGGTGTACGTATATCGATAAAACGGTAGTAATTTTATTTCGATAATCAAATCAAGGAACTCATTACGATTCGATTGCTGGGACATTTGAGACGTAAAATGCTTTAATAATGATTTATATGAAAATCTTAATTTGCCAAAGTGCCAGAAAAACTAGGAAAATATTGCATATTTTATTTTATCATTTTACTTAATGCTATATAAAAAAGCTGTAGATCATAAGTATAACCTGAACTAATTCATTGATTTTATAATAAATTAATAATTCATATAGGTACATATATATACATATAACGGAATCGGTATCTAAGACGGCATTATTAAATACACTTTATTTTGTATCAAACAAAAGATATGCTTGACTGAACAATTCTTAAGGTCAATCTCTTATAAAACGAAAAGAAGGAAAAGAAATGTTTTACGCTTTGTTTGGAAAGATTGGACACGGAATTCTAAAAATTACCTCATAAATTCTTTGTTCACACGCACGCATGGATATTTTTCATGATTACTTCATTTCGAAGTAACAAAGGTTCGACTTAATTAAAAATCTTTTATTTGAAATTATGTGAATAGGCGCTAAGTCTTAAATCGTTTGTGTTCAAAACAGTTTAGAATAAATAAAAAATAAAAAATAAAGATACTTGCCAAGTTAAATCTATGTATTTGAAGTGTCAAAACACTACTTTGATACCCACCAAGATAGTTAGTCCAGGAGGAATCGGCGCATGAGTACCGAAAACTATTCCACCTCAATTTTTTTATGCGATCCTCTTCAAATTGCCCTCCTAATGATATAAATGCATGTTGCCATGGCGCAACCCGGTGCCATATTGTTTAAGCCGAAATTGCTTAAACAATTGCAAGGAATTGTTATTTTTCAACCGGACAAATTTTTTTTTATTCTTTATCGAAATACCAATAAAAAAGGTCCTATTACTTTTCACGATAAAGTTAATATTTTTAAAGATATGAATTTTTAAAGGTTCGAAAAATCTCAAATTTGGGTATTTTCGACCCATGAAAAATATATTTAAAAAAACATAATGTTTAAGTAATATATTTTTTTTAATTCTCTATACAATAGTTAATAATATTGTTAATAGAGATTTATAAAAAATTTCATTGTTTATATCTTTTTTTTAATTGTTAATTTCGCGCGCTTATTCAATGTAAATAATAATGAAAAGTAATAATGAATAATAAATAATTATAATTTTAATTGAATTATTTTCTAAATAGAAAAACCATAATCCAATAAGCCAACCAAATAGCTAAAGTGACACAGAAAATATCACAAAGGATAAATAAAGATTCAGTAAATATTTTAACTACATCACCGTATCTGAAAAGCACAAAGTTAAATGAGCTACACTATACAACCCGAGTGAGCGAGTATCAAAATATACCGCACATATGTGGCGTATGGCATTTATGTAATTCGTTAAATGATTTAACAGTTTAGAAGACTTAATTTCCCAGAATGTAATATTTCAAGCCCTTTTAAGCTCGGTTACTAATCATAAAACAAACGAGAATTTAAATTATTAATACTTAAAACGTACGTTTGTCTATACTAATTTTATAAAACTTGGACAGTGTGTCTGTATGTATGTATATGTAGAAGGCGCAAGTTCTGTCTAATTGTAATTTAACGTAATTATATCTTTATGACATTTTTTTAATTAATACTAATTTTATTATAATTTAACACGACAACGGCCTCTGCTTAAAACCATATAAATGTTAAGAACAATTTAAATCACATAAGGAGATCAATTCATATATATATATATATATATATATATATATATATATATATATATATATATATATATATATATATATATATATATATATTAATAAATTTCAAGAGAAGGCAGTCGATACAAAGTACTTGAACGAATTTGACGTTGAATCAACGAATCGAGTTGCTCTTCAGCATCGTTAGTTCGTAGCACTTTACAAAGGTTAACAAGAACGTTTTACAAAACAACAGAAATAAACTAAGGCAGTTCTAAATAATGACTGGTACTTCATATCAAAACAATATTTAAATGAAAAAATAAAAAATTCAATACGTTTATGCTATCTTTTAGTCTAAAGAACTAATTTTTCACTCTCATTAAAATCCAACAGAAAGTTAATATTTACCATATTTTATTCATACGAAAGTGACATTTACGTATTTAAAACCTTTCAAAATCATTAATGCGCTAATAACACTTGATTAGCTCGTTAATTTCATCTAAACTTATAAATCAAGATAAAAGAAATCTCAACATTATATATAGCTTAGTACTAAAAAAAGCAGACATATCAGCACCCTTGCGTATAAAATCACAAAAGCTAAATAAAGATGCCCTATACGACCTTCAATATGCTCAGTTTTTAATTAAACACCATCAGCTGACTCTGCACATGTTTAATGACCTTTTTATAATAGTTTAGCGGAATGAATGTACTTTTAAACCAGATATATTTGTGTAAATATTTATTTCTGAGTCCATATTGCCAAGTGGATTGATTACATGAATCTTAAACGCGAGGTCTTAACGCTGAATTTTTAAGTGCTAAAGTTTAACTATTCTTCTTGCACTTGGCGATTGAGGAAATATTATGAGGAATTCTATATGTCTTGGGAGAGATTCGAAAATGTTTATCCGTAAAAGTTATCCGTCTGTATTAGTCTACCGTGAAGCAACAAGGCGAATTAAACGTCAATTTTTTTCCTTAATAGGAGAAGAGATTGTCCAGCAGCAAGTCATTTGCTCGTTGTGCCAGTAACATTTTCTTATAAGTTTAATTAAGGTTTGTAGTCATGAGTACACCGCACCTCGGAAAGCCAATAATGTGGCTTTTGTTAATGATCATTATTCTTAGTTGGAAATGTATTCGGGTACAAAGTGTTACTGGCTTGATCTCAAAGCTTTGAAATTGCAAGTTGTTTCATATAAGAATCTGTCATAAAATGGAAAAAAATTAGGGGGAAAACACCTGACTACTTAGCCTAAATTGATAATTATTTATTACATCATCGACAAATATAGAACCAAAAACATTTAAAAATACACAAGTTAGAACTTAAATAATTGATACATTATTATAAATTATAATTATTTATATATTAATATAAAATTATTCAAATATTCAAAAATAATTCTAGATATTTGTTAGGAAATTATTATATTATTATTACTTACATTTATTCAACATTTAATTTATACGATTTTTCCCACAGGCATGCGTATCCTGGTGATGCTTCTTCTGGACACTTTACCAATGTTAGGAAATGTGCTACTATTGTGTTTCTTCGTTTTCTTCATATTCGGGATTGTTGGTGTTCAGCTCTGGGAAGGAATTTTGAGGCAGCGATGCGAATTAGTTCTACCACCAAACGTACTACGACCTAAGTATGTTCTTCCATTATACGCACGTGATTAAACGTATTGTTTCATATCAAATACTGTTTATACTATGGTTAAGAATTTTTAATTAATTTTGACATCATTATGACATCTTAAATTGAGTAGAATTGTCTTCAATTTACCTGTTATGACGTTAAACTTGGATTGAGAATTTCAAATTGTTATTTTTGTTATGGAATTAGAAGAAACAGTATTACAGGGCTAAAGTTAGAATATAAATCTGTACAGAGCCTTGAATAAAATAGCAGTATATTATAATATATTTATTTTGTACCATTGCTCGAGATGCGCTCGTTTTAGAGGCACGTCCCATTGCTAAAGTTGACTGCATGCAATAATTAACGCTTTAATCTTAAAGAGCACATCCAGGGCTGCTCCACATTATTCAATATTATAATTTATTGATACAGACTCTTTCTCACTATCGACATCACAGACGCGCATGTTCAGATAGCTTAACCACACGTTAATATTGCATTCCGTCGATACTCACACGAGACCCAGTTCAAATACACGCATGACGAATCGTTTGCGATGTTTCAAAACTAGACTTATCATGTAGATATAAATGTCATACAAAACTCCTACATAACATAGCTCACAAACTAACAAAAGAAACGAAACACTAAATTCATTCTAGTGTTTTTATAAGTATCAGTTATCATCAATTGTTAAATATAATTAGTTGATTTTCGACAGAACACTGGATTTGTGCAGTGAAACCTACAACTAAAATATGACAAGAAGCCGAACATGTAAATAGACGACGAATTCTTATCCTCATTATAAAAATAATAATATTACATTTTAAATAAATAATAATATTAATTTACATTTTCCGCTTCATGTTTTAGGAATTACAAAATAAACCATACATATATTTAGGATACATAACATCCGTCATTGCTTCGAACATTTATTTTCCAGAGACCTGTCCGAATGGTACAGAGTGCGCCTCAGAGTGAACTCGTAAGAATTTAGGATCAAAATAAGTGTTACTATTGAAAATATGAAATCTGTTGTAACGTGTACCTTTACACATCTGCCGTCCAGATGTGCTATATCTGCTTTTTCCTCCACGAATTGGCAGTTTTATGACCATTTTAGGGTTTAAACGATTCAACCACAGACAATAAAATTTATTTACATTCTTCGGACATGAGTACAGAACTGCCAGTTTGTTCAAAATTGATTTCAAATGTGATTAGAATTTTCGGTTACTTCTAAAGTTTTTATTTTAAATAATTTATTTATTTTTTAAGATTATATTATTCCTACGCTCATTTTCAATACTTGCACTGTATAAAATAAACAACACACAATTTATCAGTTTCAAATTTTATGTTCCCCTTTTTATTTTTAAACTTCTTAATATTCCATCATGTACCGAGGACACATTTAAAAATTTCTATGACTTTTACAAAACATCGTTTTCAAGTTTACGTGAACTTAATATTACAAAAAAAGACATAAAACGTTAACATTTAAGAGTTTTGTGTGAGAATATCATATAAGGTAAAACCACAATAAGCCTTATGGCGGTCATCAAAAGGACAAGTATCATAACGAGCAAGGACCTAAATGATTTGGGTTCCCAACCTCTATGTGCCATTTGTGCCGTTACCGATAATGACCAAGAGGCCATTGGCGTTAATCTTCTCCATCCACTAATGTTTACCTGACTCTCCCAGTATTCCTTTATCGGCTCTTATATTAAGGGCGATTGCTAATTATTTATATCAATTTAATCCTCCCCTTCGCTTTCATTGTCTGCATGTTATGTTTAATGTATCATTGTTCTGCGTTAATTGCATGAATAATAGTACCCACTAGTATCATAATCTGCTTTTAATAGAGCTCTACATAGACGACTAATTATTATATGTCTTTACTTACACAACTATCGTATAAATTAAAAAAATATATATTAATTAAACTTTAAAAAAATTTAGTATCATTAAAATATGAATAAATCTCCGTTACGAAATTTTAAATATTAAATTACCCAAACCACTGAACATCATATTACTAACAAAACCAATTTCATACAATTTAAATAATATTTCATTCATCCATTACCAAGATAACCGCATTTTTAATTATATAAAAGGTTTCATTAATTCCATTTCGAAAATTTAATTATTTAAAATATAAATTAAAATATACTATTTAGCTCAATACTTACATATCTTTCAATATATTATGCAGCTTATCAATTTACTACGAGTTCTCGAAAGAACTAGACTACATATGCACAACGCCTGAGGATAATGGAATGCACCAATGCGGAAATTTTCCACCGTATCGATATGGAGCTCTCGTGTGCAATGAAACTGCGAAACCATTTTCTTACAACCATCCTACAAACACATCCTGCGTTAATTGGAATCAATATTATACCAACTGTACTCAAAGAGGTTCAAATCCCTTTCAAGGGACGATATCTTTTGACAATATTGGTCTTGCTTGGGTCGCCATTTTTCTGGTAAGTATAACTTAAATGGATATTTGAAGTGTTTGTTTATTTAAATTTAAATTGAATCTAAAAATCTCCACTTTCAGGTTATATCTTTAGAAGGTTGGACTGACATCATGTACTACGTTCAAGATGCACATAGCTTTTGGGACTGGATTTATTTTGTTCTTCTCATTGTGGTAATTTTCGAAAAAAAAATTGAATTATTTGCTAAAATAACTGTTGTTTCTTTTTGCAAAAAAAAAAATATATATTTTCAGATTGGTTCATTCTTCATGATCAATCTATGCTTAGTCGTAATAGCGACTCAGTTTAGTGAAACAAAGAAACGTGAAATGGAAAGAATGCGGGCTGAACGTGCACGTTTTACTTCTTCGTCGACATTAGCTTCGTCTACTAATAACAGCGAGCCAGCTACTTGCTACGCTGAAATTGTTAAGTATGTCGCACACTTGTGGCGACGATTCAAAAGGAGGATGGCTAAAAAAATCAGGTAACAACTGTACTAAATCTACAAAAATATTAAAAGATACGTAATTTTATAAAATTATTTAGATGTACATTTAAAATTGTAGAGTATATAAATATCAACGGGCTCAACTGCGATGGCGGACAAGTCGAGAAACACTTCAGTTACCGGCTAATCGTCCGAAACAGCATCACCCATGCTGCCCTCGTGCACACCCCCAGGTATTTTTTCATCTGAACTAATTATATCAATATGGAAATTGTATATCTTACATAGAAAATAATTATTACAAAGGTATATTTTTTTTATAAATTAAAAGATCATCAATCTAAGAAAACGTCATTCAAATGAAACTAGTACAAACTGTCAAAAACTCTCTACATTTTGTACTAGACTCACATTCATATTATTTATTTTAAAAAAATTCAAACAATCATTGAACGTAATATAAGATTTTTTATATGTCTGACTTGCTCTGATTTGTTCATCATCAAATTGGTACTATGCCCATTGCTGGATCAAATATCTAAAAACTTTCTTATTATGTTTGAATCTTACGCTTTATGAGCTGTTGCTGTTTGCTTGTTGCCATAGGAAAAAGGTGTATTTCATTCATGAATAATTCTTAAACCCAAAACTAGGGTAACGGAAAGAGTGTAGAAGAAGTAGGAGATGAACCACTCAGCAGGCCAAGTTTACTACGCGTTCCCTCATTGTCTGCTGCAGATCTTGAGGTACCGTTATAAAATAAACACTTTTGTCATTGCTTTAGTAGATTAAAGTCTTTAATTGGTATTATTTACTTTACGTGATATTTTCTTCGTCTAATACAGAATGCATCAAACCTATCACTCCTATCGCCTCCATCTCTTGCTCGACGACGATCTTCAGTGATGTTTAGCGATACAGTTCTACTGCATGTGCCTAATGCACAGAATTTGGCTCACCCACATAATGTATGCTCATCTGAGAAGATGACACAAACTGGTAAGCGACATAAATAAATATTTTGAAAATTAATTTCGTTTAACAAAAAAATTAACAATTTTAAGACACACACTGATAACAATATAAAGCCTGCAGTTTCTTAATTTAACTTGTCTTATTTCTTATTTCGTGTTTCCGTTATCTTTTCTTGTAAAAAAAATAAAAAATTTAACAAATAAAAAATATTTATAGATTCATTGTGTCAACGTGACTGGCTTAAGTGCCAAAGTGGTGAGTCTAGAGAGGTAGATCTAGACAGGATGTTAGAAGGGCATGCGCAAATTTATCTAAACTTATCTTCTCCTATCCTTCACTTCTTTGCATTTTCGATTAAAGAAATTTTAATCTGAAAAACAACATAACAAAAAATATAGTAAAAAGGATTATATTACAATTATCATTGACAGTGATAATATCCACATAAAAGGAAAATCATAAACATAAATGTAATGATAAATTGTAACATAAGTAATGTTTAGATAGAAACATTAGATAATATAAGAGTTTCAATTATAAAAGGTTCACTTCACTATAAAATGTAATAAAAAATTTCAACTTCCCTTTCTTAAATAGATAACACTTCTCCGCTTCTTCTTTACTATTAAAAAAGTCTTGCAACATTCAATTAATTTATAGTTTTAGTTTTATTAAAAGTATCAAAAGACGTAAACATTATAGTTATCATAATATAATTATTAGTGATACTTTTAATAACTTTAGAATCTATTGTACTATAACGACCTGTAATTGTCCAACTTCTGAGCATAGACCTCTTCTACTATGAAGGCGTCTTATTCACCACACTACTCTACTGCAGGTCGACTGAATTTTGTTAGTTAAGAATGTACGTAAATTTCATTAGCAAATCTGCACAGTAGTGACACTTATTTTGGGCATAGAGTTCGACCTGCCGGCAGGAGAGACAGCAGAAGAACGCGCGGCAGCGGGAGGAACCATGTCTTGTCAAGAACTACTAGCACTATCAGGAGCTTTATCGGCTGCTTTACCTACTGGACAAGTTGCTTTAGATTCGTTCTTTGAAGAACTTACCAAAGGAATCAGTAAACGAGCTGGTGAAGATAAATTAGATACGAAGGTAACACTAATAACAATATAAGAACAATTTCGATTAAGAAATCCATGTTTTGTTATGGCTTGTGTGAGGTGAAAATGAATTGAAATTGTTACAGATTGTTGAAATAGATGATTTTTCATGTTGCGCTGAACTAATAGCAGCTGAAGCAGCGGCAGCTGAGAAGAAAAAAGGTCGATTTTCGAATGCGTGTCTAAAGCTTTGGCGTCAGATATCAAAATGTTTTTCGTTACTACAAAAACATATAAAAGCAATAGTAAATCACAAATATTTTCAACAAGGTATTACCAAAGCATTAATAATTGTAGTTGATTAGTGTAACATTAGTCGCTATTTAAAATTATTTTTATAGGTATTTTGTTGGCTATTTTAATTAATACATTATCTATGGGAATCGAGTATCATAATCAACCGGAAGAATTAACAGTGATTGTTGAATACAGTAATATTGTATTCTCTGCTATATTTGCCGTTGAGATGCTTCTTAAAATAATAGCCGAAGGACCTTTTAAGTATATAGCAAATGGATTCAATGTATTTGATGGTGTCATCGTAATTTTAAGGTAAATTTTATAGTCTAGACTATTTTTTTTTTTTTTTTTTTATTTGACCTATTTTTCGAATTTAATGTTTGCTTTTTATATAGTGCGTTTGAGCTAGCACAAAGTATGGGTAATGAACATGATTTGGCTGGAAGTTCAGGATTATCAGTGTTGAGAACTTTTCGACTTCTGCGCATCCTGAAGCTAGTGCGCTTCATGCCAAACCTTAGACGCCAACTCTTCGTCATGTTACGGACTATGGACAACGTTGCCATCTTCTTCTCGCTTCTGGTTTTATTTATTTTTATATTCAGGTAATTATTCTGATCATTACATATATATGCTTACATGAATATTATGGTCGATTTTTTTTTATTTATCGAGCAAAGATTATGGGACATAATATAAATTTAAATTTAATTATAAAAATATATAAAACTAAAACCTTGAAAATAAAATGCATGAAGATAAAAAAGTTATAAAGGGAAGGATTATTAAATTTACTATAGTTTAATGATGATAATTCTAATTAAGACTTATTTATTATTTTTTAATCTCTGAGATTATTGTTTTGATTTTTGGTTTATTATTATATTATATATTTCAATCATCTTTAAAGACTAGAAGTTATTTACTACCTACTTTGCGACTAACTGCAAATCCCTTTTAACATGTCTTAATCTAAAAAACAGACCTTCTTTTTATTTTTTGGAAATTCTGTTATTTACGATTTTATTATATATTTCTATTAATTTTTTTTGCTGAAATTTACGTCCTTGACGATTTCAAAACTTTCCGTCGCCAATATATCTCGACCCTGTATTGTAAATTTAACATTACTTATCTCTATGGTAGCTCTAGTAGAATCGATTAGACTACAATTATCGATATAGCAATCGAAAGATTGCTGTATGATTTTTTCTTTTTTTCGTAGACAGTGAAGATTTATACGACACTTCATAAAATATAAAATAGTTTCTACTTAACTGTCACACCCGCATCCTAACCTGTGCACTATCTAACTGTGAGTGATTTCTCCTGTTTTCATTTCTGCCTTATCCTTATCTGTTAGCCATTTCTACTTTCAACATTTAACGGTACATACAACACCACCGTCCACACTCTTTACAACTTTTTCTCTTCTTCTTAATCTTACTTGTTATAGACTTTCACGCTTCCTGCTTCTTGTCCACTCGATTAATTTACACCTTGCACATTTCACATTTCATCTTAGTTTTAACTTACACCTATATATTTTATACAGTAATTAATAAATCCTCCTGTTACATCGAAAGGACTGTAGAAATCGAACTTTTGTCTAATCGTATATTGCGTGATAACGTTCAGCATCCTCGGTATGAACCTCTTCGGGTGCAAATTCTGCAAGAAAGACGAAGAGGGCGATGTAGAGTGCGACAGAAAAAACTTTGATACGCTCTTGTGGGCCTTTGTCACGGTGTTTCAGGTATTGAACATTTTAAATTAAAGTACCTAACAGACAATCCAAAAACAAACAGAACTTGCAACATACTAAACGCTTACCTACGGGTCCGTTAGCAGTAAACACTCACGACAGAATGACAATTCTTTAAAAAGAAGATTGTCGTTGTGACGGCTTATCGACTAACCACGCGAGTACACAATGACTCGTCACTATGCTGCAAGAAATTGGATATAAATGAAGTTTTGTTTTACAATTTTATCAGAATAAATCGGCTTGCAGCTGAGTGCGTTGTCAAACAGGCGTTCAGACGCGTAACTGCTACCCTAGAACCCGCGTAGTACAGAAATAGTACCATTGGTTAAAGACAGCTCGAACATCATCTAGAATCACGATTCACCATTGTTGTTGTGCCGTACAGTATTCCCATCAAAAGTTGTCGAAGCACTATAATTAGTCTGAGAGCTTGGTTAATCGTAGGGTAGATTAGGTTGATCGAACCGAGTCACGGGTTATCCTTCGTCAGTTCCTCTAATTCCACTACTACAGCTGTACTCAATATAAACTACTCTCTGTTACTTTGCATGCTGCTTCTATTATTTAGGTCTGTATGAAACAAGTTATTTTGGTGACTTTTTGCCAATATTAATTTTTTACTGTTTTGCTTCACTTTTTTCAGCAATTTCACTTGTTTCGTCAGGTTGTCCTGCATTTTTCCTTTTTTATAATAATGACCTTACTTCCGATTCTTTCCCCTATTTTCTAACTATAATTTATATATTTTTAAAAACTAAATTGTTTATATTTTAACAGAATTTTTAATGTTATATATTGATTTCTGCATCAAGGCATCAATAATGCATTTAAATGAATGAATCAATATTTACAATCAATAAATCATAAAGTATTTGAATGATTTTTATATTATATTTTGTGCACTTTTGTTTGCCTATTTTATATTTCCATTTTTATTTAATTGCATTTAATTATTCAGAGATAATGAAGCAGTATATAAAGATGAATGTTAAATAATATGATACTTTATGGGGAACTTACACTAAATAACGTTATATTAAATATATTATTTAATTTAGATTTATTAACAAACCCGTTGGTGATGGCGTATCAACGGCGATAACACTGCTTAACTAATTACATGTATTGTCCGTCCATAGTCATTTAATTTACGGTAGAGGCACTTAAATTTATTGGGTTTAAAATAATACTTATTTTAAAATTGCACAAGTTCAAATATGTACATTCTTATATCACTTATATTATCTAGCAGTTTAATCACGAACATTATAACGTCTTTGCATGACGAGAAATCGGCTATTATTCTCAACTGGTAAATCTCTACCTTAAATTAATAGTCATCGCTCAAGATGGGGTTGCAGTGTTAGCGTCGAGTACGCTCGCACTTTACATCGTTTCGACGACTCGGTCGCGTATGCGCATAGCATTTTGTTTTTCTTTCATTTTTTCATCGGGCCCACATCATGCAGTATTCTGGGCATGTATCTATTCGGTGGTAAGTTTTGCAAGTTCATCGAAGATAACGGATCTGAACGGGACTGTACCTGCCCGGAAATTGTCTCGCATCATCCCAAGTGTGAGTGCGACAGGAAACATTTTAATAATATTCTATGGGCTACCGTCACCGTGTTCCAGGTAAGCCTTGATAGTCTTATAAAAGTTACATTGTCGATTTTTTTGCGATCCCGTTCGAACTAGCTTTTAGAGGGTAGAAGTTGCGTGTTTCTCGTGTTGACAATGATTAAATATTAGCTTTTAATATCATCATCTTAAATTAGTTGAATGCAGTCATGAATTCTACGGTGTAAAAGTATATTCTTTAAATGCGATAACGAGAAACTCGCTGAAGTAGTTGATTTATACAAGTACCTATTAGTTTTACGCTGTGCATTTATAACGAGCAATAATTAGATAGTGCATCTTGCTTACATAATATTAGTCAATGCTGGACCCTTTTTGCTTGTGTACTCCAACCGCCGTCTGTGTTACCTTCCATGGAAATGTATATTGTTGTGTACACTAACTTGATGACATGAAACTTATTAACACTAACAAGTTATTTACTTACAATTATTTTTGTTTAATTCGATTTTTCTTAACATTTATACTAACAACTTTTCCACAACGTATAGGCACGACTTATACACAATACGACAGCACACCTCGCTTATTATGATTTATTACGGAAATTTCAATATTTGAAAATACATGTTGTGGTAGATTGTTTAGATGTATTAATTTTTTTATTCTAAATAAGTCTTTAATTTTCCAGGTGTTGACACAGGAAGATTGGAATGTCGTATTGTTTAACGGTATGGAAAAAACAAGTCATTGGGCTGCATTATATTTTGTAGCTTTAATGACTTTCGGCAATTATGTTTTATTCAACTTACTCGTAGCCATTTTAGTAGAAGGATTTAGCTCAGAGGTATTTCGTTAGACAAAAAAAATATTTTTTTATTATAGCTATTATTAAATAAGTATCCCTCTATATTCAAAATTCGTTTCTAGAGAAATGAAAGAAGAGAGCGAGAACAGCGGGAATTGGCTAAATCAAAATTGTCTAGTGAATGCTTTTCTGACAACAACGAATTACAATACGACGAATCCAATTCGGGATCTCACTCCAGCGAAAGTATCTCCCAGGTGACTTGATTTCAAGACACGTACTGTAGTATCTCTAATAAATGTTTAATGTGTTCACAGTCACAGTACTCTGCTCTAAGACAAATTATATATTAATGTTCTAACGTGTCACATTTTTATACATATCCTAAATTTATAAAAAAAAAAAATTAAATATGATTTCGTAAAATTGGTAATATGTACATTAGTTCTAAAACGTACAGCCACTGCAAACTATATAAAAATATTTAAATTAATAAATTTCTTAAACAGAATGAAATTAAAAACTACTGGAAATCAGCAGACGATGTAAGAAAAGCGAAAGACGATGTCAATGGTCACAAAGATAAATCATTGAAAGTTCGAAAAAAATCCAAATCATCGGGTCATCACCCAGCTTTGTGTAAAGATTGCGCGCAGTCTAATAAATGTAATATACAGAAGGTGAGTTATTTAATATGGAAATATAATTTCACAAAATTTCATTACAAAAATTAGGTACCTACAATAGAAAAAAAAGAAATTTTAAATATGTTAAATGATCAAAAACTATAGGTACATATTTATACTAATATTGAAATATTACGATAACTCAATTCCAAAACTACTTTTACAAAAAAAAAATTAAGTTATGTTGAAAAAATAAAGTTGGGTATTTGAATATAACGTACACTATAAATTGAACT
This sequence comes from Euphydryas editha, assembly GCA_036937285.1. NCBI lineage: Eukaryota > Metazoa > Arthropoda > Insecta > Lepidoptera > Nymphalidae > Euphydryas > Euphydryas editha. Next base: position 7,220,519 of record JAUPFZ010000008.1, read on the forward strand.
GAGTAAAGAATCCTGTAATAGAGAGAAATTTTTACTAACTCTTAACGTCAAACAACAAAAAAATGCATTCATTGCGCCTTAGCTTGACATTATTTTTTGTTAGCTAACCGTATCACATCCAAATCCTATATAAATACGAACAAACGCATGTAACAAAGAAAAACCTAGACGTATTTAATCCAGGCTCTATTGAACTCGTTGGTCGAAATGGTATTGAATCGGTATTGAACAATACAAAAGCTTTCAATTTGGAGCAATTTATTTTATATATGATTCAACCTTCTAATCAAACAGTTTTCACCGATTACTTCGGATGAAATTTATATATATAACTTTAATAAAATAAAACTAATTTCTGACAAAAGATTTATATAGAATAATTATTCTAAAACAATACAATATGATACTGTTTATCGCACACCATCATCGACTTACGTACAGTAAATGATAAAAATAAATATTAAATAATTAAAATAAAATAATATGTACAATAAATAAATAATTTATTTTAAACAGTTAATATAAATAAACAATTTAACGACTATAACAAATTTCAGGAATCAAAAATGCTAGCATCTAATAGTGGTGCAGCTGAAAACAGCACAGTAGTACCGATGATCACTCACACAGCCGCTACACCACAAGACTCCCCGTCTACAACGTTAGAACCAGGGACGACATTCAGAGATTTTAATGTCGCATTGACCTTAGAAAGATCGACAATGTTGTCCAGCTTGGATTCCATTGATAGAACGTCTGTACGTATTTAATTATAAATTTACTTAACGTTATAAAATTAGCAATTCTTATTGCATATATTCGAAATGTTCCCTAAGTTTCAGATTTACCAAAGATGTGAACCAAAGAAAAATATTTATTAATTTACTTAAAATATAATATACAATCTTACTACTTTTGTACTTAAAACAATTTCCTTTATTTTCAGTGTACCAGCATACCGGGCTTACTAAAGCCACCGAATAGTTATACTCTGACCCTTCATTCCGCAGCAGCTCAATTAGGGGCTGAGAAAGCCAGACTTCCTCCAATGACTCTTGCTCCCCCGCCTTTAACCTTGGCTCCTCCCCCATCTAAATCAACATCTCCAGCTTCCACTCCAACAACACCTAGATCCTTGCCATCTCCTATGCTTCCAGAAAAAAACCTGCAAGTTACTATCGCCAAAGATGATAATTGTCTTAACGTTAGCGATAAGTCTAGTCTTCTCAGCTCACAAAAGTAAGTTGTGAAATACTTGGTCGAGATTTTTAAAATTTTAACTTATTATTTAAAAGTTTGTTTAATATATTTCTTGTAATTATTATTATCATACAAAGTTAAATTCCAGAAGTCTCACAGCCACCACTCCCAGTATAAATGGCGATGATAAATGCAGAGTACAACGTGGATACAGCTGGCGTCTCTCAAGGCCAAGTTTGAAACGAAAAAAGCAAAGAACAGGATCTGACTCAGATGCTATTGTGCTAAATAATGGCCGTGACCACACAGCTTGCAACGGTATGTTATGTCATAACTATTTACATATTTTAGCACTTGTGATGAAATATAAATGAAACTCGAAAACGAAGTAATATAAAAATAAATAAACTGAATTATGTAAAAAATATTTTTAATTTTTCTAATATGTGTATTATATGAAATTTTTCAAATTTTGTAAGCACAGTCATATGTATATGTTTAAATAAAAAATTAGCATTTATACTCGAAAATACCAAAGCTGAAACGTAAAAAAATAGTGAAGAATAACAAAAATCCAAAAATCTATAATTTAAATGGATGCTTGAAAAATAATGTCAATAAAAGTAAAATAAATTTTATTTTACTAAAAAATCGTTGATATCGTTAGTGAAAGTTTCAGTTCAATATATATTTATTGATTTAATATAAAAATTAAAATTAAAATTTTGGTGGCTGTATCAAACATCAAATCCTTCTGAGTGTACTAAGATGAGATTCAATGACCTTATATTCATAATTTTTGTATTGTCATTTTAATAATTTATACTTTAGCATGTCAAGCTATAGTATAATGATTCTAATATATATGTCATGGCCATATCGTAGAATTGAACATGAAATGCTCGAGAATATGTTATGTTAGGTTAGCTTAGACTTTTTTTATCATCGATCTTGCTAAGACACATTATGATGTGGCCAATGGTCAATGAAACATTACATGAAATGCGACCAGTTCATGAAATTCTCGAGCATTTCATGGTTTGGTCAATTCTACGATATGGCCATGACATATATATAAATTAAAGTTAATATTGTCCACAGGTTCAAACCTGCGTAAAAATGAACTGCTACTTTCCTCATCAATGGTGATCAAGAACGACACGCAGTCGGAACTAAACAACCGTTCAAAGGCACAACTACCTACGCGCCGCGTCTCCGCGCATACCGCACTTACCACCCCCATACTACCTGACGTGAGAAATGATAATTAATAATTCAAATAACTAAATGCATTTATCAAAAGTGGCTCTATATATAAAACCAAACGACCGACATGATTTCACTCGCGTTTATAATCCACTCTCATGAATAATATCGTAATCGTATTGTTTTGTAGTCTACCTCAAAAAAAACTTATAACGTTACTTAATAAATGTTATAATAACTTTATAGTGATATAAAAAAAAAATCTTTTGTAATATTTTCTTTTAATATTTGTCTATTTGTACAACTAATGTAACCTCGTTCTAAGCATTTTATTTGATTTTATTTTATTATTGTATAAATTTGGGATGCCACATACCATTTGGCTTGGTTTTTCTTTTTTACTTCCACTTTTATAGTTAATTGTACAAATTTACAATAAAATACAAATACCTGTATAATATATTATGTCTATGACTATGTCTTTTAAACAAACTCCAAGTCGCACAGCGTGCTATGGAGAGGGCTATGCTCGGTATTTCTCTGCGAGATCGAATCATAAATGATGAAATCCACAGACGGACGAAAGTCCGACATAGCCCAACGGATTTCCAAGCTAAAGTGGGCAGGGCACATAGCTCGTTGAACTAACTGCCGATGGAGCAAAAAGCTTGGAGTGTGAAGTGGAGCCCACGTACCGGCAAACTAAGCGTGGGACGGCCGTCCACGAAATGAACAGACGACTGGAGAAAAGTTCCCGGAAACTGTTTGATGGTAGCTTCGTCAAACTAGTCGCTCTTGAGGTCGATGGGGGAGGCCTACGTTTAACAGTGGACATCAAATGGCTTATATAATGATGATAATGATGATTATAACGTGTATTTAAAAAATTAAAATAATTTGTAATTAAAACAAATGTAACTTGTGTACAGCATAACAGTAATGATCAGTAAAAATCTGGCCCTGTTTACAAAAATGTGAAACGAATAAAATGTTTTCTTATTACTTCGAAGGTCAAAAGTGTTATTAATATATTTTTCTAAATAAATTTATATTTAAATAGTCATACGCTTTGGTCATATTAACTCGATATTCACATCTTAGAGGAAATAACAACTCCTGGTCGGATAACCTATAGTATATATATATATATAATAATTATTTTTATCACAGGTATCATGGAAAGCTGCGGAAGCAGGTTTTTCATCAGATTCCACAGTAAAACTGGACACTGTTAAAGCTCTTCCACATAGACTTTCTCTTACAAATGATTACTTAACAAGTACGTAGTTAGTACTTTATAAATGAGACTTATGAATCTATTCAGATTCATAAGTCTCATTTAATTGTTTAGTTATAATAAAATGTAGTATTTTACGCTATATACGAAAGTAATAGTACAAATAAGTTCCTAAGGGAAATAATGATATAAAATAAAAATAAAACGCTATACATAAATTGCATGATAAAAATTATTATTTGACTAATTTTTGCCTTTTCGAATTTTGTTTAACATATTCTATGTTGTTATTTAATTATGATATAACCATTTAACAAAACTTTTTTATTCGCATTCGAGAAAAAAAATACATATATTTGACGTACTTTATTTTCTTATTTCCTATCTCGTTTTCAACTATACTATTCCGATTTTATAACAATAAATTTAAAATAAAAATACAAAATTATATATTATATAATAATTTCGAAAACTTATAAATCTTAGAAACTTTAACATAGCATTTATTTCAGTAACAACAGTCTCCGAGGTCAAAGCTAGTAACTTAACGCCCACAACGCCACAACCTCCTCAAATACCTCCGCGACCGCGTAACGATTCGCTGCGACCAAACAACCAAGCGTTACCGTTGATTAAACAAATCAATGAGGAGGTAAATATCGTTAGCGTATTCGTAAAATTTAATGAAAATTAAAATAATGATAAAAATCTTCAAATTCATGGTAAAAATGGTAATAATTAGAAATTTCAAGTCAATAAGTATTGGGGACAATGATACAGAACAGAAACAGAAACTTAAAACATTAATCTTTAAATAGAATAGTCTTTTGTTATGGCTATTAAATTATAACACACTATAACAAAAAAAAAATAGATTTCTAAAAAATTAAACCCTATTTTCAGGTTTCAATAAACAACAATATTTGTATTTTCTCATCGAGATTCGATAGACGGCAGTTTAGATTTAAGGACCTTTTTCGATTTATGGAACCGACAGGGTGCCTTAAAGAAAAAGAGGATTATTCTCTTTACATATTTGCTCCAAATAACAAGTAAGAAATATCTTCACGTTTGTATAGTGATTATATCACATCGAGTGTCATAACGTTAAGTAAATATCAGTTCAAGTGACTCTTATTGAATTTGTATTATTGGCTTTGAGACTTGACGTATATCCGTCACGGGAATTCCAATTAAGGTATCAGAGGAGATTGCGAATTCTCGTAGGATAGCTATTATCCTCACGAAATGCATCAATATGTTTAATTGATTATTGAACTCGGAAACTTCATTATAGGTGCGAATTACTTTAATAGCTTGATAATTAATATAAAACATCAGTCGTTTTTAATTCTACTTTGATGGATATGTTTTGTCGCAAAATTTTAAAAATTATTAAACATTATTTTAATATAATGGTATTAATAAAAGTTGAAAAAGGGTAACATTAAAAATAATATTTTAATCCTAGTTAAATTTAATTTAACATTTGTATAGAAAATTTTAATAGAATATATTTAGAAAGGTTTAACGACATTACATTAATCTTACTAATAATACAAATTCTAATTTCAATTTTTGTTTTGGTTATCTAAAATTTCGAGTACCAATTATCCACTGCACATAATAACACAGCGTGACAATTTCCAGGATAAGAAGATTATGCACATGGATGGTGACGAGGAGTTGGTTCGACAACATAGTGCTTTTGTTCATAGCTTTAAACTGCATAACACTTGCAATGGAACGACCTAATATTCCTCCTGACTCTAAAGAGAGGCAATTCCTCTCCAGTGCTAATTACGTATTCACCGTGGTTTTTGCTGTCGAGATGTTTATTAAGGTTTTCCGAATATTTTTTAGTATTCATATATTCTTATTGGTAAAAATTTACTATTGAAATAGTATATGAATTGAATACTGATTACACTTTAATCATAATAAATTAAACTGAATTTATTAAATCAATATTTAAGACCATTATTGTTTCTAGTGCAGTTTATATTTAGTATTCAGTATTATTGAAGAAATCTTTTATTAAATTCTTTCATTCAATACTATCAAGGTGGTGGCATCTGGAATGTTCTACGGATCGGAAGCGTATTTCACATCAGGCTGGAATATAATGGACGGCTCGCTCGTCATTATATCTATTATTGATCTATTAATGTCTTTAGTATCTGAATCTAGTCCACGAATATTTGGAATATTGAGGGTGAGTTTCAACGAAATTTCGTCTGCAAAACTCTTTCGTACTATTTTAGTTTCTACTATAAAATTTAGGTTTCGGATCATTTCAAGATTCCTTAACTTTTAGTGTCAACACAAGCTTTAAGTATCAACACAGTTTCTATAAGTTTATTTCATTTCTAATTTTAAAATTTTTGTTCTTTTCAAAATACTCACTTAAATAATTATTGCAGGTATTTCGATTATTAAGATCTTTGAGACCATTGAGGGTTATAAACAGAGCTCCAGGTTTAAAATTGGTCGTCCAGACATTATTATCGTCGCTGAGACCTATTGGAAATATTGTACTTATATGTTGTACCTTTTTTATCATTTTTGGTATATTGGGAGTACAGGTAAGTACCTTCTTTATATTTCGTAAATAATTTTACTTTTTTGGTCTTAAAAGTGTATCTTGACGTTTGTTGTGGATTCATTATTTGATTCTTGTGATCATTGTATGTTTGTGTTATTCATTTCTAATGTATTCAAATAATTTTTTTTCTAGTTATTCAAAGGAGCGTTCTTTTATTGCGAGGGAGCAAATATAAAGAATGTTAAGAATAAATCCGATTGTCTAGCGATAGAAGGCAACGTGTGGGTAAACAGGAAGTATAACTTCGACGATTTGGGCAAAGCTCTTATGTCACTGTTTGTGCTCAGTTCGAGGGATGGTTGGGTGAACATTATGTATACGGGTCTCGACGCTGTCGGAGTTGATCAACAGGTACCTAGGCTAGAAATCTAAATGTTTATCTATAAGGATGAACGTACGCTTAGGGTAACACAGTCTAACAATTTCAGTGTAGTGTCCCTTAGGGTTCTATAAGGAGAATATGGCAGTTTATTTGAAACTTTTAGTTGTTTTGATCAAGACACATTTCCAAAAAATATCGTTTAATGGCTTTTATATAGTGTACTTGTAAATAATACTTTAAACATAATTAATGTCATACATTAATTAACTTCTAGATTGAAAAAAAAAAATGTGTTTTAAATTATATTTTCGTGTGTCAAACTATAATATTGTCTGCTCAACATATTTTTTTTTAAACGTCTCACACTCAACGGCCCCCAGTAGGATGTGAACCCTGTGTCGGGGAACCGGAAACAGACACAATACACAAACACAAATGCCCAGACCACGACAAATATCTGTATCGTCTATACAAATATTTGTCATGTGCGGGGATCGAACCCGCGACCGCTAGCGCATCAGCCAGTTGCTGTGACCACTGCGCCAACGCGTCGTCAAACATATTATAATTAACCTTTGTCTTTCGATAGTTTTATATAAAAGATCTGAATAAGAAAACAAGAAACTATAACTGAAGAAAAGTCATTTGATCAAGTTATTGACCTATCAATGAAACTTATTACAATATCGATGCCTTTTGGGCTTTGTACCCTTTGTTCTATTTGTGTTGAAGGTCAAAAAACAAATCAGAATTGAATTTTCCCACAACTTTCTCAGCTACCATTCGGAAAATAGGTTTTTAACCGGCTTAATAAAAAGAAGCGCTCACTGTAAATCTTCTTACTTATCTCTTGTTATCTCACGATATTCTTAATAGTAATTTTTTTTTTTACAAATGAAAATAAAATAAATCTTGTTTGCTCCTATATATAATATATCCCTTTATATGTATACTATAAATTTTGGTACAATAAATATTAGAATCTGAATAGTCTATTCAGTTTTATTACCAGAATATTACGGTTAATGTAATTGCTTAGCACTTTTTAAATTTTAATTAATTCCACAATAGCCGATAGTAAATTATTCGGAATGGCGCCTTCTATACTTCATTGCATTTATACTGCTTGTGGGATTCTTCGTACTGAACATGTTCGTTGGGGTCGTGGTTGAGAATTTTCACCGCTGCAGAGAAGAACAGGAAAAAGAAGAAAGAGTGAGAAGAGCAGCGAAAAGAGCTTTACAAATGGAGAAAAAGAGACGAAGTAAGAGATATTTAATATTTTTAACACACGTTTTTGTTTTAATTTTGTATAAAATATCAACATTTCTTCTATCCAACCTAGATTTGCTTTCAAAGACATTTCATCAACTCACTGATACTTCAATGTGTGTGTGATTGTTATTTAATTTGTGATGTATTTTTACGCTAAAAATCTATTTTATTAACTCCACAGCTATAAATCTTGAATCATAAAAAAATGCTTAGGTACTTAATTTTGTTACAGAAATGCATCAACGTCCATATTACTCGGATTATGGACAAACACGTCTCTTTGTTCACAACGTCGTCACATCCAAATACTTCGACTTGGCGATTGCGGGAGTAATTGGTCTAAACGTCGTCACCATGGCTATAGAATACTATAAAATGCCACCAGCTTTACAATATGCACTGAAAATTTTCAATTACTTCTTCACAGCCGTTTTCATACTCGAAGCAGCGATGAAACTTGTAGCACTCGGATTTAAGATTTACTTAAAGGACAAATGGAATCAACTCGATGTGATAATAGTAATATTATCAATAGTGGGAATAGTATTGGAAGAATTGGAAACGAATATAATACCAATAAATCCAACGATAATGAGAGTCATGCGTGTTTTGAGGATCGCTAGAGTGCTAAAGTTGCTGAAGATGGCGAAGGGTATAAGAGCGCTGTTAGATACAGTCATGCAGGCTCTGCCTCAAGTAGGAAACTTAGGGTTACTATTTTTTCTATTGTTCTTTATATTCGCTGCATTGGGCGTTGAATTGTTTGGACGGCTCGAATGTTCGGATGAAATTCCTTGTCAAGGTTAGAACTTCTCTAATTTTTAAACTATTTGACTACTTATATAAATATTATTGATTTAATGGCAAATACTCATTGTATTTTACAAACTTTAAAGTATTATTTAATTCTTGGTAATTCTTGGTTAATTTCTAAGGTCTTGGAGAACACGCCCATTTCGCAAACTTCGGAATGGCATTCCTAACATTATTCCGAGTGGCGACGGGTGACAACTGGAACGGCATAATGAAAGACACCTTGAGAGAAGACTGTGACAGCTCAGTGGATTGTGTGCGAAACTGTTGCGTTTCCACTATTATTGCACCGATATTTTTCGTTGTGTTCGTCCTTATGGCACAATTTGTCCTAGTCAACGTTGTAGTAGCGGTAAGTATAATTTTGAGTATACTGACAATAATGATTTTACAAAAACACTTTCACATTTATTTCATACAACTAATAAAAAATTAAAAAAATATATATTTATTCTTTAATTCATGAGATATACTTATTATTTTTTTTAAGTCTCGATTATTATATTATTAACGTATTATTTTGTTAACAGGTCCTCATGAAACACCTAGAAGAATCCCACAAGCAAATGGAAGATGAGATCGATATGGACGTCGAACTGGAACGTGAGTTAGAACGTGAGGCGGACGACGAAGAAGACAGAGCGCTCTGTCGCGCTCTCGAACAATGCACTTCGCTACCTCGACCTTTAAACAAGGTACCGTCCCTCCCAGCAAATTTCACTTATAGCGAAGCGAAGCACCAGCCAATACCATCCCCTCGCAGGCGACGCACATTGCACTCCCACCATGCTTTATTGCCAGCTGCATTGCCGCAGCGAAGGGCTTCTCTCTCGCCTCACGCTTTCGGACGACGTCGACAGGATTCAACGGAGACTCCAGCTGCACTATATGAAGAGGATGCTCGGTTCATCGACGCAGATGATATAGAGGAACTTGAACCGGGAAGTCCACCTCAAAGGGACTCCTTTGCCCAGAACAGAAGACAACGAGCCGATAAGAGAAACTCACTCCGAGGTGAAGAGACGAGACTATTGCGTCCAGCGCCGGTTTTATTAGCAGTCCCTACGACCAGGCAGAGCATAAGGCATCGGAGTGGCTCGAAACGAAGATCATCTACGGAATCAGCCACGCCGAGTGAGGTCAGCAACGCCTCATACAGATCACAACTATCTCCCGAGGATCTACCAATAACTGAGGAAGAAAAAATTAGAATCGTAATAGCAGAAAGACGAAAGATAGACACGGTGAGACCAGAGCCGGAAGATGTGGAACTATCGGAACGCGGCTCCTAGTCCAGGCAGGGCCGGCCGCAGCAACACCATGAGGTTTACATCTAATTGGTTCCCGGATCGTGATTTGATGTTGCAGACCTTTCTCCTCTCCGTTTCCCTACTTTCCTCTAACGAGAGTGCTGAAAAGTTCAAAGAGTGGACTCGGTTGCAAAGTGACAGTGGACGATAATGATAAAATTTAAATATTTTTTGTCAATGATGTTTAAACTTTGATCACTTTTTGTTAACCGATCGAGTGACAGTGATGAGTTCGTTATAATGTTTGGACCTTTTTTCTTAGACACCTATAACCTCATAAATCTTTATTTCCCACTGCGGCCGGTTCAAATACTTTATCGAGAGACTTTAATACATTTAAGTTTATTTTTTAAACTAGTTAGGTAGTTGTTAGAACTAGTCAATTTGTGGTGGTGGGATGTTTTCTACGAGTGCTAATACTTCATAACTTGTTTTAGTAATTTATTCGTACGGTGCTTGCTGTTAATATTTGATTCGTTGTGTAAATTTTACTTTAGGACTCTGAAAAGTCTCAACGAATAATCTATTTGTGTGTGATAAATATATAGCTTCGGTTGATGTTTGTAGTTTTGTTTTAGATGTCTGATTTTAGATTTAATTTAAACTTTAAGTACGGGTTTCGAATCATTGAAATTTAGAATTATATTAGTCAAAGGTTTGAAAAGCCTATTATAATGTTATTTTAAATATTTAAATTTAATTTTTACTTATACAAACTTTTAGCAAAGGACTGTTTAGACTCGTAGTGAACTTTATCTAGTTAAATCTATGTCAATCTACTAGTATTAAAACAGAACCAAAAGTTCGTGAATTGATTAATAATCTCTTTTAAGACAAAATAAATATTTTCTGAATATAAATGAATCCTATTTTCATACAAAAACATGTACTTATTTAGATTTTAACCGGCAAATAAAATGTTAAGACGTAGAATTACTACATTCGAATTTTGTAATATAATTTCTATAAATTAAATACAACCTTAAACGATTTGGTGAGCAACAAATTAGAATTTAGTATATCTGAATAATCTTAACTTTTTTATAGAGATGTCATTTAATAGTGGTGCCAAATTAAGAGATTTTCTATTCCATTTATTTAATTACATGTTTCTATTAAACTATCTGTTTTCGTTCAATTGTAACTCTATGCTCAGTATCAGTTTTGAAGTGAATACCAATTCGAAAGACACCATACGTATTCCTTCTTAACTGATTTAATTATATTATAACGTATAACGTAATAACGTAGTTCTCGTTATAAAAATATAAATAAATAAAAACGTAATTAGTTAGGGAAGTCAGCAATAAATTTTATACTTCGACTGTGCCTTTCCTATTTCTAATATATTAGCTTGTGAAATCGATGAAAGATAGATTAAAACTTGATGCATGTATATTTTCATTCTAACAAAATATATTAAATAAATTTTATGTTTCTAAAATCTTTCATGATTTCATATTTATGATTCAACATATTCTTTATTTCTAAATCAGATTCTTTCTCTTCAAAATTTTGTTACGTATTAATAAACATTGCTGCACAATTTTTTAAACATTCTTACTAAAGCTTTTTAAAATACTCTTTTGCAAATAATAAATAATTAAATGATGCATTTTTTGTTTTGCATTTTTCTTGATTTTAACTTGCTAATTGCGACTATTATATTGTCTTCCACAATATTTTTGTACATAGTCATTTCAATTCATAAAATAATCACCCTTGATCAAAAAGTAGTTTTTTTTTTTCATTAAAATAACATAAAAAGTTATATTTCATGTAAAATGAATTGATTAAATGGAATTTAGTAAAATTAAGAATAGTATTTTCGTGATAAAGCAAATTTCGTGATAAAATGATTAATTGTTTTTTCGGTACTGACTGTATAATAATTTAAAAAGGTATGAACAATGTTCATTAGTCGAGTACATCTGTTAAATTTAGCTGGTGATGTGTCGAGTTATGGAAGTTACGAAATGTTAGGTTGAAAAAATAAATTTAAAAAATCAAATTTGTGTTTTATTAAAATACATAATATCTTAAAATAATTTCCTTTTATTTATTTTTTTATTTTTTTATTTAATATACAGTAAATTGATACAAAAGGTACAGTTTGAACATTGTCCCACAAAACTGATGAATCAGTTTGACTGTATGATCAGTATAGTATAGCATAGTATTAACGATATATATTTATTTATATGTTTTTGACACTTTTTCTATCCATATTATATATACATACATATATATAATATGACACACGTTTGTATATCACATTAAGTTTCAACAGATTACCCTTACTCAGATTTCTCTTTCACAAAAAAGCAGCACGAGGTGGAAATGAATTATAAAACACTGTAAGTATATAAAAATAACGTTTTTGGAATTTGTGGTTGCTTGGTATTTCATAAATATTCCCACTACTAAATTGATTAACCGACCCATGGCCATAATGCTAAAAACCTTTCAGAATTTTATTTGTTTATATATATTGGGTCTTATTCACTTATTATCTTACACTCATATTTTTACACTGCACATCGGAGCAAATTAATATTAAAATAAGCCTAATATAAGAATTAATAACAGTATTTTTTATGTATTTAAATTCAGTTTTATCGCCAGAAATATAAAATAGTATTATTATTCTATCATTCGACGACCGTTCTGGTGTGGTAATGTGAGTAGTCGCCTCAAACCGCGCGTCGGCGGTAGTGGGTTCGATTCCTGCTCTGGACAGATATTTTTATTTGTACGAATATTTGTTTTCCGGTCTGGGTGTATGTCCTTGTGGATCTCCCCACCGTGCCTCGGAGAGCACGTAAAGCCGTCGGTCCCTGTTGTTATCATAGACACCTGATAACGATCGCATGATAGGGAAATTATCCGCGAACCTACAGTGGAGCAGCGTGGTGGATTAAGCTCCGACTCTTCTTTTATATGGAAAAGAGGTCTTCGCTCAGCAGTGGTTTTCTTACAGTCTGATGCAGTACAGTACAGTATTATTCTCAAAATCAAAATCAAAATCAAAAACAACTTTATTCAAATAGGCCCCACGAGCACTTTCGAATCGTCATTTTACAAAATTAATATTGTAGTGATTATTATTACTTTTGTAAAAGTAAAGCTGACACCGATTCGGAATGTAGATTCTGCAGAGAAAAATCGGCAAGAAACTCCACAGTTACTCTTTTGAAAATAATACATAAACTGTGTTTTAGTACAAAATTAGTAATATCTTGCATGAAATACAGCGCCACTAAGTCCACACGTCTTTCACAGCTAAATAATCCTGCGCCGAATAATACGCTTTATCTATTAATTTTTTTTTAATGAAATCTTTAAATTTATGTTGAGACAATTCCAAAATTGTTTGTGGGATTTTGTTATACATGCGAATACCATAACCCAGAAAGGAGATTAATATTCTATTAAAGATATATTTAAAAGGTATCTTAAACATATCTTATTGATATTCGAAATCGCTTATATTGTATACAAGTACAAAAACTGAATATTACCTCAACAGATTACGCAACAAAGGATTCGCTACGGGCGAGTAGAATTAAGTTAAATAACAATCTTTGCTACATCGTACCTTGTTAGCGAACGCTTATAATATTATTTGCATAATTTGTTGAAACGAATTGTAATAGACGCTTTATCGTGTTATACAAAATAATGACGCTTTTCAAAGTGTTTACCTAAATTAATTTATATAGAAATATTTTCAACATCAAATAGGAGTTATTTTTCTAAAATTATTGGATTTTATAAAAATGTATCAGGTACAGTGTACATTAAAGATATTTAGAAAAAAAAACATTATGGAGGACTTGATTGGACAGAGGATTTTAATCGATACAGGAATCAAAAATATATTTTTGGCTTTGGTTTTCATTTTTATCTATCTTTTTTACCCGACTGCGACAGTATGTATGTATGTATGTATGTCCATTTCTTTGGCACGCCCTACAGCCCAAACGGCTGGACGGTTTTTGACATATGAGGTGTCGTTGGATTTGTCTAAATTGTAGTAGTGACATAGGCTATATAAATTTTCAAAATGGCGCCCGCAAATGGCGGAATGAGAGGGGGGGGGGAGTTGAATTTTTTTCTTACTGTAGCAATATGGGTATCAAATGAAAGCTTGTAAATCGTTTTTTTTTTTATTAGTTTATAATAAGAGTATTTTACGCACTCGGGTTTTTTGATTTTTTTAATTAAGCATACTTGTTACCTTCGTTTTTCCCTTGAGAGAGGAAACTAAAATCGTAACTTTATTGTAATTCAGTAACGCGTTGTCAAATTTCATTCAATATCTTTTTTTTTTTTGAAGAAAATATTTTAAGGATTATCCCATACGTTCGTTCAGAAATTACAGACTTAACAGTAATAAGTCCAAATAACTTTGACATACGTACTTTATCTTTTAGGCTTAATGATAGAGACGGCAATCGCGATCGAAGTCGTGGTCACAGCTAGTTTACAAAAAGCTCTTAAAATTATATAATCATCATCACATCTTCATTATTATTTACAATCACTCGTTTAATAAAACTGACATTTACTTAAAACATATGTCTATAAAAGGACCAATAAATAATTAGGATGGGAAAATATATAGAATCTTAACAAGGGCTTCAGACGCCATTGCGACGGCTTTTGGCAATATTCATTACAATGATGTCGTACATTTCCCTTTCGTCTAATATTTTTTTAAGGCGACCGGGTGGCTGAAACGACCAATCTGAGTTACTTGATCTAAATTCACAACGCAACGTTATATTTTTTGTTGAATTATATATCAGGCCATGAGAACCAGTGACCTTATCTACAAAATCGAGAAATTTAAGTTAAAGATAGTAGAAAATTGACGTATGGAATTAGTCTCTTTATTATGAAGATATGAGATATCACTATTTCGTCATGTATTGTAAATTGTATAAATTATATTGAATTTGTCCTAGTTTAAAAAAAAGGCACAAATGATGCATTTAAGTACGAAAATCTATTTTTCTGTTACTTAAGCCACTCTGGTTTTAATAACATCATATACTCTATTTTAATTAATTATTACTGTGCCGAGATTTTCAAGTGGACAGCGATCGTGGATTTTAAACTATTGTCGTATGATCAAATCCAAACTACAACTATTTTCAAATACTTCTTTGTATAAGCTTCCTGTTGTTGTGTGTATAAAAATCTTGTACTTGGTGGTAAAGAAAAATTTATCCTGCCTATCCGTGAAAATACGTCGCCGATTAAGAGCTGTTTCCATCGTAATAGAAAACTATTTTTATAGCATACATGGAATACTCAAACTTACGCTCAAACGTATATCGAACCCTTGAATACATAATTATAGAAAAACTAGATTAATAATCAATGGAAAAGCATATATTAATATGTTTGTTGGAGATTCGATATCAGTGGGCTCTGAAGACATATATTCTTTAAAAGTGGGCAATTTTTCAGGATGGCGACTTCAAAATAAAACGTGGGTTACATTTTTCAGACGTGTATTTATCGTAACTGATTACAACATTTCATTTAGTTCTTACAATACTTGCAATGCGATTGTATTACTTTTGGTAGAGAGTAATAGTAGAACTCTAATTGTTCCCAAAAATACTATCAAACGTAATATCAGATAATTCAATGACAATTCTGCTTTTCCATCTCCATAGCAACCTGTTTTAATGGTTATTCTGAGCTTGAGAACAATATAAAGCAATAGATTGACTTTTTAAAATAAGATTATCGCTTGCCAGCTCTGTTTCGGCTACACCCAAGCTAAGCTGCTTGATGCAACCAAAGAGTAATTATTCCAATTATAACTACATATAATTATAATTTTTGCATCTGATGATAAACAAAAACATTATAATCATTTCTTTATTCTGCTGCAGATAGCGCCACTGTTTCAAGCTCCGACATGTTTATTATTTTAAATTGCTCACAATTTTAATTAAAATCGGTGGAGTACTTTTCGTTAATATTTTGACTTTGACAAAACAATATTAACAAAATTAGCATCTGTACAACATGTATCAATTATTCTTTTGAAAACATAATCGTTAAGAATTAACCTCACAACAATTTTATTATATGTATATATAATATTGTTTTAGAAGCAATAAACAATAACGTAAGAAGTATACTTGTAGAAATGTACATCTTTAAACAACATTTGCAGACTAAGATTTTCTTTTGAATATTTTTTCATTACGATATATATTTTTAACCAAGCAATAAAGCAATTATTTGCTTTCAGAACCGAACTTAGTTTCGATCACAATGATATTACGTAAATATCTTCGAATAAATAAATAAATATAATTAAATAAGGATCATACTTTCTTTAGTTAAAAATTTAATTAATGATCCTATATTGAAATATTATTATTTAAATATCGGTTATCGCAAATAAATTTTAGTGAAAGAATTATAATTTTTCAAATTAATCTCTAGCTAGCTATCTTATACTCAAATATATTTGATACGAAATTTTTAAAATGTTCTATTCTCTATGTATCTGCGGAAAAAACTATTTTCATGAGAGTAAGTTAACCTTCAATAAGATGGGTCGCGACTGCCTGGAGCCCACACGAGGTCACGTTGACCCACTAACTACTTCCGTTTGATCAAAGCCAAAAACATTTCATATATTTTTAAGTTATATGTGTATTTGTAATATATACATGTAAGCCTCCCCGATTATTATAAAATTTACTATTTTAATGAAATAAAGAAGATTAATAAACGAATCATATATAGGTATATCCCTAAGTTTAGTTACGAAATTGTTATGAATTTAGCTATATTTTAAATAATAATAAATATTTAAATATTTCTGTTATATTACATTATATAAATTGTTTGCCACTATAAAGATACCTTTTACACTGAACTATAAAGCTTTACATCGTTAATTATAAGGAAAAAAAAACATAATATATTATCAAAGAAACAAAGCAGTTATTATCATTTCTTACAAAGTTAAAATAATTTACATAAACAAACAAAACAGACATTAAAGAAAACATACCGTAATTAATTAATGATAAAACTTTCCTTTTTGCAACAACATCTTGCAAATCAGCCGGTTTATTATTTTCTTGTGCTGTTTGTTATACTTTCAGTTAAATGATTACAACTCAAGTAAAAATATTTAAGTAAAAACGACCGACATTAAATTGCCTTGTTTCAACGATATCGCATTGACCTATATAACAGCCTCCCTTTTTAATGAATAACAAACAAACGGTTTATTTTTTACGACTACGTAAATTCATTTTCCAAATATTAATGATTAATTCTGTTCTCCGGATTAATTATTATGAATTGTTATTCTCAGGATGTCATTTATAATATTACTGAACGTGTATTTTATTTATAGTTAACCTGAGTGTTCTTTATCTTTTTTTATTCAAAAAACTTTTTAAATTCAAAATATGCTTTGTTTGAATTAATTACTTTATGCTTTCTTTGAATTTATTATCTGTGACGTGCCTCGATCTGCTCGATATTTGTTTTCTACTGAGAAGAACTAATATAAGACTTTTTAAAATAATCAATGCATGCCAAAAATTAAACCCTTTTACTAATGTTCGTATAGAGAACCAATACAAATATAAAAGGAGCGAAAAAATAAAGGCATTTTGCTTTCATTATTATATTCATAGTTGAGAACTTGGGTATCTAAAATTTTGTGATTTTGAAAATAATTAGTTAACTTTTATATGACTGAATTACTTATTTTAATATGCTTTAAAAAACGATGTTATTAATTCGTCTGTGCTAATAATTACGTTCTGTAATCATTACTGTATGTGCCAAGTTAAACGTAATTTTTAAAAAAGGCTTAAAAAATAAGAAAATAAAAGTGAAAAATATACTAGAGATGCAAAATAATATTTGTGTCTGTGTTCAAACAATCGGACCGCTAAGTGTATTTATACGTTAAAATATCAAGCTTCTCAGACTTCTCTTCTTAGACTTCTCTTATTAGACTTCAAACTAGTACATGTATGAACACGAATAAAATAATTTATTTATTTTATTATTGAACACATTATAAGTACAGATTAAAAGATACATAAAGAGAAATTAGTAAAGATACGAGTAAACGTACAATTTTATAAAAAAACATTAATTTTTTTAATAATGACATAACAAATAAAATATTAATATGTTGTTCTTTAAAGTAGAATATTGTTTGAAGACTTTTTATTTGTTAAATATAATAAATTTCGATATTAGTTTTAATTTTATAACAAATACATTTCAAAAAAATCTGTTCAACTGTTGTTACCTGATTATATAAACAACATCAGTAAATCAATAAAACTGTAAACAGTTTTTAAACATTCCTTTGTTTGGCAAAGGCCAAATGAAAAAGATTAGAGTTCAATTCACCATGCTACTCCACTATAAATTGGCATATACACAAATAATACAGAATTACTTCCGACGCTTAAATGAAGTGGACGCCGAGCAGATAAATAAAAAAAAAAACAATATTTTAAAATTCAGAGACACTACAACGAATATAAACCAGCGGTTTTTAGGTTAATATCCATGTTTCCTATCAACTTTACCTATTATATAACAGATGTAACACATATTTTATACGCCATAAGAAATAACATAAAAAAACTTAACATCTCTCAAAAGAGATAGTTCGAGACAAACAAGGAAAACATTTGCTGAAAATAAAACAAACATGAATACGAAAGGTACTGAAACTTATTTTATCCCTTTGTAATAAAAATCACTATTTTTTTTGTCAACCAAAAGTAAACTTTATAAGCTACATTTGACTGTTGAGTTTTAAGAATTAAAATTTTGTGCAAATTAATGCTTTGAATTAATATTTTGTGCAAATTATGTCTTTCGGAGACGAAAAGGTGAAAACAAGAAACTTTGACATTTCAAAATATTATCTAATAACTTTTATTGTACTATGCCAAATTCATAACTAGAAACTTTGAAATTTCAAAAGAACATATTATACGAATAGAACACGTATCTCCGTGTAGAATGACAACAGTTTGGTAAAGCGATTTTCATGTCGAAAGTTCCTAAGATGTCTGAAGGGCATGGAGTTTCAGACTGTTTTAAATTTGAACTTTATCCAAAACATGGGAATGCTTAACTTCATCTTTAAATACAAAGTAATACAAAAGTTCTTTAATGTAACGTAAAGCTTCCAAAAATGTAAGCGAGTTACAAGTTTCAATGAAGCTAGTCAGACACACACGTATAACATGTTTTAAATATCTGAATCATTTTGTATCTAAAATACACAGACGTGTTACAAATATTAACTATTTTTTATTGACGTTTACCGAAATTTATTAATCTCGTGACGATTTCGGTCTATACCGCAGAATCTTAACAGATAAATATGATTTGGTCAACATGTCATACCATACGAAATATGACTTAAAGAATAAATTCAACAGATCATTTGTATATTTATAGTAATATGTGTATGAAAAGTATTGCTGCAAATAAAGTTAATAATACACTATAACAAACCAGTAATTTAAATAGGTATTCAAAATACGGAGCTTATGAAATGTTAGCATTTATTATTAAAATGCATGAGTTATGTTGATTTATAAAAATAGGTCTCATTTGCTAGCAGCGACAAATATTTGGATAATTTTTTAGTGTCTACATTAAGCTTGCTTGCACAACCCATTAATGGATTTGCTAATTTAGGCTAAAATGTACCTGATGTAGGTACTATAATTGCATTTATGCAAATGTGTACTGGTTGCGGTAACAAGATTCACTTTTACGTTTAAATATATAATTATTTAAAATTTAAAAAATATTATATGCAATATACATATAATAAAGAAACTAACACAAAACCAGATTGAGGGTAATGTCTACAAGTACTTCTTTTTTTTTCACATATCTTGTCATCTAATTAAATTTAAAACCATAGTGTTACAAAAGGGAATATGAAAGATCTAAAAATCACCAGTATAATTACACCGGGTTCCTCGAATTTTTCAGACTTGAAACTCTTGAAAATGATGAGAAAAAAAATAGTCGGTATGTAATTTAAAAAAAATTAGAGTCGACAACGTGCTTGTAATGCTCCTGTTGTTGCAAGCGTCCATTGGATACGGTAACCGCTTACCATCAGGTGGACCGTATCCTTGATTGCCATGATAGTGGTTATAGTGTTATATCTAAAAGAATAAAAACTTGTAAAAGGTGAGTTGACACATCCAGCGCAGTGAAGTGAGTTAGCCCAATTGCGCGGCGCCTTCTATCGTGTCATTGCAAAAGAACTTCAATCTCTATTATTTAATTAAGTTTTACTATTACATATGACCGCTAACCGTAGAGCACGATCGATTTGCTATAAGTCACCCCACGCAGGTCTTACGTCCTAAACCGACTTCTTATTCACCATTATGCCTGTCCCTATCCCATTAACACACCTATTTCGTATTACTCTCAGAGAAAGGTCTCGAATAAAACCATGTAATAGCTCCTTTATAGACTGCTTTTCTGTTTACGGGCAACAACTAATCTACGTACCAGCTGTCAAGATTTTTATACAGCTTAACATAAAAGTAATCCTCGAGATATTTTGTTTCCGTTAGAGATAGTAGTTGTGGCTTATTCTGTACTTTAGTTTAATTATATACATCTAGGTCTAAGTTTGTTGTATGTTTAAAAGCATTTTTGTTTTTGTTTATTTTTTTAGGTTTTGTACCTAAAAATCACAAAGGAGACCCTGTACTATCTTTGGAACCTTAATAAATAGAAACTTAAAAATTTCACAAAATATTTATTGCTACGAGCGCAATTTAGACCTCTATAAAAATAGATAACCGCTCGCGTGTCCGGGCAATGACATTTTAGTTTACCAACTGCACAAAACTGCCCAAGGCGTCTCACGTTTTGTTACGTAATTTCCCACCGGTGATAGTGTAATACACGTTAATCAACCTGTAGTTAGCAGGTGTACTTCGCGTTCTAAATCCGTATCGAAAAAAAGTTGACATGAGCAATATAGCCGTAGCAACCATTACAAGGACACGCGCGCTTGCGGTTATTGCGGTAATTTTGTAAACTCTTGTCAACTAGTAGTTGACACGGACAGTGGAGTGGATAATAATAAAAATGAATCATACAAGAACGTATGGTGATAAGGAAATCTTCCTAACAATCTCAAAATGTTCTGGTCATGGAACGTAATCTGCTCGATATGAACTGCCTTTATTCTTATAGTCAAAAATTTTTTATAAAACCTTTTTGTTCTCTATCAAGCCCATTAATTTCAGTTAGTATTCCATGATGGTGATATATATTTGACAATGCTTCGGTTCAATAAACGATAACAAATATAAAAAAATGCTTATTTTTAAAACTTTCCATGTTCTTTTAGAAAACCAAATCAATTTCCAACATTTCGTAACTTGATTGTCTCTCCTTCTTCTTTCTCAGTTTTAGCAATCTGACTTCCTCATTTCTTTAAGAGTATTAGAAAAGTAAGTGTAAACGCAAATCTGAAATGTCAATGGGTGTTGTATAGTGGTTATTTACGTCCCTAAATGTTGTCATCTACACCGCATACATATTATAACAGCGGGAACACAACGAGGAAGAATTGCCATTAAATAAGTTGCGGTACGACACTGGCTCTTGCTAGCGTGGGACTGGAACACAACGAGGAAGAATTGCCATTAAATAAGTTGCGGTACGACACTGGCTCTTGCTAGCGTGGGACTGCGAGTGCAGGAAAAGTATAATGTCAAAAGTATAGAATTTTAGGTGCGAAATGCAGGTGTACAGCCTAAAGACGTACTTTGAAACGACGCGGATAAGCGGCTTCCTCCTGGGCCAAAGAAATCTGGTAGAGACCGTTTGTACTTAGCACCTCTGGCTTATAATCTATAACAAATTTTGTTTATTGTCAAAGTCTGTTGTCAACACGGTCTTGAATACAGGTCTTGCAACGAATTTTTCATCGAAATTTATATGACTGTTGCATATGCTCACTATGTTATGCGTAATAATATTTTTATGATGTTGATAACGCTGTCAATTATATGTAGATTAGATCGAAGTTCGACAAACGGACGACCACTAGTTATGTATAATAGTTTATATAAATTTGTAATATTAATTATATGAGTATTATATTATATTATACTATGTATTTAAGTATATATTGAACGATTGGAGTTAAAAATAATACAAATACAAAATGTGAATCAGTCAAATTAAATATAAATAAATTTTTCATATAATAATTTTTAAACGTGACTAAGACTCATAAAACTAGGACAGCGATTATGTCAATCAAATGCAAGGAAAATTTGATATAACATACATAGATGTATGAAATTATAATAGGTCTAGTATACACGGTAAAGCCAGGAAATAATAAGCAACTAAATTATGCAACAACCGTAACGAAGGTAATTATGTGTATAACAAAGGCAACCGTATTCTTAGGTAGGTTTAACCCAACTAAAATATAAGATAACGGAAGGTTAAACTTAAAAGCTTAGCCAGTGTGTTTTAAAGCGGTCAAGTTCGGAGTTTGTTTTAGTTTAGCGAGAGCTAGAGATTTCCTACAATTATCGTCCAATTTGCCGTTTCATTATATTCATGGCCGTTTTAACTAGTAGGTACCTACTACTTACTTTTAATAAATGGACATTATTTTTATACGTGTATACACATTTATGTACATTACAAGAGCCTTTGTTTAACATTAAAGTCAAAAACAGTAAGGTGGTTTTAAATTTCACGAAATAAAAACATGTAATATCATGTGCGGTCTTTGAAACTTACAAATCATATTACCTAATAGCAATAGCGTTTTGTTGTATATTAATAAAAAAATTATATGTTCATATTTATTTTTTACTTGCCCATATTTTTTTATTCAACAGTCAATAGTTTAAGTTACCATTTTCAATTACCTATTGAAATAAAATAAATAAATTTATACAAGTATAATATTATATCTGCATATTTAAATAACGATAAATACAAAATTTACTCCCTTTTGTTTAAGCGAGCTAGTATAATAGTAATATAAGAACATGACTACATTAATAGTAACTAAACTCACTCACCAATAATTCAGTTCTATTGTACAAGATAAAATTATATTTAGGCTTAATATAGAAAGGCATAAAAAAAAATATATCCTGTAAAGGTTCCGTTGGCAATCTTTAGATACACAAGCTTAAACCTATCCTTGTAGGTAATTAGTTTTTTTTAAATTATGTATATAATATATTTAATTATATTAATCAGTTAATATATATTAGTACATTCACAATCGGGTCCTAATGCTAGATTTAGTGACCAATCGGTAACTTTATACTTATTGTTTTTAACAGATTTGATGATGATTTTGATGATTTGATACAATTTCAATTCATAATAGTGCTATAATTTATGTTCAATGTCTTAACAATTTAAAAAAAAATACATAATAAAATAAAAGCTTTAATAAAAACATCACTCAGTATTATATATACGTTTATACGTTTGAAATAGTATAATTGTGTCGGCATACATATTATCCATTAAATTCAGTACACGTCGTGCCTGTAACCGTCCTGTAAACGTCCCACTGCTGAAAAAGGCCACTTCTCCGTGAAGGCAAAGGGTTAGAGCTTAATCCAATACGTTGCTCCACTACGGATTGGTAGATAATTTCCCTACCATGAGTCACTATCGTTATTAGCTTTCTATGATAACAATCGGAATCGACGACTTAACTTGCTCTCCGAGGCACGGCACGGTGGGAAAATTCACAAGGACATATCCCAGACCGGAAACAAATATTGATATAAATAAAAATATCTGCTCAGAGCGGGAATCAAACCAGCAACCATTTGCAACATTGAGGCGACTACTTGCACTACTACGCCAGAACGGTTGTCAAAAATCCTTCATCAGTTTATAAGTTTTTTTTTTTTCGAAAGCTTAACAGATTTTTAATTTGCTACTTTGTTCAGATAGGATTTTCGTTGTCTCGTTATCGATTTTCATTATACTCGTAACTCACATGATGGAGAGAGATTTATTGTTAAGCGAAAGTTTTTTAATTTTCAAGAAAACTTTCAACGACTAAACGAAATCCCTCATGTGTTTTATTTTTATTCAAAAACCCTCTTTCCCACAGCCGACGAACTTAATCCTTTAAACTGTTTCAAAATAAACTTGAAATGTACATATATATTCATATGTATTCAAAATACATTATTATTTTGGTGTATGTAATTTTAGACCGCATCGTTGCTGCTTAATAATCCACGAAGTATTAAACCCTGACTAAAGCTACTAATTCAAATCTTGTAAATTTATTGCTTGAAGATATTGTATATAACGGTGATTATCGTTTGTAGTAGCATGCTAAAGCTCTCGACAACCTATTGAAATCCTTTATGCCTGTCCTCAATTTAGGTAATGGCAGGTAGATAGTAATATTGAGACCTTGTTCTTGGAACTTTCCTTTTAGAGTAGTCAAAGTTATAAATACATAATGACAATATATTCACTTATAAATAATTTAGTTAAATTGGTTATTGGGTAACTATTATTATAGGAGTTTTAGAAAATGGAGTAAATGTTTTGAAATGTTATAGTGTAAAAATTAAAAAAATAAAAGAACAAATAAATCAAGTTACTGTAGCATTTATGATATAAATAAGATGAAATGGAAATGTTATTTTTGTAATTATAATATTTTTTTCTTTCATTTTGTTCTACAAAATGTAATGGAAGCTACATAGTAATGCTATAGCGTAATAATATCAGTTTCGATGAGAGAGAGCGGATATTACCTCCGACTGCTATCGGATAGCTGTCGGCGAGTTCACCTGTCACGAGCAGCAGAATAGATTACCGCTACAAAACTGTGGAAAATCTTTTGATCTTTATAGCCAAAACAATATTACAGTTTTTGATATCACATTTGTTTTTTGTCAATACAATAAAATTACACGTTCTTCACACTTTAACATGCATTTTCCAATAACAGTTCTTCTACTATAAAACACAACATGATTTTTATAACCTAGGTAAGTTACTTCTAAAAAGGAAAAAAAAAGCCTCTCACTCATAAATGGTTCTTTAAAAAATGTTTGTCTCTATTATTTGACGCTAACATAATTTTATATTTACATATATTTATACATTTATATATTTATATTTAAGAGTACATACTAGCTGTGCCCGCGAAGTCACCCGCACATTAAATGTATACCTCCCTACTACTAAGTTAAAAAACGTCTTTTCATCCATCATACCTCAATGCCTGAAGTCCAAGTCGCACAGCGTGCAATGGAGAGGTGGAGGAGGAACCGGTCGCTCTGGAGGTCGATGGGGGAGGCCTACGTTCAGCAGTGAACAACCAATGGCTAATATGATGATGATGATGATGATGATGATGAGGACTACTACTACGGTATAGTAGTAACAAACAGCGAGTTAGAAAGCGTCATCTCTTATTATTATGTGATACTTCAAACTATTGCACTTTAGATAAAAATAAATTGTAATCCTACATTTTTTATTTTTTTTTTTATTAGGGAAAATAGCCCGCCCTACCTACTGCGTGACCCATTTTATACAATTTTCAACCCATCTCCCCTCCGTGACCACTTTTAGTACTCGCTAAGAACGCCCCCTACCCTCGAGTTTTCACCTAATAATTAATAAATATTAGGCATGAGACCGATATATCAAAACGTAACTAATATCGGTTACGCGTCCCCATATCATATCATATCGATATACCAAAACACATAGCCGTTTTCACATAACCAACTAAAACTTGAGCGCGAACACGAAACCGAAATTGGTAAAACGGTGAGAGCGGCGCGACAGCTAAAACCATATTATCTGCATCTCTTTCTTATAATGGTAACTTCTTACTGAATAAAAGAGATGAGGCGAATATGGTTTTCCATATTATCTGCATCTCTTTCTTATAACGGTTACTTCTTACTGAATAAAAGAGATGAGGCGAATATGGTGTTCCATATTATCTGCATCTCTTTCTTATAACGGTAACTTCTTACTAAATAAAAGAGATGAGGCGAATATGGTTTTCGATTCGATTTAGCGGTTTTAATGCAACTGTGTACATCGCAAAATATAACAACAAGTTTAAGCAATAAAGTCGAGTCTTTACTCTTTTATGGTTATGATTATTTAGTTTCCGTAATAAAATAGTGTGTGTATTTAAGAAAAAGTTTGTGAAACGAATCATTTTTAGTTTTATTGAAGTATGCCTTATAATAATTATTATATTAAAATATTAAAAATTATAATAATACTATAATATTATATATTTTATAACCATAAAACGTAGTTTTTCAAAACATTTGATATAAACTTATTATAGTTTATATTTAAACTGTTTTAACCTTTATGTTCAACAGTTTGCGTTTGTTTCGTTTTGTGTTTACGTTACGCAATTGATAGCAAAACATTACTACTGATATCGATATATGAAAACGGTTTTCAATATCGATATGGAAACTTAATATCGGCTACGTACTACGTAGTACGTAGCCGTTTGATCTAAAAACCGAAAACGCCCATGTCTAATAAATATAGTTTTAAATATTTTATTGCAAACAGAAAGTTACAAAAGCGTAGTCAGTAGAAGTAGTGGTAGTATAGCGTTGTATTGCCACGTGTGACTTTAAAAAGCGCTAAACACTGCGCACCATATTTGAATATAGCTCGAAAAAGCGCGAGATTTCTCTAGAGGATACTGACTACCTGAAGAAAACCTAAGAAGAGAAACTTGAAAGTTTTTGTCAAAACATTCCGAAAAATAGACACTTGAAATTCACACTTTTATTATATGTATAATTGTATACCTAGAAATTATAACGTATACTTGCATTACTTACATATGTATTTTTATAGAAGTCAGAAGACTTCCTACATAGTTTATTTTATACAAAACTAAATTTCATAGCAGGTTCTAGTAACCCTCATTACTATTTTAACTCTTAATAGGTTTTACTCACATAAGCCCAGTTGGAGTATAAAAGTAGTTCACGTCAGTCAACAGTGAGTCGTGCGTAAAACATTGCTGTTCAAAAGACCATTGTGGAACTATTGCTTTGTGAACACATTGCGCCTAAAAGCTATAAAAGAAGTGATAATAAAACCGAGTTCTGAAATATTCAGGACAGTGTTTTAGTTTTTTATATTCAACATTTTTGAATTTTCATATTACAATCTAAAAATTAACAGAGGTAAAAGTAATTTCGGTCGACTTCTTGGAAAAAAATATTCAGCATTTCATCTCAAATGCCTTTTTGTTGCTTAAAAATAATTTCAACTACTGTTGAACCCCTAAATAAAATGTTAATTGAATCACAAACCGAAAAAGCAGCAACTTTTAATTTGCATATTTTTGCAATGAATCTTTTCTCTTTAAAATTTATTATTATCATAAAGTTTTTCTTACTTTTTTAATTTATTAAAATTTTTATTTTTTTAGTAATACTATTTAGAGGATGAGAGAATTATTAAGGCCTGTTTGTAACAAACAGTTTAAAGTTTCTGGTATATTTTTCTTTTTCACTATCAAACTCTACTTTATCTTTCAAACATCATTCGTAACCTGTGAATCAAAAATTTTCAAATATTAATTGAGTTGAAAACAACCTATTTTACCTCTTGATGATAAAGTCTCTGATAGCCCATTAATATCTAATAATACTCATCAACATCATATCAACCATTGTATGTCCACTGCTGAACATAATCCTCCCCCATCGACCTCCAGAGCGACCGGTTCGAAGCAGCCTCCATCCAACGACGGTGACTTTCCTTATCTGTTCATCTCACGGATTGCCAACCGATGCTGCGCTTACCAGTACATGGTCTTCACTCGAGGACCTTTCTGCTCTATCGCCCGTTAGTTCTACGAACTATGTGCCCAGCCCAGTGCCACTTCAGCTTGCAAATCCGTTGGGCTATGTCGGCAACCATCTTTTATCTGCGGATCTCATTACTTCCGATTCAATCTCGCAGATAAATACCAAGCATAGCATCTCCATTGTACGCTATGCGACTTGAAGCTTGTTTAAAAGGCCCACAATCAGAGACCGCGTCTCAAATTCGTATATCATCACTGGTAAGACACATTGGCCGAAGACTTTCGACTTCAGCCACTGAGGTATGACGAATGAAAAGACGTTTGGTAACTTCCCGTATGCTTCTCACCCTAGCTGGATTCGACGATTGACCTCTCTCTCGAAGTTGGATCTACCAACTTGGACACTTTGTGCTAGGTAGATGTACTCGTCAACAACTTCGAAAGTATAATTCCTAACTGATATCAGAGTGGGCATGACATGGACATTTGGCATGATTTTCGTCTAGTCCTTGTTCATTTTAAGACCCACCCGTTGGGAAATTCCATCGAGGTCACTGAGCATAATGCTGATGTCTTCCAGGATTCTGCTATAAGCACAATGTCGTCGGCAAATCGAAGGTGAATTATGTACTCGCTGTTTATATTGATGCCAAATTCCTTCCATTCCAGAAGCTTGAAAGCATCTTCCATGCAGCGGTACACAGTTTCGGGGAGATGACATCTCCTTTTCTCACATCTAGCTGCATTATAATCGCTCTCGTGGTATGCTCCTGTACTCGAACTGACATACTAGCGTTATTGTACAAGCACTGTAACACTTCGATATACCGGTAGTCAATGTGGAAACGTTGGAGAGACTGCAAAACCCCCCAAGTTTCAATAGCTAATGTGCGAGATAAACTTTATCAATAACCGGTAAAGTAGACCCTTAATATCGAAACAAGTTGTTTTAAAATATTTAAACTATCTCATTCTCGATTCTAACATCGTGAGAAAGTTTTGCTTCATCATGCTTCGAAAATAATGATGTTTAAATTCACCAATTTGCAGTGGAGCAGCCTGTCGAATCAAGATTCAAGCCTTCTAGTTAACAGCAAAATAGCTACACTGAACTGAACTAAATCAGACGGTAAACGTCCCACTGCTGGGAAAAGCTTTTTTTTCTGTGTCGTAGAAATAACTATACATATAAAAAATTAATAATTGACATTAATATTTCAGAAAAACAATATTTATACATCAAGTGATCTCATGTAAAATCAGTAGCTATTTATATAACTCATTTAAAATAGAGATTTTGTATTCGTAGTACTTTTCAATCTATAGAAACTTTAGTAACAAAGGGAGAAAAACCCTATACTCAAGGGACAAATCCGTAATTCAAAGTTCATATTAGAAATCCAATTTTCTACACGCTTCTATATTAAGAAGAGAATTCAATTCATTCCAATTACTCGGATTTACCTCAAATTTATTTGAAAATATTTTTCTATACTATTACTAAACGTTCCCCTCCGTTTCACCTTCGTCGAACTTTTATACTTTGTACATTACATGTTACTTGTGTAATATAAAGGTAATTTATACGTAAATAGATACATAAAACACCTAAATCAGGCTTAAAGTTGGCGTCAATTTAGATTTAAAAAAAATAATTACTAGATTTCTAAAAATAATTATTTTAGCCGGGAATCGAATCCATTAGAACATAACTTTAAATTGTATGCAAAATTGTAATATTCATTTAGAGTCATATCTCTTGATAATTTTTTTTTTACAATTCAAAACTTAAAATAATTATTTACAAACAGTTTTGGTATAAATCATGTCCGCGTGGAATGGTGCCAAGAATACTAGCAGCATTTCCCCGTTGAATCGCAATTCCGATTCTTTGTGCAAAAAATGCACCAGCCCTCCTGTCACCAGTGGAGGCTATTTTCTTTTTTTTTTAATAAGTCTTGTTTAGATTTTCTTCCAGAAAAATATCAGACAGTGCAATACACACAATTAACGCATTGTGGATTTTAAAATAACAGAAATTTCATTCCTTTTTGTATCGTACCTCACATTTGCATTAAACCAGGCATCTGTAACTTCACGCACAATAAATGTGTACTGACTACTGATACTCCCTAAACCCATAATTCAGAGGGTCCATAAGTCGACAACAGCGTGCCATGCAAGTACCCTACTACTTATATTTCGTCGTCTACTATACTTGCTCCGTGCAGTGGCAGTAAAGAATATTCCAGATCTCCTTCTTACCAATGTGTCATAAAAAGTGACTGAAGCCGTAATGGTACGAATAACTGTACCACCAAGATATTGATGGACAGCAGTATTACCATATCCAGCCACAATACACTACCTTCGCCAACTCGCCTGCCAATCGTGCCGAGTATTGGCAAACCCTCTTAGAAATGACCAGTACAACGAAGGCCTGGCCCCCAGTCGACGATGACACTACTATTCCTGCGGTACGGCTATGGTAGTGGCTTAGGTAACGGGAGGGCAGGGGGTGCTAGGAATCTCCGGCAGAGATAACACTACCACCCACGTCGACAACTGGCATACACCGTCTCACAGAAAATGGACCTGGATAATTCGTGCAACAGTGGACATCCAATTGCTGATATCAAAATCAAAATCAAAATCAAAAACAACTTTATTCAAATAGGCCCCACGAGCACTTTTGAATCGTCATTTTACAAAATTAATATTGTAGTGATTATTATTATTTTTTGTAAAAGTAAAGCTACCACCGATTCGGAATGTAGATTCTGCAGAGAAGAATGGGCAAGAAACTCCGCAGTTACTCTTTTGAAAATAATACATAAACTGTGTTTTAGTACAAAATTAGTAATATCTTGAATGAAATACAGCGCCACTAAGTCCACACGTCTTTATCAGCTAAATAATCCTGCACCGAATAATACGCTTTATCTATTAATTTTTTTTTAAATGAAATCTTTAAATTTATGTTGAGACAATTCAAAATTTGTTTGTGGGATTTTATTATACAAAACAATGAATATTCTGGTGAATATATATAATATTATTATAAATATATTGCGACGCAATTGTTAATATGTCTACTTTTGGAAAAACATCCCGTAGGGAGACTCGAGCTCCAAGATCATAAATGCCGCGAATAGCCCTTTTTTGTAAAATAAATACAGTCTCAATATATGTAGCATTACCCCACAGTAACAGACCGTAAGACATTATACTATGGAAATAGCTAAAATATATTAAACGCGCAGTAGCAACGTCGGTCAGTTGTCGTACTTCTCTAACTGCGAAAGCTGCGGAGCTGAGTCTACAATTCAAGGATGACAAATGGGAATTCCACTGAAGTTTTGAGTCCAAATTTATCCCTAAAGATACTGTAGTATCATTGACAATAAGCCTCTCGTTATTTATTTCTAAATTATAATTTGGATGATATGATGAAGATGATGATGATGATGATGATGACTGTACTTACTGACAGTCTATGTGCAGTAATCAGTTACTTCAAGTATACCCCTCTCCATTATTCGCTGTGCGTGTTGGAGCTTGTTTAAAGGGCCCATAGTTTATAGTTTATAGTTTTTAGTAAAATCATCGGGACTCATCTAGATCCATTTTCTGTGAGGTGGCAGAGTTGATCATAAAGAGTCCCACCTTCTCCAGAAAATTGGCCAGCTTCGTCTTCTGTGGTTCCGCTGCCAACATCTATGTTGCCCCACCCTCAGCTCATCATTTCGTCTTTTACCTATCTTTGCATTAATATCCCCCATAATAATATTGACGTTGGTTTTATTTGTATGTATGGCATTATTATGTCGTCATACATAGCCTGTACCTCTTCATTTGGGTGGGCCAAGGTCAGTGCGTATACCTGTATGACCTGCAGCGAGTATCTTTTAGATATTCTGAGTATAAGGTACGTAACCCGTATTAGGGGGGTGAAGTTACTCGCGTCCGTAGGATTTACCATCTTTTCCTAGACTCACCCTACACGTGCCCCCTGGGTGGTGCCAAACGAGTGACAACGGGTGTGCCTTGCTCGAGCTACCTTGGGCAGTGCTTGCGCAGGTACTCTCGTAAAATCTACACTTACATTCGAACAGACTCACTCAAGTACACCACATTAACACTACACAAGATTACTCTCACAGGCCCACACACGTGCAAGAGCGTACATACTGAACATACACCAACACAAATCCATACACAGTTACACTCACGACAAGGACCACACACAACACTTCTGCAGGGATGGTGTGGTCTAGTTCCTGCGGACCTTTCCTCGCAGCAAAGAAAGCGAGGATTGGCCTTAATTGACCACCTGCGTGTTTGTGCCGTGCACGGGGACCCGTAAGGGGGGATGAAGGAATCCTGGTGGCTGAGCCGAAAGAGCGTCAGCAGTAGTGCGTCTCCAAGGCAACACTCTACTTTGGTCCGGATTTCTCCTGACACGGGAGGCCGGAGGCTAGCCACCTTCGGTCAATCGGCTGCGATGTCCCGTCAGAGGGCCGTCAGGCGAGAGCTCTGTCCTGCCGGGGACGGACGACGGGTGGGACGGAGTAAACCGTCTAGCCTGATCGGCCTGCTTCCTAGCAGGATGGGGCTCTATATCCCGGGGTGACTTCTGGCGCTGTGTGCCTACTGCCGCTGCGTCCCCACTTGAGGGCTCGAAGGAGGGTGGAAGCACTCTCGGGATGAATTTTAAAAACAATTATATGGATACCAAAAATAAAAACCATAATACCAAGGCTGCACCTCAGTTGTATTCAGTGCGCCGGTAAGCGTACACGTGTACCGCGTTCTTGTCTACGAGTGTATTTGTGTGCGCCGCATGACGCGCGCGCAACCGAGTAAATTATTTTACAACTACCTCCATTGTTTCTGACTACGGGAACAATGGCATCTAAACCAAGTTATTCAACGATAACCCAAACTGTTTCGTTTCCCACTAAAGATCAAGCTGTTGTAATAGACGTAGTCGACGACACACAAATTAAAGATTACGCTTTCGCCTTCGGAAAACTTATCGATCCAACTCAAATTCGATTCCTCAGTCGTATGTCTAATAACAGAGTGTGTGTTTTTGTTTCTACAAAAGAAATTGCGGATGAGTTAATAGAGAAACATCAATGTTTAATGCTGAATAACAAAAAAATTCCTATACGACCTCTCATTACAAGGAACAAACGAATAATTTTCTCAAATGTATGTCCGATTATTCCCCACAATGTTATTGAAAAGAAACTGACCGAGTTGAATATCAAATTGGCATCGTCTATCTCATTTATAAGGGCTGGAATCGGCGAGCCTGGCTTTAGTCATATTCTCAGTTTTCGTCGCCAGGCTTACATTTCACCAGAAGACTTTAAACATCTACCGGATCGTATACAAATAGAACACGACGACACCTCCTATTGGATATATACCTCTACGGACACTTTAACCTGCTTCATATGTAAAAAAGAAGGACACGTAGCCAACAAGTGTCCTGATGAATCTTACTCTATCTTCAGATCGCAGACAATGAACATGGATCTAGCCCCTGATGTACCTGAATTCCAACCCATTGGCTCTTTCAAAAGACCACACCCACCTACAACTGAATCTCATGAAAGTGATACATTAAAAAAAATCCCAGACAGTAAGGGAACATTATTAAGTGACTCAGAGTTAAGCGAAACTTCGACAGAATGTTCTGATATTATGGTAGATAAAAATATTTCGAAAAAACCGAAAAAAATACCGATGCTTAACATACAACCTACAGAATTGGACGCGATAGAAAACATCCTAAAATCCAGTGATTACCCATTGTCAATTGACGAATTCAAAAATTACCTTGACGAAACTTTCGGAAAAGAAAATACTTTACAGATAACTCTTACCTATACTGAAGACATTGATAGTTTTAGAAAAATGTTGAAGGACATAATATCAAAAATATCGTCCAGAAACGTTAAGAATCGGATAAACCGTATTATTAAAAAACTCGATTTTTCTTTGCAAGTGTAAATTTCTTATAATTACATCTCTTTTTATAATCATAATTATTATAATGTGTCTTAATGTGATACAGTGGAACTGCCGAAGTCTACTTCCGAAAATTAATGACTTAGAATGTTATTTATATAAAGAAAATATTCACATCTGTATATGTTCAGAGTCCTGGTTGTCTGAGGATAAGCATGTAAGTATTTCCGGATTTAACTGCTTTCGAAAGGACAGAAGTGATGGTTTTGGAGGTTTAATAATTTTTGTCCATAATTCCATTAGAGCTAAAATGTTAGATATTTCCCTGCCACATAGCAATTTAGATTTTTTAGGTATTGAGCTAATGAATAGCAGTTCACTAAAATTCGTCATTAGCATTTACTCGCCAAGCAACGTACAAACTAGTAGATACGATTATGATGAGCTGTTTGGGTGTCTTAATCATAAAACTTTAATTGGTGGTGACTTTAATGCCCATCACGCTGCTTGGTCACATATCACGGATGGTAGAGGTCGACTATTGGCTGAAAGCAGCTCAAATTCAAATTTCAGCTTCCTTAATGACGGTAATCCGACACGAATCGCTAACGTTGAAAACAGAATTATATGCACTTCTCCTGACATTACTTTCGCGAGTTCTGATTTGATTCTCGATTGTTCCTGGTCGGTCACGAATGAAACTTTAGGTAGTGACCATCTTATCATTGCTATTAAAATTAAAGCTACCTTTTTTCAAAATATACTTTCTAAAAAACGTAATATCAAAATTGCTGACTGGAAAAGATACAAAGAAACAATTCAGACAAGTTGTAATAGTTTTATTTGGGATCCAGATGTTCAAAAATGCTATGATCAACTCCTTGATAAAATTAATAGTTCGGCCGATATTCATATCCCATACGTAAACAACAATCATAAACCAAATAATTCCAAATTCAAACCCAAACCGTGGTGGAACCAAGAACTATCCAGGGCAATTGCAGAAAGAAGGTTAGCTCTCAAAAATCTTCGCAAAAATCGTACCCAGGACAATTACTTGGTCCTAAAAGATAAAATTATCACCGCCCGTAAACTAATTAAACAAGCAAAAAGAATCTCTTGGCAAAACTTCTGTTCTAATGTTAACTCTCAAACTACTAGTAGTCAAATGTGGCGCAGTTTGAAATGGATAAAAGGTCATAGAAATAATTTTGATAGATTGTCAGAAAACGAAGCTATCCAATTTGTCACTAGTCTAACTCCAGATTGTGCTGATTCAGTTCCTTTTAAATTTAACAATAAACAAACTTACACACAATATCCCTTTCAAGCTCATGAATTCACTTCTGTTTTGAAGAGAAAGGATACATGCGCCGGTTCCGATAGCATAGTATACTCAATGATCTCCAATCTACCAGAAAATGCTAAATCTATCTTATTAAAAATCTATAATCTAATATACACTACTGGTAGAATCCCCCATCAATGGAGTAAAATTAAAGTAATAGCTATTCCTAAACGAAGCGAGACAAACTTGAAACATCGACCTATTTCTCTACTTAATTGTATCTGTAAAATCTTTAACTCTATGATTTCAAAACGACTACAACATTTCTTTGAGAGCAACAAACTTTTTACGGACTACATGATAGGGTTTCGCCGAGGTTTATCGTGCCAGGATGGTTTGTCACGTTTGTCAATGGAAATAGAAACTTCCTTTTCGAAACAAGAATATGTGCTGTGTGGCTTTACTGATATAATGGATGCTTATAACAGAATTTCCATCGAAGTTCTTATAAGTAGGTTACTAGAATTTGGCGTTGATATCCATTTGTGTAGGTATATCAATAATTTTCTCAAACATAGAATAATTGTTTATGAACTATCAAATGGCAAAGAAGTAACTAGGGTGTGTCGAATCGGACTAGCTCAGGGGTGCCCGATGTCTCCTACCTTATTTAACATTGCTACAATACATTTTAATGGAT
The DNA here is from genome assembly GCA_036937285.1 of Euphydryas editha. NCBI lineage: Eukaryota > Metazoa > Arthropoda > Insecta > Lepidoptera > Nymphalidae > Euphydryas > Euphydryas editha. The sequence goes on from JAUPFZ010000008.1 coordinate 7,256,365, forward strand.
TATTAGACAGCCAAATTAAAATAATTCAGTACGCTGATGATTTCGTATTCTATTGCAGTAACAAAAATATCATCAACTGTGTTATACCAATGCAAAGAACCTTAAATGATTTTGAAAAGATATTAGGAGAAATCGGTTTGCAATTATCTTTAACAAAAACTAAATTATGTATATTTACTAGAAAATACAAGATTCCACCTATTTGTATAAAAGTAAACAACGTATCAATTGAAATTGTCAAATACATAAAATTTCTAGGTATATGGTTTGATTATCGCTTAAATTTTAGTAAACATATTAACGAAGTTCAACATAAATGCTCTAAATATGTTAATATTTTAAGTTGTATTGGTAGCTACAATTGGGGAGTACATCCTATACACTTAAGGAGACTTTACCTAAGTATAGTACGAAGTAGAATCGACTATGGAAGCTGTGTCTTTGCGAATGCTAGTAAAAACATCCTCAAAAAACTAGACATTATTCAAAATCAAAGCATGCGTATCTGCGGTGGATTTATAAAATCTACTCCGGTCCATGTCATGGAAAACGAGCTTTGTATACCGCCATTATTTTCCAGACGAAAATATCTGTCTGACAAATATTATCTGAAACTTTCTTCTAGGAAAAATGAATATCTACGACAACTCATTTTAAACTTCGAAATTTTGACTCAATCGGATGTTCGTTACTGGAACAAACATGGTAAGCCGTATATAATTGACAGTCACATATATTTAAAAGAATGCCGAATAGACTCATGTGAAATATTGCCCTTCTCACGAATTCCTCCACAAAATTTCACAGTACCAATTAGGATGATCTGCCTACCAACTATACCTTCTTTTACTAGTTCAAAAAAGAATGTTCCATCACAAAAAATTAGAAAAATCGTTGAAACTCACCTCAAAACAACGTATCCGGATTATGTGCATATATACACAGACGGATCGATAACGAATGACTCCAAAGGTTGTTCTTTTTTCGATTCAAAAACCAATTTTCAAGCCAAATTTTCTATTCAAAATACACATATTCCAATAATTTGTCTGGAACTTATAGCAATTCGAGAGGCTTTGTCATATATAGAAAGCTCAGAATACAAGAATGTACTTATAGTTTCAGATTCCCAAAGTAGTCTGTATCATTTGATTTCTTGTGCCGAAGATGGAATAGGAAGAAATGAGGCTTTCCACATTATTCAGTGTATTTTAAAATTAATACGTAATGGGGTAAATGTCCGACTTCAGTGGGTGCCATCTCACGTCGGTATTTATGGCAACGAGATGGCCGACGTCTTGGCAAAAATAGCATCATATGATGGGATTCCAATTGACGTAACTTCCCACCACACAGATTTCCTGGGTCTAATCAAGAAAAGAGCCTACTCAGCATGGGAATTATATTTTCAAGACAAATCTAAGGATAAAGGCTTGTGGTACCGAACATTATCAGATAAACCGCCAAATGTGCCGTGGTTCTGTAAAATTAATCTAAACAAACGAGACCTTTCACTTGCTTTAAGACTTCGATCCTACCACATTCCACTTAATTGCTTTCTTTATCTTATGCGTAAAACCAATAGTCCTAACTGTACCGTCTGTGGTTCCCATGAGGATCTTTACCACGTACTTATGGAATGTACCAGAAATGAACCCTTGAGGCAGGAACTCTTAACAGAAATTGATTGTGGCAGGGAAAACCTCTTTTTCTTTTTCCATAACGTTTTTAGCTCTAAATTTACAACAACTTTCAGTGATAGAACCCTCAGCTACATAATTCACTCTTTGTTCCTCAGACAATCAGACTCAGGTGACCTAAACTATGTAAGTAATTGTATACAGACTTAGCATTTAAAATTTATGAGCCGACTTAGTCTTTAAGGCTGTATGGCTGTAATAAAGAATAAAAAAAAAAAAAAAAAAAGGCTGCACCTCAGGCTCACAACCCGAGTGTCGCGCCGACCATTACACCGGCTGCACCTCAGGGCCAAAACCTGAGTGTTGCGCCAATCCAACAAACGGCTGCACCTCAGGCTCACAACCTGGGTGTTGCGCCAACCCAGCAACCTGCTGCACCTCAAGTGAGTAGTGCGACAGGTATCTTGGACCTCACCTCGCTGAAAGCAGCAATGCCGACAGCCGCCCAGCCCTGGCAGGTTGAACCCTGCTGGAACTTGGTGACGGTGAAAAAAAGGGAGGCCAAGAAACAAAAGACCAAACCGGCGCAACCAGCACCAGTTCGCAAGGTGAAGCGGGCTAAGGCTCGTGCGGTGGCGCGGCAAACGCGGGGCCCGACCGATGACGGGAGTAGGCCGCTTGAAGCTGCCGAAGGGACTGCCCCTGTCAGTGTTGCGCAGGCCCCTGGCGTAGCCGGGCCTGCTGCACCTGGCGGGGTCAGTTCACCGTCAGAGGTTGGGGCTACCGCTGCTGCCTGCGCTTCCAAATCCAAGCGGGCTAGGCGCGGCAAGAAGCGCACTAACGGAAAGAACCACGAGGAGCGTCCGACCCAGACGAAACCCGTAAAAAGGGATCGACCGGATGACTCCTTCACACCTCAGGGCAACGGCAAACGTCGGAAGCCTACCAACACCACTGGCCCCATCAAATATGCGGACGCGTTAAAGATGAAAGAATACTGCGTCGCAATTATGATGGAGCCTTACCACGATCTCACGAAAGAGCAAGCAGAGGCCATTGAGAAGCAGTTGCAGAGGGTGATGGATGAGGAAATCTTCTCGCCCAGCACCTCTGCAACGCCCGTCGTTGCACCATCATTTAGGGGCAAAGCCTTCCACAGTGAGGGCACCCTTAAGATGTGGTGCGAAGACGATTTCGCTCTACAGTGGCTTCAACGTAACATAGTGAAAGTCACATCACCGCGCGCGGGAACCAGACTGGTCGTTAGGAAACAGTCCGAAATCCCTAAGCGTGTCAAAGCGGGGCTCTTGATTCCGCAGGTGGAGCCGGAGGACGACCTCGACAGGATCCGCTTGCGCATCACGTGCCAGAACCCAAAATACCGCGTCTCCAATTGGGCGCTCTACAGCGCGGTGCCAACGGAGGATAAATCAGCCATCTATCTCATCCTTGGCATCCCTGAGGACGATGCGCAAAAACTCAAGGCGAGCGAGCGTAGAATACACTACAAGTTTGGTAATATCTACGCTCGCTTCCAAGAGGACCGTACCACCACACTGTCGAATCTAGATGCGGCCGAGGTAGTCCCTACTGACCCAGGCAACGCAACAACCAAAATGGAGGAGAGCCAGCCAGGCCCCAGTAAGGAGCCTGTCGTCGTGGACATCGGCTCATCCGGGACAGGTCCCCAATCTGACTTGGGTGATCTTTCCGGGAGTGAGCTGGTGGACATGGACGAGTCTGGATTGAGCAGCGATGATGGCGCTGCCAATTCCTCCTGAAACACACCTGTTCATCACACAGATCAACCTCCAGCATAGCCAGACTGCAACGGCTAACCTACGCAGATTGCTGGAGGGTAAAACCAAGACCGTAGCCCTAATCCAGGAGCCGTGGATCAGGAATGGAAGAATATGCGGCCTAAGTAACATTGGAGGTAAGTTGCTTCTAAATAACAATATACAATACCCACGCACCTGTATCTATGCACACAGGGACGTGAATATTACATTAATAACCGAGTTCTGTAACAGAGATCTTACTACCGTTAAACTCCGGAAAGAACCCTCTTCAGGCTTGTCCGACGTGGTGTTAGCATCCGCCTATCTGCCAGGCGATGCAGATATCCCCACTCCCGAACTGGCCGCGCTTGTGGAGTACTGCGAGCGTCAGGGTCTGGAGCTCATCATCTCCGTGGACTCCAACGCGCACCATGCGCTGTGGGGCAGCAAGGACAACAACCAGCGAGGTGAGGACTTTGTTTCATTTATTCTCGCAACGAACCTAAATGTCATAAACAAGGGATCTGAACCGACTTTTGTAACTTCGAGATCCCAAACAATCATAGATCTAACCCTCGCGACCGAGCATGTCTCCAGTTATATTTCAGATTGGCATGTGTCTGAAGACGTGTCGTGCTCGGATCACCGGTGGATCAAGTTTAACCTGGTAGTTACGCTTACGCCACCTGAACCTCGACGCAACCCACGGAAAATGGACCGTGGCAGGTACGGGATTCAGACAGCGCAAAAGCTCAAAGGTGTCGTACTACCAGACAACCATGAACACACGACCGACATTGACAACCACATAAACCAGGTAACCAATCGCCTAATCACTAGCTTCGAACAAACATGCCCACTTTCCACACCAAAAACGCGACAGCTCTATAAAAAGCACTGGTGGGGACCGGAGCTCGAAAAGCTACGACGCAAGGTGAGGAAGTTGTTCAACAAAGCAAGGAACACTCGTGCAGAACATCATTGGGATGCCTATAAACAAGCCCAATATCACTACAAGAAGCGCATCAGATTCAGAAAGAGAGAGTGCTGGAGGCGCTTCTGTACCAACATTGAAACGAACAACCAGGCTAACAGAGTTAAAAATGTACTGTGTAGCGAACCGATGCACACTCTGGGGTGCCTGAAGAAACCAGATGGAACATACACCAAAACAGATCTGGAAACCTCAGAACTGTTAATAACAACGCACTTCCCAGGATGCCAAATAGAAGAAAGAGCGACGTGGGAAGAAGAGCAAAGGGAGCCGCCGGAAACGGTGGACTTGAACACCGCCAAGGAAATCATCACCCATGAGAAAGTAATATGGGCCATCAACAGTTTCCTCCCATATAAATCTGCAGGACTGGATGGGGTTTTTCCAGGCCTGCTTAGATGGAGTGATAGGAAACTAATAGACCACCTTGTCTCCATATACAGGAGTTGCTTAGCATTCCGCTACACTCCCAAAGTATGGAGGGAAGTCAAAGTAGTCTTCATACCGAAACCAGGCAAAGGAGACTACTCGCAACCTAAATCATTCAGACCTATAAGCCTTACCTCCTTTTTATTGAAAGTTTTGGAAAGGATTATAAATAGGGAACTGAGGAGTACAACCTTAGTTGAACAACCTCTGAATCCCAACCAGCACGCCTACTCAACAGGCAAATCAACAGACTCTGCCCTGCACAAGGTTATATCCTACATAGAGGGCAATCTCCACCACAAAATATCAACCTTAGGCGCCTTTATCGATATAGAAGGGGCCTTTGACAAAACTAAGTTTACCAGCATAAGCCGGGCCCTGTCTAAGCATGGAGTCAATAACACTATTGCTGGGTGGATTGACAACATGCTAAGGTGCAGGGCCATCCAATTCACTGTGAATGAAACGACAAGAGGGGTCGTAGCAAGAGGATGTCCACAGGGAGGGGTCTTATCCCCACTCTTATGGAACATAGTGATTGATGAGCTGATCACCCTGCTCAACGACCGGAAATTTCTCACAGTGGGCTATGCAGATGACCTAACGATACTTATTAGCGGACCCTCTGAGAGCGTAGTCTGCGACCGAATGAGGGCCGCTTTGACAGTTGTCGAACAGTGGTGCACGGACCATGACCTAACAGTGAACCCTGCAAAGACAGAACTTGTGATGTTCACTAACAAACGGAATTTAGGGAACCTAAAACTCCCTAAATTATTCGGTACCAGTCTTGCCCTTACCAGGGAAGTTAAATATCTCGGTGTTATACTGGATAGCAAACTTCTTTGGAACAGGCACTTAGACTCAAAAATCAACAAAGCCAGCATAATTCTCTGCCAATGCAAACGGCTGCTCGGCAAAAGCTGGGGCATATCACCTAAAATTACCTTATGGCTCTACAAAACCATCGTTAGGCCTATAATCACCTACGGTGCGGTAATCTGGTGGCAGAAAACGGAACTTACCACCGTTAAAAACAAGCTACAGCGGTTCCAGAGAATAGCATGCTCTGCGATCACTGGCTGTAAGCGTACTACCCCCACAGCAGCCCTTGAGGTTATGCTTGATCTGGCACCGCTCGATCTGTTTATACAGCAGGAAGCAGCCATGTCAGCTATCAGGCTGAAACACTTGGGCCTGTGGTGCAACCAGGAAGGTCCACACAATAAACTATGGAATAGCCTTACGAGCTATGAGCCGCTAATTGCGGCTCCGTGTGACAGGATTCCCAAACAACATATTTTCGAAAGGAATTACCAAATACAACTATGTGAGACCGAAAGAGATCAGTCCGGCACACGGGAAGTCCGCATTTATACGGATGGCTCCAAAATGGGGTCTGGCACCGGTGCCGGTGTGTACTCACAAGATCTCAACATCAAACTGTCAATAACGCTAGGTCAACACAGCTCCATATTTCAATGTGAGTGTGTTGCTATAACTTATGCAGCTACCGCCGTCCTGTCGAAAGACATTAAGGATTATAATATCCGTATTCTGTCGGACAGCATGGCCGTACTTAAAGCACTAGAGAGTTCTTCGACTAACTCTAGTCTTATTTACGAATGTCACCAAACATTGGAAAGATTAGCCTCATTTAATGGGGTAATCCTCCAATGGATTAAAGGACATAGCGAATCACACGGTAACGACGCCGCCGATGAACTAGCGAGACAAGGGTCTAATACAAAGGTGGCTGGCCCAACTATTCTACTGCCGCTACCATTTAGACAACTGTGCTCGTGGGTAAGGCAACGTACGCGTGAAACTCATAATGCCCGTTGGGCAGACCAAACCGGCTGCAGACAGTCCAAAATGGTACTCGCGGAAGTATCACCACACCTGTCGAGTCGACTACTCAATCTGAACCGTATGGACATCAGAATAGTTGTTGGTACGATCACCGGCCATATGGCACTCAACCACCAACTTTTCATTATAAATGCAACGGACAGTCCTCTTTGCCGGGGATGTCTAGTTGCTGAAGAAACAGCCGCCCACGTGATCCTGGAATGCGAGGGAGTGGCCACACACCGGGCAAATATCCTTAAAGAAATAAGGACGCTCCGAGAAGCCTGCGAACGCCCCAGGAGGCTTCTGAGCTTCTGGAAGGAGCTTGGCTGGCTGAATTAGCCAGTCTTCTTTCACGCATAATGGACCAGAAGCGAGTCTAAATGCGGAAAATTGAGCCCACAACCAATACCAATACCAATACCATAGGTACGTAACCCTGTTCAACACACTTCAGATGGTAACAATTTTTCCAATAAGGGACCCCCGGATCATAAACCCGACACCTCCTTGGCACTGTTGGTCGCCTTCCCGGTAGTAGAACAGATTACCGGATTTCAGAGTTATCGTGTCCTCTCTTCGAAGTTCAGATAAACCCTGTATATCCCATTGTATTCGTTCATTTTCTCTTCCAACTCAACATTCCTTTCATCAGACCTCAGGGTACGAATGTTGTGTGTGATCAGGGCAGTTATCATCGTGGATGGCAGCGAAATCTTACCCACAGATTCTTAGCACCCCGTAACTTACCATTACCCAGACCGCTACCGTAGCAGAGAATTGGAGGCCTGAACTCTTTGTCGCTGATCATCTTGTAGTGGGGTTTGCCAATACTCGCCACGTTTGGCAGGCGGGTTGGAGAGTGCAGTGTGTTAAGACAGGATATGGTGACGCTGTTGCATATCACCACTCCATTTAGTGCACAGTTGTTCGCACCATTATGGCCTTAGTCACCTTTTACGACACCACACGACTAAGAAATCTAATAGGCAGTAAGTATTAAAAAAATAATTTTTATTAGAAAATATAATATTTGTATTAATTAGATAAGGAATATTAATGTTTTTCTATCTTATATATAAAATTCTCGTGTCACGGGGTTCGAACTTGAACTCCTCCGAATCGGCTCGACCGATTATCATGAAATTTTGTGAGCATATTGAGTAGGTCTGAGAATCGGCCAACATCTATTTTTCATACCCCTATGTAATAAGGGTTGTTCACCCTTAAAAAATTTTTTTTTGTTTTTATTTTTTTATAATGTGGCATTAAAAAATACATACAACCCTAAATTTTTAATTTTTTATCACCAATCCGTATTTTTTTATTACTTAAAGATTATTTATATGGCAAAACAACGTTTGCCGGGTCAGCTAGTAATTTATATATTGTTTTTTATAAATTTGAGCTTATAGAATATATTTTAAGTATTTTGTCAACTAACTTGCTATTAATGAATAATCAATATTCGAAGTGTAAAAAATAGTTTTTAATTTACCTAAATGAATGAATTTCTGAATAATACTTTTATCAAAAGGCTAGCCTTAAGTTTTAGCAAAACCTCCTGACACACACTTGATTACTGCAAAACACACCCAGCTGCTATAATCACCTAACGCTCAAACGTTAACCACAAGGTACATTTTCGAATACAGTGGTCAGCGACGTGAAATATTAGGCTATTCAAACATAAAGTGTTGAAGCTTTTATCAGATTATTTAGATAGATAATTAGAATACATGATTTATTAGGATACGGTACAAAGTAATCTGGAGTCAACCATTGTTAAGAGAAAATTTTCATAAATAAAATAGTTTAGAAAACCCAAAAGTGCACGCCTCATAATCTCATTTTTCACAATAAAATTGTTAAAAATAATTAAACTACATCGAATTAGACCGTGAAATTAAATAGGATTCTATTCCTTACTATATTGAAGCGTAAGTAAAAAAAAATAGATTAGTGAAGTCTTTCGGTAGTTATCGTCACCACATACAGGATCCGCACATACACACGGACGTCCAAGAGAGAACTTTTTTAAACACTTTTTTAATTAGTTTCAATGGCAAACAAAAATGGCATCATGAGTGTTAAAAATAGTGTTTTTTCTTAATATGTGTGTGTATTCATTATTTTACAAGTGAAATATACGATAAATAGAGACATTTTAAGTTCGAAAAAGCACTCGTTTTGCGTGAAGTGGGAGTAGAACACACCTGAACGCTTCGCTTATGAGGCGTATAACAAACTTCAAACGATTTTTGGTTTTAACTTTCAATGGTTAATTCGAATTTAATTAATAAGTGTTAAAACAATAATCATAAGTGAAAACACGTAAGAATAAATAACAAAGAAAAGCATTTTCTCATTATCTCCAATAACTTAACCAATTCCCCAAAATGCGGTAATCTTGTATAAAGTATAAAGATCAACTAACAATCAGACTACCATTATTACAATTTCAATTCATGTTAGTCATCGTTTTGGGAATACTATACCTCATATTTCACCCGGTATTTAGGGTACTTTCAGTAGTGAAAAATAAATTATGAAATTTGATAAAAATTAAAATTTATGTAGAAATATACTTTTTTCCGTCGCGGGTATTCCTATCATAAACTTCACAGTGTCGTTGCTCCGTAAAAATTATTAGAAATAAATAGTTTAAAGTCATCGTTTTCATAATTACATTATAGAAAAAGAAAGAACTAAGTGTGATTGAGTGATACTGCTAATAAACATCGAGTTATTTGCTGGATCTTAACGAAAATTTGGAGAAAAAACATTGGCATAACTTCGAGGTCAGAATTGTACCCACAAAGTATACTCACATATTATTAACCAGTAGGTAGGTACTTTTACAAACAAATCTGTCAGATTAGACATCAGTCACATTGCTGTCAATCTATACGCTACACCTGACAGCGTCACCTCAGTGCTGCCAGCAACAAATAAAAACATATTAAATACGTTCCTTTTTACGCAAAATATGGACGGACAATTCCAACTGTTATTTGATAAGATGAAAATTTAAATGCAAAATCAAACCATTGAATTAACCAATACAATACTTGATAAAATGGAAGAAAAATTAAAACCTATCCTAGAAGAAAACAAAATATTGAAGCTAAAAGTAGAAAAGCTGGAGAAGAAGGTGGAACATTTAGAGAGAGACAAGAGAAGCAATAATGTAATTATTCATGGATTAGCGGAAAGAGAGCAGTCGACACTGGAATTAATCGAGTGTATTAAGAAGTGTTTTTTGGATGAATTGGACATAACTATAGAAAATTATGAAATAAATAAAATCCATCGTATTGGCATAAGAAATAAAAATCAGAAACCAAGGCCTACGCTCCTTTCGTTAGTTAGCGGGTGGAAAAAGACCAAAATTATGAAAAACAAAAATAAATTAAAGGAGTTATATATAACAGAAGACTACTCAAAAGAAACCATGGAAATTAGGAAGTCACTACAACCCAAACTAATAGAAGAAAGGAAAAAAGGAAACTTCGCGTACATAAAATATGATAAACTTATTATAAAAGAAAACTCAAGAACCAATGATAAAAGGAAGAGAGAGAAACCCACATCACCGCAAGCCGAATTACATCCAAGGAAACAACAAACGTTAAGCTCATCTAAGAACAATAGGATAAATGCATTCGATATGATGAGAAGCCGATCCCACTCGCTCTCAACAATTTCAACAACTATGAACCAATAGCAAAAAGATACCGGTGATCGGAAACTAAAACAAAATAAAAAACATAAAGGAACAATAAAACAGAAACACCCTCCCCCAAGCCGGCTGGTCCCCGTGGGGGGAAAAGACCACAAACCTCCAGCAAGCACTGAAACAACAATTAGAAAAATAAAACAACCACAGCAAACTCTCAAGATCGGAACATTCAATGTAAGATCCCTAGCAACAACAAAAAAAATTATAGAACTAACATTTATGTTACAAAAAATAAAAATCGATATACTCGGCCTGGCAGAAGTCAGAAGAATGGGCTGTGCAATTGAGGAACATGAAGACTATATATTTTGTTACAAAGGAGAAACACTCGGCCTATATGGGGTTGGATTTTTAATAAAAAAATAAAATAGTAAGTTTCTCAGCGTATTCAGATCGGGTTGCTCTATTAAAAATGAAATACAACAACCAACCGCTTACTATAATACAAGTATACGCACCACGAAGCAATTACAAAGAGGAGGTGTTGTAATCAATGTAGTCTAGCGTCCACCAATGTAGTCCACACATCAAACCGTAGTAGATCTACTCACCACCAGTTGTCGCTTTCGTCAGTACAGCTGTCGTTGCCGGACAATTAAGTTGCTCTCGTGACTAACTCCTTTTTATATATTTAAAAAATATTCTCGACCCGCGTACGTTGTGAACATGAAGTGCTGTGTTGTATCGTGTAGAAGTTACACGAACAAATCAAAATCAAATGGAATAAACATATCTTTCTTCTCGTAAGTAATATTTAAATTAAATATATTATTTATTTTGTCTAGAAAGTTCGGTGATTACCATGCCTCTATCGGCAAGTAGCAAAACTACTGGTCTAGCCAGGGCCGTACTTAGAATTGAAATGTATCTCTACAATACGATCCCAGATACTGCTCAAAAACTTTCAATTAACAAAGTTTAAAAAAATTGTCAATGAGCGTATGTGGTGAAGGTTATTACAAAATAATTATTATCGAAGATAGCTCACTCACTCAGCGAATAACCGCTCAACTGCCCGTCTCGACTACTAGTTGACAAGAGTTTACAAGCTAACCACAATAACTGCAAGCGCCCGTGTCATGTAATGGTCGCCATGGCTAAATTGCCCATGTTAACTTTTTTCGACACGGGCATTAGTACGCAAAGTGCACCTGTCAACTACAGGTTGATTAACGTATACTACATTATCACCGGTGGGAAATAACGTAACAAAACGTGAGAGGCCTTGGGCAGTTTTGTGCAGTTGGTAAACTAAAAGATCATTGTCCGGACACTCAAGCGGATAAGGTGTTCTTCCGAGGCAATTTCAGTCGAATTGTTGTAGTGAAAATTCTAATTATGTAATTTTATATTCTGGGCTAAGGTTCGAACCTATAGTAGTTGGTTTTGACGTTCAATATTTGAATTTGAATAATCTGATCTAATAAAAAATATTTTTCTTGCTATAATAAGAAATCTATCAGTATCTACAATTTATAACTGTTGTTTATGAAAATAAAAGCATGTTATGTATCATATTATGCAGCATTATTCCATTTTATTAACACTACGTCTGGCTTGGGAAAAGGTTTACCAATTTTGGTGTCCTTTCCGTTTTTTTTAATCACTCCGATGATAAAAACTTTATTGCATATGCAAAAGCAAACTGACTTTTAGTACGCAATTATCGACCAAAAGGTCGATAATTGCGTATTGAGAAAAATCTCAAATCGATATTACACATGGCTACATAATATCAAGCTTTAATTCTCCAGCATAGGATGACGACCTCTCATTGTACTAAAATCCTACAAAGCGAAATCAGCTTATCAATACAATAGTAAATCATGATAATATTATATAGCAGTGTGTGCCATCCAACTTCAAATTACATATATGCTTAACTAAAAAATTCTGAGTACGGCCCTGGCAGACACCTAGTGACATATAGTAGAACAATTATAACGTCTGTCAATTTAGTCAATTACTTGTTTTAGCTACTGGTCGCTAGATGGCTTGCCGCTATTTGAAGCCCCTCGCACCCCCGCGCAGTTGCGACACTACATTATATGAATAAAGTTTCTTATGGCACCTCCTCTTTGTAATTGCTTCGTGATACGCACCAACTGAAAAGGCTACAGATGATGAAATCAACTCATTCTATGAAACGCTACGGAAAGCTCAAAGCCAGGCAGGAGAGAATGTCTTAGTTATCGGTGATTTTAATGCAAAAATTGGCCAACCAAAAATAGAAGATATGGAAAACTTTGTTCTGGGAAAATTTGGATATGGAAACAGAAATGAAAGAGGAGAAAAACTAATTCAGTACGCATTAGAACATAAACTGGCAATTATGAACTCCTTTTTTAAATCTCGCGAAAATCGCAAATGGACCTGGCTCTCTCCCTGTGGTAACATAAAGAACGAAATCGATTTTATCCTATCAAAACACCCCACGAAGATAAGAAACGTAGAAGTATTACACGGCTTTGGATTCAGGTCAGATCATCGATTAGTTAGAGCTACATACATACTAGATCAAGGAAAAAAGAGTAGAACATCATTCAAAGCGCAACCTAAGCTACTAAGAACGCATGAGGATATATCCTCATACTTAAAAAATCTTGAAACCAACATAAATCAACTGGAAACACAGCAAGAAGACGAAGATATTCAAACCTTTTACAACAAACTAGCTAACATCATCAACACCAGCCTTGCATACAGATCAAACAAAAATGAACTAAAAACTATCAACAAAATACTTAGCGAGTCTACTAGAGCTCTTCTCACAAGATGAACTGAACTTTTAAAAACGAAACAAAAAACTAAACAAATGAAGGAAGAACTGAGCAGATTATTTAAAACTACAAGCAAGGCAATAGGTAAAGACTACGAATATTACAGACACAAAACAATTGAAACTAACCTAAAAGAATACAGAAGTACGAAAAAAGCATATAAGAAATTGACTACTCACAGAAACTGGATTCAAAACTTTAAATCAAAATCGGAAGTAACAAGAACCAGACAAGACATTATGAACTGTGCCACAGATTTTTACAAGCAATTATATGAAAAAACAAATTCAATTTCTTGTACCACTAAAACCGATGCAACAATGGGAAATTCTCAAGACATGAACGATTTGCCACCAGTGGACGAAAAGGAGGTCACCATGAATATCAGAAAACTCAGAACAGATAAAAGCCCTGGTCCAGACGGCATACAAAATGAAGCCCTAAAAGCTGGCGCTATTCTACTAGCTCGCCCACTTACATACTTATTCAACAAGGTTCTCAATACAGGTCAGGTACCAAAACAGTGGAAAAGATCCGACATAATCCTTCTCTACAAGAAAGGAGACCCTCAAGATATCGCTAATTACCGCCCGATTAGTCTTCTTTCAAGTGTGTATAAACTGTTCACGTCCATCCTACAAAGCCGACTGAGCCCGAAGATAGATAACTATCAGCCAGTGGAACAAGCAGGGTTTCGTTCTGGATTTTCTACAATGGACCATATACAAGTAATGCAACAGGTGATCGAGAAATACAAGGAATTCAACAGGCCACTTTATATTGCTTTCATCGATTATGCCAAAGCGTTTGACACGATTTCTCATGATGCTATTTGGGAAGCGCTGAATAAATGCCACATTAATCAAAATTATGCAAGAGTACTGAAAAACATCTACGAGGGTAGCACAAGCCAAGTTAAACTAGAGACACGAGGTCCTGATATACCGATTCATAGAGGGGTGAGACAAGGAGATCCGCTTTCACCCAAGCTGTTTATAATGGTACTACAACACATTTTCGATAATCTCAACTGGCAATCGGAAGGGATTAGAGTCAACCAAGATCGACTTACACACCTCAGATTCGCGGACGATATTGTCTTATTCTCTGAAACAAGTAAAGGGTTAGAAAAAATGATATACACTTTAAACGAAGAAAGTGAAAAAGTAGGCCTCAAAATGAACGAGAATAAAACGAAAGTACTGACAAACAGCCACACAAATACTATATACCTAAATGGGAAGCAGCTTTAATACGTGAACAGCTACATATACCTAGGGAAACATATATCATTTGAAGATAAAAATGAAGAACTAGAGGTCGAGCGGCGTATAAATATGAGCTGGAAAAAGTTCTGGTCCCTAAAAGAAATCTTGAAAGGGGAACTACCCCTCCACCTAAAAGAAAACCGTCCTAGATACGTGTATTTTACCTACTCTTACATACGGATGCCAAACGTGGACATATAACACAAAAATAAAAACAAAACTAATAACATGCCAGAAAGCAATGGAAAGGAGTTTACTAAAAATAAGAAGAATACAAAAAGTAAGAAGTGAAAAAATAAGACGAAAAACGAAAGTTATAGATGCCTTAGAATATGCCCTAAAACAGAAGTGGCGGTGGGCAGGGCATATAGCAAGACAGATAGATAAACGATGGACACTAGAGACAACTATATGGAAAGGACCAGTGGGAAAAAGAAGAACAGGACGCCCCAGAAAAAGGTGGATGGAAGATATAAAAGCAATAGCAGGAAGCGAATGGAGAAAGAAAGCTATGGATAGAGAGGTCTGGAAAAAGCTGGAGGAGGCCTTTACCCGAGAAGGGGTTCCGATCAATGGTAGTGAAGACAGTAACGATAGCATTTAAAAATAAAAATAAAATAAAAAAATAAAAATAAAATAAAAAAATATGTATGCATGTGTATGTGAGTATATAATAATAATAATAATAATAATAAATAAATTTATTTGTGAAAAACATACTGCATCAGATGAAAATTATACAACTGTAAAACACATAGTACATAATTTATACCAATTATTAAATATAAAGAGAATGTAAACGAAAAAGAAGAAAAAAAAATACAACATAAACTTACTGATTATGAAACTATTCAACTAATACATTATGTAAACATATGTATGTTTGCAGCATGCCTCACAAAAAGGTGTGACCTCAGTTTAAGTTAGGATTATTGGTCCTAACACTGGTTTTCAGGACCACCATCAGTTTTATTAGTCATTTTGGCAGCATTCCGACAAAAATAAACAGATATATAGATATACATACACATACTTACACACTAAAATCTATGGATTATATATAATATAAAATATTATAAAATAATATATACTAATAATAAAAAAAAAGTAATAAAAAAAAACGTGATATGGACAACACAAAAAAGTATACTGGATAATACGTTGATTCGATCTATTACACATATTGAATGAGTTGAAATATAAGTATACATATTCTCGCATGTTGACAAGCATATTATTTATACACGTATAAATGGATACATAAATAATTCGTTATGATATTTAGAAATACCGGCACCACAAGGAAAACGTTACTAAAATTGCATACCTAATATAGAAATGAAAAATTTTGTTTAAAAAAATAGAGAGAAAAAAAAAAAACTAATTTTGCTTTTGTACCTCCAATAAATACTTTTTATATTGGCGCTTAAAGCTGGCTTTAGTACAAAGGTCCCGCAGAGGAGGAGGGAGGTTGTTCCAGCACTTGGTTGCTGCGTATTTAAAGCAACCCCTAAATGCTGCTGTGCGGTGAACCGGTATACTCAGTGTGCATTGGGTAGATCGTGTACAATGCGTGGTGTTAATGTCTTTTGTCCATTCCAACCTTTCAAATAAATAGACAGGTACTCTATGCTTGACTATGCCAAACAACATTGTGGCGAGATGTAACCGCCTACGGTTTTCCATTTTTAATATAGATGCCTGATTTATGAAAGGAGTAACGTGATCTCGCCGCGGTATATTAAAACAGTAACGTGCACAGGCGTTTTGAACACGTTGTATCGATTTTTTAGTGCGCTCTAATAGCCTTGGACCTACAACAGCATCAACGTAGTTAAATTGAGAGAGGACCAACGCTTCACACAGTCTAATACGTAGTTCTTCACTCAGTGAGTTCCTAATACGATACAAAACTTTCAACCGGAAAAAACAGTTACGAACTAGCTTTGAAATATGATTTTCGAATCGCAGGTTTTCATCCATTAGAAGGCCTAAATTACGAGCTTCTGATACTCTTTCGATTCTGCTACCATTAACGGAAATCACAGGATCGAAGTTTTTGACTTGATATACCTGCTTTCGCGTTCCAATTATCATATATTTTGTTTTATTAGGGTTCAAAACCAAAGCATTGGATCTAGCCCAGTTAAAAATTCTATCAAGATCACTGTTAATCTTGCCTAACGCGAGTGCGATGTCATGGGATCTAAAAGAAAAATATATCTGGATATCATCAGCATATATATGAAATTTACAGTTTTGTATGCAACTGGTAACGTCAGCAGAGTAAATGCTAAACAAGATTGGCCCCAGTATGGAACCCTGAGGTACACCTCTTTTAATCAGGCTACGCCGCGACGAGATCACGCTTCCATCATCTTTCTTAATTTCTACAACTTGGTATCTATCTTGTAGATAACTGGCAAACCACAGAACAGCAGCCTCCTCCAATCCGTAAAACCGTAGTTTTGCTAGCAGTAAGTTAATATTAATAGCATCAAATGCTCGTGAAAAATCAAGGAGAACAACTATAGTAACATTTCCGCTATCTTGAGCATGAAGCATGTCATCGATAACACCCACGAGAGCGGTTGTAGTGCTGTGGTGCTTCCTAAAGCCAGATTGCATTACGGGCAGGATACCTCTACTTTCTACGTATTCAGTAAGTTGCTTGCATACAATTTTTTCTAAAATTTTTGAGGGACACGACAAAATGCTTATTGGACGTAGATCTTTAAATTCCGAAGGGTGGGAATTTTTAGGAATAGGACGCACCACAGCATCACGCCACATCTCGGGGAATGTTGAGGATGAGATGCTTCTATTTACTAAGCTGGTAAAAGCGTTTAGTGTGTACGGAATAGATAAGAGTAGCATATCTAATGAAATGCCATCCATGCCGACGGCGTTGGATCGCAGTTCCCGAACAGTGCTAGCCACCTCTCTCTCCGTCACAACGTGAAAATTAAAAGCACTCGATGAGTCATGTTTGTTTTTAAGATAGTAGTCTAAATATGATGGATCTACTATATTATCTCCTGGAACGTTCATAAAATGCATATTTATCTTCTCCGCATCACACAAATTTAAAGGAAGGGGCACATCGGTACTTTTAAAATTCACATTTTCTTTAATATGTTTCCACATGGTTCTAGGATTTTGTATGTTTGAGCAAATATATTTTTTTAAATAGGCTTCTTTTTCGGCGTTGACTGCCTGGACTACGAAATTCTTAAGTTCCTTGTAGTAACTTAGCTTGGGCGGATTTTTGGATGAACGTGCTTCTCGATAAGCCTTATCGCGGTGTTTCATCATTACACGAATATTATAGGTAATCCAAGGGCAGCTTTTTACCTTTATGGTAACCTTTTTTTTGGGTGCAAGACAGTCAAAGACTCTAAGCAAATTAGATGTGAGATATTTGGCTGTTTCATTGAGATCAACCTCATCATTCATAGCACTCCAATTGACCGACTCCAAGAATTTATCTAAAAGGGATAGATCTATATCTTTAATAGGCCTATAACATAAAGTTATCGGGCGCTTTTTTATCTTTGGCATATCCAGCTCACACACGACTAACGCATGGTCACTAAGAGAAGGCATATGATCAATCCATACCCGTGTCACGTTCGCATCGGTGCAAACAAGATCAAGCAAGGTGTCTGTATGAGAGGAGAAGTGAGTAGGCTCAGTGACATACTGGTGTAGACCGAAGCTGGACAAGAGATCCTTGAGTAATAGAGTGTTACTCTCTGTGCCGTTCAATACGTTAATATTGAAGTCGCCGAGAAGGATAATATGATCATGCCTTGAAAACGAACTGATTGTTTCACTCAATGCGTTAACAAATGTCTGTACACATAGCCAGGGTGGACGATAAGCGGTGCCAACGGCAACTTTTTTACAATTTATGCTTACCTGTAGCCACATTTGCTCAACAGAGTCTGTAATTGGGTGCTTGAGGACGCGGGCGGGGATTTCACACTTATGGTAAAATCCTACACCGCCACCTCGACTGCGTATATTGGAAGGACGAGGAACGTGACGAAGGCGGTATCCAGCTATCTTTGGGGCAATGGCGTCCTCTCCCTCTTTAAGCCATGTTTCGTTCAGTGCACAAATATCAATTTCATGTTTCTGCAAGGCAACTACAAGTTCCTCATGTCCCGTACCCAAGGAGCGAGGGTTAATTATTCCAAAACGAATATATTTATCTGGAGCCATCAATAATAGTCATAATACATATCATATATAGGAAAATAAACCAATAACATAATACACAATAAACCTCTTTAAATAAAATATCGTATATATCACATGAAATATAAATATTATAGGAATATTTACAATAAAATATAAAAGTATCACGTATCACAATATACCATATCAACATATCAAATATACAATAATTAAAATTATGTTTAGTTATATATAAAGCGGAAATACACTCATCAATAAGTATCGTTTCAACAAAATCATTGTATTTGCGTAGTATTACCATAGGATAATACTTTATGATCATATCGACAATCATAAAACATACCACAACCTTTTTGTGAGACACGGTGACACGGGCAATAATCATCGCTAATAAGATATATGAACGCTTAGCAATAGTTATTTCCAGGGAACACATTTTTAAAACATAAAAATCAGTACAAGAAATAATAACAATATTAACATTGCATACTGCTAGAAAGGATAGAATATTATACAAACAAACTATATACAAAAAACCTTTTCAATATCATTAGTAGATGAAATACGATATTTAATATTATTTAAACCGGTATCCCGGCGCGCGAATATGCGCCCGTCTCGCGTCCACACGTACCGCCAACCCGCTTCCTTAGCTTTCGCGCGAGCCGCGTAAAACAATCGACGGTTGGTGCGAGTGAGTCGCTCGTTGACGTAGAATCGTCGTGGCTGCGCATCAATGTTAAAGCCGGACGTGTCCGCCCCGCGTCTCACGCGCGCCGCTCGCAGTAGCTCGTCGCGGACTGCGCGTCGGGAGAGCCGCACACAGATGGCGCGGGTTCGTGGCCGATTCGTTGAAACCGTATTTCGGCGGGGACCAGCGCGCTGTACACTCACTATATCACGTTCATCGATATTTACCCCTATTTTATTACCAACCAGGTTGACTACATGCATAAGATTTTCGCCGTCGAGCTCTGTGATACCAGTGATCTCAATGTCATTTAGTAATAGTTCCTGATCTCGCTCATTAATATCCGCTCTAAGCTGGTCTATGATGTTCTTACTAGTGTCTAGGATCTCTTCCCTACTTTCTAACTTAGACAAACGCTCGTCAAACGCGTCTATGCGGCTGTTAAACTCAACCAGACTTGCTCTAATGGAACTGATTTCCTGCCTAAATGAACACATCTCCTTAGTACAAGCCGATAGCTCAGTGCGTAGGAGTTCAATTGCTTTTGTCATAGCTTCGATACTACTTACACTATTAGCATCTAAAAATGCATCCACACACACGTCGTTATTTTTACAGGTTTTACACATCCATTTAGGTGCAGCTGTATTGCCAGGGCTCAAGTTCGATAAACACCCACGATGGAAAGTAAGGGAGCATTTCTTGCACTTGGCACCATCTGCTGAAGATGTGAACTTGCCACAGCTGTTGCATTTACTAGCCATAATGAACTTATTTATCTTATAAGTATTGGTTCTAGCTATATAAGAACTAGATGTCGCTAGTTTGTATCAGTTTTAATAATTATATTTTATGATTAAGGATTTTATGAAAATGTTGACTTCGTATTATAATAAATTCAATTATCACTTACAAAAGACGGGATCTTTACAATGCGCACTGTCCACAATTTTGTATTTCAAAACGGACAACACAACGAACGAACAGCTGATCGTCATTCATATAAACAACAACATTTGAGCTTTTCTCTTGCGTAGTTTATCTTGCAAACGTTTGTGAATATTATTTGAGCACTTAAATGTATATTTACGTAAAACTTTTTGAATATAATCAATTTTTCACATTTAATTCGCTAAGCAGAGATGAAATACGTGTTGTTCGGACTACCGCCAAAACGAAAAAAAAAAAAAAAAAAAAAAAAAACATATACGTATGTGTGCTTGAATGTGTGTATATGTATGTGTGTATGTATGTCATGTGTATCATCATATCATCGTTATGTCATCATTACAATATATTATATGAAAGAAATATAATTGTTATATATTTTCTTTTGATACATGTAATAACAATTGTAGATTGGAAATAAACGGGCTTTATTATTATTATTATTTTAATTGCTACACTCCACCCGTTCAAGATATACATATACACATATAAATAAATATAATACAATACTTATATAAGGAGTATAATAAGTTTACATAAACTTACTTAGATAATATAAGCGGGTGGAGGATTACGCCCCGGCAGGGAGATCAAACGGCCGGGGGTTAGGGCTGTAGGCTGAGAAATCGGCGGACAATCCTAGCCGAGTCGAGTAATACCGCCTTCTGCATCCTGGCTGCGAGCGAACCGTCACGGATACCCAGCTGCCTCAGATGGTGAGCGAGGCTAACCGGGATCAAACCGTTGGCAGATATAACGATAGGGATGATTTCAGTGGAATCAACATTATTATTATTATTATTATATACTTAAATATTCTGATTTTGAGTCATAAAAGCACATGATTGTTTTATTATATTGAAATTAAAAGTCGTAATTTTTAATCAGTGTATCACGTGATCTAAAACACGAACCGCCATGGTGTGACGTCATACAGACAATGTTTCCGATGTACACTGCGAGCACTGCTCAGTGCTCTCACTAGTGAAAAATTCATTCCTTTATGGAGTACCAGTACACTGCCGCAATACCATAGATAAATATATGACGTCATAAATAGTTGCCATTTTTGTACTGTCAGCACTGGCGCTTTCGAGGTAAGGTGCTCTCAGTACTTTGATCACGCGATCGAAAAATATAACAACGAGAATGATTGATATTATTATTAATTACTATTGTTATTCAAAAATGTCAATAATATTCAATTAATATTTTTTCTTGTTGAACAGAAAACGTATGCTTAGGTATATGATAAATATTTTTATTTGAAAACAATGTCGAAAAATGAGGATGAAAGTATATTGGACTGCGTTCCGTTTTATCAGTAACCAGTATAGCATAGTATAGCAAACTAAAAAGAAATGGCTTCGCAGTATACTGAATTGACGTCACACCTCAGAGTGCTCTCAGTGTATATCGGAACCGGGAACACGGCCTTTTTTTTTTTTTTTTTTTTTTTTTTTTTTTATTGGAAATTTGAGTGCGTTTGACCTCAATCTTGTCTGATGGTAAACAATGATGAGGTCTAAGGTGAAGCACGCAAACTCAAATAATGCCTGTTCACTCTTGCCTTAAAAATCCCTAGGTTGTACGCATCGGGAAACAGTGACGCAGGAAGAGAATTCCATTCCTTTGCAGTTCTAATAATGAAAGATGATGCGAACCGCGAGGTACGAACCGGAGGAATGTCGACCACGTATGGATGGAACCCCTGCCCTCGTCGAGTTGTCCGATGGTGGAATGGTGCTGGGGGAATTAATTGATGCAATTCCTGTGCACACTCACCGAAATGTAACCTGTAAAAGACACACAGACTAGCAACCAGTCGGCGATGTTCGAGGCTCTGGAGCTGTCTTGAAGTAAGCATCTCATCACCAATGAGTTTTCTGGCACGCCTGTCGATAGCTTCCAGGGCTTCGAGCTGATACCGGGCGGAACCGTCCCACAGATGGCAACAGTACTCCATGCAGGAGCGGACTTGAGCTGTATAAAGTCTTAGCAGCTGGTCCGGTGTGAAATAGTGACGGACCTTGGAGAGGATGCCCAGTTTTCTTGAAGCAGTCTTAGCCCTGGATTCGATATAGCTTCCAAAATTGAGTTTGGACGATAAGTCTATACCGAGTAGTTCAAGGTGGTTCGTGACTGGAACAGGCACATTTCGGAAAGTGGGAGCCAAGTTAAACGGGCTCTTTTTAGCGGAGAAGAGACACGCCTGGGTTTTTGAAGCATTGAATCTTACTAGATTGGCATCACCCCAGTCGGAGACAGCCTGAAGAGTAAGATTGGCACGGTAGACCATTGCTTCTCTAAGATCGTCCACTTCAGTTTGTCTTGTTCTTGCACTGGAGAAGTATCTCTCCGCGACGGTGCTGTCATCTGCGTACCCAAAGATACCGGGCTTAAGCAGATCGTTTATGTGAAGCAGGAATAGCGTTGCGGAGAGAACAGATCCTTGGGGTACCCCGGCATTGATAGTCAATAGGTCAGACGTGTAGCCATCAACAACTACACGAATTGACCGTTCCCTCAAGAAATCGGAGATCCAAGTACATAGACTGGTGGGAATACCGTAAGCAGGAAGCTTCGCAATAAGACCATCGTGCCAGACCCCGTCGAATGCCTTCGAAATGTCAAGTGAGACAGCTAGGGCCTCACCATATTTATCGAGGGCTTCCCCCCAGAGATGTGTAGCGTACACGAGAAGATCCCCAGTAGAGCGGCGCATTTTACACATTTTACGTCACCAAAATAGCTGACAGCGTTTTCGCGGGAATTAAAAAGGTTTAAAATTTAGCTTCATTTTATGGCAAGAAAGCGTGTTTAATGTGCCGAAATATATTTTTTGTGGCTTTTTATTAGGAAAATCAAGATTTTGAAGTACTTTTTCAAACATAGTAGAATACCCTATTCTAATTACATTCTACCGCAAATAACCGAGAGGATTTATATTATTTCTCCACTTTTAAAGATTTATTTTAAAGAAAATGTTTACAATTATGTAGAATATATTATATAAATATAAACTAGGTATAGTAGTTAGAATAAGAAGGTATGAGTGTTTAGCGCGTTTAGTTTAGTTCAAGTAAAATTAAATATATATAAAAAAAACGCGAGCTTAACACAATGGTTGTATTTAGCAACCTCTTTAGTTGACTTCACCATCAATTTTCAAGTTTTCGTTAACAATTGCCAGTTGAAACAACAAAAGTTGAAAAGTTTACGGTTTTATTAATTTTTATACGAAATATGTCCGTTATATATTTTTTATACTATAGTTAATTGTCATTTTCTATCTGTTCAACGTCGTATCTGTCTGTTCATCGTCACATACACTTTTAAGCATATTTTTAGATGTTCAAATAAAAGAATGATTTGGTAAATATATTATTCATTCGAAAACTTAGAATCCTTTAATCTTCAACGAACTTAAGATTTCTTTTAAAATTTTCTCTAAGTACTATCGTCGCGAAAAAGGTTTTATTGTTTTTCACAATCGCCTTAAAAGGTTGTAAAGGGGCGTCGTGTAAAAGGTACACTAAATACATTGTAATTTTTATAGAGTTCAATAGCCTCACAACTTTTTTACCGTTTCTTGTACTACTAAAAATAAATTAATAAAAAAAAAGAATAATTAGACTGTACAGTTTAGACGTTAATTCTAGTAGTTAGAATAAAACAAATGTTTATGATATAAGAAACCCTAATATTTTTATTTTAAAAAATCCATAATAATGTCGTGCAGTTGAACAGAAGCTCGATTTTTCGTTATATTTATATGACCTTCACTCTTATATAGCTACAGCTCTGCGGAGCGCAGACAAGTGATTCTGAAGACGTTATGAAGAGGAGCAAACACCTCTCGAGTACTCTTTCGCTTTATGTTCGAAGAGTATAAACTTACGCAGTATTAAGCTCGACTTCACACAATACTGAATATTGAACAGCGATGACATAAATCTTTTTCATATATTTTTTAAATCGTTTTTAAAGAAATATTATGTTTTTAAGCACTTCGGTGCTTAAAATATTACTTTGTATATGTTATCATTATACACGTCTTAATATAAAAACTCGTACTTATTCTAATATTAACTGAGTATGGCTTAATATAAAATGGTCGAAAGTGTATTTTATTATATATCAAAATTTTTATTTGTAATAATTATGTAGTAAACATATTTTACTGGACTGACAAAACAAGAGAGTACTATTTTCCGGACGTATTTATAAATAGTATTTGATAATTATAATGTATTTATATAGGTAATGTACAGGTACTTAATATCCATTGTTTCATCTAAAAGTCTACACAGGCTATCTGATTCGGAAGAGTAAGTTGTCATTGAATTAGTTTTTTCGCGCCTATGTTACTTAGTTCATTTAAAAATTTTAAAATCGAAACGATAGATGCGCCACTTTGTGGTTAAAAAAATTTTTTTTTTTTTTCAAACCTAAGAAGTGGAATACTAAAATAAAGTCATGTAAACTAATATTACAAAAATCTATACTGTAACTAGCATGTTTAATAAAAAGGGATATTTTAAAAATAAATTTAAATAAATTAGATAATTAAAATAAAAATAATACTTTACTAACCAAAAATGCATTTTGAAGAACTTAATAACAACTAATAGTTGCCAGCAGTTGGAACTCATTTACAAATAAAACTATCAAATATTAGAAACAGATATTGAATATACAAATAGAACGGTGGTTTCTTTTCTTTTTTTAATGAAGTCGAATTTTTAAAATTTTCTTTATTTAAATCCTTGTTATACTATTTCATAAATAACTTTTATTATTATTGTATGCAAATATAAAACTATGCGCGGTGAAGTTCATTAGCGAAGATAAGCGATAACTCACTTCCGAGCAATAACATTTTTCTCGGTTGCGCTGATGCAGAGAAGTAATTGGCGGAAAATTGTAGAGAAAATATTTATTGCTGAGTGCAAATTACTTCTATGAATATAAGATTCGAACGCCAACACATTTCGGAACCATACTATTGTTTTAAAAAAAAATTACATTTTTAAAATAATAAGAATTTTAATAACTGTAGTGTTATGTACTGTGATAATCCATCTCCCTATTCTACTGTGGTTTGGCAAATATAAAAAAACAAGTGTTGTTAGAAATGCTATTAGTTTCTTTAACTATATGACTGCTAATATATAATGCTAACCATACAACTTTTGAGTCTAGGCATAACATAATAAAATATATAATATAAGTTATTACAATAGTATTATTCAATCCCATCCTATTTACAAAGGCTATTATTTCGTAATTACTCACGGTAGAACAACCTACAGAATATAATGGCACTACAATGATGGATAGAGTGTATTAAATAATAATATGTAACCTACATATTACAATATATTTACATACAGACTGACTGAAACATTAGTGTCTGTAAGCTTCGGTGCTATAATAGTGGCAAAAAAATAAAATAAATTTTATGTAACTCGACAAAATGGTATCTACAGCAAGCAAATACTTTAGTTGTCACAGCGATTCCACCTTCTTGTGTTATTTTAATTCTTATGTAAAATTCTGTTTTATTTTATACTGAACGAAGCACATAATTTGACCCATATGATGGATACCTACTGCTCCACTCTCAATATTCTTTTCCCAATAAACAGTCAAGTATTCATTTCCAATAAACAGCAAATTTTTAAATCGTATAGATCTTGAATTTAGGGCATTTAAAATGAACTCGTAAATATGAGTTATTTTAGAAATATCGAGTTAAAACCGACAAAATAACAGGTTCATTGCATAGGGACATCTTTCATTTTTAAATTATCTTTATTTTAATTGGTTGTTATTAGTAAGTTATATAGTACTATCACTAACGATTTACGATAAAGAAACAGAACAAGAGATAATCTAACAGTACTATCACTTTACCTACCCTTAACCCTTACCGACTTTTTTTTATTCTACGACTAGCGTGATTCCCAAAAACGTAGTGAAAGTTTTAATATTTATGCTACAAATTTTATTAAAATTTTACTCTAACAAGAGCAAGATATAAGTTTATTTCG
Organism: Euphydryas editha; assembly: GCA_036937285.1. NCBI lineage: Eukaryota > Metazoa > Arthropoda > Insecta > Lepidoptera > Nymphalidae > Euphydryas > Euphydryas editha. Next base: position 7,282,748 of record JAUPFZ010000008.1, read on the forward strand.
CAATTTTAACACTAACAATCACAAAAACAACCAATGTAGAGGACAAAATTTAAAAAAAAAAGTTAAATACGCAATTGTAAGGGATGCATTACGAAACGAACCCTGCTCAGCATTGTGTCATTGTCTCAGTCCAAAAACTACCTACACTAGTTACGCAAGACCGATGAATGACCGCAGGAATAACATGACAAAAATAAACCAAGCGAACAAAATATTTAAACAAATGATGATAAATAAATAAATTATAACGTACTAAAACTAACTAAATACACGTTTTCGTACTTATAAAGCACTTGTGACATGTTTCAATGGTTCTTCTGCTTTCTGATAAGTAAAGGGATTAGATCGTTGAGCATTAGAATAATCAGTTTGTTTCAAACATTTGATGTTTTAAATTACCTTTATAATCGTACAGGCAACTGTACAAAACTAAAAATAATTCGAACAATATGTTAAGAAAATGAAAATTTAAATTATCAAAATAAAATTAAAGACCACAACTTGTACTGTGATTTTTATTTAAAAAAAAATATTACCCGTTAATTTTCGGTGTGAATTTCTATTTTACCAATTATTTTTTTCATATATACTTAAATACAAAGAAAGCCAAAAAACAGCCCAATCGATCGAACCGTTTACGGTGCTGCTGTGACACGCTTGCATTATTTCAAATATGCTGCTAATATTTCTTTTTTTTTTTATTTTAGATATTAGGTACATCAAGTAATATCAAATAACAAATAAAAAAGCAGTAAATATACATATATCGAACAAGTTTCGGTAAATTAAAGTAAAAGTCTTGTAAAGTTTTAGTAAAAGTCATTTTTAGTGAATAAATCTGTAACTAGCATCGATAGCGGCGACAATCAACTAACGAGAAAATAAAAAAGTTAACAAAAGACCAACATTTTTCTGCTTAATTGACAGAATGATTGATAGTGCTGATTCTTTTAATAAAATACCTTACAATGTCTGTGCTCCTAAATCTATTAGTAGTTAATTAAATATATGATTTCCAATATATTATAATTATAATGTTTATAAATATGTATAAATTTTTTTGTTAGGTATATTTTGTGACTAAACGCATGTAGGTACCATTACGTTATAGTTAATTTAATTTACATATAACAATTAATTAATATTATTTTTTCTGATACACTATCATAATAAAAATTATTAGTATAAAGCCTCGGTAACATCATCACGACCTGATGCTGTTATGAGACACGACAAAATAAATTACGCTGCAGTGTTTTACTCTCAAACCTTTGCAGTACCAGTCCCTTATATGTATATGGACTGCCCGAAATGTATTCTTCTGCTATTATTAATTATCATTTGTCTCACTCCAGCCGGGCTAGCATGCGTACCGAGATATCTCTTGACGAGAGAGAGAGATACTCGTAATATGTCTACATCAAGATCAAGTATTTTACCCTAACATGCGCACTACGAGAGACAAAATTCTTTTCCGTAGAAAATTTTCTATTATCTCGTCGATAATATTCTTCTTCAAACGTCAAAATGACGTCAAAATTTGACGAAATTACTATGTCATTTTAGCTCCTGTAGAGATAAATACCACAGATATCTCAAAATTAATGTTATCTCTTCTATCGACGTAACGAGAAGAGTATCACGTGCACGCATGTTAGCTAATGTAGACATAGAGAAATATAATACGAGAAAAGGGGTAGACAATATTTTGTCGTGCGCGCATGCTAACCGGGCCGAGCACGGGTCGTTTCTCTACTTAAACAAAATATAGATATTACTAGTTGTCTCACGAGATAGCCTAGCGGATAAAATAAATATACATAGAGCGTAAAACGCATAGATCAAAACCGACCTTTGCGAGATCGATTTTTAACAGGCTAAATAAAGACATTTACATCTACAACGGAGCGTTATGGTGGAGTTAGTTCAAACGTTCACCTTAATAAAATAAGAAAACTTGTAACAGTAAAAAATAACTCATATCTAAATCTATAGTTATAAAATAACATGTTCTCTGCCTAACCTAAGCTATTAAATAAATTTGGTATGTTGAGATCTCTTACTTAATGAAATACACAAAAATTGCAGATTTTTTTATTTAATTTCAACCTATAAGGAGATGAAACAGGTTAAAATTTAATGAAACGTAATAAAAAACTACTTTATTTTAGTTTTTAATTAGAAATAAATAAATAGATTTTTAGCGTTGATTGGTTGGAATTTGATTTAATGGTGTTGTGTGTTTCAAAGTCACCCTTGAGGGGATGAAATAAATGAAAGTTTATATGGGAACTCTATGAAACTACGTTTTGAAGTTTATTTTTGAATTGATAGAAAGGTATTTTAACATTTTTGTAAATTCATGATATTTCATATATTACATTAATTATTATCAAAGAGAGGAATCAAGGTGTTGTTAACTCTTAGTTCTGTCTGTCGCCATACGAAAAGCGGCTTTAGCAACTACGTCCTGTGATTTCCTATAAGATCGACGTATAACCCAATCGAGCTTACATATACAAGTTGATGACTGCAGTTAGATATAACCATAGAGAAAATACAAATAAAACATTCATTTACTATTTCAATTCCAATTTTGTTTAAAAATACAATCAATTTAATTAATATTTCAAGTCATTTTATATATTTGTTTACACAATTATATTAATTATTCTATTTTCAACTAATTAACATGATAAAGAATACCAACATAAACCATATTAAATCGACAGCTAAATCTCGAAGAACATATCAAATATGTAGATGGAATCTATTAGAATATTCGCACCGTTGCACCTCCCGGTCCGGAAATTATAACTCGATTGAATAGTAGATCTACAGCCCTCTACGACACTCACGAAGTACATTAGACAAGTATGACAAAATTTGATAACGATTTCATTTTTAGATTACTTCACTAATGACTTCATAGATTTATTAAAAGATTTTTTTTTAATTAAAAAAAAATAAAAATTAATTTATAACGGATACAAGTAAGTTTCCTCTCACCTACGAGTATAACTATTCACTCAAAGGTACACTACTTAAATTAGTTATAAATCAATCTGATATATAAATCGATCGAAACTTCAAGACTAATTTTTTTTTACATTCGAATAAAGGCCAGCACGAAAGAAAAAATAAAGATGTCAAAAATTCTTGCAGTATTTAAAAAATTACAGAATTTATGCTTCCCGTCATCTATCTTAAAACTGTAATTAAGTTTTGTAAGTCATAAGTTGTAGTCGTTCACCCGAATCTCAAATGACTTCAGTGTCGGAAAGTAGAAAATTAAGCCTTTTACCGATATGCTAATCAAATTACTGAGCGGATAGCGAACCTTTTAAATGTTTAACTAAGTACTTAATCTTTACTTTATGATTTATTTGTGATGCTTCTCAATATGAAGGAGAGAAATAAATCGTTTAAGTTATATCAGCAGCGACATAAGTATTTATGTGCAGTGTTCCTTTTTACACTTTAAAATTATGGACATAGGCAAAAATATTTTCATTTCTGATAGATAAATGAACTAATAATTATTGGGAGAGGTTAGATTTAAGTCCTATGGGTGTTTGGCGTAGAGAGAGGCTGCCATTGAAAAGGAAGGATCCTTCGACCAGACGGATGTGTGTCTGGTGGGCTACGCGCCACTTAACGTTTGTTGTCGGGTTCTTGTATATATATTCAATCGCTTTGAAAACTTCGATAGCGGGATGTAGGATTCGTTAGTTTCTTCTAGTTCGTATATGGCGAGATAGATGTCGCTACATCACTCCCCCTCCGAGACCGGAGGTCGATAGCAGGTTGAGTGGTCCATACTACATCTTGTGATGATTGCCGGGCCAGTGGAATGTTCCAGTGAGTCGGAACCAGATGCCGCATAGTTCACGGTGAGTCGGAACTGTCTGCGGTGGTGCCCCAGTGAGTCGGGGTGCTGCAGTTCTGCGTAGTGGCTGGCTGCTGCGTCGACCAGGAGAGAAGTGCGTCTCTGCTTGCTGACCGGCCGAAGTGCAGTGTGCTATGCCAAAGTCGCTGAGAAGGCTGTGGGTGATGACCAGGAATGCGCGTCCGCTGCATGCTTGTGGTCAGGATACCCGTAGTAGCCGTGGATGCTGGCTGGCTGTATGACTCGCTGCTCGAAAGCTTGAGGAAGTGATGATGACAATGAAATAACTTTGCGAAGGTTGCGCTGCGTGTTCAAATCACGTCGGGGTCACCAGTTTGGCGTAGAAAGAGGCTGCCATTGAAAAGGAAGGATCCTTCGACCAGACGGATGTGTGTCTGGTGGGCTACGCGCCACTTAACGTTTGTTGTCGGGTTCTTGTATATATATTCAATCGCTTTGAAAACTTCGATAGCGGGATGTAGGATTCGTTAGTTTCTTCTAGTTCGTATATGGCGAGATAGATGTCGCTACAGGTGCGTCGGATAGGGCAGGAAGCGCTAATGCGGAGGTGGGGGGAGAACCTGGCGGTGCAGCCGTATGGCACACGCCTAACGGCTGCCCTGCGCCCTGTCCTTGACCGGTGGATGCGTCGAAAACGCAAGCCTCTCACCTTCCGGCTGACGCAGGTTCTCAACTTGGGACTTTTTGACTACCTGTGTCGGACAGCCCACAGGGAGCCGACGACTGCATGTCATGATTGTGGCGCGGCGGTGGACTTTGCCCAGCAAACTCTCGAGGTGTGCCCGAGATGGGCGGCGCTGCGTCAAGGTCTGACGTCGGTCCTCGGAGGGGACTTGTAGCTCCCGAGCATCATCACCGCGATGCTCGGCGACAACGAGTCCTGGAAGGCGATGGTCTCCTTCTGCGAGACAGTAATGTTCCAGAAGGAGGCCGACGAGCGGGTGAGAGAGGAGGCCCTCGACGTGGCCTACATCCGCGGGCGACGAATGGGGGTGCGTAGGGGGCGCTACTTAATGCGCCTCCAGTAACGCCCCTTTACCCGTGTCGGGCCGGGTCTTCCGGAATCCGGTCCTGCTAGACACGGCGTCGTCGGGACTATTCAGAGGTGAGCCGGACAGTCCCCATGGAGGAGAAGTCTGGCCTTTTCACCGAAGCCAGCCTGTCACTGGAGGGATCCTGTTGCCTGCAGATCCGGGACGCTCCAATTAAAGCGGCTGAAGGCTCCCGCAGGGGCTTAGTACGGTATTGAACTCCCAAAGTGCCGAGTCCGACATAGGACTGCCTACCCGGGCGTCCTGGATATCATCGTAAATGGATTCCCCCGGGACACAAAAAAAGGTTAGGTTTATGTCCCGCCTCTTTAAGAAATGGAACAAACGAAGTAATAAAACAAAGTATGTGTGCACTTCTCCATCGCACTTTCTTGAACCTTTAATTACCCTATATTTGCAGATGGATTGATTAACTGCAAAGTCTATAATTCAATAAGTTTATTTATTGTACCTTCTAAAAATAGACGACAACCCGACACAAAACGAAGATAAGACATAGAGCTCTGGGACACCCGACCCACAAACTACGAAACAAAATCAAAGGTCGGAAAAAAGCGTGGGGCGCTTTCTGCAACTACGAACGATTTTTATTTATTTTCTTTCTAAGAATTTTAATAACGGTTCTCCTTACAAGAATAAAATTAAAATTGTAATAGAGTGAAAATTGATTTAAAAGAGTCTTTAACTTTCATATCTACTGACTAACTAACAATATAAAATAAAGTTTTGTTATATTTTGATCTGAGATGATCTGGTGAAAGTTACACGGGGCTATTATCTTTTTACAACGAAATCGAAATACTACACCTGCCGCAGTATTTCTTTGTAAACAATATTTTTTGTTTTTCCTTCGGCTGCTAGAATCACCAGGCTAATCTGGAGCATGCCACATACAACTGGCCGTGGGAGAAGCAGCTTTCCGTCAAGTATACTCCTGCTAACTTAAGAGTTTGCCTTAAGCTTTGTTTATAGTCATTGCGAAGCAGACTTTGATGGGAAACATAGAAATAAATACAAACTCTCCTCCAGAACAACCTGTCATTGCGATGCAATGTTTTCACTTGCAACCTACAACAATACAGTAACTCCTCCCATTTGACAATTATTATTCCTAATATATTTAAGATCTATTTAGAGTTTCGAAACCCCCTTTATGAGCAATAGTATTTTATCTCAAACAATCAATTTTGTTTTGCGGAGTACTTCTGCCATATTACTTTGTTTGTTTTAAAAGGAAGGAAACTTCCTTTTAGGAAGTTCCACGTTTATGCGAAGAATGCAGTTTTACCTCCTTCCAGTAGCGTGGCGGCAATTCCGGTGAATGCGACCACTAGGGCGATATCATGATTGCTTCTCACTTTGGCCAACAGTAAATTTAATAGAAAAGTCTTCCCTGTCCCACCAGGAGCATAAAAAAAATAGATAACCTACATCTGAGTCGATATTAGAAAGTATTTTATAATAGACGGATTGAGTTTTCAGACATGTGACAAAATAAAATGTTATTGAAATCAAAAGCACGAAAGAGTATTGATATCAAATTCGAAGTAAATCGCCCCCAAAATAACTTTCTATCACTTTGTAATGCCGATGGGGGATGAATTTCAATAAAATATGAAACACGTCTTGAATCACTTCTGTAAAAAAATGTTTATGCAAAATCTGAAGTAGATTAAACCAAGGATTGGAAAAGGAAAAGGAATGACGTTCCCCTATACAAACTCCCCCCCCCCCTTAGGAGTAAAATTTCGAAAAAAATCTTATCGGATGCCTACGTCATACAAAGAACAGACCCTCCAAGTTTCAGGTCTCTACGATCAGCGGCTTAGGCTGTGCGTTGATCCGTCAGTTAGTCATTCAAGACAAGGTATTTTATATGTATAGATTGCCTACGTAAAGTTTAAAACTAACTTATGTTTCTGGGGCACTGCATGTATATATGTATATTTTATTTATTTATTTATTTATTTATTTATAATTCTTTATTGTACACCACTTTTGAAACAAAAATTATAAAGATATATGCCTAAATATTATTGCGCAATAAGGCGGACTTAATGCTAATAAGCAATCTGTTCCAGACAGAATCTGTTACGTTGTGAGGAATTGAAATATAGCCAGAGTAAAATGGAGGGTGGTGCATAAATATACAAAATAACACAAAAGAAATATGATTAAAATTAATAATAATAATAAAAATATACGATATAATAATAAAAATAACAGTAAAAAAATATATATTACGAGCGGCCCGCCCCGGCTTCGCACGGGTATTTAACTAAAATTTCAAAAAATATAAAATTATATTTTTTATCACCTACACCTGCGTCAATACTGGAAAATATTTTATAACAGACGGATTGGTTGTCAAACATGTGTCAAAATAAATTTTAATTTAAATCAAAATCACTATGGAGTATTTATATCAAAATAATTTTCTCCTCCCTTTTAACATCGTTAGAGGATGAATTTCGATAAAATACGAAACACGTCTTCAACCAATTCTGTTAAAGAATATTTATGCGAAATTTGAAGCAGATTGGACCAAGGAATTATGTTGTCCCATACAAACTTTGCCCCCCTTTTTCAGCCACTTAGAGGTAGAATTTCGTAAAATCCGTTCTTAGCTGACCTCTACTCGGTAAAAGGAATATTCCTACCAAATTTCAAGTCTTTGCGCCTTATAGTTTCAGAGATATCGTGATGAGTCAATGTATACGTGGAAATCTCTTATATATATATAGATTATTCAGTTTTACTTTGAACTAAAATATAGTTACTAAACAATAAAATACTTAATATAAGTATATACCACATTCACAGAGCGATCGAACAAAAAAAGATACCGCACAGATAATCTGCATTACTTAAATAAAAATGTTTAAGGTGTTAATGTATTAATAAACAAATAAATATAAATGCAATATTATAATTCACTTAGAAAACGTTTGTTTTAAATTATTTTCGTTATTTATGACAAATATCGATTTGGCGTTACGACTACTGAGTGTAATCCAGACCTAACATTAATTCCTTTCCAAGCTCACAAAGTAACGTCAAGATTCTTTTTCATGTCACTTGCGGCTGAAACAAAAGCTAAGATCATTGTATCCGTCTAACAAGAAACAACTTTTGCAGAATTCTAGGTTTCATTTATATTGCTAGACGTGATATTTATTACTTTCATTGTTTAAACTGTTAGATTAATTAATTCAAGTACCTGGATGACCGAGCTTTGCTCGGTTAAATAATATTTATTCGTAGATACTTTACATACCGATTAAACATAAATAATATTTTCAATCTTACTGACATAATAGTAAAATAATAGGAACTGGTAATTTAAATAAAAAAAGCTTTCAATAATAGTTTTTCACACAAAAGAAAAAAAAAAACTTGAAAAAAAAGGAAAAAAAAATTGGTCTGTAGACACTTGGTTTCGAACCCGAGTTTTTTTATTTCTAATTCGCCCGATTCCTATTCAGCTATTATAAGATTGTCAATGACAGCGAAATTTGCCTTCGTATTCTAATGATATTTTTCAATTGCGTAAAAAAAGGGATAAAACGACATTTTCTAAAAAAAATCCTAGCTAGATCGATTTATCGCCCCCGAAACCCTCTGCATACTAAATTTCATGAAAATCGTTGGAGCCGTTTCCGAGATTCAGTTTATATATATATATACAAGAATTGCTCGTTTAAAGATATAAGATTACATTTTTATTTAGCTGTTTGTATGTTAATCTTTGTCGTGGTCAATTAATTTTGATATCAAATGTCGACAATTTTCTGTTAAATAAATTGGTGTATAACGGAGTAAAATAAAATAAATTTATGATTGTCAAAATATATGAAAATTATCAAAATGTTCGATAATTTGTGTTAAAAAAAAACTTCTATTAGTCTATTATTATTCCTATCTGTGCCCGTCGCGTCGCCCGCATATGATTTTTACTTTATCATGTGTTTGTTTAGGTGATTGAAGGAAATAACTAACGATTCAGAAAGCAGCATCAGCGCCATCAACTTTTATAGTGTCGTTCTTAAAACTACTATACTTTATGTAAAAATAAGGTTGGAGTCTTCTCGACATGGAGAAAGCATTCGATCGTGTATGGAATGCTAGACTCCTGGCTAAGATGATCAACACGATGACACCACCCACATCGTGCGAGTGATACCATCGTTCCTGGAAGGCCGAAGTTTCTACGTCTCGGTGGAAGGCGTGAACTCAAGACCCCGCCCCATCCGGGCTGGAGTACCCCAGGGCAGATGTTTATCACCGTGTATATTCGAGGTGTACACGGACGATATCTCCACCCACCGCGACCATCTGCGTGAGTAGGAAGAGGACGTACCGTTGGCCCTTTACGCGGACAACAGTGCGTTCTTTGCATCGTCCTACCATCAAATCGTCGCCACCAACAAGATACAGCGTCTGCTGAATCTGTTACCTGAGTGGTTCGATAAGTGGAGGATGGCCGTTAACGTTGGGAAGACGACCGCTCTGCTTACCGGTAACCACTGTTACCGATCGGAGGCTGCGCATGGTTCCGACCGTCAACAACGCAATCACTCATGCAGTGGCAGCCCGGTTGAAGCTCCACTGTGTGTTCACCTCCAGACTACCTTTGAAGACTAAGCTGATGGTCTACGGTGTCTACGTCCGCCCGCGCCTGACGTATGCGGCCCCAGCCTCGTATGCACTCTGCTCTGCACATCAGGATAGAAGGTTACAGATCCAGCAGAATCGATGCCTGCGACTGATAGTAGGAGCTCCGAGGTACGTCAGAAACGACGTCATACTCAGAGACACCATGACGCCCACCGTGGAGGAGTATAAGCGTCACCTCGCACGCACTATGTTCGCCCGCGTGGACAAAGGTGCGTGCACACACCTCCATGGGATCGCTCCGCTTCACGCGAGACCGCTAGAAGGACATCCCCTACCTAGTGAGCTTCTACTGTCACCACAGGCGAGTCTCGACGCAGAGATCAGTGGTGACGAAGAAGACGACGCAGGGGAGGCATAGACAAATCATCGGACCAGACAACCCTCGGACTTGACAACCATTAGAGATAAGAATTTACCGAATATGACAACCTGAAGGCCGCCGCCTCGTAGCAGGCGCGACCTCGGGCAATTGGACCTTAAGTAAGGTCATCCGGTAGCAGACGCTACCGGTGAGGAGAAGCCCGAGTAGATAGGCGAAAGCCTAGGAATCTGTACCCAGCCCTGTCTGACAGAAACAGATACACACGCGTAAAAATAAATTTCAATCCGATATTTTCATTTTTTCATTCATTTTCTTCTTTCTGCGTTTACTGACTGAGATGATGAAATGAGATAAGAGATGATGGGGAAGACCTACGTTCTGCAGTAGGAATCCGACTGCTAATGTAGCGGTAGTAAAGGTTACCCTACTAGCAAGAATTGTATCATGTCATGTGTTAATAAAATTTTAGAGCATTTACAACTGGTACATGTTCATTAAAATGAATATCATAAATGAATGCGGATTAGTGATCGTTTTCGAAAATCTTTATATGTAAACTACATAATTATATACTACTATGTGGAAATTTGATTTTCTAGGCGAAATCATAAATATTTTATAATAGTGAAGTAACCAAATTATCCATTATCCAATTTCGCTGCAAGTAAGTTAAATAATTATTAATTAAATGCAGAATTGCTCTTTTGGATTATATATAAAAACTGTAAACATTTTTTAAAAATAATATAATCCCTAAATTGCGGTTCCCCGGTCTTTTTATGTACATTTAATGGTTTACATTTAACCCTAGAAAGATAGTCTGCGTAAAATTGACGCATGCAGGTACGAAATATTGCTGTATCTTTTTCAATAACGCAAATACGTCGCTGTGCGATTCGGACATCTTTGTCGTGGCTTGGAGCTTCCACAAGGAAGTTTTGTCACTATGATAAGTGCCACCAATTTCGCAATAGGAGCACCCGGTGAGTCAAAATGACGCATGATTATCTTTTAAGTGACTTTTATGACTTTCTAATATTTTAACTTGATGACTATTTGTGTTGTGTTTTTATTTGCTATCGGTTGTTTTGTGATTTCAAGTTTTTTTATTTATTTTATATATAGATATACTGAGTTGAAAACGTTATAATAGGAAATCGAAGTTTAGAAGAAGATGATATCGTGGCAGCTTTTTGGATTTTGATAATGAATTCACCTGTGAGGAAACTGATAGTGAGATTGAAAACCAGTAGATTGAAGACGACGTAGAGGAAGTTTTTGTAGAAGAAGAGAGAGAAGAAGTACCCACATTTAGCGAAAACGAACACTTGGCCGAAGAAAATGTTGGTCGACTTCAAAAGCAACAAGGCGTTGACCGAGTCTTGCAACAGAACATTGTTAGGTCTCAAAGAGGTACGAAGCGCATGTGTCTTAACCTGTATGATCCTGTTTTATGCTTCAATCCTTTTTTTACTGCCTTACTTCTAGAACAAACGAGAGATACCAGAAGAACTAAAAACAGTCGCTCGAGACCGGTGGGAACATCGATGTTTTGTTTTGACGGACCCCTTACACTAGTCTCTTATAAACCAAAGTCGGCTAAAATAATTTATCTGTTATCATCTTGTGACGAAAACGCTTCTTTCAGTGACGTTACCGGAAAACCTGAAATTATTATGTACTATAATCAAACTAAAGGTGGAGTAGATACACTGGAACAAATGTGCTCTTTGATCTCCTCTTGAAAAATGAATAGATGGCCTATGGCTTTACTCTACAGAATCGTAAATATTGCTTATATAAATGCTTATATTATATACAATCTTAATGTTGTCAGCAAAGGTGATAAAGCATTAATTCGCAAACATTTTATGAAAAGTCTTAGTAAGTCTCTAACACCGCCGTTCATGAACAAGCACTTAGAAGCTCCAACTTTGTAGAGATATTTGCGGGATAAGATCTCCGCTATATTAACAAAAGATGTACCTACTACATCAAACGATAATTCAAGAGAGCCCGCATTAAAAAAAAACGGATTTACTGTAACTATTGCCCTTCTAAAATAAGGCGAAAGGCAAGCGCATCCTGCAATAAATGTAAAAAGTGATTTGTCGTGAACATAATATTGATATGTTCCAAAGTTGTATCGGACTGATTCCTAAATAATTAAATGTATGTATTAATAGATAATAGCTTGATTTCTTAGTAGAGAAGTTGAAATACCTGATTATTAGTAATAAAAAAATATTTGTGATAAAATAAAAAAATGTTATAAAATCTTGTTAGTTTTTGGATAATTTAACTTTTCTGTACTTTTTTTATATAATAAATAAATATAATTACATAAATTATGGCAATTAATATTTTATTGATGTATATACAAAACGAATATCTATGGTATTATTAAAATAAATAAATAAAACACAACAGTACCTACTGCTAGTTAAAAGTGAGTCATTTTTACGCATGATTATCTTTTATGTACATCTAAATATGATTATCTTTCTAGGGTTAAATTCATTTAGCAACAAATATTCAACGTTTCAAATCATTTAAACATTCATTAAAACCTTGAAGTATAGTAATGCAATTTAAACTGAAAAAAACTGCTGAAGACTCTTCTAAATAAATTAAATTAAGCGACGTCCAAACTTTCTCGTATTTTAAAGTTTGAAACAGGTATTTCAGAGTGAAAATTGAGATAATTGTTGTTTGCAACTGGGAGGCTATAGCCAATAGAGGCTGACTTAGATCACTGCTCTGTCTATATCAACGACTCATATATCCATCTAAATATAAATTAGTGAAATTTTCATTAATTATGTTGGTGATACTGTATTCACTACATAATAAGTGAATTTCAATAACAAATTAGTGAATACTTATTAATAAAGTTAGCAGGATAATTTGCACCAGCAAATTAGTGATTTTCACTAATAAACTAGCAATATCAGTGGATTCTTATTTTTATTTATTAATTCAGTGGATTCACATATTCAACAATCAAATCAGTGGACTCTGATATTCACATATTTGTTCTGGACCCTAGTCGACAAGGAACAGGACTGTATTTCACGAAGTAATTCTAAGGTCGGTACATGCGATTGCTGGTTCTGAAATCGGGTTCACTGGGGTCTTCAATAAAACGACGACGTGTCGTGGAGAATCGAGAATCCACTAATGAGGAGGAGACTGCTGGAGAGCTTCTATCTCTCCCGTAAAGTCTCGTTTCCGAATGAAGAATCAACATATCCACAACGCCAACGTCACCCAAATCGGTGACGCCTTTTATACTGTTCTGTGATTTGCTGGCCAGCGGACCCTTACCTAACCCCAGTCATCTATTTATTTTAATAAATCTTTATTTACATCTATTTTATTCATATTTCTATACATTTCCTATTACATTATTAATTTATCTATCTATTTTACATACGATTTACGCTGCGCGCGCGATTATTATTAAATGACGAGGCAAAATTCCCGAAAACAATATTTATACTACCTCGCTCTCCACCGGTCTGTATATACATATGTAAATACTCCCCTCGAATTATCGAACGGTGTTATAGTCTTAATCGTGCGCGCATCGCTTACATTTCTATGAAATTAACAAATACCTATCTATTAATATTTACAAAAAACAAACATAAAATTCGTAACTATAAAAACCTATTACTATTCTCTTAAACCACAATGTATACACTATCCGTGCACAGAAACTTTGACAATGGCCTTGTGACGTCACGCATCAATAGTCAGTAGGGTTGGAAAAAAAGGTCACATAAAGGTAGATTATTATTGTATATATTTTACATCAAACTAATAAAAAAAAGTCTCGGTATAATTCGACCGAATTTAATATAAATGCGTTGCTAGCGGTACATATCAGACGAGCGAGGGACGCAGTCAACTCCGGTGGGAGGGGTGTTCATCGGCAAACTTTCTGCGCACAAGTTATACTAAAATTTCCTTATTTCTATCTATCTTAAATAATTAATAAGTATGTATCATTACGAAAAAATAAGAACGCCGTCGGCTGCTATACTCGGTTCTCTTCTACTTGTCTCGTACAATATTCGTATATTGAATAGTCACTAATTCTGAGTGGTACAATTCTCACATTGATAAAAAATGAATAGTCACTTAAAATTAATGAAATTCCACTGATTCGTGTTTAGAGAGTATCTATCATAAAATATAAAACTTTGTAAGAATTGAATATCTTCTATCTTATCTTATATATATATATATATGAGACTTTCTATAGATATAGTCACTCATCACGATATCTCTGGAACTATGAGACCGAAAAACTTGAAATTTGGTAGGAATATTCCTTTTGCTGAGTAGAGGTCAGCTAAGAACGGATTTTAAGAAATTCTACCTCTAAGGGGATGAAACAGGGAGGCAAACTTTGTATGGGACAACGTGATTCCTTGGTCCAATCTACTTCAAATTTTGCATAAATATTATTTAACAGAATTGATTGAAGACGTGTTTCGTATTTTATCGAAATTCATCCCCTAACTGGGTTAAAAGGGGGTAGAAAGTTATTTTGATATCAATACTCCTTAGTGCTTTTTTTAAATTACATTTTATTTTGACACATGTTTGAAAATTGAATCCGTCTATTATATTATAATATTTTTCCAGTATTGACGCAGGTGTAGGTGATATCTATTTGGGTGCTCCTGGTGGAAAAGCCAAGACTTTATATTAAACGTAACAAAATTGAGTTGTAATCGTTACTTATGGTAGGATATTATCCGCCAAATCGCAGTGGAGCAGCGTGGTGGATTAAGCTTCAACCCTTCTTCTATATGGAAAAAAGACTTTTGCTCAGCAGTGAGCTGTTTACAGGTTGATACAATACAGTACAGAAGCATTTGTAGCCTGCAGTGACGAAACTGAGCCTTACCATAAATATTAGAGTCCATCTAATGGGAGATGTTACAGCCGGACTATTCTCAGACCTGTTGCTTAAAACAGGAAATGGTGATTTCCGGGAACTGGATAATAATATAATGTATGAGTGTATATGAGTATGTATTTACCATAAACAAAGCTTAAGGTCAAACTCCTAATGTAGCGGGAGTATACTTGAGTGAAAGTTGCTTACCTCTCTCACAGCCAGTTGTATGTGGCATGTTCCAGAGTAACCCGGTGATTCTAGCACCTCGAAGGAAAAACAAAAAATATTGTTTATAAAGAAATACTACGGAAGGTGTAGTATTCCGATTTCGTTGTAAAAAGATAATACTCCCATGTAACTTTCTTCAGATCAAAGGCCGAGCTTCGTGTTCATAAAATATAACAATTTTTATTTTTATTTTAATGTTTATTTAAACATTAAATCCCTACTCTATAATACCGTTATATTTTATAAGTATTCAAATATTTTAACATAATAATTTATATGTTATAACAAAATTAATAATAAATATTATAACCAGTTTCGACTTCTACGCGAAGTCGCGGGCTAAAATATTACGCCGTATTAAAATATTCTATTATTACTTATATATACACAGGTGTAGGTGATAAAAAATATAAATTTATATTTTTTGAAATTTTAGTTAAATACCCGTGCGAAGCCGGGGCGGGCCGCTAGTATGTTATATATGCATACTTTCTTAGTTTTTTAAACCAAAAGTACTCATAGAAGTAACTGTTTGCCCCTAAATTTTGTAAATATATAATAGATAGTTGGTGACCGGCATTAACGTATTGCTAATTTTATCGCAAATTCCGCCATGTTTTGACTTCCGCTTGAAGCAGAGAAATACTGCCAGTTATGTATTAAGATTTCTGTCTTGACCTTTTAATTTAACAACTGTCAAGCGAAATGACAAATATTTGACACTAAGGTAAATACCTAATACAATCAAAAATTTTTTTTTTTTTTTTTAATTACAATTTCAATACATATTCTCACAGAAAAACTATTACACCACAGGTAAAATATTCGTGAACGAGAGAACATATTGTTTCAAAGGCTCAATACTATTTACAGTAGTTCTTTGTGAAAAGACTGTTTAAATTACTCGCTTTGTTGTAACACTGAACCAACTATGTACGTTAGTGTGATACGTTAGTTAGGTACACGATGTTTTCATTTAGATAGAGTATTCATGTTAACCTTTTTACAAACAGGTTATTTTACTCGTAATCTGTGATGAGCGACATTTTGTTTTCATATCTTATTAGCAAGAAATTAGAAAAGAGAATTGTTTTATAACTAAAAACAAATGTTTTAGAGTTAAGGATTGCTGTGATTCCAGCAGTAACCGATCCAGGGGTAAGGGGTCAAGCCCATTGCATAATCACCTAAGTTTGATTCTTACGAATTTGAAACCGTCTTCCCTTCTTAGTAAAAAACTACACTACTTAGCCAATTACCTATTACCAGCTTACCTATAGCTCAGTTTTCATTGCCTCAGAACATCTTTATTGATTAATCGTACTTTCAATGATAGGAAACTGATGATTAAACGGAAACGGATGATTTAGATATTTAATATGTTCACTGAGATACGATTATTATATGTCATCGATTTTTCCTACACTGCAGTTAGAATCGAGTTGGTTAATTATATTTAAAATTTCCTTTGCAGTGCATGGTTCGAAAGACGACATCTGCGAATTTAGGGTGATAATTGATGTCGGTAAAGCTAATGCATTATTGTCGTGAAATTCTTTAGGTATTTGAGCTGCTAAAAGTTCCCCTGATGTCGAAAATTTTTGATTAAAAATATTGCATATTTGATTAGAATCCGTTATTTCATTAGAATCTACTAGGAGCTTTGGATGTGCACAAATTTGTCTCATCTTATTATTGGCTAAATTCACTAAATTCCACATTGACTTTGGGTTTTTACTGTGTTGTAAATTTTCTTAAATAGAACGAATATTTTTCAATACGATTATGTGACAATTACGTGTCGTGTTAGTGACGTGCACAATTAATATATATATATATATACGATTTTTTTTGCCTCCCTTCAAATCTTTTACACATAAAACACTAACACATATAACCAAAATTTCTGAATATATGCCATATATGCCATTAGTTCCTAGTTACTAAGACCTTTAAACTCTCTTTCATACCCCTGTTCTTTTGCAGGTTTCAATCAATCTCCATAAGGGTGCGATTGATGCGTAGCGAGGCGGCGAAGCGGAGAAACGGAGAAATATTAACAAATTGGATTGCAAAAAATCTCCTCTCCTCTCCAGTGGACAAGGGCTCTGCAATCGTATTGGTTAATATTTCTCCGTTTCTCCGTTTCTCCGCTTCGCCGCCTCGCTCCGCATCAATGGACAGGCACCCTTAGGGGTTCAATAAGGTTTAGTATTTAATTTCGGTTAAGTATTTTTTCTACAAAAATGAATCAACTTTCTGAAGCAGTTATAGTTTTATAAGATATTATTATAGACTATCGGTGTCGAGACTGTATTGTATACAAAACATTAATGAATGGTAGGAAATCTAATTTTTTTTATTCTCTAAATCCATTTGCCGGTGAGCCGACGAAATGAAACGAGTAATACTCGCAGTGGTGCCTCGGGAATTGAGTTGTCGAATGAAGCAATCTAATTTTTTTTATTCCACATTATGGTTTTCTTATACTTATGTGCCTACCTATATTGAACTTTTGTTCGAGAACACGTTTCAGATATATTAATTGGATTATATGTCGTTTCACAGACTAATTATATATTATTATTTCTATGCAAAGGTAAATTGGAAGAAAATCATCAAGAGAGCTTTGTCTTATGTAGTATATTTTTTACAAATATATATTACATATTATTATGTTATTGCATAAAATTAATGTAAATAACTAGTAAACATTCAAAAAAAGTATATAAAATACGACAGTAATTTATCGAATAATAATAGTCAATCAGATAATTAATTTATTTTAAAGATTTATGTGCAATTTTACTATAAAAATCGCTAAAACGTTGAAATTAAAAGAATAAAAAAACTTTCATAAGTTTTGTACTTTCATACATTGTCTTCGTAAAGAAAAGCACAAAGCAGCATGATGAGCGGGACCTGTTGCTTAATCGATTCCCGCCGTGTGCGGGTCCGCGCAGCCCCGCTCGCTTCACCTCAGTGTAATAGTACTCCTCTCACTGACTGAATTATTGGCTTTGTTATCTGTACCGAAAATTTCATATGCTTTTCGCATTTATAGAATTTTTTCAATTATGAAAGACCTGGAGATTTTTATTTATTGTATTCTTTAAGACCCTATGACTTTAGCTTGAGACTACTAAAAGCACTAAGCGAGACTTATCTTATTGTTAAAAAGAGCTTCTTTACTTTAGCTCTAATTTTTCTAAGTATATCCGTTCCGATTTTCTAATGTGGTCACTTATCGTTAACTTTTGATTTAAACTCAATTTCGGGAAGTACATCGGACTTAATGCAAACAAAAATTTGGCGTCAAAAATTTGCTATTATAACATAATATGACCGACACATTTATTTTATAACGAATTAGTGTCAATAATCAAAATATCTCTATGTATTTTTTATAAATCGTTTACTTAGTCTCGTGTATATTCTAATACTCTGCACACTCATCTGTGCTTTATTAAAGTATAATAATAACATACTAGAATAGGAAAATCAAATATTCATATTATCGTTTCCATTATAATTAAATTTTAACAGTATTATGCATATCTACATCTACAAAATCCGAACTAGAGAACTCATCCTAATTCAACATCACGCTCCAACATCGCACGTAATTTGAGCGACAACGTATAACTGTGATGAATACATTTTACACAACATTAATTACTCAACTCATTAACAGGATTAACAACTTTCAAGACGTTCGACTGATGAAAAGTATATGTACTCCATGACATCTTCGTTATCTAATTTAACCCCTCCACTGCCCGTGTCAACTACTAGTTGACAAGAGTTTACAAACTAACCGCAATAACCACAAGCGCCCGTGTCAAGTAATGGTCGCCATGGCTATATTGCCCATGTCAACTTTTTTTCGACACGGGCCTTAGTACGCGACGTGCACCTGTCAACTACAGGTTGATTAACGTGTATTACATTATCACCGGTGGAAAATTACGTAACAAAACGTGAGAGGCCTTGGGCAGTTTGTGCAGTTGGTAAACTAAAAGGTTATTGTCCGAACACTCAAGCGGTTATCGAATATAATGAAAAGGTAAAGTTTTTGTAAGTTTTGACATAATTATGGGATTTTTTCAGAAACTACTAATTATTTTAATTTTTTGCTTGTGATTGAAGAACAAAAATACAAAGTTGTATTATCCACACCACCACCACCACATCAACCGTTGCACATCCAATGCTAAGCGTAGGCTTCCCTCATTATCTCTGGGGAGGTTTGCCAAACTCGCCACACTTGCTAGGCGGGTTGACGAGGGCTCGGGCACTGTGTTGTGGCCGGATATGGTGACGCTGCTACCCATCACCAAACGGCAAGCTATATTATATTGGATCAAAATTCATAATATTACGTTTCTAACTCGAAGAAGTTGTGCACAATTTATTATAATAAAATAATACACATGTAAACATATGTGTAGAACATATACAAATTTTTCATTTCGGTCGATGTCGAAAAACTAGTTTTTTCGAATGAAATCTGATTTATGTTTTGTTTTGACACACAGTCTGAAAGCTTTGTTGTTAATTTGGTGGTATCTTATTTCAAATTCTTTGCGTATGACGTCGCGACTAGATGCTAGTTAAACAAGAGTACCTGGATGACCGAGCTTTGCTCGGTTAAATTATATTTACTCATAGATACATAACATACTGATGAAATATAAATAATATTTTCAATCTTACAGACATAATAGTAAAACAATAGGAACTGGTTATTTAAATAAAAAATAAAAAGAGCTCTCAGTATAGTTTTTCTCACAAAAGAAGAAACTTGAAAAAAAAAAAAGAAAAAAGAAATCGGTCTGTAGACACCTGGATTCGAACCCGTGTTTTCTGATTTCGAATTCGCCCGAATCCCATCCGAGCTGTTATAAGCTTATCAATGACAGCGAAATTTACCTTCGTATTATAATGATATTTTCTAATTGCGTAAAAAAGGGATACAACGACATTTTCTAAAAATAAATCCTAGCTAGATCGATTTATCACCCCCGAAACCCCCTGCATACTAAATTTCATGAAAATCGTTGAGCCGTTTCCGAGATTCAGATTATATATATACAAGAATTGCTCGTTTAAAGATATAAGATACATTGTGCATATTATTAAACTACTATTAAACGATATTAAACGATGAGATACATATCTTATGATATTCACGAAAATTGCTCTAACAATTTCGATGAAATTTGCAATATTAAGATTTATCGGGCCGAAAAATCGATCTAGTTAAATCCCTTTATCTGCGAAAATATGTTTTCTAAAATTTCATCTAAGTAGAGTACTTTTTATAAAACGACAAAATAGGACCTAATAGAAATATACCACAACGTGTATCAACTACAATTTAATAAAACCATTACAAATTGATTAAAATGTCAAAGGATATTAAATCCAACGACCAATATTCGAGCGATACTTGTGCTTTTTATTACGAGAGAAGCAATAAAATACGCTAAAAACAGGGAATTTTTGAGCAAAATGTGTTCAGATTTTACGACTATTGGGAATACGAAAACTGCTATAATTTTTCTGTAATACTTTAATATTTTGTATAGAATTGTATTCTTCCAAACAATTTTGGATATATTGGAATTGAAACGAACGCTCATTATGATACGTTGCTACTGTTAATGTCTTAAGCATCCCATTGCAAAATAATTTTCATTTTCAATATTTTAACAGTCTTTTTGCTAATTTCTATCGAGTATTTAGTTCTTATGGCAGAATTATGGTAGAATCCCTGGAAGTCCTCAGCATTGTACTCAATCACTTCGATGGAGTTTCCCAATAGGTGGAACTTGGATATGGACAAGACAAAAATCATGTCGAATATCCATGTCGTGGCCACCCCAATATCATAAATTCTACTCTCGAAATTGTTGACAAGTACATCTACCTACGACAAACTCCAACTTGGTAGATCCAACTTCGAGAGAGAGGTCAATCGTCGAATCCAGCTAAGATGGGCAGCATCGGGAAGTTAAAAAACGTCTTTTCAGACATCATACCTCAGTGCCTGAAGTCGAAAGTCTTCGACCAATGTGTGTTACCAGTGATGAAATACGAATCTGAAACGTGGTCACTGACTATAGGCCTTTTAATAAGCTCAAAGTCGCACAGCGTGCAATGGAGAGGGCTATTCTTGGTATCTCTCTGCGAGATCGAATCATGAATGATGAGATCCGCAGACGAAAGAGGGTTGCCGACAAAGCACAATGGATTTGCAAGGTGAAGTGGCAGTGGTTTAGACATAGCTGGTAGAACTGATGGCCGATAGAGCAGAAAAGTTCTAGAATAGAGATCACGTACCGGCAAGCGCTGCGTCGAACAGCCTCCCACACAGATGACTTCATAAGAGTCGCCAGAAGCCATTGGATGGAGGCTAATTTGAACCGGTCGCTCTGGAAGTCGATGGGGGAGATCTACGCTTAGCAGTGGACATCCAATGGTTGATATGATAATGATGATGATGACGATGATTTAGTTCTTTACTTTATCTCGTCCAAGTAACTTTAGTAGTTATATTTAATAATTATATTTTAATTTAATTTAAGTTGAAATTAATTGAATACATAGACTATATTTTATCTTGGTATAGTCATAACAACAAAATGAATTGAATCAAAGCCACATAAGCGAAACCGCTGGTAAAAGCTAATATGTGCTAATATCCTATAGCATAAATCAAAACAATTAGGAGGTGGAGGTGCTCAGGCCTGAGAAAAAGGCGGAACTAAGAATCTCAGGCCTGAGCGACGCGGTATCATCGGAACGGCTAGCAATCGCGGTGGCGAAGGAGGGAGGCTGTTCCACAGGGCAGGTCCTCGTGCGGAACATCCGCGTGGGGCAAAGGGGTCCAGGGTCGGCCCACATTGAGCTCCCGGCGGCGGCTGCCAAAAAGTTGCTGCAGGCCGGGAGCATAGCGGTGGGGTGGACCAAAGTAAGTGTCCACCTCCTACAGGCGCGTCCCAGGCATTGTTACCGATGCCTGGGACTAGGGCACGTCGCCAGCGCGTGCCCAGGTGGCACTGACCGCAGCACGCTGTGCTATCGCTGCGGTCAGTCAGGCCACAAAGCCGCCGGATGTTCGGCCGCTGCTCATTGCGCGGTATGTGCGGACGCCGGTAGGCCGGCAGACCACGTGATGGGGGGTATAGCATGTAAGCCCCCATCAACCCGCGGGAAGTTCCCCCCGCAAACACCTCTAGGGGGGAACCGAGTGATGGCAGCAGACGCTGAGATGGCCGAATAATGCCCAGGCATCTCAACGTCCTCCAGGCGAACGTTAACCACTCCGCCGGGGCCCAGGACCTTTTCCTGCAGTCCATGGCGGAGTGGTGTATTGACGTTGCGATCGTCGCCGAGCCATACGCCGTGCCCCCTAGCTCACACTGGGCGGGGGACACCGAGGAATCGGTGGCGATCGTAGTGAGGCCTGGAGCCGGCCCCCCCCTCGTTGTCAAGGCGAAGGGCCGCGGGTACGTGGCGGCGGTTTGGGGAGAGGTGGCTTTCGTCGGAGTTTACTTCTCCCCGAACCGTGACCTGGCGGCTCTGGAACGGTTTCTCGACGTTCTGGGGCCACTGGTGGGGCAGCTAGCTCCCCTCGAGGTGTTCGTAGCCGGCGATCTCAACGCCAAGTCCACGGCTTGGGGTAACCCAGTTACGAACCCAAAAGGAAGGGAGGTGGAGGAGTGGGCGCTAGCTGCCGGACTGTGCCTACTCAATGTGGGGGCAGTCCAGACGTGCGTGCGATGGTCGGGAGGTTCCGTGGTGGACGTCACGTTCGCCACGCCAGCCATCGCACGCAGAGTGGAGGAGTGGAGGGTGGAGACGGAGGTGGAGACTCTTTCGGACCATCGATACATAAGGTTCGAGGTGTCTCCAGCTCCTGTCCGTCTGGCGTCATCGTCGTCGTCAACGTCGTCCAGGGGGCGTAGCCAATTTCCGCGTTGGGCACTCTCCAAGCTCGACCGGGAAATGGCAGAGGAGGCCGCAATCGTCGGCCGCTGGAGCCTCCCGCCGCTGTCGGAGTTTGGGGTGGATGAGGCGGCTAGCCGGCTCTGCGACGCATTCACTGCTGTCTGCAGAGCGGCCATGCCGCCCGCGAAGCGTCCATCCCCGCGGCGGGCACTTTACTGGTGGTCAGCTGAAATAGCCGGTCTCCGGGCCGCCTGCAACGGGGCCAGGAGACAATATACCCGGAGCAAGCGGAGACGCCCCCAGGACGTGGACAGGGACGACAGGCTGCGCAGGATCTACGTGGAGAAAACGAAGATCCTGCGGCAGGCCATATGCCGAGCCAAGGAGGAGGCCTGGTTGGAGTTAGTTGGGGGTCTGGAGAGAGACCCCTGGGGCCGACCGTATAATTGGGCGCGGAACAAGCTCCGCGCCCAGTCGGCCCCCATCAGCGAAACACTGCAACCGGACCAACTGGGGAGGATCGTCGGGGAACTCTTTCCCGACGAACCCGAGGACTTCGTGCCCCCCAGAATGGCTCGGCAGACGCCGGACGAGGAGGAGGGTGTTCCGCCACCCGTCACAGAGGCTGAAATGGAGGCGGTGATTACCCGCCTCCAGAGTAAGAAGAGGGCGCCGGGTCCAGACGGGGTGCACGGGAGAGTCCTTGCAATTGCTCTCGGGCACCTCGGCGACAGCCTCCGGGAGCTGTTTGACCGCTGCATGCAGTGTGGCCAGTTCCCGGGGGCTTGGAAGGAGGGTCGGCTCTGCCTACTTCCTAAGGCAGGGCGGACCCCGGACTCGGCTTCGGGGGTGCGACCGGTGGTGCTGCTGAACGAAGCTGGGAAGGCCTTGGAGAAGATAGTGGCCTCCCGGCTCGTTCAGCACCTGGAGGAGGGCTCGGGACCTGGACTATCAGAATTCCAGTTCGGGTTCCGAGCACGCCGGTCGACCGTCGACGCCCTCAAACGTCTACGGGCGGTGACGGCTGAGGCGGAAAATGGGAGGGAGGTAGTGGTCGCGGTGTCGTTAGACATCGCGAACGCCTTCAACAGTCTCCCGCACGTGGTGATACGGGAGGCACTAAAATACTTCGGAGTGCCCCCGTATCTAGGGAGGCTGTTGGAGGCGTACCTCTCCGATCGGAGGGTAGGCCTCGAGAACCGGTCGGGGTCCGTGGAGTGGTGGCGAGTCGGCTGCGGTGTCCCGCAGGGATCAGTTCTGGGTCCGATCCTGTGGGACATCGGGTACGACTGGGTCCTGCGAGGCCGTCTTCTGCCTGGGATGGGTGTCATCTGCTACGCAGATGACACCCTCGTTTATTCCCGGGGACGAAACTACAAGGAGGCGGCGCGGCTGGCCGAGGTCGGACTCGACCTCGTGATCAGCCGTATAAAGAGTTTAGGGCTTCGTGTCAGGATTGACAAGACCGAAGCCCTGCTCTTCCGCGGGACCGGCCGTAAGGGACCTCCACCGGGGGCTACCCTTCAGATTGGAGAGGGGAGGGTCAGGATGAGCCCTCAAATAAAATATCTCGGGCTCATCCTTGACGGAGGGTGGACCTTCGGTCCACATTTTGCGATGGTGGGACCGAAGGTTGTGAAGGTGGCGAGTGCACTGGGCAGACTTCTCCCGAACCTCGGAGGACCCAGCGCCGCCTGCAGGCAGCTGTATTCCGGAGTCTGCCGGAGTATGGCGACGTACGGTGCCCCGGTTTGGGCGGATCGCCTCACCGCGAAAAATAAGGCGGCGCTGCGCACTGCGCAGCGAACAATCGCGGTGAGGGTGATTCGGGGGTACCGTACGGTATCGTGGGCTGCAGCTACTGCTCTAGCCGGCGACCCCCCGTGGGAGCTCGTGGCGGAGGTTCTTGCCGAGACCTACTCATACGTCTCGGGTAGGAGGGCTCTTGGTGAGAACCCTACGTTGGACGGGATCCTACGGGTGCGTCGGATAGGGCAGGAAGCGCTTATGCGGAGGTGGGGGGAGGACCTGGCGGGGCAGCCGTACGGCACACGCGTAACGGCTGCCATTCGCCCGGTCCTCGAGCGGTGGATGCGTCGAAAACGCAAGCCCCTCACCTTCCGTCTGACGCAGGTTCTCACCGGGCACGGTTGCTTTGGTGACTACCTGTGTCGGACGGCCCAGAGGGAGCCGACGACTGAATGTCACGATTGTGGCGCGGCGGTGGACTCTGCCCAGCACACCCTCGAGGTGTGCCCGAGATGGGCGGTGCTGCGTCAAGGTCTGACGTCGGTCCTCGGAGGGGACTTGTCGCTCCCGAGCATCATCACCGCGATGCTCGGTGACGACGAGTCCTGGAAGGCGATGGTCTCCTTCTGCGAGACAGTAATGTCCCAGAAGGAGGCCGACGAGCGGGTGAGAGAGGAGGCCGCCGACGTGGCCTCCATCCGCGGGCGACGAATGGGGGTGCGTAGGAGGCGCTACTTAATGCGCCTCCAGTAACGCCCCTGTGCCCGTATCGGGCCGGGATGGGAACCCGGTCCTACTAGATACGGCGTCGTCGGGACTGTTCAGAGGTGAGCCGGACAGTCCCCATGGAGGAGAAGTCTGGCCTTTTCGCCGAGGCCAGCCTGTCGCTGGAGGGATCCTGTTGCCTGCAGATCCGGGACCCTCCAATTAAAGCGGCTGAAGGCTCCCGCAGGGGTTTAGTACGGTATTGCACTCCCAAAGTGCCGAGTCCGACATAGGTCTAGGACTGCCGACCCGGGCATTCTGGATATCATCCGTAAATGGATTCCCCTGCGAAAAAAAAAAAAAAAAAAAAAAAAAAAAAAAAAAAAAAAAAAAAAAAAAAAAAAAAAAAAAAAAAAAAAAATCAAAACAATCACTACACATTACTTCGATTAAACGAACCAAGCTTGGAGATAAAAACGATTTATTACAAATCGATAAAGTAGACATTACGATGTTTTTAGTAATTTCATCTTACGTTCGATATTAAGTAATAACAAACTTCAATAGGTTTTTCTTTTTTAATTTAATTTGATTGTTTCTGCCTATTTTGATTTTATGCTAAAAATTAATAATTTATATTAATTTAAATATTAATATTACTTTATTGAATGAAAATATTAAAAAAAAAAACAATATTAAAACATAGTACAAATGAAGTATAGCTAAACTGAACTGAACTAAATCAGCGTGTAAACATCCCACTGCTAGGCCTCGTCTCTGTATAGGAGAATGGTTGGAGCTTAACCCACCACGCTGCTCCACTACGGGTTGGCGGATGAACTGCTTTATTATTATTATCAGTATTATTTTTTAAATATTAATTTTAAAAAGTGTAATAACTTTAAGCAATGCTAAATGGTTATAGTGTGACACACTGACAGAATCACGGATAAATCAGCAAGCACAATATAAATAAATGCATAAGCTATCAGTCATATTACACATAAATCATATTACTTATAGATAAAGTTATATTTATCAACACTTACAATAATTAATGAATTTAGAAATATCTTCCGCAGCTGAGAAACTAAGTTATTATAGGAAGTCCAAAGCCCCGTTTTATTAATACAAAAACTCTAAAGATCCTTTATCTTTTGTACAAGAACGAGAAATGCATTTTATTATAAAACTTTTTTAATACAATTCTCCAGAAAACTCTACAGCGCTTAAAATATAAATACTTTTTTTGTTTGCATATAACATATTTTATAAGAGAAATTTTAAATATTTACGATACGTCGACAACGTTTTAAAATATTATTTAAAAACCTAAATAATAAAATTTGACACGATAATTATTATTTTTTTTTTTTTTTGTCAAATGGCAAATACTCGTCGTCGTCGTCTTTAAAATTTTGTTTAAAATATTTTCGGTTTTTTAAAATATTTTCTTTTTTTCGGTATAGTTGTCACGGCTATTATTCTTTCAATATATTTTTTTTCTTTATAATCAAAGGTTTGTTAAAATCTGTATTAGGAACAAAATAGTAAATTTCTTGAAAATAAAACAAAAACTCCGTATTGCTACAACATAAAATCATATTTAAAATTCGACACTATATCATAGGAAATCAAAAAAAAATTATATCAGTAAAAAATTTTAACTCTACTAATTAAATATATTAAATAATATGTCTAAAAAGTACTTTTTTTATAACAATGAATGAAACTTTTTAAAGAAACTTGTTGTAAAGACGTAGGCTTAAGAATAATAAAAATATTTTACAAGTGCTCATATAAAATTCTGTTCTGCGTTAATGCCACGTAGCACGTAGTCTTTCTCGACACGACTTGAGCGTCTCGAAAAGTTGTTAATCTAGTTAAAGAGTTGAGTAATTACTGTCTGGGGAAATATTTTCATCTCCACTGTACGTTGTCTTTACTGAAATGATTCTGAACGTTAACATACGTGTATGTTTATATCCAAATATATTGAACAAACACATACACATATACATATATTATGTCGGCGGGAAACCGCGTATTTAAGAAAAACATGTGGCCGGAAATGATTATTTTAATTAATTTAATGATTATTTTAATTAATTTAATAATTGAAAACTGTTTAGTTCTTAAATTAATAATATTTAGTGAATTCTGGAGGTGTTAAATTAGTCTAAAATATTTTACCGTCCATAAATTGGTGTTGTATTGACTGAATAGTTGCCCCACCCAATTTTGTTATAAAAGGCCGAGCGCCCGCCGGGCGCCGGTTTCGATCATTCTTGTTCGAGCCGTCGAAGGGATCGGACCTCCTCAATTTGGAATAAATCAAAGAAGAATCGCTCCTGCGTTTTATTTCATACCTTCGAAGATGGACGTTACTCTTTCGTCATATATTAACACAATATATTACATGCAAAATACTAAGACTTCAATATAAAGATTTTACATGTTTAACACGCTTATATCAAAATCTACGAGTTACAAAATTTGTATTTGCATTATGTATCGCCTTCTGATAGTAGCTATTAAGTTTATAGGTTATAAAATATTTTAGAAGAATGCAGCAACCAAGAGATACACCATCCAATATTACTTGTGACAAAAATTAACTAGGTTATAATTGAATTAACTTTCCGTATATTTCAAAATCGTCATATCTTGCTTCTGTTCTGTACTTCACGCAAAATTTTTGAAGTCATCAAAAATGCTTAAATATTATATTTTGGTTAATAATTTATTTTTTGTGTTAGATAACATTTAATGTTTATATGACATAATGTTACGTGAAATTTGAATACCGAGAACTATGTAATTTTTTCACAATAGGAATTCAACACAATTACAAAATTTGTCCTGAAGGAACCTAATAAAGAAGACTTTTCGCTCGTCCTAATAATTTACTTTTTTTATAAAGCAATAATAAAATTTTATATTGAAAATTACAGTGATTCTTTTTCTCCTCAATATTCGAGACACCACATTTATTATTTCTGTTTGTTAGAAAATGGATTGAGGAGGGAGACTAATTAGATCTTCCTTTTAATTTATTGTAATTAATCTCAACTCCCAAAATGTATAATAAAAAAATACATTTTAAAGTAATTAACGAAAACAAAGATAACTAAATTACTATTTTGAAAATTTTATTATGTTATTAATAGTTAGTTAATAATATAGAGCCATTTAAGCATTAGAACGAAGCTATTATCCAAATGAGTATTAGGTTTGTCCTTAAGGGACAAGTTATACTGGTCTTTCGTCTATTTTCTAAGCAATATAAATTAGTTTAATAGTTCCACCATACAAATTGTAACTACTGTAGTTACGGTTCCTACTTCATTACGTCAAAATTGATGATCATATTATTACGCACTTAACTATCCACTATGCTAGATGTACATTTCGGTCAGGTATATATGGATATATATATATATATATATATATATATATATATATATATATACATATATACAGGTGACTGGTAAATTGCTTTGCCATCAAAAACATAACTTGTAAAAAGAAACCAAGTCTCGCAACTCACTTCTTCTTCCGTAAAAAGTTGTGAGATCCATGTAATACCAAGTCGGCTAATTTATTCAAACCCTACTTAAGGGTTCTTCTGTTTTAAGTTATTACGTTAGTAGCTAACCTAACAACATCGTATAGTGATCATATCAATATTAAAAATCTTTTTTTTTTTTTATTTATTGGAACCACAAACAAGTTTACAATGGACATTACATATAAATTAAATAGTACACTTTTAGTTATTGTAAACTCAACACTGATGGTCACATTAGATATCAGAAAATTACAAATGGTGAACCTGTGTTACAATTCATTTTTTTTTTCTATAGTTAAATTGTATGAGCTTAAGTATTTATTGGTCTACCCATTATGTATATACATATATTATTATACCGTGATTAGAAAAATATATTAAGATAGTATTTTTAAATATACTTTTATATATATTGTTTAATATATATGCCTATTACTTGTAAGTTGTGTATGCGTGCTTAAAGGTTGAAGAGGAAGCGTGCAATCGAAATGTGTGTGTGTGTATGTGGATGTATGTGTGTGTGTGGATGTATGTGTATGAACATTTGTTTGTGTTTAAATTAATACTATACTTGTGATTTACAGTTTTCCATTTAATATATCAATAACTTGCCTCTTATAAGCATAATTACAGTCAGCGAAAATGTCCAATCTATTAAGTTTCCTATTATACGTATTAAACATTCTATTTAATGGGGAACGGACACCTTCATTAGTACGAGATCGTGTTATTGCAAAAAATTGACAGCGGCGGGATGGTCGCACATGAGCGCGGGAAGGCACAGAATATCTAATTTTGTTTATAATGTTAATGCAATCATACTTATTGTTACAAAGATCGTAAAGCAACATAGCTTCTAGTTGTAGTCGTCTAGATTTCAGGTCAAGCAGTTTGTAGTTCCTTAAAAGCGACTCATAAGGCATACGTTTACGATAACATTTGTAATTTGTGTGATACAAGAACTTTTTCTGTACCTTTTCCAAGCTTTTCTCATATTTAATATATAATGGATTCCATATAGCAACGGCGTATTCAAGTTGTGGCCTTATTAAGGATTTAAATAGATATATAAGAGTGGATGGATCTCTAAATTCAGTAGAGGACCGCATGACAAAACTGTACATTTGAAAGGCTTTACTAATAATGTTACATATGTGAGTGTCAAAGTGTAGCTTATTGTCTAATGTTATACCCAGGTCTCTAATATTTTGTACTTTATCGACATCAGTGTCACAAAGTGAATACGTGAAACTTCTTACCGTTTTAATTGAAAGTCTATATCGGATTTTATCGCGTTTATTTGTTAAAAACTTTACAGTTTAACGATTTTATTAATTAATTAAATTATTTCCCGACATTTCGGACCCTTTACAGCGTCCATGATCTCGGGGGACTGAGGTGGTGGGTGTCCGAATAATGAATCATTATTCGGACACCCACCACCTCAGTCCCCCGAGATCATGGACGCTGTAAAGGGTCCGAAATGTCGGGAAATAATTTAATTAATTAATAAAATCGTTAAACTGTAAAGTTTTTAACAAATAAACGCGATAAAATCCGATATAGACTTTCAATTAAATGAGTAATATTCGCGTAAATATAAGAAAACAGTTCTTACCGTTTTTCTTTTAGTGAAGCTTATGCTTTTGCATTTGTTGAGGCTAAGTTCTAATTTATTTTCATAGCAATAGGTGGTGAATCTATCCAGATCTTCTTGAAGCAAAATGTGGTCTTGGTAGTTATTAATTTTTCAGTATATTTTTAAATCATCAGCATAAAGAAGAAATTTACTATTATGGAAACATTTGTTAATGTCGTTTATGAAGATGACAAACAATAACGGACCCAAGATAGATCCCTGTGGGACGCCTGAACTTACATTTGATGTAGATGACTCGCAACCCCCAACTACTACCTTCTGTGTTCTATTAGAAATGTAAGATTTAAACCACCTCCAAAGATTTCCTCTTATACCATTGTAAGCAATTTTTTCTAGCAATTTACGATGGTCTACTCGATCAAACGCCTTGCGGAAATCTGTGTAGCCACTATCGGTTTGAGTGTTTGCATCAAGTCCGTCAAACAAATCAGTAATATAGTTTAACAGATTTGTCATAGTCGAACGTCTTTTTACGAAACCATGCTGCTGCTGTAGGATAATATTATGCAAAAAAGGATAAATAGCATTGTGTACTAGTCTTTCAAAAACCTTAGAGAGAACCGGTAAAATAGATATAGGCCTATAATTCTCTATATCACTTTTTGATCCACCTTTATGTACAGGAACAATCCTAGCGCTTTTCCATATTTTTGGGAAAATTCCATCAGAAATACATTTATTATAAAGATAATGGAGAGGCTGATCGATCACCGTTGCAGTCTCCCTAAAGAAAATAGAAGGTATATTGTCAACGCCAGCACCCTTAGAGATATCAAGAGATTGTAATGATTTGCGGATTTCTGTTTTAGATAAATTTAAACAGTTGATTATAAAATTAGACGTACTTTCTGTTAAGTTAAGGTCGCTAATATCTAGATTATCGGATACAAAAGAAGGCTGATAGACTGAAAGAAAGAATTTACTAAATAGATTACATGCATCATCGAGGTTACCGGCTTTTGATGTTTTATAATGTAAATTACTAGGAATATCTATGGATCGTTTCCGATGAGCTATATAACTCCAAAAATATTTTATATTATTCTTTATACTAGTTTCTAATGAAGCCATATATTTATTGTAGCAATTTTCAGATGCAATCTTAAATTCCTTCCTATAAATGGAAAAAATATTATAGTTTGATTCATTATTAAATTTTTTCATCTTAATCCACGCTTGATTTTTTTTCTTAAATAACTGTATCAATTTAGAGGTGAACCAAACTGGGTAACAATTAGTTTTAATATTTTTCAAGGGTGTGTTTTTCTTTATTATTATGTATAATTTGTCGTAGAAACATGAAACAGCTTCTTCAATTTCTTTATTTTTAAAAAGTTCACTCCAATTTATCATTGACAATTCCTGTTTAATTTTATCATAATTAGCCTTCTTAAAACAATATTTATAACATGACCTACGTTGCATGTAGTTGGCGTTGCTCGTAAACGGAACCGGAACCCAGAAGGGTGGATGGTGTTCGTCAGGAGATACCAATGAGTGAGGCACTGGCAACAAGACACAGTCTAGCACGTTGGTGAAAAATAAATCCAGTGTTGTATTATTACGATTCTTCAAAGTATTTATTTGATAGCAATTTTTAATCGTTATAAAGTTATTTATGCACCTATCTATTTGATTTAAGTTATTACAGTTCAGATGCTGCTTATACGGCTCTCTGTTTATCCAATTCAAATTAGGCAAATTAAAATCCCCAACAATAAAAATATTCTCCACCTTACTACCCTCTTCCAATATTTTATTCTGCAAAGCATTAAAATAGTCATTATAAACCTGATAGTTTTGATTTGGTGGAATGTAAACAGCCCCGATACAATAATGCATTTTAGCTAGTTGTAATTCAATAAAAACCTGATCTACGATGGGAGGGATGCGCAACCCGCGCAGAGTGCCCGCCGCACCGCAATCAGTACGCCACCTCCATCGCGCCGGCCGCTCGCTTCTCGATTACGGTCCGCCCGAAATATTAGGTATCTATTGTCAATGTACTCGCTATCCGAGATGTCTGTATGCAACCAAATTTCGGTTAGTATAATGATATCGTATGAATATGCTAGTATGTTCATGAACAGTGTGTGTAATTTGGTTCTAAGTCCCCGGCAGTTCTGGTAATAAATAGAAATGTTATGAATGTTAGCCATTTTTAATTATACGTATAATAGTCGTAGTTGTTAGACATGCAATCAAGTTGTAAATACATTTGAATGTTGTTATTGTTTTACTCCTTATTATCTTTGATGTTTTAAATAAATAGACTGACTTGGCAATCGCACTAAACAATCTAATTTAATATAATATTCCTATATGTTACTTCTTAGATACATTGTTTTTATGCGTATATCTTTATATATCTTTTTGTAGACAGTCCTACTTATTTTCTTTTCCGGTGTCTTCTACTTCTTTAATATCAACAACGTATTTTCTTAAAGCCTTCGATAGGTCTAATGAGCTTTTCTTATTTTTGTAGATATTCTTCCTCTTTTTCTTTTCCGATACGATACAGATATATAATTTGATTGTCATGTCATACATATTGTGATCTCAAGTTGACAACTTGAAATACTTGACAAGAGAGATGAATGAAGTATGTTTAGCCGGAAACAGTGTTGATTGCTGTCGATTTTTTACACCTAAACTTCCATAAAAATAAACTTTTAAAAATTATTTAAAAAAGTGAATGTATACTTATGTACGTACGTAAAAAGTTATACTTATAATAAGACGATGCGCCGAGTTAATGGTTGGTGCGCGCCATCTGGAAACAGACCCTGAAAACCCACTAAAACAAAGAACTCGTCAAGACGAATCAAAGGAGCCGAAACTCGATGGGGTTGCGACGTTTTATTACAGAGTTCCTATGATCACCTTCCAGCTCCATCATCAGACCCTGGTTACCTTTGAAAGACAAACTACTCGTCAAGACAATTCAATCGAGCCCGAACTCGATGGGGTTGCGTCGTTTCATTACAGAGTTCCTATGAGCACCTTTCAGCTCCATCACCAGACCCTGGTTATCATGAAAGACAAACTACTCGTCAAGATGATCCAAACGAGCCCGAACTCGATGAGTTTGTGTCGTTTCATTGCGAAGTTCCTATAGCCACCTTCCAGCTCTATTATCAGATCAGACCCTGGTAACCATTTCAAAACAAAGTATTCGTTAAGACGAACCAAACGAGCCAAAACTCGATGGGGTTGCGTCGTTTCATTACTGAGTTCCTACGACCACATTCCAACTTCATTACCAGACCCTGGTTACCATTGAAAGACAAACTTACTCGTCTAGAGGACTCAAACGGGCCCAAAATCCTTCCTTTGGCTACCTTCTAGCTCCTCCATCAAATCAGCACCATGTAATCATAATATTGAATTGTCACATGATTTACTATTATTTTGGATCAAATTTAATTTGCAAGATTTGATGACAAATATCGAGACAGGTGAAACAAAATAAAAGCTTGTAAAATGAAAAAAAAGCTTGTAAAAAGTGAGTTGACACATCCAGCGCAATAAAGTAAGTTAGCGCAATTGCGCGGCGCCTACTACTTAGCTTTATGTTGTCAGTTTTTTGTCACAGAGTACACGCGCATCGTATAAAAATTTACTCTCATCAAGAAGTATTAGCTTTAAAATACAAAAGTAATTTTGAGTCCTTATTTTCTACATTTATTTTTATTTATTTAATGTTAATATACATTAATTAACAGTTATTGCTGTGATGACTCACTTAATCAATCAGGTGCATTCTAATAATGACATAATTATATGAACTCAAAAATGATGATCACGCTGGCGAAATGGTGCGCGCTGTTGTATATTAAGCGGGAGATCCCGGGTTCAAACCCCGGCAGAGTAAATTTTCTTTCTCTGATCTGCTTTGGTGGGAGTCTTTGGTAGTGGCTAGTTATCGGCAAAGACGTGCCGCCAAGCGATTGAGCGTTTTGCTACAATGCAGTGTAGAAACCGATTAGAAGGATAGGTTTAATATAGCTGCCAACTGAATAAAATAAAATAACTTACGTACGGGAAGCGTGGAAGCCGTGGAGCGGGCAAATCACCTCAGCCAGTCGCGGTTATGATTTATTAGTGTTCTTTAATACTTTGCGTGATTTTGGTACAGCTACATAAGACATGTCCCATTCTTGCTTTTTCATTCCGTTGACCATTTTACAGGTTACCTTTGAAGATAGTTATATCTAGGTACCTACCTATACCTACCTATGTTATACTTGTACGGGTACATTGATTCATTTACTGCAAATGTAACTTTGTAATCCTATATATTTATATGGGATTACAAAGTTATTTATGCAGTTGGTGTATCTAGAAAACTGGACCGAAATTGCAAAATATTTGAATTTTTCCTTGGTTTATATACTAAACACTAATGGTATTCTAAATTTGAAGCTTTTATGTCTGCTAGAAGTGCCTTAGAGTTTTGATGATCGGTCAGTCAGTGAGTGACAAAATTCGAAACTTTGACTAATTATAATTCTTAAACTACTGGTTCAAATTGAATGAAATTTGAAATATACCGTGTTTATACAATGCCTGCTTGGGTATTGAAAATTCAGACTTCTAGTTTTATCCACAACGAAGTTATAGGGGGTCGAAAATGGCCTGAGTTGCTTCGAGAAAAGATAGTACGGCCGTGCCATTTTTTTTTTTTTTGCTCGACTTGGCGGAGGCACTGCCGTGCCTCCAGATCAATATTTAAGGAGAATACTCGGTACATTATTCTCATTCGAATTATGTAAAAAAAATAAGTACTTAATTTTTGACCAAATTTTCATAAATTTCAATTCAAGTAAATGAAGCGTTGACACTCTACAGTCATGCCGGCGGCACGTGCACAGGTGTTGTACTGTGCCGCTTGTTAACATCTAAAAATTGCCAAAGTTCACATCATTTACTTAGTCAACGAGTAAAATATCTTAGTATTTTTGCCTATCCTAAGCCAGGATTAAAGTATTAAGGGGGATTGGATCATGCTTGTTTATCCTGCTACCCTGTTAACACGTGGCGGCGTTTGGACGTAGGTAAACTACCTGTTTTGTGTCGAAAGTGCAGCTAGCTGCTAGGGTGTCCAGACGACGCGTACATAATTGGATAATTGTTGAGAAACTTTACTTAAAAGTTTATTAATATTTACCTGTTTTTGGAGTTTACTCCTTAAGAATCGATTTTCATATATAAGGCGCCCGGTATGAGAAAAATATGAGAGGTAAAATCTACTATTGAATGACCTCATTACTTTTTCGGTGCGCGCGCACCTACGGTGCGGTGCGAAAGTAATGTTGCTCTAATTAATATTGAAAAATAATATTTAAAAAATAAATGATAATTGTCAGATAATAATAATTACATAATTTATCAACATTCCTAATGAAATATTTGTGCACATCTGAAATTGACTATTGTGAAAAGTTTAATGTAAAATATTTCGCCGATTAGTTATAATAAATGTATATAAAATGAATAAATATATATTTATATATGTATATTATTTTCTCTAATTTGTTAATTTACCCTTTCATATGGTATTAATCTTATTTTCAGTTGGATAAACTCTTTTTGCGTATGTTTAGACAATCGTACTTAAGGAGTAAACTCCAGTCGTGCGTCGGAGCTGACACACACAATTTTTTTTACATAATTCGAATGCGAATCATGTACCGAGTAGTCTTCTTAAATATTGATAGTGATTGAAAAAATTACCAGTCAGCCTGTATATATATATATATATATATATACATATATATATATATATATATATATATATATATATATATATATAAATGCGGTCAGGTATATATATATATACCTGACCGCATTTTATTAGCGATCCCCATAAGCATAGTAAAACGTTAG
This sequence comes from Euphydryas editha, assembly GCA_036937285.1. Lineage (NCBI taxonomy): Eukaryota > Metazoa > Arthropoda > Insecta > Lepidoptera > Nymphalidae > Euphydryas > Euphydryas editha. Next base: position 7,319,382 of record JAUPFZ010000008.1, read on the forward strand.
TCAATTATAAGAATATCTTTTTTTTTTGAGTAAACGCATATTCTTTTTTTTTTCATACAAACATTGCCAGTTTCGTCCCTTCGAATTCGAATATCTAAAAATCGTCCCTTCATTCTCTCGTCGATTTTTATTTAATCCCTACGTCATAAGTGTCTAGATTTCACATTTCTACCTCCAATAGTTTTAACTGTAGGTACAATACGAAAATGTCAAATCCCACATTTATACACCAAAATCAGAGACATGATACTTACAACTAGACAGTGTACAAAAAAAATTTGTTTTGCTAAAATGAGATCTATTCTTTGACTGTTACGGTAGGTATTTCCCTATAAGCGGTAGCTAGCTAAAAGCGGTCCGAGCGAGAGCGCTCCCGCTGGTAGTGTGTCCTTGTCTAACATCTTGCCAGCTCACATAATCATTTCGTTTGATAGAAATGGTAGAAAATTAAATACTTTTCTTTTTAATAATTTACTAATACGAACGGTTGGTAAACTTAGAAACGTATTTAGACGTATTTCTACAGTGTCAATAATTAATAAATCAATTGGTTGTATTTAAAAAATAATTAAATACTGAGTAAAGGTAGTATTAAATGTTTGGGACTGGTAATACTAAATGTAAGATGGTGGTTTGCTTATTTGTTTATTTGGTTGATTGTCGTGTTTCGATTTGCGATTGTGTCAATTTTCTGACTAAAGTTGATTGTTTTTCCATGAAAAATGGTAAATTCTTGTTGTGTGATAGGGTGCAATAATGAGTCTTATTGCGGTAGTCGCTTTTCTTTCCACGAGTAAATAAAAACAACAATCTTAATCTTTAGGGTAACCATGATTTGAATTGGAGATGTACCGGTCAATGACAAGAGTATACAAAATGAGCAATACCCGAAACTTACATTTTTTATAAAACACTTAAATTGTTGTGTTGAAGTTAACTATAAGTATACTTATTTATAGTCATTCTACTTTGTACCGATGATGTTTATGATTTATAATAAATTTCTTGTATCTTAGATTTCCGAATAATGAAAACTACTACTTGATTGATGTTTGTAAATTTTCTTCTTTTACAGCCTTTGTAGACAGAGGAGGCCTAAAATATGCTTCAGCATTTGTGTCAAGAGTTTACAAACTAACCGCAATAACCGCAAGCGCCCGTGTCAAGTAATGGTCGCCATGGCTATATTGCCCATGTCAACTTTTTTTCGACACGGGCATTAGTACGCGAAGTGCATCTGTCAACTACAGGTTGATTAACGTATATTACATTATCAACTATGGGAAATTACGTAATAAAACGTGAGAGGCCTTGGGCAGTTTTGTGCAGTTGGTAAACTAAAAGGTCATTGCCCGGGCACTCAAGCGGTTAAATTGAAAAACTTTTTTTTGGTAATGTACTCGACTGCCGGAGGGTAATGTTTTTATCCTTTACACAGTTTGAATATGAAAAAGATGCTTAATATGACATTACATCAATTCTCTCCGAAAATCAAGCGTGTTTCACCTGTCCATCCAAGCTCTAACGACTGAAATTGATTAAATATATTCATATTAAAATTTATATTTGTTCGAGTGCTTACCGCGTTTGTAATTTTATTGAGGTCCCTATAGTTCGGCAATGTGTCAATCGCCATGATCACGGGAAGATTGACGTACGGTGATGGTGGATGGTGGCAGATCAAAAAAATCTGCCTACTATAATGATTTTGGTGTTTTTTTTTACTTTTACATAAATTAGGTACATACACACCTGTAGGTAGTGTAGTTAGGTAGCATCAGTATAAATGATCAGAATACTTACACAATCGTCTGTATAGTTAGTCCCATTTTTTGTTTAGTCATGGTCACCTCACTAGAAAGGGACACACTACCGCGGGGGCCCCTCTCGCTCGGCCCGGTTTTTGCGCCACAGTGCACAGTCTAGTTGTAAGTATCATGTCTCTGACCAAAATAGTTATTAGACAATTACAATACAGACATATTATACTCGTATGAAAAATAAATTTCTTTATAAAATTGCAAAAAAACTGCTATTAAATATTTTCTACCATATATATCTAATCGATTTTTAATTTATTAACTAAATAATATAAACATAGTGGTTACCTAACCTTTTTTTGAACAACCCAAATACAAATATAGTTTTTACTACAGTTTTCATTTTACTTAAATTTTTATTTAATATTCATCGCTTGAAAATCGATTTTCAAACACTTTCATTGGTCACGCAGAAAGGGTTAAGCTCAATAATAATAGTGCATTAAAGATCTTTAAAAAGCCAAAAAAGAAGACGATACTGGCATATGTCCATCTATCTTCAAAGGTTCACTTACCATACCCATACCCATTTGTTCAGGCAGAGAGCCTCGTGTAATTTCTGTGGAAATTATGCTTTTAGTCACATACTTGTCACTCGTTTCAACCAAATAATATTTAAAAAAATATCGAAATTAACCGGAGCGAAAAGTACTCAATATTCATCTAGTATTAACTTTAGTCGATTTCATATCGTCATCACGAAGTTTTGTCCATCCGTAAAAACCTGATTAAATGAGAATACCAACATATAGTCAAATTATCTGTATTAACCAGAAGAATAATTTATACTTATAATAATACTGGAACAATTCTAATTCTGTAAATTGAAAATATTTTTAAAATAAATTGTTGTCTGTAAAGTCGGTTTACGGACGATTTTACGTGATAACGTCATTAGAAAACATCGAAAAAAAATTGCATACTTTTGTGAATTGAATTTTAATTATTATCACTGAGATATCATTATTTTGTATAATACAAAGAATGAGTTAATTCAATTAATTACAATATTTTTCGATAAATTTACATTTATTTGCACTCGTTAATTCAAATATTTTATTACTTAAATTACACAGATTAATTACAAGTAAGAATGTACTGTTAACAATTTATTTACAATTTATGTGTCTGATATTTAAGATCCACCAACCTGCGTTATTGTTTTTCATTTACAAGCCGTTCGGCCGCCGATCGTGCCTCTCTATTGCTTGTTCACCGCTCTCGCTCACGACACGTGACATTTAATCGTGCGTGCAGCCGGTATTCATCGATTTACAAGACGTTATCACGTCAATATATCAATGGGTTTAAGTTTCATTTTTTAAATTAATATAATTTTATTATTCCGGTTAGCTTTCAATCGAGTCCACCATAGTGCTTGACACAATGATAAAATGACAAATGACAAAAATGTAGAAGAATTGTTCCAAAAGAAATTGGATGATTTGCAAATGTCATTTAATTTCATGTTTTAAATATTGTAATATACCTATATATGATTCATATTGTTATTATTTTATTTTATGATTTCTTTGTTTTTTTCGCAGGAAAAGAAAGAAATTAGACAGTAATAAAGACCAGGAGAATGTTGTGCAATGCTCAAATTTTAAAAAATGTAGAGCTCGAACAAAATCAATTCCTCTACCTACAACTTCGTATATATGAAGAGAGTCACGAATGCATTACCCCCAAAGTCATTCTACACAGAAACACAGATATTCCAGGTGATGGTAACTGTCTATTCCACTCACTCATACGTGTTCTGCAACTTCAAATTTCGACTTGTGATTTGAGAAGACAGTTACGTGATCCACCTTATTTAAACTCCTGCCACAATCCACAGAAAGCATTTAAAGCAATTCGTGCAAAACTACTCCCTAACCATTCCAAAATTTCAAAAATGCACAACGTTAATATTCAAGTTTTCACTTCTGCCGGCACTGCCGGAGTGCAACCCGTTGTTGTTTTTTTTGTTTGGAAGTATGTACATATATACTCGTATAACTAATACAGCAAAGTTAATAAAATTCGTTTTAAACCACATTTTTTTTCTATTTATCAATAATAAAACGAATGATTGCTTAATAAAAACGTCTTATTTAAAATAAAATTTTAAATAGAAACTAAATCTTAGAAATACATAAAAATAAATGTTGAATTAAAAGATGCGTAGATATTATGTTTATTTAATAATCATAAAATATTGTTTCTTCTTGCCTAAACCTTACAAATTATTGATACGATATTATTATGTATCAAATTATTTATACAGTTATGTGAACTAACTACACTTTTTTTTTATAAATTAGGATATTTTTTTACAAAAAAGCTTGTACTCTTTTTAGAAAATATTTATTAATCGATATTTACATTTATTTCCCTATGTACTCCACTTAGTAACTCAACAGTTAACTTTTTTTAAGAATGAGTACTGAACACTTTTTATACGTCTACCCAAACAGACTATATTTCAGAGTTACAGAGTACGTATGGGGTCATTATTTATTTCTAAATAACCCTTAATTCTTAATACCTCAACTTATAGATTGCTGGCACCTCTTGTATTATAAATAATAAATAGGTAACAGTGTACTGTATTACAGTGAAAGTAATTTTGTATTCGAAAGTATATTTGCAAATAGCGAGTGAAGTTGAAACACAAAGAGTCGTAGCAGTTTACATTGGGTCTTTGAGAAACAGAGCTTTTTGTTAGCCGTACGGGTTGTACCTGTTGAACGGGCATTTTCGTGTAGTGTTGTGTATACGGGAGTTGCTAGCCCTTTGCAAACATTGAGGTCGAAAAATTGCTGGGTGTATTGTAAGTTCTTCGTGTAAGCTAAAACGGTGTCTGTTTTCATGTTTATATTTTTAACACTATTTCTTTATGATTTCATAGTACGCAATGTATATTAGATAAGGTAAGTATGTATCTAATCGCAATGTACTTATTAGAATGCGAATTAAAGGAAACTTTCATAACTTCAAAAATCATCCAAATTCAAAATTCTACAGATATTCGCATGACAAAATTCTGCAGATATTAGAATGCGAATTAAAGGAAACTTTCATAACTTCAAAAATTATCCAAATTCAAAATTTTACAGATATTCGCCGAGTCCAACGATTTTCATGAAATTTAGTATGCAGGGGATTTCGGGGGTAAAATCGATCTATCTAGGATTTATTTTAGAAAATGTCGTTTTATCCATGTTTGCAAACAATGTATAGCTGCTAAAATATCATTAGATTACGACTCAGAAAAACGCATTTGCCTTGTTAAACTTTAATTGCAAGTCTTAATATTTAGAAACATTTCGAAATCACATGAACACATCAATCGAAACCAATGATCACGGTTTTAAATCCGTGCTGACGCTACTCCGTTTTAATTTTTTTTTATTATTATTATTTAACAATGTCTCACGTAATTGATAATGAATTAAAACATCTTTAGGAAATCTAAGACATCTACCCACAGTGGAATAACGTGGTGCAGGACGGCTTAAACTCTTTTCCCTCTACAAAATAAGAAAAGACACCTCGTCTTTCTAGTGCAGACTAGTATAAGCGTAAAATATCAATTTCCTTACACAATAGCATTTTCATAGTACTAATATAATTAACAAACATACACGAGTAAATAATTATCTAAAATAGTATTATATTTAAGCTACTTTTCATTTGCATTAACTTGTACCTACTTAAAAGCTTCGTACACGCTGGAACTGACTCATAGTAAAGTAAGCGAGTATTTCAAATGCTAATGCGATTGAAACAATTTATTTTAACTTTATTTAGGTAATAACGTGCATTTGCTCTTTTCATTTCAACGATTTCGCTCCATGGGTTTAGTTTTAGAAGTATATAGTCCTTGTACTCGTATATTGTATTGAAATAAATGCTACTGTGCATTGTTACTGAATATTTAAGTTATTTATTAAGGTTTTTTTTTCATTCAATTATTATAGTAAGTTTTTGTTAGATATGTTGGTTTTTTTATTATTAAAAAAGTATATAAATAATTTTAAAAACAAATCTAATACCGCATCGCCAATGTGGTCACACATTAAAAAGTTTATTTTAAGCTCATCTTCTAACTGTAATAGGAAAACTATACTTGTTAAAAACCTTATTTTTTCACTATTACGTCTATAATTAATTAGACAATGTGAAATATATCCATTAAAGTTAATTTGATATCGCGTTTGTTCCTTATTTTATTATATGTCTTTATTTAATGAACTAATTTATTTTCATCTTATCAAGAGAAATTCATAATTTTACATATTATAATCCAATAATTTAATGTACAAATATAAATATATTTAGTATATTGAGTCTCAATGGTATATAAGAAACAGATTAGTAATTAATCGCTCTACTTTTACCGTAAAAGATTTTTAGGAGCGAGTAAAAGAATGAATCTAAGTGGTACATACGAAATATTTGGGCAATAGTTCTAAATCTTACATTTAGTGTTATTTATGTGAAAAGACATTCCGTTTCACTGACTTCTAAATTACCACACTCTGTCCAGCCAACTGTGCCTACCTCAGTTCTCTCATTAATCACAACCGACATCCGAGTTATATGAATTCCATTACCTACTACTCATTAATGGGATTATGAGACTATTTACTATCAAAAGGAATATTAATTATATTATCATTCTTATTGACAGGAAATAATTATAAATTTTTCCATGAATCGAAATGTAAATTAATATTAGAGATTATATTTTAGTACACAATGCATTTTATATATATTTCGAAATGTTGTAATCTAAAACTAGAAAATATAGTTATCTATCAAAATTTAAGAGGTAATAAATGTTAAAAATTTATTGCATACACACCCATCGTTATTTTTCAGTACGGACACATAAACATGTCGATGTTTTGATGGATTATTTATTTTTTCAGAGGACGGCCACACAATTTTAGCACGTACATTAAGTTATTCCTCAGTCTTTACCATACATCCTTATCTTACTTGGTGTAATTAGTAATAAAACATAATGAAATTTTACTCAAGCGAAAATCGTATTTTGGCTTAGGATATTTTAAATATCGAAACGGTCTCGAGATAAGTTAACATAAAATTAAATACAAAAACACGTAAATTGCTCAATAAAAAAAATTTCCGAAGGGTTTCAAATATATTTTTACGCTATTCTATTTCTTACATTGTGACCAAATATTGTGCAATAAATTTCAACTTCCCAATTTTCCGATATTTTCCTTTTACGAATGGCTGAGGAGGCGTTGTATTATACATTTTAAGTGTCGTAAAACATATTGATAGCGCGGGTAGCGCATAAAATATGTGTCAATACGACACTTACCTAAAAGGGCCTCAAGCTTCTGTGTACAAAACAAACCAGTTCACACTTACTGCACGGACCCTGAATTAAAATTATTTTGTATATTAAATTATACAGAAAAATATATAAGACTACTAATCTTACAATTTGACAACGAGTTAGCGCAGTGGTTACAGCAACCGGCTATTATGCTAGAAGTCGCGGGTACAATCCCCGCTCATGACAAATGTTTGTATAGACTATATCTATGTTTGTCGTGGCCTGGACGTTTGTTTGAGTTGTTGGTTCCAAAAACGAGATTTTCTTATTCCTACCAGGGACCGTCAAGTGTGAAGCGTTTTTTTTGGCTACTTTAGTCGTTCTCTTGGCTTTTTTAGTGTAAAGTAAATAAATATCCATTGTTTTACTTTTAGATAACACAATCTATTTTTCTCTTATGTTCGAAAAAATACCAACAATGATAATAATCATCGAAATACAATTTATAAAATCTTATCAATCATTTTTATTTTAGGTAGTAATCATTTAGCTATTAGCTTAGTCGTTACAAGACTATTTTTTTTTAAATCTACATAATTTCTTTCATTAGACACATATAATAAAATTGTAAACGACGTATGTTCATAAATGATATGGATATATATATATATATATATATATATATATATATATATATATGGATGTGTATAAAAAAAGAAAAAAAATATATATAATTTTATGATAGAATCCATACTAATATTATAAATGGGAAAGTGAGTTTGTATGTTTGTTCCGCTTTCACGCCGTAACTACTGAACCGATTGCTTTGAAATTTTGCAGACGTAAAGTTAGAAGTCCGGATTAAATAATAGGGTACTTTTTATCCCGAAAAAGTTTGATTTTCCCGAGGGAAAACAAAAATATTGTTAGTTCGGAGATAGATGGCGCTGTGTGTAGTTTAAAACAAAGTTATGTTTTGCATACGAATATACACAATGTAAACTTAGAAGGTAAATGATATGATAATTAATCCCCGAAAATGAGGAATTTGGTTTATCTTCTAAACTGGTTTTTTACATCTACTAATCCTGTTTACTTAGTAATTTTCTTTGCAAAAACTTCTGTTATTATTTACCTACCCTTTATCCTGGTATAATACTGTTCCAGAGGGTTTACAAAAGTGAAGAAATTTCAAAAAAGTAGATTATTACGTGCAAATATGACAAATATACTGAAATAAGTATAAAGTATTAGCAGTTACGCTATTTAGTTCTTAAGGTATGCGATAGATGGCACTTGGTGGTTTTTAAAACGTGGTATCGTTGTGTTTTCTAAGATGCGTAAGTAGTGGAATGACGTCTCGCGCTTTAACCTATAGCTCATACGCTACCTATACTTATTCGGTGCACTTTTCGACTCATTTATTTGCTGTTTAACCTAATTTCACTATAGTTTTTTTTCAGTTAGTTTTATAAATATTTTTTGTTTTTAAATAGAATTGAGGTTTAGGCAGTAGCTGTATAATAGTTAAGTTAGGTTAGGTTAGGTATCCGTAAGGTTAGTTATAGCACAGTTATAGTTATATATGTTACTTTATTGCTCTAGGTAGACATCTAACTAAAGTAATTATTGTTTTTTTGATAGGTAATTAGTCGCTTTGTTCATAGTTTAGGTTGATTAAAAAAAATAGTAGCTGTATAATAGGTTAGTTAAGTGCTTTATTTCTAGGTAGTTAACCAAAATAGTTATTGTTTTTTCGGTTGTTCGGTTTCGGTTGTTTTATTGTTTTTTGGTTTAAAAACTCTAAACTAATATATACGGGAAAACTAAGAAGCGCGATATAATCGAATTTATAACCGAATTCCACGCGGGCGAAGCCGCGGGTAAAAGCTAGTCTAAAATATTTTCATTCGATTTTTTTTTTGGTCATTGTAAATTTACGCGTTAGAATAAAAATAATGCCCGAGATTAGAGGTTGTTCACAGTTATGTTCATGGAGGTCTAACTTAAAATCGAAAATTTAATTTTCATATAAAACGTGATACCATTATAAAATTAAATTCAATGCGTACAAAGTTGCGGGTAAAGTTTTGAAATATATAAATTAATTTTAATGTTATTTTGAGACTTAAATCGATAAGTACTTCAGAGTTTTATGTATAAAAGTCGTGCGTCATGTTGTTCGTTGAGGAGAAAATTCTAAATATTAAACTTGGTATAATCAATTTAATCAAGCGGAAAAACAATACAACGACTATATTACTTGTAAACTCAACAAACAGCTATTAAACTTTGAAATTACGAACCCGGGACATCTTAATTTTAATGTCGACCCCTTTTGTATAATTAGTTAATTATATATAAAGCTGCAGTGTACTGTGACACCCCGTAAAGAATACTTGAAAAATAGAGAAAAGATATTTTTTTAATCAATCAAAAAATATAAAATAAAGAATAGTATTAATATAATTATAAAATAGAGTACGAAAAAAATAAATAAATAAAAAACTATGTTTGAAAATGGAGTGTCTAAGCCTAGAAAGGTTAATGAAGTGACCAACACTAGTGAGGTCACCTTCAGTGGAATAGGGACCAATCCGAACTGTTACGCTGACCAGTGTCTTAATCTCGATCATCTCTCTCATCAGTCATCTAATTAAAGTTTTATTAACTAAGCAAAAAGAAGATCAGTTATACAGCCACTAAAAGTTCATAGACGATTTCTTTCCTGTTGTCATGTTATTATAATATGAACATGACAAAGCTAAGAACGAAACTAAAAAGACTATGATCGATATTTGATTATTATTGTTATTAACCGTTAGCACTAAAATCATCAAAAACCAGACTATTCACGAGGATAAATTATTAACAGCTCAAAAGTAATATTTTATGATGACTAAGAAAACTATTCGTATAATAATATCTGTAATTTTATAATGTTGAGAGTTACATAAACACATTTCACAAAGCTGACCACCCTAATTTAACCAATATCAAAGCAGTTAAGTGTAACTATTATTTTTCATTATTTTTTTATTTGATCGCAGTCAAAGACATCCTCAAATCTGTGCTAAAGTTAATTTCATTTCAAGAATAGTTTAAGAAATAATATCCAGCGTCTGCTTTTGATAGTGATCTGATATTAAAACTTTGTAATATTAAGTTGTAACTTAGGGATATCAGAAATCCATGAATTACACCAGGTGTCGAGATAGTTCCAACGCCGCAGAACTAAACTAAACTATTATTGACAGAGCGTATTCTATTGGAAAGATATGTTTTTATATTCATGTATTTGTAACTGCTGTATTCGATTTAGTACTGATCAGTGTAGATGAAATATTTCTTATATTTCTAAAAGTTGATTTTAAAATACGATGAGATAATTAAAATATACATGGTTAATCACGCACATATGACGACAAAAAAAACTGAGGATAAAATATTTTAAATAAATATATGTACCTATATATAGAGACGGATACTACGAATAAACAAAGTACATTATACAAATTTAAATTACCTCAAATACTAAAAAAACATTGACTATAATTCATAAGGCATCTTTTTCTAGTGGATGTGTAAAATCAACATTACTTAAATTGGTTACCGTGCTGCTGTCTACTACAATACGATAATAATAAATCTTAATCTACATTGCCTACTTTGCGAATTCGCGAACCTGGCGTCACAATATAACATAAAACTCTTAAGCAACAAGTAAATGTAAACACGAAATGCCCATTAATTTCCTTATTAAAATTTTTCCTGATACTATAGTAACTTTACTGGTCATTCTGAGCGAATGAAAGCCTGAAAATTAAATTTTCCACAACGAACTATCGAGACTACTTAACCGTGATCAGCGTTGTCAGGTAGTCGATAGTTAAAAACACAAACTATGTTCCTTACAAAATATTTAAAAAAACTAATTTTAAAACACGCCAAAGACTACCTACTAACTAAATTACTCCGTAATTACTTCAACATTTTTACCCAACTACAAAAATACGTGTCTCAACAGATATTTAACTATATTTCTGAATCAGCCTGTAAGCAACCCACTGCTGGGCGAAGGCCTCTTCTCATATAGAATAAGTGTTAGAGCTTAATCCACCACGCTACATTACGGGTTGGCGGATAATTTGGTAACCATGGTAACGGTCAGTATCAGATGTCTATGATATAGAAGAAGGGTTAGAGCTTAATCCACCACACTGATCCATTGCGAGTTGGCGGATAATTTGGTAACCATGGTAACGGTCAGTATCAGATGTCTATGATAACAACCGGGACCGACAGCTTTACATGCTCTCCGAGGCACGGTGGAGAGACCACAAGGACATACACCCAGACCGGAAACAAATATTTATACAAATAAAAATATCTACCCCGACCGGAAATCGAACGCGTGACCGCCGACGTCGGGGCGACTTCTCGCACCACTACACCAGAACGGTCGTTAATTAACCCATATTATCTACATTAAATATTTAAGCAAAATAGAACGTCACTAATAGTATTCAAAGCTAAGTGAAAGTTTCAAATTCTAAGGAAAACCACATCTGTCTTAAAAACATTCCGTCTTAAGATATTAACTAGCAAGTTTCTGCGCCAGAACAAAACTAGAATATTAATGGATTTAGCTCAAAGCATAACTGGAGTCGGTAGTTCACAATGCATTATTAAACCGAACTAAGAAGTTTTATTGACTTTATATATTACGGTAAAAGGAATGACTATTCCATAAATATAGTGCATTTATATGCATATCTGAGAGTAAAGCTAAAATGGTCTATTTTTCGCCCAATGAAGAAATTTTTGCTGAGGGTAGCTTCAATTAGCTTACCGCTTACTGCTTCGTATTTTTAACCTACTATATGGTTTATAATTCCTTCCCCACTTCTACATGTGGTATGTTATACAGCCAATAAACAATCATGAAATTGATATATATTTTATTGGCATATCCTGAGTTTATCACTTATAAACATCAAGTCGTTCAACGTTTGAATATTTTTTTATCACAAACAAAAACGTGTATTTAATTATATATAATATTATTATATGTTTTAATCAATTACAACAGAAATGTCAAGTTAAATAGTGTAGTATAATGTCAAGTCAAACGCAGCGGTTGTATCCGAGATGTTCGCTCGTTAACGCCCGCTAGATGATTTATGATTTCACCACAGATATAAAGTGACTGCGCTGAATTTAAGAATAATGAAGATACTAAAATCTTAACAATTTATTTGATTCTAATTGTATTACTGCTCAAAAACAAAAAGTAATTAGATAATTTGTTCAAACAAATCATTCTAATATTTAATTAATTTACGGATTTAGGATTTTTAGGTTGTTGATGAAAACTTCTACAATATGGGTAAATAATAAGTGAATTAGTGCTAAAATTAAAAAAACTTATAACTAGAGTTGTGACTTATTTGAAATACTTGTATTTAAAATACAAATACAAAATACAAAATACGTATTTTATATTTTGTATTGAAATACTTTAAAAAAAAAGTATTTTGTATTTTATTTGAAATATTTTGCGAGATGTATTTTGTATTTGTAAAATATAAAATACTTTTTTACTTAAAGTACTGCTAAAGAAGAATTAAAAAGTGCACAGCCACAAACATCAACAGGGAAAAGAAGCAAAAAAAGTGAGTCTTACTATATGTTCAACGATTCAGACTCCTCAGCAACCTCAACTAATGGCAACAGCCGCATCTGCATAGATTTGTAGACCCTCTAATATTTAAGAGACGAAGACACAAGTCTGACCATTCTCAACACATACCCAACGGTAAAAAAAAGTTTTTTTTTAAATACAACACCTGCCTTCCTAGTTTGGCACCAGTGGAACGATTGTTTACATATGGTGGTATGATAATGCGCCCACACAGACGCAAAATGTCTGATGCTCTTTTTGAGGAACTTATTGTGTTAAAATCTTTAATGAATAAAGAAAACTAGTAATTCCATTTTAAAGTCATCATCATCATCATATCCTGCAGAGTGACCGGTTCAAAGCAGCTTCCATCCAAGGCTTCCAGCGACTTTCCTCAAGTTATCTGTCCATCTCGCGGGCGGTCGTCCGACGCTGCGTTTGCCGATACGTGGTCTCCACTTGAGAACCTTTCTGCTCCATCGGCCATCAGTTCTACAAGCTACGAGCTATGTGCCCTGCCCACTGCCACTTCAGCTTACAAATCTGTTGGGCTATGTCGGCAACCTTCGTTTGTCTGTGGATCTCATCATTTCTGATTCGATTTCGCATATAAATAATACCAAGCATAGCCCTCTCCATTCCACGCTGTGCGACTTGGAGCTTGTTTAAAAGGCCGATAGTCAGAGACCACGTCTCAGATCCGTATGTCATCACTGGTAACACACATTGGTCGAAGTCTTTCGACTTCAGGCACTGAGGTATGACAGATGAAAAGACGTTTTTTAACTTCCCGAATGCTGCCCATCCTAGCTGGATTCGACTTTTGACATCTCTCTCGAAGTTGGACCTACCAAGTTGGAAATTTTGTCCTAGGTAGATGTAAGTACTCGTAAAATTGAAAGTATTTTATTTGAATAAAGTATTTTGAAAATACCTATTTTGTATTTAGTCAAAGTATAACCTCAAAACATTATTTTGGTGAGATCAAAACGAGTTTCAAATGTTACTGAATATCAATAAAAACCACCAGTAAAACTTTTATTTACATATCCGCAAAAGAATTTCAACAATAAAACGTTGATTTTAGGCTTACCTTAGATCGAAGACACCTATTTTCTATTTTTTGTAATAAATCGGCGCACTGTTGTCACACTACCATGACACTTTATTGGGCTACTGAGCGGAGTGCGGGAAAGACGTTAGATAACAAATAGCATAGATAGCGCTAGTATTTTCGTCAAAATTGTAGGGAATCATTTTACCTCGAGGGATCGTTTTGTACACCTTTCCCCTATTTAAATACAAAAAACAAAAGTATTTTGTATTTTGCATTTGAAATAGTAAATTAGAAAAGTATTTGCATTTTGTATTTAAATACATTTTTAAAAGTATTTTGCACATCTCTGCTTATAACGTTTATTTAAATACAAGTAAACGAACAATTCCTTCTTTATAAGTTTTCTGTATAAATGTAAAACTTTAACCAAAAACTTGAAAAAAAAAGGGTAAAATATTTTATTTTATTTTAGTGTCCTAATAAACCCAAAAATATAAGTTTCTTACAAAAACGTCACTTCATTATCCTACAATAAATGATAATTCACAATTATGCATGCTGTTCGATAATTACAAAAGTTTCTTCTCTTTTTGGAAAAAAGGAAATAATAAACTGTCGACACATATTAAAAGAAAATGTATTCAGAGTTCTGCTGCAGCTTAATGAACTGGTTAACATGGAAATTGTACACATAGCAACACATACGAAACATACCATCTACAAAATATTTTAATATTTAATGTTATTTTTTATGTAAAATTGTTCCTAATTTTGCTGTATCTAGTACATAATTAATTTTCATTTTTAATGAATCTGAAAATAAAATATGTAAAAAGTCATAAAATTTTTTTTTTCATATCATATCATACATCTCATTAGTGTCATGTGTTAGTGATCAAAACTTTTTTGGTTTCTCATATAATGTAAAATGACAGATTCAAGACCCTGTTCAATATTTTGTAATTGTTATTGATTTAAGATACATTCATAGGCACAAGTATCGTACCAAAGTCAACAAGAACCTGAAAAAACAAAAAGACATACTACTTACATACTTACTATAAGTAAAATATTTTTTTATTTAAATTTATTACCCCGTCCGTTATAAACAAGATGAAAACAAGATATTTGATATAAATTCCATTTAATCAATTTTATGTCACAAAAAATCATGACTATATAATATATTTTTACGATTTAATAAAATAATTAATTAACTGTTTTAACTATCACAGGTTGTTTGTTCTATTTGTTATAAAATTTTACGAAATGACTTATTATGTTGTTTTAATCAATTAATAAACATAATAATCATTTTTATTTATCATATTTATAATATCTATTTGTCATTAATATATTTAAATTTTTATTTCATATTTAAACTTAGTTGATTGAGTTGTTAGTATACCTAAAATCATTACCTAAATTTCGTAATAATATAAATATAGGCTTAGAATAATAAAATACATACGGTCTACATGAACAAAAATAATCAATTTGCTCACTTCAGCCTATCGCAGTCCACCGCTGGACATAGACCTTTCCACATTCACGCCAAATATCCCGGTTTACCTCAATCCTCATCCAGCCTCTGCCAGCGACCTTGCGTAAGTCATCGGTCCAGCGGATCGGAGGACACTGCGTTTGCCGATACGAGGACCACTTCAGGACACGTCTACTCCAGCGGCTATCCGTAAAGTCGGTTTACAGACGATAATTTTTACGTGATAACGTCATAAGAATACATAGATGTAGAATTGTATACTTTTATGAATCGAATTGAATTATTGTCACATATACAATGATAGTGTGTATTACTTTATAAATATATATATATATATATATATATATATATATATATATATATATATATATATATATATATATATATATATATATATATATGATAGTGTGATATTCAAGATTTTTCAATCTGAGTTATTTTACTGTTGTCTTATATTTACGCGAATTTTACTGTTTATGTTATTTTGTTATTTTGTTAAGAATAGGAAGATGATAGAAAAAGTAGAAAATCAAGGGGAGTGTTTCAAGTTGTACTTTCTACCAAACAATTGACAAATCACAAAACAGTAGGGGTGTGCGATAGTTATCGATAATTCGTAAATACTTGATAATTTTCCATTCAATAATTATCGATAAGTGTTATTCGATAATTTTGATCCGATAATTATCGATAACTTTCGTCAACTATCGATAATTTTTATCCGATAATTATTGATAACTGTCGCCAACTATCGATAACTTTTCCTCCGATAATTATCGATAACTATTCATTCGATAATTATCGATAACTATCGATAAAACGATTCGATAATTATCGATACTAAAATTATCGATATTTTTTCCGATGAACATCCCTACAAAACAGTTCGCGTGTAGATTGCGTGGCGCCACTGTCTCTTTTACTCGAACGCGGTCCGATGGAGTGTAAGACAGAACGCTTAGGGTAATCGTGCCTCTCTATCGCTTGTTCTGCGCTCTCGCTCGCACGCGGAACGTGACAAAATGGCGTCATCTTTGAAAAAAAACCCGATAGCTTTCATCAATTTACTAAACGTTATCACGTCAAAAGACACACATTATGTACCTACCTGCTAGTAAGTAAAATTATTTTATAGTTTTACCTTTCAGAGTTTACAGGTAATCTAAAAAAGTTATCTCTGGATGCGTTATTGGCGAATTCATGAAATCAAAAACAGCACAAATAAATCCTACTCGTCATATTAAATATGTAATTAAAAATTATTTTCAGTGAAAAATCGTGCGGTTATTGTTAAAAAAAAACAACACACGGGCCGTTCGTCACTGCGGCACAGTCGCGAATGTTTGCGTCCCGAGCGTAACCCGAGATCAAGGCGCGTAGACATATGTTGGAATACTGTATATATTACTATACTGTGCTTTAACCGTTAACGGTTATACTGCCATTTTGAACATAGAATGGATTTTATTTCTCTTCGTTTTCCTAGCTTCTCAATACAAATATCAATTCAATTTATAATATATCAAATCAATTTAGATAAGTCTACAATCCATTATAAAAATTATTTCAATTCAATATTGTCTGTTAACTGAGAACAGGAGATGATTTTATTATTTTTAAAGAAAAATATTTTTTAAGTTTTGAATTTATTTCTACTTAAAATTTCAAAAAACTTTGTCGCCATTTATTAAATTTAATACCTAGCTTTTCATTAATTTCTCTTTATAATGTTATTTATCATTCTTTGTTCTTAAGCAAAAGAAGCTATTTTTGTAAATAAAAGCTCTAAGCTTTCAATTTATCGAGAGTAATTGTGAGTCGAATCGCAATCTAATCGACTTTTGTCTCACAAAAGAGGTATCTTAATAGAAGACTTAGATAATTGTAAATAATGAAAATAGAATGTTTTAACAAAAAATAAATATTTTAATTATATATCATAGAGAAAAGGATTTCAATTTCATAATATATTGAAATCTATGACTCTTAATTATCAAATTTATCATGTTTCTAAAATATAAAATTAAATATTTTATACTACTCGTATCGCCACTTCGATTGCCAAGTCCTGAGTCCTTTGTGTGCTGATCTGACCCTTAGCGCTATTTGCGAAGGCCCCAGAAGTTAGAAACCGAAACCAATATTTGCGTGGCCCTTTTCATCTTTTTAATCCTACCCTCGTAAGCATTGGTTCGAATTAAACCTAGAAATAGTTTTATAAAACCCTAGACCAACCTCCGCGGTTTCACACACACGATTATTGCTCCGCTCCTATTACTTGAAGTGTAATGTTTTATAGCCTATAACAAAACTTTTTCCTAAATTATCTCTTCTAAAAAACAATAAACGTGAAAACACCTTAGTGAATCATGGCCTAGTTAATTGCGTTCAAGCGAGCTCTAATGTAAAATACAGTACTATATATGCTACTTCATTTTAGATAAAAAATTTTGTTCTCAAAGTTCACCTGAAAATCCTGTAGTAGATGAAAAAATTAAATTTTGAGCTATAACAAAGGCTTTAATTTTAATTTTAGGCCGTTGTTCATCAAATAATTATTAATATTATATTAAAATTTTCGTATAAAAACCATTGAAAAACCATTTTTTATTCATTTCTTCTTCCGCTTGCAGAGTAAGTCTTTTTTTTTTCGTAATTTACTACTCACAAATCGTCGTTCTACTCAAAAATTTTCTAAAATAGCAGTAAATTTAGTAGTAGTATTTTGTGGCTAAACTATTGTTAATAGAAAAAAAAGTTAGAAGATAAATCTCTACAAATTTTTATAAAACATTTTATTTACCACTCGCAGTTTAGCTTGTACAGCTACTCAAACATTAAATTCTCAAAAATTCCGTTTCCGACGATTCCGATTTCGACTCGAAATGAACGGTTGCAAGTTCAAGCTACTGATTAGGAAACTCAAGTACTAAGTTTGTCAATAATTTGTCTCTTGGGGTGAAGATACATAGTGATAGGCTCAAAGAAAATTCTGAGACTTAAAACGTCCTTAAGTCCTTTTCATTATTGGAATCGACACCTTCTCATTATTGGGAGTAGTGTCCTTTGTCTATTAGAGGCACATATACTGGCTTTTACATTTCAGTAACGTTTATTTATAAAACACTTTGGTTAAATGTAATGCAGCAATGGGCATTTTTCAATATCTATTATAAGCTAAAATTTATCTATTACAAGTTAAAGCTGTTATATATATATATATATATATATATATATATATATATATATATATATATATATATATATATATATATGAGTGTGTGTGGTTTCTGATACAAATAGTAATATTTTCGGCGATACACACTCGATTTAAAAAGAAACTATGTAGTTAAGTTCTTATCCGAGATCAACTAGCACTTAAACAGTTATTTTCTCTCTTTTTCTTATAGTTACATATATAACTACATCCAGTATAAAATTATCACTAGCCTTATAATAATGTTAATATTTACGTAGGCCATGAATATAAATCGTAAACTGATACATTACTGACTGCGTTTAATTAGTGTACACCTGAAATAACAGAGCTCAATTTTGCTTCATACCTGTTGAACATTTTCATATAACGTACACGGAGTTTGGCAAACTTTGACTAGCCCTAAACTTTTACCGGTAAATTTTACAATTGTGGCAAATAAAAGCAGTATACCAATAATATTTAGAAGCATATTTTTATTACTATAAAATATTAATAAAAAATTTAATTTAGTAAAATTATTATCGAGTCTTAACGAAAGCCAATGTTCAAAACCTCACCATTATATTTTTACAGAAAAATATTATAAATGTATTAGATCCATTTAAGATAATTTGATTAATTTAGTAAACCTTTGCTAAATATAATTCTTTATAAGATGGACAAAAACGTATAGTAAAAAAATGTTAGGAGTTATCAATAAAAAGTATATTTCCATCGTAACATCCGTAGATGCTTGGTAAAGCACGTAAATGATAAAAGTAATAAAGCATCGTTACTAATTTTCCTTTACTGAAACCATCAATAAAGTGGTTACAACAAATAAATATTGCTAATATTTTACTTCAATATTACTATCAATACCAATTAGCTTAACCATAATTAATTGGAAAATTTAGTACGACGTTTTGACAGAAAAGCACAAAATTATAAATGCACGTAATTGGTCAGTTATTACTATGTACGGGGACGAAAAATTATATAATAATATATTTTTTTTACACAGATCATAACTTCATATATGATGTTAGTTTGACAAAGCAATTTTACATCTAGTGTTAGTAAATAATAATATAAAATTACAAAATATCTAGCAGTAAAGGTAAGGGTGTTCTGTTTACGATTGGCCATCGCTAAACAGTATTGGCGACTCCCAGTGGTCAACCAGTACGCACGTGAGGCCGTACGAGCTGGTTCGCAATTTCTGCTACAGTGACTCATGCATAAGACATGCATGGAATGATGGCATGTTAGGGAGGCATGATGGGTGAAACACATTCCGGAAGCGCTACAGTGGCGCTTTGACTCAAAAAGGACCATTAATGCATTGTTATACTGGACTCTACTACAGGTGTAGAAGGATTGGCAATACACATTATACTACCAACGGTCGACAAAATCTGCTGTGTATCAACATACTCAACAAGGTACCAACCACTATATCAGATTTGATAAGCCACAAATTCTCGCTAAAGAACACCGATTCCTACCAAGGATGGTTCGCCAGGCTATTGAAATCAAAAAACATTCTAATTTCAATAGAGTGGATGGTTGGAACGTACCACCAGCTTGGGAGCCAGTTCTGAAATTAATTGAACCCAAGGAAAATAAGAACACAGCACGACTTCTAGACACAATAAGTTCATTCTGCGTGAATAGGAACGGTAAAAAGTAATAATTCAAAATTGTATAAAACGCAGGGTATGTAACAATTAATTCATTATTCGGACACCCACCACCTTAGACGAAAATTAAATTAATTTAAAAAATCGTTAAACTGTTGAGGTTTTTAAAATAAACGCGATAAAATCCGGTGTAGACTTTTAATTAAATGAGTAAAATTTGCGTAAATATAAAAGAACACTGGCGTACACACTTCATTTATTTGTATAGATATCTTGTGATAAAGTGTGTACGCTGGCTTAAAACCTCAATGAAATGGATAGCAATTGCAAAATAATTCGCGGGCTCAGCTAGTCACAATTTTAACATTTCACACTTATACAAAAAGTATTAAGTATGCAGAAATTCGGGTCATTCTATAGTTGCAGTTGATTTTTATATTCTTATAACTATTATAGTAATATAAAAGTTCAGCGAGATTTTCTGTCCAATCTCTAAAGATCAAAGGAGGCTTAACGTTTAAGAAGCTTACATTTACCGCCGTCGTAGCTAAACGCTGATCCCGTCCTTTGTTCAAACCACAAGTGACTCGAAAAAGAACCTCGCTGTGATTTAAGTAAGCCTGTGAACTTCATCGATGAAGAACTTAGATTTTAACCTGGAAATATAATATCAGACATGTCTAATTATGCATATTACGTTATGATCATTTTACTTTGATATTTACTTCGTATTTCCTGTTTTAAGATAGTAAATTATTATTATTAATTTAATGTATTTTAAGATTCTTAGATGATATTAAAAATTACTATTGCAAAACTATCAGTATAAGATTTTTTTTATAATAAAAGATGTACTTAATACTATAGAGTTCAGTAACCAAAAAAAAGGAAAGATAATAAACGTATAGCTTGAGTTTGAGACCGAAAATAAAGGTCACTGAGTTGTAAAGGTTATTATTTTATGTTTGTTCCGTGGCCCAAAACTCTATATTTTAATATAATTTTTATTTCAGTTCTGTTACCTACCTGTATTAACAAATAAAAAACATAACTTTAATGTATTATTATAGATTTCTGAGCATAACTTTTACATCATTAATATTCAAAAAAGTTAGGTCACTTTCTCTCTATCTCTTTCGAAAACTCTTGATTACCATGTATAAGAAATATTTTTATACACTTGAAATAAATCATACGGTTATCATAGTAATAATATTGTGAAAACCCGCGTATATTCAATATCTCCATATCGATCAAGTTATAATTTGAGATATTGACATCTATTAGAAAGATTAAAATAGATGCTATCTTATATCTTATTATCTACCAAAGTAATTAAATCATAAATTTTACTTACCGAGTTCAAAAAAGGAGAATGGTCTATTTCCTTATGTATATATTTATTACATATTAATAAATATTTTACTTTTAATATAACTGATAGTAACAAACGCTTTATTTAAAAAAAATTGTAGAAATGTCTTTCTGTCTGTTTGTATGTGTTCCATTCTGCCTGTCTGCCTGTCTGTTTGCTTGAACACGCATCACCGCTAAAGTACTAAGTGTAGGTTAAAAAGTTAGCATGAAAACCATAAAGCATTGAGACATTTAGTTTTTATTTTATCAAAATTGCTTCACTCTGTCAAAAATTATTGTAATTTGAATTTTGTATTTTGAATGACGGCATTAGAAAAAAGCAGGTAAATTAATATAAAAAAATGTGATCCATAAATGACAATAACTTTGTGTGAAGCGTAGACAGAGACTACGGTGTGAAGTAATGTTTAACAGCATTTAATTGTTTTAATATTGATATTCAGAAAAAAAAAAACGAAAAAAAATTCAAAATGAAATCGATTTATTACCCGACTGCGACAGAAAGAGGGTTATGTTTTTCGAGTGTATGTATGTATGTATGTATGTATGTATGTATGTATGTATGTATGTATGTATGTATGTACGTATGTATGTATGTATGTATGTATGTATGTATGTATGTATGTATGTATGTATGTATGTATGTATGTATGTATGTCCATTTCTTTGGCACGCCCTACAGCCCAAACGGCTGGACGGTTTTTGACATATGAGGTGTCGTTGGATTTGTCTAAATTGTAGTAGTGACATAGGCTATATAAATTTTCAAAATGGCGCCCGCAAATGTCGGAATGAGGGGGGAAATTGAATTTTTTTTTCTTACTGTAGCAATATGGGTATCAAATGAAAGCTAGTAAATTGTTTTATTCTTTTTAGTTTATAATAAGAGTACTTTACGCAGTCGGGTTTTTTGATTTTTTTAATTAAGCATACTTGTTTTTACACATTAAGTACAACAGTTTGAAGTACGACACTGTCATAATAGATGAATAATAATTACTACCCTACTATAGTATTATTAGACGTATGGGTAAAGTAAAATATATATGCGGGCAAAGCCGCAGGCACAGCTAGTAAACCATTTTAAATAATAAATAAATAAACGTATCAACGGCCCCCAGTAGGATGTTTATCCTGTGTCGGGGGTCCGGATTTCCGGAAACACACCCAACACACAAACACAAACGCCCAGACCCATGGCCTATGCAAATATTTGACATGTGCGGGAATCGAACCCGCGACCGCTAGCGTATAAGCCAGTTGCTGTGACCACTGCGCCAACGCGTCGTCATCAACGCGTAGTAAATCATTATAATAATATTAGCCATTGGATGTAAGCAACTGAACGTAGGCCGGCTGTCCAACGCTGCACTTGCCGTTACATGACCTCCACTCGAGAACCTTTCTGCTCCACTAGCCGAATATTTTACAAGCTATGTGCCCTGCAAACTGCCACTTCAGCTTGCAAATTCGCTGGTCGGTGGTGTTAATCCGCTGGCTTAAAAGGCCCATAGTTAGAGACCACGAGACGTGGTCTCTAACTCAAGACAAAACAATAATTATAAGTAATAAATTAAAAATTTAAGCCATTTTAAATTAAAAAAGAAATTCGTTAGAATAAATATTGTCAATAGTAGCACGAGTAGAGTAATAACCAAAAATCCTTTCTAATTAATTTTGTTAGGGAGCAGAATAAAGCCTATTGAAATCAATTCCGATATCTATTCATCGCCAGTATATTTCAGTAATTATGCCAATATTTAAGGGTTCAATAACAGTTCATTTATAGGTAGGTCGTTATATTAATCAGTCATACTGTGCTATAAACTCATTTAATTAGTAAATAAACTTAATTTTCATTTCAAAGACCACATACGTTACATCACCGATTTTATTATCCATATTTTTAAGTGCTTAATAATGCAATTTTTGCAACGAGAAATTTAAATTTTGGATACATAAACAGTGGCGTGAAAATATTTTCTAAAGCAAAATCGAATTTTTAAACGCTAATAATGTCTATTTCTCGCTGTAAATAATTATTATCAACTAGTTTTTGCCCGCGTCATCGTCTGCCTAGAATTGATAGTTTTAGTAGTAGCCTCGTTTTTTCAACAAGTTTTCATTAATCTCCGTTCTGTTTAAAGTCCTAAAAAAATCATCAATTTTAAGGTGGAAAAGTAATATCTATCAAAATGTAAGTATATCGATCAATTAATGGGACGTAATATAATTTATTTATAATTGTAGGTAATAATTTCATTCAAGGTTTATTTAATTCTCTAGCTTTTCCCGTACTTTACATAAAGATTTTGTGAGCTCGAGACTCGTGATCGAGCCTGATACAGTTTCCCATGAGAAAAACTTTTTTTTTTCTAGACCTGCAACTTTCACTTTTTTTTAGCTTTGTTTATTGTCGTTTCAACAACACCAACTTTAAGCCTCAACTTATGGGAAGACACCCCTGACAACTACAAATTGCTGAGGAACTCTATCACATACGATTTCACTCATTCCATGTCCTTGACATTGTCTACAGACTCGCCAACATCACCTTCCACATGCCACAGCGGGGCTGCTAACATCCCATTTTTGCTTAAAAGTAGTCCCAACGCTTGTAATGTTATAAATTTTTTTCTCTAGTAATAAATAATCTTTCCTTTTTCTTCTCCTTTCTTTTTCATATGTGATAAATTATCTTGTGATATATATTGTGGATTATATTTTAAATTTTATTTGTCAGTGCTAAAATGTCATAAAGAAAAAAATATTCTCTGTTCAATCATATTGGTTTTCAGATCAGCATGGTTTTTCAAATCAAATTAGTCATGCCGTTATTAATATTGATTAATAATATAAATTAATTCTGCCACATGACCTTCGATTTTTAGAAAACTACTTAGTCAAAGTGGTATGGTGTGTGAATTGTGTGTTATAATGATTATATGTACTCGCGTGTTGGTAGTTATACAAAAAAATTACATGGACCCACAATGTAAACGCTTTTCAGCATGCATTTATTTCATCTGCCGGTATGATGCCCCTGCCCCTAATGATCATCAATAGATTCTGTCTAAAATCACTTGCTTAGAGTATATCCCTTCCATATAATTTGGTT
Organism: Euphydryas editha; assembly: GCA_036937285.1. Classification (NCBI taxonomy): domain Eukaryota; kingdom Metazoa; phylum Arthropoda; class Insecta; order Lepidoptera; family Nymphalidae; genus Euphydryas; species Euphydryas editha. The sequence goes on from JAUPFZ010000008.1 coordinate 7,344,085, forward strand.
GCACTTGATATCTTTTATAGTTCGATCTAGTACTTCGATTACTCTTTAGTGGAAGATCAGAATCAGAATTCATCCTAAAACAACAGCTTAAGTTGTTGTGTAGTTAGTATAAAATTATGAATAGATAAACTATGGATATGATACATAAAGTTAAAATAATTAAATCATCAATGTGCAAAAATTCAGAAACATTTTTTATTTCTTATTTTCATAAGCATAATTATTATAATGAGTTTTATATTTCTTCTTCTCACAGTACCTATAGCGAAAACGGCAAAAGCCGGAAAATTAATATTTACAAAAGTTTTTTAAATTCCCTGACAACTTTCTAGATAAACCATTTTACCGTTAAACGATCGCCCTACTTCTATTTTAACGAGATTAATATGACTCTATTATTATTAAAATCGGCTGAAGCATTAAGCTCAATAGCTCAACGATTTAAAATGACACAGGGTTGATCCTGATCCCTTATCTTAAACTAATGTCTGCATTTTAATCAGAATTTTTATGTGTATAAATAGATAAAAATGGGAATATTAGTGTTGCTTAACGTAATTGAAATTTACAAAAACATCATGAGCTAAATTTTAATGATGAACTGCTTTAAATAGGAGACTAAGCGTTAGTTCTGTGCACTTTTTTGACCTTTTACATATACTTAGACGTTTTCTTTGAAATGTAGTTGGAAGCAAAATTTGCAAACATTCTTATATTGAAATAAATATTTTGGGGTTAAATTCTTAATGGAGATAAGCTTGTGTTTTATTAATGAATTCCTTAATTAGAAAACTTTAACTAAGCATCTGGGGTTGTTTTAAATTTCATTTTCTTAATACTTTTAATAGATTTCAAATATTTTCAACGATTAAAAGTTTACATTTTATAATAAAATTTAACTCAAATTTTATTACAAGGACCCTTGAAAATTGCCGCGATTCTCTGCTTCAGGCCGTTGATGCGCTCTGTCAGTTTTTCAGCTATCTCAAGCTAGTCAACCTTTCTTTTTGACGTGATAACGTCTTATAAATCGATGAACGCCGGTTGCACGCACGAAAATGCATGACTCATTGTTACGTTGCGCGAACGAGAGCGCGGAACAAGCGAACGAGAGGCACGATCGGCCTAAGCGTTTGGTTTGTGGCGCATCTATCTCTCTTCCACTTCATCAGCAGATGCATCCGAGTAGAAGAGAAAAAATATTTGAATTAACGAGTGCAAATAAATGTTGATTTATCGAAAAAATAGTAATTTTCAATTAACTCCTTCTTTGTATTATACCTACAAAATAATGATAATTCAGTAATTATATTTCAATTCAATTCATAAAGTATGCAATTATTCATAAATGTTTTCTTATGACGTTATCACGTAAAATTATCGTCCATAAACCGACTTTACAGACAACCAAATTCAAAATTTAAACACTTTTATTTCAAAATTTAAAGCGTCGACACCTCCATATTTTGTTTATTTTATAGAACTCATTGACTTCTACAAGTATTCTAAATTCACATCTAAAATTTGCCAAAGTTTATATAATTTACCTAGTCAACAAATTTGTTGCTTAAACGAGTATAATATCTTAGTATTTAGGCCTATCCTAAGCCAGGAATAAAGTATTAAGGGGGATTAGATCATGCTTGTTTATCCTGCTACCCTATTAACACATGCCATCGTTTAGGCGTAGGTAAACTACATGTTTTGTGTCGAAAGTGCAGCTAGCTGCTAGGGTGTCCAAACGACGCGTAAATAATTAGATAACTGTTAAGTAACTTTACTTAGAAGTTTATTAATATTTACCTTTTTTTTACATAATCCAAATTAGAATTAAAATCATATACCAAGTATTCTCCTTAAATATTGAATAGTAACTCACCATTCACCTGTATACCTATTGATCGTAACCGCACTCGCATTGTTTCTTCAAAAAGTTTAATAAATTCTAAATAACTCTTCTGGCTTTCTCCCAAATCTTACAAATACTCTGGCTTATTAAACCACATAGTTTTTTTCATCATAGTTTGACTCAATGATACTTTTTCAGAGTTTCTAAAAGAAAATAAAAAATTCAGAATTAATATTATTCATACTTAGTAGAAATTTATTAAAATTAATTAAATTTTATAGTTTTTTTTTTCCATAGACATATAATATACTTTGTTTTTTCAGAGAATTTCTTTTTTTTTTACTAGGGAGAAGTTAACAAATATTTTTTGACGTGATAACGTCTAGTAAATTAATGAAAGCTACTGGGTGCATGTACGCAAAACATGACGTCTTCATTGTCACAATTAGTGAGCGAGAGCGTGGAACAAGCGTTAGAGAAGCACGATAGGCTCGGCCTAAGCGTTCGGCTCACGATCGACGGTCGGCCTAACTTATGACGCGTCCGAAATCCGAGTAGAATTGACAGCGGCAAATGGCGGCAAATGGCGGCAAACGCACACAATCTCTGTTTTGTCAATATTGAAGTGATATCAAATAGTGAAAAGTTAATAATATAATGTAATGTAATCATATAAGTTAATAATATATAAGTAAATAAATGTAAGTTAATAATAAAAGTTAATAAAATAATAAAATGGTTACCATAGTTAATTGCAACAACAATTGCAGCAAAAAAGGTAATTAATTCTTGTATTTTAAGAATTCGATTAGCGATATAATCTCATATATTTGTTCTTTCATTATTAAAAAAGTAGCATCGGTGGGCGAGTGCAGTAAGGGGCCGTTCATAAAATACGTTCGCATACAAGGGGAGGAGAGGGGTCTAGCTGAGTGTGACAAGATGTGAGAAGATGTGACAAGAGGGGACGGGGGGTATACGGCAACGTGACGTTCGCATCGTCTATCGCAGCTCGGCGAGCTCGAGAGCTGTTATGCATAATAGGAGATATGAGAGATAGACTAGACGATGGTACGGAAGATGCAGAATGGTTAGATGACGATGAAGTGGACGGTAGTTTTGAAGATGAATAAGATGGTGCAATACCGATTGTAGATATTTCGGCCCATTTAGAAAATCCTTGGACTTCTGAATAATAGAAATATTATTTATTATTTATATCTTCGTTATGAAAGATATTTATTAATTTATTTAAGTTTTATTATAATAAATAAATAAATATTTTTAATTTTCAGAATTTATGTACTATCATTTAGAATTTATCATACTCAGCAGGGGGGGTCTTAGTTTTTTACCCGACTGCGACAGGAGGGTTATGTTTTGTGACGAAATATTTCTAGGGGGTGTCACAAAAAGTGTGACACAGCGTGACAATGGGGGGAGGGGGTCAAAAAAGCTGATTTTAGTGTGACGTATTTTATGAACGGCCCCTAAAATTACAATTTGGAGTAAAAAGTTATTAGGACTCATATAATTACGATCGTATAAAAAGTAAGCTGCTTTTATTTAGTATATTTTTACAATTTTCAGAAGTGGTTAACGATAATCTACTTTGTTTTGCTAACTTTAAGTTATTAAACTTAATTTCTTTATTAAACTTGATTATTTCTTGTATTACATATCAAAGTATTTAACTTTATTTCGCTTTTATTTTAAATACAATTAATTACCTGTAGCTTATATATATATATATATATATATATATATATTATACAATATAATGATAATTCAGTGATAATAATTCAATTCCATTCATGTTTTCTTATGACGTTATCACGTAAAAATTATCGTCCGGAAACCGACTTTACAGACAACCAATTTTTTTTTAAATCAAAATACTATACTTTTTCTTCCCAGACAACGGAAAATTGCATACCTACCTATTAAAAAAACCTATTAAAACATCTGTCAGTTCAGCTAATCCTACCTATTAATATTATAAATACGAAAGTTTGTCTAGATGTTTGTTACTCTTTCACGCAAAAACTACTGAACGGATTTAGGTGAAACTTTACAGTAATATGATGATGATGAATCGCTATGTTCATGGCCTGCTATTAAAGTGAAGTAAATCTTCACTTATACCTATTATAAGAAAGGTATAATAAACAGTATTCAAGTCTTTGAATTGTTTAATATATAATTTATTTGTTAATATTTAAATTATTTGATAGTTTCCTGTAATAAATATCTTCATTCATTACATTATTTTTGCATTAACAGGTGTTCTTGCGAATTATTATTTCTTTATTTTATTTAGCAGACATTTCTGGAAACTTATTATCCAAAGTATTTCTTTACATGCTTTTACATAAACATTTAGGAATTACTCATTTTTGTCATAAAATAGAATTAACTCCCATACTTCAAATTCACGATAGATTGATAAGATACAAATTACTTAACACGAAGCCAATCACTCGGTGATGACAGACTTGGATATGAAACGATTGGTAGTGTGCGCCGCGATCGGTAGTGTGCGCCACGACTGCCACAAAGCCGTGGCATCGATTCAGCAACAGGTCCATCGCAAAGGTCCGGCGGTTCACAAAACGCCGCCTATTCTTATTGACATAGCTACAGGTTTTGACATAACCTAATTAAAGTGGGTTTTGTAAGCTTCACGATATCGTCTTTATATAGTTTAAGTCCTGCACTATTGCGTGAGAGTAAATACGGCAGTTCTAAGGTTTACTTAATAGATTACAAATTTTTGTTTTCTTGAAATATGATTGATAAAAGTCAGTGAAATTTCAGTATTATTTTTAAAAAAAATGACAAGGGCAAGGCAAACACTATGTTTTTATTAATAAATTAAAATTAATATTAGGGGGTTATTAATACAACATGTACACAATATGGATATTTTGTAACAATTACTCAATAAAGTTATTCTTTTACATTTGATTCAAATGTAACACAATACAAGTCTTTTGAGAAATATAAAATTCTTACAATTTCAATATCACAAAATTTATGTAACTTACATGAACTTTGTATTCCAAAAATTATAAATAGCAAGGTAAATATTTTAATAATGCTTAATTGACACTTATAAAAGAACTTTAGTTTATATTTCATTGAAAGGGTAACTCAAGACATTTTTCAAACGTCATTGTTATGATATCAGGAGTTCTAATGAGTGCAGATGACATTTTGATATTCGCCGGAGTTTTTAAATCTTGAACTATTATTTCTGTACCATCTGGTTTCCACCCTGAGAATGTGCCTTCTAGTTTTGAATGTTCATACGTGAGAATCTGACATTGCTCGCCTGTAATATATTTTAACTATTGTAAAATTTATTAATTATTGTAAAGTAGAATTGCAAATCAACATGTGTTGGAATTTAAGATCGACAAGTAGGATGTAAGACTAAAGTACAAATAGTAGTAGTAGGATGCTGCTTTATTATCTATATATTATTTTTAATTAAGAGCAACATACAAACAAATACTAAATTATACAAAAAAGGTATGTATTGTGTTTAAAAATAATATGCATGTCAATATTTTTTATTTTAGTAAAAAATGTAACAGCTTGACAAATAAATACAACAAAATATGATACATTTTACCTTTTAACTCATTCATAGCTCTTAGAAACGTTTCTCGTAACTGGGCTCTTGCTTCTTGAGGTAACACTGATTCGCTTTCGGAAATCATTATTTTTGATTGAGCTAATAAATATTAGTACTGAAAATCAAGAAATTAAAAGATTTTTAACGTCCTGCAATAGTTTTTTTATGCGAATATGCGATATGTAATCGTCAAAAATACTATAATATTTATTAGCCGATTTGTATGGGATATATAAATAAAATTTACACTGCTAGTTCAGTGGAAATTAGTGTTTTATTTGTTTCAAAAGAAAATAGAAAGTAATAAAAACTGGTACTGATAATAAAATATAACGAATGTTTACAAATAAGGTATAACCTAAATCTTATATTGTCAACTGTCAAATAATTTTAAGCACAGATAACAGATTACTAATAATTTATAATAGCATGAAACTGTTAAGTCTGTGGCGCTATGTACCAGTTGTTTTAAAATATTTTACGCTCCAATATATATTTGCTCGTATTTTGTAGTTAGCTACCATATGTTTTAAAATTATTTTTATGGTACATATCGATATACAATTACTAAGAAATGTTTCGTAAGATTTTGTTTACGGTTTGACAAAATCCTACGATTGTTCGTTAACGTTATTGGGTACGTTCGCGGCCCTCTTCTAACTCAAGATTTCTTCACAGTTCACTTTGATATGAGCGCATGCACACGTCATACATTCAACATGCGTGGAAATGGAACAAATGCTGTAAAGGGGACATGTTACTTTTGTAGGTAATAGCTTTACTTTGGTACCTACGAGCGAATGCGAACAGTTCCATTTCCGCGAACGTAAGCATTATGGATGCGCTTGTAATATCAAGGTTTAAGATTATTAGTATCAACCCCCTTCTTACCTGGCAGCCCTGTAGTATTAAGGTGTATAATATAGTAATAAAGGTGAATAACCCATATTTTTGATATTTTGTAGATATTATACATAATATATGAGCAAAAAAATGAAAAAAAAGCAAACAATATCATTATGTAAGTATATTCATTACACATCGGCTGAAAATCTATTTAAGTGTTTTATAAAGTTAAATTAAAAATAACTCGCTGACATATTATATTATTTTGAGATTCAACATCATGACTAAAATAAAATGTAAACAAAAAAAAATTATAAACTGTATTTCATTGTATTTAAAAAATAGTCTTTCACGGGTTCAGAATAGCTTTATTTATGAATTCCTAAAATTTCATAATTTTTGACGGTTTATATCGCGAGATATTTAATGACAAAGTTCGCGATTTTGTGAGTAATGTCCTATTTATGTATGAAAAATGTCCGATTTTTTATTATATTAAAAAATTCTCTCGACAGAATTGGAAAAAAAACTAGGAGTGTTGAAAAATGTTTTTAGAATAAGCTAAAAAAATAAAAGTAGCACTTCACGGTTTTGTTATCGAGATATTAAAATTATAAATATTAATTTTAAATTTATAGTGATCTGGCAACACTGCACAACGCTCTCGTCTTTTTAATTTAATAAAACTATTATTAGTTAAGTGCAATACTATTTGTATATACTAAGACCATATAAACAAAAATATATAAAACATTCAGAGCAACGTTGCCAGATTACTATAACTAACGATATCGGTAAGGCAGAAGGTATTAAGGTAGGACTACACTTCAACACGCTGGAACTACCTTAAATGGATTTCTGGATTGATGTTTAGGTTCTCAATTGGACCAAGTGGCACTGCATTCGAGTTCTTAAATTTTTCTCGAAGAAGGCAGGGTATAATCTAATATTTTGCAAAATTATATTTTTGGATTTTTTTAGTTTTACATCCACTTAAAGACAACAATAAATCTTATGTAAATACTATTATACTTATTATACATTTCAGGTTATTAAAATAAAAATATAAGGTTATTAAAATAAAAAATCATTTTGTTATGCTATCGGTTTATTATATTAATCCTACTGATTCACACTTTTTAAGTCATACGAAACAAATTAATCACAATTAAAACGAAATAAAAGTTCGATAAATACCTGAAATACTCCTCAGTGGTTCTCTGGTTTACAGAAAAAAAACCTTCCTAGGAAAAAACATTTACCGAGGTAGCTACATTTTACACGTACTTACAATCTAATTCGAAATAATAACAAGTTTATTTATAAACGCAAGACGATACATGCATTTGAATAAACCATTGTGGAATTAATAGAAAATTGTTATTTTACAGGAGACTATTCTATGTCACCTCAAAACCGATGTCCAAAGTGACGACTACAATCGACGGAATCCTTCGTCTCTTCACTGGCTCTGTTGTCATAATTTCAAAAGTACCTATTTTTCTGCGGTCGAGACGGCAGGCCGACGTCGATCTTCGTCTATGTCGTTGTTTGCCAACTGAAAAGTCCATCGATATGCTAGTAACGAGAATTTTAAAATATTTTACATGAAATATACTGTGTCCAATGATTGTGAAGAATCATTAGGTTTTTTTTACTTGTTACAATCATTGTCAGTTTATTTCATTTGGGATGAAGGGTATAAGATAACTTTGTTAATATGGCATCAAGTCGAAATATAGACATTTTAATTAGGATAAAAAAATGAGTCTTGAAAGTTTTAAATTGTCTTGTTGCCATATAAGGGTACCTGGAAATGCACAGAAGATGACGTTATTACAGCATCCGTTTTGTGAAACAAGAAGCATATGGAAGATGCTCCCTTCACTTGTCCTTTCATCGCAATTTATAGAAAGCGTGAAAAAACGACGGCGTAACTGGATCGATCGACAATATTGTGAAGATGCAGCGATGCCCTACATAAAGTTTTCTGCACTTTGTCCATCATATATTGAACCTAATTCCCAAAACCGAAAACCTAACAAATACCTGGCAAGGCATTCGCGAACCGCACCAGCGCCACGACAGCAGTAACTCGAAAATCACGACGACGAAACATACATTAAAAATACCTCAACTAGGCGTTAATCCGGACAGCTGATCTATAATCTCATTGGTCAATCGCTAGGTTCTTTATTATGTCACGATTAAAAATACAATGAAAGAATGCGATTGACCAAAAAGCCTTTCCCACTTGTTCGGCTTCCGGCTATTCATAATACGTATCAAATACCTGCCAAGTCCGTCGGTGTGACGACAACTATCGACAATTGAGAAGTTCAACAGGGCAATACTCCCCATAGTATGCCATTTTATTTTGGTATGTTTACTAAAGCTGTAAAAAATGTTTAATTTAATACTTATATATTGTATCAAAATTCAGGGGCGTGTATCTGTAACGGTTATTAGGATGACATGGTCTGGTCAATGAATGTATTGGTGTCAGTTGTGATTTAAATGTAATATAGTAGCGTTATTTGTGGAAATGAAAATGATAAGTGCAATTTTATATGCTTACCGGTTCAAGGCGCTTTTGTGATACCTCAGTCATTCGCTAGTGACGCTCACGAGAACGCCGACGTGGACGCTCGTGGGAATTACCTAAAGAAATAAGTTTAATATGACGATTTCAATTATGAAAGATATAAGTAACACGATTTATAAAACGATTGTAAATTTTGTAGTCTACCAACTTTAGCGGTGTTGAATGAAATGAATAATCATAATAAATTTCGTTTCAGAACATATAGTAACAAGCTGCTTCTCGCTAAATCCTCTGAACTTGAGACTGATACTTTAATTTTATATTTGCCCTCACTGGAGCAGCATCATTAATTTTCAACTCCTCTCCTTGATATAAGGGGCCTTTGCCCAGCAGTAAAGGACTGTTACGGCACCAGACTAGAATGAGAAATTGGAGCTCACGTCTCTCCCTGCGGTGCTTCCTGTCACGCTCGCGGTCACGATCCTTGTCGCGATCTCGCTCCCTCTCCTTGTCTCGCTCTCTCTCCCTGTCCTTGTCTCGGTCACGCTCGCGCTCCCTGTCACGTTCACGATCACGATCACGTTCCTCGTGACGACCACTTCGTTCGTCACGGCTAGACCTGTGTAATAATACAACCCGTGAATTTCATGCGTATACATTTTTATCATCACTACATATTATAAAACAAAGTTCTCCACCGCGTCTGTGTCTGTTCGCGATAAACTCAAAAACTACTGCACGGATTTTCATGCAGTTTTCTAAAATAGAGTGATTAATGAGAAAGGCTTAGGTACATATACATACACCGGGCGCAGCCGGGGTGGGTCGCTAGTGCAAGCTCGATATAACAAAACTGAAGGGAGTTAGAAAATATTTGTTATACCAAGTAATTCATTATAATGAGGTTTATTATACAGAAGTTAGGTTGGACTACGATTCGTTTTAACAAGGTAAGAAAGTGGAATTCAGTGAAAATAATGAATAGGATATGTTATGTCAAGGTTCTGAGTTGAAAAAAATCGTTAAATAAAGATAAATACCTTCTACCTATATTCTGTAATAATTAAAAATTACGTTTTTGATAAATGTTATTCATAATGTAAAGGAATATTTTGTATTTGCTCTTACGGGCAGTTCTAGGGATTTCAAATTCAATTAGTTAAATCAAAAAATTCGTTATTAAGAGGCTCGTTATATCAAGGTTATACTGTATATAATCTTTACCTAAATAATAAGCCACTAGGATGAGAATATTGTGTCAAGTGACGAGTCATCAATGAAATGCGGTAATATATAAAGATGTATATGTCGTCAAATTTATTTCTGGCACACGGCTAAATATGTGCGTATACTTGTAAATACGCTCCTTCGATTTATGTGACAGTTTGTGACAGTTATTCGATAGTCGCCCCTTTAGCAACATGTATATTTGTTTAACGATATTTTACAATCAACAAAACTAAAACTTAACATGTTTACTTGACATTTTTGATTATTTATTATTAATCATTTAAATACTCAATTAACTGTAAATATTGACACACACACCAGGTTATTGTATCTATATATAGAAGCTAAGTGAGTCAGCACGTAAATCGCGCGCCAAGATCACTTGAAACATCTTACATATTTAAAAGTTTATCACATATAATTTACACTTTCATCAAAATGTTAAAATATAATTATAATGAAAAAAATTAAGAATGTTAGCTTATCTAAATATATTACAATATAATTAATTATTACCTATGGCGGTCTCTATCCTTCTCCTTCTCCTTATCCTTGTCCTTGTCGCGATCCTTATCTCTTTCTCTGTCACGCTCGCGATCTCTCTCCATTCGCTCACGATCACGTCTATCGGATCCCAAGCCCCCTCCACGGATGCTACGTTCTCTATCTCTTTCTTCACGTCGTCGTCTTTCTTTCTCTTGCTGTTCTTTCTCACGAGCTTCGTTCATTTCTTCATATGCTTGACGAAGTTTGAAGTATCTAAAATATATATAAAGGCTATACAACTTTATACTAGGGAGTGGATCAGTGAATCAGTAAATATACAATTTTAAAATAATTATATGAAGATGTGGATAAAACCGATCGTGGTTTCCATCCATCGGGGTATCTGATATCAAAGATATGCTATTTTTACCCGACTGCGACAGAAGGAGGGTTATGTTTTTCGAGTGTATGTATGTATGTATGTATGTATGTATGTATGTATGTATGTATGTCCATTTCTTTGGCACGCCCTACAGCCCAAACGGCTGGACAATTTTTGACATATGAGGTGTCGTTGGATTTGTCTAAATTGTAGTAGTGACATAGGCTATATAAATCTTCAAAATGGCGCCCGCAAATAGCGGAATGAGGGGCGGGGAGTTGAATTTTTTTTTCTTACTGTAGCAATATGGGTATCAAATGAAAGCTAGTAAATTGTTTTATTCTTTTTAGTTTATAATAAGAGTATTTTACGCAGTCGGGTTTTTTGATTTTTTTAATTAATTTATTATGTAATATTTTTTTTTTATACTTATTACGTAAATCAAAGAATATTCTGTTATTTTTTTTCATTTAGTTTTTTTTTTTTTTATTAATCATTTTACTCGAGATTAATTGAAAAAAAAATGTTTTCTGATATTTATAACTAATGAAAGATAATGATTTTTGGTATTCTATGTTTTCTGGTCTGTCTTCTAGTTACATTCTGTTAGCCGTTATAAATTACATTTAAATTATATTTTCATTAATTAACTATTAATGAAGTTCTTCTTTCATAGTTAATCGATCATAATATTCTTATGGGAAATCAAAAAGTGTGATGTGAACATTAAAATTAAATCTAATTTTCAGAGACCTATTTTGGAATCAAATTAAACTTATGAACGTGGTTCCAATAAAAACTATTTTTTTTAAACACAAATAATATATACTATAATATGTTTAAGTGTATTTGCTGTTTTTAATTTAACACAGTTATAAAATTACTTACATAAATAATATTTTTATACAAATTATATTTATATTAATAAAAACCATACAAAGCCTCACCCAACATGTTGTTTCCCTGACAAATGATCGTCTATTCTCTGCTGTGCATCACCAACAATAAGGAATGCACCACAGACAGGACACACTTCCATCTGCTTCTCTTGAGCTGCTGCTAACTCAGCTGTCATTGACCAGTGGCTGAAATGAATTATTAGTTCTAAAATTACTGAATTTTGTATCAATAAATATAAAGAAGTGGGAAGTTTACAGGGTGATTTAGTTCAGTTCAGATCCATGGGCAAAACCACAAGATTTGTTTTTAAGTTATAAAATAATTTAAAATGAATTTAAAACCAATAAATATGATACCTATTTTCTTGTTGCTTTAAAAGTTGTTCTTTTTCTTCCTTCAGTCTGTCACACAGTTTCATGAGACCCTGGGCTTGTTCCACATTGCCACAGGTACCTGCCTCCTCTGCCTCTCTTACTAAAGCACTAATCTTTTCCGACAATAATTGTACCTAGAAATTTTTATATTTATTAGTATGTAATAATGTTTATTATACCTAATTTTTATTATAATTAAACAAAAACTTAATTTTAATATGCTAAATTAAAGATATTATAGGGTAAAAAAACCCGACTGCGTAAAATACTCTTATTATAAACTAAAAAGAAAAACAATTTACTAGCTCATTTGATACCCATATTGCTACAGTAAGAAAAAAAATTCAACTTCCTCCCTCATTCCGCCATTTGCGGGCGCCATTTTGAAAATTTATATAGCCTATGTCACTACTACAATTTAGAAAAATCCAACGACACCTTATTTGTCAAAAACCGTCCCGCCGTTTGGGCTGTAGGGCGTGCCAAAGAAATGGACATACATACACTCGAAAAACATTACCCTCCTTCTGCCACAGTCAGATAAAAATATCATACTCTCAAAAATAAAAGCAAAGCAATTGTAAAGGTTACTAGTCTGGCAAACCCTAAAAAAATTTAAACATGAAAAATTTAGGCACTAATGCTAAAAAACTTTTTTAATTCATAAAATAGGGTTAAATATTTTCCAGACCTGTCTAATATTTTGCTTACCTGCTCCATATTCTTCTCTGTTTGAGCCTGAGTCATAGGTGGACCCTCCGGTTTAGAATTCATTAGTTCTAATCTTTGTTTACCTTTTTGAATTTTTCCTAAAATTAATTAAATAAAGTTAATATTTTGAATTAATTAAAAAAATCATAATATAGATAGTTAAATTTAGCAATTTTGTGTTAATGTAATTGTTTTTTGTTTATTTAGATAACTGGTTTTTAGTGTTGGCCATTGATAACTAATATTAAACACTTATCATTTACAATAGTATATACCCTATTTTTTCTTAGTTGTCTTAACTAGTAAACAAACACTACCTTGAAAGAAAATCGCTTGTTTTCAGACAATCACACATTTTATATTTAGTTTTATTGTTTATAACTATTTCAGAAACACACACAATAAAAGCTGTTAGTTAATGATTTAAAGATGTTATTTTTGCTAAAATTGAAATTTTAACAGAACCAACTTCAAAAGATAGAATATGTACACATTTTGATTTTTCGATACGCTACTTTGTCTTTGAATCATAGATATGTGACATTTAAAATGAATTAGCGAGAATGGAAACTGAACTTTTAAAAAAAAAAACATCTTTAAATTACAAAGTATGACATTTTGTTCAAATTTTATTAGGTTTTAAAATAATAGTGTCTTCAGTAGAATATAGAAAAATTTAATTGCTTTTAATCAACTAATATTTATTATTTATTTGTTATTATAATTATTATTGTTTCGTATCTTATTGCACTGTTTATTAAACTGGAGTGAGCAACTTCGCTCCTGATGGAGATCTCTCGACTCTCTCTCTCGACTCTAATCGTCGTCAATAAAATTATTAAAATATCTTGTCGTAATATTTTACTGCATATAAACTATAAAGTTCGGTTATTCTCATTCATTCTTCATTGCCATCAATATGAATAATCTCTGGTTACATGTGCACCATATTTGTTTACTACTTAACGGCGAGTTGCACGAAACCGTCGCTAACTTTCCGTTAGTTAAGTTGCAATTAATCTTAAAATTAGTTGATCTCGTGATTAATTTAAAGCTGTTGGAATTAATCATCCGTTAGATAGGTCTTTAATTAAACTAAATTTTTTTGTTAACTTAATCAGATGTAGGTTTCGTGCAACAGATAATCACGATTCTTGTGATTAAATTAGTTTAATAAGCACTTAAATTTAAAATTTGTTTCGTGCAACTCGGCGTAAGACAGCTAAGAAAAAATAGGGTATACTTATTTTTTATAAACAATGTAGTGTTCTACTGCAATTAGTATTACATAGTCGGCCTAAATAGTTATTAATCAAGTTCCAGTTTCTAATCACCTATGTATGACAAATAAATAATAAAACTTCCTAACATACTTTCAACATCACTAATCATGTGACGGCAGAATCGCAGGAACTCCTCAACGTATTGAGCCTTTTTGTATGAAGCTTCGGCCTTTTCAAAAAGTTCCTTGACTTCGTCATCATGAACTTTAGGACAAGCTCCTAGATCAGCTCGTGTGTTCACAAACAAATCATGTGGACAGAACTTAACCATATAATATTTACAGTACTGTAAAAAAATATTATAAATTTAGATATTCATGCTTTGAAAAAGTTAGCACAAATCGCCACGAAAAACGTCATAAAAATGCCGACACGGAATTTTAAGATTCACATGTTTTAAAGAAAAGTTTTTAACTTGATTTTAGTTTGGATGACACCTACTTCTGGATCTTCCCAATTAGGTTTTTTTATTTTCTCATTCGGATTAGTATTTCTATGTCTTCCCATGAGCTCATCAAGCAATTGTGCCGCTGCTAGCACTGCCATTGTGAATTGAGAAAAATTAAGCAATAAAACGGTAAAGCTTTTTCGTTTACGATTGAAATATACCAGGCCTTTGTAACTTTAATTTCAAAACTGAATTTAGTTAACTTGAGATTCTTTAATCGACAAAAAGAAAATTGTAAAATTATCTTTATCACGATACAACTCACAAGAACCAACAAGAACCACAGAGGCCACAGAGTCACAATTCACAAGCACAACTAGAGATGTTGAAAAATTAATCGATCTTATTAAATCGATTATTATTTTCTTATTATCGATTTTAATAATCGATTTTTATAGTGATATTTATCGATTTTTATTACCCGTTTAAATCGATTTTATATATATTTTATATGCGACGGATGAAAAAAATTGAGAACATACTTCAATATTATAAACAGCGAAAGATTTATTTTATACTAGCTGCTGCCCGCGACGTCGTCTGTGTGAACGCTACTAGATTACACATTGTTACAGAATGCATTGAAGAAATAAAGGTTCACTACTCGTTCCCCGTATCTAGGTGCTAGCGTGATAATATGTAGCCTATATGTTGACCCGACTTCTTAATAATATTCGTGCCTTTGAAGTAAATCTATGAAGTACTTTTTGAGTTTATCCCGGACATACATACAGACAAACACAAAAATTCCAATTACTATATTTTTGGCTTCGGTATCGATTGTAAATCACACACCGGTACTCTTTTAAAAAAATATTCAATGTACAGTTTTGACTTTCCTACCATTTTATTATATGTATAGATTTTAGTTTTTGTTACCACAATGCACTTGTTTAGTTTTTGACCTGATAACGTCTTGTAAATCGTTGAATGCCGGCTGTACGCACGTAAAAGCGTGACTCATTGTCACGTTCCGTGAGCGAGAGCGCGAAACAAGCGATAGAGAGGCACGATCGGCCTAAGCGATCGGCTTCTGCACATCTATCTCTCGTGTATATTTTAAGTCAAGAAAAATATTAAAATTAACGATTGCACATAAATGTCAATTTATCGAAAAAATTGTAATTTTCAATTAACTACTTCTTTGTACTGTACAAAATAATGATAAATGAGTGATAATAATTCAATTCATAAAAGTATACAATGTTTCATCAATATTTTTTATGACGTTACGTTATCACGTAAAATTATCATCCGTAAACTGACTTTACAGACGACCAATTTTTTTAAATTATCGTTTTAAATTTTTATTTTAAAACTAATCAAATGTGAAATAGTACTAGACATTTATAGCAATTTTTTATTTTCTTTGATTTATATTTTAGTTTTTAAGCTCATCATTTGATGCTCATAATTTCATTTTTATTGTAATAAAACGTTTAATGGTACTGAAAATTTGTATCGATAACGATATTTGGTTTCCTTATTCCTTACCTTGAGAGTTTAAAGGAACATTCGCTTTGTTTTGAAGTGAAACTTCTTTAGAAACGTTGTGATTTGAAACGGGACGCGACAGGTAAGAGACACAAATACAAAAATGTGTAGAAGAGAATGAGATAGTATTGTAAAACAACAGCAGATTATTATAAAATATTATGAATAAAATTTCTGAATGAATTATTTAAAAGTATATATAAAAATAACTAACAAAGTCCATACTACTCGAATTATTATTATATTATTTGTTTCAAATAATTATTTATATACCCTCAGTTAAGGAATAAGTGAAATAAAAGAATAAAGTCGGTAAACTATAATCTTATCGTACATTTTATCACAAAATATTAATAAATACTGCATTTATTCAATGAGCCTTTAAAAGCACCATTGAATAGTCATTTTCATCTATTTTTATACTAATATACTAATTGATTATAATTATTGTGAAGCTACCACCGATTCGGAATGCAGATTCTGCCGAGAAGAATCGGCAAGAAACTCAACAGGTGCTCTTTTAAAATAATAAAATAATAAACCATAAATACAATATTCCATCATTATAACAATATTATAACAATAACACAATATGGAAAATAATCATTAAAACAATACAATGTTGGCCCTAGCGGCCTTTACAGCGTCACCGGATGGGGGGCCGGGCAAAGAGTATATGGGCCGGGTACTGAGACCCAGCCGAGAAAGCAAATGGGCAAACAATTAAGTGCCGGTTTTATAGGGTAACAATCCCGCCAAATAGATCACAAAGATGGCGACTAACCAATCAGAAATCAGTATTAATCATTCGGAAGACAGTGTCGCCATCTTTGCACTTTTCCGGTACTTTATTTCCAAAAACAAATAACAATAAAAGTAATACTAACGAAAAAAAAAAAGTTAGGAAAATTTTAAATGCTAACAGTATGATGTCACGTATCCTAGCAACGCGTATCCTAGCAAAGCGCAAATAAGTAATACAATGTTTAACTATTAAAATAAATTTTAAATTGAGTTTGCCAAAGATGTTTCACTTCTGACATGTGTACACCGTACACACCTTTTTCTTTTTAGTTTTGAATTGGTTAACTCTTCGGTTTAGGGTACTCTTGACCTGGCCTTTTTTCAAGACGTCCCTGATTTGATCTTTAAACACGTCCGCCTAGGTCTACCTCTTCTCGCACTTTCATTCACACTCGCCTTATATACTTTTTTCGTTAACCGTTCTTCATTCATTCTCTCGACATGGCCAAACCAGACGTATAGTTAGCAGAAATAGGTTAATGTTTAAAGTTCTTCTGTTGCATTCGTTAGGGCATGTTTGAGCAAGATTAAGCAATTGTTTTAGATTTTATGTAGCAATAATTAGTAACAATATAATAGGAATTAAAAATCATGTCCCGAGCAGAAAATAATATTTAGAGCCGCTGTAATCACTACCCTGCTGGAAAGATTTCATAGAGTATCATATAATTCATAGAATAAATGCTCCTTCTACCTGCTAACTATACGGAGGTCTTAAGGTAGTTCCATCGTGGTGAAGTGTAGACCTACCTTAATACCTTCTACCTTATATCGTTAGTTTTAGTAATCTAGCAACGTTGCTCTGAGTGTTTTATATATTTTTGTTTATATGGTCTTAGTATATACAAATAGTATTGCGCTTTCTAATAATATTTTTATTAAATTAAAGAGATGAGACCGTTGTGCACAGTGTTGCCAGATCACTATAAATTTCAAATTAAAATTATTTTTTATAATTTTAATATCTCGATAGCAAAACCGTGAAGTGCTACTTTTATTTTTTTAGCTCATCTTAAAAACATTTTTCAACACTCCTAGTTTTTTTTCCAATTCTGTCGAGAGAACTTTTTTATATAATAAAAAATCGGTCATTTTACATACATAAAAAGGACATTACTCTCAAAATCGCGAACTTTGTCTTTAAATATCTCCCGATCTAAACCGTCAAAATTATGAAATTTTAGGAATTCATAAATAAAGCTATTCTGAACCCGTGACAAAAATTTTAGCCGAATCTGTCGAAAAGTGGTTTAAATAAAAAAATATATATTTCGATAATCGTACAACAAAAAAATTAAAACAATAAATTATTCGTACAATATTTTTCTAAAAAAAAATTTTTCAAGTCAAAAATGGTCATGCGCCATCATAAAAATACTAGTTACGATGTTTTGAAGTCATAAAGCACCTGTAAAAAATAAATATATATATAAATAAATAAAATATATATAAATAAAAAATCAGCCTCAAAATCGTTGGTGGCCCGATACCGAATAATTACCTTTTTTTATTTTTTGTTACTAAATATTGCCAATGTTGTTATCACGTTTAATTAAGACCTCCATATAGTTAGCAGGTAGAAGGTTTTTTTTTTTTGTCGCATGGGAATCCATTTACGGATGATATCCAGGACGCCCGGGTCGGCAGTCCTAGACCTATGTCGGCCTCGGCACTTTGGGAGTGCAATACCATACTAAAACCCTGCGGGAGCCTTCAGCCGCTTTAATTGGAGGGTCCCGCATCTGCAGGCAACAGGACCCCTCCAGCGACAGGATGACCTCGGCGAAAAGGCCAGACTTCTCCTCCATGGGGACTGTCCGGCTAACCTCTGAACAGTCCCGACGACGCCGTGTCTAGCAGGACCGGGTTCTCATCCCGGCCCGACACGGGCACAAGAGCGTTATTGGAGGCGCATTAAGTAGCGCCTCCTACGCACCCCCATTCGTCGCCCGCGGATGGAAGCCACGTCGGCGGCCTCCTCTTTCATCTGCTCGTCGGCCTCCTTCTGGGACATTACTGTCTCGTAGAAGGAGACCATCGCCTTCCAGGACTCATCGTCGCCGAACATCGCGGTGATGACGCTCGGGAGCGACAAGTCCCCCCCGACGACCGACGTCAGACCTTGACGCAGCACCGCCCATCTTGGGCACACCTCGAGGGTGTCCTGGGCAGAGTCCACCGCGGTAGGTAGAAGGACCATTTATTCTATGAATTATATGATATTCTATGAAATCTTTCCAGCAGGGTAGTGATTACAGCGGCTGTAAACATTATATTCTGCTAGGTACATGATTTATAATTCCTATTATATTGTTACTAATTATTGCTTCATAAAATCTAAAATAATTGCTTAATCTTGCCCAAACTATGCCCTAACGAATGCAACAGTAGAACTTTAAACATTAACCTATTTCTGCTAACTATACGCTCAATGGTTTTTCATTAATTATAAACAAATTATTTTTGCCTAAAGTGAAAAAATGATTACCTAAAGTTGCCTGATCAGTGCCCTAGTGAGTTCTGTAATTATAATTAAGAAATGATCATTTTACCTGCTAACTATCCGGAGGTGTACTTTAAAGACCTGCTTGAACGACAACAAATTAGTTTTTGCAATTATTATTTTTTTATCTCATCGTTTGTTCGTCGTTCGTTCTTAATTGTTCGTTAAAAAACTTTTTTTTGTTCGACTATTGTTTATTTATAAAAAATCAAATTAATTATTCTCTTAAGTTGGCGCAACATAGCCCAAATCTAACTATTTTATTTCGTAATCGATAGTATTATTTTTTTATATTTTGTTCGTTTAATTAAATTATTTGTTCGATCGTTTTTATATTTTTATTTAATTTTTGGTAAATATTCGGTATTGCGTCATCAGCGATAATGGGGCGGATTTTTTTCAGAGGTGCATTATGACTTCAAAACATCATAACTATTATGTACGTTTAGGTACTTCAAATTTATAATCGTATAAATCGATTTAACTCGAGTATTATATTATATGCCTACATACTCTCCCGACCTGACTGATTCATTCTTATATGACATAATGACAGTGACACATTAAAGTGACAAACAATCAGAATCAGTTAATCATTATCTGTATGTAATTACTGATAAGTTGATAACTTAGTTCCTTTTATATACATTATTATGTTATTTTTATAAATACGTACCGTGCTAATTGTTCTTTAAAAAATAAAAATTATATTAAGTAGTGTAAATAAAATGGGTGGACTATTTAGTAAAAGTAAAAAACCTGTTACTAGAGTAACAGAACAAGATAAAGCTATTTTACAACTGAAACAACAAAGAGATAAGTTGAAACAATATCAAAAGAAAATAGAGTTAAATTTAGAGAGAGATCGGCAGTTGGCTAAAAAACTTTTGGCCGAAGATAAGCGCGACAGAGCAAAGTTACTTCTTAAAAAGAAAAAATATCAAGAAAATCTATTGCAAAATGCTGATGTTCAGTTAGAAAAATTAGAACAGCTGACTCACGATCTAGAATTTACGCAAATTGAAGTACAGGTAATGTTACAGTTTTATTGCAAGTAGGTATTTAGTTTTAATATTAGATATATGGTTAACATTTTTTTCTAAAAATTTGTTTATCTTTAGGTACTTGATGGCTTGAAGACAGGAAATGCTGCATTAAAGAAAGTCCACGATATTCTTAATATTGATGAAATTGAAAAGATTTTGGATGAAACAAAAGAGGGTATAGAAAAACAAAAAGAGATAGATGAGCTTATTTCCGGTCAGCTAAGTGAAGAAGATAATGAAGCTATTGAAGCAGAGCTTGAAGCCATTATTGATGTGGAAGGAAAGATGCCCGATGTTCCCACTGATAAACTGCCCGATATAGTTGAAGAGAAAGAACCAGAAAAATCACAGAAGGCAAAATCTAGCTCAAAAAAGATTGCAGTTGAGGCTTGATATAATTTTTTTTATATAGTTTATGAATAAGTATATTTTATTTTATTTTAAATGTTTATTATTTTAGTATTTATTGTTTTTAAACCTTTCCACCACATTCAAATATATTTTTTTCTAGAACAATCTTATTTGTTAAAACAAATCATGATATATTTCTTTGATAGCTATGATTAGTATATTAATGAAGATCGAACGGCCATCTTCTAATCCTGATGAATAAAATTCTCAGCTCAAAACCTAAATAAAAAAAAATTAAAAACTAAATTATTTTTAATTTGTCACTTTAAAGTAATCTGTATTATTTCATTTGTCTTTAGGTTGTTATCTATACAAATAATAAATCTGTTAAAACCTCCGTTTTATTAATACACTATATATCATCAAGAAAAATTTTTAATAGGGGAATTTTTAATTGCACCTCTATTTAAAAATTAAGCAAACAACATTTCTGGACTAATAATCTACCTGCATATCAAATAAATGACTGTATATTAATTTAAATAATTGTATAACTAAACGTGTATTATTAGAAAATGTTTAAAATAAATCAAAGTTAGCGACTTTTTTTATCTAACTTTGCTACGAAAATCTTGCTAAAACCACAGATATAAGCATTCTAAAACAAAATTACTCACCGCATAACAAAAATACTGATTTGCACACTAAATTATCCAATATTACAACCGAATTACTAACATCATTATCTAAATATTGCATAACAATTAATGCATATTTTAGGTTAGGTTAGGTTAGGTTAATTTAATAAACATGACTGATTAACTGGTGTTTTATTTAGTATAACTCATGTTCTTTAAAATTTAATAGGTGATGGATTCCAAAAAAACAGATTAAATATATTGTTGCACTAAAATAATAATTAGATTTACTATAAGTTAACAGTTAGTCATTCAGTAAAATAGTTGAGCTTTAAAGATCAAAGAGTATAGTATATTTGATTTATTTGATGCGCAAATTTAGTGTGCAATTCAGTATTTTTGTTAGCAATTTCGAATACTTTGATAGAAAAACGTAGATTTAAAGTTGTAACATTAAATACATGCCTTTTTAATAGTGCGTTTATTTTTGTATCAGCGCCATCTCTTATCATTTTTTTGTGTGCACGTATCACGTAAAAAGTACAAAACCAATGTAAATAACTTTAATACATAAAAATTTAACATAATTCACAGTATAATTTAGTTTTTGTTTCATTGTAATTAAATTTAAAAATAAATATTTAAGAAAATAGAAATAGGTACCTACGCCGCCAACGCCATCTGGTCTAAGGTAAGGTACTATTATGTTAAATGTCACTAAATATAAAAACGATATTCTACTATTATATGATAGATGGCGCATGTAGGTGATAAAAAATAAAAATTTATAATTTTTAAAATTTTTGTTAAATACCCGTGCGAAGCCGGGGCGGGCCGCTAGTATTGAAATAAAAATACAGATATTTCTTTCACAATTTAATCTCATTCATATCAAATTACTGAACATAATTTAAGATTTTTTATACATATACTATTGTATCTAAATTAGGATAGGTTCTATAAAACATAAATGTGACATCAAAGAAGCTACCCTAAATATGATTTGACTTTCTTGATTCACACAATAAAAAAGAAACCCTTATAATACCAGACGATTTAAAATAGTTTAAATCCCAATATGATATACATACTATATTTCCACAATTCAGCAAGATAACATAAATGATATAGCCTTATTATATATTACCAAATATAACTATGATGTATGGTGTTAACTATTTACATTATTATAGACTAATTTAATTTATAAGCTGTGTTACAGTAATCATGGAAGTGATTATAACACCACTTCTCATACTGGTGGGTTGACTAAGCTATGCATACAGCCACCAGTGTAACATCTATAATTCTATACAATCTGAACCCTTAACATACTATAATAGGTTTATCACACTTGTACTGTACATAAATGGCAAAGAATAACTATAAAATAGAACCACTAGTGCACTAAGGTTAAAACATATGAATCTTAAATAAATAAATTAATGTGTCATTAAGAAGAAATCAAGATTATTCTAAGAATTAAGTTTCTCGCTTTCTTGTCACTACATAGATTGTAAATAATAATAAAAGTAAAGGTATCTTCTTAGTCTAATGTTTTAATCCAATTAGGGACAGTTGTCGAACACTGCTGATAAGTTGAAAACATTTAAATATAGTAAAATACAAACACCATCCACATTTAATTATATGTTTTACAAAATTGATAGGTCACTTATTTAGGAATGTACAATTTTATGAATATTTTTACCAGTGGCTTGCCACTTCTTACCCCTTCTACTTTCTTATTTGACTACATATTCATTGTTATACCACATCAACAAACGTAAAAATTAAAATCAACTAGTAATATTGTGAAAGAATATAGTCAAACAAGAATCTTATACCTTAGTACTCTTAGCATTTAATGGCAAGCCACCGATTTTTACTAAATTATAAATATGACACCAATTTGAATTTAGATATTTGGATTCGTTTTCAGATGATTGTAACAAAACATATTACTGTGGTAACCTTTGTATACACATCAATACTATGGTTATTTGCTTAAAACTAATGCAAATAGATAAGTTCCTATTGCCATTAGATGCTTAGATATAAAAAATATAGAACAGATATCACTAGTTAAAATCACATAATAGATTATGTCATACTATTTATCAGACTATCAACATAAATTAATGCTAATAAAGTGATTAAGTGTTTATATTAAGAATAATTATTATCTTGCAGATTATTTTCTTTTTACACTAATTTACACATATAATACAAGTTTTAAATATGACATATCTGTAATGATATTACAGGTACTGTCTGATAAATATCTTTTCCTGTGTTTTATCTCACTTCTTTTATTTATAAAAATGTCATTATCAGATTTATTATTTTGTACTATTCTTTGTGTTAAAGATTTATTATAACATGATATAGTGAGAGCATTTAAAAAATTAATACTTGAAACAGTAAATTAAAATTCAATATTATCTTATTACACAATATACCATATTTCACATATAGTCATTAGAAATGTCACAATTTTTTTAATTGCATGGATTATTCACAGTGAATTTATTTACAAGTGAAAATGTAAACATCAATTAGCTTTCATAGTAAAAATTTGTACTTAATTTCACTTTTAGTGACTAATAATGTAAGATACACAAAGAATAGGACAAATTAAAATGATATAACTGAAACTTATTATTGTATTCTCAGGTTTATGCCTGTTATGAGGACTATCAGCTCTCTATGAACAGGATTAACGGATCAGAGACTTCTGAATCCGAGGTCATTGGTTGATGCTAGTAATTCACAGTAACTGGATGATGGGCTATTGTTGTACCGGTGTGGTGTTGGGTGTTTGCTGTATGTGTGAAAGTGCCAGCAGACACACTTGCTGAACTAGTTTCAGTGCCAGTTCGAACTTGCTGTAAAAGAAAATTTTAAAATGTATATTGTTTCAATGCAATTTGGGACCATAGCAAACTAATACAGATATTAGCATTATTTAAGGAGCGCATGTGCTAAGTAAGTCCTATTTCAACTTAGAAACACACAAACTTCAGTTTTTGCTTTACCGCTGTTTGATAAAAAAGGCTTTCTACTATATATGTAACTAATAAAGTGTATATTTTTCATTTAGTTTACCTGGCTAGATATTTGCATGACGGCTGAGGTAGGTGTCTGAGTTTGTGCTGTAAGTGGATCAGAAAGTCTACTCTCTGATGATGCTCTGAAAACAAAACTACAATCTTTAGAAATAACACATATTGTTGCTGTACAAAAATTGAATAATTTTCACAATTTATTTATTGAATTTTCAATCAGCCACCTGATTTTCATTTTCAACAAACTAAGAAGACTACTACTTCGTTTAAAAATATTTTAAACTAACCTTGTGTCATGTTTTCTCTCAGGCCTCTCGGGCACATCTTTTTCACATTTAATGCAGTCCCCACAATCTTCACCTTCGGCCGCCGTTTCTGTGCTAGCTTCATTTTCAACTGCATCAGTATGGGTTCGTTTGTGCGATACTAGATGACCTAAAATAAAAAATTCATAAATAAGAATTATATTTTTTTTCTTTGTTCGTATCAGAGGAACTTACAAATACTATGTAACCCATTTTTTTACAATTTTTTACTTCCTTACCCCTCATATGTTGCCATCCATAATATTTACTAAGACCCCTCCCTCTCAAATTTTCACGTAGTAATTCGTAAATTTGTTTTTAAATGATTTTTTTAAAGTGAAACTTCTTTAGAATCGTTGTGATTTGAAACGGGACGCGACGGAAAAAACGACAGGTAAGAGACACAAATACAAAAATATGTAGGAGAGAATGAGAAAGTATGATGTCGCGTATCCTAGCAACGCGTAAATAACTAATAGAATGTTTAACTATTGATATTAATAAATTTTAAATTGAGTTTGCCAAAAATGTTTCACTTCTGACATGTGTACACCGTACACACATTTTTTTTCAAATAGCAAGTTAAACAAGTGTAGTCATTAGGTACTTACAAGGAGACGGCAAGGGTATGGGGTCCTCAAATCAAATGGAGGTTCTGCGTGTAGTTAGCACTCATTGAGTGTATTCATATACTCAAACCCTAGAGCGCACTACTTAGCCATTTCCGAGAAAAAAATTCTTAAAGTTTAAATTTTTTTTTTTGTACCTATTAAAGTCTAATAAATCATTATAAACCGTTTCTTTTGAACTTTTATACATTATTGAATCGCGAATTTAATAATTTTTAACTTTTTAACGATTAAAACTTATAAAAGACGGAGGAATGTAAATAGAATAAATACAAAAGCCATAGTTCTTTTAAACATTTTTTATATAATAATATATTATTAAATACAATGAATATTTATGATAAAATGTTTATAGCATTAGCAACTTTTCACTCATTCATCTTTAGTAATACACAAACCTGGATGATATTTATCATAAAAACAAGAAAAACACAAATTTTGTCTACAACTTGCACAACAGATAAATGCAGCTTTTTTACAGGAGCAGTGTTTTTACAAAAAGAAACTTTAAGAATTTTTTTCTCGGCAATGGCTAAGAAGTGCGCTCTAGGGTTTGAGTATATGAATACACTCACTGAGTGCTAACTACACGCAGAACCTCCATTTGATTTGAGGACCCCACACCCTTACCGTCTCCTTGTTAGTAGTACTGGTAGTGTTGTCACCAGTGAGTTTAAAATACGTTAAACTCTGCGCGAGATGTCTTTAGACTTTTAGAGGATATTGACTACATGACGAAAACCTAAACCCACCTTACCAAGCGAGGTATTTTTGAAGACCCCCTCCCTCCTGAACGGGTCACGTTGTATAGGTATATTCCCTAAGTTAACAATTTTTCTCAAAAATTAATACATATTAACATATTTTAAACTAGTATGCTTAATTAAAAAAAATCAAAAAACCCGACTGCGTAAAATACTCTTATTATAAACTAAAAAGAATAAAACAATTTACTAGCTTTCATTTGATACCCATATTGCTACAGTAAGAAAAAAAAAATTCAACCCCCCCCCCCCTCATTCCGCCATTTACGGGCTCCATTTTGAAAATTTATATAGCATATGTCACTACTACAATTTAGACAAATCCAACGACACCTCATATGTCAAAAACCGTCCGGCCGTTTGGGCTGTAGGGCGTGCCAAAGAAATGGACATACATACATACACTCGAAAAACATAACCCTCCTTCTGTCGCAGTAGGGTAAAAAGTTACCATTTTTTAATTTCAAAACTTTTTGGGTATGAATGACAGTTATGTTTATATAAAGTGATATATCATAAAACATGGACTGTCTAATTGTCTCTGGTTAAAATGATCTTTTATCATTCTTTGTTGTTTATCAACTTAATCTTATCATTAACCTTTTTAAGCTTAGAAACTCGCGGTTTCCAAACATAGTTTATTTTTAAATATAAAAATAAACTATGTCAAGTTAAAAGTGACGTTGTTAGTGTAGTTTGCCTGGAGTCTGTGTCGAAAATAAGTGGTGAGGTGGGCTTATAGGAACTAAACGGAGGGTAGAGAGATACTGCCCGTGACGGCTCGTGACGTTCGTGACGTAGTTATTACTATGCTCTGTGGTCGTGACCACGGATCATATAACTGGTCCGAAATATCGACAAAAATCGTCAAACAAACTATAATTCGACGCCCCCGGGGAACAAAGTCGTAATAGAGAAAAGTAAATTTTACAGGAAGAGCAAAAAACCGTTTTTCTGTTATATCGCGTGTCCTAAACGGGCTATAATATTGTATTATACATAATTATTTTCAGCATTTTTAACGTAACATGTAGTTATAAAAATAAATTAAATATCACGTATACTTTTAAAGACATTGCCAAAAATGTGTAATACTGATTTTTATATTTAAGTGTATACTAAGTAACGGCACATAAACATTTTATTCCCGTGAACTCGTAATGTAATGAAAAATATTTGCATGCATTACGATACTCTTTTACACGAATAAAATGAAAGTGTAATAAACTAATACAATTTTGTTCTTGTAAAAGTTACCACCAACTTTTTTAGTATAGCTCTATAACGACTATGTTTATTAAATTAGTAAAATGGTATATACTATATAGGCTTACCAGCTTATTAAGATAGATGTTCGTTCCATATTATATGATTACGATATTATTATGGGTTATAATTGTGATATGTTTTCCGGAGAATAAAAATGTAAATTGTTATAACTACATGGATTTTTTGAAAAAAAAATCTAAAAAAAATCAGAAGATGTGTTATTATATGATATTTATGCCGAAAATGCAAAAACATTAAAAAGGTGGTAATAACACTTTACGACTTTATTCCCCGGGGGCGTCGATATCATATGTACTCGTTTCGAGCCACATGCAAGATAGGCGCACAGTGACGTCGAGTTGCGGAAACAAGCCCGTCTTTACTTATACTTATGTACTCGTTTTTACGAGTACATAAGTATAAGTAAAGATACTTATACTTATGTACTCGTTTTTAATCCAATCATATTTCAACTAAACTTTACCTTTACACATAAATTCCTTCGAGCAGATATCACACCGGAATGACTTATTTGTAGAATTCGCGCCCTTATTATGTGATCGCTCATGGAAGAGTAAATTTCCTTTTAATGGGAATGACTTGCCACATTCGGCGCAACTAAAAGGCCGCTCTCCACAACTATGCGACCTATTGAAAGAAAACTCAATGAATATCAAAAATTAAAAAATACTGAGTTTAAATAAATTTAATGAGTTTAACATAAAAATACTTGAACTTTTTCAATTATTTCTATATTATTATTTTTTTTTACAGCAATACAAAATTTGGTTAAAGGATCAATAAAAGTCAACAAAATAAATTATGTACCTCATATGTGTAACGAGATGTTCCTTTCTTGTAAATGGTTTAGAGCACACTTTGCAAGTATGTGGTGTATTGCCTGTGTGTTGCTTAAGATGATTCGTAAGATGCTCTTTG
Source organism: Euphydryas editha (assembly GCA_036937285.1). Classification (NCBI taxonomy): domain Eukaryota; kingdom Metazoa; phylum Arthropoda; class Insecta; order Lepidoptera; family Nymphalidae; genus Euphydryas; species Euphydryas editha. The sequence goes on from JAUPFZ010000008.1 coordinate 7,372,589, forward strand.
CGAGTAAATGTTTTGTGGCAAAATTCACATCTGTGCGGCGACTCACCGGTGTGTATTCTGTAAAAGGATATCATTTTATATAATCTGCTACTGCGATTTTGTTTTTGTTACATATTTTAACTGGATAAGTCTTTATGTAACTATAATGACTAATAATTTGAAAATTAAATCATAATTTATTTTATCAACGTAATTTACCCTAATGTTGTACATGGCAACGTATGGGTGCAACACTCATAAGCGTGAGTGTCTTTCCTTCTTTGGTGCATTCTTAGATGGTAATAATTATGCAATCGTTTTAGATAAATACAAATATCATGACTGTGATTACATTTAATCACAATTTTCATTGAATTTTCTATGAAAATTAAAACTCCTTATGTATTTAACAACAAACAATCACCAATTTGTGATGTCAAAAATGTTATGACAAGAAACAAATTTTGTCACTTGCATATCTGTTATACGGCTTTTGATATACATTAGGCGGCGTCCTAATTGGGAGCGATCGTACGATGGCGCGATGCGTTTTTCATCTCACGATCAAAGTGGTCGTGCGATGACCTAACAGGTGTCCTAATAGATCACGCCATGTCCATCGTGTGATGCCGTCGCTCGATTGCTGGCGCTAACGCCACTTTAACGATGGCTCTTTACAGAGATGCACAGTTTTTGCTGTCGGGCAATATTACTTAAAAAATTGCAAATGACATTGAAAAAAAGAAACATAGACAACATAAAATACTTTATAGATCCAGGAATCTGCGCGGTGAATTTTTCAACCTTTATTTTGATGTACGAAATAACGAAGAAGACTTTTACGATTATTTGTCCATGTCGAAAGAAACATTTGACTACATCTGCAATGGAACCGATTAGGACACTCAAAAGAAATCTGTTGCTTTGATTACATGATCACACGATCAAACGCATCGTACGATCGTTATTAAGCATTTCATGTGCTCGCACGATTACTTGCGAGGTTTAAATAGGACACTCTGATGAAATCTGTGTGTTTGATCTCATCGCACGACGAGAACGTATCGTGTCATCGTGCGATCTTCGCCAATTAGGACAACGCCTTACTCTGTTCCTTAAATACCTAATATATAATTTTAACTAATTTTTACACAGAATGTTACAAGTATAAAAAAATAATCATTTCTTAATTTTAATACATTGATAAAGACATTATTTTTCACATCTTTTGTGAAATATATTCGATAAAATAACGACAGCCGAGGCATACAAGTTGTTAACGTAGTCTATATCTATAACATTGTCTTATGGAAGATGTCTGTAGTCACTCACCTAACATGATTGGTCAAATGTTCTTTCCTTGAAAAGGTCTTAGTGCAAAAAGGACACTTATGCGGCGTTTCGCCCGTGTGAAGATGCACATGATTTGTGAGATGCTCCTTGCGGGAAAAAGACTTCGAACAGTAGGTGCACTTGAATGGCGTCTCCCCAGTATGTTGTCTGGAAAGGAGAGAAATTTGAAAATAGTATTCAAAATATTCAATATATAACATAATCCATATAAAATAAGTAGATATATTAATATTTATAAGAAAATTCGGTTTTAAATTAAAATGGCGGGAACTTTTTTTTAAAGAAAGGTTAATCATATATGATTCCTTTTTTTTTATTTCATCATCGTATTAACCGTTGGGTGTCTACTGTTGAACGTAGGCCTCCTCCATCGCCGTAGGTGGGAACATAGATAATACACTTAAACTAGCTATAGCTGACTGGGAATAGTAGAGCCACCGGGGACTGGGGGGGGCCTGAGCTCTTTTTTAGCTTGTTATAATGGGAGGGAGGGGGATTATAAATAACTCGCTACGCTTGGCAAACGTGTTGGCGAGCGCAGTGTGTTACGTCAGGACATTGTGACCCTGCTGCCAGTGCCGGATTAGCCTATAAGCTATTTAAGCAATTGCTTAGGGCATCCCGTCTTGGGGGGCACCAGAGACGATATGACAGAGACGAAATCATGTTGTGTCGACCCCACCTAGCATGGGATAGGGGTGTGCGATAATTATCGATAATTCGTAAGTACTCGATAATTTTTCATTCGATAAATATCGATAACTATCGATAAGTTTTCATTCGATGATTATTGATAATTTTTTGCGATCCGATAATTATCGATAATTTTGTGCCATCCGATAATTATCGATAATATTGTGGTATTAGATAATTATCGAAAATTGTTTTTGGATCCGATATATAGTATCGATAATTATGGTACGGCGGAGGATCTTTTTTTTTTTTTTTTAGGTATTCGGATAGGGTACGGAGGATAATGTCGATATTGAACGGCGGATGACCTTTTTTTTTTTTTTAGGTATTCGTATAGGGTACGGAGGAAAATGTCCATGCTGAAGGCCGGATGACCTTTTTTTTTTTTTTCTTTTTTTTTCGTCGTCCGAAAATTGAACCGATAATTATCGATAACTATCGTCAACTATCGATAATTTTTATCCGGCAAAACAACAACACATACATATTCTACCTACGATATGTATTCACATTTTTTTTTCAATTAATTCTTTGTAGTTCACTTAAGGATAGGGGGGCCCACAGGGGAAAATTGCTTAGGTCATCAAGTTACTTTAATCAGGCACTGCCTGCTGCCCTTCACCACCATGGTCGGTGCATAGTTCGCACTGCTATGGCCTTAGTCGCCTTTTACGACACCTCGGCAAGAAAGAGGTCGGGACTATTCGTCTGAGTTTTTTGGATTTATACAATATTTATACAAGTAGATAAACTTATTGCATTTTTATTATCTGCCATTACATCGGTTACAGTGGTACATTTTCTGTGGAAATGGCAAGTCTTGACTGACTTGGACTAACAGCTGACAACATTAATAATAGTATTCTTTTGACATGAATTCCTATATATGTTTAAATAGAAAAATATAGACTTTCTACACATCGGTAGTATATTTGTAATACATTAAAATTAATTGTTTGCTATATAACTTTGAAATGTATTAAGCGCTAGTACATAGATCAGTTATTTTACAGTCAAAACCGTTTACGAGGACATCATTTAGAACAACATACCGGTTATATTGACCAAAATCAAAGGTCCCGGCTGAATTCTATTAGAACGCCTAATAAAAACACTGCTTTTTATGATATTGCTTATTACAACATATATATCTTTATAAACGACTACATTTAACTGATATTTTGGGAGAATTATCTGTTAGAACGACCAGATGTATTGTAAACATTTGAATAGGTAACAGTATCCACATTTGGCACACTAAATAGTCATTAAAAACGCAAAAGTAAAGAAAAACGTTACGATTCTAGGGTTTATTGTAATTCTCAGAAACAAATATACATGTGTATGCAGTATAATCGAAGACCAAAGCCTGCTTTCTCATTTCTCTTCAGTCAGTTTGTTACTTACCTGAACACAAGACGCACCAAAACATATGACGATACATTAATTAAAATTCAACGTGAACTAGAGTCACAGTGCGTACGCACTACAAAAGTGATCCAAACTAGGGGTGTGCGATAATTATCGATAATTCGTAACTACTCGATAATTATCGATAATTATCAAAATCAAATCAAATAAAATCAAAAATATTTTATTCGTTATAAGGTATTACACACACTCAACGAAAGTCAAAAAAAAAATGTTTCGGTAGACATCTACAATTTCATCATCGGCTTTACTAAATATTACAATAATATAATAATGTTCCTTTTCCTAGTGTAGGCCGAGAGAAAAAAAGCCAGAGGAAAAAAACTCTCGGTACTCTTTTTAACACATCATATTTTGTAAATATAAAAAACAATATTTACAAAGAATGAGCAAATCATGTCACTGCCTTGTCATTTAAAAAATTTAAAAATCTTTAATGCTATAATATGCCTTACTACATAATTTAGATTTAATAAAGTGTTTAAATTTATTTAGGGACAAATCTTGCACATTACCAGGCTGTGTATTGTACATGCGTATACAGTTACCTACAAAGGAGTTACTTATTTTGTGGAGCCTAAAATTAGGAATGGCCAATTTATTTTTATTTCTTAAATTTATATTGTCTATCACAGTTCTTGACAAATTGTTTTTACGTGTGTATAAAAAAAACAGTTTGTTTTTATGTGTGTATAATAAATTTTCAAAAATATATGGATAATAAACAGTTAGTATTTTTATTTCCTTAAATTTATTTCGTAAAGACTCACGGGTGCCTATACCGTAGGGCGTAGATGCTGTGTAGCTCTGACAGCTCTCTTTTGCAAAATAAATATACATTGGATATCAGCAGCATTTCCCCACAGCAGTAAACCATAAGTCATGATGCTGTGGAAATAGCTGAAATATACTAATCGCGCGGTTCTGATATCCGTCATCTGCCGTATTTTTTTTTACTGCGTAAGCTGCGGAGCTGAGTCTGCCAGATAACTTCCCAATATGAGGACCCGACTGTAATTTTGAATCTAAGGTTATACCCAGAAAGACAGCCTGATCGACCAATTATATTTCCTTATCCCTAATCCTGATACTGGTTGTAGCCAACTTAACATTCGGTAAAGTGAATCTCACACATTTTGTTTTGGATTCATTTAATAGTAGATTATTTACATTAAACCAGTGGATAACCTTAGAGAGAGTCCTGTTTACATCGTCGAGTGAATTTTGTCCACGTTTAACCTTAAACAGTAAAGATGTATCATCTGTAAACAAGACTATCTCATGATCATCTCTCACAAGGTGAGGGAGGTCATTAATATATACCAGAAATAGAAAGGGACCTAAAACATTTACGAACAAATATGAGTAGTCCTTTCGATGTTGTTATAACAGATTTTGACTGTATATGAAAAAAATAGCTGAACTGCTATGGGTTATTAAAATGTTAATATTATTTTAAACTGAAAATAAAATATCACTGAAAAAATTTCATTCTCTGTTAATAATGTAAAATTATTATGAAAAAGCTACATAACTCATCTTACTTCCTATCTATGTACGTACCGCACATGATTGATAAGATGTTCTTTCCTTGTGAAACTCTTGTTACAATATGCACAGGTATGTGGCATGTCTCCGGTATGTTGTCTGATGTGTTGGTTGAGATGTTCCTTCCGCGTGAAGGCGCGAGAGCAATACGTGCACTTGTGAGGAGTCTCCCCCGTATGCTGTCTGCACAACAAAGTACATTCCGATTTGATTATTATTGTTAATTCGATACAATCTATTTAAGGGAGGGAATATGAATTTAGCTCTGTAGAGCCCAAATCGGAATGCACAATGCTGTGCTACTGCAAAGGTGAGAGAACTGCCCACGAATGCCGTTGAGAATTCGTATAGAGATGAGTAATTATAAACTTAACTGTTTATACCATTGTCAATTTATAAATCTTACCTTGATTTTAAATTACCCTTGTTATCATGCAAATAACATTTTTTTTATTAGTTTAAATACCTGTAGCACAGCATTGCTTTTTTTATTCTAAGAATGTCTACACCTAAGTTGGGTACACAAAAGTTGCATGCATATAAGAAAACAATCATGTTAGTACCATAAATACTACCTTACACACCATCCAATATATATTTCTGTGAATATAAGAAATGTTAAATATATTTTTCTATCTCACCTTATGTGATTAGTAAGATGTTCTTTCCTGGTGAAGGACTTGGCGCAGTACGAACAGCGGTGAGGGGACTCGCCTGTGTGTTGACGCACGTGGTTGGTCAGATGTTCCTTGCGTGTGAACGACTTAGTGCAGTAGGAGCATTTGTGGGGTGATTCTCCCGTGTGCTGGCGGACATGGTTCACTGAAATAAATATTATTTAGAGATCGCATAGAGGACAGAATCCAAGACTTAATATCAGAAGCAATAGCCCCCTGTGAATTAGTAATAATTTACCTATATAATGTTATTATTAAATGTTCGATAAGATAAATACATTTCTTTAATTATTTCTAAATTTAAAAATGTAGTGTTATTAATTTATTTTATAAGAAAAATGCACCTTGTAGAATTAATAAATAAGTTTTGGTTCTTTCTGAGTTAATAATCTGAAAATTCGACAATAATAATCTGACAATGACAACCGTTTTGGTATAGTGAAGTGAATAGTCGCCTCAACACCGGGGGTCGCGGGTTCGATTTCCGCTCGGGACATATTTGTATTTATACAAATATTTATTTCTGGTCTTAGTGTATGTCCTTGTGGGTATCCCCACCATGCCTCAGAGAGCACGTAAAGCCGTCGGTACCGATGCGTGCAATCTGATTGCGTTCGTTACTCATGATAGGGAAATTATTAGCCAACCTGAAGTGGAGCAGCGTAGTGGATTAAGCTCCAACCTATATGGAGAAGAGGAATTTGCCCAGCAGTGGGACGTTTACAGACTCAGTTCAGTTCAGAACGACAATATTATGAGCTTTATAATTTTTACTGAACTTATTTATAATATACAGTAATATCTAAATATTAGAACAGTATAATAAAAGCAGATTATTGATACAAAAGGTGAGAAAAATGAAATAATAAATGAAACCTAATAAGTATTTAAGATATACACACCAAGATGATCCTTCCTAGTAAAAGCTTTCGGACAGTATCCACACTGGAATGGAGTTTCGCCCGTATGTTGCCGGACGTGATTCACGAGATGTTCGCGACGAGTAAAAGATTTCGCGCAGAAGTTACATCTGTGAGGCGACTCTCCGGTGTGTTGACGTACATGGTTAAGTAAGTGTTCCTTGCGGGTGAATGTCTTCGAGCAAAAGTCGCAGCGATGTGGTGTTTCACCTGCAAATAAATTTTACTTATAAGAGAAGCTGAAAGAATACGTATAAATCAGGGGTGTCAAACTCAAATACTATCTCTAAACTTTAGACTTTTACAGAATTGGCCACATTGTAACACAACTAGCCTAGGTCTAACGGTAGATCTAAATAGTTTGCTAGCTAGATGTTTTATCTAGCAAACTATTAATGTAATAAATAACTAGAATCTAGCTATAAATTGATACGGCCCGCGGGGCTTATCTTTGACATCCCTGGTATAAATAGTTCAAGTCATCATAAGCACACGGAAACTATATCATACATTACATATCATCACATTTATACAAGCTTGACGCACACATAGAACCGCGCGAAAAATGATTTGAAGCATATTTAAATAAGGCTGCTAACAAGTGAAAAATTTATTGAAATTATTAAATGTTGCTGCTTACATAACATCAATAAAATTTTGTACTGACCCGTATGCCACAGTATGTGATTGGTGAAGTGTTCCTTTCTTGTAAAGGACTTGCCGCACAGATCACATCTGAACGGAGTGTCATTTGTGTGTGATCTCATATGGTTCACTAAATGCTCCTTCCTAGTATACTTCTTGCCGCATATTTGACAATGGTGCGGCGTTTCACCTAGTTTTGTGGGGCAGAAAATAATATGTTAACAATCAATGATGCAACTATGTCACGATGGTAACACTTGCAGCATATTTTATTGATAAACATTTATTTATGTTATAGGATAATTATATGTTAGTTAGTATGGAAATGTTATGATTTTTGAAAGACCGGTTTATGAATTTAGTTGAATCATTAAATTGTTCTTACTTTCTGCACCACTGGTACTACTAACCTTTGGCTTTGGTGCAGGCATGGATAATCCCGACTATATATCTACGTACATCGATTTAGGGTTTAGGGTATTTAAAAAAATAGGATGCTAAAACCAGTCATTGTAGTACTACACTAAAACATTTATTGAAAACAATAAAATATATACCAAAAAAAAAAAAAATAATAATAATAAAAGAAGAAAGAAACACATACTAAACATGCTGAGTATTTGGGAGTAGATTATGTTTTATTTTAAAATAAAATAAAAATATTTAAATAAATGAAACTGAAAAATAAAAATAATTAGCTGAGCAGCAATGAAAAGCTATATATTTTATTAATAGATATTTTTTTATTTATTTTTTATTAAAGTCATGCATACTAAGTAAATTAACAGGTTAAATAAATTATGTTTTTTGTCTTAACAACAGCTATTAAACAAATAATAGATAAAGAATTCATTTCGAAAAAATTGCTTTCTGGTTAGTTTATAATAACAATCTCATAGTATTAAATGAATTAATGTATATATTTTGCAATATAATGATTTAAATGAAGATATAGTGTTCGAAGGTTTGATTTAGTAATGGTGGCGGTTCGTGCCCGCGATAGGAGAGAGAGACAACCGAACCGAGAGGATCAATGATATAACTTGTCGCGGTCTCCTGTCGCGGTCGCGTGTCGCGGCGCGAACCGGCCATAGAGGTATTACAGATAGAGTAGGGAAGACATACGGCTGCATGTAAGCGGAAACGTCCAATGGTTAGAAAGAGAAGATCGCGGCACCCCATTGGCCTTACGGTCTCAAATTTAAATCTCGATTTTTTGACGTGATAAAGTCTAGTAAATTGATGAAAGCTATTGGGATTTTTTTCAAAAATGACGCCATTTTGTCACGTGTCGCGAGCGGGCGAGAGCGCAGAACAAGCGATACAGAGGCACGATCAGTTCGACTTATGACGCATCTCTCTTACACTTCATCGGACTGCGTTCGAGTACATCAATTCTACATCTATGTTTTATTATGACGTTATCACGTAAAAAATTATCGTCCGTAAACCGACTTTATACTCATTTTTTTTTTTTTTGTGAACATAATTATTTACTTCTATTTTAATTTTTCGACTGCAAACAAATCATAGAAACAACTCTAAAATGCACAGTAATATTACATTTGTATGTAATTCAACCGGTACCGCCATCGTCTGTCTTTCTAACCGAGGGACAGCTGGAGGCCCGACTCCCCTACTCTATCTATAATACCTCTACGGAACCGCCACCACAGCGAATCGGCGTGTCGGTGTCGGCAGGAGCGCCCGCGTTACGTACCGGTGTGCCACATGACGTGGTTCATGAAGTGCTCCTTGCGCGTGAAGCTCTTCTTGCAGATCTCGCAGCGGTGCGGCGTCTCGCCCGTGTGCTTGCGCACGTGGTTCACCATGTGCTCCTTGCGGGTGAACGTTTTGGCGCAGAACTGACATCTGTTATGCAATCGTTTATATTACTTTAGACTAGTGGAATCAGAAGAAAAATTAAGTTACTTCAGACTTGGCTCCGGCTTTCTGTTATATCGGAATGAAATTTACAAATTAAGACTAGGCTGTATAAACCTTTCCCTATTGGGGATAAATGTTAAAACAATCTGGGATTTCTAAAACATGGCCATTGACTTTATATATATTTTTTTCTGTGGAACTTAATATTTAAAAAAAATTGTTTTTAATTAAAAATAAGTCTAGTAGTTTCGATACACTGGAATTTTAAAGTGGACGATAATGTATAGACTGCATGTATTAAAACTGGGTTATAAAATATCCTTTGATCATGAGATATGTTATACAATGTTTGAATACCACATCTTATAGACTTTAAAAAACAAAATATATGTAAATGTATACAAAATTTATATTTGACAAACCTGTACGGCGTTTCTCCAGTGTGACTCCTGACATGATTATCAAGATGTTCCTTCCTAGAAAATGTTTTATGGCAAGTGGAGCAGGCATATGGCTTGTCTTGCGCTAACCGTTTTGCTTGGCGCTCAGCGGGGTCACCGGCTGTTAGAAAGTACATAAACATAAATAATAACAAAGCCTTTATATAAATATATTTTGTAATAACTTGTTTTTATATTACTCAATTTTTCTATAAACAAAATTAACAATTAAACTTTTTTTTTTTTAAATTTGCTTTAGATTATGACTTTAAATTTTAATGTAAAATATATTTGTGCTTACCAAGGTGACATTTTCCGTGTTTCGATAGTTCCACTGGATTTGCGAATGCAGAACCGCACACTTGACACGTAAATGGTTTACTTTCACCGTGATATCGTCTGAACAATAAAAAACAATTATTGTTTATACAAAGTTGTAAATATTTAGTAAAAAACAATTTTCTCTGCTCATCCCACAGCTTGTTTTATTCAAATATTTTGAATTTTATAATTAGTGTCCAGAACATTTAATAGTTTTTCAATGATCTACACCTAGGATTCCTAAATTATTTTGGGCAAGATACCGCTTTTCCAAAATGAACTGGTACCTCAGACCTCCTAGTCAAATTACTTAAAATTGTAATTGATACATAATAATTACCAGTTTAAAAACTTTGCAATTGGTTAAGTGGATAAGGTTTAAGTGGTAGATATCGACCCCTTTGGGAATCCCTGATCTACACAATAATCTTTATAAGACAACATTTATAAATGTTATTGGAAACATATGTATATAAAATGTATGTATGGATAACAAGAAGTAATTTTTATTTAAAAAAAATTAACTGTATTAAGTAATTAAATTTAAATTTTGAACAGTTATAATACAGTAATAGTTCGTATTATTTTTAGCAAATGTTTTGTTGTTAATATTAACAGAAAATAAATTGTTAGCATGATTATATTATGTTTCAGCACTTCTTGTTGAAAATTACTGTTACAATTATTTTACCAATTTATAATTTTGGCAGAATGGACAACCTTGAGCGACATACAAAAAAAAAAAAAGTGGGCACAAATTTTATAGAAAATTGCCTATACAAAAATACATGAAATATTGTTATATAAAGTATTGTTGTTGCCTAATTTTGCACAACAAAAGGTAGCTGCGGTATGGATGCACCGTAAGCAGTAATACATAAAGGAGATGGATACGATTCCATACATTCTTGGGCCAAAATGTAATGAAATGAAAATGGTATCAATTAATGCATTCAGGCTTACGGATCCCTCGCTGAAAATTCTCTATATTTTGGCTATCTGAGAGCGGAGTTATTAAACGTTTTGTAAAACATAACCTATGTTACATTGTCTATTAAAAAATCCGATCACTAACTTCTTAAAGCACTAATGTTTCTTATATTTAGTGAAGAATGTTTAAAAACTCATTACAAATATCAGTAACTTGAAACACTAATAAATATCGTTCAGAATAATAAAAAAAAACCTTTAAATATATTTCATACTTAATTCTTCTTCTATTATTATTTAAATGTCATCTAGGAAATGTAGGTAAAAAATAAACGGCTAGTATCAATGTCAATCAATTGTTAGCTGTCACAAAGGATATGATTTATTTTAAATCGATACGAAATTGATATTATTTTCTAATATTAAATAATATTTTTGCTATTAATGTAACTTTATTTAAATGAACTTTATCGTTTACAACTTCAATATTGTGCATCTAAATACTTTGAGTTAATTAACTAGTAGAAACCTTTCTTTTTTAATTCTGTAATCGATTTTAGTTGAATCGATACCCGATTAATTTGATGAAAACGATCTTTTTCATTTTTCTCCGCTTCCAGATTCAGAATTAAGTTGATTTTTTATATTGTAAGATAAAAAAATATAACCAATTTTTTAAACCATATCTCTACTTATTACATTTTGGCCCAAAAGTCCCCATCTCCTTTAAACATAGGATATGTATTATACCTATGAACGATAAGTTGATAGCGGAACTGAAATATTTTCCCGCATATATCGCATGCATGATGTCCGGGCGAAGTTTCCGCCTCCGACATAGTGGCGCTTGTGCCGGCTTCCACATCGACCTCACTTATCACCTGTAACCAATTATTAATGAATAATATTTTTAACAGGAGAAACTACAGCATTTATAGAATGATAATTAATTATTAACACATACTCTAAAGACAAATAAATAAACAATCAATTAATCAATGAATCAGAAGATATTCGCAGGATCGATTTGATCGGTTTCATTCACTGAAGAACAAATAAGCAGCCAATTTTCAGAATAATTTATGAAACAAAAAGTACATTAACCTTTGCTTGTGGCTGGCCCTCAGAATTGAGTTTTCCAAAGACTTCATGATAGGCAAGCAGTTGTGAAAGATCCTCAACGTTGACTTTATACATTGCGTGAAGATCATGTTCTGTTCCAGTTGATATCTTGACCACCGCGCCCTCCATAGCATTCTAAATATGAAAATTATTATATTATTTTATTGATCAATCTATACTCTAGATTCTAGAAATACATAACTAAAAATAGACAAGTTGTATAATTATCAATCAATATTAATCAACATACCATTTTGTCAAATAAAGATAGTTTAAAGTTGGGCTTACGAATTGCTCTGTAACTTCAAGTCTACCATCATTTCGTACTGTGTACACCAAATACAATTGTAATAAAACAAATTTGTGTTAATGAAAGAGCCTAGTGTTTAAAAACCAAGCATGACTGGCGAGTTCCTATCAATATTTAAGGAGAATACTCGGCACATGATTCTCATCCGAATTATGTAAAAAAAGAAGCTCAATAACGAGTCCACCTTCAAGTCGATCCCCTTGATGTCCTTGATCTCCGCGGGTATCGCGAACTGCGCCGACTCGATCTTAGCGACGTTCTTCTCGTCCTTCACGAGCGGGTCGGCGGCGCTCGTCTCGATAGACGTGGTCCCGTCCGCGTTCTGCGTCACGAGGATGTTCGCCGGCTCGCCCGTCGCCTGCTCGATGCGGACCACGCTGTCTATCACCTGTATTGTTTCGTTAGTATTAGATTCTATTTATTTATTATCTTACTAGTTTGCTAAATAAAAGATCTAGCTAGCAAACTAGTTAGATCTACCGTTAGACCTAGACTAGTTGTGTTACGATGTGGCTGTAAAATACAATTTCTAAAGTTGAGAGATTGTATTTGAGTTTGACACCCCTGTTTTACGCTCATCGATCACAAATGATTTTGTAGTCTTTTTAAAAATTAGTGGCTGTTTCAATCATTCAATTTACTCATAAGGTATATGTTCCGCAAATAAAATTCTGTGGAGAAGCTAGGTTAGCCTATCTCTAGTATATCTCTCATCTATCAAAACACTCTGTAAAATAAAAAATATGTATACAGGGTTACTTCTAAAACACCAGCAACCTCGCAGGACAAGATAGCTAACATTATGTACAACAACATTTGTTCTACCACTTTTGTTAATTTGTTAGATTTTATTTTCATACAAAAATAAATCGCTGCTTGAATACAAAAGGGACACAAATCAAACAGACACTATTTTACAGGAGAGCCATTCAAAGTTTAGAAAATTTATATTTGTCTGTAACTTATTATTCTTTCATTAATTACATGCGTGTTATATACCGCTAAAAGCGTATTTCAAAGCTGCATTTAATGGTACGTAGTATTGTAGTACAAGTGTTGCCTTTAAAGATATATTAGCACATAAGTCCCTTTTGTTTAAAAAAAAATCCCTGGTTTTATGGTAAAAACTAGAATAATTAGACACAATTCAAAAAAATTGATGTTTTAATCAAAATATTTTTCCACTGAGTTAGGTAATCTAGAAAAATTATGACATAAAAATTAAAATGGCAATGCTAGTTTATAAAAATAAATGAAATAACTTCTTTAAGTGAAAATAAAAAAATCTGCTTCAAAAAAACTAGAATTAAAATCTTCCTTTTAATAAAGAATTGAAAAAAAATATTCAAAAATCATTAAAAGCTTAAAAGCAATTATTTTTATAAAAAATTTAGTTAATTGGCTCATTACTACAAGCATTTTACATCAATAATAAGGTTTTGTTAATTTATTAATTACAAAATTGAACTATCCATTATAAAAAATATACCAAACTAGACTTACAGCTTAATATCAGTCTCGAAATAGATATAATATGAATTCTACTAACTAAACAACAATTAAGTAGGATATTCTAATGTAAAAATGTAATTGTACAACATAAATGTCATTAGAAACAGTAAGAAATCACAACCATTCTTGAGCTTACAACACTATAGAAATTATATTTTCAAAGCTAAATTTTAAAATATATCAATAACAACTACTCTGCATATTTCTATTTAAATAACAGGTTTATAAGCTAGAAAAAAACTCCTCGTAATAAAAATATGTAATATTTCTTCAGTTGTAATTTTTTTACAGCATTGAATCTCGCATTTTTTAGAACAAACTGGCCCTAAGATGTGTATGCCTTACCACTGTTCTTTAATAATTTTATAAGGTTCCTTTTCCATAAATTAGGATTTGCTTTCCTATTGCGACCTTTTCTTTCATAGCTTTCATTTTCATCACCCGGAGATGCCGTATCAACACTTGACGTAGCTACACTGGGCACCTGAGTCAGTGTTAGCATTATTTGCTGACAGTATTATGTATTTTCGGCCGTAAAATTATCGTTTTTCGTTCCAATGTACCGTACAAATACAAAATTTTTACACAGATACTTTTCGACAGTAATAATACATATATCCTGCCTCTGAAGTGGAGACGAAATAAAAAAAAGTCATCACCTGTACATATCCACTACATCTAATCTAAAAAGCTACAGTTAAGTAGTTAAAATTTCCATTTCGATGACATTTGAACAGAATAAAAATGTTCGCAAAATTATGTTATGCACGTTGGATTATCGTACAATTTCGACACCTCTATGTTCGATCGTACCAAGTGCTAAATTATGTGATTTGTACGATAATTATGTGACGAATGCTAGCGCTGACCTGAGTGTTAACACTGTCACACCGAGAATCAAGGATAGATGAAAAATCGAGAAAATTAATCTTTTCAGACTGGATTTCAACAAGAGACAGTACCTAATGCTATCAATTTGTTATTTTGTTCTTTAAACTCTTTATTATTTTTATTGAAACCTGAAGGTTCAGGATCAGAAGGTAACAGCTGACTGTTAGTGAAAAAATTGAATTTATATAATTATCTTCATCGGAATCTGTGTCCGTCATCTCTAGGTCATTTTTAGTTATAAAGTTTAGATCTGCAACGTTGTCGTGTGAAGAAAAAACTGAGCTAGAATTTGTCAAACATGTAGACACAGAAGTGTCACTATCATAATCAGTTTCCTGAACAATCACGTTTAGTCTGGTCTTTGATCTTTGTAGTTCAAACCATGATTCTTTATTATCTAACAGGGATAAACTCAGATTGTGTTGACTATCAGGTATGGAATTACTGTTGGAGGAGTTATCTAACAGAGCAGCTGGTTCATTCCATGTTGGGTTTTCAATTTGTGCCTCAAATCGGAGATTAACTGTCATCGGTAAAGTTATAATTTATAGCACTCATCTTTCTGCCTCATTTGGTGTGTGGTGTTCAATTTCCTAATCCTTATTCGTGTTTTTGTTGGATTTTAGTATTTCAAATATTCTTTGTACTCTACTACTCATTCTATTATCAAAAAACGGTGATTAATTATAATAAATTACGTATATCAAATAACAATATACATTAAAAAATAATAATAATTTACTAAAATATTTAATTTTATTTTAAGTTTTATATTAAATTTATAATTATAATGAATTTACTCCCATCTAAAGAAATACAAAAGTAGCGCATTCCAAAATATGGCACTAACGTTTATCAAATAATATTACAACCTCTAAAATATTATAAGCAAAGCGGACGCTATGCTTAGTAAGGCCCTTTTCATTTAAAAGTGATTTTATACTTCTCTAAATCTGTAATACAAAATGGGCAATTTTGAAATATGGCACTTTTGTTAAAGA
Organism: Euphydryas editha; assembly: GCA_036937285.1. NCBI lineage: Eukaryota > Metazoa > Arthropoda > Insecta > Lepidoptera > Nymphalidae > Euphydryas > Euphydryas editha. The sequence continues at coordinate 7,388,249 of JAUPFZ010000008.1, forward strand.
AAGAGGAATAAACTTACGTGATTTCTTAAGATCGAAACGGACATATTTCACTATATGGCGCTTTTGTTTATAAAATTACTAATGCAAGTTAAGGATTTTTTGAAATATGGCACTTTATCATAAAATAAAAATGCGTTCGCTTCGATTATAGGGTCGCAACTGAGAAAATGGCAGTTTTGCTCATATTTGGTCCCCGAAACTCGAAAATACTAAAAAGGCGCTAGTATTGTTTTCATATATTATAATGAGAAATCAATGGGAGTCTCTTTTAAATACAAAAATATGACCTATTAACATCGCATTTTTTAAATAAAAACGATTTCACTTTTTTTCCATTTATGTCCCTTTTGTATTCAAGCAGCGAAATATTAATTTAATTTTTCGTTTGAATGTAATAAACTCTACGCGCGTCCCAAAGATTAGGTAAATAACTACCACGTACTAATGTGAGGGGGAAGAGGAACGGAGCGGCGCTAGCGCCTTTGAACTTGACCTATTTAAGCCCGTAGCTCACCTCCGCTGCGAAACCATAACAGCGGAACCGCATTAATTTCGCTGTGTTTTGTCCGTATGTAGGAGAAGCGGAACTGCCACGGAACTGCCTGTTCTAACGCATAGATTTAACTATATTCTATCTCTTTCCCCGCGCGGTTTCGTCGATAATACTCCGACGCCAGCCACACTACCGCGCTCCGGCCGCCATTTTGTTGCGGTGCCGCGTTGTTTTCGCACGTGTTTGTGGAAATCGACAAAAATTAAAAGCGAAACTACATTTTTTTCATAAAATGGACGTCGATTTCACAGAAAAATTAATTCAAGAGGTCAGAAATAGACCTATTCTTTATTTATTAAATCATCCGGATTATAAAAATAATATGAAAAAAACTGCAAGTATGGAGAGAAATCCAGAGGGAATTAAATGAGGAAGGTATGTAGTCTTTTTATAATAATAATAGACTGTATTTGTAATGTATTTGTTTATTTTGCTTATAAGATAATATTATGTATTATATGTATAATTATTTATTTGTACTTATTATAGATAATATTATGATAACGTTAAGTTCTCTGCGTTTGTGTAAAATATTGAACGAATTTATCTCTGACCTCAAACGCTGCCGACGATGCTCTCTGTCGGTTGCCAGGTCTATTTTGTGGTAGAAAGGCACCTAGCTGTTCTATTTCAAAGCTGGAACTGGTATGTACGGCTGACTCTTTCGTCTGTATAAAGTTGTGCAAACAACAAGCTGCTTTTACAATTTTTATTGTGTTTGTCAAATCTGTTTCGAAAGGTCTTAGGAAAATCCTAAACTTCTGTGCCATTATTCCAAAAGCACATTCCACAACTACACGTGCTCGACTGAGCGCCTGATTAAATCTCTTTTTATCTCTATCTTGCATAGCCGCTTCTCTTACAAAAGGTCTCATCAAAAACGTTTCCAGCTTAAAGGCACCATCCCCTATTAAAACATAAGGCAAAGGATCTGTGCCTTGTTGTAATGGTTGGGCATTTGGTACATTAAGTTGACCAGTTCGCAATAGTTGTAAAAAAGGTGTTTTTTCAAATATAGTACTATCAGAATCTTTTCCAAACGATCCAATGTCAACATATATGAATTTGTAATTAGCGTCTACAACAGCCAATAACACAATAGAAAATTTACTTTTGTAACAGTAAAACATTGAGCCGCTATCTGGAGGGCATTTAATGGTAATATGCTTTCCATCCACGCTACCCAGGCAATGAGGAAATCCCCATTTCCCAAAAAAGTCTTCTGCGATATTGAGCCACATTTCTTGTGTAGGTTGTGGAATGGCTAATGGTTGTAAAACATTCCATATTTCCTGACATACTTCGGTCACTATTTTTGAAACTGTTGAATTTCCTATACGATATGAAAACGATAATGTCTTATAGCAATCTCCAGTAGTTAGGAATCTGCAATGAAAATAATATTAATTTTGAAATAATATTAATTTTGAAATAATATTAATTTTGTCTTATTTTGTTATTTTTCAGTCGTAACTTTGAAAGCGAAGTGGAAGAATTTAAAAGACTTCTACAAAAAGTACAAATTATCTAAAAAGAGTACAAGTGGCCAAGCTGCAAAAAAGCTTCAAAATTGGACTTGGGCAGATCAAATGAATTTCATTGATCCAGCAATTACATTGAATGAGACTCAAGATAGTATGGCATCTCTGAATGTTGAAGAAGTTAATTCTACTAACTCTCAATCTACGGGAGACGTAACTACACAAGACGTTGCACAAGATACCCGCCCGCAAGAAACTCAAAACGCCCAACAAATTTATAGAAGGCATAGGAGAGGTAATCCGGATCCGGATCCAACAGATAGAATGATCCAGTACTTACAAAATAGAAGAGATCGCAACAGAAGTGAAGATAAAGTTGATGTAAAATGTGATGGAGTAGATTTATTATTTTTGGGATACGCTGATACTTTCAAAAAACTATCAAAGCGAACACAAATAAAAGCAAAATTTGATATCGCCCGAATTTCGATGGAGGCTGAATTAAGTGATCTGGAGGCTGTAACTTCTAACAGCAACTCTACTGCAACGGGTAGTTTCAACTACTCTGTTTTAAGTGATACCACGCATTCTCCGGCTACTCCAGGAAATTACTCCATGATCAGTGACGCAACAGTTACTGACAATGCTAATTATTATATTCTTCCACAAGAGGGCAATACGGCTATACCTACTGATTTAACAACCTCAAATCAAAATGATCATGAACAAATCAACATGTTTCACTTATCGTAGAGTTAGTAACATGCCGAATATTTTTTTTGTATTAATGATTAATAAATAAATAATTTACTTACCTCAAAGTTAAGGCTAATCTTTCTCTGCTAGAAATAGCTTCCCTAAACCTTGTATTTTGTTTAGTAATATGTGGCTTCAAAAGATTATGTAGATCTTCAAAACTCCCTGGGCTCATTCTAAAATATGTATAAAAACGATCTTCATGTGACTCTAGTTCTTTACATAATAGGTTTTCTCCTAATTTCTTCCTTTTTTCATTAATCTCGTGCACCCAAATTCTACGAGATTTACGCCTTTTCAAAGTTAAAGTCCACAATAATATTTCCTCCTCCTCTGACTCTGATAACGACGACATTTCGCTCCGATGGCTGACTGATGACTAGCAGGTTCCGACGCCCGTTCCGCAACTACACAACTACACTTTATCGCAGTGGAATTCCTACAGCGGTTTCGCAACTGAAGTTTCGCAGCGGAGGTGTGAGAAGGGCTTTAGCCAGCCGTGGCAGTCGGCGCCCGGCGGGCGACTTTGATGCACGCGCGTCATATGATTTTGTGTGCGTCATAATATGATTTTGTGTGCTACTCGTATTTATTTTATTCGTATCGATCGATGTATTGTACCTGTACTAAAGTTATTTTATAACCATGGTACCGCCGCTATTCTAATGTCGAATACACGGAAATGGTAAGGATGCTGGCTAGGTGTGATTGTGGCTGTCGGCAATATGCAGCTAGATATTCGAACTTACCTACACCGAGCCGTGAGACAATGTCAACTCACCGAATCTGACAAACTAGCACGAGTAAATTTTTGTAACTGGTTTGGTTAACTAAAATAATTTGTGTGTGCAATAAAATTAAAACTAATTTGGAAGAGTTAGCACGTGTTAGTGAACAGCTGATTTTTAGGTGTTGTCTGTGTGTTGGTTGTGATGGTGACTATTTTGAACGCTATGTACGCGATACGCACCGACATGCGCGAGACTTTAACCTTAGAGGTAATATTTCGTTTGTAAATATTATTTTATTGTCAATTATTTTTAATTTTTTAATTATTGTAAATACGCTGATTTCACTTTTGAAATACGCCTGTATTTAACAATAAAAAGTGAATAATACCTAGCTACCAATATCTGATATTAAATTGGTTTAATTAGACTTTAGTAAACATTAAAGAATAATTACCTACGTTAATAATTTTCACATATTTTTTTATGTTCAGAATTCAGATACCTAATCTACATACCTACATTTTTATAGTATAGGCAGGCATACGGACAGTCGAATCCTTTTGATGACTAGGTACCGGATGTCTACCACACAAATTCTCTGGAGGTTATGCAGATGTGTTGCCCTCCTATAGATACGATTTATTTGTTTTTTATTGTTTAATATAGCCAGTCCTAAGCCTGGTAAAGTATGAAGGGATTGTGGACTCAGTGTACTTATTGCAGGGACATGACAAAACAGAAATTTGATTATTCACTTAAGTCACTGCGATATACATACTATGATACTGCCCACAAACCCACCAAGCAATTTATATTAATTTTACTAACTAGAATTATCGGGCAGAGAAAGTGTTATTTATTACTATTATTATGCAAGCGCGAGCGTCGCGTCATCCTTTCGATAATGAATGAAACATAGACTTTAAATTTCAGAGTAGTACAATAAAAGCTTAAAAAATCATTTTTAATTAATGTATTGAGTTATGTCAAAAGTGGTAGAACAAATGTTGTTGTACATAATGGCTACGTTCCACTTAACGCCCGCAACGATTGTAACATCCTCTGTATCGTTCCACCTAAGGTCCGTGGTCGTCGCGAGCGATCGTTCGACGTCATAGATGACGTCACTGTTCGCGACCACATCGCGCCCACTTCGCCCACAAAATATTGATGGGTCAAAGTGGGCTTTCACCAAAACGAAGCGGGAATTTTAAAAAACAACGATGGTGACGAGACAAATAACTGTTTACGATCCTGAAACTGACATTGCAGTGGAATTGTCTCTCATTCGTTTTGTCAAAAAATTCACGGTAATCCATTTTGAATTAAATTTTACTCCAATCCATGCGAAATATTTACTCACAAAACCCAAACAGCTGCACGTTTTTACATACCGCCATATTACGAGCACATAGCGCTCAAGATGTGCGTTCCACTTATAACATTCGCCTTCAACGCCCGCGGCCTTTTTACGTTAGTGGAACGGCAATTTCAGCGGTCGTGGTCGATGGCGTTGCGGGCGTTAAGTGGAACGTAGCCAATGTTAGCTATCTTGTCCTGCGAGGTTGCTGGTGTTTTAGAAGTAACCCTGTATAAAAGCTTCTTATCTGTAGATAACTAAAAATGAATGTGTTATTGTAGGCTGTATGGACTGTAGTCCTTTGCCTTTCCCTATTTGGTGGTAAATATTAAAACAACAACAATTAATGTCATGTGGAATGGTAACCTGATGGTGGCCAACAATCTGCTGCAGCTGATGCACGGTGAGCGTGTTGTCGGACGGCATCTTGATGGAGTCGTGCAGCTCGTCCTTGTCCACCAGCTTGCCGCCCGGCTCCACCACTGTCACGATGCCGTCCTCGCTGACCGTCAGCTGAATCTGGTGCAACAATTTTACTTTACAATAGAAGTTCTTGCAGCGAGTTCTATTCCTAATCCCTAATATCCTTCCTATATTATAAATGTGAAATGTAAGTTTATTTGTTACGCTTTCACGCAAAAACTACTTAACCGATCATCATGAAACTTTTTACACATATTCTTGGACGTATTCGAAGTAAGATAGGATACTTTTTTTTTGGTCGCGATAACCGACATCCATGCGGGCGAAGCCGCGGGCGGAAGCTAGTTTTATATATATATATATATATATATATATATATATATATTAATACAGATAAAACTGCGTGCGCGAGACGATTGTATAAATTTCTGTTTTTTTTTATATTACATATAATTCAAAATATAATTCCGAGAGAATTTTTTTTTTGTTTCTCATGTCTGTACCCAACAAGCAGCAAGAAAGAACACGAATTATTCGGACTAGCGCGTCACTGTGTAACACATCAGTTAAGTTACTTACTTGTTGATTATGATTACATGTTAATGTGAAGTGTTTACACCTTTTTTTTTCAGTATTTCACTTTGGATAATTAAGATGTGCTTATTTCAGGCAACCATAGACACAAAATTTTTTTAATGGAAAATTAATTAAAATTTCTTATGTAACGCTAAAGTACAGTAAGAGATTTTTGTCGGACATTAAAAGGAAAAATGTTCGAAGTATATAAGACTAGCTTCCGGCCGCGGCTTCACCCGCGTGGTTGTATTAAAAAAAGTAGCCTATGTCCTTCTCCAGGCTTCAGAATATTAAAAGTTCATTTATCTCTATAATAATATCGATATGTCTAACAATATGGATGAAAATTATAAATACTTTTTCTTTTCATAGGTATATCGTACATTAAAGCTACTCAATGTTAATGTAATAGGTAATAGATTTAAATATATAAAGCGAATTACTTACCTCACTGACCTGATGTGTAATTATATAAAGCAGCGTGAATGTAGAAAGGTATGTTTACAAAAGAGTACATATTCAGACTATCAATGCATAATATATAGAGACATATAAAGCACATAATTATGTAGTTTTTTACCAATTATTAAACCAATTAAAAGATTTATATATGAGTGCTATATTTATTATAGAAATTAATAACCTAACATTTAGTGTTAATTATAGTAAAATATTTACAAGAATATATATTTATTATATAGTAATGATGCCATGTCATCAAATAAATAAAGCACAAATATACAAAATGTGTAATTAAACAAACCTGCTGATTAGAATGTTCCGGACGAGCAGCAGCCATCAACTGCTGTTGCATGATATGTTGTTGAGAGTGATGCCCCTGGTGACAGAAAAACTTTATTATATTCTAGAATTACTTTAAATTAATTACTTTTTTTACTATATTACACATAATAAAATGTAAAAACTATGTGCAGATATATACATGTCTCCGATTTTCTTTACAAATATACAAGTTATTTCACTAATATGTTTTTTTTCTTCCAAGTTTTATTTTAAACAGTATTTAAAATATTAGACAGGATTTATGCCCACAACAATCTAGCAGCGATTTAGTGTTCTATCCACTGGGCCACCTTGGCTTATAGTAGCCAATAATATTATAGACAAATACTTCACTGTAATTAAGTTCAAAGTAATTTACTGCTTGCGAAAATGTTTACACTGCTGACATTAATAATTATCTTAACTATCATATCATATATTTTCAGATCTAATATTTTATACATTTATTATTGTAACATTTTAGGTTGTCTGAAGGATGACTTATAGATCTAATATTGTCAAGAAATACATCATTCTTAGGGGGCGTTCACGTATTACGTATCACAATTTTTGAAGATTTTACCGATACGTAACATCCAAGATACAATTTTTAACTATAAGACACAATTATGTTGAGAAAGGTACCGGAAAGTCACTAAGATACCTTTTTTGTGGTTGAGGGACTCGACGTAAACTATAAACTGAAAATGTTGCTAACTTGGGAGACTTTAATTTCCTAGTTTTTTTTTATTTAAATTAAATAAAAAAACAATGTTACGTAACGCGTTATATGAACCCCCCTCCCGCCTTTGTAACGCATCGTAACGTTGTACAAGACCCCCCCTAAATTGCGTTACGTAATACTTGAACGCCCCCCTCACTAACATAAATTAAAAAGATGATTTATCAATAATTGTTTTTCTAAACTACATAGTATAGATATGTATAGTTGTAGTCGTAGTTGCACAATAATATGTGTTATCAAATGTTAAATTTTTAAATTAAATAGATTTAAATATTAAAATTAATATAATAATAAGTACTATCAAAAAGAAATTTTAGATAGAAAATAAAAGTAAAATTTTAGTACAATTAAATTGCTATTGTAAATCATGCACATTGAACTACCAATAATGAACCAGTGAAGTAGACTACATGCAAAGTAATATACAAGTTATCAAAAAATACTTCGTTTTTTACATATCTAGTGAAGGTTATAGTCATTATTCGAATATAATCTGTCTTACTTTCGACTCCACAGAGATCCAGATCTATCTACATGCAGAACTAACCTATTATATACATATTCTACACGACAGCGACATATATAACATTCCTGCTAGTACGAGTGTGACGACGTGATTTACCATATCAATGTTATGTTGTACAAACTCGACCCGATTATTGGGTACCTGGGACGGCGCGCCCGCCACCGCCAGCGCCGCGCCGCTGTCCGTGTGCGCCACCAGCGACTCTGCACACACACACACGTTCAAATAGAAGAGATGGCGAAAACAAAAAAAAATAGTTTGAAACAAAAAATCGATATATATACATACATATGCCTCTCAGATTAAACATCTAAACGCCGCGCACCGGCGGTCGCGAGTTCGATTCCCGCTATTTATATAAATATTTGTTTCCGGTCTGGGTCTATGTTCTCGTGGGTCTCCCGTGCCTCAGAGAGCACGTAAAGCTGTCGATCCCGGCTGTTATCATAGCCACCTGATAATGACCATTACCAATGATAGGAAAGTTATCTGCCAACCGGTAGTGAAGCAGCGTGGTGGATAATTCTCCAATCCTTCTTCTATATAGACAGGAGGTCTTCGCTCAGCAGTGGGTGGTTTACAGGCTGATACAGTACAGTATACTTAACAAAAAAAATAAATATTGCCAGCCTTTTTCTGTCTATAAAGTCAAGTTGATAGTAAATTATCATAATGATATTGTATAACATATTCCTTGCATAAAAAGTATATCTTGGCTAAAACTATATAGTATATCACATATAACAAACATATAACAATATACAAAACATTATATAAGCACACTTTTTTTAAAAAAAAGTTACATCCATCCATTTAGCAATAACATAAATTGAGCATAATCTGCAATGCCCTTAACTGTGTATAGGCAGTGGCATATATAAAATAAGTAAAACTTGAAATAGATATTTACATATAAATTATTCCTCTAGCACAGTTCTTGAATTTACTTTTTATATACAGGTGCATTATAATCTAGCAGACATGACCAATTATAAATTTTACTCCGTAGTATATCATAGTATGGAGTGAAATTAATATACATATTTTTTTTAATTTATCCGAAATATTTATTTCTGCACTATACACTTTTATAATTGTTGTTCTGTTAATTTTTCGATGGAGAATTAATTCAACAAATCAACCAAATCCAAAACTACACAAGGAAAAAAAATGCTTAAGGAAAAAGTGTAATCGCATTATTTAATTTTTAAACAATATTTTTTAGCTAAGAACTTTTTATTTGAAATTTATTTTGATAAAAATATACATTTTATATTATGGCAACATTCAATAGTATCACTGATAAGAAAGAAATCTCAAAAAAAAGCTAATTGTTAACAAAATTAAATTTGATTATACTACTGTATGTTTAAATTCTTTAAAAAAATGCAAAAACACCAATTTCAAATTTTTTATACAACAAAATTACATTTTTAAATGTTATATTTGACATCTTCTTCTTCTTCTTCTTCTTTTCAGCCCTTGGTAGTCCACTGCTGGACATGGGCCTCCCCTAATCGACGCCACTCTACCCGGTCCTGGGCCCTCTGAATCCAACGGTTTCCCGCTGTCTTCTTCAGGTCGTCAGTCCACCTGGTAGGAGGGCGGCCTGTGCTCCTTTTACCTAAACGTGGTCGCCATTCAAGGACCTTCTTTCCCCATCGGTTGTCAGTCCTGCGAACGATGTGGCCAGCCCATTGCCACTTCAATTTGCAAACTTTGAGCGCTATGTCGGTTACCTTCGTTCTTCTACGGATTTCATCATTTCTGACTTTGTCACGTAGAGAAATACCGAGCATAGCTCTCTCCATTGCCCTCTGAGCGACTCTGAGCTTGTGGATTAGGCCCACAGTAAAAGACCACGTCTCGGCACCATAGGTCATCACTGGCAACACACATTGCTCGAAAACTTTCGACTTCAGGCACTGAGGTATATCAGACGTCAAGACGTGTCGTAGTCTCCCGAACGCTGCCCAGCCGAGTTGGATTCTTCGAGTGACCTCCCTCTCGAAGTTGGACTTACCCATTCGGATCGTTTGTCCCAGGTAAACGTACTCGTCTACAACTTCGAGAGCAGTGCCGTCGACAACCACTGGTACGGGTGTGACATGGACGTTAGACATGATTTTCGTCTTGTCCATGTTCATCTTAAGACCCACCCGTTGTGAGGCACTATTGAGGTCGCTGAGCATAATGCCGAGTTCCTCCAGCGACTCCGCCAGGATCACTATGTCATCGGCAAATCGGAGGTGTGAGAGGTGTTCGCCGTTGATGTTAATACCACGCCCTTTCCACTCCATCAGCTTGAACACGTCTTCCAGTGCAGCGGTAAAGAGTTTTGGGGAGATGACATCCCCCTGTCGTACGCCGCGCTGCACATGGATGGGGTTCGTACTGCTGTCGTGTACTCGGACTTTCATGGTGGCGGCATTGTATACACACTTCAACGCCTCGATGTACCGATAGTCGATCTGGCACCGCTGAAGAGACTCGAGCACCGCCCAGGTCTCGATAGAATCGAAGGCCTTCTCATAGTCCATATTTGACATAAAAATCTTAAATGAGATTTATATAAGTTTTTATTTGCAGATAAATTTATATAACAGATTATTTACCATGTCCTTGTGTTGCTTGGTTAGCAATAATTTGAGATACTGGAATTTGTTGTCCTGCTGCTGAAACAGTAACTTGTTGTTGTCCTGCATGACCTAATATTATATTAGGATCTCCATTAAGTAGACTTGCATGTGCCTGACCGAGATCCTGAAACATATATTAACATGAAATAACAAATATTGTGTTTAATTAGAATTTCAAGATAAATATATTTATCTGTAATTATTAAAAAAATATATATAGTTTTTTTTTCTATTGGACAAAACCGATACAAAGAGGGCAAGTAATGGGTAAATTTGTTTTATTCATAGAATCAGATATGTATAGATTATCTTTACTATAAAATTAGTACCTGAACAGGCTTCCCATTTTCAATTCTTGCACCTGTCGGTAAACCATATACAGAAACCTGAGGTATTGGTCCAGGAAATAAATTTGTAAACACCCAATATTTAGCCACGCTTGACAAAGCAACATTTACCGCCGCCGAATTCACTCGCAAGTCAGTAGCAGATGTTGTTGGAGTTAAATTATTGGTTTGGCCCTGCTGTTGTTGCTGAGTCGATTGTACTCTTTGATTCTGAGCCTGCAATTATCATATATAAAACAATTTAGCTCTTGACTAATTAGTTAGATAAACTCACTAAAAACAAAAAGAAATGTGAACCTCAGAATTGCCTGGGGGTTGGCCACCACCCGTGTTTATATTGTGATGATCAGGATTCATTTTCAGTTTTTTTAAGATGATATATAATGGTCACTTTCTTAAATTTAAAAAATCAAAACAGTTTTTATAATTTCACTTATCGGCATTGTCATAATTTGACTGTCATCGAAATGGAGGCGCGGGGGACGCGACGGGCCGCCATTATAAAACTTGGAACACAATAACATTTTTTCAACTATCCTTGTAAGAGTATTTTTTAAGACATAAATAAAACCACAGTTGTTTAAACTTGGAATAAATGTCCTTAAATCAATTGTGCACAAAGTAAATGATTAATTTTAACGATTTTACATGTAATTACTACACATTATCGTCATTTTTACACATATTCACGATGGAGGAGGAATGAAAGTTTGTCATACACAGGTTCGCCAACATAAAATTTTGAGAAATAAATTAAGTCAACTTCATGGTTTTCATTTATAAAGATATAAATAAACAATATATAAACTTAATTTTTAAATTAAAATAATTGTATTATGAATTATAATCGCATAAATATACCCTTTAAATAATTAAATTTATTGTTTAAATTATAAAGTATTTCGCTTGTAGTTAAGCAGAAAGTAGTTTCAAAATATTTCACCAGATGGTTCTATACCCACATAAATTCTAATCACGGTTTAATATAGAAAGTCTTGCAACGAAGCCTAATTTCAGTACTGAGAGATATTAGTACGATCGTGTTATAACTTTTATCTTTCACGTTAACGCTGCTATACGTCGTTGTTATCGATGGGTGCACGTGGCATGCGTCCGATATATCAAATCCGATTTCAAACCCACATCGATACGTATCGATAACTGAAACTAGAAAATCTGATTTAGAAAAACTTACTAGCAAACGAAAGCGAATGATCTATACCACCAACCTAACGATATCGAAACTGAATTGTGTGTAATATAAATTAAAAAAAAAAAAAAAACTAAACGCAAACGCAAACTGATGCCTAGAAATTCGCTCTCTCTCATTCTAACCCAACGCAATATAGCGGAGTAAAAGAAAATCGAGAATTGCTACTCGGCCATCAGTTTGTATCGGTTGTGGAGTCAATTTGAAGTATGCTATGCGATCGACCATCATCCTCATGCATAGATCCTTATGATTTTTAAGGACTATATTTCCTAGATAATGCATTGATGTATTTTGGTTGGTTTATAAATTATCCGCTCCATTGCCCGTGTCAACTACTAGTTGAAAAGAGTTTACAAACTAACCGCAATAACCGAAAGCGCCCGTGTCAAGTAATGGTCGTCATGTCTATATTGCCCATGTCAATTTTTTTTTCGAGACGAGCATTAGTACGCGAAGTACACTTGTCAACTACAGGTTGATTAACATATATTACATTATCACCGATGGGAAATTACGTACCAAAACGTGAGAGGCCTTGGGCAGTTTTGTGCAGTTGGTAAACTAAAAGGTCATTGCCCGGACACTCAAGCAGTTATAATACGAGCAAGTCGTATCTATTATTTTCGTTAGGTTAAAAGATGCAAATTTGACCTTGTTGAAAAGTGCCCGCTTCGAGTAAATTACTTACATATTTACTGATTTTTTATTTATTAGTTATTATAGTTATTGTAATTTTTTATAAGTATAGGTAGGTATAGTAAAGATGGATTTAAAAAAAATGTGTATTTAATAGTTTTATTAACGTGATAGCGTCTTGTAAATCGATGAATGCCGGCTGCACGTACGAAGAAGTGTCACATATCGCTAGCGTGAGCGCGGTACAAGCAATAGAGAGGCACGATCGGATTAAGCGTTCGGCTTGTAAATGAAAAACAATAATATAGATTGGAGTATCTTAAATATCACACATGTATATAAGTTGTAAATAAATTATTAATAGCACATTGTTACCTGTAAACAATCAGTATAATTTAAGTAATAAAATATTTGAATTAACGAGTGCAAATAAATGAAAGAATATCAAAAAAAAAATTGTAATTAATTGAATTAATTCATTTTTTGTATTATACAAAATAATGATAACTCAGTAATAATAATTCAATTCAATTCATAAAGGTATGCAATTTTTTTTTTCAATTTTTTCTTATGATGTTATGACGTAAAATTAGAGACAACCAATTTTTTGAATTTTTGTAGTGTTGACTTATTAATTGATGTAATTATTTTTTGTTTATTTTTTTTATAAAAAATGTCGCAAACCCGGTGAGTTGTGGAACCACTACAAAAAAAAATAAGTGAATTCTTAAGGACTATGTTTCCTGAAAATTATTTCTCGTTTTCGTAAAAAACTTTTCTGCTAATCCTAAGCCTAGAAAAAGCACGAAGGGAAATCGGCCAAATCTCTATGTGATACAAATTTGATTTGTATTTGTCATTCATGCTATTCATTAGTTGACATTTTTAGATTTCATTTTAAACAAAATCTAAAATCGTAAGCGAAATAGCAATAGCGAGTTTATTTTTAATAATTGTTTTGCGATTTTGTTGTTATTTTTTTTTTGTTATTTAACTGTGTGCTTTGTTGCACAGAACACCCACCTATCATCATGCCTCTAGCGGCCGTAAATTGAAAATTAAGTCGACGTACACCCACTGCCACAGATTACCCACTGCTGTCGTTGTAAGACCTGTATTATAAGACCGTGTATTATAATACTATATAGGTATACCTATCATGGGGTATGTATGTGTAGAGGATACTACATGGTACCTATAATATCTAAGACAAAGTATCATATGTAATTCTTTATCTAAGTATAATATACATTTCAATGACAGTACAGGCAACATACGAAAGATTATGAAACATTTATTTCATTAGTAAAAACAAAAGTTTTTTTGAAAAGAAAACAACTTACTATTACGATAAAAAGTTCTAAAACCTTTACACGTAATAAAGCTTCTTTGTATTTGTTTAGAATATGTTTTATACACTGGAAACCCTAACCATCGTCATTTTTGTTTGTTTCTACTCTTTGTACACGTTTATTCAAATATAACTGTTTCAATTGTAATTTTTTTTTTCATATTTTAAATATTTAATCATAAAAGATCAACAAGTTTTCGTGTAGAAAATTAAGTTTATGCTGTATAAAAAATAAAGTAACATAATGTTGTTGGTTTTTTATGGCTGCAATGGCTTTTAGTACCTAATTACTAAAACAAGAAATATATAATTATTTCCTATTAAAGGTATTTTGTAGAAGAAGGAAAGATGTTTTATAATTATTATAAAATCAATATATAGGTATGTAAATTATGAGGTTTGTAAAAATATAATCAATATGATAAAATAAATAATAATAAAAATACATACGTACATATCTAGAAAACACCTTGTTCCGCTTTAAGCAATATTCTACAATATTTTTTAACCAGACCTTTTATTTTTTTTTAAATAAAATTTTCAGTGGTAAAGGTATTCGTGGAAAATTTTATAGAATAGGGGTTCGAACAGTAATCAAATTATAATCTAAAATGTGCTTAGATGAAATAAATATACTGTTTTACGATTATTTAACTAATAATAATTTAATATAAGTAATTTAAATATTTTTAAATGAAGAAATAAAATGTTGTTACATAGGGTACGTTCGCGGGCTCTCTTCTAATTGATAATTCCAGAGACATGATACTTACAACTAGACTGTGCACTGTGGCGCAAAAACCGGGCCGAGCGAGAGGGGCCCCCGCGGTAGTGTGTCCCTTTCTAATGAGGTGACCATGACTAAACAAAAAATGGGACTAACTATACAGACGATTGTGTAAGTATTCTGATCATTTATACTGATGCTACCTAACTACACTACCTACAGGTGTGTATGTACCTAATTTATGTAAAAGTAAAAAAAAACACCAAAATCATTATAGTAGGCAGATTTTTTTGATCTGCCACCATCCACCATCACCGTACGTCAATCTTCCCGTGATCATGGCGATTGACACATTGCCGAACTATAGGGACCTCAATAAAATTACAAACGCGGTAAGCACTCGAACAAATATAAATTTTAATATGAATATATTTAATCAATTTCAATTGATGAGTTTCGTTAGAGCTTGGATGGACAGGTGAAACACGCTTGATTTTCGGAGAGAATTGATGTAATGTCATATTAAGCATCTATTTCATATTCAAACTGTGTAAAGGATAAAAACATTACCCTCCGGCAGTCGAGTACATTACCAAAAAAAAGTTTTTCAATTTAACCGCTTGAGTGCCCGGGCAATGACCTTTTAGTTTACCAACTGCACAAAACTGCCCAAGGCCTCTCACGTTTTATTACGTAATTTCCCATCGGTGATAATGTAATATACGTTAATCAACCTGTAGTTGACAGATGCACTTCGCGTACTAATGCCCGTGTCGAAAAAAAGTTGACATGGGCAATATAGCCATGGCGACCATTACTTGACACGGGCGCTTGCGGTTATTGCGGTTAGTTTGTAAACTCTTGACACAAATGCTAAAGCATATTTTAGGCCTCCTCTGTCTACAAAGGCTATAAAAGAAGAAAATTTACAAACATCAATCAAGTAGTAGTTTTCATTATTCGGAAATCTAAGATACAAGAAATTTATTATAAATCATAAACATCATCGGTACAAAGTAGAATGACTATAAATAAGTATACTTATAGTTAACTTCAACACAACAATTTAAGTGTTTTATAAAAAATGTAAGTTTCGGTTATTGCTCATTTTGTATACTCTTGTCATTGACCGGTACATCTTCAATTCAAATCATGGTTACCCTAAAGATTAAGATTGTTGTTTTTATTTACTCGTGGAAAGAAAAGCGACTACCGCAATAAGACTCATTATTGCACCCTATCACACAACAAGAATTCACCATTTTTCATGGAAAAACAATCAACTTTAGTCAGAAAATTGACACAATCGCAAATCGAAACACGACAATCAACCAAATAAACAAATAAGCAAACCACCATCTTACATTTAGTATTACCAGTCCCAAACATTTAATACTACCTTTACTCAGTATTTAATTATTTTTTAAATACAACCAATTGATTTATTAATTATTGACACTGTAGAAATACGTCTAAATACGTTTCTAAGTTTACCAACCGTTCGTATTAGTAAATTATTAAAAAGAAAAGTATTTAATTTTCTACCATTTCTATCAAACGAAATGATTATGTGAGCTGGCAAGATGTTAGACAAGGACACATTACCAGCGGGAGCGCTCTCGCTCGGACCGCTTTTAGCTAGCTACCGCTTATAGGGAAATACCTACCGTAACAGTCAAAGAATAGATCTCATTTTAGCAAAACAAATTTTTTTTGTACACTGTCTAGTTGTAAGTATCATGTCTCTGGATAATTCATCACTTTTATAGGATTTTTTAATCTATGCATTCCACAGACTACATGCGCGGAAATGATACTTCTTTAATCAAAAACTGAATTTAACTGTCAAACTTTAGTAAATAATTGTTTGCTATTGTAAAAGTTAAAGTAAAAGATAATAAAAAAAATTATCTTCTTACATTTATTCACTACTTATTATTTTAATTAAAAACTGATAAATAAAAAACTATTGCGCATGTTCCATTTCCGTTTCCGCGCATGTGGTCTGTGGAATGCATAGATTTTTAACACAAAACTTCACTACAGTTAGAAATTTACAGGAAATCAATATCAGGTAAGTAGGGGGTCTACCCAACACGGAAAAACATGGCAAGGGGTCTACGACACAAAAAAGTTTGGAGAACTCTGTATTGTACCATACTGTACTATCCTGTAAACCACCCACTGCTGAGCGAAGGCCTCTTCTCTATATAGACGAAGAGTTGGAGCTTAATCCACCACGCTGCTCCACTGTAGGTTGGCGGATAATATCCTACTATGAGTAACGATCGCTATCAGGTGTATATGATAACAACCGGGACCGACTGCTTTACGTGCTCTCCGAGGCACGGTGGGTGGAACCACAAGGACATACACCCAGACCGGAAACAAACATTTGAACAAATACAAATATCTGTCCCGAGCGGGATCAAATCCGCGACCGTCGGCGCGGGGTGTTGAGGCGACTACTCGCACCACTACACCAGAACGGTCGTCACAAGTAGAATACTGTCAACACATATCACATTCTTTAGTGTTACAAAAAGAAAAATCTATAATAGTAGTTGACCGTAGAGAGAAAACAATATATATAATTTACGACTACAAATTGATGAAAAAAAACTACAAAATAAAAATAAAAAGCGCATTTCATTCTATATTATTTATTCTGTATATTTGTACTAATTACTGTACATTTACGTCAAAATGATCTTTACAAAAATAAATTGGTGAAATTCATTTCGTTGCATTTTCCACTCGCTAAGTCTAACCATTTTTTTTGTTTATCTGCTTTTTATTCTTGGCACATCAAATGAATATTTTATTGATGTATTCGTACATTGAGGTACTGCACATTAACGATATGTTTTTCGTTCCATAAGAACAAATAAAAAATCTACTCCACGAAACAAAACTTCTCGCGAACTTATGCTCATGCAGCTGTTTTGTTATAACCTCAGATGACGTCACGCGCTCTCAGATGACATATCGTGGCGTTTTGGCGGGATTTTAAATAGACAATATTAAAACATGATTTTGAGTACCTAAAAGGCTATAAAAAAATTAAGTTTTATTTTTTATGGGAATAAGTATCCATAAAAATTATTTTAAAATACTTTCTGAAAATTTGTCCGATCCCCTATTTGCCGCAGCGTATGTATGTGGTTTATGGTACTATAGCCTTTTCGGAAACCGGTTTGTTCGGTAGGCTGGAAGTCATTAAACTTGCCCGTCAGACGATTCGTAGTGACCCTGGAGAACAGCTTATAAACGTGCCTCAGAAGCAAAATGGGCCTGTAATTCTTCAACAAGGTGTTATCGCCCTTTTTAAAGCAGATCACCATCATTCTTTCGCTCCAGGCTTTTGGCGTAAAAAGACTCTTAAGTACCAGTGATCCACCCGCTTTCAGAAGCTCTGACGTAATACCGTCCTCGCCCAGTGCCTTATTGTTTTTAAGCTGTCCCAGAGCCATACTAATCTTGTGCAAGCTGTTTTCCGGGATATATATAATTTCTGCTAAGCTTGGCTCTTGGATCTTCAACAGAACTACGAACATGTTGGTTGACCGAAGTATACAACTGTCTAACTAAGTAAAACTTCTCGACCTCCCTCAACATCTCGACTCTGGTCGACGCTAAGATATCACTTAAACTCATTCGAGTTTTACCGGACATCAGTTTCGTTAATATCTAGTAGGTAAGTATATATTATTAAATAACTTAATACTAATATGAGAGGAAGATAGGAGTATAAAGTTACAAAATATATAAGGTATATATAACGTTATATCTGTATTACGTTTTGTATTAAAGATACGTATATCGTGTCTCAGAGATTTCTAGCGTCACTAGAGGACTGCAGGTTTAATAAGCGTCGTTCTTTCATGAGATTTTGAGTTTTTGTAAGAGAGCTTTCGGGGGACTTTTACGGTCGGGTCCGTAAACTCGGCTCCCGAATGTATGGGCAGTGTTCACCAACCTATTGTGTATATCGTCCGCAGATGTACAATCGTCAAGGCAATCGAAAAGATTAGATAATTTGAGCTGAAAGTTCTCGGGGTTTTGGGTATGTGTGTTAGATGATCGGAGTGTAAATATCATCAGACGAGGCCTAATGGCACTAATATTTAATGTGCCTCTAACCAATAGGTAAATACTCCCGGTTTTCACCCTATGGATCACGAAGACGTCATTGAATATCTGTCGTTTGGTGGTTATGATGAAGTCTATTTCATTCTAAGTGAAACCATCAGGACTAATCCAGATCCATTTCCTATGAGGCGGCTTCTGGAAGAAAGTTTTCATCATAAAGAGCCCCACCTTCTTCGGAAAATCGGCCAGCCACTGTTCTCTGTGGTTCCGCTGACCAAATCTAAATTGCCGCACGCTCAGTTCATCGTCTTGTCTTTTGTCTATCCTTCTTGGAGGCTGCTTTGAACTGGTCGCTCTGGAGGTCGATAGGGGAGGCCTACGTTCAGCATGATGATGGTGTTGAAATGAGATAGATACTTTTGCAATATTAACAGGTATAAACAGATACAAAAACGATATTTTGTTCAAATTTATATGTATATGGGTGACACAAAATGGTTTTTATAATTAATAGATAATAAGCATAGGTATTTACTAACAGCGATATATCATCTTTCTACTATATCACTTTCAATTTCGAATTATTCACAAAAAAAAAAAACGACATTGAATAATAACTGCTGCTGGGTAAAAAATATTAAAACGGCAACTTCGAATCGTAGCCACAACGGCTTTGCATTTTTGATTGTTCAATGCGTACCGTTCTTTGTAACTATTATTTTAACATAGACAAAAACTAAGCTTTTCTATATTTTATTTCCTAAAAATATAAATATTAAAAGAAATACTCAGTAAGTTTTTTTATAGTCAAACTTTTTTTTTGACGCTTTGAAATGCGTTTACGCATCCCGCCACCCAAAGGCAACGGGTATGTGGGACTCGCTGACTGCGACGTCAGAATACCCACTAAAACACAGCAGTGCCCTCATCGTCGTACAAGGACGCCACGGGATCGCTGGCGCATGCCACCGTGACTTTATAGTCATACCTATATACACAATCAATAGCTTAAAAAATTAAAATTAAGTAACTCGGTTTTAGGTGAAACGATTTCGTTAGCACAATAAATATTAGTGACTAGCGGCCCGCCCCGGCTTCGCACGGGTATTTAACTAAAATTTTAAAAATTAAAAATTTATATTTTTTATCACCTACACCTGCGTCGATACTGGAAAATATTTTATAATAGACGGATTAAGTTGTCAAATCAAATTCGAAGCAAAAGCAACCCCAATCAATCAATTCTGTTAAAGAATATTTTATGCAAAATTTGAAGTAGATTGGACCAAGGAACTACGTTGTCCCATACAAACTTTGCCCCCCTTTTTTGCCCTCTTAGGGGTAGAATTTCGTAAAATCCGTTCTTAGCTGACCTCTCCTCGGCAAAAAGAATATTCCTACCAAATTTCAAGTCTCTAGGTCTTATAGTTCCAGAGATATCGCGATGAGTGACCTTTCGCTTTTGTATATTAAGATTAAAATTATAAAACGGACTCGTTAACAGATTTATTATATGTATAGATAATACGGATGAAACATTTCAACTGATTTTTTTATTAATTATTTTTTCATTGATGAATATCATATTTTAATAAGTATTATTCCCGACGAAGACAAATCCAAAAACATAAAAATCATAAAAATCGGTCCACTCGTTCTCGAGTTATAAACGGTGTAACTAACACGACTTTCTTTATATTTAAAGATTACGACTTAAATAGCTATAACCATACAACTTTGTATAATCAACATACACATAACGACCAAATATTTTAACAACAAACAAACAAGACCGTAGTCGGGGTAGTACGTATTAAATGCAAAAAAGAAAAACGTTTTCTTAAATGAACGAACGAACGAACGAACGAACGGGCGAGTGTCATTCTTTTAGCCGAAGTTTTGGACAGCGCGATTCAAAAAATTATATTACGTAACTGCGCCATCTATCGTAGAAAGTAGAATATCGTTTTTATATTTAGTGACATTTAACATAATAGTATATTAATTGAAAATGATGTTTATCTAAAATATGAAAACGATTTCTATTCCTATCCGACATATTTAGTAAACTTTTAAGTTTAACAAAATATAAACTCAAAAATAAGTTTTGTGAGTTTTTAAGATTCGTTAGACCAGATGGCATTGCATGTAGGTACCTATTTCTATTTTCTTAAATATTTATTTTTAAATTTAATTAAAATGAAACAAAAACTAAATGTTACTGTGAGTTATGTATAATTTTTATGTATTAAAGTTATTTACATTGGTTTTGTACTTTTTACGTGATACGCGTACAAAAAAAAAGCTTATAAGAGATGGCGCTGATTGAAATAAAATCGCGCTAGTAAATTTTTTTCTTGATAACATACAGTGTATTAATAAAACGGAGGTTTTAACTGATTTATTATAGGTATAGATACTATTGTGGTTTAGATTTTATTTCGTTGTATCATTTTTTAAACATGTAGTCATGTATTATCATCATCATCATGATCACCATATATATTGGATGGATTGTATTGGATGTCCATTGTTGTCCATGTCTATTGGATGTCCACTGTTGAACGTAGGCCTCTCACATCGGCCTCCAGAGCGACCGGTTCAAATCAGCCTCCATCCAACGGCTTCCGACGACTCTCCTCAAGTCTCCACTCGAGAAAATTAAGCGGAGAGGATTGTGATTAGTAAGTTTTTGTCGCTCCGAAGGGCTGGATCGGCTGGTGGTCTCGCCTGGGCTCACCCTGCTGATAAACCCCCAGAAGAATAAGTGTGGACTCTATGAGAGTCGGTTATGAAAGAGGCAACGTGTCTGATAGATACGGTTGCCTAATGGCCTCGAAAGAGGTCATCGTTTACGAAGATGGGGGGGAGGATCTGAGATACTTATAATCCCAGACCAAAACATCTTCACCCCCTGCATGGCCGACTCTTGGAAAGACCGTACTCAGTTCGGAGCGCCTATAACAAAAGGCCGAGGCCCAAATAGCGGAATCAGTGTCGCACACCCCGTATGACACAACATCTAAATCAAAGCCCCGTCTGGATCCAATGGTGGTAGTGCAGTAGCCAGGTGCATGAGAGTGATGCTAGACGACCGGATACTCGAGATGGCAAAAACCATTATGGAGATCCGGAAGTCAGCGACGTTTTCAGGACCTGGGAACTACCTACATTGAAAGGGATAAACGGGGTTCCTGGATGTAACAAGACAACTTACATAGTCAAAAACTTCGACGAGGTCAACGAAGTCGTAGTTACGACCACAGTCGAGGCGGCCAATGATCTTAGGCAGAAGATGACGCACCATTATGGCGACAAAAAGTCCAATGTGTGCACTGTGGCCTCCATACTGGTAAATGGTTTTCGTGAAGGCATAAAAATAAGCCATTTAACGGTGGATGATGCCCAATCAACAACTTTAAAGCCATAGTGATGGCCATCTGACTGTCGGAAGCAAAAGAGGTCATCCTCGTCGGAAACATCAATCAGCTGTCTAAAATATGCATGACTGGCTCTTGGAGAGACCGTACTCAGTGGTTCTGAGCGCCTACAGAAAAAGACCGAAGCCCAAAAAGCGGAATCAGTGTCGCCCACTCCGTACGACACAACATCTAAATCAAAGCCCCGTCTGATGGCGATAGCGAAAATTATCCAAGCGACAACCTCCCCTAAACGAGGAAAACGACTGCCCCACCTTGCCCCAAGGTCGTTGGTATCAAGAAATCGGCAATCGGAGGCACTTAAAAGGTTCACCAAAGACGAAAGTCCGAGGTACCCACAAACGCCACCAGCCACTCAGACAAAAGCCGACATGGGGCAAGTTATACCACCAAAGCTACGACCAACGTCCACGCCGCAATAACATGCGGAAAATGCGTATATCGAGTTCCTGGCCATCACAAAGGCGAACTGCGATGTATGCCTAGCCACCTGCAAGAAAATCATCAGACCTTCCAGTACGGCCACGAAAACTTACTGGGAGTGGAACTTGAAGAAGCCGAGGCAGCCATTTACAATAACGACACCCGCGAAATACTCAGGGGAAACATGTCGGTACATGGCTGCTTATAATATCAAAAAGAGCTCATCCTTGTCAGAGACATTAATCAGCTGCCATACATCGACAGGGAAAACCTGTTCGAGGTGCGATACAGCAGGCCTAATCTAACGGTAAATATATC
Organism: Euphydryas editha; assembly: GCA_036937285.1. Taxonomy (NCBI): domain Eukaryota; kingdom Metazoa; phylum Arthropoda; class Insecta; order Lepidoptera; family Nymphalidae; genus Euphydryas; species Euphydryas editha. The sequence goes on from JAUPFZ010000008.1 coordinate 7,411,369, forward strand.
ATGTGAGTTGTCGTGCACGCATCGGAATCCCAAGGATGTCGCTCTTGCCATCAGCGAGGTTTATGACAGGATCTACAGCTCGAACCCCATCGTCCACTCGCTGCGTGCGGAGAGGCTCACTGGCGCTAGAATACCCGAAAAACAGAACCGGACCCTGTACCTGGTCTTCACACAAGCGGAGAAAAAGGAGTTAATAGGCCGGGGATATGGTACCGGAGAAGGGTCGAGCGTCATGACCATTCACGAGGCGCAGGGTCGGACGAGCCAGGAGGTCATTGTCATCCAAACGAGGGCTAAGAGGCTGCGAATACACAATAGCGTCTCGCATGCGGTGGTCGCGGTGAGTAGGCACACCAAGACCTGTGTCTACTACGCTGACGACAGGGATGACGCAATCGGCCGATTCGTGGGGAGGGCGGCGGAGGCCACTACAAAAGAAATCCTCGAGCACACCCTCAAGATGGCAATTCATCGTAGAGACACAGCCGTCATTAAGGATGTGCTCGTACAGCTGGGGGCTGGTGCTGATTAAGATAAACCGATAAAAACTATTGGTGGGTTTGAAATTATAGAGTACCAAAATAGGACAATTATAAATAATGTAATATTTATAAATATTATATAAATGGAATAATACTCTATAGAATCGAATAGGAAATACAACTAGACATAGTAAATGCATGTAGATATAGTATTGTAAAAAAAAAAGAAGAATAAAAAAATTGAAAATTTGGTATAGATATAGTATTGTAAAAATAGGTGTACATATAGTATTGTAAAAAATATAAATAGGAAATACAACTGGATATAGTAAATGCATGTAGATATAGTATTGAAAAAAAAAATGTATATACATAATATTAGGATTAAAGCGGTCAGTTTGGACTCTCGTCTCAGGGACTAGAGATACTAAGTCTAGTTTTAAGTACTTATTTACTTTTGCTGTGTAAAAACGCCTGTATGTAACAATCAAATATATGAAAAGAAAAGGGTATAGGCTCATGTAAGCCTGTAGATGTAATACTAACATATAAAATAAAAAAAGCTGTCTAAAATAAATTTATATATATATATATATATATATATATATATTTAACGCTACATATATATATTAGAATATAAGTGGTCAGTGTGGATTCACGTCTCAAAGACTAGAGATACTAATGTAAGTCTAGTTTTTAAGTATTTATTTCTTTACATTTGCTGAGTAAAAACGCCTATCTATGTAAGAATCTAATACATGAAATAAAAAAAAAAGGTACGGGCACATGTAAGCCTATAGATGTACGTATGTATTAATACTAGATGTGCCCTGTGGTTTCACCCCGCTAATTACCGAGTAGAGGTACCGTAAAGGTCTCCAAACAGAAAATAAGCAGAGTATCATTTGCCAAACTTATATTAATAACTATGATCTATATCCACTAATTAAACAAAATTTATTTTTACATTATAAATTATAAAAAAAGAATAAGGAAACAAATAAGAACATTGTAAACAATTGTCCAGCTACTCCGAATCTATACATCCGCGCCCACGCGAGCGTAGTAAATTGTAGGGATTTGAAGCAAACTACGCTTCGACCAAGTTCCAACTTCCAACTCAGTAATAACTAAGAGGTAGGCTAGGTTGCGCGCCTCCGTGTCCATACATCGCGTAAATATTTACGCGAACTTTATAAACTTTCAAAATACTTCTATATTATTTTAAAAAATTGTGAAAGTGTTTCGACAATAAAATACCGGTTCGAAGCAATATTTGCAATTGTTATCACGCGAAAACGTAATTTAATCAGCTGGTGTCGTTTGTTTAGAGAAACATCACTTTGTCAGCGGTCATCAAATCACAGGTCGGTATCGGTGTTTCTGCTGATAACAATATGTTTTGTATAATACGAATCTGTCTATGCTCGCATCCACTAGTCATAGTGAATTGCCAATTTCTCTAATATATGTATTACAACACTGTTTTATGTCGCGCGTCTAACCAGAGAAGGAAATTATTGCGGTTATAAACACTGCAAAGTTATATACATTTGTCATGTCATATTAAGGTAAATCTATATTTAAATATATTTTTATTGCTTATGAAAATAGACTTTATGCCTTTTCTTTTGCATTTTCGAATTTCCGAAATATTTGGTTTTTTGAACATAACGTACCTACTTTTAAAAATATTTTGAATTTTATATACCTTATATAAATATAAAGATATAGTGGCAGCGGCTTAAGTAATCGAACTCAAAAATCTAATACAAATAATGGCGCGTACATACCTACCTACAGTTTTAACACACAATTACGTAAAGTGTTTGCATTTTAATATTACGCCTCTTTGAAATGCAAGTTTTGTGTGTAGACACAATGGTAACCCATTTTCTATCTTAAATCTAACAGTGGTTCCGTTTTCTTCGTTTTTATAAAAATTGTTTTCTTCTTAAAAAATATGGAACTTGCTAAAGTCCTTTACAATATAATTATACTTTTCCTTTCACTTTACTTTATTATTTTAATTTAATCAAATAGTCCAATTAAATATTCCAATTTATTCGTGTGTTTGTAATTAATTAAATGTTTAAGCGTTTATTGATAAAATGTGAATAGTCTCGAAGATAATTCGATATCTACTAAAAATATAATATTTACTTGTATACGGTATAAGTTATAACTGTCACACTAGCGACTAGCGAGTTTTAAATCTTGTTATAACTTTAGGTATATAACACTTGTAATCTTGTTATAATTTTAATTAAATATTTATCAAGTCGAGTATTAAAGATGATGATCGTTGCTATGATTCGGTTACGAAACTGTAGCGCTTATCGTTAATGACAACTAAACGGGTCGGTTCATTTACTAAGTACCTATTAGAAAAAACGTTACAGCTTACACTTTTACATAATCCAAAACTTGCAACAGGTACTTTTTAACCCAGACATTTTGGGTAGTACCTATTAATTCTTATATCCTAAGAAATAAAAGTCGTTGTATGTTTTTTTTTTTCAGAAATAGGTTGTCCGCATAACTTGTTTGAAATGTTGTTGTTAACATGCAATGTTTATAAACTGTTGCGTTACCGAGCATTTCATTATTGTTCAATACGATTTGATTGTTATAATTTTGTTTGTTTGTCATGCTGTAAAATTTAAAATTACCTACTACAGTTTTCTAGGAAACGTTTCTGTTTCAAGTGACAAAATTACAACATAATTGCCTTTTCTTTTGTGACAATATTAGGATTCGAAGATGGTCAATAATAACCTGTAAGGCGAGATGATTCATTGGATAGAACACATGACCCGATGATCGTGGGTTTGAATTGGCACAAATTTGGCGCTTGAAATGTTAGCCATGAATGTCGTGTCTGACATTTCAAGTGCTAAAGTCTTCGTAGAGGAAAACATCGTGAGGAAGCCTGCATCTTTTGAATGAATTTCTCGAGACATGTACATATTCTTATAACCTAACCACAGGGTAGCGTAGCAGATTAAGCTCTAACCTTTCCTTTTTAATGGGAAAAGAAGCCAATAAGTGGGATATTGACAGGCTGTTAAAGTACATTTTATAGTAAAAAGAAAAAGCACGCAGATAAATAAATAAAAGAGGCAATATATAAAATTCGTTCATGGACAATGAATAAAAAACTTCTTTACTTAAACAGTCGTATTCCGTCTATATTTTATATCAATTTGTATATATAGGTATTATATCAATAGTTCGCAAAGTAAGCGGAAGTGCGGTTTGATTGAAATTCTAACTAGTGTCTATTCGCTATGAGTGCGACTGCAGCGCCAGACAAAATATGAACTACAGGAGGCTGTCATAAAATGTTTTTATACGTATGGCAATAGCAAGGAAAATAAAAATAAATAAATATTATAAATAATAGTAAAAAGAAAAAGTTATAAAAAATATGTGAGATTTTTGTAGTGATTGCCGTTTTGTTTTTTAATTAAACGAATCAACAACAAGTAAGTATAATGATAAAAAATAATAAAGAATGCAGTAAACATTCAGGTTAAGTTATTTGATATTTATATCAAAGTCAAAAAGTGATACTAAGAAAAAAATTAAACTGAAGAAAAAATAATTAAATAGTTATATATCAATGGAATATATTAATATTTATTTAATTAATGTAATTTTTTTTTTAAACAAAAAAGCTAAAGTTAGCTGACGTTAATTTTTTTTTTTTTTTTTTTGTTTTATGAAATTAGAACTAAAAATTTTTTTTTTAATTTCACTTTTAATTTATCAAGTTTTTTACAAATTAATTTTTTTTTAATTTTTTCGTAATGATTTTTTCGATAAAAATAATTATTAAAATTTTTGGATGTCGGCTAACTTAATTTTCATTTAAAATTTCCGAATTATTGTTATTGATAAAGTTAAGGTTATGGTAGTACTTACTTCAGCCTTTTAACTGCAGCTATCCACTGATTCCGTTGATTTCTTTTCCATTGAGCAGTCGGAAATTTATAAAACTTGCACTCACTTTTTCTGCTGGTATTCTTACAATTTACAACACAACAACTTTGGTGTCTCATTTTTCTTTAATTTATTTAAATTAAAACAAAATAAATACTCTCACGTGTACTTGCTTACAATTTTAGGAATAATAGCCCCCCGTAGTACCGAAAGTGACCACTGCGAACGCTTCAGTCGATTTAATTTCCCCTACCATGGCTTCACTCACAGCGAATAACCGCTGAAACAGTCGTAAGAAACTTGAGGGTACATCATTGTTCACGGTGTATTCTCAAACCAAACTTAGAACCACTCAATTGACTATTTGCTTATCCGGAATTCGGTAAAGTTGGCAATATAAACTGACTATCATGTGCTGGCAGCAATGTAGAATCGCTAATTTGACATATTCTTATGAATTTAATTTTTTTGTGCTTATGGTCAATGTTTTACATTGCTAATTAAAAATTGTGTTGTTTTTGAAGTAAAACTACAAAAGTCATGAATATAAATTATAAGCATTTTATACGTGAAATAAAAAATGTGTTAATAATTATGAGTTTACAGAACACTAAACAAAATACATACTACCTACTCTTGTACTTTTGTTGTATATGTATTTCGTGGAATTTTAACAGTTGAAAAAAATTAAATAACTTATTTTTACTAGTTGATTCTGATGCTTCTTAACCGATTTTAATAATCTTTTCACTATTAGAAAGCTCAATTATCACGAAGTAACATAGGCTGTGAAGTTATATGCTACAAGTACAACTCACATCCAAGGTATCAAATTTAAACACACGTGGAACCGCGCATAACGTCTAGTAAAGAATAGAATAGATTTCAATTGAATTTGATCGATTTAATTTTGCAAGTTTATATATCAATATATATTTTTTTACAAATAATAAAAGTTAATATTTTATTTTTTTTAATAAATAATAAAATAATGTGAACATATAATTTACATAATACATATTTCGTAAAACAGTTTTACTTTAGCAACACAAATGTGTTACAAATTAAAGAAATAATTGGTATTTTTACGGACAATAATATTTGCTATTTTTTATTATTTTAAACTAAATAACGTAAGAACTAATATGTATTTTATTGTAATAGGTATTTCAAATACTATTAAGTTAATGCGTATAATTGAAAGTAATGTATAGATAAATACAAAGTACCTACCTACCTAACTGGATGACCAGTATTTTTTTTTAATATATTTTTTTTTTATTTAGATACGAATTATATACGAGTACTGATGATATTTGAATAATATTTTTCGATCTTACCGACAAACTAATAAAAAATATGAATTGGTTATTTAAATAAAAAATAAAAGGGCTCCCAATAACTGTTTTTCTCACAAAAGAAGGAATTAGAAAAAAATAAAAATGGAAAAAAAAATCGGACTGGAGACACCTGAACCCGAACCGGGGTCTTCTGTTTTCGAAACCGCCCGATTTCCCACCTGAGCTATTATCACCTGGTAAATGGTGGCGAAATTTCATTGTTTGCTTGAAAACACGGATAAAACAACATTTTCTAAAAATGAATCCTAGCTAGATCGATTTATCGTCCCCGAAACCCTCTGTATACTAAATTTCATGAAAATCGCTGGATCCGTTTTTAAGAACGAACGGTCCACTTTCCACATGAAAAATTGTGGTTTTAATGCTGTAATTAGGCCCCGTACTAAATATCCACTTAGTGTCCGGTGACAGAGCAATGAGTTTAATAGTTAGAATGAAATTTAATAATCTGTTGTTATCCATATAGATTATAGCGTCATGCAGAGACAGTGTTGACGGAAAGTCGATATAGGTAAATAGTGACTGTATCACTATTGAAAAAAAGTACCTATTTTTAGGGTTCCGTAGCCAAATGGCAAAAAACGGAACCCTTATGGATTCGTCATGTCTGTCCTGTATGTTCGTCCGTCCGTATGTCACAGCCACTTTTTTCCGAAACTATAAGAATATACTGTTGAAACTTGGTAAGTAGCTGTATTCTGTGAACCGCATTAAGATTTTCATACAAAAATAGACAAAAAAAAAAACAATAATTATGAGGAACATACTTAGAACTGAAACTCAAATTTTTTTTTATCAAACCCATACGTGTGTTCAAAAATGATATTATATTGAAGTTTCTACTATCAGTTTTTTTTTCCTGAATAGTTTGCGCGAGAGACACTTCCAAAGTGGTAAAATGTCTCTCCCCACTCTGTAACTTCTAAAATAAGAGAATAATAAAACTAAAAAAATATATAATATGATGTACATTATATATAAAAATAAAAAAGCCATTTAATTTCATAAACTAAATCTGTAATAGGTGCCTAAGTAAATAATAATTATAATTCGCGCGGGGCGTGGCTTGATCGGTAGCGGGTGCAGAGCTCGCGAGGGGCAGGTTCCCGACTGCGCTTATGCGAGCGGACAGACACGTGAGGGCAGACGTCTCAATTTTATTGTATCAACCCATCATTTAGGTACCTAATTATAATGTTTACTTATTAATAAGTTAATTAAAAAAAAATACACTATTATTAAAACATCAATCAAAGTTACAACGAACTACAAGAACTTTTATATGATGTTACTTCCTGCTACGGAGCCCTTCATGAGCGAGTCCGACTCGCACTTGGCCGGTTTTTCTTTATTTATTTTATTTTTTTACTTTCACATTAACAATCGGGCTTCGGTTAACTACCATTTATATGGAGCAAATATTAAAAACTAGGTCTGCAGCTAGCACTAGCATTTGCGTGGAATAAAGACGCCGTCGTTGTCCATTATGTTGTTATCCAAAGAGGGTAGTGAGCCCTGTCTATAAATATGACCTCTATAAGAAAAAATAATAAAAAGAACGTAAAAATTTGACAATGTTCATATGCAGAATTAAATCTCACAAATAAGTAGTACTAACATTGTATGGTTATAGGGAATGATAAGGGGAGAGGGAAGTGCTCTATATATCTATTGTTTATGAATTACTCCATTTAGTTTTTCGTTTTCGGCGTTTTTCGGGTCTGTGGACATAGAGGGCAAAGCGCTCTCTCTGGTTCCGGCTAGCGTCTTGACATCCATGTTTATCGAGTGTCTCCTTATAAATATACAAATTAAATAGTACAGGAAGATCTGATTTGTGAGGGATCTGATCTGATCTCTGAGGGAAGATCTCTGGATTCAAGGCTTCAAGGTTCCAACTACAAACCAGCGCATTTATATGTAGAAGAGTTTGTACGAAAACACGAACGTCGTAGTGGAATTTTCATATACAGTCTCAATCTACAAGAACAATACAATAGCAGCGATTAGTGCGACAAGGAGATGTGATCTCCCCAAAACTATTTATCGCTGCGTTGAAAATCGTCCTTAAGTTAACCTTGAGGTGGAACAGATTAAGCATCGTCACCAATAACGTGTAACATCGTTCACATTCAATTTGTCGACGACATAATTTTTATTATTATTTATTAGTATGATTAATATTAGTATTTATCAGTGTCGTTTATTGCAAGGCTTCAAGGTTCCAAATATAAACCAGCGCATTTACTTGCTGAAACTATACGCTGAGTGGAAGACCCATATTTGGTCATTTATAGTTAATTTTGTTAGAATAATAAAGGAACCCTGGAGAACTTCAACACAAAGAGCAGTGAACTCAACAGGGTTTCTCAACAGATGATCCTAAAAATTTAAATGAAAAAAAAAAAAACAAAGATTTATATTGTGTTTCGCTCCACAAACTCAACAGGCACATTTTTTTTTTAAATTAGTAACAACTAAAAATATCAAGTTAACATTTTTTTTTAAATTAGTAACAACTAAAAATATCAAGTTTTAAAAATAATTTGCAAAAAAACAATCGCTAGGTTTTTTTTTTTTTTTTGCCAAAAACACTTGTTTGTTTTGTCTACACTGTGGCTAAAAGTTTACTTTGGTGGTGCTAGAGCCCCATTAGCTATAAGCGGTATAGGGATAAATTATAATTTTGTCCTCAATTAAAATGAATTGTACGTTTAGTCATATGCAATTCATTTAAAGGATAACGTTGTATGATTAGTTATTAAAATAGAGTTTTTAAAATCAAGAGTCTCAAAGGGAACATTTAAAAAGGTTTTTGTACATTTGTAAAGATCATACAAATAATGTCCTAAAAACACGTTTTTCTATGAGCATCCCAATTTACTTTTGTTGTTTTTTTATTTGTTGTTATAGGGCAGCAACCATTGTATTCGTATAGGGAACCTACAAAATATAGAGTAACCAGAAAAATAAATATACCATACACATAACACGCATTACGGACTGGAGACACTTTTTGGGGCCTTAAAAATATCATGTGTATATGATTATATTTTTATAATTTTATTAAAGATAGGGTTATGCGCAATTAAATTGGAACCCGGTAATTTGTGGAATAAAATCCGATTCAGTAAATTCCACGCATAGGTACCTACAGTCTCGAATTAGTACCGCTAGTCTTCTGTACAAATTAATAAAACTGAAGTGTTTATTTGAAATAATGATTTAAGACTTATTTCGTGGTTTTAATACATACGACGGGACTCAACTCAGTCCCGTCGTGAACACGATCCATGCAACTGGGTCGAAATATTGACACAAAATCACTGTGTTATATCGTGGTATGTACGTTTTAAACATAATAATATTTATTTGAAATGTTTAAATCAAATTGCTTGATACTTTATGTACATAACTGTTTACAAAGGAATTATAGAAAAAAAATTTCTGCCTGTTTTTCTTCTTTTCCGGATAATCATACAGTTGGACTGATTTTGACGGAACTTTTATTGTAAAATAGCTATTGTTATAAGTCCTGTATAAAAATCTGTAAGGGACCGAAATGAAGGGTAAAAAATTTTTACTAAAGAAACAAAAACGCTCGCATTGTTACATATTGATTATAAGTTATTACTTAAATTAATATTCCTAGGAACTAAGCCAGCCAAGCAATTCAAATCAAATATATGCTTTTCTTGTCTTTTGTTCGACGAGTTTATTTATTAAATCATTCATAGCTGAAGACGACATCAGTTTTTCTAAATTTTCTGCTTAAATAGACAATTCTGAGTGACAAGTCTGATAGCCTTAGTCCTAAGATAATTGGTTTAAGTTCTAAGATAATATTTCACTTATACATATTCGGAGCCCCTTTAGGCCGGGAGTCCCGTATAATTGATATGGCTGATACAGCGGTAGCTACGCCTCTGGTTTTAAGGTAACTTTTACTACTTTTATTTTAGTAAGAGACATAGTGCTCTACGAAAAAAAAAAACATACGGATGAAGCCAGAGGCTAATACTTACTAGCTTGTTTATTACTAAAACGGCAAGAATAAGTTCCTACGTAAAAGGATACATATTAGTACCTACACATTGAATAAATTGGTAATGGAATTCAAAATTAATAGTTTGATGTATCGAATGGTGCAAAAGTTGGTAATGCAATAAAAGAAGAATTATACAATAGCTCTCAAGATAAAAATAGTAAATTGTAATCATTGCGTCGACTCTGATTTGACACTAATCTTGTGGTCACGGTCAACTGCTTTTTACTATTAAGGTAGTAATGATTTAAATTAAAAATATTACTCCAATTTCAACACAATGAAATATTTTTCGTATTTTTAACATTTTATTTCTTATATTATGAAAAGGAACAATTAACAAAATATTTAAAACGTTTTTTTTTTGTGTAATTAAAAATAAATATAAACGCCTCACACTCAACGTCACCCAGTAGAAAGAAATCCTGAGTTGGGTCTCCTTAAAGTGCAGTTATCAATTATTAAATTGTATAGATTATTGATTAATATTTGTATACTGTAGAACTTTCAAATCAAAATCTGGTGTTATGTTTTCGAGTCATCTGCGCTTACAATCCGGATTGCTTGCTTAAAAGATTCGACATCGATAAATACATTAGGGTCACACGTCATCATTAATTGTATAACAAAATAATAGGATAACAATTATGGAATTCTCTTTATCATTTGTATATTTTATCAATTTAATTACATAAATAATTTTTTACAAAATATACAATAACAAAATAAATTATCAACATAATTATATGTTTTTACATCTTCTCGTAATTTTATGATCCAAGTTAATACTTATAGTGTGCTTAATCCTTATAGTAGCTTTGTGTATTTACATTTTATGAAATTAATAACTCAAGTAAGAAATTTCGGTTAAACGTACTAAATACAAATGATGATTGAATTAATATCTATTTTAAAAATGTTTATTTAAATTATTAGATATTAGTGCTTAACAGTTTCCATAAATAAAATATCGTTGAAAAACTCTTGTGCTCGTTTACTTATATAATGTAAGATATCGTTATAGACAAAAATCTCTTATGCTTTGTTATTGCTATTTCTAACGAAGAATAATGTGTTTCAATTGAACTACGATTGTTACAATTGTTGTCGATTGTATTACGATTATCATTAAATAGCTTTTCAATACTAGTAATAGATACTAAATTTAATAGGTAAGCGATACGAGATGATGATTTACAGAATATAATTTTTTAAGAACATTCATTCTTTTAGATGAGTACCTAAGTGAAAGTAAAAAATGTCTATAAAAATCTTGTGTACTATACTTATATTGGTCGTTTCGAAAGACTATTAAAAAAACATCCTAATAGTTGGTACTTGTTCAACGTAGATTTAAAGTGGTCCAATGCTCTTGAACTTTATGTTCTTCTTATGTGTTAGGTTTACGCAAAAATAAATTTTACTATTTTCTATTTACATACGCTGTCTCAAAGCTTTTTGGTAGTGCTTTTTGTCTAGGGCTGGTAGTGTCCTAATCAATTGTTTAAACGTCCTTTTTGAAAGTGTCTGTTGGTCGAATGTATGAAAGAACTGTTTAGACTTTAGACTGTGGTAATACAGTGCAACCTCGAAATAATGAAACTGAAGGGAATTAAAAAATATTCTTTATGTCAAGTAATTCGTTTTGTAATATGTTATGAGCTTTGTTATATAGAGATTAGGTTAGACTACGATTCGTTTTAACAAAGTAAGAAAGTGGAATTAAGTGGAAATAATTAATAGGATAGGTTATGTAATTGTCAAAGTTCTAAGTTGAAAAAATTCGTTAAATACAGGTAAATACCTTCTACCTATATTCTGCAATTATTAAAAAATCGTTATAAAGAGGTTTTTAGTAAAAGTTATTCGTAATGTAGATGTATATTTTGCATTAACTCTTACTAGTAGTTCTAGGGGATTTGGAAAATTTTTGTTAAATTCAGAATTCGTTAAATTGAGGCTCGTTATATCAAGGTTGTACTGTAGTAAGGTTTCAATGATACCGATCGATTCTTTTGTTCCGTGTGGTAGTTTTTCAATTTTATAAAAAAAAATCAAAGCGAGGATAATAATTAAATTGAGAGATAACAATTAATTCTGATTACTGTTGCGAACTATTATTACGTAGTAATACTTATCGATTATTACGAAGTATCTGTAATACGAATCGAATTCAATTTTGATATTGAAACTTTTGAACTAATTTTAATATAGGTACGTTACCTAATTTAAAGAATCGTTGATGATTTAATTATGGTAAACGCAACCAGCTTCAACAGCTTCCTCTATCAAGATCTGCAAGTATTTCTGACATATTATACTAATGCTATATCTAAATAAATTTATTCATATTATTAATAATTTATTTTAATGCTTCTGAATCATTATAATGAAAATAAGAAAAATAAAATATTCGAGTATATGTTTGTCGATAAACCTTTACTTTTAACTGCGTTTATCGCAGTTATATGATTTAATAAATAATTATGGTTACATATTAGGCGTGTTACGTTGAATTGATACGTAAACATCGCCTGTGCACCGTTACGAATCATTCAATCAGTTGAGCATTCGTTAAAAAAACGTGCAATCTATTCCTGATTATCTACGCCTCAATGAAAATAGCGTTTCAAATGAATTGTCTACCGCCACCGAGGCTAATAATGTATGAGAAAATAATTGGATTGGATTAATTAAGTCGCTTTTTCGTTTTAACCGCTGAACTCATTAAATATCACGTGGGTTAAGTGTCCTGTTTGTAACTGGAATGAAAGACTACTTACTCGTACTTTAATAATTGATTGTTATTTGTCAGTATCTTGTATTATAATTTTGCTTTACCACTAAATATTTATAACTTTCTTTTATTTAACACAAAGTATGAATGTGTGTGTGCTGCAAATATAGAATTTATATTCGTGCGATACACAGTCAGTGATACGTTAAGAGAAACAATATTTGTTTTGGTTCCTTTGTTGGACTAGTGAAGTCAATAAAAATGAAACTTTGAATTAGAGGTGATGTATTTTAAATTTTATTTTAGTATGCATTATTATGTAATACTAGCGACCCGCCCTGGTTTCACACGGATAGTATATAATGTTCTTAGCAACAGGCAAGGGGTGGGCTCATCGCGGGCGTGGTCTATATAATATATAAATATACCTTCTTAGATATATATTTTAGATTACGTAATGTAAAGTAACTAACGTATTTAACTTTATTAGGATTAATACTGTATCCGTCTAATAACATACCAGTTAGCACATCATATGTATATGACTATTTTTTTTTAAACTTAAGATGGATATAGTAAACTATTTTTAAATAATAGATATGTGCCATCACGATTTTTTATTTAAACCTATAAAAGAGCCACCCAGCGTATAGGCAGCGTATTTGTTGAAAGCTGCCAGACTGCTCGACTTATTCCGACATTTTCAACAATTATCGTCATATTTCAACCTATTGACCCAAAACCTTAACAATTTTTATACCTAAACCTTTCTAATGATTCACTCTAGATAGGTGAAAATCGCATGAAATTCCGCTTAATTTATTTTGTGATTTTCGCAAACTGATAGACAGACATACAAACGTGGTGGGGTATTTTGTTTTAATGGCCAAGTCATAATCGAACTTGTATGTAATCGATATTGTACAATCTTTAAACATGTTTTTTTCAGATAAAGCTAAAATATTATTGTATTGATTTGCATTGATTAAGTTATTAAATTATTAAACAAAAATACAAATCTATACATATAATAAAATGGTAAGAAACTCAAAACTGTACATTAAATATTTTTTTTAAAGAATACTTGGGGTATTATCTACAATCGATATCGAAGCCAAAAATATAGTTTTTAGAATTTTTGTCTGTTTGTCTGTATGTACGTCCGGGATAAACTCAAAAAGTACTGCATGGATTTACTTCAAATTTGGCACGAATATTATTAAGAAGTCGGGTCAACATATAGGCTACATATTATCACGCTATCACCTACGGGGAACGAGCAGTGAACCCTTATTTCTGCAACGCATTCTGTAACAACGTGTACCTAATCTAACGACGCATATTTGAATGTTGTTATTATGTTAATAACCATGCTATAAGCTATCTTCACACTATAAAAATCACGAAATATAAGTAACTTAGGCTGATAAACATAATGAATGTAAGAATAAATGTAATATAAGTAGTATCAAGACAATTTTAAAGCAGCGCCATCTATGAGATTTCAAAAACATCAAGTCGAATTACATGTGTAAACCCTTTTTGGATATAAATAATTTAAATTTGATCATGTTGGCGAGGTTAATAGTTGTTTTTAAAAGTCATAGATGGAGTTGTGAATTTTTTTCTTAAAAATTGTATTGTTAATTCGTTTCAGAGATGAGCAAGACAATTAAAAAAAAATTGTTTATATAAGTTTTAAGCTGCTTTATCTATGTCTTATAAAATTCATCGAGTTTGTCTGTATGTGTATGTACAAACAGAACTCAAAAAGAACTGCATAGATGTATACTTAACAAAATTTAAACTCGAAAACGGCACGCTATTGCTGTAAGATATTTGAGCTAAATAACGAAGAAAGAGGAAAATTAAGCATGCCATATATATCATCCAGATAAGAAATGCTTATGCTTCTTCGGAACCTATTTCCTCCGAAGTTGTGTTGAACCCGCTTTAAAGTCACATCGCTCCACAGACACACCATTGAGGCGTAAATTCTTACGGGTTGTGGCGTCGGCGAGGCAGTATTTATACCACGCATTTCCCTCATACCTCATAACTTCCCGTTCCAGTTCAAGCGCTTACAGTTCCCCGTGAGTATTTGCTTCACGATGACCATCAATAAGTCGCAGGGGCAGACACTGAGGGTAGCTGGTGTCGACCTCAGGATGAGCTGTTTTTCACACGGGCAGCTGTACGTCGCGCGTCGCTTGCTCCCGCGTCACCAGTCCTGACTCTTTTGGCTGCGGAGAGCCAAACCACTAATGTTGTTTATCGAGAAGTCCTATAAGTGCTCTATATATCTATTGTTTATGATTTACTCCATTTAGATTAGATTAGAACATTTTAGATTAGAGTATTTCATTAAACTTAATTAAAAGAGTGAATAGTATTGAGTCTAGTGTTGACATAGAAAAAGATAAATTTATATTGAAACATCAAAGTGTTTTTCAAGGGGTAGGGAAACTACCGGGTAAATATACAATTGTTACTAAGCCATTTGACCAGCAAATATGTCATCCACCCTCTAGGATACCTAATTGTCTTCTAGACCCGTTAAAGTGTGAGCTAGATAGGTTAGAAAATAGAAATTCAATAGTTAAAGTGGACAAAATTAGTGAAAATTCTTGTATAAACAGAATAGTTATTGTTGAAAAATCAAATAAAAATGTTAGATTATGTTTGGATCCTTCAGATCTTAATAAATATATTATAAAAAAACCTAAAATATTGCCTACTTTAGATCAACTTGCTATTAAATTAAAAGGTAAAAAGTTTTTTTCAGTTTTAGATTTATCAGAGGGTTTTCATCACTTAACGTTAGACGAAGAGTCATCTTGGAAGTGTTGTTTTGCGACTCCATTTGGTGTTTATAGATATCTAGTATTACCTTATGGTCTCATGAATGCGCCTGAGCTCTTTCAAGATGTATTAGAATCATATTTTAGTAAATTTAATAATGTTGTAGTATGGGCTGATGACATACTTGTTATGGGTAATTCTGCTGAGGATCATGATAGGGCACTAATTGAAGTAATTAATAAAGCTAAAGAGATAGGTATTGTGTTTAATAAAAATAAATTTCAGTATAAACAAAAAGAAGTAAAATATGTTGGTCAAATTTTCAATGAGCATGGCATGTCTGTTGATAAATCTAGAGTAGAATCTTTAATAAAATTAAAATCACCCACTAATAGAGATCAATTAATGAGTATCATTGGTTCCTTCAATTATGTTAGGAGATATGTACCTGAAATGGCTGAATTAATGTCACCTCTTTGTAAACTTTTAAAGAAAAATGTTGAGTTTATGTGGTTACCTGTGCATGAAAGGGCCTTTGAAAAGTTGAAAGAAAAGGTGAGCTGTGCTCCAGCATTGTGTCCTTTTGATCCAAATAAGAAAATAATATTACAGTGTGATGCTTCGAGTAATGGCTTGGGTTGTTGTATGTTTCAACGGGATGATTTAGGCAATTTGAAATTAATAGCTTGTGTGTCTAGGACTATGAATGATTTTGAACTAAATTATGGACAAACAGAAAAAGAATTACTAGCAATACATTTTGGTACAAAAAAATTTCATAACTATATATATGGCTCTCATATTGATATTCAAACTGATCATAAACCCATAGTTTCAATAATGTGTAAACAAATAAGTAAAATTGGTTCTCCTCGTTTGAAAAGATTAAGGTTAAAATTATTAATATATAACTTAAATGTTTATTATGTTCCTGGTAAATTAGTTCATTTTGCTGATATGTTATCTAGAAATTGTTTAAATTATACAGAACATGATCATGAGATGTTACAAGTAGTACATACAGTGTCAAAGCATATACCTATGTCAGATGAGAGAAAAGCTATTTTCAGAAATGAAACATATAATGATCCTGTATTATCAAAATTATGTAGTTACTTTTATCATGGTTGGCCTTCTAAATTAAATAAAGATATATATAAACATTATGCTAAATTAAAAGAACAATTGTATGTTCAAGATGGATTTTTATTTTATTGTAATAGAATTGTTGTTCCACAGAAACTTAAGTCTTATGTAATTGGTCTTGTACATGACGGTCACATTGGAATTAATAAAAGTGTTTCAAAGGCAAGGCAGTTGTTTTATTGGCCCGGGTTATCTGATGATATTCAAAATTTTGTTTCAAAGTGTCGCACCTGTGAAAAGTTTAGATCTGCTAATGTACACGAACCCATGCTTCCTCATAAAATACCTAAATATAGATACTACAAGGTTGGTATGGATATTATGGAGTATGCAGGTAAATCATATTTAATAATTATAGACTATTTATCTCATTGGCTTGAAATTAGACCTTTAAATAATAAAAATTCTAAATCTGTAATTGATAGTATGCAAGAAGTATTTACTAGGTTTGGATATCCTGTAGAAATAATTGCTGACAATAATCCATTTAAGTCTTTCGATTGCTTGGAATATTATAAATGTAAAGATATAAATTTAATAACTAGTAGCCCTTATTATCCTCGCAGCAATGGTTTAGCAGAGAAAGCAGTAAACATAAGTAAAAATATTATAAAAAAAGCCCTTGAAGATGGCAGGGATTATAGAGATTATCTTATGTGTTATAATAATAGTCCTTTATCAGGTCTGTCAGTATCTCCCTCTCAAATCTTGAATAGTAGGAATGTTAGGTCCAATGTACCATCATGTATGTCCTATCTTGAGCCTAGGATTGTAACAAACATTCATAAATTATTATCTTTAAAGCAGTCAGTAACTAAGGCCTACCATGATAAGAGTGCTAAAAAGAATGAGGTTCGATATAAGCCTGGTGATAAAATTGTTTATTGTACTGAGAAGGACAAGGTCTGGAGGAAGGGTGTAGTTGTTAAAAAATGTAAGGAGCCAAGGTCATATCTCATTAGTAGAGGCTCTAATACGAGGCCATTTAGACGAAATAGATATCATTTAAGAAAGTCATACAGTAATGTTGATAAGTTTTATAGAGATAAATATGTACCATTTGAGAATGAAATTTTGGAGGGAAATATTGATATAAAGAATGACAATAGTAATAGGCTCGGCACAGATAATCAATATTATGTCACTCGTAGTGGGCGAACTGTCAAACCAAAAAAAAATTTTTTCTTATAAATTTTATATATGTTAGTACAAAATATTTTGATATATTATTTTGATATGTTATATGTTATATATTTTGAGGGGAAGGTGCTCTATATATCTATTGTTTATGATTTACTCCATTTAGATAGTCTCTTAATCTTATTATCTACGTTCAAACGGCGTTTTTCGGGTCTGTGGATATAGAGGGCTAAGCGCTCTCTCTGGTTCCGGCTCGCGTCTCACATCCACGCTTATCGTGTGTCTCCTTATAAATATTCAAATTAAATAGTAAATAGTACAATAAGTATGTATTTCTACCCTATTCTGTATTCCTTATTCATTATTTTCTCCATCTGCTTCAGTCACAACTTATGACTTAATTCAGCAGAATCACCATAAAGTCATTTAATCAAAGTAGGCTGAAAATAAGCACTTATTGAAGGTCAATTTTACAAAAGACAGTCTCTCTCTGTTACTGCACTTTCTGTGGATATGAAATGTAAAGAAGAAACGGGTAAATAAATGTTATTTTAAAACGTATAATCGTAGGTATTTTTGGTGCTGTATAGCGTTCACGCAGACGACGTCGCGGGCAGCAGCTAGTGTTATATGTAAGAAAAGATACCGCAATGTTATAGTACATGCAAGAGTGAGCAAATGTGTAATGTGTTTGTTTTTCTTCTTCAAATCTTGAATAAGTACGTTCAAAATAATCATGTTATGAATAATAACATATTTTGTTTATAAATTTCCTCAATAATTTTGTGACAATTATATAAGTATAAAAGCAGAAATTACTCATACGAGTACCTTTATCTCATTATAACCTATTAATGTGTGACGAAAAACAGATAATAAAAACGAAGATAATGTTGATATGATTAAATAAACGTGGTAACGTAATAGTAATGAATTTTATTTAATAAAGTGCCCTAATTTATATCTAACAATTTACAAAATGTGTATCAAAAAGTAATTAAAGTAATTTTAATATTACTTTAACCGATAACCGAAATTCCGTCTTTTCGGCAATGGTTAATAGAAAAATACCTTAAAATGCGTAATCCAATGGGTCACTTTTGATTGCCTTTGACTACGTCGTCAGTACAATCGTAAGTAATCCGCCTTGGAGATGATATTACAGTATTAATTTTTGTATGAAAAATTTTTTAAGTCCTGTAATACTGTTAAAACTATGTGTACTAAAAACAAATTAAAATTTAAAAAAATATAACTTGAATACTACATAGTTTCCATAATAATAATACAATGATAATAATTTGATTATTTCTTATAGTCTGCTTAAAGCTTATAAAAGTATGATAACATACATTTTTTAAATTATTGGGCAGCATATTACAATCATATTACAAAAATTCTCACGGCCATGACAAATTAAGATAGATATCTTAGCAATCTTTCAAACTTTGTAAGACACAAACATTTTATTTATCAGCTAGACAATAGTTAAGCCTATAAACTTAAATGCATAAATATAACCTTATAAACGTTATTTACACACATACATGATACACCCACACACTACCCTAGTAGTAAAATAAAAACCTTAAAAAATAAATAGATTACCAGTTTAAATAAAAAAAAAACAACTAATAATTTAGACCTTTGACATTACTTGATTAACTGGCGTCAGGTTTTTCATATGTAATATTAAATTTTACCGACTTTGAGATACCCTTACATTTGTAGGAATATAATTTACATTTTATTTAAAATATTTATTTATATCAAAAGTATTTATTGTATGTCAATAATTCAGTTTTTCACCGTAAATAACGAGATCAATGCGTAGTTAGAGTGCGTTCACATTATATCAAAACGAATGCTTCTATGAAAATCTCAAAATAGACGTAATATATAGACTTCTTTCTTTTGAACTAAGAATTTGTAGTAATCCGCTTTCACTTAATTTAAATAATTAGTCGGAGGAATTCCAGCTGGTATTCTCAGAATATAAAATATAAATCGAAACTTTTTTTGTAGATAATTGTATAAAATGGCAATGAAAATATTAACAAAATAATAATATAAAATAAAACTTTTATTACGACTAACAGACAAACATACTTGCACCTTAAACAAATAACATGCCAAGATTAATTCTTTATCCTTTTTGTCTGTCTATGCGCCTGGCAAAAAATGCATTATTAGAAAATATACGTAAGTATTGTAAATCGCAGAGATGTACGTAATTTCGACAAATGAAATTTAATACGCCAAGTTTATGTTTTATTTTTGAATATATAATAATAAAAAAAATCATAGCGTCATACTTGTTTAATTCCACAATAACGTTATTAATTCAAAACGCAAACTAAAGCAGAAATATATTACGTACTTGTACTCGATCACAGTGCCAACATAAGAGCCAAAGTAACCTTTGATTTTTTAATGGATAAAAGTATCAATGGGTACGTTCGCGGGCCCTCTTCTAATTATTGATTTCATTACTTATTATCTATGCATTCCTAAGACCACATGCGCGGAAACGGAAATGGGACATGCGCAATAGTTTTTTTATTTATTAATTATTAGTTTTAAATAAAAATAATAAGTAGTTAATAAATGTAAAAAGATAATTTTCTGTATTATCTTTTATGAACAGTTAAATTCAGT
This sequence comes from Euphydryas editha, assembly GCA_036937285.1. Lineage (NCBI taxonomy): Eukaryota > Metazoa > Arthropoda > Insecta > Lepidoptera > Nymphalidae > Euphydryas > Euphydryas editha. The sequence continues at coordinate 7,431,685 of JAUPFZ010000008.1, forward strand.
TTTTGATTAAAGAAGTATCATTTCCGCGCATGTGGTCTGTGAAATGCATAGATAAAAAAAGTATGAAGTACGCATGCGCTCTTATAAAAGTGATGAATTATCAATTATAAGAGGGCCCGCGAACGTACCCATTATCGACAAGGATTGGTAAAAAAAAAACTTGAATATACGAAAGAAGAAGCAAATATTTAATTCTGAATCCACACGCATTTGAAACTTGTAATCGTCAATTTTCTCACCATTATAAAATTCCCGCTCTGACAGAATCTAAAGTTGTATAGATATATATATTCCTTTATATAACAAGTCCCATTTTGGTCAACATTTTTCAGCAGTCTCCAAAAATTATGATTAAGGTGTCATTCGATTCGGAATGGAATATAGATGATTTTTGAAAAAAAAAAAAACAAGTGCCGCTTGCAAAAATTCCAAATGTATTACCAAATAACTAACAAGGGGTTTAATTTTTTGTTAAAATTAAAAAAAATTCAGTAAAGAAGAGGAAATATCCTAAAAAAAGCTTCAAATCCCGGAACTGTAGGAGCAATATTTATAATTTTCCCAGAGGGATGAAAATACGGCCTAAAACGGGTGCTCTGGCTTGCGTAAGTAACGCCTATATTGGATACTTTATTTATAAAAATTATTTTACCATATCAAATATAAAATTTAAGAAATAAGTAATAATCCGCCTGAATAAAATTTAAATCACAATTTTTTAAATAGTTGTGCAATAGTTAATTTTAATAATTTTTTTCTGCTTGAGCATGAAGGTTGCAAGTGTGATAACTGTTAAACTATAAATTTGAGATTTTTTTCCTTTCTTGGAGCAATTCTTGAAAGGCTTCAGAATAAATCTGCCTTGGAATAATGAAAAAAAAAAAAAATTGGTTGTCTGTAAAGTCGGTTTACGGACGATAATTTTTACGTGATAACGTCGTAAGAAAACATGAATGGAATTGAATTATTATCACTGAATTATCATTATTTTGTATAATATATATAGATATATATATATATATATAAGCTAAAGGTAATTAATTGTATTTAATATAAAAGCGAAATAAAGTTAAATACTTTGATATGTAATACAAGAAATAATCAAGTTTAATAAAGAAGCTAAGTTTAATAACTTAAAGTTAGCAAAACAAATAAGATTATCATTAACCACTTATGAAAATTGTAAAAATATACTAAATAAAAACAGTTTACTTTTTATACGATCGTAATTATATGAGTCCTAATAACTTATTAGTCAAAATTGTAATATAACCTAATATTACTGCACTCGCCCACCGATGCTACTTATTTTATAATCAAAGAACAAATATATGAGATTATATCGCTAATCGGATTCTTAAAATGTAAGATTAATTAGGTACCTTTTTTGCTGCAATTGTTGTTGTAATAAACTATGGTAACCATTTTATGATTTTATTAACTTTTATATTATTAATTTACATTTATTTACTTATATATTATTAACTTATATTATCACATTACATTATATTATCAACTTTTTACTATTTGACATTACTTCAATATTGACAAAACAGTTTCCCGCCATTTGCCGCTGTCATTTCTACTCGGACGCGTCGTAAGTTAGGCCGACCGCCGATCGTGAGCCGAACGCTTAGGCCGAGCCGATCGTACCTCTCTACCGCTTGTTCCGCGCTCTCGCTCACTAATTGTGACAATGATGACGTCATCTTCTACGAACGGGCACCCCTTTATCAATTTACTAGACGTTATCACGTCAAAAAAATATTAATTTTCACTTTATTTATATCATAGACTTATCTGTTTATACCGTTGTGCGTCAGACAACTTTTAAAGGTATTGAATCATTAAAACATTATGTAGGAGTAATATAGACTATAAAACATCTTTCTACGATTCATACTAGTGGATTAGTTGCAGAAATGTCAACGCGGGTGAAACCGCGAGGATGTTGTGTTTAGTTTTAGACCGTTGTTAGTAAAATAAGTACATGCAAAGTATAAAAATTGAATAGATATTTATGTAACAAACGAAATTAAATTTTTATGAATGAATAAAGTGGGAACAGTCTCTCATATAAATCAGTCCAGTGAAGCAGCTATTTGTCAGTCCGGACACGGGGTCATTTCGAGACAATTGATTCATCGAGACGTGGCAAATGTCGCTGTCGGTTTGTCGACCTACCTCCCGTTTATCGGATAAACACTATGGCATGGCATCTATAAATAGCTCTTTAATCTTTTTGTTTCAAAAAATTTAACTAAACGGTTTTTTTTTTTTATCGATCATTCAATCATTTTTTTAGATAAAAAATATGTTTTAAGTATACGTTTTTATTAAACATACGTTATTATAAATAATTAACATTAGTTTTCTTTAGGTAAAAAATAAACTTTTTTATTTCAATAATATATTTAGAAAATAATGCACAAAATTATGCAAACGCGAAGACGTACTGAGAAGATTTAAACAATCACGATATTGCGTATTTTATAATAGATATAACCAATATTTATATATTACATTGTGCTCAATTGTGTTACTATTATTACATTATATTCATTTCATCATTTGTAAAAGGTTAAGTGTGCGCGTTCACTGAGGTTCTAAACTTCAATAGCTATGAAGTATTTAAAAGTGAAAGTAAAACATTTTTTTACTTACAATAAAATAAACTTATCTGACTCACTTCTAACCTTGACTGATATTCGTGCGTATTTTTTTATGGTCAAGAATCAAGAGGAGCTAGGTTATCGCATCGATTCATCTACGGAAATAAATAATTTTCAGCAATTAGAATTTAGAATATATTATTTAAATAAGTTCTTAAAATTTAAAGAGTACCTAGTATTTTTAACTAATTTATTTATCATTTCAAAATACTTTGAATAACATTATTCTAAGAATTAAATTCAATTTATTTCAGAAGTTACAAAATTCTTAAAGTTTGTTTATTTATTAAATACTGATGGTTATTATTACTATTAATTAATTTTATTTCAAAGTCACAATGAATTTTATATGACTGATACCATAATTCTTGGATTATTTTTAATATAAATAAACAAAAGTAAAAAAAAAAATAGGATAATAATTTATTTAAATAATAAAGTAAAAAAATAATATAATATTTTATTTATTTGCCAAGTATTTAATCCTTTACAGATAGAAAACGATTCTTTACAAAAAGTACTTTCTTGTTTAATGTGTAAATGTGAAATGAAATTTACAGACGTCTAAATAATTTGAAAATTTTCACCTAAAATGCGGTACGTGTGTACCTATGACAATATAATAATTTAAAAAATATATATTTTACTTTTGCTACAATGTGTATTGGAAGGTTAGTGCGCTTTTTGACTCTGTATAAGTTGCCCACAAATTTTTACTTAGTAAGTAGTTGTATTAGTAGTAGTAAACGTAAATACTCACTATAAACTTATATAAATCCATACAAATTACACTTTATTCAATTTTATTAAAGTAATATAATACGAGGTAATGAAGAGTGATATTACTTTATCTGTTAAATAAAGCAAATACTAGTAGGTATGTGCGTCCATGGCCTTTGCACATGAAACCATAGCATTACGTTTTGTAATGAGATTTAAAATTTACTACGTGAAGTAGTCTGGACCTAGCGCGCAAAGCCATGAAATACCTAACATTTTTTTTAATTGGTGACAAGAACAACTAGATTTCTTTGTTTCACCTGCATTGGTTCGCTAGTTATCAGATTGGTTGATATTAACAGTTATAACTCAGCTCATATGAGTTGTAACCAATTGTTCCCTGTAAGCAACTGTTACTACTACCGGTAGGTACCTACTGAGATTGCAATTTCAAAACAAAATCATTTTTAACTTTATAAAATTAGTATAAATAGTGTAGTAAATAAAGCAAATTAAAAGATTATGGAATTTCAATTGTAGATGATGCCTACAAATCAGCGTTTTTTTGTCACGAATTTAAAACCATTCTCCCCGAATGGATTTTTTGTGACTAACATCGTATTTTTGCTTACATTTTTATCGCTTCATTTAGACATTAGTTGTAATAATTGCGCGTTTTGCAGTTATTTTGTAGTATTAACTTTTAAAGTATATGTAGAACTTCTCTTTTATGTACATTTTTAGAATTTAAAACATATTTTTTTTACATTACATACATTTTTTTTTTTTTTTTTAAATATTTTCTCATATTAATTTTAAGTGTAACGCGACTAACACAATCGTTATGATTCAATATCTAAAATTGCATTCTATTTTCATACATCATACAACGCTCAATAGCCAAATCAATTAGTTTTCTTCGCTACTGTACCTATATTTATTAACATTAAAGAAAGTGTAGCACAGCTGCAGCAGGTCATATGTACACTTAGTGTTGCGCTTCAAAGAACACGGAAGCATCTTGACACGCCAATAAAATAAACTAATATGAAGATGAGATCGTCCAGATATAAAAGTAAAAGAAACTTATATTATGATCAAAGGTTGATAATAATAAGAGTTTATCTAATATTAAAATATTTAGATTTTTTGAAATTATTAATATAAAAATTAAGTAAAATCATATAAGTAGTGACAAGTTTAGTTGACTGTTATTTATTTATTTTTTATTACAGAAATAATTTATTTATGAATATTGTATTTTTAATTTTTGATAAATAGAACTGTAGGTACAGAAAAATATGTTTGAAATGAGAATTAATTTAAATCAATTCTTTGTTCAACTGTTATTAGTAGGTGAGGTCATACTTTAATCGCTATAGTAAATAAAATTATTTACATTGAGTTGTTTGAATTGTTGTAAATTACTTGAGCTAATTAACAAAATTTTAATGAAATATGCATTGACCTCTCTCATACATTGTTTTATTGAAGAATTTTATTCTATTTGGTTGATTTTAAAACTACTTGTATTTTTTATATTTAAATATGGCGATCTATATTGTATTAGGAACTGATAATGAGCCGTTGTACAAAACGAACTAAAAACTGTTATGAACTGTTACATAAAAAGTCTTCTTTTCTAAAGATTTTTTTTTTAATGGAGATCTTAATAAATAAATCAGACCAGTTAAACTGTAAATATTTTTTATGTAGAAAAAAAAAATATTTTAACAAAACAAGTCGGTATTTTATGAATTAATTTTTAATGTGCAGAATAATAAAAGTTAAACGCGTATACGAAGAATGTCAGAAAATAATTGCTCAACGCAGTTAATTACTATCGTTATGGAACTGTGATATTACCACATTATTAGACTGTTTTAATAATTCCTGACAGGTTACTTTATCTTCCTCTTGTTTAAAGCGTAAGAATCATAGAAATATTAAGAACTGTGGTAAGAATCATAAAGCTACAATAATAATAATTTGTCAGTCGTTAGTTTTAACTATTTAATGATAAAAAAATTTAAACCTCTATCAAAAATACAAAGTTTCTACAACAATTGTTAGAATAGGTTGAAACGTGCAAAAAAAAAAAAAACATCTACTTGACTTTTATTCAGAAATTCCTTGCTCAAGGACTTCGACTGTCTACGTAATTTTGTGTTCTCACGTCTTCTATTAAATAAAGTTTTGAAGCGAGTTTTTCAATTATATCACAATTCCCAGTCATTGATAATTTTTTGTTGCACACTATAAACAAATTATATAATCTATTACTAACTAAAATAATTAACAGAATAATGGCATTAATTTTCTTTATCGGGTTAAAGAAAATTATTATAGCGGTATTATGTAAAAAAGTGAACGATTCTTAGTTTGCAGTTGCAGAAATTTCCATTTTTGTCATTGTAATAATCTGAAAAAGTAATTTTATCATTATATGATCAGATAATACCTACTCAAAACCATTTAGAAATTATATTTAAGAATCAATAAGAGATTATAATCTGTCGAAATTTGGAATATGTAGGTATATGGTTACTCTAATTTTGTCGCACCTTTAATCGATTAATTACTATTTTATTTACTTATTACGTAATAATAGTTGAGATTCAGAAATCATCATAGCATTAACGTTTGCTAATATTCAATAATCGTGATGATTGTGAAATGAACAAATATATTATAGTGACTCCAGTGGCATTTCTCCGTATTACTCCGTAACTGATCCGTGATTATTCGCTTTATTCGCCTTGCCCCGATGACACAGTGGCCAATCGACTTCAGTAATGAGGCGAAAAGCTACGACTTTAGGGTTGTCAAAAGATGCTTTAAAATTGTATACATTGTAATTTTTTTTTCTTACAACCAATAACTAAAATTTACCAAACAGTTTTGTTAAATGAATTGAAATAAAATATTATTTACTCTTATATATTAAAATAACATTTATTACGTACAAACATATTATCTATACTGATTATAGACATTAACAAATATTAAAAAGCGGTAGGTAGAGTGTGTTTGGTTTTTTATGTTTTTTAATCCCCAGTACTTTCGGTATGATTTTTTGTTTGTGTTCGTAAGCCAATTTTTCGAAGAAAGAATGGAGAAGTAATATATGTAATTAAAATGAAATTGAATGATTAACAATATTTCATTTAAATATGTAATTTAAATGAAATATTATTAATAGAACATGTAAAAAAATGTTGGTAATAATAAAATAGGTTAACACTAAATAAAAAAAACCGTTAGACCAAAAAGAAATATCAGTATAATATGAATTTTAAAAAAAAATTATAAGTGTTCGTTAGTTACTACTTAGTATATAAAATTACTACTATCTACATAAACATACTATAAACAGGAACTATTGTTGTGAACAGTACTATTGTTTATTTGTAATAATGAATTATTGATCGACAAGTTGGAGACAACCATTAGGATGAGTGGCAACCGCATCGCACTGTTTCTAACCGGCTCTGCAACTTTCGCATCTTGCCCTGAGCAAGTGAACTATTACGTAACAACTTACGAGCTGACATTACTATCTATTATCTATTAAAACCCTGTTACATATAAAGAAAATATTTCATAATATTTGTAATAAAGTAAATATTTAATTACTTTGTGTATAATTATATTATTCGATGGAGCCTGTTGTCACATTTCTAGTTAATGATGATCAACAAGAAAGATGAACTTTTACTTCACTTTTTTTTAAACTTGTTTTAGAATAATAAAAAGTAAGTTAACAAAATTAGTCGATTAGAATATTTAAAATGTTTCTTGCAGACAATAATTAAAATATTAAAAGTAAATATAATAAGAACGAATATAAAATGTCAAGTAATATATTAATTTTAGCGCGATGATTCCAAAATCTATTATAGTATAAAACATATACAAAAACAACAAAAATATACATAAACAAACCAATTTTTATTTATTGATTCATTAACAAAATGACATTTTAACTTTTTAACTTCTCCGATCTCAAAATAATCTGTTTCTAATAAGTTTTAGTAATTTTTCTTCTTTTTTTATTGGAGGCATGCACGATCTATAGATAGGTTTAAAGTGAATGAAATTTAAATATATGCGTTAATCAATTTTAGGTTTATTAATTTGCTTCTCAGGTGTCGTCATTGGATATTTATTTATATTATTATTCTGTAACGTAACAAAAAATACGATTATACAAAGAATAAGATAATATTTTTTTGGCAGACAGGAACATCTAGGTCGTTGTCGACTTCAAGTCTGTTAATACTGGTATTCCCCAAGGCTGGGTAGGTATCTCCTACCTTGTTTCTTCTGCATATCAATGACATGTTGCAAACTAGTGGCATTCATTGTTATGCGGACGACAGCACCGAAGATGCCTTTTACATAGGCCGTCTTAATATTTCTTAGGAACAGGTCGATGAGTGTCGGAACAAAATTGTGTATGGAAGTAGTCTAGTCCAATTTAACCCCAACAAGACACAAGTTTGTGCATTTACCGCTAAAAAATCACCCTTCGTCGTGCCCCTCCTATTTGATGGCACTCTGCTAACTACCTCGGCCAGTATTGGAATACTTGGCGTCGACATTTCAAGCAATGTGCAATTTCGTGGTCATTTGGAAGGAAAGGCTAAACTAGCCTCTAAGAAACTTGGTGTGCTCAGTAGGCCGAAGCAGTATTTTATGCCTTGCCATCGCCTACAATTATACAAGGCGCAGATCCGCCCCCACATGGAATACTGCTCTCACCTGTGGGCTGGAGTGCCCCAATATCAGGTCCTTTCATTTGACCGCGTTCAACGCCGGGCGGCTCGAATCGTCGACGATAAGGTTCTCTCCGATCTGCTTGATTCTTTGGCGCTGCGTAGAAATGTCGGATCACTCTTTATCTTCTACCGCAACAATCACCAGTGTAGTTCAACAGTGTAGTTCTTATAGTTTCGGAAAAAGTGGCTGTGATATACGGACGGACAGACAGACAGACATGACGAATCTATAAGGGTTCCGTTTTTTGCCATTTGGCTACGGAACCCTAAAAACCTTTCATCACAATATTATAATTTATTTACATAATATAAGTTATATATTATAAATTTTGTGATATACTTTTTAACATAAAATCGGTCTACGTTAAAAACCTACATTATTATGTAAATGTAAATGAATGATCATTAATTATTAGTTTTTTAGTATATGTTTTGATTTAAAGCGATTCGATGATGGGATATTTAAATTCTTTTGTAGATTAAAACACGTAATTTAAAATAATTATTTATGGTCCTTGTGTATGTTACGTAAGAATTTATTAATTACCTTTTAATTCTTTCACTTTCGACCTTGATGCGCATAAAAAACTTGAAAATACGAGTATCACAGTCATGTTATTTGTACGATACAAACTTTGCCTCGCTGGTTGTGTATTGTCCGTATTTCGAGTGTTTTCTTATTGGTTAACATTTGTGGTTACTCTTGTAACAGTTTCATTGTAAAGTTGTGTTCTCATATATCGGCTCGAAGAGAAGAGCAAAGATGTTATTTTAAATAAAGTTTATTTTAGTATATTTTTGTTTTGTCATCGTGAAAACTCTTACGCTTTAAGAGCCGATCAATTTTATTTTGTGTAAAAAGAAAAAAAAAAGTGCTGTGATTGCAAAGGTCTATGTGAACAGAGGATCAATTTTTTTTTTTTAGGAATTTGGACTTCGAGTTCTATCATACGCATAGACTGGTTATGTTAAAAACACTAAACATTTTTGTTTGAAGATATGATATACTGAATGAATACTCATGAACGTAGTTACAAAACGTTTTCAGGAAAACTTACAATTAGTATTTTACATGCTTTTAATAGATTTGAACCTGAATCAATACGTAGATACGACGTAAAATGTTTTATTTTATAAGTTTGACTGCTTACTGTAGGTATATGTTTATAAAAATATTAGTAAAGATATTTTTACGAAGCATTGAAAGTACGCCCAAACTAATCGAAATAGTTCGTTTACGACTCAACTTTACTGGTGTTTTACTATTTTAGATTTTACTGCTTCTTGCAGTAAAATATCGTCATGTCAAATATTATAAACTGAGAAGTCTTTAAAATATTCATATATTGGAGATGTTTACGCAATGATACAAGCGTTGATCACATTTAACCGACTCAAAAAAAAGAGAACATCATCAACATAGTCGAAGTCAATTAAATAAGCATTATTAGGGATAATTTATAAAGTACTCGTCAGATCTCGCTTAAATTTAAATGGGACCACACGACAATTAGCAGCATTCGAATATAAAAAGAATCATCAAAATCGGTACATCCAGTAAAAGAGTATGAGGTTACACAAAAAAATACAATCGAATTGAGAACCTCCTATTTTTTTAAGTCGGTTACAAATAACTATTTTTGGTATTGCTAAGATCATATAAATTGTCAGTAAGTATCTCAGAAACAGCAATAGGTAAATACTTAAAATTTTCAAATAGTACAGACGCTATAAACAAAAAAAGTTACAATTTAATGGGGTTTACCAGTTTACCACTTCAAATACAATACGTGTTTCAGTTCGATCTTATAATTTTATACTGTACGAAATGCCTGTTCCATTATTCGTGTATCTGTTATTCATTTTAGACTATAATAACAGTATTTTATATACTCGTAGAAGGGTTTGTTAGTTACAGAGTTTTGATGGTATTTTATTACAATATTATTTTACCTACATAGTTTTAGTATCTATTTAGTCAGGGCCCGATTTAGGGGAAGGCAAGCGGGGCAACTGCCCCGGGCCCCTGCATAAGAGGGGCCCCCACATCGACAAAAGAGGGACCTCCACATCTACAAGAGGGGCTTCTACAATATAGCCAACCAAGTTGGAGCGGTCCGGAGTTGGGACGAACTTTTTTTTTTGGAATACGAATAGGTGATAACTGTTTTTTTTTTAAATCGGTGACGACCTTTTTTTAGGAATTATACCCCGATGGAATAAGAATCAGCGGTTCGGAGGTGGGACGACCTTTTTTTTAGGGATTTGTCTACCTGGCAACGATAATATAATTATATTTTTTTCCGTCGTCATTTTTTTCTGCAAGAAATTAAAAAAAAAAAAAACAATTCAATTTCTGATCAAGGTCCTCCACTCCTCCGTTGCCCCGGGCCTCCACAATTCTAAATCCGACCCTGTATTTAGTGTTGTATATTTGGCAACCCATAAGTTTATTAGCCTCTAATCAAAAGCCTAGACTCTTTACAAAACAGTGCTGTTCTAGTTCTACCTAAGTCACCAGCGTAATAAAACAGTTAAGCAAGCGATTCGATTTAATAACGTTTAACGACTTGCCTAGTACTCGTAGGTACATAAAATAGTTACGCTAAGGAAATAGCTCAACTATGTTCAATTCATTTCCGTCATTTTTGAAACGTCTATGTTCTTTCTGTTCTTTTATTGATAGAATAATAAAAATATTAACTTATTAATATTTTTATTAACTAGAAGGGGCTGGATGTACTTGCACATTGATGTATGTGGTATGTCATTCCGGTCACGGCACATAAAACTATGATCAATGCATTATATTTCTAATTTAAATAAATAAATAAATAATAAATATTAACCAACAATCACACCACGTTAACCTAGCCCCGTGCTAAGTTCGTAAGAACTTGTGTTACGGGTACTAGAAACGGAAATAAATTTACGACATAAATACATATATACATAAATACACACCCATGACCCGGTGCAGACATCTATATTCGTCAAATTATCTGCACCTGGCGGGATTCGAACCCGCGACCGCTGCGTAAAGTGTCCAGTTGCCTGACCACTCGACCAGCCGGCCGTCGAAAAAATTATAATTATTTATAAAATAAAAAATTATAATATTTAAAAAATTATAATTATTATAACATTGAAATATGAAACAGATATGATAACGCGAGCCAATTCTCATTGTATTATTTTATTTCTTTCGACGCGCTACCAAAAGTTTAGATTTTTTCGTAAATAAATCTGACTTATTTGTTATTGACTAGAGTCTAGTCAATAACAAATAAGTCAGAATAAGTCAGAATAAGTAAACGGACATTCCACTTAATTCACATATATATATATATATATATATATATATATATATATATATATATATGTGTGTGAATTAAGTGGAATAGATTAAGTGATCCTCAGTAAGTTAAACTTAAATACGAAAGTGTAAAGCACAATCAATTTTACTCCAGTTATGAGACGAGGATATAAAGCCAGGAATGCGCTTTGCCAGCTGACGTTGTCTGGCAGAAGGCCAACAAGGTCGTCAATACTTTCTATATTTTTCAAGAATCACAAGAAGAAGAAAAAATTATAAAGTGTAATAACTCTTCTAAAAACAAAATTAGTTGGAGATTAAAATAATAAAATAATACTTAAAAGATCATATCATTATCATAACCACGAGTGACCATAACCTCACAAATTTAAGACATGTTTGTAACCAATTCTTAACTGAAAGCATCAAAACTAAAGATATACTCAGTTATTGTATGTAATTTTGTATTACTTTACGTTTTAAATAATACTTTATAGTAATAAAAAAGCAATTTTCTTACAATTTTTTATGATATATGGTATCATGTGCAATTTTCCAGGCAACCTTGCCCCAGGGCCGGCGACACATGCTCTAGTAATAGCTCGCGCTTCGCGCGATGCGTGGGCGCGCGATGTTTCTTTACAACGAGAACCGCTCAAAAGAACTCGCGCGCAGCTCATTTTACACTTTTCGAATTTTTCTTCCACTTTTCCTCTGTAAAAACACACGTGCAATGTTGCTATTGAGGTGAAATTATTTAAATATTTATGGTTGTGCTGTAACTTATTCCAGTGATGCGGTATTTACAGTTCTGTGTAGTGCTTTTGTATAGGTAATTTTTTTTTTTTTGTATTTTTGCATGCAAATAATTATGATTTATTACAAAAATAAAATATTCATCTTATAAATGACAAATAAATAAATTTGTTAAAGGGCTTATATAATATGAAAGTATTTTTTTAGAATATTAATCATCATAATATTTTAAAGATCTGTATGTATATTAGGATGTTCCTAATTTTTACATCTTAAAAAGGCCTAAATGCGCGTGATAATCAAAATATTGAGCACTAATTTTACATAAACCTTTTTTTAAATTTATTTAAAAGGTGGAATAATCAGATAATAAATTTGAAAACATGAAAATATGACCCACCCTAATGTATGTATAACTTTAAATTTTTATCTACAACTACTACATCCACTAGCCGTTGTATGTTCACTGCTCAACGTAGGCCTCCCCGATCACCTCTTGGGGTTCGCCAATACTCGCCACGCTTGGGTTGCGAGCGCAGTGTGTTGTGGCAGGATATGGTGTCGCTGCTGCCCATCACTATCCTGGTTAGCATGAAGTTGTTCGCACCACTATTGCCTTGGTTGCGTTTTACGACACCCCGGCAAGATATGTCTATTCTTCTCTGCCGATCAAGACACGGTAAAATTTTTTTAAATGTTTGTACCGTTACTTACCTACAACAGTAAAATTATAATAAAAATATTATACTCGATAGGAGGTACATCCACGTTATATAAGTAAGCTCTTATGCATTAATTAACTATAAATAGCTAATTAATTCAATGCTTATTCAAGAATCAATCTCATTATTACGAACACACATAATGCTTTCTAATCGTTGATTGCCCGGGAATTTATTTTGTTAATTGATAAATACACTCAAAAGTATAGCTTATATAAGCTTATAAAGCTTCATGCAACTTACATTATTATAGACATGCAAAAACGAAATATTAAGGTTAAACAAGTTCGTTTCGTCACAAAGCAGTAATAATATTGGTCCATATTGTAAGTGTAAAATTGCGCAACACAACATGGAACACCGGTTTTATTTAAGATCCTTATTTCGTATGACTTAAGGATTATTATAATTTGTAATCGCTTATTTACTAAACCCCTATACCAGTTAAGATAGACCTTTTTAAATAATTTTAGACTATATTTTATTATAAATATTGAAAAGAATATTATTGATGCTATTATTAAATGGTACTCTCTAAACATGATTCAGTGGAATTTCACTAATTTTAAGTGACCATTTAATTTTTATCAATGTGAGAATCGTACCACGCAGAATTAGTGACTATTCTATATCTATGTCAATATCAGAGTCCACTGATTTGATCATTGAATATGAGTATGTGTTTTAGTGAGTATTCACTAACTTGTTATCGAAATTCACTGATATGTAGTGAATATAGCTTCACTAGTGTAATTAATGAAAATTTAACTGATACATGTTTAGAGAGTACAGTATAAACATTTATAAGGAACCCGTGTTGACGTTTATACATATATATGTATTAGATAACATATAAGTATGTAAGTCAAGCGTGATTTTTTTAAAGTCTAAATTATAAGGTCAGGGTAACTTTACATTTGTTTGACATTGCTTTTATATTAATTAGTTGTTTTTGATAGTTTTAGTATTATATAAATTAAACCGCTTGCACTGTCATTCCTAACCTTCTATTGAAATATCAGGTCAAAGTCTTCCTCATGTAGTTGTATATATCGTTACAATTTTTGTAAGTGTTGTACAATTAAAAAAGGCACTAAACTAACCTTTCAATAGAACGTCATCAATATAATATATGTCATATCATCAATACTGATTATTATTACATATAATATATGTAATAATAATCAATTTATTAGTTATAAAATTAAAAAAAAAGTATAGGTATAGTATTGTAAAAAAAAATGTATATATATTAGGATAAAAGTGGTCAGTTTGGACTCTCGTCTCAGGGACTAGAGATATTAAGTCTAGTTTTAAGTACTTATTTACTTTTGCTGTGTAAAAACGTCTGTATGTTACAATAAAATATATGAAAAGAAAAGGGTATAGGCTCATGTAAGCCTGTGGATGTGAAAAAAAATAATCAATTTATTTACCTGAAACCAGAAGTCGATGGTCTTGTCTGCCTTCGTAACACAAATGTACTAGTAGAATACGGGGTCGGATAAATACAATAATATCTATTTCTGTTGCAATTACTTCAGCGTATTTATAACTGAACTGAATAGAACCAGCCTGTAAACGTCCCACTGCTAGGCAAAGGCCTCTCAAAGGAAAAGGCTTGGAGCATAATCCGCCATGCTGCTTCATTGTGGGTTGGTAGATAATTTTCCCTATCATAACTATCGCTATCAGGTGTTTATGACAACAACCGGGACCGACGGCTTAACGTGCTCTCCGAGGAACGTTAGGGAGACCCACAAATACATACACCAAGACCGGGAACAAATATTTGTACACATACAAATATCGGCAATGAGCGGAAATCGAAACTGCGACCCATGTTGAGACGCTGTTGACCGATGTCGATGTTGAGGCCAATACTCGCACCACTACACCCAGAACGTTCGTCGTATTATAACACGGTCGTTGTATGTGTAATACGTAGGATATATTATTATGAAAAAAAAAATCAATGTACAGAATTGACTTCGCTACGATTATATTATACATATAGATGACGTGTAACAACCGTTTTTTACCCGTAATAACTTCTCATTCAAATTTACATTTTACGTACAAGGGGTACATAAAATATTTATTTTAATTATTAAGGTTCTTATTCTTAATTATTTGTCATTCGTTTTATCTAGCAAACTCTAAAGACTATTATTAATCATTTATATTTCTCACGGAAAAATTTCTGGCTATTGATATGAAATATAAATATTACTCGCAAACTGTCGTCTGCTTGTCGTCAGTCAGCCTTAAAGATAAGTAAATTTTAAAATTTAAAGGCATTAATAATAACTGATACCTAACTGTTCTGATGTATTCCCCGCTCGGGACTGATATTTGTATTTGTGTTGTTTTTGTCTGGGTGTGTCTTTGGGGGTCCCCCACCGTGCCTCGGAGAGCAGGTCAAGCCGTCGGTTTCGTTGTCATCACAGACACTTGATAACGTGTGTTTCATATTTCTTTTCTTAGGCAAATGCGTCTGATAAAAGTGTTTACAAAATTGTGTATGTTTAACTGTAGAATAAAGTCACGATAAGAATTTTCACGAGTTTTTAAGAATGTCTATTGTCTAATTATGACTAAGTATAAATAGTTCCTTAAAAAATACTTGTAATTGTATAATATAAGAAATCGCACATTATATATATTACGATAATATTTTTATTGTAAAATGCGATAAAAATGATCAGATAGAATGTTACTTGTAAGGTGAAATTATTTAAATATTTGTGATTGTGCTATATTTGAATGGTTTTAGTGACGGGTTATTATCGTTCTGTTTAGTGCTTTTGTATTTTACTGTAGATAATTAATAACACCTGAAAAGTTTCCATGTAGTGGTCCAAAAAGTTGTTCTAACGCCAACGGTCGTACGTTCGATTCAGGCTACATGCAGATCTTCACCATGCATCAGAGTGCACGTAAAACTGTCGTTGCAGCAATCCGTCGCGCGTTTACTGCGAAATTTTCGTCAATTGCTTCACTTTACGCAATAGCCCTGCCAGTTGTTATCATAAACAATCGTTACTCTTGGTAGAAAAATTATCTGCCAACCTACAGTGGAGTAGTTTAACGGATTCCGGATCCAACCATTCTTCTGTATGGAGCGGAGGCCTTTGCCTAGTAAAGGGAAATCTATTAGCTGATTCAGAGTAATTAGCGATTAAGTGCCAAAGGATATAGCAGCCACATGATTAAAGAAATTGATTTTTTTACATTAATTTTTCTACATCCAAAAAAAGACGTGTAAAACTTACAGAAGAACGAAAGTAAACGGTAGTGGAAAACGTTTCAAAATATGCTGTGATTATAAGAATTAAGTAATATACCGACCAATACAGTAACTTTATTCATACTTTTAATGAAGCTGAATAAACAACTATCACTTTTTTTTTGAGATTATATGTAGATAATATAGACGAGTTTTTTTTTCCCGGAAAATATGAAAGAAATATGTTATATCATTAACACATTTAAGTAAGCGTATCGTATGAATTCTCAATTTAAATATAGATATACCTTTTGTGTACTATATGTGTATTTATGTTTCTTAATAATTTATTTTCGCTCAGAGTATAAAATCAAACAAACTATAAAACATTTTACACTAGATTGTTATAAGAAGTAAAGATAATAAAAAATAAATAAAAAATTAACAGCTGCAAAAAAGCTAGAACTAACTTAAAATGTAATATATATAGTATTTACACTGTGTAATATATAGTGTGTATCTAATTTCAGGTTGTTTTATTGCCATGATGTTTATTTTAAATAAGTTGTATATCAACTATAATATAACTTAAATTAACATAACAACAACCAAACAATTAGTATGTGTGTTTGATTGTGTACGTAAATGCGGAATAAAACGTAACACATATTAACGCATGAATGATCTGATATAAATCTACAATGCAAGAGCGTGTCATAATTACGTACACTTGTATTGCAACAATGCGTAATATATGTAGGTTGAGTATTATCCGCTTATAACGTATGTTTTTTTTGCACGTAAAGCGTATATAAACTTGAAATTTAAAATCGAAAAAAATCAGAGCTGCCATGTTGCTCCATAGAGAATTTGTCTCGATTCACTAATTTACGGATATTGGATTGTCGGATAATTAATTTAAATCTATATCATACGGACTTCAGTAGCACTCGTTCTATTGTCCTGATTAATAATTTATATCTTTATTTCAAAATTACATATACTTTAGATTATTTTATATCTCTCCAAATAGCGGATGAAAATGCGTTGATAAGCAGATAGCGGTGTATATTGAAATGTGTAATGCGTGATTTTTTGTTGGGAAAAATCCTACGTTATCCGATGTCTGCTCTAGGGTGTCATTTTTAAATTTCCTTTACGGGAACAAAGAATGATGGAATTAACTATAAAATAAAGTTGGAGCATTTGACAACGCGTTACAATAATTAAATTTGATCATTAAAATTAATGTTTAAGTAATGGTTCCAAATGAATAAAACATGCAAGTCATCAAAAATACATCGAAAAAAGTTACAATACTTTCTTAATATCATCTAACAAAAGAAATAAAAAAAAGTGGTTCGTCTTTGGAAAACAAGCAAGTTTCAACATCAAAAAGTAATAATTGCGTAACACTTTTTATTACTGCTAAACACGCTTTACTCGAGTCAATATTATTTACATAAATTAGTAGCGATTTGATTTAATCAGTTGCGAAGAAAAAGCATTTAGTAGAGGTTAGTAGAGGACCTTGTTTATTTATACAACTTATATGTTTCAAAAAGTCAAACGTGGCCGAGAAAATAAGGCTGGAAATCACTTCCAAAGTTTATCTACTTTGACTACACTTAAACGAACTTACTTTACAACGATCAAAAAACTAGTTTACATATGATTTTTAGTTCACATTAATTGTAATATGAATATATTATTTAATTAAATATATTTATTTAATTAAAAATAATTAGGCTTTCAATAATTTTACTTTTATTTGACAAAAAAAAATTATTCTGTTACATCAATAGAAAGTCGGTTATATTATGACATTAATTAACCTATAATGTTTACTAAATAATAAAGATGAAGAGTTTATATATAATTTTGCTAATCAGTATCTACAAATTCAATTTCAAAAGTTAATTTAATGTCAATGCGGGTGAAACTGCGCGGTTTTTCTGGCTCTTATATAAAATAGGTGCTAAAATATAATAATAACATTGAAGTGAATTTTTGGCTTCATCTAATTTAGAATAGCGAAATAGTAATCAAAGGTAGCAATAGCAAATATACGTAATATTAATACATAAACATAAATCTTGGAATTGTAAATTATATACTTTACGCAAAGATTTAAATCGTACTACTTAATCGTACGACTTTAAATGTTTGACTATACGTATATATGTCATAATGTGGAAACAAAGGTTATGTAAGATAAAAATTATTGGTGTCTGTCTCAATTAATATTAAATTTAACACAGACCGTCTGAAGTATTGTACGGTACCGTAGCGGGTTCTTAAAACCTGTCTCCGACCTTGGCTCTTTAATACCCGAGAACAAACCGGTACCGCGTTGATATAAACAGTCTGATAATTGTATGTAATATTTTTTATGACGAATAAAGAAAATGTCCAAAGTCTATCTCTGTCACTGTTATTGACGTGATAACGTCTATACTTCAGCCAAATTCGATATGGAATGTTTACCAACAAACCGTTGCTTAGCAACCAACCATAGGCAGATGTTTACAGCCTATTGGAAAATAATTATAAAATTATATTTTTTAATATTTATACATAGTAATACAAGCTACATAAAACTTTAAATATTTAACTCAGAAAGTTAGATATATTTATATATTATCTATAATTATGTGTAAAATTTACTTGTTAACGTGGGAATACTAATTTCCCAATGAATGATTTCTAAATATTTTCATAAATATGTATATGCCTATATTAAAAATAGCTACACTATCCCTGAATAGCATTCTAAATAAAACAACATTTGTTTTAAAACGGATTTAATATGATTAAAAATCTATGTTCAGGCACTCATTATCTTTTATTATTTATTTTACTTTACTTACATTGAATAAACATAATAATTATAATAATTGAAATTGTGCATAAAA
Organism: Euphydryas editha; assembly: GCA_036937285.1. Taxonomy (NCBI): domain Eukaryota; kingdom Metazoa; phylum Arthropoda; class Insecta; order Lepidoptera; family Nymphalidae; genus Euphydryas; species Euphydryas editha. The sequence goes on from JAUPFZ010000008.1 coordinate 7,450,796, forward strand.
ATCGATAACATTTTACCTTTAAAAATATAACGACTGATCAAAAAAAGACCAAATGTTGCTTATCTGCGAAATTTTCCTGTCAGTGCAATTATTTAGGGTTGTTAGATGTATATTAGTAATCACAAATTTGCAAATTTTTGTTATAAGCAATATTTTTTATATATTACGTATTTGGGGGTTAAGTTTAGTTCTAGGAAACAATGTTAAAGTAAAATTATTAATGTATAACTAGGAAATTGGTGATAAATTACAATTTTTCATTACTAAAAGTGTGACAACCCTATACAAGATGACATTTGGTTTGTTTACATAAATTCCACATCGAATTTGGCTCAAGTATAGTAAATCGATGAAAGCCGGCGACACTTCACGAAGTTTTTCACAATCCGCGAGCGAGAGCGCGGAACAAGCGATAGAGAGGCACGATCGGCCTAAGCGTTCGGCTTGTGACGCATAGTGCATCGATGCGTTCGAGTAGAACAGACAGGATCACAGGACAGCGGCAGCACGCATTCTACACGCAAACTGTTTTAAAGAAGCTTTTACTAATAAAAGATAACTATAGTATACCTTATAATATTTTAATCAATGTTTTCTTATGACGTTTCACGTAAAATTATCGTCCGTTCACCGACTTTACAGACAACCAATTTTTTATATATATAATGATATGTCTATGTACGAGTATTATATTATTAGGTTTGGTAAGTCTGTTGTAGATCTGTTGTTATATACTGAAGGACTAGTTAAAAGATAATTAAATAAATTATTTTTCTTTTTTGTATAATATGAAATATAACTTCAGCGTACTAACCGACCTAATAAATATAAAGTCTAACAAAATTATATAGGTAGGTAAATGAGCAAATAATACTTTTTAACTTCTTGAACGCAATTAAGCAAGCCGATTGAATTTCTGTTCATCAGTTAAAGTTAGAAAAAGTAAATGGTACCCTCTCATTTATAATTTACTATTTTATTTAGAAATATTTAACGTGGCAACCGAACCCTCTCGTCAATTAAGGGGAAGTTTCTCTGTCAGTTGCCCAAGTTTCCGTTTGATTTGACGTTTTTGCACTAATGACCGATTGGGGCGCCGCCCAACCTCCTTAATGGTACTTGATGCCTGGTATTTGTTAGTAATTATTGACATTTTAGTACCGGTTATCAAAATTTATTATTATTACCGAATGTCTCGTATTATTCTCGTTTATGACAACTTTCGTTCAATTTAAGTGATTAAAATTAAAATAGACTATAATAGCTAACTAAAATAGACTGTTATTATTTTGTAGCTTTACTAGCGCCGAAGTAGATATTTATTGAACTTAACATAAGTAATAATAATAAAAAATATCCATTTTATATCAACATTTTATTTCTTGTTGTTTTGTAATCAAGAACCAAAATCTATTACGTTTCTATTTTTTTTTACATCATTTTTTTTTTGATAAATAAATAATAAATAAATATGTTTAACATACACACACGGTCATCTGTTCCTAAGGTAGGCAACTTAATGCCTGTGTTTTAGGTAACAGTTGACTGTTATAATTTTTTTTAAAATAAATATACATATAAATAATACATATATAAATAAATACATATTACACCCAGACTCGGGGCGGGAATCGAACCCACAACCCTGGAGCAGAAAACAGGACCACTGCCAACTGCGCCACGGGCCAGTCCATATTTATTACTTAAACAATTACCGATGCCTATGAAAATTTTAGTTGCCTATTTTGCTATTTTAGAGGCAAAAAATTTCAACAATATTTTCTTATTCGATGCAAAAATTGTAAGAAAAATCTACTTAGATAATATTTATAGATTAGCATAAAGTTCCTATGATTTTGATGTAAATTGGCTTTAATGATTTTATTTTTTTATTTTTCAGGAATCTGGGAACAGCACTTTACTTCTGCTACAGGTAGGTACTTTATGTGTATTTTTATTGGTAGTTAGTTACCTTTAGTCAATACATTAAATTATTTAAGTGTTGTATACTTCAAAATAAAATAAAAAAAATGCAATAAAACATAAATCCTGTTTCATTGTAAAATACATTTTAATTTCGCTTATTTCACACTGTTAAAAATTTCTCTGGTGATTTTAGAAGAAATATGTTGGAAGTATATGCTCAAAGCAGTTTTGTAATTTAAGAAATCAATCTGTAATTTTACAAATCATTTTTTACTGTTTCTGAGTGGAAAATTCAAACACGTAAATACTATAATAATTTAAATGACGAACATTGTAATTTTACAAAGTTAAACACATCCTACTAAATTTTCTGACATCTTTTGAAAAATTACTAGAATTTTACAAATATTTTCAACAGTACACGTAAAGTAGTCACCTATGTAATTACTCGTATAATTAGGTGCTATATGAAACTGTCACATAAGTAGATTGGTTATAAAAGAAATTCACATCCTCCTTTACAATGAGACGACAAGGCGACAATAGAGTATGCACAAGCGATTTGTAGGTCGATCCCACGATACGATCCCGGTTAAGTAACCGTGATGTAGAACACTTAGAAAAGAGATTTTATCTTTTATGTTCCGCTTATAACGATATAATTATTATGTACTAATGATGCGTTGGTATAGTAGTTCTTTAGCCTCGTGTTTGTATGTGTGTGTTTTCAGACACGAGACACAGATCTCCTACTGAAGTTATTAAATTCCACGTCTTACGTTTACTACAACATTTTTTTTTGTTATTGTGTTTAAACCATTATGTTAAAAGAGTAGGTACACTTATCACAGATGACGACGTTTGCAAGGCAGAAAAAACTAATAATTATGTTTAAAAAAAGTCTGTGAATTCGGTTTACAGACGATTTTACGTGATAACGTCATAAAAAAACATTGATGAAAAACTGCATATTTTATGAATTTAATTGAATTGTTATCAACGAATTATCATTATTTTTTATAATACAAAGAAGGAGTTTAATTAACATTTTTTATTTGCACTCAGTAATTCAAATATTTTTTCTCTTCTACTCGGACGCATCTGCCGATGGAGTGGAAGATCTTACAACACAACTCTCAACTCTTACACAACGGATAGATAGTTGTTTTAATAGATTACAATTAAAATTCTACAAACTATAGACGTAGTTATGTAAATATGTAAGTACAGCATACAAAAATAGTAAAAGTTAAATTCATATTCAGCGGAGTTTTGCAATATTCTAAATTTTAAAAACTAATCAAATAGATCATGATAAATTATTTATTTATTTATTTACATTTTTTTGTACACCACAAATATATAAACACAAGATAAGTTTATGACAATTACAAAATGTGAAGTACAAGGGGCGGTCTTATGGCTAGCTAGCCATTTCTTCCAGACAACCCGAGATTTCAAATTATTAGATATAAATATTATTCAATCAACAAATCAATTAACAGATTTTTTCGAATTCACTAGGAGAAATTAAACAAGCAGATAACATATGAAGCTAAAAAATTTAATATTAGGTAGGTTATTTTGAAAAAAAAAAGGAATACAAAAAACAGTAGTTTCGTATGAATGAAAGGAACACACTTTGTCTTTGGATACGTTATTATGAATGGATGCACTTACCTACCGTTAGTATAAAAACGTGACTTCGTTACTACGACAAAGAGACCTACTGTTTCATGTGAAAGTTAGTGATTACACGTATGACTGCACTACGATAATACTCGTACCTTAGCTGTCACTGTTTTCTACTCGAAATTGACTTGTTTCTAACGTTCATGGTTTACCTCGTTACTTAATTAACTAAAAAATGGAAAGTAATTGAAATGTAGCATCGAATCATTGTTGTTACACGACTGACCTAGAATTAATTTATTGTACTAGTATCTAAGTTTATTTGTATCTTTGCATGTGAGTGTTATCTTAGCCATACTTTGTAACTTAAATGACTTGATAGAATGATCACAATATGATGGATGTGACACGTGTCACATTAAGTTTTAAGATGCATATACTCTATACTTATAGATTAATACTAGCGGCCCGCCCCGGCTTCGCACGGGTATTTAACAAAAATTTCAAAAATTATAAATTTATATTTTTTATCACCTATACCTGCGTCGATACTCGCAAATATTTTATAACAGACGGATTGAGTTGTCAAACATGTCAAAATAAAATGTAATTTAAATCAAAATCACTTAGGAATATTGATATTAACTTCGAAGCAAATAACTTTCAATCCCTTTTTCACCCCCTTAGAGGTAGTATTTCATAAACTCCGTTCTTAGCTGACCTCTACTTGGCGAAAGAAATATTCCTACCAAATTTCAAGTCTCTAGGTCTCATAGTTCCAGAAATATCGTGATGAGTGACTATATCTATAGAAAGTCTCCTATATATATATAGATATATAGAAGATAATAATCTTTATTATAGAGTAGGGATTTAAAGTTTAATTAAACATAAAAATGAAAAATTGTTATATTTTAGGAACACGAAGTTCGGCCTAAGCTATTAGTATTAGCCGGAGTAAGCTACACGGGGGTATTATCTTTTTACAACGAAATCGAAATACTACCTTCCGTATTATTTCTTTATAAATAATATTTTTTGTTTTTCGTTCGGGGTGCTAGAATCACCAGGCTTCTCCGAAACATGCCACATACAACTGGCATAGGGGGGGAAGCAGCTTGCCTTCAAGTATACTCCCGTTACATTAAGAGTTTGACTTTAAGCTTTGTTTATGGTAAATACATACTCATATACACATACATTATATTATTATCCAGTATATTATTATCCAGTTCCCGGAAATCACCGTTTCCTATTTTAAGCAATAGGTCTGAGAACTGTCCGGTAGTAACATCTCCCCTTAGATGGACTCTAATATTTATGGTAAGGCTCAGATTCATCACTGCAGGCCACAAATGCTTCTCTACTGTACTGTATTGTATCAGCCTGTAAGCAACCCACTGCTGAGCGAAGGCTTTTTTTCCACATAGAAGAAGGGTTGAAACTTAATCCACCACACTGCTCCACTGCGGGTTGGCGGATAATATTACTACCATAAGTAACGATTATTATAAGGTATCCATGATAACAAACGGGACCGACGGCTTTAAGTGCTCTCCGGGGCACGGTGGGGAAACCCACAAGGACATACACCCAGACCTGAAACAAACATTGGCACAAATACAAATATCTGCCCCGAGCGGGAATCGAACCCGTGACCACCGGCATTGAGGCGAGGCGTTGAGGCGACGACTCGCACCACTACACCAGAACGGTCATCAATGCTTCGTTCGTTGTATCGCTGGTATAATTACACCACAAGTCAATACGATTTTGTCTCTTAGATTTGAATAAACCCGCAAGTAATTATTTTTAAAATTTAGATTGACTCGGCACAGTTGGTAGTGACCCTGCTTTCTGCTCCAGGATCGTGGGTTCGATTCCCGCCTCGAGTCTGGGTGTAATATGTATTTATTTCTATAATTATTATTTATATGTACGAGTATATTTATAAAAAAAAATGTATACCAGTCGGCTGTTACCTAAAACACAGGCATTAAGTTATATATATACATTTAAAAACATATACATTATTATATTTAATAATAGTCCAAGACAGCTCTTATCTCCACCTTCTGAATTTTAGTGTAAGATAAAGTTAAATGGGTATATGATTTATAATGTTTTATGATCTTGTTCCAACATTAGTCCGTGGTGCCTATGTTTCCAAGTTCACTTCGGTGTCTTCTATATCTGTGAACTACAGATGCCTTGCTGATGACTCATTTAGTTTAAAACCCTTGACTTAAAACAACACCAACATTGAAGTAAAAAATATTATATAAAACACTATTTTACAATAAAGCGATGACACTGTATATTCACAACTCAATTTTGTTACTTTTATTATAAAGTCTTGCCTGTTCCACCAGGAGCACCCAAAAAAAGATATCACCTACAACTGCGTCAATACTGGAAAATATTAATTAAGTTGTCAAACATGTGTCAATATTTTTTTTATTTAAATCAAAATCACTAAGGAGTATTTATATCAAAAGAATTTTCTTTCCCCTTTTAACCCCGTTAGGGGATGAATTTCGATAAAATACGAAACATTCGACATTACACATTACATTACACAAAATTCGAAGTAGATTGGACCAAGGAATCACGTTGTCCCATACAAACTTTGCCTCCCTTTTTCATCCCCTTAGAGGTAGAATTTCGTAAAATCCGTTCTTAGCTGACCTTTACTCGGCAAAAAGAATATTTCTACCAATTTTCAAGTCTCTAGGTCTTATAGTTTCAGAGATATCGTGATGAGTGACTATATCTATAGAAAGTCTCCTATATATATATAGATTATTATGGACTAAAATATAAACTTGACGACGCGTTGGTCCAGTGGTCACAGCAACTGGCTGATTCGTTAGTGGTCGCGGGTTCCATCCCAGCACATGATAAATATTTGTATAGAACATATAGATGTGTGTCGTCGTTTGGGCGTTTTGTTTTTGTGTGCTGTGTCTGTTTTAGGACCCCCGACACAGGATTTACATCCTATTGGGGACCGTTGAGTGTGAATCATTTTAGCGTTTAATATAGTTTTAAATTTGAGTTATAGACCTTATATTTTATATACAGTAGTCCCCCCTGTAACACTTACAAGGCGTTTTCATGTTATGCGATTTCATGTCTCTCGTATAACACGTATTTTCCACCCATATAACGCGGGGATTTTCCCACGTTATATTTATATTCCAGCGAATAAACATGTGATAAAACTGTTTTTGGAATTATTCTATTTATTTTAAATTAACCTTTTTTCGTTACATAATTAATTATGCTTAAGTTATTCGTTTAAAATGTTCTTAGTTTGATTTTTATTAATCGAATATTTTTCGTTCATAACTTGACTTAAACCTAGAAAAGTTAAACGTAAATCATTTGTACATAACGCGTTCCTTATACGGGGTCATAGGAGCACGGTATACGAGAATACTCGTACAACGCGTTTTCCTATAACGCGGAAGTAATTTTCCTATTATAGGGTAGGACCGCATATATTTTTTGAGTTACACAATTTCTTCTTTTTCAAAAGTTCTTTTTTATATTATATAATGTGTGATACACTAAAAATACAAGTTTATTATAATAATACAATGGAAGTATAAGTGCCATCTGCATATACCAAGTTACGCAAGAAAAGAAATAAGTGGACGGCAAGTAGATGGATGCAGATGCACATAATATTTTAAGTGGAACCTTGACGAGAGCTCCGTTTTGTAAACGTTAAATGTCATATGGAAGGAGAATATGCAGGGCCGGATTTAGAGCTGTGGAGGCCCGGGGCAAGAGAGGAGTGGAGGCCCCTTGATCTGAAATTGAATTGTTTTTTTTTTTTAATTTCTTGCAGGAAAAAATGACGACGAACCAATATATTACCGTTACCGGATGGACATATTCCTAAAAAAAAGGTCGTTCCAACTCCGGACCGCGCCAACTCGGTCGGCTCTATTGTGGAAGCTCCTCTTTTGTGGATGTGGGGGCCCCTTTTATTAGGGGCCCGGGGCAGTTGACCCGCTTGCCCTCCTCTAAATCCGGCCCTGATAATATGTATAGATATTATTTAATGCTAGATTTGAATTGAGAAGATGAAAAATAGGGGGTTTAATTCTATAAAGATACTGTCTTGTTATAGACATGATAGATATCTCAGTTTCATCCATATTGAGTTTTTAATGATGCTTTATTGCCTACAACGTTCTTTTGTAAACAGGCTTTTTAATCCTAAAATACATTTATTATTGAGTCATACATGTAGATGTAATGATTAGCGCATAACAACAAATCAACAAATTCTTTAGTCTTTATATAATTAGTGTAGATTTTGCTACATTTAAATATTTTGTATTCTTCGGAGGACTTATTACAAAACATTTTTGTGTTTATTTACAAAAAAAAAAACAACAACAATTCATGATAATGTTGATAAATTTAGTTCGTAAAATAAGGGTACATATAAAAAGAGATGTTCAAGAGAGGGTTCGTTGTTTGTATTGCAAGATACAGACACATATGAATGCTACATTTATGTAATCTTAAGATAATTCATTTTTTAAATTCCAAAAGCTCTAAAATAATTCTAGAGGGGTCTAAATACCTTAATTATTAATTTATATATATATATATATATATATATATATATATATATATATATATATATATATAAAAGACTATAATAAATCCTAACTTGCTATTACTCGCTACTTTGTTTATGTTGAATAATTATTTGATTCTTCTTTTTCTGAAATTTTCCCCACATTGTAGCATCCGTTTGAGGAATGATTTTTCTTTAACCTTATTTCACAAAATAAGTTTATCACGATAGAAACATAGAAATATCTATCTTTAATAACATGTAGAAACAGGTGCCTTAGAACGATCGAACTGTCTTAAACGAAAAAATCAAGTGGGGTTAAATTGGGGCTCCGTGGCGGCCACTCAACGAAACAACCCTTGCAGTGCTGCTCGGAAGTTGTTGTATGTGCAGCGGCTTCATCTTTCTGGAACTATTATTCCAAGTTTCGTGGTGACGATTGTAGTGCCTACTTTCTCTCAGTCTTGTACTCTCTCATCCGCACCCCGCTTTGTTTTCGTGTCGTTCATTCCCAAAATAGTCGGGCCGTACTAAAATACCTGTATATCTTTGTAAAAATTCCTTAAAATCGGTTCAGCGCTTCAGGCATGAACAAATAACTAAGAAATATATCATTACAAAAGTTACTTTCGCATTTATAATATTAGCATGGATTTATGATAGTAAAACGGTGTAAGTTGGTAAACCTAGCGTGTTATCGCGTGCTATGAATGTTCCGCTTCCTATGCGTTAACAATGAGCGTGCGAATGTGAACAATTTAACGTGCTAATAGTATAGTTAATACTTTAATATCAAGTATTTATAATTATGAAAGTAAGTTTGTTTATCTTACAAAATAGCAAAACATTTACTTGTTTATCGTAATTTTTTTTTGTATTTTTCATACAATTGTAACGAAACAAAGTGACTAGATTGTTTGTTTATATAAACAGAAACAAAAATAAACATATGTATATTTATAAATATATGTTATTCTAATTGACTGAGAGAAGTATAAAATTTGTGCAAGTTCAGAATTTCGATCTGGAGGCACGGCAGTGCCTCCGCCAAGTCGAGCAAAAAAAAAAGTGGCACGGCCGTACTATCTTTTCTCGAAGCAACTCAGGCCATTTTCGACCCCCTATAACTTCGTTGTGGATAAAACTAGAAGTCTGAATTTTCAATACCCAAGCAGGCATTGTATAAACACGGTATATTTCAAATTTCATTCAATTTGAACCAGTAGTTTAAGAATTATAATTAGTCAAAGTTTTGAATTTTGTCACTCACTGACTGACCGATCATCAAAACTCTAAGGCACTTCTAGCAGACATAAAAGCTTCAAATTTAGAATACGATTAGTGTTTAGTATATAAACCAAGGAAAAATTCAAATATTTTGCAATTTAGGTCAAGTTTTCTAGATACACCAACTGCATAAATAACTTTGTAATCCCATATAAATATATAGGATTACAAAGTTACATTTGCAGTGAATGAATCAATGTACCCGTACAAGTATAACATAGTGGAATAATAGGTGTAGATAGGTACCTAGATATAATTATCTTCAAAGGTAACCTGTAAAATGGTCAACGGAATGAAAAAGCAAGAATGGGACATGTCTTATGTAGCTGTACCAAAATCACGCAAAGTATTAAAGAACACTAATAAATCATAACCGCGACTGGCTGAGGTGATTTGCCCGCTCCACGGCTTCCACGCTTCCCGTACGTAAGTTATTTTATTTTATTCAGTTGGCAGCTATATTAAACCTATCCCTCTAATCGGTTTCTACACTGCATTGCAGCAAAACGCTCAATCGCTTGGCGGCACGTCTTTGCCGATAGGGTGGTAACTAGCCACTACCAAAGACTCCCACCAAAGCAGATCAGAGAAAGAAAATTTACTCTGCCGGGGATTGAACCCGGGATCTCCCGCTTAATATACAACAGCGCGCACCATTTCGCCAGCGTGATCATCATTTTTGAGTTCATATAATTATGTCATTATTAGAATGCACCTGATTGATTGAGTGAGTCATAACAGCAATAACTGTTAATTAATGTATATTAACATTAAAAAAATAAAAATAAATATAGAAAATAAGGACTCAAAATAACTTTTGTATTTTAAAGCTATAACTTCTTGATGAGAGTAAATTTTTATACGATGCGCGTGTACTCTATGACAAAAAACCGACAACATAAAGCTAAGTAGTAGGCGCCGCGCAATTGCGCTAACTTACTTCATTGCGCTGGATGTGTCAACTCACTTTTTACAAGCTTTTATTTTGTTTCACCTGTCTCGATATTTGTCATCAAATCTTGCAAATTAAATTTGATCCAAAATAATAGTAAATCATGTGACAATGCAATATTATGATTACATGGTGCTGATTTGATGGAGGAGCTAGAAGGTAGCCAAAGGAAGGATTTTAGGCCCGTTTGAGTCAGTAGACGAGTAAGTTTGTCTTTCAATGGTAACCAGGGTCTGGTGATGAAGTTGGAATGTGGTCATAGGAACTCAGTAATGAAACGACGCAACCCCATCGAGTTTTGGCTCGTTTGGTTCGTCTTAACGAATACTTTGTTTTGAAATGGTTACCAGGGTCTGATCTGATAATAGAGCTGGAAGGTGGCTATAGGAACTTCGCAATGAAACGACACAAACTCATCGAGTTCGGGCTCGTTTGGATCGTCTTGATGAGTAGTTTGTCTTTCAATGGTAACCAGGGTCTGGTGATGGAGCTGGAATGTGGTAATAGGAACACCCTAATGAAAACTACGCAACCCCATCGAGTTTCAGCTCGTTTTATTCGCCTTGACGAGTACTTTGTTTTTAGATGGTTACCAGGGTTTGATCGGATGATGGAGCTGTAAGGTGGCCATAGGAACTTCGCAATGAAACTAAACAACCTCATCGAGTTCGGGCTCGTTTCAATCCTCTTGACCAGTAGTTTATCTTTCAATCGTAACCAGGGTCTGATGATGTAGCTAAAAGGTGGTCAAAGGAAGTCAGTAATGAAACGATGCAACCCCATCGAGTTTCAGCTCGTTTAATTCGGCTTGACAAGTATTTTGTTTCAAGATGGTTACCAGGGTCTGATCTGATGATGGAGCTGAGAGGTGGCAATAGGAACTTTGCAATAAAACGACACAACCTCATCGAGTTCGGGCTCGTTTGAATCGTCTTGACGAGTAATTTATCTTCCAATGCTAATCAGGGTCTGATGATGGAGCTGGAAGGTGGTCATAGGAACTCTATAATGAAATGACGCAACCGCAACGAATTTAGGCTCGTTGATTCGTCTTGATGAGTACTCAATTTTTAGATGGCTACCGGGGTCTGATCTGTTGATGGAGCTAGAAGGCAGGCAAAGGTACTTCGCAATGAAACGACAAAACATCATCGAGTTCGGGCTCGTTTGGATCATCTTGACGAGTAGTTTGTCTTTCATGGTAACCAGGGTCTGGTGATGGAGCTGAAAGGTGCTCATAGGAACTCTGTAATGAAACGACGCAACCCCATCGAATTCGGGCTCGATTGAATTGTCTTGACGAGTAGTTTGTCTTTCAAAGGTAACCAGGGTCTGATGATGGAGCTGGAAGGTGATCATAGGAACTCTGTAATAAAACGTCGCAACCCCATCGAAATTTGGCTCGTTTGATTTGTCTTGACGAGTACTTTGTTTTAGTGGGTTTTCAGGGTCTGTTTACAGATGGCGCGCACCAACCATTAACTCGGCGCATCGTCTTATTATAAGTATAACTTTTTACGTACGTACATGAGTATACATTCACTTTTTTAAATATTTTTTAAAAGTTTATTTTTATGGAAGTTTAGGTGTAAAAAATCGACAGCAATCTGACAACACTGTTTCCGGCTAAACATACTTCATTCATCTCTCTTGTCAAGTATTTCAAGTTGTCAACTTGAGATCACAATATGTATGACATGACAATCAAATTATATATTTGTATCGTATCGGAAAAGAAAAAGAGGAAGAATATCTACAAAAATAAGAAAAGCTCATTAGACCTAGCGAAGGCTTTCAGAAAATACGTTGTTGATATTAAAGAAGTAGAAGACACCGGAAAGGAAAATAAGTAGGACTGTCTACAAAAAGAAATGAGATGCCATCAAAAACATAACTTGTAAAAAGAAACCAAGTCTCGCAACTTACTTCTTCTTCCGTAAAAAGTTGTGAGATCCATGTAATACCAAGTCGGCTAATTTATTCAAACCCTACTTAAGGGTTCTTCTGTTTTAAGTTATTACGTTAGTAGCTAACCTAACAACATCGTATAGTGATCATATCAATATTAAAAATCTTTGATGTTTTAAATAAATAGATTGACTTGGCAATCGCATGAAAACAATGTATCTAAGAAGTAACACATAGGAATATTATATTAAATTAGATTGTTTAGTGCGATTGCCAAGTCAGTCTATTTATTTAAAACATCAAAGATTTTTAATATTGATATGATCACTATACGATGTTGTTAGGTTAGCTACTAACGTAATAACTTAAAACAGAAGAACCCTTAAGTAGGGTTTGAATAAATTAGCCGACTTGGTATTACATGGATCTCACAACTTTTTACGGAAGAAGAAGTAAGTTGCGAGACTTGGTTTCTTTTTACAAGTTATGTTTTTGATGGCATAATTATATTGTAGGTGAACGATACTATCTGAAAAATATTTTTTTAAGTCAATCAAGGGTTAATGGTAATTTTTTAACTTTCGTCTGTATTGGTGTTTTATTTAGTGGCGTGTTTATTTATTTTTTTATATTTAAGAGGCTTTCTATCGAAGTGCAGTGAATCTCGATAGGGTAATTTTTTTTAATTGTATGTGTGATGTCCCTGTTATGTAGTTTAGGGACCCTGCGTAATTGTTGCGGTTGATACGGCGGTAGATAAAACCTCGCATTAATTGTGACAAAATATTTCTAAGGTTAAAGGGCCAAAAAAAAGCTTATTCCGAATCGTATATAAAGCCTCAATGACGAGACTCACGCAATACGTAATAAACGACGATAACTTTTGAAATATTACAATTATTGCACCGGAACTAATTATTAATTTGACAATGAATACTAAGTATCTCTGTAAGATTTATATTGCATGTAATCATAAATAAATTTTATGATTTTTCGAATCGTTAAACATTCATTATCTAAAAAAAATATATCAACATTATAATATGTCATTATTTAAAAAAAATAATCAGGTGTTTATTTTATCAACAACAATAAACATACCGTGAGTAATAAATAGTAATAAGTAGTATAAAAGTAAGTAATAAATATAATTACCAACTTAATTAAATAGTCGTTTCATAAGATTTCTAATAATAATTAGTATTAAAGTTATGACCATTATAGTATTTATTATTATATTTAGATGTTCGTCTTTGAGATTTGTAGATACATATGTAATGCAACACCGTGGTTATCACAATTTTTTTAGGGAATCTAGAACAAAACAACTCGTTACATTACTGTGACAATCTGTCCTATTCTGACATAACTATGTAATTAAAAAACAATTAATTGAAGCTATTACAGTATCTTCCAGTCGCACAATATTTTTATTAAATCAGCTCATTAGACGTAGTTAGTGATAATTTTATCAGTCAAGTATATTAAAGAATTATCGTTGTAATACGTATCATATAATAATTCTTTAAATTATTATACGAGTTACGATATACAAATTCGAATTTATGATGCGGAAAATTTTGCGAGATTCTCATTACGCGTGTATTATGTTGTAACAGTTCTTTCAAATACGAGGTTAAACTACATTATTGTAAGGGGCGTTACTTTTTAGCATATACTCGATGTTATAAATACGACGATTTTAACTTCTTCCTTTATAGTATAAAGGTAAGAAAGAGTTTCACGCAAAATTAAATAAAAGTAAAAGCCTTTATTATTGTATATTAGTATATGCGTATGTATTTATGATATACAGGTCCGATTTTCATTTAATCCATTCATAAGGTTGCCTGTAAGAGATCACTTTTAGTGATAAGGCCGCCCTTGCACCATTTTCTTTTTTTCTTTCTATTTTTATTACTGTGTATTTCATTATTTTGTGTATACTTTGATATGAATGCAATAAAGTGTTTATCTATCTATCTAGGTATCTATAATTTATGTGATATTTTTTTATAATATAAGTTATATAGTTATGCTTCGTGTATGCTTAATATATAACAAATATTTATATGCTTGACGTGACCGCTCCCAGTTACAGTAAAGATTTATAGCGAGGGTCTTATAACAGCATCTAAATGTTGAGAATAAACAGATCTGTATGATGGACTAAACCATGTCCGTACTACGTATATCCTGTTTGACAACGTAATGGCTATCACGCGCAGTAAAATGTGCTTAGTGATTTATATTTTATCACTACCCAGGGCTGTCTTTACCCTTCACGGTGGCATGCGCCAGCGATCCCGTGGCGTCCTTGTATGACGATGAGGGCACCGGTCTCGCACACTTTGTTACGTGAAATGGACTTACATAATAAAAATATAGGTATTAATTACACTTTAAACTTTGTTTTTCTTTAAATTTTATTTTACTTAAACAAAAAACAGATTACTAACGCCATTAGACCCGCCTGGTAGAGGGTGCCTACTTCTTGAATTATTGCAGCAATCTATATATATATATATATATATATACATAGGACTATAATATTTTAATATTTCACCGACAATAGTATTTAGTACACGGGAGTTTCGATTACTAATATCTCTTTGGACCGAGCTCTCACAATTATTATCGACCTTCATCTACAGGCGATTTCTTTTAATCATCTAATATATGTACAGGTTTATAAATCAGTAATTGACGTCTCTAGTAAACCGATTTTATCGAAACTAATCATATTCACAAAGCGCATTATTTCTTGCCCATCAACCGTGAAAACTACGATTTCACGGTGACACATAAAACTGTTAAATTTATAGCTCCTACAAAAGGCTACATACACTTTGATTTTAACAATTTCATTTTTATTTTATCAGTAAACAGCTTTATTGCGTACATTCATATGTAAATTTTACAGTTAAATTGATATTATTTAACAAATACACGATTTTTAAACAAAAAAAAATTATTAAAAATATAAATTATTTAAATATTATATTAGTTATGTTTTGAAACGATTAATAAAAAATTAAAAAAAAAAAACTTAAATGAAGTCGTTACCGGCTCCATAGTAAACATTCGCACGGTTTCAACATAGGTAAACGATAATAAATAAATAATAAATAAATATTAACCGACAATCACACCACGTTAACCTAGCCCCGTGCTAAGTTCGTAAGAACTTGTGTAACAGGTACTAGGAACGGAAATAAATTTAAGATATAAATACATATATACATAAATACACATCCATGACCCGGTGCACATCTATATTCAGATTCAGATTATCTGTACCTGGCGGGATTCGAACCCGCGACCGCTGCGTAAAGTGTCCAGTTGCCTGACCACTCGACCAGCCGGCCGTCAGTATAATAAATAGTCTATGCCAAAAACCTATACTTTCCACAACACTTTAATAGAAAACTCTATATATAGCGTATTACAGAGTCGCAGGTAATTAGATAGTGATAAATATAATCACAATTTGCTAATATCACATCTATGTTTCAATATACAAAGGCATTCAAATATTGTTTTTTGGACAAAATATAAGTCATTAGTCATAATTACTAAATCGATAACCTCGTATTTGTTTTGGCTTTTGTTTCACACTAACGACCGTACGCTGCGCTTTACTCGTATTTACATATGTATACATATCCGATGTTTGATCCTTTGGTCATCAGACATCGGAAGGTAGAACGGAAATAATTCAAACTACGAATTGAATTCAATTGTATCAATGCCAGTAAAGGGAGGGGATAGTATATGACAGGTTATTACCAGTACACTAAATTTGTTACTAAGAGTATTCCCGACATCGGTTTTTATTGTAAAACAACTTTATTAGGCAGTCAATATGTAAATGGACTTGTCAGTGATATAAAAGTATATTGCATGTTTATCGCATTTTCCGGAATCCAGAATCGAATGGTTCATCGAAATATCGAATTGTTTATGACTGTCACTGAATGTGTGTGTCGACAGGGCGACGACACCTGTAAACTCGCGCCAAATCCATATAATATATTTCTCTTTTAATTATGGATTAATTCATTACAATTGTAGCTTGAGACGATTACGTCGTATCCTATTAATATTAATATGTAATACTGACTTACATGGTAGGTACATGTCGTGAAATCGTGGCGGAGTTTGTGTATCAAAAACATTATATTGTTTAGAACATATTTATATAAAAATAAAAAATATATAATCCTAGTTATAGTCAATTAAAATTGTCCTTATAGTAGTTATATAAGAGATTATATAACAACTATAAGGACAACTCGTTATTTCTATAATAGTTTCAAACAAAACTTTCTAGAAATAAAAGTATTAAAAAGTATAAAAGTATTCATTATAAAAAAAAATTACATTCCTAATATAAAGTTTAAGCTAAATTAGAAATAGCTATATAATATCTATTTTTTATATAATGTTGTTTGTTATTTGTTTTCTTTCCCGGAGGTAATGCCCGAATTATACCGTTTATAAATGTAGTTCTAGGTCAACACCTCTGAAGTTCGAAACTCATTGGATAGAGTCCAATCCATATAAATTACTAGCTATCTCAGTTTAGGAACGTGTTTATCAATATGAAGAATATGTGTAGAAAGGTTTATAACACGTTATTATTGTATTATATTGCAATACTATAACAAAAATAATACTTTATTTAAAAAAAATCATTACAAAAATGTTTTATTGTCTATATTCTCTATATTAATATGTGTGTAATGGAAGAAGACGAGTTCACAAAGGAGAGACTCTTTCTAATTTTGTTTTTTGACACTACTGTCACGGATTAGTAACAAGTAACAATTTTTTGGCATAGGTAAAGTAAATCGTAAGTAAAGGAAGTCGTTTCAAACCTTCACCAATCAGTATTAGATCTGTAAGACGGATCCAACTGTGTTTTTGAAGTGGTCTTTTCTCAGCAGTGGAATATTTACAGACTACTTAATTAAATATCCAAAAAAACTGGAAGTTTGAACCGAAATAGTTATTTGGATAGGTGTAGTTATTGCGGTAATATATTCACATCTGACATAATGAAGGTAATTCGAAACGTTTGCGGAATAGGAAGGCGTATCTGTCAATATGGGTTTAAAATATCTCGCCAACAAAACCAGATTTCAAAGATATTTATAACAGATATATGATAGTCGCGTGTGTAATCACGTGGTCATATGATCGAAAAACATTTCATTACACGTTTTATGAAAAATTCAAAACAAAGAATAGTTACAGTTTTTTTTTAAATTCATTTTAATATCGATTCCTCCTGAAATATGTACTCGATATATAGATATATTATATAGAAATATGTAACTCGCATTAATGAAGTCACCTTAGAACTTTTATCTCCCAGAGCACATTTACGTGTTCATTTATATTGGACATAATTAAAAATATAAATATATACTATATTACAGCCGATTAAATTTTTCTTAAAATCAATTAATAAAACATATTGAATTAATATTTAAACATTATGCTACAATATTCAAATTAACGGAACTATTGGTATTTTAAATAAAATGAAATGTGCTCTTACGAAAACTAAACATGCATTGCATGTGCTAACAAAAACTTATTTGGTCGGATGATGTGTGAATCATAGTGTAGGTTTAATGTTTCGTAATCGAAAAAGTCACCTAGATACAATGTGTTTTTACATACTATTTATTGCATATAAACATTAAATTTTAGTTTGTTGTGTTTAATATGTATTTTATGTACTGCTGTGACTGATTTATTTCTTTTCTAGAAACAATGAGTACTTTAACCCTTCAATTCCCATGTTTAAATTAGTAAAAAAAAACTTTTTAAATAAAATAGTTTAGATACATTTTGATAAGACAAAAAAAATAATAGAAAAAAATAACTAATTTATTCCCATTAAGAGGTTACCTATGGATAGGGTTGCCATCCGTCCGGATTTCCCCGGATTTGTCCTAGTTTCGAAAACGTCCGGGGAGCGATCATAGAAAATCATAGAAAAAAATAATTTTGGTTTTGATTAAAATTACGTGTGGCTCGCGAGGCTCCACTCGACACGCGGCTCGCCCCGCGGCGTGCACCCCAAAGTTTTATTTTGTAAGGAAATTTTAAGTGAAGTTTAAGTGGATTTTATCGAAGTTAAAGGGTATATATATATTTTTTTTTTGTTTTATTTACAGACAATAGAAATGTAGTTATTATAAACTTTGTTTTAATCTTTTCTGAAAAAAAGGAGTTTTTAAGGCTAGGCTTCCGTTCCGTAAGGGCTGGTTTCTGCAACTCGATGCAAAATAGTAGTATAATTTTTTTGTTTATTATAAAAGTCTAATATTGTTTTGTTTTTTTTAAAGAAATGTAAGAAGACTGATAATACTCTCTAATTACTCTGTTTAAACGTCCGGGCTGTGGGCTCCGAAATCCGGGGTTTTCACGTATCTTGTCCTGGTTGACAGATTCTTGAGATGGCTACCCTACCTATAGATGACACTGAGCATTGTGCAGTTAAGACTTTGACTGAAGACATAATTTTTTTAAACATTTATTTATTGTGAAAGCTGTACCAACAACACTTTAGATATAAGCCAATATTGCACTTGGCACACATTTTTCTAGTGCGTTGGTGGCAATAAGCGCATCTTCGTTGAGAGCAGTCGATTATTATTATTAATTTATTGAATTTCACTCATTTATTTTTAGAGAGTAATTGGTTATGCCACAATAGTGGTAGATTTATAACAATAACATTTTCGTGTGGTAGAAAATAAATGATACCTAAGACACTGGGAATCAAAGAGTTACCTAAGATTTGAAATAAAAGGTAAATTGAACATCTAAAACCGAAAAAGGAATAAGTATTTTTATAACCATGTCTTAATGAAATGTGTTGGACATAGAATTCAAGTATTTAAAACATTTTTGAAACTATTATTTTAATGAATAATAAGAAACGAGTCAAAACTACAAAATTAAATATTCAAACCATTTTCTTGAAACAAAACGATATATGTATAACCTAAGATATACTACAAAATTACAAGCTATTTATTCACTTAATTTATTCCAATTAACAATTAATTCTATTTTATATCTAAACAATGGGATGGAAAAATTTTCACTATACCTAATGCTAGTATATCTGAAAAATTTTCACTACAATGCTAGTCTATAAATATGTTGGCCATATACCATTTTATGAAAAAATCAAAAAGTCGTTTACGAAAGACTAAAATTCGTATTATCAGAATTTCTAACATTTTTTAATTAAAATATAGACATACAATGCTTTGTATAATGAATAATTAATTGACATATAAAATTGGAATGTTCGGGATATTTAGTTGAATACAAAACTATTATAGAGCTCCATTTTTACATTCAATTCCGTAACAAATGCTTTTTACCGTGTATGGAATTGAAATAAAATTTAGCATTTGAACAATATGAATAATGAATATTATAATACCTACTTAATTTTTCTGAACATTTCACGCTTGTTAGAGAATGACGTAATTATTTATGAGACAAGTTTTGACATTTGTCATCGACACGTACGGTGTAAACGTTCAATCGAATGCTTGAATGGACAGTATTTTTGCTTTAAAGTTAAAGTATTGCAATCAATAAATAGTCACGTACTAATACTAATACGTACCTAGTAAAAACACGATGCGTATTAATAGCGTTCTATGTTTAAAAAAGAAACATGGAGTAACTTGGATGTCAACATGTCAGTCTAGATTATTTAATAAAGATGAGTGATAAATTGCAAATTAATAATAATGTGCATGTTGTGTGTAGGTATAATATGTGATGATTTTTTTTTTTAAAATGTATATGTATAATTAATTTTTGTTTGCTTGAACGCTTGAACCTAATATTTACGTCGTTAGTTCTCAAAAACTATTGTCGAGAAAATTAAAAGCAATTCAATCTAATAAATAAATTCGTAAGTAACTTAGTTTATTTTAAGCCTTCATGGTGGGCATTTCCCGCCCATCACAAACTTCACAAAAAAAAAAAAACTTTCGATTCCCGACTATTATTGAATGCATTTGTAAAAAACAGTTAGGTACGTCATGAATAATATAGGAAGATTGAGAAGTTATCACCAAGGAAAAGCGTATTTAGTCCTTATTGTACATTACCTATTGTTGTTTTTTATCTTTGATTTTTTTTTACTAAGTTTCATGGCTCATCATAACTTTATCGACGCTCATTATAAACTTGTATATCGGTATTTTTTATTTTGGGTCAGTGAACGCGTCCTTACAATACGTGATACATATGACGCTAATCAGACGATTCTTGTAACTAAAGTAAGGTAGGTCGTTGAAGCCACAAATGATAAGTTGAAAAACTGGAAAGCATTAGATAAAGTATTGTCGAATACCTACGCAAGTTCCTTACATTGAAGGCTACGAGCGAATTTTGTTTGAGTCTTAATTAGTTTTTGATATATTTGCAAAAACTAATTCCCTTTTTTTTTGTTATTTATTAATAAAAATTTTTTGTTACTAATGCAATTTTCGCAAACGGACTTCATTTTATTCAAAAATCATCTAGAAGCCACTCCGCATCGAATGACGCTTCAATCATAATTTTCGGAGACTGCTGAAAAAAGTTGACTAAAATGGCACTGAGTAGACTATTATTTTATGTATGTCGCGAACATGATTCTATTCTTCGATTTCGAATACGATCACGGCGTATAGGTTCCAAAAATTATAATATTTCGACATGAACACATCGAATCTACATCACACATTCTTGACAAATTTGCGGTTTTTTTTTTTCATAAATGTAACTAAATACGAAATATAAATTAAACTATAACACATAGCCATTTTTATTATTTTATTCTGCATATTTTATCTACCAATGACATAGATACGATTTTAAAGAATGTACGCTCCTTTTTGTTTGACTCATACAATTTTTTTTTTCATTATCAAAATACGTTTTTTTTTAATGTTGAAATTGTGCTGATGACAAATTAGAAAAAGAAAATTAATAAATAATGTATTGTTATTAACTTCGAATCGAGCCAAATGTACATATATATATATATATATATATATATATATATATATATATATATATAATTAAAGAAACAAAAGACGTATTGGTGCTTTTTAAAAAAAATTAAAGTTCATAAACAAAGTGATTTATTTTTCATACAATGTAAAATAATAATAACGAAAAATATAAAACTTATTTTTATGGATTTAATTTTTCGTTTCGTTGAGTTGTAATAAAATGTTTCTCGTGTTTAACTTTACATACTTTATGGTTTACATTTAAGAATAAAACTATAACAGTGAACAGAAAATAAAAATATTGATACTTAGAAATAAATAACTTCGTGTAGGCAAATACGATACATGTTGACGGCTGAAATACAAACTTTACTAAGCAACACAAATACGTAAAATTAAACATAGATAACATAATAAAACTCCGTAATATTTTGGACATAGTTTACAATTCATTCATTGCATACCGTAAAATCGTGAACCATTCCTTATTGATGAACAAAAAACATGTTAGTTAGTTATTGTTATGTTGATTAGTTAAGGTTATTGTTAGACAAACAAATAAGCAGAGAAAACAGAAAAACAATATAATATAACAGACTGATGTAAGCTCGGTATAAATAGCTTACTAACCAACAAATATATATGTAAAATATACTTATTACTTGTTATAAAAATGTTTTTATATAATTTTGTTGATTTTACCCGTAAAAACCCGTTACGGTTAAACTGTATTTATTATATTTACTTACAACACAATCACTACAAGAATAGAGAAAAATAATTCGGAAAATCCTAAAGTGCATGCCTCATAATCTTATTTTTCACAATAAAATTGTTCAAAACAATTAAACCACATCGAATTAGACCTTGATAATAAGGGTTCTATTCCTAACTATACTGAAGCGTAAGAAAAAAAAAAAACTCGATGAGTGAAGTCTTTCGGTCGTTATCGTGACCACATACAGGATCCGCATATTCACATGGACGTCCAAGACAGAAATTTTTAAACATAAGTCATGAGTGTTAAAGGTAGTGTTTTTTCTGAATATGTGTGTATATATTATTTTACAAGTGCAATATACGATAAACAGACATTTTAATTTCGAAAAATCACACGTTCTGCGTGAAGTGAGAGTAGAACCCACCTCAACGCTTCGCTTATGAAGCGTGCAATAGACTTTCGTACATATTCAGTTAAATATTTTGATGCAAAGTTGGGTAATAACTAATATGTACATATTTACATATACACTTGATTATGAATTTTTTGACCGTTAAAAAAGTTCGAAAAATATATTTATTAAATATCTTTCAAAATGCTATCTCTATCTGATACTGCTCACTAAGAATAGAGTTTTGACCGATATAAGGTTTATACCTTAACAAATTGTGTCAAAATTATATTATAATATGTTTGCAGTTTTGCACAATAGATTAAACTGATGATTGAAATGGGTTATAAATGGCCAAAAATTGAAATAAAAGACATTAACAGCTTTTTTTGCAAAAATGCGATAAGTCTTAATATAGTATGAGAATATATATATATATATATATATATATATATATATATATATATATATATATATATTGTAATAATTTGTGCAAGTTTTTTTTTTAAATTCTGGAACTTAAAGTAAACTCTTATAAAGTGTAAACTTGACCAATGTCAGTTAGTAAGGATGAAGCGTAATTTCAAGCATCCCATAATAAACGCGACGTGTTTGGAATTTATTGTAAACTTCTTAAATATATTTCACTTTAAAACAAAACGAAAACGTAGATTTAGAAAGAAAGTGAACAACGCCAATGGAATAACGACTAATATCATCATAGTGTAGTCCGCTTGCAGCATACCTATTCACTGCAACGTGCGGGAACGGAATAATTCTGTGAATTTAAATTACACGATCTCATTTCGGGTGTTTTCTCTAAATTCCCTTAGCGTGACATTGATAAAGATCACCGTTTTACATGGTTACATCCGTGAAACTGGAAGTTTGTTGTTTGTATGCAGCGCGGCCGTCGTCTGCTGCACGGCTTATTAAGCGTCTGACTCACTTGTAGCTAGATACACGACTCTGATATAAGTGGTTAATGAATCGGATTTGTTGAAATGAATCATGAGATTTTAAATGAATACACTTTTTTATAGACTTGTATTAATACATATTTGATATTGACTGACCCGTTGGCGCAGTTTGCAGTGACCCTGTTTCCTGCTCCAAGGGTTGTGGGTTCGATTCCCGCCCCGAGTCTGGGTGTAATATATGTTTATTTATATATGTATTATTTATATGTATATTTATTTTAAAAAAATGTATATCAGTCGGCTGTTACCTAAAACACAGGCATTAAGTTGCCTACCTTAGGGACAGACGACCGTGTGTGTGTGTGTTAAACATATAAACAACATTTATATACGCTTAAGAGTTTTTTATATAGTATATTTTTTGTTTCTTCGTATTTGTGTCGATACGTAGAGTTTTATTTTTTAGGGTCTCGTATCAAAATTTGGCAAAAGTAAATAAATAAACAAATAAAATAGAGTAAATTTCTGTTTCATGGGCCCTAAAACTTTGTTTTCGAAATAGTCTCGCCTGTAACAAATGTTTGTAACGTTTGTATGTTTGTAATATTTGTATGTTTGTAACATTTGTTATAGCTGGGAATCGAATACGCGACCGCTAGTGCAACAGACAGCAAACTTTTTAAAATATAGCTGAATACTGAAAATATTTAGGCGAAAATAACCCATTTTACAGGGGTTTTACCCAAATTCGGATTGGATATCAATGGGACCCAATTACCTTCTATCCGCTTGTGTTTATATAATGAGCTGTGTGTTTTGGAACAATTAGACATTTGAAATTTATATGTAATGCGTACTCGTACTGGCCGTAATAACGACAAATATTAAAAATTAAATTATGTAGTATTTTAACCTGGACTATACATACGGTTAAAATGTTTTTAGCGTTTTTTACGAATTAAAAACATATGTAGAGTTAAATATTAAATGGTGATACAATTAACCCATTGTGTTCCGATCGCTTTTTCTTCTTAAGATTATACGTCGTTTGATGTGAATAAACATCCAGACCTATACCTACATAATATGACTTATTTGTTATTTGATTAAATTAATTTTATCACCAGATAATGTTCATTCATTATTTATTTTTGTACTATACCTAAATGTGATATCAATCATAAAAATATCTGAAAATTTCATAATAATATCACCTACATTCTAATAGACAATTGCGAGAATAATATGAGCTTATTAACATAGACTAACCGAAGGTTTTTCGTCTGTTAAAAATTTTGACTTTGATACTGTAACTTACCGTCACCTAAATACGTGTAAACCCATTGTGTAACTTTCAATGTCAACTTAGCAAGGTGGGATTTTTTTTTTATTTCCATTACTATTGCAGTTATTTAATTGTGATTTAAATAGATTTTAATGTCGTTTAAGTGCCTATGAAAGAAAGAAATATTAAATGTTTAAACATTAAAAGTATAGTTTAAAATAATCGCTGCGATATATGAATTTGTAAAATTGTTAATTTTTTTTTCAGATTTTTTTGTTGCTTGTTCTCCATTCTCCGTCACAATGGCGAAATCTTCTGTTTTTTTTTGGCATTATTGAAAGTCATTCAATCAAGTGAATAAATGAATGAATATTCTTGGTCTGAGCTAATTACCAGAATCTTTATATAGAAACTATTTTTTTTAATGTTATAATGAATGAAATAGAGTTACGACTAAAAAGTATTCTTGAATTGCAATCAGTCACTCAAGAATGGGAAATAAGCAAAGCTGAAAGAACTTCATTTCCGCCGTTTATTCAATACATTTCATTTAAATTTCTTAGACCGCTTAAGCGGTGGCTGAGTGGTTTAATTTTTCACATTGACTTCTCACGTGAGATAAAACGGAGAAATGCTTTTACCCTCTAATATACTTTTTAGGTTAAGTGAATTGATGACGTGTAAAATATACATATTCTTTTTATTAGTTTCTACTTAACCATCTCTTTAATTAGATTTTTTTCTTAAAGCATTGTGTTCAATTGTAACAGATATACAGCGCAACAACGCGATGCTAACTTAATAACCCGATACTTTAATATTTTTTAAAATATCGTCACAAAAATCTTTTTCACTGTTCGGAATATTTTTTACATTGGAAACCTATAACATTTTATTCATAGGAATTTCAAGTATGATAGTCACAATATTTTTATGCTACTTTATTTTTTATTCGTTTATCCATATATTTTTTATTATCTTCAAGTATTAAATAGTCTGACCTAAATAATTTGTTCTTTGTGCTACATACGTCATTAAAATCTCGTCCACTTCTGTCGGGTTGGAACACATCAATTTAGTTATTAACTATCTTGTAGGCAGGTAATTTGTCCTTCCGTCATTTGTGGGCCAATTTAGTCGTTACACTAATAATATGTATAAGCAATTACAATATATTTCAATTTTAAATACCAATAATTTATATTGTACATAGAAAGAGCATGGCGGGATAAGCATGGGGTAGCGGCCCCAGTGGTAATTTCAACTGCCAATTTTTGTGTAGGATGTTCTTAGGGAGTACTACTTACAGGTAAAATTTTACTCAAAAATATGCATTAGTTTTCGAGAAAATCAAAAAAATATTTTTTATGAAAAAAAATTTTTTTTCGTTAATAGTTATAAATATATCAATGTATATGGTATATGTTGTACATAACTTAGAGAGACAACATACCATGATGTTTTTGTCAAAAAATCTCGAGATAATTGTTAAAAATTTTTTTTTTGAAAGAGCATGGCGGGATAAGCATGGGGTAGCGGCCCCAGTGGTAATTTCAACTGCCAATTTTTGTGTAGGATGGTCTTAGGGAGTACTACTTACAGGTAAAATTTTACTCAAAAATATGCATTAGTTTTCGAGAAAATCAAAAAAATATTTTTTATGAAAAATTTTTTTTTTTCGTTAATAGTGACACATATATCAATGTATATGGTATATGTTGTACATAACTTAGAGAGACAACATACCATGATGTTTTTGTCAAAAAATCTCGAGATAATTGTTAAAATTTTTTTTTTTGAAATTTTTGAAAAATTAATTTCATGCTTTCTAAGCTTGATACACCTACGAAATTTTCACAAAAAAACACCTACATAATAATCTACAACATATATTTGGACCCAAATTTTTACGTGAGTGGAAGGGTGTTTTCTCACTAGTGAGAATACATTCTTAAAAAAGTGGGGTAGCGGCCCCAGTGGTAATTTCAACTGCCAATTTTTGTGTAGGATGGTCTTAGGGAGTACTACTTACAGGTAAAATTTTACTCAAAAATATGCATTATTTTTCGAGAAAATCAAAAAAATATTTTTTTATGAAAAAAAAATTTTTTTCGTTAATAGTTATAAATATATCAATGTATATGGTATATATTGTACATAACTTAGAGAGACAACATACCATGATGTTTTTGTCAAAAAATCTCGAGATAATTGTTAAATTTTTTTTTTTGAAATTTTTGAAAAATTAATTTCATGCTTTCTAAGCTTGATACACCTACGAAATTTTCACTAAAAACACCTTCATAATAATCTACAACATATATTTGGACCCAAATTTTTACGTGAGTGGAAGGGTGTTTTCTCACTAGTGAGAATACATTCTTAAAAAATCATTATATCATTGAAAGTTTTTGAGTAATATTTATTTGAAAAATAAAACACTGAGTGAAAAAAAAAATATAAAAATTCAAAAAGAATCTATCAATACATGTATATATAGTACAAAGTGAACCTAACGTCAAGTGCTAAAGAAAAATGCGTATAGTTCTCGCAATCTACGAGCGCGCGACACCCTTAGTTGTGTGAGTGACCCGATCTGTATACGCGTCAATGTGGGCGTGAGAGTGACCGTGCGTACGGTTAGCAAACAAAAATTAATTAATTTAAGTTATGGATTTCACCCATTATTATATTTTAAGTATTTTTTTTTATTAACTTATTAGGAGTGGTTAAAATAAAGAATAACCTCGTTAAAGTATCTATTAATTTACATTAGTAATAATAAATAATTACAGGTAGAAAATTAAAATAAACACAAAAAAAATATTATTCTAAACAATACCTTAAGTCTACACAAAATAAAAAGCTCTTTCAGTTATTATTAGTAATAAATAATATTAATTTATTTCAATTATACTCTTCTTGAAGAAAGTGGTACACGCACACAATAAATATTTTTAATTGATAGGTATTTTGTTAAACATTTGTTTTCAAACCTTTTTGACACGATTTATATTTTTCGAGAAAAAATATAAAATACCAAACGCGATCCATGAACCGAACTTTATCGAACCCGAAATCTACCTTTGCGTTCCCTTCGCTGCGGGAATGGTTTTTTAAAGTCTATATATGTATAAGTTACATTTTTTGTTAGTTTTATAAATATAAATAAAAAAAACAATTCTGCTGTTAATGATATTCTGTTCAAAATAATTTTAAAATAAATATTACTCAAAAACTTTCAATGATATAATGATTTTTTAAGAATATATTCTCACTAGTGAGAAAACACCCTTCCACTCACGTAAAAATTTGGGTCCAAATATATGTTGTAGATTATTATGAAGGTGTTTTTTAGTGAAAATTTCGTAGGTGTATCAAGCTTAGAAAGCATGAAATTAATTTTTCAAAAATTTCAAAAAAAAAATTTTAACAATTATCTCGAGATTTTTTGACAAAAACATCATGGTATGTTGTCTCTCTAAGTTATGTACAATATATACCACATACATTGATATATTTATAACTATTAACGAAAAAAAATTTTTTTTCATAAAAAATTTTTTTTTTGATTTTCTCGAAAACTAATGCATATTTTTGAGTAAAATTTTACCTGTAAGTAGTACTCCCTAAGACCATCCTACACAAAAATTGGCAGTTGAAATTACCACTGGGGCCGCTACCCCACTTTTTTAAGAATGTATTCTCACTAGTGAGAAAACACCCTTCCACTCACGTAAAAATTTGGGTCCAAATATATGTTGTAGATTATTATGAAGGTGTTTTTTAGTGAAAATTTCGTAGGTGTATCAAGCTTAGAAAGCATGAAATTAATTTTTCAAAAATTTCGAAAAAAAAATTTTTAACAATTATCTCGAGATTTTTTGACAAAAACATCATGGTATGTTGTCTCTCTAAGTTATGTACAACATATACCATATACATTGATATATTTATAACTATTAACGAAAAAAAAATTTTTTTCATAAAAAATATTTTTTTGAGTTTCTCGAAAACCAATGCATATTTTTGAGTAAAATTTTACCTGTAAGTAGTACTCCCTAAGACCATCCTACACAAAAATTGGCAGTTGAAATTACCACTGGGGCCGCTACCCCATGCTTATCCCGCCATGCTCTTTTTGAAAAATTAATTTCATGTTTTCTAAGCTTGATACACCTTTTTTTTTTTTTTTTTTTTTTTTTTTTTTTTTTTTTTTTTTTTTTTTTTTTTTTTTTTTTTTTTTTTTTTTTTTTTTGACGCTGGGAAATACGTTTACGTATCTCGCCGCCCGAAGGTGACGGGTATGTGGGACTCGCTGACTGCGAAGTCAGAATACCCACTAAAACCCAGCGGTGCCCTCATCGTCATACAAGGACGCCACGAGATCGCGGTTGCATGCCACCGTGACGCCCCGACGGTTGGCTCGCCTACGCGGGCCGCCTTCGGTCATAGAGCGCTCGCGGGCACCGTGAGCGCTCTATCTCCGCTGCACCAGGGGCCGGCGAACGGGGGAACTGCGGCAGGTCATGATGACATAGCCGCAGTCTCCTCCGTGACCTGGTGCGATGGGCTTAGGGGAGCGGTCGCAGATTTGGCGACCGCTCTAACCCTCGATTTTGGGGGGCGGCACTCCCGTCCTCCCATAATATGCGACGCCGGTTTGCCGGCATCTGCGCAAACGGCGCAGCGCAGTGCCCCGGTGCAGTTACGGGCAATGTGGCCCTCCACGCCGCACCGGAAACACGCACCTCTGCGGTCGACCGCAGCCGGACAAGTCGAGCGAGTGTGCCCGATGCCCATGCACTTATAGCAGCGCATGGGGCGCTGCTCCAAAACCTGAACCCTGGCCGAACTCCAGCCGACCAAGAGTCGCCCTGCCTCGGCCAGGGCCTTTGCGGCTGGGATCGGGCATCGCACGACAGTGCCGCCCAACCCGCCAGGTCCGACCGCGATTGCGCCGACTTTGACGTTGCCGGCGTCGCATTTACCCACCTTTGCTACAGCAATGGCCACCGCCTCGCTGGTGACGGAGTCGTCCAGCCCAGAGACTCGCAGACTCGCGAGCTTCGTGGGTTGGACGACCCTCGCCAAGCTGTCAAACGCCGTCTGCAGCTCCCCCGCCAGACGCTTAGCCACCTCCGGGGACTGCCCTTTCGGCAGCTCTAAAAGACGTGCCCCGGTAGCGGCACGCCGAATCGTTAGGCCTTCCGTTATGCCTAGGCTTTTTAAGTCAACCTGGTCCGCCGCTCGCTCCAGCAAGTGGCAGTACGTGATCCCCTTGCTCTTGGCGTACTCCTCTAGTGTAATGAGCACTGCCGGAGAGCGAGGGGCCGCCAGCTTCCGCTTCCGTGACTTTTGCCGCTTAGGTGGCTGCGGCCGCGGTCCTTTTTGTGTTTGAGCTGCGGCGGCGGCGGCGGCGTATGTTTTGGGCGCCTTTTTCTTTTTGCGTTTAACGACGGTGGTCCATTCACCGTCGTTATCCGCACCTGCGGGTGTTGACGTCGCTTTCGCGGACGTTTTCTTCTTCCGCGCCGGAGCGCGGGCGGTGCCAGAAGACGGAGCCGGAGCGCTCGCCTTCTGCGTCGTCATCGCCTTTTTCTTGTCCGCCGCCAAGGGTGGACGAAGCGTTTTGGCGGGCAAGAGCCGCTCCTCAAGGCCCGCGAATCGCGCATCTATTATTCGCTGCACGGTCCCCGAAATGGAGGCCGTCATGCGTTCTTCTAGATCCTCTCTGCCGGCTGGTAAGGGCAAGAGAGGAGAGCCTCTGTCGCGACCCCGTCGGAGCTCGGCCACATGCTGCCTAAGCTCGGCCATCTCCGATCTCAGACGGGCATTCTCCAGTTGCACTTTGCGGACCTCGTCTGTGGCCGTCCTATCTTTTAGCGCCGCAACAACAGCTTTTATAGAGGCCGCCGCATCCTGCAGGGCGCGCACGAACGTGTCCTTAAGATTGGACGACCTCGTTGCCACAGTGCAGATGATGTCCACATCTGTGGCCGCCTGCCTTGCTAAAGCGTCAGCCGTGCGCGGGTCTCCGGTGTCAACACCCAGCGCTCTGCGTCCCTCTTCGGCCGCTCTCATCTGATCTATCATGGCCCTTTCGGCTTCAGAGCAGGGCTCCTCCCGTAATATTATTCGCCTCTTCGCTCCAGCGAGGATCACCTCCTCACCGGGTGATCGCGAACTTCTTCGGAACCGCTTCCCGCTCCTCGTCTGACCACAGCTAGACTCACCACCCGTCGCTGCCGAGCTGTAGTCGTCGGAATCGAGTGCGGTAGACTCCTCCTCTACGTCATTTTTGTTAAAAATGTTTTTATTTGATTTCATGACTAATCCCACGAGTATGGGGGAAAGACGGTCCACCCAGGCAGTGCCCCCTGTACCTGGGTAAGCCTAGCGTAACTCGTCGCGGGTGTCGGCCGGTACCCGGACGAGGATCGCAGTCGAGACTGATCCACCCGTCAGCCATGCATCCCCTCGCGCTGCGTCGCCGCTTAGGATTCGGGGTAATTTTTTATAGAGGTTTTCTTCCTCGCGGTCCGGCCGGTTAAGGCAAGACCCTCGGTCCCGCACGTAGCCGCGAGACATAACCACGACACCACGTAGCGGGATTACGAGAGGACGGTGAACGACTAGGGGAAGCCTAGCCGTTCTGTCTGACGGCAGTGTGAGTGCACGTCAGACCCGTCCGCCTCCGTTGATTCACCGCGCGAGCGCAGTGGCACCGGAGCCCCCGAGGAGACGACTGTCCCCTACACGCCATGCGGCCGCTCAACGGGGCAACTCTGCGTGACAGAGAAGTCCCCGGAGCGCTGAATCGCATACCCGGCGTCCCCCCGAGTCGGTCGTTAGCCGTAGGCAGCAGCAGTTCCGCAATCGCAACTGTGAAGCTGCTGCTGCCTACGTTTCCAGGATGCACCACGCGGAGGTCACCGACTGTAGCACCCCAAGCTTGATACACCTACGAAATTTTCACTAAAAAACACCTTCA
The DNA here is from genome assembly GCA_036937285.1 of Euphydryas editha. Classification (NCBI taxonomy): domain Eukaryota; kingdom Metazoa; phylum Arthropoda; class Insecta; order Lepidoptera; family Nymphalidae; genus Euphydryas; species Euphydryas editha. Next base: position 7,482,459 of record JAUPFZ010000008.1, read on the forward strand.
TAATAATCTACAACATATATTTGGACCCAAATTTTTACGTGAGTGGAAGGGTGTTTTTTTTTTTTTTTTTTTTTTTTTTTTTTTTTTTTTTTTTTTTTTTTTTTTTTGGAACAAGTATTTTTGAAGAACCTGAAACTCTATCTTCACTAAAATCAGATCCAACAGTGAAACTGACTTTAAAAGAAAAATCTGATAGTTCTGAAGAATATATAGAACTCGCTATACAACGAACAGTATTTACTCACAGATATTGTTTTATTTGTGAAAATATCGTTAACTTGGTTGTAGTCTCCCAAAAAGCTCGTTTACAATGCTATACAAAAAAAAATTATTCAAAGATATTATATATATTATTAAAAGATATCATATAACACATCACATATAGCAATACGATCACGTATAACAATTAGCTTGTCTTGGAAATCACTATACAATGATTTTACGGTGTCACTTGTACTTTGTATTAAATGGTCTCTATTTTGAATTTTTATTCCAAATAATATGGGGAGTATATCTTTTTTGAACGATTTGATGACAGACTCACAATACTCTGACACATTTTGATGATTGGTTAACTGTAGTATTGAAGATATCATGCGGTTAGAATTACCAGTTTTGAGCTTAAAAAAACTACAATCGCTTGTATAACAGTTCTGTGCTCATTGTTTCGTAAAGATGTCATCATTTCTGCAAGTTTATCAATATTTTGCCAAGTTAACCCCGTAAACATACAGATCTGCTCTTCAGAAAGACTGCGATTTTTTATTTTATTGAAAATTGTAGAGTCATATTCAACTGATAATTCTCCCATTATATTTTCTAAATCATTTTTATCAATTTTTGAATAATTGGAAAATATTTTTATAGAGCAAAGCTCTTCATCAAAGAATCTATCGTTTAGTAAATGTCTGGGACAACACCGATTATTTTTGGGAATAAATATTTTTTTTTTGTATAGCATTGTAAACGAGCTTTTTAGGGGACTACAACCAAGTTAACGATATTTTCACAAATAAAACAATATCTGTGAGTTTTTTTTTTTTTTTTTTTTTCGGATGGACTTATGCTGTTGGCCTTACTGGCCTTTACAGCGACACCGGGCGGGGGGGCGGACACTTTAAGGTCCAGCCTAGAAAGTAGAGCCTCCTTATGGGCGGCTCTGAAGTACTATACGCGTCGGTTGGCCGGCTTAGGCGGCGCTATGCGGAGCGCTGAGGTGAACGGACTACTGCTCTACATGCCTAGGCGCGTACGAGCCGAGATACTGTTAGTTCAGATTTTTCTTTTAAAGTCAGTTTCACTGTTGGATCTGATTTTAGTGAAGATAGAGTTTCAGGTTCTTCAAAAATACGTGTTCCCAAAAAAAAAAAAAAAAAAAAAAAAAAAAAAAAAAAAAAAAAAAAAAAAAAAAAAAAAAAAAAAAAAAAAAAAAACACCCTTCCACTCACGTAAAAATTTGGGTCCAAATATATGTTGTAGATTATTATGAAGGTGTTTTTTAGTGAAAATTTCGTAGGTGTATCAAGCTTAGAAAGCATGAAATTAATTTTTCAAGAATTTCAAAAAAAATTTTTTTTACAATTATCTCGAGATTTTTTGACAAAAACATCATGGTATGTTGTCTCTCTAAGTTATGTACAACATATACCATATACATTGATATATTTATAACTATTAACGAAAAAAAATTTTTTTTCATAAAAAATATTTTTTTGATTTTCTCGAAAACTAATGCATAATTTTGAGTAAAATTTTACCTGTAAGTAGTACTCCCTAAGACCATCCTACACAAAAATTGGCAGTTGAAATTACCACTGGGGCCGCTACCCCATGCTTATCCCGCCATGCTCTTTATTTATTATTTTTGACAATAATAAATGATATGTTAAGACTTTATTCATGTAGGTTTCAATTTATAAATATTTTCTTTTTGTTAAAAATAATATATTCAATTATAAAATGAGTATATACAATACACATAAGTTTATTATATAAGGTTAAGTCATTTATCTATTATTATGTATTAGATTGCTTTCATTAACAGTTTCGACCTCCATGGTCAAAGTCGAAAACAAAATTGAACTGTTTGCTGAGAAACGAGCCCAGACCGCCAAATTAAATATCAGAAAAATAATATTCGTCTACGCTTTTAAAGGGTTATTTCTAAGTCAGTTGTTGCAGCGCATGGATTAGAATTATTGTTAGAGGTGAAAATGTTAAAAGTTAAATTCATTTCTTCATATTGATCAGGCTGGACAGGGTATATCGCCATGAAAGTGTGTGCCTATGTCACCTATATTGTGTGGCAAAATTGTATACCTACTCGTATATAATAGGCGTGTTTACTACATTGTTATTGTATGACCTCACAATCACAGCTCCTGGGTCCCGGGAACCGTCTGGTACAACACTGTACCGACACAGTGAATGGGTGATAAAGTTATTCAAATAAATATTCTAATGTTATTTTGTTATGAGCGAGCATCGAACTACAAGCTTTAGTGTAGAAACCGGATGTTTCGAACATTGTTTTGGTGCGTTGCCTAAATGATTGTTTTTAGTGTTTGTATGACAAAACTTTCATGATATCACAGTATTCAATAATAATTTACATGCTTCTAGACAGACTTCAATTTGTAAATCAAAAGAAACACGCGTAGTTTCTGGTTTATAAAAAATCTAAGCAATTAACTTTGAGTTAATTATACAAAGGTTGTTGCAAGGCTATCATATTAGGTACGAGTATAAATATGATAGCCTTGCTCTTATTTTACAAACTATTAAATTTTTTATATATAGAATTATAAATAATGTGGACTGCTTTCTTGGTTACTTATAGCTTATTTTGAAAACTTGTTTTAAATAAATATGATATAGATGATTTTTTTGACTTAGTATATAAAACATTTCTAAGGAAATTTAAAATTCATCCATTTTCTCCTCAAAAGGTTAACCCTTAATGCAATCGCCGTAAAGAAGTGAAGAGATTTTTGAGAATAAACATTAAAGTCATGCGACGTATACAAAACCAATTTAAATATTAAATATACATGAATTTTAAATAAACCTTTTATTACTATAATGTATTATCAAAGAAATGAAAAAAAAAAACCTCTAAGGATTCTTGAGGCAGATTTCGATAAAAACTATAAAACTGCTCTTTTTTGATAAATTGATTTTCTTAGCCGGAAGTCGAACCAATTTCTCAAAAAAAATATATTCTTTATTATTACGCTTTTAATATAGTCTGAAAGAAAATAATATAAAGGCTTAGTTTTATATACATCTTAAAAAAACTGTTAAAAATAGAAAAAAATTAATTTGCTAAAATAAAACTTGCATTTGGTAAGTATAGACAAGTATCCAATAAAATTATTTTTACATACTCGTAGTTTCATAAAATCAAATTTTAATGTCAGATTTAAAAAGCATTAAACTAGATAAAAGACACATCCTTTGTTTTTTTTTTTTTCAAACAATTGTAGGTACTTCCTTTGTTACAATCAAATATAATTTCCTTTATTACTATTACATCACTGTATTATTCTGGTACATAATGAAAACAAATGCGCAGGCGTCGGGCTTGTCATTCAGGATGCGTTGTGGTTGCACATAATGAACATAATGAAATGTTAATGAAGGCAGCTGCCCTTACACCTTTTAACGTTGCCATAATACTTCACATACGACGTTTTGCGCATAAATATCATATCTGAAAGTACTTGTAGAAGACCTTGTTGCATATGCATTCTTGATTTGATCTGTCCCAGTATATAATATTGTAATATCCTCATGTAAATGTCAGAAAACCGGAAGATACTTTAAAATAAATATATTATACTTTACTTCACTTGCCATCGAATATGCTAATAATACAGTAGATACATTCTCTATCAGTTGGAATGTTTAAGCTGAGATTGGAATGCTAGCAAGCGAATGTTTTAAATAAAATTTGTGACTTGTGACTAGTGACAAGGTTATTAGTAGGTATCTAGTAGGTTTTATTTAAATGTTTAAATATAAAAGCAAAGTATGCTATAATGATTTTCAAAAAAGCTATTAAAATGGGTTATTTTTAAAGTCAAAACAAGACGTTTATGATAATAAGAAGTCGCAGGAAATCGCTAGTCATATATTGGTTACCGAACAATTATGGCTAAATTAAAAATCCGTATTTGGATCTCTTTCATCTCATATATCTGTAAGGTTATCGGTACTTACCACGAGTTTTGTAATAACACTTATAATGGAAGTTGATTATGTACTTGTATTTATGAAATTTATCTATATTAAAAAAAAGCAGTCTCCGTTATGCCCAATTTATAATTAATTTTGATCTTGCACTAATAAAATATTGTTAATCGATAAGAATGGCTGATAACAGTATTTACGAATAATTCGAATTATAAATTGGATTTATACAAATATACGAGAAATGTAAATTATTGTACTATCTATATACATATAAGAGATTTCCACCTATGTATTAACTCTTCGCGATATCTCTGGAAACAAAAGGCGTACTGACTTGAAATTTGATAGGGATATTTCTATCGCCAAGTAGAGGTTAGCTAAAAACGGATTTTACGAAATTCCACCTACAAGAGATGTTCCGGGGGCGTTTACAATGAAAAATTCCCGTTTTTAAACTTTAGCTCCTACGGACTTCAAATTTGGTAGGAATCTTCTATATGTGATGTAGAAATGATCTAAGAGCGGATTTTATAAGAACCTACTCCCGATATGGATTGCGGGGGTAGAACAATGAAAATTTTAGATTTCCAAACTATAACTCATATAGACTCCAAATTTGGTGAAAATCTTCATTTATGATGTAAAGTTTACCTAAGAAGCTTCCCCCCACGAAGAATTGCGGGGGTGTTAACAATGAAAAATTAACTATTCTAAACTATTACGTCTACAGACTTGAAATTTTGTAGAAATTTTTCTTTTGCTATGTATAGATTACCTAAGAGCGGATTTTCCAAAATTCCTCTCTCAAAAGAGATTGAGGGGGCGTTAACAATGGACGACCGTTCTGGAGTAGTGATGGGAGTAGTCGTGAAAGTCGTGAAAGTAGTCGTTAAACCACGTGCCATCGATCGCGGGTTCGATTCCCGCTCGGGACAGAAATTTGTATTTGTACAAATATTTGTTCCCGGTCTGCGTGTTTGTCCTTGTGGGTCTCCCCACCGTGCCTCGGAGAGCACGTAGAGCCGTCGGTCCCGTTTGTTATCATAGACACCTGATAACGATCGTTACTTGTGATAGAGAAATTATCCGCCAACCCGCAGTGGAGCAGCCTGGAGCCCAGCGAAGCGGGCGGGAAACAACTAGTATAAAGTATATATAAATTGTACGTATACGTTAAATTTAGAAAATATTACATTTAAATGTGTCGCCATTCCGACATCAGGTTAGCAGATTTTGTTTACATAAATTAGCTATTTTTAAACAATATAATCTACCAAACAAATGTAAGTAAATTGTACATAATATGAACACGTAATATTGAAATTATTGTAGTTTAATACAGATAGATGTATATATACTGATATTATAAAATGGAGCTGAACCGTCATTCTGTCGTCGGAATGGCGCTTTTGCTTCTACTTTTTTTTGTTTTTTTTTTTCCTACTTCTACGCAAGTAAGGATATTTTGTTAAATATTTGTGAAAAAAATATCATTTGCCGTTAATTGTACATCGTTTATTCTTTCATTTATTTATTTTTTTCATTGAAACTAAAAAGCGATTAACGAGCGATCATTCAATAATATCTTATGTAACATGGTTACTGAGCAATCGATCGCACGATGTCAAATACATTATTGCAAGTTGCTTAGTTCTAGATAATAAAATGCGTTGTGTCATTTCATTACAGAGTTCCTATGACTACCTTCCAGCTCCATCATCAGACCCTGGTTATCATTGAAAAACAAACTACTCGTCAAGACGGATCAAACGAGCAGAAACTCGATAGGGTTGCGTCGTTTAATTACATAATTATATAGTACGGAGTCACTAAATACAGTACAATACCATATATGGTCCGAAAATGTGACAATCGTAGTTTGACGATTTTTGATTTTAACATCTAAAAGATTTCTCCCATACGTCGATATAAAAGTTTCACTTAAAAATATATACAGAGATAATTAATTTCACTAATGCTTAAACAAAATTGAAAATTATTCATACGAGACAGTCGGGGCGAGTCGCAAGCTTAATTTATAATAATAATTGTTGGAATGTATTTCAAGCTTAATGTATAATTGATAGTTTTATGAAACTTCCTTAGAATAATTTTTTTATCGATTCATTATTTCATTTACTGATGGAGGTAGTAAGTGCGTTACTTGAAAAAATGTCCTATTTCACAGCACAAAATTTCCACGTTATTGTGTTTTGTTATCTGCTTTAAAACACAGACTTATGTAAGATGGAAGTGTTACAAGTATTCTTAGTATATTATTACGAAGAAAAATTTATTGATAAGTAAGATTTATTACCTCCGTATCAAAATATGAAATATTAAAACACAAGTCCAAGTTCAAATTAGACTTTATGAGAATTTAGAAGAAGTAGCTTTATTTATTTATATTAATTTAAACGTTAAAACTGTTTAAGAAAATAAGACTGAATGCAACAAAATTATGTAAAATATATATATATAAATTCTTTCCTTTAATTTATATGTATAGTGGTGATTAGTGCTGATTCCTGATTTACTATCGATAGCGGCTTCTTGTTGTCTACTATATTGTTCGAGGCACACGTATATTGCAGAAAGTACCTTCATTCGGCTAATGGAAACTGTGATCAAGATGTTATCTATAGCATAGCTGTTGTTGTACCATTGTTTATCTCCTCATTCAATGACTAAAGCGATCATTGCGTGCTCCTAGTGCTTATGTTCGCCTAGTACATTATACGTTTGTTCCTTACATGTATTGTTCTTTTATTTACCTACGTATTCATTCTGTAACTACTGAACTTTTCTTTTATTTACCATTTTCACTTTGTGCTTTTTTTTCTTTGTGATCATAAACAGTAAAAAGTACAGAAATATTGTTTTAAAAAACTTGTCATTTGAAATTGGAGTGCGAGTATGTCAACAAAGTAAATGTTATATTATTTTAATATATTATAATGAAATTTATGAAATGTACGTACAGTTTTGATATTAGCGTATTTGTACATTCGTGTTTGTTGTGAAATAGCACTTTCAATGACACTAATGCATGGGTGCATACGAGTAGGTAATGTCAGCTATCGTCCATGCATAATGACCGTTGGAAGTTAAACATTGTGCAAACACAACTGCAATTTATTATTATGTACAAATTTCAATAAGAATACTATTATTTCCTTTCTAACCTTACATCGCTTTATGGAAATTCGATTTTTGTTTTCTAATTTAAAAATTTGTATTAATTGAATTCAGTTTTAATTATTAAATTTTTTTACGATAATTACACAAAGACAATTTAAAGAAATCAAATTTAAAAAAGAATTTTAGTTAGAGAGGTTCGCAAACAAACAAATTTAAATAAATCCACGGCAAACACACTCTTGCGAATTTCTCGGATACCTTTGGTTATTTTCATAAACTTGATATATTTTTTTAAAATTAAACTAACATTCTTCAATTGCAATTTAATCTACAAACATTAAAATGTAAGCAAGGTAATAAATTAATTAAGATTTACTGGCACAGTAATTAAAGTTTGTTGAGGAAAGGTGCGATGGAAGCAAGATCTTCGCAGTCAGGAATCAGTTTCCCTCTGAATTTGATACAGGATTCAGCGCAGAGAGGTCCTTCAAACCACGGCCCGAACATCTTCTTGCACTGGGCGCAGTTTTCAATACAAATTTCCAAAGGATCCCATCCAGTAGCAATAGCTGGGTTAGCGTTAGTGTGCTCTAAGCAAAAGAAGGCGACCAAAATGAAGTAAATGCAGAAGGTTAATTTTCCTGCCATTTTGTTGTTATAAGATTATTTAATGGAAGATGACTTGATGAAGACTGTGATACCCGAATGTAACACGCGCATTATATACTAGAATCTGTCGTTTTTCTTAAACGAACCATGTCTGTTAACTACGGGAGATTCTCTGTTTTCCATTATCTAAATGTAGTTTTTTCTAATTAGATTGAGCAAAAAATTGGGTCGGTATGTAGGATGGATATTTTCTATCGTAATATATTATACACCAGCTATATCCCCGACTTCGTATTACGATTACAGGTTTTCACTTTAATCCCATCTCCTAAAGGAACCCGGAATGAATTTCGTGAAAAAAAGTTCCTAGTCTTACCTTGTAGTATGAACTCATATCAGACTATCTTTCATTACAATTAATTAAGTAGTTTTAGCCAAGATACGAACTGATAGACAGACACATACACGCACATAGATACACAAGCAGACAAAAATAAAATATACGGTTTTGATTTCAGTATCGCTATAGAGTTGTAGAGTTATAGAGTGCTCTCCAAAAAAAATCTGTGTTCAGAATTCGACCTACAATTTTATTATAAGAATAGAAGAACCCAAGCAGGGTTACAATTTTTTTTTTTGTAATTGACTTTAAATCTGAGAGATTTCTATGTAAGGTTGGATTTTCTTAAAATTCATTGATGCGCGATCTAAAAAAAATCTTTAAGAGCCTTTAGTATCTGACGACGCACAACCGCAAACGTTGGATATTCAAATAGGACGCCCTGGTCCAGCAGTGGTTGACCATCGATAGTCGAAAAGAAGAAGAAAATTGACTCTTACAGATAACACATATTATTGTTTAAAAAAATTGTAACTTTTTTTTTTCAAAGATTTTATTATTTCGTTCTACTAGCAAACCTTTGCGCTTCAAACAATATGTAATTATTGTGTACATATAAATAAATGTATCTAACCATATATTTGTAATTGAAATTATTAATTAATCTTACTGCTATCCTGATAACAATATGTTTCAAAGTACATAATTTTAACATTATTATTACTATATTATGTCGGTGTATTTTACAGTATATTATTCTTTTCTCTATCAAATATTGTCACAGAATTTTCAATTTCACGTCAATAGCACTAATTAACTTGGTTCAAGTTGCGAACTTATATAAATTAACGAGGGCTGCATAGTGTTCTGCATATTGGATAATTGAAGTCTTTTTGTTCAGCGTTATCATACTCGTATGCGAGTTTGAAGAGTCTTGTGTGAGTTTCACAATTGAACGAGACTTGTACCACGTGTTCTACTGTGCACTACTGATCAAAACAATATTCAAAATTCGTGCGAAGTATGCAAGTAGATTATGAGAAATAGAATTAAAATTAAGTTACTCATTGTCATCTATAAATACTTGAATTTTACGATTTAAAATTTGATGTATGCCTTGTTAAACAGTGGCTAATCTAGGAGACAAATTATATTTAGAAATATTTTAAAATTAGGTGCAATTTTGTTGATTAATTTTATTACTAAATTCATTTAATTATAATTTGAAAAAGTTCTTCGAAAATATTATATTTATTTTTACATATAACATTATATTATAAACTTTACATTTCGAATAATTTTATTCATATTCATATGTTTAAAGCTTATTTTAGTCTTGATCAAATATTTAATACCAATCTCCTCTATCTCAACCTCTTCTATTTCATCATATATTCTTTGTCAGTTATAGTTCCCATACTAGGAACAATGTGTTTAATTTAGATTTTAAACCTAAAACACAATTAAGAGTACCTGGAGGAACCGAGTGGGTGTCCTTACTGAACACAACAAAAAATCCTTCGTTGCTCTAGGAAATGAGTATTTTGGTAATATTTAAATATTATTTTTAAATGGAACCGAATTATACCACTGATTATATGTAGCTAAAGAAATATATGGCAGAAAAAGCATTAAATGGATTAATAGATCGCTGAGGCAATCGGTAGCTCGAATTTTTAAGCCTTTACGGCCTCTAAACAGACCTTTATTAATCCATTGGGGAATGGGGAAATCTGGCTGAAATGCATATGATATGTAATAAGACGATATAGTAAAACTTAATAATATAATGCTACGGCTCTGGTCGACAACGTCACAATCAACCATCATCAATCTGAGAACGAATAAGTAGTAGGTAAAACATTAGATATATGCATATACTTGTACATGTTTATGCAGTAATACAGTAAAATATTATATCATAATTATGCATATATCAAGAAATTTAGTGACGCATAGTATTATATTCCGAGATATTTTATATATTATTCATTTAGTGTACCTATTACGGCAGGAAAAGTTTATTTTTATAATTCATGAATAGAATATTGCGTTTTACTGTAAAATAACAAAAAAATGCAAATATTCTCTTAACATAAAACCAGTAGTAAGATATAATTTTTTAAATATAGAAAATGTCGTAATTGTTGTTTTTTATATCTATTGGATTTCATTCAAATAAATAAAACAACGTTGTTGTTTTTGGTCTCTTATCTTACGACGATTTTGTGCTTCAATTTTTGTATCTGTATGGGAAGACTGCGAAAATTTTGAAATATGTAATTATTATTATGCGTTTCTAAAATAACGTGCAATAGTAATAAGCGAAATGTTAACTATTCGTTTAAAAATAATTATTTGCATAGGAAAGCTTGTTTTTAAGATTTTTTTATCATTTATTTCCATTCAATTTTTTTGTGAAGTGTTTTCCTAAAGAAAAACTAAATTGTCAGGAATAAAAACATGTTTGCTTTTAAGCGAAGTTTTATAAAGCACTCTTTTATGATTTGAAATGAATCGTGAATAATCACATTACTTTGTTATCAAAAATAGGTATAATTTTTTTACTTTTTAAACTTTTTTCAATTTTCATATTAAAGTTTTATACATAATGTAGATCTTTTGTACATTAAAGGTGCCAACGTGTCCTTATTATTCTATGTGTTTTTGTTGATGTCTGCTTTCACTATCTATATATATTTATTTATTTTATTTATTTACTTATTCGGGAAATATACAGTTTAGTTTTACAGAAAAAAAAAGAAATTTCAATTATACATAGACCAATCAAGTTTCCACAATTTACTAACACTTTAGGCACAAGCAATTTAAAATGTAAAGAAATTTTACAAAATGAGTATGAGCCGAAACACATAACGGCGTTGCGTTGACGCAACGCTAAAATCAGCAGTTTGCGTTGCGGCGTTGCGGCGTCGCGAAAAAGAGCGTTGTTGTAGGGTAACCAGTTCTTCGTGATTTTTGATTGCGGATATTAATTTAATTATTTTAAATATTATAATTCACGTGAAATTTGTTAATATTTGAAGTTGTTATTAAAGTAGAATGCATAAAAAGTAATCCTTTGTACCGGAATTTTGTGAATCAATTTTTTTATGCTGGTAGGATTTTAAACAGATTTTGTCTCATAAAGCCTAAACAAAATTTAAACATAGTGATACATAAATTAATATCTTACATTTATATTAGTTTCATAGATTAAATATAAACAAATAGCTTTCGTCCGCGGCTCCGCTCGCATGGTACAGGCACCAACGGTAGTCGGTACGTAAAGTAGGTACTCTATGTACTTTTCTGTACCCCAGAAAACTGGTATGCAGAATTTCATGATGATCGGGATTCAGGTTAATAGTTAAGGCGTAAAAGCGTAACAAACAAAAAAACTCACTTTAGAATTTATCATATGGATGAAATTAGCATAAAATTAATGTACATATTTATAATTTAGGTACATCATACATGTCACTTGTTTGAACCGAGTCTTAAATTAGCTGTAAATCTAATAGTTAAAAGTAACAACATAACAACAATTGAGCTGAACTGTGAGCCGGTTCACAGCTCCGGTTCAAGCATATGGCTCATGAGCTTATCTGCAGTTTATAAAAATTGATTGAGATACCCATGTCTAATAAAGACACAAAAAAATAAAATATAAAAATAGACACAAAATGTCAATAAATCATGGTCAACAAGTATGACGTCACAACGCCGGAATTGGCGGTGCCGCGCCGCTAAAATTGGCGGTGACGCCACCGCCGATTTTAGCGTTGCGGCGCCGCAACGCCGTTATGTGTTTCGGCCCTATTAAACAAAAACAATAAATTAAAAATTAAATTCAATTAAATTATAGAAAAAATAAAAAATAAAAACTACATACATATACTAGCGGCCTGCCCCGGCTTCGCACGGGTATTTAACTAAAATTTCAAAAATTATATATTTTTTATCACCTACACCTGCGTCGATACTCGAAAATATTTTATAACAGACGTATTGAGTTGTCAAACATGTCAAAATAAAATGTTATAATACATTATATAGGTTCTTTTTCAATGTTGAAAGAGGACACTCAAATATGTCAACATTATTAAATATCTTATTATAATTATTACATGCACGGTAAATGAGAAGATTTTGGGCATACTTTGTCCTTGTAAAAGGCAAGTCAAATAAAACATGGCTGCGACTATTAAACTTGGGACACTTGAAACCAATTTTTCCTAGTAAATATGGGCTATCTATATAGTTATTAAGAATTCTGAAGAGAAAAACCTGGTCCTTATGCATGCAACGAGCAGCCAACGAAAAAATTTTTTTTATATATTTATTAAAATATATATTTAAAAGTATCGATTTTTTAGCCTCTTAGGAAATTTTATCCTTAATTTTATGTATTTTTCACCAAACGTGTGTTCTCGTTATTTTTTCGTCTGAATATTTTACAATATTTTACGAGGATGTTTACTTTCAACGCCTTCTAGGAAATATTTTACATATACCTAATTCCATTTTATGTTTGCCTCTTAGGAAATTGACAACTGGTTTTATGATAAGTTTGTCTTCGCTTACACGCATTTTGTTACGGAGTTTTAAGTCATAGTGCTAACATATTATTTCTTGTATGGGCTTTTATTCTAAAAGATGAACATCTTTTTGGTCGTGAAAGAAAATAACTATTAAATTAATTTAAATTATTATATGTGTCATAAATCTCTATAGATTCTAGATGAAGGAAGTGTGAAGTTTTGCGTGACAATTTTTGATTACTCATATATTTTTATTTATTTATAATTCGTGTTATTTTTAAACACCAAAAAAAATTATGCTCAACTGTTTATACGCAAACCCGATTTTGATTATTTATTAATTTTTATTTAATGACTTTGTTTTCATTCAAACCCAGGTTTACATCAAATGCAATTCCACCTACCAGTTGAGTGTGAAAATGGGGAATATTTAGTATACCCGAGTAAAAACGTAAAATAGCCGCAACAGCGCTGCAACAGCGCCGCACGAACTCTAAATGCCCGCAACAGCGCTGCAACAGCGCCGCACGAACTCTAAATGCCCGCAACAGCTCTGCAGAATGCTCTAGAGAATCTCTAGACAATAAATATTTCGTGTTGCGGCGATTTTGTCTTCCAAACGGCTGTGGTGCAGCGATGTTGCAGCAGTTGTTAATCGTACGGCGCTGTTGCAGCTATATTACGTTTTTACTCGGGTATGCCGACTTCATTATCTTTGGTAAAAGGGAAAAATAGCTCCGATTCTCTTTATTAATAGGATAAAAGGCCTTTGCCCAGCATTGGGATATATACACACTGTCACATTACAGAACAGATGTTATTTATTTAGTGCCAAATCAAAAGTTAGTACAATCATTTAATAAAATTTAAAAGTTAATTAAATTTTTTTAAATTAACTAGCTGTTGAAATGATGATTATTATAGAGTTGCTCTACTTAAAAATGCTTAGTAGATACCTATTAATTATAACATATTATCAACCGTCGCGTTCATATACTACATGCTTGTTAAGTCATCGATTTTGTTACAATGTCTACAAATGTTAGGTATATAAGATTGACGAAATATGTTTTTAAAAAAATGAAATTTTTCGAAATTACATATATTCTTTATTATTATAATATATATACAGTATTTAAATAATTAATAAATTTTATCAGGCGTGTTACTTAAATATACGCAATAGCCAAATAGTATATTGTGTCACAAGGGACGAAAGTACTACTTTTTGTCCCGCATGTGAAATTAGCAAACATGCGGGAAAGGATGTAGTACTTTCGTCCCATGTTACACTTTCTTTTTTTCCTACTTAGGCCGAAAGTTCGGGTTTTGTCCCTGTGAAGCGAGGGAAAAAGTGTCTCTTTTTTCCTACCTGGGCCGAAAGTTCGCTTTTTGTCCCTGTGAAGTGGGGACAGAAAGTGTCACTTTGTCCCGCTTCACAGGGATGTAAATCAAACTTTCGGCCCAGGTAGAAAAAATATAAATATATTACTTAAAAATGTAACCTCCATGTTCCTGTTTTACTTATCATATTGTATAAATTGAGACAGAAATAACTTATACGTTTTAACTACTGTTATTTTCCTAAATAGTCAATATGTTTTACAATGTATCAAACTATAATCGGATAATAATAATAATGCTTACTCGTGTCAAGCTAGTATTATCTGTACACGCGCAGTTTTCGTGTTTTGAATTATTAGAAATGATCAGCAGATGCAGCGATATTTGATACCAAGTATTATATTGTATTATACGAGTTCTAATGTTGTAATAATAATTACCTATTTCACACATATCTTTATCACTCTACATATCTATATTTATCTAAACTTTTTTTTCTTTTTTTTATCAAAAAATTTGAGCCCGTTTGACCTCTATCTTGTCTGATGGTAAACAACGATGAAGTCTAAGGTGGAGCACGCAAACTTAAATAATGCCTGTTCACTCTTGCCTTAAAAATCCCTAAATTATACGTATCGGGAAACAGTGACGCAGGAAGAGAATTCCATTCCTTTGCAGTTCTAATAATGAAAGAAGATGCGAACCCCGAGGTGCGAACCGGAGGAATGTCGACCACGTATGAATAAAATCCCCGTCCACGTCGCGACGTTGTCCGATGGTGGAATGGAAAACTAATATTATATAAAGTTTCCTTTATTTATTTGAGCGCGCTTTCTTCAAGATAAACTCTAACTTTAAAAAATATTTTTGTGGCAAAGCCAAAGAAAGTTAACCGATTAACTTTATAGGCTAACACGTCACAGTACGAATCTGAAGAGACGAGGAGCAACTTTAAATATCAACTAATCTTACAAGTACTGAAACGCGGGTAAAATGAATGCCTAGTAATATAAGCCTATAAGTAAATCATGCAAGGCATACAAAAATCATAAATAAAAAGGTAATTTCTTTTTTCTTTTGTATTTTTGGATACCTTTTAGCTTGCATATGTGTAGGGCCCCGTTGTGGATGTACTATTCTCACTGCTCTCTGCGTAGAGATTACATAATACTGGCATTTTGTTAAGTTATTGTAATTGTCACTTAACTAATTACAATATATAATAAAATAATGCGATTGAACTTAACTGAACTGAATCAGCGTGTAAACGGCCTAATGCTGGGCAAAAGCCTTTTCTCCATATAGAAGAAGAGTTGGAGCTTGATCCGCCACGCTGCTCCACTGCGGGTTGACAGATAATTTTACCTATCATGAGTAACGATCGCTATCAAGTGTTTATGACAACAACCAGGACCCACGACTTTACGTGCTCTTCGAGACACGGTGGGAAGACTCACAAGAACCCAGACCGGAAACAAATTTTTGTACAAATACAAATATCTGACACGTAGGTACATATAAGTTCCAAAAGTATATTATTCATCATTCGGTTGTCGCGTGAAAATAAAATTAAAGCCTTAAAAAAACACGTACTTCCCTACTATTTCAAAACTATTAAAGTCAGTAATTACTCCAACTTGCGTAATCGGTTAACCTCATGGTCGTGAGTAAACGCTTGTGAACTCTGTAATAGTCGTTGGTACTTGGTACTGACAATATTAGTCGTTTCCTTGATATTTGAACACTATATGAACTGGTTCCATATGAAAATATCACGTTTTTGACATTTTATTAAAAACATTTAGTGCTATTATCGTTTTATTAAGCAGCGTACAAAAAAATGCAAAAATGTGTGTAGATGCTCTTAAAGTGCATACACATACATATTACATATTGCAGATCCAAAATCTGAAATCCCAATACCTATTCTCATATAAAGGACAAGAATTAGAGCATGATTCGGTTCTCTATTGCATATTAGTGGATAATAATGTTTGTCTCAGTTCTTCCGATAAATGCAGGCAAACAAATTCTAAGTGATATCACACTAAAAAACAATCAACATATCTATGTCGTTAATGAAGAAACAAGATTATTTTATTGCATGAAAATATTCCATTATTAAGAACAGTACATACATATTTCAATTTCAATTCATTTATTATGAAAACATCTTTAAATTGTGTCTAAACGAAATTTTACCATATTAATTTTACGTGTTTTGTGTGTCTTAAAAACATAATTAGAACCAAAAGTAATCAACATCTCAATCATCATCACTCAATCACTCAATCACTCTTATCGTGTAAATAAAATCACAATGTATTAATGTAACATAAATATTTTTTAAAGTTATTTATTTTTCAACGAAGAAAATTTTTTACGAATTAAAAAAACGTTATCTCTACTCAGCAGAATATTTTCTATTCGTATAACGCGATGCCTTAACTCTCCGAGTACCTATTTTATGATCATTTCTCTAGATTCCCCTCATTTATTAGTAAATAGTAATCGAGACCCAAAAACTATGTTTAACGGACGCCAACGTATCGTTTGCGGTCAATGTGGCTATAATTGATTCACATATCAAAGTTTTTGATCTTATTTCATTGGGGAAAAATGTCAGTGACTAGAACAACCTGTGCGTTTGTTGCAGCGTCAGCGGGTGGGCGCGCGCACGGTGGCGGCGGTGGCGGTGGCGCGGCGGCTGCGCGCGCGACTGTAAGCGCTCGCCGACGCCGGACCATGCGCCCGGGGACAGTGCGACCGCGCCGCGCCGCCCGACCGCGCGCACCATGCTCAACATGAAACTCAAGGAGCGCCTCGCGCTCGCTCTGAGCGCCTTCCTCGTTCTATTCACGCTGATGCTCATCGTCGACTTGCAAATGGACTATGGGATATCTGGCCACAGAGTCCCATTGCACGGTCGCGTGAAAATAGGCGACGACACGGATAAAGGACGATCCGCGTACATTGAATTTCGGAAACGATTCCTCCAGAAAAGGTGAGTTAGTGAGTGTTCGGTTGAAAGTGTTTTGTGTTAGTGTGTTTTTGTTTTTAAGATATGTAAGTACATAAGTAATAATATATACCCGTATATGTACTTATTTTTAATTTAGCATTTTTTAAGTGTTCCATAAAACCACTAGTCACGAAAGTCATTATTATGTTGATTTATTTATCTTATCAAAAATTCAGAGAACGACCTCCGATAATAATCAAACTAAGATAATATTAATTATGATTGACTTTAGTCCAAGAATAACATAACCCTCTTAATGGTTGGACAGTCATTATACGATAGTAACTTAATGAAACCAAAGATCTTTTTAAATGTTTGATAATTTGCGATGCTAAATACTATTTATTCAATTCTATAATAATTGTATATGTGATCGAACAATCATTTTATTTAATATTAATACTTCTATTGAATTATTAGTGAGCGGTATCGTTCCGTTATCTCGTGTTTACTGGTTTGACAGCGCCTCCCAAGATAAGGAATTATGTTTTCTCCTTATGTAAACAAAGAATCCTAATGGAATTTAAGTATAACGTCTTCGTACATAACCACCATCGTTTTACTTATTTTTCGGTAGTAATAAATTTATTATTTTTTGGTGTGTTTGTTGTACTATCCTGTGCACTGACCAGAAGGGTAGAGGCCTCCTCCGAGAGGGAGAGGAGTAGGATTAAAGCTTCCACCATACTACTTTATGGCGTGTTTAACATGTCTTAGAACTTTGCCATACTTTACAATATTTTTCTTTACCGCCTAGTTCAAGATGTATCTTAAAGACAAATAAAGCACGTTTGAACCTACAACATTCCAATGTCAGGTTACGTGTTTCATCCACTAAATCACCCGGCTATATAATTCCGACAATCAAATATATGTTTCTAATATTAGTTTAGATCATTAAACTAGTTTTTCCTTCATAGATCCAACTACCCATGGATCCTTTCATGCGTCTACCCATTCTCACAAATTTTGCATTCGTAATGTATTATTTGTATTATTTAAGGTTTTACAAATAATTGCAGTTTTTTTCTTAGTTCTGTTTACTTACCATAACGTTAAATTTGATGTTACAAGTGCTTATATTAGATATTCTTATTTGTAATTAATTTTATTGTACTCCACAATTTGTAATCCGCCTCTTGTACTACACAATTTGTAATTATTGTAAGTAAACTGTATTACTATATTACATTTGTATGTTGTGGTTTACAATAAAGCATAAATGAATAAATAAAAATATTGTACATATTTTAGTAACAATACACTTTTGAGAGGAATGCCCTAAAAACAACGAGTATACTACTACGTAACTAGTAATAATAGATCGTCTCAGTGTAAAATATTGCTAAAACCGTACTTAACTTGCGACAAGGAATAATTTTAAAAATCCAAAACCTAGCGTTTCATGTACAAGTACGTACTTAAGAAACTTGAGTACTATTAGAAACATTGAATTATACTTGATTCAACAATGTTTTCAGTTTCTTGACCCTACTGCTACTTTATTTCAACAAAATATTTTATCTTATCTCAATCCGTCTATCGATCATGATAAGTTAATGATAAATGTGTATGTAAGTACAATTTAAACATAATATGTCGACTGTCAATCACGATGAAGCAAAAATTACTAAATAGGTCAGCCGTTATTATTTTTAAATTATTTATATTACAATTTTTTTAAACATATAATGTTATTAAAGGGATTATGAGGGATATATTATAGGATTAAAATGAAAAAAAAAATTAAACACTAGTTAATGTGTTTTCTGTAGTTAATGTTCTGTAACTAAAAAGCCTAAATTTAAAAAAAAAAAGTTGTATGCAATGTTCCAAATATAAATTAAATAATGAAATACAAATTTTTATAATAAATATTGTATAATGGAATATAAATAATGATCTATTAGTAAAAATATACTGAATGACTTCCCTTTGTTTTAAAATTATATTATACTTAATTGGTCTTATCAAGATATTGAATTTGAATTATAGCCGTTTTCAATACGCTATCTGCTTTCTCTACGAGAGAAAATTTCGACATTACCTCTATACAAAACAACACAATAAAAACCGCACATAGACACATTACCTTACATTTTCCTACAACGCACATTGCGTATATTGCATAGGTATGACTGTTTAGTCATACCTTTGCTTGTCATACCTTGCTGAATGAAAAACATTTTTTAAACTGGTCTTACTAAACACAATACATCTGAATTACTTACGTTATATCTTTTTATATATTTTAAGATATGTTTTTATAAAATAATAAAATGTTATCTATACACGTAACGTAAACAGGTACTTGTAACAGGTACAATTCTTTATATTGAAGATTATAATATTACGATATTTTTTTTGGAGGGCTAAATACTAAAACTAAAACATTTATTTTATTTTTGTCTGTTTATCTGTATCTTGACCGCGTATCACACCAAAACTAAATGAGTTAAAATTAAACTGGGCAACCTTTTATTCTGAAATACAGCGTGGTTCCCTTTGAAAGAGGAGATAAAAATCATAATGCGTACTCAATTGTAATGCATTAACGCTTAGTCCGATTTTATTGATTCGTTTTTCGTTAGAGAGGAAATATTTTAAAGATTCACCCGTAAACATTTCAAGGAATTTGGTTTTTTTCAAGAACGTATCAGATATAACCAAATAACTTGAAACCCGGAATAAAACCTTACCCGATACAGAGATCTTTAAACGTACGGCTCATCTTAAGCTGGCGGTATAGTTTATATCATGTATATTAAAAGCTTAATAAAGGAATGGCAATCGCGAACTTAAATCTCAGGTACAGCTAGTAACAAATACTGTTGTAAATGGAATAAATATAATCAGTTATCTCAGTCTGTAAACAAGTCCAGGTTTCGGCCCTTTTGTAATTACCCGACGCCAGCAAAAATATACTTGTTTATCACACATTTTATCTACACAAACAGTTCGTATCGAAATGCTATAATCTGTAGTGCCTTGATAACTTATTTCGGTAAAAAAAAATGCAAAACACGAAGCTTTTAAAATACTTATTGCTATAATAGAAAACTGAGGTGTAGATTCTTTTCTCATAAAAAATAAATAAAAATAAAATTTAAATGTCATGTTTAATTCGCTTCCTATAAATATGTAGCACAAAGAACGTCGAAATCGTAAAGCTTATTAAACCCTTCTACTCTGTTCTTCAAGTATAAAATAAAATAACAAAGTCGATTTTTGGTTTAAAAAAAAATAATCCCAACTACATCAGAGTTTTTAAAATAATTAAAATGCTTAGTGTAATTATTATTTATCTAATTAAACAACATTTAAATGTACTTACTAAAATAAAGTTATAAACATATTTAACTTAATATCATACTATTAAATGTTTTAAGTAAAACTTTTTCATAACCGCATTAATTGTTAGCAAACTTTTTTATTATGCAAAAGATTAATGTTTCAAACTAAACCATGAAAATTGAAAAATGTAACTTGTAAGATAGTAACAAAAATAAAAAAAAGGTCATAATCGTTAAACATAATATCACGTAACATATGGAATGACCAAAATAACCGAACTTAAAGATTTCGCTAGAATTATTTAAAAAAAGTAAAAATTTCTATAATAGAAAAACAATAATATAAATTAAATTGCTACAAGTTACAATTTATTGGAATAGTATACTAACCAAAAAAGCCAGCCACTTTGACAAGTATCAAAACTTAAGACGAGTAAAACTGCGAGTGACATCTATATTAGTATCAAGAAATCTTAATAGTATTATCTAAAAGACTGTTTTATATAGTCGACAAACGAATATGTCTAGATGGGAAAATAGGGTAGGGTTTGGCGGTAGTGAGCCCAAGTGCCCATACATTTATATGAGATAGGTCAATTATCCGACGCATCGTGCAGTTCAAGTTTATAAGAAATACCTTCTTATAGTTTCGCACATTATGTTCTTGTATATACACTTGTATGACTATAAATATATATATATATATATATATATATATATATATATATATATATATATATATGTGTGTGTATGTGTGCAGAAATGTGTCTTTGAACGTTTTTAATGGTTAAGCACTAAAGCGACTTTTTAGACTTTTTAATACTTTACAATAAATCAATATTATTTAAACTGTTGTTTTAAATTTTAATACATAAAGTAGCCACTCTAGATAGAGGCACCACAAAGTCTATAATTTATTTTTGAAGAAATACCGCGGCAATTACATAAAGCAGCATATCACGATACTTAAAATATCTTGAACCACTAAGAGTTTACGCTGTGGTGTAATGGTGCTAATTTCAATTGGGTTACAAAGCTTTTACTTTTATAATTCGATGTCCTAAATAAAGTCCTTGAGATATTCTCAAAAACTACCTACGATATTTGTAAGATTAAAAAATTTACGTAAATATTTATAAACATTTCTTGTAAACTTAGCGTAGATAAAATAGAAAGTAAGTACATTTATCATCTAAATCTTTATCAAACCTTGGAAAACAACAACATACAAAAAAAAAACATGGCTCAAAAAGGTGTTTCAACTATACATACCTATATAAAAATACTAAAAAGTAGTTTAAAACAAAATGAACAAATACTGCCTATAAACAGTTTTTAAATACCGAAGTAACTTGTGGAGTTGCAGGTTTCAATATTCTAGGTCGGGGAAAAAGTTCGTATTTTATATACAAAGTTAAGTCTTTTTTTTTTCAACTTTTAATTACATTTAATTATAATATATATGTGCCATTTCGTTCGATAACTAAAAACATAATAGCGTTCGTAAAGAAATCTTGGGATATTTGATCAAAAAAATGCGACAAGTAGTTTTGACAGTCCTCTCTCGACGTTAACCAAACACTACCCAAAAGAATTCTGAAGAAACCGAAACAAGTGAAAAGCTGAGATCAGGACCATATGATAGATGCATTAAGATTTCACAATCAAGCTCTCTCAATTTTTGATTTGTGGCCAATGTTGTGTGTAGTCTAGCGTTATCATAATGAAAGACAATTCCTTTTCTGTTGATCAATTCCAGGCGTTTTTTTTTTCAAATTCTTTCTTGAGTCTCATTAGTTGTTGAAAGTAGAAATCCAAATCGATGGTTTTGCCTGGCGGTAAAAGCTCATAATGAACGATGCCCTTCCAATAGTGTGGAGCTTGACTACCTTTTGACCATGATCTTTTCAAACGTCCTTGTCGTAGGCGATCCAATTTTCATCACCAGTGATCAATATTTTCGAAAAGCTTCGGTTTCATTACATTTCAATAGCATATAGCCAATAAGTACACGATTCATTAGATTTCTTTCAGTGAGCTCGTGTGGCACCCAAATATCGAGCTTTTCTGTACAGCCAGACTTTTTCAAATGAGTCAAAACTTTTTCGTGGTTAATCCTGAGTTCCTCGGCTATGTTATAACTACTAACATCAGTATGTAAATGATGGTTCTATCAGTTCTATAAGATCAGTATCTTGCTCCACTTTTAAAAAAATGGCATCAACTTTATCCGTATGAGGGCAACCAGAGCGAGCTGCATGTTTGAAATAAAAATTCCCAGACTGAAAACGCTTAAACCAACTTTGTGCTACTTTTACTGACACTGCATTAGGTCCATAAACGTCACAAATTTTTTTCACGACTTAAGTCACATTTTTTTTTTGTACTAAAACTTCAGAATATATCGTATTTTTTTTTTTGTTAGATTAACTAATATTGATGGACGGAAACACAATTGAAAAATAGCGGGATTTTTTTTTATGTCCTATATTTATTGATATTAAGACCAGCCGGATACAAACGTAAGTACAACCAAAGAGATTTTTTTTTTAAATTTTATACAGACAAAATGCGAAAAGACTTTTTCTCCAACCTAATTATATATATAAGATAAGCTGTACGTTCAAAGGTTTCTGTACATTCTAATTTATTTAAACGTAGACAACCTAATAAAAAAAGAATAAATGTTGAATAATAACAACTGGTTAATAAATTACAACTTACAAATTAAAATTTTAATTACATAATATTTACAATTTACAAATTTTCAATTTCTTATTTTTCTTCCAAAAGAAACGTGTCAAGTGTCGTAGCTCATAGCGTTAGTTTTCATTTAAATTCATTCAGCGCCTCTGACGTGATACGCGGCCATAATACAGACAGACAGAAAGACAAAAATGAACAAAATTACATTTTTACTTTTAATAGGTATCGATAATATACTGTATGAGCCTGTAAACCACCCACTGCTGAGCGAAGGCCTCTTCTGCGTATGGAAGAAGGGTTAGAGCTTCATCCACCACGCTGCTCGATGCGGGTTGGCAGATAATTTTCCTATCATGGGTAACGATCGTTATCAGGTGTCTATGATAACAACCGGGACCGACGGCTTTACGTGCTCTCCGAGACACGGTGAGGAGATCCACAAGGACATATACCCAGACCGGAAACAAATATTTGTACAAATACAAATATCTGTCCAGAGCGGAAATCCGCGACTGCCGGCGCGCGGCGTTTAGGCAACTATTCGCACCACTACACCAGAACGGTCGTCGATAATATAGTGTCCACCAAATTTTTTTTTTCGAAATATCTCCTTTTTTCTACGTTACTATACTTACTTCACTTTTATTATAAGTATAGAAGTATATAGTTGTAATGGTAACATAAATTGATGAGTTTTTGGTTTTGATAAACTACAATTTCTTTAAGACCCTTGAGACGTTTTCGAATTTGTGCCGCCTATGTGTGCCCTTAGGGCGAGACTCCACCAGAGCGGAGATGTGCGGAGAGGTGTTTAAACAACCAATAGAATTTCGTTATTCACACACCTCGTCTCCCCACCGCTTCAGTGGACACCACTGAACGAAATTCTATTGGTTGTTAATTAAAACACATCTCCGCACATCTCCGCTCTGGTAGAGTCTCGGCCTTACTTGAACTCGTTTCAGTGTTAGGTATTAGAACTTCTTTGCGTCAACATGCCACTTAATATGTTTCGACCGTATAAATGCACTCTGCTCACAATCTTATATTCAAGTTGTAAAAAATGACAACTTTTGTTGTAGAACAATGCATTAATTAATTTGTCACCTCGGCTGTACAAATATGTAAAGTAAACGAAATATGAGTTTGCCACTCAATGCTTTTATACCATAGAACAATAGCTGTGTATAATCGAAACGTCATATCATTACAATGGCCAAGCAAACAAAAATCTTAAGAATTAATGTTCACAACAAGTAGGTACTGGCTTTATTGTTTGAGTAAATTAATTTCTAGAACAATTTATTATTGTAAAAAAACGATACTAATTGTAAGTAAATAAATAAGCAAGTAAATATTCCAAAGAGCTGGGCAAAAGCCCTTCTATACGAGGATTTGGAGTTTTTTTTCTAAAAATTCCACGTTTAGATATAAATATTTTATAATTTAAAACGAAATGTTGATACAAATCAATGTCAATTTATAACTATTGTCAAGTTATAAATTTCTAAAAGCATAACCCTCATCTTGGGTGCACTAAATACATGACCTAGCTATTAGTAGATCGTGACTAAATATCAATTTGTCATTTTTGTTGTCATTTAAATTGCCAGATAATTGGTTGACGCTTATGGTTACTGTAATGCTCATAAGAACGTCGTACCGTATAGGTATATTTTAAGCTTTAATTAACACACTTTTTCATGCAAAAGTAATTTTCAAATCTCATTTTTAAATGTTTTAACTTAATATTGAAGTAAAATTAGAAAAAGAGAGAAGTAGACTATCTGACAATTTATTTAAAGTTAATATGAGATAATGCCAATGTATTAGGTCCATTTGTTTCATCTGGAAGTTCGCTGTAACGTAGTTAGTAGTAAAAATTTGCATCTCCGTCTAAGCGGAACTTATTAAGATATTATAGTTTCATTTAAGTTTCGTATCTTTTAGCGTGCATACTAAACGAACTCGTAATCATCTTGGCGTTTGAACGTTTAATATCTACCATAATTACTTTATTTGTTTATATATTATTGAAACTATTTATTTATATTTAAACTCGTGCGACCTATGTTCTTGTATGCATAAGTAGTTATGCTATATTCCAAAGATGTCTTTGTTGAAAGTCCAAACGTTTATAAGACTTTTACATGAAATATTATTTACCTTTATTCATGTAATGTTAACAGATTATATTATTCCAGGTATTTCCTGAGACAAGATTTTCTAAGTACCTACTTACAGTCTTTTTTGTATGTGTTTGTTAATTTAAGTTAACAATAACTATTTGTTTAGTTTATTAATTATAATTGATTGAACATAATTATTTATGATATCAGTGAATCAAAATATGAAAATTACACAAATATATTTAATAAGAGTTCATTATAAACGAAACAATTAACTTGAAAAGGATTAGGCCTAAATTGGTGAGGAGTATTTCACAAAATAATTGGAATATTGAGTATTTAAGATCTTAAAGTAGGTGCTTATAAAATAAGAGAATTATTGACTAGCAATTGTATAACTACTTACAACCATAAGAAGAGCACTTACATATTCTGGCAAATAAAAAAATGAGGTGTTGGTTCTGGTGGTTTGACAAAATTGTTTTCTTTACATTACTAAATGTTAGAAAAACTTCTTAATTAATTAAATTAATAAATTCCAGAAAGAAATGTCTACATTAATTTCATATTTTGTTGACAGTAACGGCAGCAACGGCTCTAGAGAATTCGAACAATCAGCTCCAAGCGAGACCAGTGGGAGTGATGCTGAACCTCGTACTCCAGCGACGCCGGCTGATCGTTTTGAAGACTTACAAAGAATACTATTTCTACAACTTCAAGGAAAAGCTGACGACAATCCTGTCGTAGTTCCGCCTCATCGAGATTTAAATGTCTTGAGGCCGGAAAATCCAACCATCGGAGAAATGGAAGATTTAGAACCAAGGTGAGAATATCTTTCTATAGTCATTGTAATAATTATCATCATAATCATCATAATATCAGCCGCAGGATGTCGATTGCTGAACGTAGGCCTCCCTCTGTATGGTGACGCTGCTGCCCATCGCCACCCTGGTCAGTGGACAGTTGTTCGTATCAACATGGCCTTAGTTGCCTTTTACGAGACCTCGGCAAGAAACAGGTCGAAACTATTCTTCTAAGCCGGTCACCGCACAACTAATTATAATACATATTATGCAATAAACGAA
The DNA here is from genome assembly GCA_036937285.1 of Euphydryas editha. Lineage (NCBI taxonomy): Eukaryota > Metazoa > Arthropoda > Insecta > Lepidoptera > Nymphalidae > Euphydryas > Euphydryas editha. The sequence continues at coordinate 7,508,866 of JAUPFZ010000008.1, forward strand.
AATAATTTTTGTCATGACATTTCATGTAACGTTAAAAAAACATTACCCTAAATATTCAAGAATACACAGAAATTAATATGAAGACCGTAGAAATATTAATTAAAATTGTTACGCGAAAACGACTCGAAAAGGACATTACAAGGAAAATTCGGGAAAGTTGTCGACAGCTGACATCCACAAGTACAAATTTATGTAGCGCGCGGCAAGACGCCGAATTAAATAGTTACTTCGTTATTGCTGCAATTAAACGTTGATAAAATTAATATTGCACTTAAATGTTTAATAATCGTTACATTACACATACTTGCAATTTAAGTCTGAATATATCTTATTAGTTGTCATAATATTGAGTGTAATGTTTTGAATCTTATTTTTGAAAACTTCTTATATTAAAAATCACTTTACTTTGAACAAGATTATAATTTTAAAGCCTTACTGAAACAGAACATACAGCATTCATCATTACAAGAATAGACTGTTCCTACATTCTAAAAGCTTTTCATCCACAACGAATAACCCCAGCTGAGTGCTGAAGTATGCATCAAAACCAAACAGGTTGGTCGCTCAGTGGTTGACGTAATTTTACCAAAGTAAATATTAGATCAAATCTCATAGGACCACGGCGAATGAAATGAAAAAATATCAAGCGGCATGCTCGCTCATTCTTAGCTTTATACTTCTTAGGGCTAAGGCGATATTTTTTTCGATATTACTATAAAAATGATCATACTTGAACAATGTACTGATTCTATAATGTAACAGTCAGGGTGACCTTTTTTATCTTGTAAAACGAATTTTACCAGCTTTGCTAGGAATCTTATTTAAAATCCAGTTACGGGGCTGTGTGGAGATAGGCGCGGGCCTTTGACAATAAAACTAAATGGAATGAATGCATGAGGGCTTCCTCAAACGTTGCTCAAGATATGACGGAAACTTATAGCTAAATTCTTGTATCGCGCAAAAAAGGGTTTCTTTGATATATGAATAATTTTTACCATATTCTCGGCTCATCTAAGAAAATGTGAAATAAAATGGGCTCATTTTTGAAGGTATTTTCTTTACTGCATATTAGGAGAACGTCATTTAATAGAAGTATCCCGCTCACAATATCTTTTCTCAGAGAAATGATTTATACAAATTAGTAAATTATAAAAAGGCTGAAACGTCTTAAATATTTTTGATGTAATTTATATCAAATAAATTGTTTACATACTTGTATTCGGTTGCTAAATGTATATATGTTTATTTCAACTTTAGAAACGTATTTAAACAATTTAAACAGTGTTGAATTTCTATTTAAAAGTAACACTAACACATGCCGCGTCTAAACGATCTGTAAAAATGTAAACTATTACCTGCACAGTAAAAGTTGCTTTTGCAATTTATCAAGTTAGTCATTCAGAATTCTAAACGTCCATTTGTACTAAATCGAATCGGACGTTTTGAATTCCCATTTGACACGAGCACAATTCACACCGAAAGAGAGTCAATAAATTTTATAGCAGACGGCTTGATTTCTAAATGCAGGTTATCGGGGCATGCCACAAATCGAGAACGCTACACGTAGGCTCCTTAGTATTCTGTTCCTTCCTGCGTCGTGTCGCCTGGAGTCTCGCTCGCCTCTTGCAACCAAATCACGTCCACTTATGTGTTCCACGCAGCCAAAACCAACACGCCGTAGGAAAATCTTCCATGTAAATCTCGACATTAACGATCAGGTTTAAGAGTGTGTGATGCAAATTTAAAGTGCCTCGATAGATACATTGTCCTATCGAACTTGTTACGTTGATTTTATATTGTAACCTCGAACTCAATTGCGATGCACGTCGCATCATCAAACGGACACGGATATTTATTTTTATTTTTCTTTCAGTGTAAATGCATCGAATTTAGAGAAGTTCCAGTTAAAAATTGCACAACATGAACTGTATGAAGATGGTGAGACGTTGGTTGGTGCTGTTCTTCAAGATATGGCTACTGAGCAAATATTACATGTTGGTGTGTATTAGCCATCTTACTATTTTATTACAAATATTTGAATACTAAATTACTGTAGCGTTATAAATATAAGGTGTGTGTTTAGGTGTAAAAGTCTTTTATTAGGAGACACATGAAAAAAACCATATGGATCGTCTGACAATGGTAGAAGTATATGGTTATGTATAGAACACATGTGGAACTAATTTTTAATTTAACAAGCAAGTATTAATATGGACACATTAGCATTATTTAAATTGTCTTAATATTTTATAAAGACTAAAATATTATTATATATAATTAATAAAATATTATTATATTTAATAAGCTTTATGATTAAATATCCAATTCGTATACTATAAGATAAAAATTACTTAACTCAATTATGTATTTAATTACCAAAGTATTACGAATAATTATAACACGTAATGCTTTTTTTCATATTTATGATTTATAATTCGAATGTATTCTTGCACCAAAATTCATATATTTATATTGGTCACGCCAATATTTATCGACTTCGTCATTATAACAACATTCTAGGTTGTATTCTGAAGATGACACAAGTCGCAACGTGTGACAGTTTAATGACCGGTCACTATCATAAAAGCTACTTGGCAAATATCTGATAAGAAACTTTAATTACGACAGAGAAAATTATTACATTACAATTGCTTATCGGTTTTCTTGTGGTCGTCTATCTTTAACTTCTTTAAGTAGAAGCTAGACTAATCGCGTGATTATATTTAAGCTTATGGTTACTTCTATAAACTGTAGAATAATTTAATATAGCACATCGCCTTCCTCAATAAACAAAATCTCTAACGGAAAAAGAGTTTTTCTAAAGTTGGACCAACAGATCCTACGATTTCGAAGAAATAAAAGAACAGACTAACTCTTTAACGCACAAACGAACGACAAAATAACTTTATGATCACAAATTCCTATTTTCCAGTAGTCTTGATAAAGAAAACTGTGTGTACCTGTGTATGGAATATACCTAGTTTTTTTTTAGTGTTTGTTCAATATCTAGATATTCGACACTTTGAAAGTTCGATATAATAGCAATTAATTTTGAACATTCTCTCATTATAAAGATTAACCTAATAAAGTAACTTTAATTCATTATTATACGTTTACCAGCTATGCTTAGCATTTAAATATTTATGTCAGATTGCAAAACTTAACAATCACCAAGAGAAACGAGTTAGGTTGTTTACATTAGGACATACCTCTTTATCCGGGTTGATCGGAATACAAAATACCACCTACTAAAATTATTGTCAGCGTCATTAATGTTTTCTTTTTTTTTTCTTTTTTTTTATATTAATCTTACATTTATTGCAATTTAAAGGCATATAGTTAATAAATAATATTTTAGTTCGAATTGCATGAGAAATAATTTTAACGGTATTATATAGAATATTATTAACGATCTTTTTGAATCTGGATAATAGTTTCAATTAAAGTAAATTAAAGTTTAATTTTCTGTACAAAGCACACAGTGTAGTTTCATCAAGTAGGTACAATACGTCGCGACTATTCACCTGCGTGTGTACAAAAGCTTATGCTGGCAGCGTATGTATATTAAATGAAGTCGGGTCTGCAATCAGTGTAGGGTTAGCGGTCGACGGACAATGGTGCCACAACAATCTCGCCCTTTACTTTCTATTGGACTTTAATATTTAAACTACTTAAATGGATTTCATTGTTAAAATCGACTGAATCAAATAGTTCAACTCTATTTTTAATTACACGATCGAAATAATTCTATTAAAGTATATAGATGTAGTTACCACTATCCGGTCGATTATATTTGTAAGACAACTTTCAAGCTTAGCCTTACTTGTAAATTCTCATTTGTTTTGAAGGTTGCACTTTAATTTGTTATTGTGATAAGAATATGTCCAACATTCTTAAATACCTATTTAAAACTTTTTGCGATTGATTTCAATGTTGAGTTATGAGTTGATAAAAGAGAATTTTTTTGACAAAAAAGATTCTATTTTAGCTTATGTTAAAGATAAAGGTAGCGTAAAATTTGTATACGAGTACATACATTCTTTCAATATAGCTGATCATTCTTCTATTCAACAAAATTGTATTGAAAGATTTTAAAATATGTAGTTTTTGCCGGCTCTTTTCGGTAAAATTTACATTCTAAACCGCTGGTATTTTCACATAGAACTATCAAGACAGAATTGTAAAGTAATATTTCAAAAGTGTTTATCTAATCTTACTTGAATTCTAATACAGTATGTTAAAAATAAGGTCTTAAAATTTTATTTTCTATTGCAGAACAAAAAGAAGGTGGAACTCAGTTGAAGCTTATAATAGATTACCCCAATGGTGTCCAAGCGTTATTCAAACCAATGAGGTAAGATATAATAATTTTTCACAATATCTATGTTATAATGAAATTACTTGAAACGCCTTGAAAATTGTTTATGTTTTTGCATTCACACTGTGTTATAAGTCCAATACAAGTACTTAAGTTTCGAGTACTTGTTTCTATACTTGTAGAAGTTCTGTCATCGCGTTGAGAGTATTACGCGTTGCTTCCATTCACCGAACTTGGGAACATTCTTTCACATGATCGGCTTAGAGGCTTGCCTACCCTCTTTAGAACTACAAGTGTTATTGAAGTAAGTGGGGAGTTTTTTCCAAGTTTGCAACGCTTGGGCCATTGTTATCGTCATATTTTTGGATCGTTCTAGCTACAAGTGTGAACTAACTTGTGTATATTCTCTCGAACTTAGACTTCGAGCGGAGAACGTAGTAACAGAAACTGTGGTAATGGTTATAACAAAAATATTTTCTTAATTCGAAATGACATTTTGCTAAAATATTCGAAAATTCTTTGAGAGAAACTGTCGTTCTCTATAGTGTATCGGATATCAAAAGCTTTCAACACTTCGGAGTTACTTAAAATAATTTTAATTGAAAAGGGAAATGTCGAATTACCCCGCAAAATATAATTCAATTTCCATCGCTCACACAATAGTGAGATGAACTGTTATATACAATTTTCTTTTTTTATTTATATACTAGAAGTTAACTTGGTGGCAGTTCAAGGGGCACTGGTGACGATTTTACTATTCGCTTAGGGACAATAAATTACGACATTCGATAGCAACCTTTCCCAGTGATAGGTTTATAGGTCACGGACTTATACGAGTTATGTGATTACTTGTACACCTAGTCTATTTTTATAAATTCTCTTTTTTAGTTTATTTCCAAAAAAAAACATACTTTTTTATCTGACAACCTCTTTTGAACCTTTTTTGTAAAAGAGGAAGTAAGATATGATTTTTAACGGTAAATTGATTGTTTATTTATTTATTTTAAAACGTGTAAATGAAAACAGGAATTGTTGTTTTATGATTTTGTTATTTTAAAAAAAGCAGCTAACCCAGAGTGTAATCAATTCCATACTTTATTTAAATGTCGGAAGTCGATTGATGAAATAGTTAATATTTGAACTTAAATGTAATTTTAAGCCAATCAATGAAGAACTCCAAGGAGATGGAAAATTGACAGTTATCAGAAACGTGATACTAATGGTCGCCAAGAATAATGACGTACAGCCATGTCATTTCTGTCTTTCATTCTCGCATATTAAAAATAGCAATTGAATAAGTGTTCCATCATTTAAATACATAATACTACCTGTGCTTAATTACGTGCTTCGCTTTGTAAGTATAGCCATAAGGATTGTTTTTACAATCTTCACTCGACTATTCGAGAATAATGAATAATGCTTTAGTACACAGTAAGATATAAGAGATGCAATAGCTTAATTAATAGATACATGGATCCTAACCATTAGATATTTGGGTCAAAACGGGAGTAGGATAGGATAGTTTTGACGCATTTCAAAAAGTGTGACTATACAAAAAGCTCGATATTTGGGCACTACACGAGCTCACTGAAAGAAACCTCGTGCCTCGTCATATCATGTACTCATTTGCGATTATTTATTGAAAAGTAATGAAACTGAACTATTTTGGAAAATACTAATCACTGGTGATAAAAAGTGGATCATCTACGACAAGAACATGTGAAATAGATCATGGTCAAAGGGTAGTCAAGCTCCACAGACTGTACTGTTGGGCAAAACCATCGATTCAGATCTGCTTTTTTATACTGCCAACAACTAATGAGACTGTAGCAAGAAATTGATAAAAAAACCTTTGGAATTGGTCAACAGAAAAGTCTTCATTTCATTGAAGTCTTTCATTATGATAACGCTAGACCACACATATCCTTGGCCACAAGGCCACCAAGCTCTGTCAAAAATTGACAGAGCTTGGTGGGGAAGTATTCCTTTGCACCCTCAGATTTTCACCTGTTTCGGTCTCTTTAGAATTCTTTGAGTAGTGTCAGCTGAACATCACGAGAGGACTATCAAAACTACTTGTCGCATTTTTTTGATCAAAAAATTAAAAAAATACTACAGGAACAGAATTATGTTACTACCTAAAAGATGGCAACAAGTTATAGAAAAAAAAATGGAACATATATATTATAATAAAATGTAATTAAGCTTTGAAGAAAAAGTTTTATTTGTATATAAAATACGAAGAAGCTTATCGCCGACCTAATATTAAAGAAGTTAATTTTATATACTTCGTTATTATTGGACACGGGAAAAGTATAAAAGGTTTAAATTCCATCGATCTGATCCACTAGAGCGCAATAAATTGGATGACATCCATGGCCATACATTACCTGAATCGCTGCTATCTAACCAGCTTCACGATTTAAGCGCCTTTTTAAGCGTTTTGCTTCCGACGTATTGATATAGTACATCGTTTGGTTTCAACGATTATATTGTGTCTGTGTTTAATACTTGTTTATTTATAAAGTGTCTAGTATTGTAGGAACATGCACTTGGAATAAGTAATAATAGAGAAATATCAATTATCCAGACCTCAGTTATCATCGGACTCGTGATTATTCGAATTTGCAAAGCATAAGGAAAACAGTATATGGCAAGTATAAAGTATATCATATTTGAAACAAAATTAATCTATAGGGGCTGACCTTTATGTCTACACATTTTTAAAATGCTGTCGTAATATTTATTTTTTTATTAAATAGGTAATAAGTGACTAATTATGAAAATATACTCATATATTTTTTTGATAAATGTACACATTTTGTAAATATTGATTATTAGTATTATAATTATTATTTATACTAATCTCTGTTGATGATATGATATTTAGATTAGTAACAAAATACGTCGTTAAGCACGTATTATTAGATAATCTTTCTTGATATGAGCTAATTAAATAGTCAGAGCACTTTGCACCGTGCTTTATCTTAGATCGTACACTTGCAGCTCTTTAAGATAATACGCGTATGGACAAGAGATAAAACGATTTTATTATTAGAGAAAAATGTTTAAAATACTACTAAAATTTCTGTATTTTTTAACAAATATTGTTTTAAAATAAGTTTACTTTACTATAGAACTAGCATTTAAGTTTCGTCGTCGAGATGCTTAAAGAATAATAGCATATCCTTTCATTTATTAAACAAAAAATAAAGAAAAAAAGTATAAAACCCTACATCGAATATTACAAAGATGTTCAAACAGACGGAGACAAAACAACGGCTGCGCTAAGTAATATCTTCTGCCGACAGATTCGCGCGAGACGTCCAAACATTGCCCAACCACTTCTACTTCTCGGACTACGAGCGCCATAACGCTGAAATTGCGGCTTTTCATCTCGACCGGTAAGTGCTCAGATTATTACAATATACTAAATTAAAGCGAAACTGTTTTGATATTTTTTAATATCAAAAATATTTAATATACTCGTATTTTACTTTCTCAATTACTTAATATATTACGTGCATAATTTAAATGTACTCGCATTAATGTCGATAATAGGGGTCTACAAATAAACTCCAATGAGTTTCGCTCTACAACCCACCGACGCTCTTTATTGCAATATGTTATGGTTAATAAGTAAATCAATCACCACAAATAAAATAAAAAAATATTAAAATATATTTTTATTCAAAATTCATTCTTCTTTTTTTTTACATTTTTTGCATATTCTTTTATCTTCGTTATTTATGCTTTATGTTGAATTTGTAAAAATTAACTATTTAGAAAATTTCGTTATATAAATTTATTGTAATAAACTGTAACAGCCTGTAAAAGTCCCACTGGACATAGGCATCTACTTTTGTGAATAAGAAGGATTGAAGTCTAGTTCGCATTTAAATTTAAAAAAGTAAATTTAAATACTTGATACGTGCTCGATATATTTTTATTTAATACTAGCGGCCCGCCCCGGCTTCGCACGGGCATTTAACTAAAATTTTAAAAATTATAAATTTATATTTTTTATCACCTACATGCGCCATCTATCGTATAATGGTAGCATATCGTTTTTATATTTAGTGACATTTAACATAATAGTACCTATATTAATTGAAAATGATGTTTATCTAAAATATTAAATAACTCAAAAATAAGTTTTGTGAGTTTTTAAGATTCCTTAGACCAGATGGCGTTAGCGGCGTAGGTACCTATTTCTATTTTCTTAAATATTTATTTTTAAATTTAATTACAATGAAACAAAAACTAAATTATACTGTGAGTTATGTTTAATTTTTATGTATTAAAGTTATTTACATTGGTTTTGTACTTTTTACGTGATACGTGCACGAACAAAAAACGATAAGAGATGGCGCTGATTCAAAAAAAAAAACGCGCTATTAAAATTTATTCTTGATGATATATAGTGTATTAATAAAACGGAGGTTTTAACCAATTTATTATTTGTATAGATGATAATATAACGGTTTGTTAAATTGTTTAAAAATATGAAGTGTGCACATACTTTATGATAATAATCCATCCGAAAAAAATTGTTAACGATCTATATTATGTAAAAGTGTATTGATTGTATTCTGTTTTGTGTACCATAGTGAATAGATAAATAAGAAATCTAATAATAATTTTGAGATAGATCTAGAGATCTTTGAGATATTTGAGATAGAGAGATCTAATAACAAATATCTTAGTTCTTGGATAAAAATTATAGTCAACGCACAGTAGTGATTGTTACGGTGGTGAATAGATAATTAATAGGCAATGTTTATCAAGATGTAATAGCACACTGTTGACTAGAACGAGACTAATTATATGACGTAGAACTAATTAGGATTGTCGCTATTATGTGATAATTATATGTAAATATAACCTTGTTAACTTAGTATAAAGCAATTTAAACTGGATAAAGGTTTGGGCTTAATATAATGAAATGTACATGTAGCTTTATATTTAAAATAAAGTATATGTGGGTGATTCTTTTCTAACTGTGACTTTTTTTATTAATAATTTTTGGATATCAAAATTTTTTTTTTTTATCTGTTTATGGATGTTATTACTCTAAATTATTGTAAAAATGAAAGTCTGAAACGATTTCGCTACAACTTGAAAATTTCGAGAGCGACAATCAAATTTCAAATTTTTCGTTCCACGGTACTGACATATAATAAATTTGACGAACATTCTTTAGAAAAATCGTTTAATTTATTGTTTTATAACACTTTTAAACTCTTTAATATTAATTAACATTTAATTATTGAACATTTTTATAATGAATAATAGTAATCATAACAATTTATTTTATAATTTATAGCAAATATTAATCAACTACAATTTAACTTATATTTGATAAGAAATAAATTAGTGAAAAATCTAGTTTTTGGTTTTAATCACATTTTTTTCTAATTCTTGAACTTCTGTGTAGTGGTGTTATTTGATTTTGTTCTAAATTACCACTCGAAACATTTTTTTCAAGGCATTTTGACGTTTCAGTTAACTCTATCAATTTCTCTAATTGCGATGAATTCCCCGATTTTTTGGTATTTCGTAAGTTTAATCATACTCAGTAAGATTTATCAGGTAATTAGTTTAAATTATACATTGCGACAAAAAAAATATACAATTTATAGGAAAATTCTAGAAATGGACATGCCACGGTACTGACATTTAAGTGATATAATCTCAGTTTCCTTTGAATTGCAAGTCATACTTTACAAAAAAAGTGATGAAATATGTTCATGAACATATAATTAACCCAAAAATTTCATTTATAGATAATTAATTAATGACCAGTGAGAACAAACAGTAAAGGACATAAAAAATCACAGTTAGAATGGAATCACCCATGTAACGTTAGTATCAAAATCGTTTTTGAGGGAGTTTAATAAAATATTTAATTATAGTTTTAAAATTATTTAAATATTTTTAATTTATTTATTATATTATTCTAAAAAAAGGTAGGTAATTTACAGAAAGAAATGTCTGTGAAGTCAACCCTTAACGAAACAGAGTTAACGATTTTTTATTTATTACCTGATCATAGACGTATTCTCTGAAATGAAAGGAAGAAACCACTAGAATAAATGGGATGGTTATATGTAATATTACTTGTTTTAGTCATATTAGACATAAAATATTTTATTCGTCTCAGATAAAATATTTATATCAATTACGAACCATGAGCCATTCCACGTTGCGATATAATAAAAAAAAAGTATATTCTGATAACAAATAACACTATAATATTTGATTTAAAAGGCCTAGGTGCTAACTATTATATAGATAAACCCTAGTTTGACCCTACCCTAGTTGACATTTTCTTACTCCCAAGCCCATAAACATATTTTCTAACGCTAAAACAATTTTTAAAATCGTATTTATTAAACCCCGCAATTAGCACATTCAAAGAAACAAAAAAAAATCTTCTATATTATAATACGCGTATTAATGTAAATAATATAAATAACGTTCTAATAATATTGTATCTGTTGTGTCACCGTATAAATTGCACTTTCCTTGTTAATATAATATTAATGTACTCTGTGATTTGGTGTGAGTAATTACGCACGTTTACTTCTTAACATACGTATCACTTTCACACATTAAGAAAAATTGATATGTGCAGAGTTCTTAAATAAGACAGGTGCGTTTTAGTCAATTGTGACCTAAGCTTAAATCCGAAGTCATAAACATTATTTGTTAATGTTTATCAAAATGTACTAAAATAAATAGCTAAACCTTTTGATTTTCTTTATTCATAACATCTCTAAATTATGTCAAAATACACAAGAAAAACCTTACGACAAATATTTAACTCTCGGAGAACAATGTTATATTAAGTTGTGAGTCACAAATAATGCGGCGTAAACGGTATTCATGACTAATTATTGTAAAATGTTATTCTTATAAATATGTCCATGTATAAATAATATAATTACATAAAGAAATATATTTGGTATTAATTTTGTTAAATAAAACTAAATCCATTTGTTCTGGATTAATTGGCGACTTATCAAAATAGGTATGTTATTTTGTAAATAAGGAATGTAAGTACTACACATTATAAAAGCGAAAGTATGTAGATGGTGTTTGCGACTTATTATCAGCGAGATGAAGCTAGTAATAAATATTTCTTCCATAATATAAACCACTCTTAAATCAGGATACTCGGTTTCCGTCGAGCGATGCCAGTCGTGGGTCGAGTGTTGAACATGACGACGGAGATATATGATGTCACGGAGGGGGACATCCTCAAAACGTTCTTCGTCTCGCCAGCCAACAACTTCTGCTTCCACGGCAAGTGCTCGTACTATTGCGACACGGGGCACGCGATATGCGGCAACCCTGACATGTTGGAAGGAAGTTTCGCCGCTTTCCTGCCGACTGCGGATTTAGCTGAGCGCAAGGTGAGATTAGTTTAAGGAAATTAATTAATGATTTTAGGTATTTCTTCTTCAGTGCCAAACCGATTCAAATATTAGCTAATTTAGCACTTTAAAAAAAGGAGGGCCTGTCGTAAAAATTATTTGAAACAAAGCATCGTTTGTGGCTCGTTGAGGCCTCTTTAGTTGTATTACCAGAACTGTGCTTCTGCTTTTGTGTATTTAAAATTTTCGCTATTGATATTATTGACAATTATCTTTTATGTATTATTATAGTTAATATATTTCTTTTATCCGTCGATTTATTGCAAGCGTCGTAGTCACGAATGGACTGGAGTACCGAGTGCCTTCCGACGTTCCGTGATTCTATAGTATTTTCTTTGCTAATCCCCACAATATTCTTCACGTTGTTCACTCCCCTTTTTAAAAATATTCTTGATGTCTTACAATTATTAAAAACCCAAGAAATTTGTGGTTTTGTCATTATAACGATTGAGAAATCGAGTAGTTTGTGCAGTCTACGTTACATAACACAACGTTCATTTACCAATAAATAAAATTTAACATAATTATAAATTTTGGAGTACATAAATGATTATTATTAATTATTTACGAAGAGTTAATATCATTATGAATATGACTTTAAATTTAGACAGTCCCGTGTTTCATCCTTTACAAAGGACGAAAGGTATAATAATGAGAGGGGTGGAAGCTAATTACGTGGGTAGCCTCGAAGCGTCTGCTCGTCCAGATGGCTTGAAACTTATAAGGATGCGAAATACGAGTTACTTAAAATATTTCCTTTATATTAGTAGTAAACATTTTATCTTTTGAGTATGACAAATTGTAGTTGTAAAATCTTAACATTAACTCAATCAAAAGCATTTAATACGTAATTGGATCGATAAAATATTTCTTTGGCGTTATTAATAAGTAAATTAACATTAAAAATATGATAATATTAACGAAATATATAAAAATTCGTATTCATTACTTGTTCAATAAAGTCCAAAAGTTTTTACTCCTAATTACTTCTTCGCCTTTTGTACACACCACTGAACAATGTAACAATTATATCTCATACTATACACCATCTTAGCGTATTTTCAGGATCTGTAAACATAGGTATAGTTTTAAAAATGTTATGAATCATAATAAGTATATGAAATTTTATCAAAATAATATTAACTTAAAGAAAAAACAAGGAATGTCGTAGCAGTGAACTTTCGGCTGCTTATCGCATTCGACAATGAAATATCTATTTGCTAACCTTTATTCAAATTGGGTATAGTTTGATATACAAAATATACATAAAAAATTAGATAGTACGAGTTTTAAAAGTATCAAAATGTCAATTCTGAACCGTTATTCTATATGTTTGTGTCACAACGTTACATAGAAAGGGCATGATGATTGAATAGTATTTAATTGATTTTTCTAACTTTTTCTTCTTCATTAAAAACTTCCATCAAAATATATAGTACACTCCATTTTCGTTTCTTCGAATTTGTGATGTAAGGATAATCAAAAAATTGAATATTTTTGAAGTAATTATTTTTATATTGCGCCAGGTTTGGAGACATCCGTGGAGGAGATCGTACCATAAACGAAGAAAAGCTCAATGGGAATTACAATCAGATTATTGTGATACGGTACGTTGTTATCATTAGATTTTATGATTCACAGACGATTTATATATATTTTTATTATATACAGCTAATAGCCAATTTAGACGAGTGATGTTTAAGTATCATAAGAAATGTTTATATATTATCTATACATATAATAAAATAATAGGAAAGTCAAAATTGTACATTGAATATTTTTTAAAAGAATACTTGGGGTGTGATCTACAATCGATACCGAAGCCAAAAATATAGTTTTTAGAATTTTTGTCTGTTTGTCTGTTTGTCTGTATGTATATCCGGGATAAACTCAAAAAGTACTGCATGGATTTACTTAAAATTTTGCAAGAATATTATTAAGAAGTCGGGTCAACATATAGGTTACATATTATCACACTATCACCTACGGGGAACGAGCAGTGAACCTACACGCCCTACAGCCCAAACGGCTGGACGGTTTTTGACATATGAGGTGTCGTTGGATTTGTCTAAATTGTAGTAGTGACATAGGCTATGTGATGTGATGTGATGTGATGTGATGTGATGCCCCTGGTGTTGCAGGCGTCCATAGGCTACGGTAACCGCTTACCATCAGGCGGGCCGTATGCTTGATTGCCACCGTCGTGGTATTAAAAAAAAAAAAAAGGCTATATAAATTTTCAAAATGGCGCCCGCAAATGGCGGAATGAGGGGGGGGGTTAAATTACCTGTGTCATTATTGATTCGTTGAGTTCGGCTTGACAAGTGCGATAGTCATAGTCAATAGGATATAAAGTAGTTAGGCGATGATCCATGGAATTCATTAAATAATGTACTCTAGCTTTAAGCAAACTGGCTAGCGAATATACGTTTTAGAATTTTTCTCGAGTCATATAGGCTGTTTTACAATATTTTAAAAATGAATTTTAAAGACAAATTTACCACGTGAAAACTCAGCGTTGCTAACAGGATAAACCTGGGATAATCTAGATGCTATAGATTCACGTTTTCTACCCATACTCCGTCCTGGCTTACCGCAACTCGCAAACACTCTTATCTCTAAGGACTAATGTAAATATGTAGCTGAGTTAACTCCATTCTATTGGCAGGTGCGGACAACACCGCCGTATGATTCCGGGCGTCGTCTTCTCGACTTGATGGATATGTCCATATTCGACTTCCTCACCGGCAACATGGACAGGCATCACTACGAGACTTTCAAGTTAGTATTTAAAAAAAAAATTACTTTATAAGGCACATTTAAAAAATATCTCTGCAGATTTCATTTTCTAATGTTTCATAAAGTAGCAAATTATTATAGACTTTTCGAAGAACTTAAACAATAAATATTTCAGTTTCTTCAATGTGATATTTTATGTAATAATAATTATTTCTAACGAAGCGACCTTAAGAAGTTTTGAGCGGCTTAAGATTGCTAAAGGGGTCCTTATAGTAGTCCGTAATCATTTTATTAAATGTTTCTTTAAAATGAAATACTCGGCAGAGTTTAAAATTACCGTTTGTAAATTATTTCAAATCTACTGAACATTGATAAATCAAAACAAAATTTTTATTATATAAAAATTGGTTTAAAACTTAATATCGCTTACGTTGTCTCGTAAAGTTTATATTATGACTCTTTGTTTTGGCTCAAGATTTAATTGGTAAAGCTGGTATGAATTTGGTGTCAGTTACATTTGTATCAAACCCTTCAAATATAGATACTTTAATAAAAGACTACAAATAACCTTACATTACGGAAACACGTGTTTAATATCCTTTAAGCTATTTTATAAATTAGAAAAAAATTGAAGGTTTAAAAGCAAAACCACC
The DNA here is from genome assembly GCA_036937285.1 of Euphydryas editha. NCBI lineage: Eukaryota > Metazoa > Arthropoda > Insecta > Lepidoptera > Nymphalidae > Euphydryas > Euphydryas editha. Next base: position 7,524,015 of record JAUPFZ010000008.1, read on the forward strand.
AATTTTCAAGCATATTAAATTAGTAATGCCATCTGTTAGGTACTTTTAAAAACTTCAATACAGTTTTTATTTTTGTTTACTAGCAATTTTAGTACTGTCTTATAAAAATATACTTACCACTAACAATTACTGTGATGCAAAATCACCACTGTCCTTTTCTATTTAATTTAATTAAGGCTAAATACTGTGCCCGTATACCAAAACAAAAGGTTTGTTCAGATTAAGATTAGATTGTTTATAAGAAAATACGAAGAGCAACAAAATATCATGTATTTCATTCACTTCTACTACATTGACACTGGCGCTTTTGCTTTTATACCCCGCAATTTTAATAATATATGTACGTAATAATGCCTCACAGTCAACGGCCACTCCAATAAGATGAAAATATGTGCTGGGCGTCCGTGAACATACAATAAAAAACAAATCACACCAATCACGACAAACATTTTTGTGTATTCTAAAACGCTTGTCATTAACGAATAGGCATTTAGGCGCCATAACTTTGCCAACTTGCAGTAAACTTAAATCTACTCGTAGACAAAATGATATTAAAATTAGGCACTCGTTTTAGAATGTTCGGTAACGATACATTCACGCTGCACCTGGACCAGGGCCGCGCTTTTGGCAAGGCCTTCCACGACGAGCTGAGCATCCTCGCACCGCTGCTCCAGTGCTGCCACGTGCGGCACACCACGCTCGCCACGCTGCTCAAGTGAGCTAACTCATAAATATTCTACCCATTTTTACCCTACTACGCCAGTTATGTTTTTCGAGAGTATGTATTTATGTTTGTTTGTATGTATAAATAATTGTTTGGCAAGCTCTGTGGCCTGAACAGCTCAATGGATTTTAGCTTCAGAGGTGTCGTTAGATTCGTATTTACTTTGAGAGTGACACTGGGTATATCAAAATAAAAAATAAAAAAAAATACGACGGATTTTTGGTGCCAAATTATATTCATTCATTTTAATATTGATCAAATCTTCAATACCAATAATTTCTTCTATTTTCATTATATATTTTCTTTGTCAATTAGAGTTCCGATACTATGGACCATGTGTTAAATTTAGATTTTAAACCTAAAACGCAATTAAGGGTACATACCGAGTGGGTCTCCTTGCTTAACGCAATTATTATATTATCACTTTTTGGTTTTATCAGCATGCAAAAAATTATAATAATAAATAAATAAAGAAATTTTTCTTCGCCGCTCTAGGAACTCGTTAAATGAGTGGGATATTTTGGTAATATTTAAATAAAAAGCACTGAATGCATTAATATTTTGCTGAGTCAATCGGTAGTTCGAATGTTTAAGCCTTCATGGTCTCTAAACAGACTTTTATTAATGCATTCATTACCATTAATGGATTTAATATGGCATTTCTGCAACATACTGTTACCGACTGTATTCGCACAACTAAGCAATAACATCATCTGTTGCTCCGACGACGACTACCCTGTCCCCAAATATCGATGGTAATTCACCAGTCACCCTGTATAGTGCGTGGGTGATTGGGCTGGGTACCAAGTTGAGTTAAACTATTCATAATTTATAACAATATGAGCCTGTAAATGTGTTCGCAAATTATGTAAAACACACCCAAAATATTTTGTCTTGCTTGCGGATACAAAGGAAATTTTCCATTGTGTGTCGCTTTTCTTTTTACTTTCCGATACACTATTATATATCCAACGTATCTAATTTTACTTTCCCTAACAGCGTAATAAACGTTTATAAAAAATTGAAATAGGTATATAGGGCCTTTCAAGTGATGAGTTTTTCTTTTAGTAACGTTAAAAGTATTTCACTTTTTTTTTGCATGGTCATATAGAATATGCTGGCATTATGCCTATTATTTATAAGTAAATAACTTACTAAATTTATTACTTCTACATTGCATAGCCATTTGATCGATCGTCCCATAACTTTTTTTGTAAACTGGTCACATGGTGTTAAGTGGTCGCCGCTTTATATACGAGTAATTACTTGCAGCAATATACAATTCATAAATCCGTTTTGGATTATTGTATGAAAGAAGAGGAGTACAAATAATTGGAAGACAAGAGTTGTTGTCTTCCGGCTACCGTGCGTAATGTTTTAGTAATACCCTGATAGAGTCATTAGTATGTAAGCTGAAATTCTAATTGCCATGCCATGCGGTAACTAGGAGAGAAGAATAGTTCCGACCTCCTATTTGCAGTGGTGTCGCAAAAGGCGACTAATGCCATAATGGTGCGAACATTCATTAGAATAGGTAATTACTCCCGGTTTTTATTGGGCCACCTCCTTAGGACTGTTGGTTGCCCTCCCGGTAGTAGAACAGGTTACCGGATTTCAGGGTTGTTGTGTCCTTCCCCTATCTTCGGATTTCAGATAAACCCAATATATCCCACTGCCACCTGTCCATTTCTTCTTCCAGCTCAATAATATTTTCATCAGATCATAAAGTGTGAATGTTACGAATATGTGTTACCAGAGCCAGGTGTCTTCGTGGGTGGTAGCGGTATCTCTCCCGGAGATTCCGAGTACCCGCTACTCTACCGTTACCTAGGTCGCTACCGAAGCCAGGAATAATAGAGCCACCGAGGATTCGGGGGACCTGTGCTCTTTATTGCTGATCATTTTTGTGGGCGTGTTTGCTAATTCTTACCACGATTGTCAGGTGGGTTGGCGATCGCAATGTTACGTCAGGGTATGGTGACGCTTTTGTCCATCACCATCTTGTTTGGTTCATAGTTGTTCGCACCACTATGGCCTTAGTTGCCTTTTACGACACCTCGGCAAGAATGATGTCGGGACTATTCTTTTCTGCCGGACACCGCACGGCTAACTTTGATCATAATACTGGTTAATTTCATACAACTATTTATGTCATTTCAAAAAAAAGTATGGCTGAAATATTATCAATACTATTTTAAATATAGAGAACTTTAAATATTTAAAAACTAAATACTATGATTTAATTTTTTACTATTTTCGACTATTACGTTTAATTGTCTTGAAGTCAACAGCTTTCAGTCGAATATAGATATATCACTATAAAACACTAAAATAATATCATCGAATACATAACTTCGTTAACTTAGAAATCCTATCATCTAATTAAAAAAGCTAGAAAATGTTAGGATTTTTGTGATCTTAAAGTCTTAATAAATCTTAGGATTTACAAATGAAACCCTGATATTATCAATATTTAGTATTAAAAAATTACGTCAGTCTTTTTTAATAAATTAATTTGTTTTTCAGATTCCACAATGGCGTTCCCCTATCTAAAGTACTACGGGAATCTATGAAATCCGATCCTGTGGCTCCTATCCTATGGGAACCTCATCTCGCAGCGTTAGATCGTCGCATAGTTACAGTTTTAGACGCCATTAGAAAGTGTATAGATAAATTAGAAAATCCATTACAGAATGAGGTGAACGATTTCGTATGACCATAGACTATTGCGTGGTGGAACATTTAAAGTATCAGTATGAAGACAGTGATAAGAATGTGATATACAATGTTACGAAGTGCGTAAGGGAAGGTGCAATTGAGGAATGACTACTAGTCGAACTCTCGTATTCCTGACTTAGATATAGAAAGATTTCAAACGCAAACGCAAGTCTTTGGTTCAGAAAGACTATTAGAATTAAGATTTTGTGCCAAAGATTGTCCAAATGAAATCTTGAAATGTATAATTCAGCATAATCTTTAAACCATTCCATTGATTTATGAGCCATGATAAATACCAAAAATTAAAAAAAAAAAGATTAGTAATCCGTTTGTACAAATTATATCATCAATAGTTTGTGGAAATATGTTTTATATAAGTTTAGTTTTTTTTTTTTGTATATTTTGGAAGTTTTAAGTCTGACATGTACGTAAATGGCGTGCCAACGACTTTGTACATAATAAATGAAATGCAATCTTTAGTTATAAAATTTAAGATATCTCAATTTTCGTTGTGAATCTGTTACCATAGCTCGAAGCTCAATGAAACATATCATAAAGGTTTCCTTCTACAGATTATATTTATATATTAGATATTTTTTTTTAAATATCTGTCACTGTTGTTAATTTTAAAACGTGTCGATGCAATTTAGATGTTGTTTATAGATTTTCTTAAGCTAAATAAGTATTTAAATTAGCCTATTTTATACGAATTTCATTTTTATTATTTTTTTTATGAATTTGTTTGAAATATTCTAAATTTTTAATTCTTATTGTTTTTAGTTTTTGTATTGCATAAAAATAAAATGTACGAACTTCTCTTTCTCGCATCTATTCTCGAAGAATTAAGTCCTTTATACAAATTATTTATTAAATATATATTTTATTTATATATACATATCTCGTTTTCGAATAGCGTTGTTTTAATAAGTGAATTAATTATTTTAAGGATAATTCCTACTTAAATGTTTAATTTGAATAAGCATACGAATGGCGGGGTCAGTTAAATTGAGGCTTTATGTAAAACGCAATTGGAAATAGATTACTTGCCAAAGATGTACCTACATGATTGTGTTTTAAAGTTGTGTCTAAGATATGGCACTACTGTAACTCGTGTCTGTTGATTGTTAATAAACATTTTAAAAACAACGTGTTATTATTGTTTTACACTCTAAAGGTCATACATTTTTTTTAAACAATTAGTACTTAAATCCGTACCAGCAACATGTTTTGAGGATTTTGTATAGGTAATATAAATTTTGCATAAATAAATATTATCTGTGAGCGGTGGGAAAATGATCAGAAACAAAATAAATGATTATGAGAAAAAGATGATTTAAAAAAATGATTTCTATCGTATTATTACATTTTGAAACGAATAATACATCTCATTGAATTTATTATGCGACTGACAACAGACGGAATGCCATGTATTTTTTCTTAAAATATTAGGCACATTATATATTATAACTAGCGGCCCGCTCCGGCTTCGCACGGGTATTTACTAAAATTTCAAAAAATATAAATTTATATTCTTTATCACCTACACCTGCGTAGATACTGGCAAATATTTCATAATAGACGGATTGAGTTGTCAAACATAATATTTTAGCCCGCGACTTTGTCCGCGTAGAAGTCGAAAATAGTTATAATAGGATTTTTTTTTTACGTTATTAATTTTGTTATAACATATAAATTATTATGTTAAAATATTTGAATACTTATAAAATATAACAATCTTTATTGTAGAGTAGGGATTTAAAGTTTAAATAAACATTAAAATAAAAATAAAAATTGTTATATTTTATGATCAAGAAGCTCTGCCTTTGATCTGGAGAAATTTACACGGGTGTATAATATTTTTACAACGAAATCGAAATACTACACCTTCCGTAGTATTTCTTTATAACCAATTTTTTTTTTTTTTTCGTTCGGGTAGCTAGAATTACCAGGCTATTTTGGAATATGCCACATACAACTGACTGTGAAAGAAGCAGCTTTCGCTTAAGTATACTCCCGCTACAGTAAGGGCGCTTTTGCACTACACGGAATTTTACTGCCCGGCGTCCGATTTTTTACGGTCCGACATGGCACGCCATATAAATGTATAGAGCGTTTGTGCACTATCCGTAATTTTACCGTCCGACATTTTACTTTTCCCTATTCCGGACCGTTTTTTTTGAGTCTTAAAAAATAAATAATAATAAAATACAAAATATTTAAGTATTATATATAAGGAAAATTTATAAATAAATTGATTGTATTTTATTAGTTAATATTCGAATAAATAAACAAATTACACACATACATACGTACGTTTATACGTATATATGTTTTCATAACTACAATTTGTCTATCAACTTTAATTATAATGTTATTTACCAAAACGTTCTAAATTCTAGTTTATTTACATATTTATGCACAGTTAAGTCTTTATACAAATATTTTATTATTATTTACATTATAATCTTAAAGGAAATCTCTTCTAAGCGCCATCTCGTTTGAGCGTGATTAGTTATTGATTGGTTTAATTTGATTCAAAACTACCGGTATCTTATTGATATACAAGATGGCGCTATACGTATATGCAGTTTTTTTAAAATTAAACTATAAAATAATTGTTTAATAAATTCTATTCTATCACAGAACACTATATTAGAATAATTATGTTAAATAACTAGTCTAAAATCTCTTATATTTTCAGTGATATAAAATTCGCAAGATTACTACCGAACAGTAAAATTCCGTGTAGTGCACAAACGCTTATTCGTGTTTTTCATTGCCAAATCGGACCGTAAAAAATCGGACGCCGGGCAGTAAAATTCCGTGTAGTGCACAAGCGCCCTAAGAGTTTAATCTTAAGCTTTGTTTATGGTAAATACATACTCATATACACTCATACATTATATTATTATATGGTTCCCGGAAATCACCATTTCCTATTTTAAGCAACAGGTCTGAGAACTGTCTGGCAGTAACATCTCCCCTTAGATGGACACTCATATTTATGGTAAGGCTCAGTTTCGTCACTACAGGCCACAAATACTCCTGTACTGTAGTGTATTGTATCAGCCTGTAAATAACCCACTGCTGAGCGAAGACCTTTTTTCCATATAGAAGAAGGGTTGGAGCTTAATCCACCACGCTGCTCCACTGCGGGTTAGTGGATGATATCCCTACCATAAGTAACAATTATTATAAGGCATCCATGATAACAAACAGGACCGACGGCTTTACGACTCTCCGGGGCATGGTGTGGAAACCCACTATACACCCAGATATACACCCAGACCTGAAACAAATATTAGCACAAATACAGATATCTGCCCCGATCGGGAATCGAACCCACGACTACCGCCATTGAGGCGAGGCGTTAAGGCGACTACTTGCACCACTACACCAGAACGGTCATTAATGCTTCGTTCGTTGTATCGTAGGTATAATTACACCACAAGTCAATACGATTTTGTCTCTTAGATTTGAATAAACCCGCAAGTAATTATTTTTTAAATTTTAATTGACTCGGCACAGTTGGTAGTGACCCTGCTTTCTGCTCCAGGATCGTGGATTCGATTCCCGCCTTAAGTCTGGGTGTAATATGTATTTATTTCTATATGTATTATTTATAAAAAATGTATATCAGTCGGCTGTTACCTAAAACAAAGACAATAAGTTGCCTACCTTAGGAACAGACGATCGTGTGTGTATGTCAAACATATATTTACATTTAATAATAGTCCAAGACAGCTTTTATCTCCTCCTTCTTAATTTTAGTGTAAGATGAAGTTAAATGGGTACATGATTTATAATGTTTTCTGATCTTGTTCCAACATTAGTCCGTGGTGCCAATCTGTACTAATTGGGGTGTTAATGCTAAATTATACGAATTCAAAAATGTTTCCAAGTTCACTTCGGTTTCTTCTATATCTGTATCATTGTGAACTACAGATGCCTTGCTGATGAGTCATTTAGTTTAAAACCCTTGACTTAACACAACACCAATATTGAAGTAAAAAAATATTATATAAGACACTATTTTACAATAAAGCAATCACACGGTATATTTACAACTTAATTTTGTTACGTCTTGCCTGTTTCATCAGGAGCACCCAAAAAAAATTTCACCTACACGTCAATACTGGAAAATATATTTATAATAGACGGATTGATTGTCAAACATGTGTCAAAACAAAATGTTATTTAAATCAAAAGCACTAAGGAGTATTTATATCAAAATAACATTCTACCCCCTTTTAACCCCGTTAGGAAATGAATTTCGATAAAATACGAAACACGTCTTCAATCAATTCTGTTAAAGAATATTTATGCAAAATTTGAAGTAGATTGGACCAAGGAATCACGTTGTCCCATACAAACTTTGCCTCCCTTTTTCATCCCCTTAGAGATAGAATTTGTAAAATCCGTTCTTAGCTGACCTCTACTTGGCAAAAGGAATATTCTTACCAAATTTCAAGTTTTTAGGTCTCACAGTTCCAGAGATATCGTGATGAGTGACTATACCTATAGAAAGTCTCCTATATATATAGAAGAAGAAAGGCGACTTGTACCTGTACCTGCTGGGGTGAAAATATAGAAAACGTATTTTCCGAGATCTACCTAGCTAGACTGATTTTTCGTCCCCTTAAACTCCCATATTGTAATTATTTTCGAGCCGTTTTCGAGAATATAGTTATAAATACATATACAATATTGTTCCTTAATTATTAAAGGATTCAGTGTCGTTGCAATGCTCGTACGAGCTAGCTGCGTATAAGGTATATTGTTTATTAATTGTTTACGTGCAGTATTGTGGCGCATTACGCAACGAGTCTATTCAAAACAAACCGGTTATCATAAATGATGCACGCTTTTTTCATACGTTTGAATGGATAGTGAAGTAACTTATTCCTGCGATGAATTTAATAACACGGAACAGAAGAATTCTTTAAAAGAAAATGAGATATCGGAGGTGATGGAACCAGAAAGTTTAGTTGAACTTACACAAAGGGTAAATTCCAATGAAAAGGTTTATCTCAATACTACTAAAAGACCAAGGGAAGAAGAGGAGACTCAGGAGGAAGAATGGGAAGATTGGTCGGTGGTAAAAAGAAAGGAGAAGAAGCTTAAAGAAGATGAGAATTTATTACAAATATATATTTACTGTAAAGAAAAATTACCAAAACAATTTGCCATGGGCAAGTTGTTTAAAGAAAATGGCATTATCGATGTTTTAAAATTAAAATATATTAGTCCTTATAAGGCTAGAGTGGATATGGCAAATGAGGATAGTGCAAATAAATTACAATCATGTGAAGGTCTAATTTCAAGGGGTTGGAAAATGCAAAAAGCTTTTGAAAAACATGAATCTCATGGTGTGATTAGAAATATCGACTTAGAAATAAGCGACGAAGACATATTTAAAAGTATTTCATGCCCTAGTGCTGCGCAGTTGGTAGCTGTGAAACGTCTCAAGCGTCGGAATGTCTATGAAGAAGGGTGGTCAAACAGTGAGTCAGTTCGTTTGTCTTTTAAAGGTTCCTTTTTACCGGCATATGTTTTAGTTGAAAATTTACGTATCAAAGTAGAACCATATGTCTTTCCGGTTTCTCAGTGCTCTAGATGCTGGAGATTCGGTCACATCGTGAAATTCTGTCCTTCAAGTAAAATAGTTTGCCCCAAATGCACTCAAAACCATGCAAACTGTGATACAAAGTCTTTTACGTGTATAAACTGTAAAGAGCACCACATGGCGCTAGATCGTTCTTGTCCTGCATATATTAAAGAAAAATCTATTAGACAATTAATGGCTGATTTTAACTGCACATACAAAAAAGCACTGGCAGTATATGTCCCTCCTAAATCACCTGCTCCTCAACGGGAGGGTATTAAATTTACACAAGAACATATTGACTCTGATACTTGCTATAATGAATTTGAAGACACAATATTACACGAAAAGGAATCTCCTAGTTTAGATAAAACTACTTACGCCAAAATTGTCAAAACCAGTCAAAAAAAGAAGATTAAGAAGAAATCGATAGCAAACACTAGTACCACTATCCCGATCCCCGATGGAAGTGTCAAATCAGAAGATGACGAAAACAGTACAACGCCCGACAAACCTACGGTTGGCACCACTAAAATAAGAAACGTACATTTTTCAGAATTGCTATCACGACTTAAAGAAATTATTTTAGTTAAAAATTTCTCCTTGTCTGAAAAAATTCACGGTAGTATAAAATGTATTATAGAGTGGTTAATTTTAGTTCTAGTAGATAATATTTCTGATTGGCCAATTCTTGCAAATATTCTAGATTTTTTCAATGGCTAGCAATAATTCTTTATTACAGCTTAACATAGTCCAATGGAACTCTCAGAGTATTAAACCTAAATTATTGTCTTTAGAAAACATATTTGTACATGAAAAAATTCACATTGCCGCCATTTGCGAGTCCTGGTTGAGACCAGAGGATAATTTAAGAATGAATGGTTATAATATTTATAGAAAGGACAGAGGTGATGGCTACGGAGGAGTAGCGATTTTTTCTCATAAATCTATTAAGTCTTATGTAATCCCTATGAGTTGTAGAAATCCTGGCATTGAACTAATTTGCATTAAGGTGGATAATTGTGAGTATATTAAAAATATTATTTCATTGTACTGCCCACCATCCATAAACATAACACAAAGTGATTGGGATGAACTGTTATCTAAATTTCATAAAAACACACTGATACTCGGTGATTTCAACAGCCATCATTCCAATTGGTCGACAAATATAAATCAAAGAGGTGCTCAGTTGTTTGATACGTTACTGGATTATCCATATGTTACCCTGAATGATGGCCAAAACACAAGAATTAAATTAGTTAATAATACTTTACAACAGTCAGCCCCCGACTTATCTTTAGCTACATCAGATATTAGTTTAAAATTAAATTGGTCTGTGCTCAATGAATCTCTAGGCAGTGATCATTTTATAATTAAAATATCTACACACATTAAAAAGACAGCTAAGCCGATTTTATTTAAAAATTATAAAAGAGCTGATTGGGAATCATACACATCATTGTTAAAAGATCTTTTCAATAACTTTATTATTTTTGAGGACTTGCAAAAATGTTACGATAATTTTGTAGACTATCTTTATATAGCGTCAGAAGCACATATCCCTTATACCAAAATAAATGCAAATCCCCAAAGTTCTTTTACCCCCAAATCATATTGGTCACCAGTACTTTCTCGAGCCGTAGCTGAACGCCGATTGGCCCTGTCTAAATTCAGACGTAATCCCATCCCCCAAAATCATGATACTCTCCAAAACAAAACTAGAATTGCACAAAGTTTAATTCGAAAAGCTAAAAATAATGCTTGGAAAGAGTTTTGCTCTAGTGTGGATCAAACTTGTTCTTCTACAGATTTATGGATTAAGATGCGATGGTTGAAAGGGTACAAGATACCATATAAGGCAGTATCAGTGGATAGGGCGTACGATCTCCTTAAAACATTAACTCCAGCTTATGTTACGCCGCCTGATATGTCATTTAATTCCGTGAATACAGAAATTGAAATCCCGATTAGTTTGCATGAACTTGAGAAATGCACTAAGCGTAAAGATACTTGTCCAGGTGATGACAATATCACATATTCCATGATTAAAAATCTACCGACCAATGCAAAAATATTGTTGCTTCATTTATATAATAAAATTCTATCAAATGGTTTTGTTCCCTCTCAATGGAGATCTATAAAGATAGTCCCCATACCCAAACCAGGTAGAAGCACTGAAAATCCTTCATCACTTCGTCCAATATCAATGATCTCTTGTCTTTGTAAAATTTTTCATAGCATCCTACTCAATAGAATAGAATGGTACGTTGAAAGAAATAATTACTTATCGAGTTTTACCACAGGATTTCGTAAGTGCCACTCGACGTTTAATAATTTGTCTTCTCTAGTCTGTAAAATACAATTAGGTTTCTTGGAAAAACATTCAACCGCTGCTTGTTTCCTAGATATTGATAACGCTTATAACAATGTTGAGATAACATGCTTATTAAATGTGATGGACAGTATCGGCATTGGTTCACGAATATGCACTTATTTATGGAACTTTTTAAAGGATAGAAACCTTATCATAAAAGCAGACGGTTCAGTTATATGTAGACGCACTATAAAAGGCCTAGCTCAAGGAGACCCCCTGTCCCCTTTATTGTTTAATATTGTCACGAGGAACATTTGTCGTAGTATTAGTACTAATAACACATTCATTTCGCAATATGCAGATGATTTCGTTGTCTATACTTCTGGATACAATAATAGAGATATTCAGAACCATCTCCAATCGAGCCTGTCTAAAATATATCATATGCTTCGGGATATTGGCTTAGACCTTTCACCTACAAAATGTAAATTATGCATTTTTAAATCAGGAATGATTAGGGATCATATCCAGCTTAAGATTGATAACGTGACTTTAGAGGTGATTGATAATGTTAAATATTTAGGACTATGGCTGGATCGGTCGTTGCGATGGTCCAAACATATCAACGAGACTGTCCAAAAAATAGCCACTTATGTGAATATTTTTAAAGTATTGTCCGGTAGATTGTGGGGCGTTCATCCTGTACATTTAAGACGCTTATATATAAGTCTAGTTCGCAGTAGAATAGATTATGCCAGTTTTTTATATGGTTCAAGTTGTTCTACCCATCTGAATAAATTACAAAGGATGCAAAATCAATTTTTAAGATTAATAGGTGGATTTGTGAGAAGTACCCCGATACATGTAATGGAAAGTGAACTCTTAGTTCCTCCATTGCATGTGCGGAGGTACTTTTTGACTACTAAATTTTGGCTAAAATCAAGATCCTTGGCGAACAACGATATAGTGAATCTCATACAGTACTTTCATTTACATTGTCAAAATTATTTGTGGAGGCGTAAGAAAAAACCGCTACTGCTTTCGGCCTATGAGGAGTTTAAATCTGTGCCTTTACATGTAAGCGAAGCTATAGATATTTTTTCTCTCGATACTTGGGTATGCAATGTTAATTTATCCAATGTGGTGAGGCCTTTCATCAAAGTGTTAGACAAAGCTAAACGTCATTACAATATTAATATTTTAAATCAAATTTGTTCAGAGTATTTACATAATGCCTATGGTAATTGGTATGGTATCTATACGGACGGTTCTAAACTGGAAAAAAGTGCTGGTGCAGCCTTTTTTGACCCCCAAACCAGAAATTACATTACACTTCAGGTTACAAAGAATTTATCCATTATGAATGTGGAGCTGATAGCGATTGCTGAAGCCATCTCATATATCGAATCAATAGAAGCTGAAAACTGTGTAATATTTACAGATTCTAGATCAGCTCTGCAACACTTGGCTCGGTGTACCTCGAATATTCGAGGAACACCGATAGCCTACTCTATTTTGAAGTCTATTATTAAACTTAATAATACAAACAAAAAAGTTGTTTTACAATGGATTCCATCGCATATTGGTTTGGGTGGTAATACCGAGGTCGACCAGTTAGCCAAGCAATCTACTTCATTTGGAATACCTTTTACAATATTACCCTCTTTCATGGATTTGTTTGGCATGATAAAATTAAATTGCTATAAAATGTGGAGTGAATATTTTGATGAAAGGTCTCTTTCTAAAGGCATATGGTATAAAACCCTGCAACCATACCCCAGTCGAAGATTATGGTTTGATAGGGGAAAATGCGATCTTTCACGACGCGATGTGGTGACAGCCCTACGACTTCGTAGTGGACATATTCCCCTGAACAGCTTTCTTTTTTTAATGAAAAAGTTATCTTCACCTAATTGTAGTCGATGTAACATTATAGAAGATGTGTATCACATTATGGTTGAATGTGTCCGGAACGAAGTAGAGAGGTCGGAGTTTGAGAATGTCCACAATATAAAACTTCGTTCCATTGGTTTATGTAATAGTATTTTGTCCGCTCCTTTATCTAAAAAAGCAAAAAGTCTGTATAAAATTGTGAATATAGCTTTAGACAGTAGATTAAGTGATCTAGAATAAGTTTTCCCTTTTTTGTGAATCTCCTTATAGGGCTGGCATGTTCACTATGTGACAAAGCCTTTTTATTAAATAAAGATATAAAAAAAAAAAAAAAAAAATTATTAAAGGATTAATTTGACTTTCAAATAACACTCGTGGAGTAAGTTGACGTTTAGCTTAAAGACATATTATAGAAATTCTTTTTAAAACGTCTTATTTCAAAAGCAAATTTCATAAACCAAATTATATGGCAACAAAAGGGTTCTTGCGGGTCAGTGATCCCCTTGACGTAATCACATAAAGGTCATATAAAGCTGAAGAAACTCAAAGATATGGGCGGCCGCTATAAAACGGGGATATGAATAGCAAAATATTTTGCCGTAACTTTTTATAGCCTTTTTGTTGCATATTAATAAAGAAAATCGTTGCTATTTTTATTTAATTTAATCTCAATAACTGTGTATATCTCATAACTCAGTAACTTGTAACGTGAGCTATACATATATTTTTACAGTAATTTCGAAAAATTCAGAAGCATTCAAATATTTGATAACCTATAGATATTCTGGCGGATACTCAATTTGCAATTGATATTGCACGCCACAAAGCGAAGCGTGTTCTACTCTCACTTCGAGCAAACTGACCGATTTTTCGAACTTAAAATATCTGTATTTATCATATATTGCACTTGTATACTAATTTATATACACACATTAAAAAAACACTCTTTTTAACACTCGTGATACTTTTAATGCAATTTTTGTTATTTAAACTAATTAAAAAAAAAGTGTAAAAAAAAAAGTTCTGTCTTGGATGTCCGTGAGCCTGTACGTGCGGATCATGTATGTGGTCACGATAACGACCGAAGGAGTTCACTAATCGAGTTCATTTTTTTTTCTTAAGATTCAATATAGTTAGGAATAGAACCCTATTTAATTTCACGGACTAATTCAATGTGGTTTAATTGTTACTACTTTTTTAATTTCACCTGTCCAGATGTTTGTCAACAAATTTTGCAAATTAAATTTGATCCACTTCCCAGTTACTGATTGAACTGAAATTTTGCATACATTTGTAAATCGCGTGACAATGCAATATTATGATGACATGGTGCTCATGTGAAGATGGAGCTGGAAGGTGGCCATAGGAACTTCACAATGAAACCATACAACTTCATCTAGTTTGAGCTTGTTTGAACCGTCTTGATGAATAGATTGTATTTAAATGGTAACCAGGGTCTGATGATGGAGCTGGAAGAATGTCATAGAAACTCTGTAATGAGACGACGCAATCCCATCGAGTTTCGGCTCGTTTAATTCGTTTTGACGAGTACTTTGTTTTACATGGTTACCAGGGTCCGATCCGATGATGGAGCTGGAATGTGGTCATAAGAAGTCAGTAAAGAAACGACGCAACCTGATCGAGTCTCGGCTCGTTTGATACGTCTTGACAAGTACTTTAGTGCAAGATGGTAACCAGGGTCTGATAATGAAGCTAGAAGATGGGCATAGGAACTCAGTAATTAAACGACATAACCCCATCGAGTATGCTCTCGTTTGATTCGTCTTGACGAGTACTTTGGTGCTAGATGGTAACCAGGGTCTGATGATGATCGATCTATCTATCTCTCAGGAAGTCAGATATCCAGACACAAAGCGAAATGGGTAAGCCAAGTAAAAGTAAGTGGGCAAAGGAAGCTTGATAATAAGGCCGTCATGCTAGACCGTGTCAAATGCCTTCGAGATATCGAGTGAGATCGCAATGGCTTCCCCGTGTCTCTCGATAGTCTCACTCGTCGTGGACCGATTGCTGCGAAAACCGTATTTACAGTCATTGAGAAGGTCGTTTTCCTCAAGGTATGCCAGGAGCTGGTTATTCAGCATACGTTCCATACTCTTACAGAATATGGACGTTACGGAAATGGGTCTATAATTGACAGGGTCAGCTCGAATGCCTTTTTTGGGTACAGGCTGCACGTTAACTTACTTCCAGGCTTTCGGCACATGACCTGTCACTAGAAAAAGGCGAAATAGGTGTGTCAGGATTGAAGATAACTCAGATGCACATGTTTTGAATACTATGGCTGGTATTCCGTCAGGACCACTAGCTTTATTCACGTCTAGATCTCGAAGTCGTCTAGTTGTCGAATTCGGACTTCAGACGTAGACGTCTCGCATCCAATCGAAGAGGTTGGAGGACTGGTGCTGTCTGGATCTAAACGTAATTGATGTGACGAACATGAGGATTCCGCAAAAAGATTTGAAAACAGGTTTGCCTTCTCCTCAACGGTGTGGGTTAGTGATCCATCGGGTTTTAGCAGTGGAGGTAGTGAAGGGCAACAGAAGCTCGATTCGACCGACTTAGCCAGGGACCAAAAGGCTTACTACCTGGCGTCTAGTCTAGACCCAGTTCTGCCTATGTGGTCAAATCGATCCTTCCGTAGAGCTTTCTTGCAGGACTTGGTGGCTCTGTTATAGGCTTTCTTTCTCTGATCCACGTCTGCCGCTTTGTAGTTACGAGCGTTGGCCCAGGCCAGATAAGCAAAGTTCTTTTGTGAAACAATCCGATATAGTAAGTAGGTACATAACTATTAGACATTTTTATAAAACCCTTAAACTTTACACTTGTATTAAATATTTGCGTTTTTTATCACATACCCATTTTTTTTTTTTATAAATAAAAGCGTGTTACATTGTGATTGCAAAAGAAAAATAATGAAGGTGTAATAATGATAAAAGTTCTTTAATGTTCCATCAAAAAAAAAAAAAAAAGTTTTTTTTCTTTTAATTTATTTTTTTTAATAATTGGCACATGAGAACGAGTGCATCTACGTACTTATGTACATTTTTACATATAATTATTTTTTTTTTGTGAAAAATGAAATCATGAGGCGTGCACTTTTGGATTTTCCAAACTAGGTTTAGGTTCTACTGAAAATATTTAAATTATAGCATTGTATAAGCAGGTCAGTTTATTCATTGTGACATTTTTCGTTATATTGAATGTCAGTTAGATATATGAAATTAGTAATTATACTAATATTAAAAAAGCAGGTACAGTATGTATTTTAATATCTGACACAATCTTTACAAAACGTAAAGCTTAGTTGTTATTCAGAAAACATTGTTCTCTGACATGTCTCAATCTATGAAATTGTATATTCACGTCATCATCTCAATTCCCACTCGACGGATCAGCCACAGAATAACAAGAATGAAACATCGGAAAATTCTCACATCACGAAAATTGACTATTTTAAAACGAATATTAAATCACGTTTCAAAATTTTAAACTTCAAAATAATGGTAACGTTAAAGTTTTATACACAATGATGTTAATATAATATCACCTAATTTGTCCGTTTGACTTCATTCTATCTATTTAAGAAACGTTTGTGTATTAATTATATGGACGCAAATAAGCAATAACGTGTCAACCCACCTGACAGCCATTTTGAGAAAAAGATGTTTTAAGATTTTTCAACTAAAATCGAATAGTTTATAAGAATGTTTTATGAAAAATGCAGCTTCTTTATTGTTTTGATTTTAATATTAGATTATTTGACCATGAGCACCAAATAACTTTATTTATTTTGAAATAATCGCAAAAATTATTGTTGCAAAATAGGGTAGGTATCTCATCAAAATATTTTCAAAAACAATTTAAGTTACAGGATTTATTTTAGCAAAAAAAAAGAGAGAATCATACTTTGAAATTTGTATTGATGAATGTTAAATGCTTTGACACATTATTAAATAAATTTGGGCGAGTTAAAAACTTTTTAAATGAGGTCAAGTGATTCGAAATGTTAAAAAAATTTAACTATGTGTGTATAATAAATAGGGTTTTCATTCAAAGTACACAATAATGGCAATAATTTTTATTGAAATAAACTATTACAAACAATAAAATGTAAAAGTACTTGATTATAATCTTTTCACTTAAGTAATCAGTCTCAAAATGTAACAACAGACTTTTCAAATTTTTTAACACTATTAGGTATATCAGGTTTATTATAAGCGAGGAGCTTATAATAACCGTGTATTGAGATAGCACTACGTGGTATGCGTTTATAAATTATAAATATCTATAAGTTCTACACATTATCAATAGTACGTTCAGTTAAATGCAAGGAGAGCTATATATTTTAAGTAACAAAAAGCGGATCTCCTGTAGCAGTATAAAACATATTGGTACGCGGGACCTACAGATATTCCAATTATAAAAAAAGTAAAAATTTTTAAAAATGTTTTTTAATCAAATAAAAAAGTTAACATTTCAATTTGTATATTTTGTATGGTTCTAAATCTAAAGTGATGATGATATAAGATGATATTGATGGTTTTGGTTCCACTTCAGTTCACTTTTAGAGCAATTCTTTCTTTACACGCTATTTTAGCTTTAAAGACGTCACAATGAAAACAAGTGTCTTTTTGTAATTTATGAATGTTATAACAATTCAGTACATTTTTTTATTTGAATCTGGCCCACCTACACATTTTAAGGGGGTGGTCGGGATTTATTGCGGTTAAAGAAATTCATATTCAGCAAAAGTACTGCGATTTCTCGTATTTAAAAAATATGCATAGAAATCTTCAAGATATTTACTGTTTCGGTGAAATTACGAAAACACGATAGAAATAACTTCATTCGATAGAAAATAATCACAAAGTAAGGTCTTTGAAATCGTTTGAAACGGTTTAAATAAAGAAAGCAAACGAGCAACCACCTAAAAGTTTTATCAGAGTATTAAACATGTTAAAATTGAATTATTTGACCTTGGGTTTTCGATATTTTTGTACTTTTCATTCATGATTTATCAATATTATAATTTGTCGGTTACGCCATCCATTCCGAGCGATTTCAAATCGGTTCTCCTTCACTTACCCGCTGCGTTCGACAGTGACAGTCTAAACGTGATGCTAAATAGATGTGTGTCGCTTTAGTCTCCAAACGCGCTTCGTATATTCACGAAAATACAGAACAAATACTAGTATAATGGGCAATAAAGAGCTAAAAAAAAAGAACCAAAAGTGCCCGAAAAAATAAAGGTTTACATATGGTAGAAGTGCAAAGGTAAGTAATAAAGTATTATAATTTATTAATTAACTAGTTAATCAATTGCTGTTAGTGTACCTTTATTTCACTAATATCTGCATCGACAGCGTTGCTTTGTGGTCTGGCGACAGAATCAAGTTTTTGAGACGTTAGGTTCGATCCTCTCAAAAATTTTAGTTTTGGTAGAATTATGTTTTTGTTTATTATTTTTTTTTATGTAGTTACTTGTGTGTGTAGGAAAAATACTTATATATCTTACTTATTTTTTTTATCATTTTTTTTACCCGACTGCGACAGAAGGAGGGTTATGTTTTTCGAGTGTATGTATGTATTCATGTATGTATGTATGTATGTCCATTTCTTTGGCACGCCTTACAGCCCAAACAGCTGGACGGTTTTTGACATATGAGGTGTCGTTGGATTTGTCTAAATTGTAGTTGGACGCGCCAGCGCGTTTGATAAATTTAGAAATAAAAAATGCTCGATCCACAATCCTTTCAAAAATCCCGCCCGCTGTCTATCCCCTGACCTATAGAGAACATTGCAAGTGCAACTTCATGGCAGTGCATCAATTCGTAAACTCATCGAGTGACGTTGTGGATCTTCGTTACCTTTTTTTTTCTCTCGAACTTTGCTGTCATTAATATATAAAACGCATCGAATGCAACGCGCCGCGCCCGCTAATATTGTTTTGTAAACCTAAGTGATTGTGCCGTCTGATTAAGATTACCTACAAAATCTGTAACTATCCGCTTTGGGAGTTGTGTGAGTGGAGAGAAGGAGACTAAGCCCTGGACAAGGTGTTACTGTGCTCGTCGTGTGCCCGAATTACAGCCGCGGCGGCCATTTAAGAAGAAGAAGCGTGCAAAGGTCAGTGTCCCTTCCTTTATAGTAACAAAATCCCTACGTCCCATTTACCTGTGGGATCGAGCAAACAAAGATATACAGTCCACCTAAATCACCGCCTAGATTTTGTATAACCCGCGCCACCATTGCTGGTTCCGTTCGTCCCGGATTTCGAAACCGCTAATTGTTAATACCGCTAATAGTTCTAAAGTTTATAAGATTTGCCGTAGGTAATTAATTATTCTGCGCATCACATTATCTCGTTTCTAAAGCAAATTAATTTCGTTCGTTCCGCATTGCTTAGGAAATAAGGTAATTTTATATTAAATTGTTAGGTACCTACATAGACCATACGTAACATATTCATCGTAATATTAACTATTTTACATAGTAGTTGTCTCCCGCTTAGATATTAGTTAGACTATTGATTAAATATATCGTCTAAATTACGTAATTACGTACGTGAAAAAAAAATACATCTGTTATAGAATATCATCTTAGATAAGAACAACCGTGCGTGACCTTCACCTTTACGCGGCTTGTCAACCGCTCCCTTTCACTTTTACTGAAGTTTATAACTTTGTAATAACTTTACGCCGTAACAAACATTACTCGCGTATTAGAATAATTTTTAAAACTTAAAATCGTTATATTTCGTTTCTTAGTACTTAGTAAACATGTCAAAGAGTAACAAAACGACAGAGGATTCCGAAAATAAGAGTAGTTTTGATACTCAATTAGTTATAATGGAGCAAAAACGCAATGCGATATTTAGTTATCTACAAGAAATTTTTGATATGTCAAAAAATGTTAGTACTAGACCTTCATTACGGGAGGACTTCCTCGACGCTAGTTCTAACATAGACACATTGCGTTCCGAATTTAACAAAATAGTGGAAGACTATAACAGTCGCTTATTATTGCTAAACCCTTCAGCGAAACCGGAGTTCGGTAGCCTAACGTCATTTGAACGCCTATACAGCCGAGTTAAGCGTTTAGTCTCTGAGTATACGGGAGGTGAAAAAATTGCAAAGGAGGATGACCCGCGAAGACTGAAACCTTACTTACCTCCGATTCAATTGGTGTCGTTCGATGGTTGCGACTTGAAGGCATGGAGTCTGTTTTATACAAACTTCAGAACAATAATACATGAGAATCAGACTCTTACCGACGCCGAAAAGTTATACTACCTTATGGGGAAGTTATCCGGAAAGGCCAAATTGGCCTGCGCTGGAATCACGCCATCCGCGGAAAATTATCAACTAATTTTCAAAACGTTAGTTGATAAATTTGAAGATAAACGTTTTTTGGCAACTTCGTACTTAGATCAAATTTATAATATTAAGGCGATGTCAAACGCGACTCCGACCGACCTTGAAAATTTTTTGGACACTTTTGCATCGTCGGTTGCCGCGCTTAAAAATTTAAATTTAGACAATCTGGCTGACTTCTTATTTTTTTATCTCGCTCAAAAGAAGTTAGATCCGGAAACTGTCCGCCTCTTCGAGTTAAATAAACATAATAGCGACATACCTTTGTATGACGATTTCGTCGCTTTCCTCCGCGAACATATTAAGGTATTACAACGCACTTCTGGGAAACAAGATGTTCCGAAAGGTGCTGTACGAAAAGCGGATACGGCTTCTAAGCCACACAAACCGCCCAAGTCGACGCATACATATACCACTACCGCGACTACGCCTGTACAGACTTCCTGCTCGCTCTGTAATTCACAACACGAGCATCTTTATAATTGTTCCGCTTTTCATAAGATGTCTGTTGAAGATCGTTTCAAGTTTGTTAAGGCGAACAACCTTTGTATAAATTGTTTTGGGAACCACCGGCTAGCTTCTTGCTCCAGTAAGTCGCGGTGTCGCTGGTGTGCATCTCCTCATCACAGTATGATCCACAGGAATTCCGCCAATGTAAATTCCGCAAATTCCGCGTCTTCTGGTGCAACTTCTGGTGCCGCTCCTTCGCAGAAGGCGCCCGGTGCTACCGTGCACCATCCTGCTACTACCAGCACTGCTGGCAACGATACCAGTAAGTCACAGTCTTCGGATTCACCCACACGCTCCAATGACATATCTATTTGTTCATTGTCGAGTTCTAATATCTCTCGCGCACCAACTACGGTGCTGCTCGCCACCGCACGCGTTATTATCTTCGATGCCAAAGGGAAAGAATATTCTGTGCGCGCATTATTGGACAGTGCTTCACAGAGTAACTTCGTCAGTCGTAGTTTATGCGAACGCTTAGGGTTACAAGCAAGAAAGAATCCAAGCTGTTCGGTAGTTAAAGGGATTGGAGGTACAACCAAACCGATTCAAGGCTCAGTTTCGATAAGGTTCTTTTCTAGGTTCGATCTCAGCGTTTGTTTCGACATAGACTCGCTCGTTGTAGACAAGGTCACAGAACGCTTGCCCACAGTCCCCATAGATATTTCGAATTTAATAAATTTCAATAATTTACCTTTGGCAGACGACACTTACTTCATTCCAGGAGACATTGATCTGCTGGTTGGAGCCTCAATATTTCCGCATCTCCTGTTGTCTCGTAAGGTTCAAGGTCAATCTGATCTTACCTCGCCGTTAGCCCTGGAAACGGTGTTAGGCTACGTTATCGTCGGCTCTGCTCCTGTTCGTGTTGACAGTTGCGCGACGGTTTCTTACTGTTGTGCTACAGATCCGCTAGACGCCGCCGTGCGTAAATTCTGGCAGATGGAAGAGGTGAATGCACCGAAAGCATTAAGTCCAGACGACACGGCGTGTGAAGAAATTTATAGCAGCACGACCACTCGCGAAGCGGACGGACGGTACGTGGTCGCACTCCCTTTCAAGGGTGACGTACTGTCGTTAGGCGATTCTCTTAAAAAAGCTAGAAACCGCTTCTTTTGCTTAGAGCGCAAAATGTTAGCGTCGCCTAAGCTTAAAGAGGCCTACGACAGCGTGATCCTAGAATATCTCGACAAAGGATATATCTCCCGCGCACCCCCGGACACAGAGGCAACGCAGAGTTTGCCCTCGTACACGATTTCGCATCATGGGGTCATAAGGGAAGACAAGGTGACCTCTAAATTACGCGTGGTTCTGGACGCTAGTTCCAAGACAACCACACAAGTTTCCCTCAATGACATTCTGTACAACGGTCAGAATCTGCAGGGCAACTTATTCAATATTATTGTTAATTTCCGCTTATATGGTATCGCTCTTTCCGCTGACATTCGTCAAATGTTCCTTTGCATTGGAATTCGTCCATGCGATCGAAGGTTCCAACGCATTTTGTATCGCTTTTCCCCGCAAGAACCTTTAAAGGTTTATGAATTTAACCGCGTTTGTTTCGGACTTAAGTCAAGTCCGTTTCATGCTCTGCGTACAGTGAAGCAACTCCTTTTAGATGAAGGTGCTTCATACCCGCGCGCTAAAGAAACTGTAGATACGGGGTTGTATATGGACGACTTCGTCTACAGCGTCGATAGTGAACACGATGCTATCTCCACCGCTGCCGAAGTGATTGCTCTCCTGAAAGCTGGTCAGTTCGACCTTGTGAAGTGGATGAGTAATTCACAAAAGGTTTTAGACTCAATTCCGCTGTCTCATCGTCTTTCCGCAGTTAAAGAATTCGATGATTCTGAACCACATAAGGTACTCGGCTTATGTTGGTCACCCGCTACAGACTATTTCAGTCTTAAAATTAGGGTTCCCGCTGAATCATGTACTAAACGTACAATTTTGTCATGTATCGCTAGAATATGGGACGTCATGGGTTTCGTTGCTCCCGTCGTCTTATACGCAAAGCTTCTCATCAAACAACTTTGGTTGTGCGAATGTGATTGGGACGATGTACCTCCTGAACATATTATTGAACAGTGGTCCCGTTTCAAGAAGGAACTACCCTCGCTAAGTGAATTAAAAATTCCACGGCATGTAGGCATCGTCACTGGCGATATCGTAACAATCGTGGGGTTCGCGGACGCGAGCGAAAAGGCCTATGGAGGAGTAGTTTACTTTCACGTAAAAGACGGCAGAGGCCTTCGCAGGAATGCAGTATTTTTGATAACTGCTAAATCCAAAGTCTCGCCTCGTAAGATCGTATCACTAGCGCGATTGGAGCTTTGTGCAATCCTTATACTAAGCAGCTTAATTACAAGGGTAGTTGAAGCCTGCAATAACCGCATTAATATCGACCGCATTCTCGCTTTTTCGGATTCAACGGTGGCATTGTGCTGGGTGCATTCCTCACCTCATCGTTGGGACACTTTCGTGGCCAACAGGGTCACCAAAATTCAAAATGAGTTTCCTGTTCAAACTTTTTTTCATGTGCAAGGCACTGAAAATCCCGCCGATTGTTTGTCGCGAGGTCTTACACCCGCACAAATAATTGATCACCCGCTTTGGTTCTCTGGCCCTGAGTGGCTTGAAACAGATCCAAATCTTTGGCCTGTTACCGCTTTCAATCCTTCCACGGTGTCACAGCCTCCGGAAGAAAAGAAACATGTTCTTCTCGCTGTAGAAGGCAGCGAAGGAAATCTAATAATTTCGCTCGCAGATCGCTTCTCATCATGGTCGAAATTTTTACGTTGTGTAGTTTACGTTTGTCGTTTCGCTAAGCTGCTACCGCGTCGTGAAACAGTGACTGCATCGGATCTGGACTACGCTGAAAATTTGATTTTTCGTGAAATACAGCACTCTTATTTCGCAAACGAAATTGCCAATTTACAATCAGGCAAATATTGCAGCCCAACATTTCAACGCCTCAAACCTTTCCTTCAGAACAAAATCATAAGAGTTGGAGGTCGTTTGAGAAACGCCGATATAAGCTTCGATACAAAACATCCGATCATTCTACCGCGAAAGGGTCATATATTAGATCTTTTAGTTGATTATCATCATAAAGTCAACTGCCATGCCGGCCCAGATTTGTTGATGTCCATACTCCGTCAGAGATATTGGATTTTATCCGCTCGCAATTTAATTCGAAGTCGGATACACAAATGTCTACCCTGCTTTAGACTCCGCGCTAAACCAGATTTTCCGGAAATGGCAGATCACCGCTCATGTCGAGTTACGCCGGCCATAAAGCCTTTTTTGCACACTGGCACTGATTACGCAGGCCCCTTTAAAGTGACTTTATCTCGCGGCCGCGGAATTCGATCAACAAAGACATACGTTTGTCTATTCGTGTGCTTAACCACTCGCGCTGTACATATAGAAGTTGCGAGCGATTTAAGCACAGCTAGCTTCCTCGGAGCATTTAAACGCTTTCAGGCGCGCCGAGGCCTCGTCGCTCGCGTGCATTCTGATAATGCGACGAATTACGTATGTGCCAAGCGCACGCTATCTGAATTGCACGACTTTTTAATGTCAAAACACTTCAGGTCTGAATTTGGTCACGTACTTGCAGAAAACCGCATCGAGTGGTCACTGAGCGTTCCGACTGCTTGTCATTTTGGTGGCAATTGGGAGGCCAACATTAAGAGTCTCAAAACTCATTTATATCGCGTGATAGGCGACCAAATTCTTACCTTGGAGGAGTTCAGTACTGTGCTCGCTCAAATCGAGGCAGTGATGAACTCTCGTCCATTGTGCCGCACACTATCGAGCGATCCATCGGAATCTCTCGCGTTGACACCGGCTCACTTTCTCACCCTCACCCCTTTAAAATACTTACCGGCTCAGGAGATAAAAGACGGTCCGTTACATTTGCTTTCGCGTCAAGAACTGATCGATAAACTGGTTCAGTCGTTCTGGAAACGATGGAAGGCTGACTATTTACATACGCTACAGACTCGAAACAAATGGAACACTCCAACCAATCAGATCGCTAAGGGGGATGTGGTGATAATTATAGTCGATAAGGCACCGCCACTTCACTGGCCGTTAGGGCTAGTTGAGGAAGTCTTTCCTGGATCGAATGGTGTCACGCGTATTGTTCGCGTTCGTACCGCTACAGGAACGTATTTGCGTCCTGTAGTGCGTCTTTGTCCTCTACCTAAACAGTAATTAGTTGTAGTCATTCCGCGTAGGTTAAGATTCTTATTTAGTTTTATTAGTCATAATAATTTAGATTAAATTTCGTATTTTGTTTTCTAACTCGTAAACTCCGCGTCGTAGTTTCTTTGAAGGTAGCACTTCAACCCCGGGGGCATGGACGCGCCAGCGCGTTTGATAAATTTAGAAATAAAAAATGCTCGATCCACAATCCTTTCAAAAATCCCGCCCGCTGTCTATCCCCTGACCTATAGAGAACATTGCAAGTGCAACTTCATGGCAGTGCATCAATTCGTAAACTCATCGAGTGACGTTGTGGATCTTCGTTACCTTTTTTTTTCTCTCGAACTTTGCTGTCATTAATATATAAAACGCATCGAATGCAACGCGCCGCGCCCGCTAATATTGTTTTGTAAACCTAAGTGATTGTGCCGTCTGATTAAGATTACCTACAAAATCTGTAACTATCCGCTTTGGGAGTTGTGTGAGTGGAGAGAAGGAGACTAAGCCCTGGACAAGGTGTTACTGTGCTCGTCGTGTGCCCGAATTACAGCCGCGGCGGCCATTTAAGAAGAAGAAGCGTGCAAAGGTCAGTGTCCCTTCCTTTATAGTAACAAAATCCCTACGTCCCATTTACCTGTGGGATCGAGCAAACAAAGATATACAGTCCACCTAAATCACCGCCTAGATTTTGTATAACCCGCGCCACCAGTAGTAGTGACATAGGCTATATAAATTTTCAAAATGGCGCCAGCAAATGGCGGAATGAGGGAGGGGAGTTGAATTTTTTTTTCTAATTGTAGCAATATGGGTATCAAATGAAAGCTAGTAAATTGTTTTATTCTTTTTAGTTTATAATAAGAGTATTTTACGCAGTCGGGTTTTTTGATTTTTTTAATTAAGCATACTTGTTAATTAAGCATACTTGTTGTGAAATAAAGATCATACTTTGATATAGAATTAAAATTTCCAGAAAACGACGGTGTATTTCTGAAGATGATGCAATGGACACTGGAACAAGCGCTACCACCATTCGCATGTATGTACAATTCGATGTAAACCGAATATTATTGCTCGCGTACGGTGGGTCACTCGCTAAATATAAAACTACCAGTGCAATATGAGCTAATATCACTATGGATAAGCTCGACCGGGAACTGGCAGAGGAGGTCGCAATCGTCGGCCGCTGGAGTCTCCCGCCGCTTTCAGAGCTTGGGGTGGATGTGGCGGCTAGCCGGCTCTGCGACGCATTCACTGCTGTCTGCAGAGCGGCCATGCCGCCAACGAAGCGTCCATCCCCACGGCGGGCACTCTACTGGTGGTCGGCTGAGATAGCTGGCCTCCGGGCCGCCTGCAACGGGGCCAGGAGACAATCATCCGGAGCAGGTGGAGATGCCCCCAGGACGTGGACAGGGACGATAGGCTGCGCAGGATCTACGTGGAGAAAACGAAGATCCTGCGGCAGGTCATATGCCGAGCCAAGGAGGAGGCTTGGCTGGAGTTAGTTGGGGGTCTGCAGAGAGACCCCCGGGGCCGACCATATAATTGGGCGCGGAACAAGCTCCGCATCCAGTCGGCCTCCATCAGCGAAACGCTCCAGCCGGACCAACTGGGGAAGGACCCGAGCGCTTCGTGCCCCTCAGAATGGCTCGGCAGACGCTGGACGAGAAGGAGGGTGTTCCGCGGCCCGTCACAGAGGCTGCAATGGAGGCGGTGATTACCCGCCTCCAAAATAAGAAGAGGGCGCAGGGTCCAGACGGGGTGCACGGGAGAGTCCTTACGATCGCTCTCGGGCACCTCGGCGACAGCTTCCGGGAGCTATTTGACCGCTGCCTGCGGTCTGGCCAGTTCCCGGGGGTCTGGAAGGAGGGTCGGCTCTGCCTATTTCCTTAGGCAGGTCGGACCCCGGACTCGGCTTCGGCGGTGCGACCGGTGGTGTTGCTGAACGAAGCTGGGAAGGCCTTGGAGAAGATAGTCCCTACCTATACCTCCCGACCTCTCCGATCGGAGGGTAGGCCACGAGAATCGGTTGGGGTCCGTGGAATGGCGGCGAGTCGGCTGCGGTGTCCCGCAGGGATCGGTCCTAGGCCCAATCCTGTGGGACATCGGGTACGACTGGGTCTTGCGAGACCGTCTCCTCACCAGGATGGGTGTCATCTGCTACGCGGATGACACCCTCGTTTACTCTCGAGGACGAAACAACGAGGAGGCGACGCGGCTGGCTGAGGTCGGACTCGACCTCGTGATCAGCCGCATAAAGAGTTTAGGGCTCCGTGTCAGGATTGACAAGACCGAAGCCCTACTATTCCGCGGGACCGGCTGAGAGGGACCTCCACCGGGGGCTACCCTGCAGATTGGAGACGGAAGGGTGAGGATGAGCCCCCAAATGAAATATCTGGGGCTCATCCTTGACGGAGGGTGGACTTTCGGCCCACATTTAGCTATGGTAGGACCGAGGTTCATGAAGGCGGCGAGTGCGCTAGGCAGACTCCTCCCGAACCTCGGAGGACCCAGCGCCGTCTGCAGGCAGCTGTATTCTGGATTCTGCCGGAGTATGGCGACGTACGGTGCCCCGGTTTGGGCGGATCGCCTCACCGCGAGAAATAAAGCAGCGCTGCGCGCTGCGCTGAGGGCAATCGTGGTAAGGGTGATTCGGGTATACCGTACGGTATCGTGGGCTGCAGCTACTGCTCTAGCCGGCGATCCCCCGTGGGAGCTCGTGGCGGAGGTTCTTGCCGAGACCTACTCATATGTCTCGGGTAGGAGGGCTCTTGGTGAGAACCCTACGTTGGACGGGATCCTACGGGTGTGTCGGATAGGGCAGGAAGCGCTTATGCGGAGGTGGGGGAAGGACCTGGCGGGGCAGCCGTACGGTACATGCGTAACGACTGCCATTCGCCCAGTCCTTGAGCGGTGGATGCGTCGAAAACGCAAGCCCCTCAACTTCCGTCGGACGCAGGTTCTCACCGGGCACGGTTGCTTTGGTGACTACCTGTGCCGGACGGCCCAGAGGGAGCTGACGACTGAATGTTATGATTGTGGCGTGGCGATGGACTCTGCCCAGCACACCCTCGAGGTGTGCCCGAGATGGGCGGCGCTGCGTCAAGGTCTGACGTCGGTCCTCGGAGGGGACTTGTCGCTCCCGAGCGTCATCACCGCGATGCTCGGTGACGACGAGTCCTAGAAGGCGATGGTTCTGCGAGACAGTAATGTCCCAGAAGGAGGCCGACGAGCGGGTGAGAGAGGAAGCCACCGACGTGGCCTCCATCCGCGGGCGACGAATAGGGGTGCGTAGGAGGCGCTACTTAATGCGCCTCCAGTAACGCCCCTGTGTCCGTGTTGGGCCGTGATGGGAACCCGGTCCTACTAGACACGGCGTCTTTGGGACTGTTCAGAGTTTATAGCCCGTCGTGGTAAACCACGCACGATTTTATCCGATAATGGAACTAATTTTGTAGGCGCCTGTAATGAACTAAATACTTTTTTGCAGACGTCTAATCTTGACTCGTGCACAGGAAGGCATCGAGTTTAGTTTCACGCCACCTTATTCTCCCCATTTCAATGGCTTTGCAGAGGCCGCCGTGCGGTCTATCAAGCATCATTTAATGCGACTGCTGCACCAGCACCACTTCACGTACGAAGAGCTGTATACGTGTCTTACACAAATTGAATCAATTTTAAACTCCCGACCTCTAACTCCTCTGTCCTCCGATCCTCTTGACTTCTCTGCCTTAACACCTGCCCACTTTTTGATTGGACGACCACTAACATCTGTACCTTATCCACAGTTAACAGAAATCAGTATCGGCCGACTAGGACGCTTCCAAAGGGTGGAGCAGCTTAAACAACATTTTTGGAACAGGTACCATACGGAGTACGTACATCTACTGCAACAGAAGACCAAGTGGTCTACATCTTCCAGTGACATTAAAGTAGGATCTCTTGTACTCATCAAAGAAAAGGCCCTGCCTCCTCTATTGTGGTGTCTTGGACGTATTGTGCAGGTGTATCTAGGAGGTGACGGAGCGACGAGAGTAGCGGATATCAAGACAAAGAAGGGCACGATGCAGCGCGTCTTCAACAACATTTGCCCACTACCTCTTTGAAGTTTACCCTTCAACCCGGGGAGCTTGTTCGAGCGATATTGCCCGCGCGCTGCGACGGGGATACAGCGGGTAGCAGGCGGGGGCCGTAGCACGGCCTATAGCTCCGCGCAGGACGAGACTTGCATCGGGACACCACCGGCGACGCACGTTTCCTATCTTATACCTAATATTATTTTTGTACTAGTCTTATTTATTTCTCTTTTAGTCATAGGACCCTAACAAATAGAATAGAATAGAATAGAATTTTATTGAGAGATATTTATACACTGTTACACATAAAAATTAAATAATTTAATACACAATAAAAGAAATACTTAAAAAAAAGTAAAAAATATATTTATTTGGGACATCACAAACATTGCAGACAACGAGTAAAATATTTATACAAAAAAAAAAAAGAAAAAAATATACGTAGTTCAATTTAAAAAAAAGAAGTATTTGTGTATACAATTAAAGCAACAAACATACAAAATTACAAATACATTTAATACATACAATAACATATAAAATTACAAATACTTAAATTTAGTTACAAAAAAAAAAAAAATTGACAAAATATATATAAATATGCGCCTGAATATGATATAAAAAAAATTACCGAGTGCCCTGCCGTACCTGCTAAAGTTCTGGTCGTAGACATCCACATTGCAATCTAGGTAATAAAATTTTGTAAGTAATACCAGCCCTCCTATATACTTACGTACAACATACTTCCATAAACATTATTTTTTAGAACTGAAGAAAATATTGATATTTTGTTGATACATATTTTGTTACCTGGTTTATGATCAACGGTCGTAAGTGTACAGATGATTTTATTACAAAATAAATGTTTAGTGGATATTACATAAATTATTTTCAAAAGATTTTTATTATTATTATATTGTCTAATGTCACTTTTAATTTTTGTTTGTTTTTTTATAGTTTTATTATTAAAAGTCATTTTTCATAAAAAGAAACTTTACATTTAGATTGTGTATGTAATGGGTTCGCATTAGGAGCAAAAAATTAAAAAGTTTTATAGATATTACACAGAGGGCTCGGAACCTAAAATTCCTTATTTAGCGAAGAGATGGCGTTAGTTAAAAAGGTTCGTTGAACCTGTGCGTTCCGGCAGCGAGGGGCAGGTAAGGTGTTGGGAGGAGATGCGGAACTCAAACGCTCAAGGTCATTCGCTCATCTAAGCCCCTTAAAATGGATATATAGCGCTCTGCAAAATTTAGCTTGACATCCTTTGCCCAAATCTTGAAAAACTTATTACATTAGGGCAATCGGTTTTATATTTTTCATATAATAGTGGCAGATTTTTTTTGAACCAAATATTTGACAGAGCTACTTTCTCGCCAGTAATGTGACATATAATATCTTGGTAAATGTTCAATAAAATGGCTAATTTCTTGTTGTTCATCAGTAATGGAATTTTTCCCCCCAGATATTTCTTCTCTATCTCTTTTATCATGTAAACCTTCATTTTAACGATGTTTGGTTAATGCATTATCTATTCTTGTCTGGGTTATATTTAGTTTAACAAAGTTTTGTGGCATATCTTTTTATTACGCATATAGTACCTATTTTCTAGTATAACAGTATTTTCGAGCTCCATATTATGAATTGAGAAGTGACAGATAGTACATAGCGATTTCAAAGTGTATTTCAAGCATTCATAACGCGTTAGCATGAAGAAATATATTGATTTATTTTATATAAAAATAAATCAAATCATTACAAAAATAGTTTGAATTTTTTTTATATTCGAATACCAAACTCATGGTACAAAAAAGTCATTTCATGAAATTTTGTGGATTAACACGTTATTACTTATTAACGTCCATATATGTTTATCTATTCTATTCTTGTTAGTATAGCAAGTTATTAAATATATTTATATGTATTTGACATTAAACATTAGGTCAAGTTTTATTAAGCTTC
Organism: Euphydryas editha; assembly: GCA_036937285.1. Classification (NCBI taxonomy): domain Eukaryota; kingdom Metazoa; phylum Arthropoda; class Insecta; order Lepidoptera; family Nymphalidae; genus Euphydryas; species Euphydryas editha. The sequence goes on from JAUPFZ010000008.1 coordinate 7,555,420, forward strand.
TCTTTTTTTAGCGCAGAAAATCGGATTTTCTAATTAAGAACAAACATTACCGTCTTAAGAATTTCTTTGAATAAAGGAACTCTATTAAAAGGAATATTTTAATTATTGTAGGTCGCCATCCAAATTGGGGCAAAGAGAATTATCATGAAACGCGACGACAGTTGTTTCGAGTTACAGTTTACCCTCAATTGTAAACAAACGGTAATTATTAACATTCCGTCGCACAATTCTTTAGCGAACGCCGGATTTTTGATAATTTTCCGAATATTATTTACAGTTATTTTATTATTTATTACTGAAACATGCATTATTTAGTATTAAAATAGGCTCCTTGATTGTTCTTGACATTCTATATTACCGATTGGAAACATATGTTATGTTATGCTTAATATCATAATTGGTTTCAGTTTCCAAATAAATTGAAAAGAATACCTATTTTGTGCTCTTAAGATTACTGTGGTCAGAATATAATTATCTGCAGTTTTCAAACTACCTATCAGATTCAGGCTTCCTAGTTTACAGAATACCTGAAAACTAAAACTGTCGAACTATTGGACTATACGAGGAATACGGCATACCGTGTACTTCATAATTTACTTCAATATTCCTCGCGGTAACATTAAGTAAATACTCTTATTATGAATATTTTTTGACAGAAAAATACAAATCAAACAAAAAAAAGCGAACAAGCAATATAAAAAAAAAATTATTATTATTAATCCTAGAAAGTTAGTTTCAATATCTATTTTGCCAACTTCCAATGTTTCAAGTTCCAATGTGTTGAAAACGATGCAAGTAGGATTTTTTTTTCTTCTTAGGTACAAAATTTATTATAAATATTATAATAAATATCTCGACATCGGCAATAGGTGTGTCTTGTGGAAAAAAATAACCCTAATAGCATATATTCTTCAAATATGCTGGTTATTTTTTAACTATTATATATATTAGTTTAAAATATAATTATACAATTTTAGTATTAAAATATTCGCGTAACAAGGCATTGAATTGTAGTACCTAACGTAATGCGTCAATATCATATTTTATTTATTATAGTTTATAAAATTACTATTACTATCTCGTAACAGGCTTTTGTCAAACTATGTTACTAATTACATTTTAAGCTTTTAATTCATGATATATTAAATATCTAGAATGGATGCCAAAAATGTGTATCGTTCTCGATGTGTTATGTCAATATCTGTTAGAAAAATATATCGATCCTGCAACCAAAGAACATCCTTCGAACATAAAATTTAAGCCAATGTACTATTTATGCATGTAAAATAAGTACTGTCAGTTGTAATTACAGAAAGTTAGGGAAAATTTGAACATTCATAGATTAAAAGTTACGCTGGAAATATAGGGGTTTTTAAATTTAAGAGATAAGTTAGGTAAATAGCACCGGCAGTATGGCCAAGATATCTCTTTGATTTAACGCAGTGAAAATATGAAATGCTACAAAGATTTACCATTTACGATGAAACCTAAAAATCCTAATGGAAATGTTAAAGAATGGCCATTTATATTCGTATTAAATTACGATGAACATAATATACAGTGTTTGTTGTATAGTAATTATCAGTGGCGTAGCTAGGTAACCAAAAGCCCAGGTGCAAAAAACAAACTAGGGTCCCAACTAAACTGCTTTAAGATTTATCAATACAAGCCAAAATATAAATAGTTATATTTAAATATTTTAACGGTATAAAGCTACTTTATCTTCTGCTCTTTATCATGCACAGCAGGGCCCGTCCAGGTTCTACATACAAGCAAATTTCAATAGTTCAATTTAAGTTTGTTGGTCAGGTTCTAAGGGCCCCTGAGCTTGAGGCCTCGGTGCAAGGCACCGTCTAGTCCTTCGGTAGTTACGCCACTGGTAATTATTCAGATGTCTATAACTTATTTGAATTTTTGAGTTAAAATGTTTAAATGAAGATGTAAAAATCCACCACTAACGTCAATTATCTATTTAGAAATTGCTCTTAAAGGAAATATAATACATTATTCGCCGCTTAAACTAACGTGATTTATAAATATGGAATAAACGATTTTGTTATTCAAAGTGCCGTGACACATTTAAAGAATGTTCACTTAGTTGTCCATACAACATGGGCCGCGCTGGCGAGCGACTGATTTATGTACGTCGAATGGCGCGGCGCTAGGCGGCGCTACTGGCCTATTGTTTTTGGACGATTTATCGTCGGTGTCCAAATAGGAGTCACTGGTACAACAATTCACTTGGACAACGTTGGCTTTTGACGGTAACATGCGTGGTATTGTTTACTCTATGCGGTGCCCCGATATTACAAATGGGGAATGCGCTGACAATGACTTGTTCAACGTCGTCCATATAACATTTTCGAACTGAATAGCCTATTAATACTTTTCTTTTTCAATATAAATTAACTTATACTTAAAACTTGTTTAGTTGTTAATATTTTAATAAAACGTGACGTATTTACGTCGCTTCTCCAAATATATGTATGTACTCGTAAATTCTCTGTGGATCAAACGCAGGATACCTGTTTGCTTTCATCGGCAAATGGTATTGATTACACGATGTTTGCATATATTCAGTGTTCAATTAATTTAATTAGCTAAAATGTAATTGAAAATTATGAAATAAAACAATAAATTATGAAAAATTATGAAAAAATTAAATACAAAATTATGTATTAATTATTATTATTATTATTTATTTAATTAATACAAAATTATGAAATAAAACAACTGAAATCAACTTAAAAAAGTTGATTATAAGAAAATTTATGATGTAACACAATTAAAATTTACTTTTTTTTGTAACTAATAAATTTTTTTTTTCCTTATATAATCATCATTTATAGAATAATTCCTAATTATCTATATATTAATACGTGAAGCAACAACTTTATACCCCTTTTTACGAAAATTACGCGGACGGATAAGTATGAAATTTGGCACAGTTAAAGTTGCTAATATTTTTTTTTATAATAATGATAAAAAATACATTAAATTAATTAAAAAACACAATACACACACTACGACACACACACATATTATGTATAATGTCCGACCGAAAGTTTGGTTTCGGTTTCGGTTTCGGCCAGTTTCGGCCAAGAAATCTAGTTTCGGCCTTAGTTTCGGTTTCGGCCAAAAAATGGCCGAAACTTTCGGCCGCGCCGAAACTAGAATATTGTACTTCATTTTGTTGAGTTTTATTTTTAAATGACAAATTTACGTGTTTATAAGTAATTGTCGTTGGATTAAAGAATGAAAAAGAATGTTAAAGAATGGGTTTCGACTATAAATCCTTCTATTTTGCAAAGAGTTTATGATTTGATTATGTGTGTATCGATTATAAAACTATTTCAATGATGTAGTTGTTCAGTATTACTTTTGACAACATTATAAACTACTGGGCTTGGTTTTTTTTTTCCTTTTTACTTTATTTTTAATTTTTTTCATTTCATGTATCTTTTAGTTTTTTTTACGCAGTCGTTTTTTTTTTTAATTTTATTTTTATTATATACTTTTTAGTTAGGATTCATTGGCTTCGTTATTAGAATTATAAGATGTAAATTTCGCAATCACAGTCCGAGACCCAAGACGCCGACACCCACGCCTCTTCTCCCTTGTTTTGTGTGCCTTGGATTTGAACCCGACCTCTGCTTTCACAGTCTGCAATCATACCACTAGCACCAGGCTATCACTGCTACTATCCCCGCCTAATAAGGGCAGAATAACGAATAATAAAGTATATAAGTACCTATTTTATGTATGAAAATTAGCGAAACTGGTTGTTTAAAGCTTAATTTAAATCGTTGAAATGAAAAATTATGAGAGAATTCTAAAAATCATTTTTGAATACCTATTCAACGAAACCCCACTTGACGTAATTCATCGCTTTTTGACAATATAGCATCTGGTTGTGGCTGTGGTGAATATTTATTATTATCATATATGTAGTGATATTCGCGAAGTTAAGACAAATTGATTGACGTAAGAGACATTAAAATCGGTCAACGCGTTTGATCTCTACAACGCCACATAGGAACAAACATACATACATAGATACATAGGCTGATAAACACATTATCCTTCTTTGCGTCGCGCAGTAGGGTAACAAAAATAAACACATTACCCTTCTTTGCGTCGAGCAGTCAGGTAATGATAAACACATTAAACTTCTTTGCGTCGAGCAGTCAGGTAATGATATAAACGCATTGCTCTTCTTTGCGTCGCGCAGTCGGGTAATGATAAACACATTAAACTTCTTTGCGTCGAGCAGTCAGGTAATGATAAACGCATTACTCTTCTTTGCGTCGCGCAGTCGGGTAAAAACACACTAAATTTTAGTTGTTAGTTACAATTAAAATTTTAAATATGTTTAAGGTATGTAGTTCCAGCTTGAAACCACTTTTCGACAGATTTGGCTAAAACTTTTTTTTACGGGTTCAAAATAGCTTTATTTATGAATTCCTAAAATATCATAATTTTTGAGGGTATAGATCACGAGATATTTAAAGACAAAGTTCGCGATTTTGAGAGTAATGTCCCATTTATTTATTATTGGAATAATAATTATTTTATTATTGGAAAAAAAACTAGGAGAGTTGAAAAATGTTTTTAGAATAAGGTAAAAAAATAAAAGTAGCACTTCACGGTTTTGTTATCGAGATATTAAAATTATAAATATTAATTTTAATTTTTTTATAGTGATCTGGCAACACTGTGCACAACGCTCTCATCTTTTTAATTTAATAAAATTATTATTAGAAAACGCGATACTATTTGTATATACTAAGACCATATAAACAAAAATATATAAAACACTCAGAGCAACGTTGCCAGATTACTATAACTAATGATATAAGGCAGAAGGTATTAAGGTACACTAGGGGTGTTCATCAGAAAAAATTATCGATAATTTTATTATCGATAATTATCGTCTTGAGTTATCGATAGTTATCGATAATTATCGAATGAACAGTTATCGATAATTATCGGATAAAAAATTATCGGTAATGGCGAAAGTTATCGATAATTATCGGATAAAAATTATCGATAGTTCACGAAAGTTATCGATAATTATCGGCACAATTTTTGGACGACGAAAAAAAAAAAAAAAAAAAAGATCGAAAAAAATTATCGATAATTATCGGATCGCAACAAATTATCGATAATTATCGAATGAAAACTTATCGATAATTATCGATAATTATCGAATCAAAATTATCGAATAACACTTATCGATAATTATCAATAATTATCGAATGAAAAATTATCGAGTACTTACGAATTATCGATAATTATCGCACACCCCTAAGGTACACTTTACCACGCTGGTTTCGGTTTCGGTTTCGGCCGAAACTGAGAGCAAGGCCGAAAGTTTTCGGCTGAAAAACCTGTTTCGGTCGGACACTAATTATGTACAATGTATATATATATATATATATATATATATATATATATATATATATATATATATATATATATATATATATGTATATATAAACAAATTTCTTAAAACGGTCTTAAAATACAGGTCTTGCAACGAATTTTTTATAGAAATTTTTATGGCTGCATATGCTCACCATGTTATGCGCAATCATATTTTTATGATGTTGACAATGCAGTCATTTATAGATTAGGTCGAATTTCGACCACTGGGCGACCACTATTTTTAATTAATAATCTTCTTATGGAACGACTTTTCTCGTCGTCAATACAGCGTTATGAGTAATAAGGTCAATAAAGTTCATAATATCTATCCACTACCTTTAAACATCTAAATATGTGGCAAAAAGTTGGTTTCGAAACAGAGAATATTCTTCACATCTAAATCTCACCTGTAACTTCTTTAAAAGAAAATCCACGCCAATATGTTTAATAATTTTGCGTCTTTAAATTACATTCATAACATGCAATTTGTTGTTGTCCATCGAGGATTTTCGTTGTTCAGCTAATATGGTTCTTATTCTTAACTTAAAGACAAATCTGAAAAAAACTTGCTTCTAGAGTTCTCAAATAATGTCAAAAACTTTATACATACCTGCATGTATGTTTTAATCTTTATTTAAGTTGGTTGTCTCACGTAAAATTTAATGTATCATTGTTATTTTCTTTAAATTTCATTGAACATTTAACTACATGCTGTTAAGTGTTAATAACTTTTCTATACGTTAAATTTTTCATACATTCCGAACCAAATAAACCATGTCGAAAGCAATATTAACCAGGGCCTAACTTATTCACTGGTGTAGTGTATTTTCAAATGATTAGAATTATTGATAGCTGCTGGTTGAATTATCAGATTTGGAAGCAAATTAGTCTAATTGAACGTGTCTGCCTGTGAGTCAAGTCGCCCATAATAGAATTTCTGTTATATTTAATACGAGTATATTTAATTTATTTATAGTTTAGTATTCTTTTGTTTTCAATAGTATTATTAGTTAAAAAAGTATCTGGAAGAACTCTTTCAATTGAAGTTATTATTTTCAGAATCGCACAAAAAGAAATTAGTTTATTACTGATAATAAAAAACTAATGACGATCGTTCTGGTGTCGTGGTGATGAACGTTTCATTACACTGAGGGTCACAGGTTGGATTCGATTCCTCTCAATGTGGTGTTTTTCAATTAATATTCTAAAGATGATAAATTGTACACTGCCAACTGCACAACATCTACGGTTTTACAGTTTAAATGACTGTTACTCATGAATGATAAATTATTTGTTTTAAAATGTTATATAAGTATGTATACATAATGGCCTAGATTTTTTTCGTAATAAGTTGTTTCAAACGCTGCTACCTTCTAAACAATAAACAAAGGAACCCTATTCGTTGTGAATAATAAAGTAGTGAATCTAAACGATCGCAATTAGTGCGGACAAATGCGAATCGATATCTTGGATGGGACGAATCCGGCGCTCCCGATGGGTTTAAATGCATTTTAATTTCTGTCGCTGAAAGTGCATGTTGTTGTGCCTTTAAGAACATTTGATATGTATTATAATTTACTAATACAACGTTTACACAACAAACATATAATCTTTAGACAATCTTTAGTAGTTTAATAATTTCTTTAAAAATTATTCAAGGTAATTATTAAGTATTATTACCTAGTAATTAATAGTAGTTGTGTAAAAACATATAACATATTAAAATATATATAAATTCTTACCTCCAATATAAAACACTTTGATCTCTTAATAGGACAATTGAAACCAAGGGTTTTTCTAGGTTATAAATAATTGCTACGATTCGATTTGTTGATTTATGGTTATTAAAGATACGTCCCAAAGATAACGCGCACCACAAATTTCATTTGCATGAAAACATGTCTCTCTCCCTCTCTCATGAAATATTGATCAGAATAATATACAAGATAAAAAAGATATACCCACAGAAAAGCACAATTTATGTTAATACCTATTGTATAGACTAAGTAGCTACAAAATATAGACTTTTAATTAAATGAGGTAGGTACAAAAAAATTTTATTACTCTTATAATGCGTAAATTATGAAACTTTATCAAGTAATTTGTTTTATTCACATTAATGTTATCGAAGTTAAAATTACCAATAAGGATATTTTTGTATTTAGGTTTCTGGATGTAATAAATTAGTAATAATGTGGAATGCAAATCCGTTTGCATTTGAAACGGCTGAAGCCTTGTCCTTGCACAGGTGTTTCTTAAGTGATGTCTTACGAATCTGAGACCTGGTCTCTGATGGGCCTTTTAAACAAGCTCCAAGTTGAACATCGTGCAATGGAGAGCTTATGCTTGGTATTTCTGTGCGAGATCGAATCAGAAATGATGAGCTCCGTTCGTCTGAACAAAGGTATCCGACATAGCCCAACGGATTTGCAAGCTGAAGTGGCAGTGGGCAGGGCAGAAAGGTTCTCGAGTAGAGACCACAATCCGGCAAGCGCAGCGTCGGACGGTCTTCCGCATGGTGGACAAACGACTTAAGGAAAGTCACCGGAAGCCGTTGGATGAAGGCTTCTTTGAACCGGTCGCTCTAGAGGTCGAAGGGGGAGGCCTATGTTCAGCAGTGGACATCCAATGGCTGAGATGATGTCGAATTAAAATTTACAAAATAACGATATAATACAAACGTTATTTTACTGCAATTATAGGCACATAGAATTTTTATTAGAAATATGGCAATGGTAATGTTATGTTAAAGAATTTATTGGGCTACTTAACTTAAAAATTGACACGCTTCCCAGAATAGCTTTAAAAATCAGAGTCTAAGAACAAGAAAGTCAATTGAAAACAGTAAAACAGATGCCATTACACTAATTATTCGTAAAATATTTCATATCCTTTGCACATACATGTTTCATCATGTATAACTGATCATAGTTTCAATGTTCTTTAAATGTTGATGAAGCTCGTGTATTCCGTATACAAATCGTTTTGGATTTGAATTTAAATATTCTTTGTCTCTATGAATATATTATTTTATCGAGCAAAACAAAAGAAAATATCTATATTCGATTTCTATATAAAAAATGTAACAACGTTTTGTTCAATTAAAATTATTAAGTAAGCTTTTTAAATGCCTTACAATACCTATAACACAAAACCTAGAAATAAAACTAATGAATCTATACGAATATTATAAAACTAAAGAGTTTGTTTGTTTGTTTGAACGCGCTTATCTCAGGAACTACTTGTTCGAATTGAAAAATTATTTTTGTGTTGGATAGCCCATTTACCGAGGAAGGCTATAGGCTATATAATATCAGGCTACGACCAATAGGAGCTGAGCAATTATAAGAAATACTAATATTATAAAACTGAACAGTTTGTTTGTTTGTTTGAACGCACTAATCTCAGGAACTACTGGTTCGAATTGAAACATTATTATTGTGTTTGATAGCCCATTTACCGAGAAAGGCTATAGGCTATATAACATCACGCTACGACCAATAGGGCTGAGCAATTATAAGAAATGTCACAAAAACGGGAAAAAATAATATTTTTGAGAGCTTCCGTTGCGTCCTTTATTACTTCTCTTCTCGAGATATTTTTTTAACTATAATTCTCCTTTTAAAGTAAATATAACATCACTCTTTTACTGAGAATTTTCGAAAAATAAAAATACTCAATAATACGATAATACCCAGGAATCAAACCTTAGACCCGTTGCTCGGCAGTAACGCTTACAACCACTCTTAGACTAATTGTTTAATTATATAAAAAGAAATGTCTGTACTGAAAGAAAGCTAAACAAGACTTTTATTTTAAGGAAGGTATAATGTTACTTATATATATATATATATATATATATATATATATATATATATATATATATATATATATATATATATATATAAATAATAAATAAATAAATAAATAAATATTAACCAACAATCACACCACGTTAACCTAGCCCCGTGGTAAGTTCGTAAGAACTTGTGTTACGGGTACTAGGAACGGAAATAAATTTAAGATATAAATACATATATACATATATACACATCCATGACCCGGTGCAAACATCTATATTCGTCATACAGATTATCTGCACCTGGCGGGATTCGAACCCGCGACCGCTGCGTAGAGTGTCCAGTTGCCTGACCACTCGACCAGCCGGCCGTCAAATATATACATACCGGTGTCCCACGGCTATGCTACATGGAGGGTAACCGTAAGTACCGTAAATATTGTAGATGGAACATTTGACTGAAAGAAGACTTTATTTTAATTTAAAAAAAATATTGTTTGAGGGGGTACAATTTTATAATAAGTTGCCGAATCACATAAAAACTTGTGACAGCTTATGTTTATTTAAGTCTAAGCTTAAGGAGTATATTTATATGCACATCTGTAAATTATTGTCGCAGAGGTATTGTAAAACTTTTTTAATGTTATGTATTATGTTATATCTCATTTTAAGAGAACTGTAAAGTTTGTATGAGAAATAAAGTCTTTAAACCTAAACTGCATTCATAGATTTTTAAATAATTGCCTGGTTGAACCATGATTCGAACCTGCTATACGAGAAAAAAAATTATCCTGTAGCTTTATAATACCGATCGAAAGGCTTCATCATAAGGATTATTTTTTGCTAAATAATAACATAGCATCGCAAATAAAAAGAAAACCATGTATCGTTTAAATTAGGTAGTGATTTATGCGTGCTCAATAAATTAGTTGAAAATATGGTTGGAAATTTTTCCTGCTTTCATATCCTCTGATTTTGAAGATAGCTTTTATTATTCCATTAAAAATAAATCAACAAAATCAATTTATGTGTGTACTCTACCTGGAAATATACTTAAATCCAACATTGTCTTGGACTCACCAGATCAGTGAAGTGAGCAGGAAAATATTTTTGAACGCAGGTTCACTGAGATGGTTGCGTAACTTTCTTCCAATTTCCACCAAAATTGCGTTAGCACATTCTCTTTTGCTTTCGATTTTGGACTACGCCAATGCCTGCTATCTAACCTCACCGAAAATCCGTTCCATAAACTTGAGCGACTTCAAAACGTTACCATTCGGTTTATATTTACGGCTTACGTAAATATGACCACATATAAGAATTTCGTAAAAAGCTCAACTGGTTACCCATTTGTCTTCGCCGAAATTCTTATATCTCTTCTGTACTGTGTATTATTTCATAAATCAACACCTGCTTACCTGAAGGAGAAGTTCGAATTTCTTAGTAATCGTAGTCAAGCTTTAAGGTCACCTGAAAACCTGAAACTGCGAATACCTTTACATAATACAAACTTCTATAGAGACTCCTTCGCCATGGAAGCTGCATTGCCCGTTACTATACGTTATTTAAAAAGCATCTAAAAGAATATTACCTTAGTCAATAATTGTTCCAGGTTCTATTAATAACAGTTCAATTTGCCTGTATATATTTTTATGTATTATATTTATTTACATTGTTTAATTATATGTTATATTATATATTTTGTATATTATTTACAGGTATCTATTCGCTTATTTATTATTATCTAGCTTATTTATTATTACCTGCCCATCTGCAAATGCAAAATTACTGTCACCCTCAGGTTGTCTGACAGAAATTGCTTATTAGCAACAGGTAAGACCGCCTGGTTGTACAGCTTAAAATGATGTTACCTTGTGTCCTTAATTTTGTTCTCTGTTTTGGTGTGCAATAAAATATATATGCGTCGATTTAAAAAAGAAAAAAACCTCCTCCTTTTTTCCTCATATATTCACCTTGCGTCGACTGGCCATGTATTTACTTGTATACTAAATTAATTTAGTAATTAATAAATGAAGATGACTTTGATGATGAACCGCCGACATTAACACCTTCTCCAGTTCTCCCACTGATATTTAATTCATAAAGCCGATCAGATGCTGAGCCGCAGCCTGGTCCATTGAAAAGACTGAGGACGGAGTAGTTGTAATATAGAAAATCACCGTGGAATTATGCCTATTGGGGATACCACGTAAAAGCAAAAACGCGCCTCCAGACTCTACACATTGTTAGTACACACGTATAATATATGTATAGTTAAGAAAAATAATACTCACTTCGGAGCGCTGTAAAACCTTAGCTATTGACTTAATGAAAAAATGTTTTATTAAAAAGTTGTTCCTCAAAAAACGATCTACAAAAATGGTCTGATATCATTTTCGTAAAATGATAAAAAAAAATAGTTATATCGAAATATTTAAATTTTTTTCTCGAATTTCTGAACATTTTCGCTTATAACTTTTTTATTTATAGTTCTACGACAAAAAGTTACTGGACCAAAGTTGTAGATAATTTAATTTGCAACAAAAAATGTCAAGAACTTTTTTTATCAGATAAATAGTTTAAGAGATATATCGTAAAAACCATTTCAACCCCTATTTTCAAGATGGCGGCCGTGGGACAAGGGTGGCGACCCCACAAACTTGGTTTTAGCTTTACACTGAGCCTCCCTACACATCAAAAAAATAAAATTTCGTCCTCTAAAAAACGCAAGGTAAGGCCTAAAAAATGTAACATTTCAATGGACTAATTTTAAGAATAATGATTCAGCGTTTGATAATTTGATTGATTCATCTTTTGACATTAGGATTTGAGCTACAACCAAGCAATTTATATACAAACTGGAATGCTCAAGTGCACTCAAAAAACGTTCCTACGGCCGAGATTACATCTCTTTCTACCATGAATTCATGACAACTCCCGTAAGAAAGAGACAAAATACCAGTTGTCGACGAAATGCTCGGAACGATTTTTACCCGACTGCGACAGAAGGAGGGTTATGTTTTTCGAGTGTATGTATGTATGTATGTATGTATGTATGTATGTATGTATGTATGTATGTATGTATGTCCATTTCTTTGGCACGCCCTACAGCCCAAACGGCTGGACGGTTTTTGACATGTGAGGTGTCGTTGGATTTGTCTCAATTGTAGTAGTGACATAGGCTATATAAATTTTCAAAATGGCGCCCGCAAATGGCGGAATGAGGGGGGGAGTTGAATTTTTTTTTCTTATTGTAGCAATATGGGTATCAAATGAAAGCTAGTAAATTGTTTTATTCTTTTTAGTTTATAATAAGAGTATTTTACGCAGTCGGGTTTTTGATTTTTTAAATTAAGCATACTTGTTCACTTTACATGTTATAAGCCAATGTCAACCTTATGTCAAATATTTTAAGGTGCATATTTGAATATACAATTTTATAAAGTGAGCGTTCCAGTTATGATATAAATTCCTTGGCTACAACTCTCTCGCCGCCGCCATCTATTATGACAGTCTTGTACCTACTTCACTTTAGTTGTTTCATAAAATTATTAAATAAATAAATGCTAATAAATGTAAATTATTGTTATTCATTATAAATTATATTCTGAATATAGCATAACACATTATTATATTTTATGATATTAAGATTTATGTGATAACGTTAACTGAACGTATTAATTTACTTACTTTTCCTTCTGATTTAACTCTTGCCGTTATTCAAATTACAATAAGTAAATTTTATTATTTGATAGAGTAAAAGTATAGGGGTGGATTGCTTGACAGTTGACACGCATACGTACATTCAATACATCAATTACAGTACAGTTTTTAACTAAATAAAATGATATATATTTTTTTATTCAACATAAATCATTTACCTTGTATTTAAAAAAAATTAGAAACATGAACACTCGCGTGACGCGTCCTGTTTAAAGTTTTTGTTGCAAACAGTACGTTTGTATTAAACACTACTTACTACGTTTATAATAAAAAATATCATTAAAAATGCATTATTTGTAATAAATCGAATTTATTAAAACAGGTCAAAAGTTTTGGTAGTTATACAAAAATGCAAAGAGACACTTATTACTAAAAATTATCAAAAATTCCGTTTCCGAAAATTTTTATAATATCACGTTAGTGAAGAATACATTTTTTTTTATATTGTACATACATTATTATTAATTTTTTTTTTGTTCTACAGTGTACATATTACATTTATTAACCTCAGATATTAAATACTCTTTAACATTAATAAATTAAAAACAAAAAAATATATTAATTACACGCTGACAACAGACAACAGAATATAGGTGTAGTACATAGACAGTATGAAAGTACTTTTGTAGTTGAACCTAAACATATTGTACATAGAAGACTAGTAACTTATTGATGATTTTTATTATATAAGTGAACAATTTTAACACCACAAGATACTAAACAGGGCCGGCCTAAGGTGTGTGCGAAGTATGCAGCCGCACACTTTTTGGGAGGGCATACAATTGGGGCATTTTATGTACTGGGTGGTACACCTCACGGTGGAAACATCGGTACGGGGGTCGCGATGACCTTTTTTTTTCGTCTGCACTTCCGACACAGGATAATTATGGATAATAAAAACACTAGTGTTTTCCATGAACAACCCTAATATAAATCTTGCACACTCGCCATTTTCGTCTAAGTCCGGCCCTGCTACTAAACTATATAAGTAGATATTTAAATAGGTACACAGAAAAACAAAAATATAAATTCCTAATCTATTTTGGACGAAATTATTTTCGCTTAATCCTTAAAGCTTATTGATTAAGATATTTATTGAAGACTTTCAAGCTGTATTTTCTGTATTGGAATGGTCATGACTCTCGAGGCAATATATTCTAAACATTTTTATAAGAAAACTTTTTAAAAATATCAAAATGCAAAAGAACATTAATTATTATATACAACTCAAAATACAATTCAGAATAACTATTAATTAAAAAAAAAAATAATAATAAAAAAATTAAGAAGCCTTTTCAAGAAACACTTATTGAAGATTTTAGAGATTATTAAAACAGAGTAGTTGCATTACTAATCTTTAGCCTCCTCTTTGGGTCAGCACGGCGTCAATCAGCAAGACGGCACCGTTGATGATAGCAAGCGAAGCTTTCGCCATATTCTTGTCCTTGAATTCTGATTTGCCATAGTTCTGGAATCTGTAAAATAATTTTTACCCCATCATGATTATTTGTCTTTGTTATTAATAATAAAATGCATTCCTCGGGGATGTCGTACGTAGATCGAGCTCCAGCAGAAAACTGCGACAGTTGATTACTTTGTTATATCGTATTTTGTATATGGACTAAAATAAAAAGAGTGCTTCTCTCTCACTCAAAAAATAATAATAATAATAATAATATTTACTTTGTATCTTCAAATGAAAACAATATTGCGAACTGTTTAATTTATATAAAGGTAGGTCTATTAATTTTTAAATTGAAATTGTACGAAAATCTAATAAACAAAAGCGATCATAAGGGAAGCTACCAGTCTTTGATTTTTTAACTTAAATCAAAATATGCCTCCCTTCACTAACAATTTTTGTTTTACTCATACAAAGACCACTTTTTTATTATCTCTTTATATATCACTGTAGACAAATTGCTTGAGGCAATAATGTCTCTTAGAATCAGCTGTGCTGGCACTTCGATCTTCTTTGTAAGCATTAAATGCAGCAGATCACGACTAAATTAGCAATCATAGATCTTACGCTGTCTATTTGAGTCTTTAAATCTAAGTGAGCACAAACTGCTTTAAGCTCTAAGCTCGTCTAATTCTAATTCCGAGACATGTACGTATATCCGTCGATTTGCAGAAGAACAGCGAAGCGAAATAAGCTCAGCTCCATCTTCTTCTTCAGAACAGTAAAAGAGGAGATAGATATTTAGCAATAGCATATGAACTAAGGCATAACAAGTAATAATAACAATATCATAAAGAACTAAAAAATCCTTAATTTAATACATAATGTAAAATTCAAATACCTGTCGATCAACACAGCACCGCTGGCAATGAACAAAGCGACACCGATGAGCGAATAGAAAATATCGACGCGTTTGTGTGCCTGGGTCTGCATCACGTAACCTAGAAATTGGTAAGGAATCAATTAGCATAAATGAATTAATTAATATAGAAAATTAGAAAGTACGCATATATAAGCAGTGTAAATACAATCTAATGACATTTCTAATATTAAAATCAATTATCGTTTTTGGTTACATATGCGCATCTATAATTACACTCTTTAAACATGAATCAGTGTAATTTCACTAATTTTAAGTGACTATTCACTTTTTATCAATGTGAGAATCGTACCACTCAGAATTAGTAAGTATTCAATGTATGAATACATGAATATTAGAGTCCACTGATTTGATCATTTAATATGTGATTATGTGTAGGTATTAGTGAGTATTCACTAAATTGTTATTGTAATTCAGTGATATCTAGTGATTATAGCTTCACTAACGTACTTAATGAAAAATTCACTGAATCATGTTTAGAGAGCACAGACTCGAATAAAATTATCTTTTTATTACTCGGGCAGTTAGAGAAAACTAATATATTTTATTGTTTTGAAATGTGAACTAAAAATGTTACCTGCAGCTGCTCCCGCGAATATGATCAGGTAACCAATAAAGGTTCCGGTGACAAGCATGCCAATATCTGCTTCTGCATTGTAACTGTGGTAGTGCAACGCGACGCACGCACACGTCAACGCCTGAAAATAAATAAAATGAAATCTTAGAAATTATCCCGTGAATTCGGATATTCAATTTTCCGGGAATTTATTAAATTTTCTTCTCATAACAATTTTTTTTCAAAAAAAAAATATGATGAAATTTAAATTAGAAGAAATATATAAAGACCGCTTTATTAAATCGAAAATTTATATGTAACTTAATCTTAATATAACATTGTCAAAGGATTTAAAAAAATCCTTGAAGTTAATCTTCATACATTGCCAACATGCTTTTATTAGGTGTAATAACTAAAGAATACGTCCATAGAGGTCGTACTCAGAAATGCATTTACTCACGCTCGAGTCGTAATTGAAATATGTTTTTTAATTTAGAATCATTGTTGTAACTAATAACTATGTTTTTGCATTATAGTCTCATTGTGGTTATGACGCATTATCGAGAAACAATAAAAATGATGCAAGAATGGAATGTTACTTCGTTCTGTATTTTCTTACCACTTTACTTGCTGTATTTTCAAATATATTCTTGAAATTTCATCTTGAAATTGTAACGTAGTTGCAAGTTAGTACATAGCTTTTAAACTCAATTGACCTTTTTACTGTGATATAAAAATGTGTTGTTCAAATATGTTTATTTAATAGTATTTGCAATGAATTCAGAATAATAGAAAGAAATGTTTCCTTTAAAAACTAAAAAGTTCTGTGTTTGTAATTAATTACTTTACAATATAACGTCATACACATATTTAGTCATCATATGAGGATCAAATTCCAATATAAAGTTTAAAATGTACAAACATTCATCATTTATTAGCTTGAATACTATTAGTATTAAAGGACAAGGATAATTTTTATAGATTTTTTGCAAATTTAATACTAATTATCAACACCTGGAAAAATCTGAATATTTGATAAAATGACAATTTCGCAGAAAACTTATGATGTCGTAATAATGTAGGTTTGAAGGTCCATAAACTAGTAGGTGATGTCATTATATAATTAAATTAAAATGCAAGTCGCGAGCCAACGAGGTTATCGAGACGATAGACCTTGTGGCTTTGATAGTGTTACATTACAAAATGAACAGGAAACTTAACACTTGGATCCATTTTAAAGGTACAGTTCAATTTACTAACCTAGTATACCACTCATAAATTTGTTAATATATAATTATTATTTTATGGGTGAATTTATATACTGTACTCGTAGGTCGACTTGCATTAGTCGTCTATATCATATTTAATAAAATCAGTGATTATAAATTGATTAAATCATTTCATATGATTCAATGTTATGTTTAATTTTAAAATTTTCATTAACAACATTACCCGGAAAATGTATATTATCATTTATATTAAGTCGTGAGTCACAACTGTACGAGTAGCTACTCGTAGTTACATAGATACATACACGTATAATTATACATTATGAAAACTTAATTAATTTACTGTTAACAGTATTAAATGAGGATTTTTCAAAAAGCATCTATATACGTGAAGCAAAAACAGACTCTGTACCCCTTTTTACAAAAATTACGTGGACGGAGAAGTATGAAATTTGGCACAATTAAAGTTATTACAGAGAAGAAGTGCAGAATGCTAATATTTTCTTATCATATAATAATAATCAAAAAATACATTAAATTCAAATAAAAAAACACATATTATGTATAATGTACATAGACATATACACAAATTTGTTTATTGTCAAAGTCTGTTGTCAACACGGTCTTAAATACAGGTCTTGCAACGTATTTTTTATCGAAATTTTTTATCACAGGTCAGGTCCAATGACTGCTGCATATGTCGCTCACCATGTTATGCACAATCATATTTCTATGATGTTGACAATGCTGTCAATTAATTATAGATTAAGTCGAATTTCAACTACTGGGTGACCACTAGTGCTTATAAATTTTCTACATCAAGAAATCATATTAGAAAATATTATATTAAAATGTAAAAATGTAGGTGAAGATTCGATGAAGTGTCCTACTATTATTTTATTGTGATTGATATAAATACGAATTCGTAATTTTTGATACATGATTTATGACTAGACGACGCAAGTGGTTTTATCTGTATTACTACTCTCTAAGTCGTAGTGTCTTGTTTTATAATATTTAATCTTATGCGATATACTTCTTTCTAACTCAGAAATAAATTTAAAATTGGACCAGTAAATCTCTAGATTGGCGCATTCAAATAAACAAAAAAATAAAACGCCCTTTTATAATAAGTGTAAATGTCTCACTTATACTAGTATTATAAAAGAACGTTGTTTTTTTGTTTTGTTTATTTGAATGTTCTTTTGTTCATATTGTTTTTTAAAACTAATTTAAATTGTGCTATTTATTATATTCGTTATTGTAATCAGTAAACATTTTTGTCGATATTTTAATGAGAAGAATTAAAGCATTGAACGCTACGTTCTGTTAGGGTCACCGCATTCTCCTTGATAAAGAGCTCGTTAAGCACACATAATATGTAACTTTAATTTTCTGATTATAACATACTATTAATTAATGATAATTGCCAAATTTAGGTATAATGAGGAACGAAATGAATAATTAATATATAAAGTTTTAAAAAGTTAGAGGTACCTGCTTGTAGAGCTATGTTTTAAAAACAGGTTTTATCACTCAAAATATTTTTTAAATCGGACCGGTTACTTCCATTTTTGTGTGTTAATGAAATAAATAAACAAAAAAATTAAATATATATCTTTAAATATATAAAAAAATAATAATAGTGAGTACCTAAAAAGAATAAAGATTAGAAAAATTAATAATGCAT
Source organism: Euphydryas editha (assembly GCA_036937285.1). Classification (NCBI taxonomy): domain Eukaryota; kingdom Metazoa; phylum Arthropoda; class Insecta; order Lepidoptera; family Nymphalidae; genus Euphydryas; species Euphydryas editha. The sequence goes on from JAUPFZ010000008.1 coordinate 7,574,186, forward strand.
GAACCTTCTTACTCATTTGATAAAATAATATAAGACGCTATTTAAAATAAAAGTTAAGCTTCGTGACCATTTTATGTTAGTTATTTTTATATTACCTTGAGAACGATTGTTTTAATCTTAGTACCTCGTTGATTGTAATTAAATTGTTTAATTTAAATTATTTAGTTTCTATAATAAAGTCTTTGGCAACATAAATCGTCGGAGTAAATATATTTATAAAAATCATATAAGGTTTTGATATGAAAGAAAAAGTAAAAAATAAATAAATACATATATACTTTTATTAGCTATGTAAAATATAAAAAAATAAAGAGTTGATTTTTTTATGCGCGGTTGTTACAATTTTCCTATCCAATTTTATATTTGTTTTTTTTTTTGGTTTACTTAGGCCTAAACATAGGGATATCAGAAACAGTATACTCTAGCACAACCGCAAAGTCATCTAGTCATCTATATTTAGAAACGGTAATTTTATATAAATCTTTAACTTAGCACGATGGCAAATTAAGAAATTTCTTAAAAACATAAAATGTCTGTTTCTCAATTTATATGCTTGATCGTATAAATTACGAATATAGATCTATATAGATAAGACTAAGATTATGTGGGACGAAATATGACTAAAATAAATGTATATCGCAGTCCTTCTCAAACTATTTTTAAAAACTGCAAAATAAAATTATTAATTGAGATGTAAGGATACTTACAGTTTGCCTAGGGCAGCTAGATCCTAAAGCATTTTTTTTTTCTTCTAATGTAAACAAAATTTATAAAAGGAAAGCCTATTGAAGCAATTACTTTCAATGCAGTTATTTTGTTTGCATACCTAGGTACCTATATATTAAATTATATGATATAGAAATAATATAATTCTTGTAGCTAAATTTATTAACTGAAACATCGTGACCAAAAAATATCTAAGAACGTCTCAACATGGGAATTCCTACACAATACAAGATATGGAAATAGCAATCGAAAAATTACGAAACAATGAACTAACATATTATGCAGCATTTAATTTATAAGGCATCCCAAAACCTTAAATTATAAGACTACGACAATTGATCAGAAGACTATTTATTAAAAAAAATGTTGCGCCATATTTTTAATTATGTATTTTTCTTATTTTGTTTCCTTATTTTATAGCCTGATCAAGATAGGATGTATTCATAATATGAACTTAAAGAAACAAGGCGTATTAATCATTTTACAATGTAGTGCATTCTTTCCTTGGCGTTGTCTATTACATAGTTTAACTTTAAGCTTGCATAAAACAATATTTATTACATACATGTAAAGGAATAAGAAAAATGACACTATTAAAATAATATGAATCATAAGTAAAAAAAAATTACTAGCTTCGTAACTCATCTAAAATATATTACATAAATATAAAATAGCCCGACTTTACCCGAACGCACCCTAATAATACCAATATAACTACTTATATCATACTATGAGTACTCCACGCCTTTAAACGTGTTTAAACTCCGTGATTGTGAAACAGCATTTAGGTTAATTAGCCTTTGAGAAAGATTTTACCTTGATTAAAAATAATATAATCGTAAACAAAACAAGTTTTTACGACGAGTTCCTTCCGCAAATGGCCTCGGCTAAAGCTACAACGGATAAGAATAAGTCTGATAAATAAAAAGCCCAAGGACAAACATAGGGTTAAAGCAAAGGTAGAAAACCTATTTTAAAGGTTAATAATACGTACCAAAATAACTATTGTTGTTAAGATTTAAATGAAAATTTTAATAAAGTTCAACGTTGTTAAAAAATAAAAATATTATATTTGGTATTTTTTATTTCCGTTTTGTTTTTTCATTGTTTAATTTTTTTTAATAATAATATTCAATAGCATTAATAGGAAATTGAAGACTTGATAAAATAGAAAGTAGTTGTCATTTTAGATATTAAGGTTAAAGATCTTTATTTTCTCATTTAGAACAATACAGTCATTTGCATGAGAAATAACAAAATTAACATGACAGATTTAGTTTTGAGTCCAGTTTGTAGGTGGCAGACCCAGTCAATAATTTAGCGAATCATTGTAAGAGAAGTTAAAGGAAAAAAAAATTATAAAAGAAACTTGTAGTCAAACTATGTCATTTTGTGTGATGTATAGTTTGTCTTCGTTTGAAAATGGTGATCGAGTCTGCGACCTTTACATGATCTGGTAAGTCATTGAATAGCTGTGCACCTTCAAATGTAATTGTCTTTTTGCCATAATTAGTTCTAGCTTTAGGTGTAACTAGTTTATTATGTCGTCTGAGCGAGTACCTTGGCATTTCATGGTGTCTTATAAATTTAATTTGACAGTGATTTTTTTTAGTTAGGATTTTATAAATTAATATAAGCGTTTTAAAATAGTACAACTGGTAGATATTCATTATTTTTGTTTCCTTATAGATTATATCAGTGCTTGTCATAAAATCGTAGTTGAAGAGAACCTTTACGATTTTATTCTGAAGTATTTGCAATTCTTTAATTTTAGTTTTGGATGCACTTCCCCATATTTCAATAAGGTAGGAGAGATGTGATTTCACGTAGGAATTGTAGATCATAAGACGTATTTCACGTGGTAAGCATCCTACACTATGTCTTATGGCTCCCAAAAAAGATGAGAGCTTTGTTTTGATATGGTTAATCTGTACTTGCCAATTTAAGTTTTTGTCAATTCTAAGGCCAAGGTACGTTTCTGAGTTTTTTTCGGTTAAAGGTTGACTGTCTATTTTAAGTTTGTTAAAGGTTGGTATAATTTTATTTTTAGCTTTAAATATGCAATAGCAGGTTTTAGGTACGTTGATGGTGAGTAAATTAGATTGAAACCAATTAAACAGCAGATTGAGATCTTCCTGGGCTAGTCTAGTAATTTCATGAATACAACTACCATGGTAAAATAAACATGTATCGTCCGCATACAAGGTAAGTTCACCGTTTAGTTTTATATATGATATACTATTTATGTATATCAAGAAGAGCAACGGCCCAAGAATTGACCCCTGAGGCACTCCGCAAGATATTCTTTTGGGGCTACTCCTGTACTCACCAATTTTAGTTACCTGTTGCCTGTTACTAAGATAAGATTTAAGCATGTCCAGAGCTGAACCGATAACACCAACATTTACAAGTTTTCTAATAAGTAAGTCATGGTTTACAGTATCAAAGGTATCATATTAATCTATAATATAAAAATAAGTCGGGTTTTCCTTTCTGACGCTATAATTCCAGAACGCACGAACCGATTTCCACGGTTTTGTATTTGTTGGAAAGGTCTCGGGCTCCGTGAGCTTTATAGCAAACAAAATTTAGAAAAAGTTTCAACAGAAAAGCAGGAAAACAGGGAAAATCATTTTTTACATACAGCGCCATCTCTGATACATAGCATGTACTACTTCATCTTTTAATCCCCAAATGAAATGTTACAAAAAACGAAGCCATCTATCTGGTGGCGAAACGGAGTTCGCCGGGTTTGCTAGTGTTTCATAATTAAAAATCGTTATTCTTTTTCTTGAAGTAGGTATATATAGTTCATAGTTCTTACCAGTTCTTACCATCATTCGCGAAGTGAAACAGATAGACGGCACCAACGGCATGCCACTCAATGCTTAGAGACTAACGCTGAGTTGCAAGTAACAAATTATAAAATTTGTGTTTATTAAACTAATTTAATTTTTTTTAAGAACGAGGACTGTGCCCATTTTTGGAATTTCCTCAAGTCACTGAGAGTTGGGAAACAGCAACAAGATATTAATTCCCAAAACTTAGATATAAACTTACTTAGGTAATAAACATTTCTCATCCTCTGTTACATTAGATAACATAACTAAATTAAATACAATTTCTCAAATTTCAGCTTCTACAACTCCTGACTCTCCCATTTTTCAATTTAGTCAATTCACGAATAGTGATGTTAAGAAGAATATTTTAGCCATAGAAATTAGCCGTATCATCTAATAGTGTTGGTTCTGATTGTATTAGCCGTCAAATAGTAATTCCTATTATAGATTATTTAGTTCCTATAATAACAATCATTTTCAACTTTTCTATTAGTAGCGAATTAGCGATACATTTCCATCCTTTCAACTTCGGAAGGAACCGAATACGTGAAATCGAGCGTGTTACTACTATTAGTGTTGTTATGTTGTTATTTCAGAGATACCACAATTACCACTTAATTTTAATTTTTATGTTTGTTGATGTGGTATAACGATGAATAAATAGTCAAATAAGAAAGTCGAAGGGGTAAGAAGTAGGGATGTTCATCGGAAAAATTTTCGATAATTTTACTATCGATAATTATCGTATTGTGTTATCGATAATTATCGAATGAACAGTTATCAATAATTATTGGAAGAAAATTATCGACGATACTTGGCGACAGTTATCGATAATTATCGGATGAAAATTATCGATAATTATCGGATACATTTGATAATTATCGAATAGACTTCAGAATTATCAGATGAAGGATGACAAGTATCGATAATTGTTTGGTAAGTGACGACGAAAAAAAAAATGGTACTCCGCCATTTAGTACCGACATTTACCCCCTGTACTCTATCCGAATATCTAAAAAAAAGGTCATACGACATTCAGTACCGACATTTACCTCAGCACCCTATCCGCATACCTAAAAAAACGGTCATCTGACCTCCAGTATCGCGACATTTACCTCAGTACCCTATCCGAATACCTAAAATAAAGGTCGTCGCTTCTCCCTCTCCAACTATTACTCAATAATAATCGACTGACACATACCCATAATTAGCGAATCACAATTATCGATACTTATCGGATCCAAAAACAATTATCGATAATTATCGGATCAAACAAAAATTATCGATAATTATCGGAAGAAACTTATCGATAGTTATCGATAATTATCGAATGAAAAATTATCGATAATTGATGGATCACAATTATCGAATGAAAAATTATCGATAATTATCGGATTACAATTAACGAATGACACTTATCGATAACTATCGATAATTATCGAATGAATAATTATCGAGTAGTTACGAATTGTCGATAATTATCGCACATCTCTAGTAAGAAGTGGCAAGCCGCTGGACGAAACGCACAACTTCAATACACTGATGTTGCATAGCCAATATTTCTTGCTACAACCGACACTTCTTTTACTAGCTTAACATAAGTTAAAAAAAAAATTACAAGAATTAAAAATAAAATTAATTTTGTTAATTTAATTCGGAAAAAAGAATCAGTATTTCAATGTCATCTTACCAAGCGTTAATAATATCGGATGGAGTGAAACAGTTAAAATAATAACAATAAACAAACCACACCTACCCTATGTACTATAAATACCTACATACATGTACTATCTTTGTAAATGTTTCATTCATTGGTATTAATTGAAATTAGTTCTTAAATTCACAATATACGATAAATATTAAATAATGTTGAATATTATAATACAATATTTTGATGCAAAGTAAAAGATCGTTTTGTAAACAAAATGAAATAGGACGCCGCGCCCTGTTTTTTACAAACGATAAAACCTAACGTAATAAAAAAGTACTTACCTGACACGAAGTTCTCACTTATCTATAAAAATAATAATAATACCACTTACCAATTCTATAAATTTAATAATAGATAATCTGCTAATAGCCATTTTCGATCACTTGTAGAATAAACACGAGTTGTTTACACTTGTAACGTAGAAACGAGCTGCGCACGGAGCGTGGACTGACTACGACTTACGAGTTACGAGTACCAAATACGACGGATAGAAGTTTGTGCGACTCTGAATGACGAAGCATGACATCATAGGTAGTGGGCCCATATTTTTTATAATACGACATTATAACTCCTTTCGTACAATTTGTGATATTTAAAGACCACCACCTCTCCATTATTGACCACAATTTTACTGACACAAATGTTGTAATTAAATATGTATCAATGTAAAGAAAGTGTAACATTTGAATCCTGATTGTTCTTAAATCTTAATAATGTAACGTTAAAAAAATTGTTGTATAGCTATATCTAAAATTAATATCTGGTTATTTTTGTTCTAAAACCAAGAAACTCTTAATCTTCAAATAAATGTCTTGATGTTCGATAGCGTTGCATTTGTTGCATTGTGTTATATTTTTTTGATTTCATGACATACAACATTACTACCATTTCAGTAAAGTTATCACGATCTCTGTTTTATAGAACTATTTTCATTTTATTATGGTTTTCCATTGACCTTGAACTCAATAGACTGTCCTCGATTTTGCTAAGTAATGGTCACTCCACGGGAAGCAGTTACCCCCTATCTTCGTGCATGACATCATCACAACGAAACCAGTTCATGCAGTTGCCTCTATCACAAGTGGTTTACTACATTAATACATTTTTTATTCCAACTGTGTTATTAATAATTAACTTAAAATATTTCCTAATTTAATTAATTTAATTGAAATTAACCTATGGCAAGGCAAAGGCAATTTTTATTTAATTAATTTTGAAATACGTTTATCGATAAGCAACTAATGTAGTAACAGACTAATTAATAAAAATTATTATTTAGCAATACATACTATATTGCAAACATTCTCAAATCTCAACTAGATAAGAATCGTTCTTATGAAATCCATACATGACTCATTGTAAGTCATTTCACTAGAAATATCAATTTATAGTAAATACTTAAGATTTGTATATAATCTAAGAGTAAATACTTCTTTATCTCTAAGCTTAGGATAGTGTATTATTTTATAAATGGCTTAAACATAAAAATATAACATATTGTTTTACTTTTAAGATTTAAGAAATGTTGACACTTTAATATAATTGTATGTACAATTTTAGTTTATAATTTTAATAAAGATTAACCGAAAATGTTATTATTTGTTTATTATTTCATTTATAATTATATTTTATCTAGGAGGAAATCGTCCTGAGGATTTTTTGCCGCTTTTTTAACATTTTAGTCTGCCGAAAATTATTTTACATTGTAGTTTTATAAGAAGCAAGCATAAAATAAATAATAAATTAATAATATTTTAAAACTTTAGTTTTTTTTCGACAATGTTCATATAATTCAATTAGTATGTTCTTCGATCAATAATCCTTATTGATCGAAGAGTACGTATGTTATATTAATTTGTATTACGTTTTGCTATTTGTATCAATCAAGAAAGAGGTCAAGGTAAATAAGTCCCTTATTAGTATTGCAATGTGAGTTGCGAATTATAGCGAATCAACATCCTTATTTTCGTCTAACATGTTGTGTCCTACATAAATAAAATGTTCTTTTTTTATTATTGCCACTGATCTTTTCTATGTAAACAAATAAAAACAATAAAAAAATAAATCATTAAGAATGTTTATAAAATTCGAGTATTTAATTATTACAATTATTTTATTAATATTAATAAAACATTGCTAACGACATCTAATAAGTAAATTTCATATACCTAAGTTATTTCTTTACGCCTTAAAAAATAGACATAGACATATTTTATTATGCATAATATGTCTTTCAATACAACTGCTTATTATATAGAATAATAACTCCGACTATTATAGATAGAGATTATTTCAGGATAACATATGTGAAAACAGCATCTAATTTCATAATTTATTGTTTTGGCTTCTATTGCTCGCCTAAAGACCTCTGTGATTCGTTGTTCTAAACATCTCTCATGTACAGGCATCGGTTGGTTACAATTTTATTAGGTATATATATAGAAGATTATTACCTGTGCGTATAAAAATAGCGTTGACCTTACACAACGCACGATGTGAATCATTGAGTCTAAACTTTAAAAATAGTTTCGAAAATATACCTACTATTGTTTGTCTTAGATCACTCGAATTACTCAATAAAGTCACCGACAAAAATGATTATTACTAATGAATTTAAATTGAGAACTTTTATCACTATCACTGTCTGTTGGTCTGTCTGTCTGGTCGCGATAAACTCGAAAACTACTGAACGGATTTTTTGCGGTTTCCACAGGTAGAGTGTTTTGTGTAAATTGATTGAAATAATGTGACGATAATTGTTAAAAATATCGAAATAAAAGTCAAGAGTATGAAAGTAATTTAATAATAAAACTCTCGAATGTATCTCTTTGTATAATTTTCAATATATTTTACATAAAAGAAAAAGGAACGAGACATATGTTTTATAACAAAATAATTATGAATAATATTTGTGTTAGACAAACATATTAATACAAATAATACAATAAATATAAACAACGTAACAACAATTGAGCGATAAGGAAGTTTAAGACACCCACGTAAACCAGTAAACGATTTGTCCTTTACACATGACTCAAATATGAAGTACATACAAATTAAAAGAGATGTTACTGTCAATTAACAGCCTAGCGTATTGCTAACGATCTCTTAAAATATTGCGTCTCTCATTGGCCTCTTCTCTATTGCTCAAAATTATATGTCTACGCTTCTTTTTAAATTACCTAATTTATTGTTTTGATAAGTTTTTTTTAAATGATATTTTAAATTACAAAATATGCTTCAAATAATGACATGGAACTTTCGCATCGTGAAATAAAGTACATAATAATATATTGACATATTTAGGCTCTATTTAGAGGAAAAGTGTTAAGAATTTTTTTTAAAAAATATAATTGTATTAATTGAAAAAAAAAAAAACATCAACAAATGTATGATCAACATCGTGTTTATTTTTATGATAAGTATTGAAAGACACTCAACTAAGATATCTTTACGAAATAGGACTCCGACCAATTACTTATTAAGTGAAATCTTTTTCGGCGTCACATACACGATACTGGATACATCCTAATTGTATTATAAATTACAAATAAAAAAAATGCAATAATCTTTAGAATATATCTGTATTTTTTTTTCTTTCAAAAAATGGTGTACGATAAATAATTATAAGTAAATAAATTTTGCATTATATCCAATCCTCATCAAACGTTTCGCCACAAATTATGCGTTCTTTTTCGTTACGTTAAGAATATTTTTCAAATGCAACCATAGCAGCTTGTACCTGCATTTTCATGTGTCTCTTAAACTTTACCACCATTTTGAGTCCCTATAAAGTGTTTGACTTGACTTGTTTGTTGTGACAACCTTAAAATATAGCTATTTTAATTCTTCTATTCCTTAGAATTAGTCGTTTCTATACAAGAAAACGAAGCAACATAATCTAAAATCAGAAACTTCTAAATCATAATCTATAAATCTTATCATAAAATAAGAGCATACTCATATTTAAAAGACCGGCAATGCACCTGCTAGTCCTCTGATGTGGCGGATGTCTATGGTTCGACATACCACCGGGCGAACCGAACTGTCCGTTTGCCCCATAGAGGTACATAGAGGTATTATAGATAGAGCAGGGGAGCCAGGCCTCCAGCTGTCCCTCGGTTAGAAAGAGAGAGACGATTACTTCAAACAACTTTATAAGGTATTTAAATTGATTTGATTTTATTATTTAAAGTTGTCATATTAACAAGCAGTCCTTTACTGCGCGTGCGTCAGTAGAGAGAGACAGGTGGGGGGTACCGCAATCTTTCTACTCTATCTATAATACCACTTAGTTTGCCCCCTATTGCATAAAAAAATGTCAATGCAATGAATGTCAATGTCATGTGAGAGACGCTGTGTTAAAAATATGAATATGATTATCTCAAACATATTCGATAACATTCAGCTCTCTTTGGCTATTATGTCTAACAATAAGTAGAGTAATACACTCTGGTACACTCTGTAAAAGTATCTTCACATTATTTCATCCGCGTTCGGAGACAATACTCATGCAGAAGTCTGATACCGAGCAGACTTCGGCATCATCATCATTATAGATTTTAAAAGCTAGTAAATTAGTTGAAAATTATTGATTATTTATAGGTTACGCCATAAAACTGAACTACTTGAGGTTCTGAGGTCCAATCTGTAACAAATCAAGCTTGTTTTTTTAGAAGTCCTTAGTTCTGACATCTGATGATTGACGAACTTAATTATGGCCGAGGCATTATTTTCGTAAATGGTCCCATCATTACGAAAATAATAGAACCAAAAACAAAGCTCCTAGATATAATTATCTAATCAAACTTATCTGGTAATATTTTGCGTAATACAAGTACAACAGCTGCTGACTTTAATTATAGCAAGGTTCTATTATTGTTTAGACTATATACTTCGATATGTGATAGAGTCGCATTAATAATAAAAAACTACAATAACGACACCAATATTCAAATATATCGAAACAATTATTGTTAATCCATACTAGAATGCCGACTAGCTTTAAGCTTTACCTGAAAAAAATAAACGGAACGCCACACTTGCGTTAATAGCCTTATTCCATAGAGAAAAGTAATATACAGGAATGAAGTCTTTATTAATTTGCGTCTAACGCCATCTAGTGTCAAGATTTAAAACCGTCATTATAAAGTAGCAAATTGTGCATAATACTAAATAGTTAACCACGATTTTACTAGATGTCACTGTCAACATATTAATACTATTATATCAATTTATTTATTTAAAATTAATATACACTAGAAATAATACATTTATATACCTTTATATAAGAAATATCATTAATAATAATTTAATTTTAAATATTTTTCGCTTTGTTAATGTCTATAAGTGGGAAACTTTGTTAGTTGTTTAGTATATATGAGATACCAATTTGCATAATTATTAAACTACATATTATACGCCGAGTTGCACGAAACAAATTTTAAATTTAAGTGTTTATTAAACTAATTTAATCACAAGAATCGTGATTATCTGTTGCACGAAACCTACATCTGATTAAGTTAACAAAAAAATTTAGTTTAATTAAAAACCTATCTAACGGATGATTAATTCTAACAGCTTTAAATTAATCATGAGATCAACTAATTTTAAGATTAATTGCAACTTAACTAACGGAAAGTTAGCGACGGTTTCGTGCAACTCGCCGATAGTGAATTGTTTATTTACATATTATAGAAATGAATCCTTGGTGATCTCATAAAAAGGTTGCGGTTTTTCGATTGATATTCTAAGCACAGACAAGTGTGCAACAATCATGGTCAAATTAACAATAACGTAGGAAACGTTATTGTTTTCACATGGGTGGGATTTTCACCCAAAATTTTATATATACGTCTACTTAATGTCTTGAAAACTTATTTGTAACATTGTCTTCACAGATTTTTACGAACCTTAATTTATATAATTTTACCGGTCCTGGTTTATAATTGTAATAAAATCTCAAAAGTTAGATTTGACTCACAATTTCCAATTTCAGATAAAGGTGAAATTTTACATTCTCATATTAGACTGATCAGATGTTAAAGGCGGAAGGTAGTGTGATTCGTCTTGATAAGTATGACGTGACCAAAACGCAGCAACGGGTTGTAACAGCGTTACATACTTTAAACAGCATGGGAGAAGAAAGGTTGGTATAGTAAGCTTTTGTTTGAGTGTGAAGTTTCGCAGTTTAAAATTTTATAATTATGATATAGGTTAATTTTGACAAAGACGAAGGTAGGTACCTACTTCATTATCTTTTAAGGATCAAGAAGCACATAAAAGCTTATTCCTAATCGAAATGAAATATTAAATTTTGCGTTTGAAGAATTTAGATTTTCGCAGGATAATTGTGTAGGTATCTTGTGTTATTTATTCGAATTTTTAACTCAATGCTAATATGTAGATTAAGATTTTTTGTATCAAAAACTGTAAAAATATTATTTGTAGTTTTACTTCCCCACTCATGAAAAGAAGAGACGCGGGTAGAACTAGGTAGCTGAATGCTAAACCGTTTAGTCATCAGTCATCAGGAATAATGCCTCTTCTAAATTAGAAGAGGCATTATTCCTGATATGTACTTGTACATAATATAACACATTGACACTTGTCATAAACTATAGGTGAAACGGCCTGAAACCGGAACCTCTACAATTTTATATTTTATGAATATCAATATTATATTAGGAAACTGCTTTTCAACGTTTTTTGGTAGAAGTATAAAATACATAAATACAAGTTTATATTTCAAATTGAAACAAATATAAACATAATAAACTTTTTAAATATAATGTTACTAAAACAATTAAGGGCTACAGCGTTTTGTAGACTTGGACCTGACACTATCTTGGTCTCCGTGCGCGGAACACATGGCCAACAAAGCATCCAAAACGAGTAGAGCTGCTAAGGCTAACGAACAGATTGCCGTCGCTTGAGCGTGGTATCGACGCAAACAGTCCGGCACATCACGCCACCACTGCAACGTGAAGCCTCCGCACGCTCCATACAATACTGCGCCTGCGGCTGACCACCACGCGTCAATGTACGCATCCGCCGCCGCCGATATCGCTTCACCTTGTTTATATAACTTTCATTAGTGTTAATCGCTTAACCGATTTCATTGATATTATTATTGTATTTTACTATTACATTTACACATAGCCTTGATTATTTATTGATATTTAAGTATATTACTAAAATAAAATACTCATTATAACAAGGATAACAGTTTTGTATCCTTCTTAATATTGTTGTTTTTTTTTGTATTTTATAAACAAAAATCGGTTAGAAATTAAATTTTTTATTAATAAACAAGCCGCATTTATACCTCGCATAACCACAATAACAATTATATATGGGTATTTCTCTACTAAATGGAAAATCGTTGTCCTAAGCAAATTTTATATAATAAATTTTAATATTTCTCAGTTTTTTGTATGAATAATGACAAAGTATTAGGTATTCTTGACACGCTATACCTTATTTAATAATTTAATAATGTAATATTTCTTTAAATCAATCTCAAACACCTCAAAACATAGTCCTCTGGTATGTCCCTTTTCCCGAATTGCAAGTCTTGTGACCAATATTATTTTATTTACCGTTGATACTGAATAAAATGTATTAAAATACTTTTAAAAAAGACAGTCAGCATCTTTATAAATCACAATTATATATTTACTATAAAAATTTAATCGAAAAATCTCGACGTGAATGCTGTCCTCAAATTTTTAAACAGTCCTCTGATAACATTTGAAAACCGCGCTTAAGTCAAATTTTGTATTCGCTCGAAACGTTAACATCGTGAAACGGAACGCATTCAGTGTGAAGTTCGTTCGGGTGTATAGATAGGCGGGCAGTTGCCATTTTGTTAGTGCCACCACTGAGTCTGCTAGTGAACCACGAGTCTCGGCCGTTAGATAAAACAGTCCCCTGGTTAGCCATTTTTTCCATATTTTAAGAGTTTTAATTACAAATATTTGTTTAAACTAATTGATTATTAAGTATGTAACCACGTTTGTTTCGTTAATGTGATAAGTTTAGACGATTTAGTTTTTATTAAATTTACATGTAAAAATGACAGTCCTCTGGCCGACAGTCCCCTGGCATTTCATAGCACAGTAGGCTGTTTTATAACGCAAGAGACTGTTTTCTTTAGGTTTTATCAAGTCCTGATTCCCGAATCCCGATTACATAGAGTTTGATGATAGCAACAAGAATATCAGCATCCAAGTTGAAAAAAGTACGATCTCTAACAAAATGAAAAAAGTTTAATGGTTCGTTGGCGTGAACTGATACAAGAACTAAACAAAAAATTGGATGCGTAATATAACCACGAAATAAACATATTTCATCAGCATAAAGCAATAAAGGAATTAAAAGAAAATCTATCTGTCACGATTTTGAATGAAATCGTCTATAACTCAAAAACCAGGACGAAAATAAATGGGCTTTTCAAAGAGATATATTTCATTTAATATTGTCCTTCATTTTAGTAACAAACATTCTCAACAATTAATAAAATTTGCTTAGGACAGTCTTGTATGGACAAGTTTCCAAATAGCAGAGAAACACCCATATATACATATATCAGTTAAAATAATCCGTCAAACATGAAAATAGATTTAAAACAATAATTTAATGATCAATTAGTTTAAAAGCGTGAAATGAAGATATCAAATACTTAGATAATATAATTGTAAAATCACCTTACACACTGACTTCATCGTCAAATTGCTCGCTATCCATGTAGGCGAGACTTAAGTCGAAGAGCATCAAGAGAGCGTTTAACACCGCCAAGGCTCCGACTATAAAGGCCGCGTTAGGATCTCCTGTCCTAGGGTACATAGAGGTTTTTGTCCTCGCAGACAGTACTAAGCCGCCGCTCACGGAAAACAAGACGACTCCCAAGACCCCAAAGTACATATCTTGGACAAGATCGAGGGGTGCGAAAATCATTTCCCCTAAAATATTCGGATTATTACCCATTAATGCATATAAATCATGTTTTGCTCTAAGATTTCAATTCTAAACAAGTTTCTAAACAAGTTTCCTTAAAAATTACATATTAATTGTCAGTATGAAAGTTTTTTTTTCTAATTGAATATTACATATATATTCAATTAGAAAAAATATTACGTATTATATTACGTGCTTAATACATTTTAAAAGGATAAATGCGACTTATTATACATTTTTTTAAAACATTATTATTCGGATATTACCACGCACGAATCCGAAACCGTCAAGTATGCCGAATAAATATTGACATGATAAATCATCATAAAATATGGAAATTTATATTTAATAACAATTTTTATATAATTACCGATTATTTCCCCCGAGAGAACAATGATGTACCCAACATAGGTTCCGGAACACAACATTAATGTGGGGATATCAGTGAGGTCATAACTGTAGTGGTGTAAAGTGAGACAGGCTACTGCTAACATCTGCATAAAAAAAAATATAGTATCGTTTCTTACTTAAAAATCGCAGTAGGTATAATTATGTTATGGATAAGTTCAAGCAAAAAAAAAGAACGATCAAACATTTCGAACTTGAATTTGTACGACAGCTGTTCAATTAAACTTTATTTTACTTTCATTATTTTTCCTTATAGCAGCCACCTTAACACTTACATATTTTGCAAGTGTCTTACTATTTATAGTTCTAAAGTCCTGTGACAGACGGACAGACGTGTCTTAATATGAGATCCCCTTACAGGTCTTAGCTAGGCACCTTTGGGTACGATACCCAAAAAGAAATTTGAATAAAAATAATAATTTGTAGTAATTTTTTCATATCTTCACAAAACTAGACATATAAAAAAATTGTTCATTTTAAGTAATATACGGCAGATTTAAAATAGTAATATACACTTATTTTCATTAGAGGGACCGTAAAAGAAAATATTTCTGCATAGGTTCCTACAACACAGGACAGACAGCATCGATTCCATTATTACTTGCCAATGAATATTAATAATATTAATAATATTAGGTAATTTATAGTTTCATGTAGTCACTTATTTATCGATACATCACTTTAATTATAGACCTCGTAATTCTGTGAAAGTGTGTCGTTATAAATTGAATAAGCTAACCATAATTACTTGCTATTTACTATTAAGTTATATAAGATTGTCTAAAACATAATACAACTTTTTGTTTAGCACGTGTTTTCAGGAGTTCCTACGATAACACTTACCAATTCAAATAATTTGATTACACAAGTTGGTATTAACATATTAATAGATTTTATAGATAATTGTAAGGATTACGATACAAATACAAAATAATTTAAAATCCTATTTACATGACGTCTTAATTCTCTTATATGACATATAGATATGTATACTTTTTTATTAATGACGTTGTAATTACGACTTATATTTTAACAATATAAAGGTATATTAGAAATGTTATAAAAATAGTTAATATAAAAATAGTTAATTTACAAATAATTAAAATATAGTTTTTGTGTTAATTTTTCAAGATTACAAGGAAGGAAAATGTCTAGCTTACTAGAAACGTGTACAAATAGTAAGTAAAAACGTAAGCTTTACTGAATAGGAAAATACAAATGTAGGTAAGTCACTTGTTTTTTCTATACGTTCACGTTTTACTAACTGTACAATTATTTATTTATTTATTAACTATGGTACACAAAACAGAATACAATCAATACACTTTTACATAATATAGAACTTAATAATAAAATTTAGGGCTGGATTATATTCCCAAAAATATGTGCACACTTCATGATTATAAACATTATTTACAAAGCAGTATTTTATGAAGTTATTAAATATTATATAACATTGTAGTGGTTTATTTATTATTGTATGCTATTGAATCCGACTTGATAAGAATAGCTATGACCTGTCTAGTAAATTTAGACTTACTTTTACATTCTAGAAGTACCTTTCGTTACTGATTTGCAAGTAAAAATTAATACGATTTAAAGAGCAAACGGACTAATGGCCTAAAGCTACGGTAAGTAGACTATTTCAAGTGTGTGTGTAAATAACAATAAATACAAGGTAAAACTTTAAAAGAATTACCCGTTAATCCTAGATGACCCATTGCCCTAGGTGAGCAACACACACGACAATGCGACGACTTGTGCGTCGACGACGTAGTACGTACAATGGTAATGTCGTTAAAGGCGACAATAAAAATAATAATAATAGTAGTAGGTGGAGAGAAAATATATATCGCATAATATCGCATAGGGTCGCGTCGCTTCTTATCGTTTTGTCGCTTGTCCTAAACAAATACGCGAAAATATATTATAGCAGTCATTATTTACAATATTTTCTACGTAGTTCTGTTAATTAACGTCATGTTGTTGCATTTGACAACTAGTCATCTTGGACATAATTTTTTGATAGGAAGTCATGTTTGAAGACTACTAATAAAAGTAGAAATGTTTTTTTAGAATAATTGTAATAATAAAGGAGTAAAAACAAAATAGAACTTTATATACAATATAAAAAATTTAATTAGGCCTATCATAAGGAAACCTGATTTTATTTATTAATTTCATTAACATTGATTTTAGATTGACACGATTTTATTAAAATTATTTAAGATTATGTATTAGCGTCAAAAAAGAATCAAATATATTAATATTGTTAGAAATAAAAACGTTCTCGAATATAATCATTTTCTAAAAACAATATTCCAGAATACAGTTGTTTTCGCCATTATTATTTTACTTTTGTTGAAGTTTAAATCTCAACTAGTTTCGCATTTTACGAAGGTGAGGAGTTTTATGGGGCAGTAAAAGTTAAAACATCTATCTCGTTTCTAGATTCACTCGCTTAACATTTAAACCTGGTATCGTTAAGTTTAAAGGTTAGGATCTATATTAATTTAGCTATATGAATTAATCAGCCTCCGTAAATCAATTGCTGTTACAATAATATTTAAATATAATAAAATGTTTTTCAAAGAATTATATGCATAAAATCATACATAAAATATATAGTTTAAGTTATACAAAATATTTTCATATCAAAATTTATTTTCATACACATTCATTAAAGGACCTTTTTTTGTTCTTTATCTATACATATAATAAAATTGTATATTTAATTTTTTTTTCTAAACTAATATTTCTGTAGGGGTCTAAAATCACTAACTATATAAATTTTTATCATAATTAGAATTGTCTGCCTATCTATTGATATACGTATGCGTGTAGCTCTGTCTGTTTGTTTAAACATGCATCAGTGCTAAAGTACTAAGTTAAGGTTAAAAAATCAACATGAGAATCATGAAACATATCGAAGTAACATTTAGTCTTTGTTCCATCAATTTATTGTAACATATTGGTATTTTCAATGATGACATAAGAGAAAGAAGTGTTGGTAAGTTAATACATTATGACGTGATCCGAATAATAGGAATAACGTTTAATCGCGTTTAATTTTTATTAATTAATAATTAATGTTTATAGTCAAAACTCAGTAAACAAAAAAAAGGATATAAAAGAAAACGTCAAATTGTCGAATTGTGATTTATTTTTACAACAGTTTGTAGTATGATACTATCACAATAGCCATCTATGCCGCTGATGGTACTTTCTGAATAGCGATTAGTTAGTATGGATAGTACCTTGAATTACTTACACAACGTAGTACGTATAGAGTATATACTCTAGTAAAACTTATGTGCGGAAGTCGCTGCAGGTACACCTAGTATGAAATCACTTTTTTAAAATTACATTTTTATTGCACACAAGACAAAATATATAAATACAATTTGGACATCTGCACAAATACATGTATGCAAAGACGGCCTTATCGCTTACAGCGATCTCTTTCAGGCAATATTTATTCATAATTATTTATTTAGGAAAAAGTGTCAGGAAGAGTGCGCAAACAAAACAATGCAAAGTTATACTTTTTTATACTACTTAATTCATTAAAAAAATTATTATATAGTAAAATATACATGCAACAAAAGTTATTAAAAACGTATTTATACACAAATGTAATATACATATTAAAAAAAAAAAACAATACACAGATACAATATATGAATATAATACATACTTAAGATAAAGTTGAGGAAATACAATATTTGTACAAATGACTTTTGAAAATTCTTCTTCTTCCTCAAGGATTTGCCAATGTCAGAGTGTATGAAATATTGTAATCGGCTTTTGAAAATAATAATTGATTTAGATTGACGGATGTCATTCGGCAAAGAGTTCCAAACTTGACAACTTTAACCGGGTATGAGTTACTATATTAGACCAGTGCCGAAGCCTTTGAAAATGGTAAAAAGTGATAAAAAATAATAGTAAGATGAAACCCATTGGAAAAGGAAGAGAATATAACGAAAATGCAGGGAAAAATAAATTACGAGCGATCTGAGGTCGGGAAGTGGAAGGGAGGGCTTAAGGAAAAAAAAAACGGTTTATCGCGATTTCCGGCAAAACTCTTATGGAAATAAAGTTAAATGGCAAAGTTGTAGGTAATAACAATATCTACAACTTTTGTATTTACACTTTTTTCACATAACCTCAAAATTTATGTGAAAAATTCAAATAATCAAGTTTTAGGTTTTTAGCTTTTATCTTTTACAAAAAAAAAAAAAAACACAAAATTCGGTAAAACTTAGCTTTTTACGTCCCAAACACACTTTTTTTTTTAATCTAAAATATTTATTTTTTTCATCTTATTTTGATATCGATCGCAACCTAATTTTCAATCGAAAACTCTCACATCAAAATATATGCTTTTTTTAAAAAGTCGGTAGATTTTTTGTTATTGTCGGTAGATTGTTTGTTAACTTTTTCCCATAGGATTTGTAGTTTTGCCGGAAATCGCGATAAACCGTTTTTTACCCTTAAATTTTCCACTTCCCGACCTCAGATCGCCAGTAATTTATTTTTCCCTGCATTTTTGTTATATTCTCTTCCTTTTTCAATGTGTTTCATCCTACTATTTTTTTTTTAGTTTCAAAAATTATCGGCACTGGTCTATATGCATAGGATTTAAACATACGTATTGAAAGCAAGTTATTTCTACCAGAGCGCAAACTGCGTTCAGTGTCATGTCCTAAGAAATTAAATTTATCTTTAAGATAGGGTTTTTTAAAGTCAGAAAGTAAATATCTACATATATATTAACGCTTATTTTTCTGTCTGTTTTTTTTTTTGGAATATCTCTCGTACTGTATTAACCAGTTTCATCACAAGATTATACGGCATCAGAGTTAAGTTTTTCTTCTATATTTCAATCATAAAATACATATGAATAATTTATTTACATATTGTATTAATAATAACTTATTTTTATTTATTAATATTTTATTATTGTCAATGTATTGGATTTAAACTAGATTTTACGATAGAAATAAACCAGCAAATGGCTGATTACTAGCTCTTAAATCTGTAATTTAAAAAGTTTTATCTTTAGATTTTATTTAAATGAATCTTCGCCTACTAACCCAAACTATGATGAAAAAATACATTTTTAATCTTTCATTTCGAAGTGAGATTAAATTGGCGACAAAATGGCTGTTATGGACCTCACAGCGATGATAAAATTTACATTATAAACGGATTGTTTAATTTTTATAACTTTTTTGTTATTTCAAAGATTTATATATTTCTTATTACCTTTTATATCTTTACACCTTGCAAAATACAATATTATATAAATATATATTTTTTAATATAAAAATAGGATAAAGAAGTTAGATTGCGGTTCAAACTAGGTAACTACAAAATAATATTTATTGAAAACAGTAGGCATTTTTATTTTTGTTTTCTTTGAAAATTGAGTTATAAACTAGTTCAATCTATTGAAGCAAATTTCTATTTCTCTGGAGGCCTCATGTAAATGTGAAGAGCGTCGAGTATGAAATAAAGTTTTAATAACAGGTCCCTAATCTACCAAAAGCGCCAATTCGATATTAAAATTTGCCTGAAAATTCGTAACCTACGCAAAACAATGAACTTTTTTTCTTACTATTGTAACATTAGATAGTTGTATAATAGATGATAGAGATAAACTACTCGTAATAAGGTAACCAGCCGAACTATACTTTGTCCACGCGCCAAATAATTTAATTAAAAAATGAAAAAACCCGACTGCGTTTCTATATAATTTGGAAATAAAATGAATTTGGCACCAAAAATCCGCCATTATGTTTTTACTTTTATTTTGATATACCTAGTGTTACTCTCACAGTAAAAATAAATCTAACGACAGCTCTTAAGCTAAAATCCATCGAGCCGTTCAGACCGCAGAGCGTGCCAAACAATTATCCATACAGACGTACATACTCTCGAAAAACATGACCCTCCCTCTGGCGCAGTCGGGTAAAAAAAGAAGCTGAAGGAACAAGGAGACGGTACCGGTGATGGGTTGAGTATCATGAATATGTATGAAGAGTATACAAATAGGTGGTAAATTATAACAACGGTGACATCACATTTGGCAGATTCATCTGCTATGCTATTCGAAGACCATTTTAGAGCACAACCTGAAAATGTCAATCCATAAGCGTGACACTGAAGTCACGGAGGCTGTGTTCGCTTTAGTACGGAATGATGCAAGGTCGGTAAACTACACAGTGAAAAGCTGTACTATGGATTGTGCATAAAAAAACAATTTAACTTATTATATGTTATTATTAACCATAGAATGTTACTAAATACCAATTTTTAATGTTTTAACGTACTGGTAAATACGGTCATCTTGTCGTAAGGCTGGCGAACTAATCCCTGTGTTTCAGGTAACAGTTGACTGAAAGATTTATATAATTTTTTGTAGTAAATATACAGATACATATCATATACAAATATTACACCTAGACTCGGGGCGGTAATAGAACCCACAAACCTAGAGCAGAACTGCTAAAAGCACCAATGGACCAGTCAACAATTATTGTATAACAGTAATGCATGAATTTAAGAAATTAAAATCGTAACTTTCGAGTTCCGGTTAGAAATATATTTAATTACTTAAAATTCTGTTAGTGAATCTTTTACAAATAATACGTACAAATATTATTAAAAAAAAGAACAAGGAAAAAACTAAATTCATAATAGGAATATATTTTATGTATAATATTAAATATACAGTAGAACGTATAAAGTACAAAACATCGGTTATTATGATTCCACTATAATTGGCTACATATATCTTTCGTAATTGTTTAGGTAAAATAACTACTAAGCATTCAGTATTACTAAGTATATTCGATCTGAAATAGTATATGATGTCTTTTTATGCGATTTTAATGTATCAATCAATTTAGTTTGACATTTAATTATTAAATCCTACATTAATTTACGCTTAAAGATAAAAACGGAATATCAAAGTCTTGTAGAAATTTAGTTTACATGATAAACATAAGATATTATATCATATATGTATTGTGCATTTTATAGATGAACTATACTGAATTGAACTGAATCAGCCTGTCCGTCTCACTGTCGTCCCACTGCTGGACAAAGGCCTCATCTCCATATAGGAGACGGGGTGGAGCTTAATCCACCGCGTTGCTCCACTGCGGGTTGGCGGATAATTTCTCTACTATGAGTAACGATTGCTATCAGGTGTCTATGACAACCGGGATCAACTGCTTTACCTGCTCTCCAAGGCATGATGGGGTGACCCACGAGAACATACACCCAGACCGGAACAAATATTTGCACTAATAGAAATAGCTGCCCCAAGCGGGAATTGAATCCGTGACCGTCGGTGTTAAGGTGGTTGTCGTTTTATTGAAGTTAAAACAAATTATTGTTATTTATTATAGACAGATGTACAAGTACGTATTTCGCAATAAGTGTTACGGCAGACATTTTGCCTCAAAATGACCGTATTATGATAGTAATCGCTGGTATTCTATCATTGTCCGTATGAATAACCGATCCTACATAGCGAACTTTCATCGTAAATAGGTCTCACTATAGATGAACTCTTCGGATTGCTAGTTATGGCTTTGTTATATTTCCCGTATTATTGCAATCAATAATCGTAACGGGAAACTCTTAGGTAATTACACGTTTCATATTAGAATTGTACGTACATTTTTAAGCACCGACCTACAAATATTTAAGTTTTTTTTTTTTGTAAATAAAAATCGGCCACATATTAATT
Source organism: Euphydryas editha (assembly GCA_036937285.1). NCBI lineage: Eukaryota > Metazoa > Arthropoda > Insecta > Lepidoptera > Nymphalidae > Euphydryas > Euphydryas editha. Next base: position 7,596,594 of record JAUPFZ010000008.1, read on the forward strand.
AAGAATTGAATTCCCCTAATTAATAACATGCGAACTCCATTAGTCATACAGTGACTAAAACAAGAAAATAAGTTTAAATGCAAATATAATTTCATTAATATTGTTTTGTATAGGCTACATGAAAAAACCCTTTTACAAAACGAAATAGGAACTTCTTTAAATTAATTGAGTTGCTTAATAATATAACACAAGTTTTTGTCTCTTATAAAATAATCTGCGATTACTAGTGAGCCTGATTTAGCTTTCCTTATGAATTCTTGAGCTTGTTCGGCACATTCAGAGCTCATCGTGAGAGTTTACGCGTGATCGTGTTTCGTGAAATATTAGGATCATGACGGAATAGCGCCGGTTCGAGGTCGGCACTGTTCGATACTTCCTATTCGTTTTGCCTTTGATTCTGTTTTGGTTCTGGAATGCATTACAAAATATTTCTATCGTTTCTTTTTTTAATAATAATTTATTCACTATTTCGTATGTATATCATATCACAAATCAATAAACATGTATATGTATATAATAGTATATGTTATTACATGTACGTTTTTTTAAATGTCGAAATGTTTCAATACTAAGGGCCGAAACACATAACGGCGTTGCGGCGCCGCAACGCTAAAATCGGCGGTGGCGTCACCGCCAATTTTAGCGGCGCGGCACCGCCAATTCCGGCGTTGTGACGTCATACTTGTTGACCATGATTTATTGACATTTTGTGTCTATTTTTATATTTTATTTTTTTGTGTCTTTATTAGACATGGGTATCTCAATGAATTTTTATGAACTGCAGATAAGCTCATGAGCCATATGCTTGAACCGGAGCTGTGAAACGGCTCACAGTTCAGCTCAATTGTTGTTATAGGTATTGTTACTTTTAACCACTTTTAACTATTAGATTTACAGCTAATTTATGACTCGGTTCAAAAAATGACATGTATGATGTACCTAAATTATAAATATGTAATAAAGCAGCGTTTCGAAAAGTTATTATAGTGATATTTTTTCTATCTTACACAATTATAGGGGAATGCTAATTTCATGCATATGATAAACGCTAAAGTGAGTTTCTTTGTTTGTTACGCTTTCACACTTTAACTATTCACCTGAATTACGATCATCATGAAATTCTGCATACCAGTTGTCTGGGGTACAGAAAAGGACATAGAGTACCTACTTTACGTACCGACTACCGTTGGTGCCTGTACCATGCGAGCGGAGCCGCGGACAAAACTTACATATTTATTTATATTTAATCTATAAAACTAATATAGTAAGATATTAATTTATGTATCACTTTGTTTCAATTTTGTTTAGGCTTTATGAGACAAAAGTTGTTTAAAATTCTACCAGCATACAAACTTGATTCACAAAATTATTTCCGGTACAAAGGATTACTTTTTATGCATTCTACTAAATAACAACTTCACAAACAATAATTAACAAATTTCACGTGAACTATAATATTTAAAATAATTAAATTAATATCCACAATAAAAAATCACGAAGAACTGGTTACCCTACAACAACGCTCTTTTTCGCGGCGCCGCAACGCCGCAACGCAAACTGCCGATTTTAGCGTTGCGTCGCCGCAACGCCGTTATGTGTTTTGGCTCTAAGAAATGCTTTACGACATCATCCTACGAGAAAAAGATTATACATGACACTACACTGTTACATTTTCTCTTATCTTTTTAAGTATTCTCCCTTCGTAATGTTTTTTTTTTATATCTAAGAGAAGATACAATACAACACAAATGTTTAACTCTTTACCAAGATTGATACCGCTAGTAACTTACAAGATTCATCTCTCAGCAAACTAAGCGGCTTTTATTTTTTATAAATATAATAAATAATATTAAAATAATTCGTAAATGTACAAATACAAATTTTAATACATAAATAAGTAAGCGTAGCATGAAGACAGTAAACCAAAATGTTAAAATAAAAGCAAAGGTTAACGAAGTTATTCTGCTGAATAAAAGAAAAAGTAAATCGTATTTAAAAGGTTAAAGGCATTAATTAATTTAAAATATTTCCTAAATAATAATATTGATCATAATCAACTCTGACATGCAATAGAGTAATAAAAGTAAATCTATTAATTACTATTTATAATGTAAACATAACGAATTTCATTCTCAACCAACTTATTTAGTTTAAGCTTAACTTACTAGCCTTAAGGCTTAATACGCCACTTACTCGTAGGTAAATGTGAAACGGCAAAGAATAAAATGAGCTTCTTTTTCAAGGTCCAACAGATTTTTATTAACAAAAATATTTAAATATTAAATAAACTCATGCTTTATAAAATATTTAATTAGGCTTCGTTAAACGTAAGAAAACACATAAATACAATTTACCTTAAATATGAATGTTTTTGAACTTGAGGCCTTTACTTTTTACATAACATTGAAAACAGAAAATCTTTGTTTGATATTCTTGCATCTTGTTAATATTTAAATTAAATAATTGAACAATATTATTATTATTATTAATTAACTAATATTCAAGTTGTAGTTTATGGACTAAGAGAGTTGCTTTTTCTAGAGAAAAAGCAACTCTATTATTTTTTAAATGAAATTAAATTAAAAATAAATAAATATGTTTAACACACACACAAGGCCGTCTGTTCCTAAGGTAGGCAACTTCATACCTGTGTTTTAGGTAACTGCCGAATTATATATTTTTTTTTTTGACTTAAATAAATATACTTATAAATAATACATATATAAATAAACATATTTTATATTACACTCAAACTCGGGGTGGGAATCGAACCCACAAACCTTGGAGCAGAAAACAGGGTCACTGCAAACTGCGCCAACGGTCAGTCATTATAAAAGTATTAAAAATTATGTGTATTAATGAAAAGTTTAATTACATCATAACATTACTAAGCACAATAAGGACTATTAGTAAACCGAAAATAATTTTAATGCTATAATAGACAGTATCATTTCCAATAAATATTGAGACAAAAGCAAAGTGCGCCAGCATCCGTTTGGTCACGGACGTGAACTTCAGTTACGTGACATTTGTTCCAATATCTGATACTCTGTTGTCATTTACCTGCCGTGTCTATTGTTTGTGGATATGCCAAAACTAGCAAAAGATTAGTAATGTTTACTAACAATAGATTTCAGTAATCTATCTCATCTCTGATTTTACTTGCAAGAGATAGAATTTTGATATTAACTTGTAAGAATTGTGTTATGAATATAAATGATATACATGGGCTAATATATGTGAATTAAAAATTACGGACTAGTAACATTACGCTAGAGATTATTTCATTGCAACAGCAGAAATAAGAGCCTTTGAATTAAAAGCAAAGCAACAAGATAAGCAGTAGGTACAAACACTACCAGAATATACTCGAATTCGGTTCTTCAAAAATAAAAATAAATATTCAAGTTAGATACTAATCGTGCATTTTTTGGGACAATTATTATCGTAGTGACATTTTCAACACGCACATAGCAAACATTGCTTTTGAATAGTGTAGCTTTTTAACGATGAAATAATCATAACATAATTTGAGTAGTTTCATGCCCTATCGATGACAAACAAACAAATCTTTCCTCTTTTTATTATTAGTGCTGATTAACATACTTAAACACACGCAACTTTTGTAAATAATTAAAAATCAATTATTTTAATAATAAATGAACATTAAATGCCTAACTCATTCGATTAAATACTTACTAGTGGTCTTTAGATTCTAATTGTTGGACATTATTGAGAAAGTGACCTGATATCGTATAGAGATTGAAATGAATAATATATATAAAATATAAATTATTAGAGATGATTCAATTATAAGTGTAGATATTTAATATAACATTCAATAGTACGTAAATCATTTTTTAAGTTACATCTAGTTTTACCTTCTACGTCTCTATTTCTTTCACATTTTACAATTTTAAAGTATTTCTGAAAAGCCTTTTTGTTCAGTTTAATGTCTTTTTTTTTTTCGAAATAAGAGACATGTTCAGATTACAGAATTATAGTTGTATTTATTTTTATTCGCTAAATAATGTGGAATCACCCGCTTTTTTTAATTGATCTGGTAAGGTTCCGAAATTAAGGCGTTCAATCAAACTCTATCGCTGTACCTAAATTTGTATATGAATCTTAAGAACTATGTTAATTATAACTAAATATTATGTTATGATGTCTTATTATATTTAATTAAAAGTCTAGGTCGGATTTTATCGCGCTTATTTGTTTTAAAAACTTTACAGTTTAACGATTTTTCAATTAAATTATTTCCTATTATTATTATATTTTTATTATTATTATTCGGACACCCACCACCTCATAGCCCCCGAGATCAAGGACGCTGTAAAGGGTCCGAAACGTCGGGAAATAATTTAATTCCGAAATCCGATCTAGACTTTTAATTAAATGAGTAAAATTCGCGCAAATATAAGAGAACAATCTTATCATACGCTATAAAATTTTGTTCCTGATCATATTCATTTTGCTAACACATACATATTATATGTATACATGTTTATATTTATTACTTAAAAAAGTCACATACTAGTCAAACAGAAATACGTTGATGTGATCATCAGAGTCAACTTTATTTAGAGATAATTACTATGTTAATCATTTCTAAATAATGCGGTAACGAGATTGATCACTTGCATTCACATTTCTACTAAAATGGGTAGTGATGATAAATAATAATTGACTGTCCAATCAATTAAAATTAATTTCTCTGTTTTGATTATACGTTTATTGATTTACGACATAGTAATGCAATTAATTACCGTACCTAGTAGGTTTTTTAAATATGTTTTTTTTTATAATCTAATAATTATATAAATTAATAACTTATGACGCCCGTTCTGTGTAGTGGTGCAAGTAGACGCTGTAACGCCGGCGGTCACGGGCTCGAGTCCCGCTCGGGGTAGATATTTGTATTTGTGCAAATATTTGTTTCCGCTTGAGTATATGGATGATGGATGGATTTCCCCACCGTGCCTCGGAGAGCACGTAAAGCCGTCGATTGTTATCATAGACATCAGATAGCGACCGTTACTCATGGTAAGGAAATATCCGGCAACACGCAGTAGAGTAGCGTAGTGGATTAAGCTCCAACACTTGTTCTATATGGGGAAGAGGCTTTCGCTCAGCAGTGGGTTGTTTACAGGCTGATACAGTACAGTACTTATACTAATTTAAGTAACTATATATATATATATATATATTCGTACTTTAAATGAAAAAAATATAATTTTTTCTCGATTTTTAATAGTTACACGACCACACAAGTTCACATGATGTAAGTATTAGATGGATTCATTAAATCTAAGGCCGAAGATAAAGCTTTCGATAAAGCTTCATATAAAATTTCTAGAAAGTGACTCACATTACGGATAGTACTTGATGATTTAATATATTTCTTTACGACATTTTCTATATAACTTTCCATATTATTAGATAATAAAAATAAATAACACAAATTTCAAAAAGAAATTTAAATATAGATAAATGGTTAAAACCAATTAATAAATACCAACTTCAATTATACGGATGAGTTCTAAAGTAATTAAAGCGTTTTTAGGTATTCCGCATAGTCTAGATAGTCCTAAGGCGGAGACTGAAGCTTGAATCCACCGATATCGCTGCACGCACAAGGTGAGGCAACCGCGAAAGGGCAAATCGGAGCAATATAAAACGTGGCACATCTTCGCAAACAGTATTCTGCAAACTGAACTGAACGAAGAGTGCCTGCCACGTACAAAATTATAACATAGTCACATTATATAATGTCTTCTGTAGCGGTAAGTTGAATACAATAGCTAACCTATTGATATATTTATATTATTGTAAATCAGATCGAGTTAATAAGGGACGATTTATTTATTAATACTATTTCTTCACTTATCTACGTGATGACGCCATCTTCAATTTTCGCGATTTTCACTCATCGTATTCGTTTTAATAAACAAAACTTCATCTTTATCAATTACTAACGAAGATTTTCCATACAACATCTTTCAGGACATATTCTCTTTTTTTAAGTAAACTCTATAGTATATATTTATTTATAAAATAGAATAAAGTATTATTTAGATTCTCTTTTCACCGTACAAACATTTATTAAATGACTTCCTAATGTTTAATAATATAGTACCTGGATGACCGAGGTTTGCTCGGTTCAATTATATTTAGATACATTACATAGGTACTGATGAAACATAAATAATATTTTCGATCTTACCGACATAATAGTAAAATAATAGGAACTGGTTATTTAAATAAAAAATAAAAAGAGCTCTCAATAATAGTTTTTCTCACAAAAAAAGAAACTTGAAAAAAAGAAAGAAAAAAAAATTATCTGTATACCACCTAGATTCGAACCCGGGTTTTCTGATTTCGAATCCGCCCGATTCCCATCCGAGCCATTCCATTATAAGCTTATTAATGAGAGCGAAATTTTCCTTCGTATTCTAATGATATTTTTTAATTGCGTAAAAAAAGGGTTAAAACGACATTTTCTAAAAATAAATCCGAGCTAGATCGATTTATCGCCTCCGAAACCCCTGCATACTAAATATCATGAAAATCGTTGGAGCCGTTTCCGAGATTCAGATTATATATATTATAATTGCTCGTTTAAAGATATAAGATACGCATGGTTCCTGTAAAGACAGCCAATATTTACGAAAAACTGTTTAATTATAGTTAACGCTTTAATACACTGGAATAATAAAATAAAGTACTTATAGATATAATATTATTTATTCTCTTAGAAAAATAAATCTAATACCTACTTTTTTTTGGTTGTTTAGATAGACAATTATTTATTATTTAAATATTTATTAGCGTGTTATTATAGAATCGACTCGTGTTTATAGCCAATTTTTACATTAATTTTAAATTTAAATGAGTTTTAAAATCTTATTATATTTTATACATTACAACTTTAAACTATTTGTTAAAAGTTTTAAAAAAAGGTCAACTTATTAACATAAATTAAAAGTAATATATTTGACTTTTTATTTTACTTTCGTGTTATTTTCGTTTATTTTCCATCAACAGATTCATTTAGGTGGAAGTTAAAGTCTTACTAAGATTTTTGCAATGGTATATCACGACTTAATTGATGCATTGTTTACAGAATACAATAAATTTTAACGAATATATTATTTACATCAGGGATGTCAAAGATCCGTATATATATGCCGTATCCGGCCCGCGGGCCTTGTCAATTTATAGCTATATTCTAGCTATTTATTATCTTACTAGTTTGCTAGATAAAAGATCTAGCTAGAAAAGTAGTTAAATCTAACGTTAGATCTAGGCTACCTGTGTTACAATGTGGCCAATTCTGTTAAATACAATATCTAAAAGTCTAAAGTTTAGAGATTGTATTAGAGTTTGACACCCCTGATTTAGATAGTTCTTTACCGTTAATAGATTTCAAATTTAAAAGTCTACCTTTAAAAGTCTACATTTAAAAGTCTAAAGCAAAAGACGACTATTAGAATACGCACTATTAAAATATTTAAATCAAATAATGATGCCACATAAATATCATTTATTATTTCTTATTTTATTACCTTTTTTCTAAAACAATAAAATGTAAGGACAAAGGTGGTTGATGTTTTATGTTAAATTCTCGGTTGTTACTACTGTACTCCGCATATTTAAAAAAAAAATCATTTTCATTACAATTTTCATAAATTATTTCATGCAGCATCTATTTGTGATCGGATGTGACTAGTTACAGGTTTAACATAGAGCGATTGCCATCCGACCACATCATACCAGTACCGACCTTACCTTACGCACCCTCCGGACCGGCACCTTACAGACTAAAATAATTGTCCTACAGCGTTGTTGTCTTGAAATATAAATATTCATTTTTCAATTTTCAACAATAAGAATCATAGATTTATTTTGACGTCCTCCATAAGAGCCAACGCTAGTCAACCCATGCATCTTAATTATTTACGTAATAGAACTGAATAATAAGCTTTAGATTTTTATCCAATTCAAACCTTTTTTTATAGCAATTTTAAGGTAATTGCCATAAGAATTTTTTTTTTAAATTATGAATTTTATGACAAAAATAGCGAAAATTCGATGTTTTGCCAAGAAAAAAAAATTTTAGATCTAAGGCAAGCATAATTTTCATGTATTTTGATCTGTTAAATACTAATTTCGATCGTAATTTAATCATAAACTGTTTTAAATCTAAAAAAATGTAAAAAAGTCATCAACAATTGCAAAAATCGAAGAAAATTAGGATTATCTTGGTATAAAAAAATTTATGGACCCGGATTGACGAAGATTTTCATGTAATATAATCTGCTTGGTCTGATTTTGCAATAAATTTGGCCCATAGTTCCCTCAAACATTTATAAAATTGCAAAAAATCGATAAAATAGCAGAAAATTGGTGCTATTTTTTTGCAATTTACTCGAAATTGAAGGCCGGCCTAAACTGACTTGAAATTCGTATTCAGCGGGTCGAAAAACATGCCCGTAGATAGGTGGCGCCCGGAGTACAGACAAATTATTTTTTTTTTGTGTGTGCCGGTGTAATTATACGATAACAAACGAAAAAAATATATTCTTTTTCTTACTACCTCCGCCGAAAGTTAAATTTTTGTCCCTGTGAAGCGAGACAAAAGTGACACTGTTTTCCCCGCTTTACAGGTACAAAAAGTAGAAAAACAGTGACACTTTTTCTCCGCTTCACAGGGACAAAACCCGAACTTTCGGCCTTTCGGCAATTTCACATGCGGGACAGAAAGTAGTACTTTTCGCTTGTGACACAAAATTTCTATAATTCTATATCTTTTTTATTGAATTCGAATTAAGAAAAACTTAATAATTTGCATTTTAACTTTACAATTCAATTCTATCGTCTATAAACTTGAATGTATTAAATACGTATAACGTGCTAGAATATTCATAAGATTCGATTTCCTTATTGTCCTCAATCTGTCTGGACTTTTGATTAATTATTTTCAATAAATTATTGTTGATAGATTACCTTGCTGGCGTTCGTGGCTTTTGCATCGTGTGGGCGTCTCGAACCCCAATACCTACCACCGAGGCCTGGTGGAGGAGGTGGTAACGCAGGACTGGGAGGACTGGGAGGAGCTGGGGGAGGAGCAGGTAACGGAGGACTTGGCGGAGGATCTTTTGGCGGCGGAAGCGGTTTTGGTGGAGGAAGCGGTTTCGGAGGCGGCTCAGGTGGAGCAAATATCCCTATCCTTCGTTATGAGAATGAAAACAATGGTGACGGAACCTACAAATTCAGGTAATTATAAAATAAAAGTATTTATATGAATGTTCAAAGGTGATATATATACGAATTTTCGAGGTCCAAGTGGATATAACATCTTAATCGAAAGGTTGCGTGTTCGAATCCGAGCTATCACCGCTAGTTATTTAAATTAGTAAAATTGTAGGTAAACGAAAACCTTGTAAGAAAACCTGCATACCTCTGAATAAGTTCTAAGATATATAGATTTGTATATACACCATATAAAAAGAAAATAAAGTAAAAACAAATACTATAAATAAGCGAATATTAACACATCTCTGTGTCTATAAAATTACAAATAACCTACGGAAAATTAAATAAATTTCTCTGTTTGATTATGATGATCAATAATTTCTACGATACCTAAAGGATTACAATAGGGCATTGCACATTTAATAGTTCAAAAATTTGAAAGGCAAATGTTGGGTATTCTCTCTGCTTGTTAAACGATCACGCTTCAAGCATTTAGTTGACCCAATTAAAGTTAACTTGACGGAGACAAAAGACAACACAATAAAAAAAATCAAAACATTTTCTTTATTTTAACAAAAAAAATTTCCTTTTTTTTTTAATTAGGACAAAGAAGTTTATACATGTCTTATTTATATGATTTTGAAAGTATAATATTAAATTACATAACATAACTCCATAACATTCACTCTTACGTCTACTTAATATTTTCATATGTTAAAGAGTTTTAAAAATGGAAATTAAGGTTGGCGCGTAGATGCAATATTTTACAGATAGTTTTACAGTAGTTCAAAAAGTGGTTTCCTATTCAGGTACAACTAATAGTAACAACCAGTCATTAATCTTGAAGGAAGTTTGGGTGTAAGTTTGCAAATTAAGTGAAAGTTTTGTTTCAATATTACTGTGTTTATAAGTATTCATACCAAATAATGCTCAAACATAAGAACATTGAGTAATGTACAACATCTATAATATAAATTAATCTATGCACCATATTTCAAAATGTTAAGATGGTAAACTAGCTTAAACTGTGATTTTAAAATCAAATAACATAACGCATGGTCATTTCTCGCATTCAAAGTTTACATTATTTATTTTATTCGCAGCTATGAAACAGGAAACGGCATTTCAGCCCAAGAAAGTGGAGCCCCACGTGCTCCAGGACCTGAAGGTCCTGCTGTAACCGCTGAAGGAGCGTTCTCTTACCGTACTCCCGATGGCCAGCAAATCTCCCTCACCTACACCGCCGATGAGAATGGCTTCCATCCCGTTGGTTCCCATCTCCCCACTCCCCCTCCTATCCCAGAAGCTATTCTCCAATCAATCGAGTTTAACAAACGCAACCCATCTTCGTAAGTACTTTTATATTTAAGAAATATTGAAATAAATAATATTCTGCAATGGAGCACAACAGATTGGTTATTAAAATATACTAGTAGATATCTCTTAAAACTCGAGACAGAAATCAACTGAGTGGTTACAATATAATCAACAAGTTCAATATTTGTATTGTTCAACTCTACCATGATGTAAAATTCTTATATATTGAAATCTCCAAAAAAGCTCTTGAAAAGGCTTACCAAGAAAACTGTTCTTTTCCAGCGAGGGCTCCTACAATGGCGGATCAGGAAGTGGTGGTTTCGGCGGTTCTGGAAGTGGCAATGGATTCGGAGGTGGTTCTGGAGGTGGATTTGGAGGCTCTGGCTCCGGTTCAGGAGGCGCGGGTGGCGGCTACCACTATTGATCTCATTCAAACATGTCTATCTGAGGACAGCTACTGAATCGTAGTTACATTATATTGTTGTCGAATTTAGTTTGACTCCTTGGTGCATGCTCTATACAACCGTATATACTTCAAAATGCCTTTAATGTTTCATTGATGGTATTTTATTTTAAAACTAGGAAAATATATTTTAACTTACTTCTTTCAATTGTTTTGTTTTTAGCTAGATGTTTTGTTTATTTTTGACCTTCAGTTTAACCTTTTCTTATAACCATTGAGAACACTTCACATAGCTCAGTTTGAAACTTAACTTATATTAATTTACTTTGAATAGAATCTACATTTATTTTTAAATTATTTGTTCCATTACGATTCAGTAACATTTTCTTAGTAGATAGTGGACTTGTAAAACTAATTGAGGCTTTATTGTAATCTCTTGCAATTTTTTTTTGCTTAATTTTAGTTATAACTAGATAATGGCTAATTATAATGATCATATTTCATCTCATTTTTTTAAATATAATTTTTGGATTTAAGGATAGAATAATCGAAGTCGATAACTCCAAGAGTACTAGGACTGTGATACCACGAAACAGGCAAGCACTCAGTAATTATTTAAGGCTTAAAATGTAAAATACCTGTGTAAATAGGCATGTGAATAAATATGAATGATATAATTTTTTTTATTCTTTATACGAAACATGTGGTACAAAAAAAAACGTCATTTTTTGTTTTTTTTTTTTTAAATTTGTCCTACAAAGTTAAAATAAGATCTTGTTCATTTTCATACACGTAATATCTTTCACAAACAAAAAAAAAAGCGCAAAACATGCCTGAAACCTTGAAAGTATCTGTGTACATACATAAAACAACAATAATAATAATGGCTCGCATCTCACGTTGGTAGTAAGAGTGGCTGCAATTCGGGGACCTCTTTGGCGAAACCGAAGGCTTTTTCTATGAAGTACAAGATTAGTTGGTTAGGGGGAAAACTACCGAAAGCACATTCTGAAGAATTGGCACTTCCGACTTGTGTCGAGCTTGTCGCCATACCGGCGAGTCACTCAGACATGGGTTTTCGGGCAGTTCAGCGCTTGCTAATACTAAATACTTGCACAGACATAGCCAAACGGTCAACGCTCTGCGTCATGAGCTTGCTCTAAGGTACGGTCTCTTGAAATATACCGTATTATCAGTACACACCGGTGCCAGTACTCGAATGCAAGGCATGATTGCTTTACTGTCGTCACAGACAGGACGATACTGGCGATCAAGCGACAAGGGACAGGGCATGGTCGAGGGTGTTTTAAGTAAAAATTGCCATCCCGCATGATGAGAACCTCGTGAAACTCGAAACAGAGAATAAACGTAAATATCTGTAACTGGCGCACGAAATATTGGACATGTAGGTTATGGAGGCCGCTGAAATCATCCCTATCGAAATGTCTGCCAAGTGTTTGATCCCGGTTAAACTCGCTCACCATCTGAGGCAGCTGGGTATCCGTGACGTGAAAAGGCGGTATTGCTTAACTCGGCTGGCAGTGTCCGTTGTTTTCTCAGCCTACAGCCATAACCAGGCCGTTTGACCCCTCTGCCTAATGCATAACCCTGCACCCGCTTATATTTATCTGTGTAAGCTTATTAAAGAAGTATTTGATGAATATACAAGCACACGTTTGCATAATAATAATTAAAATAGTTTAGATTTTTTTTTGTCAAGATTAATATAAATTAGAAAATTTCAACTGATACGGATGTAGTAAAATACATAGCTATGGTACCTACTGAAAGTAAAATATGAATAAAAGTCAATTTAGTTTTATCTCAAGCATATTAATTTAAATATTATCAACTACATATCCACTACAACTACCAATACAATATCAACTTCATAACAAATAATAACGTTTTAGGTCATTTCAATTCTCCCTCGTAATAAATATAATTGTGTGGAATTCGTCAAATCTATTTACAGAATTTTGAAGGAAATGAAGGACAATTAAGTTACCAACAGACAATACTGTCGGTGACATATATCAGAATCACGCGAATATAACTAATATCCACTTATGTTATACAACTGCAAGGAAAATGTATAATAAGGTACACTGTATTGTAAGATACAGTAGGTATGTCTACATATCATATTAATTGAGATTAACATGCACTTTGAAGCTCCGTTTGCGTGGTAAATTAGATAAAAGGCTTCTGATTTTGATTAATTTTATACGTAATTTAATTAAATATGTTTAGATAATCAAGTAGTTAATTTGTAACGCAGTCATTTATCTGATATGCAGTGGGTTATTAGTCGGGAGATTAGTTTGCATGAATTTTAAATAGAGATGCAATTAAAAATTCCCCTTTCAAAATAGAATCATTTCTTAAAAAGCTACAAGTGCCGCAAAAAAGCTTATAAAATGAAGAAATACATTTTTCAGTTAGTGCATATGAAATTCCATACAGACATAAGATAACAATAAGTTCTACTCACTCTCAATCTGTTTTCAATGTTATTGACTGTATGTGTAATAAAGCATAATACTTTTGGCGAAGAGTATTTTAAAAAGTTTATAAAAATATTTTCATTTTAAATGTCAAATGTTTATTTTAAATCACAAAATATATAAGTGAATAAATTTACTTTAGTAAAAAAATATTCATTTCATAATTTATTTATAAATATTTTTTAATTTTGAATTGGGTTATTTAAATGTTTGTCACGTTGATCTTACAGAAACAATTCTTATTTTTAACAAAAATTTATACTAATTACAAAAACAAACGATTTTTATAATTTATCGATGTATCCTCGCATAGGTTATTTTATTTTGCTTATATAACAACTAGCGGCCCGCCCCGGCTTCGCACGGGTATTTAATTAAAATTTTAAAAATTATAAATTTATATTTTTTATCACCTACACCTGCGTCGATACTGGAAAATATTTTATAATAGACGGATTAAGTTGTCAAACATGTGTCAAAATAAAATGTAATTTAAATCAAAAGCACTAAGGAGTATTGATATCAACTACAAAGCAAATAAGATTTTACCCCCTTTTGAACCCGTTAGGAGATGAATTTCGATAAAATACGAAACAAGTCTTCAATCGATTCTGTTAATAAATGTTTATGCAAAATTTTAAGTAGATTGGACCAAGGAATCACATTGTCCCATACAAACTTTGGCCTCCTTTTTTACCCCGTTACGGGTAGAATTTCGTAAAATCCGTTCTTAGCTGATCTCTGTTTGGCTAAAGGAATATTTTTACCAAATTTCAAGTCTCTAGATCTTATGGTTCCAGAGATATAGTGATAAGAGAGTGAGTGACTGACCTTTCGCTTTTATATATTAAGCTTTTATTTAGCCCGCGACTTCGTCCGCGTAGAAGTCGAAAATGGTTATAATAGGTTTTTCTTTTACTTTATTAATTTTGTTATAACATATAAATTATTATTATATAGAAATTTGAAATAAACGCGATTAAATCCGTTTTTAGACTTTTAATTAACTATAAATTATTATGTTAAAATATTTGAAAACTTATAAAATATAACAATCTTTATTATAGAGTAGGAATTTAAAGTTGAAATAAACATTAAAAAAAGAAAAATTGTTATATTTTAGGAACACGAAGCTCGGCCTTTGATTTGGAGAAAGTTACACGGGGGTATTATCTTTTTACAACGAAATCGAAATACTACACCTTCCGTACTATTTTTTTATAAACAATATTTTTTGTTTTTCCTTCGGGGTGCTAGAATCACCAGGCTACTCTGAAACATGCCACATACAACTGGCTGTGGGAGAAGCAGCTTGCCCTCAAGTAAACTCCCGTTACATTAAGAGTTTGACCTTAAGCTATGTTTATGGTAAATACATACTCATATAGACATACATTATATTATGATACAGTATATTATTATCCAGTTCCCGGAAATTATAATTTCCTATTTTAAGCAACAGGTCTGAGAGCTATCCGGCATAACATCTCCTCTTAGATGGACTCTAATATTCATGGTAAGGCTCAGTTTCGTCACTGGAGGCCACAAATGCTTCTGTACTGTACTGTATTGTATCAGCCTGTAAACAACCCACTGCTGAGCGAAGGCCTTTTTTCCCACATAGAAGAAGGGTTGGAGCTTAATCCACCATACTGCTCTACTACGGGTTAGCGGATAGTATTACTACCATAAGTAACGATTATTATGAGATATCCATGATAACAAACGGGACCGACGGCTATACGTGCTCTCCGGGGCACGGTGGGGAAACCCACAAGGACATACACCCAGACCTAAAACAAATATTGGCACAAATACAAATATCTGCCCCGAGCGGGAATCGAACCCGTGACCACCGGCATTGAGGCGAGGCGTTGAGGCGACTACTCGCACCACTACACCGGAACGGTCATCAATGCTTCGTTCGTTGTATCATTGGTATAATTACACCACAATACGATTTTGTCTCTTAGATTTGAATAAACCCGCAAGTAATTATTTTTTAAAGTTTGATTGACTCGGCACAGTTGGTAGTGACCCTGCTTTCTGCTCCAGGATCGTGGGTTCGATTCCCGCCTCGAGTCTGGGTGTAATATGTATTTATTTCTATATGTATTATTTATATGTATATTTATAAAAAAAATGTATATCAGTCGGCTGTTACCTAAAACACAGGCATTAAGTTGCCTACCTTAGGAACAGACGATTGTGTGTGTATGTCAAACATATATTTATATTTAATAATAGTCCAAGACAGATTTTATCTTTTCCTTCTTAATTTTAGTGTAAGATAACGTTAAATGGGTACATGATTTATGTTTTCTGATCTTGTTCCAACATTAGTCCGTGGTGCCAATCTGTACAAATTGGGGTGTTAATGCCGTATAATTCAAAAATGTTTCCAAGTTCACTTCGGTGTCTTCTATATCTGTATCATTGTGAACTACAGATGCCTTGCTGATGAGTTATTTACTTTAAAACCCTTGACTTAAAACAACACTAACATTGAAGTAAAAAATATTATATAAAACACTATTTTACAATAAAGCGATCACACGGTATATTTACAACTCAATTTTGTTACGTTTATTATAAAGTCTTGCCTGTTCCACCAGGAGCACCCAAAAAAAAGATATCACCTTTACCTGCGTAATTTTATAACAGACGGATTGGTTGTCAAACATGTGTCAAAATAAATTTTAATTTAAATCAAAATCACTATGGAGTATTTATATCAAAATAATTTTCTCCCCCCTTTTAACATCGTTAGAGGATGAATTTCGATAAAATACGAAACACGTCTTCAACCAATTCTGTTAAAGAATATTTATGCGAAATTTGAAGTAGATTGGACCAAGGAATCATGTTGTCCCATACAAACTTTGCCCCCCTTTTTCACCCCCTTAGAGGTAGAATTTCGTAAAATCCGTTCTTAGCTGACCTCTACTCGGTAAAAGGAATATTCCTACCAAATTTCAAGTCTCTGCGCCTTATAGTTTCAGAGATATCGTGATGAGTCAATGTATACGTGGAAATCTCTTTTATATATATAGATAAGTTAATTGCAATACAATTGTTTTAAGTGTATATTTCGTGATGATCCTATTACGCTTCTGGATTATGTAACCTTTTAAGAGCTTAGGAATTATAAAAGCAAATAGGAATTACAAAAGCAAAAAAAATATATTCATACGATTATAGTACGAATATTTTTTTTGTTATACGATTATCGGGAGATATTTTTTATTTGTATGATCTATTTTACATTAATTAGAATTATTAATTTATTTATTAATTTTTTACTGCTTAAATTTTTCACATAATTTAAACAATTTTAGATAAAGCCTAAAGAGCCTAAGATATGTGAAGCAAAAACTTTGAACCCCATTTTAGAAAAATTACACGGACGGAGAAGTATGAAATTTGGCACAGTTAAAGTTTATTTGGAGAAGAAGTGCAGAATGCTAATATTTGTTATAATAATGCTCAAAATATACATTAAATTTATTTAAAAAAACAAACACTACATACACTACGGCACACATACATATGTACAATGTACATATATACACAAATTTTACTTATTGTCAGTCTGTTGTCAACATGGTCTTACATACAGGTCTTGCAACGAATTTTTTATCGAAATTTTTTCACAGCTCAGGTCCAATGACTGCTGCATATATTCACTATGTTATGCGCAATCATATTTTTATGCTGTTGACAACGCTGTCAATTATAGATTAGGTCGAATTTCGACCACTGGGCTACCACTAGTAAATCATAAATAGTCTCCGACACAGAATCAATGATATCGTGTGACACCTAAATGCACCGATATTATTTTGATACTAGCTGCTGCCCGCGACGTCGCGTCGTCTACGATTACACATTGAACGATTACACGTTAAACGCTGTTAGATTACACGTTGTTACAGAATGCGTTGAAGAAATAAAGGTACACTGCTCGTTCCCCGTAGGTGATAGCGTGATAATATGTAGCCTATATGTTGACCCGACTTCTTAATAATATTCGTGCCAAATTTGAAGTAAATCCATGTAGTACTTTTTGAGTTTATCCCGGACATACATACAGACAAACAGACAAAAATTCTAAAAACTATATTTTTGGATTCGGTATCGATATACCCCAAGTATTCTTTAAAAAAAATATTCAATGTACAGTTTTGACTTTCCTACCATTTTATTATATGTAGGTATAGATTAGTTCGCAGGGTAGTGTTATTTCAATAAGGTATATATCTCTTTAATTTGTACGATTATTTAAAATGTAATTAAATTAATTGGAAGTAAATATTTAAAATTCTATTTCATATTTTTAACTTTATTCAGTTACATTGCTGTATAAATAAATGATTTTAACACAGTTTTTCGACAATATCACAGTGTAAGCTTTATTGAGGTACAGGCGTTGAAACGTCTTTGATGAGTTCAGTAGTAGATGCTACGGCGCCCGTTGTAAGATCCCTCATTTCTGAAATTATAACATTAAGAATTGTGTTTGAATTATATAATATAATATATTTATAACATTCAGTAACTATAATAAACGCTTTGCCAATGATAGCAAGCGTATCACCAGTAAACGCATTATTTATTGTTCTTAGTTGTTGAACTTTATAACATATACAGAGTAGGCAATATTTTAGGTTTGTTAACACATTAGTGATTGCTAATGTGTTAATATTTGCAACAATTTCGAAGACAGAGAAAACTTATTTTCAATATTAGCTCTGGCCTCGGAGGACACAAACAATGGTGTTCATACATAAGAATACCTAGTAATTTTCATTGTCAATTCCGAATGAAATGAATGTAGATGAAAGATTACAACGTAAGCTAAAATTGTTTCATAATAGAACCATTATTTATAAGCGGAAGCGTTTCAGTTATGCAAATGTAATTCGTTACGTCAAGGCGAAAATATACCAAGAGAAGGTAAACTATACGTCCGTGAATAATAATGTGTTCCATGTTTTTTTGTTCCTAATAAAGGTAATCGAGCCTGTTACCATATCCTAATTTACAAACAACAACAAACAAAAACATAAATAAAACAACGCACTCAAGTTACCATTAATGAATCAAAAAAGACGAGACGAAGGGTGTTACAAGCCCTAAATATCCTTTTTTATTTTAATTTAAATTTTTAAAATGAATACATTATTCATTTCATTTTTATAATAAATAAATCTGTACAAATAAGTTTAGATATAATTTTTATTTTTTAATTATATCAAAATATACTACAAAGAAATCTAATCATAGATAAAAATGGATTTGTAATTCTGGAAAACTGCGTTATATTGAATACTCAAAATAATTGATTATTTACCAAAAATAAAATAAAAAAGATACGTAAATTAAGATAGTAAATTGCAATTGGTTTTATTATATAATTAAAAAAACTGTATCTGTCTATGTGTTTGTCGTTAATATTTTACATACAACCCGCTAAACCGATAGTAATTAAATTAAGCATGAATATAATTTAAAGCTTGAGGAAAATACACTATAGAAGTAATAGGAATAATAGGTGTAAAACAAAGAAAAGAAGAAAGAAGTGTATTGAAAAAAAAAGAATACAACGATAATGTATATATATATAAATAGGTTGCTCTGGAAGTCGATACCCCTATCGACCGAGGCATACGTTAATCAGTGGATATCCAATAGCTGATAATTATTATGATGATGATTGTACATTTTCATTGAAATAAAGAACGAATTTTAAAATAATCTTACGATGGATGCTGTCTGTTGAACTCAATTGATCTTAGAATAGCTTCAGGGATCGGTGGAGGAGTGGGGAGATGTGAGCCCGTGGGGTGAAAGCCGTTCTCGTCAGCAGTGTAGGTGAGGGATATTTGTTGACCATCAGGAGCGCGGTAGGAGAAACCACCCTCTGCGGTTACTGCAGGGCCCTCTGGACCAGATGCCCGGGGAGCTCCACTTTCGTGAGCCGATATCCCAGTAGGAGTGTCATAGCTATAAAAAATTTAACCACTTTAATAAAGACTTGATACACTATTAGATTTAGATAATTTTTATGGTTGCTGTTCCGCTACGATAAATCTCAGCGTAATGTTTAAGTATAGCCAACGTTAACCAACTTCTGGATAATATAAATTACTAATGGTAAAAGTGTGAATATAAACTCTGTTTAATAATATAAATAAGGACATTTCTTACCTATACTTTTAATTCCAGTATCAAAATTTGATTATAAGAGCAAAGGTTAGAGAACATAATGATATAGGTATCATTATGTTCTCTAACTTTTGCTCTTATAATCAAATTTTGATATTCCATTTTCTTGGTTTTTAATACACAACTAATTTAAAACGAGATAGAAGAATAGTCCGTTTTAGGCTCCAATGAAAATCAGCGCTGCAACTTGCTGGAGCTTAATACTGAGTGGCAAACTTATGTTTAGTCACACTATAGTAGAATTATATTATTTTTTCATTATATTTTTTATTCATATAGTGAAGTTTTTAAGTATTTACTCTTATAGGATGTTATTAAATAACAATTGTTTTCTTTGTTCTTCGTTTTTTAAATTTAAAAATGAAGTCAAAATGTTAATATTAAAATCAACTATATTTTTGGTTCACGAAACTTGTTTCTTAATTATTTATTCGAAACTTGATATCAACCTGTTCACATTTTTGTTTTAATATACATTACTTTAAAAATTTATATGTTGTCTGACTATTAAACACATAATATAGTGTACAACACATAGATTAGAAGATTTGACAAGTCTTTTTTCTTTGGTAAAAAGTAATAGTAGATAACTATATCCAGAAGTAACAGAGAGAATATTAGTTCAACAGGGCGGATAACAACTAACAAGGAGACGGCAAGGGTGTGGGGTCCTCAAATCAAATGGAGGTTCTGCGTGTAGTTAGCACTCAGTGAGTGTATTCATATACTCAAACCCTAGAGCGCACTACTTAGCCATTGCCGAGAAAAAAATTCAAAAGTTAAAAAAAAATAATTGTATTAAAGTCTAATAAATCATTATAAACCGTTTCTTTTGAACTTTTATAAATTATTGAATCGCGAATTTAATAATTTTTAACTTATTAACGATCAAAACTTATAATCTTTTATAAATGGAATGGATGGAATAGAAGAATGTAAATAGAATAAATAAAAAAGCCACAGTTCTTTTTGTAAAAACACTGTGTTCCTGTAAAAAAGCTGCATTTATTTGTTGCGCAAGTTGTCGACAAAATTTGTGTTTTTCTTGTTTTTATGATAAATATCATCCAGGTTTGTGTATTCCTAAAGATGAATGGTTGAAAAGTTGCTAATGCTATAAACATTTTATCATAAATATTCATTGTATTTATAATATATTATTCTATAAAAAATGTTTAAAAGAACTGTGGCTTTTGTATTTATTCTATTTACATTCCTCCGTCTTTTATAAGTTTTAATCGTTAAAAAGTTAAAAATTATTAAATTCAATAATGTATAAAAGTTCAAAAGAAACGGTTTATAACGATTTATTAGACTTTAATACCAATTTTTTTTTAACTTTAAGAATTTTTTTCTCGGAAATGGCTAAGTAGTGCGCTTTAGGGTTTGAGTATATGAATACACGCACTGAGTGCTAACTACACGCAGAACCTCCATTTGATTTGAGGACCCCACACCCTTGCCGTCTCCTTGTAAGCTAACAGAGGTAACTTTGCTTAGAAATTAATCCATATGCAGACGAGCTTCTAGTTTTAACAACTGAACAACAGCTATAACCTATTTATGTTTTTCATATAATTTTAATAACCCGTTTATACTTAACAACATTCGTTTCCGAACAGGAAAACTATTTCTGTTTGACGCCTGTGATAAATAAAGTACTAGTAGAGTCGAGTTGCTAATTTTCATGACTAACATCCACAACGCGTCAAACAACTCTACTCACACCGTCTGCAACGTTAGTTATGCCAGCGCATTTTCATTTTATATTTTTTATCATATTTATTATTATTTATTAACAACTATTGTGTGAAAAAAGAACAATTCAAGTGTAAAATTATCAAAACCGATTAATATGTGAATAATTTATCGTTATTAACTTATAAAAGTGCAAGTGCTGCAGCTTTACGGTCCAAAGTTACATGGACCCATGACCAAAAACTTTCAAAATATATTTAAAGCTGTTGCATCCATAAACTAGGCAACAGCAATACTACAACTGGCAACTAAAAACTTGTAAAAACTTGATGGTTACTTCAGCAAAAGTGTCTACGTGCACGCAGTTTCCAAAAACAGGTAAAATCGCTCGGAATGTAGAGTGCCTAATATTGATCTTGTATATGCAATTTTCAGATAATTCTATTACTACTTATAATAAAGTATAATAAATTCTCCAATTACCTGAAGCGATAAGTTCCATCGCCGTTGTTGACATTCTCGAAACGGAAAGGAGCGCTGTTGCCGCCGCCGTTGTAGCCGCCGCCGTTGTAGCCGCCGCCGTTGTAGCCGCCTTGCACCAAGTGATCCAGTCGAGCACCGGACGCCATCACCACCAAAGAAATTAACACGATCTGGAATATTAGACAAAGCTATATTATATAACCTATAATTCGATAACAAGATGATTTTTGTAAATTATTCAATTGAAGAATGAATGAATGAATGAATGAATAAAATATACTTTTCTGTACACCAAGGATTAGTAACAAACAAAAAAGTTAAAAAATACTTAGTAAACAATCAATGGCTATATTGCTAACAGAATTATCTCTTCCAGGCAACCGAATTGGCAAAGGACAAAATAACAAATAATAATGCTGGAACATACTATAGATAAATAGAAAATGAAAAGTTCAAACATTAGACTAGAAGGACTAAAATAAGAAAAAAGATTATACAATCACATTTAAGATTTCGCTTGTAAAACACTAACATCTGACCTTTATTTTGAATACTGAACAGAAAGTTGTAGTATGATGATTTGATTTTAAATAATACGCGTAACTTAATAATATCAACTACGTGGGTATATTGAGTATCTTACCAGTTTTGACATATTGTTTTAATAAGTTTCGTTTTTATTTATATATGATCACACTTTGAACTCTGGCGTCGGAATACTGTCTACAGGGATGTTCACGTTTTATATCTGTCTAAAATGCCCTTTCGACAGGTTGCATCACCTTGTGTGCATTGTTGAACTGCTTTGGAATGCCACGGCCCAATCTATAAACTGTAGATTGTATGTATCATAAACTGCGATGAATTATATCAATCGAATTGCTTAACTACTAGTCGCAACGCTTAGATATAATATACATATCTCACGAAGTTTAACTAAGCTTTTTACCCGCGGAAAAAATTAAACAAGGGTTTTATTTATTAAAATTGTTTCAAATTTTCGCTTAATTTGCTTTTTATTAACAATTATTCTTATTTATTAAAATTTTCAGTTACAGGCCGTACTTAAGTTTTCAAACGACATAATAATAAAAATAATAAATATCTGGATCTAGCGCACGAGATTGTCGACATGTGGGGTGTTGATTCCACTGAAATCATCCCTATCGTTATATCTGCCAACGGTTTGATCCCGGTTAGCCTCGCTCACCATCTGAGGCAGCTGGGTATCCGTGACGGTTCGCTCGCAGCCAGGATGCAAAAGACGGTATTACTCGACTCGGCTAGGATTGTCCGCCGATTTCTCAGCCTACAGCCCTAACCCCCGGCCGTTTGATCTCCCTGCCGGGGCGTAATCCTCCACCCGCTTACATTTATCTAAGTAAATTTATGTAAATTTATTATATTCCTTATATATTGTATTATATTATATTTATTTATATGTATATATTGAACGGGTGGAGTGTAGCACTAAAAAAATAATAATAATAATATTCTTTATTGTACACCAATAAAAGATAGAAAGAGCAAAAGTATTTCAATTAGAAAAGATGTACAAAGGCGGTCTTATCGCTAAAAGAGCGATCTCTTCCTTTAACCTTTGGGTATAGGACAAAAAAAGAATAGCGGTTAAGAAGAGTACGAGTAGTTGTGAAGTAAATTAGAATAGTTAACAAAATAATAATATAATACACATTCACACACATACAAACACACAACACACACACACACAACACACACACACAACACACACACAACCACACACACACATAGCCGGATTAATAGTATACACTAAGTACACAGTTATAATTCATTAAAGCGTAGTCCGAATTAATTTATTATTTTTTGTTAGAAAATAGATATTGTAGTGATTGTCTGGTAAATATTACAATTCTGAAGTCACAAGTATCATAACCCTGGGTAATAGGTCAAAATAATTTGAAACTCGGAATGTACAGAAATCTTTGAACGTACAGCTCATCTTAAGCTGGCTTACTTACTTTATCTTGTAGACTAATTAAAGAGATGGCAATCTAGAAGTCGAAGGTACAGCTTGTTTGTAAAATAAAAGTAATAAACAGAAAAATGCAAAACTTTAACAATTGATTATTTATTTATACTTTATTGTACACGTTACACCACAACTACATTATTAAAAATAGTTTAAACACAGTTAAAGATTGTGCATACAAAGGGCGGACTTATGGCTAATAATTGTTAGCCATTTCTTTCAGACAGCCCAAACCCTAGACAAACAAATAATTATTGATTGAAATAATAATAATAATATATAAAAATGAAATAAATTACAAGATAAAAACATTTGATACTATAAAAATTTAATTCTTAGTGTTTTTTAACGTAGTTTTTAAATGCCAATAGAGATTTAGCCTCTTATATATATATAGTACCTGGATGACCGAGCTTTGCTCGGTTAAATTATATTTAGATATTATTACATACTGATGAAACATAAATAATATTTTCGATCTGACTGACAATAGTAAAATAATAGGAACTGGTTATTTAAATAAAAAATAAAAGAGCTCTCAATAATAGTTTTTCTCACAAAATAAGAAAAAAAAAGGAAAAGAAATTGGTCTGTAGACCTGGATTTGAACTTGGGTTTTCTGGTTTCAAATCCGCCCGATACCCATCCGAGCTATTATAAGCTTATTAATGATAGCGAAAGTTACCTTCGTATTCTAATGATATTTTTTAATTGTGTAAAAAAAGGGATAAAACGACATTTTCTAAAAATAAATCCTAGCTAGATCGATTTATCGCCCCCGAAACCCCCTGCATACTAAATTTCATGAAAATCGTTGGAGCCGTTTCCGAGATTCAGATTATATATATATATATATATACAAGAATTGCTCGTTTAAAGATATAAGATATATAAATATATATATATATATATATATATTGGCAAACTATTCCATAATTTTATAACCTTTTTTTGTATCGCTGGGGAACCTATTTACGGGTAGGACGTTCAGGACGCCCGAGTAGGCAGTCCTAGACCGTATGTCGGACACAGCACTTTGAGGTGCAATACCGTACTAAACCCCTGCGGGAGCCTTCGGTCGCTTTATTTGGAGGGTCCCGGATCTGCAAGCAACAGGATCCCTCCAGCGACAGGCTAACCTCGGCGAATAGGCCAGACTTCTCCTCCACGGGAACTGTCCGGCTCACCTCTTAACAGTCCCGACGACGCCGTGTCTAGGAAGACCGGATTCCCGTCCAGGCCCGACACGGGCACAGGGGCGTTACTGGAGGCGCACCCGTTTGTCGCCAACGGAGGAAGGCCGCGTCTGCAGCCTCCTCTCTCCCCCGCTCGTCGGCCTCCTTCTGGGACATTACTGTCTCGCAGAAGGAGACCATCGCCTTCCAGGACTCGTCGTCGCCGAGCATCGCGGTGATGACACTCAGGAGCGACAAGTTCCCTCTGAGTATAATTTTATAGCCTGAACAGTAAAAGATTGACTAAATATTTGGTTTTATGTACTGGTAACTTCAGCATAAAAATTAATTCTGAAGCATCACCGAGATATATAAATTTATCCTTAAAATATGAAGAAGCCATTGGATTAAATAATACCTATACAGTATATATGGGTGATTCTTTTCTAACTGTGACTTTTTTTATTAATAATTTTTGGATATCAAAATTAATTTTTTTTATCTGTTTATGGATGTTATTACTCTAAATTATTGTAAAAATGAAAGTCTGAGACGATTTCGCTACAACTTAAAAATTTCGAGAGCGACAATCAAATTTCAAATTTTTCGTTCCACGGTACTGACATATAATAAATTTGACGAACATTCTTTAGAAAAATCGTTTAATTTATTGTTTTATAACACTTTTAAACTCTTTAATATTAATTAACATTTAATTATTGAACATTTTTATAATTAATAATAGTAGTCATAACAATTTTTTTTTTTTTGACGTTTCAGTTAACTCTATCAATTTCTCTAGTTGCGATGAATTCCCCGATTTTTTGGTATTTCGCAAGTTTAATGTCATACTCGGTAAGATTTATCAGGTAATTAGTTTAAATTATACATTGCGACAAAAAAAAAATTATACAATTTATAAGAAAATTCTAGAAATGGACATGCCACGGTACTGACATTTAAGTGATATAGGTAATCTCAGTTTCCTCTGAATTGCAAGTCATACTTTACAAAAAAAAGTGATGAAATATGTTCATGAACATATAATTAACCCAAAAATTTCATTTATAGATCATTAATTAATGACCAGTGAGAACAAACAGTAAAGGACATAAAAAATCACAGTTAGAATGGAATTACCCATATATACCTATACAGTACACCAGAGAAAGACTATGTTATTAATATTATTATTAATATTAACTTTTTCTATAATTTCAATTATTTATCTTGAAATACATTCATTTACTTACTGAACTCTAAACTCTGTCGAGAAAATCAACATTTTCTTTCTCATTCATATAATTCACACATTTATAATATCCGCTGTCGCTTATGTCTTAATTATTTTTTATAGGGTGCATGAGATGCCCCGCCGTGCTAAGCTCGCCACGCCTACAGTACAAGGTGAGGATACGATGTAAACTATTAAACAGAATGTTATCTTTATGACTATTAAATACTACAGATGCACGGTTCCGTTTCACATATTTAGTCATCATCAATCACTATGTGATGAAAACCAAGGATTATTTTTGGGAGTAATTTATTGGTGCGCATAATAAATAATCATTTTAAAATATATTTTTGAGCTTTCTCTACATTTCGTCATGTCTTATTGTAAACAAAAACATATTTTAGCGAATTTGTAAATGTTCATCTGTTTAAATCGAAGGCTTGGAGGTTAACATGCCTCAGTGCTCCACTACTGGAAGGCGAACAATTTCTACCTAACTAACCTAACCTACCCCGAGAAATGATCGTTCTCAGGTATCTACGATCGCCAGGTTTACGTGCTCTCCGAGGCACGGTGAACTGACCCAACGTCAAACACACAAACCAGAAACATAAGAGCGATCGCCACACCAGAGCTGTTTGTATTGACGAGCTACAAATTATTTTATAGTACATTTTTGAGGTCATTAAATTTGTATTCTTATAATATGTAGAACAGGTGTGATGATAATCTAGAACAAGCACTTTTATAACTTAATATGTGTGTTGTTTATGTTCCAATGTCACAACTAATAATGACTGATATATAGATAAGGAACTTACGATACGTTATGTAACTGGAACACGTGCGAGAAATATACATTCATAAAATCATTGACAATAAATTACGATTGTTGTATGTAATGCTATATGTCCTATAATAAAACAGACTTTCATTTATGGTATAAACCATATGAATTGAAATAAAAACATATGAAATAACAAATAATTTTATTTTCTGTTATCACTACTAATATTTTATTTTTATACCGTGTCTAAAATGTACATATATATGAGTTGTATAAAATTAAGTAAATAACTATTCAATAAAATAATACTACCCGTAGTACTACAATATACTTAAGAAGCCTTATTTATTTGCAATAAAATTAGCCATCCTGCAATTTTCCTACAATGCCTTCGAGCCAACAATAAATTACAAACATTACTTAGCTTAATATTATTGTGTAACTTATTTTGTTTTTTCATTTTATACTACTGTTGTAAGCATGTTTACAATAGATCATAATTATAATGAATTAGTTTTAAATATGTTTTTTCGTTTGCGTTGGTTGTGGTTAACACATTTGTTAGAGAGATTTTGATGTCTTAGTTTGTACTAGCGGCCCGCCCCGGCTTCGCACGGGTATTTAACTAAAATTTTAAAAATTATAAATTTATATTTTTTATCACCTACATGCGCCATCTATCGTATAATAGTAGAATATCGTTTTTATATTTAGTGACATTTAACATAATAGTACCTATATTAATTGAAAATGATGTTTATCTAAAATATTAAAACGATTTCTATTCCTATTCGACATATTTAGTAAACTTTTAAGTTTAACAAAATAATAACTCAAAAATAAGTTTTGTGAGTTTTTAAGATTCCTAGGACCAGATGGCGTTGGCGGCGTAGGTACCTATTTCTATTTTCTTAAATATTTTTTTTTTTAAATTTAATTACAATGAAACAAAAACTAAATTATACTGTGAGTTATGTTTAATTTTTATGTTTTAAAGTTATTTACATTGGTTTTGTACTTTTTACGTGATACGTGCACAACCAAAAACGATAAGAGATGGCGCTGATACAAAAAAGAACGCGCTATTGAAATTTATTCTTGATGATATATAGTGTATTAATAAAACGGAGGTTTTAACAGATTTATTATTTGTATAGATTTTTTAGCTTTCATTTATAATTTTTATATATATATAGTGAAAATTATCAGTAATTGGGTTTATTCGTTTTTACTAATATTCGTAAGGCTAGGTAAGTTTTATTATATTTATTTTATTTTGTATACCTATATAATAAAATAATCAAATTCCCCTTAATTTTTTTTCTGCGCCTGTCTACCTTGTTATGGACTTAGACTTCCGAATCCTCCGGATCCTGGTGATCATAGTTCTCGAAAAAATCTGCCAGTTGATGACCCCTACACTTCTAATCCCTCTCCAAAACTATTACTAATATAATACTCTATAATACTTGTACCGCTATTCCGCCCATTCATGATCATTCTTTTTTTTCTAAGAACTCCTAAAAGCTATACAGCTGATGGACAAAGGTCCCTTTTTAGTCCACTTCTCAAGATAAGTTTCTGACCGGGCTGCAAGAACACAATAAAATTGATTATTTGTAAAAGTGTATATAAGTACGTAGATTCACTCGTTCTCATGTGCCAATTATTTAAAGACAATCCAAAATCACATCGAATAAGACCGTGAAATTAAATAGGGTTCTATTCCTAACTATACTGAAGCGTAAGAAAAAAAAACTTGATTAGTGAAGTCTTTCGGTCGCTATCGTGACCATATACAGGTCCGCATATACAGGATATATATACACGGATGTCCAAGACAGAACGTTTTAAACAGTTTTTTAATTTGTTTCAATAACAAAAATGGCATTTAAAGTATCATGAGTGTTAAAAATAGTGTTTTTTTTTTCTGAATAAGTGTGCAGACATTATTATACAAGTGCAATAAACGATAAATAGAGACATTTTAAGTTCGAAAAATCGCTCGTTTTGCATGAAGTGAGAATTGAACCCACCTACCTCAACGCTTCGCTTATGAGACCTGCAAAATATATAAATTTATTGAAGTGAAACTTCTTTAGAATCGTTGTGATTTGAAACGAGGTGCAATGGAAAAAAACGACAGGTATGAGACACAAATACAAAAATGTGTAGGAGAGAATGAGATAGTATGATATCGCGTATCCTAGCAACGAGTAAACAACGCGTAAATAAGTAATAGAATATTTAACTATCAATATTAATGAACTTTGAAATTGAGTTTGCCAAAGATGTTACACTTCTGACATGACGTGTACTCCGTAAACTCGACTTTATTTTATTGGAACGAAGTTTCTTACGGCAAGCTTGGAGGAGATAGGGATTTTGCTGCGCGACCGAACTGAAAAAAAGTGAGACTGAAACCGTAAGAAAAACAAGTAACAGAAGTGCGCGGGCGGGGCGGTGCGGGGGACGAGGGACGCGACCGTGCCTGCGGCACGCGGTACCATATCTGCAACTCCGCGTGGCGCAAGGGAAATTTTTACTTAATAATTTTAATTACTATTTATTTTTGTTTCATATATTTCATTTTACGTTATTTGTTATTTAACAAAATACTACATTTCTTTAATACTTTTATTTTATTTTACACCACTTTTCTACCCCTAAAATCATCCCGGCGTAACTCCAAAACGAGCCACCCTAGACCCTACGGTATTGAGTATAAAGTGGATGGCAAACGGGGCTTAAGCCTCTGAAACAACGATGGCGTGAATATTGCGCGAGTCAAAAGATGCAAGCATATCAAGATATTTAGCCAGAACACTTTGAGCATTCATGTGGATAACATTAAAAAAATTCTGGCAGTCTAAGAAGTATGAATCAAGGGTGACATTTAGAGTAGGAGAAGATGTACTGTGGTAACTATCATCACCGACCATCATACCTATATCATCAACACCACCGTACAAACCGTTCGGACACCCACCACCTCAGTCCCCCGAGATCAGGGACGCTGTAAAGGGTCCGAAACGTCGGGAAATAATTTAATTTAATTAAAAATCGTTAAACTGTAAAGTTTTAAAACAAATAAACGCGATAAAATCCGATTTAGACTTTTAATTAAACAAATATTAGTATTTTATACAATATAATATAATTATTATAATATCAATACAATATTATTATAATTTTTAAGTAGTTTGACATATAGTAATATGTTCATATCATCAATATTCGAGACTACAGTAATGGTAAACTGTATTATATTCAAGAGTGCAGCAACATTATACATTGTAATATCTTTAAAGGACAGAATGACACCTCATGGGAACTGACATTTTGATAAATAGCAAAACGATGCAGAGTAAGAGACCACTTGGATAAACAACGTGAATGTACAACTTATTAGGGTTTAGATAGGCAGCAAATAAATTTTACTACATAATATTATTTATTTATTTGTGCACTTTTTGCACATCCAATACAAAAGTAACAAAAATGAAATTTATAATATTTTTTTTTTTTTTTATGATAGTTAGATAGGCAAACTGGCAGACGTGCCACCTGATGGTAAGTGGTCGACGTCGCCCATGAACATAAACTAGTTTACCTGGAACTAGCCCAGCCAACTCATTTATGTGTTGCCTATCCTGAGACATATGATGTTAAGTCTCGGTGCCAGTAATTACACTGCCTGTCTTGCCCTTCTTTCCGAAACACAGCAAAGCTGTTTCACGGAAGAAATAAGCAAGATGGTGGTACCCATGCAGCCGGGAGCGCGGCACAGCGCATCCCTCCCACCGGTGAGAAATAAGCAAGATGGTGGTACCCATGCAGCCGGGAGCGCGGCACAGCGCATCCCTCCCACCGGTGAAAACTTACATTGTTCCAGTGCGCTGACCGGCGGAGAAGAATAGTTCGAACTTCTTTCTTGCCGAGGTGATGTAAAAAGTGACTAAGCCCATAGTGGTGCGAAGAATTGTACACAAACCATGGGATGGGATGAGATTGGGCAGCAGCGTCGCCATATCCTACCACAACACACTGCGCTCGCCAACCCACCTGCCAAGCGTGGCGAGTATTAAAAGCCTGGTATATCGTCTGGGATAGCTGGGCGTCTAGTGGTGGGCGGGACGTGAAAGCGCGGTGAGATTATGTGGGCACAGAGGTGCAGACGGAGAGGCCGTGGTAACGGGAAGCGCGGAGAAATGGGGGGGAGATTTCCCCCCATTCACGCTCTTGCATTAGCTCTGTACAAGGGGCGCGTGGTGCGCGTGCCGCCTGGGTCAAACCTGGCTCCCTTCAGTTCTTGCGGGACTGCCTATGGTGCGATCCGATGGCGGGGGTTTGGTCGCTCAATGGCGGCGGCGAGTGACCTATTTGACATCATTCGTCTTGTTTACTTTTCTAGAAGTTTATTACTTGACAAAGTTAAATAAATAAAGTCGTCTGTTATCTCGTGGAGAGCCGTCCGACGCTGCGCTTGCCGATACGTAGTCTCCACTCGAGAACCGTTTTGCTCCATCGGCTGTCAGTTCTACGAGCTATGTGCCCTGCCCACTGCCACTTCAGCTTGCAAATCCGTTGGACCAACGCTCGGTACAAGAAAAACGCCATAGACCTGTGTTCCGTACCACTTGGAGACCAATGTAATAACTATATTTTTTTACTGACTGAACACTAGTTGTTTTCAGCCATTAATAAGCCGACAAGAGGCAAGGCCTGCATTGACCATATTTTTGTGGGAGATCCAAGACAAGCTGTGGGTATAGTATGCGCTTGATATAGCGGATCACTATTTGGACTGTCTTGAATTGTCTGGTAGGACTTTCTCTTCGACGACTGAGATTTCCAGTCCCTATTATTAATTATTAAAATTAATATATTTAAAAGATGTTTTTGGAGAAATCACATTACATTACAATAAACTATACCTACTTGTAGTTCCAGACTTGAAATTGAATGCCAAAAAATATATTACGTAAGTCATACTTATTTATTTGGATTTTGTACTTCTATTATATTTAAGGCAAAAAGAGGTTCTGACAAAATTTCAAACAACCACCAAACACGAAAAATGTATTCTATGTAGTTTATAATATTTTTAACGACAACGACATGGCGGGTGATCACATCAAACGAGTTCCGTCATCAAAATCAAAATCAAAATATTTTATTCGTTATAAGGTGATTACACACACTCAACGAACGTCAAAAAAAAAAATGTCTCGGTAGACATCTACAATTTCATCATCTGCTTTACTAAATATTACAATAATATAATAATGTTCCTAGTGTAGGCCGAGAGAAAAAAAGCCGGAGGAAAAAAAACTCTCGGTACTCTTTTTAACAATAGGGTACTTTCGGTAGTGAAAAATAAATTATGAGATTTGATAAAAATTAAAATTTATGTAGAAATATACTTAAATATTCTGATTTTGAGTCATAAAAGCACATTATTGTTTTATTATATTGAAATTAAGAGTCGTAATTTTTAATCTGTATATCACGTGATCTAAAACACGACCCGCCATGTTGTGACGTCGTGAAGACAATGTTTCCGATGTACACTGCGAGCACTCCTCAGTGCTCTCACTAGTGAAAAATTCGTTCCTTTATTAAGTGCCAGTACACTGCCGCAATACCATATAGAAATATATGACAACATAAATAGCATAATTTTTTGATTAAAAGTCTATACCGGATTTTATCGCGTTTATTTAAAACTTTATATTTTTACAATATTTTAAATTATTTCCCGACTTATTCATTATTCGGACACCCACCACCTCAGTCCCCCGAGATCATGGACGCTGTAAAGGGTCCGAAACGTCGGGAAATAATTTAAAATATTGTAAAAATATAAAGTTTTAAATAAACGCGATAAAATCCGGTATAGACTTTTAATCAAATGAGTAAAATTCGCGTAAATATAAGAGAACATTAGCATAATTTTTGTACTGTGAGCGCTGGCGCTTTCGAGGTAAGGTGCTTTCAGTACTTTGATCACCTGATTAAAAAATATAACAGCAGGAATGATTTTTTATTCAAAAATGTCAACAATATTCAAAAATAAATTTTTGAATATTGTTGAATTTATTGTTGAACAGAAAACGTATACATGATAAATATTTTATTTGAAAACAATGTCGAAAAATTAGGATGATAGTATACTGGACTGCGTTCCGTTTTATCAGTAACCAGTATAGCACAGTATAGCAAACTAAAAAGTAACGGCTTCGCAGTATACTGAATTGACGTCACACCTCAGAGTGCTCTCAGTGTATAGCGGAACACAACTTTACGCATATTACGTCACCAAAATAGGTGACCGCGTTTTCGCGGGAATTAAAAAGGTTTAAAATTTAATTTAATTTTATGGCAAGAAAGCGTGTTTATTTTGCCGAAATAATTTTTTTTGTGGCTTTTTATTACGAAAATTAACATTTTGAAGTACTTTTTCAAACATAGTATAATACCCTATTAAAGTCATCATATTATGTAGATACAAAAAATGTATTTATAAAGAACGAGCAAATCATGTCACTGCCAAGCAGCCTTGTCATTTAAAAAATCTTTAATGCTATAATATGCCTTACTACATAATTTGGATTTAATGAAGTGTTTAAATTTATTTAGGGACAAGTCTTGCACATTACTAGGCAGTGTATTGTACATGCGTATACAGTTACCTACAAAAGAGTTACTTATTTTGTGGAGCCTAAAATTAGGAATGGCCAATTTATTTTTATTTCTTAAATTTATATTATATGTCTATCACAGTTCTTGACAAATTTATTTTTGTTTTTATGTGTGTATAATAAATTTTCAAAAATATATTGAGAGTAATCTTATATATAAAAATAAGTCGGGTTTTCCTTCCTGACGCTATAATTCTAGAACGCACGAACCGATTTCCACGGTTTTGCATTCGTTGGAAAGGTCTCGGGCTCCGTGAGCTTTATAGCAAAAAAAATTAGGAAAAATTTCAACAGAAAAGCAGGAAAACAAGGAAAATCATTTTTCACATACAGCGCCATCTCTGATGCATGTACTACAAACCAATATAGTTTTACAAAAAACGTAGCCATCTGGTGGCGAAACGGAGTTCGCCGGGTTTGCTAGTATTTCAAAAATATATTGAGAGTAACATCGGTGTGAGACTCGAATTTGAGTGTATTTTCGCGCTCGTTAGTTTTTATTTTGTAATAACTCCTACGATATTCATTAAAATTTTATTGTGTAAAGGATTATTATAATACATTTAAAATGCTTAAAGTAAACAACGTATTTAAGTTGATGCGGATTAATAGGCCGTGCGGTGACCGGTATAGAAGAATAGTCCCAAATTCCTTCTTGCCAGGATGTCTTATAAGGCGACAAAGGTCATAGTGGTGCAAACAACTGTGCATCAACAAAGATGTTGATGTGCAGCAGCGTCACCATCTTCTGCTACAGTAAACAGCGCTCGTCAAGCCGTCCGCTTAGAGCTTAATCCACCACGCTGCTCCACTGTGGGTTGGCGGATAATTTCCGTACTATGAGTAAC
This sequence comes from Euphydryas editha, assembly GCA_036937285.1. Lineage (NCBI taxonomy): Eukaryota > Metazoa > Arthropoda > Insecta > Lepidoptera > Nymphalidae > Euphydryas > Euphydryas editha. Next base: position 7,631,253 of record JAUPFZ010000008.1, read on the forward strand.
GATCGTTATCAGGTGTCTATGATAACAACCGGGATAGACGGCTTTACGTGCTCTCCGAGGCACGATGGGAAGACCCACGTGGACGTACACCCAGACCAGAAACAAATATAATTTCCCGAGCGTGAATTGAACTTGCGACCGCCGGCGCGTGGTTTGACGCGACTAATCGCCCCACTACACCAGAACGGTCGTCAACGGTCGGGGAAGACACGATAATCCTGAAATCCAGTAAACTGTTCTACTACCGGGAGGGCAACCAACAGTCCCAAGGAGGTGTCGGGTTTACACTTTACGAATCCCTCATTAGTAATATTGTAACCATCGAAAGTGTGTCGAACAAGGTTGCGTACCTTATGTTTAGAGTGTTTAACAGATAATCGCTGAAGGTCATACAAGTATACCTACGCACCGACCTCGGCGCAACCAAACGATGAAGTAGAGGGTATCTATGAGGACATTATTCGAGCTATATATATTTATATCTATATATAAATAAAACCTATTTCAATAATTATGTGGGGGATTTTAACGCGCAGATAGGAAAAAGTCAAGATGAAAAGCTGAGGTAATTTGGACAAAGGCTGGCTATTTTATTTATTTAGTTTTTATTATACACACAAAAAAATAAACATACGGTTTAAGTATAATATAAAAGAATTATGTACAACAGGCAGTCTTATCCGCTAAACAATGATCTCTTCCAGACAACCAACATGAAGGAGATATATTTTACTGGAGAAGGAAGGACTCTTTATGGTGAACTCTTTGGGACCTTGATGGTTCCTGGTGTATATAAACAGCAAGTTGGTCAATACTGTCCATACAGTCGAGAACAAGTTTTAAGTAAGCATGGTCCTGAAAGCTCTGTGACCAAACTTAAAATCTCATGGTAGAACGATGCTCATTGATTCTGCAGTCCTCTGGAGACTTTGAAGCATGAAGGCGGATTAATAGTCGGATGTGGAAATATTTCAGGTTTGTGGACTATGAGAAAGTACTTATCTTTATCGAAACGTTGCAGCCTTAATTAAGAAATAATATTAAGCCTTAATTACGATACAAGAGATATTTTCTAAACATTTTCAAAACATTTTTACACAATAATGTATTTTCATAACATAAATATGCCACGAATGTTCAATTCTCTAAATTGTAAAATATAATCGCGTTTGGCACGAGTAACGCATAAATGTTATTATGAATTCAGCTCTCGATTGACTTCGCAAGTATTTGCGGCCCGCTAGAGGTAAATGATTCTTTGTGAATGGTTTTTTGAACCTCAGGCGCAATATAACAATAAATTAAAAAGTTTTGTATAGTTGTTACATAAGAAATTAGTTGCAATTCAATTAAAGTTTGGTAGCTTTAATGCAACTAAAACACAAGTAGCTGAAACTGGAAAATTTTATTATCTATGATAATTGAAAAATGATTTCATTTCTAAAAACATTAACTCCTACTACATATCCTTCTCGCTGCTTTGAACCGGTCACTCTGGAGGTCGATGGGGGAGGCCTACGATCAGCAGTGGATAGTCAATGGCTGATAATTATTGATATGATGTATATTTGATATTCAGTATATGATAGTATTTTGTAAGCCGAACTGTGTTATAATTCATTCTGTAGAATAGAAAAAAAAAAGAAAAAAAAAGTGAACCTAGTTAATGTAGAAATAAAAATATAACCCTGCCTCCACAATTATTTACCCAATAAGATATAGTACATTAAGAGTAAGGAGGGAACCCACCTTTATATGCGAAAAACGATGAATGAAAGAAGAAATAATTGGTATGAAGAACAAAAGTGCGAGAAGCATGAATGCGAGAAATTGTATGTAAGAGTCGATATTACATATAAGAAAAAAAAATTCAAGCAAAGTCTCTGACCATGGTAGAGCGTAGTATTAAAGTAAATTTTTTAAAAAAAAAATGGCTGATATGATGATGATGATGATGACATATCCTCCAGAGATATTTCCTGTTAAATTACAAAATCAATTGTTAGGATTTTGATACATCGAAAGTGCAATATTTATAAAATAACATGTTTTTTTTTTTTTTTTTTTGTTATTGAACCATTACTTTTAAAGTTACTTATCTTTTGGCGCGCTTAGAACAAATTATGAGAGTAAAATTTTTCGATGCGTGCTCACACCGACAGTCAAAAAGCGACATGCTTAAGTTAGCTGATAGCTGTCAGTTTCCGTGAAAACTCAAAAGTTTTCCAACTATATTCCAAGTATTTTCTCAACTATTCATAAATCTACAACACGTGTTTCATATCAGCGGAGATTAAAAATATATATATTTATTCATAAATATATATTTTTATATATTTATATAATTATGTATATGTGATTTTAAATTATATATGGTGGTAAATGATAGATCAATTGATGCTTTTTTTACTGATCACTTTATAATTTATTTCTAAACTACCTTGTACTTCAAAGTACTTCTGTAAATAAAGAGTTATAAATTTCATTTAAGGTCTTTTTTTATTAATTAATCATTCCTTTTACAAACAAAAAGCTGTGGCATATGGATGAAATGTTTTTCTATTTTTGTTCAATTACGCCAAAGAAGTATAACTTCTTACGTGCATAATGGTGCATACATACTCGTAAGTAGGTACACACACACGCTTTTTTGCATAATATTAATAGTCTTAAGTGTCTGCAATGTTTGAGATTTCCCAAATAAATATATTCTTTCTTTCTTACTTTCTTTATTGCCTGACTATTCGATTGACTAACTTATTCATCTTATCACATTAGTAATTTAATTTAGTTATCTTCTAAATATTACCCATTCAGTAAGATAAGGATGAAATTTTAATTATTCTGAAATAATTGCATGTTTTTGCGTTTTTAAAACTTATACCCTCAGGACGGTGAAATGGAGCCAAAAATATTGTATAAAAGTTCTCTTTTATCTTTGAAGCTAATTAAAGTTAAAACAGAAACATTATTATTAGTAGATACTTATGATTAGAAAATAACAATGTGCCTTTTTAAATTTTAACTTTGAGGGGGTAAAATAAATTTCTTATAACATAGTCTATTTTTGACGACCGTTCTGGTGTAGTGGTGCGAATGTCCTTGTGGGTCTCCCCACCATGCCTCGGATAGCACGTAAAGCCGTCTGTCCCGGTTTTTATCAAAAACACCTGACAGCGATCGTTATTCATGATAGGGAAAAGTTATATCTGGCAACCCGCAGTGGAGCAGCGTGGCGGATTATGCTCCAATCCTTCTCCTAGATGAAGAAAGGGTATTCCGCCAGCAGTGGGAAGTTTACGGACTGTTTATAAAAGTTAGATCAAATGTAAAATAAAGAAAAATAATGAAAAGTTTATAAACTCTCGGCTTTTATTCAATTGAACGATGTTATGTCTGTTGACTAGCTGCCAAAGTAAAATGAGTAACATCACATGTCTGTAGTACCTGCACATGTTAAATTAAATAGTAAAATTATAAATGTTTTATGTTGTTTTTGTTCTATGAGATATTTGTAATATAATATAAGTATTTACGCTTTTACGCTACAACTTTTAAGCGTTATAATTAACAAACATAAAATATCTTTTTATCATTTTCTTTAAATGTTAAAACATTTTTCTACCGAATTAAACTGAATAATAGTTTGCAAAAAAGTGCACGCCTCATAATCTCATTTTTCATAATAAAATTGTTAAAAACAATTATTAAACCACATCGAATTAGACCGTAATTAAATAACAAAAATGGCATTAAAAGTATCATAAGTGTTAAAAATAGTGTTTTTTCTTAATATGTGTGAGTATACATTATTTTACAAGTGCAATGTACGATAAATAGATACATTTTATGTTCGAAAAATCACTCGTTTTGTGTGAAGTGAGACTAAAACCCACCTCAACGCTTCGCTTATGAGGCGTGCAATAAATAATTTTAATATCTGAAAATATGTCACAAACTCTGTAATTGATTTGTAATAATATATGTGGATTATAAATAAACAGATAATATTTTTACATACAAGAAATAATAGAAGCATTCTGATTGGAAAGCTCCTCCTTTTTAATATTATATGCTACGAGTATATGCGTAGGTTTATCATAATATTTAAAAGCGGAAGAATAATGCTAATAGATTTAAACTTGCTGTATAAGTGTATACTTTGTGTTATTGTTCCTATATTATATTAATAAAACGCAGTAGCTACAACGGTGGCAATGGAAGTTTTCGCGTCCCTAAGTCGCTTGAAACATCAAATTCTGATTGAAATTGATGATGGATTTATATTGATATTGATGCATGTACTAACCTATTTACATTAATGTACTACGCTTATGTTTATTTATATTTTTGTAATACATATATATAAATATATATAAAACTTTATTCAATCAACGAATTAAAAAAGATTGTATGACACACTTTATATTTGTATATCTTACTCAGTATAACCTTCTCAATCGACAAACCGACTGGCAATACAAGCTCTGGCTTTCTTCTGACATTCTTGACACCATTACTCTTGATTACAATTTCACTATAAATATGGTTATTTTATCTAATCATCTTTGACTACTATTATCAAATTGAAATAAGCTAAATCACTCAAAGTTTTTGAACAATTTGTTGTCATAAACAACGACTTTGATATATGTTTTATTGTTTTTGTATTAAAATAATACAGTTTCGAATGCAAATGACTCAAACATATAATTTGGTATATATAAGTTACGAATATTTGCAATGTGAAGCCGATTTCACTTCTTCAGCAGCTACTCCAGTCCTTGACACTCTCCCTGACATGAGACGATGTCAGTTTCCTTCCTACAATAGCGCCCGTCACATTTCCATTGAACAAACATCAATCCTTCAAGTCTCTTGACATCGCTATAACTAATTCAACAGGCTCAATAACAGCAGAAAAAGCGATAGTGGCAAGAACTCAGTTAATTGTTTCACGAAGAGAACTGTGGCAAGAAAGCATACTTGAACTCTTGTAATAAGAAAGGCAGTGTATCCCGAAAGAAGAAACCTCATTTCCTTCCTATTTTTAAAAAGTATCCCAAGTTTTTTTTTTTTTTGACAATATCCCGAGCCTTTTGATAGCATCGCCCGTAAGAGACATGGTTGGTTTTTTTGATAAGGTCAGAAGCCTAGCATTGTTTTTGTTATTTGTAATTTTTTGTATCAAGCTTTCGTATGTTGGAACTTGTATGTCAAAAGGTTTAATTTGGTAACTTGCTTAGAGATATTATCATAAGAACATTTCACTTTTCAGTTAATAGTTTCCTATGTAGCATTTATAATTTAGACAAACTTAGATTTAGGAATTTCGAAACGTAGCTTTTTGATAAACAAGACCAAAAAAGTACTTTTTAATAAATACGCTTAGTAGTTAAAGATTTCACGGAGATACAATTTAGTATACAGTATAAAAATTCAAATACTCGTACTAATAGAATTGTAGAGATTTTTTTTTCGTTTAACCTTATGTACCCGCGTGATTCATGCTGGTTCGCTAAAACTAATATTTTGATAGGTGTGTTATTCACTGCGTAAATATGCTGCCGACACGCTGTCCAGACTCCAGACGAACATTAAAGTACAGCTAGAAAAAAATATTCATAAGAGATAGTAGAGTTTTTAAATGATAAAAAAAATTGTACACTAATTCATTTATTTATAATTAATCATTTAAAAAAATTAAACTGTTGATACAACATGTTTAATAAATATCTTCGATTTATGGCACGAATCGTAATTTTTATTATTAGTTTTACGAATTTATTTTTCAACCGTACATCTTACAGTCTGCCAGCGATACAATACGCTACAGTTATCAGTTCTTGGAAATAAAATTGATATACACAATACAGCTTGCTCCTTGCAAAAACAAATCATAAATAATTATCAGCATGATGGTGGTTTTTTCGATATTAAAAAGAACGTACTATATGTTTTAAATAACGAAACAAATATCAATATACGTAATACGTAATACGGTATATAAAAGTTGAATAAACAATCACAAGAGTACAGATTATTGCATAGTTTTTCTTTAATTATACCTGTGGTCCATCTAACGTTTGGAATTGGAACTATAGGTTATTTTAAATTTGGAAGGTTTGATGACATTTTCGATGTGACAAAAAGTTTTGTTTGACACTTATGAAATGGGTCACTTTTCGCTTGAACAAAGTTGACAAATATTAAAAACTTATTTCCAAAGTGGTGAATCTTCTACTTAAACTTTAAGAAATTTACGAAAAAAAATTTGACAAAAAGCAAAACGCGGTTTTTGTGTAAAACTGGATTGTTGTTTGTATAAAACAACCCGTGTACGTACTGGTTCAGTGCGCTCAACCGAGAACATAGCTGCTAGTTGCTACTCTCTCGCTACTACTCAGAGTGTGCGTGAACAACCATCAACATCAATCGTCATCGTTCTCAAGAATTGAACATTTCACGCACTTCTTTGAGATGAATTTTGCATAAAGATCTCGGTATGAATTGTGTACAAAGTTAATTTAGTGCAAGAGCTGAAGCCGCATGACCATCCGATGCGATTCCGGTTTACTTAGGGGCCGAAACCCAACCGAAACCTGCTTGATCCAAGATGGGTATTTTTACTAAAAAATCATCTTTACAGATGAAGCTCATTTCCACCAAAATTGTTGTATCTGGGGCTCAGAAAATCCATACGTCATCGTGGAAAAATCAATGCATTCACAACGTGTGACTGCCTGGTGCAGATTTTTGTTTGGAGGGATTATTGGGCCAATTTTCTTTGAAAATAAGCAACGAAACGCCGTTACAGTGAATGGCGATCGCTTTTGCACAATGCTAAGCGATTTATTGATTCCCGAAATCGAAAAAGATGATATAGACGATATTTAGTTGCAAAGTGCCACACAGCCAACACCGTAACAATCTTGATCTTTTGCGCACTGTTTTCGAAAAACGCATAATCAGCCGAAATATTGATGTCAGTTGGCCACCTCAAAGCTGCGATTTGACTCCGTTAGAATTTTTTTTTATGAGGAGCTGTTAAAGACAAGTGTTATGTTAACAATCCAGAGATGATTAAGGACTTGAAATATGAAATCGAATATTAAAATAAATTAATTAAATGAAATCAAAGTTACATTGAGGCCCAAACAATCGAAAATGTAGTAACTGAAAAATTGGACTCATCGAATAGAGTTGTACTGATTGAATGGATATTGTAAGGCTAGTCGTGGCAGTCATTTTTATAATGTTTTCTTTCATTCCTAAATGGAAAGATTCGATCTTTCTAATAAACTTATATTTGAAAAAATATTCATAAGTTTCTTTTTTTTATAACCGATTCAAATTCCAAATCTTTAATGGCGCACCACAATTTTGTCAAATTTTATCCTCGTATTAAAAATATTGATCTAAAAATAGCATGCAAATTTTTAAAAACAAAAATTAAACGATATAAATAACAATGAAATAAATGTATAGAAAAAATCTTTTTAATTTCCACATTTAATCTAAATAATCATCTGAATCGGAATACCAATTACCTACAAAATAATTCATAAGATAACGGTCGTTAAAATGACTATAATAAACAATGACGTTAATAAACAATCAATCTTCTATTTTCTTATCTTTTATTTATTTTTATTTTTTTCAAATGTCTTTGGTAGATATTAAATTGGTACGACGATTCAGTACCGTTATAATATCTAACATTGCATAAGTTTTAAGTTCGAGCTAAAAACGTTGAGGCAACACATTGCTTTTATAATAACACTATTTTTTTTTAATATTTTTGTTTCCATAATTTATAATTTTCTTTTAAATAAATAACAAGTTTATTAAATAATTAAAAGTAAATTGTTGTTACAGTTATAAGATATATTATTTGGTCTACAGTTAAATTCTGTGAAAATTTAAAGTGTTTACCTATTGTGGTTGAAAAAATAGGCATATAATACACTCATGAACACACTTAACAGCAGATTCTAAGTAATACTCGAACCATCAACACCTTTCGTGATTTTTGATTTTAAGACCCTAAATTATTTAAAAGTTTCGACATATCGAGTTGATATCCTCCATCGCTTTTTCATCGGCTATTGAAAAAAACAGATTCAACGATGGTCAAAATTTTTATTAGAAATATTAATATATAAGTACGTGAGTATTGTTTCTTTAAATACGATAATTAAAATTGACGCTGCTGAACCACCTGGTACAATATTTAATGTATTTTTGGAGAAACATTATAGATGTCACTTAACAGTGGAGTTTAATAAGTAATTAATTTTAACGTATATAAAAACCGCTTCGTATATGTACTTACAGCTTTATATCAGTAACTTTTCATGATTACGAAGAAAAATACTTCTATTGTTATATACAATAGCGTAATATTTTAATGAGATTATCATCACATTATACAAATATAATTAAAGTAATCTAATATTATAAATGCGAACATTTGTGAGAAAGTTTGTATGTCGATCATTTTTCCCCGCTTTTACGGGTGGTCGGGTTTGGGATATCTGTAAATATTGTATTTTGAATAAGCCGATAATGTTGTAATAATTCTCTATTCGTTTCTCATAATAATCTATCAATCGCAGGTTACCCTAATATATTAGGGGAGACTGGTGCTAGTTGTCACAAAAATTATATTAACTTGTATATTAAGCAAAATGAAACTGATTTATTTATTTAAAGTTTTTAATCGTAATGTTTGGTTCATTAGTCTTAATAATTTCACATAGTACAAAGAAATTAACTAGCTTTTACATATAAAATATTGTGAATTTAAACTTAAGTCTTGTGTGACAACTAGCCTCATATCAGGGGTAAGTTGTCACAGCAAGAGGTCCATGTCATGTCACACTGTATTGCTACTATTATTCTCGTCCTCTGAAGCACAGTTTGGGCAGCAATAAAAGAAAATTTTCTGACCCACACTTCGTATGAGCCCAGAGTTTATATTTAGTATAACTGTACCCACTGTTCGTTTGGTTTGCAGACTAATATTCGAAACAAATCAAACAAAGTACGTCTCTCAGATTCATCCTCTTCGCTGCTGCTGATCGGTTGCAAATTCTTTTTCCCTTGAACTTTTTTATTTTTAGGTATCTTCGGCTGTATTTTTCTCATTTTCTGTTGTTCTGATAGTTCATTTTTTTTTTGGGGTGTCAGTCAAGATGGCACTGTTTCTTTTTCTTTTATTCAATACTTCTTTTTATTTGGGGAGCTTTTGGAAATGGCTTTATGTCTTGAAGTGATAACAAAGTTACAGCGCCACACTAGCTGTATCAGATTTCAGATTGAAATCAGAACTCCTCCCAATAGTTAGGGTCCCGGGGGCTGACAAAGATACAGGAAATTGAATCTGCATGCTAGTTCTAGAAGTTACAGATGGCGTTTCTTGTACCGATTCTCGTTGTGGAAAGTCAACCCAAAATATATATCTGCAACCCTCTGTATGTACTCCGATAGCATATTCTCTTCAGCATCAGTGAAAACCTGTCTAATTTTGACATAGCCCACAGACGTCAGCCCTCAGTAGTCACCTTTTTTTTTTGTTGCACTAGGGAGAAATTGTGCGATATTTATTTATTTATTAACTATTTCGCATACCAATACACAAATAAAACAATAAAAAAATTTAAAACAATAAACTTACATCAGTTTTTGGCGTAGAGAGGCTGCCATTGAAAAGGAAGGATCCTTCGACCAGACGGTGTTGCGTCTGGTGGGCTACGCGCCACTTAACGTTTGTTGTCGGGTTCTTGTATATATATTCAATCGCTTTGAAAACTTCGATAGCGCGATGTAGGATACGTCTGTTTCTTCTAGTTCGTATAATATATATAAGATAGATGTCGCTACATCACTCCCCCTCCGAGACCGGAGGTCGATAGCAGATTGAGTCGTCCATACATCTTGTGATGCTTGCCGGGTCAGTGGAATGTTCCAGTGAGTTGGAACCAGATGCCGCATAGTTCACGGTGAGTCGGAACTGTCTGCGGTGATGCCCCAGTGAGTCGGGGTCGTGCAGTGCTGCGTAGTGGCTGGCTGCTACGTCGACCAGGAGAGAAGTGCGTCTCTGCTTGCTTGACCGGCCGAAGTGCAGTGTGCTGTGCCAAGGTCGCTGAGAAGGCTGTAGGTGATGACCAGGAATGCGCGTTCGCTGCATGCTAGTGGTCAGGATACCCGTAGTAGCCGTGGATGCTGGCTGGCTGTATGACTCGCTGCTCGAAAGCTTGAGGAAGTGATGATGACGTTACGATGACGTAGATTTGCGAAGGCTGCGCTGACTTTCAAGCTCGGGTCACCAGATTATAGGTAAGGAGGCTGCCGTTGAAAAGGAAGGATCCTTCGACCAGACGGTGTTGCGTCTGGTTTGATACGCGCCACTTAACGTTTGTTGTCGGGTTCTTGTACATATATTCAATCGCTTTGAAAACTTCGATAGCGCGATGTAGGTTCTAGTCCGTCTATGGCGAGATAGATGTCGCTACAAGTTGCAATATGCGGCCTTATTGCCAATACAGCGATCTCTTCCAGGCAACCTTTGGGTAAAGGACTTGCATATATCATTTACGGGAAGAGCGATAGTTAATATAATATAGGCAACGCTTCGAATCGAATTTTCAGAACCTACTGCCTTCACAGCTTGCATCGTTACATCAGCAGACGTACTCAACCAGTACTTGACACGGTTGGTTTGCGTTGAAAACTCATGTCAAGTAGTAGTTACCATGAAAGGTTGAGCGGCTATAAACTTTGTTGGGGCTAGTTGTCACAGTGACAACTAGCCCCCGAACCACTGGGACAACATGTACATAATCTACTATTACCAAAAAACCAAAAAATTACCTCAATTTATTGCAATATAAACTAAACAGCATTTGTATAATAAAAAGGATGAAATTTCTTTTTAGAATACACCAAAATCTTTGCCAACATTAATGTGAAGTACTATGTAGAACATATAAACAATTAGAATAAAATTTACTCATTTTTTAATATTTTATATTTTTGTGTATTGCCTGCGATCCGAATAACCAACAGACATGCTATTTACTGAGGTTTATAGTACCTACTGGCATACGTTTGCATATGACAACTCTATAATATATCTAATCTAAAATAGTTGCCATTTCGAAAATATAGACGTTGTGGCAACTAGTACTTGTGACAACGAGGACACCTTTCCCCTAATAACTCAAATCATCTAATACCATAGATTCTTAAAAATTTTAAAGTAATATTATCTATTATTTACTTCAATTTTTAAATCAAATTCCATTAATAAGTATTATATCTTCAATATTATTATTATAAATAATGTTGATAGTGACGATTTAGATATAGACTTATAGTATCAACATCAGCTCATCATGTTCTTTAAGAAAATCTTTCTCCATTCTATCAAATATAGGTATTAAAACAAACAGCATTGTAGAATGGAAATTTTATCTCTAATATTACAGTGTTATTGTACCCTAATTCCTTATATTTAAAAGACATTGAATCGATATAAATAAAATCAAAATTGGTATTAAGGGATTACCAAGTCGTAAGCGTTCCCGAACATATCCATAAGAATCGCTCACAAACATACACTTCCGTACGCATCGTATCAACGAGGTAGTAGAGATTAATGGCACGGCTTTTTGGCCGGACTCCAGTTAAACAATCAGGCGTTACGATTTAAACCATACACACACGAACGAAATTTATGGAACTCGCAACTGGCTTTTTAATACTAAGCTCTTATTTCATTTAAAGTATAAACCATTACTCGTTCGTTTGTTTCTGTTATGTGAACTTACGATTCCAGATCTATCGATGCGATCGTCAATTTCCTAACACCAGTAACCATTATCTATTCACGACAATCTTGTTATATTATTGCTTTACAGTAGTATATTTCTAAATTACATCTTCGAGATGCAAACAATTTATGAATTATGTACATAATAAAATTTATTGGTATCTATTTACGATGAAAGTCTTAAATTATTACTGTAACGAGATTTATAACTGTGTAATTTTGACGACAGTATACTATAATTTTATAAAAGAGTACTTACCACGATAAATTTATTTATTTGCTTATATTGCTATCTTATGTTAATATTATATTACGTGGATCGCGCTTGTATCATAAAAATAAATATAAGTTTAAAATCACTCATCTTGACGATATGTTGGCATAGTAGTCACACCAACTGGCTTTAGCTAGCGATTGCGGTTTCGTTCTCCGATCATGAGAAATGCTTGTAAAAGCTATACCAATGTTTGAGTACTCTGCGCTTTTGTGTTTGTGTTATGTGTCTCCGGACCTGACCTGACGTTGGATATCAGCTTACTGGGGGGCAATGGTGGCGTTTAAATATATTTAAGTTTTTTTAATGGTATATACTTACACTTTTTAAAAGTTTCAAGAGATCGAAACTAGTATACAATTTAAAATATGGATCTACGAGACGTACTTCGGCTTTTAGGGCCGAAACACATAACGGCGTTGCGGCGCCGCAACGCTAAAATCGGCGGCGGCGTCACCGCCAATTTTAGCGGCGCGGCACCGCCAATTCCGGCGTTGTGACGTCATACTTGTTGACCATGATTTATTGACATTTTGTGTCTATTTTTATATTTTATTTTTTTGTGTTTTTATTAGACATGGGTATCTCAATGAATTTTTATGAACTGCAGATAAGCTCATGAGCCATATGCTTGAACCGGAGCTGTGAAACGGCTCACAGTTCAGCTCAATTGTTGTTATAGGTATTGTTACTTTTAACCACTTTTAACTATTAGATTTACAGCTAATTTATGACTCGGTTCAAAAAATGACATGTATGATGTACCTAAATTATAAATATGTAATAAAGCAGCGTTTCGAAAAGTTATTATAGTGATATTTTTTCTATCTTACACAATTATAGGGGAATGCTAATTTCATGCATATGATAAACGCTAAAGTGAGTTTCTTTGTTTGTTACGCTTTCACGCTTTAACTATTCACCTGAATTACGATCATCATGAAATTCTGCATACCAGTTGTCTGGGGTACAGAAAAGGACATAGAGTACCTACTTTGCGTACCGACTACCGTTGGTGCCTGTACCATGCGAGCGGAGCCGCGGACAAAACATATTTATTTATATTTAATCTATAAAACTAATATAGTAAGATATTAATTTATGTATCACTTTGTTTCAATTTTGTTTAGGCTTTATGAGACAAAAGTTGTTTAAAATTCTACCAGCATACAAACTTGATTCACAAAATTATTTCCGGTACAAAGGATTACTTTTTATGCATTATAAAATACATACATAAAAAGTAATCCTTTGATTACTTTTTATGCATTCTACTAAATAACAACTTCACAAACAACAATTAACAAATTTACGTGAACTATAATATTTAAAATAATTAAATTAATATCCACAATAAAAAATCACGAAGAACTGGTTACCCTACAACAACGCTCTTTTTCGCGGCGCCGCAACGCCGCAACGCAAACTGCCGATTTTAGCGTTGCGTCGCCGCAACGCCGTTATGTGTTTTGGCTCTACGTGTTGTGTTGTGTTGTAGTGACCTTTAGGTTAATTGATGTTACTCGTAAGTGGTATTCTATACTTGTATTTATCGTTGTTAGGTTTTATAGCCAACTATCTGTGCCCAGCGACTATAAATTAATTTCCGCGAAAATAATTTCATTTCTCATTTGTCTTTTATTTTCAAACACATTTATTTTTAACAAAAACTCTAAAATAAGTTTTTACGCTTTCATCTTGAAAAATGAAGCAACTCACAACTTTAGTTACATTTTAAAACGACTATATTATTCAAAAATCTTGGATAAGTTTTTTGTGTAAGCTTGCAGCGACCTAAAAGCAGATGTTATGACAGTTTACGTCGGCATTGAAATAGTACTGGGACCAATATCACTTTTTTTTAAATAGTTATAAGTAGTTATATAGTAAATAGTTATAAGTAGTATATTTATAAGTAGTAACAGGTAGAGCAGAGCGGGACTGAAAGTATCGCTTATGTTAATATGCCAAATCTTAATTTTTTATTTATTTATGTTTTGATATTTGTAGTATACATATGCATGTAGTCTTTTTAAAATAATTAACAGATTTATTTATTTATTCCATCATCTTACATTTAACATTACAGGATAGTTATCCTAATGCGTTAGTGTCGTCGTGTAAGATACGTGTCATATGTATAAAGATAAAAGTACAATAATTGACATTACATTCAATTCCACTGAATCATTTAAAAAAACAAAAATTATTAGTAAAAATTCACAATAAATAATCAAATTACATAATCAATATTAATAAAAACACTAAATATTCTATCTATTCAATAATTTCCATAAATATAATTAAAAAATAAATTTAAAATCTAGTCAATAAAACTAAAATCTAATTAAATAATTAATAAAAATGCAATTAATGCAATAAAAAAGAAAAAAGTTAGTAAATAAAATACTAAAAAAACTCTCAACACTCACATTAAATAAACTGGGGCCTCAGGCTCAGTTGTGCCTCACGATGGGAGATAATGTATCGGTTTTGAAGTAGGTTAGTAGTAGCTAGTGGTGGTGATAAACATTATATAGGGGGTACACCACTCGTCGCTCACCACGAGTGGTTGGGGTCTTCGGACCCCCGCGGGCCTAAGCCAGCACCGGTGGGCGCGAAAGCGTAGAAGGGAGGATGGACGCAGATCTACTCTCTTCCTCCACTTCGGTGGTTGGCCGCTCCTGGTACTTCTCTGAATTAGCAGAGTGGATCGGTCGAACGAATCCAATCACATAAGGAGGGGCCGCCGAACCCGGCGTCGGGGCGTCACTTTTGTATGACTTTGCGATCCTGTGGGCCCCGTGGCGTCCCATTGCGGGCTGCGGCACAGAAGGCCAATAGGTTTTAGTGGGTATTCTGGCTTTTGGATAAGTCAGCGAGTCCCACATACACGTCGCCTTCGGGCGGCGGGATGCGTAAATGAATTTCCCATCGTAAGAAAAATGGTGATAAACATTACATATTTGCTTTTAAAATAAATTATTTTAAATAATGAAATATTAAGAAGAATATACCTTTAACCTCATTTAATTTTTAATCAAATAGTTTTTATCAACACTTTTATACCTATTTATATATATTTCATTAAATTTACAAGAGTTTATTTGTTTATTTTATTTTCTTCTAATAAATAAATCACGAGTATATCTGTTATACGACGTCTAAGAAACTCATATCTATTTTAGCTAGTGATGTTTTTTTTTAAATAAAATTTGTAACCGAATATTAATCAGGAGCTACTTAAAAGTAGTTTATTTAAAATTTATGATTCTGGGATACAGATTATTCTAAAATTAATTGCGTATTCAAACGCAAATAACTTCTACCTATTTCTACTAATATGAGGACAAAAATAAATAATAGCATTCAAGATACATCTTGTGCATCCTTAAACACCACCATTACCTGGAGCCAGCGTAACTTTGATTTAGTATGTTATATATGTATATAAATATAATTATATAAACAGTTCTTTGTCTCAAATTCAGGATTGGTTTACAACAAACAACCTCGTTTTGAACGCTAAAAAAACCAAGTGCGTTGTATTTTCGTTGCCTAATGTTAAACATCCAAATTATAATTTAGAAATAAATAACGAGAGGCTTATTGTCAATGATACTATAGTATTCTTAGGGATAAATTTGGAAACAAAACTTCAGTGGAATTCTTATTTCTCATCCTTGAATGGTAGACTCAGCTCCGCAGCATTCGCAGTTAGAAAAGTGCGACAACTGACCGACGCGACGTTGCTACTCGTACTGCGCGTTTAATATATTTTAGCTATTTCCAGTATTATGTCTTACGGTCTGTTACTGTGGGGTAATGCTACAGATATTGAGACTGTATTTATTTTGCAAAAAAAGGGCTACTCGTGTACATTTACGATCTTGGAGCTCGAGTCTCCCTACAGGATGTTTTTCCAAAGATAGATATATTAACAATTGCGTCGCAATATCTTTATAACAATATTATATATATTCACCAAAATATTCATTGTTTTGAAATAAATAGTATTAATCGCAGTGTAAACACTAGAAGGAATAACAAAATTGTAACTCCAAGCTTCCGACTGCGCAAAGTAAACGTCTCCTTTCTGGGTTATGGTATTCGTACATGTAATAAAATCCCACAAACAATTTTGGAATTGTCTCATAATAAATTTAAAGATTTTATTAAGAAAAAAATATTAGATAACGCTTATTATTCGGTGCAGGATTACTTAGTCGATAAAGATGTGTGGACTTAGTGGCACTGTATTTCATACAAGATATTACTAATTTTGTATAATAACACAGTTTATATATTATTATTTTCAAAAGAATAACTGCGGAGTTTCTTGCCGATTCTTCTCTGCAGAATCTACATTCCGAATCGGTGTTAGCTTTACTTTTACAAAATAATAATCACTTTAAGGTGTTAATTTTTAAAATGACGATTCGAAGGTGCTCGTAGGGCCTATTTGAATAAAGTTGTTTTTGATTTTGATTTTTATGGTATATTCCTAATTCAAGTGCCACTGTGTTCTTTTAACCTTTCTGTTGTAGTGGTACGAGTTATCGCCTTAACACCGGCGGTTACAGGTTCGATTCCCGCTCAGAGCCGATATTTGTGTTAGTAAAAATTGTCCTTGAGGGTCTCCCCACCGTGCTTCGGAGAGCACGTGAAGTCGTCCCGTCCCGTCTCAATTTTTATCATAGACACTAACTGATACTAATAGTGATCATTACTCATGGTGGGGAAATTACCCGCAGTGAAGCAGTGTAGCGGGTTAAGCTCCAATCCTTCTTCTATATGGAAAAGATGCCTTTTACCAAATCGGGACATTTACAAGTTGATTCAGTTCAATTTAGTTATCAGCTTTCTGTCAAAGTTTTTTAAACAATCCTAATAATTCTAATAGCCAAAAAATAAAAAGCTAAGCTACGTATATAAAAAGAAAAAGTAGGCTAAAATAATAGTTATCAAAGGATTGTTACGAGTTTTTACTCGTAAAAATCGTAAAAATCGCAGGTTATGTAATGTGAAATAATATTGATGAAATTGAGAACCAATTAAATTTGGTCAATTAAAAATTGTCGAGATAGCCACAAAAACTTGGACCATAGCCCAAAAAGTAGAAATATGGAAATATTCACTCACCTAACTCAAAATCAAAAAGACCTGTCACTGATCGTACAACTAGTGTGAAACTAAAGTAACTACCGCATATTGGCGACTGAGAGATATTATGCGACGCAAAATGGAAAGTTAGCTATCTGATTTAATTTCCGAAATATTTCCATCGACACTAACTACCTCCGGTACTTTGAGGCCTACTCTCCCCTACAAAAAATATACGGTTTTTTTTTCTATTCTACTTCCTATATTTATAAAGAAAAATTAAATTATTCACATTTAATAAAATATACATAATAAGGTGTTTATTACGTTATCAAAAATTAAATGGTGAATTAATGTTAATAAGAATATTTTATTTCATAATTTTTTAGAAACAAATTGCAAATGTACTAGCTAGTAATAAAGACTTGAAATTACATCCGCCACGCTCCACTACTTTGGTTTGGCAGTTAAAACTGTTTTTAAAGGATGTACTAATGTCACTTACTTTAATACACATTCAAACAAAAATATTAATGTACTACGTCCTTACGTTCGTAAATTTACTTAAACCTTCAATACTTCGACGATGTTCCTCGTGATAGTCAGCCACCGTTACAATAAAAAAAAAGTAATTAATACTTATCTTCCCTAAATAGTAATTACATAATATTCCATGAGAATTATATTAACTTGAAATTAAAATTCCTATTTTTTATGTTCATAGTGGTTGTGAAATGAAAGTCGAATGCGCCCGCGACGACATTGTCAAGGCCGCCGGCGCCTGTACAGCCTTACTCTGCACTACGGTGTACGCATCTCTGCGCAGCACACTAGGTGATTTATAACTATAATAAAGTAATTTTATCACTTATAGTTTATTTACATCGGATTTTCCTATAGAGATTTAAAAAATTTGACTACTTATAGTGTCCTTATTGTTAAATTATTAAACTTGAAGAGAATAGTAACTAATACTGTTCATAGTTACAACAAAAACAATAAGGCGTAAAAACCACAAAAAATATTTTAAAATTCAGATGAAATTAGAAGATGGTATTAAAAGAATTATCAAATAATTCTCTGTGAGGTTGAAGCAAGTGAACCCCAAAAACCATACCGCACTTAACAAACGAGTTCAAGATAAATCGCCAAAGTAAATTTATCGACTTATCATAAGAACCACAGTTCATCCACAGTTCTTAAACTCGACAGAGTCCAATTCTTACAGCATAAAATAGAAATTTTTAATAGTTGATATTATAATACTAACCATATTTGTGGATACTTGACACACATCTCGTACAATAATTAATCTTCTGCACGACTCTATATTTTTAATCTTTTGTTTCACCGTAGTTGGTTATCCATTGAGGTGAATAAACGGCATACAACATTATCTAGTCTATATATTTATGTATTTACATAGACTAGACAACAATATTATAATATAACATCATCACATATCGTGCCGAAATCGCCGTCGATATTATTTTAAGTAATAAATATTAGATCATGTTCTTTCTTATATTAAAGCTTTAAAATAAAGAAATAATAAACATTAAAAAAAATATTTTTTTATGACATTTACTTTATTTTGATTCAAATTAATGAAATATTAAAAGAAAAATTTTAACCTGCATTGAAACAAGCTTCGGCCACTCTACCCTACATTTACTGCAGAAATATGACGGAGCACTGATCGTTGTTGCAAAAAACAAATTTTCTATTTGCAACACACTCACATCTTAATGCTGGTTCCTCCAACCTTGTAACTCCAATATGCGCGCATTCTCGCGGAAATTCGCATAATGCTTGTGATCTTAAAACCTTCCTAAATATTATTTTCGTAAAGTGCAGGTTATTTTATTTAAAAAAAAAAAAAGAATTCAACAAAAAAGTATTTTGCCTTATTCAGATCAGTTGGAAGTATGGACTATCGAAAGACCACATTTAGGATGCCTATGTCAGTCGTAATGGTAACAAAAACGACTCGAACTAAATATTTCCTATAACAGTATAATAATAATAATAATAAATGAAATCATCCCTATCGTTATATCTGCCAACGGTTTGATCCCGGTTAGCCTCGCTCACCATCTGAGGCAGCTGGGTATCCGTGACGGTTCGCTCGCAGCCAGGATGCAGAAGGCGGTATTACTCGACTCGGCTAGGATTGTCCGCCGATTTCTCAGCCTACAGCCCTAACCCCCGGCCGTTTGATCTCCCTGCCGGGGCGTAATCCTCCACCCGCTTATATTTATCTAAGTAAGTTTATGTAAATTTATTATACTCCTTATATAAGTATTGTATTATATTTATTTATATGTGTATATGTATATCTTGAACGGGTGGAGTGTAGCAATTAAATAATAATAAAAATTGCTACATCTTTAAAATCATTTCGTGTAGACGCACAATGCAACGAATGTTACATAAGCGAGCGAATGCGTTCTTACGCAAACGCCGTGTCCGGGTATCGTAACGGTGCGCGGACAATCCGGAATGCGATTTGACTCGTCGCCTCTCGGCTCTTGCCTCATCACATCTTTATTAGGCCACTTTACTATAAACGACCGACTACTTGTACGAGAAATAGTAATTGATAGAAATGTACTTCGATTAAAATGACGGCTTCGAGCTTTTGTTTTTATCAACACGCATTCTAAGCATTACTTGCAATTGCATCATGTGTTTTTATTATTGAAATATCATCGAATATTTATATAAGTATACAATATAATAATATATCTTCATCTATATTAATATATTTATTAACACTTATTAGACCAGTGCCGATAAACCAAAAAAAATAATATATGTAGTAGGATGAAACCCATTAAAAAGGAAGAGAATATAACAAAAATGCAGGGAAAAACAAATAACGGGCGAATTAAGGATGGGAAGTGGAAAAGAGGGGGGCGTGGTTAAGGCTCTGGACCAAACTACCTGTTATTTCGTAGCATTTTGTGAGAGAATTTACCATTATAATGTATATTTTTTTTACACCATCAGAAAGTAGAGATTTCAACGAACAAAAATCCCACCGACTTTTTTAAAAAAGCGTACATTTTGACGTGAGAATTTTCGATTGAAAGTTAGGATGCTTTTTCAATATTAAGTCAAAATAAGGTGAAAAAATAAATATTTTAAATAAATAAATAAAAATTGGTTTAATGTCGGTCTGTAAAGTCGGTTTACGGACGATAATTTTACGTGATAACGTCATAAGAAAACATTGAAAAAAAAATGCATACTTTTATGCATTTAATTGAATTATCATCACTGAGTTATAATTTTTTATATAATACAAAGAATGAGTAAATTCAATTAACTTTTTTTTTTGATAAATTAACATTTATTTGCACTCGTTAATTCAAATATTTTATTACTTAAATTATACAGATTATTTACAAGTAACAATGTGCTATTAATAATTTATTTATAACTTATATACGTTAGTTATTGTTTTTCATTTACAAGCCGAACGCTTAGGCCAATCGTGCCTCTCTATCGCTTGTTCCGCGCTCTCGCTCGCGATACGTGACGCTTCTTCGTACATGCAGCCGGCATTCATCGATTTACAAGACGTTATCACGTCAAAAATTACAGCGTGTTTAGGACTTAAAAAAATAAGTTTTCACCAAATTTCGTGAAAAACAAATTATTTTTGTAAAAGATACTTTACTTGGTTATTTGAATTTTTCACATAAATTTTGAGGTTTTGCCATCTAAATTTTTTCCATAGGACTTGTAGTTTTGCCTGAAATCGCGATAAGCCGTTTTTTACCCTAAAATCCCCCCTCCTTTCCACTTCCCGACCTCAGATCACCCGTAATTTATTTTTCCTTGCATTTTTGTTATATTCCTTACTTTTCCAATGGGTTTCATCCTACTACAATTTTTTCCACTTTTTACCATTTTCAAAGGCTTCGGCACTGGTCTATATAATATATTACTCATAGATTAAACGAATCGTGATTATTTATTACACAAAAATACTTTTTTATACCTATGCTAGATTTTTTTTTTGCGTAATATGATTACTCACGCGTTACCAATCACAAAATAAAATAAACCAGTATTTAATTTTACATATTTACTCTATCTCTTTATAAGGCTTAAACTTAAAACGCATGTTGATAATTTCATAAGAAACATCATAGCATCATATTTTCATAAGGTAGAAAGGGAGGTCAGAAGGAAAGGAGAAAGTTTATTACAAAAGAATTATCAATTATTATTTTTAATTATTAATTACTTGCACTACGATACTTTTGATATATACATTTGTACTTTGAATTGCAAAAGACCAAAATCTATCTCATGAGATAAATAGAAATATAAATGTATTATATACATATAAAATATTATTACAAAATAATGATGGTAAATTACCTTTTCAACGAGTCTTATCTTTGTGACAGACAACCTCGATTAATATATATACGTCATCAGTCAATGTCTATTTTAGCCTACGTCATCTAGTCTATGTCCACTTTCGCTAATGAACTGACAACGCGTTTGTATTATCCCATACATTTAGGATAGTCATATGGTCAATCTTCGAATATGAGAAGTCGGCATTTCGAAATATCCAAATATTAAAACGGCTTAATTAGTAACTAATTTAATGACTCACATTCAAAAAAATTCCAATGAGTAATAGCCTTGAAAAATATATTATTAACGAGTTGTGCATATGTAAGTATCTAAATTTTGTAAATAATAAAATAACCTTAACGATGAAGCCACTTCACTATAAAATATATTGGTAATTATTCGGAAGTGGGGCTCCTGCTAAAATCGGAGTAACAAACTTTTTTTTTATTTTTATGCATAAAGAACATGAGAGAAAGCAATAGGTATTAAGGTGGCTCATAAATTTTATTTTTTTATTTTTTGAAAAAAAAAAAAAAAACAAACAACTTTGTTAAAACTTTAATAGGTTGTTAGGTCTTTTTTTTTTGCTAGTTAGAACTAGTTCGTGCTAAATGCCTTTGTTACTAGAATTAACGCTAAAAAAAAGAAGATTTTTTTTTTTGCGTGCGCCACCTTATTATTCTTTCCTTATTATGCTTTCTCTCATCTTTATTATTCATAAAAAACGTTTAAAAAACATTCAACCCGATTGAGGGAGGAGCCCCATTTCCAAATAATTACCAATATATTATATTATATTTTATGTGTATGTATGTATGTATATATATTTTATGTGTATGTGAATATATGTATGTATGTGTATGTATATGCATGTATGTATGTATGTATGTATGTTGTGGATGTCTTGTACACCCCTACCGTTCTATTTATATCCTCTACCTAAGGTTGCCTGGAAGAGATTGCTGCTTTAGCAATAAGGCCGCGTTTTGTACATTTTTCTTATAAAAATTTTACTCTGTATTTATTTTATTTTTTTTTTTTTGTTTGTGTGCAATAAATAGTACTTGTATTTTATTGTATATTATATATTAACGCTTTAAGCTGGATAGTCAATTTGAAAAGCACTAATCTGATATACAGGAGAGGCTCTACCGCTTTTTTTTTGCATTAGAAGACGTCGGTCTGGCATAATATTCACAGCACTGACTAGTGCACTTGCGATCTTTAGGCTTTGATTCCCGCCCATGAAAAATATTTATTTAGGCCACCCTGACACAAGATTTTCTTCCTACATGGAGGTCGGTGAGTACAAAGCGTTTTAACACGTCTATTGAAACTTATAATGGAGAGGCCTATGTCCAGCAGTAGATATCCAATGTCTGATATTATATGTTATGTTATGACAATGATCATGAAGATTGAGATGTATCTATAATATGTATATGAGACCATTAAGGCGAATGTAACCACGCGAGTCAACTAGTTTTAATACCGTCAACCTGATTATAAGAGTTCGTTACAAAAAAAAATCAATACTTGTTTTGTTAGTGCAGTCTAGTACACATTTCTAATATATAAATTATTTAAAATTTCAATTGACAGAGTCAATGAATCAATTTTTAAATGATTTACCATTAATTCCAATACATATAAGCTTTTCTCTCTATGTCCACAAGAAGTTACGGCTTCCGATAGTGATTATAACTGCGATAAACATTTCAATCTTTAATCAAATCACTTCATGGTTCTTCATCTATGTGAAACTATAAAGGCTCAATAAACTGATCTATTAAATTGGGAAAAATTATAAATATGTTTAATAAATTGTATCCTTATCCCTCAGCCGCTTAAATCACTTCCAAACGACTTAGGTACAAAACGAACGTAACATCAGTGCAAATAGGTTACAACGATAAATAATTATAAATTATGGGATCGCCGTTCCGATGCCTCTCCCGAGTACCGTTAATAGAATCTTAAACCCGCATAATGTTCAAATTAGTCACTGTCCGTCACGGTATAACCATTGCACTATTATTACAAGATTAAGATGAGATGAATGTTAACTAACGCTTATTGCTATTAATTCTGTTTCTGTATTGTATAAGAGAAATTTTGTTAAGTCCCCGACACGAATTCAGGTGTCATCCTACATTTTATTATATTATTTAAAGACGGCATTAGACTCTCCTGACCCAATTTGATGTCCTAAAAAACGGTTACGGCTTAAACGGTTAAAGATGTTTTCAATTGATGGTAATATTACGGTACTATTAGGATTTAAGTTATATATACTTACATGGAAATTTCTAGATAGCTTTAAACAAAATTTATCATGATTAAGAATTTATCTATTGTATCTATGAATTTTTCAACGTTGAATACTTTATATTATGATTAGACGGTATTTAATTATATTCCTATATCTAACATCCTCGCATCTAACGAGTGCAACACCGCGTAAACAATAGTCAGTATGAGATAATTTTCAGTACAGTTTTTGTAAGGAAACACAATGAAGATGTATTACCATGTTTTTATGATTTCCTTACGAACTAGTTGCAATCAGCGCAAATTCAATACCTTATGTGGCATATTATAAACATTCTTTTTTTTTTATATAACAACACATTTGTTTCAAATAAAATTACATATATTGTTACTCCTCTATATCTCAAGGAACGATTTAGGTTCTTGGGCTCAAACTCCCTACTCCCACATCACCTTCGGTCCCGAAATAACAATCTACTCGAGTTGCCTCAGAATCGAACAAAATGTTACAGTGAATCTTTCACTGTTAAGACAGTGAAACTTTGGAATGCACTACCGGATGATATTAGACGATCTGAATCGGTTGATATATTTAAACGTCGTGTTAAACAGCATTATCTAACACAAAATGCATAGCCTACTCAACGCTGTATGTCAATAATTTACGGTTATTATATTGTGTATGTATGTATGTATGTATTTATGTATGTATGTATGTATAATATGTGTATGTATGTATGTATGTATGTATCTATGTATGTATGTGTATGTGTGTGTATGTATTATATATTTATATTAAACTACTATTTTATGTATGTAACTTAGTATGTATGATACTAGTACTTTACGCATCAACCGCTTTGTGTCCAGAAATCCTTTACTCATGGTTGCCTGTAAGAAATCGCTTTTAGTGATAAGGCCGCCATTGCACATTTGCTGTAAATATTTTACAATGTTACTTCATTATTGTGTGTAATAAAGTATTAAATAAAATAAAATAAAAATAAATAAAATTACAATATTATATTGATGACCTGCCCCACACCAACTACCTGTTGCGCTAACGGTCGCTGGTTCAATCCCCGCTCATGAAAATTGTTTTTATTAACTAGTTGACAAATTAACATTGGTATAGTTTGCCGTTGTCTGGGCATTTTTGTATGTATACAGACCTACAGGATTTTCATCCTACTGGAGCAGTTAAGTGTGAAGCATTGATTTATTTATTATTTATTGACGTGATAACGTCTTATAAATCGATGAACATCGACTGCACGCACGAAAAAGCATGACTCATTGTCACGTTCTGCGAGCGAGAGCGCAGGACAAGCGATAGAGAGGTGCGATCGGCCTAAGAGTTCGGCTTGTGACGCATATATCACTCTTCCGCTCCATCGGCAGATGAATAGAAGATAAAAAATATTTAAATTAACGAATACAAATAAATGTTAATTTATCGAGAAAATTGTAATTTTCAATTAACTTCTTCTTTGTATTATACAAAATAACGATAATTCAATGATAATAATTGAATTCAATGCATAAAAGTATGCAATTTTTCATCAATGTTTTCTTATGACGTTATCACGTAAAATTATCGTCCGTAAACCGACTTTACAGACAACCAATTTTATTTAAACATATTTACAAAACAAAAGTTAAATCAGAACATACTGTAACAAAATTGTTATTAAAATAGCTAATTCAAATTAATTATTTTTAGCATCTTCTTGTTTTAGCATCTTCTATTAGTTATTATTTTATTTTAAGATTTTTACAAAGATTCTAATCTTTCTAGATTAGATAGCTTAGCTTTAATCACTCACCGAATTAAATATTAATTTAACCTTTTTGGGTGATATAGGGCATCAAATTTTCCCAGTGATAATTGCAACTAGATGTAGGTCTAAAGAACGCAAGTTTACCACATAACACATATTGTTATGTCACACGGTGTCTAAATACATTGCACTTATACACACACAAACATCTATTTTGTGTACTATTTTTTTATTCTAATAAGATGTAATTGTACGAGTAATAAGATATAATTTATGAATGAATGCATCTAGCTGCCTTTTTTAAATTATATACTGATTAATATATACACGTTTCGAATATTTGACATCACAATGGTATTTGCAAAAAAAAAAACCTTTGATACCGTTATCCGTTATGCATATACAACCTCCTTTTTAACGTCAACAAAAAAACAACATTATTCTTACACTCGTCGCCAGAAAATCGTCTCAATGATCTCTCAAATTCACACCCCAACTTAAATTACCCTTATTGTAACTTGATTTAAACATAAATGATTTTGAGGCTTCCCCAACTTGCCAGTAATTTTAAACGTTTATAATCGTAAACGTGATTCTATAAATATTAGAAAAAGAAACCTTATTCCAATTAAATGTTGTTTGGGTATTGGATTATTTTACAAATTACGTAAAAATGTAAATTATTTAAAAAAACGATTTACAATTCACGTTCAACGACCCACACCCCCTAGCCCCTTTTGCGTGTACAAATTACATTTTTTGTATAAAGGTGATTTAATGAAGCTTTATTTAACAAGTATGCTTAATTAAAAAAATCTAAAAACCCGACTGCTTAAAATACTCTTATTATAAACTAAAAAGAATAAAACAATTTACTAGCTTTCATTTGATACCCATATTGCTACAGTAAGAAAAAAATCAACTCCCCCCCCCTCATTCCGCCATTTGCGGGCGCCATTTTGAAAATTTATATAGCCTATGTCACTACTACAATTTAGACAAATCCAATGACACCTCATATGTCAAAAACCATCCAGCCGTTTGGGCTGTATGGCGTGCCAAAGAAATGGACATACATACATACATACATACATACATACATACATACATACATACATACATACATACATACATACATACATACATACATACATACATACATACATACATACATACATACATCAGAGAATTTGTCCAACCTAAAATAAACGTTCATAAGGAGATCAAAGCTAAAGTGGCCAGTATTGGTAGTGCCTTCAAGCGACTAAAAATGTTGGAGGAAGCGGCAACCGAACACCAACTCCCAACCTTATTGGCTCCAAAAGTAGTGAGTACTCTACCAACACCTCGTACGCGGACAATTACGGAGTCGACGGTGACGTTGGATAGTGGGGCCGACGCTGACTCTGAATCTGGTATTACTGGAGACAAACGCGAATTTCGCAAGGCCAAACGAAAACAACGCACGTCACCAGAAGCTAGAAACAAAGAGGCAAAGAAAATAAAGGGAGCAGAATCCGTCCCACCCGTAGAAGATACAAGACAGACACCCGAGAAGAAGGAAACAGATTGGCAGGAAGTTCAATCCAAGAAAAAGAAGAAAAAGCAACGGGCAAAGCAGACATTAAAGCAGTCTGAACAGAAGAAGCCGAGAAAATCAGTACCGAGACCCAATGCACTGATCGTCCGGCCAAAAGAAAAGGATAAGTATGCAGACATACTCGGGCGCGTTAAAAAAGACGTCCCCGACGACCAGGTCCGTTCGACGGTAGATAAGATCCGCAGAACAGCTACTGGAGACCTGTTAGTCATTCTTACCAAGGAGAACACAGATAGAGGACAGGATCTCCGAAAAACCATCTCTAAGCTCCTTGGAGATGACGCTGAAGTAATTAGCAAGGGACCACAAGAAGAAATTGAAATCTTAGATCTTGACGACACGACAACTAAGCAAGATATTCTGGAAGCCCTACAAAAAGCGGTTGGAGCAGAAGCCGAAGTAACGTTGGACGCTATTAGATCGTTACGCAAGGCCTATGGCGGTACCCAAATTGCTTCCATAACACTGGCAGCATCAGTTGTAAAGCAGGTGCTGAGAGACAACGGCAAGATTAGAATTGTCTGGGTCAATTGTCGTATAAGAATAGTGGAAAGACCAACCAAATGTTTCAAGTGCTGGCACTGTGGACATCTCGCTACTAAATGCAAAAGCGTTGTGGACCGGTCCAATCTTTGCACCAAATGTGGAGAATGCGGACACAAAGCCGCCACATGTAAAAAAGACGCCCGATGTGCTTTATGTGTCGAAAAAGGCAATGCGAATAGCTGTGCCCACATTGCGGGTAGCAGCAGATGTCCAGTTTTTAAAGAAGCACTCCTGAAGGTTAAAAAGAAAAGAATATGATGATATTGCAGCTAAATTTAAATCACTGCGAAGCAGCGCACGATTTACTATTGCAGACCGTGCGTGAGATAAAATCAGACCTTGTAGAAGTATCGGAGCCATACAGACACCTGGTTACACAACCATGGGTAACAGATAAGACATCTAAAGCGGTAATATGGGCTAGTGGCAAATGCCCACTGCAGAGCGTCGCTAATAGCACAGAAGCCGGATTTGTGGTTGCAAAAGTAGAAGGAATTCATTTCTACAGCTGTTATGCTCCACCAAGTCTTTCATTGGATGCGTTTGAGGACCTATTGGATCGACTGACCGAGGACGCGAAGCAGCACTCACTAGTGGCAATCGCTGGAGACGTTAATTCTTGGGCAGTTGACTGGGGCAGTAAAGAGACTAATGCTCGAGGAGAGGCACTACTACAAGCCATGCTCAGCCTAGATGTAGTGCTGCTCAACAGCGGAAATAAACCTACGTTCATCCGAGGAGAAGCGAGCTCCATCGTTGATCTAACATTCGTAAGCAGCAGTTTTGTTAAGGGAAACTACTCCTGGGAGGTGATGAATACCTACACAGCCAGTGACCACTGCGCGCTACTCTGGGAGATACCTACCGGGCAAAAGGCTAGTCGAGTGCATAAAACTAACGCAGTTGGCTGGAGGGTAGGCGCTTTTGACTCACACACCTTCACGGTAGCCCTTGATAACCGGGAAATCGGTGGTGGAAATGCCGACGAGCAGGCACAACTTTTGATGAAAAGACTTACAGAAGCATGTGACGCTACCATGCCCCGGAAGTGCACTGTGAACCAGCCGCCGGCGATGTACTGGTGGAATGAAGAAATCTGCAACCTTCGTAAAAAATGTCATAGGACTAGAAGGGCATCACAACGTGGCAGGAAAGGACCGAACTATGAGAAATTAGTGGCAGAGTACAAAAGTGCTCGCCAAAAACTAAAAAAGGCCATTAAAAACAGCAAAAGACAATGTTGGAAAGAGTTGCTCAATGAGGTAGAAAACGATCCGTGGGGCAGGCCATATAAGGTAGTTATGACTCACCTCAAAAACCAGCCAATGCTATTGCTTACATGCCCTATACTTCTCAATAAAATTGTTACTGCTCTATTTCCTAGCCAACTCGAAATGCGCCATCCGACGGAACAGTACGAAGAAGAAGAAATTCCACTCATTACAGAAGAAGAACTGCTCGAAGCATGTGATAGAGTGGGGAATGCGAAAGCTCCGGGCTTAGATGGAATTCCAAACATCGCACTAAAAGCCGCTATCAGAGCCGTTCCTTCACTATTCTTGGATGTCTACAACAAATGCCTTATAGAGGGCTTGTTCCCTTTGAAGTGGAAGCAACAAAGATTAGTTCTCCTCCCCAAGGGAAAGAAACCCCCAGAAGAACCATCTTCCTATCGTCCGCTCTGCATGTTGGACACAGCTGGCAAAGTACTGGAACGTATCCTACATAGGAGAATCGAAAAAGTGGTCGAACCACTTCTTGCCGGCAGCCAATATGGTTTCCGGAAAGGTCGATCAACCTTGGACGCAATCGACCTCGTCGTTAGTACTGCTAAAGAAGCCATTGCAGGAACCAGGTGGAAGGGAGGTACAAAGAAGTACTGCCTAGTTGCAACGCTAGACATTAAGAATGCTTTCAATTCTGCCAAATGGGATTGCATCATGAAGGCTCTTTCTGATATGAAGGTACCAGGGTACCTACGAAGGATGGTAGCGAGCTACTTCACTGATAGGGTCCTAAAATACGACACAAAGACTGGTCCAAAAGAATATAGAGTCACCGGAGGGGTGCCCCAGGGCTCCGTCCTGGGCCCTCTCCTCTGGAACATCATGTACGATGGACTATTGAAACTCAATCTACCAGCAGAAGTCAAACTCGTGGCATATGCGGATGACGTAGCAGTAGTGATCGTCGCCAAACACCTAGAAGAGGTAACTTTCGCCTTTGACACTACCGTTGAAAAGATCAGGCATTGGATGGACACAGTTGGACTGCAGCTAGCAGAACACAAAACCGAGGCAGTACTGATTACTAGTAGGAAACAGGTTGAAACCATCACATTACAAGTTGGTGCACACCAAATCGAATCTCAGCCGTCACTTCGGTATTTGGGAGTAATGATCGATGCACGACTAAATTTCAAGCATCATGTACAACACGTCGGTACCAAAGCGTCGGTGGTAAGAGCGTCCTTATCGCGATTGATGCCCAACATAGGTGGGCCGAAACAAAAAAGGAGGGAATTACTAGCGTCCGTAGTAACATCTGTCTTAACCTATGGGATACCTGTCTGGGCTGATGCGCTTAATATACAGGAAGCGAGACGGAAGATTGCACCGGTCTATCGGCTGAGTGCTTTGAGAGTCGCAAGCGCTTTCCGCACAGTGTCAGACGACATAGTGTGCGTTATTGCTGGGATGCTGCCAATTAGAGTACTACCCGAAGAACGAAAAGCCCTTTACCGTAGAAAAGGAACAACTACGCTCAGCCCTGAAGAACTCAAGACGAAAGAACGACGCAATAGTATATGACGTTGGCAAGCAAGTTGGGATACGTCAGCAAAGGACAAGTGGACGCACCGACTTATTCCACAAGTGGATGTCTGGCTGAATCGCAGTCATGGCGAGGTGAACTACTACCTGACGCAGATGATCTCAGGACATGGGTGCTTCCGGGCTTACCTATATCGATATAAGCACGACGTTTCCCCGGAATGCCCGTCCTGCCCGGGAGTTAATGAAGACGCAGAGCATGTGTTTTTCACGTGCCCTCGTTTCAATATGACACGCAAGGATTTGGAAGATGCCCTCGCGCAGAAAATACAGCCAGAGACCTTAATAAAAGCTATGCTTTCCTCGGAGGCAGCCTGGCTAGCGATAAGTGCTTTTGCGACGGAAGTGCTACAGGAACTACGGAGAATGGAAAGGAAGCGGGCTGAAATAAGACAGCTAGAACGGAGGTAGAAAAGCCAAGAGGGAAGAGCAGTAGCTAGAGCCTCCCCCCGTGAAGTAATGCCTACCGGTCTCCCGCGGGGGAAGTAGAGGTTGAGACGAGAGGAAGAGGAGGTTTTAGTCGGTAGTGATATGTATCGAGTCCGACATACCCAGGCGAAGCCTGATGATACGTAAATGTATTTTCTCCTAACCTCTGTAAAAAAAAAAAAAAAAAAAAAAAAAAAAAAAAAAAAAAAAAAAAAAAAAAAACATACATACATACATACATACATACATACATACATACATACATACACACATACATACACTCGAAAAACATAACCCTCCTTCTGTCGCATTCGGGTAAAAACAGAAGCATTTCGAACACACATTTATTGCTATCTCAAGCAATTATGCAAATGTTTAAAAAACAAAAACTTCATAACATTAGGCAAACGGATATGAATGTCAGATTGAAACAGATGAATGAAAATCTCGTGTCTAATAATATTGATCCGAAACTACTTAATAAAAAGATGCAATCGTGACTGCACTTACGCAATACGTTTATAGGTGTCAAAATATCTTGTAATGGATGGATAGCATCACATCAAAAACTATATTATCTTTGATTTACATAATATCGATGTTTACTAATTCATCTTTCCTGTGTCGATCTCGGTTTTAGCGGAAAAAACTAATTTCGTATTCAAAGTAGTTCCCGCTGCAGCATGCGATCATCGGAAGTGGATTATATTATTACGACTTAATGTTTTATATTCTCGTAAATATGGTCTCAAATATATTAAAAACATTTATAAAAATTTCAATATTTTGTTATTTATAACAAATCTGTTAAGTACCTCTGTTGGACAAAGAAGCCTAATCAACAACGCAGCGCTACTGTGTTAACTGATGAACATTTTTAATTATAATATTTAATTCTAATACATTCATGGTTATTTTTCAACACTATTATTGTAATAACTAGACGAATGAACGTTCATAGTTACTATAAGAATATGGTACTCGTAGCAATCTTCAGTAAGCATGTCTTAACATAAAAAACAAATGTTTTAAGCTCAATCCGAAATATGTAATAATTTTGTAATGTGAAGGGCGCTCTTAGTGTGTGAGTGCAACTTGTATTCGGTTGGTTACTCGATTTTATTAGTGTATTTTCGTCCGTTATGTCAGTGTGTATTGATTGCATATTTTAAGGCTTCATCTCTGTTTTTATGACATCTTTTTAAAAATCTTTTCACTTAAACTTGATTATGAAATAATTTTACACTGATGCTTGAGTAAATAACTTAGCAATTTTTATATCTTTTTATATATTTAAAAATTTAACGATTCTGTATTGCTGAAAGATAAAACTAGCGAAGTAAATGTGTTCATTAGATATAAATGTACATATCAACTTTCTAAACATTAATGATAACTTGATACCACTATCTAACGTCCAATGAAATGTAAAATCTATTTTTTAAAAATCAGTTCCATATTGACATATATGTTTAACATGTGATAACATGTGTGCATTTTTACAAAGCCAGATCAAGGATCTATTCTTTGACTTTGACAGATAAAAAGCAAATAAGTCGAGCTACTTCTACAACAAAATTGAAGTCAAATATTTGATTCCAGGCAAGCTGTCTAACAAATGCGGTTTTAGTAGCGTTTTCTGAAAGCTTCTCAATTGTTTTCCTTTTTTACCCTTTTTTTAATTATTAAACGTACAGAATTTTTTAAGCTTTAAGTAGTATACAGTTACCGTCTTACTTAATTTTTTATTTTTTTATTTAAAAAAAAATTATTTTTTTCTGTACAAGTTTGATTAAATAACAAACATATTTTATTACATAAAACTTAAATTAATTTTAATAAAAAAAGTGAATCTTCATATTTCAATTTTCATTTGTTTTCTGTTATGTCTAAGGGTTATTTTTGCTGATTATTTACAGAGCAATAATATAGCAACGTGGTATTCATGCTCACTCTTTTGCAACTTAAGCATATCATTAACTTTACAAAACCTTAAGAAATGTTAAATGAAAAAAGCGTATCCTTATGTTATTTTTAGTAGAAATTGAAATTAACAATCTTAACAACGAATTTTAGATATTATTCGAAAATACAAAAAAAAAATTGAAATTTTTATGAAGGCGGTAGTTTTTTAACGGAATGCATTACTACATTCCAAAAAATCGTAAAATTCTGCGATAAGTGGTCCGTTTCGCCGGTAATTTTTTCTGTAGGTATTTACTTTATATCATAACTTTTTAAACTTTCATGGTCACTAACGCTATGATTTATATGTAAAACGGTATACTATGTTTGTTATGTACCGATGTATATTACACTGATTGCATTGAATGTACTCGTGGGCATGACACTTGCAATGGTGGCGAGATATCGGGAACTCAAAATAACCAATAACAAACATGATAAATATATAGTATTTTAACATAATTAAAAGAAAAAAAAAATAAGTATTTATGTCAACTTTGAAAAAGTTCTTATTCTCTAGCTTAGTTAGAGCGTTCCAACAGACAAATAATTTCTTCTTTATACGAGTAGCATTAGCGTAGATGACTAACGGTAGAGTTTGCGAAACTAATTTTAAATTTTATAACTTGCTCTCCAAAAGTAAGGTCTCTAAAATAATGAATACACAAAATTGATTTTAAAACTCTATACGACCATGTTTGTGCTCCAGATGTTCATATATAATTATACCAAATTTCATCTAAATTGGTAAGATTCGGAACAAATTGGCCGTTGACAGACGGACATCAGACGAACGGGTGATCATATAAAGTTTCTATTTTTATTCAAAAAAAAAAAACATCTTTTATAATGTACATAATATACTAATTGTTGTACTTTAAAAAATATTTTTTTTAATATGGCCTAGAGTAATTTTGTTTGAATTTCCTTAATAGAAGTAGGAAAAACTGTTCAAAATGTTAGTAAAAACCTATATATAGATAACTCGATAAGTTTTGAGAAAATAAAATAACCATATAAGATATTAACAATATTTATCGTACATTTTTTCGAAATACTCTCCTTCATTCTCTATACAAAGCTCCATTCGCCTAAACCAACTATTAAAACACTTTTGCTAGTCTTGATCCGATAGGTCCAAACGACTTCGTTACGACTTCGTAGGCGGCCACGGCCTCTTGATTATCGGAAACAAAAAGAAATCACAGGGAGCTAAATCAGGACTGTACGGTAAATGGGGCAAGGTTTCAACACCCTTGAAACCTTGCCACATTAATATATATATATATATATCATTGATATCATGACATCAAGGACGTCAAAAACCCTGATCCAAATAGTGTCTTATTGTATTATTGTAGTAAAATATTAAATTTGTAAGCAGAACGATAACCGCAATGGCTAATTTAAATACAGCTTGAAAGCAATAATAAATCCTCTCACAGCTTTATGATATTACGTAATTTCCGTAAATAATATTTGATTTTAAATAGTAAAAAAAAATTGTAATAACTTTTGTAAGCATTTCTTTAAAATAACATCAAAACGTTTTCGTTTAATTCTTACTTTCTAAAACATTGTTTGCGTGAAAACAATGGTTAAAGAGTTCACGCATATTTTGAGACGATTCGTAGAGATCACGGTCTCAGATCATGAGTCAGGGTAAAAATCATGATGGTTCACAATAAACTTCGGATAAAACAAGTACAACTAATTTGCGGTTAGTTCCACGGTCGTGACTCACCGATACGGATGAAAGAAAAGATACCTTTTCTTACAGAAATAGCGAAGAGGAAACGAGAGGCTTAATCAATTTTTTATTAAAAAAAAAATCTCAGCATCTTGGTGACTCAAGTGTAAAGGATTTCAAGGCACACGCCTATATATAATAGAAACTATATTTATTTTTAGTCTAGCTTCAATAAATTAATGCTTATATAAAATAAAATGTGTTATTCTTTTAAGGGATAACATTAAAATATAAGTGAAAGATATACATAAGTAATAATATAGGTACTGTTATAAGACATATACGTACCTACATACAAACAACGGTCGATAAACGAAACCTTAAACAAAATTTGCAATAAAGTAGGGTAAATCCGTACAATGTCCTTAATGATTAGCAACAGGTAACTGTTTACGATCGCCTTAACCTTGACCTGATTCCCCACATCGTGTTTATTACCCTCTTTCCATCTTTAACGGCATACAACCCTTGAAATTCAAAACTTACTTGTTCTATTAGGCAAACCATTATTTTAAATAATAAAACAACTAATCGGTTTAGTAAAAAAAAGCATTTTTTTAAACACTACATAATGCATGTTGATAAATAACCGTGGTATCTCTCTCTATATTAGCAATTTTAATATAAAAATTAGCAAAAAATATGTGTAAATCGTGAAAAGATAAAAATATGCTAATCAAATGTCTGAACTATGAAACATGTTATAGAAACAAAACAAGATGATTAAACAACAATCATTAATGTTTCCAGACATAAAACTCGTATCACGCGTGCCGGTCACATTATGTTTGTAATTTTAAATGGTAAATATTAAACAAGTAATTTGTTACCGACCGTTTGAGGAATAAATAATTTTACATCATTTTTATTATAACAAATGTCATCCGTTTTGTTATATAATGAAATATTCTTAAAAATAAATTATATTTGCATCATATTAAAAAAATCAAGTTAAAATTTCATGTTGATAATTTATTTTATATGGAAATCATTCTGTATAGATTTAATATTTCCATACGTATAATTTTATGTATTTTATTTATGTAGGTTATATAGTTAATGTGTATAAACAATAGATCATCAAATTACGTTGATAATGTTAATGCCACCAAGATCCATGGACTCCAGTTCACCCAAACTCTTTCCCAAACGTTATTTTTGAGAACTAAATTTTTTATTATTTTACCTAATCTATATCATTATCATCATCATCATTGGATTTCCACTGTTAAAAGTAGGCCACCTCCATCGTTCTCCAGAGCGATCGGTTCAAAGCAGCCTCCATCCAACGGCTTCCGGCGACTTTCTTCAAGTCGTCTGTCCATCTCGCGGACGGCCGTCTGACGCTGCGCTTGCCAATACGTGATCTCCACTCTTTTCTGTTCCATCGGCCGTCAGTTATACGAACTATGTGCCCTGCCTACTGCCAGTTCAGCTTGCAAATCCGTTGGGCTATGTCGGCAACCTTCGTTCGGCCGCGGATTTCATCATTCGAGCTCGTAGAGAAATACCAAGCATAGCCCTCTCCATTGCACGCTGTGTGACTTGAAGCTTCTTTAAAAGGCCCATATTCAGAGACCACGACTCAGATCCGTACGTCATCGCTGGTAACACACATTGGTCGAAGACTTTCGACTTCAGGCACTAAGGTATGACGGATAAAAAGACGTTTTTTAAACGTCGGGAAACGCCTTCCAGGTATTCTGCCATAAATATCACGATATCGTCAGAATATGCCACGATATCGTCGGCAAATCGAAGGTGACTGAGTTACTCGCTTTTTATGTCGATGCTGCAGCCTTTCCATACCAAAAGCTTGAAAGCGTCTTCCAATGCTGCGGTAAACAATTTCGAAGAGATGACATCTCCCTGTCTCGCACCTCGCTGCATTGATACCGCTCTCGTGCTATGCTCCTGTACTCGAACCGACATACTAGCGTTATTGTACAAGGACTGCAACACTTTGATATAAATAATAATAACAATATTTGTATATAAGTCTATTTATATATCTTATTTTTTATTTGGTGAAAATAAAAATATATGTATCCTTCTATTCTAAAGAAAATTGAATGCCTATCTTTAGTACGAATTTCAAAGTCATGATAATTTAGCAAATACTTTAAGATCTTTCGATATTTTAAACCTTATTAACTTCTAAATAATAAATGCTCTCGTGCTATGCTCCTGTACTCGAACCGACATACTAGCGTTATTGTACAAGGACTGCAACACTTTGATATAAATAATAATAACAATATTTGTATATAAGTCTATTTATATATCTTATTTTTTATTTGGTGAAAAAAAAAATATATGTATCCTTCTATTCTAAAGAAAATTGAATGCCTATCTTTAGTACGAATTTCAAAGTCATGATAATTTAGCAAATACTTTAAGATCTTTCGATATTTTAAACCTTATTAACTTCTAAATAATAAATGCTCTCGTGCTATGCTCCTGCACTCGAACCGACATACTAGCGTTATTGTACAAGGACTGCAACACTTTGATATAAATAATAATAACAATATTTGTATATAAGTCTATTTATATATCTTATTTTTTATTTGGTGAAAATAAAAATATATGTATCCTTCTATTCTAAAGAAAATTGAATGCCTATCTTTAGTACGAATTTCAAAGTCATGATAATTTAGCAAATACTTTAAGAGAACTAGGTCCTGCTAGACGCGGCATCGTCGGGACTGTTCAGAGGTGAGCCGGACAGTCCCCATGGAGGAGAAGTCTTTTAGCCGAGGCCAGCCTGTCGCTGGAGGGATCCTATTGGATGCCACAATTTAAATAAGCAAAAATTAAGCGGATGAAACCATGTCGCCTCGTATTGGGTAAATTTTAGTGAATTTTATAGTCAGATTTAAGATTTAAGTTAATAAACAAAAAAATATATAATAACAGTTGAGTCATGACTAACGACAAATTCTTTCTCTCGCTGTGGTAATGACTAAGCATGTGATAATGATGTGTGTGGAATGGTAACCACATAGTATTTAAGTTCAGAGTAGCCTTTGAATTAATTCAAATGTAGTCTCTACACCCTTCACAATAGATCCTATAATGGTTGACACATTATTATAAGGCTTTTCTCATCTGCAGGAGTTGTGGGGGCGATTTATAAGCATAGTTTTTATAGTACAGGACCTAAGGTTTGGTATTAAGTCAAATTAATAACTATACTCTCTTTTGCAATACCATCCGTATCAACGCGTTGCGCGCGCGCATGTTCCAGCTAACACACGTTGACACGTGCCCATAATCTAGCTACACTATCACGTGTGTAGTTTATACACAGGAAATAGCTATCAAGTTTATCGCTTATCGCTTTTCATTTAGAAACGTGAAGAAAATTAAGCTATTTTTTAACAAATTTTTTTTTACTATTCCTACCAACCAAAAACAGGTTATATAAGAAATAACAAAATAAATGATAACTAAAAAATATTAATTTAATTTTTTAAAGGTTTTCATTACAACTCTGAAGTAGACCAACAGAAATATATTTAGTCTAAAAAGACGCCGATCAAATTCCTTGCATCATTTATGACTATTTATTTCAAAGGGAACAAGTATGCTTAATTAAAAAAATCAAAAAACCCGACTGCGTAAAATACTCTTATTATAAACTAAAAAGAATAAAACAATTTACTAGCTTTCATTTGATACCCATATTGCTACAGTAAGAAAAAATTCAACTCCCCCCCTCCCTCATTCCGCCTTTTACGGGCGCCATTTTGAAAATTTATATAGCCTATGTCACTACTACAATTTAGACAAATCCAACGACACCTCATATGTCAAAAACCGTCCAGCCGTTTGGGCTGTAGGGCGTGCCAAAGAAATGGACATACATACATACATACATACATACATACATACATACATACATACATACATACATACATACATACACTCGAAAAACATAACCCTCCTGTCGCAGTCGGGTAAAAACGTAATGATTTCTCTACAGTAGAATTTGTATGAGAAATTGAGAATTGTAAGTGGGGCATTAAAAGTTAAAACACGAACGAAGACCAGAAATAACAAATTGTAATTGATACAAAAAATATCAATACGCCGCAGTAACCTCTACACATAGTAACTATATTTTCCTGTGTTATATCGGTGTTCCTTCGCATAAAATTTTTGTATAAGTTTTATTTGTACAATAAATACTTACTAATAATATAGATACACTCATCGGTTCTTATATTTATATAGCCTTAAACTATGGTTAAACTAAAGTTAATGCTATAATGACCGATTTTTTCCCGAGTAGTTTTGGACTTGACTAGAAAAATCAAAATTATATTGGTGTAACAAAAACTGTTTTACTCATGGGTCCTTCTCCTATTAAGAAAAAATACTATAAGTTTGTTTTACTAGTTTCTGATAAATCTATCTGACAAATAACGGTATCTAACACATAAAAGCTTATGATATCTTTTTATTTTTAGGTATTTTTTATCGTCAATCTGTGAATGCAAAAAATGTAGTTTATTAGTTTATGTAAAATAGGCGCTAAGAGCCTTTTAACCTCCTGCTGATAAACTTTATCAGCAACTGGTGAAACAGGTACTTAATGTATTGAATCAAATAATCAATGAAAAAATTAATAATAAATTAAAAAAAATTAAAATAAATTATGTCTAATGGATTATATAATTTAATCTACAGCTAAACTTAGATTAAATGTGATTATTTTAATAAGCATTAGGCGATACACACATCTTTAGTTAACACTTTAGTTAAAAATTAACTACGTATTAACAGATTAAATTTACCGTTTAAAAAATATATATTTAACACGTTTGCTTAGTAAATAAAGACTCATTTAAAAATCATGGTTTTATTGTTGTAAAAGACGGAACCTAATAAATAAAAGAAAATTGTCCTTGACCGGTATTTTTTATGATGCCTTGTTGAGGGAACATATCCTTAAATATAAGACTGGTGATCTCCGAGTAATAAAACTTTATTATGAAATATATCTTGTGTACGAGAAATCATTTATGGTATTGAATCGTGTCCCTTGAATCACTCCACCCAGTTTATTTGTCATTAAATCAATTGATGTAACGACGCTTATATTTCTACGATTCGTTTGATATGCAATGCAAAGATTGCTCCGAATCCTTAATAAAAATGTATTGAATAAAATATCAGTTTTTAATATTTGTGTTACACGTATTTTCGTCAATTTATTAGACCTTAACGCTACGATAACAATGTATCATAATTATAATACTTAAAATAGTACATATACTTAAATTTGAATTTAAAGAAGCGAAAGTAGAAACAAAATTATGTGTAAGATGCATTCTAATTTATCGTTATTAACTGAATACATATCTTATGATGTATTTATCGCTCTTCTTTTTATTTTATATTATTTTCAAATAGCCTAACGCCGAGTTGCACGAAACAAATTTTAAATTTAAGTGTTTATTAAACTAATTTAATCACAAGAATCGTGATTATATGTTGCACGAAACCTACATCTGATTAAGTTAACAAAAAAATTTAGTTTAATTAAACTAACGGCTGATAACTAACGGATGATTAATTCCAACAGCTTTAAATTAATCATGAGATCAACTAATTTTAAGATTAATTGCAACTTAACTAACGGAAAGTTAGCGACGGTTTCGTGCAACTCGCCGTAAGAGACTTATTTATTTATTTAATAAAGAATTCTGAGTACCTACGACATAATATTCCCACTAAAATCACAAATGCCATTTTATATAATTATATCTCGACTGTCCCTACGTACAGTATCGAAACTGAAAATTTGCGATTTTTTTTTATTGCACTAAGAAATTCCTTTTTATATATGTTTTCATACAAAAAAAGAGAATAAACTAAAAAAATACATATTAGACCACATTTTTCATGAGTATAATATCGATACTTGACAAATAAATGACAATTTTGTACACAAAATTAACTTAAAAGTGCTCTCCTGTAAAGTACCTTTTTTCTGTTTCGATAGTATACGTAGGGACAGTCGATCTCTCTATCTCTCTCTCTCTCTCCATCTCTCTATCAATCTCTCTCTCTCTCTCTTTCCGTCTCTCTCTCTCTATTTCTCTCTCTTCATCTACATCTCTCTCTCCCCATTTCTCTCTCTCTCTCTCTATTCGAATTAAACATAAACTGGATTTTAACAAAAAAAAATAATTTATCGAGTAGTGAAGAACATT
Organism: Euphydryas editha; assembly: GCA_036937285.1. Taxonomy (NCBI): domain Eukaryota; kingdom Metazoa; phylum Arthropoda; class Insecta; order Lepidoptera; family Nymphalidae; genus Euphydryas; species Euphydryas editha. Next base: position 7,672,243 of record JAUPFZ010000008.1, read on the forward strand.
CCAAACAGTCATAAAAAAGTAAATAATGTTAAACATATTAAAAACCCAAAGTGTTATGTTTAAATATAAAATTTTCATATTGACCTTTTTTGCTTTATTTAGACGGTAATAAACCCGACCGGACGTAATGGTTAATACTCGTAGAACACAACAAAATAAAATTGAAAAATTTTTGATATGAATACAAAATATAAACATGATTTAGTTATTTAGAGTTACCTACTTCAGTATAGATTTTTTAATTTCTACCTAATCTCATATAACATTTAAAACTTTAAATTGGGTTATAATTAAGATTATGTCATTAAACTTTCCTAAACGAAAATTTTGTGCGTATATTGTTTTTATAATTACAGCCTGGAAAGTTAGATTAGCTGACCTTACCTGTGTAAATATTGTTAAAATCTATTTGTAGCCGTATAAAAGATTAATGTCAATCTACGTTACTGAAGCGTAAAACGAAAGGAGTAAACACGCGTATATTATATTATATCATATCATAACATATCATATCATATTATCATATCATATCATGTCATATCATATCATAACATATCATATCATATCATATCATATCATATTATATTATATTATATTATACTATACGAGTATTATTACCATAAATAGTTTTCCCACGTTAAAAAATAAACGATAGCTTGTTTATAAAGTACCATTGAAATACTTACGGTCTTTTTCTTCTTCTTCTTCTTCTTCTTCTTCTGATTGTTTAAATTAATTAATTGTAAAGATAAGTGAAATGTTTATCAAAAGTTTTTTAAGTATAATGTTGAAATCATTTGCGAAAAAAATAATATTTAATATATTATTTTTCATAATCTATATATATAAAAGAGATTTCCACGTATACATTGACTCATCACGATATCTCTGAAACTATAAGGCGCAGAGACTTGAAATTTGGTAGGAATATTCCTTTTACCGAGTAGAGGTCAGCTAAGAACGGATTTTACCAAATTCTACCTCTAAGGGGGTGAAAAAGGGGGGCAAAGTTTGTATGGAACAACATGATTCCTTGGTCCAATCTACTTCAAATTTCGCATAAGACACATGTTTGACAACCAATCCGTCTGTTATAAAATATTTTCCAGTATCGACGCAAGTGTAGGTGATAAAAAATATAAATTTATAATTTTTGAAATTTTAGTTAAATACCCGTGCGAAGCCGGGGCGGGCCGCTAGTAATAATATAAAAAATTTCTCATCCCTTTTATCCTAAGATCAGTGTTCTAAATCCAGTGCCCCGCAGAATGAATCAGCATAAGATCGAATATGGGTGACAGACCAATTTAACAATTGAGGAAGTCCCAATAGGCACTTTAGGTTAGTTCCAAACTATACCCTGTTATTGATAGCATATGTGTGTCATGTGACAACAGGCAGTAAAATAGCAACAAAAAGTTTTTTACAAAAAAATATTTGATTTAAAATTTACATAAATGCAGTTATATTCATAAGGTTAGTTTTCCTTATATATTTGTAGTCAACCCGCAGCGTGGTGGATTAAGCTCCAACCCTTCTTCTATATGGAGAAGAGGCCTTTGCCCAGTAGTGGGACGTTTACAGGCTGATTTATTCTTTTATAGTCAATGTTGTTTTCACTTTTAAGACGTATCACCTGTTTTTGTTAAATCTTTTGTTAATGTTAAGTGATAAATAGATGGAGTAACTATTTAAATAAATCTATTATAAATAGTAAATATTCGGAATAGAATAGTTGCTATATGTTTTATAAAACACTATTACTTTCAAATGATAATACTTACTTGACATATTTTTACTTAAAGTGAAGTTATTTGTTCATCTACTATGAATATATACAACATGATTTTGTAGGGAGTTTAGAGTTACAAAATATAATAATAATAAATATGATAAAGTTATTGAAACTAAAAAATTAAAGAACTAATATTTTATTATTGATATAAATTTTAAGCACTTTCAATTTATTCGAAAGTTCATGCTTTTTTTCATCTTTTCAGATAAATATTAAGACGATAGCCCTAATGATTACGAAAAGAAAGTATAAAAATCAGATTAATTAAAAATCCATTGTTAAAAACGTTCTAATGTCATTCAACTAACAAAATCCAATTCACTATAATAATTCACTTACTAGAATTAACAAAAACTCCTCGGCGATAAATATTACTTTTTGATTGTAGGCTATTTTACTTTTTAATAGAATACACGAAATGGACAGTTATCCAACGGTGAAGTTTGCAATTATTCCTGCTAAAAAACGTAAAAATAAAATCATAACGTTTATTTTCTTTAATAAATAAATGATGAATTGTTTTTTCCATTTTAGCATGTCCTACATTTAATAAAAATGTAAAAAATACAATATTAAAAGCTACAGTTTGAATTAAGTTTATTATATCATTTCATTATTAGACTATACATGATATTGAAAAATACGTGTGTGAAAACATTTAGTAATATCTCAATATAAAAAATGCGCTTGATTTTGGATATTAAAACTTGTTCGTATTATTATTAGATTAGGAAGCGTGAAAAAATAAATAAAAATCCGCACAATTAAATAAATAATTTTATTCCTGCCTCCGCCGAAAGTTTGATTTTCGTCCCTGTGAAGCGGGACAAAAGTGTAACTTTTTTCCCGCTTTACAGGAAAAAAAAATCGAACTTTCAGCCCAGGTAGAAAAAAAATGATACTTTTTCCCCCGCTTCACAGGGACAAAACCCAAACTTTCGGCCTAGGTAGGATAAAAAAAGTATGTGCAACATGGGACGAAAGTACTACATGCTTTCCCGCATGTTTTAATAATACATGCAGGACAGAAATTAATAGTTTCGAGCCTTGTGACACAAAATACTATTATATTATTAAGGTGACCAACTGTACTCATTTACTGAGTTTTGTACTCTTTTTTCGCAAACCGTACTCTTTTCAAATCCTGTACTCTGAAAGTACTCATTTGTATAATTTTATACTCATTTGTATTTCTAAAACTTTTTTTTAGATTATTTCATTTCAATTTTATTAATTAAATATTATGACAGTGATTTGAACAACAGTCTTGACGTACATATTATATTGTAATCTGTGGTAGGGGTGTGCGATAATTATCGATATTCGAGAAGTACTCGATAATTTATCATTCGATAATTATTGATAATTTTGTGCGATTCGATAATTATCAATAATTTTGTGTGATCCGATAATTATTGATAATGTAGTGCGATCCGATAATTATCGATAGTAGTTTTTGGAATTGGTAATGATGGTATGGTGGATGACCTTTTCTTTTTTTTTTTTTAGGTATTCGGATAGGGCCAGAAGTTCGGATGACCTTTTGTTTATTTTTGTTTATTGATAGGGTACGGAGACCTTTTTTTTTTTTTTTTTTTTTTTTTTTTTTTTTTTTTTTTTTTTTCGTCGTCCAATAACTTTCATCCGATAATTATCGATAACTGTTGTCAATACATTGCCAGAACTTTTTCAAACATTGACCGTTGGGGAACTTTTTTTTTTTTCAATTTTTTTCTTTTTAATATAATACTTGCAAAGTGTACTCTCTTTCAACAAAAAATAGTTGGTCACCTTAATATTATAGCATAGAAATTTGGCGCCAGCCATAAAAATTTTGCGCTTGACGGATAAAAAAGTACCAACAAGTTTAAAGGTACGTTGTCGAATTCATATAAAATTTCATTGCAAACGATTTAATACGGGGACACTCACACATGACCTTTACTCGTAGTTTCTCGAACGTTAACCAGAACTTCCTACGAACGTTGACATATTACCACCCACAATAATTTCATAAAATACTTTTCAACAAATTTTTCAGTATGTTATGAAACACAATATGATCTAAAACAAGACTGACAATATTAAATTAAGTGTTACATTTAAAAAAAAAATTATGTATTTTTCACTTTTGTCAAAATGCAATAAAGCAATCCTTTAATTATTCCAATTCTGATTTCGCTTAATAATATGTAATATAACAGTCTAGTATACATAACTATACCTACATAATATATCTGTTGAGCTTTAAATGTGTATAATATAGAGGGAACAAAGAAAAAGCAGAGCAGACAGATAAATGTGTTCAATTGCTATCAAATCACACCCGTTCCCCATACTAGCTGCGTTGCGTACTGATTAGAGGGACTTCCGGACTCACGGACATAGGAAGAATTTGTCAATATTCAAATATTTAAAATTCAAATCCACGTCCTTAAACACGTCTCATTATAGAAATATATTGTCATAGTATCCATTAGTTCCGAACGACGTTTGCAGACTAAACAGTCTGTCGAACAGACAGTTAATTGAATAAAAAGTTTATGCCGCACGTAGTTTTCTAACATCGTTTGCTATTTGTGGATACACTTAGGAATATTTAAATGAAAAGTTCGAGCATTGAACGATATTTTAAATTCGCATAAAAAAATCCGTGAAATAAAATTTAGACGTTAGACTTCTAGAAATATAGGGTTAAACAAAGTTCAATTATAAAACAATATAATAACCATAAGCTTTTAAGTATATCAACATGACTGTGTAAACAATATTTTTATTGTGTTTCCATTACAGGATTGCACTTTAAATGATGACTTTCTACGAATTCATCGCTCGGGAAAATAATTTTACACCCGTATGCTTTTACTCGCTTATTCATTTATCAATTATTCATACGTGCGTATACCTATTGTCATAAGAGTATAATATATTGTTTTATTAAGGTGATTGATGTACTTTGTACAACTTTAAAAATTGATATACCCTATTTGTTTCATATATTTTTACATCTCGTTTTCCAATTCTTCAATTAAGTCAGAGTCAGAAATGAAAAAAAAAATATTTACTTATTTAAGTTGAAAAAGCACAGTTATAGAGCAAGATCCCAGGGCCGCCAGACGTCACGTATTTTCTGACGGATGAAATGTGGACGATTGAGTAGTGTTAGTATGTACTATGATCGTATGCCTACCTGCTAGCTTGGTCAAATGGCCAATTTCCAGGTATCAGGTAATCAAGGTACATAAAAACATTACTTACTTCACGTAAATTCTCAGTCTCTCTCTAGTTAAAATTATCGTGCCTATTATGAGTGAGAATTTTGTTGAAATTATATTTAGTGTAAAAGAATAAATGCTTACACAATAAGATAGATTTTTATTACATTAGCTAGTAGTGGATTAGGAGCTATCGGACGGAATAAAAAAAAATGTGCTAATTACCTAATAAAAAATTACACAAACAGTACCTACTGCACTAAGCTGTAACCATAATCGTCAACACCAATTAATTTGTAGGTATAGGACCAGTAGTTAAATATATATACCTTAGAACTTTGTGCAAATTGTGAAAATTTTCACCTCAGACTATTAAGTTCGTTATAATTGATAATTGTACAAATTTCCATCGACATAGCGAGGTAATGGCAGGGGGGGGGGGTAGCTGCCTCTAGAAGGGCGGTGGATGACTGATAAAACGACGATTTTTACATCTTTTCTTACTCTAAGAAATGTCACTAATAATATTAGTGAAACGAATAAAAGAACACCTCCACTAATGTGAGATACTCATTTACTACTCACGATTAAAACAGTACAGTCTAGGATTTTCTTTATCTGCCCTCCTCTATAGAGAATCCTGGCTACGCCCTTGCAAATTTCTATAATTACAGGCATCAGCGAAAACAAACAGGTTATAAAATTATCATTTAATTTATTAAGTACAAACAACGTCATACAAATATCTGTTATCGAGGGTCCTTCGCATAACCTGATAACAAAAATTATTAAATGCTTTTACCAATTATCACCCATGAAGCGTGACATTGACAGATTGACATGTGATTTTAAACACGGCGCACTCAAGTGTAAGCAAAATAGTTTTTAGATATAAGCACAAAATATATTTACGCACAAATAATTCAATAATTTTAAATTATATGTACATATTACTCATTATGAATATTATGAATTATTTTTTACACAGCAGTGAATTTTCATGTAAGTGGAAAACAATCTTAATAAAACCATTGCAGAAAAAACAAGTATTGAAACAATTAAAAACTTAAGGCCAATAGGATTATTACATTTTTTTATCAAAGATATTAGAAAAAGTAGTTCACACACAAATATCTAGTTATTTCAAAACATCTAATTCTACAACTTTTGGAATCAGGTTTCCGTTAAATATATAGCACAACAACACCGCTTTTGCATATAGTTGATGAACTTTTATCAGCGTCAAATAAAATTATGAAAGCATTTTAATAGTGCTTAATTATAGTCGATCTTTGATTATCTCAATAATGAAATTTTAATTGATAAATTAAAAATGTATGACTGTGACGAATCTTTGACTGATTGGCTTAAAAATTATTTTTCAAGGCGGTCACAGGTTGTATGGACAATTCTGGTAGGTTGGTTTAGATTACCTTTACCTTGAAATAGAGGTGTTCTGCAGGAATCTATTTTGGGTCCACTTCTATACTCTGTTTATACATCAGACTTGGTCAGCTGTGTTAAATCTTCTTTCGTAACATACTTATACAGCTGATAAACAGATTTTAATTAAATTAAATCACCCTTAAATGTAGACTTGATAAAAACCTTAAATGATTTGAATGAAGAAATGGCCTTTATTATTGAATTGAAATGCTTTTATAAACATGACTTATTTTGAATTCACAACAATGTCCTTTTATATTTTTTGACATATAAAGGCGAATCGATATAACCCATCAGACTAATTCAAATATAATAATATTCTGTCGTTTCGTATTGACCAAATTAAAGGTGGTTTGATGAATGCTGTCAAAAAGAGGTGCAACTCACTTCGACAAATGAAACCAACCAAACTAAGTCTAGATGATGTGAGTTTTTCAGTCCGTTCCACGTCGAATTGGAAATGTCCTGGACTGGACGGATTGCGTAACATTTGTCTTAAATGATTTCGTAATTCACACCTCAGCCTGGCAGCAAAATTTCAAGATGCAAATCATTTTTACATGTTCCAGTAGTATTGAACCCTTCGTGTGATAGTCCGTCTCGCACTTGGTTGTTTTTATATATTATGTTATATATATTTATATATTATGTATATATTAATATAAATATATATTGGAGATAAAGATTTTTAATAAAAATGTAAATAAATACTTTAGTCAAACGATAAATGTTTAAAAGCCAATTTTAATAATTTATCTGCTATATACCAGGTTGAGAATCCTTAAGATAATAGTATATTTCATACTTTATGATAAGTGGACAACTTCCAAAGCTTTTAAGTGATTCATGGCATTTCAATATTATATAAGTGGGACTAAATGATTAAATGCCAAATTTATACTATTACGTACTGAACTTTGAACTAAAATTAATTGCAAAATTTAAAAAACATGTTTACATTTGATACTTAATGTTGATATAGATAATAAATAAATTAGGTAATTTATTATACTATATAATAATTATCTCATTTTTATTAAGTATTTATGACTACATATTCATTGCTCATAAAACACTTCTCAATGTATTCTTAAACTTAATATTTCTTTGTTTTTATATTTCTGCGTTGTTCTATTAGGTATACTATTATACAAAGACCGTAATAGGAAACTTGTCTGTGTACTTATAAGTGGAGAATTGGAATACCCTTATCACGTGTTCAGTGGAGTCAACGTCTATGAGTATGTGACGCGTCCTGGTGGCTAGGCGGTATAAATTATGAATATACGAGTAGGTTAGACATTTTTATGTGTTTGATTTGCTCTTAGTAGTCAAGTAAAGGTTTTCTAAACTATAAAAACTCGTGTAATATGATTTTTTTCTTAATTTCTGTTGGTACATGTACTTGACAAATTACAAATATGTGGAGGCAGGAATTAATTATTGTAATAATTATAAATTACCCGAGTCGAAAATATAGCGGCACCTACGGGTAGAACTTATGTCGGACCTCTGGGCTCAAAGTCGGTCCTAACCCATGTTAAATTAGGTCCGATTTAACACTCAAAAAATGGCACAAATTTCCCTTTTTTCCACGTTATGACTAAAATCGGACCAAAATGGAATAAAAAATAGCGCATATATAGGTGCTAAGTCGGACTACTGGGCTTTAAATCGGTTCTATTTCAGACTACTGGGCTCGAAATCGGTTCTATGTCGGACTTGAGGAAGCTATGTCGGCTTTAAATTTCGACTCGGGTATATGCTAACAAAACTAACCGGTAAATATTTTTTCGTATATTTAAATGTATATCTTCTAAATATCAGTAATAATATTCAAAAATTGAAAACTATCTGCTTGATCAATATTAATAAATCGAAACCGTTGCATAAAATCGCAATAAAACTATAAGTATGTGCTTGGCCGACCACCGCAAGACCGAAGTTTTTTACTCTTCGTTAAAGCGTAGGTGTTTTTTAACGAAACGAGTATAAAGTTAGTGCTCCTGATTAAAGAAAGTAAGATCGTGACATCTGTCGGCGCTCTCATCGGATTACCGGCGAAACCACTGGCTTTCTACTGTCCGAAATTATTGTATCAGGCATTATGTAGCGTTATTGCTGATTGCGTACGCGTATATAATCGACATTAGAGCAGGACAATTACATATCTTTCACTTTCGCGTGATAATATTATAGATGTGCTTGTAACAACGTAAAGATTTGGTAGAACAAAATTTAATATTAAAGTATATATACATATATACCGTAAGCAAGCTTTAGTATTGTTTACAATTTTAACCTTTTTATAATGATCCTTGAAAGGAAGTTTTGACGAAAATTCATTCTTAATATATTAATAACTTGAAGATTTGGTCCAAATTTTCGACCAATGTTTTATCGAATTGCCAATTTGTTAACTTGTATACGAGCATCAATTATTCTTATAAAAAATAAAAGCTGTTACTATAATTTAAAACTTGTTTTGTATGTTCTCAATATATAAAACTCCCATAAAAATTAAAAAAAAAGTAATTTTAATAATTTTCCACGCTTATATTACTTTCATATTCACAACAATACTACGTAAGTCTTCCCTGAGAAAAATCGCACAGGAGTTATTCCCATTCAAAGGTCTATTAAGTTCATCATAATTTATAAGGTCAACCTACAGTTTCGCAATATTTCCATTACAATGAATCCATAGGATGGCCATATAAAATATAACAATTTTAAGTAATCTTGTATACCTACTTTTAATGCCTGTTCTAAAATTATGATAATTGAAAGTATTTTATAGTTTTCTAAAATTAATCAGGCACCTATTCAACTACTCAGTTTACAATCAGAAATTTTAAATTATACATCAACGTAAATAAGTAAATATTGAGGTATTTTTGCCTAAATTAAAAATAAGTAATTTCGATATTTCTGCTTGTCTTCAATAATTTTAAAATACACGATATTATTTTCATCTTTGTAATAATTTTTTCATTTATAAAATAAAAGATATTAATTTACATACCTTGATAATAAATTTACACGTATATTATATTCATATATTATAATTACACATTATTACAAGCTGCAGCAAGAATTTTACAATTATAAAAAGCTGTGAGGTTGGCATATTTAAACAACGTGGTTTATGGCGAAACTATGATAGGTATATAAACATATAACAAAAAGTCGATACTCAACGTATTTAGAAAAGTTGAAAGCAGGTGGACTTTTATTGTAAAAGCTAAGGATAAAATGATCAAACCTCAATAAACTTATCTAAAACTATTGGTATCTTCTAAGGTAATCAGTGCCGGATTAAGGTAACTTGATGCCCTAAGCAATCTTTCCCTGTGGGCCCCCCTATCCTTAAGTGAACTACAAAGAATTAATTGAAAAAAAATTATGTGAATACGTATCGTAGGTAGAATATGTATGTGTTGTTCCTTTTGCTCTTATCCCATGCTAGGTGGGGTCGACACAACATGATTTCACATGTTGTCCTAAAATTAGGCTATATTTCTAGACCGGCCGCCGACTTGACGTCAACTCACCTCAGGAACATTTTACACAGCCAACATATGTTTTCGTCACATTTGACCGTTGATGGGAATCGAACACACGACCCCCCGGCAGGGTCACTACAATTTACGCCAACGGGCTCCCCATAATATGTATATAATAGTATATATATATGAAGGACGAAAAAGATATGTAGGTAGAGTAGGAATAGAGTAATTCATCATCATCATCATCATCAATATCGGGCATTGGATCTCCACTGCTGAACGTAAGCCTCACCTTCGCTATCACTTCCAGCGACTTTCCTCAAGTCGTCTGTCCATCTCGCGGACGGCCATCCGACGCTGCGTTTGCCTGTACGTGGTTTCCACTTGAGAACCTTTCTGCTCCATCGGCCGTCAGTTCTACGAGCTATGTGTCCTGCCTACTGCCACTTCAGCTTGCAAATCCGTTGGTCTATGTCGGCAATCTTCGTTCGGCTGCGGATCTCATCAGTTCTGGTTCAATCTCGCAGAGAGATACCAAGCATAGCCCTCTCCATTGCACGCTGTGTGACTTGGAGCTTGTTAAAAATGCCCAAAGTGAGTGACCAGAGTGGTCTCAGATCTGTATGTCATCACTGGTAACACACATTGGTCGAAGACCTTAGACTTCAGGCACTGAGGTATGACGGATGAAAAGACGTTTTTTAACTTAACCCAAACGCTGCCCATCCGAGCTGGATTTGACGATTGACCTCTCTCTCGAAGTTGGGCCTACCAAGTTGGACATTTTGTCCTAGGTAGATAGATGTACTTAGTAGAGTAGAATATCCAACCGATATCAGAGTGGGCACGACATGGACATTCGACATGATTTTTGTCAATTGGACAAGATGTCCATGTTCATTTTAAGGACCACCCGTCGGGATCACTGAGTATAATGTCGAGGTCTCCCAGGGATTCCACCATAAGCACGTTATCGTCAGCAAATCGAAGGTGAGTGATCCACAAACGCCAAGCACAATGGCCGATTATACTCATCGGTTTTCTCTATAATCTGCCACAGCGTATGTATGTAGTCTATGGTACCTACTATAGCCTCTTCGGAAACCGGCTTGTTCGGAAGGTCCAGCCTTCCGAAGTCATCATACTTGCCCGTCAGACGATTTGTAATCACCCTAGAGAACAGCTTATAAACGTGGCTCAGAATCGAAATGGACCTGTAATTCTTCAACAAAGTGTTATCACCCTTCTTGAAGAAGAGCATTACCACGCTTCCGTTCCAGGCTTACGGGGTTACGCTCTCAAGCAAGATGGCATTAAAGAGCCTCTAAAACTTTAAGTACCGGTGTTCCACCCGCTTTCAGAAGCTCAGACGTAATACCGTCCTCACCCGTTGCCTTATTGTTTTTAAGCTGTCCCAGAGCCATACTGATCTCATGCATGCTGATGTCCGGACATCTTCAAAATAATGTCGAGTAATCTCTGCTCTTGGATCTTCAGCCGAACTGCAAACAGGTTGGTTGACCAAGGTATACAACTGTCCGAAAAACTTCTCGACCTCTCTCAATATCTCAGCTCTGGTCAATGCTGTACCTCCATCCTCAGTTTTCAGCGTCGACAACCAGCTTTGACCAACAGATGAATCCCTTGAGAACACTTTGGAGCCCCGATTCCGCTCTATCGTATCTTTAATACGTTTTATATTAAAACACACGCATATCATGGGTCAGAGATTTCCAAATCTGTCTGTTGATCCGCTTATATGTTATAGAGTAATTAATTAATTATTATTAGAAACAAAAACATTTTTATTGATTTATTAAATGCGAATTGCGATTTTTTCAGACATTAAATTCGTGGTAAATATTTTTTCAGTCTAACGTTTTAAGCATATTGGATTCGATATATGTATAATAAAGACAATGCATCTAATCTTTTTTGACCCATGGTCGTTCTTTTTTAATTTTTTATAATTTTTAGTTTTGAAAAAGATCTTTCTGAGAATTTTGAAATTGCTTTATCTTTAGTGTGGTCGTTTTTTTTTTTTCTCGGTCGTCTCTGGTGCCCCCCAAGACGGGATGCCCTAAGCAATTGCTTAAATAGCTTATAGGCTAATCCGGCACTGAAGGTAATCTATTAACAACACAAAAAAAATTATATCCTTTAAATACACGAGGTAATGAAACTAATTTTCTGCATAAGTATCTATATATTATATTAATACGTGAAGCAAAAACTTTGTACCCCTTGTTACGAAAATTACATTTACAATTACGCGGACGGAGAAGTATGAAATTTGGCACAGTTAAAGTTTAAATGGAGAAGAAGTGCAGAATGCTAATATTTTTTATAATAAAATACATTAGAAAAACAAAATACATTAAATTAATTTAAAAAAACACTACACACATTACGACATACATTTACGTACAATGTACATAATTATATACACAAATTTTGTTTATTGTCAAAGTCTGTTGTCAACAGAGTCTTATATACAGGTCTTGCAACGAATTTTTTATCAAAAATTTTTATCATAAATCAGGTCCAATGACTGCTGCATATGCTCACCATATTATATAGCAATCATATTTTTATGATGTTGACAATGCTGTCAATTATTGGTTAGGTCGAATTTCTACCACTACCGGTAGGAGGGATGCGCTGTGCCGCGCTCCCGGCTGCATGGGTACCACCATCTTGCTTGTTTCTTCCGTGAAACAGCTTTGCTGTGTTTCGGAAAGAAGGGCAAGACAGGCAGTGTAATTACTGGCACCGAGACTTATCATCATATGTCTCAGGATAGGCAACACATAAATGAGTTGGCTGGGCTAAATCCAGGTTAACTAGTTTATGTTCATGGGCGACGTCGACCACTTACCATCAGGTGCCACGTCTGCCAGTTTGCCTATCCAACTAACATAAAGAAGGCTAGGCTAGTCCACCACTGGCTAATAATTTAATTAATTGGAGAACTAAATAATTTAATTAATTAATTTAATTACTAATTTAATTTATTATTGACTTTAAAATATTTATTTTAAAGACTATAATCTTTATATTATTTATATCGTGATTCAATCTCAGATAAAGACGTATTTTATCACAGACTTTTCTTTTGGCTTTTTAAAGATCTACAGTTCTTATTAACATTATTTTCTTTGTATATTTTATCATCATCATCATCATCTTATCTGCCATTGAATGTCCAACGCTGAACGTATGCCTCCCCTATTGACCTCCAGAGCAATCGAATCAAATATAATTATGTATGTATATTTTATAGTATATTGTTATAAATCTTATTTAGAAAATAATTTACATGACAGTAAAAATCATATCAAAAACTGATGCGTGGTTTTGGAAAAAAATAGCTGAGGACACGAGGATAGACGCGAATTGTGATTTTGTTTTATACTAGGTATTTATTAAGATAATTAATACAAACATTTTAGGTGACAATTCTTAAATTTTACGATACCACCTCCAAGTATCATTTATACTATTTGTTAAATGCTTCTTGTCAAATTTAGCGTTTTAGTTTACATGAAGATATATACGAATTTTTATTAAAAAAATACATGCATATTTTACTGCAAAACCAGACACGATACACATCTGTGTTTGTGATTTTTTTTCTATGATACACATTAATTTAAAATTAATATTTTAATTTAATGAATGTATTTATATTATACATACATAATAGTTTAAAAACATAATATACGGCCTGACTGCCTTGCCTTGTATCTCATTATGGATATATGTACATATAATTATCTGACGAACATATTTTATGTAAAAGGGGGAGGGAGATACACAAATAGAGAGGGTTTCATTTTCATCCTCATTCTATCACAGAAATGAAGACTTTTATGCGTCTCTTAAAACAGCAATTCGAAAATCACAAGACGCCATTTTCTTCCGAGATAAGTTCCATAATTATAGCTTCGTGGGATAATAAAGATTGTTTAGAATTTTAGATGATATAAAATATGCATAATTACAATAATTCATTTTTAAAGCACATTTGTGTTCTCGAAGTAAAACTGGGTTTTAGTAAAATATTATAATTACTTATTCTTTTATTTCTAAATATTTGATGATTTAAGAAAAAAAATATTTATATTTTTTTCCAAATTACCAAGTATATTACAGTCAGCAGTTACTACTTTAAGGTGCATTTCTCAAGCGGATATCGAAGATTCCCGATTATATGCATATTAGTATATTATGATGCAGTCAATTTTCTTTTGCGTTGCATCGCCGGTACGGAAACGGCCTGTCTGGCAGCGCTTCCAAATCCAAACCATGCACGAATTCGCGCGCACTCCACTCCCGCGAACGTCACTGCCATTGCCCATTGGTTCCATTCGTCTCGACTCGGCCGAGCGCGTCACACACGTGTTGCGTACGCTCCAGCAAGCGAAACTTGACTCGATACGTTCGATAATTCGTAAAAGTGGTGTATTTTAAAGATCAGTTTTGAGTTCGCCGATACTTTCATTTATTTTACGTTCGGACAGTTTTACTTAGTGTTGTTTACCCTGTTCTGTGACTTTGCACATTGGAGGTGTACGGTTTATTTTCATTACGGCCGTCTGTTTACGGTGAGTACGAGTTGAATTTCAATTTATATTTATATAGGATTCTTGTCCAGCTGATTTATGCGGACAAGAGGAGATCGCGCCATGAACTGCATTACAGATCGAAGGTCGTACGTTTCCTCGCAATCTAATCGTTTTCTATGACACACTGATTCTTATTCGTTACACATTTTCTAATTCCAAAAACAATGGCAATTATAATAGTTATTATATTCAAGTCCATTAAGTTGGTTTATTTAGACGATAACTTTTATGATTAATCAAACACGGAAAATTGTTTAACGTCAGATTCGTAAACTTTCTGTTGTCTCGTTTCTGAATCATAAAATTAGTATGAATATTAAGAATTATTATTTTCTTACCGACAATCAACCAATTTTCTATTTGTCATTTAAAAGCGTGCGTTGAACTCTTTTCTAGGCTTTTCTAAAATGTTTTAAAAACGTTTTTATAACGTACGCCTTTTTTTAATTTATTGACTAAAATTCCCTAAATCAGAATATACAATTATTAACTCAAGACCTTGTCGTTAATACTATTTCTCTTTTGATAACGGTAGGTTTGCAAACAATAGCGATAAATTACATAGTCACAAGTAAATATTATTATAACAAGCGTATTTACATGCCTTGCACTTGTTTAATTGTTACTTATGACTTGGCCTTCTTGATTGTGTAATTATCGATTGAGACTAGGGTTGCCAACTTTTTTTGACAAAAAAAAAACGTATTTTTATACGTTGATTCAATAGAAAAAAGAGTATTTTTTTTAATTTTATGTTTTTATTGCCATAAAAACGTATTTTTGTGTGCTTTTAGCACATGCTCATAATTTTTTGCTATTTTAAAATATTTCAAAGCTTTTTTAACCATCAAAATTAATAAAAAGAATTAAGTATTATTTAATCTTAATTTATTTAATTTATTTCTTCGTCCATGTTAATATTTTATTTGGCCTTTGTAATTACCATTTCAAAATGTTCACATTTCACCTCATTTTTCAAAAACATGTAAGGAAGTGCCATATTGAAGAAGTTATCTTCGCTAAAATCAAACCATTTTATCATATAATTTAAGCTCATATCAATAAAAAGTGAAAAATTACTGGTAACTGTGAAAAATAACTGTACTCAGTATTTCGGGTAATAATTTTTCAAATTTTTGTAATCTCATTTTTGATTCATGTGATTGATGTGTTTGAAGATGAAGTGTTTTGTTTTATGCGTCAGAGTAAAGGTTGGAAATAAAGTATTTTCACACATTTTATTTGTTTGCAAAAGTATAAAGTATAATATTACCAAAAATAAAGTAGAATACGTTATTATAAAGTATGGTTGGCAACCCTAATTGAGACCATTATTTAGGTATTTTTTATAATAATTTTATTTTAAAAAATTCTCATAATTTTTACAACACAAGCTTGAACAAAGTAGCAAAGTAATTGAAGTACTTCAATATAAAAGCGACAGACATATTAACTTGAATAATAATAATAAAGTAAAATGTGCAACATTACAAATGGTCAATAATCACTGTCATGTATGGTGTAACATAATAAATTGAATTTGTTGTCAATCTATTAAATACAAATATAATTGATACTTACATTTAAACTTTTTTAATAATTGTGAACATGTTACCTGAATCTATCCGTAAAACTCCTTCACGTGACTCATTTATGAAACAAGTTAAGGAGTTCTTTTTAGCCAAAATTTAACCTAATTTGGTGAACTCAATACACACAGTATTCGTGTTTTTACCCGACTGCGACAGAAGGAGGGTTATGTTTTTCGAATGCATGTATGTATGTATGTATGTATGTATGTATGTATGTATGTATGTATGTATGTATGTATGTATGTATGTATGTATGTATGTATGTATGTATGTCAATTTCTTTGGCACGGCCTACAGCCCAAACGGCTGAACGGTTTTTGACATATGAGATGTCGTTGGATTTGTCTAAATTGTAGTAGTGACATAGGCTTTATAAATTTTCTAAATGGCGCCCGCAAATGGCGAAATGAGAAGGGGAGTTGAATTTTTTCTTACTGTAGCAATATGGGTATCAAATGAAAGCTAGTAAATTGTTTTATTCTTTTTAGTTTATAATAAGAGTATTTTACGCAGTCGGGTTTTTTTGGATTTTTTTAATTAAGCATACTTGTTGATAGTTGTCGTCAGCTTGTTAAGTATTATGTATGTATGTATGTATGTATCTATCTATTAATTTATATATGTATGTATATGTATTAATTGCTCGTGTATTAAATATAGTGATTATTACTAATTAAATTGTCCTTTTTTTCTATTTTTTTAAGTGAATCTTCTCAATTTGTCAATTTGCACACAAAAAACGTCCGCTCTTGTACGTCCTAAGGTTGGCCGGTAAAGAATGCTTTTAGCATTAAGCCCGCCTTTTACAATTCATTAATGTATTGTGCAATAAAGTAATAATAAATAAATAATTATAATTGAAAAATATTTCTATTACTTCGTAAAAAAATATTAAGAAAATAAACGGATACGGACTATATTGTTACTAATTTAATGGCCCGTATTACGTAATTGACTTTACTAATACTGTGTGCTTGAAGTTTTGGCTTTGTCTTTTATAATTTTATAAGTCGTATTGATTACTATATTTTAAATGCATTCATAAATCTATAGATAGGTATATGTATATTATTTGAAAAAAAAAATCTAATCTGCGAATTCCATGTCCAATTTGTATTTCTTTTTTTTTTAAGAAAGAAAGAAATATTTTTTTGCATAAAAAAAGTTACTGAGAAAGGCATCCAACATCACACTACGACTCATGAGGATCGAAGCAGTAACCATAAAATCCGCGCGGGTCATTGAGTGCTACTTACTCTAAAATATGATGATCAGCATAGGTAATATACATACACATTTAGTTTGAAGTAAGTTTTTATTTACAATTTATCTCTCATACGGAAACTCTCTTGAACTGTATCACGCGCATAATGGCTATAATAATCGCAATGTTAATGGACAGTCATTGCGGTCGTTAATTATTATAATTACAAATAAACAAACAGACCTCTTCCAATCTTTCTACATCATTATTTATCATTAAACAACATTATAAGGTCACTAATCAATAAAATACCAAATTTTTAGAACCAGTTTTTAATAAGATTCCACGTCTTCTCTGTGTATTTCAGTTTAAATATGTTTAAACTCATTTACATTCACAAAAATCTTTGAAAAATGATTATTGTATATTATATTTAATGATTATGATTTTTGTATATATTTAAGTAGCTATTATTATTTTAAATATCTAATATGTTTATATTAATTGTTAGTAAAAAATAATGTAGTTATTTTTATTCAACAAAAAATAAAATATTATAGATAAATGATACCAATTATTACTTCACAGTTTTAGATATTCACAAAAAAAGCACTGGGAGCTACTTTTTTAATTACCTTTGTATACGTTTTAATTTATGCGTACTATTTATTCCGATATTATTACAATCTAACTACATTATAATATATAAAACATTTAGATGAATAAACTTTAAAGTATTAGCTTTATAATACTAAGTAAATATTGCACTCCTGTAATCGTTAACTTAAAGGACAGGGTTCACGAACTCAACCCGTGGAACATTTGTTGCCTTACTTTGTATATTACACGTTCCTTTCGATGCTTTTAATGGGATTTGACCTACATTTACATGCACCCAGCTTTGTATTTATGAATAATCCCGCAAACTCCATTTGGCTTAGAGAATAGAGCTGCATCCGAAACTACAAGAGATTACTTAAATAAAGATAGGTTGAGAAAACAACCTGTACTCTAAAGCTAGGATATAAAATGAATTATTGATATAGGTAGTGTAAATAAACAGAATCTTATAGGTCTTCTTCTATGTAATACAAATAATAGCCAGTATCGGTTCATAAATACATGTGCTATTAAATAATCATAAATAGACAGTTTCTGATTTCTTATTCGCCGAATAATAATGATTTACGCGTTTAATCCGTTTATTTAATTTATTGTAAAATAATATTTGAGAAATACATAATTAATCATCTCTCCCAGTATGATACTCTTTTATGTAGGCTTAAAAATTATACAACACAATACAAATATCCAAACAAAGACAAACAACCGTTTGTCCTATACAAATATTTACATTTGGTGAAGATTGAACCCACAATTCCCAGCATCAAATCTAATTTATCACTAAGAAAAATACAATGATATTATTGAATGAAAAACAGCCATTTAATATTTTAAAATGAACCCTTATTTGTTATTTACCATATTTTACATTAAGTCTCTTTGTAAGATGGGTTTATTAAACGGTGTTGGGTGGAAACAATTTTTCCAGTAATAAGTAGTACAATTCACAAGACAATGGTGTGTACGACGCGGCCATATTGTAAACTTCGTGCCACTTTGACACCATCCTCTTTTAGCGCACTATTTAAATAAAAATCAAAAATCCTCTAGAAAATTAACGTAGATAATTATTATGTAAAAAGTTTTAAATGAAATTGTGCTACAAAATTGTTACTTAATTAACGATTAATTTACATAAAATGGGCGACCTGAATTTGGCCAAGACGAAAGTTATGTTCAATAAACATGTCATGCCGAGACCGATATCTGTCGATGGTACTCTTCGCGAAGTTGTACAGGATTATGTCTACCTAGGCCACACAATCGAACTTGGCCGAAACAACTTCGAGAAGGAAGCCGATAGAAGGATTCAGTTGGGCTGGGCGGCATTTGGTAGGCTTCGTCAAGCCTTCGATTAGAAGATTCCGCATTGCTTAAAGACAAAAGTCTTTGAACAGTGCGTCCTACCTGTTTTGACTAATTTAGTACACAAATTTAAAGTCACTCAACGTGCTATGGAACAGGCTATGCTTGGAACCCCTCTCAAGGATAAAATCAGAAATGAGATTATCCTCGAGAGAACCAAAGTAACCGACATAGCGCGTAGAATCAGCAAATTGAAGTGGCAGTGGGCTGGTCACGTATGTCGCAGGACCGATGATTGCCGTAGACTTGTCCTTGAGTGGAGACAGCCTATCGGCAAACTCAGTGTGAGGCGTCCTCCGGCCCGCTGGACCGAGGACTTACACAAGGTCGCCGGCGAAGGCTGTATGAGGATTGCGGAAAACCGGGATATTTAGCGTGAGCTTGGGGAGGCCTATGTCCAGCAGTGGACTGCGATAGGCTGATGCGATGCGATGCGTACATAAAAAATGATATTGTAAAAATGTTGTCAAAGTTGGTCACTTTGAAAGCAATTAAATACTCTTAATAAAAGTACTTAACACTTGTCACTGCAACTACTTGTCATAGAAAGTACAAAAGTTGGCTTAGAAATGAATGCCAGTAAGACTAAAGTAATGACCAACAGCATTAAAAAACCTATTAAAGTAAAAGGAAATACCATAGACTATGTCGAAGACTACATTTATTTAGGAAAACAGGTTTCTTTCAGAAAAACTAACAATGAAGAAGAAGTTGCAAGAAGAATAGCTATTGCGTGGAAGAGATTTTGGTCATTAAAAGAAATTTTAAAAGGTAATTACAGTTTACTTATGAAAAAAGTCGTAATGGACACTTGTGTGCTACCAAGTCTACTATATAGCTGCCAAAATTGGACCTTCACAGAAAAAGTCAAAAACAAGATAAGGAGCAACCAAAGAGCAATGGAAAGAAGTATTTTAAAGATAAGGAAAGTACAGAAAATAAGAAGTGACATAATCAGACAGAATACTAAGATTACCGATGCACTTACACATGCTCTGACACTAAAGTGGAGTTGGGCTGGTCACATCTCACGATACTCTGATAGAAGGTGGACTATCGAATCTACACGATGGAAGGGACCAATGGCGGGGAAAAGAAAGGTAGGAAGACCTATAAAACGGTGGACTGATGAAATAATAAAAGTGGCAGGAGAACAATGGATGAAGAAAGGCAAAGATAGAAAGGCGTGGAAGGAGCTGGAGGAGGCCTTCACCCAAACAGGGATCCATATCTCGGAACCAACAAAGAATAATCATACTAACAACCTAGATTAAACAAACATACTAACAACAACTAACAACTTTTGAAATGTAAATTTTTTAAGATTCCATATCTAATAAAAATAAATAAGGCTTAATAAAAAAAAAAAAAAAAAAAAAAAAAAAAAAGTACAATACCCTTACGGAGGTAGTCACAATGACATTGGCACGAGAGCCCGCGGCCAAGAAACCTGTCGATCAACATCGATGATCACTCAATATTTATTGCTCTTTATTATTGGTGAAATTGAAACCAAACATGTCTGACCGATATTAGCGCTGTTCAAACGCGTTATCATAAATTAACCAAAATATAGGGGCGATTTAGACTTTAAGCCAAAAGTATTTCTTGATATAAAAAAGAAAGTAGATAAAAAAGAATATAAATTTAAATGCGGTTAAACTATCAGTTGTTTTTTTCTGTTCTCTTTTTTTTCAAATTTAATAACTGTATTTGAATGATGTTTAATTAATTAATTATTTTATCATCTAGATACATATATTTTTGAAGTTGATAGTAAGTTAAAACAAATTATATTTAAATCACTTTGAAAACTTTAGGTTTTTATAATTGTATACCAAAACAACACACTAAATATTAAAGTTTTGCTTTTTCTACAAATTATATCTTTTTAGCGGCATCTTTTATATTCACGAGAAAAAAAATTAATAATTTACATTTATCATTACACTTCGCTCTCTTTGAAGCATGGAACTAATAGGTATGTTTAATTATTTCCGCAGTTCGGAGCGATAATTGAAGATTAAAAAGGCCTAGTTAACCAATACGACATCAAAGCGATCTGTGAAAGCCGTGTCAGTAGTCGTGTTGCGGATCGGTTTGCATTTATTTTAAGAGTTTAATTAACTAAATGGCCAAAAAATTAAAATGTTTTACTGTCCTATTAAATTAATTGATAGAAATGATGTTTGTTCATGAACTATTTACAATTTCGTTTTTTTTTTTTATTTTTTTTTTTCTTTGCAGTTTATTACTACCATTATTTAGATATTACTATTTGGGTATCATAAAAATTATTATTTTAGAAATAAATTAAACTTTGACAACTATATTTACACATAATTATCATTTGTAAATGAATGTTTTCCTTATTTATTTGTATAAGATCCAATACATTGACTGTTAGGTATTATCTTTATATTTATGTACGATCGGTATTTGCAATTAAAGTATCGAGTTTTTCTTATCATTCGTCCATGTGAACAAAATATGGGAGTAAGATTTTCCCGTGGCGGAGCAGGTCGGTCACTCCCACGCCGCCTTTCGTCTATACCTCAATGGACTCACAATGGCAACATTACTGCACACTTTTTCTCCATCATTGTTATATATTACTTACTATCGTTCGTCAATAATTCCTCGAAGCGATACTCCGATCTTTCTTATGTTTTATAGAACTGAGATTTCTTCCGCGTTACAACTTTTTATCACTCTTGTCGCCGATCATGTCCTTAAAAGCAATTGTCGACCTGATCCAATTTTGATCTGGAGCATATCATTTGACAGTCATTATTAGCAGTTGAATCTGCCGATACAAGTGCTGCTTATTACTTGTAAGTGTTTACCATAATACTATGTATTTGAAGCTTGCAAAAACCGACATCATGATGCTTCCTTGTTTAAATAGTATGTATATGTTTAATTCAGGTATAATCATTTTCCGCGTGGCAATCTGACGCTATACTAAATAAGACTGTTTGGTTCATTAACTAACTAAATGTGCAATTAAAATACACGTCATCAAGTATACGTCTTTACGCTGAGTTTGTATAGAGAAGCCAGAACAGTTTTCACTGGGAACTGTGCCATATGAGTGCAGTTAAGGTGACAACCGACCGAGTTCTATATATTTATTACTCTTTTAAAAACTTGCCAGCCCTAAACGTTATCGTTCGTGTGTTTTCGAAATGATGTTATGCTCATTCTTATTATCTACGGAGCTATTAAATGAAACTTTGTTTTAGCGGACGATGACATTACAAGAACTACGCGTTCTCGTCTCGATTTTGATTGCCTTGTAATTGTCCCTATCATGTATCCCAAGTGGTCGCTTAGTGCTATATTTTGAAGACTGTTTCGACCTTACGCACCGAACAAAGATTACCGTTGCGCGCCAACAATTTTTTTTTTCTTTATTAATTCCGCGAAGTGTTGTAACGGTATTGCGTCCATTTGTTTTGGTTCGTCACAGATCGGACTTCAAAGTCTGTTGCGGTACAACATGTATTTAAACGACGTTGTTATGTCATCGTCAGTTATTCGGCGCCAGTCCTGCAAAATGCTCATGCAATCAGATTTTTATACTGCGTATAAGGTAACCAGTGACATAAAAAATAAATCGTGAGAAACGATTATAGCGATGCGTTTGGAATCCGTCGACATGACATTGTAATGTGACGAGACTGACAACACGTGGATGCTTTTCCATTGAGAGTTAGTATAGTCATTAGTCAATATATCGAATAGGAATCTTAAGTGTTTTTAAGAAGAAGGCGACAAGACATATCTGAAATTCTCAGAAGTCTATTGATTTCGAAATATTTTTGCATAATTATGAAGTTTTTATCTGTGTATACTTGAGCTTATTTAAATATTCAACTTTATTTTAATCAAGCGTTCCGCTAGAATGAAACTCAGTGTACTGTATACACTTAATGTCGAGATTTATTATTTGTATTTTATTAGAAGCGATACCACATCGCCTTATAAGGTCGCATTTAATATCATACGACAGGACAAGGCGAGCGACGGTGGGCAATGAAAGTGACAACCGCGGACGAAAGTAACTAGCTAGATTTATTTACACTTGTTTGAAATAGACACGGGCACTTCTAAAACTGGTGTCCACTTTACATCTGTGGCCCTTGCCGCTTCTATTTATATAACTACGGACGAAGATCAGACTTCTACGGCAAACTAGAATTTGTTCTGCGCACCAGAAGTCAATTAACTACATTTTCATTACATTGATACGATTTATTTCATTTCTTTGTAAAAATAACTAGTCCACTAATTGGATATAAACCTACCTGCAGACGCGTCGCGTTGCAACAATTAACTTTTCACGCGAGGTCAACGAACCAAAACGTTTAAAGCCCTTTGTTTGTTTTTAAATAGTTCAATATAATATTAAATTAACATCACAGTCTATGTGAAGTTGTAAAGTGTTCATTTTATATATTTCTTCTGATATAAATGCAAGAAATTACTGTTTCTATGAATTGTCACTAATCGAAACAGGAAATCGAATTGCTCGGTAGGGTACGATGTATGGATTGTCTGTCATACAACGAACAATTCAATAAAGCTTCACGTTCCTGCTACGTATAGTCGTATAGCTAGCGAGGTAGTTATATTGTGAACACAACTCTCTCTACAAAATACGTACATCGTTTGGTAAATGCCTTTCAATTGAGTAACATGCGTTTTCATTGCTCATACTTCCACAACATTGTAAAATAACATGTCTCGTAAAAAATAAAACAAAACGTTTTTAATTATAGTCAATCAGGGTATATTACATACACATGCGCCTCGTCTATACTAAACTAGTGGAACTGTCGACAGCCAAACGACATTCCATATAACGTAAAGAATGTCAATTGCGATGTATTTCTGTTACGGCAATCGTGAGATAAAAGTAAAAACTGGCGAGGTTCAATTATCAAAACTACCGAGAGAGAAATGGAATGTGTCCATGTATTGAGATAATTTCGATTTTCTTTTATAGAAAGTAAAACTATTTTGATATCAACTGAGTGTATGTTAACGAGCTGTTAAATTTTAACTTCCGAACTAGTTGATCTATAATAGCATCAACATTTAAATACATTATTTCTCTAATCAAATTTATTTTAAACATTCGATATAGTTTTAAATCCGGATAGTAGGCTATTACGAATATTTCATTTACTACTTTTTATAACAGATCACAAATCAATCTGTTTAATGACAAAATCAATCCCATACACATTATGATATTATACTTTAATATTAATATTATAACAATTTATCTTATTTTATTTCAGGTTTTTTTTAATAATCTATCTATTATCAACTTAACGACTCGTGTTGTATATGAGTTGTGCCATGATATTTAAGTCTTTAACCTCCACCAATAAACAGGCTTTAAAATCAAGATTACTTCAAATAAATTAGATTAGTGTGTTCAAACTAACAAATTCTTTAGTATTATTACAGATGTATTTCAAACAGTATTTCAAATTTAAAGCTCATGCTTGTAAACCTTTTTAAATATATGATTTAATTCTGAGATTGATTGAAATAAAATGAATCTTAAATAACAATTTTATACCGCACTAGGTATAAAGTTTCTCCATCAAATTGGTTCTGTAGACTAGAAATACTTCCAAACAAATTTTAATTGTATAAAGTACTCTATACAGAGTTACATTCCTGGTTTCATTCAGTCAGGGGTGACTTTAAAGAATTTAAAAACCTTAACAATTTTCGACGGTCATCAATCTCCGTACCATACATTCATGCCTTGTTTTACAAAATTTGGGGTTGATGTTATCTTCTCGTCCAATTACCTCAAAATCAACTGCAATTATAACGAACTTCATATTAAGTATATGTAAAAGTTCATTAGCGTAATACAACGTTATCCTTATTCATACAAATTGTCTTATATTACTAATTAGAACTAAGGTAACCCAACCTCTCATACCTAGTGACAACTAAAACTTATAATTTATTATAATAAATGAAAAGGTAAAGTTTTAATTGGACACTCTTTATTGCGTAATCAAAAACTAATTATAATATATTATGTATATAAGACATCAGAATTATTTTTAATCCCGACTTTTGTATTATTGTTAATGGAATGAGTTTTTACGTATTAAACATGAAGTCAAAACTGTTTTATGTACATGTACAATTGTTCACGTATATTATAAATAGTTTTTCTAATCGAAGCACATTTTTTCTTGGACAGTGTATATTTTAGCAGGAAAAAAGAAGAATACAACCTTTGTATTATTGATATTATATTCTCAACAACCGTT
This sequence comes from Euphydryas editha, assembly GCA_036937285.1. Lineage (NCBI taxonomy): Eukaryota > Metazoa > Arthropoda > Insecta > Lepidoptera > Nymphalidae > Euphydryas > Euphydryas editha. The sequence continues at coordinate 7,697,932 of JAUPFZ010000008.1, forward strand.
TGACTACCAGCTCTAGACCCCTACGAGATTTATTATTTACACTGTTTCAATTCCTCAGCAATGTTTTCTATTGACCATTGGCGTATCTATGGAGGTCCAGATGTCAATGTACCTACTCTACGTTATTTAAATAGGTTATGCGTAATCGCCAATTTTTTTTTATTTAAATTAATATATAAATTTATATATTATTATATTAGGTTATTGTATTCGCATGTATAATAAAATTCCACAAACACTTTTGGAATTGTCTCAAAATAAATTTAAAGATTTTATTTAAAAAAATAGATAAAGCGTATTATTGGGTGCAGGATTAATTAGTCGATAAAGATGTGTGGACTTAGTGGCGCTGTATTTCATGCAAGATATTACTAACTTTGTACTAAAACACAGTTTATATATTATTTTCAAAAGAGTAACTGCGGAGTTTCCTGCCGATTCTTCTCTGCAGAATCTACATTCCGAATCGGTGGTAGCTACAAAAATAATAATCACTTTAAAGTTTTCATTTGTAAAATGACGATTCGAAGGTGCTCGTGGGGCGCCTATTTGAATAAAGTTTTTTTTTTTAATTTTGATTTTGATATGTTTTTGTATTATCATTTTCAGGATTATCGTTTGAGGATTACAATTTTTACTGAGGTTTTTATTTTGAGGATTCTTAGTTTACCTATATTTGTTGTAAAATTTTATTATTTAAGGGCAAAGGCAAAGAAGCCCACACTTGATACATGCCCTAGGCGCTAATTTGGGTTGGTACCTGCTGTTGACGTCTATTCTCAAAGAAAAAAAAAATACAATTTCGAGTATTTAAACATAAATTAAAAATAATATTTTACACAATGTATATACAAAAAGGACACTAAATACAAACTGCCATCCGCAGTCTCCTTGATGTAGGTAGTCGGAAAATATACAGTACCTTTCAATAAAATTTCATGACAAGACAATACAGAAGCCTATCTGTACTTCCCTCCTACCATGTGTAATTGACAACTTTCTCTATAACTTTAATCATTATGTAGCTATGCTTCTAAACTAGAATTATAAAGTTGAAAGGAATATTTGAATGAACGCGGAAATTTCAGGAACTGTTAGATGTTTTGAACAAATATTTTTCATAACCTGTTTATTGAAGATAGTTAAACATTTAAAAACATTTCGTTATAATTCAGAAAAATTCAGCCGTATATACGAAATTAAATCTTAAAAGAATCGAAATTAAACGCGGGTTAAAAAGAGGGATTTTTATCAAAATATGTATAAAAAGTATGTATATTGTCAAACAAACCATCCTTACCTAAAGTAGGAAATGGGCAGCAGAAAGTGATCAAAAATTAATCCTCGTGCATTCTAAGCCCCTATTCCTCTTACAAACCTACAGCCATATATTCTTTAGGGGAACTTCGTTTGTCTCGTAAATCGTTATACGTGAGAATTCAAAAAAAAAATCATTCGATGTTTTTAAAGCCTTATATGAAAGGAAATAAGGTTCTGAGTTTGTTTGTCTTAAAACCAAATAGTGCAAATCGCAGTAAGTATATTCAAGTGGGATGTACGGTTCAGTAGAGACACTTGTCTTGAGTCAGTAGCATTGCAAGTATGAATTGGTTTTATACTAATAGTACCACAGGTAATTATTTTACAGCTAAATTGTTCTTATAAAGCCTTTTAAACGACAAAAATAATTGCGTATCATTTTATAATTGGGTTTGTTAATTTTCATGTTTCCTGGCTGCCATTTCCAAGCGAAAACAACTGCGAGAATGATAAACAAATTGCGATGTTGAAATAAAAAAAAAAGCTAAATATTAGCCCGTACTATCATTAGTATACAAATCGTGATAGCCTCAACTCTTATATAAAAAATAAAAAAATTAAATAAATGTAGTTATATTTGTAGAAAAAAAAAATTCGGGTATTAGAAAAAGAAAACCTGTGTCTTAAAATGCTACCAAGAAAATGTACCGATGGCCAGAGTCTACCCTTGCGTGTTCTCTCGGGGATAATATCAAACCCTCTGGTTTGTTTACTTGTACTTAATGGGCGAAGTGCGAGACGGGAAGGTGAGGTGAACGACCACCCGCAACTACGATTAAAACAAAAAAATCGCCGTTTTTATTTCTATCTTTTGCATTGTCTACATTTTATATTTCATTCATACTAAAAATTCGCTATCTTTGTTTACGTTATGAAATTTAACTATTATGATAGCGTGTGATTCTGAATATTTGCGATAACATGTTTATATTATTTACACAATTTGAGATATTTTATTTAGATACTACGGACATATTAAATACGTTTGATGTTATTATAAATTTGAAATAATTATGAATTAATACACAGAAGACTTGTTATGGAAATATTAATGCACACAATAAATGCATGTGTGTTAACTTACTCAAAGGTTAGTATTATTGATAGACGAACTACTGGAATATTACAAATCAATAAACCATTCATCATCAAAGACCATCATCAAAAACAAACATCGCATAAACATATTGTTTATAATCTGCATACAAATAAAATACGTAATAACAAATATACGTGATTCTGCTTCCAGTAAATAGATTTACTAAATCAATTCACAGTGGAATTGTAAATATCCTGCACCGAGTGTATCAGTCACGCTAACAATTCTATCACATTTCATTTATGATAGATGATATTTCATTAGCTATGAAATGTTAATTAAATTCCTATGATCGAATGTATCGAACTATTTCAATGTTTTATTGTATAATTCTATCTACTCTATATATCAGTATTGAATTAAATATCAATCGTGTATATTATAACGTAATGTAGAAACCTAGGTCAAGAACTAAATTAACATGCGTGACATATAGTTAACTAAAGATATGCTCCGATATATCAATAATTATTTTAATATTAAATAATTAAATTTAAATTGTTTCATGTTTAAATAGAAGATTGTATTTATTAGAAAATAATACCATAAAAACGACAATGTGCTTTGATAGACATTTTTAGATATATATTAAATATATAAAATATATGTACTATTGGATAGAATCAGGCGTTACTTTGCGGAAGTTCATGATTAGCAAGAAAAGGTTAAAATTATTTTGCTATAATCCGCCAACAGCAGAATCTGTATGGTCAAACATGTAATTAAAAGCTAAGCACCGCTCACCTTCCCAACCAAGCAAGAAAGCCAAGTTCCCAAGCAAGCAATACCACCACCATTCACATGCACCACCACACAAGACTCTAACACTACTCTCGACGCACGTTTCGCTCCGACACCGGAGCATCCTCAGGAGATATCGACTTTACAATGCTGTATTGTCTAGTGACGTTCGTGGCAAATGCGCGGTCTCATATACCGTTTGTTACCCCTACACCTGTTGCCCCGCCCATTACCCCCCTCCCCCCTGAACCCCTCGCACCCCCTCCGTCCCCTTCAAACAAACGAAGCAATGGTGAACTTGAAACGTTAACTTGTTCATTTAGCAATTTAAACTGATTATTATTATTATGTTTTATTATTTCTAGTTGTTCCAACATACTCAGTCGAAGCCCTTTATCGCAAGTGTGTAAGATTTTATATGAATGGTCCGATGATAATTTGTGTCCACTATCAAGGAGATGTTTAGCGAAGTGTGATTTTTGGGGTTGGTTGTTCCTAACCGCGGCTATATGTTCTTTGTAACGTGTTTCAAATTTACGACCCGTTTGACCAATATATGTGGCTTTACAGTCTGAACATTCGAGTTTATAAATGCCAGATTTTTGTTTATTGTTTACTTTATCTTTCCCGGAAAGATAAAGTAAACAATAAACAAAATATATATATATAGCCGCGGTTAGGAACAACCAACCCAAAAATCACACTTCGCTAAACATCTCCTTGATAGTGGACACAAATTATCATCGGACCATTCATATAAAATCTTACACACTTGCGATAAAGGGCTTCGACTGAGTATGTTGGAACAACTAGAAATAATAAAACATAATAATAATAATCAGTTTAAATTGCTAAATGAACAAGTTAACGTTTCAAGTTCACCATTGCTTCGTTTGTTTGAAGGGGACGGAGGGGGTGCGAGGGGTTCAGGGGGGAGGGGGGTAATGGGCGGGGCAACAGGTGTAGGGGTAACAAACGGTATATGAGACCGCGCATTTGCCACGAACGTCACTAGACAATACAGCATTGTAAAGTCGATATCTCCTGAGGATGCTCCGGTGTCGGAGCGAAACGTGCGTCGAGAGTAGTGTTAGAGTCTTGTGTGGTGGTGCATGTGAATGGTGGTGGTATTGCTTGCTTGGGAACTTGGCTTTCTTGCTTGGTTGGGAAGGTGAGCGGTGCTTAGCTTTTAATTACATGTTTGACCATACAGATTCTGCTGTTGGCGGATTATAGCAAAATAATTTTAACCTTTTCTTGCTAAATATATGTACAACAATATTTATTTACAAATTAAATTCGTCTTCATAACAATGTCAGGTCACGTCTATTGACCATAAGTATTCAATACTACACGCACCTGCTTTTCCGCACACGGATTTATCGAAACATTTTATACACACGCATAAAAGCCTTGAAAGTCCTTTAAAATGAGTATAAATTATATTACTGTACGTAAATATTATGTAACAATTAACCAAATTTATCAAAAATATATTCATAATAATTAAAAATAATTTTTATCGTTACTTTTTTTATTTATATGTATATATTATACATACAGTGCCTCAAAATCAGTAGTTAGTTTTATTGTGAAATCTGTGAAATACAATTAACTTCGACTAATTCGTAACTTTAATAAACTTTCGAGATTTGTTTAAAGTTTTAAATTAAAATAGCACCACTTAAATGTTATTTATTTAATAAAAATATACTAAGAATTATCTGAATTTTTGATTAATTTTAAATCTTTATATGAACAAATAAAAAAAGCTTTTTTTATATAATATGGCATCTATCTTGTTTTTCAATAATGGAGAAGTACCTATAAAGAAAATTTTCGATCATAAATCGTTAGATATATATATATATATATATATATATATATATATATATATATATATATATATATATAAATTTGGATTTCATTCGACTAAATGCAACATCTAACATTCCGTCTTTCTGCCAAACAAATACAATACATATAATTATTATTTAAGTCCTGTTCGACCGAGTACATTTAATAATCTTATATAAACACAAATATATTGGTTTTTTTTTTTTAGATATGACGTAACTTCATTTTATTTTTATCAAAATTGTGTCACCACTCCATAAGTTACATTAAAATGAATTAAATTGTTTACTACACGATTTGTCAATTCTGTATTACTTCTTCATGTTCGTGCATTATGTTGAATATGAGGCAATAAAATTAAGTCATTAGATTTACTTAATATGTATGTTAATATGTCATAGCGAACTAGTCAAAGCTAGTGAGAGCTATCTCATTAATTGGATGGCTAGCTCATTACAATTTATTTTCAATGCCTAAAAGTCGATAATATGCCAAGTGAGTGAACACAACGTTCAACAGTATAGCCAGGCTGATTATCTGTGTCTTTATTTTTGCCTTTACGTAAATTTATTATCAAATAAATAGTATCTGGTAATTATACAAAATAATTACAAGATAGTAATTTTATAAAAAAAATCATTATTTTTGATTAAGGAAAACAAATTATAAGGTTATTGTTCAACCTTTAGAAATAAATACAATTAATTAATTGGTTTAATATATTATAATAACTCGCAACGATAAAAAAACACCACCCGACGACGCCTTTAGAAGTCGATCCTAGTAGTAGGGGAGCCCAAGCAGGGATTTCGGGATTTACTCAAGCGCGGCAGATTAATATACAGCAGGATACCTTGTACCCGGTTAAATACCTCAACCAAATATGAGCCCGTATATAAGGCCGCCCGTCAGGGATAAAGGATCAAATTAGTAAAAAAATTGATCATCAGAAATTCTCGAGCGCGTCAAATTAAGGTAGGGTGAATTACATAATAAAAAGTGTATATGTGTATATGTTCCACTAATCTGACAATTTGAGAGTGATGTAAAGAAAGGGGAAGGCTACAAAGTTGGAAAAAAAACGTCATCTCGACATTTTCGAGCGAGACAATTTTTTTTTTTCTATTTTGAAGGAAATAATTCAAGGACAACGAAAAAATATATAATCTGACGATTTTCACAAGCCGAAGTAACAAAAATTCGTCGATAAAGTTTATTGCGTGCAGCTGCGTGATGCCTATATTCCCCTCTCCGCGTTTCTATTCCTCTTTTACCAACGTACTATGGATGGAAAGTTGCCGACAGAAAGTTCAAAATGATCTGGTTTGCAGGTGATCAAGCGTATGAAGATGTAGTCATAACACCTGATATTCTTTAGGATACTCCAGAATCAAGTATATCATTTCTCCAATAATTTCCAAAAACAGGTTATTTATTGAAAAAAAAAATATGTTAAGTATTTTAATGATTTATTGTTACACATACGTAATCTAAGGATGAAATCAAACCAGAAGAGGAAGATGATTCTACCGATGGAGATAATGATTAATTAATCAATAAATTATAAAAAATAATTTTTGAGCATTTTTTAAAATTATTTTTTTTATAAATACAAGTATTCTACTTAAAAAACATACGCTTTTTTATTTGCATACTATTTCCGGAGCTTTTCAGTCTGTTAAGTTTAAAGATAAAAAAAAATGAAAATAATTTTTTTTAAATTATCAGATTAGGCGAATCCTTTTAGAGAATCGTCAGATTATGAGACAGCACGTCTAGGACATAAAGATGAACCATATATATCTTAATCTGACGCGCTTGAGTATTTCAAAATGGCGATTTTTTTGCACATTATAATAATGGCCACGAGTTTGCGTCACATCGAAATCGTTAGATTATTGAATGAGAGCTTTTCTTAGGCTCACTATATATTTTTAATTTTCAACCCTTACGTACGACCACCCCTATCATGCAAACGATCAGATTAACATATGTCCATTATTAAAAATACGTAGGACATTGATGCTATCAATGCTATCTGACGCACTCGAGTATGTCCATGCAACAGTATTTTTGTTTTACATATTTGTAAATCTATAGCCGCTACCCCCACCGATGAAAAGGTATACATTATATAAAAAAAAATTCTTCGTATCACCTAAACTTTGCAACCCAATAGGTTCTCTATGACGCTCGAGTAAATCCCCATTTAGCATCGTGGGCTCCCCTACTATAGCGACGCGATGATGAAGAAACGTACAGTTTACTACTTCGTCGTTGCAGCGGCCTTTAAGTCAGCCTCGATGTCAAATGATTTTAATGACATAATGATTCAACTACAAAACTAGGCGTGTAGTTGAATAATGTTGTTCAGGTTAAGGACTAGCCGTTTAATTAAACAGCAATTTTAACCATTTAACAATTTTTTTTTGGCACTGTAATCAATACTGAAGCCAAAACTTTTTTTTTGTCTGCCTGTAACCTGGCTACGCATCACGCATGACTATAATGAAACTCGATATGATTTAAGTTCATACTAAGAGGTGGAATACTTGGTAGATACTTTTGAGATATATATATATATATATATATATATATATATATATATATATATATATATATATATATATATATATATATATATATATATATATATATATAATTAAGTGAGGGAATGAAGGTCTAAGAATAGGTCAAAACGCGTAATCGCGAACGAAGTCGCTGGTATTTGTGTATAATAAAAATGTTTTATCTAAATTTGTAACTTTACATTCATAGCCGACTGGAGAATTCCAATAGCAATTTTTTAACCATCTTTATTTTTATTTATTAATTAAAGTTATTACTAATACAATGTAAAATTTCATTAGATTCTATTTAAATCTATAATTCTCCACAATGTAGACTACAGGTATTATGTTCAATACAACAAAGGAATGTCAAGATATACCTTATGTGCATCATTGATAGGCGTCTATTAGAACGTCTTCTTATTGTCTATCTAAAGGTAAAAATCAAAACAATATCATTCACGTATTGTTCGAGAGCCGCGATGACCAAGGCCGACCAGACAATAACGACAGACTCATTTCTTCTAGTAAAAGCTAACAATGAAAACGAAGCCTATACGATTCTGCTTTCCCTTTTATCATTAATCTTGACAGATATAGATATAAAGATAATAATCTCATAAATACGTGTATTCTATACATAATAGGAATTAAATGATTTGAATTGTCACGGACCGCTTCTCTGCTATTTCAATCAATTTTTGGTGATAAATTTTTTAATTATACTGAGCTTCATCTTCATAAAAATCGATATAGTATCTGTAATATGAGTCATATGACACTTTATGACACAACAGAAACACTGTTATAAGATACCTGTTGTACCTATAAAAGATTTATGAGGTTACTAGCTTCTGCCCGCGGCTTCGCCCGCGTGGATGTTGGTTACCGCAACCAACAAAAAGTATCCTATGTTACTTTGAATACATCCAAAGATAATGTGAACAAAGTTTCATGATTGATGAAGTAGAAGATAAACTTACATTTCACATTTATGATATTAGTGATTTATAAACCAAAAATCTACCATTGTGACACAATGGTAATAGTATAGAATTTGGACAAGCTAATATGAAAGTAAAGCTCTATTAACCTTATTATAATAATAATTTTTAATAAAATAAAATTAAAATTATTTATTTATAAAAACTTATCTTTTTGAAATTGTGAATAAATATAAGAGCAGTTTATTTACGGATATTATTGTTATATAGATATAAATCAAATAATCTTCTACATTTACATATACCTAATTCTAATATAAACTATAAAATATGTTTAGTATCTATATTTATAAAACTTTTATAATATTATCGTACATCACTTAAATGAAAAACTATAATTAATTATAATTTATTAATGATAACTATACAATTTTTAAGGTTTTATTATCTTTTATATGGCAAAGTATAGGTTCAATACGTAGTTCACTTACAAAGAGCTAATAAGTATTAGAATCGAAGGATGAAACCTCCTATATGCGGATGTCAAAATCCGATTTACACGTGATTCGCCTTTCAATGATATTTCCGCTGGACGATATGATTCCGGAACAGGATAAAAATTTACATGAAGTAGCTCTGTTGTCCTCTATAAAAATAATATACCACCAATATATGCGAGTAGATAAAGTAGTAATTTTCTGGAAATTTATGGTTTTGGTATATAAAAAAGTGTCTAACTGGGGGGCGTTCAAGTATTAGGTACGTAACGCAATTTTTGAAGATTTTTGACGCTCCCTCCTCCTCCATGTAACGCTCCGTAACGTTTTTCTGTGTGTAGAAAAACAAAACAACTTTTTTTTCTCTATACTTGGACATTCTGTACTTGGTCACTATTACACAAATGAACATTTAAACTATTCTATTTTCATATAATAGGAATGAAAAATAGCAATTGTAGTGCCTTTACAAAGTAAAACGTAAATGTTAAGTCAATGTAGATAATAATTGATACTTCATACACAGAGAATATTTATGAGCAATTTAATATGCTTTAAAATATATTTGTTTTACATATAAACGCACCAAACTTCACATGATTAATATTGAATAACGAATACATTAAAATGTATATATTAAGGTTGTTTTCCGTCAATATGAGACAATATAACGACGTCTTCATTAACATGGCGTCGTGCCAAAAATATAATTTATCCGATATTTGCGTCAAACTAATAATACGTATAAAATGTGAAATCATAAAAACATTAGGTACATTAAAGATAATACTTTTTAGTATTATATTAGAACTGAAATAAACTGAATCAGCCTGTAAACAACCCACTGCTGGGCAAAGGCTTCTTCTCCACGTATGAGAAGGGTTGGAGCTTAATTCACCACGCTGCTTCACTGCCGGTTGGCAGATAATTTCCCTACCATGAGTAACAATCGTTATCAGGTGTCTATGAGAACAAACGGGACTAGCGGCTTTACGTGCCCTCCGAGGCACGATGAAGAGACTCACAAGGACATACACCCAGACCGGAAACAAATATTAGCACAAATACAAATGTCTGCCCCGAGCGGAATCGAACCCGCGACCGCCGGCGTTGAGGTGATTACTCGCACCACTACAACGGAATGGTCGTATTATATTAATTATACTATATTTGTTATTATGTATACAATTTAGAATATAGTTGACACATTAAATTAACAACTTAAAATAAATATTTACTGTCCTATATAAATAGTTATCTAATTACCGTGCTAATCATAAAAGCTAAATCTACATATTTTTTTCCTATCCATGTAGGCCTTTTTTTGACGCTGTGAAATGCGTTTACGCATCCCGCCAAAAATTTTTCACGGATTCAGAATAGCTTTATTTATGAATTCCTAAAATTTTATAATTTTTGACGCTTTAGATTGCGAGGTATTAAAATACAAAGTTCGCGATTTTGAGAGTAATGTCCCATTTATGTATGTAAAATGTCCGATTTTTTATTATATTATAAAATTCTCTCGACAGAATTGGAAAAAAAATTAGGAGAGTGTTGAAAAATGTTTTTAGAATGGGTAAGCTAAGAAAATAAAAGTTGAGCACTTCACGGTTTTGTTATCGAGATATTAAAATTATAAATATTAATTTTAATTTTAAATTTATAGTGTTCTGGCAACACTGCACAACGCTCCCATCTTTTTAATTTAATAAAACTATTATTAGAAAGCGCAATACTATTTGTATATACTAATTGTAAGACCAAATAAACAGAAATATATAAAACACTCAGAGCAACGTTGCCAGATCACTACAACTAACGATATAAGGCAGAAGGTACTAAAGTAGGACTACACTTCACCACGCTGGAACTATCTTAAGTTCTGCCACAGATAATTTCACTCACTGTATATATTTTTTATTATTTCAATTAAAACCTCAAAGTTAGAATATGTGTTGTAGATGTTTAATAGCACATATGTTTTATTTGTCATATATATTTGTAAAACAGAATGAGAAATAAGCGAGGTACTTATCATCAAATGAATTAGTATATTTTATTTTACATTGTGAAGATAAATGAATACTACACTTGGCACCAAATGTTTAGTTTTATTCGCGGACATCTGTTTTGAACTGTCAACCATTTTAAATCGCAATAAAATATAACGATAATAATAATATAATTAGCTCATATTAATAAATATAAAATGTAAAAAAAATCTTCCCGATTCAAAAGCTTTTTTTTTTCTCCTCTACATATTTTTAAAATATAAAAAAGGAGATTAAAGAAACTCAAAAATAACTTTAGGCTCTTGACTTCTCTTATTGTGTAGAACATTTTATACGTGATGAAGTAGGATGTGATTCTTTATAATCCTTGCTAAGGAGTGACGCGAATATCAAAAAGAAAAGTAATTTACTGCTCCGTGAACCTTAAGTCTGCTGTTATTTTTTTAGAATTAACCAAGATCTAAAAGTCTGTAAAGCTATTTAAAATAATATTTTTTAGTATAGCCATCAATGAATTATTACCTTATTTCAAATATCTTTGATTATTACAATATTACTGCCACTAGATTGTTGAATGTTAATTATTTTTAAAAAAATAGTTATGATTGTGAAACTTATAAGGCCTATTAAGGTTCTTATCTTTCTATCGTCCGCAGTAAATTTTATTACCCTTTCAATAATTTCAATCAAATGAGTTTCTTATTTTAAACACAATAAAATAAAAACTGAAAATGTAACACCTATTTAATAGAATTAAGTATTTGAAATTAAAAAATCCCTTTATTACAAGTACAGTAACAGAGATATTTGTTTAAAATTTTATTTCTATTCGTTTATTTGTATTACCAAATGAATATTTTAGTATTTTATATATTTTTTAGTATTTAATAATAATAAGTCTAAGCCGTCAAATTGGACAATATTTTTATCCCCATATAATTATATGGAAGTTATTTATACTTATAACTGTGAAATTTCGTAGATCTTGTGGATATATTGTGAATGAATAGTTGGGATACTATTTACCTACTACGCCGATAAAACCGGCATAGCTAGTCTGGCTTTCGGTAAACTGAATCTATCCTGTAAATTTTGATAATTATCAAAGTGACGCTTATGTGTACTCCACCACTTCTTTGAGACACATTTTTATATGTTACAGCCTATAACTTTCTCATATAAATTATATCTCGAGCAAAAAAAATTGTTTAAATCAGGCCAACTGATCTTATGATTATAGCATTCAAACAAACACTTCAAAATTATACTATTGTGTAGTGTTTAGAATTCATACAATTCTTTAATCCTCAATTATTGCGTAAACGTTGCGAGTACCATGTTAAAGATATTACACCAATAATGTAGATAATAAAAATGTATCGAACAATCTCTTTAATTAAAAACTTATGCAACTAATTATAATAAATGAATTGCTTCAAACGGTATCTATTTATTATATAAATAATTACTTATTTGTAATGCATTATGTTTTAAGTAAATGTGCTTCTACTCTTAAAAACCCAAGTGTATGTGTAATGTATTTGTTCCATCTTCATTAGTATATCTTAAGACATGACACTTACGGTTTATCTCGAGTATTTAGCCTATTTAGTTGAAACGGTTTACCTGGTGAAGAATGTGTTGACACGTAGTCAAACACAATTATCTTTACCTATTACATGACAAATTGATTCTTAATACGAAATTGTTAAATGAATGATTATTAAGCAACACTTACAGCTTATTAAAAAAAATATTTAAAAATTTTGCACTATTATATTATTTTTAATTTATTTATAAAAAATAGAATACAATGCTTTTAACATTCTTGCCATCATTCTCTGTAAACATGAATTAAACTTTAAGTGTCTGTTAGTACTTATTTTGTAATATACATAATTATGTTATAATTTGTAATATTAACATGGAAACAGTTTGATAAGATATCACCAACGTATATCTTATTGTGAATAAATAATATTCTATAAAGTAATTTGAATTTAGCTTGAAATAAAAAAGACAATAAAAACTAACTTACAATTTCCGTAAAAATAAAACTCTGACGCAAAAGTTAAGTGAATTGTTGTGTTCTCTGTCTCAACTCTTAAATTTTTTTCTAATGTATTTAATTCAATTATAACTTTACTATCTCAACCGACAGACGTTACCCTGTCTTGAGAATAAATATGCAATTCTAATTGGAAAAAAAAATACAAAATAAAATTAAAAAACATATAGGTACCTATTACAATAAATATTGTAATGCTTTTTGATAAACAACATTTAAACGCGCCACCTGTCAAGCGCGAGATGCGCGAACTTTCAAACGCGTGAAGTAAGTAAAAATAATAATATATTAATAGTCGTTAATTTTTCTGAAATCTTCCAATTTTCTACGCAATTTTTTCAATTTTTAATTTCGTAAGAACCTTCTACAAAGTATTAGTAAACTTTTAAGAAAAATATGACTGAAATCGGTAATCGTTCTCAGGTTAACTTCACCAAGGGTAATATTACGTGGTACATTTTGAAAAAAATGAAAATAATAAATCAAAATGTACCACGTGATCACAAATGAAGTCGTTAATTCTAATTACGCCTAAGATCCCACCGCTTGATTCTGCAGGTATATGTTTTTTTGATGAAATTAATTGTAAATGAATGTTGAGGGAGTATGCAATGGATTAGCGATAGGTTGCCTAAAACAAATCAGCCGCAATTATCTGTAATTAATTTTCGTATAATTAATTCGGTAATATAAATTGCAGCTATATGTTTTTTTAATCAATTTTACGTCATTTTAAAGGAAATGATGTAAAGAATAGAAAAAAAGATGGTTGCCAGCTCTCAGCCAGCCGCAAGTTAGGGTTGCCAGATGTAAACATGTATTTGTATAATTGTTGATTATTTACAGTTATCCGTTTTTTTAAAAATTTTAATACAAAATTGAAGTTTTATATTTCTTGTTTACGATAATTCATGGTTGCCAGTGAAAAAATGGCCGCAAGCAGTGGTTGCCATGCTTTCAATAAACGATTCTTCCTCCAGGTAAATGCGACCGCAAGAGTAAAGATACACGGTTTGTTACGTGCTCTAAACAAGAGTACAATGTAGTGTAGATGTAGATCTAGTATTTCTTTAATTAGTATTTATAAAGCATAATTTTTGAGTACAACAAAAAACTTTTTGCGTGAAAAAAGAACTATTTTTCATCGAAAAACATCATCTACAGAATCTTTCAAGCACATCGATGTATTCATTCAATTCAAATTTGTTCATTCAATGTTCATGTATAATAACTTTTTCGTATTTTTTTTTGTTTTGTTTTATTTAGAACTAGTTACTTTTTTTAATAATAAATCTTATCAATATTATCGTATTAGATTCGTAATAATTAAATAAAAATAATAAGTATTAGTCAATCAGAGCAGTAGAACATAAAATAATGACGTTCAACAATAATTTTGATTTCAATGATCTTTTCAATAAAAGATCTAAAAATATATTTCAATAAAAGATCTAAAAACAAACTAAAAATATATTTTTTATAAAAATTATGTAATACACAATATACTTATTCTAAATGTAAATCTTACAATTGTACATATACATATATTGACTTAATTATTAAAGAAATACTAGATCTACATCTACACTACATTGTACTCTTGTTTAGAGATCTTTACTCTTGCGCTCGCATTTACCTGGAGGAAGAATCGTTTATTGAAAGCATGGCAACCACTGCTTGCGGCCATTTTTTCACTGGCAACCATGAATCATCGTAAACAAGAAATATAAAACTTCAATTTTGTATTAAAATTTTTAAAAAAACGGATAACTGTAAATAATCAACAATTATACAAATACATGTTTACACCTGGCAACCCTAACTTGCGGCTGGCTGAGAGCTGGCAACCATCTTTTTTTCTATTCTTTACATCATTTCCTTTAAAATGACGTAAAATTGATTAAAAAAACATATAGCTGCAATATATATTACCGAATTAATTATACGAAAATTAATTACAGATAATTGCGGCTGATTTGTTTTAGGCAACCTATCGCTAATCCATTGCATACTCCCTCAACATTCATTTACAATTAATTTCATCAAAAAAACATATACCTGCAGAATCAAGCGGTGGGATCTTAGGCTATAAACGAATATTGTTTGATATCTTGTGGTATTGATAGCCACTAATAACGGGAGTTTGTAGGTTTCAGAACAATATATTGATTATACTTTATAACTAAATGAATTTTTCAAGCTGTTAGTTTTTAGGTAACTATCTTCTGAGCTATTGACAAAATAATATATTTATGTGTAATTGTGTAAATAGGTATATTAAACATAGGTACATTAATGTTTTTGTACAAATATATTGAATTAATTAAATATTAAATATATATAGTATACAACTATACAATATAGGATTGAGTTCAAAAGCACAAATTGAATAAAGATAAAGAAAAAAAATAGTTTCGTATTAAGAATTTAAGACCAATAGATTTTATCTAGACAGTATTAGCCGCCGCTTTCGAGAAATTCGATTCTGAGATTCGTTATCCTATTCTTGGCTTGTAGTTAGTTCTAAGAAGCAATTTCTACTAATGACCAGGAGTCACTAACACACCAACGATTTCCGTAATTAATACACTGAAATATTGTACTTATCATTTAATAAGGTTTCAAAGTTTTTGAAATTACATAATTATTTACTTGTTACTGTAATAATTAAATAAAATCATAATATAAGAGAAAATATAATAGTAGTAAAACTTAATAGCTACATCATATGTGCATATAACGTAGAACTAACAAGCAACTTAAACATAAACGCTGATGTAAGGGAACTTAATGACTACGTTTAAGGATAGTAAAGGAAATAACTTAATCTTTAACTTGAATATACTTAAGAAATTACACTATAATTACAAAGAACAAGAAGAAAATAAAACTATACTAACGATTTAATAATACACTTTTGCACTAGTTTGAAAAAAAAAGCACTAAATAATAACAATATTGACAAGTTAGTGAAAGCGAATCATGCGTCATCCACCCACGTTGTTTATTCGCGATTAGAGAAATCTTAAATTATAATGAGGATTAAACAAAATTTATTGCACTCTGCATAATTTATTCATCGACTAATTATTTGAAACCATAATATATTTAATTTTACTGAGAAAGAAAAGGCGTACCCACTTGCCCTGTTTCGTATATGTAAAGGGACACGACGCAAATACGGAAGCTGCGACGTGACGTCCTGGCTGCAGGCGGAATTGTTAATAGTCTCATTTATCATTACAGACGAAAGTGAAAACGGCTACTGGGCACAATTCAATGGTAGACGCATTTATTTCATACTACACGGGCTATTGTGTCTCATTGAAAAGTAAATTAAGCGGTGACAGCGTGTCATATTTTAATTCTTGGAGCATTATTAATTAAGTGTGTTTATGTGTGTCATTTAAAGAAAATTCTTACTAACTAGTAGAAAATAATACTGTTTGTAAATGAATACTACAACGTGACTTAAAAATCCAAGTTTGTGTTAAGATATCACTCCAACTTCATGAGAAGAATTTTAAGAACTTGGTTAAGTTATTTATTATTTACGTAAGATTTGTACGTGACATTAGCACATAGAACAAAGAAAATCAACATATTCTAATATGTAAAACTGTACATATACATTACATACATAGTAGTAATTTTTGTGTTACGACTTTGTCCTAAACATGGAAATATGGAAAATAAAAACCATAACAACCTTAGTCAATTTTTACATGTTAGGCGGTTATTTTCAGCATAATCCACGTTTTGACTATACACACACCGTTAGTAGATTAATAATTGTTTTTATACTACAGTATAATATACTAGTATAGTAAACGTTAACCTCTTTTTATTTAATTTATGACAAAAGTATCAATTTATTTTTGTCTTTGCAAAGAACGATTTGTAACTTATATTATGTCCAGGATCTACTCGCATGAGTTTCGATCCCATATGTCCAGAACTTTTTCGACGTACATATCAATATTTATCCAAAGTGTTAAGTATTTTTATCGTGAAAAAGTAACAGACATCCATCCATTCTTAAAATTTTATATATTTACTATTTATGCAGATAATTTAGAACAAATTCATAATCATGCGATGTTCGTATAACAATCGTCATCGATTACATCCGACTCAATGCCTCAATCGTCTCCATTCATATGCAAATAGCTTATTACATCTTGAGTATTTTGCAATATGAAATTGTAAAAGTAAAACGTATATTGTATGTAACCTTTGTATGTAATGAGCTCAGTTATGAATCGTTACACTAATTCATAACTTGAAACGTGACTTAGTTTTAATGCATCCGTATTACTTTCATAAGAAATCTTAAATACTAAATTAACTATAATTCAAATAGGTTAAAAATTCTATATCAGAGGGTGGACCTTCGGTCCACATTTCGCGATGGTGGGACCGCGTTAGTGAAGGTGGCGAGTTGCACTTAGCAGACGTGTTCCGAACCTCGGAGGACCCAGCGCCGCCTGCAGGCAGCTGTACTCCGGAGTCTACCGGAGTATGGCGACGTACGGTTCCCCGGTTTGGGCGGATCGCCTCACCGCAAAAAATAAGGCGGCGCTGCGCGCTGCGCAGCGAACAATCGCGGTGAGGGTGATTCGGGGGTACCGTACGGTATCGTGGGCTGCAGCTACTCCTCTAGCCGTACGGCACACGCATAACGGCTGCCATTCGCCCGGTCCTTGAGCGGTGGATGCGTCGAAAACGCAAGCCCCTCACCTTCCTTCTGACGCAGGTTCTCACCGGGCACGGTTGCGTTGCGTTGGCTACCTGTGCCGGACGGCCCAGAGGGAGCCGACGACTGAATGTCACGATTGTGGCGCGGCGGTGGACTCCGCCCAGCACACCCTTGAGGTGTGCCCGAGATGGGCGGCGCTGCGTCAAAGTCTAACGTCGGTCCTCGGAGGGGACTTGTCGCTCCCGAGTATTATCATCGCGATGCTCGGCGACGACGAGTCCTAGAAGGCGATGGTCTCCTTCTGCGAGACAGTAATGTCCCAGAAAAAGGCCGACGAGCGGGTGAGAGAGGAGGCCGCCGACGTGGCCTCCATCCGCGGGCGACGAATGGGGGTGCGTAGGAGGAGCTACTTAATGCGCCTCCAGTAATGCCCCTGTGCCCGTGTCGGGCCGGGATGGGAACCCGGTCCTGCTAGACACGGCGTCGTCAGGACTGTTCAGAGGTGAGCCGGACAATCCCCATGGAGGAGAAGTCTGGCCTTTTCGCCGAGGCCAGCTTGTCGCTGGAGGGATCCTGTTGCCTGCAGATCCGGGACCCTCCAATTAAAGCGGCTGAAGGCTCCCGCAGGGGTTTAGTACGGTATTGCACTCCCAAAGTGCCGAGTCCGACATAGGTCTAGGACTGCCGACCCGGGCATCCTGGATATCATCCTGCGACAAAAAAAAAAGGTTAAAAATTCTTATTGTTTACTTCTTACTTAATAAATTGTTGTACTGTACTGTATCAGCCTGTAAACAACCCACTGCTGAGCGAAGGCCTCTTCTCCATATAAAAGAAGAGTAATCAATATTAAGTTAATTTATTTAAACTAATATAATATAATAAATTTCGGGATCTATTGCACCGATTAAAAAAATATACTATATGTATTATATTATATGTACGAGATAACCTATCTACGAGATAACCTATGTACGAGATAACCTTTTTACGAGATAACCTGTATACAAGAGAACCTATGTACGAGATACCTTCTGTACGAGATAACCTATATACGAGATAACATATATATGAGATAACCAATGTACGAGATAACTTATGGACGAGATAATCTATGTACGAGACAAACTTCATTAGTAACCTGTGAAACAGGCTCAGTGTAAATGATCTTCGGTTTTACCTTGAAATTCAACTAATCGTTTTGAGACAAAGTTCCTTCTAGTTTTCTAATTCTATTTCTGCATTTGAATCAATTTCACAAAATTGGCTAATTTTATGCCCCCAAAACGCTCGAGTGTGCGACTGCGTACGTTGCACATTCCTTCAGGCCGGCCCTGCTTACAATTTTAACGTACTGATACATATAAACAATGGATCAATAATATCCAGTTACATTGACTAAAAGTGAAACTAATCCTAACATAACAAAGTAGTAAATATTGGCTCAGTGTGAAGGTTGGTATTGTTTCCATTTCCAAGTTTTTTAATGTTAGATTTAGTTTAGGTTCTTTGTTACCCCAGTCAAATAGCTGATTCACCCCCGCGGGGGTAATAACCCCAGGTTAGGAACCCAGGGTCTAATGGAACCGTGCCGAATTTCGGGTTAAAATGTACCCAGTGTCCTAGCTCATACGAGTATGAACTCAAATCCTGCTCAGTTTCGCTTAAATTTATTCAGTAGTTTATTTACAGATAGATAACCAAAAAATAAAAAATAAACATACATAATTGAACATACGTACATAATTGAACCTGTTACAGGTTTATTATATGTATACATATAAAGCAACTTTTATATCGATTATTTAAACGGTTATTGTTTTTCTAGTTATAGAAAATCTTTATTTTACCAATAACTTGCGTTCTAAAGTGCGCCGGCGCCAGTTAGTATTCTCGGGAGCAACTTTCATGAAGGTAACTGGCCCGTTCAATAAAATATAACAGCTAAATAGACAATAAACTTTATTTACGACCATTAACTTCTAGTTTCTACATCAACTATCATAGTATATTTGGTTATATCAAACATAAAAAGTTTTATTATTGATTAAAAATAAACGAAACAAAGTAACGTTTAAAGTATTAACTAAATTCTATATAAATATTATTAATATTATATATATTAATCATTTATTTCTCACCATAAAAACAAGATGATTACATATACCTAGGTACATAATGATCCAAGAAAAAAAAGACTATGGTGGGTTGATACCTGACATAGGAAGATTCCTGAATCGCAGGTTATCAACCCTCCACCCCATGAATTGGTCTTAAGTCTGTTTAATTAAATACATGGTTCGAAAAAAGAAAAAAAAAAATAATACATACACATAAAAATAGTACGTTCGTACACAAGATTACACCAAAATAACATTAGAGAGGGTACATATTAAAATATAACTGAAACATAAATAATTATCAATAAAATAATGTATACTAAGTAAGTACTAAAATATATTACATTAACCCTGTGTAAATTTTTCAAATATGGTCATGTTCTAAAAATTTTATCCATAAAATTTTTAAGTACTTTCTTCGTAGCTTTTATCTTGTAAATCGTTGCTTCACAAATATAAGCTTAAGTTAAATATGAACTATAAAAAAACCGATGATTCAATTCCGTTGAGCTCGCTATTCGCATCAGAAAATATCAAGTGAAAACGAGCTTTATTTGAACTAGTGATAGTCAACGTTAATGTAACCAATAAATCTAAAACTACGTTGCTACGTTTCCACGCGACACTGATATACTATTATGTTCACATATCTTATGATGGCAATATAACGAGGTTTGGCTAACTTCTAATTTTCTAATAGTTATACTTACTTTCATAGTTGCATAACGTTCAAATTCAAGCCTATGAATATTGAAATTTTATTGCTATTGTTTTTTGTCCACTTGCTATTTTATGCGATATATTTTTGCTATTCTCTGCGATTTGAATCAGTCACTCCTAAGAATATTTTGATTCATAATTACAGATTAAAATTAAATAATGTGCTCAAAGATTATTATAAAAATCGTTTGTGTAAGTAAATTATTATTTATTATAATTATAATTTTTGATAAATTTATTTTATTATGTTCGTTTTTTTCAATATCTAACCAATTCATTACATAACAATCAATAAAATTGTTTTCGTACAATTACTATAGTAGTTTTATTATGATTATTTTATATGGTAACGTTTAGAATGTTATCAATGTTTTTGTTTTCTAACCTTTGACTTATTTTTTTTTATGGAAATTTAACGCTGCTAGTCATGACGTACCACCGCTCTGTGATAAAAAAGCAAAGGAGAAATAGGGTCATGAAATTATCAGGACTTTAAGCTCAGGGTCAACCTCAGAAGTTCTTTTGTTAATCGTTAATCGTTGTCTGTGTTATCGTTTTCTTCCCGATAATTCTGTTGGCGCAGCAATCAATCGAGTCTAGTAAATCAAGCTGGTATTTAGCAGGTACACAAAAGATTGTCATGGTGGCATACAACCGTGATCCCGTGGCGTCCTTGTACGACGACGAGGGCGCCGCTGTGTTTTAGTGGGTATTCTGACTTCGCAGTCAGCGAGTCCCACATACCCGCCGCCTGCGGGTGGCGGGATGCGTAAACGCATTTCACAGCGACAAAAAAAAAAAAGGTACACAAAAGATGACAGCCGTATATATTCATACTAGTAGTAGTAATATGTTAGTTATGTGTTAGGGCTTGAAGTACAGCTTGAGGTATTAATTCTTAGAGTCCTATGAGGCTGATAAACGTAATAAGCTGCTTTCTGCAGTGAATAAACGCACTTGCGTCTTTGTGACGTTAAACTTGACTAGGTTAGCGTCATTTTACAGCACTTCCTTAAGAGTCAAGTTAACGCGTTTATCGAGGCCTTTACTGATCAAGGATCAAAAATACTCGTTGAAAAGTATTTGATTTTTTTATACGTTTTTAAAAGAGTAAAACTTTGTTTAATTCAATGAACTTTATAAATATTAAACGGAAAGGTACGTTATCCTCAAATAAGAACATCACGCTACGACTCATCAAAATGGAGCAGTTTCCATAAATATCAATCAATTTGACAGGTATCAAAATTAATCACGCGTACAACTGGGATAGATGTCTACTGTCTAATCAAAAATATAAAAACGGCATGTAGCTAAAATAAAATATCGGTATAGTTAGTACACATTATTAAAATGGATTTTAATTATTAAAACAAATAAAACTTGTTAAAAAGTAAATGTTGAACTCTCCTAGTATTAATTCTTAGTAGATACTTCGAATAAAAAACACGTTATATTTCAATTAAATGTGGAATTCCCTTACCTAATTGGCATGTCGTATTGGTTCTAATTACCTTAGATCAACCACTCAATGAAGATATAAAATAGCTTGTCATTCTTAATGTTTGAAATCTTATGTTAGTAGTATTGTATATACTCTATTAATTCAAAATAATTATCAAGTAACATATTGACCTTATAAAAAATTATCAATTAATTTACAATTCTCACAATTAATCATATACGAATACACGCAGATGTTACGAAAAGAACAGACTAATGTTTCGCAAGATTTGTCCAGTTATTATCTGGTTGTTGTAATGGAACAGACTGTTGTTTTGTGCTTTTACGTGTATTTGGTGCGAATTACTAGAACGTGGATTAAAACGGTGTCAAGATTACGAAAACTACGAATAAATGATTTTAATCAAAGACTGTTACAGCTTTTTGAAAGGTAAAATAATAAAATAATAATTTTAGGAAATTAATCATTTACTAACCACTCTTATTGTAAACTAGCTGTGCCTGCGGCGTCGCCCGTAGATAAATTTTACTCTACTTTGTTTTTAACAAATTGTTAAATGTAGATAGGTTATTGAGACTTACCATAAGTGATTAAAAATACTAACTGAGCGCCATGCAGAAAGCGACATTAGCGTATTCTACGTATTCGTATTATGATAGCGTCGTATACTTCAATATGTTGTGCTTAGCGTCGTAATAAATCGAAATCAGACATTTTGACTTTTTTTTGTATCTTATCTTATCTTACTATTTTTAAAATAAATAGTGATTATTATTAATTAAATGCTACAAAATATAATATTACATAAGGTTGCTACAATTTTGTATCACATTTAAATTATATTAAATCACCTACTTTGCCTTCTAACGCCGACATTCGAAATACAAAATTATAATAACTTTTGATACAGTGAAACAATTTTGTTAAAATAAAGCCTTATTGCTGCTACCTCAGAATATTCTTTATCTTCATGCAATTTTTTTACCTACACTTAGTAAGTTAGCTGGGATGTGTGTTCAAACAAACAGACAAATTTCAGAAATGATAGAAATGTATATTATTAGTGTTTGGAGATCCCTGCAAAAATTTTCATTAATTAATTTTGAAAAAAAAACAGACATGAAATTTACAAATTTTATTATAAGTATAGATTTATGCAACTTACATTTTATTCATTATATATTTTTTTTAATGTATGTAGGTAAGCAAGAATATATTTTATGCAGATGATAAAATTTTATATTGCACCAACTAGCTATACCTCGCAGTTTTACCCGCGCTTTTCCCGATCCCGTTGAAATTACATAATAATTGTTTCATTTTCTGGAGAGAAAGAGTAACCACAATTGTCATCCTTCCGTCCATCTATTCATTCTAACAAAGCATCGCGTGTCTAATATTAGTAGTGTTTTCCACACCATTTAATATATTTGAAACATTCTTAACAATGTATACAATATAAGCAACTCGTATTCCAGCTATTATCCCGTTTTTTCAACAATCCGAATTCCGCAACTAGCCTATTGTGTAAATGAACTTTATCTGGTAGGTGGGAAGGTCGAATGTAATTTATACAAGACAACAAACAATAAACTTGTATTTGCATATATGGTTTTATCGGCAACGATTTGCACACAATGTTTAGAAACAAACGGTGCTAATGTTTTGCTTTCTGCCTCGCGCCTGCGCTTGCGCCGTCTGGGAACAAAACTGTTATTACTTGTATCAATAAATCTATTCTTTATTTTGACAATGAACAATTCAATTGTAAAGTATATACAAATATTTACGTTATAAGTTATACATGTTTTGATAGAGCCAAAAATTTAATTTATAACTTGGTACTAAAAGTTGCACTTAATGGTATGCTTAATGATAAACTTCATATTTCTCACTTAAAAATAATAAATAAATGAAAGTGTCTACAACAAACGGCTTCTTATTCACTGCACTTATATGTTATTCAAAACTTTTCACGTTACATTATATGTCTGAAGACACGAGATATAAATCTATTTCGCATGTAATCACCGACTACTTTATATTTTTTTTAATTAAAAAAATTGCTGCTTAAAATTTAAGATGAATCCTAACAACTAATGAACAATAATGTCACATAATATATTATTAATTTACTCTTAATAAATCGTTACTTCGCTTTCCAATTTTAAATTAATGTACAATTTTGCTGACATAGGTACCTACTGTTTTTGTCTGTTTAAAAAAAAACAGTTCTATCGCAGACATAGGGTCCATAAGGGCTCTATTATTCTTAATTGCTCGTAGTCTCCAAAAGGCATTTGGCAGAAGTGTAAATCTTGATCCCGCGGGTATAACAGGAGTCCATCTATCTGTCCGTCTTCAACTATCTACATCCGAAGTTTTCACACAAACAGTTAAGGAGTTTTAGCAACAAACATACATCCATTCATTATTTTAAACATCCTTCTGACCCATCCATGTGACAACAGGTCCATCTGTCTGTCCATCAATCCATCCATCCATGATTGTATGATGATAACGAGTATGTACTCATGCTTATAACATTTGTACAGATAAATTTTATCCAATAGTAGTAATGTAAACGATGTACCTACCCCTTATTCATAGTAGTATAGCATGTACAGATAGATTCTCGGGATTCGTTCGCCTGAGTGGCCTGTTTACCATACAAGCAAATATTGACATTCTCTTTGTCTACTAACTGACGACTGATCTCTTTGTACTGTATATCCTTTTGTGTTCTTTATTATACCATGACATTTACATTCCTCTTGATCAAAAAAAAATTACATATCAAAGCAGTTTTATAGTAAGAGCTTTTAAATGTAAAATAAACCATTAATATATAGGATTAGATTATTTATCTATATATTAATACGTGAAGCAAAATTTTTTTACCCCTTTTTACGAAAATTACGCAGACGGAGAATTATGAAATTTGGCACAGTTAAAGTTTATATGGAGAAGAAGTGCAGAATGCTAATATTTTTTATAATAATACTCAAAAATAAAATACATTAAATTTATGTTATTAAAAAAACACTACACACACTACGGCACACACAAATATGTACAATGACATATATACACAAATTTTGTTTATTATCAAAGTCTGTTGTCAGCACGGTCGTAAATACAGGTCTTGCAACGAATTTTTTATCGAAATTTATTATCACAGATCAGGTCCAATGACTACTGCATATGCTCACAATGCTATGCGCAATCATATTTTTATGATGTTGACAATGCTATCTAGATTAGGTCGAATTTCGACCACTAGTTTTTGTAATTCTTTTTATCTGTTTTCATTTCTCATAAATATTTATTATTAGTCTCATAAATTAAATATACAATCAGCTAAGTCTAGAAGCATATTTATTAACAAAATAATATTATATTGTTGAAGATTTTTTAAATGATGAAAAATTTATTATATTTTGCTTTTTGGTCAAACTCCTTTGATATTACTTTATTTTTAGATCATAAATAATTTGTTCCTTAAATGGGCACTTTTAGTCAATATAATCATGTACGTTTACATTATCACTGACATTTTCGACCTTGGCAGCAGTCTGGGCCGGTCCACTTTCATGCAGTTTGTATGCCATCGCCCGCGCATTGACAATGTTGCGGTGCAACATTCTGTGAAGCGCGTACATCACATAGATATTACTAGAAAGCGTTCCAGACGAATCATGTCTCTGGGACACCAAGTAGGAACTTTATAAGATTCTTAACTAGTCTTTAATATTATATTGAGGGAAGTTTCCACTCGGTTAATGCGAGATCTTTAAGTTCTCGGAAAAGGCTCTTGTATTTACAGGAAGTTTTATAGAGGGTAAGTGGTACGTTGTGTACCATAAAACAACTTTATACTTATTCCACTATGCAATATTTACTTTCGCTTTGTTTGGCCTTTTATAAATTAATTACTTTCACAAAACTGTGCGATTTAAACAACTGTATGGTCATCGTAAGCTTTGATAAATCATACTTATTTATAAAGTGGATGAATGGTATTTTTTAATTTTAAATTAGCTTTACGATTCATAATTTCCTTTTGACGAGGAATAAAAGAATTATTAAGTTTTTTGTTAATACTTGAATAACGTCTTAGTGAAGAGCAAAGTTTAAGGTTATCTATGTATCTAAACATGAGTAGTCTTTGTGTAGCTAAAGATTGGATACTTTTCAAGGACGCGGAGAAACTTCCTAAATTAGTTTTTTAACTGTTTCAAAACTAATTGAAAAATTGATTTCATTATAGCTTGTGGGAATGACGTTTAAAACTTTGACAGTCAATTCCCACGGTGGGTCAAATTAACTAAAAAGCTAACAATTTCGCCGCGTCCGGGCCGCTGGACGTTTAGAAAACGTCTTTGTTGATTTTTTACTTCACACCTATAACTACGAGACTATTAATAAAACATCTGTATTTAGTACATCGACTGTTATTGACATTAACTTTTATTACTAAATAGAAGTGTATGTGAGAAATATGTATATTTAATAAAAATAATAATCAGTTAACTAGCTACACAAAGATGACATGGAAAAACACAATGTATCCTTAAATTGGTTAACGGTCTCTATATGCACACTATTTATCATACTTAACAAGCTACTAAAGCATATTAATTAAATTGCTTCCTGGTCACAAGACCCACTTGATGCTACGTCTATAATGGAAGAAAAAAGAATAACGGCAAAAGTTGATAAATAGTTATTATAATGATGCTTAATAATACGACTACATCTGATAGGTACTGAAAATCTTTAATTTTTAGGACGTAGAGATAAATAGTCATAATAAATTAATTTCGTTGTCTCATAAAATTAACAGAAACCGTGCTCTAGATGGCTCGCGACTCGCGATTCCTTGTTTATTGTTTTTTAATTGAAGTATATTTATTAACATATTTCCTGGTTGCAGGACCGAGCCGTAGCCGGGCCCGCTATAATGTAAGCGGCGCAGGACGACTCGCGTTTTCCTTCAAGGTAAGCCTCTTTGCTCATAAAAGTAAAAGCGCTCAAGGATTTTACGGACTTGGGATAATGCACGTTCTATATAGCTAGCGTAAATGTGCGTGAACTATGTATTGGAGTAGTTTAATATTATAAATTTTTTATTAACTCTTTCGCTTCAGTTATTTATACAAGTAATCATTTTAATGCTAATGCAGTTATATATAAAGAAGCATTATGTATGTATGTATGTAAATAGCTGTGTATGATATGTAGCATATATTGTATGATATTATATATAATATTTATTTTTATGTATCTGTGTAATATTTATATCACTGCATTTGTTTAACCTGCTTTATGACATTATTTCTCACTACCGCATGTTCGCTGGAAGAGACCTCTTTTAGAGATATTGTATACTCATTACTGCACGAAATTGTTTGAAGTACAATAAATAATATGTTATTATTATTAATTCCTTATTAATGTGTCTCTCATTAAAACTTGTAATTTATTATAAATTAGTACCTATTCACAATTTTATTTGCATTACATCATCTCCTCAATACTTACTATGTATGTCTTATAAACTAATAATTATAATTTATATATTGTTTTTTCACTTTCTACTTTTTACTTGATTTAGATCTGTTTAATATTATATACAGATGCCAAATATATATATATATATATATATATATATATATATATATATATATATATATATATATATATAAACTGCATTAGCATTCAATTTATTTACCAAATATACTTAGAATGTGCTAGTGATATGATGTAGTTGACATCACTACTCATATAAAAAAGGTTATTTTTGATCGCCTTAAGCAGGAAAAGTTTTTAAGGGTACGGCAGCGGTCGGATAACCTTTGCAGACAGCTGCATATTCATTCGAATAGGGCGCGACGTGGCCATGAGACGCGGTGTATTTGTGACCAACTAAATACGTCGCGTCAAGGCATGTCTTCATTGACAAAATCCTCTGAATTATAACCTTAAAGTTAAAATACATATAAAGATACATACATTATAAGCCGCTAAATATAACGCTTGAAACAAGAATAACTTTTTCTATGTAATATTTTAAATCTACAATTTGCTATAATTATAAATTATCATAAGTATAATTTGATTGATAATAATAAGGCTAATAAAAAAGTCATTAAATATACTTTTATAATTTTAAAAGTATAATATATTTTTTATAATTTTCATGTAAAATAAGGAACTTCGTTTCAAAAACTTTTTATCGTCTTATCTTAAATCTTTGTCTAAACATGTCTTGCATACGTTTCCCTTATCTATAAAATATATCTTATATATTTAGGTCGTTACTGGACACTAAACATGTTCTATAACATTTGATAAATCGTGCTCAATACATATCATGTTGTTTATACTCGTAGTAGACGGAATCTAGATCTAGCCCCATACTTAAAGCGCTTAGTAAAATTATTAAATTTACCTAAACTTATCAAAAGGAAGTATTTACACGTCATTTAATGAATATCATTAAATTAGAAATCGGTTGATTGGTGTTATAACGGTTTTAATAATTGTCGAATATTAGCTACAGAAAATAACTGTATTTTCAGGTGTACCAATTACATATGTATAATAGTATGTAACGCGTAATAATATACCAATAAAAGATTTAAAGCCTTTTTCCTATATTGAGAAAACAATTCGTTTTACTTACGAACCTTCTCTCTCGAACTCTTCTCTGCAGAATCTACATTCCGAATCGGTGGTAGCTTATTTTTTACAAAAATAATAATCTTTAAAGTTTAAATTTGTAAAATGACGATTCGAAGTTGCTCGTGGGGCGGGGCCTATTTGAACAAAGTTTGTTTTTGATTTTGACTTTGAACCGTTATATTTGAAACGAGTTGTGACGTAAAATACTCCCGTATAAAATAAATATAAACAATTCGTTTGCTGAGAGGCTTCGTTTTGAGAGGACTGCGTAGAACGGATTGTAGTAAAAATGTATGGGAGGGCCAGACAATAAGGTGCCAAAAATATTTTCAAATGTCAAACAGCTGTCAAAAAACGTACCCTTCCGAATTTCGTTACCGCTTCAAATCGGCATTGTAAATTGTAATTAAACATTTTTCTTATTTAAATACATATATTAATACTTTAATACGTATGATATCAAATGAATATATTTTTTTTTACGAGAAATATTTTAAGTGACAACTCGCTTCAAATTGAACGGGTCGTAAGCAAAACGAATCGATTTCTGAATATAGAAACTGGGTTTAAAACTATCGTGATAACCAGTAAAACAAAACTGATTCGAATATGATTATGTTCATGTTCTTATAAAAGCAATGTATATATAGAATTTTAACATAAATTTTAAAGCAAATGAACTAACTATAAACACTCCCTGATAGTATCCTAATGTGAAACCGTCCTTACCTGTAATTTATCATTTGATGGAACATGGCAATGAAATCCCTTTTTGTGCTGTTTTGTTCTAAAATAAACAGCTATAATAATATTTGGTATTAACATAAGTAGTATTTTTATTACTTATCATTATTTAATTACCCCAGGGATGTAAAAAAAAGTTCTTTTCATGTATATGTACGTAGCTTATAAGCAGCGCTCTTAAATCAGAGAGACTTGTATTTTAAAGGGAGATGAATGGATTATTTTTATAAATAAACACACCTTACCGACCGTTCCAAGCGTCGCATCACGTCGGGCGTCGGAGGCCGCCATCCCACTACGCACTTCACTGATTAGGATTTGTTTGCTTTTGTTTTGGACATTGATGTAGCCCATTTGCTACCGTTCTTTATATATCTTTCATTAATGTTTAAATACATTATTTTACACATAGCAATTGCTTAAAATAAATATCGTATTTTCGTATTTTTATATTTCATAAACCATATAGGTAAGGATTGTTGCCCCAATGGGATTTTGGTAATACCTTAAAAAACATTTTATTGACCACAAATTTGGAGATAATTTACCTACATTCATGAGTGGAGAGGAGCTTATTTTCTCAAAAATCATTCTTGTTTACCTACGTGGTACGAAAGCTATACGAAATATTGTAACGATAGTGAAATGTCACACATGTTCAACATTCATTCACTGGGTCGACAACTGCTCTTGGCAGTCACCGACACACTTACCAAAAAGTAACAAAACGCTTTTATGAAATATAAATCGTCTTTAAAAATAGTTTGTATTCTATCATATGTTTCATTTGAAATATGGTAGGTACAACAATGTTATTAGATAAATAGATCGAGTGTTTCAATTACAGAATATTAGAAAAAAAAAAAACAATTTAACCTGCCACTTAGTTACATGTGATTTATAGCCACCAGCTGGTATGTCGTAAAAAATTGTTAAATAGGTACCTATTTTTTATTTATTTTAAATATGTAGGTACATATTATAAGTGAACTGAATATTTACCCTCAAGATACATACGTATTAGATATTAATTGTTGCTTCTATCATAAAATAAAGTATTAAGTATATTATCTATACTAATATTAAAAAGCTGAAGAGTTTGTTTGTTTGAACGCGGTAATCTCAAAAACTACTGGGTCGAATTAAAAAAATATTTTTGTGTTGAATAGCCCATTTACCGAGGAAGGCTGTAGTGCTGTAGTCTATATAACATCGCGCTACGACCAATAGAGGCTGAGCAATAATAAGAAATGTTACAAAAACGGGAAAAAAATAATCTTTTTGAGAGCTTCTGATGCGTCCTTTATTATTTCTCTTCTCGAGACATTTTTTTTATTATAGTTCCACATTTAAAGTAAATATAACATCACTCTTATACTGAAAATTTTTGAAAAAAAAAAACTCAATAATACGTTGAACAACCCAGGAATCAAACCTGAGAGCCCGTGCTCGGCAGTAAAGCTTGCGACCACTCTACCAACGAGGCGGGTAAACTACTCTTAGAGTTGTAGTAGAGAATAGTTTATAAATATTTAAGTACGTTTTTCCTTCAAATTAACGCGAGTAAAACCGCGGGTCACAGCTAGTAACAAATATAACTTATATAAGTAGTTAGGTATTTTATAGAATGCGGACAATACCCAAAAAACAAAATCAGGGGTATTAAAGTATTACTACAAATGGCAATACTACTTTTAGCCTTAACAAGGAAGACAGAGACAACACGATAATGGAGAAAGTAAAATCGTATTATTTTTTTGTAATTTTTCATATTTCAATAAATATCTGTGGTCAGTGTACTCGTAGGTAGAAGTAGAAGGCAATAGGGCGAAGCAGTATTTCATGCCTTCCCATCGACTACAGTTATACAAGGTGCAGATCCGGCCCCACATGGAATACTGCTCTCACCTGTGGATCCGTGATGTGGAGTTTTTTTCCAATCGCCTTGATTCTTTGGCGCTGCGTAAAGATGTCGGATCACCCTGCATCTTCTACCGCATCTATCACGGGGAGTGTTCTGTAGAATTGTTCGGATTAATTATAAATAATAAATATCTGCAGCAGAATTCCACCACCGGACATCACGTCAAAATTCCAAATTTCACCTACATCACCTCGATGTCCGGAAATCTACAACAACTCGATTTTTATGGCATTTACTGTCTCGCACGACCACTATATGGAACCAGCTACCACCTTCGGTATTTCCGAACCGATACGACTTAGGGACCTTCAAGAGCATACCTACTCTTATTTGAAAGGCCGGCAGCGCATCTGCTAATCCTCTGATGTAGCGGGTGCCTTATGGATGTTGTTTTGACTTGCCACCAGGCGAACCGACTGTCCGTTGCCCCCTCTTCCATAAAAAAAATATAAATAAAAAAGGCTTTTTGTTGCCTTTAGCAAAAATACTTAGCCCCTAACTTTAACTCTATATCTAATCACGTAATACAAAATTTATTTATAATCTCTATTATAAATCTCCTGATACATAAAAACTATTCATTAAAAACATTTAATACGAAAGTACACATGAAAAATCGTTAAAAGGTTTAATTATTTTCAGATAGAAACTAATTATTATAATTATATATTATAAAAATTAAAAAGCGAATTAAGTAAATTATTACATATATTAATTAATAGTTATTTCTATAATGTAATTAAATATTTTTACAATTAGTTGACTAACACCTAACGTATTATAATTAAATTTCATTTTAAAACCTTTATTATAATCGCTTAATAATATCTGTTAAAAATCACGTGTTAACTTATGTTGAAAGATTATTCAAAAGATAAATATACCGCATACTAGGCTTCACAGTTGGAATTTAACTAATTAGTGTAATAGTTCTCAATGAAAGCTTCAATTAGCATCACTGTTCTACTGAACATTCCCGTTGCATTGTTGTTTGAACTATGATATATAACTTAACTTCGAACTGATTTTAAATAATATGAGTATAATTAATTATACTGGTTTTTAAAATTATAGAATTATAGAATGTAAAATTGTACATCGAAAAATATACTTACAAATAAAAGTAGGTAATTATTATGAAATATTTGTAACAAAACTTTAATAGTTATTCTAAGGTAATTTGACGAATTATCCATTGTGTAAATTATTAATACCCTGCCATGAAGCAAACAGTACTTACCTAAATATGCAAATCAAGTCAACATCGTACTTGTCCAGCGACTGGACAACACTTTCTCGACGCCATCAGCACGCTGTCTACTTTATTACCATACAATGGGTAATGCCCATGGATATTATAGCCACGCCTCCAATCAAACATTTCACTATAGTTAAAAATGAACTAAACTAAATTTGTTTATAATCGATAAACTCTTAAACTACTAAACCGATTGTGATTATTCTTTCATCATTACAAAGAAATATTGTGCAGTAATAATATTGGCTATAGATACATTAAACCAAAATGTCCTAAATCTTAATAGCGGAACAGTAGCCGCGGCTGTTACTGTCTCAACAATAATTTGGTTTATTTATACTAGAAAATTTCATTGACGAATATTTTATAAGCTCGTTTAACTAATCAATCTATGGAATACCTTAACGCAAACAAGATATAAAAAAAATACAATATTAGACCAAACAACAACCACCTATCCTGGTCTTTTATACATTTATGTAACACCTGTCAATCCTTGCGAGGGTGTAGTGATGCAGGTCAAGCGTGACTAATTATAAAGTTAGCGACGCACGTTCCCCTACATGTTCAATGTTGTTGATTCACGCACACGTATTAATTAAAGGAAGTATACACATATCTTAATAGTCAAGAACATTAGAGTTTATTGAGGATAACATGACGCTTTTATGGACAGTTGTTAGTGTGTGGCACGCAACAGAACCGACTATGTTGGTATAATTAAACAAATGCTTGTGATTAATATTTTAATGCAGTTTTAAATGTACGAGGTTCACTGAATGTTCTCGGAATCACTCGACCTGTACTCTCACTGAGAAGCTATTTGTGTGCAACCCTGCGCTCGCGCACCTCTGTTCCGTAACTTTCGTCTCTCTCTCGCATACGTGTCAAGGTAGGGTTCAATAATCGAGGATTTGGTACGCGCAGATAATAATATATTCAATCGGAATACCAATCGTGCGTCTGGGTTATATAAATTAAAATGTGAAATAT
Source organism: Euphydryas editha (assembly GCA_036937285.1). Classification (NCBI taxonomy): domain Eukaryota; kingdom Metazoa; phylum Arthropoda; class Insecta; order Lepidoptera; family Nymphalidae; genus Euphydryas; species Euphydryas editha. The sequence continues at coordinate 7,731,654 of JAUPFZ010000008.1, forward strand.
GATTATCATAATAGGTCGCGAGAGAAATGGTCAAAGAACGGAACTTTTAGGTTGCAAAATAGAGACAAGTTTATGTTAAAATATTTCAAGATTATTCATTGAATTCAAATTAAGTTCGCTAGCAGTAAACAGCTTGTCTGAAATAAGTAATCTTCAATCAAGCACCCATTGAAACACGGTTAGATCCCGCGAAACGCTTCCGTGTGCTGTCACTACGTCGGCGCCTGGAGAGATCATTGCCAGATGCTACCAATAGATCGCGACGGGGTCAACAGCCATTGCCCTTGTTTTGCGCACTAAATTAATAAGTCGAAAGTACCAAATCGTCAGTAAATTTGCATTTCCCATAACTTCGGGATGATCACTCAAAGATATATTTTAAACAAGATCTTACATCTCGTGCTCGTAAAAACTTTTTTTTTTTAACCTGAAGTAGGTAACTACAATAATACTTACTTATAAATACTATGTATTATTTACATGTATACCTACTTATGCGTATATTTAAATTAATAAGCGGTAATTTACAAAATTAATTTGTTATAAAATGTACAAATCCTTTATAATGATCGCTTAACAAGACATCACTGCAATGTTATTAAGTTAGTATAAAATAAAATGAAGAAGATTTAAAAACACACTTGTCTATTTTTTGTTAAAAATTTCGCATACCCTTACTTTACTATTAATAACACTTAAGAACTACTAAAAAACATTCCACCCCAAAAGTGGTATCTGATTCGATAAAATGGCCTATCCGCATGGCCACTTAAAAAAGATTCTTTTATACATAAATGTTTATATTATAAACATTTATGTATAAAAGAATACAAATACTGATATAGAAGTTCCTTGAAAATCTTACTACTGAACTTATTGTAATCTAAAAACTTACTTAATTACTTATTCCGTGTAGTTATAATTATTCCAAGATTTTTCTGAAAACTAAAACGTGGCCAAAAAGTATGAAATTTTAGTTATTAGAAACCATCTGTTATAGAAAAGAAAAAAGCCTTATCAGTCTTTTATACTAAGATCTACATACCTCTATTTTGTTTTTTTCAAACCAAATTTATACATGTAATGTTTTGTTCCAAAATCAGTACCTATAAATAGCTATTGTAAGCTAAGTTCAAGTAGTAGAATAAATACATATAACATATAGATATATATAAATATAAATGTAGCAAAGTTCTGACACTCTTAAAATATTACAATTCATGTATATAATAAATATAAATTTATACATATTATTAAAAAAATTATTGATAGAAAAATAAGAATTAAAATTTTTGAACTTCAGACACCAAGTTACCATATTTGATCACAATAAAATTAATTTAAAAAAAAAAGCGTTCGGAAGTTTTTCGTAATATTTGTTCATATAGACGAACGCAGGTGAAATAATAAGTCATTGTTATAAAAATAACCTTACTTTATGCAAAAATTAGGTAATTAGTTACTAAATAAAATTTATACGACCACTAATTACAAAATGATATGCATAGGTTTCACAGAAAAATGAAACGACAAACGTGTATACCTACGTATCTCATTAGCCTAACCGCATATCGTTTGTCATCGAGCTATTGAGCTAATGGATAAGGCCACACCTTGATCCAGTTCACGACGTGAACATTCAGTTGCAGGTCAACATGATAGAACATAGAACTGTTCTGGATCATTCGCTAGCTCCTACCTCCCGAATAATTTGCAGTCGGATATCATTGAAATTTTATTTTTTATTTTTTTAAAGCAAAACCTCGAAAAAAATTATTTAATAGCAATCCCTAATATTTAATATTATAAATGTGAAATGTAAGTTTGTTTGTTATTCTTTCACGCGAAAACTACTTAAGAGGGCGTATAAAGCCAGCAAAATTTTAAAATTCACCCGCGCGCCTCTCCCCGCCGCTCACATCGAACGCGCTCTTTCTATGCACATCTTTTGTAGTATATGTCAACTAATCAGATAAAACAACTGTACTCACAATATGACTGAAGTTTCGCACTAATATATCGTATAGCATAATTTGATAAATATTCATTATTATAGGTAAAATAACTAATAATTAATAAATAATGTATAAACAAATAAAAATTGAAGTTTCTATATATACATATATTGTGGACTTGAAACTCAAACAAAATCAGATAAAACAACTGTATTCACACTATGACTGCAGTTTAACACTAATATACCGTATAGTATAATTTGGTAAGTATTTATTATTATAGGTAAAATAACTAATAATAAATAAATAATAATAAAATAATAATAAATAAATAAAAATGGAAGTTTGTATATACATACATATATCGTGCACTTAAAACTCAAACACAAATACGCATATATATTTTTCTGTGTAGAAGGTTTTTACATACTCCTTTTTAGTGTTCCGTAGCCAAATCACAAAAAACGTAACCCTTATGGATTCGTCATGTCTGTCTGTCTTTCCGTCCGTATGTCACAGTCCGTTTTTCATCAAACCCATACGTGTGGGGTATCTATGGATAGGTCTTGAAAAATGATATTGAGGTTTCTAGTACCATTTTTTTCTAAACTGAATAGTTTGCGCGAGATGTCTCTCGCAAACTATTCAGTTCAGTTCTTCCAAAGTGGTAAAATGTGTGTGTCCCCCTCCCCTATAACTTCTAAAATAAGAGAGTGATAAAACTAAGAAAACATATGATGTACATTACCATGCAAACTTCCACCGAAAATTGGTTTGATCGAGAACTTGTAAATACTTTTTTTTTATATATAAAAATTACACTATTATTAAAACATCGATCAAAGTTACAACGAACTTTTCTATGGAGTTGCTCTATGAAGTTTTCTACTTGCTACTACGTAACCCTTCATGGGCGAGTCCGACTCGCACTTGTTTCATTTTTTTAATAGGTAATAAAAATCAATATCCAAAAATTAAATCTTTATTTTAAATATTTATAAACAATCGCGTCTGTGAAGGTTTACCAGTTATGTATACAGAATGGAACTCAACATGACAAAAGTTTTTTTTTTTTAGAAGTTTATTAATATTCGGAAATTGATATTTTTTTTTTTCTTCTATATTGCTATATGGCCGAACTAGATCTAGTTCTCCTTCAGTTACAGAGCTAAAGAGATAAAGTAAACTTTATCTATAATCACTCTCTCTCTGCTGCATCATACAAATTTTCATCTCGAATTTTACTCTGACTTTGCGGTCGTCTCTTTCGAGTGGCTCGTGGCATCAATGAGCTGTAATGAAAAAGTTAAGTATAATTACCAAATACTAGTAGGTGAGAGCAAAAATACAAACCAAACGAGTGTAGAACGAGTTGTGTCATGAAAGCGGCTTAGATAAAACTCGAGTTTATAATATGTCATGTTGATTATACTTTACAAATTTGAGCAGGTACCTTTCTGAAACATTCTCTTCATTTTTTACGTAATCATAATGATGAGTATTTTTTTCTGACTAACAATAGTCTGTACGAATGGTTGGTTCATTAGAGTCCACATTTTCCAAATTCAATATTGTCCTGAAAAAATGATATATCAGACATCGTCAGTTTTATAAATCTATCTACACAAACTATTTCAAGATGGAAAAGCGTGTGCGGATACTATTTATTTATTTAATTAACATACATAGCCGACGAAAAACTCTCTGTTAAAACTTCGTTTTGATCACATTCGCCAGATTGTAGAATATTTTGAAATTCCTCCTTAATATATATTTAAATCCGCAAGACATTTTGATTTGCCTATTATGGATACTATGTGCCTAAAAACATATAATTTAATACTTAAATTTCCATTATTATATATGTATATATATATATATATATATATATATATATATATATATATATATATATATATATTATAATATATATAATGAGAATATATAATTTTAAATATGAATGGAATAATGAATGGTATTGAAAATGGCGACACATCCATTTGCCTCTCACTCGCACACTATCGCTGTCTATACTCGCACTGGCACAAAAAACATATTCTTTAGATACGTTCAAATAAATATTTTTAACTCAATTTATTATTCATATATTATAACAACTTTAACGTAGAATGAACTTAATTTAAATCTATTATTATTTTGCTATTTAATAAAAATAAAAGTCTAAAACTTATTTGTTGATGGTACCGAGAGTGACTTTATCGCCGGCCATTTTAATCCCATTGTTTAACCGTGCAGGTTTTAACAAAAACGCATACGTTTAGAAAAAAAAAATCATTATCTAATGTAAATTGCTTCAAAATTGAATTTAAAAAAATATATTTAATCAATTCAAAATATATTTTTAATATCTAAAAAACTATATTTCATCGAACAAACTCAAAGATATCAACTAACAGCGTGTATTTATTTTACCATATACTATACACCACTTACGTAACTTATATTATCTACTAGAGTAATTATAGAAATATTAACCTTACCTTCGGCAATTAGCCATGCTTTCAATTTGTAACTTTTTAACTTCTCGTTTCTCAAGTCTTCTGAATGTTTTTTTCTAATAAAGATTTAAATTATAATTACGCGGCGCAGCTAACAACTTGAGCGTAGTCCTCTCGTCTCAACGGAGCGATAGTGACTGATGTGTGAAACAGAAATACGTTTGAAGTTCCCTCAACATGCGACGGAACATGAATTGTTTCACGGAATAAAAACGTAGTAAAAGCCAAAAGTGTTTTATCGTAATAAATCCAAAACTAAAAGTAATTACATAAAATGCCTAGACACAGCCCTTAATCATGTTTAAATGTAATTAATTATCAAATTTTTGTCTTAATTGTTATTGCCATATCGAGTATAAAAGGAAAAAGCATGAAAATTAGAGGTTACTTCGTGATTTTTTTCTATCGAGGAAATTTCATTGTTTTATGTTTTTGATCAGATTAAACCCTTGAAAATATCACGTTGTTTGTTACATATTTTTATTTTAAGATTTGGTGTGGAATTTTTCATGTAAAATCAAATATGAGATTGGTAATTTTGCTTTATACGCCCTCTTAACCGATCATCATGAAACTTTGTACACATATTCTTGGAGGTATTAGAAGTAAAATAGGATTTTTTTTTTGGTCGCGATAACCGACATCCACGCAGTCGAAGCCGCGGGCAGAAGCTAGTTAAGTAACACATTTTAATACCATATCACTTTTTAATTGTGAAAGTATATGTATGTGAATATTTTTATTACTTTAAACTTTATTACCCGACTGCGACAGAAGGAGGGTTATGTTTTTCGAGTGTATGTATGTATGTATGTATGTATATATGTATGTATGTATGTATGTCCATTTCTTTGGCACGCCCTACAGCCCAAACGGCTGGACGGTTTTTGACATATGAGGTGTCGTTGGATTTGTCTAAATTGTAGTAGTGACATAGGCTATATAAATTTTCAAAATGGCGCCCGCAAATGACGGAATAAGGGGGGGGGGGAGTTGAATTTTTTTTTCTTACTGTAGCAATATGGGTATCAAATGAAAACTAGTAAATTGTTTTATTCTTTTTAGTTTATAATAAGAGTATTTTACGCAGTCGGGTTTTTTGATTTTTTTAATTAAGCATACTTGTTTTATTTTACTAAGCGTTGTATACTATAGCTACACGTACAACTCGAGTCAGGGACGTAATCAGGCAAATGTTTTTTTCCTATAAAAGTATAAATTTTTAAGTACAGATACAGTATAAGATAGATAGATACTGTATATACTTGATCTTTATAATTAAAAGTTTCAGAATTTAAAAAAAACATACTTCCGCATTCTTCTTATATTTTATGTGGACGATACGTCTGTCGCGTTAAAATATTTAAGCGTCATAGAAACAAGTACTTTACAATTGTTTACATTTCAGGTGTTTGCGATGTGGTATCCGTGGATCGCGTTGCTGGTGTCATGTGCACTGGCGGGAGCGGAGGAAACCGAGGTGCCAGTGGCCACTACCACCCGCCCACCACCGCGCACGCTTGACAGACAAGCGGGTGAACTAGCCTGGCGTTCATGGCTACAAAGTCCTGAAGATGGACACCAAAATGCTCCGCCCAGAAGAATAACTACGAAATCTCTTTTCATCACTCCGCTCGTCTGTCCTAAAGGGCACCGGCTTGATGGCACTGCTTGTGTTCAGGTGAGAACATTTTTATGTTATTTAACGATAATGCTGATCCTAAGCTATATCTAAACCTTTGAACGAACTATAAAAACTATATTGAAACCATATTGAAACATTAAAAATAAATAAATATTTCCAAAACAAATTTATACCATTATACTTAGTTGCTGACACCATGCTACAGTTAAAAAAATATTTTTTTATTATATTATATTATATATTTATGAATATAATTTCTAGTTAAATAAAAAAAAAAAATTGTTTCATTTTAAGGTGGTGACAGTGAACAAAGCAGAGCATGAACGCATTTTACTAGAGCAATTGAACGCTCTATTTACTACGGCTCCAAACAATGGCGAGGTACTCTATGACTATGGTGATGAAGATCCAGGACCGTTGCAATTATCTATACCAATAGGTCTAGATCCTCAAAGCTCACCACAAGATCCATCTGCACAGGTGTAGTACCTTTAAAATAATATATTTTAGAAATATTAAAAAAATTGAATGAATTATAAATTTAGTTTCGTATTGCAGGCTCAAGATCAGCAGCCAAACTTCGTAAAAAAAAATGAAAATACTGATGCTAGTGTCGAAGCTGAATTAGAATTATTAAAACTACAACAAGCGCAATCTAAATTAAACAATACTATTTCACAAGACGGTAGCAATATTCTTTCCCACAACGTATTACACAATTTACTTACTTATTCTGATAAACCTAAAAGAGACAGTCCTATGATTAACTCTAGCGAGATTAAACTACAATCGAATAACACAGACAAAGGACAGAAAGAAGAAGTATATGGACACGTAAACGTAGATCCTGTATTGTATGATATAGACATTCAGAATAATCAAGATACCATTACCGAATCTGAAACAGAGAAGACAAACGTGGGAGAATTAGATATAAAAAACGTACAACAAATTGACGAACAAATAAATACATCTCAAAGTTCAATTATTAAATCGAATTCAACTGTATCAGTCTTAAAAAAAGATACTGAAGATATAAAATTAAATCCTGAGAATGATTATTCTGATATAGGAGAAGCTATCAAACTGATCAGCAGATACGCTGAAGTATCAACAGACGATAATTTTACCAAAGACGACAAAAAACTTTCTTCAATCGAAGAAGACAGTATCTTAGGAACTCGAACGAAACTACAATATAGACGAAATAAACCAAAGGTATCGGATATCTTAAAAGACTCGGACACTCAGGCCTCCGATATTATAAATAAAGATGCATCTGCTGACAAACTATACCCAAAAAATGTTGTGTATTATAGATATCCCTGGCCGAGTGAGAACGCCAGGTCGCCGCCACCGAATTATCCGTTCCGTCATTTGCAAGACTATTGGCCAGGTCGTAAAAAAGTTGGAGGAGTCTATAACTCAATTCATGAAAATCCACGTCGTCACCATCATTCTTATCCTCATTATTTTCGTCCTCGTGGCTCAGTATATGCGGGTTACCCTGAAACTCACCTTGGTCTTCAAGAGGCTTATTATGGACTTCAGCAATATCCACACAAGATTACTGACCGTAATACTAGTCCAATAAGATCTCACGCTAACAACCAAGATTTGTATAGCCTGCTCGGTTTAAGGCATTGGTTCAGCAGTGAAGGAGCCTCAAAAAGATAGTTTGTTTTCTATAATTTAGACAATTGGATGTTACCCGATGTCATATAATGGAAGCTATGGGAAGTTATACTTTACGCACGATTTAAAATAATATTCCTTTATTAGATTTCATATAGGTATATTCATATTAGAACTAAATTATAAAAATTTTAGTCATATCTACCATAGCTTTCACTATATATAAATATATATAGCCTATTTATTTCAAAGCCAAATATTACAGTCATAGTTTTGTAAAATGTTTTGTTAGCTGTTTTAAGTTCTTGTAAATACTCTTACCCTCGATACCTAAGCGTTTAATATTTTTGCTCCTAAAATTTTAATTTTTATCAATTAGTATTATCGTTGTTTTGTATTATGTAAATTGTTGTATTACTAATTTATGTTTATTTGATGTATATTTCTTGTTGTTGTGACTCATGATAGTCGTACATTAACTAAAATGGTGATTTCTGAAGACACCATGCGAATTCTTGGCACTGGCTTGCCCTTTATTATGAGAATGTTTATATTTTAGTACTTATGTAGATAATTCTGCTGACCTAAGTTGTTTGAGTATACTTAGTTGTAGAGTAACATACTAGAGCCCATTTATTTATAAAGAAAAATAATTATATCTAATTTCGGACAATTTTAACCCACCTACAATAACACAATCATAACGGTAATTAAGATAAAAGTCAATCATGCGTTGTAGATGCTTCAAAACATCGTGGCACAGGCCCGCAGGGTTCAGTACGCGTCAAGCTTGAACCCACAGTAACTGCGTGTGCAAAAAAAAAAGATAGAGTCAAGAATATTTTCTATTTATATCAGAATACATCTCGGCTATGTCATTTTCTTCCCAATTTTAATAATGCAAAAATCGGAATCAAGATTACTAGAATCATTTTATTAACTACACTCGCACAATTAAGCAATAATGTGTTCTTCGGGACACAACTACTAGTTCACTGTCATACGTACCTATCAAAGTTATGAATATTTTCAAGAATATTCTCATATTGTCGCGCGCCATGAGTAGAGCTATCTAACACATAAAACTAATAATTTTGTCAATGGTAGGAACCCTGAGATAAAAACTATAAATGTGTCAAATTTGTTCAAATATTTCGGTTAACCATTGGATCTGTACTATCCAAATATTTATGACGATTTAATAATAACAAATATGTCGTATTTACTTATATATCGTACGCTAACTACCGAACTATTACTCGTATATCGATCCCACCAAAGCTTAGTTTAAGTAGTAGGTATATATCTAACAGCGAAACATTATTATTGAATGCTACTATTTTCGTAGGATTTTAGAATAATAGATGTATTCTTGTGTATTTTTTTACTCGATATTGTATGCTATATGAATAATTAAATTATAATATCAAGAGGCACATAAATAATTTATGATAAAACTATTATATATTTTTAATTCTATTGACTTTTTAATTGCATGGTGATAAAAAAACTTGCCATAAATATTTTATTACTCATATCTAATCCTAAACCAGTGTTATTGCATTTTATATAATACAAAAACTCAAAGCTGTTTAGTATTTATAAAAATTAACCCATTTTTGAATTCAATCTTTTTATAAATTCTTACTACTAATGTTTGGGACTTCCATTCATTTATACCAAATTAAAAAAAAAATTTTAAAAAACTATTATCATATGTGCATACAAAATTTATAGTACGTAGTATTGTAATGATGATAAGCCCCAAAATTTTAACTATTAAAATTTTTGTGTCAAATTGTACTGTACAAAAAATAGCTATAAGAATAAAATAGAATAAATACTTAAATTGCGTAATTATAAAATATTAATATCCAAATGTGCTTAATATTCCATTTGATGAAAATGAAATGTAGAAAATTATTAATGCCAGTATTTTATTGTAAATATGAATGTGTTAATAAAATAATTAAAATGAAATTATATCGTTATTTTTATTTCTTATCTTAAAATGCGAAATTAAATGAAAAAGAGATCATTTATTTGTATTCAAGATTTTATTGAAAAAAAATATTAAATTTTCTTAATAACACTGTTTAAATTGATATATCCTACGGGTAGTCAAATTAACATAATATTGTTTATTAATTATAACCTGATCTTGCACATACTTATATAATACATGAGTAACGGGTAACTAAATATAAAAGGAACACATGAAATTTCAAAACATTTAAAAGTCTACTTATACAAGAAATTTGTACAATTATATCACAATAATACAAAATAGTACAGAAAATCTTAGAAATGAAGATGATTTCTAACGAAAATTAAAGATTATGCTAAATTATATTATGAAGTATGTACATACTATTTAATGAGTTATATTACATGTAAGTATATGCAAAGACAGGCCAAATATCATTGTTCATAACACATTGATCATGATAGCAGATAATTTAATGAGATCTATCAAAGATTCTCAACAAAGTCATTGTACAGGATATCAAATGAAATAATGACTTAAAGAATATGTAAGTACTATAAGAAACAAATATCAACCCAATTTCAATACCGCTACTGCAATTTCATCTGAATTCATATATTTGGATGCTGTGTTCCTGAACATGGCTCAAAGTCAGTGATTGAAACCTGAAAAAATTATACAAATAATTTTTTTAAAGCTGGTTTTTAAATATTTTTAATAAATTAAAACACTTATGTGACGCATACAAGAATATTAAAATATTAAAATCATATAAATAAAAAGTACTTTAAAAGGAGACCGATAGGTTTTATTGAGGCAAAATAAGTGCTGAAGGCATTTCATGCAAAGATTATAGTACTTTTTTTTTGCCAGAGGTCACTTAATAAAAATGTAAGTAATAAACAATATAGTAAAAACTTTCATCACAATAAAAGGTGAATATTAATAAAATATTTCCTCAATGGGCAACTGTGTATGTAAATGTAATGAAGTTTACAGTATCTACACAATAAGATTATATTTTATCTTTATGTTGTATCTCAAGAATTCCTATATTAAAAAATATTTTATACTTATATTATTATTCTTTTTGTTTTGAAACTAAAAATTTTGTAAATTTAATATCAAAAACCTTATATACAATTTACGAAATCGTATTAGGGCTTGTTTCACCAGTTGCTGATAAAAACTCTCTAATAGCTAGTAATTGATCTTATCTGACAGATAAAGGGGAGTATGATACTGAAAAGAAAAATATATCATAAACTTTTATCTGTTAGATACCACTACATATCAGATAAGTTTGTCTCACACATACATTTCTGATAGGTTTAATCAGCAGGAGGTAAAGGCCCTTAGGGCCTGTTTCAAACTCAACTAATAAACTACAACTTTTTCATTCACAGAGCCTTTTTGATCGTTTGTTAATAAAACTATCTGACGTATAATAGTATGTGATAGATAAAAGTTTATGACAATTTTCTTTCATACCATTGAACTCCACTTTCCCTGTCGGATATATCTATTCACATTTGTGTATACAAAAGTAGTATTATATTAATTGAGATAAAGAAGGAGAAAAGTAAAACTGAGAGCCTGCTTTACTTCAAGCTGTATATCCTATCGGCAACTTATTTGCAAGATAAACTTTATCAGTAACTGGTGAAACAAGCTCACAGGTTGCAAATAGAAAATTCTAATTGTTAAATACTTTGTTAAAAAAAAAAAATCATAAAATTTATCTGTTGAATACCATTTATGTCAGATAATTTTATCAGCAACATGTCAAACAGCCTCTGAGAACAATAAATGAATACCAGAAATAAAAAAGGCTCTAAGTACCAAATACAAAAAAAAATGGAGGAATTCACGTTTTAAATAATAAGCCATCATCACAATTTTTTAAATTTTAAAATTGAAATATTATTATAAGAATAAAATGATTTTGCGAAACGTAAGTATCTCAAGTTATTAATTTGTATAAAAAGCTTACATTTTCTAATTAGTCCGTAGAAAACTTTAATCTCAGTACTAATTAACATAAATAAGGGTCTATATTAGAGATGCCGCGAATAGTTATTATAGCGAATAGTCGAATACCGATTAATCGCCATTCCCTATGGCGAATAGTCGAATAACTCGCCATTATTATTCGCCATAAAAAAGGGAATATAAAAAATAATTTTTTTTGTTATCAATAATAAGATCACACTTGTAGTAGTCTTGAACTTACCAATCATCTATATGTACTGTAATCTAAAAAAAATCTAAGGAAAAGAAAACAATGAAGTTAAAGATATCAGTCTCATATTATACTGATGTTACATTTTTAAATACTGGCAAGCATTTTCTTATACCTATTTTACGGGGAATACCTCGTTTCATATAACTTAGAAGAGAAAAAATCTCACGTTTGGCGTTGTTTTGATTTGGAAGAAAACAGTGCAAAATATATTTTGTGTGGTGTAAAAATAAGTACAGCAGTAAAAGAATCATTTGAAATTCAAACACCCAGGTTATTATTTCTTTATTTACTTATACAGTTTTACCATTCATTTAAGTAGTATTGTGATTCGGATCCAGATCCAGATTTTTAGATGTTTTTTTTTTTTTTTGTTCATTAAAAGTTTATTTTAGATAACTATTCGCCGAATGTCGAATAACAAAAAAAAAATGTCCAGTAATGCCAAATACCGAATAATAGTGAGTATTCGCGGCAACTCTAGTCTATATGCCTTGTGCTATATTATAAGTAAAGGTCTAAGTTTCAAGCCTCTTGATATTGGTACTTTGGTATATTATCTATAAAAAGACTATTTATGTGATAAACAAAAAAGTTTTAAATTTTTTTATTTAATTATTAATTAAATAAAAGTAGGAAACATAAATGTTAGTTCAAAATAGTTACATAATATTTTCAGTGTTCTTTGTCTCTAAGATAATGTATCATTGGTGGTGGCTTTTTTTCTGGAATCACTTTGCCTTTAGATGTCTGGTATTGTTTACCGACATCTTTTAATGTAACAGTAATAAAAATGAAACAAAATTTTTGGCACTTAGAGCCTTTTTTATTTCTTTAGGCCAGTGATTCTCAACCACTGTGCCACGGCACTTTTGTGTGCCGCCAAATTTCAAGTGTGCCGCTAAATTTTGCAAATATATAATAATGTTAATATTATTAAATTATATCATTTAAAAAGAAAAATTTTTCCTTAATAAACGTTTAGTTATTATTGGAGTATATATTAGTTTATTTCATATATTTAAAATTTTTGTCATAAACTATTTATGCAGTGTGTTGTAGCAAGTAAATAATTTTTCTTTTTCTTTGTGTGCCGCCAAATATTGAAATCGTTAAATATGTGCCAGAACAAAAAAAAAAAGGTTTAGAATCACTGCTTTAGGCATTTAAATACTATGCCAAACTTATAACTCTTATTTCTAAGATCTTTAATGAAAAATAATATTACTTACCATTCAGAGCTCCTATGATAATAATAGCCTTCTATGGTAGCTGCTGATTTATGGAAACATATATAATAGAACCCAGCAAAAGAAGCACCATTTATATCTTTTATAGTATGATCCGGCACAAGAAAGTGCTCCTTCCATCTCATAAACACATAATCAGCCTTTTCAAGAGAATCGTAATCAAATGAGTCCGAGTTGAACGTCTTTAAATATGGTACAAATAGGTCAAACTTGCTCTGAAATATAACAGTGATGGTCATATTACAATGCTTAATTATTGTTTCACTTGTTATTTTAAATTAAATTATTTATATATCTTTACCCAATGTTTTCTATCCACATCTTCATCAGCATCCCATTTCCTTGTCAAGAAAGGATATTTTGCTGATATAATTTCGCCATCAAAAAAAGTCGTAAGCGTCGGAAATTCTTCTGTTAAACCTTTTATTTTTAAATATCCACAGAGGTACGAATTCTCTTCATCAACGTGCTGTAATTTAATATTAATTATTAATATAAAATAGTAGAATCTTGAATGCTTTTTAAAAATATTTTACATTGTAATCTTCTCGATAAATATTAGTGATGAACGCACTGACGAGAAAATATAGGTTCTCAAAAACATTGCCATTTAATCATTTTAACTTTTTGCGTATTTGTTTTTATACTAACCTGCAATACAACTTCTACTTCGTAAGAATTTCCCTTAGACTTTTGATGCCCTTGAAATTTGGAGCCGTTGTAAAGAAGAGACTTCGTCACGCCAGGTTGTTTTGAATTAGCTGGCGGTGGCGGAGTAATATCAACCTTAACGGGCATTATTATCCATCAAAACGATGACCCAGCTTGTATATAATAAAAATATGTTATTGACAGACAATTGTACTGGGCACAGAGCCAATACCTCAAAACTTTGACAGCTGGATTTGTTTCTTTCCAGTATATTCGATTCGCAATAATAAGTGTGATATTTTCATTTCTTTACAACATGATAAAAGAGACCTGATAATTTTAGAATATTAAGTGCTGACGAATTTGAATATTATATCGGTCATAGAAGTTTTAATATGTAAACTTTATTTTTAATGATGGAAGTGAAAGCTAATAAAAGAATTAAACGAATGTTTTACATTTTAACTTTTACAGATTATACCAAATTATACATCAGACTGCAACAGACTATTTAGAGATACTACATAGACTAAAATATATATTAAGAAATGTGAAAATGATGTTATTCAATTATAGAACTTTTCGAGCAATCCGAGGAGAAAAAGAAGAAAATTAGGACTCAAATAATTCTAATTATAATTGTTTTTGAAAAAACTCCCTATGTTTGAACTTTAACTGTAATACATAAATGAAAAAAAGAATCTAAATAAAAATAAACTTAAAATGTATTAACTCTATTTTCTTACTTAAAATATAATTAATACATATTAGAATATACTTAAAATACTCCATTTTGCAATTTTAACTACACGAATAGGTGAGTAATATTAAACAAATATACAATCTGTTCGGACACGAAATAAAGATATTTAAGGGAATTTTTTAGATATTTTTATCGATAAATCCACTTTCCTACATGTCATATCTCTCCATAGAGATATTTTAGAACCTCTATATATCTCTTCTCTACAAAATAGCGGCCATTTTAATTTTTTCGTTATTTAATTTTTTCGTTTTTTTTATTTTTTTTTTATACGATTACGTCAGAGCATGTACGAAAATTGAAATAAGTGAGGCAGAATGACTAATTTTATGTCATTAGAAAGATAAAATATGATTCTAGCGACTGCTAAAAAAATATTATCGATAGTATCGATGAAACATTCTCAAAAAAAAAGTAAATAAAAATATGCAAAAAAAAAAAAGTAAAAAAAATTGCATTTCATCGAATAATTCAAAAACTAGACGGTTGAGTTGTCATTATTTTGTGCTATTTCAGTAGCTAATCATATTATCTACAAAAATATACAAAATTTGTTATCATAATAAGTCTTCTACAAAGTAAATATGTTTATTAAGAAATGGGACAAATTAGAGGCAAGAAAATATAACATGTTTTCAAACGTTTAATAGTCAGTAAATTTAATTTTTTTACAAAAGATTTTGATTATAAAAAGATTATAGAAGTTGTTTGAAAAGTTCTCCGTCATTGGCTATGCACATTTTTGTTATTAATAAATTAATATGCCCTGTTGACCGACGGACCATATCTACCTCCGCTCGTATTTCGTCTTATTTCCATGACCTCTTCCGATGATTATAGACCTTATGTTTCATAGTGCCTTAGAATAAACAGTCTGATGAGCGTAACAGCCATGCGACAGTGCCGTGACGTCCAAGCCATTTTTTTTTGCGATGGGAAATGCATTTACGCATCCCGACGCCCGAAGGCGACGAGTATGTGGGACTCGCTGACTCTCAAACTCTCTCCATACAACCGTGACGCCCCGAAGGTCTGAAGACCCCAACCACTCGTGGTGTGCGACGAGTGGTACCCCTTGTCCGCCACCCGGGGACGCGCCCAGTAGGAGACCATTAACTCCCGTGGGCCGTAACAAGCCAAGCCATGGAGGCAGACCCATCTTTCCCACTGGGCACTCTGGGCACTTGCCCAGAGCCCCGTCATCAATAGGGGCCCCACTAGTTTTTGCCAGATCACTGAACGATAACCGATATTTACTACCGAAGTTTTTTTAATTCGAATAGTCCGCCAATGAAAAAACCCGGAATCTGACTACAAGGACGTATCTCAAAGAACAAAACGCAGAAGCTTTTGTGAAGTCTCTGCAACGTCAGTTGAACTGAATGGAAGAAAGAAATTCAAAATAGAAACCTTTCTTCCCATAATTGATGAGCTTTCATCTAAAACAGCGATTAAGTTCGTATAAGAACATTAATAAACGTTTTGATTTATTTTTTTCGCTTGAAAGCTCTGAATTCCGAAGAGTTAAAAGAAATTTACTCAGAATTTGCAGAATTTGATTATTTTTTAAATATAATTTGAGAATTTGATTATGAAGACGCAAGCTATAAATGGAATGTCTGCATATAACAATAGGTTACCTACTTGAAATTTTTTTACAGTGAAATCGAAGTAACCCATATTATATTGGAAATATATCAAATTTTGAAAGAAAACAAAATTGAAATTGAAAATAATAAAAATTTATAGAAGCATGTTTATTTACCTTCTTTGTCTATTCTAAGAAAATAGTGTTCTGTCAAAGTCATAGGGGCCCCATTACTCTAATATGCCCAAGGCCTTCGATAGGTTAAAGACGGCCTTGCATGGAGAATGTTCTGTAGTCAAATCCGGAATCAAAATCTAACGCAAAATTCACGAGGCAGGGGATTATTAATTACAGCAATTAACACTTGTGATCTTTTGAAAACCCACATGCCGTTCGACCAACTACTTTCCAGCGAGAGTTAAATTCAGTGTGCACAGTACCTGGATGACCGAGCTTTGCTCGGTTAAATTATATTTACTATCCGTGCGCAGAAACTTTGCCGATGACCACCCCTCCCACCGGAGTTGACTGCGTCCCTCGCTCGTCTGAGGTGTACCGCTAGCAACGCAGCCGATACGTGCGTGTAATTTTTTGCTTTCACTACGAATTAATTAATTGTTGTTTTCTTAGGTTTTACTTGTTTTATGTTTGTTAGTTATTTGTTTTCGTTGTTTGGAACCATTATACTTTTATTTTACGGCTACGTTTCATTCATTCACTAAATATAAATACATAAAAATATATAATCTACCTAATAACAACAGCGTTTTTTATTTAATATTTGTAATTACACTTTATATCAAATTTATAATTCGACCGAGACTATTTTTTATTAGTTTGATGTAAAATATATACAATAATAATCTACATTTATTTGACCTTTTTTTTTTCAACCCTACTGACTATCGACGCGTGACGTCTCAAGGCCATCGGCAAAGTTTCTGCGCACGGATTATAGATACATTACATACTGATGAAACATAAATAATATTTTAGATCTTACCGACATAATAGTAAAATAATAGGAACTCGTTATTTAAATTTTAAAAAAAATAAACAGAGCTCTCAATAATAGTTTTTCTCACAAAAGAAGAAACTTGAAAAAAAAAATTGGTCTGTAGACACCTGGATTCGAACCCGGGTTTTCTGATTTCGAATCCGCCCGATTCCCATCCGAGCTATTATAAGATTATCAATGAAAGCGAAATTTACCTTCGTATACTGATCATATTTTTTAATTGTGTGAAAAAAGGGATAAAACGACATTTCCTAAAAATAAAACCCAGCTAGATCGATTTATCGCCCCCGGAACCCCCTGCATACTAAATTTCATGAAAATCCGTTTCCGAGATTCAGATTATATATAAATATATATATATATATATATATATATATATATATATATATATATATATATATATATATATATATATATATATACAAGAATTGCTCATTTAAAGATATAAGATATGGGCTGGTAGAGCGGGCAATAGGCTTTCGCGCTGTCAGCGAAGGAAATTAACTAATTCGTCCACCTTATACATTGTTTTCTGTTATTGATTTGATTTGGTGTTGAATGCCGTAGGTTCTGCGACATTTGGAAAAATGAGTAAGCTAAGCTACCTATAAAATATATTTTGCCTTCGCGGCGATAGGCAGAGAAGAACAGTACTGACATAATTCTTGCCGAGGTGTCGCAAAAGCCGACTAAAGTCATGGTGGCGCGAACAATTGTAGACCAACTAGAGTGATGGGCAGCGGCGCGCGTCACCAGATGCTGCCATAACACATTGCGCTCGCCATAACACTTGCCATGCATGACGAATCTTGGCAAACCCCTCAGACACGATAGGGGAAACCTACGTTCAGCAAAAATTAAATTAAAAACGAAACTACTTATTGAGTTCGCCAAAACCATCAAATTGTACAATTAACTACATTCGCTTAAGCTTATTACGGTTAGTTCTGCAACTTTCTCTTTCCTACAGTGTTTTAATAATTTCATAAAATTAATTTATGTATGTAGTAAAAATGTAATTTTACCGATCCACTGTCATACAGTTTGGTATGTTAGGAATATGTAAAAGTGTTCGGTCCAATTAAAGAATTTAGTTTTTATTATTTTTATATTTCTTCATTTTTATAAATTAATGAGATGTGTAACTTATGCTTTTTCCTACTTAGCTTGAATAACTATTTTTATTAAGTACCTATCAAGTACCTATCAAAAAAACTGCAGTGGTAATCTATCGAGTCTATGGTATATAGAATATTTGTAGATATGGTAGAATTTCATCGTCTCGTTGGTTTCGTTGACCGACCAACTTGTTTATAAATTGTTTTGTAATTTAATTTATTAAATAAGTATCTATTTAACGTTTTTACATTATGATCTATTATAATATTTCCAAAAGTATTTGTATAATAATAAATTATATTGACAATTTCGGTTTGTGATCAAGAAGCAATAGTAGTGATATTTTCTCACATAATTATGGTTAACTGACGTTGGACTGTGCATCCTCAATTATGGCAGACCCGGGTTATTACCACAGTGATTATATTCGACACCCTGTCCTCTATGAGCTAGGCGTCAAGTATGGAATTAAAACGGAATGTATTCCAGAAATAGCATTGCCGTCTAAGTTGGAAGAACTCAAGGATGTCATACGTAGAGAGATACGTAAAGAACTCAAAATAAAGGAAGGCGCCGAAAAGCTACGCGAAGTCGCTACTGATCGAAAATCGCTGTCAGATGTAGCGAACATTGTAAAGCAGGCTAATGTAAAACTAAATGAATTAAAATCTGACCTGCAAGAACTAGAGTCGCAGCTTCTTTTGTCACGCGGTCAGTCAACTCCTACTTCACCAGAAGATTTATCCTACGATGAAGAAATTATTTTGGCTTCAGAAGCTGCGCAACAACAACGTCAGCTGGGTGAGGGGACAACTGATCGTAAGTTGGCGTCATTGGAAAAACAGCTAAATATTGAATTGAAAGTAAAGCAGGGCGCTGAGAATATGATTCAAATCATAAGCAGTAGTAACCAGTCTCGGGACAAGAAACTACTTGCTGAAGCACACCAAATGCTTGCAGATTCAAAAGATAAAATAGAATATCTTAAGTTACGTATCTCTAAGCTAAGTAAACAACAAAAAGGTGATAATGCAGGAGCAAATGGTGATGGGAGGGCCACAGATATAAGTGGTGTAGATTCCTTGCTTGATGAAAGGATTGCTGAAATTAGAAATCGTCTTCGCATAGAAGCAGCTGTGGTGGAAGGCTCTAAGAATGCTATAAGACTTTTACAGAGTGACAAAAAAGTAACAGATAAAAAAGCACTTCAAGAAGCTCAAACAAGTCTTCTTGAGTCAACACAAAAATTGGATTTGTTACGAAAGTCTTTAGACATGCGAAGACAAGAACTACCTACTGAGAGTGCAGTTTTTATAGAATTAGGCCATGAGTTACGTAGCACTGGATCCAGTCCTGGCTATGTTAGTCTATCTGGGGCAAGTGGACAACGCAGTCTATTTGTATCCCCAGCTCCTTTGATCAGTCCTTGTGTACAAGTTACTGGAACTCTTGAAGTTAGACTGATGGGATGTCAAGACCTTTTAGAAGATGTGCCGGGCCGCACTCGTAGAGATCCTCTTGCTAGCCCCTCAGATTTGAAATCATTTGTTAAAGGAGTAACAATTCGTAACTCTATGAAATATACATACAGTATTAAAGAGGATACAAGTAATGAAATTATGGCAGTTATGAAATTGGACAACCACACTGTAGCCCAAACTAGTTGGAGACCTTGCTCTCAGCAGGCCTGGGATCAAAGGTATTACATTTTCATATTTGTATAATATTATTTCTTACTTCTATTGCTATTAACAACAAAATAATAAATATTTTTATTTATTGTTGTAAATATATTATGTCATTTTGTTATTTATGCAATAACTCAACATGCATGAGATTATTAACCAATTTATTTAAAATAACCATTTATTTATGAAAGACATCAATATTTCCTTGAATTTTAATCTTTACAATTCCTTTCATGTGTGATTACTCACACTATCTTATCAGTAGGCCATGTTCACATATTTGTAATGTGACTAAGAAATTACTCTTCAGTGTAATTACTATAAAGCAAAATAATTATTCTGTCTTGAAGAATGTTAGATTTGTCTATTGATTTAAGTTATAGGATATTTATTTCTAAAGGTTTTATCTAATGTATATTATATGGTATATATATTCTAAAGTAGCTTATATCTTTGTTTTCAGATTTACAATTAAATTGGATAAATCCAGAGAACTTGAGATTGGTGTCCATTGGAAAGACTGGCGTGGACTATGTGCTGTAAAATTTTTGAGATTAGAAGAATTTATTGATGATATTCGACATGGAATGGCACTAGAACTTGAACCTCAGGGTCTATTATTTGCAGAAATAAAGTTTTTGAATCCTATAATTTCTAGAAAACCTAAATTGCAACGTCAAAGAAAGATTTTTAAACAACAGGGCAAAAATATTCCTAGACATTCATATGGGGAAATGCATATACCAGCTGTTGTTCTTGGAAGGCTTTTAAAACGATCTTCACCTTCAATACAAAATATACAAAGTGCCCATATACAGAGTCAACAGCATAATTTTGAATCAGACAAAGATGTTGAAAATCCCCACGCAACTCTTGTTGGAATGGCTGGTGTCCGACCCTTGGGTTTGCCTTCTACTCCTACTACTTCACAGGCACCTATTGTACCTCCATTAAAACCAACTTTGCCATTACAACCACCACCTAACGTATCCACTCTCAGAATGGAAAAAGAATTACAAGAAGCGTTTGCATTTTTAGAAGATTCTTATAACAGAGATAGTTATATTGCAAAGGAACCACAGACGTCATCATGCAATACTCCACTTGTAGAGTATCCCCCATCTCCATCGCCAAAATTAGTTCTTGAATATCCAAGTAATGAAGACCAAATAGTTGAAATTACAAGTAACATGCGTATTTCCTCATCACGTTCTTCCTCAGTAATTGAGACACTGGGAAAAGAATTAGACTCAAGGCGGCACTCAGGTGAAATGTCAATGAATAGCTTCAGATTACTAAGTGTTTTAGGTCGTGGACATTTTGGCAAAGTTATTTTAGCCCAATATAGACCCACAAATGAATATTTTGCAATAAAAGCTTTAAAAAAAGGTGATATTATTGCCAGAGATGAAGTTGACTCATTATTGTCTGAGAAACGTATTTTTGAGGTAGCTAATGCAATTAGACATCCATTTTTGGTAAATCTATTTGCATGCTTTCAAACTGAACAACATGTTTGTTTTGTTATGGAATATGCAGCTGGAGGTGATCTTATGATGCACATACATGCTGATGTGTTTACTGAACCAAGGGCGGTATTTTATGCAGCTTGTGTAGTATTAGGATTACAGTATTTACATGAAAATAATATAATTTATAGGGATTTAAAATTAGATAACTTGTTACTTGACACTGAAGGATATGTTAAAATTGCTGATTTTGGCCTTTGTAAAGAAGGCATGGGCTGGGGAGATCGCACTGGAACATTCTGTGGCACACCAGAGTTCCTAGCTCCTGAAGTCTTAACAGAAACTTCATACACAAGAGCAGTAGACTGGTGGGGCCTAGGTGTTTTAATATTTGAAATGTTAGTTGGAGAATCTCCATTCCCTGGTGAAGATGAAGGTGAAGTATTTGATTCCATTGTAAATGATGAAGTTCGCTATCCTAGAACTCTATCATTAGAATCTATTGCATTGATGCGTCGCCTGCTTAGAAAAAATCCTGAAAGACGTTTAGGCTCTTCAGAAAGAGATGCCGAGGATGTTAAGAAACAAGCTTTTTTCCGAAACGTAGATTGGGAACAATTACTCCTTCGAAAAGTAAAACCACCATTTGTGCCAACAATTAATAATCTCGAAGACGTCAGCAACTTTGATAGTGAATTTACATCTGAAGCCGCTGTTCTTACACCACCTAAAGAGCCTCGTCCTCTCAGTAATGCAGACCACAAACTTTTTTCTGACTTTACATACATGGCAGATTGGTGCTAAACAGAAAATAATTCAATACATTTATTATATTAAAAATTAGTATAATTCTTAATATTATTAAAACCCCATTGCCTTACATGTGTGAGTGAAATATCTGTATTTTGATAATAATTAATCTATACAGAAGGGTATCTTATATAGATGCTCGCATGTTAACTTGTATTTAATGCAGTTAAATGAATGCAATATTTTATAAAAAAAATTGTGTAATTTAATAACATAAGTTTTAAATAGCTCTAATCTTTATTTTTTTAAAAACATTGTGTTACAGATTTATATATTGTGTAGTCATGGAATTAACATAGCAATTAATAACTTTTAAGAAAAAGTGTGTCAAATAAATCAGTTGTTTTCAGTCAATTCTTTATCAGTGAAATAAAGGTATCAAGAACATATTGTACTTTCAATATCATTGACCCAACTAGAAGAAAACTTTCTGTTACTCAAAAATAATAAGATTCTTTTAGACCTAAAAATAAAATGCATAAACATGTTAATTTCAGACTGTATTTTGTCACTATTACAAAAGGTACTTATTTATCTCTCATGAGGTTACAAATACACATTGAAAATGAGAACTAGCACTTTCCTATTAAAAATCTGAGTATTCACAACAAATTCCAGATAAACAATAAATCAAAATATCAAATGCCGTCTTATTGGCCTAACAGGACTAATTTTAAAACAACTTTAAATATTACATTTAACTTGGAATTATAGAACTGAATAACAAACTTCACACTACATGATGTATGTACACATTCCACACAATGTCTAAACTCGGCTGTATAATTTAAGGTATATTCACATTCTAGATCCTTTCTGCTGCAATACCTTTGCACGGTCAGTGGGTTCTATGTCATTACTGTTTAAGGAGCTGCCACATTCTCTACTTACGACACACAGAAATTCTGCATGCTCCTCAGTGCCATAATTATACTGAGACCCAATATTGATCAACTGCTCAAACTTCCAACCATCCGACATATTGGAAACCATCTGCGTCAGTTCTTCTTCATGAAATTGTAAAACTCTGTACACATGTTTTTTTGAATCTTTGAGTGGCCTTCTTTCTCTTAAGCATATTCTTTCTTTAACTAATCTTATAAGCTCTGTAATATTATAAAATTCAGCTTCTTCTAATACTCCCTCTTCCGCTATATCATTATTAATCACAAGTTTACCATGACGAAGGTAATTGAGCACCGGAGAAAAATACGTAGGATCTCTATCTATTAAATAAGCGCCCGTTTCATCCTGTAAAAGAAACAATCATATTCATATACCAAATTTTGTCTCACTTCAAAATCAATCCTAAATAGGAACAATGAATAACACGAATGATATACTCACCCTGTCTGAAATTAAGTCACTGTCCTCTTGAACTAATCGATAAAGAAACGAATTAGGATCCCTAGAAAGTGTAGTTTTAGTTGATAAGAAATAAGTTCCTCCGACATTAAGTTTTACCCATTGCTTACTGCTTCGTCTTTCATTATTAAATTTTTGTATATTTTCTTTAGAAAAATCATCCTCTCCTACGTAACCCGCCATAGTTATGAAATCATAGACAAAATTCTTTGTTGTGTTTATTAACTAAACATTTGTTAGTGCTGTCCTTTCCTTACATACCCTATTCCACTGCACTTTTTAAGCGACTTTTTACTTAATGATGATGTATAACGTACATTTATGAATTTTTAGATGGCTGCCTGAATTTGAAACATTTCATAGAGTAAATGATTCGGCATCGATTAATATAAAGAAAAGGTTTTACTCAATGTTATTTTTACCGAAAGTGAAATAATTTTTTAAAGGATTGAAAATTTTAAAAAGTAAGTAAAATCAGACGAATTGCGATTTTTCAAAATATAACAACTCTGCATCTGCCCACCAACGTCTCTCCTCTGAAGCAGAGAGTGGTATACGGGGTATACCGCGATTTCGACATAGATGGCGTCGGTGGAATATTGAAGCTAAGACCTCCGCTTCTAAGTCCCATGGAAAAACTTAATCGTGAGTTTTTTAAGTCCCATGGAAGGAAACTAGCTAATAAGCATGCTGCTTCGTAAGATATGGTGCGGTACCCTCAGATGGCTTTTATGGCTATGAGGTGTTGAGGGAACCTAACCTAACCTAACATCTACACTGGTAGTGAGTTCAGAACGAATAATTTCATGAACTTAAAAACAAAACATCTCTCTGTAATTATCGGAAACTCCAATTGTTTTTCATCTTGAAAAATTGCAAATCCTCTGAACTTAGTAATAATAAGGTTTTTACATGTATAAGTTTTATAGAAGAACATAGATTTTTCAATTCTTTTAAAAATTATTCCACTTCCTGTAAAAATAACATTGAGGAAATGGTAAATTTAAAATGAAGTATTTTTATTTCATTTAAATTATCGGAAAGGTACCTATTTCTTTATATTAATTAATGCAGAATCATTTACTCTATAGAATATTTCAAATTCAGGCAGCCGTCTAATAATTCATAAATGTTATACATCACATTCTTAAACATATAATAATTATGTTGTCTTTTACAAAGAGTAGGCCGTACCCACGGTCGAGGTATCTCTATACGGCCGT
This sequence comes from Euphydryas editha, assembly GCA_036937285.1. Lineage (NCBI taxonomy): Eukaryota > Metazoa > Arthropoda > Insecta > Lepidoptera > Nymphalidae > Euphydryas > Euphydryas editha. The sequence continues at coordinate 7,756,581 of JAUPFZ010000008.1, forward strand.
GGCCGTACCTATTCTCTACCTACTACATCCATAGACATTAGACATTACGTATTCTATTTTTAATCTTTACAAAAATTGAAAGGCTTTATTTTGTGATTTCTGAATTGTGTCTGTCAATAAAGTTCGAATTTTTACGAATATCTTAAATTTATACTAAGAAAACGTAAACGATCTGAGAGATCAGTTGAAATCTGAAGCATTTCTCTGAAATAAAATGTTACTTTAATAGTATACTTTCGTTCAAATAGCAAAATGAGTAATAATTTAGAGAATGAGAGATCAGTCACAACTGGAAAAATGTATCCAATTGATTTAGCGCCTCAAAAAATAACTATCGTCAAGAGCATGACCAATTCTGAAGTAAAAATGGCTCATTTGATATCTGGACAGCCTAAAACAACAAGCAGTACTGGATCCATGGGATTGATGCGTACTGCTGCCCAAATTATCTCTCCTGGCGTTCCCTCGCAGGTATTGCCTCTAGATTATTGAATTGTATCGCATAAATGAAAACAATAGTTTAAGATAATTGAAAACAAAATATATGGATATTATAATCAAGATAGTTCATACATAAAAAGTTAAACATTTTAATTAAAAGTATAGTTAATTGCTCATATAGAAAACAAATATGCCATTATGTTGTTTACCGTTATGAATATATATTTATGAATTAATATTGTATCATTGTGTTCAAATAATGTTTCATTTACTTTTAGCCACAAATAATTGTAAGCGGCTCTCCAATTTTGCAGGGAACACAGATTGTCAGTCAAGGGTCTCAACTAATAGGACAAAATTCGCAAATTATATCTCAATCTCAATTAATACCCAGCGGCCAAATTCTGAGTCCTGGCACCCAAATAATAAGCCAGGGAACCCAATTATCAGCTCAAGCTTCTAATAACAATACTGTATCTAGTAGTGTGCAGTCTAGCAATGTTTCTACAGGAAATGGTACACAACTATTGAATGTCGGCAGTTTAGTCAGTGGAGCTGCAAATTTAGTAGTTAGTTCATCTGTGCGCACCTTACCACCTAGTGTTAGGGTATTACCACCTATCCCACAACACAATACTCGACCAGGTGAGCTAAAAATTCAACAAAAAACCTTAAATCATTCATTTTATAAAATTGTTATTTGTTGTTATATCCTTAATATTATAAAATGTGCTTTCATATATCTAAAGTAGTTTAATAATTTTATTGATTTGAAATTTGTTTTTAATATTGTAACAATTGTCTAACTAAAAGTATTGTCAGAAATTAGTTGGGTATTTTTTAATACTGATGAATAGAGACCGGATTATATGCAACATAAAAAGCTTGATATATGCATGAAATATGCACGAAAACTTACAGAATATGCAACATTGATAAGTTTTAAGAACAAAATAATATAAAACTTAGTTTTAATTTTTTATTTCAAAATCATCATACTATAATGTGTAAATTATCCATTGATATATGATCATAGCTACAGTAACATTATTTGATATTTTTTAAACATAAGCAATCAAGTATTGCTCTAAATGTTCAGTAGTAAGATTGTGTCTTCGATCATTTAAAATATTTTTATAACTGGAAAACGATCGCTACACATCCACTGAGGTAACTGGGCAGAATTTGCACTTGGGTGCTATGTTGGCAGTTATAGTTTCTGGCAAAAGTTCTGCCATCGCATTAATAAAACTATCAATTTTAAACAAACTTTCAAAGCCTATAATAGGTTATTGTTCAAAATTTTTTCAACACTTGTTTTTATATGTTGGTCTATTTGAAACTTTTTAGCTCACGAAATATTTTTCTTACAAACTCGACAATACAAAACATTTCCGTCGTACATAAATGTTTCAGGAAAGTCAGTTACACACGAACACACACTTTTTTTTGGGAGGCATGGTTCACTATAAAATCTTGAAAAGTCAATGAGCGCACATGCCAACAATGAAAACAGTATGATGCGTAATATATGGTGGGAGGAGTACCTACTGCAATAGGCGCGCGCGATGACCTTTTGTTTCTTTTATTTTATTATCGTAGGTACCAAAACAAAAGATGCGCAGCTGGTGAATGGGCTGCGCTCAAAAATATTGAAAATGTATCGATAATATTATGCACCATAACTACATTTTAGAAAAATATGCTATTAGCGATTAGAATGGCTTAAATATGCAAATGCATATGCAAATAGTCAAATGCATATAATCCGATCTCTACTGATGAAAAATGCAGACATGAGTGCTGTATTATCTAATTTGCCACAATTTTGCCTGATAGACAGAAATAGACAAGGTCTAAGTTAAAGTATAATTGCTTAGAAAATGTTCATGCATGTACGCTAGATATTAATTTGTATTAAAAATCAATATAAAGTTTTCAAGGTACTGTACCATTAAAATTTATAGAAATTATAATTTTACTTGCAGTCTTGTCTAACATGAATGTAAACAATTCAGCGGGAGTGCTGGTCAACAAAGGAGTGACAAGTCATGTACCACGTGGTTTAGCTGCTGGTGCTTCACTTGCCGTGAGACCTGTTACAAACCCCCAGCCTGCTGCCAGTCAAGGTATATGACAAAAAATTTAAGAATTTTTTTTTAAAAATCAAGCATAAACACATATTTATGCTTGATACATACTAGTATATATCTACACATAGTAATATAGTATATAAATATTATTTGTTTTTGTAGTCAGTTCTTTGTTTACTTTTTTTTTTTTAATAGGTAAATATATCAAGAAAGACAAAATTACATCACTTTGTGTGTGACTTCCATCACACAATCACACACATTCACACACATCATAATGTGTTATTGTAAAGTGTACTTATGGTCATTGCCATTAGCACCATTTACAATGTTTATAATAGGGTACTTTCGGTAGTGAAAAATAAATTATGAGATTTGATAAAAACTAAAATTTATGTAGAAATATACTTAAATATTCTGATTTTGAGTCATAAAAGCACATTATTGTTTTATTATATTGAAATTAAAAGTCGTAATTTTTAATCTGTATATCACGTGATCTTAAGGACGCTATTACATTTTGAGCTCGCTTAAGTTTAGGTATCTAAATCGCAACACAATAACATAACGCGTACACGCACACATTGAAACCGCTTTACGCTCGATTTTATACTGACGTAACTAATCTTGGTACTTGAAAGTATTAATTTTTAATTTTACTGGTATCGATTAAGTAAAAGTATTTAACTATAGTCGGATCGCGAAGCAGGAAGAATTTTGTACATTGACCGTAGTAAAAGGTCAATGTACAAAATTCTTCGTGCTCCGCGATCCGACTATAGTAAGTATTTAACTTACCCCACCGTTTTTAAAGGTATCGCAGAGAGGGGCACGGGTGGAATATTCTGAGGGCAGATTGTTCCGACGCCCTCAAAGATCATAAATTGATGATTTAGAAGTCATTCATTTATAACGTAACACGATTTAGGGGGGAGGGGGGTCGACCATGTCTTATTTTCTCTTACAAGGGGGTGGGAGGGAGTCTCGATAGTTCTTACGTAAGATCACAAAAATGCGCAAATTTAAAATTATTCTTTGAAAAAACGGGGGCAAACGCACGAGTGCCGATGTTCTCTCGGATGCGTATAGGTAATATTAGAGATTTTTCAATGGCAGATCCACTTTCCGAGTGGGTTTTGACTTCTGCATGGACTTCTTTTATGTAGGTAAAGATGAATAATTAAAACCAAATTTTATTACTACCAAAAACTAAAAATTAATAGTACCTTTGTAAAAACAAATAAACACTTCTAAAAATTGTTACTTTGAAAAATAAACATTAAACAAATTATTAAACATTTATTAACACCAAACCAACATTTATTAATTTTTTCCTTTTGAATCTTACGTAATAAATATTTAACTGGGGGGGGGGGGGTTGGCCTATTCTTATTTTTTCTTATAATAGGGGGGAGAGGGTTGAAAACTAGCAAAATTTGTCTTACGTAATAAATGAATGGCCCCTTATGAGGATGTCTAAAGGCGTCAGGGTATCTACTACTCGTTCGCCCCTCTATACAATATTTTTTTTTATTTATTTATTCCATCATTTTACATCTAACATTACAGGATAGTTATCCTAATGCGTTAGTGTCGTTATAGTGCTAGATACGTGTCATATAAAGCTAAAAGTACAATAATTGACAACATATTCAATTCCATTGAGTCATTAAATAAAACAAAAATTATTAGTAAAAATTCACAATAATCAAATTACATAATCAATATTAATAAAAATTGAATAATTAAATTCAAAACTTTCCATTAATATAATAATAAAATAAATTTAAAACCTAGTCAATAAAACTAAAATCCAATTAAATTATTAATAAAAATGCAATTTATACAATAAAATAAAATAAAAAATTAAAATTTAATAAATAAAAAAACTAAATCAATTAATTTAAAACGTAGTCATTAAAAACATAATTCAAATTAAATACTTTATAAAAATGCAATTCGTCAAAATATAATAAATAATAATACGCTTTATTTTTATAATTCAAAACCACATACAAGTTATATATTATAATTTAAACATCTTGTATTTTACGTATAGTCCATTGAAATGTTACATTTTTTAGGCCTTACCTTGCGTTTTTTAGAGGACGAAATTTTATTTTTTTGATGTGTAGGGAGGCTCAGTGTAAAGCTAAAACCACGTTTGTGGGGTCGCCACCCTTGTCCCACGGCCGCCATCTTGAAAATAGGGGTTGAAATGGTTTTTACGATATATCTCTTAAACTATTTATCTGATAAAAAAAGTTCTTGACATTTTTTGTTGCAAATTAAATTATCTACAACTTTGGTCCAGTAACTTTTTGTCGTAGAACTATAAATAAAAAAGTTATAAGCGAAAATGTTCAGAAATTCGAGAAAAAAAATTAAATATTTCGATATAATTTTTTTTTTATCATTTTACGAAAATGATATCAGACCATTTTTGTAGATCGTTTTTTGAGGAACAACTTTTTAATAAAACATTTTTTCATTAAGTCAATAGCTAAGGTTTTACAGCGCTCCGAAGTGAGTATTATTTTTCAGTAGTCTTAACTATACATATATTATACGTGTGTACCTACTAACATATATATATATATATTATAGTTCTACTACTATACTACTACTACTACTATACTTACTATAATATATATATATTATAGTTCTACGACAAAAAGTTACTGGACCAAAGTTGTAGATAATTTAATTTGCAACAAAAAATGTCAAGAACTTTTTTTATCAGATAAATAGTTTAAGAGATATATCGTAAAAACCATTTCAACCCCTATTTTCAAGATGGCGGCCGTGGGACAAGGGTGGCGACCCCACAAACTTGGTTTTAGCTTTACACTGAGCCTCCCTACACATCAAAAAAATAAAATTGCGTCCTCTAAAAAACGCAACCCCAAATGTAACTTTTCAATGGACTAGTAGACAATTAGGTAATGAAGGAGTAACAAAGAGTGTTGTGAAGTTGAGGATTGCGTAATAAATTAATATACTCTCTAATACTCTAAGACAATAGATTACAATAGAATAGATACCAATAGAGGACAAAAGCATAAATTCGGTTATCTATTTACAACTCCTATTTAAAAACTTTGTACAATAGTAATTATAAAAATAAAAATAAAAATGCATGTAAAGACAACAGATTGCGAAGATTATTGTGTTGTTCCTTTTATTTAATTTTTTAATATAAACCAAATGCATCGCAAAGACAATTATTTTATTTCGGTCCGAAAAAGTATCAATTTCGTTCAAGCACAGTATACACAAGGCACTCCTTTTTTTACGTAATTATTACTTGCGATGAAGCGATACACCCGTGCTTCCACGAGCGCGTTTGGGCGCAGAATGACGAACGACGATTGTACAGGAGTAAAAATTGTATGAAGAAATTTGTTAGCGTTTCTTATTTTTCTCATAAATGGAAATATTATTTATTTTTATTTAAAATATTTAGCTATTCGTACAGAGGACTAAATAAGCAACAATTTCTTAGTATATTTATTTTTCTTAGTGCAGTGTATTTAGCTATATTGGTTCCTATTCAGACCCCTCTTTTTTTAATTTTTTGCGATTACTGTGATGGTTAAAACGAATTTGTGTCAAAAATTTGTATGGGGCTATAGAATTTTTATGGTGTACCTCTGGAGATGAATATATTATCTTTCATTTGACACCAAGATATCCTCGCAGTGTGACTCCTAATTAATTAAAATGGTACCTGAAAATCACTGATATTTGTAGAAAAACGTGATAGCGTCCTTAAACACGAGCCGCCATGATGTGACGTCGTAAAGACAATGTTTCCGATATACACTGCGAGCACTCCTCAGTGCTCTCACTAGTGAAAAATTCGTTCCTTTATTGAGTGCCAGTATACTGCCGCAATACCATATAGAAATATATGACGTCATAAATAGCATAATTTTTGTACTGTGAGCACTGGCGCTTTCGAAGTAAGGTGCTCTCAGTACTTTGATCATCTGATTAAAAAATATAACAGCACGAATGATTTGTTATTCAAAAATGTCAACAATATCCAAAAATTAATTTTTGAATATTTTTGAATTTATTTTTGAACAGAAAACGTATACATGATAAATATTTTATTTGAAAACAATGTCGAAAAATTAGGATGATAGTATACTGGACTGCGTTCCGTTTTATCAGTAACCAGTATAGCACAGTATAGCAAACTAAAAAGTAGCGGCTTCGCAGTATACTGAATTGACGTCACACCTCAGAGTGCTCTCAGTGTATAGCGGAACACAACTTTACGCATATTACGTCACCAAAATAGGTGACCGCGTTTTCGCGGGAATTAAAAAGGTTTAAAATTTAATTTAATTTTATGGCAAGACAGCGTGTTTATTTTGCCGAAATAATTTTTTTGTGGCTTTTTATTACGAAAATTAACATTTTGAAGTACTTTTTCAAACATAGTAGAATACCCTATTATGTCATGTATTAAATTAGTCTGGTGCTATTGTAATTCGACAGTAAAGGTTTTAAGTAATTTTTCAGGCACTTTTATAAGAGTTATCGTTTTCTTATTAATAATAATTTGAGACAATATAGTGACGTCACAAAGGTGTTATTAAAGGAGGAGCATGGTCGAACGGCTCGCGCGGCGGGCGCGGGCGCGCGCTCGTATACGGGTGCCGCGCGCGCTCGCCGGCGCCGCGCGCCGCTGCGCCCGCGCCACCCGCCGCCGCGCCCCCCGCGTCCTCCCCGCTCGCGCCGCACGCCCCACACGCCCCGCACGCCCCGCTCGTCTCGCTGCCCACCACCAGCGTGCTTACTTGTAAGTCGATTCATCTGTACTGTACTATATCAGCCTATAAACCACCCACTGTTGAGCGAAGGCCACTTCTCCATATAGAAGAAGGGTTAGAGCTTAATCCACCACGCAAGCAGCGCGGTGGATTAACTGTGGGATGGCGGATAATTTCCCTACTATGGGTGACGATAGTTATCAGGTGTCTATGATAACAACCAGGACCGACGGCTTTACGTGCTCTTTGAGGCACGGTGGGGAGACCCACAAAGACATACACAATACAACAAATATTTGTACAAATGTCTGTTCTAAGTGGCGCCGTCGCGCTTTTTGAGGACTACTCGCACCACTACACCAGAACGGTATATATATATATATAATAAAACGGCTCCCAAATATACGAAAAGAAAATGAATACTTTGTCTAAATGTATATTATAAATATTGTTGTTGTCATTGTCAGCGAGTGGCGTGATATCGAGCACGGTCCGCGGCGCCGCCCCGCGCACGCCGACGCCCGCGCCCCCCGCGCCCCCCGCCGCGCCCGCCGCGCCCCCCGCACCCGCCGCCGCGCCGCGCCCGCTGCCGCTGCTCCAGAGGAACTATCAGCCCGCTAAGGTACTACGATTATCTTTTTAATTTATTCTTATAGTATTCCTAATATTATAAATATGAAATGTAAGTTTGTTATTTACACTTTCACGTGAGAACTACTTAACCAATCATCATGAAACTTTGTACCCATATTCTTGGAGGTATTAGAAGTAACATCGGATAATTTTTTTTGGTCGCGATAACCGACATCCGCGCGGGCGAAGCCGCGGGCAGAAGCTAGATAGTAATACAAATGTTCTGTATATTTTCTTAATTTGAATAAAATTTACCGGTCTCAATGTATCAGCAGCACAACTTTCATATGTCAGACTACAATACTAAAAATTAACAAAACCGTTATTGTATTTTAAAATGAAACAATGATTTTGTTTGTTTATGTACACTTACATTAACAATTAATATTCTAGGTTGTTGGAGTTCCAAGTGTGGGTGTCCGAGGCGTCGGCAACAGTGCACCACCACAGCTCTACTATGAAGTACCTCGCCCCTCGCCCCACCACCAGCAACAACAACAATCACAACAACAACTCCAAACTACACTACAACAACAACTACCACATCAAGTTCCACGGCCACTTACACCATATGCACATGTGCAACCTGCACAAGGTGAGTTACATCATATTCTAATATTATTGTTATAAATACGAAAACTTAGAGAATGGAAGAATGTTAAACTTTCATACAAAAGCTACTAAAAGCAACTTACAGTCCGGCCGCTCAAAGAATGCGTTTCTGACACCTGTCAATTCGTCATGACTTGTCATGTACAATAAATAGTATTAATAATATTTAGTAACGTTATTTACTGCATTCATTATGCATATTTATTCCATTTAATTTACATTTTGCAATTTTTTATAGGAATTATATTTCAATATATTCAAACAGTTGACATAACCTTGAAACAGCGCCGTTTGACGTGGTTTGACTTTTAAAAGCTATTGTTTTTATGTTAATTAAGTAATTTTCATCCCTTTAATCCAAAATTAATACATTTAATGTAAGTTGGCATAATTATTCGAATTTTAATGTTATCAATCGTTAATAAGGTAAATAAAAGATATTTAAAATTTTGCCGTAAATTGTACGTCAGTTCAAAGTTACATCGCCAGTCGATCACGATCTGTCAGAAACGCATTCTTTGAGCGGCCGGACTATAGATGGAATTTAGTATGTTGATGGATGGAGATCCAGATTAACACATGGCTTTCTAACTTTTTATCCCTAAAATGCCTGCTGGTTATGACTGAATGAAATCGTAGAGCACAGCTAGTTATATATAAACTTTGAAAGTGTAAAGATAATTAAAAATATTTAAAGTTATTTTTTTCATCCAGTCTAGTTAATGTATAAAATTTAATAATGAAATACTTCTCCTTGTGTATATTTATATATATTGTGTTTTAAACATGTAGTGGTTAAATATTAATTTATAATTTAATTATATAATTAATTTTACTTTTATACGAAATAAAAAAAAATCTTTGTTGACTTAAGTAGGAATTGGCTTAATTAATATTATTTTTATTAAATATTATTAGTTTAATATGTTTAATATTTATTAGTCTATTTTAAGTTTAAAAACTTTCAGTATTTAAATTTAAAATATTGTTTACAAAGAAGAGGAGAATACCTAAAAAAAAATATTTTAGATATAACTATTTACTTTTTTTTCCACAGTCAGTGTTGTGAATACGCAAAGTCTTTCGGAGACGCGTCAGACGTCAGCTTCCGTCCAGAACTCTAATCTATTACCTCGACCTTCGATATTACGAAAACGGGATACTGACGGGTAAATTATAATATCTACACATATAATAAATATGTAAACTTTGTGACTGTACATTTTTGAATTTAAAAAACAAAATATATTATTATAATAAATAGTTATAACTCCCGCAAATTGCTAATGCGTTAAAAACTTGTCGCATTAACGTTAGTGTGACATCTAAAACTAAAAAATAATACAGCAAAAGAGTTAATTTTATAACTGCTATGCCATTGATAGGATTATGTCGAAAAACCGTAAATATTGTAAATCTTTCATTTTAGTTAATTAATTTCATACTAATAAAATAATTATCGATCGATTTCAGGACCCTCGGCAAGTTTAATTAAAGATAGAAAATATTATATATACAGTACGCGCGCGAGTTAATGTCCATCGGGTCGTCCTTCACCCACCTCGCCGCATTCGCCCGCAATCGAGTGTTGTCTTTGACGGTGACGCGCGTTTGTCGATACTAAAAACTATTGACCGCTATTGTATTGTTTTTTTTTTTTTACGAAACCATAAGTACTTCGCCTTCAACAAGTTCAAATAGAAAAAAACCTTTTATAATACTTAAGCATAATAAGGCCGCCATTGCACATTTACTGTATTTTTTTTTCTTCAATGCTATTATTTAATAACGTGTGTAATAAAGTATTAAATAAATATAAATAAATAAATATTTACTTAAAGTTGCAATAAATATGGAATAGATATTATGGTTGACCAAATGAGATTATCGATATCGACATTATGATAAGTCACAGAACTACCGCATTCCTCAGGATGGACATGAACTCGCGCGCCTACTGTAGATAGTAAACTAAAAAATAAAACAAAATTATAGAATAATTTTCAAAGTTCATTAAATAAATTAAACACGATGAATTCACAAATTGATTATTTGAAGACCAGTGTTGTCTTTCTAGCGATTTTGTCGCTAGATCTATGGGAATTTATGAAACAGTTTGCTAAATTTATGTTTTAGCAGGAAACAATTTTTGGTGAGTTCTAGGGTATTTTTGACTCGTAGAGTAGACAACTTTTTCAAATTCTAAAATCGAAACAATTACAAATAAAGTAAATTATTGTATTTTTTTTAACCGATTTATATTCATCTACCCTGGCAATTCTACCATGACTTTATTTTGAACTCTTTGGTACAGTAGGGGAATTCCCCTACTGTAAACAACCTTTTTTTTCATTGTTCTTCGTACTCATACTTAGTTAAAACAAGTGAGACAAAGTACGGAGAGTGCTTACTAAGTAATTATTGATATTTTTGATGATAATAACTTATTAAATTGTTACAAGTGAGAATGACTCATTTTTTTTTCAATGTATATTTTTTTAATAAACTTTCTTTTCATATTGATGATTAGTCAACGGTGTTGGTTACTATATTTCTTGCCCATATAAAGAGTAGGTTCTGAAAGACCAAGTCCTGATACCATAAAGCATAAAACTGCGTTCACTGCTATTTTACCTGTTAATTAATATTCTGAGCTTTTACATTATATACTCTATTTCGATCATTGTATAGTTCAATTTATGTTATAGAATAATATAAAAATTTAAAGATGAAATAACTGTAGCAGATAATCACTTCGATTTTCATAAATTTACGCAATGGTAATTATTGAAAATCGAAGTGACAAAAACAATGTGCGAATATGATGGACCAACGTATGGAAGGCTAAGTAGTCCACCACGCTATAAGCCAACCGACATCACTACGTCCTCCACACGTTGGTCTATGTTATTGGCCCATCGTAGTGGCCCAATATGTAAAGGAACCATTAAGTTTTTCTATATTGTAACATAGAAAAGCTTAGCGACATCTAGCGGATTTATTTAGGTAAATAAATATCTGTAACTAGCAGAATTATAAAATTACCTAGGGACATTAAATTTTGTAGAACGGTAACACTGTTGAAGAGTTACTACCTACTCGTAGTTGACGTCAAAAATTTTCGGCGCGCGCAGTATCAATTTGCGGGGCTTGTTTCATTTTTTTTGTGTATTTATTTTGTTCTATTATTATTATTTGTAACAATAAATAGTGAACATATAGCAAGAAAATAAGCATATTTATATTTATTTATTTATTATATCTTAACTAAGTTCTTTTTTTTCTTTCATTGAAGTTGGCTAGCTATCAAAAGTTGTTATAAGTTAAACGGCGTCCGAGGAATCATGCGTGGGCGACGCCATGAGCACAGCTAGTTGTTTATAACTACCTAAATAATAATAAATAATGAGGAATGATATTATAGAGAAACCAATAAAATTAAAGTCATTTATTATGGATAGATTTGAAAGATGTTAATTTATTACATTCAGTCTCAAAATACTTAAACATAAACATATTAATAAAAAAAGTTTTAATAGATAGTAATTTAAATATAATATTAGTTCTTTGTCTCTTTATGCTAAGTTCTTTTGTTAAATAATAATATGATTAAGAATATATTTGAGATTAATGTTTAACATCGGAATTGGCCTCAGTGTAACGGTGTGTCTGCATTTCGATAAGCAAATACATTTATGAATGTATTTACTTAATTGTCACCTGTTATATATGATACAAAATCACAATGTATGTAACAAAGTAACATGTGTAATATGTTATAAAGTCGCATGTTACAAATATTAAATAAAATAAATAAATAAATATTAACCAACAATCACACCACGTTAACCTAGCCCCGTGGTAAGTTCGTAAGAACTTGTGTTACAGGTACTAGGAACGGAAATAAATTTAAGATATAAATACATATATACATAAATACACATCCATGACCCGGTGCAGACATCTATATTCGTCATACAAATTATCTGCACCTGGCGGGATTCGAACCCGCGACCGCTGCGTAAAGTGTCCAGTTGCCTGACCACTCGACCAGCCGGCCGTCAATTATTATTAGCTTAATTTATTTTTTAGTTATTACTGTTAATAAGAGTACAACATTAAAAAAATTAATACTATTTAAAATACATTTAATAATTATATCTAAACAGGTCTCCCACTAAGAACCTGTCACACAGCAACACGAACAGCGTGACGACAATAGTCAGCACCAGCAACATAGGCAACATGAGCAGCGTGACGCTCGGCCAGGTGTACTCGGAGGGCTCGGGCTGGGAGGACGTCCCGACCGGCACCGGCTCGGGCTCGACGACCATCTCCGCGCCCTCCTCCCCCGCGCCCGACCTCGACCCCGACCCGGCGCCCGAGCAGGACCTCTCGCCCAGGAAGAAACCGAGGAAGCAAATGTGAGTAAAGGCTACTTCGCTCTAGCCTACTATTTGCCGGGTAGTAATTCGACTTAGTAATAAAATTGCTTGTCTGTAAAGTCGGTTTGCGGACGATAATTTTATGTGATAACGTCATAAGAAAACATTGATGAAAATTTGCATACTCTTATGAATTGAATTGAATTATTATCCCTGAATTATCATTATTTTGTATAGTACAAAGAAGGAGTTAATCAAAAATAACAATATTTTCTATAAATTATCATTTGTTTACACTCGTTAATTCAAATATTTTTTTACTTAAAATATACAGATTAGAAAGATGAGAGATAGATGCGTCACAAGCCGAACGCTTAGGCCGGTCGTGCCTCTATCGCTTGTTCCGCGCTTTCGCTCGCGGAACGTGTATATGAGTCATACTCTTTCGTGCGTGCAGCCGGCGTTCATCGATTTACAAGCCGTTATCACGTCAAAAATTTAAAATTAACAAGCAACTACCGGGGTAGCGAGGTCACTTACTAGTGTACTGTACTCGAGCAGTGACTAGGTGCGAACAATTAGGCAACAGCAAGTTAGACTTAATGGAAGAAACTTGTTTCATGAAAAAAAAAAATAGTCCTAACCCTAAGCCAGGAGGACATGGCGACAAGAATCTCTGCGAACTTCGTTGCTCACGATCGACTCGAACCTCGAACCCGACCCGTCGAACTTTTATGGTGGCAGTTCGCGTCCGCGACAGGAGAGGCAGAGACAGGAGACCGCGACAAGTAATATCATTGGTCGTCTCGGTTCGGTTGTCTCTCTCTCCTGTCGCGGTCGCGCGTCGCGGCATGAACCGCTACCATTACGTAGCTTGCATTAACCGAGCGATATCAAGGATTGTATGATTAGTTTAAAACTGTATTAAATATTATGTCTTATTCATGTGTATTAGTATCATATATTGTAAATTATGTTAAATATCGTATTTTTGTTTCAGATTAAGTAACGAAGTACGGCAATGCGATTTTCCAGCAGAAGACACACCTCCATCGCCACCGCCTGCGGTTTCCGTAACGCCATTGCCAAAACGTATGTTTATGTCTTTTAATTCATTATTTTAAACCACCCAGTATCAAAAAACCATTCTGGTGAGGTGACTAGTCGTTTTAACGCTGGCGGTTGTGGACTCGATTACCGCTTGGAGCAAATATTTATATTTATAATATTTGTTTCTGGTGTACACCCAGGTGTCTTGGGGGTCTTCCCACTGTGTCTCATAGAGAACGTGAAGCCATTGGCCCTGATTGTTATCATAGAGACCTGATTGAAATTGTTACTCATGGTAGGGAAATTATCCGCCAGCCTGTAGAAGAGCAGCGTGTTTAAGATTAAGGTCGACCCTTCTACAAAGCAGGAGGTCTTTTCCCAGCAATGGTTACTTTTACAGGCTGATACAGTGCACAGTATGTGTTTACAAAATAATAAATGTAAACTGTAAACAAAATACATCACAAGGAACTACTTAGAGTTTATATTTATATTATAGCCTTATAACCTACACTGGTTACCAAAATATAAGTATAGAAGGAACACAAAAAAAGTGTGTATATTGTGAAACAAAACGCAAAATATTAATATTCCACCACCACCACCACATCAGCACCCTATCAACTCTTGAGGATTGTCAATACTCGCCACACTCGCTAGGCGGATTGGCGAGTGGTGTGTTATGGCAGGATATGGTGAAGCTGCTGCCTATCACCAGCCTAGTCGGTGTACAGTTGTTCGATTCACTTCAATTTCGCCTTAGTTACCTTTTACGACACCTCGGTAAGAAACAGGTCGGGACTATTCTTCTCTTGTATATATATATCGTATAGGCATGAGACCGATATATCAAAACGTAACTAAAATCGGTTACGCGTCGCCATATCGTATCATATCGATATACCAAAACACATAGCCGTTTTCACATAACCAACGAAAACTTGAGCGCGAACACGAAACCGAAACTGGTAGAACGGTGACGGGCGCGCAACGGCTAAGAGCGGCGCGACAGCTAAAACCATATTATCTGCATTTCTTTCTTATAACGGTAATTTCATACTGAATAAAAGAGATGAGGCGAATATGGTTTTCGATCCTATTTAGCGGTTTTAATGCAACTGTGTACATCGTAAAATATAACTACAAGTTAAGCAGTAAAGTCGAGATTTTATGGTTATGATAATTTAGTTTCCGTAATAAAATAGTGTGTGTATTTAAGAAAAAGTTTGTGAAACGAATCATTTTTAGTTTTATTGAAGTATGCCATATAATAATTATTATTATATTAAAATATGAAAAATTATAATAATACTATAATATTACTATAATATTTAAAATTTTATAACCATAAGACGTAGTTTTTCAAAACATTACATTAGATATAAACTTGTTATAGTTTATATTTAAACTGTTTTAATCTTGTGTTCAAGTGTTCAACAGTTTGCGTTTGTTTCGGTTTGTGTTTACGTTACGCAACTGATAGCAGAACATTGATATCGAAATCTGAAAACGGTTTTCGATATCGATATGGAAACTTAATATCGGCTACGTAGCCGTTTGATCTAAAAACTGAAAACGCCCATGTCTAATATCGTATTATCTCTTCTATCGACGTAACGAGAAGAGTATCACGTGTACGCATGTCAGCTACTGTAGACATAGAGAGATAATACGAGAAAAGGGGTAGCCAAAATTTCGTCGTGTGAGCATGCTAGGCCGGCTCCCCAGCTCTATCTATATCTCTACGGTAGGTTTAGTGTTAATTATGAATGAAAGTGAAAGAGCATTGTATGATGTATCGCATATAACCGCAGGCCCGTCGCTGAGCTCGTCGTACGTGTGCGAGTGGCGCGGCACGGAGCGGCACTTCGCGCGGCCGGCCGACGTGCGGCGCCGCGAGCCGCGCGCGCGCGACATCGTGGCCATCGCCAGCCAGCGCCACGTGCTCACCAGCGCCGAGGGCTGGAAGGTGCACCACCTCACCGCGCAGATGGACGACCTCGTTAGTGGACCGTGCTTTATTTACTTCCGACTCCGGACGGGCTCCGGCGTTTTGTTATACCGGAATTCAATTTACAGACTAGGCTGTATGGATTATAGTCCTTTGCCTTTCCCTTTTGGGGATACATTTTAAAACAACCTCGTTTTATTTCATTACAAACTTTTTCCGTGTTAAATTTTTAGAATTTAGTTATTAATTGAAGTAGACACACAAGTAGACACACACAAGTGAACTGTTCACATAATTCTATAATTTTCTTTTATTAGGTGTCTTTAGAGGCGGACGTAGGACAGCAACTGATGGGTGTACTCCGCGCTCTAGAGACGGCTTCACCGCGCGCTAACACACATCTTAAATCGTTACAGCACACACTTCTAGAGCTTATTAAGGTAGGAAGCTACAGCTTATTAAGTCATGCTCACAGGTTGTATTCATATTTTATTACTAGCAGCCGTCTGCGGTTTCGCCCCCGTAGTGTATTGATAAAAAGTAACCTATGTCTTTCAGATCGATATATACGCTCTCCCCGACTTTTTTTTAGAAATTTTAATGACGATCAATTTCGTCATACATGGTTTTTGCGTAACTTTAACCGTTTCCGCAGCGCACGCAGCGGAAGCTCTCAAAACGAATATTTTTGCCCGTTTTTGTAACATTTCTTATTAATGCTCAGCTATTATTAGTCGTAGAGTGATGTTATATAGCCTATAAACTTCCTCGGTAAATGGACTATCTAACAAAAAGAGTTTTTCAACAGTAGTTCCTGAAATTAGCGCATTCAAATAAACGAACTCTTCAGCTTTATAATACTAGTATAGATTAGTGTATAAATAAAAGATAAATTGTTGCAATTAATATGCACTGCACATTCACGACTATACAAGGCAGACACTCAAATTTAATATTTCATATTTATAATATAACAAAATCTTATGTACAACTTTTAATTGTTCATAAGTAATTCATAATTTCAGATGACTTATGAATGAAATGAGTTACGAATATTTAGTACCCAACACAATTTATACAAATATACACATACTCTAAATTCTAAGGTTAAGGATTCCAAATCCTGATTATAAGTCAAATAAGTGTAATTTGACTTGTATTTAATTTTCAGGGTAACATACAACGGAGTAAAATAGTCTGTGAAGGTATTCAAGAAGCACGTGAAGATATTCTCCGCGTGTTCAAACACAGGAATTTTGTTTCTGACATTCTGACACGTCAGGCTGACAAAAGGTGTTTTAGAAAACATCGGTCGCAGTCATAGCAAAAACAACAAAAAAGCCACAGGCACAAACTCAAAAAGTCTTAATTTCATATTTAAATTAAATTATAAAATATATTGTTTTACTACATAAATATTTCATACAATTCTGATTGATGTGATGCTTGTGTTAGAAGACTACAGTAAATATATGAATAGTTGAATATATTGTGGTTGTTAAATACACTTAAAGTAGTTCTTAATATAGGTAAATTTTATGTCTGTAAATAGTGTAAAGAAATAATATCATTTAAATAAAGAAATAAGAATGTCTATCTTTTCTATTTTTGAAGAATGCCTTTAATGATATGCAATTTGTGTTGTGATGTTATAATACTTATTTCGTATTTAATATAATATTTGATTAATATAGTACTTTTGTTTTATTACCAAAATTATATGTCTATTCCTCAACGTCTTACTATTCAAAGGATAGGTTCTGAAAAGTTTATTGAACTGCCCATTAGAGAGTGCTTATGCTAATTATCACCGGCACACAAAAAAAAATGTACTCCGGGCGCCACCTATCTACGGGCATGTTTTTCGACCCGCTGAATACGAATTCCAAGTCAGTTTAGGCCGTCCAGCCTTCAATTTCGAGTAAATGGGAAAAAACCCCCAATATATCATGGGCGGATAAGAAGCATATATTCAGAGATGTCTCAGTGATTAACAAATTTAACACCGGCAGCGATCACCGACTGCTGCGAGGCATTCTGAATATATGCCTTAAAAAAGAGCGGACGCACTTGATGAGATCTACCCTCCGAACTACGTCGCTCCGAATACTATGTGGCTCCGAGCAATCCCAACTGGAACTGCAAAATCGATTCGATTCCCTGGAAACCTCTAGTAACGTGGACGAGATAATGAATAACGTGGGGAAGACGGTGTGTACACTAGGCACTTTTCGTCCACGAAATCGATTAAGCAGTCCAAACTTTCTCCCGAAACCTTGGATCTGATGAGGCAGAGGCGCGAGATAGCTTCTGCTCAAGCAGCTTCGCCAGAACAGAAGACTCTTTCCAAGAAAGTACGGAAATTTATACGCACAGATCCCCAGTGGTCAAAACAGGGGTTAAAAGTTTTTCAGAGGCCACTGGGGAGCCACTGGCCTAGGGATGTGAGATTAATAGAAAAGAATCGATTAAATAAAAATCGATTAATCTTGATTCAATATTAATCGATTTCTCAAAAATCGATTAATACGAAAATAAATAATCGATTTTTACGAAAAATCGATTATTTTGTTAATCTTTTCTTCTTTTCTTCTTAATCTTATTTTTTTTTTCTATTTTTTAAAAATCTACATGCTTTTCATATTCCAATAATCAGCCTAAGAGATTCATATTAACAATTTATCAGGTTAAAAATTAAATAAATAAATAACCAATTTTAAAATAAAAAACAAAGCGAATATTCCTTAAAACTTTCAAGGTAGAGAATAAGGAAGGACAAATTTTTAGTACGATTAAACGTTTTACTATAATAAAAATGAAATGGTGAGCATCCCAACGAAACCTTATGGTCTGAAAAACTAAAATATAAATCAATTTAAAAAAAATCGTCCTAAATTTTCAGTACTATTTTATAATCACAGTACAATAGCATTTTTGTTGTATGGAATGTTTTTTTATGGATCTAGCTGCATTTTCTACACTGATTCCAAATCTATACTCAGATTTATGCTAGCAGCTCTACTTTTTGAGATATGAAGTGTAGCTATTTTTATCAAAAAAACATGGTTTCTCGTCACATAACAATTTATTTAACTATCTAATTAGAACAAAACTTTCTTTTATGTGACTTTCTTGAATAAGCTGGAGTTTTATTACTATTCTGGATAATGCAACAGTAGGGATGTGAGATTAATAGAAAAGAATCGATTAAATAACAATCGATTAATCTTGATTCAATATTAATCGATTTCTCAAAAATCGATTAATACAAAAATAAATAATCGATTTTTACGAAAATCGATTATTTTATTAATCTTTTTTTCTTCTCTTCTTAATCTTCTTATTAATTTTTTTTTATTATTTAAAAATCTACATGCTTTTCATATTCCAATAATAAGCCTAAGAGATTCATATTAACAATTCATCAGGTTAAAAATCAAATAAAAAAATAACCAATTTTAAAATAAAAAACAAAGCGAATGTTCCTGAAAACTTTCAAGGTAGAGAATAAGGAAGGACAAATTTTCAGTACGATTAAACGTTTTACTATAGTAAAAATGAAATGGTGAGCATCGTAAAAAAACCTTATGGTCTGAAAAAGTAAAATATATTTAAAAAAATCGTCATAAATTTTCAGTGCTATTTTATAATCACAGCACAATAGCATTTTTGTTGTATGGAATGTTTTTTATGGATCTAGCTTCATTTTCTACACTGATTTCAAATCTATACTCAGATTTGTGCTAGCAGCTCTACTTTTTGAGATATGAAGGGTAGCTATTTTAATCAAAAAAAAAAACATGTTTTCTCGTCACATAACAATTTATTTAACTATCTAATTAGAACAAAACTTTCTTTTATGTGACTTTCTTGAATAAGTTGGGAGGTTGGTCTAGTATTGAGGGCACAGTAGGATAAACTCACATGGAATGATTTTGGCGGTTAATTCCTGTTATGTTTACAACGCAGAAATAACAGTCGTTGTGGTAGTTCGACGGTTCACGCCAAATCATAGAAATAATATGGTTCAAGGAATCCCTCTTATTATTTTTCCATAATCGTAAAGACTCCATACACGTTTTACACACTTTATTCGATATCCAAGACTTGTTGTTTGTTTCCAATGGCTGTTGAAAGTACTACATGTAGGCATTTTTCACAAAGTCTGACACATTTAAACAGAATATTTTGAATTTATATTTGCCACAAATGTGACTAAATTTATTTGGATTATTTACACAGGTCCTTATAGACGAAGCCATTACAAAAAAAAAGAAACAGAAACTAGTAAGACGTTGACGATAGCGATATCAACAGTCAAATGGAGAGTACATTTTAAGGGTGTATCTGTATCTCCTAAACTAGAGCTGCTAGAAAAAATCTGAGGATAGATTTAAAAAAAAAGCGAACCTAAATTAGTAAACAACAAGTGAAAAATGTCATACAACAAAAAAAAAGTTCGATTTTATTGTGGAGTGAATAGACTAGTTTTAAAATAAAATACTTAAAACGATATGTAATTAAAAAACGAAACGACTACGTTGTGGTCTCAAAAACTAAAATATAATCTTTCGCTGTTTATAAAATTGAAACTTACTTCAAGTTTTTTTTCATCCGTCGCATAGATGGCGCTATGATGAAAATCGATTTAAACGCGTAATTTATATAATCGATTTATTAAAAATCGATTAATATTACTTAACAATCGATTATAAAAAATCGATTAAAATGAAATAAAAATCGATTTATATAAAAATCGATTATTTTTTAACATCCCTATGCAACAGTATTCAGTACTATAGTAATCATACTTTCACTCCATGGTGCGAATATCCTGATGAAAGCGTTTTCCCTGCTCCTCGCTTAAATCTCAAAGATTTTCACGAAATCGATCAAGGTGGCTATGAAGAAAATGCATCTTAGTGCTGTTGCATCCAAGTTGCTGAAAGTATAATAGTAACTGCTTAACGTGGTCATGAAAGTCGACGAACTTCTTATTTCTCAAAAAGTTTTTTACGAGCCAAATAAACTCATTCCAGGCATTTTTGTCTGTGGTGTTGTGGAGATCTCTTATTAAATCATTTAGGTCCTCTTAGTTTAATGGTATTAGTCTTTCAGCGTCTTCAAATTTGCTACCACTCTCTTTGCAGCTTGTATCACTTTCCTTCATTCGTTGAACAATTTTGTGGGGACATACCTGAGATGTACTTGGTTGGGGTTCTAATGTATTAGTAGAGCGCAGGACAGGTCTAGTATTGAGGGCACAGTATGATAAACCCACATGGAATGATTTTGGCGGTTAATTCCTGTTATGTTTACAACGCAGAAATAACAGTCGTTGTGGTAGTTAGACGGTTCACGCCAAATCATAGAAATAATAAGGTTCAAGGGATCCCTCTTATTATTTTTTCATAATCGTAAAGACCCCATACACGTTTTACACACTTTATTCGGTATCCAAGACTTGTTGTTTGTTTCCAATGGCTGTTGAAAGTACTACATGTAGGCATTTTTCACAAAGTCTGACACATTTAAACAGAATATTTTGAATTTATATAATATTTGCCACAAGTGTGACAAAATTTATTTGGATTGTTTACACAGGTCGTTATAGACGAAGCCATTACAAAAAAAGAAACAGAAACTAGTAAGACGTTGACGATAGCGATATCAACAGTCAAATGGAGAGTACATCTTAAGGATGTTCCTGTATCTCTTAAACTAGAGCTGCTAGAAAAAATCTGAGGATAGATTAAAAAAAAAAAAGCGAACCTAAATTAGTAAACAACAAGTGAAAAATGTCAGACAACAAAAAAAAAGTTCGATTTTATTGTGGAGTGAATAGACTAGTTTTAAAATAAAATACTTAAAACGATATGTAATTAAAAAACTAAACGACTACGTTGTGGTCTCAAAAACTAAAATATAATCTTTCGCTGTTTATAAAATTGAAACTTACTTCAAGTTTTTTTCATCCGTCGCATAGATGGCGCCATAGATTATACACTTATATACTGGTAGATGGCGCTATGATGAAAATCGATTTAAACGCGTAATTTATATAATCGATTTATTAAAAATCGGTTAATATTACTTTAACAATCGATTATAAAAAATCGATTTAAATGAAATAAAAATCGATTTATATAAAAATCGATTATTTTTTAACATCCCTAATCTGTGTTCGAAACTGACATAACCAGTGGAAAAAATACATAACCTATAAATACAATAATTGTAATGTTCAAATTAGTTCAAATGTCGTAATTTTATGTGTGATTCTTAAACTTAAGAAAACTTAATTTTAGTAATAATGGCAACAAGTAGACTAGAAAGAATTGGGACTATTTTTAGTAGGTAAGTAAATAATACTAGAATGTGTAGTCATTTCCTTGGTCTATTTTAATTTATAAATCTTTCGTTCTTTTTTCAAAAATCTATTTTAAGCGGGAATTTATCTTTAACTTACTACATCTTTAGAATTAAAAATTCTGACCGTAGTTTTAATTCCGTTATTTGTTAATAAATCTTCCGGTTAACTAAAATATAATATCGAAAATGTCGACTCTTAAAAAATCCGCGAAACCTAAATTTATATCAGACGATTTGAGTGATTTTATAAATGAAACACAATTTTTAAATGATTCCCCAAAAAACAAGAAGCAACCAAAACGACGAGTTGAAACAATTGAAAAAGACATTCCCAACTTAAGTCTTAATAGTGGTATAAAGAAGAAAAAAATAAATGAAGGAGTAGAAGCTTGCGGTGAATCGCGACAAAAAATACTAAATGTAATGAGTAGGCAATTAGAGTCAAGGTAAGACAATGTGGCACCGTTAGTTACATATTTTTGATTGAAGTAGACAGAAATTTATTAAACAAAATTTCTTTTTTTTTTTGTCAGGAAACAAATAAATGAAAATTTATTAAAAAGTTTGTCAGAAGTTCTTACTCATTTTGAGACTGATTATAATGCCTTAAAAGAAAATGAACAAAAGATGGAGCATCTTACTGGGTCATTTATGAAATGTATACAACAAGCTACAGCTGCACATAAACAAAAACTACGAGTTTTCAAGGAAATTCATACGACTTTTAAAAAAGAGCAAGTTTTGATATATATAAATATATAGTTTGAAATTTTTATAAATAATTTTTTTTGAAAAAAAAATTCAAAAAAAATTTCAAGTTTAAAATTTTTTCGTTCATATAAGAGTATTTTTTCAGATGTGAAGAAATGGAAGCAGAACAAAAAGCAGAAGTAGATAAATTAGGAGATGAATTAGAAGAGGACATTAACAAGTTGAAACAAAAACTAATATCAGAAACGAAGCGCAATGGATGGGAGACTTTACGAAGATCATTCCTGCAAGCTATGCAGAATGATTTTTAATGTTGCATAAAAAATAATTATTTATTTAGTTTGAGTAGTTTAGTATACATTTCACCAAATTTAATTCAATTGTAATGTTTATTTCTTATATGTAAAAAGTAATAAACTATTCAGATATTATTTCATGTTTTATTGTTATTATTACATAATGTATAAATAAATTTAGTAAAAATAAAAGCAAGAATATTGCCAAAAATTTTGCAAAATATCTGTTCCTTTTTATGCCAATTTGTCAAGGAACATAATATAAATAAATGGGTCACAAGTGCAACATCATATCTGAGAAATTTTCTACTTACAGCTAATGAAGCTTAGAAGGTCGAAAGTATTTACTATTTACTCAATCTCATCAACTATTTACTCAAATAAAGACAGCTGTTTGGGAGTCTTGTTAACTTGTTCTATATTTCAATATAAATAAATAATAAAATAGATGTCAACTTATTTTTCCATAAGATTTTGTACAGGTCAGGAATAAAAACCAGTCAAAATCTTCATTATATTCTTCAGACATAGTAATCTCATAACTGTGTCAAAACTGTAATAATTGCAACACAATTGTGTCACAACTACAAAAACTGTGTCACAACTGCAAAAACTGTGACTTAACTACAAGAACTTGAATATGTTTAGCATAAAAATTTAAAATTTTATTCTTATGAAGATTTCAGAATTACACAAATTATTATAATGATGCTTGAGTAAAATGTTTAGTTTTCAACTTAACAATATTTGTGATCTTTTTAGGAAAGATTATTATTATTAATTGTTATATATAGGTTACAATATTTAAAGAAAATACAATTTTAACATTTATTTGCAGAACTGAAAGTCTACTTCTGAGGGGAGCAATGAAACCAGATGACAGGCCATTATGGTTTGATGTTTACCGTGCTTTTCCACCAATAGTTGAACCTAAATTTGCAAGAGCAAAACCCGAAAACAAGCCCATTAGGCAGATTCTATATAAAGAAGATATCATCAGAGCGTATGTATATTAGTTATGCTAGACCTTAAAACATTAACGCATTTAGCAGTCTATTTATTAGTGTTGCAAAACTAGATTTTATCTAGTTGTTAATGAGAAATTATAATTAATAAACAACCATAATAACAATATAATTTATATCCTTAATATTTTTTTATTGAATCTTTAATAACAATAATTGATATCTCTCTTTCTTCATATTAAAAAAAATTAAATGTATAAAACACGAAAACAAAACACTAGGATAGATGTACATCATAATGTTGGTATCAAAACATCTATTTATTTACAGAAAATTCCACGGTAAAGGTCATGGATTAAGTTCGAACATGTTAAGCTTGACTGGGGAAACTCACACAAAGAAACTGATACAAAAGTATGAGCAATTAAAGTCTCAGGGTATACCCCAAGAAGAATTGATAGATAAATGCGTTGTAGGTGTCGATAGCGAGAGGCAAGAAGCATCGAAAACAACTGTCCAAAATCCCGACTCTGTCTCTTCTCATGTTTTAGCTGAAGCCAATCTTAAAAGTATTTTCAAAGAATAATTAATGTACATTTTACATATTATGTTAGTTGCTATTTCATAAATACCTAGAATAAAAATATATTTAAAAAAAAAAAAATTTTGTGGTTTATTAACACTCCCTCTTGGCATTTAGTTTTTCAACCAAGTATTATTAAAACTATTTGTAATATTTCTTATGACTATTAGTTGGCATATTGTTTTGTCGTCTGAATATTATTTGTCATATGCGATTTTTGATGTCGTGGGGTCTTCAACATATACCTAAATAGTTATCTAAAACAGATCTATCTTATATACTTAATAATAATCAATGAATCATTCAAAACCCCTTTTTTTTATAAAAATGTGTATACATTTTGAACTATGAACTAAATACCGTTTATTAGTATTCATTATCTTATCTGGAGGAGATAAGAATACTACTCTGAAAAACACACCTATATTGCATTAGTTATATTGTGAGTTGGGTGTAATATCTTTTGCTTTGTGTGAACAGAAATAAAAATGGGGCAAAGAAAATCAATTTGGTTTTATCTTGCCGTTGTTTTAGGTAAGTAATAATATGATGAATAAATATTTAAAACTTAACAAGTAATTAATAAGAACAAACAATTCTAGTTAGTTAATTTTCTTACCTCTTAAAACAAGTGAAATACATACATTATTATTAAGGTATGTAAGCTATGTACCTATGGTGCATATAATTTACACTAAATTATGTAATTAAATCCCTTAGTCTCAAGTGTCTAGTACTTAAAAGAAAAAAAACTTAAATCAGAAATAACACTTCAATGTTTTCTAAACGTACTAAGTACCTAATTTCTTCAATAGCTATTTTATCATTCAAACTTTTATTTTACAGTCATTCTCAGTACCCTTATATCTGAGGCCGATGCTAGAAGAAAAATTCTTCGTGGTAGACGTGTGATGACGCGAACATATTATCGTGAGTCATAATTATTTTTATTGAAATATATTTCTGTCTACATATTATAATATAAACAAACATATCTAAATGATAAACTACTAAAAACGAATAGATACCAAATGCCTGCGTATTACTCACAGCAATACTTTAAATGCTTTATTAGATCATTGGGTGAAATCAGAATAGGATATGAATGTCTTAGAATTTCTCCATTGATGGCTCAATCCTTCTTTTCCTGAATAGAAGAGGCATTTGTCCAGCACTAGCACATTAAAGGATGTCAGTTAGTAGTGCTTATTTATAATAAATTAATAATTCAACTAAGGTAAATTATTTGAATGAAAATTTTAATTATATCGGAATTTTGACTAATATAGCTGAAGTAAAAATGTTGCTTTTAATACCTTATGCAAAACAAGGGACTCACTATCATGCTTATATTTATTATTTATGTATATTTTTTATAGAAGTATATATTACGTCTTGGCACCGTCTATCTTTAGCCTAGCTAAAAACATAAGAAATAGTAATAAAGCTCAAAAATTTTTTCTGATAAAGTACTTCAACAAAGCAATTATTTTGACGACCGTTTTTGGTGTAGTCACAGATATTTGAAATAACGGCGTAGTGGTGCGAGTAGTCGCCTAACGCCGCCCCTGGCGATCGGGGGTTTGATTCCCGCTCGGAGAAGATATTGGTATTTGTGCAAATGTTTGTTTTCGATCTGGGTGTATGTCTTTGTAGTTTTGGCCACCGTGCCTTGGAGAGCACGTAAAGCCGGTCCCGGTTGTTATCATAGAAACTAGTAACGATCGTTACTCCTCGTAGGAAAATTATGCGCCAACCCGCAGTGGAGCAGCGTGGTGGATTAAGCTCCAACCCTTTTTCTTCATGAAGAAGAGACCTTTGCCCAGCAGTGGGACGTTACAGGCTGATTCATTCAGTTCAGCTGTTTTTCAGTGCCCCGAATCCCAGGGTCTTTTTGAAGTCGACTTATGACCTACCTACTTAATACCTACGCATACAGATATCAAGGGTATCAAGGGTACTCCTTCTTCTTCTATTATTACTCATATACCTTTACCGCTTTGTTTTAAAATATTTTTTATACGAATTTACTAACGATATTTTAAAAGGAAACATGTGAATTATATTCTTTATTATACATTTATGTTCGTTACATATTTATTTATAACATACTTGAGGGCACGAAGGTGATGAAAAAAAACCTTTCCTTTTTGTGGTATAAGCGTAGATAAGAAATATAAAGAATGTATTATTTCTACAACACCTTGGCGCAGCGGTCATAGCAACTGGCTGAATCGCTAGCGGTCGCGGGTTTAATGTCCGCAATTGACAAATGTTTGAATAGGTTAAATACAGAAATAATTGTTGTGGTCTAGGTCCCCGACCCAGGATTCGTATCCTACTGGGGGCTGTTGAGTGTGAACTGTGAAGTGTTTATTTTGTAGGTATATTGTTTGTAAATAAATGCAAAATATTAAATGAATTTAAATTAATGAATCCTTGTTTAATTTAATTAAAAGACGGTACTTTTACAATTTACAGATGGCAATGTCGTACCCGCATGGGCGATAAGTTTGATGGCAGGAATAGGAATGTTAATTGTTGGTGGCATATTGTACGGCGTCATGAGAAAAATTGTACTTTCAGCTCAAACTGGTTCCCTCAACACCTACCAGCCAGCAATGCAACACGACAACAGTGTTTAATATATTATTTTAGATGAAAATTAATTCATAATCATTTGTATATTACGAAATAAAACTTGTAATTAAAGTTAGATTTCTTTATTATCCGTAAACATCCTTAAGTGTGTAGTTATTATAGATACTTCATTCACAAAATTATGTCATATTAATATTTTTAAATTAATCTGCAATATGAGAAATTCAAGAATGGATGTAATTTAAAACTCTCTGCGGTGATACTTGTCGGGGTCGAAGTATGAGGTGACAACAACGCGATTGCTGAATTTCCGACCCGTTAGAGTTTGTTGCGCCTTCTGACAATCAGCAATGCTGTTGAATTCTACAAATACCTGAAAAGCAAAACATACCGTAAATAAGATAAAGGACCCGATACAAAAAAAAAAAAAATTATATTAAAATAATATACTTTTCCACATCCAGGAACTTCAACACCATCTATTGGTCTTGGAATTTCTATACTACGCACACAACCATATTTGTTGCATTCTTCCCTGAAATAGAAAATAATAGTTTATCATTTTATTTATTATCATTACATATAATACTAATATTATAAAGCTGAAGAGTTTGTTTGAACGCGCTAATCTCAAGAACTACTGGTGAAATGTCTTCTTATCCTGGCAGGGTCGCCATGAGATGTGCGGTGCGGGAGATGTAGTAATACGACAAACGTTGATTCTCAATTGATCATTTATTCTTTAATATATAGTGTTTTTATAGTTGTTTTCAAGTAGGTCGCTACGTAACTTATTAACACACATTTTACTTATTTGTTGTCAGTTTATAAAATAATTAATGCTTATTTAACAAAATCATTTTTAGTAATGTAATATAATTTTAAATTCAAGTTTATTTTCTGGGTTTACTTGTCATAGGATTACGTCGTACACTACACTGGTTTTAATTAAAAAATACTTTTTGTGTTGGATAGCCTAATTATCGAGAAAGGCTATAGGCTATATAACATCACGCTACAACCAATAGGGGCTAAGCAATAATAATAAATCGACTGTCCCTACGTACAGTATCGAAACTGAAAATATGCGTTTTTTTTTTATTGCACTAAGAAACTCCTTTTTATGTATGTTTTCATACAAAA
The DNA here is from genome assembly GCA_036937285.1 of Euphydryas editha. Taxonomy (NCBI): domain Eukaryota; kingdom Metazoa; phylum Arthropoda; class Insecta; order Lepidoptera; family Nymphalidae; genus Euphydryas; species Euphydryas editha. Next base: position 7,785,201 of record JAUPFZ010000008.1, read on the forward strand.
AAAGAGAATAAGCTAAAAAATACATATTAAACCACATTTTTCATGAGTATAATATCGATACTTAACAAATAAATGACAATTTCGTACACAAAATTAACTTAAAAGTGCTCTCCTGTAAAGTACTTTTTTTCAGTTTCGATAGTATACGTAGGGACAGTCGAAATGTTACTAAAATGGGAAAAAATTATCTTTTTTGAGACCTTCCATCCTTTATTATCTCTTCTCGAGACATTTTTAACTATAGTTTCATTTTTAAAGTAAATATAGGTAACACCACTCTTTTACTGAGAATTATCGAAAAATAAAAAACTCAGTAATTTTCTGCTAAATTTTTTTGTAAGTTGATTGACACAATTTATTATTTTTATTATTTTCCAAATAATTATAAAGTCAAAATTATTTAATGGCACGCCTATGATTTCAGTAAATATGTTTAGAAAAAATGGCACGTTAATGTATAAAGGTTCGCCATCCCTTCCCTAGAGCGTAGTAGTCGCCTACGATACTAACTTGATGTCCTCGAGAATGTCCTCATACTCCTCCTCGTCGCGCAGCTCGTCCGGCGTCACCATGTTGAGCAGGCACAGCACCTCGGTGGCGGGGCCCGCGCCCGCCAGCGTCAGGCCCGCCACCTGCAGCGTCACCGGCGCCGCGCCCGTCATCGCTGCACAGATTGGTAGCTCTTATATTTTACTGCTCTTACCGTCTTACGTACGTAATGGTAGAGGTTCGCGCCCGCGACAGGAGACAGAAACAAGTTATATCATTGGTTATCTCGGTTCTATTGTCTCTGCCTCTCCTGTCGCGGTTGCGAACCGCCACTATAACATTTATTGACTAATCAGTCCGTCATCATCTTGGAGCGTAAACTATTAAAAGCTTAGATATATAAATTTTGGCCAGTAGGAAAGTGTCTATGCAGAAAAATTCGCAAGCGACATCGACTTAACAGAGGCATTGTGAAATTATAAAGTAATTTTTTAAAGAAATAGCATACTATGCATATATGTAAAACTGTGTCTCCAGAGAAATCCAGAGGCGTGTAAATCCTACTCCTCAATAAGAGAGGACTTTACACAACAGCAATATTTAATAGCTTTTATAATTATTACATCAGTACTAGTATTTCATGTCAATTATGATTTTATTAGCATACTTTACACCTTATATAATAGCCAATTGAACTTATTAAACAAAGTAACAATTTTTCGGGTTCTGAAAAAAAAAATTTAAACCATTGATAATTAAGTTTTCAACATGTTTCTTATTTCCAAATTCGTTTTGTATTTGAAATAATTTTCTTTTTGTATGTTTTTACCATTTCCCATGGAAGTTATCCCATTGAACAAATGGTAAAAATGTATTTTTGTCTCCGGTGACAGAATAATATAATTAAAGATGTAATATATATTCTATTTTCAAAATGTAACCTGGACATTATTTCTTAATTTACTTTTCAGACTCTAAGCAATATCACAACTGTATACAACAATGTACCGCTACTAATATTGTAACCTATTTTAAATTACTAAATACAGTAATAGATACCAATAAATTCATGATGTTAGTTTTATTAAACTGTAAATGAATTTAAAGGAATAGTGAAATAATCAAAACCTACCTAAAGTGGAGTTCTTGGCTCCAATACTGGCCCGTTGAACAATTAATTTCTTATCACCCAGCTGCATACCATTCAGACCAGCAATGGCCTAGAAGATTTCTTATGTATCAAAATTGCTTTTTTTACAAATGTATTACCTTAGTACATCATTCATTGTTTTTAATATACCTGATCAGTCATTGATATATCAACATATTCAGCAAAGGCATAACCCTTACTGAGGCCTGTTGATGAATCCTTCACCAAGTTGAAGGCTCGCAGCTGGCCAAAAGACATCAGGAGTTCCTTTACCTGTATACCAGCACTGACGTTAAATTGTGAAAAATAAATCTGCTATCATATTTATATAAATATTTAAATAATATAATACAATAAGATAGTTTCTATTCTCATTTATAAAATTGTTAGACAACTTCTTGTTCCCATTAACATTTGCTAATCAAAAGTAGCAAACATATGAAATAATTGAATCTGACCTTTCGAGCCGCATGTTAAAATCAGTTGTGAACGAAGGAGACTTGCCTTGGCGTGTCGACGTCTCGTTCAAGTACAAGACGTATAGGTGAGAATGAGAGACAACAGTGACACGCGGGCCGCGAATGTGCCAAATCTATGCTAGGGAGGGCAAAAAGCAATCTATCAGTGAGTTGTTTCAGAATGTTTTGAGCGTGAATGCTCACGCTCATCCCTGATAGGGGTACCTGAAAATTCCTGAAATGGAAACAAAACCGCGGCTCACTGCTGGCTTCACCGTAGCCCTGTCAACTGTTGAATCTCGCCCTGAAATGGCAGCGGCTCATAGTTCTATATGGGAACTGACTAGACTATCCTAATTGATGTCACTAACAACTTTGAAAATGAATATTGAGTATATGCTCCGAAGGCATACAACTTAACTTTTAACATTGGTTTGTCAGAATAGTTTGGACTAGTAATTAATTACCGTTTGATAAACTATGACCGGTCAAGTGCCATTAATGTATGTACATATATTTTAGATAATAACCCCATTAAGAATAAACATCACCAAAATTGTGTAAAAATGTGGACTTGGTACTGACCTGGAACACATAATTTCAAATATAATAGCCAAACTTAAAACAATGATGTTAGGTATAATGACTTTTTTTTTAAATAAAATTTGAACTAACTGAAGATGCTGGTGTTCTATTATATTTTCTTTTATATTGCAAATAGCAATACTATTGTCACATTACAGTAATTTTTAATTCTTATTTTATAAAACTACTAGAATTAATCAGTCTTTTGAAATTTAATCAAACTTTACAATTGTTACAACTTTAATGTTTTAGAAAAACCTCTTGTCACAAGTAAATCAACAATTTTTTCGGAATTCGACTTGTATAAAATATATTTTTCAGTATATTTAAATAGAGATGTTTCGCTCAAATATCAATCAGAAGTGCTGTATAAGAATACATAGAACATTATTTTTGTTACTATCATGTTATAGGATACCCATGGACATAAAAACCAGCATCTTAGTTTCTAATAAATGCAATTTTGTTGTTGTTTGAACCGCAGGATACTTAAATATTAGGTATATTATATGAAGCAATATTACGATAAATATTTTTATTCTTCTTAGTGGAATTAATATTATTGGTTGTTTCTTTCTGTAACACTATTTTGATATATAATTTTATTTGTGATTACAATAAATCACATGAAATGGATGAGGTATAAATTAACTAATATTAATCTCATTGTCAACATTGCAATGCACTGAAAAACATTAATTTGTATAAAATCGTACTAATGACGTTTATGTTATATTATAAAAATACATATTTTTATTTTTTCGATGTTTTCTTATACAAAAAAATGTTTCCAGCAACAATAAATGCAACGATAAACAAAACTTACTTGATCTTCATTCAGATAGTTAGGCAGACCACCGATAAAAATTTTGTGTGGTGAGTCTGGAACTACAGTACTGATTACACCAGCTAAAAATGAATACAACTATTACTATGATTATTTCACATCACTACTACAAATGTCTTATTAAATATATAATCATAAAATAATTATAACTAAGCTAAAATATTGCTTAGAGTCTAAGTTTCAAGTTTAAGCCAGGTGTGTAATATGTGCCGACATACATCTAAATAATATAACTTACCTGGAACATTAATAGCTGGGTTTTCAGTGCCAGGCATTGGTTGATAGTCGTGAGGTCTTCTTATTTTTAAACTCTGACCTTTGAAGTTTATACCATCAAATGCCATAGCTTGTGTAGTTTCATCTATAGATCTAAATTCAAGGAATGCAAAATTTTTATCTAAATTGATTTGGCATGCAAGCACTGGGTTACCAGCTGCCTGTGCTAAACCAGACAGATGCATTTGTTGATTGAAGAACTCCATAGTTTCTTCTTCAGTAACACCAAACGGTATGTTACCAACATATAATCTACGGGCTTGACGTGTTATGGTAGACCCGACTACTGGCACCGCGGCTTGTGGTGTATCCGCTACTATATTCGCAGGAATTTGACCGGCTGCTTGCATTGCCTTATATTGCAATGGAGTAATGTGTTCAAATCCAGGTGGTGGGACATCCCAGTATAAGGATGGCTTGCGTCTGCGTGATCTCTTAGAAGGCGATCTGGATTTACTCCTTCTCTTTTCTCGGCGTTCTCTTGAACGTGAACGTGATCTTCTTCTTTCTCTTGATCGTGATCTGCGTCGACGATCTATGAGATAAAATGATTGTTTGTAGAAAATATATAAGTTTATAGGCTTGTAATTGATTTTTTTATTGAATATGCTATATATTTACCTTTGTCTTCACCCATTATTTATAACCGGCTTTAAGATTTGAACATTAAACGCAACTACTGAGTAAGACACAAATCAAAATGGCGTCGATAGAGTTTTTTGATTGCTTTCGTGCTTTCATTAGGGGTGTGCGAAAATTATCGATAATTCGTAACTACTCGATAATTTTTCGTTCGATAATTATCGATAAAAGTTATTCGATAATTGTGATCCGATAATTATCGATAATTTTTCATTCGATAATTATCGATAAGTTTTTATCCGATAATTATTGATAATTGTTTTTGATCCGATAATTATCGATAATTGTTTTTGGATCCGATAAGTATCGATAATTGTGGTTATGTGTCAGTCCATTGTTATTGAATAATAATGTTGATAGGGAGAAGAGCGATGACCTTTTTTTTTTTCGTCGTCCGATAATTATAGATAACTGTCCTCAACTATCGATAATTTTTATCCGATATTTATCGATAACTGTCGCCAACTATCGATAACTTTTTATCCGATAATTATCGATAACTGTTCATTCGATAATTATCGATAAATATCGATAACACAATACGATAATTATCGATAGTAAAAATTTCGATATTTTTTTTCCGATGAACATCCCTAGCTTTCATGCATTTCTTTAGTGACACTCCAAGACAGTGTCAGTGCTACCACGCATAAATTATTTCAATGCTAAAAATAATATTAAAAATCTTTAAAATAAAACCAAAAATATTTACGAAAACTAACCTTTAAAATAATTCTGATTGGGTTTGAAATTTATATTTGTCTTAGTAGGAATCAATATTATTAAAATATTTTGATTTTTACAAACACCTAAAAATGCGAGGAGAAAATATGTTGCAGGAACTTCACTAAATATTATAAAACAAAGTCCCTTGCCGCGTCTATCTATCTATCTGTCTGTATGTCCCGATGTCAAAAACTATTGAACTGGTTTTCATGCGGCTTTCACCAGTAAATAAAGTGACTTATGAAAAAGGCTTAGGTGTTTATATCACATTTTTGTGTAAATTGGCTTGAAATAATACTATTTGGGTGCGCAGTTTGATAACAAACTGTTATTCGAACCACACGTATATCTAACTTTATCACGTGTGTTTCATGCCTTTGGCTTCGTTCCGAGGGTTGGATTCATTAAATTATAAATACTGTTTGTTTTCTAAAGAAAAATAAAATAAAAGCTTTCTACATATTACTACTACCCACGCGAAGCCGGGGTGGGTCGCTAGTATGTTGCAACAGCCTCATTGGTCTTATTGTATAAAAATCAACACATTTGTTTTGCCACAAAACCACCAAGTAGCACCAGCTAAGCATGTCAACATTTTAAGCGACATAATAAAAAATTATATAGGTTCTTCAAGCATCTTATGTGATAAAAACATATCTTTAATTAATTATAATATTTTTACATTATTATAATGATAATAATTATAACTGTTATAACTTATAGACGCACTTTTCGACTAAGCATTGAAAATCAATTTCAGATGTTTTGGAAAAAGAAAATGTTGAATCAAATCCAGGAATCTCCGTTGAAAAAACCATCATCATTAATTTAATAGCTATTGGATGTCCACTGCTGAACGTAGGTCTTCCTCATAGACCTCTAGAGCGCCCGATCCAAAGCAGCTTTGATCCAACGACTTCCGGCGTCTTTTTTCAAGTCGTATGCCCATCTCGTGGACGTCCGTCCGACGCTGCACTTACCGGTTTAGTGACAAGCGACTGTAAGCGACTCAGTCTCATTTCTCATTATCAATCATACGGCGTACGGCGTATATTTTTTCTCCCAATTATTGTTATTTGATAATTGTTTTGCGATTTTGTTGTTATTTTTGTTTTATTATTTAACTGTTTTGTTTGGATTTGACAATGTTCAAAACATGATTTGACTTCGTTGCACAGAACACCTATCTATCTTCATGCCTCTAGCGGCCTTAAATTGAAAAGAACAGCTACATTAAGTTGACGTACCCCCAATACTGTCGTTGCAAGACCTGACCCTGATCGTGGTTAATTTTACTAGAAAATGGTTTTTAGCATGGAATTATTATGTACTATATGTACAACTGGAAGGTTCACTCAGATTATAAGCGCGAGCCGAAAGAGAGGTTTCAAAACTTCACCCGTCCTTGTCAACACTCAGAACAACAAAGGAGACGCCATTAAATTACAACAGCTGACATGACAACCATATTTACCGGTATCGCTAGTAATAAATTTATAATATTTACTAATTACCTACGGCGCTATTGTGAGAAATATTTCTGTTCTTAATAAGTAAAACTGTACGCGAAAGTAATTTGTTTTAGTAAATCTGCGGTACTCACATAAGTTTATCATATTATGCAAAAAAGTACGTTTTAATTTTCATTTCTTAGACAATATTATTCTACTAAAAGAATCAAATATTTTACAGGGCAATCGTGCGAAAGAGACACAACGAAGCTTAAATTATTCTCTGTCGAGACCGTTTTTTGCTCCGTATTTTGATATTCTAAAAACAACGATACCGTCTTACATATAGAGTTCAATTTTATTTGACAGGATTTTACTTCCAGCCTTCAGCCCGATTTACATTATCTTAGTGTTTAGCAGAGTGCTTTAGGATAGTACTTTAATTGAAACATGTAAACGCTACTTGCTTTAGTACGGTTCTACTTGACTTTCAAGTTGAATCAAAATAGAATCGCTTTTTATTTTTGTTTCAAGTAATACCCCTCCCGCACCCGCGCATACCCCGGCGCGTCATTCGACTCTTTCCCCATTGTTTGTAAACACGTAATTTAGTAACATTTTTAGGAGAGTGCACAAGTGCTGTGAACCGCGTGCGTGTTTTTGATTTATAAAGATGGCTAAATGGTCAGAAGATACAACTATTACATTTGTGTCTGAATATAAACAGAAACATAAACAATGAAAAATGAACAGGCTAGGCATTCGGTATAGTGTATACACTGCCATAAAAGAAACTATGACAAATGTGTATGTATGTGTGTGTGTATGTGTTTGGGGGGGGGGGGGGGGGTTTGAGTTATAATAGTAACATTTTTTTTTCTATTAACAGTATCATTTGTATACGAAAATTACATTAAATTTATTATTTTTTGTCAGATAAAAAAATCGATATGATACTCTACTGGAAGAAATGTAAACGTTTACTCGCAGCGCACCAAAGCACTAAAGAACTTGCCTTTCAAATTGTACTAAAATACTCTCCTAAACACTAAGATAATGTAAATCGGGCCTTCCAGTTGTACCTAGTACATAATAATTACATGGTTTTTAGTTATTACTTATTATATATAGGTTATATATAATCTATGGTTTATGTCAAGTCAGTGTTGCCACCTTAGATCTTTTGGGGCTAGATCTAGCTATTCTTACGATTGGATTTCTCCAGATTTCCTTATTTAGCACTAAAAGAGCAATCTAGCCCTTTTCAAAGATCACACAAAAACCCCTCTTGCCATACTTATTGAGTTGATAAAAGTTATTGAGCGCTTTGTGGCATAAAATTTACCAGGGACCGTCAGCATTTTTTTTTTGTTTTCAATGTGGTAACTCTAGTTTTAGCGGTGAAAACCCTAAACACAAACTCCGCCATGTCAGTATAAACCAAGTAATTTAAAATGCAATAATGACTGGTTCATGACAGTTTAAATTAGGTGATTTTTTTTTCATAGTATTATAATACGGGTTTGTCATTGCGTAATGCATTTTGATTATTGTTAAATTACTATTTATAATCATCTTAACGATTAAAATTTTATTTGAAACCAAAGCATTTCTTTTTTAGCCCTTTCTGGCCCCACTTTTTAAGACAGAATTTTTAAAATCTAGCCCTTTTTCGGTGCCCAGAAAGCCCGCTTTCAAAAATCAAGGTGGCAACACTGTGTCAAGTTTATGAAGTTCAATGAAGTTTATGGATTCTGGCGGGAACCTTGAAAAAGCGCGGTTGACTTTAAACTTTAATTTTAAAATTTTCTTATAAAAAGTGATTTTTTTAATAATTAAAGTGAATTTAAATATTGCTATTAGCTGCTGAAAAGCACAATAGCAATGGAGGTAAACGAGGGGGGCGGGTCTCACCCGCCCGCCTCAAAAAAACGGTCACGGCCTACGGATGAAGGAGGCGTAGGCGTAGGCTCTGGACCATTGGGCTGCGGCGATGAGCGAGATGCTTATCTGCCTTACTACAAACCAAACTATAAAAGACTATATCCGGAAAACTCAACCAACACAGACTTTAAAGTGTATGTGGAATCCACAAACAACGATAGATTGGGCAACAAGAGCCCTATATACTTAAACCATATTTTCGCAATGGATGTAAAAGGTGTGACGGGTATTGAGGGTGAATGCAAATAAAATAGCAGTTATTTTCAAGCAATATAATACGGCCAATAACTTTATTAATAACACCACTTTCCTCACAAAATATAATATGAAGGCGTTCATACCGGCAGCGCAAATTGAAAAAACTGGCATCATTAGATTTGTTCCAGCGAATATATCTAACAAAGAACTTTACACAAGACTTTCTTCAATTTATGAAATAGTGGCAATAAGAAGGTTTTCAAAGAAAGTAGGACAAGAGCGCATTCCATTGCAGACTGTAAGCATCACCTTTTTATCTAATGTACTGCCTAATAATGTACAATATGATCTATTCTCGTACAGAGTTTTCGAATACATTCCACCATTACTACAGTGTTATAGGTGTTTTAAATTTAATCATTCAGCAAAAGTTTGTAATGGTTAACAAAGATGTAGTATTTGCGGAGGTGAGCACTTGTATAAGGAATGTGATAAACCAACAGAAATCAGCTGCATAAATTGCAGTGGACCTCATCTTGCGATATCTAGATTATGTCCTATTAAAGCAAAGAAGATTATTGAAAAGAAAAACAACATATCTTATGCAAGTGTCGCCTTTACAAAACAAGTCACCACCAATGAAAAAGATTTCCCTCCACTCCCATCACCAAAATCACAACCTGTAAATAGTAATGTTAGTGTAAATAAGTCTATAAATATCTCTGCAAATAAGTCTGTACAAGATGTAAATAAAGATAAAATAGTCCATTCTAAAGACCTTAAAAGTCAAATAATTTCCGACAACGATGTACTTATGGCCCTAGTACAGACGTTGGTGGAATTAGCCAATAAAGATGACAGTACACCCACTAATCTTAAAACTATTAAAGATGCATTATTAAAAAACTTAACATAATGGATTGTGTAAGGCCTAGTTCTACACAATCCAAGTTACGTATTGCGCAGTATAACATTCAAAGTGCAAATAGTAAAAAACCTTTATTAATCCAATTTTTAAAACAAAAAAATATTGATATTTGCCTTCTTAATGAGACATGGTTCAAAGATAATAATTTTAAAATACCAGGATATAATATTTACAACAAAAATTCAAATAATGCACATAATGGAGTTGCAATACTGATAAAACCATACCTTAAGTATAATACATTAAATACCATATTTTATGAAGACATTCAAACAGTTGCTGTATCTGTATCAACAGGACATAGTAGTTTAACAATTCTCTGTGTATACTGTCCACCTTCAAGTGGGCGTATTAGAATTAATAGACTCCGCTACATTATTAATGATCTACCAAAACCCATATTTATGAGTGGTGACTTTAATGCTCATCATATTGCATTTGGTTGTCAGTCAACGAAAGGTAGAGGTCAGGAGTTATTTAATTTAATTGATGACTTAGATTTGTGTATTTTAAATGATGGTAGACCTACAACTATAAATCGCCCTAAAAAAACTGCTTCTGCCATTGATGTAAGCTTCATCAGTGGCAGCCTCGCACCACTATGTGATTGGTCTGTACATGATGATACAATGGGAAGTTACCATTATCCAACAATAACAGAGATTTCATTACGTATAGATAAATATCATCTTAATTCCCCTGTAGATAGGTTTATATATAAAAAAGCTGACTGGGCAACATACACAGCTCTTTCAAAAACAATGTTTAATGATTTCATACTTCAATCACATGATCCTATTTCAACCTATAATAATTTCTGTTTTCATTTAGATACTCTTAAAGAAATGTCAATTCCAAAGCTCACTAAAACAAACACTTTCATAAGCAGGCCACCATCTCCCTGGTGGAATAGTATATGTGAACAAAGTGTTATTGCTTCATATAATGCACTAAAACTATATAGAAAAGAGCCTACTATTGAAAATTATATTAATTACAAAAGAAAAGATGCCCAGAAAAAGAGAACAATTTTAGAACAGAAAAAAATTGGATGGAATAATTTATGTAACACTTTTAATAGAAATACTCACATAAGTAAAATTTGGAATTTATTAAAAATGTTTAAAGGCATAAGACCTAAGAATAAATCATACACAAATGAGTTTATATCTCCACTCTTAGATAAATTATCAGATAATAGCAACTTAATTGAAGTAGATCAACTGAACATTCTTTTTGAAATCAACAATCATAACCCAAATTCTAAATTTTTACTGGATCCATTTTCATGGTCTGAATTTTTAACAAGCTTGCACTCTAGACGAAATACAACTCCTGGCTTAGATGATTATCCTTACATCATAATTAAAAACTTAGATGTATCTGCCCAAAAGTTGTTTCTTAGCATCCTCAACTTGCTTTGGCGTAATAAATCTATTCCACAGTCATGAAAAACACAGTGTGTTGTCCCAATACTTAAGCCCGACAAATCTCCTGAGCTTGCTAGTTCTTATAAACCAATTTCCTTGTCATCCTGTCTTGGTAAAATATTCGAAAATATGGTGAAAGTCCGTCTTGACTGGTATGTTGAATCCAAGTGTTTCATTCCACATATACAATATGGCTTCCGTAGAGGGCGTAGTAGTGCAGACAGTTTCACCTCTTTAATCTCTGACCTGAAAAATGCAAAACATAGAAAATTAAACACTGTTTGCGTATTTCTAGACGTTCAAAGTGCTTTTGACAGTGTTGATCCTGGTATACTAGTTCAAATCATGTCTAGGTTGGGTGTGCCCGGGCACTTATGTAAGTGGATTTTTAATTTTTTGAACAACAGAACGATCTATGCTAGGCATAACAATATTTTATATGGACCCAAATGTGCCTCAAAAGGCACAATGCAGGGTGCCACACTATCTCCATTACTATACAATATATACACAAGTGAAATTTGTAAATATGTAAATAATAGGAATGTAAATATTTTACAATTTGCTGATGACATTGTTTTTTACAGCAGTAATTACAACTTAGAGATTGCAATAGATAATATGAACAAATCCTTATTTCAACTATTACAATATTATAATGATCGTTTACATTTAAAAATTAACCCCTCTAAAAGTAGTGTTATGTTTTTTGGCAATGAAACCTCAAATTCAAATATTATTTACAACAATGAAATTATAGATAGAGTCACTTCAAAGAAGTTTTTAGGAATAATATTGGACCCAAAACTAACTTTTGAAGAACATATTAAATACATATCCAAAAATGCTCACACAGGACTAAATGTTATCAGATCACTTTGTGGCGTAACATGGGGTGCAGACCCTAAAATATTGTCAATATTGTATAAAAGTATTGTTAGAAGTCATTTAGATTATAGCTCACTCGCTTATATGAATAGTTCTCATGTAAATAAATTAGACATATTGCAGAATAAGGCTTTAAGAATAATATCTGGTGCTATGTGCTCAACTCCCATAAGGGCCATGGAAGTTGAGACAAAAGTGATGCCTTTGATTTTGAGGCAAATCTTACTTGCTGAAAGATACTGTCTCAAACTAATAGCATCAAACAACAATCAAATAATAAGTAAAATTGTACCTTATATAGATAGAACACCAAGAAGATCATTAACAACAGCACAAGGTCTATTATGCGGTAATTCTCCAACACTGTCCGATATACTTCTGGAAATAGACAATAGCTTTTTTAAAATTAGAAAACAGTTTCCATGGCCATGTTACTCTTTCTCTTATCAGTGTATTTCACATCCAATTAATGTAGTCCAACAGACAATAAACAATAATTCGGAAATGCTTCAATTTTTGGAGGAAAATTCAATGTACTATGTTATCTACACTGACGGGAGCAAAGCAAGTGATTATGTACATGCTGCTCTATATGATCCACAAGCAAAATTTTCTTCAAGTTTTATTCTGCATGAACCCTGCTCTATATTTACGGCAGAGGCATATGCGGTGTATCAGGCATTAATGCGTATTCGCGAAATCAATAACATCAAATATTTTTTAATAATTTCTGATTCCTTGAGTTTGATAACAGCTTTATCTACCCTCACAGTTAAATACAAGTCTAATTATATCCTTTATTTCATTAAACAAATAATTTACCAATACCACAATAAAAATATTCAAATTTTCTTTCTATGGGTGCCTTCCCACAAAGGTATCTCTGGCAATGAAATGGCTGATAAAACTGCATATGAAGGAGTTAATGCTGTTGATGTTAGAAATACAATGTATGTTCCTATGTCTGATTACTTGCAATGTATTGACCAGAATACTCAAAAGTTGTGGTTAGAAATGTGGAAGAAAGATCAAGATACGAAAGGAAAATGGTATGGAAGCATACAAGAAAGCTTACCTGCAAGACCTTGGTATCATCGTATACAAGATGCTACTCGAGACTTCATTACTATCATAAATAGATTGCGTTTTGGTCATAATACTGCACCGTCACACCTTGCTCGACTCGGCATTATTGCGAATAAAACCTGTTCACATTGTAATTCAAGTAGACATGAGCTACACAAAGTTAGCACCCCATCGAAAGATTTTTGAAATAAAAATTACCTTAATCGATAGGTCTACGTAAGGTCTGTATAGGTCCACCAAAATTTTTGTTAGGTCGCCTACTTTTTTTAATAAATATTTTTAATAAATAGTTCTATTTTTTCAAAAAAAAAAAAAAAAAATACCTAACAACCTAAAAAAAGACCTAATAATCTATTATTGATAGGTTGTTAGGTCTTTTTTTTTTTTTTTTTTGAAAAAATAGAACTATTTATTAAAAATATTTATTAAAAAAAGTAGGCGACCTAACAAAAATTTTGGTGGACCTATACAGACCTTACGTAGACCTATCGATTAAGGTAATTTTTATTTCAAAAATCTTTCGATGGGGTGCTAACTTTGCGTAGCTCATTCAAGTGATGGAACTGTGGAGCACATTATTTTCGATTGTCAAAAATTTTTGATTGACAGACTAGTGTTGGCCAGTGAACTTAGTGATGTTGAAAATAAGTGTGATTTATTGTCCCGCCCGCCGCCATTAAAACAATTATTACAAGACGAACATACATACAAGCACATCTACAAATACATAAAGAATACAATTAAAACAATTTAATGAAATATGCTCAGAGGCGTATTATTACGTATACATGAATAATAAGAGTTGACCTAAAGGTTGTAGATACCAGGTCATAAAATCCCAAAAAAAAAAAAAAAATGAAGTTTATAACGTAGTGACTAGTGATTATATACTCTTTGGTTTAAGTATTGGCGGCAAGAAAACATAGGTATCAATGTTGCTTATAATGTCCTATTTTCCCATTAGAAAAAAGAAGAAAGAAGTGCGTAGTGCTTAAGAATCATTTATCAAAGTTACTGTATAAATTAGAGAAGTACTAAAAGACTACTTTCAATTAATTCATATGATATAATAACATGAAATATCTGTTAAACAATGGGTGGAACTTTAGACAAAACTTACTTTTTATAAATAAAAAAGAATTCCCAATAATATCTCGTTTCAAAACTAAAATAATGAAATATTTAAATGTTGCTGAGAAAAATGATGCTGCTAAAAATATTGCGTTGCATTTATCACGGGGTACTTCAAGGAAGGTGAGATTTATTTATTATTACTTAATTAAAATATAAATCTAATGTAATTATTTTTCTTTTCTAATTCGTTATTTTGATCTAATTTAGATATTCTGTCCATGAAATAAATACCTTGGATTTATTGGACAATTTTATGAAGAAAAGTACTTAAGTATTTAGATACTTATTTCATATATCCTTATCTATATATAAATAGTATATTGTTTATGAAAACTACATATTTATACTTTATTTCAGCGTGAGGGTTTTTCCCAATACAATAAGATTTATGAATTTGAGGCCGAAGTTATGGGTCAAAAAAGTGAAATGGTAATGACTTCAGTATCTGGTCACCTTCTAACAATGGACTTTGTAAGTGCCTATAAATCGTGGCAGTCATGTAACCCATTGTCTCTTTTTGATGCACCAGTCTATAAGTATTGTCCGGAGAACTATGACAAAATAAAGGTAAAAAGTTGTAATTTTTATTAAACATAAAAGAAAATAACAAGCCTGTTCTTGTCATCTTTGGCTATATTTTGATATTTTTAAATATACAAGTTTATATAATATATTATTTACAATAAATATTATTAACATTATGCAAAATCTAAATTTAATTAAAAAGGAGATTTCGAACTCAAAATCTATATGAAATAAGTGATTTACTCTCAGTAGGCAAGTTGTATATAGTACAAACTATCCCAAAGTTACTTGAAACAATGCCCCTAAAATGATAGTTCTATGTCTAAAAGCGGGCAAGATATCAAAGCTCATATCCTTAAACAAAAACTGTCTTTGCTAGTAGACAATAAACAAAAAGATTGCTCTAATGTTTAATAAAGTAAATAAACAGGTACAAATATATAATAAAAATTATTATGATTGTAAAAATCTGTCATAAAGTGGATTAAACTTTACTTAACATATGAAGATTTGGAAACACTTTTGTAATGTATAAAAAATACACTTCCTCATTTATTCACTAAGTCATGCTTGCACATACATATACATACACATGCACACACAGGGGCGTTCAAGTATTATCTAAGACAATCTTTAAAGATTTTTGAATAAAATATATCTATTGACACCAGGCACCCCACGCTTTTTTTTACAATAAAATACATGTTTTTTTTTTATTTACACGATTCTTAATTCAAATTTTTTAAAATTGTTGACAGTATCCTAATTAAAATTTATTTTTTCATTTTTTAGTTAAATTTTTTATAAAAGTGTGTTTTTTAGTTTTTTTTTAAACTATTATTTATGTTTTCTTTCTGTACTGTAATTAGTAGAGATGCCATGAATATTTGGCCACTATTAGGTATTCGGCCTATTCGGCCACTTTTTTTAATTTCGGCCGAATAACGAATGTAAAAAAAAAAATTTTAAAAAGGCAAAAGTTGTGATGAATGAAAACATTTTTTAGTATTTGTTGATAGCAAACGACTGAATTTTTCTTCATAAATAATACCCGCTTCTGAAAGTAGCCTCTCACTATATAATACACTACTGCCAGGAGACGATAGATAAATCTTAGCGAATTATGTAAGGATTGGATACTGTTTTGCATTTGCTGACCACTATTTGTAAAAGTTCGCAGTCCGATTTAAGCAGGCAGTTTTCAAATAAAAATCATTCTCATTTGCCACAGAACTTTTATCTAAATCCTCATATTTTTTAGTAAGTAAGAACTATAAGTAACACAATATGATGTAATAACTAAGTGAACGCACGCATCGCAATAAGACAAGTCGTATCATGTCAATCACGAAATGCACACATCTGTTGTAATACACGCCGAACATTCGGCGCTTCGGCCAAAAGCGTAGCTGAATATTCGTTATTCGGTATTCACCAAATCACTAATTGTGGCATCTCTAGTAATTAGAATAAATTGGAAGAGCGAAGTCTCCTAATACAGGAATAATGTGCTACAAAAGGAGGTTTCATATACTACTGATTCATACAACTTTGAATATAAAGAAATTTAGTATTTTTGTATTACTTGTCCATTTCACTACATAATAATCTGAATTAGTTCTAAAATACTTTTTAAATTTTTTATTATAGAAAACTTTAGAAAGAGAAGTCCGCAGTTGTCAAGGCCTTATAATATGGACTGATTGTGATAGGGAAGGAGAAAACATTGGTTTTGAAATCATTGAAGTTTGCAAGGCAGTTAAAAGCAGTATAAAAATATTCAGAGCTAAGTTCTCTGAGATCACATCTGTTTCTGTAAGAAGAGCATTACAGACTTTGACACAGCCAAACAAGAATATCAGTGATGCAGTGGATGTTAGACAAGAATTAGACTTACGGATAGGTAATTAATTTATTTTAATTTTTATGTTTAATATTAACTTAGCAATTTAAAACTATTTCTCTAAGAGTTTTGATATATGCAGGAAACAAATGGCTTTTTTTAAATAATGGTAAAATTAGTAAATTTAAATTCAGAATTTTCGCCATTTATTTTTAGATTTAACATAGTTCGCTGTGCAGTATAGTGGGCTGTAAATGCCCCTTCATTGTTGTCCATTAAAATAATTCATAAATGTAGTTTAAGTTGTATTGTTTCATCCACTTTTTTAACCAATAGTTGAATTAATATCCATTTAAATAAATACTAGGTAGTATAAAAAAACTAAAAACACTTTAATAGAAAACCAAACTAATTTTCAATGAATTTAAATTAAGAATAGTGTAATTACCAAAAAGATTTATTTTATTGTAAAAAAGTGTGGAGCAGTGCCGAATTTAGGGGAGGGCAAGCGGGGCAACTGCCCCAGGCCTCCACATAAGATGGGCCCCCACATCCACAAAAGAGGGGCCCCCACATCCAAAAAAGAGGGGCTTCCATAATAGAGGTAACCGAGTTGGTGTGGGGTACTTTATGCGTTTTTTTTTTTTAAATTTCTATTAGTGTTTTTTTTGTTTTTTTTTTTTAAATATTATTTATTTTCTATATTTTAGTTCTGCTGACTACAAATGTGTGTTTTTTTAGTTCTTTTACTATATTAATATGTGTGTATTTATTTAAATATTCATTACTCATATAATATTTATTAAAATTATATAAGTAAACAATATAAGTATATGGGGCGTTTCACGTCAGGTGGACAAGAAAAAAAAAAACCAGCTAAGTTCTAGACAGATTCGCGCGCTCGAAGGGTTCCATACAATTATCTATAAAAATGGCAAAAAAAATCACGTTTGTTGAATACAAATACATCATCTGTGAAAATTTCAACTGTCTAACTAGTAACTATCAAGGTTCAGTTAAGAGTTACAGTCTGGTGACAAACGGTCGGACGGATGGACATCGGAGTCTTACTAATAGGGTCGGGATCCTAAAAATGAGGTCGTGAATAGTGATGTGTAACTCAGCTCAGAACCGGTTCAAATATTCAGTTCACAGTAGCTTGAGCCGTTGAGCTGCGGTTCAGCTGCTAGATAAACGGTTCACAGCTCACCACAGCTCACTATGAGTCGCGATTCGTGCCGCGGTAGGCGACAGAGACAAGAGACAGCGACAACTTATATCATTGGTCGTCTTGGTTCTGTTGTCTCTGTCTCTCCTATCGGCTGTAGCAGTCGCCTTTAGTTTCAGCTCAGCTCATTCAGCTCAGTGAATGACCAAGTGTTTCATCGTATCATAACTCATACTTTACAGGAAACATTATGGAATTGAGCGAATGAGATTTTAGATTAGTTATTTAACATAATTATTCTAACTATGGCAGGCTTGTGTATTTATTAAACAATTATTTTAAAGTTTAATTTTAAAAAAAATTTGCTGATACGTATAGCGCCATCTTATATATGATACCGGTAGTTTTTTAATCCAATCGAACCAATCAATAATTAATCACGCTGTAAACGAGATGGCGCTTAAAAGTGATTTCCTTTAAGATTATAATGTATAAATGTACATAATAATAAAATATTTGAATTGACTGTGTATGAATATGTAAATAAACTAGGATTTAGAAAATTAGAACGTTTTGATAAATAACATTATAAGTAAAGTTGATAGACAAATCGTAGCTATAAAAATATAAACATACGTATAAATGTACATGTTTATTTATTTATTCGAATATTAACTAATAAAATACAATCAATTTATTGATAAATGTTCCTTAAATTATATAATACTTAGCATTAAACTTCACTTTAGCATTTATCATATGCATGAAATTAGCATTCCCCTATAATTGTGTAAGAACGAAAAAATATCACTATAATAACTTTTCGAAACACTGCTTTATTACATATTTATAATTTAGGTACATCATACATGTCATTTGTTTGAATCGAGTCTTAAATTAGCTGTAAATCTAATAGTTAAAAGTAGCAACATAACAACAATTGAGCTGAACTGAGAGCCGGTTCACAGCTCCGGTTCAAGCATATGGCTCATGAGCTGATTGAGTTACCCATGCCTAGTCGTGAATTTTGTTTATACTCTGTTCAGTTACTTTGTAAGATCAGTAGCGTGCATTTCATATAGGCAGAAAGGCACTGCCTACCCTGGCATGTTACTAAAAATTATATATAAAACATGAACATTACATATTTTTGAAAAAGACATAAACCATAATTCAATTTAAATCCGCTTCAAAAAACCCGCCATCATATATGCGATATCAGCGCTTCGCGCGAATCGACGACCGCGACGGGCCTTTTATAAAACTTTGCCTTAAATCGCATACAAAATGTTAGCATTGACAGAACGACATTATTATAATCCTACAATTTTATAATGTCGCGCGTCATATGGAATACGAACAAAGTATTGTGTTTTTAACATTGGTCGGTTTAACAATCCAGCAGGCAGTGCCTAAATAACCTGTCAAATCAAATTGTCTTGAATTCGATACCGTTTGTACCAATAATTATGATTTTTGACACGGTCGCATAATCGCATCCGCCGTCCAATCCGAACTCCGAATCATTCCATGACAGATGTTATTGCAATTCACTTTGAATTTTTAGTTTGTGGTATACGAAAATATTAATATATTTATTATATTAGTGATGGACTAGTTTACTTGTGAAATGTGTAACGGAGATGTGTGTTTGATGAAAGTAAATAAAGTAAATAGTGCATCCAAATTCAACACGTTCGATTTTACAGATTATTACGTATTTAAACAAGTATGCTTAATTAAAAAAATCAAAAAACCCGACTGCGTAAAATACTCTTATTATAAACTAAAAAGAATAAAACAATCTACTAGCTTTCATTTGATACCCATATTGCTACAGTAAGATAAAAAAAATTCAACTCCCCCCTTCATTCCGCCATTTGCGGGCGCCATTTTGAAAATTTATATAGCCAATGTCACTACTACAATTTAGACAAATCCAACGACACCTCATATGTCAAAAACCGTCCAGCCGTTTGGGCTGTAGGGCGTGCCAAAGAAATGGACATACATACATACATACATACATACATACATACATACATACATACATACATACATACCTACATACATACATACATACATACATACACTCGAAAAACATAACCCTCCTTCTGTCGCAGTCGGGTAAAAAAGATAGGCGTATCGATTTAACATATTATAAATAACAATGATGTTATAATTTTTCATTTATTAATAAATAAACAAGTACTTTAATTAAGCATACAATTTCGTAACTAATTAATAGAAATTCCTTGATAGTGTTATCAATGATTTCGTATGTTTGACCAAACGAAATTATCAGAGTGCCGGCCTTATGTGGCCACTATGTCTAACCAGTAACTGATTTGTTTGATAAGTATCAGTTGGTACCTGGTTGCTGTATATATAAGTGGCTCATGCTTATAAAAGATTTGGCACGACTTGTATCACATGCCGAGAAAAGCCGGATCAATCAATAAGCATGGTATGTATAGTTAAATGTATTTTGTCCTGCTGTATGTGTATGCCTGCGTTATTAGTATAAATGAACTTACACAGTGTCTAATAATTTACTTGTCTGTTCTTGAAATTATCTAAAAGCCTCTATTCCCAATAAAATTGAAATATTAGGAAAAATATGTAAGATTAAAGATTAAAAAAAAAAGTTAAAGAAATAAACTACTATATATGAATATAAAATATTAGAAAAACCATTTATAATATAACAAAAATGTCGATAATTCTGTGTCGATTTAGAAAATTTACAAATTGTACATTTGTAACTCTCAAAATCAGATTGATTACTTAAAAACACATATCAAACACCATAAACAAGATATGTATAATAACTTTCTAGTCCATAATAATACATTTTTATTTTTGCACTTATAAAGCTAAAAACTACTTCGACTAACTTTTTTTTCCGACTAACTTTGCTGGTAAATTATTCTATATAGAATAAATAAATTGAAATCATCATTTCTTTCCATCAGTTTTTGCTTTATATCAAAGTTTTTGAGATATTATAAGTATATATAATTTTAAATATGGTAATAATAATTTGATTAATTTTTTTAAAGTTATTTATTTATTGCAGTATGATATAACATGACATAAAGTAATTAAATTCAGTACATATATTAAAAGCAATCATTTGTTTAAAATTTATTGAGTTTGGAATTATTTGTATCATCAATCTTATTTGAATAAAGAGATTAATATAATTGTATATTTTTAAAAATTAGGTTTTGAATATTATACTTTAAATATATATTTGTATTTTGTATCAACAAAATACAAATATATATTTAACTATACAGACAACTTTTATTATTTTGGAAATAGATGATAACATTAAAAACTTTTTCTAAACAATAAAAGAATTTCAAATACAAAAAAAAAAAAAACAATAATATTAAATAACTAGCTGCAAGCAAAAATTCTAAAAACTATATTTTTAGGTTCGGTATTGATTGTAGATCACACCCCAAGTAGTCTTTTAAAAAAAAATATCCAATGTATAGTTTTGACTTTCCTACCATTTTATTATATGTATAGATCATATTTCAGAGAAACAAAAAAATTTAACAATTTAAAAAGTATGTATTTTTATACTTTTTTTTTCTGTGAATTAAAAATGTTTAATCTTTTTTGATTTAAATGTAGGTATAGCATAATTACTTAAATTGGAATGATGTGATGTTCTTTTTTTTTTTTTTTTTTTTTTTTTTCCCCTATAATGGCATTCACATCTCTTGTGTGTGAGATGTATTTGGCCAACTACGACGTAGTTTGAAAGTAACACGCAGGGAAATTGTTCGGTGTTTAATTTAGAAAATGTCAGGAATTTGGTCCAGGTCACCTAAAACAGATAACATTGAATGACGACACAAACATCACAAGACAATTACGGTATCATACACAAAAAAAAAGGAAAGATTAGTAGGAAATGGAGAATATAAGTAGGGAGAAAAAAAAAAAATCTAACTACACTATTTTAAAAAAATAAATAAATAATAAAATAAAGAAAAATAAATAAAAAATAAATTAAAATTTTAAATTATGATAAGAAATATATTTCATTAAATAAACTATAGAAGGAGAATGCGAATAAGTGAGAAGAGACTGAAAGTTGATAGGCCGTGGTATAACTGGAGGGAGAACGTCGTATAAAGAAAATGTCAATTTAGGACAATTGAAAAAAATATGATCTACTGTCCCGTCGTCCAAACCACATTCACAAAGAGAGCTATCGCGTACTCTGATTTTGGCAAGGAAAACCGGTGTGCATGCATGACCTAAACGAAGGCGACATATGGTAGATGTGGCTTGTTTGCCACCTTTTCGAAATCGGAAGAACCAGGATTTCCGTGGTATCAGAGGTTGTATATCTCCATAGTAACGCCCTTTAGTAAGTCTTGAGGAATCCCATAAGGTTTGCCAATCATTTCTTAATTGTGAGTTTGCAAGGGGTAACAAATCAGTATGGTATATTGCAGTATGCTTTTCAGATCCACTTATTGTAGCATCTTTAGCCCAAGAATCCACCATCTCATTGTCTGTAATACCAGAGTGTCCAGGAATCCAAGCAAGGACTATATCTAGACCTTTTTGCCTACAATTAAAAAGTAACTCTTTAATCTTGAAAATAAGAGGGAGCTGAATTTTCATTTTAAATTGATTACTACAAATTTTTTGTAAACAACTTCTACAGTCTGTGAAAATGATTGTTTTAGGGAAATTATGAGAATCAGCAAAAAGAAGTGCTTCATATAAGGCGATAGCTTCACCTGTGAACACAGATGTCTGGGAAGGGCATTTAAAGGATAAAGTCACGTTGAACTTCGGAATCCAAACCGCAGCACCAACATTACCGTCGGGAGATAATTTAGAGGCATCAGTGAACACCGGTATCCAATCGTGCCAATCAGACAGAAGTCTGGTAAAATTTTGATTAGTTACAGGATCATCATTTTCAACCCCAAAATTCAAAATGACCCTAGGAGTAAACATTAGCGAAGAATAATCAGATTGGAATAAAGGGTTGATTCTCTAGACGAGGAATAAGTGGATGAGATGAACATGACATAACCCTTAAGATGTATCTATCAGACAGATATTGTCTGCGAAGGAATAGTGGTGGGTCTAAGCATTCCACTTGTAGAGCATTTTTTGGTGAGGATTTCATTGCACCAAGGATAGTACGCAAACATTTAGCCTGTATGGTGTCGAATTTCTTTAGGGCTGTTTTATTACAGGGTTCCAGAATGAACGATCCATAATCAATACGGCTACGAATGAGAGAATTATATACAAGTTTTTGGTTATATGGATGGGAACCCCACCAAACACCTGAGAGAGCACGAAGGACGTTAATACCTTTTTCACATTTATTGACTACATAATTTAGATGAGCGACACCAGTCATTTTGGAGTCCAGGAAAACTCCAAGAAATTTTGCAAAGTGTTCGTTAGAGATGGCGTGTCCTTCGTATGTGATGTTTGCAAATGGAGTGAATCTTGAGCGGGAAAAAACAACAACTGTACTTTTAGATGGGGATAATGAAAGACCATGTTCATCTAACCAGACATTAAGGTAGCTTAAAGCTTCATTTATTCGAGATGTTGCTGTATCGATGCAATCAGAAGATGTGTATAAGGCGATATCATCTGCATATTGAAGGATATTACAAAAAGGAAGGACCGATTGCTCAAGATCATAAGTATAGATGCTGTACAGTAAGGGGCTCAGTACTGACCCTTGCGGAATGCCTTGCCATAGTGTTCTAGGTGGAAGGAGGAAGCCACCGTTTCTTATTTTAATAGTTCTGCCCATAAAAAGTTTACAAATATAGTGTACGATTCTCACTGGAACACTCAGCTCTAGCATTTTTGCTCTGAGCACCGGAATATTGACACTGTCATAGGCAGCCGAAACATCTAAAAAGCATCCCACAAGGTGTTCTTTCTTAGAAAAAGAAAGACGGATATCAGTTGTAAGAATATTCAAGCTATCCATGGTGCTTTTGCCTTTACGAAAACCAAATTGACTTTTCGCTAGAGACTCATTATTTTCCAAATACCATTCTAGGCGATTTTTAATTAGGTGTTCTAGAATTTTACCTAAGGTTGATGAAAGAGCAATTGGTCTATATGAGCTAGCCTTCTCTGGATCTTTGTTTGACTTCAAAATAGGGATAATGATTTGGCATTTCCAGTCATCAGGTATTTCTCCCGTAATAAAAATGTCATTCAGGATGTCCAAAAAGTACTGAAGACTAGAAGTGTTTAATTTGGTAATAAAGCTGTATGGGATACCATCATCACCTGGAGAAGTATCTCTCAACCCTGCCAGTGCCATATTTAATTCGTCAAAAGTAAACTTTTCATCAAAGGAAGTTAAATTAGAAGAGGATACAGACAAAGAGAAATCACAAGGAACAGATGGGGGAGCTAGGCTATCCGCGAAGTCTTCCAGCCAAACCGAAGAATCATAAGAGTGAAGAGACTCAGGTTTCAATGAACCTCTAAACCGTTTTATATTTCTCCATACTAGTGATGGGGGAGTTCTGGGGGACAAACTCTCACAAAACCCCTTCCATCCTCTCTTTTTCTTTTTGGAGAGTAGTCTTTTGGTACGAGCAGTAACTCTTTGTAAAGCTTGAAAATCATCAAGGTTTAAAGATTTATTAAAAATGTCCTCAGCTCTATCTCTTTCTTTTACAGCAGAAGTGCATTCAGAATCCCACCAAGGGGGTGAGGAAAGTTTAGAAGAATGAGACTTTTTTCTGGGGATGAATAAGTTGGCAGCTTCAATCAATGTATTACGAAAATGTAAGTAATTTTGAGAAGAAGGATTTTGGTCAAAAACGTTTAAATGACATTCAACATATAAAGAAAATTTTTCCCAATCGGCCTCTTGTAGTTTATATTTCAGGAGGGGTTCGGGAGCAGGGATTGGGACTACTGAAGAAGATTTTGATATTATAATAGGAAAATGATCGCTGCCAAAAGAGTGTGGTAACGTGTTCCAATTTAGTAAACATGAAAGTTCTGGAGAGCAAGCTGAAATATCGACTGCAGATTTAGGATTTTGACCAGGATATACACGACGAGTAGGAGAGCCATCATTTATAACGCAAACATTAATATCATCAAAGAGGTCAACCAACCAGGGGGAAAAGGAATCTGTAAAATATGATCCCCAGGAACTGTGGTGCGAGTTTAAGTCTCCTAAGATAATAAGTGGAGGGGGGACTGCGAACAAAATTGTAGAAAGTTCAGGGATTAGAGAGAGTTTAGGATCAGGGATATAAATTGAAATGAAATTTATATTGGCTATGCAAGCCGCAACAGCGTTGATTTCTTGGGAATGAGGGGGGAGAGGGATAACGGAAAACGGAAAAGATCTTTTAATTAACAATGCACACCCTGCTCTGCCATCATCACGATCATCCCGTAGACAGGCAAATCCCGGGACTCTAAAGTGAGACCCAGGCCTCAACCATGTCTCAGAGATGGCCGCAACAGATACAGAATGAGCATTAATCAAATTAAATAAATCAGGTTTTTTAGGGACAATACTTCTACTGTTCCACTGAAGAATTTGTATTATACCTGAGGCGGTCATGAGATATAATTTCAGCGAGTCTTACAAGTAAAGGGGCAGCGTCGTCCGGTAACACATCACTAAATTTAGCGCAGATATTTGTGATCAGCATAATCAGCAGTTCTGACAAATTTTCATCGGGCAATGTACGATGTCTATTGAGTCCACAACCATTGGGGAGAGACGATGATGGTTCTCTAATTATCTCATTATGAGTATAGCGATCATAACCCTCCGGAATGGGAGTCCTAGCACGGGAAGGAGTATGCACTGTTTTGCGATAAGATGTCCTCTGAGGAGTAGATTCAGAAATTGAATTAGTGGAAGATGGTGAGTTCTGTACTGGCTGGGGCTGAGTTTGAGCAAACGTGGTTTTTGCGACGTCAGAGTAGGCTCGTCTCACTAAAGGTTCCTGCGCAGAAGCCTCCATGTATGAAATACTCTGCTCGGACATGATTTTTTTAATTCGTTTTTGTCTGTCAAATTCGGGGCATATCGGATCAGTAGCAAAGTGTCTCCCTGTACACAGAAGGCATCTGACTTGGTCAGAGGGAATGTTACAGCTATCTCCAGAGTGTGATTGTCCACATTTATAACAGCGAGCATTTGACCGGCAAGCTTTCTGTACATGACCAAACCTAAGGCACTTCCTACACTGAATGGTGGGAAGCTGGTAAACCTCAACTACCAAAGAAGTGTAGTAAGTAAAAATCTTCTTTGGGAGGGATTGGCCCTCAAATGTCAGCACAACGGACTGTGTAGGTAACCAAGCAGAGGAACCATCATCTTTCTTGATCTTACGATTCAGTCGGCGAGCTTTTATGATCTTTCCATAGCCTTCTTTGTATTCAGTGGCATTTACAAAGTCCTCCATCGTCCAATCTGTTGGAACACCACGAACTACACCCAGTCGGGAGACATTGTATGATGGAATTTCAGCCTTTAGTTTGTGTTTATTCAGAAGACCGTGGTCCAGAAACTCGTTAGCTGCCTTAGCAGAGTCAAATTCTACCGACAACCTATTACGGCCAATTTGTTTGATGCCATCTTTTTTAACATGTTGGACACCACCTTCAAACAGGAACATCCCCAATCTTATAGGTTTTAAGCTCACACCAGAATTCGGCGAGTCAACAATACGGGACACATGCACAATAAATGGACCAAAGTCTTCGACGCCATATTTACGACAATTGTTATCGAGAGATGGATGTTTGTAAATATGTGATTCTGATCCGAGACCACTCTCTGGATCAGTAATAATACGTTTGGACAATGGCTCAATGATCGAATTGTCAGTCGTCCTTTTCCGGGAAGATTTTTCTGCAGCTGTAGAAGCCTGAAAACCTTCAGTCTCCATCAAACATTCGCACTCACCACCCCCCTTATCAGGGGGCTTCAAACGCTCATCTTCATCCATGGCCGCACTGGCCAACAATAAATCAAAATTCACTCACCTATTCGAAGTTATAAATAACCACCACCACACAGAAATATAAAGGAATAACTAGATTCAAAGGAAAATAACCTAAAAACGAACAAATCCACACGGCACTTCAAACGTCAATCCCGTGATGTTCTTTAGGTTCATATTTTTTTTTTGACTGCCTACCCTGTCTTAAAACTTTATGCACGCCACTGTTGACTGTGTAAGATATAGCATGAGTCCTATGACATTGACGATTTCGTTTTTAAAGACAGTTACGATTTCGTTTTTAAAGACAATTCGTTTTTTTTTTTAAATATTTATAATAAATTTTCGTGTAAAATTCAACGCTTCTTATTACTATACGAACGTATATTTAAAAATAAACATGTTACGTTAGTTAAAACATAGGTAATTTAAGTGATTTTAATTTTTTCATAAGTATCTTTTTTTTCGTTAGCTTACTTTATAAACGCTTCTTGAAGACTAGTAGGGATGTAAAATCGACCAACAGACAAATATCGACTAAATTAATGTAGGTATGCCAATTTAATTATAAATACACATTTATTCTAGCGGTAACATTGTAGCCGCAATTTTGTTTAGTGTAACGCGCGCAACACTTCAGTGGCTGTGCGAGTGCATAAATAAGTCTTGTTGTCACCTGTATTTGTTAGTTTGTTTTGTGTTTTTAACCAAAAATTCATTTGTTTTGTTACTAGTTTCGTTAAGTTTTTGTTATTGTTTTGTTTTGTTCGATAAGACATAAATGTGTTTTATTTTTGTGCAGTTTTAATTATCCAAAGCAATTTATCGATACTTCCCGTTTCGATTATTTACACACTGGCACATCCCTAGTAAAGTCATATTCACATCTGTCATAGGACTCATGCTATATTTTACAAAGGTAGACATGAACGTGTACACACAATTTTTTTGTCTTATGACATTTTATTTGCTTTGGAGCTTTTAATAAATTACTAAGAATGAAGTCCGTTATTTTTGTATGCTTATTATTTGTATCAATATATTTGTAAATATAGTAAAATAGTAGAAGATTTTTTTTAAATCGAATTCTAAATTTGATTTTATTTTTTACTTAAAGTAAATCGGAAGTGGAAATATTAAACCGATATTTGAGTAACTTCGACATATTTTTTAATTTTTTTAAACCTTGAATTAAAGCTTTAAATTTACTAATTCTTACCATGGCCGGCCTAAGGGATGTGCGAAGTATGCAGCCGCACACTCAAGCTTTTTGGGAGGGCATATTTTTTAGGTATTCGGATAGGCTACAGTCGATGGTTGATCTCGAACGACCTTTTTTTTTAGGAATTCGGATAGGCTACAAGGGTGAACGTCGATGGTAGATCTCGAACGACCTTTTTTTTTAAGAATACGTAGGGCTTTTGTTTTTGTGTACACTTCTGACAAAGGATAATTATGGATAATAAAACCCGATAATGTTTTCATAGGGGCATAAGATGTGAGTCTTGCACACTTGTAATTTTCGCCTTAGGCCGGCCCTAATCTTACATAAAAATAAAAATAAAAAACATTATCGCCAATAGTTTAAGACTTACAGCGATTTTATTAATTGAGATTGAAACAGTTTTAATTAAAATGAAGAGTTTTTGTAATTTTACTATTTGCACTAGCACTAATTCTCTTTGCACATAGCCATTGTTTGGTTCCTGAAACTCGTAGAAAATCTCACTCTTATTGAATACTTTCCTTCGAGCAGTAGTATATAGAAGTCTCAGTCTAGACCAAGATCATCACATGGCCCTATTCCATGAGCGGTAGTATGAAAGTGTAACTTCTTTCTTAAAATTTTGTTTGTAATAAAATAGGTTCACAAAATTGGACTTATTCTAAAAATGTTGGAGAGCCCTGTCTGTGATGTATTATATTCTAGAAACCGCAATTCTGTGCTCATCAAGGTGCTGATGCAGTATTTTTGAAAAGCGTAGAATGTGGCAGTATCATGCTTTAAATCGTTCAAAATTGTGATGATGTTTCCAAGTTTAATGTCATTTCCATCTTTATAATAATAAACAGATGTCAAAAGCGTGGCTTGATCATTATTCCAATGAAATAATTGGGAAGCATCTTGTATGACAAAACTATAATTTTCGGCAAATTCACATTGAACGAGAATTTTGCCTTCAGAGATGGTTTCCTTCAGAGTTCTAAAATAAAGCGCTTGTTGATCAGCGATATAAGCATGCAGCTTTAAAATGTCCAAAGCTTTACACAAACAATCAACAAAAGTATCAGCAGAAAGCACTTAGGTGGCTATCGTGATGTGGTCTGTACCTTCCCATTTTTCAAACTGAATATTTATCACTTAATTTTCATCAAATACCCTTTTTAAATGATCATGTATTCCGTTAAAACCAGGACAGGAAGAGCAACTCTCATTTGCAGCTTTTGCTGTCTTTGTAGACATTAAATGATATTTCGGATAGGATAGGATAAAATATGCATGGTAGTTCAAGATATTAGATTGGCCACGTCTCCTCCTCTAAACATTAGTTTAACATCCTGGTGATATAAACATACACATACCATATATGTTCCAGAGTTACCAGCGAGGACGCATTGTTTGGGTTTTAAAGTAAGAAACTTTGTTAAGCCAACTTTGTTAACAACTTTACGTTCGGATATTCTATTTTAAACTTTTGATAAAGTTCATCTATATTGTACATCAACAGTTGTTTTTGTACATGCGTTGTCGCGGTGTAATATTAGTAAAAGAGAGAGAAATAAATATTATACCGACGAACAATAAAGAGAAATAAATAAAACCAATATTAAATGAACAAAACTACAACATTTATTTTATATAGTGATATATATGTAGGCAAGATACAAAAAAGGTTAGAATTAGATCAATAACAATGTTTTTAAGATAGACTACGTGGTAATTCAATCTTTACGTATTTAATTTTAAGAGAACATGAGCACGTGGTTCGATAACTATTCCTGGTTCAGGTCTAAGGGTTAACCAGACGGGCACTTATCTATAGGCACGTGGAGCATGGATGCCCCCAAGCTGGTCTCCGCCTTGTGCTAGGTGACGGGATGATGTGCGCGCCGGGACACGTGGACTGCGTACCCCGTCCGACGCTCGACGTCTCTCGCCGTAGAACGGTTGTAGGTCACGAAAAAGAACCCGGTTATTGTTGGGGTCCGAGGTTCACCAGCAGAAATCGCCACGTGGTAAGAGACAGTGTCGACCGCTCCGTACGCCTACCCGGACCCTGGAAGGACACACCATCCGGTGAGCCTTCCCATAGTCAACCCCCAGTTGTTTCTGGGTTAACATGGAAATGGCCCACAAGACAAGGACACAACCTAACCATAGGTTTAAAGAGAAACACAATTTATAATAATATAATAATTAATAACTAACACTCACTATAACAATAAACACACTAGATATAAATGAATTTTACAACTACACGACCTACTGCGTGGCATATACAATACAACACAAATACGAGCTTCTACATATAATACAATAACTCACCCAACAGTTCGCACCCGGCACCGAAGAGACGAGAAAAAGGAAAGATTCTACCGAGCCCGTCCTTTTATAAGGGCCCGAGCGGCTCCTACTCCGATCCCCTCTAACAATTCAGTGGTAAAATGCTACCCGCAATTATATATTATGTTACAGCGTATTTATCCATCTTCTAATTTAATGGATACAAAATCTTTTCTACCTGGCATCACTCAACTGATATCTTCGCGAAGAATTTTTTTACCAAGCTTTCAGTTTTAATAGGCAATTTACGACCATTGCGAGGATTCGGTAAAGTCAAAATGTCAAACTGTTCTACCAGTTGCTTAGTTTTTTTTCTTAGCGTCAGGATGTTCCAAATTCTTCCAGTCTATTCTCACTCCAGAACTTCGGTGCAATAGTGAGTATCATAGTCTTGATAGGTGTGGAGGGATTATTGAACTTTTCTTGGAGCTGATTCGAAATTTCTTCGTTTTCCATTGATACTTCTGTCTGCGTTATACGAGGGTGAATCAAAAAGTTCTTAGAACCGCTATAAAAATACGACAAAATATAAATATAATTATTTTATTTTTCAACGTAATCTCCTTCTAAGTCAATACATTTAGAATACCGCTTTTCTAACGGCGTTGTCATCCTCAAATTTAGTGCCACGGATATGTTCCTTTAATTTGGGGAATAAGTGGAAATCACTAGGGGCTAAGTCCGGAGAATATGGCGGCGTCGGTTAACATTCGTAAAACCAACCTTGCTGACACTTTTTTGAAACCTAGTGGATCGGTTAAAATGGATTGTATGCTGCCAAATAATATCTTTAGGATCTCGGCTAAACGTTTTATAGTAACTCTTCTGTTTTCTAAAACTAAATTTTCAATTTTTTTGACATTTTCTTCTGTGATCGAGGTTGAAGGCCGCCCGGAACGAGGACCATCTTTACAGCTCGATCTACCTCTTTTAAATTCAGCAACCCAGTAAGAGACAGTGTAGTAAGGTATAACATTATCCCCTAATGTCTGTTGGATATCCAAAAATATTTCTTTAGTGGACATTTTTTTCAAGCACAGGTACTTTATCACGGCGCGTAACTCGTTTTTCTCCATTTTTAAGGATTTTTAGCAACACTTCGTTGGTTCACTATTACAAGGTTCTAAGGTAATTTTAATGAAGTTGAGTAATTTGAATTTTAAATTTTTGACTTCAGTAAAATGTATACATGTAGCCCTAGTGCCTAAGTGACATATTTTTAATATCTTAATTTAGGACTCATAATGCTTTCTAGGAACAAAAATTGGATATCGACTTTTATACTCTTAAATATTAACGAAATTAAAATAACATAGAACTTTGTGATTGAAAAAATATTTATTTATTTATTTTAAACCAGAACTTAGGACTTTGTTCAACTTATTTCTCTGAAATAAGTTAAAGAAATCATCTATTCAGCCCAGAATCACCCACTGCTGGGTACCTATAGTATAGGGCTCCCCTTTTTTTCATGTCACAGTAGCATTAAAAAACATTATACCATTAAATATCTTTATTTATCATAAAAAGTATGCTTATTTAGACAAAATAAGTAATAGAAATAGTTAAATTTACACAATATTAAAAAGTTTTCGATTCACATTTTATTTTCTGAATATTGCCTCATAGTACTCCTTGTCCAATGTAGGCATTCATCGATACATCGACCGTATATTACCTGTTTTAGTTTTGCACAATACAGGTCTTTTTAACAGTTATGGTTTGGTAAAAATAAATGTGTTTACTTGTACTTGTGTTACTATGTACTTCGGGAATTCTGGGGTCTTAGATTAGCTACAGTGTATGATTCTGCAGTGTGTGAACATTTAAAACTCACTTCTAATTGTGACTTCGTAAATTGAAGCTCTGTCACTTTGGAAAAAGGAACTAGTGAATATTTTAGGCTTGTACAGGCTTCTTGAAAATTAATTTGCAAGATAGAATAGGGTTTAGCTGAATTTACCTGCAATAATAATCTCATGAGAGATACAGGTGAATAATATTCAGCCTTTAGGAGGACTCTATCAATACAGCTATGCACATTGTCAATTTCTTGAATGCAAGAATGTCCAGGTGTTGAAAATTTTGAGGTAATTTGTTCCAATGTAGAAAATTTATCAATAAGCTGTCTTAAAGCAAAGCTCATAATGCTGTTGCGGTTCTGTGGAACACAACTATCACTCCATAATATAATCGATGTGAAATGAGGGTTGTCAAGCAGAACCTGTGTCAAAATTTTGTATACTGCACTTGCTATATCATTTCCACTTCTTCCAGCAGTGTTCTCGCTCCAAATGGCACAGTACACTTTTTTATTAGTAGAAAGATGGCCAGTCATGTTGTAAGTAGAAAATTTACTTTTGTAAAAAAAATTGCTTACTTCTGCCTTGGGACAAGATAACACATTCTCTAGATCAAAGCACAATACTGGAATTGTACCTTTTCTGTCTTTATCACGGTTTGACCTAGCAGCCATCTTTTCTGTTTTGTGCCTGTTTATCTTCTCTTGTAAATCTGATGTTAATGTATGTCCTTCTTTGTACTTTATAGCAACCTCCTCACATAAATCACATCTGTCTTTTTAGGTTTTTGAAAGTAGATATTAAAATCATTACAGAATATACGTCGATATACTTCTTGCTTAACTGGAAGCTTGTTCTTTTCTGCAATTCAGGCAATATACAGAGAATACATTTTTTTGATGGTCAAAAAGCGTTCTAAATACTCTCTAGAAGAGTCTTTCCTGCAATAATGTGATGGAACCCAGGGTAATGAATTAATGTGTTCCTTAACAAGCAGTCTATCTTCTTCAGCTGTGGCTCTTTTTGTATGTTTCCCTTAGTTACTGGGTACAGGAGTATTTGAGATATTATTCTTTGTTTTGTGAATATTATATATTGGCTTCTGGCTAATCACTAAAGTATTACAGAAGAAATTCTTACACACTTTTATCTTCGCAGAGTTCACAGTGAAAAAAAAACTGATAGGTAAGTTTTTTCTTTGAATTTTCATCATTCTTTCCTTTGCGTCTCCTGTCAGGTTGTAAACAATTTGTATTATTCAACAAAAACATTCGTTTTTCTTCTGGAGATAATTTATAATAATTAGTAAAAATTGATAACCTTTCATCATCAGTAATCTTTTGGCTACATTTAAACAAACATTTATTTAGACAATCCTTGCTTTTTCTTATCTTCTTTGCCGGCATTAGCTTCTTGCGACTAGACACGTATTCTAAACCCTTATTTCTTGCATCTTTTCGTTTATTAACCTCCCATTCTTGTTCATTTCTCTGTCGCTTACGTGATCGTTTTTTAGGTTGTGCTTTACACACAACATTTCCTTCATCAGCGTTGGATTGATTGTGTACAGATCTGAAAATAAAAGAACTAGTTTAGTTGATGAAAATTATCAATTGAAAAACTTCTTGAACTGTTTGGTATGAAATTGAGATGAACTCACCTCCTATCTTCGTCAGAATCTGTGGAACTCATAGAACTTGAAGATATACGACAAAGAGGTGATGGCGGCACGAAATCTTTATCTGCCACTGAGTCATCACTCGAATAGTCCATAATTGTACGCCGCGCTCATCAATTTTACACAAAATTGTAGGGATAACCGTTAGAATGACACAATAAATCCGTAGCATTAACCGCGAAATTGAGATGACTTTGACACTGACAGCTGACATAGAACTTTGGTCATAGACACGTTGATGTTTTTTCTCTAAGCAAAGTCCTATGTTTAACATAGAACCATGTTATCGTAAAAATGAATAAAATCAAAATTGGATGGTTCTATGTTTAACATGAAACTTAGTTATTTCTTTGCGTAGTAAAAATACAACATAGGACTAGGAAAATTGATATTTTGTAGTAAATAGTGCTGCTATCTAGTGGTTTGTTTTATGAAAAGTGTGGCTAATGACACATAGAACCTTGTAGCATTCTTATCTCAATAAGTACTAAAATTGTAACATAGAACCTTGTAATAGTGAGCCAACGACTTGGTACTAAATAATTTATTACGTGCGAATGGTATGACCAAATACGAGTGTAACTGCGAAGGAATATTGTGTGATTGACACTCTTCAAACTAAATATTAAACTACCCACAAAAATATTATATTACCGTACACTTCTAAGAACTTTTTACCCGACTGCGACAGAAGGAGGGTTATGTTTTTCGAGTGTATGTATGTATGTCCATTTCTTTGCCACGCCCTACAGCCCAAACGGCTGGACGGCTTTTGACATATGAGGTGTCGTTGGATTTGTCTAAATTGTAGTAGTGACATAGGCTATATAAATTTTCAAAATGGCGCCAGCAAATGGCGGAATGAGGGGGGGAGTTGAATTTTTTTTCTTACTGTAGCAATATGGGTATCAAATGAAAGCTAGTAAATTGTTTTATTCTTTTTAGTTTATAATAAGAGTATTTAACGCAGTCGGGTTTTTTAATTTTTAAATAAGCATACTTGTTGATTCACCCTCGTAATGTGTTGGTACTTGTCTTCCGGAAAGAAAGCTTCATCTTGGTAGTTTGCGAATAATCACTTGATGCCTGACTTGATTGTGGACAATATTTGCTTCTGAAGGTAATTCAAATAACAGCCGTTTCATGCACGACACACACAAACATCGGGCGAAATTTTCCACTTTTAATGTTTTAGATATTTTTCTAACTTTTACACGTCTATTATGACGAGTCAAAAGGAATGGATTAAAACACCGACCAACATAGGGAGCTATATTAAAACAATAAGGAAATAGTAACGCGTCTAGTTGATGAGCGGTCAAAGTTTCAACCAAAAATAACGGACTTTTACATAATACCGGCGTCATATAGCTGTCTTTTTCTAGCAAGTAACGACGGTTAGTATTGTATTTGTTAGTGAAGTAATTTTGTATTCCCATTGCAGCCATTAAACCATTTACATCTTTACAAAAGACGAAGTCATCTTCTTCAGCAAAATATTTGAAAAGATTTTGTTCTCTTGCGGTAATAAGTTTTTTGTTACTAAGTTTTTTTCTTTTAGCCTAGAAGCCAAAATTTCTGAAGCAGATTTTGACAGTCCCAGATCCCTGATAAGGTCGTTTCAATCATTTTGGTTGAACGTTTTGGTGTTTCCAGGTCGCATTTAAATCATATCGCAATATGCATAGGCGCCTGTGAAGGACCAGCTTGAGATTCAGGTTGTATTTTAGGACTCAAAAGACAAGTCTGCCGACCGTATAAAAGGATATTCTGATTTGGATTGATTTTTTCGGTTAATGCCAGTTATGTTCACCAAACAAAAATAACAGTCGTCGTGATGGTTCATGGGTTATTCCAGATTATAGCGGTTTCGTACCTGAATCTGTTCTTTCTGGACAAATGTCCACAAACGTAGAAACTCTACGCACGTTTTGGATAACTTTTGCAGAATCCAAGGCTTGTTTTTTATTTCCAGTGTGTGAAATTTTCTCAATTTGGAATGGAATGTTAAGCGTGATCAAATTGTCATACTTTACGGCGAAAACTTTCATGATGTTCTTTTTCTTGACACTCATTCCATTTACACTCAAAAAACACTTGAATTAAACTTACATCTTGCTCTATAATAACTTCGTGATGAAAAATTGGGCTGATCTGACTATTAAAGAGATTGAAAGAAATTTTAATGAAACTTGACATCATAGAGGATACAAATGGATAGGATATTCTTATCAGATGATCCATCGGTGCTTATATATATAAAGAAAATCACAACGCCGACAATGTTTTTTTTTCTCGATTTCTTCAAAACGAAACCTCCGACGGTTTTTGGATGAAGACCTTCTATTTCAGATGTTAAAAAGCAAAATAAATCATCAGCTCCAAAATTGTCATCTTTCATGTGTAGAGTTGGTGGTAAAGATTAATCACTAACTAATACAGGTTGGAAATTTAACACAGGTTCTTCAGTATGTTTAAGTCGGTAAATGGTTGGTCCATTTTCTAACGGTAGGGCTGTTTTTCCTTTTTCTTCATGTATTTTTTTTTATTTTTAATTATTATATCACCATTTTGGTTATCGAAGTTTATATCAGAATATCTGGTAAGTAATATGGTCTTAAAAACGTTTTTGAAATGGAAACAGCACAGATTGTTATTATGTCTTTATTTATGTCTAATTAGCCCAAAAAAAAATCTAGCTGATCTTGCGTAGTGTTTCTCAGGTTAAATTCTGTCAAGCCTCCTTCATTCAATAAAAACGACGGTAAGCCAATCAAAGCAGTTAAATTATCCAGAATTGCTTGTGTTGATGGCGTTTAAATATTGCGTTCACTTTTTTTTCAATTTTTTATCCGCTCCATATGTAAATTTCATCCCGAAAAATAAATTGTGCTACTCGTTTCATTTTTTTAGATGCCCAGATGCGCATGCAACCGTGACGCCCCGAAGGCAGTAGTAGCCTAGCTTCGATTGCTTGTGACGTTCGCTTTTTTTTAAATTCAAATATCTTTTAAAATTAGGAATGATAAATTCATTTTTAATTTTAAAAGACGATCCACAAAGTAAAAAATCCACAAAGTAGCTATTTACAATATTCAAATTCAAAATCCCCAGTCCCTTTGACATATAATTTTCACTATAGGTAATCGCTTTGTTGGCGAACGTTGTTGCTAACGGACTTAATAAATATGGAGGTCCGAGTTTAATCCCATCATTTGCTCGAGACTTTACGTTTACAAATTTAGTACTTGGATGACCGAGCTATGCTTGATATCTTTTTTGGTAAGTCGAGTTTTTTGGAAATAATATTTAGATACAAGTTACATGCTGATGAATAATATTTTTCGATCTTACCGACATAATAATTAAAAAATATGAACTGGTTATTAAAATTACGAATTGAAATCGAAAAATTGAAAAATTGCAATTAGTTTAACATTTTATTAAAAACATGGTTTTTTTTTCTCACAAAAGAAGGAACTTGAAAAATAAAAGGGAAAAAATAATCGGACTGGAGACATCTGGATACGAATTTTTCTGGTTTCGGGACTGCCCGATTTCCCACCTGATCTATTATAACCTTGTAGATGGTGGTGAAATTAACATTCGTATTCTAATGATATTGTAGCAGTTTTTCATTACTTCAAAAGACGGATAAACGACGAGAGAGACGAGATCCTTTATCTATGTCTGTCCAGAAATAATACAACTTAAAAATTTAATGTAAAAAAACTACATCGTTTTTATTTATTTATATTTCATTAAATTACAGCATTACAAAGCGGATTTCATTTTTTTAAGACGATATCGTCTAAATGATATCGGTTTTTTTCTAAGCACTCAAGCAGACTGACCCTTAGGACATTCGCAATCATGCGACAGCAAAGCGCTGGAGTGATATCTTGAATTTCATGGCGAATATTGTTTTGCAAGGCCTCAATTGTCCGGGGATTAGTATTGTAAACCTTTAATTTAAGGTATCCCCATAAAAAAATCGCAAGGCATGAGGTTGGGCGACCGAGGCGGCAATGGAATGTCTCCGAACTTGCTTATCAGTTTTTTCGAAAAAATGGACCTTAATTTTTTCATCGACACCCTAGCTGTGTGAGGAGTGGCACCATCTTGCTGAAATAGTGTTCTATTGTTGTAACCTGGATGCAGCTGTAGTTAGGGTAACAGGAACTCGTCTATCATACGGCAATATAGCGGAGCAGATACTGTTTCTCCTTGGTTAAAAAAATAAGAGGTAATTACCCCGCTGGCTGAATGGCACACCAAACTGTCGTTTTTAAACAATGTGAACGTTTTTGATGCCATTCTCTAGGGTTGTTGGGGTACCAGTATATATATTGTATTTGTTGTTTGTATTGTGTATACATATTTTGCTTATTAACATATCCATCGATATGAAAATCTGCTTCGTCACTAACAAAATGTTTCTAAGCGTGTGTGCTTCCGAAAACGATCCAGCGTTGTTCTTGCGAATGTTTCTCACTTTCGTTGAGACCCTGAAAATTGTCATTTTGTATGGATGGAACTTTAATTTGTTTTTC
Organism: Euphydryas editha; assembly: GCA_036937285.1. Classification (NCBI taxonomy): domain Eukaryota; kingdom Metazoa; phylum Arthropoda; class Insecta; order Lepidoptera; family Nymphalidae; genus Euphydryas; species Euphydryas editha. Next base: position 7,823,572 of record JAUPFZ010000008.1, read on the forward strand.
AAAATAACATACACTGATGACTTTTTTATTCCTGTGGAGGCGGCGATTTGCCTAATCGATTTAAGTGGATTTCGAATAATTTCATTTCAAACTTGAGCCATATGTTCTAGCGTTGTTGCTGACATTGATGATCCCGGGGGAGTTCTGTTGACCATTGTCTCTTGTCTGAATTTTTGTATCCACCACTAGATAAGATGTGTGCTCGGTCCATCATTTAATCGTCGAGTATCAAAACGATTGCAAAAAGCGCGACGCGCGCGAACAACAGATTCACCACACTTCAAATACTGCTCGACCCTAAACGCGCGGTGTGCTCCCAACCAGTGACTCATGGCGACTAACAAATCGACAAACAAATCGACAGTTGAAAAAAAGGTAGTGATATTATCCGCCAACCAGCAGTGGAGCAGCGTGGTGGATTAAGCTCCAACCCTTCTACTATGTGAAAAAGAGGCCTTCGCTCAGCAGTGGGTTGTTTACAGGCTGATACAGTACAGTTTCTTATTATAACATACACCAATGTATCTTAATTTTTCAAGAAGGATAAAATGAGAAATGTTGTCAAAAGCCACAATATGTATAATCGGTTTACAAGCATGTTAAAAAATGTCTTATAATTATTATCACTAACAATGTTGTGCCTAGGTGGGCAGTATACACTGTTGTTTCGGTTCTGTTATCATGCATTTTGATTTAAGTGGCTTGAATTTTTTCAGTTTCGTATATTTCAACGAGATAGTGTTTGATGCTCTCTTTTATAAACTCGGTTACTCTTTCACGTTTTTTTGAAGAATAAATGCTCCATTGAACTTTTATCCTTGAAAAGTTGACTGGTCTTAATGGCGCTTTAATGATGCATAGAAACTAGACTCTTGAAAATAAGTTCAAAAATTCTGACACAGTATCTAGTCGATTTCTGTATCTGATGATACGACCACGACATACAATTAAAGTAGGGATTTCATAACCATTCGTCGGTATTATTAGACTATCCTGTGTATGTATGTATGGTCCTAAATCAAATGTATTTAAAAAACACAATGTGCACACTTTTACTCAATATATTAAAAGCAGGGTAATTATTCGGTATCGCGCCACCACCGATTTTGAGGCTGATTTTTTTTTGAGGTCCGTTATGACTTCAAAACATCATAACTAGTGTTGTTATGATGGCGCATGACCTATTTTGGCGTAAAAAAAAATTTCCAAAAAAAATTAAAAAAGTTATCGTTCTTATTCGGTATCGCGCCACCAGCCATAATGGGGCTTATTATTTTTTTATGATCTCGTATTGACCTCTTAATGACATAACTAGTCATGTCATGTTGGTGCATGATCTTTTTGAGCGTAAAAAAAATATTCGAACGTTTGAACATTATGCATTGTCTTTGTGAAATTCGGTGACAGCGTTGGCGAAAGCATGCATGCGTGTGGTATGTGAGGGATGTGCCCGGCGAAAAAGGAAATCAGCGATGTAACCACTCATGTGGTAATCTCGCCGTCCAAATTTTGGGATTGTACCACGAGCATCACGCCACATGCGCTCTATGTTCTGCGTATACGCTCCCGTATCTGCATCAACGAAATTCATTGTAACATTGTAACTTGTTCACTGTAAGATGTTTATATCCTGCAAAACATGTTGTATAATGTAATAGAAAATACCACCACAAGTACAGATCCAAACAAACATTAAGTTATTAATAAACTTTTGCTATACCTTCCGAGGCTAGACAATCGTACGATTTCCAACAGTCGGACATAATCGTCGTTCCCGGTTTAATTCGACGTTTATTAATTTCGAGTAAAGTTGATGCCGATCGATCATCAACTTTCTCGAGAAAAATCAATTTCGAATCTCTTTCAAATCCACCGAAAATCCACTGCCCGTCGATTATACGCCCACGATTATATTTTCTTTTCCCAAATTTTGCCTCGTCAATTTCCACAATTTTTCCTGGGCCACCCAATGAATGCGTCGACTCATTGAGGCACCAATTTTCCAAAACTTCGCGAACATACTGCGACCAATCGCATACGGTCCCCGAACTCATCTTCAATTCCTCCATCAAGAATTCTTCATGCGGTGGATTGCATATAAGATACAGGGACGCAAAAAGAAAAGTTTTTTCTAATGGCAATTTTGTACCTTGTAGCCAAGTGTTTGTGCGTACAGATTGCTTAAAATCGCACTGGCTTTTAATCACTTTTTTATTAACGGTTTTCGTCTGTCTTTTCCTGCACCGCCACCACTTCTCGTCCGCAGTCAAATACGCATCCGCACCACATTTGTTGCATTTAAAAGACTTTCTCAAATACTGTGTTTAATTAAAAAAGATTTTGTTTCGGAATCATTTTGAAATATCTCAAAAGCTTTGGCTAATGAAATGGAGGAACCGTCACAAGTCATGTTTACCGCTCAATTAGTTTTTTTTTATTTTTATTGATAGGTTGTTAGGTCTTTTTTTTTATTGATAGGTCGTTAGGTCTTTTTAGAGAGGTCTAGTTAGAAAACGAGTTCTTGCTAAATGCCTTTATTAAAACTATTATTAACGCTTCAAAAAAGACCTAACGACCTATAAATAAAAAATTAAAAAAAACCTAACAACCTATTAGTAAAAAAACCTCTAACAACATAACAATAAAAGAAAAAATCTTTCGATAATCGTATGAATAAAAAAATTATTCGTACGAAAAAAATTTTAGATTTTTTTTTACGCCAAAAAAGGTCATGCGCCATCATAACAACACTAGTTATGATGTTGTTAGTGTCCTGGTGAACGTTAAAATGAGACTAGTGGACTGTATAAATCTGGTTTATTAACCGTTCCGGGAACAGTGGGATATGCAGCAAATATAGTATTATTAAGTGATCGTCTCAGGTGTGTCGGGCAAGTCGCACGTTGATCACGCCGCTCTTCGCTCCGATGGTGGGGCTGTCCCCCCGCGTCTCCCGCCGCGCACCGCAGGGTGTTGCGTTAGCCCGCAACATGCTCCCCGGCTTGAGAGCTGGAGGCTTCAAGATCTAGAAGTGGACATATATTATTAAATGCCCTTCTAATGGTGCCACCCTTGGTCCGGATTTCGGCCACTCTAGCAATCCCATCGCTGCCCGGGTATGTCTTGATCACCCTTCCTAAACACCAAAGAAGAGGCGGAAGAGTCTTTTCCTTTATGAGGACAAGAGACCCAGGCTTGAGCTCTGATCTTGATGACTTCCACTTTGTCTTGGCCTGAAGTAACGATACGTATTCCAATGAAAAACGACCCCAAAAATGTTGCCTTATAAGTTGTATCCTTTTAAAGCGTTCAAGAGTATTGATGTTAACAGCTGATACCTCTCGCTGAGGAATAAACATTAATGGTCGTCCAATTAAAAAATGGGCAGGAGTCAAGGCGGAAAAATCACAAGGATCAGAGGAGAATGGGGTTAGGGGACGGGAGTTCAAAACTGCCTCTACTTGAGTGAGGCAAGTAGACATCTCTTCATAAGTGAAATGAGTTAGTTGCAGTAACCTACGAAGGTGATGTTTGGTAGATCGAACTGCTGCTTCAGCCAAGCCGTTAAAATGGGGACTATATGGAGGCACAAATTTAAATTCAATACCTTGTCCAGCAAAATGACCTTCAAGATCTGATTGTGCTAAAAATTTAGATAATTCATTAAAGGTGCCGACAAAGTTTGTACCGTTGTCAGAAGTGATACTTGAAGGCTTACCGCGCCGTGACACGAAGCGATTTAACGCGGCGATATATGCTTCTGTCGATAGTGCCGTAACGAGTTCGATATGACAGGCTTTTACAGAATTACAAATAAAAATTGCCAAATAACATTTAATAAGTTTACAACCTCTGCCTTTTCGGTCTGCTACCAACACCGGCCCAGCATAGTCCACGGAACAGTGTAAAAAAGGAAATTCTAATTGAGTTCGTGATGCAGGTAACTGCCCCATTACAGGCTGAATGGTTTCGGCTTTGTATCTGCAACACCGAACACATTTATTAACAATAGCTTTTGATAGGTTTCTGCCACCTAAGGGCCAATAAGTCTGTCTTATATTCGCTAAAAGTAATTGTGGACCAGCGTGTAAGTATTTTAAATGAAAATAATTAAATAAAATTTTACTAAAATGATGTTTGCTACAAATTAAAATAGGATGTTTGGTATCATAACTGTATGGAGCATTATTAAGCCTGCCACCAACTCTAATTATATTATTTGCATCCAAAAATGGAGATAAAGTAGACAGTCTATTCTTTATAGGTAGCCTTTTAGCAGTTTTTAAAATAATATATTCATCGGGAAACATTTCTGATTGAACCTTTTGTATTATTAAATTTAACGAATTTTGAAGCTCTGTTACCGACAAATATCCTTTTAATTTAGTTTTGTTTCGACAATTGTAAATAAATCTTTGTAAATAAGCTATCGATCTTTGTAAATAAGTAAAATTTGATGATTTATTTATTAAACTAGAGATAAAATCTATATTAGGATTATTATTAAGCAAAAGAGAATAAGATAGTAACTCAGGTAGATTTTGTTTCTCGTTTAATCTAGGCATTAGTGGCCACTCGTTTTTTTGTTTTAATAAGAACTTGGGGCCATGCCACCACAACGAAGAACTACTGATGGAATCAGCCTTCACCCCCCGAGAAACAAGATCTGCCGGGTTGTCTGTTGACGGTACGTAGCACCACGTGTGACCTTCGGTGATTTCTTGAATTTCATGAACACGGTTTCGTATGAAACTTTTCATTTGAAGAGGCGATGTCTTCAACCATCCTAGGACGATAGTTGAATCACACCAAAAACAACATTTACTTATCTTTAAAGTCAAAGAGGCTAGTACCTTGGCGCACAACCTTGCAGCAAGCAAGGCTCCGCAAAGCTCAAGACGAGGCATTGTCGTTGGCTTTATCGGCGCTACTCTATTCTTAGAGGTCAAGAGGTGCACAGTTACTAGCCCTGATTTATGCACAGAACGAATATACAAACAAGCACCGTATGCTCGTTCTGAGGCGTCTGAAAAAATATGCATTTCTAGAATATTACAATCATCACTTAGAACCCAACGGGGAATTTTCAATTCATTAAGGGAAGACAATCGACTCACAAAAGCCAACCAACGATTTTTAATTTCAGTACACACTTCATCATCCCATGAATATTGCTCGATCCATAACCTTTGCATTATAATTTTAGCCTCAACGACGCAGAGGCCTACAAGGCCTAGTGGGTCATAAATCTGACTGATAACACTAAGAATATGACGTTTAGTTACCTTTTTATGAAGTTCAATATTAATTGAAAATGACAGAATATCAGAATCACATACCCAGTTGAGACCTAAAGTTTTTGATGCAACATTAGAATTAGTTTCTGAAAATTTTAAAATATTATTCGTTTTATCATAACAAGGAGATATCTGTTTTAAAATTGATAGGTTATTGGACCTTAATTTTCTTAAATTAAATTTAGCTGATTCTAAAGTAGATATTACGCCTTTGCAAAGTGTTACGGTATTGGCAATAGTAGAAGACCCTCCTATATAGTCATCCATATAAAAATCTTTTTGTATAGACTGTTTCACATCATTATTAGGGGCATCTGATGCTAATGTAACCAAACATTTAGTGGCTAAATATGGCGCAGATGCCGTGCCATAGGTTACCGTATTAAGAGTATAAGTTTTTAAAGGTTCATTAGAATTATAACAAAAAAATATCTGTTGAAGAGAGCGTTGTGACGGATTAAGTTCAATCGCTCTATACATTTTTTCAATATCTCCAGTAACGACATACTTATGTTGACGGAAACGTATTAAAAAAGAGTAAAGATCTTCTTGTACAGTTGGACCGACCATCTGGATGTCATTAAGTGACACGCCTGAAGAGGTGGCCGCTGAAGCGTCAAAAACTGTTCGAAGTTTTGTAGTAAGGCTCGACTCACGGATGACGCCGTGGTGAGGTAAAAAATAACTAATCGGTTGAAGACAACTGAGTGAAGACTCCTTATTTTCTGTCATATGACCGAGATGTTCATATTCCTTCATGAACTCAATATATCTACTCTTAAAAATAGGGTCTCTTTGGAACTTGCGTTCTAATGATAAGAAACGAAATTTAGCTTTTTGATAAGACTCGCCCAAGACTGAAGGATCTTTTTTCAGTGGCATTGAAACTACAAAACGGCCATCATTCTTACGTGTAGTATTTTCAAAAAAATTTTGTTCACAAGCACGTTCCTCATGAGACATGGAGTGCACAGCTGTCACCGTATCTAATTCCCAGAAACGAGACAAGTCTGGATTTAAGCCTTCATTTAAAAAATTACAAATGAAAGAAGAAGAGTGTGATTTAGGACGGGCGACATATCCTGACACCAACCAACCCAGTTTCGTTTCGTAAAGTTTAGGTAAATGTTTACCTAAGTCAATTGAATTTTTTCCTAAGACTGACCAAAAAACGTCGGCCCCAACTAGTATGTCTATAGTTGCAGGCTTATTAAAAGATGAGTCAGCTAGATTTATTCCTGAAGGAATTGGAATATCCTTAATATTAATAAAAGAAGATGGTAAAGCTTCGGTAATCTGAGGTAAAATATAACAGTCGATAGTAGTTCTATAGTCGTTATTAAGAGACTTTATAGTAAGACTACAAGACTGTGTACTTTTTGAAATATTATTATTAATACCTGTCACCGTGGCGCTCTCGTTACGTCGAGACAAACCCAGCTTACCGCAGAAAGAAGTCGTAACGAAGTTAGCAGTGCTGCCATTATCTAGCAATACTCTGGCCAAGTGCTCGACGCCCTTGCTGTCGTCCACCTTCACGCGCGCTGTGGAAAGCAAGACGAGTGGAGGAGTACTTAACTGTTTTAAATTAGTTGAATTCACAAAATTATTTACTGAAACAATAGGCTTAGTAGGCTCTGTTGTGTGTAAGTGTAAAAGCGTATTATGCCTTTTTTTACAATATTTACATGAAACAAGATTACATCTATTTTCCATGTGTCCTGGCCGTAAGCAATTAAGACAGACCTTAACATCCTTAGCCTTTTTTATACGATCTTCAATAGAAAGAGATTTAAATGTCTCACAGTTAAATAAGAAATGACCTTGATTACACATAGGACAATTTACCATTTTATTATAAACTATTTGTGTTTTATTTGTATTATTATAACTGGAATTTTGATTATGTTTTATATCTGCAAGAAAATTTGTTTTAGGTTTATTGTAATCGTATTTTTGTGATTTTATAATTTTGCTTTCTTGCAATGTTTCTAATAAATCCGCTCTATTGCCAAGGAATGTCATAAAAATATCAAGTGACGGTGGGTTATTCAGGGAATTCCTATGTGTTTCCCATTCCCTACGAGTAGTTGTATCGAGCTTATCAGCCATCATGTGAATGATTAAGGTGTCCCAATGCTGAGTGGGCTGGTCTAATGTTGACAAAGCACGTAAATTTTTATTTGTGATGTCTATGAGGTGACGAATAGACTGAGAAGATTCCTTTTGTATGTGTTCAACATTGAATAAAGCCTGTACATGATTATTTACAAGCAATCTTTTGTTGTCATACCTATTGCATAACAATTTCCAAGCATTCACATAATTATCGCTTTTTACATCTAAACTATCAATAACCAGTAAAGCACTATCTTTTAAAGACGCACGCAAATAATGTAATTTATTAATGTTATCTATATCAGACCTTGAGTGGATTAAAGAAATAAAAGTATCCCTATATTCAAGCCAATGTTGATAGTGACCATGAAAAGTAGGTATTGAAATTTTTGGCAATCTAACACAGTTAAATTTGGAACTACCCGCCTGTGCATCGTTGAAACTCGCCATGGAACCATCCCGAAGCTCGCGTTGATGAGAGGGCTGCTCACCAAGTACACCACGGGCCTCAGCAATAAGCTCATGATACTGGTTTTCAAACTGTTCGCGTTCCTGGCACTCATTCTCCAAATTATCCGATAACATTTCAATGTCACACTGTAATTGATCGAAAACGGCATATAAATTATTGAATTTACTAAGTCTTCCTTCTAAATCTAACAATTGTACACTGCTAAGTTCCTTTGAAGGTTTAAGTATATTAATAAAATTACTGAAGATGGTTAATTTTGATTTAATACCAGCACGCTTTTTAATTAACTTTTCCATCTTTGTTTCGGCCATAGCGATAGAAAATGCGATCGAATCGTGAAGTTAAAACAAATTGAAAAAAAATAAGCAAATAACAATATTCAACTAATAAAATGAGTAGATTACGTAACTGTGAGAACCGAGAACAATAGGTGAGCGGACGACTGCGAACCGATCGACGTAACTCGTAAACAAAGTCATTAAGAAATATATAAAATGTGCAGTAATATTTGCTTTTTAACCGATCAAAAAAGGAAGTTAAATTTTATTTCATTTAAATTTGCAATTAAAATCTCAATATTTTGTCTCACCTGGCACTCACTAAATAAAGGCAGTTTTAAAGAGAAAAAAACAGGGTAAAATAAAGGAAGGTAAAAAAAGGATTAATTGGAACGAGCTCACAAGTTTAATCCATCCACTTGCAAATGATGAAGTTCGTTCCTTTGTTTTTGATGATGTCGTGGGTGACCGTTTGAAGCGCTTCTGAAGTCCACACTGAACAGTCCGAAACGGCGAGAATCCTAAAGGACCATTGTTAGTGTCCTGGTGAACGTTAAAATGAGACTAGTGGACTGTATAAATCTGGTTTATTAACCGTTCCGGGAACAGTGGGATATGCAGCAAATATAGTATTATTAAGTGATCGTCTCAGGTGTGTCGGGCAAGTCGCACGTTGATCACGCCGCTCTTCGCTCCGATGGTGGGGCTGTCCCCCCGCGTCTCCCGCCGCGCACCGCAGGGTGTTGCGTTAGCCCGCAACAGATGTTTTGAAGTCATAACGGACCTCTAAAAAAAAATCAGCCTCAAAATCGCTGGTGGCGCGATACCGAATATTTACCAAAAGCAGTTTGTTTTCCAGAAGTAATACGATAATCACGTTTGCGTTGCTTCGTATATTTCTTACATTTCATACACCTTTAGGAACACATCACAAAATTTATCGTTTGTCCAGGAACAGTGACGTTTGGTTCTGAATTGTCAACGTTCAAACGTTCAATGAATTGTTATCATCGTTGCTACTGTAAATAATGTAGCACCTCTTTTTTAACGTTTGTAGAAAATTGTGCGTTATTGTCAGTTTCAGGGGATGAACTGACAAACGTTCTTAACCCCAGAAGATGTCAATTGTTGACTGCCCTTAATATAATTAATCAATTATCAATTTATTATTATTATCTTGATTCAGAGGAACTGATTCCTTGGTCGTTTTTGGCGTAGATTAGTATATAAAGCATCAGATATAATGTGTTTTTATTTCATTTATTGTAATAAAAATTAAAAATTCTAAGTGACAAAAATTATCTTTATTATTTTTTAACTATCGATATTATTTATAACAAAACATAATTATTAATTCTTAATTACAAAAAAAAAATCTACTATTATAATTATTAGTATAACTGACATGATGTAAGCGAAAATTTTTATAATCCTTATTACGGGATTCTTTCGCATCTTCCGAAAGTTGACCAATAAGCACTGCAAAATGCTTTATGATATTTTCTCCATAGCTTCATGGATCAAAATTTTGTGGACAGAAGATTTTTCAGCATTTATCATTACACCAGATGATGGAGCATGCAATATTATGTAAAGTCGTTAATCAAATTAATATTAACTCCTGTAATTTCAGCAGAGCAGCTTGCATTGTAAAAGAATCTTCTGGCTGATTATTGTCATTCTTGTTGTGGTTGGTCGATGATCGATCCTAGCTCATCACGATAACGTCTCCTTCTCTAAAATACTTTAGTTGTTTCTTTTCTTTGCTTATGACTGACCATGTTTTGAAAGAAAGATTGTAAGAAATATGCCATGTAAAAAACAGAAACGAAAAGATGAAGGAATCGGATTTTGTCCGACAATATCGCCTGTTAGCTCGTTAATTAATTTGATAGGAACATTACACTAAAGAAGTAACAAACAGATTTGTATCTAAAATAAGTTCACTCATCTGGAAGTTTCTGCTTATACCGGTTTTGACCAGATGAGCCATCACATTCCCATTGTTAGAAGTAAATTGTTCAATCCTTTTTTATACACGGAATCTATTTCCAAATTCTAGCTGCAGCGTGATGTAATAAATCCTGAAGTTTTACTATTTTTGCAATTGCTTTTGTAATTTCTATTACTGTAGATGGTGGCTAGCTGGCTTGTTTAGTTTCTTGTACTATGTAATATGGTGGGAATATAAAACAGTTTCGTCTGTTTGTTATATTTTTCAAATACAAATATTGTGCTTTTTCAACTATTACTGTTATTCTTTAAAAATTGATACTTTTTCCGTGAAGCTTTCGTCCATCGTTTATTAAAAGCTGGAACAACATCTCTTTGAATATCACTAATGATAAAACATATGTTGTCCTCAGAGACTATTTGTGATTATTTTCTTTCAAAATTATTGATAATGCCTCAAATGTTTTGCTTCCTTTAATAAAGGAAAGTATTAATTCATGTCTCCCTTGAGTAAAAACGTAAAATAGCAACAACAGTGCCGCACGGACTCTAAATGCCCGTAACAGTGCTGCTACAGCGCCGTACGTTTACCCACTGCCGCAACACCGCTGCACCACAGCCGTTTGGAAGACAAAATTTTGTCTACGGCCTAGGGCATTGGTCCTACACTAAACTTGAAAGTAGAGATTGAAAAGAGTTAATAAAAAACGTAAGTATATTATATATGTAAAAATTAGAACTACTAACATTATGGAAAAATAATGTAAATTCGATATATTTATTCATAAATGATAATCATTTAAGAAATAGACTTATTTAAATTTGAAGGTGGTAGGTAAACTTTCGTAAATAATATTGTATAGTTATAAGTGGGTTCCAGTCTGACTAAAGAGTAATACTTGCTAAGGTAAGGCCTGTATAAGAATATATTTAACTAGCTCTGTTCAGCGGTTTCACCCGCGTTTATTTGAGGGAAAAAGTACTTAAATATTTTTAAACAATTACTCTAAGAGTAGGTACCCGCCTAGTCGATCGAGTGGTCGCAAGCGTTACTGCCGAGCAAGTTCTTTTTTTTCTCAGGTTTGATTCCTGTGTCGTTCAACGTGTTATTGAGTCTTTTTATTTTTCTAAAATTCTCAGTAAAGAGTGATGTTATATTTACTTTAAGTCTTGTCTCGAGAAGAGAAATAATAAAGGACGCAACGGAAGCTCTCAAAAAAGATTATTTTTTCCCGTTTTTGTAACATTTATTATTGCTCAGCCCCTATTAGTCGTAGCGTGTTATATAGCCTATAGCCTTCCTAAGTAAATGGGCTATCCAACACAAAAAGAATTTTTCAATTGGAACTAGTAGTTCCTGAGATTAGCGCGTTCAAACAAACAAACAAACAGTTCAAACAAACAAACACTTCAGCTTTATAATATTAGTATAGATATTCAGATTTATCGCCATTCTACATCCGAGCATATTGCTTGTGCAGTTGATATAATCAAAATGGACCTCGGAAATATTATTTAGATTAATATATATTTAGAATGGAGTAAGCGTTATGGACTTATTGTTAATCCTGGAAAATCGCAAGTAATTATTATTGGCAGCCCAGGCATTATTGCGAAAATATACGATCAAAACTTATACCTTCTGTTATTTATAACGGTAAAAGGTTGCCTTACTGTTCCACTGTTAAAGATCATGATCGGTGCAGTTAAAGGAAATCAGCAGGAAAACTTTTACAGCACTGAGCTCATTACGTCGCCTCATATGTTCTGCCAATCCCTACCAAAATGATGTTGGCAAACTCTCTCCTCCTATCTATTCTAGACTACGCAGATGCAAGCTATCCTAATTTGACCGAGGACCAACTTAATAAACTTGACTGACTCCAAAATCTTGCTATCAGGTTCATATTCTGCCTCCGCAAATTTGACCATGTTTCTGAATTTCGCTTAAAGTTCAAGTGGCTTCCTATACGCTCTCGCCGGAACCTGCATATTCTTTTTTTGCTGTACTGTGTGCTATTTAATCCAAAGGATGAAGGATAAATTTCAATATATTGAGATGCCATAGAAGAATTAAGAGCATCTCGAAGCTGACTGCGCATAGAACTAAATTTTTGGCTTAGTCTTTCACTGTTCAGGCTATAAAATTATGAAAGAGTTTTCCATTACACAAAAGAAAAGCCGAATCACTTTCTTAACATTTAAGAAGTATGTTATTATCTTAAACTGGAGACGATTTAAGATTTTTATTTTTTTATTTTTAAATTCTATTAGATTCTTTTATCTTTTTATTTAATTTAATTTATATTTAATATTTATTAGTTTATAATAGATATATTGGTTATATTTTCATCTACATATGTATTCTTCTATAATATAAAAATAAGTCGGGTTTTCCTTCCTGACGCTATAATTCCAGAACGCACAAACCTATTTCAACGGTTTTGCATTCGTTGGAAAGGTCTCGGGCTCCGTGAGGTTTATAGCAAAAAAAATTCAGGAAAAATTGCAACAGAAAAGCAGGAAAACAGGGAAAATCATTTTTCACATACAGCGCCATCTCTGATACATAGCATGTACTACTTCATCTTTTAATCCCTAAACGAAATGTTACAAAAAACTAAGCCATCTGGTGCCGAAACGGAGTTCGCCGGGTTTACTAGTCTTGTATAAGTATTAGTATGTAGATATTAATATGTAAGTTTATTATATAACTGCACAACCTACCCGTTTCTTTCTCTGTCGATCTCTCCTTTTTCATTCGGGTTGTCTGGAAGAAATGGCTAATTAGCCATAATACCACCTATTGTACTACACAATCTTGACTCAAAAATTTTGTAACTATGCTGTCTATTGTATTTGTGGTGTGCAATAAAGAATAAATAAATAAAAAATAAATATAGACAAGGCATGCGGTTCCATTGCATTAAAATTAAATAATTCGATTATTGGTAGGTAATGCTATTATTGTGCGTGTTGAATAGGAATATCATGTCTCGGATACTTCTACGTGATTGTAGTAATATTATGTCAAGTTGTATGAACTGTCTTTTTTTTTAAAGTGTGGTATCATATTCATTGATAATATAATTATACATCTTAACACTGTAGTCGCTTTGGTATTCTTTCAGTTTTACACACTACAAAATCGAATCTCAAAAAATCGAATTTTAATTCGCTGACTAGTATAACACCTAAATCACTTACTACAGTTAGTTTTTCAGTATAGGTATAGTATTTACTCTGTACGTAATTGTTTTCTGGTAAATCTAATGAGGTGATAACCAAATATCTCTTAATGCCAAAAAATAGCCTTAAGAGATATTTAGTTATTATTACATCCAAAGATCATTGGTTGGCGGTTGAGATCTTCTAATAGTTCAAAGTCAGAGTTGTTTTGTTTTGGTTTGAACTGTTTTGAGGTCATCAGTAAAAATACTTTTGAGTGTTGTAATATTGACACAATATAATTTAAAAAATACTTAATATCTTTATAAAAGTCCTTAAGGTCCTAAGTTAGAGCCTTGTGGTACACCAGAGTAGGCAATATGTGGCTACGAGGCGTATTCATCTGTGACCATGTTCAAAGATCTTTTTTAAAAGGTATGATACATACCCGTTCTTTTCTAACTAAACTTTTCATATGCAGATAACATTGTTTTAATATTTAAAGACAATTTGGAGAAATATAGTTAAAACAGATTAAACAAGGTCTCTATTTGGTTACAATATTTTTTTTTTTATACTGTGATATTATAGAAACTTAGCTTAAACCAAATACTTGGGAGTTATATCAGACCAAAGGCTATCATGGTATTAACATATATATACATTAACTTGTATCAAAATGACATTTGCCAGAAGTCTAAGAATATACTTCGCAATAGTCAATACATATTGGCTGCGATCTTTAGGTTATCATGACATATAAAATCTTCTTACGCGTATAAACTAATATGGATTAAATATATTATTACGGTCTAAATTTCTCCTCTCGTATATCCTGTACACAAACTCACCCATATACACGCACACACACACACACACACACACATATTTCACGCACTTAGATGGCGCTTAAACATGAGCCTAAATATAGATAGCACTAAATATTTATATAATACCTATATTATATTTTCATTTAATCCATTCATAAGGTTGCCTGTAAGATATCCCTTTTAGTGATAAGGGCGCCGTTGTAGCATTTTTTTTAATTACTGTGAATTTCATTATTTTGTGTATTCTTTGATGTGAGCGCAATAAAGTGTTTATCTATCTAATAAATTACAAATTGAAAGTTAAAATTTAAAAGTACTATTTTTCAGTGAGTATATGTGGGTAGAGTGGTTGAGTAACGGCGAGTTGCACGAAACCGTCGCTAACTTTCCGTTAGTTAAGTTGCAATTAATCTTAAAATTAGTTGATCTCATGATTAATTTAAAGCTGTTGGAATTAATCATCCGTTAGATAGGTCTTTAATTAAACTAAATTTTTTTGTTAACTTAATCAGATGTAGGTTTCGTGTAACAGATAATCACGATTCTTGTGATTAAATTAGTTTAATAAACACTTAAATTTAAAATTTGTTTCGTGCAACTCGGCGTAAGACTCCAACTTACCCATTTTTGTGCTTTTAAATAATCACTTGTAGTACATGAGATTGTATTGTATTGTATATAATTTTTTTTTACCCGACTGCGACAGAAGGAGGGTTATGTTTTTCGAGTGTATGTATGTATGTATGTATGTATGTATGTATGTATGTATGTATGTATGTATGTATGTATGTATGTATGTATGTATGTATGTATGTATGTATGTATGTATGTATGTATGTATGTATGTATGTATGTATGTATGTATGTATGTATGTATGTATGTATGTATGTATGTATGTATGTATGTATGTATGTATGTATGTATGTATGTATGTATGTATGTATGTATGTATGTATGTATGTATGTATGTATGTATGTATGTATGTATGTATGTATGTATGTATGTATGTATGTATGTATGTATGTATGTATGTATGTATGTATGTATGTATGTATGTATGTATGTATGTATGTATGTATGTATGTATGTATGTATGTATGTATGTATGTATGTATGTATGTATGTATGTATGTATGTATGTATGTATGTATGTATGTATGTATGTATGTATGTATGTATGTATGTATGTATGTATGTATGTATGTATGTATGTATGTATGTATGTATGTATGTATGTATGTATGTATGTATGTATGTATGTATGTATGTATGTATGTATGTATGTATGTATGTATGTATGTATGTATGTATGTATGTATGTATGTATGTATGTATGTATGTATGTATGTATGTATGTATGTATGTATGTATGTATGTATGTATGTATGTATGTATGTATGTATGTATGTATGTATGTATGTATGTATGTATGTATGTATGTATGTATGTATGTATGTATGTATGTATGTATGTATGTATGTATGTATGTATGTATGTATGTATGTATGTATGTATGTATGTATGTATGTATGTATGTATGTATGTATGTATGTATGTATGTATGTATGTATGTATGTATGTATGTATGTATGTATGTATGTATGTATGTATGTATGTATGTATGTATGTATGTATGTATGTATGTATGTATGTATGTATGTATGTATGTATGTATGTATGTATGTATGTATGTATGTATGTATGTATGTATGTATGTATGTATGTATGTATGTATGTATGTATGTATGTATGTATGTATGTATGTATGTATGTATGTATGTATGTATGTATGTATGTATGTCCATTTCTTTGGCACGCCCTACAGCCCAAACGGCTGGACGGTTGTTGACATATGAGGTGTCGTTGGATTTGTCTAAATTGTAGTAGTGACATAGGCTATATAAATTTCCAAAATGGCGCCCGCAAATGGCGAAATGTGGGGGGGGGGCCTTGAATTTTTTTTCTTACTGTAGCAATATGGGTATCAAATGAAAGCTAGTAAATTGTTTTATTCTTTTTAGTTTATAATAAGAGTATTTTACGCAGTCGGGTTTTTTGATTTTTTAAATTAAGCATACTTGTTAACATAGATTATTAAATTTTCAGGAGCTGCTTTTACAAGATTTCAAACTCTTAGACTGCAAAAAGTGTTTCCACATACTTTAAAAGAAAGTTTAATAAGCTATGGTTCATGCCAGTTTCCAACACTAGGGTTTGTTGTGGAAAGATATAGAGCTATTGAGAATTTTGTGACCGAACCATTCTGGAAATTAAAAGGTTTTTTTTTTTATATATCAAAACATTTACTTTAAATATTATCATATTAGCCATTGGATGTCCACTCTGAACGTGGACCTCCGTTGACCTCCAGAGCGACCGGTTCGAAACGGCCTCCATCCAACGGCTTCGGCAACTCTCAAGTCTCAAACTCTCTCCCGAGGGATCAAGCTATACTATAATTATTGCATTTCCTTATATGTATACATACTTTTTTTAATTAATTCTTCTGTACGTTATCTAGATACTAGATGGTAGTAATCGAAAAAGTTCTGTATTGCATTTCGAGAGTTAAATCATAAAAAGAAACCGATTTTTGAGCAAAACCATCAAGCCCAAGCTACCATCATGCCCCAAAACATATCCGGTATTTAGATCAATCGATTCACAAGATGCTGAGAATAACAATTTTACTGATTTTCAGTATTTTTCGATTTATTCAGAAACGGTAATAGATAAAGATCTGAAACTTGCAGCATCGAAGTATCTTATGAGTACCAACATGTCCTGAAATTATGAGCCCGATACCTTTCTGGGGCCGATTCGGTATTCTTATCGTCCCATGGCCTTTAATGTATTTTGTCTCAGACTTTCTTCCTTGATATGTAGAATTCTTCACAGTAGTTTCCTTTACTGAAACGGACATGAAATCAATTACAATTATCAAAATAATCTTGTATAATTAAGGTATTGCGTTCTTCTGAGAATCTAACGCTGAGACTACCTGTACACAAAACCAAATATTTTCACAAATCCTTTGAAGTTCAGGCAATACTTCTCTGGAACGCGTTACCTTTAAATATTCGCAAAGCCGACAGTCTGGAAATTTTCAAAAGACGATTAAAAGAATACTATCTCTCCCTTTCTTGATTTCATGTGTTAATTTGTATGTATGTATCTATGTATTTATGTATGTGTGTATGTATGTATGTATGTACTTATTTATATATGTATGTATGTGTGTATGTTGTGTGTGTTGTTTATATAATATATATGTATGTATTTATGCGTCCATATATATGTCTATATAAATGCTTGTATCGGTTTCTTTGTGTTATATATGTGTTTGATAATACACCTCCTACCCCTTTCAGATCCATAATTTTCGAACCTTAAGGTTGTCTGGAAGAAATCGCTTAATAGCGATAAGACCGCCCTATTACCATCATTTTCTGGTTTTGTTATTGTTGCTGTTTAATTATTATAATACTTTTGTGTGGTGTAATTAAAGTGTAAATAAATAAATAAATAAATAAATATAATTAAGATTGAATCCAATATTATACTTACAGTTAACCATACGATGAACAATTTAAGTGTTGATTTTTTATGGGAAAGAATAAGGCTTTTTGATCAGGAAGCTTGTCAAGTTCTGCATGATATTTGCTTAGAAAACCCTCAAGCGAAGGTCATAAACGTGAAAACTAAAAACAAATCAAAGTGGAGACCTTTACCGTTAGATACAGTGGTATGTAAAAAAGTTTTAATTTAATTTCTTAGTACTGAATATAGCTATAAGTATAAACTAAAAGTTACTGGAAGTCTTTCAATTTACTATAGGTGAAATAATACTTAAGTCTCTAACAGATTTGATAATCTCTTTTTGCTTAATTTTTTTTATTAAGGTCAATATAATTAGTTTTTACCATTTTTCTTGTATACTGTGTGTAAATCATATCAATGTTTCGAAAATAGTTGTAGAACTCTACTTAACAAAACTTTAATATATTATTTATTAACAAAACTTTATTATATTTATGTATATATGTATTTATATCTTAAATTTATTTCCGTTCCTAGTACCTGTAACACAAGTTCTTACGAACTTAGCACGGGGCTAGGTTAACGTGGTGTGATTGTTGGTTAATATTTATTTATTTATTTATTTAATTCCAAAACATCGACACAATGTTAAGCTTTTTTTACTATTTTATTTTTAAGGAATTAGAAAAATTAGCATCACGAAAATTAAAGATAAACGCTAAAGAGACTATGAAAATAGCCGAAAAGTTATATACTCAAGGTTTTATAAGTTACCCTCGTACTGAGACCAATGAGTTTCCCAAGGAAATGAACTTAGGACAGCTCGTAGGGCTCCAGACTGGTGACCCAAACTGGGGAACCTTCGCTCAGAATATTCTTGACAGCGGGGGACCGACTCCACGGCAAGGAAATAAAAGTGACCAAGCTCACCCTCCCATACACCCAACTAAGTATGCACCTAGTGAGTAAAATCGTAATACTCGTTTTGAATATTTATAACCTGGTGTCCCACGACTATGCCACACGCCACCTTTTACTGAAAGAAGACTTCATTTTAATTTAATAAACAATTTAAACTGCATTCATAAATTTTTAAATAGATTATATTAGATAAATTTTTAAGAAGATTTAAATAGATTTTTAAATAATTGCCTGGTTGGATCGGGACTCGGATCCGCTATATGAGAAAAAAATTACCTTGTAGCTTTATCATACCGATTGAATGGCTTCATCATTATTATTATTGGCTAATATTATTTTTTGCTAAATAACATAACATCAGGAATAAAATTGAAACCACGAATATTAAAATTTTATTACAAATTATAATTAGTAGGAGAATGGCTCCAAATTCATCAATTTAATTTATCAAATACTCAAAACGTGTCCTATTCTGGTGAATACAAAGTCTCACTCTTTTGATTACCTACATCTCTCCCTGTCGCTTTTTTGATCTTTTCATGGTGAATATTTAAAATAATTCGTCTAAGTTCTCTTTGTAGCTCGTGGACACTTTCACACCGGTTCTTATAAACTAAATCTTTTACATAACCCTATAAAAAATCTAACGGGCTTAGATTTGGGGATCTCAGCGGCCATCTTTTTTGTCCATTAGTTCCGGATCCAGGAAGAAAAATATTATAAAATCTCGTCTTCTTTCAGTAAAATGTTCCATCTACAATATTTAAAGTACTTCCCTTCCATGTGGCATAGCCATGGCACGCCCGGTTTAGATGATCTACGAGACATTTAGAGTGACGTTTTAAACAAACTTTATCAAAGAAATGTTTTTAATATTATATCAATCACACAATAATAATTGACCCTATCTAACTGCATTAGTTCTCTCATTGGCTGTTGCGCTGACAGTCGCGGATTCGATCTTTGCTTGTGACATAAAGACATATTATGTGTGTGTGAGACATGTATGTGACATAAATTGGTTTGGCCGTTTTTGATTATGTTGTGTGTTTTCGGAACCCAGAAACAGGAGTAAATCCTACTGCGGGCCGTTGATGGTGCGGCGTTAATTGTTTAAAAAATAGTAAATGATATCCATATAGAAATAGATATTTAAAGTGTATTTTTTTTTTTCAGGTTTATCCGGCAACGAACAACGTTTATACGAGTTCATAGTGCGTTCATTTCTTGCATGTTGTTCTAAAGACGCGCAGGGACTAGAGACGATTGTGCAAATAGAGGTAGCCAAGGAAACTTTCAGTGCGAGTGGTCTCATGATCACCGAGAGAAACTATTTAGATGTTTATCCGTATGACATGTGGTCGTTGAAGGAGATACATGTGTACGAGGTGATTTATCTATTTATTTTTATAGAAACAAACATTATATTATATAATATCATAATTTAGAAATATAAACAAATCATACCACAATAAAATTCATGACATCTAATCTTCATATTGGTTTTCAAAATATATTTTTTCTTGGTTTAATGCTTATCTACATTACACATTACATTTCACAATCAGACCAAATGAGTAACTATTCTAAAGTGTATCTAAGTTCATTTATAATGAATTTAAGTATCATAATAATTGTTTTGATTAAATTTAACTTATTATACGTACTTATATCCTTTTATATATATCCTTTTATTACAGAATGATCAAATTTTCAGTCCGACAAGTATAGATATGATAAAAGGAAGAACATCGCCGCCAAGTCTTTTAACAGAAGCCGATCTCATAACCCTTATGGAGAAACACGGCATTGGTAAGATTGACTAGGAAAATAAACTTTATTTTCAATGCACTGAATGTTTGTAAAAAAATTGCAAGATTTTTTTCGATACATTGTCTCAAAGATTTTTAAAATTGCCAATAGTAATTTAAAGTTTTTGTTAAATTGATAAAATATATAATAAAAAACAGCCAAAGTACATTAAGCAAGACGAGACAATCGTGTCACATAACGTCTCAATGTATATTAGTGTTATATATAAATATATTATATTTATAGTTAATAAATTTATGTATGTCTTTGTGGGTCTCCCCACCGTGCCTCGGAGAGCACGTAAAGCCGTCGGTCCCGGTTGTTATCATAGACACCTGATAACGATCGTTACTCATGGTAGGGAAATTATTCGCCAACCTGCAGTGGAGCACCGTGGTGATGGATTAAGCTCCAACCCTTCTATATAGAGAAGAGGCCTTCGCTCAGCCGTGGGTGGTTTACAGGCTGATGTAATTACAGACAAGTTACAATGTTTTTTAAATCAGAGTATCTTCTGATTTTCTTTTCGGCTTCTTCTCACTAAAATTTGCATTTTGAATCGGCGGGAGCTTCTTGCCAGCTAGAATTATTTGAAGTTTCGTTTCGACGATTCATCGGTCCCCGTAAAAGCCTCCTAGAATGAATCGTGTTACTATAAGAACGTTTCGCTGGGTGCAGGCACGGACGCGACGCACGCGGAGCACATCGAGAAGATAAAGAGTCGGTCGTACGTGACGCTGGTGGAGGCGCGCTTCCTGCCCGGCGTGCTGGGCATGGGGCTGGTGGAGGGCTACGACGCGCTGGGCCAGGCGCTCGCGCGCCCGCACCTGCGCGCGCAGCTGGAGGCCGCGCTGCGCGACGTGTGCGACGGCCGCCGCGACCCGCGACACGTGCTCGCCGACCAGGTGAGCGGCCCCACTACTGCTGGCGCTACGACGCGCTGTATCGACAGCTGGCGCTGACGCGATCTATGGTGACGCGTTTCGCAAACTTCAATTTCGCTCTCTTATTTTACACTTTATCTTACTTATTCGTGCTCGTGGCAAATATTTACTGTTCTGTCCTTATTTTGCTTGACTTCGACAACGCATTTAACGTTGTTGATCATGAGATATTGCTAAGTCTTTTGCGCTCTTTTAACATATGTCCACATAGGATGAGCTGGTTTCAGAATTATCTTGGGGGTCGCCGGCAGAAAATAAAAATTGACGAGTCTTTCTCCTCCTGGCATGAAGTCCGGGCCGGGGTCCCTCGAGGTGGCGTGTTGTCTCTCCTACTATTTACAATTTTCATAAATTCTATCTCTCAAAACTTAACTTCTCTCCACCATATGCAGATGATATGCAAATTTATACTTGCTCATCTCTTGATAATCTATCCTCAGCAGTGGCTTCAACTAACGGTGATTTAGCGACTATGTGCCAATGTAGAGTAAATCCTTTGGTCTTAAGGTTAATCCCAGTAAGTCGCAAACCATTGTTATTGGGAGTCCAAACATTGTTTCACGAATTAACTGGAACAGTATTTCTCCCATTTTATATGACAATGCTATCATACCCTACAGTTGAATTGTTAAAAACTTAGGTATTTTTCTTGATGTTAATATTGATCATGGGTACATCATATTAAGGAGTTTAGCAAAAGGACATTCGTAGCTGTAAGATTCTTACGACTTCTGCAGTCTTTTCTTCCTATCTCTACTAAAGCTATATTGGCACAATCTCTCTTTCTCTCTGTCCTTAATTACGCTGATTCAAGCTATCCTTTTTTTTTTGGCGGGAAAAAATGTACCTGAACGCACACCCCGTCGTCCGGGGAGACAACGGGGTAGTGTGGGGCCCTCACCCACTAAAATAACCCGCCGTGCGCCCTCACCCGCCCTTACAACGCGGACCACGGGTACCGCGTACGTTGCTCCGTGATCCGCAGGCGGCAGCCCCATCGGGCACTCTCTCCTGTGCGACACCCCGCGCACTCGGGCATCGCACCTTCGCGGTAGGCTGTTTCGGCGGACGGCGGGCAATCCCCGACCCTACCGTCCGCAGCCTCGACTAGAGCGGCATCAGGCGCATGTGAGCGCGTCTGCGCCGCCCCGCGCGCCGGCGGCGAATTGGGTCCGAAAGGAGTGAGTCCTCCCGGGCCCTCTCCGCCGCCTCCTTCTGCAAGATTACGTTCTCGCAGAAGTCGGCGACCGCGGTCCAGGCCCTATCACCGCCGACCATCGCTCGCGCAACGGCCGATAGCGACAGGTCC
Organism: Euphydryas editha; assembly: GCA_036937285.1. Lineage (NCBI taxonomy): Eukaryota > Metazoa > Arthropoda > Insecta > Lepidoptera > Nymphalidae > Euphydryas > Euphydryas editha. The sequence goes on from JAUPFZ010000008.1 coordinate 7,846,216, forward strand.
TCTCCAATGACTGCAGCGAGATCCCGGCGCTGCTCAGCCCAGGCGGGGCACGATTCGAGCGTGTGTTGCGCCGAGTCCTCGCTGCAATCGCAGTGGTGGCAGCCCGGAGTCGTCTCCCTCCTTGCGACAACGTGCAAGTACTTGCCAAAGCAGCCGTGCCCTGACAACACTTGCACGAGTCGGAAGGTGAGGACTCCGTGCTGCCGCACCGCCCACTCCATCAATATCGGCTGAAGCGCCCCTATGGTCCGAAGACCAGCCCGGGGCGTCTCCAGCCGAGCCTTCCACCGTGTGAAGGTGGTGCGGCGGGCATCGTCCCGCCATACGGTAATTTCGCTCGGCAGGGGATTAATACCCCTCGCTCGCGCCACCGATACCCGCCGATAAACGTCGGCGAGCGCTTCCGCCTCCAAGTCCCACGGGGGGGTTCCGGCCAATGCGCACGCGGCCTCGACTCCTATCGTGCGGTAGCCGCGTATAGCCCTGACCGCCATGACCCTCTGTGGACGCCACAGATAGGCCCTATTGTGGGCAGTCAGGCACTCCGCCCACACGGGGGCGCCGTACAGCGCCATCGACCGGACCACCCCGGCGTAAAGTCGTCGGCACGCTAGACTCTGTCCGCCCATATTCGGCATTAGCCTACCAAGGGCGGACGCCGTGCCGACGAGCTTCGGCGCGAGTTGGCGAAAGTGCTCGTCGAAGCACCACCTTCCGTCGAGTACCAGGCCCAGATATTTCATGTGGGCCCGGATACCGACCACAGTACTATCAACCGTTATCGAGGCACCGGCGGGTGGACCACGTCGAGGCCCATGGAAGAGCAGGGCCTCAGACTTGTTAAGGGCCACCCTAAGCCCCAGTGCCTCGATCCTCCTGACCACCTCCGCGGTACCTGAGGTGGCCAGGGATACCGCCTTCTCGAAAGTCCCTCCCCGGGCTGTGACCAGTGTGTCATCGGCATAACAGATTACGCCCAGCCCAGGGGGGAGCCGGCCACGGAGGACCCAGTCGTAACCGATGTCCCACAGGAGCGGTCCGAGGACAGAACCCTGTGGGACACCGCACGACATAGGCCTCCTGACAACGTCCCCTTCCCGGTTGACGAAGAGGACGTTGCGGCCGTCGAGGTAGTCCGCCACCAGCCGCCTTAAGTAGAGGGGCACTCCATGGAACCGGAGTGCCTCCGTGATGCAGCTGAATGGCAGACTATTGAATGCGTTGGCGATGTCGAGAGACACCGCCAACAGCACTCCCTTCGAGGCGACGGCCTCCGAAGCCACGGCCTTCAGACGCAGAATAGCATCGACCGTCGACCGACCAGCCCGAAAGCCGAACTGGGCGTCGGACAGGTCGGGGCCGACCCGCGTGAGATGCTGGACGATGCGAGCAGCGACTACCCTCTCCAGCAATTTGCCCACCTCGTCCAGCAGCACGATGGGTCTGAAAGCCGTGACCGATTGCGGAGGCCGTCCCGGTTTCGGCAGGAGCACGAGCTTCCCCTCCTTCCAGCAGTCAGGGAACCGTCCGGATAGCAGGCTAGCGTCGAAAAGTCCCCTGAGGCGGGGCTCCAAGTGGTCGAGAACCAGGGCCAGCACTCGGGCGGGTACCCCGTCCGGCCCGGGGGCGGTACTTTTCCGCATACGCGTCGCCGCCGCCCCCATTTCCGATTCACTCACAGGCGGTACATTTTCCTCGTCGGCCTCCCGGACGTCGTCTGGTGGAGCCATGACCGGGGGCGTGTGAACCGCCTGCGTTGGGAAAAGGCCCTCAACCACCTGAGAGAGGAAGCCCGGCTGGAGGGTCTCCGTAAGGGGGGGGCCCTGTGCGCGGAGCTTGTTCAGCGCCGCGCGATAAGGGCGTCCCCAGGGGTCACGCTCTAGACCCTCCATCATCTCCTGCCGCTTCGCGTCTTTGGCGCGACAGATGGCCAGCTTCAACGCAGCACGCGCATGGTTATACGCCGCGTACAGCTGGCCCTCCCGCTCTTCGTCGCGTACTCGGCGACGTCGGCTGTGGGTGTAAGACCTCCGGGCACGAATACAAGCCTCACGGAGGTCCGCCAGCTCCGGGGACCACCAGTATACCCCCTTCCGTCGGGTTGGGTGCCGCACTCGGGGCATGGCCGCATCGCAGATTTGCGCTAATGTACTGCGGATGGGACCAGCTTCGACGCCAACGTCCTCCGTCAAGGGGGGAGACAGCCAAGACTGAACAATGGCCGCCTCCACCAGTAGGTCCCGATCGAGTTTACCCACAGCCCATCGTGGAAAAACGGGAGCTCTGTCCGCCGCGTGATCCCTGCTGGGGCCCCGGAGGGACCGGGAGACCTCTATCCGGATGTAGCGGTGATCGGATAGGGTCTCAACCTCCTCCAGGACACACCAGCTCCTTACCTGTGCGGCGACACCGGGGCTAGCGAACGAGAGGTCCACTATCGATCCACCCCAGCGCCGCACGCACGTTTGGGCGGACCCCCGGTTTAACAAAACGAGGTCCGCCGCCGCCGCCCATTCTTCAACCGCCGCACCGCGAGCATCCGTCCTGGGGGACCCCCACGCCGTGTGACCCGGTGCACGCCGTATTGAGGTCTCCAGATTGTGTAAGAAGGCCTCATAGGCCGCCAGACTGCGATTAGGGGAGAAGTACACGCCATAGAATGTGACCCCTCCCCATTCGGCCGCCACATATCCCGTGCCCTTGTCTTTGACCGACAAGGGCGGGGAATGCAGCACCGTCGACCCGACGACCGCCACGGAGCCGTCCCGACTGCCCACCCAATTCGGGCGATCCGGGATGGAGTAGGGCTCCGCGGCTACGGCAACACCGACTGACCACTCCGCCACGGACTGCAGAAAGAGGTCCTTTGCCCTGGCGGAGTGGTTGAGATTCCCTTGCAGGATGACAATGTCACGGTCCATAATCAGACCATGTCCATTGCCTCCTGCCGCTGCGGCGGTTGAGCCGCGCTAGGTGGGGCAGCCAGGACCGATTGACTGCCACTCACCCCCTTCTTTGGGCCTGTTGCCGGAGGTCTGCACCCGTTCCGCCCCATGCAGTGCTCGGCAGGGCGATTGCCCGCCGCGCACGCAGGGCAGAACGGGGCAGCGGTGCAGGTTGCCGCTTTATGCCCTGTTTGACCGCAGCGGAAGCAGAGCCCGCTACAGTCAAAGCAGCTAGTGCACAGCGGCCGGGTGTGTCCGACCGCCATGCACTTATAGCACCTGGCAGGCCGAGGCTCCAGCACAGTCACCCGCGCAGAGCTCCAGCCCACCAAGAGTCTACCAACAGCGGCCAGAGACTTGGCCGCCGCAACAGGACACGATGCCCAAACAGAGCCTACACCACCTGGGCCAGGACGAATGGTGCCCACCCGGATGGCGTTTACTGGAGACCCAGTTTTCGAGGCAATGGCCTCCCGGATCTCATCCGCCGTCACGGAATCGTCCAGCCCGGAAATGCGTAGTTCGGCACACCTTACGGGCCTGGCGACACGGACACCACTCTCCTCTGGGAACAAACCCAGCAACCTCTCGGCCATCGCGTCGGCCGTCCTCGCGCCGTCAGCCCCAGGGAACTCGAGAATTCGAGCCCCCGTTCGGGCTTGACGGGTTCTCGCGGCAACGCTCCCAAGATCCGAGACGTCGATATCCCGCCGGGCGCGTTTCAGGACGGCCTCATATGTCAGGCCCTTCTCCTTGCCCTCCGGCAGCACAGTGATAACCACCGCAGCTGCCTTGGGCACTTGGAGCCTGCGAGGCTTCCTCTTCTTGGGCGGCGGCTTAGGCTGCCCTCTTGTCATTGGCGCCGCCTCGCGTTCCGTGGCAGCGCTGCGACCTTTTCCCCGGGACTTCCGGCCTCTCACTATCTGCCAGCCCTCTTCGGTGGGCGTAGCAGCAGCGAGGACAGAACCCCGAGGTGCAACTTCAGTAGCGCGCGAGGGCGCGGCAGTTGTCTTGGGCGCAGCAGCCCGTGGGGGCGGCGTGGCGCGTACCAGAGGCGGGAACTCCTCTCGGGGCTGACCCCTCAAAGCTTTCCCAGCCTCCGCACTCGTTTCCTTCTTCTTCTTCTTTTTCTTCTTTTCGGGCCCATCTGGAGCCCGAGAAGAAATGGCTTGTGGCGACGATGGTGCGGTCGTCACTGCGGTGGACGTCGTTACGCATCCCCCCTGACACGGTGTAGGTGCCGTGGCCATGAGGGGCGCTGTTTTCCTTTTATCGGCCGCTAGCGGCGGCCGCATTATCGGTTCCGGCGGCAACCTCGCTGCCAGAGCTTCGATCCGCGGACCAAAGCGGTCAACGATCACGCGGACCGTTTCTTCAGGTATGGTGGCACCTGATTAGTCAGCGGACTCTGAGGAGGCAGCCGCAGGGAGCCCGAGCTCAACCCGCATTCCGACCTGCCCCCTTTCAAGCGCCGCCAACCGTGCCTCCATCCGTCGATTGGTCTCGTCGAGACGCTTATTTGCGGCCTCAAGGTGCCCATTTTGTTCCTCGAGACGCTTATTTTGTTCGATGAGGCGCTCGAGTGAGACCCCTAACTCGTGCGCGGCGTCCTTTAAGCCGCGCACAAAGTTCCCCTTAAGGTTCTTGGAACCGGCGGCCACTGTCTCAACAATGGCCACGCTGCTTTTCGCCCGCAACTCAATTTCGGCCGTTGTTTGTGGCCCCGTTGATGGCAGAACAAGCTGCGCCGTGAGCATGCTCAGGCGCTCCTCCGCTCCTTGCTCTACCTCCTGCAACTTTCGGATGGTCATCTCCCGATCTCTCCGCTCTTGTTAGGCTGCTGGAGCGCTGTAGGCTGTGAGCGCGCGGAGGCCGAGAACCAGCCCCTGTCATGCCACACTCTGCACTCATTGCCCGCGACTTAGATAGTTGAGCGAGAGACGGGTCCGTATCAAAGTCAGAGTCCGCCGCATCGCTCCTCCGCGCCCTCTTCCTCCTCGATTCGTGCCGTGCCAGGGTGCTGTTTGGTCGGGGCACAGGAAGAGGAGCAGCAAAAGAGACATCTCTCTCTTCAGCGGCAGACATCTCCGCGGCGGAATTGGCCGCTGAGCTCTCTGTCGCTGATTCTTCCGCTTTCCTCTCTCTCTTCTTTGTCGATCGACCTCTACCACGTGGTGGCAGTTGACGTGCCACATCACGAGGCACTTCATTACTCCTCCCACTATTTTCTTCATTTTGGTTTATAACAATATTTTCCATATCTAGTCCCACGAGTATGGGATATATAAACGTCCACCCGGGCAGGGATCCCTGTACCCGGGTAAGCGTAAATTTGTGACCCAACACAGGGGGTCCGCAGGTACCCTGGCTGGGAGCGCGCTATTGATTGAACTACCCATCAACCATGCATCCCCTCGCCGCGCGCCAAAACTTGGAATTCGGGGTGATTTTTTATAGAGGTTTTCTTCCTCGTGGTCCGGGCGATTAAGCCGAGACCCTCGTTCCTGACCTGGGCCGCGAGACGTGACCACGACACCCAGTAACATCAGGATTACGATGTGGCGCGGTTGGCAGAATTGCCTGTCCAGTACCAAGCAAATGAGTAACTGGACCCGTCGCAGCTTTGCCTCACATACGCCTCTTTCTCTGCCTCTGAGAGGCGGAGGTGAAGTAGAGGGATGGAGCAAAGCACCGCGGTGCATTCATAAAGACCACCCGTCCTCGGTGTGCCATGCGCCACTCAACAGGTCCACTCTGATCCTCCCTAACTACCTACTCCTACTCCCATCCTACCTACCTACCTACCCGCGCGCCTAAATACCCACCTCCCTAGCGAAGATCAGAGTAGACCCGGAGTGAAGGAATCGCATTTTCGGCCTACCCTCTGTCGGTCGTTAGCCGTAGGCAGCAGCAGCTCCACGACTGTGGAGCTGCTGCCGTCTACGTTACCAGGGTGCACCACGTGGAGGTCACCGACAATAGCACCCCTGATTCAAGCTATCCTAATCTAACAGAAGAGCAACTACACAGACTTGAATGGTTGCAAAATGTTGCGATTCGGTTCGTATTTGGATTACGAAAATTTGATCACGTCTCTGAATTTCGCGCAACGCTCAAGTGGCTTTCCATCCGTCATCGCCGAAATCTACATATTATTTCTCTTTTATACTGTGTGTTATTTAGTCAAACTAGCCCTACATATATGAAAAAAAAATTCGAGTTTATTGGAGACCATAGCAAGCTATTGCGTTCTTCTGAGAATCTCACGCTGAGATTACCTATGTATAAAACCAAATTCTTTAAGCAATCATTTGAAGTTCAAGCTATAATTCTTTTTCGGCGCTTGCGACGTGATGTTGTACTGTGCCGCTTGCACCCGAACCCCCGCCCCGCGGCAAATACTACTTCCCGCTAATTCAAACACAACATTACGTCGCACGCGCCATCGCGCCGGCGATACTGAAATGTATCGACGTTTCATTTATTTCAATCGAAATTTATGAAAATTTCAATTATGTATGTGTACCTATGCGTATTTTTGTATGTTTATATAGTATATTACTACTGTACTACACCATCTACCTCTATCAAATCCATGATTCTCTAACCCTAAGGTTGTATGGAAGAAATCGCTAATAAGCGATAAGACCGCCCAGTTGTCATCATTCTTTTTTTCTTGATATATGTTGCGTTAAACTCGTGTTATCCTTTTGTGTGGTGTTTAATAAAGTGTATATAAATAAATAAATAAATTAAAATATTTATATTTTACAAATATTTGTTTCTGGTCAAGGTATATGACCTTTTAAGTCTCCCCACCGTGCCTCGGAGAGCACGTAAAGCCGGCGGTCCTGGTTGTTATACACCTATATAAACAAACAAATATATAACAAACATAGATAGCGATCGTTACTCTTGGTAGGAACATTATCCGCCAATACGTAGTGGAGCTGCATAGTGGATTAAGCTCCAATCCTTTTCCTATATGGAGAAGAGGCCTTTGCCCAGCAGTGTATTGTTTACAGGCTGACTTAGTTCAGTTCAGTTCAGTTCATAGTTAGAGACCACATCTCAGATCCGTATGTACTGGTAACACACATTGGTCAAAGACTTTCGAGCATCGACATTGAGCTGTGACGGATGAAAAGACGTTTTTTAACTTCCCAAACGCTGCCCATTCTAGCTGGATTCGACGATTGACATTTTTTTTAAATGATGGGATGCATTTACACATCCCGCCGCCCGCAGGCGACGGGAATGTAGGACTCGCTGGCTGCGAAGCCAGCCTACTTACCTACTTAAACCCATTGACTGTCTGCGCCTTAGTGGGGCGCCACGGGATCGCTTGCGCATACAACCGTGACGCCCCGACGCTTGGCCCGGCGGCCCCTCGGCGTGTATTTGGAGCCGCTCGACTGGTCCACTCTGCTAATTCAGAGAGGTACCAGGAGCGGCCCCACCACCTAAACCACACCGGCCGCACCTCCCGTGCCCACACTATCACCGCGCTTTCGCGCCCCGTCCACCACTGGACCCTAACTACCCCAGATGGCGGATCCCCTGAGCTGGGCCCGCACATCAGCTGGTCCAGGGACCCAGTGGCTTGTACGCCTCCGCGCCCAACCACTTTCGCGCCCTGAACGGATCGGACGAGTGAACTTGCCCACTCCTGCCACCGAATGGGGGGAAAATTTTCCTATTCATTTCTCCGCGCCTTCTCGACGCCATGCCCTCACCGACTGCACCCACCGTACTCACACCCTAACCGCGCTTTCGCCCCCTGCCCACCACCGGACGCCTAGCTACCCCAGATGACGGACCCCTGCTGATGGGTCCGCACATCAGCTGGTCCAGGGAACCAGTGGCTTGTGCGTCTCCGCGCCCAGCTACCGCGCTTTTGCGCCACCGAATAAAGAGGGAGAGCGAGTCATCACCTCCTGCGCTTTCGCGCCCACCACTGCTGGTTTTGGTCCGCGGGAGTCCGAAAACCCCTACCACTCGCGAGGCGTTCGAGTGGCGTTCCCCTATCCGGACTTCAGATAAACCTAATATATCTCATTGTAACCTGTTCCTTTCTTCTTCGAGCTCAATAATCTTTTCATCAAACCTAAAGTTCTAAGCCGTTACCGTAGCCAGGAATAGTAGTGCTAATGGCGACCGGGTTCTTTGTTGCTGGTCATTTATGGGGTCGGCCAGCGCATTGTGGTGTGGCAGATTATAGTGACGCTGCTGCCCATCACTGTCCTGGTTGTTAGCACCACTATGGCCTTAGTTACCTTTTACTACATCTCGGCAAGGAGTTCGAGACTCTTCTCTGCCGTTCACCGCACGGCACAATAATATAATACAAAACGATATATTTCTATTATATAAAATACTAGCGGCCCGCCCCGGCTTCGCACGGGTATTTAACTAAAAAATCAAAAATTATTTTAAATTTTTTATCACCTACACCTGCGTCGATACTGGAAAATATTTTATAACAGACGGATTGGTTGTCAAACATGTGTCAAAATAAATTTTAATTTAAATCAAAATCACTATGGAGTATTTATATCAAAATAATTTTCTCCCCCCTTTTAACATCGTTAGAGGATGAATTTCGATAAAATACGAAACACGTCTTCAATCAATTCTGTTAGAGAATATTTATGCGAAATTTGAAGTAGATTGGACCAAGGAATCATGTTGTCCCATACAAACTTTGCCCCCCGTTTTCACCCCCTTAGAGGTAGAATTTCGTAAAATCCGTTCTTAGCTGACCTCTACTCGGTAAAAGGAATATTCCTACCAAATTTCAAGTCTCTGCGCCTTATAGTTTCAGAGATATCGTGATGAGTCAATGTATACGTGGAAATCTCTTTTATATATATAGATGTGTCCTGTCTATATAACTTGTTTTATTGCAAAATATTTAATAGTTTTAGCACGATGGAGTAATAATCCATCCATCCACCCATCCTTACGAACTGTTACCATACGAACTTCACAGAAAAATGTAATAAATGAATACTAATATTAAAAAAAAAGTAAAAGTTAAAAAAACAACCTCTATATTATGAATGTGTTTTTATGATTAATATAAATAGGAGAAAATGAATACTAGTTTGTCATCACCCTAGATTGTAATCTAGTTAACCTATTTAAGAAGCTTTTTGGGGTTATGTTAAATCTAAAAAACTTATTAACTCCTATCCAGCAGTTATGTGTTTCGGTTCGCTGTCGTCTAGTGACGGAAAACAGATTTGTGACATGTTCGGTGATTATTTTAGTTCCAACTTCCTGGAAAAATCCAGTGGTAGTATCTCAGAAGTGCTTATACCTCAATCAACAGAGCCGCCATTGGTGGATATCACTGGTATCTCGATTCGAACAAATAACGTGCTGGATCTACTAAAACATGTTAATATTAATAAATCTGCCGGCCCGGACCGTATTCACCCAATTTTTATAGCTAAATGCGCTAAAAGTCTTACCGTTCCACTATCCATCTTGTTTCGACGCTCACTGAATTCCGGATCAATGCCAACGATCTGGAAATCTACCTACATAACGCCTATTTACAAAAAAGGTGCCAGAAACAAAGTAGAAAATTACAGACCAATCTTCAAACTATGTTGCTTTGCAAAAATATTTGAAAAACTTGTTTATACACAATTATATTTCCATTTAAAAAATAGTTTTAGTGGACATCAGCATGGATTCATAAAGGGTAGATCCACCACCTCGAATCTCGTTATATGTAGTGATTTTTTGTCAGACTGTATGGCACAGAGAACGCAGGTCGACGTGGTGTACACTGATTATAGCAAATGTTTCGATCGTATAGACCACGTGATCTTATTGCAAAAGTTATCATTGGCTGGAATTAGGGGTGATCTCTTCAGGTGGTTTAAGTCCTACGTTGAGGGTAGGTTGCAAACTGTGGTTTTAAATGGATACACGTCTAGAGCCATGGGGATAAACTCTGGAGTGCCTCAAGGATCTTTATTGGGGCCATTCCTATTCAATATATTTATAAATGACGTCTCTAGCTGTATTCAGTACTCCAAAATCCTTTTATATGCCGACGACGTTAAGATCATGAAGCAAATAAGTTCAGTCGAAGATGCTTATCTTTTGCAGAAAGACTTGCATAGCTTCCAAGACTACTGCTCAAAGAATAAGCTTGACCTTAACGTCTCAAAGTGCTATACATGTTCATTTACTAGAAAACAAGATCGTATTCAATTCCCTTATCAACTATGTGGTACTTATCTTACCAGGGTGGACATGATCAGGGACTTAGGCGTTATCTTTGATTCTAAGTTCATTTTTGATATACACATTGAGAACATCGTCAGTAAAGCCACGAAAGCACTGGGTTTCATATTTAGAATTTCTTCAGAGTTTAAACACATAAAGACAATTAAGATTTTGTATTGTTCCTTTGTTCGGAGCCATCTTGAATACGCATCTCAAGTTTGGAACCCGACTTATAAAATATACATAGACCGCTTAGAAAGGGTTCAAAAGAAGTTTTTAAGGCATATTCAATGGCGATCAAATTGTTACCTATCTACGTATATTTCTCGATGCCAAAATTTTCCTTTCCTACCATTGGTTGAACGAAGAAGGGTTGCAGATCTGACATTCTTGTTATCAATCTTTAATGGAGCACTAGATACCCCTGATTTGCTGGACAAGTTCAGGCTTCGCGTGCCTTCTGCATGCTTTCGAAAATTTAACGTACTAGATATACCTAACGCCAGAAGCGCATACAGGCGGAACTCATATATTATAAGAGCGAGTCGTTCTTTCAACACCGTATGCCAGGAATTCGACGTAGATCTTTTCCATTCTAGTGTTACAAAATTAAAGAAAACATTGTGTGATAGCTTTTTTGTCTCTTAACCATTGTATTTTGCGCTTACTTAATCACATACATTATAATGTACAATAGCTTGTAACTAGGTACTTAATTATTGTATATAAGTGAGAACTTTTAATTGGCCTTATTGACTGTCATATTTTGTGTTATATATGTTACTAGCTGTAAGTTTTCCAAAGTGTAAAAAAAAATAAAAAAAAATAAATAAATAAAGAATCTGCAGGCGATTCACTGTATTAAATTTGTTTATACACTAAATATGTTTAAAATGTATTTAATATTTATTTTGAATATAATTTTAGATAGCAAAATACAAGGAGGTGTATTTGAAAGTGACAGCGGAAGCAAATAAACTAGACGAGGCTCTTACTGGGAGGCTTCAAGAGCCGCCTATGCAGTATACACCTGTCGAAACATTTGCTTCGTTGCCAGGTACATTTGTGATATAACAATTAAAAAATATATTTTAATTTAGTTAATTAATAGTTATTTTCATTCACTCTTAATTATACACACAAAAGAAGAAACAATCACGTTTTAGAAAAGAACGTTTAGAACACGTTTTAGATATAAAATAAAAGAACTTTGAATAAGCCACTATTTAAAAGTAAAAAGTGTGGTATTTGTTAAATTTTGTTTTTTTTTTAGATTTATAAATACAAAATCATTAAAAACGTGAACATTAGGAGTTTATTCAATTTTGTTTTAAAAGTGGCCAACGGACAAAGTTAACGCATAATAAATCAGTTTAGTTTAAAAAACTATGACCCATTTACTGGACTAATAGGGAATATGCAAGTAACTTAAGTTTGCTTGTTATTTCTTTTTTTTTTTTAGTTTTTCCAGTACATTACGGTCCTGACATTAAACCATAACCCAACATTAAATTGCATAAAAATGTAATCAAAAAGTGTAAAATAAGAGAGCGAAATTGAAATTTACAAAACGCGTTACCATTGGTCAATGACGACACAATGATCGTTTTGGGATTTATCGTCGTTAGTTATACTGTACTATAGTCGGATCGCGGAGCAGGAAAAATTTTGTACATTGACCTTATACTACCTGCCTCTGTCACTCCCGCTTCCGTCCGTATATATATAGCGTCTTGCTCGTACATTGTGTGTTGTATTTTTTGGCATAAGAGATTAAATTCGCTATACGGAATTCGCTCTCGAAATGTCGACTTATTTCTTTTTTTGTTCATCGGTGAACATTCTCGGTACCCAACGCGCAGATACCCTTTTCACTTGCAATTCATTTGTAAGATTTTATCTATCGTATCTACTATAAACAATTGTAGTGAAATCTTTAAAAAAAAATTTGAGTACTGTACTGTGTCAGCCTGTAATTCTATATATTATGTTCTTGTCGTTGGTGCCAAATAAAATATACTTTTATTCTATCTACATTTTATATTGAACCATTGATCTATAAGGATTTTTTATAGATTAAAGTATTGAACATAAAATTTTACTATTTTAATTATAATTTTTTTTTCTTATGAAAGTCTGGACCAGAATGTGTCGAATTAAATAATCTTTTTCTCTTGTTACAGTTCTTAAGTGTCCGAAATGTAATTCTGACATGGTGTTAAGACAACAAAAGAACAATGCAGATAAATTTTATATTTCTTGCGTTTCTTTCCCGAAATGCAAGAATGCTGTCTGGCTACCGACTCTTGTGAAAACTATAAACGTTCTTTCCGAGTCCTGCTCCATAGTAAGTGGAATAAGTTATTGTTTTTTTGCTTTGATACTAGTATAGTAATTATATTTAATTGAAAATAAATCGTAACTTGTATTTTTAGTGTGGTCCGAGTTATAAAAAACTGAAATTCGAATGGAGAAATAATTCTTTAAGTCATTTATACCCGCCACCGTACGTCGGTTGTATAGGCGGCTGTGACAGAAGTTTTCTAGAATCATTACAAATCAATATTTCTTCTGTAAAAAATGTCCCTGGAAATCCAAGGCCGCAAAACACGCAGTCAAATGTTGAGAGTAATAACAGAAATAGACCTTCCAATTCAATACAGACCAATATACCCCGACAAGATTTTCACAATCGTCCAAGGGAATTCGTTCCGCCACCAACTTTAAATAGAGCTCAAATTGCAACAAATACTGGTCCAAGATTACAACCTAATAACGGTAACCTAATAAATCATGAAATACCGACGCCGAGTCCATCGGAAAATAGCGAAGAAAATAGTGTTATGTGTAAATGCAATAAGCCAGCTAGTCTGCTCACTGTACGGAAACAAAACGAAAATTTCGGTAAACTATTTGAGAAATATAATATTAATATTTTTAAAACAATAAAACAATACCTTAGTATTTTTTTTATAGGTAAAAAATTTTACAAGTGCTCAGATTGCGATTTCTTTCTTTGGGCATCTGATTCAGAAAGCACTGTTCAAAACCGGTTCGAAAGACCGCCCAGTACCAGTAGTTGGGGATCATCTTCTTCGAACTTTTTTAAGAACAATTTACCCCAAAACGACGATGACGTCAAGTGTACTTGTGGACTATCAGCTAAAAAGTTTGTATTTTATCTATAGGCTATACTTTTACAATTTTTAATTACTTTCTTTTAAAGCTGTGACACAATTTCATATTATTGAATTGAGTTCTTAATGCTATTAAATTTTATATGATTTAAATATTTGTTGAACGTGAACACAGTTATCTCGAGATGTGTTTTAAACGCATGTTTAGGTATTGAGGAAGAATTATTGTCATAATAGGGACACGTGGGAGGCAAGAGTACGGGTAAAGACCGACTAATCCTTGCTAGTTGTCTAGTTTCACTTAGTTTAAAAAATATTAATAATAATTTTAATTAACATAATTATAATATCGATTTACAGAATACAAGTTCGAAAAGAGGGACCAACGAAAGGACGATTTTTTTATAGTTGCCCTAACGACTTAAACACGCGATGTGACTTTTTTCAATGGGCTGACGGCGAAACCAATACAGGTAATAAAATTTAGTTTATTTCATTATGAAATTACACAAACAATCATAAATAAATAAATATCTTTAGCATACACATATGCATGGGCGTAGTGAGGTATGGGCAGCTGGGGCAGCTGCCCCCCACTACAAGAGCGGTGGATGACTAATAAAAACAATTTTTACATATTTTCTTACTCTAATTAGAAATGTCACTAATAATATAAGTGAAACGAATAAAAGAACACCTTCACTACTAATGTGAGATACTCATATAATATATTAAAAACCACGATTAAAACAATACAATCTAGGATTTTCTTTATCTGCCCCCTCTATAGAGAATCCTGGCTACGTCCTTGCACATATGGTCGTCAATTTCTAATGTAAAAGGGTCTTAAATACCTATATATGTTTTAGGTAAGAGCCCACTGAGATACATATTCATATTATTTTTTAAATATAAATATACGTATACATATTACATATATAAATATGAATATTACACCTGGAGTTGAGGTGGGAAACGAATCTACAACCATGGAGCGGAAAATAAGGTTTAACCGCGCTAACGGCCCAGTCAAATAAATAAACGATTTTACTTTGTATAGGTGAATTCTCATGTTTGCTAATGACGAAATTGCCAACGATAGCCTTAATTAAAGCTGCACTTTCAGAGTGGAGCGGTGGAGCGGGAGTGAGGCGCGGTGGGAGAGGTGCGGCGCGGGGCGGCGCAGGGGCGGGCCGGGGTGGTGCCGGGGCGGGGCGAGGCGCCGGGGCAGGAAGGGGCGGCTCAACCGTGCGCCGCTGTACCCTGTGCCGGCGCGAGGGGCACACGCGGAACCGTTGCCCCGACGCGTGACGCGCGCGCTCATTCGCTTCTTCTTCTTCTTCAGGCGAAATGACTATACCGACAAAACAAAAATGTAAATGTCCAGACTATCACATGACTATAACTAAAAGTCAAGACATTTTCAAGTATTTCGAAACGTTACAAACGAACTCATCAAGTTTTTTTTATCGCGTTAAGTCGTATTATATCGTATGGCTGGCCGCACTGTTCTAATGTGGAGCGAGAGCTGAAGCTTAGAACGCCGAATGTCGCAAATTCATCGGCCAATGAATTCTTATAAATCTCTAAAACCACTCGTACAAAACTAGTACAATGTAAAAGCTTAATATCAAAATTGTAAAATGTATAAATGTATACTATACATGTAATTTTTAATATTAATTTGAAAAAAAAATATTAACGGCGAGTTGCACGAAACCGTCGCTAACTTTCCGTTAGTTAAGTTGCAATTAATCTTAAAATTAGTTGACCTTATGATTAATTTAAAGCTGTTGGAATTAATCATTCGTTAGATAGGTCTTTAATTAAACTAAATTTTTTTGTTAACTTAATCATATGTAGGTTTCGTGCAACAGATAATCACGATTCTTGTGATTAAATTAGTTTAATAAACACTTAAATTTAAAATTTGTTTCGTGCAACTCGGCGTAAGTCCAATGTTAATAAGTACCTTAGGTTACGTTGTATAAATAAAAAGTAAAATAGTTCAGTAAAGAACACCAAAAACCAACTTAATTATAATTATTGTATAAACTTCTTTGTTATGTATATGAACATATTTGTCGTAATATAAGTTTTATAATTTTATTACAATTGTTATATTTGTACTGTTATGTATGTGTATATAAAAACAAAATATTTCTGTGAATACACGTGTTTGATTTGAAATATTCCATAGATAATGAATAAGGGAGAAAACCCTTCTAGGTGGAGAAGAGGCCTTTGCCCAGTAGTGGGACGTTTACAGGCAGATTTAGTTCAGTTCAGATAATGAAAGTCCAGAATTAGACAATATTAATTTAATTTTACATACAAAACTAGACGGCTCGCATGGCATCACCTTTATTTATGTGTAATGTCCCGCTATCCCGCATCCCAGTTTTTATAATAACATTTAGATAAATGAATAAGCAATCTGAAATAAAATAAATTATATTCTGATTAACATCGCGATATCATTATACAACATATATGACCACTGACGCAGTGACGCTCATAATATTTGTAGCATTTGAGTCAAAAACGCGGTGCTATCTCGAAGGATGAAAGGTAGAGGTAGCTTTCGATTACAAAACCAATTTTAATATAATTTTTTGTTATTAATTTATCAACTAAAAATATAATTACTTTTTAATAAATAAACTACCATTTTTGCTTTTTACTCTTTGGTTTCAAAGATCCTAAACTTTGAGCTCTTTGCATTTCCTGTTGTTCAGCTTCAACCGTCTTGTCGGTCATCATGTCGAGTAATATTTCGAATTTTAGTCGAAGCATATTATTTTCTTCTTCAAGCTGTTCTAATTCTTTTTTTAGGCGCATATTTTCCTTATGCGCAGCGCCCGCTCTTCCCGATGCTGTTGAATGTCATAACTAGATTTATTTACAAAACTACTTGTTCGTCCAAATAATCAAAATAGGGATCACTATTCTTTTATATTGAAAGCATATTTTTCTTACAGATCGCAATGCGTTTCAAAAGGTTCATATTTTTTATATGTATGTATGTTAGGAGGAAACATATACATAATATTTCCTCGTTTTATTCGTTCCCTAGTTTTCTAAAATTTCTTTAAAAACTTCATATTATATTAAATAATATGATATAAAAAAATATTACCAGGTATCCACTGTCCTTCCTCGAATGATAATTCAAATTCACCTAATTTTAATTTCAGTGGTTCTAAATCAATTGACAATTCTCTCGATGCATATTCGCTACCTAATTCGTTTTTTATAACTGAAGTATCATGTCTTCTAATCGGAATACTTTTTGGTGAAAATTTATTACTAAATAAAGG
Organism: Euphydryas editha; assembly: GCA_036937285.1. Taxonomy (NCBI): domain Eukaryota; kingdom Metazoa; phylum Arthropoda; class Insecta; order Lepidoptera; family Nymphalidae; genus Euphydryas; species Euphydryas editha. The sequence continues at coordinate 7,862,863 of JAUPFZ010000008.1, forward strand.
CATTGTTGTTATTTGTGTCACAAAATGTTTTCAATGACATTGTCGTCATGGTAACGCAACATAACATCAAACCAAGGAATTTATATACAACATCAAACATGTCGCCTCGTAGTAACATTGATCTAAAAAGATCAATGCGTACTAATGATAACACAGACCTAAAAAAATTACCTTTTTAAAAGTTCAAGTAGTACTATATAGGTTATCGTGCTGATTATAGAAAAAAATGGTCAAAAAATGCAATAGCCTACAAATCTTGAGAAAAATATTTTATCATTTTTCTCATATTTTCTTCATAAGGAAGTTTGAAGGCGATTTATATTTCATTAAAATTATAATTAAGTATAATATAACTATTGCCAATTTTTAACGTTTGAAACAGTGAAATTAGTAAATAATAATATGATCAATTAATTTTGGTTTACATAAATTAGAACAGCATAGTGATTGCTTTTATATTTTATCAGGCCATCAAAGTGGTTATACAATGTACCTATGTTTTCTACGTGATAAAGCTTGGCCTTATGAAGCAATTTGTGAAGGTTTTAGACAAACAAGTCGAAGAATTCAAATATGCAATAGTAGTTTCATATTTGTCTTAAGCTAAGGTAAAGGATAGAATTTTCGTGCCTGTAGGTATATACGAAATATTACAAAACAATATAACTTCGTTTAAAATTATTACAAACTCCTTAGGAAATTATAAAAGTTCTAATTAAGACATAGCGTAAACAATATGCTATACAATTTCTAATGACAAGGATACCTTTATTCAAAATTTACTTATTTCGCATTATAAAGCTACATTCGTTATTTTAAAAACATTTAGGCGCAGTTAGTGAGAAACAAGGAGAAAGCCTCCAAAAAAATATGAAAAAAAGGAGCCAAGGTATTAAGGAAATTGGAATATTACAATATGGCTGATTACTGCTGGATGATAAAGCGTGATGATCCAAACTAAACTTGTAAGAGACAAAATTACGACAAGATTTATTGTTACTTTTTTTTTACATCTGGCTTATTTTACCTAAAAAAATCAAATGTGATGTGATAGAAAAAAAAAATTATTTAAGATTCGTGCAGGGTATCAAAAAAACCTTTAACCCTTTCCCGGCCAGATTTTGGTACAGTAATCGTGCCCCCACGGCCAGACAACTTTAGGTATAATTTCAAACAGTGATGGGACATCTGAATAATTTTTATCGATATTACACATATAGTTAACTTTTGTCTGCGATATCGTACGAATTTGTTTTAAGCCTATAAAGGAGATCGTGCCAATGGGCAGTAAGTAGTTATATGTATATTGACAGTACCATCAGTGGTACAATCTACCTGTGCCACGGTGAACGGAACGGAGGATATAAATTAATCTAAAATAAAACAATCATAAATAAATTATAAAAATAAAAGCTATGTAATATTAAGTATATAATTTCCCAATTTGGAAGTGGGGCTCCTCCTTAAATCGGGTTGAATTTTTTTTTAACGTTTTTTATGAATAATAAACATGAGATAAAGTAATAATAAGGTGGCGCACGCCCAAAAAAAATTTAATTTTTTTTTATTGATAGGTTGTTAGGTCTTTTTTTTTAGCGTTAATTCTAGTTTTAACAAAGGCATTTAGCAAGAACTAGTTCTAACTAGCAAAAAAAAAAGACCTAACAAGCACACTCCATCGTACACCGAATAGTGTTTTGTTTTTTTTTCTTTCAAAAATAAAGTAATGCGCCACGTTAATATTGCATTCTCTCATGTTCTTTATGCATAAAACATGAAAAACAAGTTTGTTACCCCGGTTTTAGCAGGAGCCCTACTTCCGAATATTTACCTTCTCAAAAAATAAATTTTTCGCTCATAATATAATCTAATCAGCTTTAATATGTATTAATTTTGGAGATGAACACGGTGTGATTTCTAATTGAACTTCTTCTGTTGAATTTATACTTAAGCTATTTTTATACTAGTTTGCATAAGTTTCCCGCCGAATATTTTTTTAAACATATATTTATTTCCAAGCGGACGAATTTTAAAATGAAGTCTTAAATGGGAACACTAACTAGTCGTTGCTGATATTTTCTTGTAATATATTAAATAATTCGTCGTCGTCCAACATAATGTTGTACAGCACTAGGCACATGAAGTTAACGTGTTATTACGGGGACGGCTCTGTAGGTACCGATGTTTACAAACCAATATGCCTACCGTGTCGCTTGCGCCGCACGGAAAATCACGGTGATGACGGCAAGTGATCGTCTGGCAGTAACGGTGATGGCGGCAAGTGATCGTCTGGCAGTAACTGTATTAGTGACGTCCCAAAATAATATCGAGATCAATAATATATTTTTTTTTGGTTTCGTAGTTTTCTACCGATTCTCTTTAATTGTGGTTTATTATTCAAATAAGAGGTTTAAAAAACACATTAAATAATTAATTTATACTCTAGACATGTATTAACAAGATAATTAATAGTTTTAAAGGATCTCTTCTCTATTATTTAGTTTTTACTAGCGCATCACTAGCCTACGTAAAATTACGGGTTCGGCGCTGTGTGTTAGGGTTATGATAGCGCCTAATTTGACTATCGCATTTAAATTGCATTTTTATGTATCAGAATGTTAAGCCTATTGTTTTAAAGTTGGATTATTGTAAAGTACACATCCTGAAGTATTATAAATAATATAAAATTTCTTCATATTTTTTATATCTAATCAAGAAATAGACATAGAAAAAATAGAACGTAATATTACGGGCTTGGCGCCACAGGCATTAACATTAAAACACGGAATATTACGGTGACGGCCGGGAAAGGGTTAAGTAATCACTGAAGTCAAAACAAAGAAAAAAAATCAAATTTCTAGTGAATTTAATAATTATTATTTTTGAAATGTTGGAAAAATATATACATTGTTTATTTCATTCATTTGGATTAATGGCTTTCAATAGTGCCAAAATAGTTTGGATGATTTCGCCAATGTCACGTATAACATTGGTTATGCTCGCGGCTCCCTTCTAAGTGGAAAATTTCTTCACTTTGATAGGAGCACATGCGCATGTCATAGATTCAACATGCACTGAAATCGAATAAATGACGTACGAATGCGTTCCTATCAAAGTGAAAAAAATGTTCACTTAGAAGGGGGTCGCGAACATAGACATTGTTTACTTGTTACGTTTTACTGTCTTATTCTTGCCGTGACATCTATACAATTCAATTTATGATTCCAAATGTACATGTAAAAAAATAATATAACATCGAGTGATTTTATGTTTTAGGTACAACGCGAATTGAAAATGTTATTAATGATAGGTATTAATATATTATACCTATTAATATTTCATCAGATAATTTTTATATAGTGTATGCAAAAAAAAAATATACTTAACTGTGAATAGTTTGTTATAATTGTAGAAAATGAAACAACATATTTTAGTTTCAATATAATTGTAATACTGGTTTATTCGAGATACAAGACAGTGTAAATACTAAATATAAAAATAAAAAAGTGTTCATAATAAATATTTTATAATTATCTTACAGTTTTAAAAAGGTTTATTGCTTTTATTGTAAAAAAGTAGGCAGAGAGTTTGTTCGTTATGTTTTAAGTCTAAACAACATCACAGCTGGCAAAATGAGGATAACTGATCCAATTGTGTATGTGGTAGCGGCGCCTGAACACCAGTACACTGGAATAAATAAATGCAAAAATAACATTAAAATATCAAAACAAAATTAAAAAAATATATAAACGATATACAATAATGTCATAATGTTCCGTTTACATGATCATTTTATATAATACCATTAAATTATGACTCATCAATAAAATATTTTGTTAAAGATACATAATTCTGTTTAGGCTTATAGACAACTTTACCCAAAAATCTACCAATATTTCTTGGTTTATTTTTATTTTTTTATATACGTAGTCGTATTATAAATATACCAAAACATTCCCGTCGTTAAATATCGTCAATAAATAGCACGATGGTACAATTATAAACTGCTTTTATGAAGGTCTCGAGGTAAGCTTAAAGAATATGATCATTTTAATTAGAAGCTTTACAGATTAATAAATAATCTATTCAAAGAAAAGATGTTCAAGGTTTGAAGTTAATTATAGATTTAATGCGAGTATACATACTATTTGAAATACATTCAGTTTGAAGACAATAGTCTTAAAACAGAATGAGTATTTTAAAAAACAAATGATCCAACTGACATTACATAAATTTCGAGATGTTGAGCAAAATGGCTTTCTTGATTTTATTTACGATATTTTAATATATTTCTGTAAACTAATATTTTAAAATTCGTTAAATTACTACGGCTACAAGTAAAGTCGGGTTGTCTGTAAATGTAATGGTGGCGGTTCGCTCCTGCGACAGAAGAGATAGAGACAACAGAACCGAGACGACCAATGATATAAGTAGTCGCGGTCTCGAATTGTCTCCGTCTCGCCTGCCGCGCGCGCGAACCGCCACCATTAGTGTGGCGACTCACTGGCGGAGGCGAGCAGCGGGCCGGCGGCGCGCGCCAGGGCGCCCAGCGAGCGCAGCGCGCCCAGCACGGCGCCGCGCGCCGCGCTCGGCGCCTGCGCCGCCGCCATCGACGTCATACACGACACCGCGAACGCTGTCGCTGCAATAGACAACGTATTGCTACACTATAATAAAATTTATCTACTACCATGCTTTAAATCCTCTAAAAAAGATTCTGGAACAGTTTATTGCCAACATTAAAACACCCAATGTCCTAATAACCATGATATCATTCAAACGGATGATATAATGTTCAAAAGAAGAACATCTGTATGAATTTAAAAAAAAAGAACATTGTCGTTATGACATTAATGTTTATTATGACATTGGGTATTTTAATGTTGACAATAAGCTATTTCAGAATCTTTTATAGAAGATTTAAAGCATGGGAGTAGATAAATAACTATAATTATATTTAACACACATACGGTCGTCTGTCCCTAAGGTAGGCAACTTAATGCATGTGTTTTAGGTAACAGGCACGAAGCAATTACAAAGAGGAGGTGCCATAAGAAACTTTATTCATATAATGTAGTGTCGCAACTGCGCGGGGGTGCGAGGGGCTTCAAATAGCGGCAAGCCATCTAGCGACCAGTAGCTAAAACACGTAATTAACTAAATTGACAGACGTTATAATTGTTCTACTATATGTCACTAGGTGTCTGCCAGGGCCGTACTCAGAATTTTTTAGTTAAGCATATATGTAATTTAAAGTTGGATGACACACACTGCTATATAATATTATCATGATTTACTATTGTATTGATAAGCTGATTTCGCTTTGTAGGATTTTAGTACAATGAAAGGTCGTCATCCTATGCTGGAAAATTAAAGCTTGATATGTATTATGTAGCCATGTGTAATATCGATTTGAGATTTTTCTCAATACGCAATTATAGACCTTTTGGTCGTACTAAAAGTCAGTTTTCTTTTGCATATGCAATAAAGTTTTTATCATCGGAGTGATTAAAAAAAAAACGGAAAGGACACCAAAATTGGTAAACCTTATATTTACTTATATATACCTACCTATTACCTTTATAGCAAGAAAGAATATTTTTTATTAGATCAGATTATCAAATTCAAATATTGAACGTCAAAACAAACTACTATAGGTTCGAACCTTAGCCCAGAATATAAAATTACATAATTAGAATTTTCACTACAACAATTCGACTGAAATTGCCTCGGAAGAACACCTTATCCGCTTGAGTGTCCGGACAATGATCTTTTAGTTTACCAACTGCACAAAACTACCCAAGGCCTCTCACGTTTTGTTACGTTATTTCCCACCGGTGATAATGTAGTATACGTTAATCAACCTGTAGTTGACAGGTGCACTTTGCGTACTAATGCCCGTGTCGAAAAAAAGTTGACATGGGCAATATAGCCATGGCGACCATTACATGACACGGGCGCTTGCAGTTATTGTGGTTAGCTTGTAAACTCTTGTCAACTAGTAGTCGAGACGGGCAGTTGAGCGGTTATTCGCTGAGTGAGTGAGCTATCTTCAATAATTATTTTGTAATAACCTTCATCACATAGGCTCATTGACAATTTTTTTAAACTTTGTTAATTGAAAGCTTTTGAATAGTATCTGGGATCGTATTGTAGAGATAAATTTCAATTCTAAGTACGGCCCTGGCTAGACCAGTAGTTTTGCTACTTGCCGATAGAGGCATGGTAATCACCGATCTTTCTAGACAAAATAAATAATATATTTAATTTAAATATTATTTACGAGAAGAAAGATATGTTTATTCCATTTGATTTTGATTTGTTTGTGTAACTTCTAAACGATACAACACAGCACTTCATGTTCACAACGTGCGCGGGTCGAGAATATTTTTTAAATATATAAAAAGGAGTTAGTCACGAGAGCAACTTAATTGTCCGGCAACGACAGCTGTACTGACGAAAGCGACAACTGGTGGTAAGTAGATCTACTACAGTTTGATGTGTGGACTACATTGGTGGACGCTAGACTACATTGATTACAACACCTCCTCTTTGTAATTGCTTCGTGGTAACAGGCGACTGATATACATTTTTTTTTTAAATAAATATTCACACCCAGACTCGGCGCGGGAATCGAACCCACAACCCTGGAGCAGAAAGTAGAGTCACTGCCGACTGCGCCAACGGGCCAGTCACTATTGGTCGCTTTTAGAAAAGTCAAGGTGACCAGTGGATGCAGAATGATGCATGAGCGAAGGAAGAAAAAACATCGTAAGAAAATCAGTATATTTTGAAAGAAAATCTTAAGACATGTATATTCACCGACCAGTAGTAGAGCAGCTTGCGGGATTAACTTTCAAAGTTAAGTAAAGTTACGTAAGAAAAAAGACGTTTTGTCAGCAACAGAAAGTTTAAAGGATGTTACGATACAGTACAGGACTATGTTTTGTTTGTGACTGAGTAAGATATTATATAAACGAATTACTAGCTATTTTCGCTCTAATTTTAACGATCAATCAAGTATTGACAACTCTGGTGTACAGTTAGCGCAATGGTCAGAAGGATACGATGGTACAAATGATCTCAGCTCTATAGAAATAAAGGAGCAACATGTGTACAGACTTTTGAAACACGATAACCTAAATATATCAGCAGGACCGGATAAAATTGCTCCAAATTTTATAGTAAAGTGTGCTAAAAGTCTGGTTACCTCACTTTCAATTTTATTTACGAGATAAGTAAATACCGGTTCGATGCCTGCTAGCTGGAAGTCGGCATATATATTGGACTGGTGTCCACAAAAATGTTTTTTTTTTTAAATCTTGTGTTACTAATTATCGACCTATTTCTAAATTGGGCATATTTGCCAAGCTTTTAGAAAAAAAAATCTATGAACAGGTATATAATACCCTTAAACTTAATTTCAGTGAACACCAACATGGATTTCAAAGGGCAGGTCTACAACATCTAATCTTATTTGTTGTGATGTTCTGTCGGAGTGTATGTCACAGCGGGCACAGATTGATGTTATATACACCGACTTTAGCAAATGCTTCGATCGGATAGACCATGAGTTACTCATGCGCAAATTAATGTATGCGGGAATTAAGAGAAATCTTTTTAGGTGGTTCAGGTCATACATTGAGGACAGATGTCAGACTGTAGTACTTAATAACTATACATCCAGACCTATCCGGATATCGTTAGGAGTCCCCCAAGGATCGTTATTAGGACCATTGCTATTCAACGTTTTTATGAATGACAACTCCTCATGCATCTGGCACTCGAAAATCTTGTTATATGCGGACGGTGTCAAAATTATGAAAAAAATATTAGCTTTGATTATGTTCGCCTATTGCAGGAAGACTTGAATCGTTTCCATAATTACTGCACTATTAACAAGCTTGATCTCAACGTCTCCAAATACCATATCTGTAGTTTCACAAGGAAACCTATCCCTGTAATTGCCACATATACTCTACTAAACTCAACAATATCTAGAGTAAATTGTATTAAAGACCTAGGAGTCACTTTCGATTCTAAACTTATTTTTGATGCACATATTAATGATATTGTCAGCAAAGCTTCAAAGGCTCTAGGTTTATTTTATGTACAGAAAGTATTAAAAAGAAATGGCTACAACACCGACGTCACTAAAATAAAAACTAAAAACAGGGAAAATACAAAAAAGCCAAGTGTTGTACGTCAAGCTCCGTATTTGCCGTATGTAAGGGGTAACAGACAGGATCAGTAGACGTCTTGAAAGATATTCAATAAAACCGTGTTTACCCCTCTTCAGAAAGTTGCCAGCACCCTACGTTCACCAAAGGATTATTTTCCGTTGGAACACCCTGGTGTTTATAAGGTTCATATATCGGCCAAACCAAAAGAACAATATCGTGTCGCATCAAAGACCATACAAAGGTCGTCACAAAAAATGACCTTTTTTGTCAACCCTACTGACCAAAGACGCGTGACGTCATGGGGCTATCGGCAAATCTTCTGCGCACGGGTTGTAAATAACAGATGCAACTTACACAAAGCGAACAGCACCAAGCCCGTCCAGAGCCACGCGAGGGGCGCGAGGAGGGGCGCGCGCGGGGCGGCGGCGAGCGCCACGCACAGGAAGGACGGCGGCGTGAGCGCGAGCGCGACCTTAGCGGCGCGCTCGGCGCCGCGCGCGCCCAGCCGCCGCGCCGCGCCGCCCTGCAGCACCGCCATTATTGCACCTACGCGTACGCCGCACGGTTATATAGATTAAGAGACGAGGCGATTTTTAACACTGAAACCACATGTGTAAAGAAACGGAACAGAGACAAAGCTTCTAAGGAACGAGCAAAGTTTAAACATATTTTGGTAGGGTTGACCACAGGAGAATAAAATTTAGGATAGATAAAAAATGATGTTTTTTGGATTTTTTGGATTTTTCTGTAAAACGTGAGCGCTGCTTGTGCATGGTAATAACAACAAATTCTACAATACGGTGGTTTCTGTCTACAGTACGTCTACCATGAGTTTCCAGAAACGATACACGTTAGCGAGTGTAGTAGACAATTTCAACAATTTGTATGGAAAGTTGAGCAGCGCCTCTACCATTACTATTGCGTTTCTACGTATACTACTGTAGTTATGTCATGCGCGCTTGTAACAAAAACTCATGGTAGACCTACTGTTCGCCACTTTAGGTTTCTATTGATTTCCGTTTGTAAACATCTATTAAGGCATTTCAGTTCTATTTTGTATCGTTAATACAAACATAATCAAGTTAAATCAAGTAAAACTAATCTTGACTGTGATCTGTGATAAGAGAAAGTGAAGCGTTTCACAATGATTTACTTACTTTCTCTTGGTTAATAACTCGTAAATCGTGACGAATTAAGTTTTATTTTAGTCATAGAAATAAATATATACATATATAGCAAAAATAAAAACTCGATATCATGAAACATTCAAAATAAAGGCAATAAAATGATAATTTAATTCAAATGATAATAGTTTAATTCAAATGATAATAATTTAATTCAAATGTTAATAATTTAATTCAAATGTTAATAACAATAACAATGTTCACTTACCTATAACAAGAAACATTTTTCCTTGTTGCATCGCCGTGTACCCGAAAGTGTGATGAGTGAGGAATGTAATAGTAAATTCGAGACCGGAATAAATAAATAGATATATAAAATAAATTAACCCTAATTTAGATAATACTTTGTTTTGATGGGCGGATAGATTCTTAACAGCTGAAAATTTCAGTAAATGCAAAGGAGAAATGAAGTCTACGGTTTTGGAGAGTGACAGTGATAGCGGTTCCCTCTTATCCTGAAAAATAAATTGTTTTAATAACAATGAAAAATTATTTTTTATTTTAATAGTAGATATTGATAATTTAAATTATATTGTTTTAATTTTTTAAAACACAAATATATTTAGATTAAAGTGGTGTGATAATAAACTTGTTTCATTGCAGTATTTTAATTAAAAAGTAAAATATTTACAACAGCAAATGGAAAATTTTATAGGAAATTCTGTATAAATACGAACCTTTGATAGAGTCTCAGGTAAACAAAATATGACAAGAGCGATATTTGCTAATGAAAGAGATAGTGCATATAACGCTGGTCTCTCGCCCCATAGTCCTGAAGACAGGTTATTGTTTTTGGCAAACCAGGCGCCGGCTAAAGGACCGACTATAAAACCGACAGAAAATGCCAAGCCCACAAGAGCCTGTAAAAAAATAAATGAAAATGCGTAATAACAATTATTTTCTTTTAATATCATAAACAATTTGGATTAAAATTCAGGGATGTCAAAGATACGGCCTGTGGGCCATTTAAAGTTTAGAGATTGTATTTGAGTTTGACACCCCTGGATAAAATAATAATAAAAAAAAATTATATCCCTTTTTTTAATAATATAAAAATCTTGAGAAAGGTTTGTGTATAAAGTATAAAACCTGAACTAGGAAATATAATGCTTAAGACATATATGGTTATTTAGTCACTAGCGGCCCGCCCCGGCTTCGCACAGGTATTTAACAAAAATTTTAAAAATTATAAATTTATATTTTTTATCACCTACACCTGCGTCGATACTGGAAAATATTTTATAATAGACAGATTGAGTTGTCAAATCAACTTCGAAGCAAAAGCAACCCCCTTTAAACCCCGTTAGGAGATGAATTTTGATAAAATACGAAACACGTCTTCAATCAATTCTGTTAAAGAATATTTTATGCAAAATTTGAAGTAGATTGGACCAAGGAACTACGTTTTCCCATACAAACTTTGAAAAATCCGTTATTAGCTGACCTCTCCTCGGCAAAAGGAATATTCCTACCAATTTTCAAGTCTCTAGATCTTATAGTTCCAGAGATATCGTGATGAGTGACCTTTCGCTTTTATATATTAAGATAAAGATTATAAAACGGACTCGTTAACAGATTTATTATATGTATAGATAGTACAGATGAAACATTTCAACTTATTTTTTTATTAATTATATTTGCATTGATGAATATCACTTTTTAATAAGTATTATTCCCGACAAAGACAAATCCAAAAACACAAAAATCATAAAAATCGGTCCACTCGTTCTCGAGTTATAAACGGTATAACTAACACGACTTTCTTTATATATAGGTATAGATTACAACTTAAATAGCTATAACCATCCAACTTTGTATAATCAACAAATACATAACGACCAAGACCATAGTACACTAACGGCGAGTTGCACGAAACCGTCGCTAACTTTCCGTTAGTTAAGTTGCAATTAATCTTAAATTTAGTTGATCTCATGTTAATTTAAAGCTGTTGGAATTAATCATCCGTTAGATAGGTCTTTAATTAAACTAAATTTTTTTGTTAACTTAATCAGATGTAGGTTTCGTGCAACAGATAATCACGATTCTTGTGATTAAATTAGTTTAATAAACACTTAAATTTAAAATTTGTTTCGTGCAACTCGGCGTTAGGTACTAAATGCAAAAAAAAAAAAAAAATTCGTTAAATACGGGCGAGTCTCATTCTTTTGGCCGAAGTTTTGGTCAGCGTAATTCAAAAAATTATATGAAATATTCTGCGCTATCTATCGTATAATGGTAGAATATCGTTTTTATATTTAGACAAACATAATTTAACATAATAGTATATTAATTGAAAATGATGTTTATATAAAATATTAAAACGATTTCTATTCCTATCCGACATATTTAGTAAACTTTTAAGTTTAACAAAATAATAACTCAAAAATAATTAAGTTTTGTGAGTTTTTAAGATTCGTTAGACCAGATGGCGTCTATGTCGCGTAGGCGTATTTCTATTTTCTTAAATATATATTTTTAAATTTAATTACAATGAAACAAAAACTAAATTATACTGTGAGTTATGTATAATTTTTGTGTATTAAAGTTATTTACATTGGTTTTGTACTTTTTACGTGATACATGCACAAAAGAAAATTGATAAGAGAGGCGCTGATTGAAATAAAAGCGCGCTATTAAAATTTATTCTTGATGATATATAGTGTATTAATGAAACGGAGGTTTCAACAGATTTATTATTTGTATAGATTACAAGAAGATTATAAAGTTTAGGTCATAGAAACAAGTGATTGGTAATATCATTAAGTGTGTTATGTGAGTAATGATGCATTAAATAAAATAGTAAACAATAGTTTGTAATTATAAATATTTATCTCTATGTAAAAAAGTCTATATTTTTTACTAGTTTTAGACAAATTTTATCTTTTTTTTTTTAAATAAAATTGTTGATTTTATACTTATGATCTTTTTAATAAAATCTATTTACATATGCACTTTTCAACAACTATGTATTAATAAATTAAGTTACCATTCCTCTCGCTCTGGTCTTTTCATCAGATGCATCAGTCACTACAGCCATACTAAGACTCACATTGGCCTTACTCAATCCTCCTATGAACCTTGCGAGTACAAACAGGCTGAATGTACTTGCGTAACTCCATAGGCCGTGGGATAATGCTATGCCAAGCTAGAAAAAGTCAATTGTTTAATGTTTTACCATGATACCTATAATAATAATACAGCAATAAATTTCATTTTTTTTAATGCTTTAATCATAAAAATTCTACAACAAATAATATCAAGGTTGATTAAGATTACAAAAAAGTACAGAATTATCTACCTCAGAGATAATAGGTAAAGAACAGTCAGTGTATATAATTTTTATATAGCTTGACTGAAATTTTTATTTTATAATTTATTTTTAACTAAAATGTAGTCTCAATAATTATTATTTTAAATTGATGATGTTAATAAAAATAAGAAATATTTCCAATATTGATATTAATTATAGGAATAATTAAATTTTATATTTATTTATACATTTTATTTTCAAGAACAAATGTTCAAAAACTTAAGTCATATATAAGATAGACATGTCCTCTTTATCTTCAAGTGTTGATAAAGATAATATTATTAGTTTTTTGAACATTGTTAAAAATCTTGTAATGTAGTTATTTTTTGTATATAAACTATTGACTTACTAAGCAAATAAGAAGCATCGGCTTTCTTCCATAGGCATCTGAGAGACTGCCAACAATGGGGCTTGTTAAAAACTGTAGAAAGCTGTACATGGAACCAAGAGCTCCACCAAACAGAACTGACGCAAAACGGTCAGGTGCACCTGTCCACTTTTGAAACCACTGCACTGCATGAAGCAATGATGTGTAAAGAGTATTTGAATTACCCTCTTCTCTGTCATAGTAATCTAATAGAGATGGTAAGAGTGGCAGAATCATAGTAAATGCTAGAAGATCTAGTAGCAGGGACAAGAATATTAAACCTATTACTTTGCCATTGTTTTTCTTTTCAGGTTTACTATCTTTATCATATCCATTTGTGTGTATAACTTCAGTTGTTTCCTTCCTTTGCCTTACTTTATCATTGCTTTTTAAGGTATCCTATATCAAATAATAAAAGGCTATTAAAAAGAAGTTATACCTATTTATGACTAAAGAATTATTTTAGGAGGATGATCCATTATCATTAGGTTTATTTTTACATATATTTTTGGTTGCAAGCAGATGTGCAAGATTAAGATAATTTAAAATTAAATATGTGTAAGACACTTAATCAAACTTTTAATAAAAAATATTCTTTAAAAAACATAAAAATTATCCAAATAAAAGATATAAACATCATGAGTTAATGCTCAATATTTTATAAGATATAATTTGTAATATATATAATTTTATATTGTGCAAGATATTAGAATGAGAGAATGGATGTATATTTTATGTTAATAGTTATGTACACAATTAACTACGTCGTTGAAAAATATTTACGTTATTAGTTTATTTATTACAAATATAATCGAACACTTTTTTAATAAAATCGATCTTTTGATGTCTAGTTATTATGTATCAAAAATTTATATGATACTTTTTACAATAAACACGTATAAACAAAATATTTTTTTCACCCAGATTAAAACTATACTACTTACAAATTTACAATATAGTAAATTTTTCTAAATTTATATACAAAATAATATAATTGTATATAATACATACCATAATTTTAAATGTACAAATAACAATTCTAATATTTTCCTTTTTATATATATTCTTGATGCCATTTATTTATTACTCAGATAAATTCCTACCAGAATAAACTTTCACTTTAAACTTTTCAAGTTGATAGTTGAATAAAACTTGTTAAGACTTAAGACGTCATATCAATAATCAACGTCATAAATCGGGGTAGAGGTAAGGAGTAGGGATGGCGATTCTTTTCAAAAAAGATCGATTTTTAAATCGATTCGAATCGCAACATGATGAATCGATTCTTAAAAAAATCGAAGTCATAAAGATCGATTTCTCAAAAATCGATCTTTTTAATCTATTAAGAATAATATCCCTATTTTATGTAAAATGATCATGCTAACAAGTGTTTAGAAAAAAATAATTAGAAATTGGTGCTGTTTTTAATTGTAAAAAATGCTTTTGGCATTAAGCTTGTCTGTTATATACATACATGTGTATGTTCAACTAACTGAAATTTCTATTATCCTTTTGTAAAACTTTTCGTAAGCTAATTGATAATATTTTTAATAAAGCATAAAAATCGAATGTCGATTATCGAGGGTAAAATATCGATTCACTGGATCGATTCAGTACTAAATATCGATCCAAAAATCGATCTTTTTGGCTCGAAAAATCGATTCTTCGATTAATCGATCTCAGATCGCCATCCCTAGTAAGGAGCACAATTTCATATGGCTGTTTGACACAAAAAAAGTGTCCACAAAATAGCATTAAATAAACGCACACTGCTGTAGTGGAAGGTATGATCTGAACTTAACTTATTGTATAACGTGTAATAGTAAATATAAATAAGAAACAAAATCTCTATTATATAGATGTAAAAAATATCGAAATTTCGACGGGTCAGCACACACATCGGGTTACAATACATTTTGTGTTTTTTTACACCTGTAACGTGCTTGTGACGATGAACTATGATACTTGTACACAAATACAATTATATTGTTCTTGAATATTAAAAACAATATATCCATATTAGTTTATTTTAAATCACAAATTGTCGATATATCAAAGCTTCTATTTACATGTTTCCTTTAAAATTATTACAATTTTATAAAAAAAACTTAATTGGTAATAATTAATTTTTGAAATACAAGTGATATAAGTAGGTAGTGAAGTAATAATTGTTCTTAGTACCCTTGGACCAATTTTCAAAAGACTCACTACTGAGCACCTGACGTAAAAATTTGTTTAGGCTAATTTTGTAAAATCGAAATTTTGGATAGAGAGTTTTACAGTTTTGATGTGAAACATCTATAGCCGTACGTAAAACCGATTTCTGGCGTGGCGACGCATGCCGTAGCGATGCGTCGCCACGCTATACGGTGGTATATATATACAGTCTATATGCAGTAGTGTGTGCGGTGTGGCGACGCGTCGCCATGCGCATTCGAAGTCACTGATTAAACGAATTAAGTAGTCACGATTTGAAATAAATTCGTAAATTTTTGTATTTAATGAAAATAAAAGTTTATTCAATAAATAGTCATCGTTATCTGGAAAAAAATCGTAATATTTTATTTTATCATTATGACATATTTAGTTCCTATCACAATATGTTCTTTTCTGCATATTACTTTTACAAAATAATGTCGATGTTTCACATCTGCCAGGCGTGACCGCTCACATGTTTTTTTTATACTTTTATGGTTGATTTCATTTTTATGAGGTTCATATTCTTTAATATTTTTTTTTTTTGTTATTTGTACCTTCTTTACAATCAGGTTATATTTAAAATAAATATTTTTCTAAGCAACATTTCAAATCGATATTTTTCCAAAGAAAAATAAATATCGATGTTCTACAATGCGTGGACGACAGCAAAATGTCACTTGAGTTTGACACATGACTTGTTTGTTTTGACATTATAATTTATATACTTATTCAATATTAATATAATATAATAATATTATTCTTGATTAGGTACCTATATACTCTTTGATTCTTGTATAAGATCAATATAAGACTATATTAGTATTTACAGTAAAACTGTTTATTTGTACGCAATAAGTCTATTTATATTGAAAGAGAATTTCAGAAATTTTAGTTACTTGCACTTTCATTCGTATAATGCAAGCATCACAATCGGTCCTATGTAGAGATTTAAATTTTGCAAGAATGTGTTTTCTTGTGAACTGTTTAAAAAGATTGAAAAGTTCGCAACAATGGTTGAGTCGTCAAAGAGCAGATCCTTACGTAGAAAAAGCTAAAATATGCAACTATAGGTTTGTATATTATTGTTTTTTCATAATCATATAAATATGTTCAATCATTGTCAATTCATGATTTGTTGCATTAAGTAATTTATGTATTGTTCTTTAAGATGTCGTAGTGCATTTAAGCTTTTGGAAATGAATGAAAAAGCAAACATACTTTTCCCCGGACAAACCGTCGTCGATCTTGGTGCTTGCCCTGGTTCGTGGACACAAGTAGCAGTTCAAAAAACAAATGCTGATGGAGCTGATTCGTCTAAACCAAAGGGAAAAGTTCTAGCTATTGATAAGTTACAAATTTTCCCCATTGAGGTAAACTTTTGATTGCCTATTAATTATTAGCAGATTAATTTGTCATTAATATACTTATTAAAGGAGAAAAAGTCACTTAATAATTTTGTTATTAAAAATTAAATCTGTGTTACTGTTATGTATATCAAGTATGTTTCTATTGTCTACATAATATGTATATCAAATGGAATGTTATATTTTTAATGTTATTGTAGGTATTTTGCAGTAATTATTTAATTTTTTCATCAACAGGGAGCAACAATAATGAGTAACATGGATTTCTCAACTATAGATGCTCATGACAAGGTAATCAAGGCTTTAAATGGTAGACAAGTGGACCTTGTCTTGTCTGACATGGCTCCCAGTGCAACAGGTGTCAGGGAACTTGACAAGGATAGGATTATAGGCTTGTGCTATATGGCAATACGATTTGCAGCCTTAGTCACGAGGATAGATGGCAACTTATTATTTAAAGTATGGGATGGTAAAGAAGTACCCATATTAGAAATGGATTTGCAGAGATTTTACAAAAGTATCAAAATAATGAAACCTAAAGCTAGTAGGTCTGATTCATCAGAAAAGTTTATTTTGGCTAGAGGATTCAGAGGTATTCAAAAACCACTAGAAAATGGTCAATGGGGTTAATGATACTTAGTTTATTGTTATATCTGTTAGAAAATGTTTATTATAATATTCATGTGTAATGTAAACTGTATATAAAATAAAAAGAGATTTATGTAGCTTAGTAAAGACAATATAAAATTTAATCTACACAAATAATTAAGATATTACAACTGTCTTCCAGTTATCTGTAGAAATTTAGGTACAATAGTATACAAGTTTTATATACAGGCCCTTCTTCTATACAGGCTGATTCAGTTCAGTTTAGGGCACAAGTATAAATTACCTATTAAAAAAATCTTAAAATTGTAAGCTAAGTACTCATATCTTATATCTTTAAACGAGCAATTCTTGTATATATATATATAATCTGAATCTCGGAAACGGCTCCAATGATTTTCATGAAATTTAGTATGCAGGGGGTTTCGGGGGCGATAAATCGATCTAGCTAGGATTTATTTTTAGAAAATGTCGTTTTATCCCTTTTTTTACGCAATTAAAAAATATCATTAGAATACGAAGGTAAATTTCGCTGTCATTAATAAGCTTATAATAGCTCGGGTGGGTATCGGACGGATTTGAAACCAGTAAACCAGGTTTCGAATCCAGGTCTACAGACCGATTTTTTTCTTTTTTTTTTCAAGTTTCTTTTTTGTGTGAAAAAAACTATTATTGAGAGCTCTTTTTATTTTTTATTTAAATAACCAGTTCCTATTATTTTACTATTATGTCAGTCAGATCGAAAATATTATTTATGTTTCATCAGTATATAATAATATCTAAATATAATTTAACCGAGCAAAGCTCGGTCATCCAGGTACTAAATATAAAGCTTCTTTTATATTAGATATGAGTTAGTTAAAATGTCACTTAATAATGTCATCCATATTCACATACATAAAAGATTAAAATATCAAGGCAGTAAGTAATTGTAATAGGTAATTAAGAAATTTATATTTAAATTTAGATGCCTGATGTTTTAATGAACAACAATAGATGAAAAACCAAAAATATAAATGACTTAGTTTTTAAGATATAAATGAATTTATAATGTTAAACAATATATTATACTGTTTAAACATTGAGTTTTTCATAGGTAAAGATAGATAAATCAGGTAAAATAAAAGTTACATTTATAAAATTAATTGTTTTATTTTTCAATAATTATAGCGTTTGAACAGCAGCTGATCCAATTCTCTGTACAATAAAACGTTATATAAAAAAAAAGGAAATTTAAAATCCAAGTCAATAATTTATTTTTAAATATTTTTTCTCATTAAAATATCACAATTAATTATTGTAAAATATACTGTATCTAAGCTTGAACTACTTTAGCGCTAGTTATGGACGTAAAAGTGTTGGTTATAGATGATAATAATAAAATAAAATAACTAATATCCTTAATAAAATATATATCCTAATGTTAATTGTAAACATTAGCAGTAAATAGTTTACATTAACAAAAGCTGGTGAACATATAAACTATGTGGATAAAAATTATTAATTTTTATGCGTCAAAGATCGAGATTAATTTGTGCATTGACACAACCAATGTAATATTTAACTAATGCCCTAATTTATCATGAATGGTTGTACTCTGAATATTTCGACAGGGTTGAGTCGAAACATTTGTTAAAAATTGCTCAAAGTTTTCTATTGAATTTTACTCAGAATATGCTTCTACGTAATACGCAAGGCTGCATCAAGGAATTTGAAATACACAGCCCTAAACTTTGTCTTAAGGGTTCATAAGTTCACATGTATAATTAGAAATACATCAACATCTTTTTACATATACATTACAACAATAAAACTGTAACGGTGCCTCATAAATTCGTACACGAAATGACTTTCAAAAATAAACGTGGTGAACGATTATTTTTATATATAAAGGCCAAAACAGCACTGAAATAAATTTTGTTTATGCGAGTATGTACTTTTGTTTCTAATAAAATAAAGGGTTCAAAAGCTGTGCTACTATTTATACGAAATGCGTTCTCGTGCCGTGTGACAATTTGCTTAATTGCGCGGCGGACAGTAGACTGGAGTGTGCTGCGTGGTCCAACAGCAGGAGTCGCTCTCCGCGTTCATCATTGGCTAGCGAAGCCCGCGCGCATCTTCCTCCGCCGGTTTCTAGGGCAAAGCTACTCACCGCGCAGATGGCGTAAATAAATGTCAAGACAAATAGTGCACACCCGAAATCTAAAAGATAAAGAAACAATAGTCGTACTGTGTACTATGAAGAAGTATTATTGTGAAGTTATTATTGAATTGTAATTTACACGTGTACGATCGTTCTGGTGTAGTGGTGCGAGTGGTTGCCTCAACGGCGCGTGCCAAGGCGGTCGCGGGTTCGATTCCCGCACAGGACAGATATTTGTATTTGTACACTTATTTGTTTCCGGTTATGGTGTATGTCCTTGTGGGTCTCCCCACCGTGCCTCGGAGAGCACGTAAAGCCGTCCGCGTCGGTCCTGGTTATTATCATAGACACGTGATAACGATCGTTACCCATTATAGGGAAATTATCCGCCAACCCGCGGTGGAGCAGCGTGGTGGATTAAGCTCCAACCCTTCTTTTATATAGAGAAGAGGCATTCGCTCAGCAGTGGGTGGTTTACAGGCTGATACAGTACAGTAGTGTTGTGTTCCATAGTTTGAATTATTATCTAAAACATATTAAGTACAAAACGTTTATTTTTATTTACTTAATTACGCGACTTGCGCAGTTTTAATCATGTTGACTAATCATTAAGTTACCGCTCCGCTTACACTCGTTAGGTGTATAAGCTATAATCGCTCGTCTTCATTTGCCTGGCATTATATTAATCCCGGTTATTGCCAGAATCTGCCTTCCGATTGAGTCTACTTCACTTATTACGATCTTTAGCATCACCCATTGTTAGTCCGTTGATTCTCATGTTCTGCGTAACGACTTCCAGCCATCGCTTCCTTGGTCGCTCGGGACGTCTAATTCCAGGGGCAAATATGTCAAGGCATTTTCTTCCGACATAGTCCTTAGACCGTGCAGCGCGTTACATGGGCATACGACCTCAGACGCCGCTACCCGCTATATCACAGTTCTGAGACTGCCCCTTATGAATATGTTGCATATTCGGTTAGCCCGTGTTACGCTGCACATCCACCTCAGAATATTCATCTCCGTTACTCTCGGCAGTATATAAGGACCGGACCGGTCAAACGATGCTTTTGTATGCCTGTTCCTTAAGCTTGAGCGGTATTCTGGGGTCATAGATCACACCTGTGATCTCCCGTCATTTGACCCAAGTAGCTCTTATCCGGGCTTGAACATCGTGATAGATGCTACCAAACCCGAGCAGGATGCATCGCAGGTACCTGAACTTCTCCGACTTCACGACTGGTTCAAGCCCTAGTTGGATGGTGCTAGAATCCGGTCTCTCACAAACCATGTACTCGCGGTCTTCGGCACATTTAGTTTGAAACCGCCGTTTTCAAGAGTATTCTTCCATATGTTCACCCTACGCCCCAGCTCAACCCGTCTCGTCAACGAGCACTATGTAATCAGTACACATCATCAGCCGTGGAAACTGATCCTGGATATTTATTGAGACAACAACGATTACTACATTGAACAAGAACGGATTAAGAGGCGAGCCCTGGTCGACTTTAATAGTAATTAGGAAGTGATTAAGATCGTCAACAGCGGTACTTAGCCATAGTCTTTAAAAAAGAAGAAGAAGAAGAACAGCGGTACTTATATCGAATAAGTGGAATTGCGGAACATGTCTCAATGTATGTAATGTATAGATTCAAACACGCCTTTGAATTGCAACGCCTACCAGTCAAAGGGTTTCTGCAGATCCAATCATGCCAAATGTAGAGCTCTCCTTTTGTCCCTGTAAGCCTCGATCTAAGGGCAAAAAATGGCGTCTATTGTGCTCAATCCCAGCTGGAAGTCATACTGACACTCAAGAGACAGTACAATCCCGATGGACACTGAGGTCGATCATAATTTCGAAGAGCTTCATGGTGTGATACATGATCTTGATCCCTCTATACCTACCGCAATCCTGAACATTACACCTCTTTTTGTATATGGTGACCATGATTAGTCGCCACTTGTTGAGGGTAGGTCTGCTACCACTCCTTAACCTTAGTCTTTTTCGCTCGAATCACCCGTCTCACCTGGTCATTCCACCACCATGTCTCTTTGTCGAAAAGTCGTTCTCGTTTAAAAAAGCGTCGAAGAATTCGCCTTCCCACCGCGGTAATTGTCGACTGAGTTTGATGACTTTGATTCCAAGCCTCTTGGGCAGTTTCGGTATGAGTTGATAGATTTTGACTCTCAACCTCTGCAAGGAAATTCCACTCAGGAACCACCATTTGATTCTGGCTTTGCCTTTCTCGTTTATTTTTCAAGATAACCATATAGGCGAAGTTGGGTCATCAGGCTTACACCTGGAACGACTTTGTAGTTAATTACCTTGCCAATATGGCACCGCCTGGTCAATAGTGAGTCTTGCACATATTTATTAAGAAGCTGAGCATTATTTTGGAAAAATGTGTTCACGGTGGCCAGTTTAGATAAAATTCAGATACTTAGAATGTTTTCTTCCTCTGTATCTAGCTTCACCACAGACTGGCGGGGGGCATAGGCACTGAATAAATTGGCGGTAACACACTCAACTAGAATCTTTACCCGCATTAGCTGATTACAGTGACAGTCATCTTCAAGGATCACTACCGCTACACCGTTTTTACGTCAGCTGATCCAGTGTCCAGTAGTGGGTAACCCTGTCTGATATTACGTGACTTGTTGCTCTTCTAGCGAGTTTATTGAAGGAAATTATTTTGCATCCAACGTCACATGAGTAAATCTGCGAGTTCCCGGCATCGTTCAGCTAGAGAACCCATGTTCCACGTCCAAAGCAGACTTTCTGTCTGGGCACTAGCGTCTTTAGCCGTACTCGTACTTGACACGGGAGCCATTGCCCACTTATTGCAGGTGTAGGGCGGTGTGTCCGCGCGTCGTTTAGCGGCGACGCTCTAAGCGTACTTTTAGCATATCCTCATGTTTTTTAAACCATTTGAGTAGCAGTGGTTTTATATAGAGCGATTACCACCTGATCTCCAAAACACACATTTTGTGGGAAAAGCCAGAAGAAGGAATGGTTCAAGAGAGGAAGTAGAGAATAAGCAGGATGAAGAATAGGTGTCAAGAGGAAGGAGAAGGAAAAAGAAGGACAGGACACCACTTTGACGGATTGCATGAGGCATGATAGTGGTTCAAGAACCCGGGTCGTGTAGGTATCCGTAAGCCGTAAAACAAATATCGGACAGACTTGGCAGGACATACTCTGGATAAAAGCTATAATGGTGATGGGTGATCCGTTTCTACAGAGTAAGCTAATTTGTTGAGGGGCTGGTCTAAGCCCTCGCAAGTAGTATACTGTCAACACATATCACATTCTATTCTATAATTGCACTATTTCATTAAAACATGGCTCTCCATTATTTTTTAGTTAATTAGTTACAAACATAACAACATAAAAACATACCAATACAGATATATTTTCTCAAATATTTACAAAAAGCACATATGTAAAAACATTATATACTTACGATAGAGATTATGACCACCAAAAAGATTAATAACGCAGGGGTAGCCATCACCTATAACTATAGCGATTATAAGTAGCACTACTGCCACGCAAGCGGCCATAATCCAGGGCAAAACATATTCTCTTTTATACTTCACAGCTCCATGAAGAAGAGAAATGCAACACATTAGATATATCGACGTTAAAATTGTGCTAGTGTACAAGAAAATCACCGTCACTGGAAAAAATATTTAAATATTAAGTTAAACACCATATTATTATATGAAACATAACTTTACAATATAAAAATATTAGTCCATTAGATCACGATAAATATTAACGATAATTACTGACTGACCCGTTGGCGCAGTTTGCAGTGACCCTGTTTTCTGCTCCAAGGGTTGTGGGTTCGATTCCCGCCCCGAGTCTGGGTGTAATATATGTTTATTTATATATGTATATTTATAAAAAAAAATGTTTATCATTCGTAGTCGGCTGTTACCTAAAACATAGGCATTAAGTTGCCTACCTTAGGAACAGACAACCTTGTGTGTGTGTTAAACATATTTATTTATTATTTATTATTTAAAAAAAATGGTGTTGATTAAAAAAGGTGATAAAATTTATAATTTAAAGAATACCTGAAGCTAAGTGTTGTGCTTTAGCAAATCTAAGTTGGTTGTTGGTGCTTATAACGTCTCCTTCATGAAAAGTTAAATGTTCGCCGTAAGCAATTTCATAAAATCCTCGTCTTTCTGCGTCATCCTCCATATCATTATGAAGCATAGATAGCATTTCACCGACGTGAGATATACCAACTAGCAATATTATAAGTACGAAAGAAGATAGCGCCTGCCGAATAATATTTAGCAATTGCAATAGGATCACTAGTTTTAAATACACTAAAAATTAAAATACTAGCATTCAAACACGAATCATACTCACAATTTGATGGACGGCTATTAGAATCGTGCCTTGTCGTAAATTAAAAACGTATAAAAAGTTATTTAGGCGAATCATCATTTTGTGAGATAGTTTACATTGCTTGGTTCTAACAAACATTTGGTTTATTTATAGCACTAAAGCATTGCTAGTAAAAGTTGCAAACATTGTTTGAACAGAAAGCTTAAGGACTAAGAAAGCGCATGATATTTTTCATTGATTTTTTATTGAGTGCGTTACGCGCATGTACATCCAATATTTGCAAGTTTAGCGGTCGTTGTTTTCAGTGTGATGTTTTTGGATACTGCCGTCATTCAATATTTTCTCAAGGTGAAACATTTTACCAAAATACCAAAGTCATATATTTTAGGTATAAACGATATAAATGTGTGATATCTGTCTGTTGTTTTACATTTCAGAATTTTGTAAATAAATGTAATAAAGTACTATAAATAATAATTAGATACTGAACTGAACTAAACCAGTCTGTAAACGTTGCCCTACCCGGTACCCTATTGCTGGGTAAAGGCCTCTTCTCCATAAAGAAGAAGTGTTGGAGCTTAATCCACCACGCTGCTCCACTGCGGGCTAGCAGATAATTTCTTTACTATGAATAACGATCGCTATTAGGTGTCCATGATAACAACCGATATCAACGGCTTTATGTGCTCTTCGAGTGGGAAGACCCACAAGAACATACAACAAGACCGGAAAAAAATATTTGTACAAAGACAAATATCTGCCCCGAGCGGAAATTGAACTCGAGCCTGCTAGCGTTATGGCGACTACTCGACCAGAGCGGTTGTGTAATAATTAGATACATGGCTTTTATTTTTAGAATGTCTCTACGTCTTTTTTCTAAATCTTTTTCAAAAATACAGTAGATATTGTTTTAGGTTTCAGTTAAAAATGTAGCAATATAAAATGAATTAAGTAATAAAGTTTCAGAGTTACTTTTAAACAAAATCGTTTATTTCAAATGCCACGCATTATTTGAAAAATCAATTGATTGTCAGTTTACGGACAATAATTTTACGTGATAACGTCATAAGAAAACATTGATAAGAAATTGCATACTTTTAGGGACTCATTTTGACGACCGGCTGGTCGAGTGGTCAGGCAACTGGCACTATACACAGCGGTCGCGGGTTCGAATCCCGCCAGGTGCAGATAATTTGTATGACGAATATAGATGTCTGCACCGGGTCATGGATGTGTATATTTATGTATACCTATATGTATTTATATAAATTTATTTCCGTTCCTAGTACCTGTAACACAAGTTCTTACGAACTTAGCACGGGGCTAGGTTAACGTGGTGTGATTGTTGGTTAATATTTATTTATTATTTATTTATTTATTTATTTATTATCTAAGACGATTTAGGGGGGGGGGGTCGACAATGTCTTATTTTTTCTTACAAGGGGGTGGGAAAAATGCAAAAATGCGCATTTTTTTTAGGAATCCCGATAGACTACAAGGGTAAACATCGATGGTAGATCTCGGATGACCTTTTTTTTTTGAGGAATACGTATAGCCTGGTGGCTTTTGTTTTTGCGTACACTTCCGACACAAAATTATCGATAATGTTTTATTAAGAGATTTATTACTCATTTTTTCCTTTAGATTCTTACGTAATAAATATTAAACAGGGGGGAGGTGGTCGGCCTTATCTTATTTTTTCTTATAATAGGGGGAGAGGGGGTCGAAAACTAGCAAAATTCGTCTTAATACGTAATAAATGAATGGCCCTTTATGAATAAAATTAAATTATTATCACTGAATTATCAATATTTTGTATAATACAAAGAAAGAGTTAATTGAAAATTACAATTTTTTCCATAAATTAACATTTATTTGCACTCGTTAATTCAAATATTTTTTCCGAGTAGAACTTGGACGCATTTGCCAATGGAGTGGAAGAGATAGTCATGCGTCACAAGCCAAACGCTTAGGCAGATCGTGCCCCTCTATCGCTTGTTCCACGCTCTCGCTCGCGGAACGTGACAATGAGTCATACTTTTTCGTGCGTGCATGTTATGATTATTTTTTAATGAATTCTGTGTCGGGGGTCGGCATACACAAAACACACACCCAGGACCACGACAAACACCTGTATAGTCTATACAAAAATTTGTAAATATATAGAATATCATGATAAAATAAATTTATAAATTTAATGAGAAAATGCTCTTAATATGTGGATTTACTGTAAGTTTTTTGTCATTTTTTAAATTAAACGTACGGTGTTAAATATCAAAGGTTTCATTTATAAGCGAAAATGTAACATTTTCGCAAATTGTCACTGTTCCTTATCTTTTAAAATATGAGATGAAGAAGTGGCATTTTCATCATTGATTTTTAAAGTCGGGACAACATAAACAAACTTAAGAATTAGTGTGATTAAAACACAGTTTAAATTCATCATATTTATCAGATATTTTGCTTAGAGAGATCAGTCAGAGTTGCATGGGTAAATAATAAGTGTATTATAGTGAATAAAAAATATATTATTAAATTAGTTTTATTTCACAACTTACAATAGTAGTGATAATGACTGTATTTACCGAACTTTTAGCTGGTATTAGTTTATTTGGATTATATAATAACATTCTAAATATCAATCACATAACATGTTGCCTAAAACAAAGGAAATCATATGTACAAAAGCTAGCTTCGGCGCATTTATAAAATTTTGAAAAACAAAAAATAGATAAAGTAATTACAGCGAGAGTGTATTTACAAACGTAACACGGGATGTACAAAAAAAAAAAAAAAAAAAACAGTGAAAACTAAAACCTACTTCAGTGTTCGTTATGTTAATATTATATTAATCAGTAAGTAATATAAAGTACATCATTCATCTGAGACGGAATAGAATGTTAATATTCATGAAACCTCTCTTGTATGAATAATGAATCTATTTACATCCTACTCCATCACTGATAATATGAACGAAGTTATTTTGAACTGTAATTTAAATGTAAAATACATTTTTACGTTTCGTTTTTAACATTTGCAGATCCATATCCGTCAAACAAAGAATATAAATAATATTTATACATATATAGAAGAAAATGATAATAATTTACACACTTTTTTGGTTTATAGGCCTATGTGATTTGTGGCGAATTAGTACATGTGTAAAACCTACCTACATTGCAGATACAAAATATACAAATTTGAGTATTAGTTATAATGTATAAATACAGTGTTCTAGATATAGAATTAAGTTAAAATCAAGCGATTGTAATTTATATGATGATTTAGTTAAAAAAATTAAGTCTCATTTATTAAACACCTCTAAATATAAAAGTAACTGTTACCTGCTACGAATATTTTAATTTTTGTCCTTACGATACTTAAACATTAGAAATATTTGGGTAATTATCATAAAGTATAGCTGTCAAAATCGAGTTAATTAATTAACGTTTTGCAATGACACTGAATGTGAATGTTATTCTGTACTTGAACGATGAATGGGTGATGAATGAGTGAACGAGAAAAGAGCAGCTAGGTTGACCGAAGACTGGTTAGTTATGTTCAATTAGGAATAATTTATGAGTCGGTTACCTTCTAGGGACGGATCGAATCAAACATGCATTTAATGACACAGTTCCGATGTTCGGTCTTTTATTTACAATCTTAGAGCATATACTGGAGACAGCTTCCCGTAGGCCGAAAGTGCAGACGAGGATATTGAGAGAGACAGACATATCGGACTACATGCTATCTCTCTCTAGTCGCACGCGATTGGCTGTTGATTTTCTCCCTTCATCGCATAAACCATTTCCATTCGGTGAAGCGGTGGGGAGTCAGCTGTGCTGTTTCCAATCGCGTGCGACTAGAGAGAGATAGCATGTAGTCCGATATGTCTGTCTCTATCTATGTCAGCCTCGTCAACACTTTCGGCCTACGGGACTACCTGCCTCCAGTAATATATGCTCTAAGTTTACAATCATTTACTAATCATTTATACAAACATGCTATTTTCAAATGATAAATGCAAATTAAACGATGTATTGTCACATTATAAAAAACATACACAACCGTTATTGTAATATAAAGTATAATAAAATAAATTAATATCTCGTCACAACATCTAATCGTTTCGCGAATCGATAAATATTCAGAAAATAGCCGATATCAATTTCACAAGATCAGAATTTGGCAAGAGGTTTACTAATTTTTTTTCTTCATTAGAAATACTTGTAAATGTAACCAAAATATTTGTGAAAAATTACGTCAAAACTATTCTTATTATAGTGGACAAAACGTGGCTTATACATTATTTTAATACATCAATATTATTAAATATTAGAATTGTACTTGCACTTAATTAAAGTATCAAAAGGCATAAACTCCATCACTATCGTTTTGTTTGTCGCGTGCTATTGCAAGATTTTAGGATATTTAGAATAATTAGTACTTGAAAAGTAGCCGTCTCCTCTTTTTATGAGATTTGTGATATTTTAATGTATTTTAAATCAGTCGTATGATGTCAAATGTCTGTGATAATTTAATGACGTATCTTTTTATATTGTAATTATAAGCCATTGTGGTTGTTGTCGTTAATAGATGTTTTTCAGATTTACAGGTAGATTGTGGACAGATAATCGGTCTAAATTATTGAAGTTTTACTAATAAAATGTAATCAACGTATATCACGAGTACACTAACACTAAAACTAACCACATCACAATGTAGATATAATAAGGGTTAGCCTAGAATAGATGGACAATATAGGCTAGTTGCCATGCTACAAAATATTCACATATTGTTATAATTAAATAACAGTTATATTCACAAAATTCACAATACATAATGTTAAGTAACAATATCTTATACTATGCCTTATTCTAATCACAAATCCGTTGTCAGTTACAGCCTGTATGTAATGTTAGGATAATTTAATATGGACATCATTGTGCATTGTTTAGGCTTTAGGTGCTTTGATTTGTCATTGTTTTAACTTTTTTAAATATTACAATGGCAGTCAGAAAGTTATTCTCTTTGTTTACAATTAGTAAAGAAATAATGTATTTAATAAGATTTACATACCAACTGAATTTTTTAATGATTAAGATTTTTGTTTCGATTAATTTAATTGCAAGTAAAATATTTTTTTAATACTTTTATGTCCGTAATTACGTTGTCTCCTTTAAAATGAATCTACCCATTTTTTTCTTCTCTTCAATTAGTCAAAGATATCTATCTCATAGTTTATACAAAATGTCAAAAGTATAAACCATACAGCCAGAGGACACCTCCGTAATTATTACAAAATGTCATAGGTGTAAATCATACAGCCAAAGAACGCCTCAAAGGTAATTTAAAATGACAAAGGTACAAATCATACAGCCGAATTACTTCATGCGATGTTGCAGGAATTTCTGCCAGTGCAATTGAGGCGCGTGTGATGCGCGTGCTTGGAGGCGCGCGCGCGATGCCGGGAAGGTGCCGCTGATATGGCGTATGACTTGAGGTGCGATTTCAGCGTGGTGGGCAGCGGCAGCCGCTCTAACCCGTAAACCGACGTGCGTGCAACTATCGCACGGCAGCACAGCTCTTGGAGGCTTAGGACTGAAAAAAAAAACAATTTATTTAGATGTCTTTTGATTATAATATTGTACATCGTAGAATATTGTTTTTTTTTATTATTATTGAAAACGTATCTTAGAAATGGTTATTTTCACATTGTTACTTTATTCAATACAAGCTCTACTCGAGACTTCGTCTGCTATTAAATATTTTGACTTTCATCTACTCTGCCAAGGGGACAGTAATAAATTAATATATTATTAATAAAAAGTACAGAGTGTCCCATCTCGTAGTATATACTTAAAACATGTCAAGTTGCATACAAATCCGTTCGGTAGTTTCGGCGTGATGCGCGGCCAAGTTTTAGGCAGACAGATAGACAAAAATGAAAAAAATTACAGTTATAATTTCAATATCGATTGTAGAATACCTTCCCAATAATTTTTTTTAATGATGTATATAATATGATAGTAATTTTTTATTACAATGAAGACCCAACGAAAAATAAACAATAAATGAGTGAACATTAACTTTTTTGTGATAAAATAAGTCAATATGAGTTCAGTCATTGTAGCCTAATTTAAGTACAATAAAGAGAACACAGTAATTATTATCTAAAAAAGAAAAAAAAATTGACGTACAAAAACCTCAAATAAAGTTACCTAATTCAGAGATTTAGTCTGTAGTTACCTTTATTACTCCTCCACAACCTCTCCATGCCGTTCCGATGTAGCGCCATACGCGACAGTTCGCAGAAGCTCTCGCGTATGTTGAAGTCGCATAGCGGACTCACTTCGAAGAACGCCATGTGGTTCTTAGCGGCGTACAATTCCGCGTCACGTTCTTGAACTTGCCGCTTGAAGGCCAAGTGTAGACGGTTGCCAACTAATACTTTTGGAACGCCCGGAGCGTGCTGAAATGTAACAACTATTGTTTATCGCCTTTTACTGTACTGTATTAGCCTGTAAACACTGCTGAGCGAAGGCCTCTTCTCCGTATAGAAGGGTTGGAGCTTAATCCACCACGCTGCTCTATGTGGATAATTTTCCTACCCAGGGTAACGATCGTTATCAGGTGTCTATGATAACAACCGGGACCGACGACTTTGCGTGCTTACGATCGGAAGCAAATATTTGTACAATTACAAATATCCGTCCCGAGCGGGAATCGAACTTGCGACCGCCGGCGTGCGGTTTGATGCGACTACTCGCACCACTACACCAGAACGGTTGTCGCTGGTGTCGCTTTTTACACTCACAAAATTATGTGTAAATGTTACCTATATTATATACATAATTATATTTTTATCATGAAGCATATACATATTTGTAACACTTTATCGGACAAATATGTATATTTTATGATTTATAGCCTATCAATAATATTTTAATTCGCTAATAGTAATATAACGTAATACTGCATCAGCTAATGTAATATTATGCGATATTACTTCATCAAAATGTGATTAGTAATTTTTCCGTACAAGAATAACAACAAACATTTATTCATCCATACATTTTCATAAAATTTCGAATTTCTAACTTTAATATTGTTACTAGCTTCATTCGTAAAAAAATTAAATTTAAATTAGGTATATGGTTAGATAATACATTAATTAAAAAATATAACACAGTATAGTAATACTGAAACTTAAAATTTAAACGATAAATCTAAATATATATATTTTTTTTACCTTTTCCACTTCTTCGAGCCACCTGTCGATGCTATCGAAAGACCATTTGTTAGTGATGTCATACACGAGAAGTATGCCTTGCGCCCCTCTCGAATACGAGCGGATTATGGTACAGAATCTTCCTTGACCCGAAGTGTCCCACAGTTGTAATTTCACCCTTTTACCGTCCAAAAGAATGGTCGTCGTTTTATATGCTGAAAATTTTAATTAAATTATAATATAAAATAAACTAGTACATTTTTTTTTATTGTTATGGCTTACGTTAATTATTATCACTTTTAAAACTGGTTTTTAAATGTAAATGTTATCAGTTATAAATATTCATAAGAATGGTATGTGGCACACAAATTAAAGTAAGTTTGTTGTTCGGGTAATACTTATTATTTATTTAATAAATCATCGACAAATGATGAAATAATTCTATTAAATATGATCAAAATACAACATGTTGTAAAGTCCAACAAGCACAATGATATTACTTTATAAGTGCCTTCATAAAAAACAACCACGATTAATTATTAAAATTTTTAGGTAATTTATGGAATAATTAAAAGTCTATATCGGATTTTATCGCGTTTATTTAAAACTTTACAGTTTAACAATAGTTTAAATTATTACCCGACGTTTCGGACCCTTTACAGCGTCCATGATCTCGGGGGACTGAGGTGGTGGGTGTCCAAATAATTATTCGCAAATAATTTAAAATATTGTTAAACGGTAAAGTTTTAAATAAACGCGATAAAATCCGATAGACTTTTAATTATGAATAAAATTCGCGTAAATTTAAGAGAACAGTAATTCATGGAATGTATTGAATGTACCGCTACACCATTTCTTAGTTTATTTGTCCATTTATTTATGTATTGAAATAATATTTAACTTACAACACTTTTTACGTTATAACACGTTGGGAATTACGATCGAATATTCCATTCCAAATAAATAGTTTCTGAGTAATTGCAAGAGCAAAACTTGCTAAGACGTATTTATTCGATACTAGTTGACAGAATATCCAAATGTCTAATTTGGTAGGTCCAACTTCGAGAGAGGTCAATCAGCTAGGACGGGCAGCGTTCAGGAAGTTAACGTCTTTTCATCCGTCATACTTCAGTGCCTGAAGTCGAAAGTCTTCGACCAATGTGTGTTAACAGTGATTAGATACGGATCTGAGACGTAGTCTCTGACTATGGGACTTTTAAACAAGTTCCAAGTCGCACAGCGTGCAATGGAGAGGGCTATGCTTGGTATTTCTCTGCGAGATCGAATCAGAAATGATGAGATTCGCAGACGAACGAAGGTTTCCGACACAGCCCAACGGACTTGCAAGCTGAGGTGGCAGTGGGCAGGGCACATAGCTCGTAGAAGGGACGGCCGATGGAACAGAAAGGTTTTCGAGTGGAGAGGAGAGAGATAGACGGACGACTTGAGGAA
The DNA here is from genome assembly GCA_036937285.1 of Euphydryas editha. NCBI lineage: Eukaryota > Metazoa > Arthropoda > Insecta > Lepidoptera > Nymphalidae > Euphydryas > Euphydryas editha. The sequence goes on from JAUPFZ010000008.1 coordinate 7,895,265, forward strand.
AGTCGCCGGAAGCCGTTGGATGGAGGCTTCTTTGAACCAGTCGCTCTGGGTCGATCGAGGAGAAGGCCTACGTTCAACAGTGGACATCCAACGGCTGATATGATGATGATGAGTTGACAGACAAAATGTTTGGAAAAAATGTCTTAGGATTTTTAATTAAAATCGGTTGTACTATAGAAAAGACGAAGAAGCTGAATATTTGCAAAAACACTTTTAGATTTCAAGCAGGCTTTCGATAATTATACTATATAGGGAGAAAGTACTCGAGGCCACTAAGCTATTTGGAATGCCAAGAAGATAGGTACAATTAGTAAAAAAACTAATGGTACACTTTGTCTGTCATTATTCAAGTTCTCTGACCCCTTTCAAGTTCGATCAAAAGTAAAACAATACCCTTGTTTGTCCCCCTTGTCATGTCCTATCTACCGTAGACTATATTATAACGAGAGGGCCGTCTAACGTTTGGAATTGGAACTATAGGTTCTTTTCAAGTTGGAAGGTGACCAACAGTGTGACAAAAAGTTTTGTTTGACATTTATGAAATAGATCGCTTTTTGCTTGAACATAGTTGGGAAATCATTGATTTTTTAGATCTTATTTTTAAAGTAGTGAGTCTTCTAATTGTAAGAAAACGAAAAAAAATTGAAAAAAAAAAATGTTGTGCCAAAATCGCAGTTTATGAAACCAGATCGTTGTTGGATAAAACAATCCATGTACTTACTCGTCCAGTGCGCTCAACCGAGAACATCACTACTGTTGTGCATCGTTAGTGTGCGCGTGAACAACTATCAATATCAACTCGTCATCGTTCTCAAGAATTGATCACGCACTTCTTTGAGAAGAACTTTCACTTTCTTCTTTGAAATATATAAATTCGTACAAAGTTCAATTAGTGCAAGAGCTGAAGTCGTATGAACATCCGATGCGTTTTCGGTTTGCTCAATGGGCCGAAGACCACTTGATCGAAGGGGTGAGTATTTTTACCGAAAAAACATCTTTTTAGATGAAGCTCATTTCCACCTCGGAGGATACGTCATTAAGTAAAACTCGTATCTGGGACTCAGAAAATCCACACGTCATCGTGTCGTCAGAAGCCAATGCATCCACAACGAGTAACTGTCTGGTGCGGATTTTGTTCTGGCGGTATTATTGGGTCATTTTTCTTCGACAATGAGCAAAGAAACGCCGTTAAAATGACTGAAGATCTCTACCGTGCCGTGCTAAGCGATTTTTCGTTTTCCAAAATTGAAAATGACATTGACATTTGGTTTCAACAGGACGACGCAACATGCTACATAGCCAATGTAGGTAACAATCGATCTTTTGCGCACTGTTTTCGAAAATTGCATAATCAGCTGAAATGCTGATGTCAATTGGCCACCTCGAAGCTGCGATTTGACTCTGTTCGACTTTTTTTGATGGGGAGCCGTTAAGGATAAGTGTTAGGGTAACGGTAATCCGATATAATAACGATATAATAACGATTGACGACTTGAAACATGAAATTAATGTTGCTTTTAACGAAATAGAGGCCTAAACAATCGTTGAGTTTAAATCTGACAATTGAAGCAGCTGACTGAAAACTTAGTCTTAACAGGCTAATCGAAAATAATACCAGGCATCTAGTATCCTCCATAGAGACGATATGATTATATCAAGCAGATCGTAAACCTGCATAATTAGGTACACAAAGCAATGTAGTAGTATTAAAACCCGATATGGAAAAATATGGACTGCTGGTTAACGCAAGCAGAACTAACTACTGTATTATTTTTATAAAACCAGGGCCACTACAAAATGTCCTTGACGATGAAGCATTCATAAATATGCATGGATTCATGGGTTCCAGGTGAATAAAAATATAGCAGAAGTCCTATTATCTGCCCCTTAGTGACTTAAAGTTGTGAAAAATTTATAGTAACAATAAGAAGTCGATAGAAGCTGCAAACAGGTAGCATTAGAAAGGAAAGTTCTCCGAAAAGTATGCTTGTTTTCGGTCCAATCAAAGATGACAAAGGTAAGTAATATATTTGCAAACCAGATGACAATTAGCTGATTCAACACGTAATAATGATTAAAATGGCTGAGATATGGGAAGAGAATAACAATATATATAGATCCCACACTTATGACATACTGAAAGCCATAGTGTTAAAAATGAAGAGGTAGGTCAAAGATTCTAGGAATGAAACGAAAAGCCAAGGATCAGAGCGTGTAGCACAATAATGTTGTAATGGCCAAGACCCATAATGAGTTGTACAAATATTTGTTTTAATTTTATACTATCTACAGTTCTAAAATAATTATACATGACAAATGAAACAACATTTAAGTTTGAAAATAATATTTTGTTTAAAATTTCATCTTTTTTTCTTTATCAATTGTACTTAAATTTCAAACTATTTATTTTCTGTTACATATTTTATTCTTATATTGGTATGTTAAATTAGCGATTAATACATGCTCTTACCACTTCCACTGCAGAATGGAGAATCTGCAGAACCATCTTCAAGATCTTGTAATATCTCCTGTTTGCCAACATCCGAGTCTCCAACGAGCAATACTTTCAAAAGATAATCATAGGATTTAGGAGCTGCCGGCGGTCTACCTAAAAAAAGTCAAAGATAAAATTCATTATTTATTTTCATTGTAAGGTCACGTAAAATAATGCAAGTTAGCTTAAACCCTTCATAATCATAATTATTTAATAACTAAATAAATAAGTATAATTTGATTTAAAATATATATAATATAATATATATGGTTTGCATCATAATTCTGATTATAACATAAATAAATCTCTAATGTATTCCATAATATATATACATACATAAACATTTGACAACAAAGTAAATTTTACATGAGCCACCAAAGTTGCAACTTTTAAATTATAGACATGCGAGTCAACTTGATGAGAATACAAATTATAAGAAAAAAAAAAAGGAAAAGAAAGAATAGGAATGTTCCTGTGAAATAAAGTTTTTTAATATTCCTGAAAAATTAAATAGATTTTCAATGAAGATATCAGTATTTCTATAAAATTTATTATACAGTCATCACATGCTCTAATCTTATGATATGTAAATTCTGGCATAATTTATTCCACAAAATGATACATAAAAGAAGTACTTCTCAAGCGTGAAAAGCAATGTGGACATTTTATATAGATGTTATAAACTAAATACATTGAATTGACAATATATAATTTATAACTTTATAAGCAGAAATTTGATCTCTGTATTCCTTATGTTTTGTTTATGGACCAAATCCAATACATAAACCTTATAATAAATTTATTCTGTTTATTTTCATTGCCGTAATATACTTGGAGTATTGTGGATTCCAAACAGTTCAAAGGGATTCTAAATGAGTTCAAACAAATAAATTATACAAGATATTATATGTTTTGAAACCTGAAAAAATATGAAATCTAACATACTGTAAGCTATTACAAATAACTGTATTATAATATAATATTATTTTTAATAAATTTGCCAGGCCAATGATACTATAAGAATATGCATATGGCGGTACAATAAAAATTATAATGATATAATGAATTTAAAATATATATAAGCAACAATGGCACTGTATATTTTAATATTTAAACAATGGCTTACAATTATTATTATAATTGTATAATTTATTAGTAAAATTAGTGCTACAAACAACAAACTTATAAACATTTTTTCAACAATAAATGCCATAGATTAATTTATAGAATTTTTCATGCTTCTACTAAAGGTATTTGGCCAATAAGTTAACCCTTTCGCTACCAGCTTCACAAATATGTGATGATTTTCTTTGCTGGACCCGGTGTCACAAATATGTGATGGGAGTTCATTATCAATTTATGATAACTTGTATCAAGTCATATTGCACATAGATCTATAATGTTATAGAACAACAAAATAAATGAAAGATGTTATTGGTCTGGCAATATTTAGAGCTATTTATAAAATCTGAGCATTTTTCTCCTGAGGCCCTGGTAGCGAAATGGTTAAACAGTATAGTAAAAATTTTGAAATATTAAAGTTGATTATTTAAATGTATTGTTTTAAGTTTTTTTTTTATATATTTTGGATTAAAGTATAAAAGTCTCTTAACAAATTATAAAAGCCAAAAATATAAGTGTTGTTTTGTTTTCACTTTCATATTTCTAACAAGGGTATTGACATTTGAAAACTTGGAAGTGTTTACATAACATAACAACAAACAAGTTATACTGAATTTAGAAATTTTTTATTGCAAATATAACACATTTTACAATGTCACATTCAAGAATTACCTAATAGGTGTTTAAATCAGTGATAGTCAACTTTAAAGAAGATTTATTCAACATCTTCATTCAATATGGGGCTTTATAATACTCGAAACTGATTGAATAAATAATTTATTCTAACAAACTACAAGTAAATACTTTATGTAGGACAGCAGTTGACTGTATTTAAAGAAAATTATATTTAAACATAATTTAATATTGATTTTAATTTGCGCAATAAATTTAAGTTTGGTATTAAAATTTGCATAATGTTTACCTGTTCTCTGATGGTGGGACCGAGGCAAGGTGGTGCTTCCATTTTGCGCGACTTGTCCAGTCGCTTGCTGAGGTGCCGCTACCATCCCTGTTGTGGCGAACATATTTTCACAGTAACTCGCCTGATTCTCAGGTGGTCTTTACCCCACGCAAATGTATACATAATACCGTCGAAAGTTTAATCTCTGGCGTTATCCATGTAACATATACCGATAATATCATGCGACGACATCCAGGCAGATATTTGATTACTGTTTTGTTATAATCTAACAATAATTCAATATACAGTCAGTCCAACAAAAATACACATACGTTATAGTTTATGCAAGGTCGTCACTTTTTACATTCTAGGCGACTCTCTCACGTATTATAATCGTTTTAAGAGTCAGCAAAGATAGCTAGATTATTAATATTTATCAACTTTTCTAAAGACACAAAATAAATGGATCGAGAAAAAACAACTCAATTTTCAAGAAAATAATAAATTGTGAATGGTGGCGAATGAATACATCACTCACAGACTTGTCACAGACTAGATTGCAATCCGCGCATAGTAAAAATTGCTCACTCAATGGGTACGTTCGCGGGAGCTACGCAAAGTTAGCACCCCATCGAAAGATTTTTGAAATAAAAATTACCTTAATCGATAGGTCTACGTAAGGTCTGTATAGGTCCACCAAAATTTTTGTTAGGTCGCCTACTTTTTTTAATAAATATTTTTAATAAATAGTTCTATTTTTTCAAAAAAAAAAAAAAAAAGACCTAACAACCTATCAATAATAGATTATTAGGTCTTTTTTTAGGTTGTTAGGTATTTTTTTTTTTTTTTTTGAAAAAATAGAACTATTTATTAAAAATATTTATTAAAAAAAGTAGGCGACCTAACAAAAATTTTGGTGGACCTATACAGACCTTACGTAGACCTATCGATTAAGGTAATTTTTATTTCAAAAATCTTTCGATGGGGTGCTAACTTTGTGTAGCTGTTCGCGGGCCCTTTTCTAATTGATAATACATCACTTTTATAGGATTTTTTAATCTATGCATTCCACAGACCACATACGCGGAAACGGAAATGGGACATGCGCAATAGTTTTTTATTTATCAGTTTTTAATTAAAATAATAAGTAGTGAATAAATGTAAGAAGATAATTTTGTTTATCTTTTATGAACAATAGCAAACAATTATTTACTATAGTTTGACAGTTAAATTCAGTTTTTGATTAAAGAAGTATCATTTCCGCGCTTAGACAAAGTAGGATACTTTGTCTAAGTTTCCGCGCATGTGGTCTGTGGAATGCATAGATAAAAAATCCTATAAAAGTGATGAATTATCAATTAGAAGAGGGCCCGCGAACGTACCCACTATTTGACGTTTAATAAACATCAATTTGTCTATGGTTTTAGGGTTGAACTGAGTCGAAAATCTTGGTGCTTTTTTATGATTTATAGATCATGAACTCCAATCAATAATAATGGTTTATAATTTTAATGTTTATATTGCATTGTGACTTACTTTTGTAATAAAGGATATATTTAAAGTTTTTACAGGAAAGGAAATATTCACTAGAATATATCTGTATCGATTTTACCAAATATAGACACCAAGTTAGTGTAACAGTTTTAAATTAACAAATTCTATTACAGTAAATTATATTAATTATTTAGTGCTATCGTAAAAACTATTCAATTTAAAATAATCTTTGCGTTTTTGTAAATCTTGGTTCAGCATCCTATATCACTGATGCAGTTGGTATTAACTCAGTTTGTTACTTGGAAAATAATTTATCAGTTGATTTTTTTTAAAGATCTATTAGTATATAAACAAAATAATTATAAATATAATTTCAGTAAAAATATTAGCCAATAATCAAATTGTATGAACTAAAAATACCGATTTGTAATATTTATTCAATTCCAAAATAAATTTGAGTAATAAAATATTTGAAAATAAATGTCATAAGTTTTGTTAGATATTTAATTTTCACGAGCATATTAATGTGTAGTTCAATGCCAATCTATATTTTCGTTAACTCGGGCTTTACTTTATTATGTCAGACTATAATTTTATTATTCTTATATCTAGATATTTCCAAAAGTGATTTCAGAGATGGCGAGGAGATGAGAGGATGGAAGAGAATCGAAACTATCCTTCTCCGAAAAGATGTAACTTTCTGTGTTGTTTTCATCTTTAATGACGTATTACTTCAATGTGTTAGTCACTACCTGGTTTGGATGAAAATTGAATTCAAGATTGAAAAATAAAAAAATTTTATTTTCGCTTATTTTTTAGCTTGTTGTTTATGGCACATAGGATTAAAAAAAAAGAATAAATCATAAGAAAATATTTTTTACTTTAACTAAAAAAATACACAAAACACTTAAAACGTTTCTTTATCAGGAACTTCAAGAGACAATAAAGAATAAATGTAATACAAATGCAGTTTGATACTTGCTTATAGTAATATAATCTTTTAACAAAGTTATAATGTATATATTTTCACATATTTACTTAAACTAATAAGATTCAATTATATTCATTCTTATTAAGATAAATAAGATTCGTTTGATTTTATGTATTATTGCAGCTAATTTTAACAAACTGTCTCAAGCAATTTGGTTATTGTTGCCAATTCATAAACAATTTTCAATAATACCTTTAAATCATTTAGAATTTTTCAAAGCCAGGCATTGGGAATGTTTGGCTGTAATTTTCTATTTCTTCCTTAAGCGTATTAATTTTAGCTTGAATGTCAACATTCTCTGCAATTACTTTGTTGAAATCCACTAATTTAGGGCCCGATATTGCCGTAATTTCTTTAGCTAATTTCAGTGCTTTGTCAATGTAATCAACAACTTTATCAATATCAGCTTCTTTTAGGCCTCTTGTGGTTAAAGCTGGAGTACCTATAAAAGAAAAAGTACTTTATTAATATAAATAATCTATAGTGCTGAAGACATATTTATTATATTACATTTTTTTTTGTGCAAAGCATACTTTTATATACATAATTCAATCATTTGTGCCACACAATGCTAACATGTACTATTGTAGAAGGTGGCATAAGTAAGAAATGTCGCCCCAAATAGTGTCGAGGTTCCGGATGTAAAACCAACTTCCGGAATCATTTCAAGCATCCATATGGTTTATGCAAACATTATTTCACAGGGTAGTTGCACTTCATCATGATCATACGTGTAGCAACAGTTCTAAGTCTTTAAAATATTATAAAATTTACAAACACACATAGACTACTAAGGAACTTATACTAAACTTAATATATAAGTACATATTTAAGAATTTTCTGTATATCTGAATCCCTCGTACATAGTTGGACTGATTTTTAAGAAAACTGTTTAGTCATGTGTTGATCATGTGTTTGATTGATTCGCAGGTAGGTTTATATTCATACACATACATTCTGTCAGGTCCCTAGTGTCCCTATATGTTACTTTATTACCTTAATTCTGTTTAAAAATAGTAATAATAGTACTAACCTAGCCGAATTCCGCTTGGGTTGAGAGCACTCTTGTCTCCAGGCACAGTATTTTTATTACAAGCGATGCTGACAAGCTCTAGTATACGTTCTGCGCGTGCGCCGCTCAGACCTGCACTACGCACATCTACTAGTATGAGATGTACGTCCGTCCCCCCTGTAGCCAGGTTGTAACCTCGTGACATTAGACCCTCGGCCAGCCGTTTTGCATTCTTCAATACCTGAATTAATATTGGGATTAATTTATTTATCGTTTAATTTAGTGTGATGTACTGTGGCAGTATATATAAATACTAAATGTTGGCTTGAGAAAATAAAAAGGAGAAAAGTTGTCCGAAAACTCGAAATTTCCATAGTAGCTAGTGAAATAAAATACGAATAGGACTTTTCTCCAATTTTTATGTATAAATATATTTACGTGGTTATGTATACATAATCAAATCGATAGCGATTTTTTGTATCATTAAAAAAATATCAAAATTTAGTAATACTACTATAGTCTATACCACACAAATTTTATAAACATGTAAATTCTATTATAAGTCTCATAAAATTTATAATTCTATATTAGAAGATTTTATTTGGGTAAATATAATACTATCGGGATTTCAGGACATTAGTTTATTCAAAACAATTAAGGGTAGTAGTTTAAGACAATACACAATTAATCAATCAAGTACCGAAACTCAATGCGGGTGAAACGGCGCCGAATTTCTAGTATACTTACATAAAGCTATGACTTACCTGTTTCTGATAATCAACAAATTCTGGCATGGTGGCTTGTTTCATAGCGGCGGCGATAGCTGCAATAGCGTGGTTATGTGGGCCACCTTGGAGGCCGGGAAATACTGCTTGATTTATTTTATTTTCATAATCATACGTTAACTTTACTCCATTCACATTTACAGATTTTACACCTTTGCGATAGAAAATTATACCAGCACGTGGGCCCCTTAAAGTTTTGTGCGTTGTTGTTGTTACAATATCACAATCATCGAATGGACTTGGGATAACACCTGTAATAAATTATTTTATAAATATTTAAGAAACATCTAAAGCTCTTCAAACGGGTATTCTAAACATGTTATACGTCACGTTTCACATGGAAATAAAATTTCTAATATTTTTTTAAAATATATTTTTAATATACGAGCTTAGATCAAGTAAAAAAAGGTAGATAACGCGCGGCCTATGTTGTTACTGAAGCCGCAAAACTCGGCTCCTTCAAGTATTTACACGCGCTCACGCACACATATGCATCAAACTACGCTCATTTTCGTTAGTTTCTCACGGGGCCTCGTACAGTAACTTTGCCTACAAAATGCCGTCTTGTGTAATTAAATGGTGCAAAAACAATACCAAAGTGAACAAAAAGTCTGAAGGAATATCGTTTTACACGTAAGTACATACAAAACTTTATATTTATTGTTATTCCAAAATAATTTTGAGGTTATTCGGAACTTATAATTTCAATGTCTCGAAATGACGTACCGGGGGAGTGTTGCCAGTAATTCTTTTTTTCAATAGCCCAAAATGTGGGTAAGTAAATTGTAGCCAATCATAGAAAAATAATTAAGTAGAAATTGGACATCATTATTGTTTTTTTTTTAATCATGTGATTTTATGATACATAAATTATTGAGGTCAAGTTAAATATTAATCTTTAACGCATTTGTTTCTGTTTAAATTTTTGAGTTAACTACATTGAAGTAATATGTATACATAATACCTCAATGGTTAACTACTCATATTTTACTATCAAATATCATGGTTTTAGGTTTCCAACGAATATTTTAATAAGAGACGAATGGGTAGCTGCTGTAAGACTGAGCCGAAATGAACCACAATGGCAGCCACTCCACCTTGAAATAAATGTTTGCGTTTTAATTACATAGGTACCCATTTTTTAATAAATTAATGGTGTCATGGGACCCAGGTAGAAACGATGTTCCTTCGGATAATATAGAAACAACACCATTTCCAAAAAAAATATTGCTTATCTTTCTCCCGCGGGGGTGAGGTAGACCAAGTCGCGTGGGGGTTCTATTTAGGGGAGGAGCGAAACTGATGGGGGAGGGGGGTTGGGATATTGGTGTGGGGTAACTCCTGGTACATTCACGGCGGAATGCGTAAATTCCCATAGTAAAAAAAACCTACACACCTCCTACGTTCATCATCTCTCAGGACTGTTGACGTTGAAGAATTTTATTTCTAGTAAATTTATTTAAAACTATCAACAGGTTTATTTCCGCATTCCCATTTTACCTATATTAAATTAATAATGTTTAATCCCACTTAATAAAATTTTCAGGGAGTTTTTTTTAAAAAGTGTCAACACTTCACTCACTCACACATACTTAAAAAAGTGGCTTCAGTTTTTTGTTCTATGTGCGTTATCTACCTTTTTTTACTTGATCTATGTATACGAGCTATTAAACTCGTACCTATCTGTCATAATTATAAGAGCGTCCTATAGCGGCGCGCGAGCACGATCCATTAGTAGTAAAGATATAACATTACAATTAATAAGTTTCTTGGAAGAGAATAAATAGTTTCAATTCGCATTTCTTTAGTTGCATTCGACAGTCGGTACTTAGGTATGTTATAATTTATCTATGTAATCATTTTACTCTTCTATCGTAGCTGGACTTTTCACAAGACTCATCGTATCATTTAATTATTTAGGTATTTAAAATTAATACAAAACACAAGAATACAAAAAATCATGTGAGAGACAATAATAATCTCGCACGTGAAATAAACAATCAGCTGTGATGTGATCTCCTTGTTAAGCATGAAGGTTACATGTTATTTAATTACCTTCTTTATAATATTAGATAATATTATGACATTGTCATCTGTGTTATTCTATCATATTATCAATACCTAATTATTTACTATGTCTTATTTTATTGTTGAATAAAGCCAATATTCTATTTGGTTCTGTCTTTATCTGTATCAATTTATTCAACAATAATTTTTGTGTCTCACTGATACCTACTATGCCTGACGAAAAGGAAAAGTCTTCCTCAATATCTCGGTATCTACGTCCCGAACGTTTTGACGTGGAACCCGCAATGGCCGACTCAGACCTGAAATGGATTCATTGGAAGTACTCATTTGAAAATTTTATCGCACAGGAAGCCGCTTCGGCTGATGATGCTCTTAAGTACAAACTCCTTGTAAACCATATCTCGCCATCAATATTTAACTTCATTCAGGCTTGCACCACGTACGTCGATGCCATGACCACCCTCAGTTCCACCTACGAGAAACAAAAAAACATTATCTTGGTTCGGCATCACCTCGTTACTAGAAAGCAACAGCCTGGCGAAACGTTAGCGGAGTATTCGAGATCACTTACCATACTTGCTCGTGAATGTCACTTCAAAGCTGTTACTGCTAATGAACATCAAAACGAAACCGTACGTGATACGTTCATTGCTGGAATATTGTCACAGAAAATAAGAGAAAGGTTGCTAGAAAAATCTACTATGTCTCTGGAAGAAACTTTGAATCTTGCTACATCTTTAGAAACTGCTGAAAATACTTCACGACTACTTACAGTATCATCTCCATCAACGTCTACTGTTCCTGTTAACGCAATCTCTGAAACTCAAACACCACAACCACAGTTCAACTTGGCAGCATCAAAAACTCAAAATTTTCAACACAGTCGCCCTACGCAAAGTGACCGCCGATGCTTTTTCTGCGGTGGCAATGTTCATCAAAGGATCAAGTGCCCCGCTAATAATGCCCAATGTCAACTTTGCTCCAAAAAAGGACATTTTGCAACCGTTTGCCGTAGTTCAAGACCAGGTCAACGTACCGTAAATGTTATTACCATGGACGATGACGACGTTACTCAACCTCAAGTTACTGATTCTCATTTGTCAATTATATCCGCTGCTGCACCATCAAGTCTACGTAAAGCTACCATTCCTATTACCTTGAACAATAATCAAGCAGATGCACTACTCGACACCGGAAGTTCAATCAGCTTTATCGATAAGAATATTGCTCTAACCATGAACCTTAAACAAAAGCCCTGTCGACAAGCGATAACTTTAGCATCTATTAACAATATATCATATGTCGAGGGACTATGCTACGCTACAATTAAGATTGGTGAACACATATACCAGCATCAACCTCTACTCATTGTTAGCGATCTGTGTGCTGATGTTATCATTGGACATGATATATTAGGAAAACACTCATCATTTGAACTTCAGTTCGGGGGAGACAAAAGGCCCTTGAAAGTTTGCAACGTACTGGAGGCATCTGTCCCACCAGCTTCAGTTTTTGCCAATCTTTCACCAAATATAAAACCTATAGCTATTCGCTCCAGACAGCATTCTCAAGAAGACCAAGAATTTATATCTAACGAAATAAGCAACTTACTTAAAGACAAGGTTATCGAACCCAGTATCTCGCCTTGGAGGGCACAAGTACTCGTTACTGGTGATGGCTATCATCGGAAGCGTCTTGTTATTGACTATTCTCAAACTATAAATAGATTCACGGAACTAGATGCATATCCTTTACCTAGTATCGATTCTATCATAACTCAAGTAGCTAAATACAATATTTATAGCCAAATCGACCTCAAAAGTGCTTATCACCAAGTTCCCATTCTTCCAAAAGAGAAGGTATACACCGCCTTTGAAGCGTGCGGGAATCTCTACCAATTCACACGAATACCATTTGGAATCACAAATGGTGTGGCGGCTTTCCAGCGAACTTTACAGTATATCATTGATTCGGAAAAACTGAAAGGTACATATGCTTACTTAGACGATGTAACTGTATGCGGAAAAGATAAGCAGGATCATGATGATAACCTTCGCAAATTCATGAAAGCTGCTGAAAAATACAAACTCACTCTAAATATGAGTAAATGCACTTTTGAATCAGAATCCATAAATCTTCTTGGCTATACCATCCATCATAACGTTATCAAACCTGACAAGTCTCGATTGGAACCACTGACAAATCTTCCTATCCCATCTGATACAGCTACTTTGAAAAGAGCACTTGGACTATTCGCTCATTATTCAAAGTGGGTCAACAACTTTTCTGCCAAAATCAGACCTCTGATCGAAGCTACATTTCCTTTATCTGAAGCGGCTATTAACTCTTTTAATAATCTAAAGATTGACATTTCTAAATCAGCCTTGTCTGGGATAGACGACAAAGAGATATTTTCTGTTGAAACTGACGCCTCTGACTTCGCAATCGCAGCAACGCTGTCACAAAAAGGGCGTCCCGTAGCGTTCTTCTCACGATCGCTTAACGATTCTGAGAAAAGACAACCTTCCATTGAGAAGGAGGCTTGCGCTATAGTTGAAGCTTTACGCAAATGGAGACACTTCTTGATTGGAAGACATTTTCTACTCATAACTGATCAACAGTCTGTTGCATTTATGTTCAACCAAATACACTCTAATAAGATCAAGAACGAAAAGATCGAGAGATGGCGCCTAGAATTATCTTGTTTTAAATACGACATTGTTTATCGACCCGGAAAACAGAACTTTGTTGCCGATGCGCTCTCTCGAGTCTGCATGCACATAGATATTTCGTCAAATAACTCCAAACTTGTTGAACTACACCGATCTCTTTGCCATCCTGGAATTACTCGTATGACTCATTGGGTCAGATCGAAGAACTTACCATACTCCATCGAAGAAGTGAAACGAATGACGGCAGCATGCCCTATCTGTGCTGAAATCAAACCTCGTTATATAAAACACCAAGGACATCTCATAAAAGCAACTGCACCTTTCGAAAGACTAAACTTAGATTTTAAAGGGCCGATTCCATCTAACACTCAAAACCGATACATTTTAACAATAATCGATGAATATAGTCGTTTTCCGTTTGCGTATGCCTGTAAAGATATGACCTCCGGAACAGTCATAAATTGCCTTAAAGATTTATTCTCCACGTTTGGTACTCCGGCTTATATCCATTCCGATAGAGGAAGTTCATTTTTATCGGATGAAATAAGACATTTCTTAACCTCACTCGGAACATCTTGTAGTCGCACCACCCCTTACAATCCCCAAGGAAACGGTTTGGTTGAAAGGCTAAATGGTACGCTGTGGCGAACAATTCAATTACATCTCAGATCGAATAACGAAGACGTTGCTAACTGGGAGAAAGCTTTGCTGCCAGCGCTACATTCCATAAGATCCCTCTTATGTACGGGAACGAATGCAACACCACATGAGCGTATGTTCAATCATCCTCGTCGCTCGATAAATGGCCAATCTTTACCAACTTGGCTTCATTCACCTGGACCTGTTTATATGAAGAAGAACGTAAGGAGTTCCAAATATGACCCGGCTGTAGAAGAGGTACAGCTGTTACAAAGCAATCCTGAATATTCTTACGTTCGATTAGCAGATGGGCGAGAGACGACAGTCTCTAATAGATCCTTAGCGCCACTGCCACAGGCCGTTGACGACGACTCGTCGGACGACGAAGAACAATTAGAAATGGAGGAGGTCCCTTCTAACGAAGCTCTACCTGCTAACCCAGAAGTGGAAAGTACACAAATTCGTCACTCTGTTCGAGAACGCAGACCTCCGGCTCATTTTCAAGATTACGTCTCTTCATAAAGAGGGGGGGGGTGAATGATGTGATCTCCTTGTTAAGCATGAAGGTTACATGTTATTTAATTACCTTCTTTATAATATTAGATAATATTATGACATTGTCATCTGTGTTATTCTATCATATTATCAATACCTAATTATTTACTATGTCTTATTTTATTGTTGAATAAAGCCAATATTCTATTTGGTTCTGTCTTTATCTGTATCACAGCTGTGAGACTATAATAGATAAGTGACCTCAGGAACTGTGACAATAATAATGAGGTAGTTCGGATAGCTTTGATATGATATGATAGCTAGGTATGATAGTAATTTTCTGTCACAGTTGACCTCACAATTTCTTGATAGTTACTTAATATAAAACATTATCCTGTAGACAGAGTTGTTACAGCTTTTTAATAGGTGTCAAATTAATAACGTTACATTGAAAATACGATATGTCTCAAAAAATTGTGTTTAATTAGAAACATAACTAACAATAAGACGACTTAACGACAATGTAGGTTAAAAATATATACATAGGTACGTTTAGAGAGAAAATTTCACTTTATAAGCATCATATTATTAAATGTTTTATTATCACGTTGAACGCCAGGGGTTGGGGGTCACCAGTTGGGCCCCACTTATGTAGTCGATGGAGCTAGCTTAAAAACGCTTATTTACAAAATTCCAATGACAAGTTTTTATCGCTAGGGGCTAGAAAATGTAGTGATTTACACAGTAAACCTTCAAGAAAAGTAATTTGTGACTTTATTTTGCCAAAATACTACTGTCACTCATTAGTTGTCCCCCATGGCCTACGCGATAAACAAATCGTAAGTTCCGAAATAAACCCAGTCGACTCTGGTTCGCGGTCATATGGTGTCCCCCACGGCTCTAACGGAAAAATTGTGTGTCGACTATATGGTGTCTCCCACCATGGCGATGTTTAATATGTTAAACGATGCAGCTTATTATAATTTTTTTATGCTAAAAAAACATATTTAGCACTAAATAGACGATTTTAATGAAAAGAAAACATTTTATTTTTATTTAACCCAGTGGAAGAAAGCTAGCGATTATGAAGGAAAATAATGTTTCTGCGCGTGATCCATAGATGCACTACATCAAAATCTTTTGAATGTTTAGTGAGTCATCGGAAAACATTAATGGTCATGACCAGTGTTTACGCAGCAAATGTATGAGAAAGGAGGTAGTCCACTATGGACGCTTCTAATGCCGTCAACATCTACCCCCAAACTTCAGTCTCATGAACACTCGTAGATACTGACATTGTGACATTCGTAGATAATGTTAATTATCGAGCTCCGCAAAATAAAAATATAAAAAACAGTAAATATCCCGTTTTAAATAATTTTAGTAATTAATGGTCATAGCAGGAAAAGTTATTTAAATTTAATATGCAATAAAAGTATATATTTAAAAAATGTACAAGAGCTTGATTGACCCAGTTATATTTTAAGATAAAAAGGTTACACTTATTAAATTTATCATAATTTTATCTCTTTCGCCCAAAAGTTGATCATAAGTACATTAATATGTTTTAGATAACCACTTTCATAATAAATGAGAGTAAATGAAGAAATAAATAAGGCAAGCAATTTGATAATTATAACATTGTTATTCATGATACGTGATTGCGGGAGGCACGGTGCAATACGTCATTTATTGCATCATTTACTGGAATGGTAAAATTCCACAACATAATGACTGTAATAGTTATCTATCTTATTATATGACACTATTACAATACTGGTTTTGATACAAATACAAATTGTTTTCTAATTTTTTTTGTATCATAAATTATAAAATTAGTTTGATAAAAAGTGTAATAAGTACACTTCATATGAAAAATAAATTATGTTAAGTTATGACTAAATATAACATTTTATTATCAAAATCAAAACATACATTATCCAAATAGGCTTTTAAAAGCACTTTTGAACCTATATTTTACAATCATACTATTAATATTATAAATGCTAAAGTAAGTTTGTTTGTTACACTTTCACGCGAAAACTACTTAACCGATCATCATGAAACTTTGTACACATATTCTTGGAGGAATTAGAAGTAATATAAGATACTTTTTTTTTTGGTCGCGATAACCGACATCCACGCAGGCGAAGCCGCGGGCAGAAGCTAGTTTTTTATAAATAGAAACAATAAAATTCTTACCAGCTGCAACAAGTCCAGAAATGTGTGACATGTCAGCCATAAGTATTGAACCATTTTCATCTGCAATTTTCTTGAACCGCTTGTAATCAAAGCAGCGTGCATAACAGCTCATTCCAGCTATGATGAGACGGGGTTTGAAAAGCTTGGCTGTTTCCTCTAGTTTCTCATAGTCTATGAGACCACTTTTAGGATCTACCTAAAGAATATATTTTTATTTTGTATAATGAGCTCATTTAAAGTTGTATAAGATGGAAAACAAATTAGCTTCACTGTTTTTTCTCATTTGTTTAGTTCTATAACAATATGCGATTCTTTAAAGTTTATTAATGGTTTTTCTATAAACATAGGTACATATTTGTGAAATACATCAATTCGTAACTTACTTTATAAGGCATACTTTCGAAGAAGATAGAAGTTGCGGAAATTTTTTTAGTAGCAGTAAAGAAGCCATGAGTCAAATGACCACCATCGGGCAAGTCTAAACCCATGATACGCCCATGGGGCTCAACGAGTCCTGTGTATACTGCAAAGTTAGCTGGTGAACCTGAAGTATGAACAATAGCTATAATTCATTATATAATTAAAAATAAGTAAAGAATATATACCTATTCAAGTTAAAAACAAACCACTATTTAAAATATAAATAACTTTTAATTTTAACAAAGATTACATTGTGATGTTTTATAACCTATAACCTTTTATGATAAGAAGGCTTTTCTAACACATTAAGTATTTTTAAGCAATATTCTACATAATTTTGTGCAAAATAATATTAGATTACGTTAATTATTCTTCTATGTTTCTACTTCATTACATATATTACCTACTTTTAATTAATTCGTATAGAATATATCAAACTTTCTTTTATATCTTTTTAGTTCACTTTATTAATTGCTTTTATATTTATCAAATACCTAAATTGAACATTTAGAAATTGTTGTAAAATTTGTGTTCCAAGTTAAATTTAAAAACTTACAGATTATATTTTACATAAATTGTTTAGTTTTGAATTAAGAAAGGAGTTAATTTTTTTTTACATATTGAAAAAATATTTAAGGTACTTACCTGAATAGGGTTGGACATTAACTCCCCATTCTTCAGGATTTAGTTTATAAGCTTCGAATGATCTCTTCTGAGCAAGTAATTCTATTTCATCAATAAATTCATTTCCTCCATAGTATCTGAAATTTTCCATTATTTATAATTCAATTAAATTATTTAGCTAAATTTTTTTTTCAGCTAATTTCATATTATTAAACATAGAAGTTGTGCACTCTAATTTTCTTCTAATTAATAAATTACTAATTTAGATAACATAAATAATTATTCATGTTATCTTAATACATGTTAAAATAAAGTATAAAGTTTGATTAAGCAATGCATGCCTTTTTTAAACTAAGACAATCATAATTTTTAAGAAATACAAACCTTTGATGTGGCATACCCTCTGAGTATTTATTGCTCAGGCAAGAACCAAGGCATTGGAGAACAGGCAGAGATGTAAAGTTTTCAGAAGCGATCATTTCTAAACCTCTTGCTTGCCTCTGCTTTTCTTTATGTACAATATCATATAGTTCGGGATCTGTATCCCATAAGTTTCCATTTAAAATTTTATTGTTCATGGTTGAGCTGAGGTATAATTTTCTTAATTGTAAATTATTCTGTAAGTTTCAAAATTATTATAAAATATTTGAATTTTTGTTGCTGAAGTCACTTTAAATATATAACACGAACTGAATTGATAAATACTATAAAGGTCTATTAAAAAGACCTCAAACCCGTGACCCCATGCTGATATTAATGAAACGCAATCGTAAACAAAAGTTGACAAGAATTCATTGCGATCATGCTGTCGTTTATAACCAATTGACGTAATTTATTAAATCGAAAATATTTGTACTAGTTTCATCGTCGTGTTTATACTCACAATTGACGTAATGCATAAAATTTTACTTGCTGTTCAGTTAAAATTTTGATAAATTATACTGCGGAATAACCTCTCAGCAAAGTTATAAAAGTTTATAAAGTGATTAAACTTTTAGGAAATTTTTATTTAAAAAAAATGTAATCAAGACTTACGTTAGAGTGAATTTTTCCTTGCACTTTCTGCACTGGTCTTCTTAATATTTGTAGGTTGTTGGTATGAATTTTTCGATTTACGAAGAAAAAACAGTTATAAGCAAGTTTGTTGTTCATATTTTTAGCGTTTGCTCTTAGCTAGTTGATCGAAATACACTCAGTTTTGTTAATTATTACCATTTTACAATTACCATTTTTTATC
Source organism: Euphydryas editha (assembly GCA_036937285.1). Taxonomy (NCBI): domain Eukaryota; kingdom Metazoa; phylum Arthropoda; class Insecta; order Lepidoptera; family Nymphalidae; genus Euphydryas; species Euphydryas editha. Next base: position 7,914,381 of record JAUPFZ010000008.1, read on the forward strand.
AACTATGATAACCCATTTTGAACTTTATAATCATTTAACTTCACAATACATTTGACAATAAATTAGCGCCACAGAAATCAGTGCTACCAACTATAAAACATTACTATTGTCGACGTCGTAGCATTCCTAATATTGTCTATGTTTGCGTCCCCCTTCTAAGTGAAGATTTTCTTCACTTTAATAGGAGCGCATGCCCACATCATGTTATCCCATTTCCGCACTTGTTGAATGTTTCACGTGCGCATGCGCTCCTATCTAATTGTAGAAAACCTTCAAAAAAAATCACTTAAAAGGGTACCACGAACATACAACAGGCCAAAAATGTTAATATTACACAAACATTTTCACACAAAAAAATATGTCCAAGGTCGAAGCTATCTAATTGAAATAAAAAAATACTATTTTCATAAGGGAAATTACAGACAAAGAGAACAATTATTTAAGAAAAATATGACAAAATAATATATAAGTTCACTGTAGTCCATCTATAAACACAATTCAGTAATTATTATTTACAGTCACTTATCAGTATACATTATAACTCACTGATTGTAGCGCAACTAATAGCAGAACCAGGGGCAAAAACGACAAAACGTTTTCACTTTCATTTATTGAAACAAGTTAAATTAGTAATATAATACAGAAATCGTTTATCTGATTTCAATTGTCCATTGTACATACCAGTACATACTAAGAAACTGAGGAAAACAGAACCTACAGAGAAATAACACATTAAACGAAGAATTCATTAAAACACAATATAATGTTTTGATTGATTGTTAGTGATGTTTGGTTTTTTTTAAATTGCAGAAATATTTTATTTACAGTTTATTTTTGTGAAAACTTGTTGCAGTTGCAGTTACTTACCTATTTAAAACATTTCGGTAAAATGTATTTAATAAATCGATATTTATTATATAATAATGCGGTACACATTCATTTAGAAAGCCCTAACAATTACTTAATTGCCGTTTATCTATTTTGTATTTATATATTTAAGAAAATTTATAAAAAATATATGGGTCCGTACCCATCTGTAGTAAATTCCTTAGGGATCAATTCATTGTACTTATTTTTATTATTATTATATATTTACACAACTTTATATTAAATAAATTATTGTATTCATAATAATATGTAGAACCTTTGTGAATAGTCGATAGTGTAATATTTTAGGATGAAAAGTCGATCAGAAATAATTGTAGCTAAGTATAAATACCTAGAACAATTAAACACCGAGAACACATTTGATACTGTCTAGATGAATTGGTCGATATTATTGTGTAATTATATAAAATTTAAGTAAATATTAAGAAAAAAATAATTTTGGTTTTAAATACTAACAAATAAAAAAAAAATTGTAATAATTCTTTTGTACGGAACTAAGGTCTAAATATTTCTAATTATTTTAGTTATATATATCTCATGTTTTATGTAAATATTTAATCCAAGATAAATATTAATGAGTAGTGATACAACTAATTAGCTATGTATCAACAGAGCTCACACGTTAGTTTCGTAATGTACCTACTTATTTTAATCGAAACAAAACCAAATACGGGTTTTTGTAGCGGAGAGGGGTGGAAAAGATTTCGTTTAAATTAGTCAAAGCCTGATGATAAGTAGAATTTGTAGAAAGTTTTTCTCGTTGCAACTGACTATTGATTTAATGGTCGAGATAGTTGATCTTCACTCTTAAAAAAGCATGTTTATGGGACATGCTTATGTTTATTACAGTTATGATATTTGCGTTCTGTTTTTGGATAAAGAACGAACCAGTAATTTAGTTTAAAAAAAAAATAGTTACGAAATATTGTTTTTAGGATTTTAAAAGAAGAATTTGAAAGTCGGAACTGCCGGGCAAAAGTGTCTTTCTCTATATAGAAGAAGGGAGCTTAATCAGCCACGCTGCTCCACTGCGGAATGGCGGACAATTTCTCTATAATGAATAACGACCGTTATCAGGAGTCTGTAGTAACAACCGGGACCGACGCCTTCTGCGCTCTCCCAGGCACGGTGTGCGCACACACACACACTCAGACCAGAAAATATTTGCACAAATATTAATATCTGCCTCAAGCGTGAATAGAACTCGCGAACGCCGATGAGGCGACTTCTCGCACCACTATACCAGAACGATTATCAGTTTAAAAGCTTGGTAAAGTAAAAATCGTTAATTGGGGAGCATGTTTTATTTTTATAAATCCACCATACTCATGATTTTGACTTAAAATTCATTAATGATGATTAAGGCGCATAACGTTCTCTGAGTATATTTTTTATTTCTTGTTAGGTTGGTTTTTTTTTATTTTTTATTTTTTTATTTGTTCAAAATATAAAGAAACACATACATAAAATTAGTTCATAAGCCTGCCGCGAAAACTCACAAGAGCTTATCTGGACAAGCCGCCGCGTCGCATACCATATTATCAGATATTTATACCGTAGGTACCGTACCATATTATTTCATAAAGAATTAATGGTTAACATTGAAGGTTAACATTTATGATTCTTTTAGACTTATTTATCATGTTAAATATCGTGGCGTAATGCCGTAGCCCTGAATTTACTCAATGAACAGATGATTTAGCGCAATAAAAGTTCTTTTTTGGACTCTTATTTGAAAAAGAAGAGAAAAAACACAAACTCATTGAAAAGAAAAGCCTTATTATTTTAGCAAAATACGTCACGCGAATACGAGGATATTATTTTAATAAGTATTATGAACTAAAGAAATGAATTGCTTGTGATTAGTTTTATGCACTTTCCTACAATTGAACTCATAAAAGTCAAATATTAAGGAGAAGCAAACTGGAGAAAATCGATCAATAACGGTTTGGGCAGAAGGATGTTTTGGGGCTTGTACCTACGGGCTCAGTGTGAATCGATAGAGTGACTGTGAAATTCTATATACATAAACTGAATTAACTGAATCAGCATGTAAACGTCCCACTACAGGGCAAAGGCCTCTTCTCCATATAGGAGAAGGGTTGGACCATAATAAGTCAGGTTGCTCCTCTGCTGGTTGGCAGATAATTTTCCCTATCATGAGTAACGATCACTATCAGCTGTTTAAGATAACAACCGGGACCGACAGTTTTACGTGCTCTCCGAGAAACGGCGGGGATACCCACAACGACATACACCCTGATCTGAAACAAATATTTGTACAAATACAAATATCGGCCCCGAGCGGGAATCGAACCCGTGACCACCGGCGTTTAGGGGATTACTCTCACCACTACACTAGAACGATCATCCTATGTTACTACTTGTAAGTAAATATAAATACTTCATCATTTGTCTTCGTGTCAGGTTCTTTGCATTTTTTTTTCTTTTATTACTTGAAACTCTTGAAATTTTCGTATAAGTGAAAAGATACTAAATAAAAGTTAAGAGATCATGACGGTCATTCGGTACGAATCTCGCATTTAAACAAGCAAAGTAATTGACATTTCGATCCTTGTATAAAATTACCTTTTTTCCTTGAATTTCAAAACAAGGGGACAGAATTTTCAAGATGAGCATTAATGAGGTAACAAACACAAAAAAAAAATACAGACGAATTGAGAACCTCCTCCTTTTTTTGAAGTCCGTTAAAAATGTAAGGCTGAGTATAATAATTAACAATATAATTATCACTTCAAATTTGTCTGCATAAGTCAAATTTGTTATGATTTATTTATTTTTTGGTAATATACCTATCGAATATTTGTTACGCATGAAATTTTTACTTTTAGTAAGCTTTTAAGGTTTAATGACAAATAAGAATAGTTTTCCCATGTAGAGTAACGGTTATTATCATATGCTGAGGAAGATAAAAATGATAAAGCAATTCCGAGGTACTCGTAAGATTATGAGAAATTAACATAAACAATCATGATTAGTAAAGAAAATTGAAAAAACAATAAATTGGCGGGAATGAAAACCCGCGATAAAGAATTTGAATTTATAACGAACACCAAAGAGTATCTTTCTTATTGTTTTTATTTAGTATGTTGTTTTTTAGCCAGTTCAAATTAATACGATATTAAAACAAGGTTTATTATTAATTTGAAGTGGTAAGATAATTAATCTACACGTGTATCTACTTAAAATTCATCTATATCATATCATACAAATTATAAAATGATGATGATGATGATGGTGGTCCTAGCCGATTTCGGCTACAGCGACCACAGCGATACAGCATGGCTCAGCTGCAGCTGCATCCCTCTGCTCCGCCCTCTCATGCACCCGGATATGGCTGATGTAGCCAATCTTCGCACGAAATGTGCGATCGCACTTGGGACACGTCAGGACACCGCCGCTGTAATTATAGTTAATAGCCGCAGGTGGTCGGGCTTTCAGCTCGTCTCGTTTGGTATCAAGGTCAGTTTTCCTTGTGTCTTCAAAGGAGGATAAATTTTGCCTGATCAGCTGCCTCCATTTTTGGCGATCTTCAGCCTGTGATTCTCACTGCAAGTGATCCAGCTCGCACCGCTTCATGTGCCTCTTCAAAATGTCTTTATACCGCAAAAGCTGTCCGCCTTGCTTGCGCTTACCCTCTTGAAACTCGCAGTAAAAGATACGTTTCGCAACCCTTGTATTCGGCATGCAGGAGACGTGTCTGCACCAACGTAATTGTCTTAGCATAATGTATGCCTCTATTCCGTATATCTTAGCACGGCGTAAAACCTCAGTGTTTCTTACGTGGTCAGACCAGTGGATGTTCATGATGTCACGGAGGCAATGCAAGTGGAGTCTATCAAGGCAGCGAATTTGTTTCCGATAGAGACACCATGTTTCTGACGAGTAGAGGAGGTTCGGTATTACTATGGCCATATACACCGAGATTTTAGTTGCCAACTTAATATCATGCGACCGGAAAACTTTGGGTCTAAGTTTACCAAAGGCTGCAGAGGCTGTACCAATCCTGGCGTTGATTTCTGGATCAAAGTCACATTTGGATGTTATGGCACTTCCCAGGTACTTAAAATTCTCCACATTTTTCAGAACATCCTGACCGAGACATTTTTGGAGTGGATCGCTTGGTTGTGCTCCAACAGACATTTTTTCGGTTTTGTTCACGCTGATCTTGAGAACGAATTTTCTGCATGACTCGTCAAAACCAGTCATCAATCTTTGTAGAGTTGTTGGGGATTCCGCAATAAAACGTAGGTCGTCTGCGTACATTATTTCCGCAATTCTGTCACAGGAAACCTTGGTACGCGCCTTAAGTCTGTTTAGGTTGAAAAGTTTACCATCAGTTTGTAAGTGTATACGGATGCCCTCTGGGATGTTCATTATGGCATCACTAACAACTACGGCGAAGTAAAGAGCAAACAGAGTCGGCGCAAGTACACATTCTTGTTTAACGCTGCAGGTGACGGGAAAAAACTCCGTTTGTTCGCAGTTTACTGATATACAGCATGTCATGCCGTCATGTAGAAGACGTATCATCCGTATGAACTTGTCAGGGCAGCCTATTTTGGTTAAAATCTTCCACATAGCCTCGCGGGGAATGCTATCGAAGGCCTTTTTTAGATCAACAAAACACAGAAACATTGGTTGACCTTGTTCTCGACTCTTTTCTTGAAGTTGACGAACAGAGAAAATAGCCTCACCTGTCCCTCGTTCTGGACGGAAACCAAATTGGGTCTCTGGCAGTAATGCTTCAGACACTGGAATAAGACGGTTTAGGAGAACCCTGGCAAATACTTTTCCCGATGTAGAAAGAAGAGAGCGCGATATGAATTGCAATCGGATCTGTCACCTTTGTTCTTGTACAGTGAACAGATACTAGAGATCTTGAACTCAGATGGTACCTGCTCTTCGCGCCACATCTGTACGAAAAGCTTCCATATCGCAGTATGAAGTTGTTCTCCTCCGTACTTCAGCAATTCACCAGGGATCATGTCAATGCCACCCGCCTTCTTGTTTTGAAGTCCTTTGATGGCTGCAATAACTTCCTGTAAAGTAGGGGGCTCATCAAGCTCTGGTATTTGAGGAAGTTGCAGGATAGTCTCTAGATAATGAAGATCTGCTGAACGGTCAACATTAAGCAGTTCGTTGTAGTGTTCAGACCAACGCTTGAGAACGTCTTCCTTAGAGGTAAGATGGTGTGAACCGTCACGTGTCTTTAGAAGAACTGTGCTCATATGTGACGTCCCTATGATTTTTCTCACTTCCCCGTAGAATAATCCCAGCTGCTTCGTTTCCGAGAGCCACTGCAGATATTTAGCTTTTTGCATCCACCACTCATCTTTCATCTCCCTTGTCATCTTTCTTAATTCAGATCCGCTCAGCTTGATCTTGTCCGACAGATCTTGGTCACGGTGACGATTGTCTTGTTTCTTTAAGAGAGCACGATGTTCTTGTAGTGCTTCCGCTAATTTCTGGTCGTTATCATCAAACCAGTCTTCGCTAACACGTTTCCTAAGACCTAAACTCTCAGTGCCAGCCTCAACTATTTGAGAGGAAAGAACGCTCCAATTAGTGGCAAGCTCACCGTCATCTAGATTAAGCGCTTGCATTTTACGCTTAAATGTTGGACATATTGTTTCCGCGTGTCAAGGGCCTCCAACTTCTCGACATTGATGCCTGTTGGTTTAGCTCTGCATGATCTACGTGGGGGATGCAGTCGGATTTTCAGTTTAGTGATAACAAGCCGATGATCTGTCCAGCAGTTTGCGCCACGCATAACGCGGCTAATCTGCACCTGGGAGATATACTTCTGTCTAACAATCGCGTAGTCTATAAGGTGCCAATGTTTCGATCTCGGATGCATCCAGGTAGTCTTGTATTTAGTTTGTAGGCGGAAGAGCGTGTTCGTAATGTCAAGATTAAACTGTGAGCAAAGGTTAAGCAGCAGCTGGCCGTTGCTGTTCATTTTTCCAATACCATGCCTACCTAAAACCTTCGGCCATGCTTCACTGTCGCAGCCAACCCGCGCATTGAAATCGCCTAGCAATAATACTTGTTCGCTTGGGCGGATTTTTCCAAGTGTCTGTGTGAGCTTTTCATAAAAGTTTCCTTTTGTCTCGTCATCCTTATTCATCGTTGGTGCATATACGCTGATAAGGTTAATATAATTGTCATTGTCCAGATGTAGACGCAATGATATGATACGGTCTGATGTGGATTTTGGACATTCTTCAAGTGTATTGGCTATCTTGGTTTTAATTGCAAATCCAACACCAGAGCGTCTAGGTTCAGTTTCCGGCGTTCCCTTCCAGAAAAAATTATAGCCACCGCCATCCTCCACAAGCTGTCCCTCGTCCGCCAAGTGGGTCTCGCTGAGTGCCGCTATGTCCATATTGTAGCGGCGTAGTTCTCGAGCTACGATAGTGGTTTTTCTTTCTGGACATAGGTTTGCGTCTCGATCAAGGAGTGTGCGCACATTCCACGCACCAAATGTCATCACGGATGTTTTATTATTTTTCTTGTAGCGTCGACCACGAAATATGGGATGCATAGGCAGCCGTGGTTACTACCTACCAATCGTCACGGGGCAAGCATTTGTTTGGGACACCTTTTCTAGTCCCCTCCTCGGCTGAGCGAGGGAAGCAGTGCCTCCCTAAACAGGACTGCTTCGTCACTTAGAGTGCTGCCCAACCGACGCTGTTGCCTCAAAAGCAGCGCAAGAACGACCACTCTCTCTAAGTCGCCCATGTGCAGACATCAGACAAAGCCGGGTGTGCATCACGACCCGACCTCTTTACCTCTGTCCATCGCCACAGGACTTTTATCTCGTTGAGCCATATTCCAAAAGCTGCAGTCATCTGCGCGGGATATATTATAGTGCATAGGCGACTGCGCTTATCGCAGATGCACTTTCTCGTCCTTCCTTCCCTGGGTCCGATGGAATAGAGGACTGCTACAATCAGAGAAAGGGTCAGATGCAGTTTCTGGCCAACAGTCGCTATTGGCCTCTACTGCTACCCTTAGCCCTCCACATGGCCTTGCTAACTTGCTGAATCCGCCAATATCCCTTGCATATCTGCTGTGGATTGCCTTCTTCACCAAGCCAGTCTTCGTACACTACGCAGGAGGCATCCGCGACTAGGTCTGTCCACCGAAGTGTGCAGACTCCCCTACACCAGGTTTTGCCCACGAGCCGACGTATTTTACCAGGGCGTGGCCGCTGCGTGTACAACAGCTACTTGGAGCCACTGGTGAGAGAATTGTAGAACGTCTGCGGACCAGTGTGACTTCTCCACCCTCGAAAGATAGAGGGTCGGCTGACGAAGCCTGAAAGGTACTACCACTAGACGCCCCACTACGCTCCTATAAAATGTTACGGGTAAAATGAGTAGGTACTATTCCACTTAAAATAAGGAAACTTAAACCTTTCTACTGTCTCATACTAAATGTATGGGAGTGTTTAATGTAAATTTTTTGGATATTTCTCGTTTTATTTTTAAAAAGATATTATTGTCATTTTACTCATTAGGTAAAGTACTTTCGATATCAGTTTAAAGTTTTTTGATATCTCTAATAGTTACGGAATAATCGCCTGTGCACACTTAACGATTACACCCGGTCTATACATATAACGAGACCGACGGGTTTTTATCTGAGACACAGTGGAAACGACATAACGACAAACACCTAGTCCTGAAACACATATTTGTACATTAACAAATATCCGCCCTAGCGGAAATTGAGCCTGATGTCATATGTTCTTATATATACATATGAGGCAAGGTTTGTTTCTGAGTTGCTCTACATGCTAAAAGCAGCGACATTTTTTTTAAGTTTTTTTTTTTTGGCTACAATGTTACACTATTAAAAAATCAATTAGCTGTACTTGTAACTCTATCAGTCTATTTATTACTTACTTTACAGTCTTTAGGTATGATTTAATTTAGAATTATTCATCATTGGATGATAAATTATATTTAAAAAAAATACAATAGGCTATAGTGCCACACTTTTGTCTAGCTATTTAGTAATAATAATTAGCATATAAAATAATATAAATCATACGACAAAAATTTTATCAAACGACCTTAATTATTTTATAACTTGCCGAGAAGGAAATTAAATTAGTTCTGCGTATTGTTTTTATTATGATTGTCAGTTTTCTTCAGGGTTGTATCTTATAATAAATAAAATAAAAAATATTTTTACACATAAATATTTTATAGTATATTTTAAGAATAATATAAATTAAAAAAAAAAGAACTAAGGATGTATTAATATTTCCATATTTACTTCCTAATTTCTATCATAATTATGATCATGTCAGTCGTTCGATGTCCACTGCTGAATGTAGGCCTCCTTCATCGACCTCTAGGGCGACCGGTTCAAAGAAGCTTCTATCAAACGGCTTCCAGCGACTCTCTTCAAGTCGTACCTCGAGGACGGCCATTCGACTCTGCGCTTGAAGGTACGCGTGGTTTCTAGTCGAGAATTTTTCTGCTCCATCGGTCATCAGTTGTACGAGCCACGTGTCCTGCCTGCTGTCACTTCAGCTTGCAAATTCGCTGGGCTATGTCGGCAACATTCGTTCCTTTGCGGATCTCATATTTTATGATTAAATCTCGCAAAGAAATACCAAGCATACTGCATAGCCCTCTTCGTTGCTCGCGACTTGGAGCTTGTTTCAAAGGCCTATAATTAGAGATTACGTTTCAGATCCGTATGTTATCGCTGGTAGCACACATTGCACATATGTGTGTAAAAACTCAAGCAACAAAAATACTAATGTCTAGCCTACGACAAACATTTAGGTAGTCTATAGTCTATCTATACGAACATTATTCATGGGCTGGGACCGAACCCGCGACCGCCAGCTCATCTGGCAGTTGGTGTGATCACTGCACCGATTCGTCGTCAAAACGGTATAACACATGTCAATATGGTAGTCAGGAATTCATGTGTGCAAATGAGCCCCTTGCCACGCGCTTATATTAGAAAAAATGGCATTTTAATATCATTCTGTTGGAATAAAAAATAGGGCACATGTTAAACATCTTTATTTATATATAATATTGGTATTTATTTCAACATGACGCAACTATAAAAACTAATATGTTTTTGTGTTTGCGTGATGCTGAAATAAGTAGGTAATGTAGTTTCTTATTTTTTATATATAATAAATAGGAATAGGTTATTGATAGAATTACTTTATTTGTAAATTAATGACAGTGAACACTTAATATTGAATATTACTATATAAAAAGTAACTAAATAATAAAACAACCTGTAATATAAATATCTATATTTATAAAAAAATATTTGCCGTGCGTTCGGCATACAAAATCGTTATGAAGTTAACCAGTTCATCATATTTAATTTTTATTTAACTTGAAATTGTGATGTAGTTTGCATTTTCTATGAACAGTAAAAATTTTACGGCTTTCATTAATAAATTTGAAATTTTATAAAATAATACTTTTTTTAATTGAACTAATCGTAGAAAAAAATTACTTTGCGTTAACCACATCCACAATGGGTTGTGTAAAACAACACTTCTTTCTTCATTTGTCTTGTATACATAGAACTTTACAAAAAATTTGTTCATCAATACCTTAATATAGCGGAACAAGTTCACTTCTTCAGTATTTCTTGTTAAATGTGTTAAAGCTAAGGGTTTTCTTATTTCCAAACGATTTAAATAAACAACATAATTTACAAATATTACAATGGCTAATGGAATATTATTGTATAAAATAGTTCCTATTATGTAAACTAAGCTATTTTTATACATTGATTCGAGTGTAATACTACACCACCATATCAGATATAAGAAATACAAATTTTTGTTTAAATTAACAAGTAATTTGCCGGTAGCACTTATTAAACGTAGTATCCAAACTGTAACAGATAACGTTACAGTCAAGGTCATTTTAGTATTGTATCTAGAGTTTTGTCTGTGTAATGCAATAATTGAGTCAATATTATTAAAGTAATTGATATATGCACCTCCTATTTTTGTTAAACGATACACTATTCGATAAATTTCAGTAAAATCCAGTTTAACGAATATATCTCTTCTGAAATTCAAATAATCTGAATTTGAGAGAGAAAAGTGAATAATATTTTCACTTTTCGATAAACCACGTTCACTCAAGTCTCGGTGTTTATTCGATGCTAGATGATAGATAGCTCTATCTTCTACATGTCCTATAATCCAATAGCTACTAGTCGTTTCTTCAAATACATTGTTAAAAAAATCACTTTCCAGGTTATAATATGGAACAATCAACAATGTAGTAGTTACAGAATTATCATTTTCATCACTTTCTGCTTCTTCAGTTAGTCCATATTTCTTAATTAATTGGCTGTAATTTAAATGAACATCTTTAACTCTTGTAATCCATTTGTAATGTGGTAGAAAACATTTTGACATTTCGTAATCACCATAACTTTTTGATAAATCAATCAAATCTTCAGCCAGTGAGAGTATATCTGATATCAAATCAAAATCAAAGTCAAAAATCGGATTTTTATGCGCTTGACTGCAGTCCTTTAAATACAGCAGTGTGATAAAAAGCAAAAATTTGCTTTGCTTTACAATAAAGTCACCATCAAACATCTTTAGAAGACTATTAGTAAACTTTAGAAAATTGTTGAAACGCAATTTATATTAAGTACTCTATTGTACTTATTGAATGGACAAATCTTTCAATAGCGTAAAATTATATAATTTGATATGGTATTAAATAGAAAAGGCACTATTTGTGTTTAATTAGAGCTAAAATTATCGACATAATCTTAGTCACTATTTATTTATATATTAATGTATTAGCTAGCCCTACCTATTTTAACATTATTCGATATCGAGTTCATAGTACCCATTTTTTTTTGTTTTGGCTGAAAAAAATGTAACTGAACGCACACCTCGTCGTCCGGGGAGACAAGGTGATAGTGTAGGGCCCTCACCCACTAAAATAATCCGCCGTGCGACCTCATCCGCCCTTACAAGGCGGGCCACGTGTACCGCGTACGTTGCTCCGTGGCCCGCAGGCGGCAGCCCCATCGAGCACTCTCTCCTGTGCGACGCCCCGCGCACTTGGGCATCGCACCTTCGCGGTAGGCTGTTTCGGCGGACGGTGGGCAATCCCCGACCCTATCGTCCGCAGCCTCGGCTAGGGTGGCATCAGGCGCATGTGAGCGTCTCTGCGCCGCCCCGCGCGCCGGCGGCGAATTGGGTCCGAAAGAAGTGAGTCCTCCCGGGCCCTCCACCGCCTCCTTCTGCAAGATGACGTTCTCGCAGAAGGTGGCGACCGCGGTCCAGGCCCTATCACCGTTGACCATCGCTCGCGCAACGGCCGGCATCAAGCTTTTTGCTTGGCGATTCGGATTTCGGTGGTGATTTTGCTCGGCGGGGTATTAGTGCCCCCCGTCCGCGCCGCCGACAATCGCCAATAAACTTCGGCGAGCGCTTCCGCTTTCAAGTCCCACGAGGGGGTTCCAGCCAATACGCAGGCAGCCTTGACACTTACCGTGTGGTAGCCCTGACTGACATGACCCTCTGTAGACGCCACAGACGGGATCTATTGTGGGCAGTTAGGGACTCCGCCCATACAGGGGCGCCATACAGCGTCATCGACCGGACCACCCTGGCGTAGAGTCGTCGGCACGCTAGACTCTGTTCTCCCATATTCGGCATTAGCTGACCGAGGGCGGACGCGGTGCCGACGAGCTTCAGCGCGAGTTGGCGAAAGTGCACCTCCTTCCGTCGAGTTCCAGACCCAGATATTTATCGAGTTTATAGTGCCCAACTCCAACGAAATATTAGAGAGTATAAAAAAAATTTTTTGTTTATAAATAGTAATATAAATTTGACGCTTTCGGGAAGACTTTTGCAGAGGTAAGAAAATTTTCTTTGAACAGACATGTATGATTAAATATCTTATAAACACATTTCCGAACTCAATGAAATGATAACCACATTTCTGTACGTTATTATTAAGTACCTGGATGACCGAGCTTTGCTCGGTTAAATTGTATTTAGATACATACTGATGAAACATTTATACAAATAATAAATCTGTTAAAACCTCCGTTTTATTAATACACTATATATCATCAAGAATAAATTTCAATAGCGCGTATTTTTTTGTATCAGCGCCATCTCTTATCGTGTTTTTCTCTGATCACGTATCACGTAAAAAGTACAAAACCAATGTTAATAACTTTAATACATAAAAATTGGAAATAACTCACAGTATAATTTAGTTTTTGTTTCATTGTAATTAAATTTAAAAATAAATATTTAAGAAAATAGAAATAGGTACCTACGCCGCCAACGCCATCTGGTCTAAGGAATCTTTAAAACTCACAAAACTTATATTTGAGTTATTTTTTTGTTAAACTTAAAAGTTTACTAAATATGTTGGATAGGAATAGAAATCGTTTTAATATTTTAGATAAACATCATTTTCAATTAATATACTATTTTGTTAAATATTAATTATGTTAAATGTCACTAAATATAAAAAAGATATTCTACAATTATACGATAGATGGCGCAGATAATTTTCTGAATCGCGCTGACCAAAACTTCGGCCAAAAGAATGACACTCGCCCGTATTTAAAAATCTGTTTTTCTTTTTTGTATATAATTAAATACTTTAGGGTACTACGGTCTTGATTGTTTGTTCGTTGTTAAAATTTAAAATATTTGGTTGTTATTTGTTTGTTGATTGTACAAAGTTGGATGGTTATAGCTATTTAAGTTGTAATCTATATATATATATAAAGTCGTGTTAGTTGAACCGTTTATAACTCGAGAACGAGTGGAACGATTTTTATGATTTTTGTGTTTTTGGATTTGTCTTCGTCGGGAATAATACTTATTAAAATATGGTATTCATCAATGAGAAAATAATTAATAAAAAAAACAGTTCAAATGTTTCATCCGTACTATCTATATACATATATATGTATGTATGTATGTATACAGATATAATAAATCTGTCACTCAATCCGTCTATTATAAAATATTTTCCAGTATCGACGCAGGTGTAGGTGATAAAAAATATAAATGTATAATTTTTAAAATTTTAGTTAAAGACCCGTGCGAAGCCGGGGCGGGCCGCTAGTAAATAATATTTTCGATCTTACTGACTAAAATAATAGAAACTGCTTATTTAAATAAAAATAAATAAATATAATTAAAAAAATCAAAGAACCCGTATGCGTAAAATAATCTTATTATAAATAAAAAAAGAATAAAACAATTTACTAGCTTTCATTTGATACCCATATTGCTACAGTAAGAAAAAAAATTCAACTCCCCCCCTCATTCCGCCATTTGCGGGCGCCATTTTGATCATTTATATAGCCTATGTCACTACTACAATTTAGACAATTGAATTTGTCTCCTCATATGTCATACATACATACATACATACACTCGAAAAACATAACCCTCCTTCTGTCGTAGTCGGGTAAAAAGAGCTCTCAATAATAGTTTTTCTCACAAAAGAAGAAATTGAAAAAAAAAATAAAAAAAAAAATTGGTCGGTAGACACACGGATTCGAAACCGGGTTTTCTGATTTCGAATCCGCCCGATTCCCATCCGACCTATTATATGATTATGATAAGATCAATGTCAGCGAAATTTACCTTCGTATTCTAATGATATTTTTTAATTGCGTAAAAAAAGAGATAAAACGACATTTTCTAAAAATTAATCCTAGCTAGATCGATTTATCGGCCCCGAAACCCCTTGCATACTAAAGGACCATGCGCATTTTATATGGATATCTGGGCCATGAGCGAACACAAATGAAAGTTATGTACATGATTAGGATTTTTCGTGACAAACAAGGTGTACATTCTCGTTGAAAAACATGGAGAAGGGGTTGATGCAATAGTAGAATACTATTGCACGTGTAAGAATGGGTCTCGAACAGTAGGCTGCTGTGCCCATATTATGACCCTCATCTGGTTTTTGGGATACGCAAACATTCACCAAAACATTTACACTCCATCCACTAAGCATGACAATATATTCCCTGTTCTAGAAACAAGTATTTCAATACAATATCTATCAACTTCATTTAGTATCTATTTAGAAAACGTCAAGAAACTTCACATTTTCAAGCAGATTTTATGGTACTATATAATTGTACCATAACTAAGTCAAAGAGTGGTTTTTTAGGAAAATGTCTTATAGCCGCATGCATAACTTGATAAGATTATATAGGTGTCATCTTTGTTCGCTCGTGGCCCAAAATGCCCATCCTCCTTTCATGAAAATCGTTGGAACCGTTTCCGAGATTCAGCTTATATATATATATATATATATATATATATATATATATTATTGCTTGTTTAAAGATATAAGATATTTCATCATCATCATCAATTATGAATGATGATGATTCATCATCATACCAGCCATTGGATGTTCACTGTTGAACGTAGACCTCCCCCATCGACATCCAGAGCGACCGGTCAAAGCAGCCTCCATCCAACAGCTTTTCGGCGACTTTCTTAAAGTCATCTGTCCATCTCGCGGACGACCGTTCAATGCTGCGCTTGCCGGTACGTGGTCTTCACTCGAGAACCTTTCTGCTTCATCGGCCGTCGCTGCACTTCACTGCCACTTCAGCTTGCAAATCGTTGGCTTTGTCAGCAACCTTCGTTCGCGGATCTCATCATTTCTGATTCGATCTCGCAGAGGAATACCAAGCATAGCTCTCTCCATTGCACGCTGTGCGACTTGAAGCTTGTTTAAAAGGCCCATAGTCAAGACGACGTATCAGATCCGTATGTCATCACTGTTAACACACATTGGTCGAAGACTTTCGACTTCAGGCACTGAGGTATGACTGATGAAAAGACGTTTTTTAACTTCCTGAACGCTGCCCATCCTAGCTGGATTCGACGATTGCCCTCTCTCTCGAAGTTGGACCAACTAAGTTGGACATTTTGTCCCAGGTAGATGTACTCGTTAACAACTTCAAGAGTAGAATCTACAACCGATATATGGGTTGCGACGACATGATTATTCGACATGATTTTTGCCATATTCATTTTAAGGCCCACCCGTCGGGAAACTCCATCAATGTCACTGAGTATAATACTGAGGTCTTCCACGGATTCTGCCATAAGCACGACATTGTCGGCAAATCGAAGGTGAGTCATGTACTCGCCGTTTATGTTGATGCCGAATTTCCATTCCAGAAGCTTGAAAGCGTCTTCCAATGCTGCGGTAAACAGATTCGGAAAGACGTCTCACACCTCGCTGCATTGGAATTGCTTTCGTGCTATGCTCCTGTACTCGAACCGTCATATTAACGTTATTATATAAGCACTTCAACACTTTGAGATACGCTGGAGAGACCGCAGCACCGCCCATGTCTCGATCGAATCGAAGGCTTTCTCATAGTCCACAAACGCCAAGCACAATGGCCGATTATACTCCTTGGTCTTTTGTATAAACTGCCTCAGCAAAAATATATAACATACAAACATGAGAGGCTTATGATAATTACAAATTGTGAACTACAGACTACAATGGGCGGTCTTATTCTTATTCTTATTCCGGCGTCTTCGACGGCCGGCTGGTCGAGTGGTCAGGCAACTGGACACTTTACGCAGCGGTCGCGGGTTTGAATCCCGCCAGGTGCGGATAATTTGTATGACGAATATAGGTGCCTGCACCGGGTCCTGGATGTGTATAAATATAATGTGCATAAATATGTATATATGTATTTATATAAATTTCTTAAATTTATTTCCGTTCCTAGTAAACAACCTGTTCCTGTAACACAAGTTCTTACGAACTTAGCACGGGGCTAGGTTAACGTGGTGTGATTGTTGGTTAATATTTATTTATTTATGGCTAGTTGGCCATTTCTGTCAGACAATCCGGATTAGAATCATGAAAATATTATCATTCAGATATATTTCAGTTTTCTAATTATAGAGGAATAAAAATTCGAATATATTTATTTATTTACTCTTTATTACATACATACGAAAAAGAAATAAATTATTTAAGTATAAAATAAAAGACGGCATTATGTACAAAAAGCGGTCTTATCGCTAAGCAGCGATCTCTTCCAGACAACCAGCATGAAGGAGTTAATGTGAAAAAGCGGACAGGGTGTACAGAGTAAACAAAAAAAAAGAAGAAAAAAAAAATCTATAAAATTTAAGAATTACGCGTATCTTAGTAACCTTTGTTGCACGTAGTGACATAAAAGGAAGATGGTTGGGAAGTTGTTTGAGATACGATCATTTTATCCTTGGGTTAGCAATTTTAGTATCTAATTTGTCACTGTCCATGTGCAGCCTCGACCTTTCTTTTTCTGTCTAAAACTAAAATGATGGAGATAAAACTCTTCTTAAAGTGCGAATTCAAAACGATTTAATAAGGTAGGAGTATGAATTATTATGAATAACGAAACTGAATTGAAGAAACTATAAGATAATTATATATTCTTGGTAGTTCTTAGAGCATTTAATATGATCTAAGTGTCTTCAATTGACTTTCGTTTTAATAAATATAATATTACAATAGTGACTTTACGTGTTTTTTTTATTTTAATTTTCATATATTATACAAAACGATAATATAAACTGTACTTAAAATAAAACGTTAGGTAACGTAAGGTTAAGGTACGATTCTGACTCAGGACAAATGTGTTGTTTTTCATTTATGTTTGTCTGTCTATCTGTACCTTGTCCACGTATCACGGTAATACTACTTATTTAATTTAAATGAAATTGGGCACGATTTGACTACGAGCTACGTTTGAACTACTAGGACACTAAAGAAAACTTTGAATGTATAGCTCATCTTTAGCTGGCTTACGTACTTTACCTTATAGGCTAATGAAAGGGATAGCAATCGTTAGTGAATTCATGCGTAGGTACAGCTAGTATTTTAATTTTTATGATATGATACTAAAAATATTCTTTTACTACGCGTAATATGACTAATGCTCGTAATAAATTTTCTTTAAAAGTTTTTAGTTATTGAAGTTTTCAGACTTATCTCAAAGTTGCAAAAAATATTTTCTGAGTCTTGGTAAGAAACATTCTTCCTATCTTAGTAACTAGTTTCCTAACGTTGAATTGTATACTTATTTGTAAATAGCTTAACCTTTAGACAGCGCGTAGCTACCGCCGTATAAGCCGTATCAATGATACGGGGCCCCAGGTCTACAGGGGCCCCAAACGTGTATAAACAAAAATTCGTAAAATATTATCTAAGAACTTAAATAAATTATGTTAGCACTTAAAAAAATATCTTAGGTTTATGAAAGGCTCTATCAGACTCGTCACTATTGTCTATAGAGGCAGAAAATTTAGAAAAACTGAAATCGTCTTCAGTTTTGAATGAATGATTTAATAAATGAAAATACCGATATGATAAATTTACCGAACAAAAGACAGGAGTATTAACTGTAAGTAATAGCTTATAATCAATATGTAATTATTGAATTCAAATAATTCAATGCGAGTGTTTTTGTTCTTTATTGAAAAATCTTCTTTTCTTTTCTTCATGGGCTCTTTTACAGATTTTGATACAGGACCCATCTAAGGCAAGCTACGCCACTGCATTTAGGTGTGATATTTTATCATTCTAGACATATGATGATAAGCCGATTTTTTTTTTATCAA
This sequence comes from Euphydryas editha, assembly GCA_036937285.1. Taxonomy (NCBI): domain Eukaryota; kingdom Metazoa; phylum Arthropoda; class Insecta; order Lepidoptera; family Nymphalidae; genus Euphydryas; species Euphydryas editha. The sequence goes on from JAUPFZ010000008.1 coordinate 7,932,958, forward strand.
AAAATTTGAGTGCGTTTGACTTCTATCTTGTCTGATGGTAAACAACGATGAAGTCTAAGGTGGAGCACGCAAACTCAAATAATGCCTGTTCACTCTTGCCTTAAAAATCCCTAAATTATACGTATCGGGAAACAGTGACGCAGGAAGAGAATTCCATTAAAATAAGTTCATTAATGTGTTTTGTATATATTTTAGTTTTACTTAACAAACATTTAATATGACTGATTACTAAATAATAACACCGTATATTGAAAGATAAAAAACAAATAGGATTTTTAGGGAGTTCCTTAGAAAGAGTCATGAGCAGAAATAGGTAGTGACATAATAAAAGGTTAATTTTAAAAAATAGTACGTAATATATAGTAATCAAAAACAACAATTAAAAAATTCTGTAATTAAAATTTTCTTTATGATTATTCAGTTAGGAATTTGGTAAAACATGATTTTAAAATTAAAATTAAGAAAGTAACTAAGAAAAGAATGTTTATGTGCAAGAAACTGAGCTGATCTAGAATAGTTGAGGCTTAAAGCATTGCTAGCGAAAGACCCTTTTGGGGCACATCTAGTTTCATTTACATATACACAAATATGGGTATATTTTGTTACAAAGTTTCTGTAAATAAAAGTGAGATTACTTTTACAATGAAGAGAATACCTCATCATCGAAAAAAGGTACTTTCTGCGCGCATTGTATACTTTAAAATATAGGTACTCGTATGTGCTTACATTCATCATAGTTTCTGACCCAGTTCTTACAACGTACTATTTTTGTATAAACCTCTATTGTTAAAATGTATAAATTGAAAAAAATTATAACAAATTTTAATATAACATATTTATTTTTTAAGATTTTGAATAACGTTCCAATAATATTCATCGTTTATTAATAACTCCTAGAATAGGTAAATATTAGATATATATCACATAATGTTATTGATATACACGTATATTTTATTTTATTTTATAAGCAGACCAATTTAATTGCTCTATTTCAAAGAATTTGTCGAACTCAAGATTTCAGGATAAGGAAGGACAATTCGAACCGGGATTGTGAAACTTTATTTGGGATTGGAAAAAATGTTTAGTCGGAATATGAACTGAACTGAACTCAATCAGCCTGTAAACGTCCCACTGCTGGGCAAAGGCCTCCTTGTAAGAGAAGGGTTGCAGCTTAATCCACCACGCTACTCCACTACGGGTTGGCGGATAATTTCCCTACCATGAGTAACGATCGTTATCAGACATCCATGATAACAATCGAGACCGACGACTTTACGTACTACCCACAAGGATATATACCCAGACCGGAACAAATTTTTATACAAAAACAAATATCTGCTCCGAGTAGGAATCGAACCGGCGACAGCTCGCGTCGAGGCGACTACTCGCATCACAACACCAGAACCATCGTCGGAATATAAATAGTAAAAGAAAACACAATTTAAAAATTTTGTTTTAAAAAGGTGTTATTTTCTCTTTGTTTAAAAAGTCATAACTGCTAAAGTAGTCTTAAACGTTTTTAGGTATAAGACACATCAAACAAATGGCTTATGTTATTGATGGATACCATAATGATATGAAACGAATGCATATATATGTATATTAAATGAATATTTTATAAGAAACTGAAAGTTAAATTTTATTACAAACCAGTCGAGACAAAGCAACTATTATACGCTTATACGCTGTCTGTCGGTTTTATTATTCTTGCTTAAAAGACTTACAAAGATAACGAATTATGGGTGTCTGTAATTATATTTCAGTATATGCGTCATTTATCTTAGGCGTTAATAGGTATGTGATATATCTAGTTGTTACTTATTAAAACGTACTACATAGCAATATGACTTAAGAAAGAATTGCTATTAAATAGTATTAAATGAGAGATTTTATTTATATGTATATGGGATATGGCGTTGAGTACTCAATAATAAAAATTATATATATATATATATATATATATATATATATATATATATATATATATATATATATATATATATATATATATATATATATATATATATATATAATTAAAATTAACCTTATTATCATTGAACTAGAAATATTTCCAAAAGTGGATTAAGTTTTAAAAACATGAAGGATTCTGTATTAATTTTGCATAGGTCCGTTACTTTTTCGTCTAGACTTCATGCTTTGAGAAAAGTCACTCAAAATATAATTTCCAGGCGATGATATAAATATGAAACCAAAAAACTATGAATGGAACATTAACACGTTCTCATGCGCGTAAACTCTAAGTCTCTCTCAAGGATGCGTTTTTAATTTTCACCGAACGTTGAGGTAATTAATATATAGTAAAACATAATATTATAATAGAAGAGTAGGTAATTATATGTATTTTAAGCATTGTGATTTCATCCTCGATGTTACTAAAATCCGGTTACGTGCGAGTTGTACTTACTCGCAAAGGGTTCAGTACCAAAGTAATGATAAATTATACTATTACTTACTTTTGTTACTAACCATCTAAAAAAACGTTCAAAAAACAAGTTTCTCGTATTGATACATTCTTTAACTTTAAAAAAATATTTTATTTTTGTTATTGCTTACCAAAAGGACGGACAGCAAATGTTATTAATTGGGTTCCGTTGGCAACTTTGTATACGGAACACTAAAAAGTTTCTTGGTAGACAATTAATATGGTACTCTAACAAATTGATAATTAATATAATTATAACATGAGATAATATAAGTAAACAAGAAATTTCCTAAATATTTTGCTATTATTAATTTTATCTATTGTTACAATGATGATCTATACATATAATAAAATGGTAGTAAAGTCAAAATTGTACATTGAATATTTTTTAAAAGAATACTTGGGGTATGATCTACAATCGATACCGAAGCCAAAAATATAGTTTTTAGAATTTTTGTCTGTTTGTCTGTATGTACTCATATGTCCGGGATAAACTCAAAAATCACTGCATGGATTTACTTTAAATTTGGCACGAATATTATTAAGAAGTCGGGTCAACATAGATATAGGCTACATATTATCACGCTATCACCTACGGGGAACGAGCAGTGAACCTTTATTTCTTCATTTATAATATAAATACATGTACACCAAGTAAACATATTTAAACGTGGTAATTTACAAAAGTACAATGATGTTATGTTACACTTATATTTCAGAAGAAAATGTTACTTTTAGAAAAAAAATATCGTAAATGTTCAAGAGATCCTATTTACTTAATGACATCTTAACACTTGACAGTGACGAAGACATATTAAGATAAATCGTCTGGACGACTACGCACTTGACGCGATGCTCCCTCACTTATGTATATTATTATGTGTATATTATTATGTATATATTATTATTATATGTATTATTCCAAAAAAATTGTTGTCACAAAATATGTATGTGTACTATATTCGAAATTATGTTAAATATTTATAAGGAGACACTCGATATGCGTGGACGTAGACGCGAGCCGGAACCAGATAGAGCGCTTTTCCTCTATGTCCACAGATACGAAAGACGCCATTTGAGCGCGGACAATAAGAATGAGAGACTAGAATAGAGATCTAAATGGTGACATTCATAAACAATAGATATATAGAGCAGTATGTATATATCAGTTTTGGACATATTCATTTTGTTACCAGTTTTTTCTTACGTTTTTCTGTAAATGTGTATGTCTGGTTTCTCATCACATAGGTCTATCTATATATATATAAGAGATTTCCACGTATACATTGACTCATCACGATATCTCTGAAACTATAAGGCGCAGAGACTTGAAATTTGGTAGGAATATTCCTTTTACCGAGTAGAGGTCAGCTAAGAACGGATTTTACGAAATTCTACCTCTAAGGGGGTGAAAAAGGGGGGCAAAGTTTGTATGGGACAACATGATTCCTTGGTCCAATCTACTTCAAATTTCGCATAAATTTTCTTAAACAGAATTGGTTGAAGACGTGTTTCGTATTTTATCGAAATTCATCCTCTAACGACGTTAAAAGGGGGGAGAAAATTATTTTGATATAAATACTCCATAGTGATTTTGATTTAAATTAAAATTTATTTTGACACATGTTTGACAACCAATCCGTCTGTTATAAAATATTTTCCAGTACTGACGCAGGTGTAGGTGATAAAAAATATAAATTTATATTTTTTGAAATTTTAGTTAAATACCCGTAATATTTTCTGTCTAGTTTAATGATGCGGAGCTTAATCACTGCTATGCATTGACGGTAATATACCTTAACATTTCTGAGAATATTATAATTTAAAAATCAAATACTTAAAAAATATTAACCATTTTTGTCTGAATTCAAAAATGTAATAATATTAGTATTTTAAGGTTCAATTGTTATAAAGTTGATATCTGAGCACCAAGAAAACCTGCTTACATCCAAAATAAAAAGAAAATAAACAAACCAGAATATACTATATTTAAATATGCTTGTAAGTAAGAGCCCTTGCGGATTTTATTTCGACATTATAAAACCGCTGAGTAGAGGCGCGAAAAAAATCAACCTCTTAACTCAGAAGTTTATATAATAAAGAAATATATATTTTTAGTAATCATACATTTTAGGCGATTATACATGTATATGTTAATATAATTAATGTTTAAAATGATTCATTGAAAAGAAGCTGTATTTATTATTGTTGTTTAAAATAATTAATAATAATTTAAGATTTTTATATATTGTTATTGTTAATAGTTAAAAATTATTAATGTTAATTTAAAAATTAGTATTAATGTTTTAAAATGATATCAGTAATCAGTCTATCAAGTGACTCATTGTATAAATTAAAGGGACGTTACTGTGATGTTTCGGGACCCTTGGGAGTTGGGAGCACAGAGCACGTGTAAAGAAATATAAACAGTTCCCTAACATACATTAAAACAAATTTTATAAGCTCCATGGAATATATGGAATTCAAAGTATAAGTATTATATCTCCCATCTTTTTCATCAAGTGGCTACTCAATAAAATATAATTATCATGTATATAAAATATATGAAATTAAGATTATTTATCTGCTTGTAGTATATTGTGCGAGAAGCCTCCTCCTGACCGTCCATAGACTAATTTGCTCATTTCTTACTTCTTCGAGGGTGTTCTTGAGGTCCACAGATTTGCGATTTCTCAACGCTTGACTAACTAGAAAACGATCATCCCGTGGTTCGGTACATGTCTTTCTGCCAGAACCAGGCCTTCTCTTGACGGAACCGGTCTCTTGATAGCGCTGCCAGGTCCTTTGAACTGTCGACCGACTCACATTTAGCCTCTGAGCCACGAAGCATTGACTGCAACCTTCTTCAAGCAGCGCAATAATTTTGCTCGCTTTTATCACTTTATCTACCATTTTCGAGATTGATAAACAGCAATAACAATACTTTTAAATGTCAAGGACACCAGATAATTTAATAAAAATTGACAAAAAGTTAATTAGAGTCGATATTAACTATTCGCTATGAGTGCGACTGCAGCGCCAGACAAAATATGAACTACAGGAGGCTGTCATAAAATGTTTTTATACGTATGGCAATAGCAAGGAAAATAAAAATAAATAAATATTATAAATAATAGTAAAAAGAAAAAGTTATAAAAAATATGTGAGATTTTTGTAGTGATTGCCGTTTTGTTTTTTAATTAAACGAATCAACAACAAGTAAGTATAATGATAAAAAATAATAAAGAATGCAGTAAACATTCAGGTTAAGTTATTTGATATTTATATCAAAGTCAAAAAGTGATACTAAGAAAAAAATTAAACTGAAGAAAAAATAATTAAATAGTTATATCAATGGAATATATTAATATTTATTTAATTAATGTATTTTTTTTTTTAGTAACAAAAAAGCCATGGATATTATTATAAAGACCGGATTTCAGTGTGTAAAAAAAATTTAAATAAATTTTCTAAAAAAAAAATTTTTTTAATTTCTATTTGAATTTATCAAGTTTTTTACAAATTAATTTTTTTTTAATTTTTTCGTAATGATTTTTTCGATAAAAATAATTATTAAAATTTTTGGATGTCGGCTAACTTAATTTTAATTTAAATTTTCCGAATTATTGTTATTGATAAAGTTAAGGTTATGGTAGTACTTACTTCAGCCTTTTAACTGCAGCTATCCACTGATTCCGTTTATTTCTTTTCCATTGAGCAGTCGGAAATTTATAAAACTTGCACTCACTTTTTCTGCTGGTATTCTTACAATTTACAACACAACAACTTTGGTGTCTCATTTTTCTTTAATTTATTTAAATTAAAACAAAATAAATACTCTCACGTGTACTTGCTTACAATTTTAGGAATAATAGCCCCCCGTAGTACCGAAAGTGACCACTGCGAACGCTTCAGTCGATTTAATTTCCCCTACCATGGCTTCACTCACAGCGAATAGGGAATTCGCGCCACAAAATGTAGTTAAAAGTTATTTTCTTTGAAAACCAGGCTCAGTCAAAAATTTGAATTTGAAATGTACTCTTATAAACATTATGGCACTTTTATAACTGGCCAGTAACATGTTCAAATGATTAAAACCTTTTTGGTATTTTATTTTTTTCAGCCAGGAATAAAATCGAAACCGCCCGTTTTTTTTGCAAATGAGTGTATTAGATTTATATTTAATTTGGTTTGACTTACAATATAATTTTTTATCGTTATTACATCATTAGCCCATGAAATAAAAATGATGAAATTTAGATAAAAATAGAAATATATAAATAAAGAAAAATTGTTAAAATAAATATTAATTAAGTTTACTTTGTTCAGTGTTTTTATTCGAACGACTGCAATACATAAGTATTATAAACCGTATAACAGTTCAACAGAGCGTCACGAGTATCAATAAAATAATCTGAAATCGAGACAAATCTGTTCAGTATTATTTTTTAAAAGTGCCTATGTGTTCTATTGGGTTTCACCGTAATTAAATAAACAGCTGAGGGCGCCCCTCAAATAAATACGTTATCATAACACTACGTAACTGATGATACAAATCATTAACGTCCATTTATTTCCGTTCCATGTATCATAGCGGAGGCCTTAATAAAGCAATAAATTTGAGTGAGTGATGGATATTATACATACACAATTTCTCCCTCACACATGGATGTAAAAGGACAAGGGAAGGATTGCACTAAAATCGTGATTGTGTATAGAATAGTAAAAAAATTAAAATTTTAATACAGCTTTGTTCTATATTTCGAAAAATTAAAAAGTATCTAAATGACTAGTAGACCAGGGTCGATAATTTTTGAAAAAAAAAAAAAAATAGTAGGACGAAACCCATTGGAAAAGAAAGAGAATATAACAAAAATGAAAAGAAAAATAATTTACGGGCGATCTGAGGTCGGGAAGTGGAAGGGGTTAAGGGTAAAAAACGGTCATTCTTCACTCGGAAGCAAGGCTATACGGGATACATATGTAGAAGCTGCCCAGCTGTATCCTCCTCACTAGTGGCAATTCTCTTTCACGGCGTTTTATTGAAGACCCCAACGAACCCGACGTCAGAGTCAGCAATCGAATGTACCGACTTTAGAATTACTTCGTTAAATACAGTCCTATTTCTTGTCGACTAGGGTCCGTTATATTCTATATCTAAATGTTGACCATGACCCTTGTTCTTGTTGCCTTGTTTACTACAAGAAGACTCAGCTACTCCGTCGATTTGAATGCAAAACACAATCTTGCGTACAAAAATATTTTCTCAAAATATTCTACATCAAAATGTTGGCCATGACCATTGTTGCCTTGTTTACTACAAAGAGACTCAGCTACTTCATCGATTTGAATGCAAAACTCAATCTCGTACACTAAAATATTTTCTGTTTAGTCAGTTAATAAAGATTTCAGATGATTTCTAAGGTAATAAATAAATAATCAAGAGTGTAACATATTTCTCCCACAATTTCCTTTGCATCGAACTATTATTTATTAAAACTACATCGTTACGAAAAAATAATTTCTGAAAAATTTACACAAATTTTACTGTCTCTTTTAAATTATCTTCTGGAAAACGGGATAAGTAAAGTACTTATCTGTCAAGTCAAAATATACATGTACAATACTTAAGCGTACAAGTTTATCTTCCTTTATAACTTATTTACGTTATTTATAGCGTTATTCTGTCTTATTCTACTTAAAATATATTTAACGATTAGGAATAAAACGAATGTATGAGAAACAATAGGCTTACATCAGATGAAATTAATTTAATATCACCGATATAAGTTTTGTACCTTTTCACAATATAACGGCTTGCAATAGATATATTAGAAACCTACAATCTCTACAATAATACGGTGACATGCATATAAAGTGATGTGTTCGTTTTCATGCTTTCCGAGTCTACCATCAGGTCGTCGTGACTTGGTAATAATATTGATCCTGAAGACTGGGACTGGAAAAAATTTGAAAAATTATTGATGCCAGTGCAGAACTCTTAACCTCCAGCACCCCCTGAGCTTCAAAAAAAGTACACACGTATAATACATGTATAGTTAAGAGTACTAAAAAACAATACTCACTTCGGGGCGCTGTATAACCTTAGCTATTGACTTAATAAAAAAATGTTTTATATAAAAGTTGTGCCTCAAAAAACGATCTACAAAAATGGTCTGATATCATTTTTTCGTAAAATGATTAAAAAAAAGTTATATCGAAAAATTTAAATTATTTTCTCGAATTTCTGAACATTTTCGCTTATAACTTTTTTATTTATAGTTCTACGACAAAAAGTTACTGGACCAAAGTTGTAGAGAATTTAATTTGCAACAAAAAATATTAAGTTTTTTTTTTATCAGATAAATAGTTTAAGAGATATATTGTAAAAACCATTTCAACCCTTATTTTCAAGATGGCGGCCGTGGGACAAGAGTGGCGACCCCACAAACTTGGTTTTAGCTTTACACTGACCCCCCCTACACATCAAAAAAATAAAATTGCGTCCTCTAAAAAACGCAAGGTAAGGCCTAAAAAATGTAACATTTCAATGGATTAATAATAATAATATAAATTTAAAAAAGAACATCTGTATGATTTAAAAAAAAGGAACATTGTCATTTACGTGCCGGGTTACTATAAACGCCACGCGCCGTAAAAAATAAAGCGGCCAAGTGTGAGCCGCACTCGCCCAAAAGTTCTTGTTTTTTTATTATTTGAGTTGATTGAATGAAGATAAATTGCGGTTTACGATTTATGACCGATAAATAAAAAATACTTACTAGATCTCGTTCAAACCAAATGGCAAAAAACGATATGAAAGAGAAAATTTGCATTAAAAATCTTATAAAATGTTTTATTTCACTAAGAACATTTGGAGTCGAAGATCTAACAATCAAACAAAAAAGAAAACGATATATAATGAAAATTTTCATCTTAATGAAAAAACGAGCAACTATTATAAAAAAGTAAATAAAGTATGTAAAAAGAGCAAAGTAATTTATTATATCAAGATCAAATTGGGTATGGTGTCATTTGAAGAGCTCTTAATCACTCTACAAAGAGGCTACCATTTAAACGCTAATATCGCGATGACCCTGTTGGCACAGTTTACTGTCGTTGTTTCTTTAATCTTACCACATTTTAATGGCTGGGTTTCAGGGCTTAAGAATTCATTTTTTACTCAAAGGCGTATGTATATCATTTAGAGATGTAACATTATGAGTGTTTTGATTTTATCGATTTCTATTGGTGAAAATATTTGGCAATAAGGATCATTAAGTTTGATTAAAATAATTTTATTTTAGTAAGTATTTATTAGTCAGTAGTGTTGTAATTTTATTAAATTACGTGTTTTAAGTCGGTGATCCTTCTTCTGAACCTCTAGACATTGGAGACTAAATACACTCTTAAACAAATGTACGAAAATGTACCTACCATTAAAGACTTATTCTGATCCAACAACTCCAGCTTCTTCAGGACTCTTTAATGTTACGAACATTGTTAGAGCCATTTGTTTCCACATTTAATAATATAAGAAAGATAAGAAAATAGTTTTTTTAGCACACAATTTTAAATGGCCGGCATTATTGGCAATTATATGTTGGAATAGTATTTAATTGAAAGCAGGCTTAATAGTACACATACTCGTAACTTTGATATTTAAAATAGTACTGCGTACTTATTAGGTGTCGAAAGTGCTTGAATAAATGAATAATCACATGTGCGTAAGTGATGTATTTTTTTTTTGTTGTATTTAACCGCGTTAAAAACAATTAGCGAGTACTTGACCTCAACATTACGCGAAGGGCAGAACAATTTGAACAATTATTGAGATCAGTGGCGTAGCTTGCCTTAGACGGGCCCTATATCAAAATTTGTTTTGTTGTCCCAATAAAGGATAAAGATTTTTAACTAAAGGAACAAATTCGCTCTCGTTGAATTAAAATAATTATATATTGATTATAGGTTTATTACTTACAATTAATACTCCTAGGAACTAAGCTAGCCAAATAATTCAAATCAAATGTACACTTTTCTTCTTTTGTTCGGCGAACTAACTTTTTATTATTATAATTAAATCGTTCATAGCTGAAGACGATTACAGTTTTTATAAATTTTCTATCACTATAGATAATAGTGATAAGTCTGATAGCTTTTCCTGGCTCATAAAGTTTTTAGATCATTTTTTAAGTTCTAGGGTAACATTTTACGACTTTTTTTTTATACACGTTCAGAGCCCTTGTAGGTCGAGGGCCCCGTATCATTGATACGGCTGATACGGTGGTAGCTACGCCCCTCATTAAGATATTATGTGTGATTTAATAAACGTAGGTAAAATGTAATCATAATAATAAACAAGCTCTAAGTCGCACAGCGTGCAATGGAGAGAGCTATAATGCTTGGTATTTTTTTGCGAGATCGATCAGAAATGATGAGATTCGCAGACAAATGAAGGTTGCCGACATAGTCCAATGGATTTGTAAGCTGAAGTGGCAGTGGGCAGGGCACATAGCTCGTAGAACTGACGGCGGATGGAGCAGAAACGTTCTCGAGTGGAGACCACGTACCGGCAAGCGCAGCGTCGAACGGCCGTCCGCGAGATAGACAGACTGCTTGAGGTAAGTCGCCAGAAGCCGTTGGATGGAGGCTGCTTTGAACCGATCGCTCTGGAGGTCGATGGGAGAGGCCTACATTTAGCAGTGGTCATCCAGTGGCTGATATGATCATGGTGATGATGATGATGATGATTATGATGAAATTCAGTTGTTAAAAAATTCTTTACCTAATAACTTAAAATTTGTGTAATGTAGTAATTGAAGTAGCCTTTTATTCCAAAGCGAACGCAATCCTAGGCAAAAGCTTGTGGTCTGAAAAAAAAAACCATGAAATGCTATTTGTTGGTAATCGGATTTAAAACCTTATTGTTAACTTTTTAAATCTTCGTAAAAATCCGAATAACACTTCAAGAATAAGGTTTTAAACAGATTAGGAGTTGTTCGAAAACTTAAAACATTTTTCAAAAAATGATTTTTCGCGGATTGAAAATAAAACAGGATAATAAGATTTTTATCTTAGATATTATTTTTTTTTTCTTAATTAATATAGTTGAAATATAATCTCAGTTATATGGCTCTCTTATAAATAGAGTATTCGTTGTGAAATTCTCTAGGTTTAATGGAGTCGGGGTGCTACAGTCGGTGACCTCCGCGTGGTGCACCCTGGAAACGTAGGCAGCAGCAGCTGCACAGTTGCGATTGCGGAACTGCTGCTGCCTACGGCTAACGACCGACTCGGGGGAACGCCGGGTATGCGATTCAGCGCTCCGGGGACTGCTCTGTCACGCAGAGTTGCCCCGCTGAGCGGCCGCATGGCGTGAAGGGGACAGCCGTCTCCTCGGGGGCTCCGGTGCCACTGCGCTCGCGCGCGGGGAAGTAACGGAGGACGGACGGGTCTGATGTGCACTCACACTGCCGTCAGACAGAACGGTTAGGCTTGTCTTAGTCGTTCACCGTCCTCTCGTAATCCCGCTACGTGGTGTCGTGGTCATGTCTCGTGGCTACGTGCGGGACCGAGGGTCTTGCCTTAACCGGCCGGACCGCGAGGAAGAAAACCTCTATAAAAAATTACCCCGAATCCTAAGCGGCGACGCAGCGCGAGGGGATGCATGGCTGACGGGTGGATCAGTCTCGACTGCGATCCTCGTCCGGGTACCGGCCGACACCCGTGACGAGTTACGCTAGGCTTACCCAGGTACAGGGGGCACTGCCTGGGTGGACCGTCTTTCCCCCATACTCGTGGGAACAAAAATGGAACCTATCACTGTAAAAATTTTTAGAAAGAAGGATGCGGGAGAGGAGTCGACTCCTGTCGACTCCGACGATTATAGCTCGGCAGCGACAGCCAGCGAAGAGGGTAGAAGGGGCAAGAGGCCGCGGTCGTCCGGCGGGGGGAGCTTGATCCTCGCCGGCTGTAAGAGGCGGATTATTGGGCAGGACGAGACCTGCACCGAGGCCGAGAAGGCCATCCTGGAGCAGGCACGCGCGGCCGAAGAGGGGCGCAGAGCGTTGGGCGTCGAAGTTGGAGATCCGCGCACGGCCGACGCTCTGGTGGATCAGGTGGCCACAGATGTGGACCTGATGTGTATGGTGGCGACGAGGTCGTCCAACCTCAAGGGCACGTTACAATGCGCCCTGAAGGATGCGGCGGCCTCAATAAAGACGGTGGTCGAGGCCCTCAGGGAGAGGACAGCCTCGGAGGAGGTGCGTCGGCTCCAGGCGGAAAACTCAAGCCTGAGACGCGATCTGGACGACCTCCGTAGGCAGGTGGTGGAGCTACGAGGGCAGCGCTCTCAGCAGTCCGCTCCCACCTGTCTACCAAGACCAGAAGAGGGCCTCGTCGAGAAGGTTAGCGCGTCGGTAATTCGGTCGGTGGGGCGGATGATCGATGCCCGCTTCGCCGGCCTTGAAGACCGCCTCCTACCGGCGAAGACACTCCGTCCTCCGCTTGCGGCGGACAGGAAGAAGAAGGAGAGGACGACGCAGAAGGTGCCGTCTTCTAGCGCCGCCCCTGCTCCAGTGAAGAAAAGACGCGCACACGTGAGCGAGGAGGCGGCACCCGCAGTCCAGACTGGCGACGGTGAGTGGACTACCGTCGCCAAGCGGGCAAAGAAAAAGAAGACGGCGCCTAAGAGCTACGCTGCCGCCGCCGCCGCCACTCCGGCCTCGAAGGGACCGCAGCCGCAGCCGCCGGCGAAAAAGAGGAAGGCCAAAAAGCCTAAGCTGTCTGCCCCCCGTTCTCCGGCAGTGCTCGTCACGCTTGACGAGTACGCTGAGAGCAAGGGCGTCACGTACTGCCACCTGCTCAAGCAGGCGGCAGATACGATAGATCTGGCCGAACTCGGCATCGTCGGTGGGCTCAAGCTGCGGCGCGCCGCGACTGGGGCCAGATTGTTGGAGCTGCCGAAGGGGCAGACCCAGGAAGCGGCGGGACGCCTGGCGGAGGCCATGCAGGAGGCGTTGGGGAGTATGGCGAAAGTCGTCCAACCCATAAAGCTCGCGGGTGTGCGAATCTCTAGGCTGGACGACTCCGTCTCCTGCGAGATGGTGACCGCAGCGGTGGCGAAGGTGGGCCGGTGCGATGCCGGCTCGATCAAGACCGGCGCAATCACAGTCGGACCGGGTGGGTTGGGGTGCACAGTCGTGCGATGCCCGATCCCAGCCGCCAAGGCCCTGGCCGAGGCTGGCAGGCTCCTAGTCGGCTGGACCTCAGCCAGAGTGCAGGTCTTAGAGCAGCGCCCCATGCGTTGCTTTAAATGCTTGGGAATCGGGCACACTCGCCCGACCTGTCCGGCTGCGGTTGACCGCAGCGGCGCGTGCTTCCGGTGTGGCCTCGAGGGGCACATCGCCCGCAATCGCACCGGGGCACTGCACTGCGCCGTTTGTGCTGCCGCCGGCAAACCGGCGTCGCATTTGATGGGGGGACGGGACTGCCGCCCCCCCAAATCGAGAGGTAGAGCGGCCGCGAAGACCCCGGCCGCTCCCCAAAGTCCAATTATTCAGGTCACGGAGGAGACTGCGGCGATGTCGTCATGACCTGCCGCAGTTTCCCCCGTTCGCCGGTCCCTGGAGAAGCGGAGATAGAGCGCTCACGGTGCCCGCGAGTGCTCTATGACCGAAGGCGGCCCGCGTAGGCGAGCCAACCGTCGGGGCGTCACGGTGGCATGCGCCAGCGATCCCGTGGCGTCCTTGTACGACGACGAGGGCACCGCTGTGTTTTAGTGGGTATTCTGACTTTGCAGTCAGCGAGTCCCACATACTCGTCGCCTGCGGGTGGCGGGATGCGTAAACGCATTTCACAGCATCAAAAAAAAAAAAAAAAAAAGGTTTAATGGAGTCATTTCGGTATGTCTGACATTTGTCGCTATATCTGTGCTATGCGTACAGCCGCATAACAATGTAAATGAGGAAAAAGGGTCTAATATCTTTCTGTTCTTCCATAGCCATGTATAATTTAATTTAAAATTATTTTTAAATTCCAAACCTGAATTTTGTTGGTTTTGTTAATTTCATGCTTACTAAAAACTATAATATTCAAAATTATATAAGTAAATCGGAAGAGAAGGAATGAAATATTCGATATGCTTTTTCTATTCAAGAGTGTTGACAATACATATGATAGCTTATTCCTAGTATTAACTTTCTCTTATACGGTCTTACTCATAAACGTTTCTTAATATTTAATCCATTGCTTAACAACTGATCAGCAAAAACCTCACTCATAAACACTATTTAGCGTTAAGAAGTCGTTAAGTCATGCGTAAATCGCTGTCAAAATTAAACCCTGCCGAGACATAGTTTAACCCTCGTTGAGCGGCAAGATGGCGGATTTCACATAAATCAGCTGTTCTATGACGACGTCTTATCTACTTACTTGCGTTTGTTTGTTAGTAAGAAGAGATTTAGAATGAAATTTCCTCTATATAAAAATTAATATATACTAAATTAGCGTATCTGTCTGTTTAATACAGATATTTAGAGGTACCTAATTTTAATTATAATAACATAATTTAAATTAGGTTATATCTGATTATTATAGGTAAATTTATTAATTTAATATTTAATAAGCTTTGTTGAATTTTGTAATTGAGGATCCGACTACTACCCCTAAAAATAAAAATGATTAGAAATTAGAATATTGATCCAAGTTCCTGTCAATAGAGGTCACTAGTAGTGACTCACTACAATATCGAGCTTCGCGAGTTTTCTCTATAATGTTAATAGATGTCACTTGAATATTATTTTTAACAATTTCGTTCATTCAATTTCTGTATCTAATCGATTATTTTGGCTATAATCTGTGCCAACCATCTATGTATCGTTCTTTGTTCGTTTCTTAACTAAGTAACAGCTAGTCAATGTTTATAAGTAAACAAAAGTTAATCCTTGATTTATAACTTATGAGTGGATTAACTAAACGGTGGCTAAATATTACTTAACGTGATTTTTATAAGTAAGACGGTTAAAGTGCCTAGATGTCCTCATAAAAAGACGAAGACGAACCTTCTTGTAGCGCCTATCCGCAAATCTGTTCTGGGTAACAATTCCTTCCCAACTTTTATCTCTTTTCTATAAATTCTAGATATTTAGATCTATACGGAGAATCACAAAATCCGTGAATAGGTAAAAGAATGTCTTAATATATAAATAAATATTAACCAACAATCACATCACGTTAACCTAGCCCCGTGTTAAGTTCGTAAGAACTTGTAATATATGTTATTTATTATACTATTACAAGCCGTATCCGACTTTGTTAGCGATTGCTACCCCTTTTATAAAGCCTATAGTATAATGTAAACACGGCAGATTAAATGAACTATACGTTCAAAGGTTTCTTTAATTTCTGCGTTTCAAGTTATTTGGACCTAATACTGAGAATAATGATGTCTGTAATTTCTGAACTGCGAAACTGAAGAACTTTTCTGACAAAAAATAATTAAGGAAATCGGACTATGCGTTAATGAATTAAATACAAGTACACACTTTAGATATCCACTGTTGAACGTAGGCCTCCCCTATCGACCTCCAGAACGACCGGTTCAAAGCAGCCTCCATCCAACGTCTTCCGGCGACTTTGACTCTCAAAGAAACGGTGCCGAATTCAAGAATAAAAATTATCCAGTAGCCTTTTAAAGCTATGAACTTATTGAACTAATGGTGCCCAATTTCGTTTAAATTACATTTTGGCTCCGGTATCGATTATAAAGCGTCTTGCATTTTTTTTTTTCGAAATATCTTCAATATACAGAATTGGACATGTTATAACTTTATTATAAGTGTATAATGAAGTAGATCTTTACGAGTAGCTTTCTAATAGAGTGACGTCAGCAGAGTTGGCTATCTCGTAATAAAACTGTTTCCAGTTAATTTAATTTTTAAGTTAATAGCTTAAATTTCTGTCGAAATAATTTTAATAAAGCATAATGTATAGTTACAACGACTTAAATAATATTTAATATAATTATTTTAATATATATAATAGTCTTAGTATGGTCATTGGACTATTTTTAAGTGAACATCAACGAATTTGTATGAACAAAGTTGTTTAACATCACACAATGTTTCGTCGTGCCGACTCGATACAAAAATCATTACCTATACCTTGTCCAACCGTTTATTATCTTTTTGACAGCTCACGTCTATAAATTAACGTTTTTTTTCTTCGGAATAATGTACTACAGTAATGTCGTACTTTATAAACGGGTAGTGATTGCCCTGTGCATATCAAACAACCACAGACTATACAACAATTCTTGAAATATTATATCGATCGATGAATCGATCATATAATAAAAATAATTTGACTTAATATATTGTTGTATATTATTGTATTGTTTCTGTAAAATTAATTTTAAAAAGGAAATAAAAATAGTATCTATGACTCTAAATTTTATTATTTGCAAGGAATTAAGTCGAAATCTTGGAAGTTAAGTTCAAATCAAGAGTAAAGAACAATGAATCTGTTCATTCGTTTATTTATTTTTTGACGGCTGCTAACTATGCACGCGTTAAAATAAAACTAAGAAACGAATAATTAATATTTAAACTAAAAATATTTCATTAAATCGATTGTAAGTTCTTCTTAAATAAAATCGATTATTATTTGAAATCGAATCAGTAACGTGTGAGGGTGTAACTAATGTCGAACTGTCAAAAAGATAATAAACGGTTGGACAAGGTATAGAAACAATTTACATCAACAAATTGTTTCACGTCAGACAAAGTATTTGCGCCGACACAATAATCAACTTGTATAAACAAGTTATTTCATGTCACACAATGTATTCGCGTTGATTCAATGAAGAAATAATAAACTAGAAGTAACTCGTAAAGCAGGTTTTTTGACGTCGCCTAATGTTTTGTGCCGACGTAGAATAAGTATTTAGTTAATTTAATAATCAAGTTATTTTAAACTGTCCGTGCTACTAACATAAAAATGTAATACCTACACTTAACTAAAAACAATGTGAAATAATTATAAATTGTGTTAACGTAACTGCCACTGCTGTTTAAATAAATAAATGAAGTTTTAACTTCACAGATGATATTATGATTAGATTATCAGATGATATTATCATTAAGTTATATGTGTGTAACAAAAATTTATTGGTTTTTCTCTTATAGACCTAGAACTTTCTTTCAGAGCTAAATAATAAATCGTACACTAAGTGAACTAACATTCTTGACAGTAACTTCCACTAATTCCGCTAAACTATTATTTTATTCACCTGCTACGAAATTGTTAAAGTTAGTTAATGATTTATCATTAGCTACCTATCTATTTGTTACGAAAGTAATAAAAATTAATAATAAGATCATCTAGAAAAAAGAAATGCAAGTTATCTGTATGTCATAAAAGTCTTCTATCATTTAAAGTTTGTAGAGAAGTACCTACCTATTTCTTTCCGATATTTTTGTTGTCGCGGCAATCAATCGAGTCTATTGCATAGAGTTTGTATTGCCTATTTGCCGCTTCACTTTGTTAAGAACGCTAAGTTTTTTAGCAGCTTTTTAACCTAAGTCTCGATAAACCTCTCCAAATCGATTTTAATAAAATAAAAATTGTGTGTGTCAGCTCCGACGCACGACTGGAGTTTACTCCTTAAGTACGATTGTCTAAACATACGCAAAAAGAGTTTATCCAACTGAAAATAAGATTAATACCATATGAAAGGGTAAATTAACAAATTAATGAAAATAATATACATATATAAATATATATTTATTCATTTTATATACATACATTTATTATAACTAATCAGCGAAATATTTTACATTAAACTTTTCACAATAGTCAATTTCAGATGTGCACAAATATTTCATTAGGAATGTTGATAAATTATGTAATTATTATTATCTGACAATTATCATTTATTTTTTAAATATTATTTTTCAATATTAATTAGAGCAACATTACTTTCGCACCGCACCATAGGTGCGCGCGCACCGAAAAAGTAACGAGGTCATTCATCAGTAGATTTTACCTCTCATATTTTTCTCATACCGGGCGCCTTATATATGAAAATCGATTCTTAAGGAGTAAACTCCAATAAACTCCAATAATCAATCATTATCAATAATGTTAATTACTTTCCCGTAAAGTACGAGTACATCGTACTTTACGACGAGGTATTGAAATCTTTTTATTTACATAGAAAAGTCATAGGTTAAAGAATTCTTTTATGTAGTCATCAAACGGAAACGTCTAGAGGTGACAATCTAGTGAGATGTGCAGTAAGTAAGGAAGCCGCACACTCACTTGAGACACTCATGTTTCTTCTATTTCATGTTGATTCTATATGTAAAATATTAATTTAATTTTATATATTTATGTTAACCTTATGTTATTATAATAATTTATATACGATAGTTTCAAATACATGAATAACTAACACATTCATTTAGTACTTGCAAATATGGAAAGTTAGTTATAGAAACGTTAATTAAAATTAAGAGTACATTAAGTGTTAATTGGTATTAATTTTAAGTAAAATTATTCAAATTTATGTTCTAATTTTTTTTTTATATAAAATATTAATCAAAAATAGGTTGCTTTTGAAGCATTATGAGAGAGGAGGCCGCCGACGTGGCCTCCATCCGCGGGCGACGAATGGGGGTGCGTAGGAGGCGCTACTTAATGCGCCTCCTGTAACGCCCTTGTGCCCGTGTCGGGCCGGGATGGGAACCTGGTCCTGCTAGACACGGCGTCGTCGGGACTGTTCAGAGGTTAGCCGGACAGTCCCCATGGAGGAGAAGTCTGGCCTTTTCGCCAAGGCCAGCCTGTCGCTGGAGGGATCCTGTTGCCTGCAGATCCGGGACCCTCCAATTAAAGCGGCTGAAGGCTCCCGCAGGGGTTTAGTACGGTATTGCACTCCCAAAGTGCCGAGTCCGACATAGGTCTAGGACTGCCGACCCGGGCATCCTGGATATCATCCGTAAATGCGTAAAAAAAAAAAGCTTTTGAAGCATGAATATTTCAATGTATGTTTCCTGTAAATATAGGGTAGATTGTGATTAAATATAAACAATAAAAACATAAACTTTATGCATTATGTTCATTAATTTACTTACAATGGTGGTAAACAAATACATATGATTTCACCAATATCACGTAGAGTATAGAATGCTCGAAGGAGATTGATCGGTATTCTCGAGATTATAAATTACGATAAATTTTAAATATAGAAGAAATAGAAGTAATTTAGTTGATAAACCATCCACCTATATACTTTACGCTTCAGTTAGGAGAACGCGGTCTATCAAAGTCGTTACCTTTGATGTTAAAGATTGGAATCTCTCGGCACTTTTTTAGGCTTAATAAATAATTGACATACTCATATTAATAAATAAACAGTTTTTTTTTGTATTTTCTCTATTATGATACTTTTTCAAGTAGCTTAGACTAAGTACATATATATTATAGTTTTAGAATCAGTGGATATGAGATAAAGATATCGTGATCACATATTCTGTTCTTGACAAATAATAATTTAATTTAAAGTCGTTTCTAACACATAGGTACAACGAGCGGCGGTTTGTTTAGCCGATAAAAATAAATGTATTTCCCAGACATGCGATGACACGTTTAAAATATCGAAAGAACGGCTAACTGGCCATAAGAAAGCTGCTTGTACAATTGTACTACACAATTTGTAATTTTATTGTCTTGAATTTGTCTTTTTTTTTTGTATTTTGTACCATAAGTCCAATATAACTTATTTAGTAATGAATAATTTAATAAGTAGTATTATTCTAGCTTCTGTAATTGTATAATTAGGTATAAGAATAATAAGTGCTTTTAGATAATATCACAGGAGTCATCCGATGTTTAGGTACGTACACTGACACAATGTAGAACGCATAGGTACTATAATTATGTACTTATACATGAGAAATAACGTATCTATGTTAAATTAGTTCAATTGAAAAAAGAGTAAACGAAAAATATTTATTTAAATGAGACGTAAATAAAAAAGAAAATTTAATTTTACATTTAATTTATTACTTCACCTTACATCGTTTTAAGGCCAGGTATGAATTATATTTACAAATGTTACAGATGAAAATATTTGCATAAAATACTTTTATTTTTTGTTTTTATTATAAGACAGATACTTTTTATACTAAAAATTTTAATTTAATTCAGTTTTCTATATCTGGCAGTTAATACCTACAAATATTACATTTACTACTATTACGTGGTCAAAGATATTCCTAACATACTACGAACATTAATTTTATTTACCCTATTATATGTCCTTAGAAAACAAATATTTATTAGACGTATTACTATTTACATATTGATTTATTTATTAAATAAGTACCTATAGCTATTTTAAGGATAATGCACGATTGAATGATTCTATTTTTAAATTAATTAAAAAGTAAATTGATAAAAAATTATATGATTTTAGCAAATGTTATTTCTACACTTTTATTTAGCATTATTTTACCTTTCCTGAGGACGACATAGATCCTTTAATCCAACAATCTATCACAGTAAGGATCCTATTTGTATTTTTAAAGCATTGATCTTTTTTAGATCAATGTTATAAAGTCAAAAAAATTGGCAATCATTCATGCATTTATTTGTAAATATTAAAAATCCATTCATTTCACATATAAATTTTGTCTACATTTACACATATACGGTATCCATTAAGAATAATTGTATGAAATATATGAAAGGAATAAGTATTTCTAGTAAGTATTAATTCTTCGAAACTATTATTAATTTTTTTTTAAATCTTACTTAAGTCTAAGAAAAGTAATATTGTATTTTCATCAATAGATATTTAAATGGTGATGGTAAGAGTAAAAATGGTGATAAACTTAACAACCCAGAAATAATTAGAGCTTTTTTTGTTAAGATAGATGTTATATTATTTTATTTAAATTACCTTTAAAAATGTAATTAAAATAAAGAAGCCAAATAATACTCATAGGAAATGTTTTTCAGATATTTTTTACAGCTAAAAATAATACCACTTTTAATATTCAGATTATGTAAGAGAAAAATAATACCTATAAAAAATGTTATTTTCAAATTGTATTCTAGGCAAGTAAAGTTTATAATTTTAAATTATTTTTATATTTATAAATGTTTTACTAACATTAATTGAAAAAAAATGAAATAAATAAAGAACGGCATAGATTATATATATTATATAGATTATTTTTTTATTTATATATATTATTATTATTTTATTATTTATATATATTATATATATATTATATAGATTATATATATTATATATATTACATAGATTATATATATTATATATTATATTATTAATGAAATTCTTATAAAATGACATACAGTCTTCATCGTAAAGATTTTTCTCTAGCATTTAGAGAATACGATTTTTTGAATCTGTTGTATGATTCCTGACACATACTGTATATGCTACATCTACACATATATTTCTTTATTTAAATAAATTCAAGTAACATTTGGCATAATATGCACATTTTTTTAAAATTCTTATACAATACTTCGTATCTTTTGATTCACTGTATATATATTTATACGCGATAAAAATCACGCATTTATGTATATTTCTTCTTTCCCGCTCGATGGATAGTCTTTAGGCGGTAATTTAAAACTATCTCTCAAATATGAGAATCGATGGAAGTTATAGAAGTATTCCGTCCCATCCGGAGAGTACTGAGGGTAGAGTGTGTAAGCTGGGAACTCGATATTGGTGAGGGAGTCTGCAAGTGCGTATTTTGCAAACTCCTCTTTATATCGTCATGACTGCTCTCTATAAGCCTGCCTTTTGCTACATTTCTCTTTCAGGATGTAACAGAGTGCGATCGCTATCAAAACAGCGATAGCGATAGCCATGCTAATGCTTATCCAGATGATTTCTTCATTGATACCGCTGGTCGATTTACCTAGAGACAAAGAATACATGTCGTTTCAGTTTTTCCATAGATTTAATTGTTTATGAATAAGAAAATAAATTAATGTAGATTCACTTATTTATGAATGACTTATTCTATTTAATCTTGTCCTACAACCATTCTAAACATTACCCCAGAGGCATTAAAATAGTAATAATAGGGTCGGCTGAGACGAGTTTAGAGAAGTTTTCTCTAATGTTCTAATGTTCTTCGTTTTCCGAAAAATAAAGTCAAACTTTTTGGAAATAATATAATTTTTATTTTTATAATTTCATAAAGAAATAGTCTTCATAATTTGTATAACGTAGTAATAAGACCAAGACTCTCTAATGGGTATTGTTAAAAAAAGCTCACATTTTCGAAGAAGAAAAAAATTTAGTTAACGATAAAAAATTAACATTCTAACCTCCCATTTTGTTTGAGTAGCCACCCATCTTTCCAGCAACTCTTGCAGAAGCGCTGCCGACGACCGCCAGTACCACTACTCCCGACCGCACGCATCTTCGAACTTAAAAAAAAAAACAAAATTTAGAAATATGACCTCATAAAATTGTAATAGTTGTTATGACAATAAACTGTAATAAAAAAATATATATATATAACAATTATATTATTTTATTATATAACAATTATATTATTTTTAGTAAAAGTTTTAAGATTTATAATCTAAGATTAATGTAATTTACAATTGTTAGTATTTAAGACTGCTTTAATTTATATATTATAAAGATACAAAATCTTTTCGTGAGACACGAATTGTCAAGGTTGTTTGCAAGCAGTTTAATAATGAAATCATTGCCGTCTAGTTAGTTTAAACGACCCTTGCGGGATCTTACTCGTTATTTTTAATTGAAAAAAATACAAAGACTGCAGCAACATAAGCTTACCGACTACCATAATTAAGATGTAAAATTTATCTCGACAGCTGAAGTAGAGAATTTTAATTAGAAAAAAAAAATCCTCCCTCAATGTAAGGTAAAAAATTTCTTCATTAATTAATTACTCGAGATACTAATTATTACAAAGAGCGAGGTTCATTTCATCTACTGGAGAAAAGTTATAAATAATTATCACAGTTCAAATAATCTATCTACAACTTACCATTTATGATTGCCATTTTAATAAAAAAACAAAATTTTTGATGTTTCGTCTTCCCACTGTTTTATTTCTAATTGCTGATCACGTAGAATCCAGCATTCTGCCAAAAGTTTCCTGCAAGCGTTTAAAAATGCTATATTTTTAATCGTATCGAAAAAAAGTTTTAAATAGGTTTAACTATAAAAATGACTAAATATTAGCTCACGAGTCATATTCAAAAAATTATTGGGTTTTTAAAGAGATTGATATCTTTTTATTTTTTTATTTTATAGTTATACTATTTTGTATAAGGTATTATATCTATCATTAAACTTGTTTTATTTCGTTAGTCTCGGAGGCTAATATTTGGCAGAAGGGTATTTTAAAAAGTGTTCAGAAATATATTTATTTAACTTATTTTTTTTTTCCTACAAAATTTTGACCTTTTTAATTATTCCTATTATTATAAACTAGAGACTTTGGGATTGAAGTGTAGGTACAAGATTAAGAATATTTTATTTAGAATATTAAAAGACTTAGATTACATATTTCTACAGAACGTTGAGTACTGTTAATTCGTGTTATACATATAAATAGCTAGCTGTCAAAAGAGGATCACACATACTGTTTTATGAAATAAATGTCGCCTTTAAGGAATTATTACTCCCGTGTGGTTACTTAATACAAAAAAGAGACAAAAATGTGTTTATCAAATGTATTTGTTTTAAAAAAATTAAATAAATGTCGTCAATACTTCATCTAAAATTTTTACTGAATATACATATACTGTAACAACCTCTAAATATGTGAAAAATTTCTGGGTAAAAGCCTTTTCTCCTATGAAGAAAAAGTTTCGAATTCAAATCGAGGTTATCACGAGATGATTTGCTTAAGGAAAAGAGATTAACTATATGGAACCTATTTTAATTCTTAGAAAGATAAAAATACTATCATAGAAACTTTTTTTCATGTATAAAAATTACAGTGGATAAAAAAGGAAATAGATTAAATAACATAAAAGAAACCACTTATAAGTTTTATAAATGAGTGAAATTTTATTTTAGATGCGATTTTTTATAATTTTCTTATTTTGTTTGCCGATAACAATTTTAAAATAAAACAGTTAAAATTATTTACCTTACATTACCTTACCTTTCTACCCTGTAGTAAGATGAGTATTGATTTTATTTATTTATTTTATTTATTTATTTAATCATAGGTTTATCACTAACATCACAGGTAATCCTAATTCGTTAGTGTACCTTATTCATTTAAATTATTTTATATTTATATAAATTTAAATACTTAAGTCAATTACAATCAATTTTCAATCTTAAGTTAATTTAAACATTCAGAAATGTTCAATAATAATAGGTAATAATAATAACAATAATAAGTATTAATTAACAAAGGATATAATAGAGCAAGATCCCAGGGCCGCCAGACGTCACGTATTTTCTGACGGATGAAATGTGGACGATTGAGTAGTGTTAGTATGTACTATGATCGTATGCCTACCTGCTAGCTTGGTCAAACGGCCAATTTCCAGGTATCAGGTAATCAAGGTACATAAAAACATTACTTACTTCACGTAAATTCTCATGGCTGATTTTCATATATGTTTCCGAGTGTATAGTTAAAAATAAATTGTCAATACTCCCAGACACTTTCCGTCGGCCATATTGCTTGGCAGACGCTTTAAGGGTCTCAAAATAAATAATTAGTTAACTTCACGTAAATTCTGACGCTCCATTTTTATATATGTTCATCCGACAACTATTTTAAAACCTTTGACAAGAAAACAGACCGATCCAAGGGGCCAATCATCCCCTAAACTAAATTTTAATATCTCTGTGAGTGGGAGCGCGAGAGCATTATCTACGCGCATGAGTGAGACCGACTGCGCTGTTAAGGCTATGAAAATTACTTGAACAGATATTTTATAATTTTTAGAACTTTTGTTGACAAGTAAATTATGGCAACAAAAACAAGAAAAAAAATTGACATATAATAAATAATACTAAAGTTTTTAATTTTTTTTTTCAATTTATTAATTAGAAATAAAAAATATTTTTTAAAAATACCACTTATATTAAAATAACAGCAATTTTTTAAATTAATTATTTATTGGAAATTTGGAAACAAAGTAGAAAAATATTAATCCTTCAATATATCTTAACAGTGCCTTTTACTCTTCATTATCATCATCGTTAAAATTAGATAATTCATCATTCAGCCAATCTTGAAATTAAATATCTAAATCGTGATCGTCATCATCAGCATTATCCTTATTTTCTTCCTCTGTAAAAAACAAGTTAAACAATGAAGGTCTGAAAAAACTAAAAAGATACAAATAATATGAGAAACAAAAATAATTTACCTGATTGTTCTTCCAGCGACTCACTGACAAAACCCGGTAACTGATCTCCATCGGACCAATGAAAATCATATTTACCATCTTGTAGTGTTCAGCCGTTGTTTTCGGTGTTGAAAATATTTATCATCTTCATACTTGCATTGTTCCAAAGACTAGCGATATAGCTAGCCCGACGAAACTGTTGCCAAAGCTCACTTTGCCATAATTTACTTGTCAACAAAAGTTCTAAAAATTATAAAATATCTGTTCAAGTAATTTTCATAGCCTTAACAGCGCAGTCGGTCTCACTCATGCGCGTAGATAATGCTCTCGCGCTCCCACTCACAGAGATATTAAAATATAGTTTAGGGGATGATTGGCCCCTTGGATCGGTCTGTTTTCTTGTCAAAGGTTTTAAAATAGTTGTCGGATGAACATATATAAAAATGGAGCGTCAGAATTTACGTGAAGTTAACTAATTATTTATTTTGAGACCCTTAAAGCGTCTGCCAAGCAATATGGCCGACGGAAAGTGTCTGGGAGTATTGACAATTTATTTTTAACTATACACTCGGAAACATATATGAAAATCAGCCATGAGAATTTACGTGAAGTAAGTAATGTTTTTATGTACCTTGATTACCTGATACCTGGAAATTGGCCGTTTGACCAAGCTAGCAGGTAGGCATACGATCATAGTACATACTAACACTACTTAATCGTCCACATTTTATCCGTCAGAAAATACGTGACGTCTGGCGGCCCTGGGATCTTGGACTATAAGATATTATAAGATATTATATATATTGATATAAGGGAAATAATAAAAAGACAGTAAATATACATCCTATGTATGTACATACAATAGATTACTTTTTGAAAAGTATTAAAGCTTCATAACAGATAATGTCAGAATCTTGGAAATTCCAATAATATAATATTATATATATAAATAAAACACGAACCTTTTTGGATGTAAATTAATATATATATATATATATATATATATATATATATATATATTTATTTATTGCTATATTATCTACACTAGTCTAAATTGGTAAAAAAAGCTTGGAAAGGTAAAATAAACAATGGTAAGCGGAAATATCCCAAGATCGTGAGGCGTTCCACATTTTTGAAAACAGCGAACAACAGGAACAAAATGGGAGCAACCGGAGGAGGCCTATACCCGAAAGGGGCCATGATATAAACATATAAGGACCTGTAATACCGACTTGCTAAACATTGTTCTTTTTATAAATATATTTTTTTATTGTCATGGAAACATAAAAGGCTTATAATAATAAAAATAAGCGGAAATATTCATTCACCCTTGATGTTTATTACCTATGATTGTTTTATTTTTATTTCAACAGACAATCAAATAAAATTTGCTCAGGTGAATATCTTGTTTGTTTTTCTAAATATCTTGTTCAAAAGTTAAAGATAATATGCTTGTTCTGGTATCATGGCCTTTATTTTGATACCAGACTTGCTTAAAAAACTTGGTAGGGCTTTCATTGAGCTCGACTAATAAAGAAAACCGACAAATATGTTAACGAACTCAAATAGAAGAACTATTCAGGTGTTTGATGCTCCATCCGTAAAAAACTTACTCATAACGCAATGATTCTGAATTATCTATACTACATACTTTGGTTTATTAATTAAAACAAATAGTTAACGGTATATTAATCTAATCAAATTATTTAGGAAATTTAACATAAAATCTATACTACTCAGTTGATGTTTTCTTCATAAATTTTATGGCGAAAATTTTAAAAAATACAGTATTACGAGTAAGAATAATATAGGTGCAATGAAAAATTTGTCGCTACAAATTACTAACAGGGAAAGTATGTTGAGCCTCTTAAATCAAATCATTTCAATTTTTATCCCATTATCTGATGAATTGAATTATCCAAACTTAGTTACAAACGTAGATCCTGTTGGTTCGCCAATTGGACAGCTTTTTTCAAGTTATTCTTTTCAATTATATTTTTTCTACTCCTTTACCAGGTTACGTGTATATAATCTTTCTCTCGTCTTGTAAAAGGTGGCATCGGATACAAATATTTATTTCTAAAATATTGTTCATTAAAATTGGTACCGTCTATCCTCTTATTTATGTAATTTATTAAATACTGATGTAATTTATTAAATACTGATGTATGCTCTCATATTATACAAAATATTGCCAGTTATCTTGATATTTTCTGGTCAGGTAGATTCCCTATCACTCAAGTGTTCTGGGTAACGATAGCGTAGATTCTTGCACATAAGCTGCCGCTCCATCTGATTTTATATGACGTTTTTATAATTTATTCAAGATCTGTGAATAACCAGTATACGTTCACATGAAACAAGGAATAAGCTTTTGAAATTCGTTACAAAATGAGTTAAAACAGTCAAGGGCAAATATTTGTTGCCATATGATTATATATAAAATACTGACCGTTGGGTAATATCTACAACTTGTAATTTACGTCTTGTTTGTTTTACTAACGTTTTTGATAAATCAATAAAATAGAATGGCAGAAAATAATCATTCTGTAAAAAAAAATAAGTACTAACAACTACAACCAACACGTAAAAAATAAATAAATAAATGAAAATGTTTATTAGTCGGACGACAAACGGTCCATAATTGTGAGTAAAAATCAAACGATAAACTTAATAACTATGTAGTGCTAGTATTTAATAACTAAAAGTGACGTCGTAATGTCACACATAATAAAATTATGCTCGACTAGCGGACAGTCCCCGCTATCGGCGATTGCATTGCATTTCAGAATTGACCCTTAAGACGTTGTTGCGGCTGCCGCGCACTCGCTTTAAAAGTGAGCTAGCTTTTTTGCGTAGAATGGTCGGGAAACTGTCGGTCCCTGCGTAAAGAGTAATTATTGTGTAAATTTATAAAGTTTAATATCATAAATAGGCAATAAAATAAGAGTACAAGAAAGTAATTTGAAATAGGTTTTGTACTTTGAAAAATTACATTTCCGCATCTTAGGCAGAAAAATCATTTATCGAATTCCGTTGTTTAATTCTATTTTACTTACGCTATTCACTGTCGTAAATTGCGTACACTTTATAACACATATTATTGGTATATGGCCAATTTAAGGTTGTACTTATGATAAATTATGTTGCATTTGTTTACAAATCGATTATTAAGACGACATATTCGTAATCCGATATTGGTTATTTAAGTAGTTTCGTATTTCGAAAGAAAAAAAAACAGTTGCAATTTACGAGTAAGTAAATGAGAGCTGCAATATTACGCGGGCGACTAATGGGGGTGCGTAGGAGGCGCTACTTAATGCGCCTCCAGTAACGTCCCTGTGCCCGTGTCGGACCGGGATGGGAAACCTGTCCTGCTAGACACAGCGTCGTCGGGACTGTTCAGAGGTAGAGCCGGACAGTCCCAATGGAGAAGAAGTCTAGCCTTTTCGCCGAGCGGCTGAAGGCTCCCGCAGGGGTTTAGTACGGTATTGCACCCCTAGTGTTGAGTCCGACATACGGTCTAGAACTGCCTACCCAGACGTCCTGGATATCAACCGTAAATAGGTTCCCTTGCGATACAAAAAAAGAGCTCCAATAGAAGGCAATCAGTATTGAATCAATCAATTAAATAAAGCAAGAAGTATTCTTTCGTAATCATTATTAAACTCGATAATTACTAGTCTGTTCACGTGGTAAATATTCCATTTCATGTTTTTAATTTTTTTGCAACTTCATTAAATTATATATAATTGCATAATTGAGTCACATATTTTTACCATTAGTAAAGTTAGTTCAAATCAATAGTGGTTTTTTTATTTGTAATTTAGTTTAAATTATTTTTTATGAATAAATAACAGTAAAAAAGTTCTCTTAAGGCATGGAATGCCTTTGTACGAAGTATGTGATGGGAAATGACTGGAACGTTCAAATGAATTTACTTACCGTTGTGACCTCTTTAGCCTATTTTAATGGAATGAGCTTTACATTCGATACGATGCGAAAAGCTGAAACTGTTGTGTACATTTTATCGTATCGTATATTGTAAATATTGTTAGCTTTTATCTATATAAACATTTCAAAATTGCGAATTATTTTGGCTGTTATTTTTAGTCGTCGTATATATATAAAAAAATTCTTATTATTAATTTTGCGGTTTAAAAAGTTTCACAATGATAAAAATAAATTTCTTTTAAAACATTTTACTTTAAGTATTAAAATTTAGACCATTAAAATATTTAGAACTGAGCCAGAGTATAAGTTTTAAGCGTTCGTATGAGTCCTTGTAAAAAGAACGAAAATTTAAAAGCGACGTTAAAATCTTATAAAAGTTTCACATCCATCTACGAGTAGTATTGGCGGTTAGTAATTAATTCAAACTTTTTGATAAGCTTAAAATAAATAATTTATATGTGATTAAATAAGTAATCAAAGTAATAAGCATTTAAGATTTAGGAGATTATATATTGATATAAAATTATTATATAGTATTACAAAGTGGTTCATTGTTGTATCTATCAACCCATACACTATTATTGATTTTATCTGCTTACAAACAATATATCGGGTTATTGTTATGGTTGCTCCTACACGAATTGAGATATTACGCTATTATTATTATATTGTTTTACATAAGTAATATCTGATATATATTATATTGGTTTTCCGCATATTTAACACTCTGTATCGTATATATTGCATATTTCAAAAGCTATCAGAATAAAAGTTTGACTACTACTACTCTAAATATCTGTAGCAGATAAAAAGTATTATCAATTAAAAAAATATTTTTAAAATGAACTAGATTGTAATTTATTTCAATGAAACATTATTTTTATTTGGATAAAATGTTATATTTAACCGATTAAGTTTGTCGTGAAAGATTCATTAAAGCTTCGGTTTCGGTCCGTGTCTCCGAGAAGGCAAGCAAATAAAGCCAACATCATACATCTAATAACGATTACTCTTGGTAGGGAAATTATCCACCAAGGCGCACTGGAGCAGCATGGCTTTGTTTAGCTGTAAAACATTTAAAGGCTATTTCAGTAGTTAGGTATTTATTCTTATATACACATAGGTATAGTGTATGTTGTTTTTAATAATATATTAAAATCCCACATGATTGTTTTATTTTATATTTATATAAAATATTATTTAAATTAGGTTTGACCACTACACACCTTTAACATTACATATTTTCATAAAAAAACATTACACTTAACTTAAAAATGCTTTTTTTAACTTTAAAGTATTAAATAATTAAAGCAATGTTGTATGAAATCATAATAGCAATTAAAAAATTATTGTTCGCTTATTTGTGATGAATTGTTCAAACAGCCAGTTGCTGCTGTTGGTTCTCATAATTAATTCGTTGTTGTCTGTTACATAAAGGATGGAATGCAGTTTGAGAGGAAATGCAAATTTTAATAAAGGCATTAACTACGGCAACAGTCTTTGTAATATTTGCGGTACTAGGTGAAATAAAATAGTTATCGCCATAAGGATTTATTAATAAAAATTGAGAAAAAACTACTGAAACTGTTTTGAAAACTTAACTGATTTTAAACTTATTTTTATCTTTTACTTACAGTTGATTTACATTTAATGAAATATTTAGTGGTTTTTTTAATGTAGTTGTATGTAATGTAGTTGTATGTAATATGTTTTATGTAATTCGTTAGACTGTGTACAGTGATTATATAATTAAAAAATAATTTTATAGTAGGACCATGAAAAATTGTATATTACATAAATTTAATGATTTTGTATCCTTCTCCTTCCTTGTTATAGAATATAACATTTCTGTAATCCGCCTCCCTCGGTATGACGTAAACGATTTTACCTTTTTGTTCGGGTTTTTAAAATTTTTATCAAGTATTTAAGTTTTAATACTTTAGATCAGTGATTCCCAAAGTGGTCTATATCGACCCCTAGGGGTCTATGACAACATGCAAGGGGTCTACGTCAGCGAAAAAAAATTTGGGGGTCCATGAAATGAAAATGGGGGTCCACGATAGTGGATCTCAACACATACACTGATAGTACCTATTTACTTACATCATACTATCTTATAATATCAAAACATATACATTATTTATAAAAGTATCTATGAAGAAATTTTTTTATTATATATTATGTTTATAAAATTGTGTAAGTTGTAGGATGTTGGTATTCGCTTTGTGGTCGCAATACATTTTGAACTTGTAAAAACCTGAGAGTCAACTAAAAATATTGACTTATTGCTTATGTTATTTTATTTATAGTTTATTTTATGTTTATTTAATGTTACGTATATTTTACATAACAGATACAAAATTTTATTTTGAGTAGTTTTAATTTAAATTCAATTAATAAATGTATAAAATAACATGTGTTTTTACTTTAAGTTTTTAACACTAAACTTCACTACAGTTAGAAATTTACAAGAAATCAATATCAGGTAAGTAGGGGGTCTACCCAACACGGAAAAACATGGCAAGGGGTCTACGACACAAAAAAGTTTGGGGAACTCTGCTTTAGATTTAACATCACGTAAAAAATATTTCAGATTCTCTCCCGTTCCTTGTTGACGTTTCCGTCATTCTTTGTTGACACTCTGTCTTCCCATTAACTTGTAATTATTTCAGTAACTCATAACAATGGATAATAATAATAAAAATATTCTTTATTGTACACCAATAAAAGATAGAAAGAACAAAAGTATTACAATTAGAGAAGATGTACAGAAGCGGTCTTATCGCTAAAAAAGAGATCTCTTTCAGACAATCATTGGGTATAGAACAAGACAAAGAAAAGCGGTTAAGAAGTCTACAAGTAGTTGTGGAGTAAATTAGAATAGTTAATAATATAATAATATAATACACATTCACACACATACACCCCCCCCCCCACACACACACACAAACACATATACATTATACACAACACATACACATATATATTTAAAGAAAGATCATGGGTGTCGCAAAGAAACTTAAAGCGTTCTTTGAAGTAGTGAGGTGTGTCAAGATGAAACAGTACACAGTATAGTAATGAGTGGATGTGAGTATTCCTGCGAACACGGATTGGGAGCCACTTGAGATGTTTACGAAAGTTAGAGACATGGTCATATTTGCGGAGACCAAATATAAACCGTATGCAAAGATTTTGGAGACGAGCTTGTTTAATTGCTTCTCATTGAGATCAAGGTAACAAGTATCACCATATTCAAGAATTGGTAGAAGGAGTGCTTGTGCCAACGCAACCTTAGTGGGCAGTGGAAGGAAATATTGAAGCCTTCGAAGTGATCTGACAGCTGCGAATAACTTTCGAGTCAACTCACTCAGTTTCGGTGGCCAAGAGAGATGGCTATCGAAAATTATTCCGAGATTTTTGACTTTGTCACTGTAACTAATAGCGGTGTTATTAAAAATGACAGGTGGTATGTGTGACCAATCTATTCGACCCACTAGTTTTGGACTACCAATAACAGTAACTTGACACTTTGAGGGATTCATATTTAATTCGTAAGAGCTGCACCAGTCGAGAAAATGGATATACGAGTATGTTTATCTAAACTCAAAAGAACCTACGTGTAATAAATGAATATGCTTAACATACACACACGGTCGTCTGTTCCTAATGTAGGCAACTTAATGCCTGTGTTTTAGGTAACAGCCGACTGATATACATTTTTTTATAAATATACATATAAATAATACATATAGAAATAAATACATATCACACCCAGACTTGAGGCGGGAATCGAACCCACAAACCACGATCCTGGAGCAGAAAGCAGGGTCACTACCAACTGTGCCGAGTCAATTAAAATTTAAAAAATAATTACTTGCGGGTTTATTCAAATCTAAGAGACAAAATCGTATTGACTTGTGGTGTAATTATACCTACGATACAACGAACGAAGCATTGATGACCGTTCTGGTGTAGTGGTGCAAGTAGTCGTCTTAACGCCTCGCCTCAATGGCGGTGGTCGTGGGTTCGATTCCCGCTTGGGGCAGATTTATGGTAGGGATTTACTGGGGGGACTTCTTCTATATGGAAAAATGGCCTTCACTCAGCAGTGGGTTATTTACGGGCTGATACAATACACTACAGTACAGGAGCATTTGTGGCCTGCAGTGACGAAACTGAGCCTTACCATAAATTTGAGAGTCCATCTAAGGGGATATGTTACTGCCGGACAGTTCTCAGACCTGTTGCTTAAAATAGGAAATGGTGATTTCCGGGAACCATATAATAATATAATGTATTAGTGTATATGAGTATGTATTTACCATAAACAAAGCTTAAGGTCAAACTCTTACTGTAGCGGGAGTATACATAAGCGAAAGCTGCTTCTCTCACAGTCAGTTGTATGTGGCATATTCCAGAATAGCCTGGTAATTCTAGCACACCGAACGAAAAAAAAAAATTGTTTATAAAGAAATACTACGAAAGGTGTAGTATTTCGATTTCGTTGTAAAAAGATAATACCCCCGTGTAACTTTCTCCAGATCAAAGGCAGAGCTTCTTGATCATAACATATAACAATTTTTATTTATATTTTAATGTTTATTTAATATAAATCCCTACTCTATAATAAAGATTGTTATGTTTTATAAGTATTCAAATATTTTAACATAATAATTTATATGTTATAACAAATTAATAACGTAAAAAAAAACAAATAAAAATCCTATTATAACCATTTTCGACTTCTACGTGGACGAAGTCGCGGACTAAAACATTATGTTTGACAACTCAATCCGTCTATTATGAAATATTTTCCAGTATCGACGCAGGTGTAGGTGATAAAGAATATAAATTTATATTTTTTTAAAATTTTAGTTAAATACCCGTGCAAAGCCGGGGCGGGCCGCTAGTAATGTATAAAGTTCCAATTGAAATATTCTATACTCATAACGTAGATATTACTACTTCCCAGATTAACTTATATTCCCCTTCCCAGATAAATTAATTTTCAACCTATCCTCTATAAATAAAATATCTTTAAAAATTTATAAGTAAGTATCTAAAGAATCGGTGTAATTATTTTTCAATAATGTCTACTCTGTTGGGTCCGATAAATAAAGAGGAATAAAAGTAATTTAAAGGCTCCCTTTACTTTAGCGTAATTAAATAACTTAGAACCAGTATTTATTCAGTATATAAAGTTTATTTATCGAATGTTATAGAATATAGTCTTAAAAAGCTTTGGGAGTTGGCTGCTTGGCGAAAACCTCTTCTCCATATAGGAGAAGGGTTGTAGCTTAATCGACAACGCTGTTCCACTAAGGGTTGGCGGATAAGTTTCCTAGTATCAGGCATCTATCCATGATAACAACCGGAACCAACGGCTTTATGTACTTTCCGAGGCACAGTGAGAAGATCCACAAGGATATACAACCAAACAACCCAAATACAAATATCTACCCCGAGCGGGAATCGAACCCGCGACTGCCGATGTTAAGGCGACTACGCGAACGGCGAACGATTGTCAACACTTCTGCTGTCATACGGTTCCGATGGAAAGAAAACCTTATTACCTAATCAATTATGTAAAAAATTATCTTGCATTTATCTTCTATTATTCTTTTATATAGAATACATAAATTATATTAACCTCATTCAATACTTTGTTGTTTTAATATTTACATGTATGTTTTATTGCACATCATTATTTGCACTTATTGAAGTACGATATTAAATTTATATTTATTCAAATATTAAATTAACATTGAAAAGAAAAAATAATATCACGTTTCAAATAAATTAATTTAAAAAATAATATTTATTTAAACAAGCTTTTATTTCAATGCATTTAAAAAAAGAAAATAAAGTTTGTAGCAATCAAACCCATCATTTTGTTGCATTGTACAATTTTATTTTATTTCATATAAAAGCTTGTCGCGAGATTTTTCAGACTAGAATTATTCAGATTTAGGTGTGTTATTTCCAGATTTATTCTTATTTCTTCTATTTGTATTATTTTTCAAATTAGATTTATTCAGATCTAGTTCTGTGATTTCCAGATTTATTCTCGCAGCAGTGCCATGACTATATTTTGACGGGAACTGCACCGATTTGGCCTGAATTACATGAATACCATATTTGCCGAAATCTATACGGACACATGGTATGTTAGTTTCGTATATTTGTACTATCTGGAAGCAGGGCCATACAATTTCTGTGATGTGTCCAATGGCACCATTTACTTTTCAGTCCTGTTGACCGTTGAAAAGATATGTGGTATGGAGCCTTCCCTGGGCACAGCAGCCACGTTACAGAAGATTTTAAAATGAGTCAGAGTAAAATGTTAAATGTTGAATAGATCTATTATATGGAGCTAACCTAGTCGCGACAGCCATGTAATGTATATAACGTAGGTACGTAATGTAATTTAACGTACGACATTTCTTGTAAACTAGAGCCGCTATCAAAATATATTCTGTGGAGATAACTAGTTTTTGAGACATAATAATTGGCATATTTAAATTTATTTTAAACTTCGTTCATTTAAAACGTGTATTTAGTTATAATTAATAACCGCGTAGTTATATTTCATTCATTCTTCTTAGAAATAAAATATTATAAAGACTATCCCGTAAACATTTGAAGGTCTTTGGTTCGTTACTTCAAAAGTTAAACAAATATTAGGACACATTTCACACACGGCTGGTTAGCCCCATGGTAAACTATATATAGTTTGTGTTATGGGTGCTAACACAACTGATATACTACATATAGATACATAAATACTTTATATTGATACATATTGAACACTCAGACCGACAGCCAACAAATTTGCTCATCACAAAGGTGTTGGCCGTGCCGGGAATTGAACCCGGGACCCTCTGGTTGGCAGTCCGGCATGGTGACCATTACACCAACGGGGTCGTCACACAGTCACAGTTACTTATACATAATTCTTGGTATTGATTCCAAAATAGCTTTAAGCCCAGAATGTAGAGAAACTTTTTAACGTACGGCTCATCTTAACCTCAACATCTTGATATACTTTGTTTTATAGGATTAAAGAAAGAGACAGCAATCGAGGGTAGGGTCAGGGTAGTTTATAAATAAACTTAACGTAGCCGCCTAGTATAAAATTGATAATTACATTTATCAATAATTTTGCTATGTTTCGTTAAGAATTTGTAGCTAGGCGCTTAGCGATGAATCATGTTCTGTGAGTATTGGTGGTAAATGGTTAAAAATATGACAAGTTTTGTGTGTTGAACTTTTATTCTTTATTCATAGTTTTTAGTTTGCGTAAGTCGTCTGTACCATCATTAGTAAAACTTTTAGACATATTTTTTTAATATGTAAAAAAGTTGAAACTTAGTGCTACTTTAATATAAACCAGGTATATTTTGTACCAATTTGTGATTTTTTAACTCTAGGTGTAAATGGAAAAAGTATTCTATGAAACGAACAGAATACTTTGGGCAGCGTAAACAATTTTACGTACACTTTTCAAGCCGGTGAAGTGGCTTGCTTGTGGAAGTCAAGATGAAAGAAGGGAACGTGAAGTTTCATAAGAATAAATATTGTATCGATTTGTAGCGGTTTCGTTCTCAGAAATTGTGTTATACAAACTTGACTGATACACTCGGGAAAAGGACCTAAACCTCAAAAACATTGTGATTTTAGAAGGTATATTTATAGAGTTAATTTAGTGAGACAATTACCGTTAATTGTATGCCTATATAGATGTTTAACTAGTTGTAGTATTTAACGTGTTCAATAGAATGTATACAAAGTACATTAGGTATTTAGTTAGGTAATATAAGTCTATAACGAGAGTCGAATATGAAAGATGTTGACGTAACACAATCCGGATGGTAGTAAATCCAATCGTAAGAAGGAATCCAAACTATGTCGATGCCAAAAGGGAAATGCTTTTGCGTTGGTTTCCTATGGAGTTTAGGAAAGGTATATAGATCTAAATCTAGATACATCTTGCGTGTTCAATTGTGCATATAAATAAATAAATTAAAATTAGATTTGTAATATATATTTCATATTGTTCTAATTAAAATGTTCAACGATTAAGCTACAAAGTTTTAAGAAATATAATGTCACTGTTTCCTAAAAGATAAATAGCGATTAAATCTTTTTATCCAACCTAAAAAAGGTGTAGATTCTCAACTCGACAGTATTTTTATCATTAATATTTTCAATAGGATATATTTCAACCGTAGTTAAATACAAATTTATAGAAAAAAAAACCTATCTATGGATCTCACTAATCCCACTCTCTCTCTCTATCTCTCTCTCTTTCTCTTAGTCTTTAAAATTCTTAGTTCTTTTAAATTCAATTTACTTAACTATACTCTCATTTGGTCTTACATATTTTAGATCTGATTCTTTTGATACCTGCTTGTATGTTATTATAGTATCGTCTACGAATCCTTGTGCTAAATGTGGTCAATTATCTGCTCCTGGGTTTTCTTGACACGATCTGATTTACTTGTCAT
The DNA here is from genome assembly GCA_036937285.1 of Euphydryas editha. NCBI lineage: Eukaryota > Metazoa > Arthropoda > Insecta > Lepidoptera > Nymphalidae > Euphydryas > Euphydryas editha. Next base: position 7,971,265 of record JAUPFZ010000008.1, read on the forward strand.
ATAAGCTTTTAATTACCTCAAATTAAACCCCCGATTAAACCGGTGCATAGTTTTGCGAAAATTGATTACGAGGCTTTGTTAATAGATACTGAGTCGCTTGACTTAACCTTAGTCTTTGCTTCTTCGACAGTAAATGATACAATCACATACTTTCACGCTTCTGTTTTGAGGTTGTTCGATAAGCGTTTATATCTTTGATGGCTATCAATATAAGGCGTCCTCCAGCACCTTGTATTACTATGGGTGTTCACATGGCTATGACGCTCCAGGATCACGCCTTCCGAAAATTTAAACGGGACAGGTATAACGAAAATTGGGTACTCTATAAGACTGCACGTAATAAGTGTAATTCGGTGGTGAAACCAGTTAAGAGTCATTATTTTCACGTTATTGTTTTTAATGCTACTGCGGATTCGGTAGAGACATTTCTTGAAATGGATAGCTTTGATAAGAGAGATAATAAAATTGATGAGTCGTTTTTTTCTCCTGAATGTTTAAAGCAACACTTTTCTCACCCTTTTTTTTTACGTGGGGAAAATCCATTATGGATACCACTCCGGCGCGGGGGCACCGAAGTGATTATGCCCGACTCCCGCGGGCTAAAAACCCCACGTGTGAGCAGTCATCCGCCTGGGTGGGGCGAGATGGGGTCGCGCTAGCATTCACCACCTCGCCTCGGCGGTAGGTCCGGATGAACATCCGGGGCCCCGGCACAAGGTGGGCGGCCTTGCTCACAACAAAGGCCACCCCTCAGACATGTGGGGTCGCGCTGTTAAGTTGGCCGAAGTCCCCCGACTATAGGCCAGCGACCCCATTATTACGAGGGGGGGAGGAGGTGGGCAAACCGTCTCCTCCTTACCCCCGTGCGTCTGCGTCGGAGCGGATCAGCAGAGGCGTCATCCTCCCTAGCCCGCTCCGCAGTCTCCTTCTGCGTCATTACCTCTTCGCAGAAGGAGACCGCCGCCTGCCACGATCTCTCACTGTCGAGCATGGCTCTAACATTTTTCTCACCCTCCGCTAACTGAATTCTCGGAACTTTAGGCATTGTGAATAATAATTTACCGTTATAACCTCAAATAAACCTCGTGGCATAACACACAATGATCGACTGATATATTTTAAACTATTTCCTCTTAGAAAGTGAAAGAAACTAACAAGAAAGACCAAATATCTGAGCAGCTGCCTCAATATACCTGCGGTGTGTTCAGAAGAATGGCATTGAGAGCTAAACTTCGCCAGGCTCTATCTACTAAACTTTTACTCCGATCCATTTGAAATTTAGGGCAATATTCTACATATTTTGTAGAAATTAAGTTTGTTAGAATGTAAATAAGGCAAAAAAATACTTTTTTTAAAATTCCCAAGCCCATGCAACCCCTTAAGGCTCTGGATTCATAGACCTTTCTACTTCATTTGTGTTACAAAAATTTCAAATTGATGTCATTTTATATTATGTGTACATATATGTATGTATATATTATTATATTGATCTGTGTTTTGTGTATGAATATTTGTATGTAGGTATGTATATATATATATGTATGTATACATGTTTGTGTTCTTTTATATACATATGCATGTGTGCACACATATGCAAACACGCATATGTGTGTGCATGTGTAAACGTGTATGTATTTTTATAAAAAATTGCCTTTCTGTTTGGCCTAAGAAAAGAATACTATTAGGCATTAAGTCCATTTTTTGTTCCAACTGTATTTTTTTTTATTGTTGGTCAATAAAGTTTTTAAATAATAAAAAAAAAATGAATAAAAAAGGGGGATTATTAAAGTCGGTTATTATTCTTGAAACATTTTTTAATAATGTCAAACATTGAAATATTTTATTCTTTATTATACAGAAGTTTATTGTTTAATCATCCAACAGTGTGGTATTAAATTATCGGGCGAACTAAATAGCATAGTACTAAAGAAAAATATATTTGTAAGTCGTTATGTACTCATAACTTTCAATGGAAGCTCGAAGTGAAACATCTACAGACGCTTAGGCTTGCGCTTGTGAGTAGAATAAAGGATGCAAAGCCTTCTTAAAAATAAGGGGGTGACCTTTATGGTTATTTCATTATAGGTGTAGGAAAAAAATAACTTATTATATTTTCATGTATTCCTTTACGTAGAGCCTACATTAAAATTCTCTTTACAAAAACCTTAAAAATATATATACCTCCATATTTAAATTGTACAATGCCCTTGTTCGTCGGAATGTATTATTTGAAAGCCTAGCGACTTTACTTTCTTTATTAAACAAGTTTATTGGCTAAAACAACTCTAGGAAACGTAAAAGCGAAACAGTAACCATAAACGTGGATGTAAGCATGCAGAGTTTGTTATAATATAATGGACGACTACAGTATTATTTAGTAACGTAGTAGTTCGTAGTAATTTACGTAAGTTATAGTAAGTGGTAAATATTGTCACACATAAAAACTTGCAAATTATATTTTGAGAACCATATTATATTATTAGCCATTTTGATCTTTCATTGTATATTATATACAGTATTTTTGTAAAAAAAAATATAGGAGAATATAATGATGTATTATAAAAATAGGTATATTTATGTACGAGTATTAATTAAATTTATGCTATTGACATTAAATAGAATTTTATAAACAATATTTTATCTACTCCCATGCTTTAAATCCAAACAAAACAATAAAAATATTGAAGAAAAATGGCGGGGATTCGAATATGTAATGTTGTTTTAAAATTTATCCCCAATATGGAAAGGCAAAGGAATATAGTCCATACAGCCACTCATGTGATAATAGTAACCCACATTCGTGTTTTAATACCCCTTATTATACAACAGTTGCATAAATAACTATTACAGAAGCTATCAGAATATTACGGTAGTAGTATTGTTTCTCAACAAGCTGGTCTGTTGTTCGTTTATTGACATTTGCAAAGTCGTATATAAACAAAATTACGATGTATATGTCTAATGATGGTCATCAGAAAGTGTTCATATTAAATTTTAAAAAGCTCCGAGTGCTGAAAATAATCAATTTTTATTTAAGTTGATAAAGTTAATAACGAAATTATTATTAAATTTTTTATAGTTAACATTTTATTTAAATTAACGAAACACCACCGTTCGTGGTGTTAAAAGTAACAAAATATTTAAGTAAATTTAACATTGTTAACAATAATTATTTAATAATAAAAAAAGAATAACTATATGTTAAAGGCAATTTCTAAGAAATTTAAAGTTTGACACTGACACTATATTAACTTCAACAAAGTCTCTGAACACTAAAAAGCTCATGTTCGTTCGCATATATACTTTAGTATAAAGCTTATTTTGAGTGCATTAAAGTATAGAAAAGAGTAGCACTGAAGTTACGAGTACTTAACGATAACTTAACTTTTGTTTCAAAGAGTACTAAATATTTGTCGCTAATTTCAAGCGAGTTTGATTGTTTTATTTTCGTAGTTTTGCTTTTTGACTCCTTCTCGTATTTGGAAAAATGCTTTTTTCCCTGAGAATAGAGAAAAATCGGGTATTTCCAAAAATCGTAATTCAACGATGGGTAGGCGCAGTGGTCTAACAGGTTCGTCGTGATCTGTTGTGAATATTTCCGGTCTCTCAACCTACTTGGGGCCAAAGAGTGTTAAGCGTTATAATCAAGTGTCAATACATTTCTACATATTAAATATTAAAAAAAAAAATAGTTGTTACGTGTTTTACTTGATCTAAGGCGTATTAGCGATTAATCTCCAAACGTACTAATTGATACCAATTTAAACGAAACTTAGCCTAATTATAGTTTACCTATTAACACCACACTGGGTCTCATGTAAACGGATCAGTAAGCTTTTGTTTATTTAAGAGTACACTTTACATTGTATTGTACACCAAAACATATAAATAATATTAATAATTTAAGACAAATACAAATTGTGTAGTATAAGGGGCGGTTTTATTAGTAAGTCCTTTCTTTCAGACAACGCGAAAGATAGGCTAACACACTACCCTAAGATAGGCTAGTTTAAAATAAAAAGTTGTTTTCTTTTTTTTCTATTTCAGTGTTAATTAACTTGTACATTTTTTTTATAAATTTGCATATAGAAATAATAGATACATAAATAAATACATATTACACCCAGACTCGGAGCGGGAATTGAACCTACAATCCTGGAGCAGAAAGCAGAGTCACTGCCAACTACGTCAACAGGCCAGTCGATTATAATTTGTTTTTTAAAGTGTCCTTTTAATTATTTTGGCAAACGTTATATTTTGCAAAGATTTTTAAATATGCACGGCGTGAGCAATAATTAATCGATGACGAGATAAATTCCTGCGATAATATTTATAGCTACCTCGCCCCCCATCATTAGGTATAAATGTTCCACGCAGATCCTCGATCCGCGTTAGTTATATATATAATATAAATAAGTTCACTACGCATATAATAGAGAAGTCGTGAATAAAAAAAAAAACTATTGTTCTTGACAATGTCAGCTTTTAAGGTCCAAATGTTACGCGGGTGGAACTGCGAAAATAACCAATATTTGTTTATAAATTAGTTATGCAAGCCATATGCTTATTCGGGATGACCCTTGTAACGAAGGTTTATATAATATTAAATTATAGGTTCCCCTGATCCATTCGTTCCTTCAAACCTTCGTCACTTTGATGACGGGATTACGTTTCAATTGTCAAAATATCGATATCCAAATACGCAATATATTTGTGACTTTTAGGCATTAATAATATTTTTTTTACCTATCCATTCACACATTTATTTAAATTTTAATATTTGTCCACATTAAGTTGACGGCCGGCTAGTCGAGTGGTCAGGCACCTGGACACTTTACGCAGCGGTCGCGAGTTCGAATCCCGCCACGTGCAGATAATTTGTATGACGAATATAGATGTCTGCACCGGGTCATGGACGTGTATTTATGTATATATGTATTTATATAGATTTCTTAAATTTATTTTCGTTCCTAGTACCTGTAACACAAGTTCTTACGAACTTAGCACGGGGCTAGGTTAACATGGTGTGATTGTTGGTTGGTTAATATTTATTAAGTTCATACTGTTCACATAGTGTTCATACATATAATATCCCTACCATGAGTAAAGATCGTTACCAGGTGTCTATGATAACAACCTGGACCGACAGCTTAGCGTGCTCTCCGAGGCACGGCACTATATTATATAAAAACTCTTACCTACCTACTAGAATACTACAGTTTTTCGGCATGATGAATATTTATAAAAACTTATACCTGTTTATTATTAAAAACGCGAAGAGTTTAACAAAAATATTTTTAGTCTAATATATAATAAGATTAATGGTAAAAAATAATTTGCATTAAAAATGATACTTCTTTAAACCGTTGAAGTGTCATTGAATTATGAATAGCTAGATATAAGTGCTTCTTGACATTGATAACCGAATCAATTATGAGAAATTAAAGCCTTTTTACCCGACTGCGACAGGAGGGTTATTGCATAATTGTTGTCTTACAATTAGTAGAAACGTAAATTAATGTTGAGTCTCGTGTCTCTACATATTATTTTCATGAAGCATATATTAATTATTATTAATGTCGGATTGAAAAACAAATAATAAAAAAAGAGCATTTTTCATATTAAAAAGTTATTTATATCCGTTTACGTTAAGTTACATATCTTGTTTTTTTTTTTTCGATTTATGTTGGTAAAGCAAATAGTTATTAAAACCAGCCAAGTGTTACTTTTAATGTACGAAGCTTTCGGTGAATGAATCCGCCTCGCATTTTATAGGCTTTCTATTTGTATTTACTACCTTTAGGTACATTATGCCGTTTCCGAATATCTTTATATAATTCTCGGTACGATTCTTCATAATAGACAACAGACAAAATATAAAATAATGTACAAAAATAATTTAAAACTGGCTTACGATATTATTTGATCGAAATTATTGTCGATCCCGTGTAAAATTTCTAGTAAAATTACAATGTTTTGGCTTTTGAAATAATATTTTGCGACATAGTTATGTTTACAATTATACTTTAATAGATATAAGAGTAAAATTTATATTTTAGATTGTGTAAATTGCGATATCCGACGCTTTAAACAATACAGTTTAATTAAAAAAAAAACTAGTAATAGTTAATAAGTCTTTAGTTTTGGTTAATATAAAGTTTTCTTAAATTATGACACAGCTATATAAATGACTACAGTTCAACTGCAATAATTGAAATAAAAATGAATAAATAAACGCCTCGAACTCAACGGGTCTCACAGGATGTGAATACTGTGTCGGAGCTCCGGAAACACCCGCAACACAAAAGCAAAAACGCCCAAACCACGTCAAATATGGCCTAACGTATCAGTCAATTTACAGTGTGTATGATAATATATATATATATATATATATATATATATATATATATATATATGTATAAATTTGAACTCCTTATGTTTAAGATACGTAGTTAGTATTAAAAATTATTAATTATTAACAACTCACAATTTACACAATTCATTGACACAAAAAAAAAAAAATAATGTTACACATATCTTTAATGCAATTTTTCATAACTTTTATGTCAGTATCATGATGAGCCCTCACTACTTTATCTAGCTGTAACAATTTCAGATTTCGCTACACTGATAAAACCTAATGGATTACTTGCTGTAACAGCCTGGAAATGTCCAACTCCGGAGCAAACCCTCGTCTGTTAAAGAAAAGGGTTTGAGCTTATTACGCTAGGCTTCCGGAGCATTTAGGTTTTCTCACGATGTATTTCTTCACCGTATACTAATTTAAAGATAAATTTAGGATATTTGAACTGGCAATCGTCTAGAATAAAATTAAATTCACGTGTTTTATGTATAGTCACCTTTTACATAACTTATATTATTCAAATAATCTTAATGCGTATACAAGAGACGCACATACACCACATATTTTAATAGTTATATATATTTTTGGTATACTTTAATTTAGATTATAAAAATTCTCTATTATAAAAACTTTTATTTAAAAAAAGTGTTATTTATCGCATATTAGTTTATGCAATTGATTTAAACCATAATTTGTACCGAAGCAATGAAATGATATCTACGAGTAAAACACATTTAATTTTACTAATGCGTATCATTATAATTAGAAAAGTACCTGGTATCGACTTAGTCTAATTATATTTTCTGGTAGGTCAGCAAAGAGGCAACAACAAATAGTAATTCTGTTTACTAATACTGGTACATGGCCAAATTAAGTACTGTTAATATTCATACATACATAAATATTTATAAGCCCCCCTCAAATTTACTGAGAAATTTATCAGGTAATAATATACCTACGGTAATGATTTTGTGTGGGTACAAAAAGTTCTCATTTCAAACATTTTATAAAACTAATTATAATTTAATACTTTTTTTTAAATGTGAATATGGAGCTTAATCACGATATTTTTATTTTAAAACTCAAAATATTATCTTAATTTTAAAAAGGTTTAAACACTTAAAATGAAAAGTCCTAATAATGTATTGAAAGTAAACTTTTTAGTTTCTACGATACAATAAATAAATAAAAAATACATAAATGTTTTATTTGTTACAGTTTAAGTTCTTTGATAAATTATATCTTACCAAAACTAATTAACCAGACATCATTAGTGCTATCCCGAAATCTCGTCTATTTGTGTTTCAATCAAACTCCAATACTTCATTTAAATTATTAGCTTTCTCTTATTTCAGGATATGCTATAAACATAACTAATTTGACGAGTGACTAAGTTGAACGAGCTCAACTAGTTTGACGAGCGTAATCTTTGTCAATAGTGGTTCAATATACATAGTCGAATACAAATTCAAACACTAGTCGCAAGGGAAAACTACTACAGATACTACATACCATTATGCAAGACACAATGTTATCTATCTATTATACCTTTTATACTTGACCTTTACTTGTATAGGCTCTGTAATAGTAATCATAATTATGTAAAAACATAAAAAAATGATATTATTTCAATATTTTCAATATTAATACACGATTTAACTCGTTTAATATTTTAACTAGTTTATACATACGACGGTTTTGTATACATTTGTTTCCAACTTAAGAAACAACCGGCACGTTGATACAAATGACAATAATTTATACCTATCCACAGAGGCTATAACTACATCATAATATTGTATACTCGTAATAGAGAGAGAGCGACGTATCACGGAGGCTGTCAAAGGAATGAATATTACAATTATTTGTCTAAATATCATAAGATAAAACATTTTACATAATGAGATATTTCACATAGTACGAGTATTTATATTTTAAGCTTCTGTTCTTTTGCAAGCTTATATGTTTAAAATTAAAATCAATCGAATACTCGACCTCCCTCCCACTCCGACCCTCTGCCGACGAGCTTAAGCTTAGAATACATAACTTTAATGACAATTTTATAATATGGGTAACCATAAAAAAGTATCAAATTCTTGAAACTTAACTCCGTTGTGTTTGCTGTTGTGTCATGGCTATGTAATTGCTCTAGGCTTAATCATCTAACGACATTTAACGAGTCATCATTGTAAACGTTTTGTAATAACAAATACTTATTTTGTATACTAACACTACAGAGTGTTGTCAGCATTAACAAGGTTAAGATTTGAATACTCTAAAATTTGAATTACCATTCACAAAATAAATAAATTACCTAAGTTCAGGTTTTTTTTCGGTATATAATAATATATACTTAATAATTTACTTACTTCCTCCCGCATTAGGATGAAATACGAAAACCTTAGAAAAGCATTCAATTTATTGATTAAAGAACATGAAACCATCTATAGCATAAGTAGTACGTTACGGGCGGAAAATTCCTTGCAGCAAAATAGATAAATATCTATGTGTAACGCACTCGTATTTATAGATGAAAAAACAACTTTCCACTCATAATCAAATTTATATTTAAACGAAGTTTGGGTTGGACGCTAATCAATATATTATAAAAAATTCAATTGCCGTGCTTTCGTCTTAAAAAACTTGAAAGTGACAAGAATTTTTGGAATAGTTTTGTAATGTTTGCCTCAATATTGGGACGGTTAAGGAAAACGAAATTAGGTAAATCCCAAAGGAATACCCAAAGGTTCTAAATGGTACGAAAATCACCGGCTCATCAGTACGTTATATAATGTCAAAAAAGTTGTACATAATACATAACAGAGTTATGCGTCTGTGCTTTCGTGGGTATACTTCCGAAAAGCAGATAGCGAATTTTCTCATGAAATTTGGCACGGATATTCCATTTGACTATCTAAGCATCCCCTTAAAAGGATTTTTGGCGGATCGTAATATTTTTCGAAATATTGAATTTTTTGAGTACGCTGTTTAGGACGCTCTATATAAGAAAGCGAAAAGTAGATAACGTATTTTTGTTCAATTTTTTAACGCGACGACGCCATAAAAACTCGCATAGATGATCGGCCATTGTTTCACTACGTATTCCGCCACGTTTTTTTTTTTTTTTGTGAAGGCTGAGAAATTCATTCCGCAGTTAGGGTTTTTTTTAAGGTTAGGTTAGATTAAGATTTTTTTTTTAATCGTTAGGTTAGGTTAGGTTGTTAGGTCTTTTTTTTTTAATAGTTAGGGTTTTTTTTAAAGGTTAAGTTAGCTTAAGATTTTTTTAAATCGTCAGGTTAGGTTAGGTTGTTAGGTCTTTTTTTTTTTTTTAATAGTTAGGGTTTTTTTTAAAGGTTAGGTTAGATTAAGATTTTTTTTAAATCGTTAGTTTAGGTTAGGTTGTTAGGTCTTTTTTTTTAAATCGCTGTGAAATGCATTTACGCACTAGGATAGGTCAGGTTAGGTTTTTTTTCCTTCTTCTTTTGATCGACTCGCTTTCTTATATAGAGTGTGCTAAGCAGCGTACTTAAAAAATTCAATATTTCGAAAAATATTGCGTGCCGCCAAAAATCCCTTTAAGGGGACTCATAAATAGTCAAATAGAATGTCCGTGACAAATTTCATGACGAAATTCGGTATCCGCTTTTCGGAAGTTTATCCGCTTTCGTTTCAAGAGCTTTATGTGATTAAATATGGTTTCGATTTGAATTTATTTCTTCATATTCTATTATGAATACAGAAAAAAATTGTTTTTGTTTTATTAGTATTTTAACTTTTTTTTTATCTATAATATTTTATATTTATATTAATTCGTGAAGCAAAAACTTTGTACCCCTTTTTACTAAAATTACGTGGACGGAGAAGTATGAAATTTAAGTTTATACGGAGAAGAAGTGCAGAATGCTAATATTTTTTATAATAATATTCAAAAAATACAATAAATTAATTAAAAAAGATACTACACACACTACGACACACACGCATATGTTATATATGTACAATCTACATATATACACAAATTTGTTTATTTTCAGTCTGTTGTCAACACGATCTTAAATACAGGTCTTGCAACGAATATTTTATCACAGATCAGGTCCAATGACTGCTCCATAATTATGTCGTTCACCATATTATGCGCAATCATATTTTTATGATGTTGACAATGCTGTCAATTATAGATTAGATCAAATTTCAACCACTGGGCGACCACTAGTAAGACTAAAACAGCTAATATTTTTTTAAGATAATTTTATTTTTATAATTTTCTTTTGTTTTATAAGCCATTTCTGTAAAAAAAACAAGTAATGTCTTCTCAGGAGAGTTATGTATGCACCAGTAAGTGGCATGCATACCAGACTATGTACACGACGATGATTATTGTAATGTTTTGTATGTTATGCTGTTGGTGTGTCAGTAAATATATAAATAAAGTAACGATTTGCTTTATCATACAATAAATAAAACGCTAAAATAAAGATAAAGGCTGTAAAAAAAATAAGGCTGTTATTTTCTAACTTAAGTGTTAAATCTTAAAAGCGATTTCGACAACATTAGGTGACGGTTGAGTAAGCTTGCATGTTGTAAAGGAAATAGTCCTAATCAAAAAGAATTTTATAATATGGAAATTGTATATAAAATTGCTTCTATACTTTCTTTCTGGATAATCCAATTATATGCGAATCCACAGACTGAAGAACACTAAACAGTATTACAAGGTACTATATTAGGATCTCCACTAGCATTAATACTAATTGCAAGACTTTTTTTATAACATTCAGACTTTGTTACATCATTAGTTCAAACACGCCCGCGTTTTGTAATGTGAGTTCGACTAATGTTATCAAGAGAAAAGCCTATGTGTCACATATATCTTAGACAGGAAAAATTAAACCTTACTTTGTTTCATCGATAATAATAATAATACTCTTTATTGCACACACATTATCTTACATCATTTTTTGGTTGTGCACGTATCACGTAAAAAGTACAAAACCAATGTAAATAACTTTAATACATAAAAATTATACATAACTCACAGTATTATTTAGTATTTGTTTCATTGTAATTAAATTTAAAAATAAATATTTAAGAAAATAGAAATACGCCTTCGCGATATAGAAGCCATCTGGTCTAACGAATCTTAAAAACTCACAAAATTTATTTTTGAGTTATTATTTTGTTAAACTTAAAAGTTTACTAAATATGTCGAATAGGAATAGAAATCGTTTTAATATTTTAGATAAACATCATTTTCAATTAATATACTATTATGTTAAATTATGTTTGTCTAAATATAAAAACGATATTCTACCATTATACGATAGATGGCGCAGAATATGTCATATAATTTTTTGAATCGCGCTGACCAAAACTTCGGCCAAAAGAATGAGACTCGCCCGTATTAAACGAAATGTTTTTTTTTTTTGCATTTAGTACCTTAGTGTACTATGGTCTTGGTCGTTATGTATTTGTTGATTATACAAAGTTGGTTATATATATATATATATATATATATATATATATATATATATATATATATATATATATATATATATAAGTCGTGTTAGTTACCCCGTTTATAACTCGAGAACGAGTGGACCGATTTTTATGATTTTTGTGTTTTTGGATTTGTCTTCGTCGGGAATAATTTTTATAAAAAGTGATATTCATCAATGAAAATATAATTAATAAAAAAAATCAGTTCAAATGTTTCATCCGTACTATCTATACATATAATAAATCAGTTAACAAGTCCGTTTTATAATCTTTATCTTAATATATAAAATTGAAAGGTCACTCATCACGATATCTCTGGAACTATAAGATCTAGAGACTTGAAATTTGGTAGGAATATTCCTTTTGCCGAGGAGAGGTCAGCTAAGAACGGATTTTACGAAATTCTACCCCTAAGGGCAAAATTTGTATGGGACAACGTAGTTCCTTGGTCCAATCTACTTCAAATTTTGCATAAAATATTCTTTAACAGAATTGATTGAAGACGTGTTTCGTATTTTATCAAAATTCATCTCCTAACGGGGTTTAAAGGGGATTGCTTTTGCTTCGAAGTTGATTTGACAACTCAATCCGTCTATTATAAAATATTTTCCAGTATCGACTCAGGTGTAGGTGATAAAAAATTTAAATTTATAATTTTTAAAATTTTAGTTAAATACCCGTGCGAAGCCGGGGCGGGCCGCTAGTAATACATATAATTGTATTGATAAGTACATAAATATTGGGTAATAATATTAAATACGTGAATTATCTATATATATATAGGAGACTTTCTATAGATATAGTCACTCATCACGATATCTCTGGAACTATGAGACCTAAAAACTTGAAATTTGGTAGGAATATTTCTTTTGCCGAGTAGAGGTCAGCTAAGAACGGATTTTACGAAATTCTACCTCTAAGGGGATGAAAAAGCGAGGCAAAGTTTGTATGGGACAACGTGATTCCTTGGTCCAATCTACTTCAAATTTTTCATAAATATTCTTTAACAGAATTGATTGAAGACATGTTTCGTATTTTATCGAAATTCATCCCCTAACGGGGTTAAAAGGGGTTAGAAAGTTATTTTGATATAAATACTCCTTAGGTTTTTTTTTTAAATTACATTTTATTTTGACACGTCATGTTTGACAACTCAATCCGTCTTTTATATATTTTCCAGTATTGACGCAGGCGTAGGTGATATTTTTTTTTGGGTGCTCCTGGTGGAACATGCAAGACTTTATATTAAATGTAACAAAATTTAGTTGTAAATATATCGTGTGATCGCTTTATTGTAAAATAGTTTTTTATATAATATTTTTTACTTCAATGTTGGTGTTGTTTTAAGTCAAGGGTTTTAAACTGAATAACTCATCAGCAAGGCATATGTAGTTCACAATGATACAAATATAGAAGACACCAATGTGAACTTGGAAACATTTTTGAATTATACGGCATTAACATCCCAATTAGTACAGATTGGCACCACGGACTAATGTTGGAACAAGATCAGAAAAAATTATAAATCATATACCCATTTAACTTTATCTTACACTAAAACTAAGAAGGAGGAGATAAAAGCTGTCTTGGACTATTATTAAATATAAATATATGTTTGACATACACACACGATCGTCTGTTCCTAAGGTAGGCAAGTTAATGCCTGTGTTTTAGGTAACAGCTGACTGATATACATTTTTTTTATAAATATCTATACATATAAATAATACATATAGAAATAAAAACATATTACACCCAAACTCGAGGCGAGAATCGAACCCATGATCCTGGAGCAGTAAGCAGGGTCACTACTAACTGTGCCGAGTCAATCAAAATTTAAAAAATAATTACTTGCAGGTTTATTCAAATGTAAGAGGCAAAATCATATTGACTTGTGGTGTAATTATACCAACGATACATCGAACGACGCATTGATAACCGTTCTGATGTAGTGGTGCGAGTGGCTTAACACCTCGCCTCAATGCCGGCGGTCGCGAGTTCGATTCCTGCTCGGGGCAGATATTTATATTTATGCCAATATTTGTTTCAGGTCTGGGTGTATAGTGGGTTTCCCCACCGTGGCCCGAAGAGCACGTAAAGCCGTCGGTCTCGTTTGTTATCATGGATGCCTTACAATAATTGTTACTTATGGTAGGGATATTATCGCCCCCCCGCGGACCAAAACCAGCAGCGGTGGGCGCGAAAGCACAGGAGGGAGATGACTCGCTCTCCCCCTCCATTCGGTGGCGCGAAAGCGCGGTATGTTGGGCGCAGAGGTGCACAAGCCACTGGAACCCCTGGACCAGCTGTTGTGTGGACCCATCAGCGGGGTTTCGCCGACTGGGGTAGCTGAAGTCCAGTGGTAAACGGAAGCGCGAAAGCGCGGTGAGAGTGTTAGCACGGGAGGTGCGGCTGGTGAGGGAGTGGCGCCGAGAGGGCGCGGAGATTTTGGTGTTGGGGCCGCTCCTGGTACTTCTCTGAATTAGCAGAGTGGACCAGTCGAGCGGCCCCAATTACATACGGAGGGGCCGCCGGGCCAAACGTCGGGGCATCACGGTTGTATGCGCGAGTGATCCCGTGGCTCCCCACTATGGCCCAGACAGCCGATGGGTTTTAGTGGGTATTCTGGCTTCGCAGCCAGCGAGTCCCACATACCCGTCGCCTGCGGGCGGTGGGATGTGTAAATGCATTTCCCATCGTTAAAAAAAGGGATATTATCCGCTAACCCGCAGTGGAGCGGCGTGGTGGATTAAGCTCCAACCCTTCTTCTATATGGAAAAAAAGCCTTCGCTCAGCAGTGGGTTGTTTACAGGCTGATACAATACACTACAGTACAGGAGCATTTGTGGCCTGCAGTGACAGAACTGAGCCTCACCATAAATATGACAATGATGGACTCTAAGGGGAGATGTTACTGCCGGACAGTTCTCAGACCTGTTGCTTAAAATAGGAAATGATGATATGGATGTATATGAGTATGTATTTACCATAAACAAAACTTAAGGTCAAACTCTTACTGTAGCAGGAGTATACTCAAGCGAAAGCTGCTTCTCTCACAGCCAGTTGTATGTGGCATATTCCAGAGTAGCCTGGTGATTCTAGCACCCCAAAAGAAAAACAAAAAATATCGTTTATAAAGAAATACTAAGGAAGGTATAGTACTTCGATTTCGTTGTAAAAAGATAATACCCCCGTGTAACTTTCTCCAGACTTTGGTCTTTGGACCGAGCTTCGTTTTCATAAAATATTAAAATTTTTTTTTTTTTTGAGGTTTATTTAAACTTTAAATCCATACTCTATAATAAAGATTGTTATATTTTATAAGTTTTCAAATATTTTAATATAATAATTTATATGTTATAACAAAATTAATAACGTAAAAAAACGTAAAAAAAACGTAAAAAAAAAACAAATTAAAATCCTATTAGAACCATTTTCGACTTCTACGCGGACAAAGTCGCGGGCTAAAATATTGTTTGAGAACTCAATCCGTCTATTATGAAATATTTTCCAATATCGACGCAGTTGTGGGTGACAAAAAAATTAAATTTATATTTTTTGAAGTTTTTGTTAAGGCCAGTATATTCGAGCGTTGTAGGTATTTAGCGCTACCTCCCTCCCCGCGCGACTAGTTACGCGAAGTCTCCGATCAAATGAACTCTCGATGACCCCGCGCGCGGCGACGGCGCACGGAAATAATTAAATATATAATTTTACAGTAACTTACTAGGTTTTTTTTTTTTACTTTAGGTTATTTCATAATTCAGTTTTGTTTTCGATCCTGAAGGCACAGTATAAAATGCAACATAAACATTTAATACCTAAGAGAAGTAGATAAAAACCATTATTTAATTTTTTATGGGTTTATAGCTAAAAAAAAATTTACTATTAATATTTTAATTTATATTAATTATCAGTAATTTTTTTTTTTTGTTAATTAATACACTTTACAACATTTAATACCTAAGAGAAGTAGATTTAAACTTTATTTCTTCTCTTAGGTATTAAATGTTTATGTTCCACCTATTACTGCCACCAGGGCCCTGCGCTGGGGCTCCCAAGCGGCGCATTCTTCCAGGGTGTGACGCGCCGAGTCGATTGGCGCGCTACACTCGTGGCAAAATCAGGGGTGGCTTCTCGCCTAGCGATTTGGTGCAGGTACTTACCGAAGCAACCGTGCCCGGTAAGCACCGGCGACAGCCGAAACGTAAGGACCCTATGCCGCCTGTTGACCCAGCGACGAAGGTGAGGACGTCGCTCTGTCCATTGCCTGTCTCAATTCGTTGTCGGCACCTCGCAGGTTAGTCCCATTGTCAGACCAGATTTGAGCAGGTTGTCCTCGTCGAGCTTTCATTCTTCTTAAATTCATTATCACTGAGTCTGTGCTCAGTGACGTCGCTATCTCTAGGTGGATCGTTCTTACAGTGAGGCACGTGAATACTGCCACGTAACGTTTCTGTTGGCTGCGTCCCACGGTGACTGTTAATGGTCTGAAGTAGTCCACCCCTGTGTATGTGAAGGGTCGCTGATGGTGAGCTAGGCGACACGCAGGTAGGTCTCCTGTTCTCGGGTGTGGCGGGATCGCTGCCCTAATCCGGCAGTGTAGACACTGTGGAAAGAGCGTTCTTGTGCCGGGCCGCAGGCGTAGTATCCAGTAGTGCTGTCGACATTCGTTCACAGTCGCCTCGACTCCCGTGTGATGCCTCGTTCTATGCATCGCTATGATCCACAACTTCACTGTGTGATGATTTCTATCTAGTATCATCGGGTTTTTAGATGGCGTTGATAGTTGCTCCGCGGCGTTAATACGACTACGGACTCGGAGGGCTCTCTCTGCACACTAGATGCTCAGCTGCTTGAGGCGACTGTTTCGGGTAAACGACTTCCCGTCTTTAATGCTTTCTACTTCATTTGGGAAAGATTCTTCTTGGACTGTTCTCATGAATAGGTCTTCAGCTTTCCTGATAAGTTCCGCGGAGACCGGACGAACCTCCAAAGTTTCTTCGAGCTCTACTCTTATTTTCTGGCGTGTTTTCAGCTTCTTGTTCGTCCTTTTCCAGTCTGGGTCTTTTAACGCGCTTTTCTTAGTCCTTTTATAGTTGACTCGTTGTGTATTGGCTCGACAGAGTTCTATAAACTGTAGCACTCGAGCCGTCGTGTAGCGGAGTCTGTTCCAGCTGGAGTACCGTGTGCAGTCTGGTAACCCTTCTTTGAGTCGCGGCTGTTTACGATCGGTGACGTGATGAGTTTTTTCTTCGCCTGTAGGTTCGGTTGACGACGACAAGGCGGACGTTTCCGTGGGCCAGGTGGACTCCGGATGATAAGGAAATTCAGGACCTGTGTACTATCTGTGACCACTGCTGAATCCCGCTGGTACGTCCCGCGCCGCGTCGTCGGCTACGTTTAGCCTGGTTGGGACCCATCGCCATTCGCTGACCGTCGAAGAATCTTCAATTGCCGCTAGCTGCTAGCTAGCCGCTGTTAGGTGAAAATACTAATATAACTTATTGAAATTTTGGATATACTAATATATCGGTCTAAGATATCGATGACAATCATTATATTCTAGCTAAAAATAGATTGAGTGTTCATTAAACTTACGAGTACTTATCTGATCGCTTTTCTAAGCTTACGTAGTTCACGTCTAGATATTTTCTTTTTATTTCTAGTTTTATTCCCCATTTTATATCTACACTACACTGCTATACAGTAAAAACACTTCCAACGTTGTTAGAGTACTAACTAAACTAATCTAATAAAATAATCAATAATAATCTATACTAATAGATAAAACTGAAGAGTTTGTTTGTTTGAACGCGCTAATCTCATGAACCACTGGTTCAAATTTAAAAATTCTTTTTGCGTTGGATAGTCCATTTACTGAGGAAGAATTTAAGCTATATAACATCACGCTACGACTAATAGGGGCTGAGTAATAATAAGAAATGTTACAAAAACGGGAAAAAATAATCTTTTTTGAGAGCTTCCGTTGCGTCCTTTATTATTTCTCTTCTCAAGACATTTTTTAATTATAGTTCCACTTTTAAAGTAAATATAACATCACTCTTTTACTGTAAATTTTCGAAAAAAAAAACTCAGTAATATGTTGAACGACCCAAGAATCAAACCTGAGACCCCTTGCTCGGCAGTAACGCTTGGTACCACTGGACCAACGAGGCGAAAATATTTAAGTACGTTTTTCCCTCAAATTAACGCGGGTGAAACCGCGGGGCACAGTTAGTACTAAATAAAATTATCCAATCTATTTCTCAAACCACACTATTCATTCTCTGAGGATAGAGAGGTTCACTGGCGCTCGAATTCCTAAGAGACAAGACCGGACCCTATACATCGGTTTTCACACAAGAGGAAAAGAAGACGTTGATAGACAAGGGATACGGCACCGGACAGGGATCGAGCGTCATGACTATCCACGAGGCACAGGGACAGACACGCGAGGCAGTCATCATCGTCCAGACAAAGACTAGGAGGCTGCGGATTCATGACAGTGTTCCGCATGCTGTGGTCGCGGTGACCAGGCACACAAAGACCTGTGTCTACTACACCGACGACGGTGGTGATGCAATCGGTCGTTTTGTCGGCCTCGGTGGAGGCCACAACAAAGGAAATACTCGAGCACACCCTCAAGATGGCTATACATAAAAGAGACACCGCCGTCATTGAGGATGTGCTCGAACAGCTTCCCTCGGGGGATGGCTGCGGCAGAGTCTCCAATAAATAATACAAAAATAAAGAGCCCAAATGTAAATGTAGACAAGCCGTAAAAATGTGGTGGCTGGTATGTATGTACTAACAAGCAATGAAATATTAGATTATATTAGATCAAGGAATAAACGCATGTACATAGAAAATAAGAAACATGATGTAAATAGATGTAAGAAAAAAAAAGACAAAATAAAATTATATATATATTATATAATATACCGCCATAGTATATGTGTGTGTGTGTATATGTATATGTATATATATGTATGTGTGTATATTTGTATATGTAAATTATATTTGTAAATAAAGATTATGTTTATTAAAAATGATTATATGTATGTAAATATGATTATATGTATTAAAAAAAATTATAATAATAATAAATAAATAATGGTCAGTATACGGACTCGCGTCATAGAGATCCTGACAATAAGTCTAGCTAATGTAAGTCTAAAATAGTACGCATGAAACTATATTAACAATCTTATACATTTAATTAAAAAAAGGCACGGGCAAATATAAGCCCGTGGATACTTTTGTTATAAAAAAAAATCCAATCTTTAGAGGGGGGGGGGGACGCCGCCAGACAGCAGAGATACAGGTCCTACTTCGATGACGCCTCGGAGGCAACTAAAGCGAGGCGCGCGGGCCGTTTTCTTATATAATTTAAATATTTAATATTTAAAAAAAATAGAAACATTTATTTAAAAAAGTAACCGTTAAATGTTCTACTAAAAGTTATTACCTATTTTTACATGTGAATATTGTAACTTAAAATCTGATATTCTTCGAATACAACTCGAAAAATAATCAAAAACATCCTTTCTTTATGTTTTTTTTTTATCGAGTCAAGTTACAATTATCGTGTTTTGAACCGTTGAATAATCAAGAACGTTTGTTAAACTATAACATATATTTTTAACGGATCAAAAAAATGAATATTACTATGTTTAAAACTCTATCAAAAACAGGTGATTTGGGATATACTGGCCTTAAATACCCGTGCGAAGCCGGGGCGGGCCGCTAGTATTAATATAAAAGTCGATTATGACATATTTAGTGACAAATAGTGTGCTTTAAGATGTTTTTTAAAACAAGAGTGAGATTGAGCTTTTCTTATAGGAAGGGGAAGAGAGTTTCAGAGTCGAACAGGTTTAGCAGAGAAAGAGTTATACATATATTTGAGAGAGATAGAGAGTTATATCGATCTATATATTCTATGTTTTAGTATTACTACAGCTCAGAAGGAAAGTATAATTCCTATTTCTTTGGTTTTTTCTTAATTATATAATAATATAAATATTATTAAAATGTTTGATTAATTATGATATAGTTATATTATCAAATCACCTAAGAGTGTAGTTTTAAAACCAGAAGTTTTATACAAGCAATATAATAAAGTAAGTACTGTATTTGGCGGAACATCAGCAATGCGAGAAATGCTAATGCCTCTTACAATGGCGATATCTATAGAAATGAACATTTATCATTAAGAAGTCCGTCTGAGTTTTCCTTTACTTCATTATCATATCAGTAGAATGAAATGTTTTATATTCTTTTATTTCTTTTTGAATTTTCGATCTATATTTAAATAAGATAGCTATTTTTTTTTAATAACATGCTTTAGAAATATATATATTCCAATACTGCAACAGCAAAATAAATGTTTCTATTGACATATTATACTAAGTAAGGGAATATAAAATAGTTATATGACTGTGGAGGTTGAGGCTGTTAAATGGGTGGGAAAGACGAGGCCCATTAGTTGAAGAACACTTATTTAAAGTGATTTATAAGCGCTGGTTGATCCATAATTATATTATAATTTGTCCACTTGTAATTTTACTCAAGGTAAGAGATAAAAGGCATTGGGCTGTAGAAAATTCGTAATAAATATTAAAATAGTTTATAGTGGTTACGTCAGTTTTATGGTTGTATGTAATTAAGAGCAGTGCTCACGACTTTGTTATCGAAGAAGTCTTGTTTTCTTTTCCCTTAGTTTTATGGTTTGAGGAAACAACTCGCACACCGTATACCTAATTATTTATTATCAGAAGCCGTAACTCCTTACGAATATGAGGGAGAAAGTGCTACTTTAGTATTTATTTAATTATTGATTCAAAATAGGAATGCTTGTAAAATCGATTTATTATATAAATCTTTAAAAAACCTTTGTTAAAAATAAATATTGAATTTCTTGAACCAACACTGATAATATATTTAGACAGCGGACATAATAACCAAGCGATGCAGCAATTATAATTTGTGATTATTTTAATAAAGAAAATAATTCACGCACCAACATCGATGACATTTTTTTTAATTAAGTTAAAAAAGTTTTTTTTTAGTTAGTTAATATGATATCAGCATTGAATATGATACTTTAAGTTTTAATAACTTTTGCATTATTCAGGATCTATTAATAAGAAAACTTCATAATGTGATATTGAAAAATTCGGAAACACTTTTCATACAAGTAAATCTGATGCTTATGACGTGATAGATGTTAAGAAAAACCGAAAAAAATATAATACTACAATGATTGCTATTTGCTGGTTAGCAAACCAAAACTACAGACGAATCTATACAAAAGATAGACGGACTAAAAATTGATGAAATATTGGGCTCAGTAAAGATAGTAGCGCCTATAATTACACGGGTAGACTGCAAGCTGTAATTTGTTTTTGTCGACCTAAATAATGCCTTTGTAACAGAAAAAAAGCGATAATGGATCTATGAGTAAAATGTTATTTATACATCAAAAAAATTAAGAAATGACGAAAGTTTTCGTACAATCTGTCAGTATAACTATACGATAAATTTCGTACATGTTCAAATACAACAAGAAAATATCTAATGTATAATTCATGCGAGAAATATAAAAACTTAACATGTGATAGTCGTTGTAGAAAATGTAAAATTATACAACAATAAAAAATTGGATTTATTAATAATGTAATAAGTAATCTATAATACAGTATATTTATTTTATTTTATTGCTTTATATTATTTTTCGGAATAGCTATTACCGAAAACTTCGAACATAATATTAATAAATTTCAATTATACGTAATATTTAGTTAATTATTACATTTACATTTACAACTGCTTAACATTAAATAAATAAAGGGTTACTAATATTAACACTTCAACTAATATTTACTAATGGCACTATTCTATATTTATTCAGTTTTATAAAAATAGTGATAATTACCAATTCCAATTGAACTAAACTGCCTCTAAATCAGCGTGAAATCCTTTTATCCGTAACATGTTCCAGGAAACAACAATAGTTACTGTATCGCGACGCTAGCACTTCACATTTTTGAATCGGAAATATTTGAAGCAGCGTTCCGGTTAGTAATCATTTGTTCGAAGAAGTTCGATGGTGGATAAAGTTTTACGAGACGAGCGTCCGGAACGGCGTCCGGGGGAGCACTGGAAATCGCCCCGAGTCTCCTGTCCCGGGTGTGTCGCCGCGCCCAACCAGTCAGCTGGATTTGTTGAGGCATTCTCTGGTTTTCACCCCTGTAACATTTATGTTTGTCGCCTTGCATTTAAAATCTTATTGTTCTGTGAAAGGATAAAAATTGGGCTTTAACGATTGTTTTGTATCACGCAACTCGATTTTCAAGTGACAAGTTTTCACTTGAATAGAAAGCAAAACCTATATTTTCATGTTATGTACATAAAATTATTTTTTCAAATATGGAATGAGAATGGTAATAATAATTTGCAGATTATAGTATACTAGCTTTGTTAATTGAAATTAGTACGTTAATATAAATACAGTACAACCTTGATATAAAGAGCCTCAATATAAAGAAATTCATCAATTTAACAAATTTTTCGAAATCCCCTAGAACTGCCCGTAACAACTAATACAAAATATATCTCTACATTACGAATAACATTTATCTACAACTTCTTTATATCGAATTTTTATTCATTGCAGAATATAGGTAGAAGGTATTTACTTCTATTTAACGAATTTTATCAACTTAGAACATTGATATAACGTATTCTATTAATAATATCCACTTAATTCCACTTTTTTACCTTGTACGAATCGTAGTCCAAACTCCAACCTAACCCCTAATAACGAACCTCATTATAACGAATTACTTGGTATAACGAATAATTTCTAATTCCCTTCAGTTTCGTTATGTCG
Organism: Euphydryas editha; assembly: GCA_036937285.1. Classification (NCBI taxonomy): domain Eukaryota; kingdom Metazoa; phylum Arthropoda; class Insecta; order Lepidoptera; family Nymphalidae; genus Euphydryas; species Euphydryas editha. The sequence continues at coordinate 7,994,022 of JAUPFZ010000008.1, forward strand.
AGGTTGCACTGTAAAATAAATGTATAAAACAAGTAGTTAACCCAGAAATTAGTTGGAAGTGGAACACTTATAAGATAAAATAAAAGGCACGTCCTAGAAACGCCAGCCTCTAATAAGCCATGTGTTGAAAGCAAACAATCGCTGTATGTAGAGATAACAAATAAACTTACCGCTTTCCATCGCAATCAACACAACGAATGCAAAAAAAAACTACCGCGTGATCAGAAATGATTTAAATAAAAATAACTCAATGTAACACGTTAATAATATATGTATGTCTTTTATATGTGATTCTGTAGATATTATGGTAAGGTGTCAAACGTAAAGGATGCCACTAGAATGGGGAATGCTAGAGTCAAAGAGTACCGCCAGGGCGTAGGGCGGGCGTAGGCTTCTAGGGTAAAGATGATACAAGTAAATGCATCGCCAGGGTAAAATGGGCATATGTAGGGTAAAGGAGGCGCAAGTAAGCTTGTAATATTGAGAAAAGTCGAGAAGTTTTAACAGAGGCAACACCTTATCAAACAGTAAATGAACTTTCTGCTAAGTCATTCGTACAAAGTATTTTTGAAAATCATAACTAATATTGTCGTTTACAGGTTTGACAACTTTCAATTACGTGATCAAGCCAGATGTCAAAGAGTATTTAGTAAAACAGACCACATCCATACGTTGCGAGAGATTATGCAGAAGATCTGGTGTAGTGGTGCGAGTAGTCGCCTCGACGGCGGTCGCGGGTTCGATTTCCGCCCGGGGCAAATATTTGTGTTTGTGCAAATATTTGTTTCCGGTCTGGGTGCATGTCCTTGTGAGTTTCCTCACCGTGCCTCGGAGAGGACGTATAGCAGTCGGTCCCGGTTGTTATCATAGACACCTGATAACGATCGTTAGTAATGGTAAATTAATGGGGATATTATCGGCCAGCCCGCAGTGGAGCAGCGTGGTGGATTAAGCTCCAACCCTTCTTATATATGGAAAAGAGGCCTTTGCCCAGCTGTGGGTTGCTTTCAGGCTGATTCAGTCTAGTTCAGTTCAGGTGTCTGTTTTTAAATATTTATTGTATACAAATGTTTAAAATTTGAAAAGTATTGTACTTTAATAAATAACAATAAAATAATTTAAATATAAAAATGTGTGTAATTTATTCTTAAACCTTAAACTGAATTACGTTTTAATTTATACGGTGAAACGAAATTGAATTTAATTAGTGTTTAATGTGGTTTTAGCTGGAAGTCGAGTGAATACTATCGACCTGTTATCCCTACCAATACATAAATGCGAAAGTAACTCTGTGTCTGTCTGTCTGTCTGTTACGCTTTCACCTAAACCTCTGAACCGATTTTGATGAAATTTTGTATGAAGATAGAACTGAACTTGGGAAAGGACATAGGATACTTTTTATCGTGAAAATAAGGATAGAAGGGGTTGAAATAGGGGACGATAGTTTGTATGGAAGTTCCTTATTGTCAAACATAAAATCATGTAAGATTGTTCAATTGTTTAAGACAAAGACAAAAAAAGCGTGCACGGGGAAAGCGGGGGGGGACATATCAGGCGGTAGGCAGGGCGCGGAGCGGCGGCGGCGCCGGCGCGCTTACCATGTCGCGCGATATAACCGAATTCAAGGGAAAGCCGCGAGCGGAAAGCTAGTATATAATAAACTGAATTTAATCGATTGACTTCGTTCCGTGCCTAATATTGGTCTGATATATTCTACATCTGGTTGATAGTTCTAGCTACTTTTGATAGAATTAAGCGATTTTAATGAAATAAAAACTTAGTTTACTTCAGACTACGCTTTATGATTTTTATGTCCCACACTTATTACTTTCGCTGCGATGCGTGTTTAAACAAACAAAAGAACAGAGAGACGGACAGACAGACAGATAAAAATGTATATAAGTAGTGTTTTTACTTTAGGTCCCTATAATTATTTTCGTCAAAAAATTCAGAAAAAAATAAATACAACAATATTTACAATTATGTGAAATATGAAAGCATATATGAAAAGTTCATATAAATCTATACAATAAAAAAAAAAAAAACAAGAAACGAAATATTATGTTCATACATGAAAAATAGGGTAAAGAAGAACGGTCATCTGTGACCCAGACCCGACAGAAACGAGACGTATCTCAGTTTTTTTGTTATTTTTTACATAGTTAAATGGTATATTTTTTTTATTCGAAATCAATGGCTAACACCAAAATATTGCCTTATCGTCGCTGATACTGCAATACCGCGGAACTAACAACAGACAATACCGCGTAACTTCGATATGGTAAATTTTACAGGAGAGCGAAAAAACTAAATAACTTCTGCTGAACTTATCAAATACGTGTCTGAACTTTCAGCTATTTAGAAATGTGTATTAGTTACCATATATATTATTATTTAACTTAATCCAGTCAATATTTAGCTAGAAAATACACTTACGCTGTTTTTCATTTTATATTGCATTTGTTATTTTAGCTTTTTGGCATTTACGCGGAATTGGAGGGAGAATAAAACAGAATTAATATTATTATAAAGAAGTTGTATTTACTTAAGTAATCACAGTCTCATCATTTTAACTTTGGTAGTTACTAGCTTAAACAGTCTCGTCATCTTTAAAACGTCGTCATAACAACTTGGTAGTTACTTATTAATATAGGTAATTGTATGATCTTACTACAAACATAATAAATCAAATAATTAAAGGCTGAAAATAGTCAGTCAAAAAAAATAATTTAAGGGTCGTGTATCAAAACAAAATAATGAAATAATAGGAACATCAAAAAGTGGTTCATCCAAGAAAGGTACCACAGTCTTTCATAAAGTACTTATTTTTTCTTAAAAGGTAAGTTATCATAAAACTGATGACAATCAACGGGGATGACGTTTTTTTGTTACTGTAAGTGTAGATATTTGCTTTCTAATATTGGCTCTCTAGATGAAAATAGCAATGAAACACTATTTGCAAGTGTTATGATATTTCGTGTTCTTCGTGGCAATAGGGTTAAGTCAGCATTCAAATATTTTTTATACTGAATAGTCCCATTAGGATTATATTTTAATACTCGCAGGTACATACATACTCGGTGGTAGACCACCACACAATCATCGCCAGCAGTACGGTTAGGTTGTATGGATTCATAAACTTGATATTCTTTAATCCCGTAGTTCTTGAAAAAAGTCAACAGAAAAAGGTCACAAGTCTCTTTTTTAGGTTGGAACAAACCTATGTTTTCTTATGCTAAAACGTTACAAAAAAGTTTCCTTGCAGTGACAGGTTTGGATAATGAGGATGCAAATTCCACGTATAAATTGTAAAACTGTGATTTGGACTGAATTAGAGGTTCCAAACATTGCTTTGTACTCGATTTGCGACAGTAATGCGATGATAATTTAGGCAAGGCTGATAGACAGCTATTAATAGAATCTCGCTTACTCTCAGTGGTTACTAATAAAGAAGTGCTCATATTTGTATGGTTCTCTTTATTACCTCTATCGCCAAGCCTATAGCGAACCGTCCATTCCTTTATACCAAGTGTATTTAGAAATGTTATCAAGCAGACTCTCTCTTTTTTGCCTTCTATTTGAAAATAATACGCTTTGGAACTTGAATTTCTAGAGTCAGTACCTTTAGTTTTCCTCTGAGTGTCAGTTTTATCCACCATAGAAGACACAATTTTTTTTTCAGCCATGACATGCTCCAACATCTCCTGCGTTAGATGTGAGCAAAACAAGATTTTGCTACGAGCACAAAACTGTGAGTTGCAGAGAGGACTCATGGTTCTCTCAGGTTTGGATTCTGTTTGATGGTATTTATTACCAATCTTTTTGTATCCAAAATATTCTTTCCCTAACATTCTATTTTTCCTGCTATGTTCTCTTTTCCATGTTAACCTGCCAGCTTTTCTTTTTCTCGATCTTGACTGTTTCCCAACTTCTGCCTCAGTATCGCTTTCAGGAAACCATTCAATATGATCTGATGACTCGATCGGTTGTACATTCATGATTTGAGATAGTGGAACATAATCAGGGTCAACAACAGAGTCATCTGACGAAAAATCCAACAGTGACTCATTAACAACTTCCGGAAGACCTGATGAGCTAGCAACAGATTCTAAAACTGTGGTCAGAGTATCACAGTCAGCAATAGAGTTTTCGATATTCGTAGCTGTACATGAAATGTGTTCGATAGGTTTTTGAAATATAAGTCGGTTACCTGCACGCTTTTTATCCAAAATTTGCTTCCTTTTATTTAAAAGTACCTGGCGATGATTTTGAAGCTCTTGTAATGTAACAACATTACTACTTACATCGGCATTTCTCCATACTATAGCTTCATCAAAACCTGACTCTTCTTCCATGATCGTCTAAAAGAAAAGTAATAGATATTGAGAAACACTCGAAAGCTACCCACAAAAAGTAATTATATTTAAATACCAGGCGCTATTGGTCTGCGCTAGAATTAAAAATACTTGAGTTAAAATATTTTCTAAAAACACTGATACGATAGTTTTGTTCAAAACAAAATCAACAAATACGCGTAACTAGCCAACACAAAGTAAAAGATAAAATTTCAAAAACCGCGGAATTACCATTACAACAATTAGTGCAAAATTTACTTGTAAAATAAGGGAATTTTTAGATTCTAATAAGTAACCAAATTGATTGAGAAACAAGCATTAAAACAATGTAAAAAACTTACCGATCTACTTCGTATTACTATAAAAAAACTTTTATTTTCCGGAACACCAGACAAAAACATTACGTCTTCTTGTTATGATCGCGAGAATACGCGGTATTGGTGAAATTATTTTGACAGGTTCGTTCACGCGGTTTTAACCAGTTGTGATTAATCACATATTGAATGAACGATAGGCCGAACTATGAATGTGGTCCGTAGCCACTCGGCATCGTTAGCTCACTGCCGCAAAATCTAAAATTTGATACTTTTGTACTTCCGCGGTATTATCCACTGTTAGTTACGCGGTATTGCAGTATCAACGACGTTATGTTCTTGTTCCGGAGTTAACACTAAAAAAATACAAAATGTTTTTTTATCTACCATATTCGTAAATGTATGCAACTAAATGACGATAAAATAGATATGTGATGTATCTAGGTGACCTGGAGATGCAGCTGGATTAGGTAATTTTTGAACTCCTAGGACAACAACCAACTTAATATTCATTAAAATCGTCGTATTTATTGCATAACAGGAAGTTATATGTATAAAATCGGTCACGTACAGCCTGCATGTTATGGCTCAGGTAGCCTGGTGGTGACAGAAACCAATCATGCTATCTCACTCTTTCATTAAAACAACAATGGCGCGGAGCGGGGAGGAGTGTACCTGCGCCGACGCAACGCAGTATCGGCCGGCGCAGTCCTTCGCATTCTGTGTTGAGATCTGTGTGTTTTTGTTTTCAAGATTACATTTTTTCGACTTTTGGCTTTTTATTATTGGACTTGATTTTTGCATTGTGAGTGGTTTGTTGATATGGCTGACGATATGAATAGTTGTGCTGCGTGTGAACGTACACTACGTCGTCGTCGTTCATACGTTCTCAATGAACGATTACTGGAAACTAGAAGAGTTTTCGTAGAACGACTGCTACGCATTGTTGGTGGAGAAGTATGTATTATAATATATGATAATTATTTATAATTGAAGCCCTTTGCAATACAAAAGCGTGTCTAATTGTAAAATATTGATAGCTAGGTATAACCCGTTTCATCAAAGAAACGAATCTAAAATGGCGTCGATTATCAATCTGTCCCAGTCGCACACTATTGTTGTCTTTACTTACACACGGTGGAACTGCAAGTAAAAAAATGTTTTAATGAGTAATAAATAGAAAGACATTGGCCATTATGATGTTCATGAATTAGTATATTAATACACCAGTAACATTTTTTGTTGATTAAACTATCTGTCAGTGCAAGTACACAGACATTTTAGATTCGTTTCTTTAATGAAACGGGTTATATACTCGTATACCTATGTTAGTTAGCGTAAATAACAATACGCGTAATAACATCACGTGTTACAGTCTTTACGTATTTATTATTTTCTTTGTTGCTGCCGTCTCATTTTTTATACTTTATGTAAAAAATGTAGGTAAATAATGTTTTGTGCTAAAACTAAGACATCTGGTTTTTACAATATATGGTAGCATTAAGTCATATTTTTGGTTCGTTTTAATGTTTTGTATTAATGTTTTGTTACAGATAGCTTTTGATGGAACTCGGTCGATTTGCCACTCATGTCGACATAGAACCGATGCTGCAATTAATCAAAAGCGAAAAGCGTCACCTGCTCCTGCCCCACCAGCTGGTGTTGTAAATGTACAAGGAGTTAGACGAGCTTCTAATACGGCCCGGCGATGTTTAATTGACAACTGCAACAACGATTCTCTACGTCAAGTGCCTAATTCGGTGAAGGTACAACTCCTTAGTTATTATCACTTGTATGTACCAAATCTTGCCCGCATTTGCCAATGGCATTTACTACACATGGCGATAGAAGAGATTCCTGAAAATGTAACAAATCAAATGACCGACTTGAATGCGGAGAGTGTTGGCGACATCATCAACATGTATACACAAGCCTTAGAACAAAGGTCACACTTCAATGTAAATGATGTTTCTGACGAGGAGTTAAGCTTTTGGACTGGAATAAACAGAGCCAAATTCAACGATTTGCTGAGTCAAATACCAAGCCTTAATCAGTCCTCAAATACTCCACGAAATGACTTGGCTATCTACTTGTGCAAAATTCGATCAGGCGAGCCGAATAATAGAATCGCATCACTTTTTAATATATCCGAGCGAACTGTTGGGAGAAAAATAAATAAAGTAAGGCAGTGTCTCACTACTGACTTTGTTCCGTTGCACCTTGGCTTAGACCATATAACCAGGGACGAAGTGATAGCCCGCAACCGGGCCATACCAAATATTTTCTTTGGTAACGAAGAGTCACCTAAAGCAATAATTATATTCGATGGAACTTACATCTATGTAGAAAAAAGTTCTAACTTTTTATTTCAACGCCGCACTTATAGCCTTCATAAGTACAAAAACCTAATAAAGCCATTTATGATCCTATGTGCGGATGGATATATTTTGGACGTAACAGGTCCGTACTCTGCACGGACAACCGATGCTGACATAATGAAGATGATATTGGAAAACCATGATGCACCCATTGAAGACGGACCATTCCATTATTTTTTTAATCAAGGAGACGTATTTATTTTGGATCGAGGCTTTCGGGATTCAATTCCCTTGATTGAAACTTATGGCTATGATGCTCATATGCCGCCAAGCAAACGAAGACAAGACACGCAATTAAGCACCGACCAAGCTAATAAATCACGAATTATTACAATGGTGCGATGGGTCGTCGAGACTTTGAATGGCAGATTCAAGCGTGACTTCAAGATGTTCAGAAACAGAGTTTTCAACAAACATGTGCCGCATATATTTGAAGACTTTAGAATTGCTGCAGCTTCAATTGTTAATTATATAAATTCTTTTTTAATTATCTTTTTTAATTCTTTGTTAATTATATAATTTCTTCAATTGTTAAATATGGTAGATAAAAAAACATTTTGTATTTTTTTAGTGTTAACTCCGGAACAAGAACATAAGGCAATATTTTGGTGTTAGCCATTGATTTCGAATAAAAAAAATATACCATTTTACTATGTAAAAAATAACAAAAAAACTGAGATATGTCTCGTTTCTGTCGGGTCTGGGTTTTTTTTCTATGGGACGTGACCGTTCTTCTTTAAGTAACACATTTATCATGTGATATATAAGTTACGTTTATTGGAAATGTAAAACTGAATATAATATTTATATGGGTCTCTATCAATTAAATCAAAATACTATGGTTGATTAATTAGAAGAATTAAAGCAAAATATTTTGTTAGTGTTCCTTGCGGTGACCGGGAGAGAAGAATAGCCTCGTGGCTATAAGAAGTCGTCTTCTTTCTTGCCGAGGTGTCGTAAAAAGCGACTAAGGCCATAATGGTGCAAGAACAACTGTAGACCAACCTGGATGATGATGGGTAGCAACGTCATCTTTTTTTTTGTTTTGGCCGCCATATTATTTTTTTTGGTTTTAAATTTATCTGAACGCACACGCTTACGTTGTTAATTGAGCGGTATTGTCAAGTATGGAATAAATGAGGTTATGCTGGCTGAATGAAATAATGACATTTACCACACGATACCTATATGAGTTTGACAAGGGTTCGCTCTAGGCATCGTAGTTACGTGTTATGAAAGGTAGTAGGTATTTGTTTGATTTAAATCGATAAAATAACAAGAAATTGACAAAGGTTTTTAAAAGCGTACTCTCGATGCGTAAATATAAATAAATATGTTTGAAAAATACAAGAATCATCTAGTCGGTACGTAAAAATTTACATTTTATTTTTTCCCACAGATTCTGTAACACTTATTATATCTTTAAGGTTATTAATTTAATTGGAATCAATCATATGAAATTGTTGTATTTTTTTATTCAAATAAAAAAAATTCATATGTACGTTAATTATTTACAATCTGAATGTATTTAAATATATGGGTCTGTCAGTTTGGATTTTACAGTCGAAACTTTATGCAAAGTATAAAGATAAATTAAAAGCGAATATTTTATTTTAAATTTCAAACTATTCAGTGTATTTTTAAGCGTTTTCATGAATGAATAATTATTTTTTTTATAAATATTGTTGAATAGTAGATAATGCTGTAATTGAGTTGTCGATGTAACTCAAAATAATAGGTTTTGTCCATTTACATGGCATACGCTGGCGCCCTGAGAGCATTATTTCATTCAACGATAAATCGTAGCCGACACAGGTTCAGCGATATCGTTGGGTATCTACATCATCGGATTTACGAAGTCCTTTTCACTACTTGCTATGATGTCATGATCGTCATGAATTCGAGATATACTGCGGCTATGCGGTGGCTATCGAATAGTCTCCCCGTTGAAAGGTCTCAATCCCAGATAGTGCTCAAAAAGTTTATTAATTATTGTTTTAAGTTAATTATTATGTTGCCCTATAGTATTATAAAAAGCTATTTAATCTTTTTAATTCATAGCAATAAATAAACTGTTTCTTTGTTATTACAAATTGCCATAGTTATTGAATCGGAGCCTGTCGAATTCCCTGGTGCTGTTGCGGATGTGATGCAGGTTACGTTACAGATTAATGTGCGACCAAAATCAACTGTGTTGCATTTATTTTGTTGCTATTTTCCACATTGTCTTTATCGGTCTGACGCTTTAGTCGACTTTTTTGAATCTATTTCAAATTATCATTTAAATAAACCTTGTGATCACTTTTTAATACTAGGTGATTTTAATATTAGTGCTGCTAGATGGAGCCACTCCGACTCGTCTAGTAATCAAATCTTAAATGTAAACACTAATGATGCCTTAGTCCAGTCACTATATAGTTTTCTTCAATTTACTGGTTTTAGTCAATTTAATAGCGTCCCTAATATTAATGATAGATTTCTTGATTTGGTGATTAGTGATGTTAACTGTAACACCTGCCATTGTAGGGAACCGCTGGTAACTGAGGATTCTCATCATCCAGCTTTACTTGTTCAGCCTCTTATTTTAAGTATTCTTACATTGCGCCCCCCAACTCATTGTGTGCCTGTCTTCTGTGCTGCTGATTACGATGCCATAAATTTAGAATTGTCCTCAATCAAATGGGCTGAAGTTATGGATACGAATGATTTAGATATGGCGCTGTGTAATTTCTATGAAGTAATTTGTTTAATTATTAAAAAGTACGTTCCAACCAAAAAATGTAAAGGTGTACGATATCCCCCGTGGTATACAAAATAGCTCATTAAAATAATTAATGAGAAGCTGAAGTTTCATAAAAAATGGAAGATAATTATATAAGAGAGAGAGTGACTATAATACGTTTAAACTTTTACGCGATCGCCAAAAGCGTGTTCAGTCGGAATGTTATGATAAATTCATTGAGAGTGCTGAAAGTAATATCAAACATAATAGCAAACACTTTTGGTCTTTTATAAAATCAAAGAAAGCCTCTACCGACATTCCGGATTTAATGATTTTTAATGAAATTCAATCTTCTAACGGTTTTGAAATATGTCAATTTTTAATTCTTATTTTCAGTCATCCTTTGAATCTAACTCACAGTATCATAGTGACAGTGAATCATTGCTGGTGGATCGCTGCTATAATTCTCAGGCTGTTTCTATGTGTTCGGTCGATCTTTCTACTAAATTAGTCAGAAACTACTTGAAAGGTTTGGATATTGGCAAAGAGAGTGGTCCTGATGGTATTCCTCCCTTTTTTCTTAAGTCTTGCTACAGTAATTTGGATGTTTCTCTATCTATATTATTTAATATATCTCTCCGTACTGGAAGAATGCCTAAAATATGGAAACAATCGTTCGTAGTACCAATATACAAGACGGGAGATAGGCACAACATACAGAATTATAGACCTATATCTAAACAAAACACTGTTGCAAAATTATTTAAAAAAATTATTTATGTTCAATTATATCCCGTAGTAAGGCCCCTGATCATTGACCAGCAACATGGATTTGTCGATGGTAGATCGACCGAAACAAACCTTTGTGAGTTGACTCATCAACTTACAACAACAATGGACAGCGGTGGTCAGGTTGATGTTGTTTATACCGACTTTTCAAAGGCCTTCGATAAGATCTCTCATAAGCTGTTAGTCAAAAAACTTAGTGCAATAGGTATACATGGTGATTTGCTTCGTTGGCTTGAATCTTATTTGCGGGATCGTAGTCAAGCTGTTGCTGTTAAGGGTTTTTGTTCGTCATTTGTGCCTGTTACCTCTGGAGTGCCCCAGGGCTCTCGTCTCGGACCTTTATTATTTAACATCTTTATCAGTGACGTAACAAAATACATTCGTAATTGCAGTATATTTCTATATATATGGATGATATGAAGATTTTTAAAATTATTGACTCTCCTCAGGACTGTGTATTACTTCAGGATGATCTTAATAGCTTTGAGAGTTACTGTAAACATAACCTTTTAAAATTAAATATAAAAAAATGCAGCACCGTGACATTTACGAGGAAGAGGAGGGCTATACAATTTGACTACAAATTACAGGATACCGTTTTAGCCAGAGTTTCTGAGATAAGAGACTTAGGTGTCTTTTTAGATCAAAAGTTAAGTTATGCTCATCATATCAATTATATAACATCCAAAGCTTACAAGATGCTTGGATTTATCCTAAGATCTACTAAAGAGTTCAAAAATTGCTTTACCCTTATCCTTCTTTTTAATACTTACGTAAGGTCCCTTTTGGAATATGGATCTATATTATAGTTTGGAACCCGACTTCAAAATTCTTAAAACATTTGCGATTTAGAATTGCCAATTCTGACCATTCGAGCATTAAAGTCCTGGCTAGTATCACCCCATTTAATGTACGCAGAAGCTTAAGGGACCAATTATTTCTTTACGAAATTGTCCATAGTGTTATTAATTCCAAAAGTCTTTTTGTAAAATTTTATTCGAATGTCCCCGTCTTAACTCCAGAAATCAATCATTATTCTTCATACCCCGTTGTAAAAATGATTATGCCAAGAACGTGTTTTTGCTGCATGCCTGTAGGAATTATAATAAGCATTGTAAGAGTTTAGATATATTCAACATGAAAATTAGTAAATATAAGAATAGTTTACATGAATTATTATTTAAAGAACAATTTGTTATAACTGTTTAATTGCTGTGTTTTTTTTGTGTTTGTTTTTATCATGGATTGTCAAGTGTTTGTTATAATTTTCTGCGGAAACTTGATTGATTTGTGTTGATCTTGTATTGCTTTTATTTAAGAGTGTTATGATAATTGTTTGTTTCCCAAATAAGAAAAAAAAAAAAAATTTGGCAGTAGTGTAGTGTCACAGTTTTACTAAATACAAATAGATGTTTATAAGATATTTATATCAAAAAGTTAATTCGTATGTAAATCTTTTTATTTGATCGGGCAATATCAAAACAATTAATGATTTTAATACAACTTTCACTGGCAGTCGATGTTATAATGAAAAAAAAAAAAAAAAAATTAGATCCGAGTAAAACAATTAATCTCATAAAATTAATTTGTTTTAAACTGACTAATAATATATTGAATATTATAAAATATTAATAATAACGAGTTTTTAAGTAAGAGTAACTCGTTTTGTTACTTCCATATACGCGGACGCGTGACGTCAGTTGTTATTATAATGACACTGAAGTCGAGTTAGAGTAGAGGGATTGTGTAGAGTGTAACTTGTTCAAACTAGTTAAATTGGTGATGAGTACAGATTTGTGATTTTATGTGCTTGTTACGATTATTTAAGTAATATTTATTTCTTTATTTATTTGTAATAGAACTACCAACAAAATTACATGTTATTTAAAATTAGACATTTTGGACTTTAGATTACAAGTTACACATAATTTTACTTATAGGTAGTCAAAATTATTGTTACTCAAATCATATATTTGATGTATTTTACTTTGTTACCTATGCTATGCGCTCTGTAGCTTTTGACTTTACCTACCAAATAAAGACCATGATGTGTTATCGTTGAGTTATCATCGACTAATTCCTGTAAATAGATAAAAATCAACAAATTCAAACTTTGCTTTACACTCAAGGTAATTTGTTCAAAAGACCATATTGATACTTAACTTGCGTTTGAATTGGTTGAGCTTTAATTTTTTATGTCGTATGTATAAAAAAAACACAATCAGGATATTAGTGTACCTCTAGTATTATTTAGAACAATATAGATTAGTCACCATTTATTAAAACAAAAAAAAATCTGAAAGAGATATACTAAAACTATGTAACCGTAATATATATATACATATAAACTTTAAACTGTGCCAAATTTCATACTTGTCCGTCCGCGTAATTTTCGTAAAAAGGGGTAAAAAGTTTTTGCTTCACGTATTAATATATAAATAAGTATATCCTAAAATTATTTCTAACGATTATAATTTTAATACAAGATTTTTTTTAAATACAGGTCTTGGAAAGAATTTTTTATCGAAATTTTTATGACTGCTGCATATGCTCACCATATTATGCGCAATCATATTTTTATGATGTTGACAATGCTGTCAATTATAGATTAGGTCGAATTTTGACCACTAGGCGACCACTTGTATATAATAATTTTAAATATTAGTTTTAGGTTAGGTTAAGTTTGCTATGACTGATATTGAAGGAATATATTATGTAATCGTAGCAATAAATATCAACGCAGGTAAAAACAGTGCGTTTCTGCGTACAGAATAACAATCAAACAAATATTTAATAGCTTTGAGGTTATCCCTACTAAAGTTACACTACCTATTAAAGAGTGATTTCACTAGAGAGATTTCACTGGTCGGCAATTTACCTAAAGTGCGGTCGTGGTCGATAAAACTTGTTAACTAGTTTTCATGTTTTAACAGGTTATAATCTGTCAAATGTGAGACTGTTTTACTACACTACTTACCTACTTCTAGTTTCTTATGTGCTTTTTATTCCGTAATTTGATGATTGAAGTTATAATATTTTGTAGATATTTACACATTTTGTTAATGATTTTATTTAAATACTGGTTATGTTTATATATATCTTTGATAAATATCATTATAATAAGAATGTTTTGCTTAAAATAATCAAACGAAACGGTTGTTTAACACATGACCTGGATCCCAAATAATGACATCGAGAAATCGCATTGAACTTTATTCTTGCTTCAGGAATAAAAACTAATTTAAAAAAATCTTAAATAATAGTCTGTTGATGTATACCATAAATTTTCAAACAATAAATAAAACGTAATTCTTTAAAATTTACGAAAGGAATAGGCACTTTGTAAAATGCTTTCACGTTTTCATCAAGCATTTTTAATATCCGGAGCACGTTCACAAACGACTTGAATTTACATACGATCTTTTATCCGTCGATCTCGGTAAGCTTTTTGCTTATTTATGTTTTACCAAATGGATCGTAACATGTTTATTTGTCTACTATTAAGTATTTTAAAACAGCGTGAAAGTTATAGTTTTAAAATAAGAGTTCAGCAAAGACACAGAACTAAAGAGAGGTCGTCATCGTCCACAAGACTGAGAGGCTTCGCATCCATGACATCGTGCATCACGCAGTTGTAGCGGTAACAAGACACCTGTGTCTATTACGCTGAAGATGGTAAAGACTCAATTGGCAGGTTCATCAGCCGAGCGGTGGATGTTTCGACGAAGACCGTCTTAGAGCAAAGCCTAATAATAATAATAGCACATACTCCGTATTGCCCACCACTATGAAGAGAACAATAGTCATAAAAAAATAAAAAATATGTGTAATGGCGGTCTTATCGCTAGTAGAGCGATCTCTTCCAGACAGACCAGACCCTTCGGGTATAATAGGACACAGTAAAGCTAAAGCCTGAAAACATGCATACACAAACGCTATCTTTCAGTCGCGAGGGCTGTGCTCGAAATACTTCAGAGGGACGCAGGGATTAAAAACCTGTATACGCCTATGGCCTGGCTTAGGCTATACTCGAAAAAAGAGTAGAAAATGTATAGAGAAAAAAATATATACAAAAACTGAAATAGAAAAATACCGACAGCATCGGATCACGTCCCAGTCTTCACTGGTCAGTCCTTGAACTGCCCATCTATAGTCGTTGTTATATATACAACGTAGTAATATGTATAAGTATGTAACAAAAAATATATCATATACATAATCTTTTTAAGAAAAGCATAGGTAAATGGAGCCTGTGCGTGTACTTTTGTTTAAAAAGAAATGAGTTCCGAAATAATTAATAAAAATTTGAACAGTTTGTGGGGTAATTTATTATTTAAATAACATCCATAAAGGAGTACAGTAATATAAAATTTGTTTGTGTATTTTTTGCATAAAACTGAAGTGTAATTTATTTTATTAATTTTACGCTTCATTAAATCATATCTGAAACAGAAACTGTTAGGGTGTGTTCTCGTTGGGCGGAAACGGAATCGAGGTAGCGAAACCATCACAACATACATTTCGAACTTACTCGTATACGAGTATGAAATGTTTTGAGTGGTGAGCGGATGTTGTAGGGGGAGGGGTGAGTGACATAAGCAGAGCGCAACAATGGTACGTTTGTTCTGTAAGAAAAATTAGGGCTCGGTTCATCGATGTATAATTATTTATACATCGATGGCTCGGTTATACAGAGCGGTTACGCCGGCCGTCTTATAGGTTTCACACACGTACAGTTTTATCTGTGCGATAAAACTGTGCAGTCGAACTGTACAGATAAATCGTATGCCCCTACAGCCCAGCCAGCTTGTAAATATCGTAAAAACTGTACAGTTTATATCACACACACGTTTCGATTATCGGTGCAGTTTAAACAGTACAGTGCAATCGTAACGAGTTATCGTAGCGTGTGTGCCACCAATTAATGGGTCGCGGTACGTAGCCGGCCGCGAGAATGGCTGTCCAACGCATACAAACTTTTTAACGTGTTAAAGTGAATAATTTTAAGTAACATAACATGAAAAATGAGTAAATATAATAGTTTGCGTTATTGTAAAAAAAAATGACGTACTAGCTATACCTACCCGGGAATCAAAAAAAAAAAAATCATAATTCTTCATTGTACAAAATTGGACCTGTTGCAGTTTTATTATAAGTACTAGTTACCCGCGGCGTCGCTCGCACATTTTTACTTCACTTTATTGTTATGTAAGTACTTCTAGGCACTACTAAATACTACTTGCCCGTGGCGCACTTAGCAGTGGCCCTGTTTTCTGCTCCAGGGTTGTGGGTTCGATTCCCGCCCCGAGTCTGGGTGTATTATGTATTTATTTATATATGTATTATTTATATGTATATTTATTTAAAAAAATCTATATCAGTCAACTATTACCTAAAACACAGGCATTAAGTTGCCTACCTTAGGAACAGGCGACCGTGTGTATATGTTTAACATATTTATTTATTTTACTAATATAATACTTAACCTTACTAAATATAATACTTAACCTTACTTAATATTAAACCTTAAATCTTCTTCTTCTCTCGTAGCTATCTCATGTCGTCATTCAAATTACAAAAACTTTCAATATAATTGATAATGAACCAATTATATTAAATGTGTAGGAAGACGAATATACTTCGCGACCCTCGCATGTGTCTCACACTTGCCGCCGCTGGCGATCGCCCGTTGTGTACCCCACGGAAGACTACTCTTCCGTGGTGCACCCTATGCCTGCGCCTCCGCCGGCAACCCGACGGAGGCTGTCCGGATCGCGTCCTACCAGCAAACGGCCGCACACTTACATTAATTCTAAATAAATTTTTAAATAATTTTATTTTAATTTTGTAATACTAAAAATGTTAATTTTATTTAATGTTTAAAATTTAAGTTAGTTAATTTAAATATCATCAGATTAAGAATCAATTGTATGTCGACCAATATTCAAAAATCGTGTTAGATGATAGACTACCAAGAACAATAAACACGCATTATTGAAATTAAAGGCCCGCTGTCATTAAGTACGTACGAATTTCGACACTGCGATTCAGAGAGCGCCATTATTGTCATATATTATGAAAAACAAAACATTATCACGCCGTTATTCAAAATATAAAGTTTTAATTACAATAACTTTTGATAGATAGAAGCTAGTTTAATGACTCAATGTTACCTCGGGATATGTTTTATGATTTCTATGCTGATTTTTGCACTAAGTACATTAGCAGCAGTGAGTGTTCGATCAAACAGACAGAAAGGCCGACATTTCTATAATTATACAAATGTATATACATGTATAATTTACTTTTAGACCCCTAAAATAATAAATAAAAAAGATCAGTAACAATTACAATTTTATTTCATGTATACTTATTTATATCATATGTAGAGGTACCTATACTGGAAAAAAATTAAGAAATTTAAAAACAATATCAGTAGCGGCACCGATAAAATAATTTCAGATATGCCATTGTTTTATCATTTTTTCTAATTGGCTACTAACTACTAACCGTTACGAATTTAATATTTTACATTCTATATGTACTACTTATCATATACTATAAATATTTATACTGAGACACTCGATAAGCGTGGACGTCTAGACGCGAGCCGGAACCAGAGAGAGCGCTTTTCCTCTATGTCCACAGACACGAAAGACGCCGTTTGAGCGTAGATAATAAGAATGATTGACTAAATGGATGGAGTCATTCCAAGGAAATAAATACAAACTGGAATGATCACTTGCACTCAAAAAACGTTCCTACGGCAGGGATTGCATCTCTTTCTACCATGGATTCAAGGCAACTCTCGTAAGAAAGAGACAAAATACCAGTAGCCAACGAAATGCTCGGAACGATTTTTTACATTACATGTCATAAGCTAATGTCAACCTTGTTGTCAAATATTTCTAGGTGCATATTTGAATATACAATTTTATTAAGTGAGCGTTCCAGTTATGATATTAATTCCTTGGAGTCATTCATAAACAATAGAAATATAGAGCACTGTACAAAATGCCATAGAAAACTGCTTGTGTACATTGAAATGCTACTTTTAGATCAAAGATTACAATGTACTCAACAATTTTGTGTAGGTTCATTTGTTTCGTCTATTCAGGCTTTCAGTAGCGCCAAAATAGCAGATGATTCCTATGTCACATAGGACGAAAAATAAACGAAGAAGATTGATCGATTTTGCAAGGCATTGTTGATGTATAGTTTGTAACACACAAATAAAACCTATTGTATGATGTATTTTATAAACAGTAATTGATTGATGTTATCTTTAAGACAGAAACACGTGACAAGTTTTTATCTTTTGGCACAATTATAAATTATTTTCAACGTATAAATGTTAATAAATTAATTTAAAAAAAAAGAAAGATTTCGGTTAGGATATGATTGAACTTTTTAAGAAATACGAGCCGAGCAAGATTTTATCTATAATATAAAAATAAGTCGGGTTTTCCTTCCTGACGCTATAATTCCAGAACGCACGAACCGATTTCCACGGTTTTACATTCATTGGAAAGGTCTCGGGCTCCGTGAGCTTTATAGCAAACTAAATTCAGGAAAATTTTCAACAGAAAAGCAGGAAAACAGGAAAAATCATTTTTAACATACAGTGCCATCTCTGATACATAGCATGTACTACAAACCAATATGGTTTTGCATGGCGGCAGTACGTGGTGTGAGTATCCCTCACGAAAATAAGTTGGTGGCGAAACAGAGTTCGCCGGGTTTGCTAGTTAGTTAATAAAAAACTGAGCAGTTTGATATGTTGGTGAAATAAAAATTAGCAAAATGAGAATTTATCAAGTTATGCAGGGCCGGCCTAAGACGAAAATTTCAAGTATGCAAGACTCACATCTGATGCCCTTATGAAAGCATTATCGAGTTTTATTATCCATAATTATCCTGTGTCGGAAGTGTACACAAAAACAAAAGCCACCAGGCTATACGTATTCCTAAAAAAAAGGTCGCCTGAGATCAACCATCGACTGTAGCCTACCCGAATACCTGAAAAATATGCTCTCCCAAGAAGCTCGAGTGTGCGGCTGCATACTTCGCACACCCCTTAGGCCGGCCCTGAAGTTATGGAACTAGCTGTTTACGTAAATCATTACTAAGTATCTTTGAATATTTCTTAGAATTTTAGATATTTCTTAGCATTGGAACGGTTTAATAAAAAAATAAAAAAATTGCAATCTATACTCGATTATTTTTTACCCTTACGTTTTTCCCTTGTATAAAGTGAAAATATGTCTCATCACTATCTGGTGATCTTGCGTAACACTTAAAATTTTTTCCGTTTCCGTTTCATGATCATGATGCAGATGCAACTGAATACCACGTATTTAACTAGTGAGTTAAAATGTAACTAACCAAATACATCTAGTTTTCATCGGTCTTAAAATCTTGTACTTTTTAGACTATAAAATTATGGGATAGTTTCCCATTACATAATAGAAAATCTAAATCACTATTAATATTTAAATACTATGTTAAGGATCACTATTTTAACGTGGAGACGAATTGATTAGGTTTTTTTTGTATTAAAAGTTTTTATCTTCTAATTAATTTTATTTTATTTATATTTATTAATATATATTTATTAGTTTCTAAGGGATATTTGTTATATATGTATTTCGTATTAATAATATGTGATTTTATTATAAATTACACCACCTACCCCGTTTCGTTGTTGAACTCTCATTTCTGATTTTGGTTGTCTGGAAGAAATGGCTAATTAGCCTCAAGTCCCCCTGTTGCCTAAACATTTAATTATGCTTCGTCTGCTTGTATGTATTTGTATTGATTATTTTACAATACTTTATTTTGTATTATGTACTAATCATCGTAATCTTCCAAGAAAATTAAATATTGAAATAAATCTCCTTACTTACTAGTACCTCTACGCCACAATTTTTGAAACCTTTCTGTAAATCACGAAATCTCAACTTGTCCATCCCTTTCAAGAAAATATAAAAATAAAACTGTGATAAACTACGCACGTCACGTTTCCTTAGACTCTTCCGGTCCTCCTTTGAGACATTTTGCTACACCAAGCGAGACCACCCTATACGAACGTAATGTGTAAGAACGGCTGCTTTTATATGTACACAAATGACTACAATTTCATCCTCATATGGCGATTGATTTAATTTTTCACGTTGTTTAGGGTATTTTTCAAAATATAACGTTAAATGTGAAACAAATATTATTTCAAAAGTAATGTAATCCATACAAGGTATAATAATAAATAAATGATAAATAATGGCGATTATTATTCCCAAAGTATTTAAACAGTTCATTTTATTTTAGGAAGATAAAAATTTGTATTATTACTACTTTATACTTGTACGAGTAATAATGTTAAAAATGCATTTGAAAGTTAATTAAAAATTTACTATTTATTATTTGTAGCATTTAACGAATTACAAATAATAATAAAGACAGCTTTATAAGATGAAAGTAATACATAAGCTGCAATTTTATTTGAGTAGACAACAAAACATACACTTGAAAACATTTTATTTGATGAAAAGATATCCTATGGGACATTAAAGAAAAATCGCGAACTTTTTATTTTAATATAAATCGTTTAAAATGATTTTAACACTAGTGAAGTCACGTCTCAATAATAATTATATCGATCTAATGAGAGTATACTAGTATGCTTAATTAAAAAAAAAAAAAAAAAAAACCCGACTGCGTAAAATACTCTTATTATAAACTAAAAAGAATAAAACAATTTACTAGCTTTCATTTGATACCCATATTGCTACAGTAAGAAAAAAAAATTCAACTCTCCCCCCCCCCCCCCTCATTCCGCCATTTGCGGGCGCCATTTTGAAAATTTATATAGCCTATGTCACTACTACAATTTAGACAAATTCAACGACACCTCATATGTCAAAAACCATCCAGCCGTTTGGGCTGTAGGGCGTGCCAAAGAAATGGACATACATACATACATACATACACTCGAAAAACATAACCCTCCTTCTGTCGCAGTCGGGTAAAAAATAGTGACAATTATTAGTTGCTACGTGACTGACATAGCAAGCACAGGTAATCTCGAACAGTCACTGTTAGACCATTCTTTAGTGACGTACGTGACATTCGTTCTGTCGCTAAAAATATTTCACATTGTAAGCTTAGTATAAAAATAAGAGAAATACAAAAACGTGTATCATAATTTTCTTTTTGTTAGAAATGTACACGTGCTCCATACTTGATGCCAGTATAAATTACTTACATCCATGGCATAAGTTGATGACTTATGTCAATAATTAAAATATTAACATACTCAAGTGCATTAATTTTTATATGTCGGTGTTGTAATTCGCTACAAGACTGAGGCATGAAACATTTATTGGACACTTTTACTTGTAACACTATTTCACAAGTGTAGATTTCCTCAAAAGCAGTTGCTTTTATATTTTAGTCTTATAGTTAACTACAAGATTATCTTGTAGGACACTATTAAGAATAAGTCTCCTATAATTGTTTGCAGTGAAATTAAATAATCCTGGATAATAGTTTGATCCTATAGAAGCATTTTGTAAGGGAACAAGATATTTATAACATACTTAACTGAGATCACTATAAGTTTGTGCTGTTATAGTCTTGCTCGGGACTCTTTTAAATCTAATAGCACTTAATAAGACAGCTATAAGATAAAAAAAGCTTATAATTTACTAGATCAAACACTTTATTAGTAAACATCAGTCATTTTGTTGAAATTCAGTTGGTCCCCTTCGTCTTGTAAAAATAATGTTTAACATGAATTTAAGCAATTGGAAACGATATAAAGGGTGAAAAACCAATAAATATTTTGTCAAAAAACAGTCGACATTCATATCGAAATACTATATATCGAAATATACATCGAAATACAACCATCTTGTAATTTAATTCCAATAAAAACTCAATTCAGACAATTAGGCAGATTTCAAAGGAACCTTAATTTATTTTAAAAACGAGGTGAGTTATCTAGACTCAAACTGATACAAGTACTAATTTACCTACAATGGTTCTACAAAGTACTTAATGCAGAGCAATTTTAAATATGGCGAAGACTCATATGAATTTATGAAATATTTTTTTAACAACAATATATTAAGTGCTATTTTGCGGGGGGCATTGTGAAACTTACAAAATTGCGGTATACATTTACAGTAAAAATTACTTCCCCACGAGTTCATACAATATATTAACAATATATGTATTACTAGTAATGTTCTACAATAATAATATTAGTAATAGAAAATGTACTTAAGTTTTTATCAAATATTTAATAAAAAACTCCCGAAACCACCAGCCGAGACAACGACAAAGAAAACTTCTAATAAAACATACTTATAACTAATAGCTAAGTACATTACTAGCGCATTATAAACAAGATTGGTTTAGTAACATACGTATGTCAGTTACTAACAAGAGCGTTTGAGCTTTTTTTTAATTGTGTAGTCTCAGATCATTGTAGAAGCTATTGTGCTTCCTAAAGTATTTTACAGGACTTAGTAACATTTTGTAAGTTAATTAAAAGATAGTTACAGAAATAAACGCTCCTATAACTGCGCCCAAATCCAGCTTTTTAGCATACTATAAGTTTCTATAAAAGTAGTCTTGAGATCCTTTTAAGTACTGATTTTGCTAGTTGGGAGGTTCTTAATAACCGAGTGGATCGGATACTTAGATTTAAAGATTTACTGGCTTTTACAGTCGGTTAAGTCAGTCGACAACAATGCAGCTTAGGATAAGAATATTGAGTAGATTTTAGTCATTTTGGCAGAACGCCCGAAACGGCTATCTATGTTTCACAAAGAATATGATAAGACGTCATTCTTCTTTATATCCCATTATTTGGCCCTATTGATTGTTTTTCGGACTTAAATGTATTACACTCCTCTATTTGTGGCATTCGTACATAAGCGTTGCCGCCGTAATGTGGTCATGTCAACCATGTGCGGATTTAGAGTTGTGGAGGCCCGGGGAAACAGTGGAGTGGAGGCCTCTTCAAGGTCGTCGCAACTGCGGACCGCTCTTATTTACTCCGTCGGGGTATATGTATTCCTAAAAAAAAACAAAGGTCATCTCTGAATTTTAACTTTTTTCCTATTGGGGCCGTGGGGGCTCCTCTTTTGTGGAGGCCCGGGGCAATTGCCCTGGTTGCCCTCCCCTAAATCCGGACCTGATATCAACAATTTAATCGTTGAATTAAATGCTTACTTCGCTGTATCAATTGTTGTCTTAAGTACCGTGTTTTAAAAATTTGGTTTATTTTATAACTGTAAATAATGGTAAAATTTCGTTACCTGTTCGTTGACTGTATTGGCATTTTTTTTTTGGACTGCATATGAAATTGATACTGAAATATGTATTTTTTTTGTCTGGCTATCTGTCTTTATCCAAAATTAAAGAATGAATTTAAATAATACTGGACATGTTTTAAGTTTATACTATGAAATAAGATGATGAGTAATTTTTATCCTGAATTATAGCAAGGTTTTCTTGGAAGTGGAGATAATAACCAAAATGCGTACTTAGTTTTTGTTTCATTTTTTTCTTTATTAGAAAAGAGATATTTTAAAAATTGACTAAGGTTTTTTCAAGGTCTTTAGTTTGTTAGTTCAGAAATTACATACATTACAACACTCAGTATTATGTTCAAATAACTTGAAACCCTGAAAGTACAGACACTTTTGAAGGCAGTGTGTACATTATCTTTTTGGCTTAATGAAAGAAATGATAATCGCAACCAATTTGCGGGTATAGCTGGTACCTACATAATATACTGTAAATAGGTTTTATACATATTAAAAAATTTAATAAGTACCTTAAATAGTATTGCCGCAATATTATTATTATTAAAGCTGTTATTATTGCTCACTTACATGTACAAGGAGAGAGGTTGCTACTGTTCCTATACAAATACAAAGTGAAAACGTTTAAATATATCGTATTTTTTTTTGTGTAGCCGATATTAAATTTTTAATCTAATTAAATAACAAATTTAAATGTTTTTTAAAGTCTAATTATTTCTTTAAATTAATTAATTTAACACATTTTCTGATGTAAAAAGTGAAGAAATTATAGTGAAAACGTAAAAATAAACGCTTTTTTCGCGTTAAAACTTGCACAGTCAGCGCGATCTTCGTCGAGAGTCATAACTCGTCAAGTCTAGAATAGGTCTCTGAAGTCTAACTTGTACAAGCTTGAGGGCTCTAACAACGTTTATGATTCGTGCATCTAGTTTACCATTAACGAGGAAAGTATCTTAAGTGGATCCCATAAAAACGATCCGTCATAAAACTGAATTTGTAAATGTAATCATTTTATACATTACCTACCTATTATATATATTTATAATTTACTTATCTATTATATATATTTTTTTCTCATAATTATAACATATCATATAGACATTACACACGAAGATAACAATGGAGTAATCTAGGTATACAATCGCTACTTTTAATTAAAAAACTAGAAAACGGCTTTATTTAAATATTTTTATTTTTGTTTTGAATGTCTCAATTTGCGATGGTTTAAAAAAACCGAATTTCCTATATAAACTGAACCTAAGATTACTTATTTTAATAATATTATTAGCTCAACTGTCAGTAAGTTACCGTGTAAATAATCATATTCATTTCCGCTTTTGTACTTGATTTTAACACCGAAACTAGTTTTTATTATTATTATTATTTTAATTCTTCATTTAATGAATTTAATAAAAAAATTAATTTTTTGGAAAATAAAATTCCATTTTATTGTAAACAAGCAATGTAAGAATTAACTGAACCGAAGTACAAAAAAGTATGTGAGCATCGCATAGTGGAGCAAATGCCTCTTCATCATAAAGGATAAGACATCTAGATTAGAAATAAATATTCTATAAACACAAACATTTGCTCCAAGTGACCGTTAATAATAATATAAGTAAGTATCGCAACATTAATTTTGAAAGTTATAAGCCCCATTTGAGGAATTGTTAAGCTAAATCGACGAGCTACTGATGAGTTATTAAAGAATGTTACGGATCATGAAGCATGTCAATATATCATGCATGTGATACACATTGCGCTATGACTTATGGCGACGGAGGTGTAGTCAAAAATATCAACCAACTTATATATCAACAAGAACCGAAAGGAAACGTGGGTGAAAATCAAATGGCATGTCGTTAAAATCTAAATTAGATAATCCGGATATAGGGCCTCTCTTAACAACTTTGACGTGTAAGGTGTCAAGTACTGACATAAACGGGAATTTACGATGTTCGAATAGCTTTTACCAAATTAGACTGTCATTTACTTGCCAGTCCATCTGTCACTTAGCAAGTTTAGTTGACGAAAAATTCAAAAATTTAATTACACTTGATGTTTGTGCAGTAATTAATTTATTAAAAAAAAATAACAAATTGGCACATAACTTATCAAATTTTTACACGTGATAGTCATAAATTTGCCTAGCCATAAATACTTATGTCGTTTGTTCTACGGACTTGATTAACTTATCGCCATTTATATATTTTCTATAAATATCACGCTACAATTCGTTTTAGCGGGCCAGTAGACGTTAATATCAACGTGGTCCCCAACGCAAAAGACGTTTATTGATTCATATCCTAATTTAGAAATATTTATAATACAAATATCTAAAAAATATTTAATGATATTGGTATAGGAATAAGTGTAACTTTGTAATAATATAATATAAAATGCTATCAATAAATTTATTTTTTCATCTTTATCTAATTTTAAATAATACTCCTCTCCCATCTATACTTTATTTTTTCTTTTATTCCCATTATATCCTTTTTATGCTTATATGTATAGGTAATATCTTTTGAATTTTAATATCACAAAATAAAATTAAGGTACTAAAATCCCTAAATTAAATAAAGATTTAAAAAAATTAATGTATTTAGTGTACACAAATGAAAGTGCAATATCGTAGGTTTCTAATATAAAAATTATCTTTAGCTAAAGACAGTAACGTAATAATCAAGAATATGTTCGTTGCATGGTTGCTTAAAATTTTAATAAATATACCTTATTAACCCCGATTTCGGAACAAGATCACGACATCTATTAAAGTCTAAATTCAGAACTCCTCAGCTGCTGGGTTAAACAAGCATCAAAGCGCAGTTTTAATTAAACGCTTTAGCCAATGTGAAACTTATGTCATATTTTAATTAACTTTTCATGTTTTTTTCAACACTTGGAGAAACAAAGTCTAAAACGGGTTTGTGATTATACTCCTAAATTCAAAGTAAAAAATAATGTTTAAATGAAAACGAATTAAAAACAAGTATACATTTTTTAAATATTTTTTTTTTAACTTTAAGAAAATAACATTTTTGGCATTTTATCACGGCTTTCTTACTTGTCGTTGTTGTTACGTCTTTATTACTTGAATTTTTTCTAGATAAAAGAAGTATTTATTTGCATTTTGGTCAAACTATTTATGACATAAATATGTCTAATAATTTTTTTCTTAAACATTTTGGGGTAATTACCCGTATTATTTATATAATAATAAATAAAATGGTCATCCGAAATAAAAAATAATTCATAAATTAATTTAAACAAAAAATAATTGTATTGTAACCTACCTTATTGCTCGGTAAATACTTCTTTTCCTATTAAGTAATATATTGGAGCTTAACCAGCCACGTTGCTCCACTTGGCAAATATACATGTTTTAAAAAAATCTCTCGAGATATACAGGTAATTTGAACAACGTTGTCTTCCTTCAACGCTGATCACAAGATCTTTTGTGCCTTGTTCACATTGACATCGCTTTTTAAGTCTTCATACCATCCCTTTCCGTGTCATCCCATTTAAATTAGTTTTACGGTTATTTAAAGCAAAATTTCTATTAAGAATATTTAAATATATTTCCGGTGCACAGTGGTGAGTTTTTTTTTTCTTTAGATTGAACTTATTACTGACTTCATAGTCACAGTTTAATTTACGACTTAAAAATAAGAGTATACAAGCAAAATATTTGTTCATAATTAAGAATGTACTATTTTTATGAAGGTGGTTTATTATATATACATTTTTATATAATTGTAGTAAATTTTTAATTATTTCATTATTAAAAATATCCATATACGAATAAAAATTAATAATAAGCTTGACTTGACTGGTTGTGTGTTCGATTCCCCTCTAGAGTCTGGGTGTAATATGTATTTATTTCTATATGTATTATTTATATGTATATTTATTAAAAAATCATATCAGTCGACTGTTACCTAAAACACAAGCATTAAGTTGCCTACCTTAGGAACTGACGACCGTGTGTGTATGTTAAACTTATTTATTTTATTATTTATTTATAAGCAAACAAACTGCACTTTTAAAAATTGCATCCGGAAAATATATTTCATTCAGTATGCGGAAGTCAATTTTCTTCTACTTCTATTTCTATTTTATTCTATGATGTATATTTAAAAAAAATCTTTCTCTTTGTAAAATTGCAAGTAGTTATACAAGTGATCGGATCATGCTGATGATACTAAAATATTCGCCCGGATAAAACGTGTGTACGCAAAAAGTTGAACGAGATCAATAGATTCGAGGTCGTGTGGGAATTCAAGTCATTTGTGAACGTGTTCCGTATATTAAAAACGCTTGACGAAAACGTGAAAAGTTTTCACAAGGTCTTTGTTTCTCGAATATTCATAGTATATCGAAATAATTATTGCGTAAATTATACTCACTGTACCCTAATATAATTATATATATAATTATAATATATATATATATATATATATATATATATATATATATATATATATATATATATATATATATATATATATATACGAGTATATTAGGGTGCTTCATTTTAGAGCAATTCTTTTTTTTTTCTATAAGACTCAGCTGAAAATCTTGTAGTCGATAAAAAACAAAAACTTTGAGCTACAACCAAGTCCTTAATTTCGATTTTAAGCCCTTTCTCATCAAACAGTAAGTTTTCCATACAAAAACTCAGTAAAATGTCAACCAAATTTTTTCTACGGATAAATAGAGGTGTCCTTTCTTAAAATTCATCTTCACACTACCCACCACTCTTAGGCAACCTGAATATACAGTCGATTTCGGCCAAATCTTTGGTTTTTGAACCGCTTCAGATATCTTAGAGTACGTCAACTTTTAAGGATTTTCCTTTCGCAAATATCGTAAAATGAACTAAAAAAATCGACTACAGAAATATTCCGAATTTATGTCCGAATTAAGGTCCGAATTTATAGAAGCTATGGGTTTAAAATGTGAATTTTGTCATAATTAACATCGCCGCATTCTCCAGTGTGGCAAATAATTCGAAAAATCTATTTTTATTTGGTATCTACATCATAATTAAATAAATATTAAATTGGATTGGATATTTGAGTGTTGGACAGACGAAGTGTACGGTATCTTGTCGTATTAACGAACATATCAAGGCGGTAAAAAACAATGAAACCAAAAAATCAGCCATCGCAGAACATCTTCTGGAAACCGGACCGAACCATTGGATCGAGTTTCATAATGTTCAAATACTCGCGATAGAACGCCATTACATACACCGACTGGTACGAGAGGCCATTGAAATTACTAAATATAGGAACTTCAATAGGAAGGATGGGTTTCAACTGTCGAAAGTGTGGAATCCGGTGATTAGATTATGCAAACCCTTGAACAATAATATAAAAAATTTGCGAATCGATACGGTGAGTTTCGTCTGTAAAACACGGGATCGAGTGTCGAGTGCACGTAAAACAAACAAAACAAGGGACAATAATAGGGTTGAAAGTGACAATGGTAGTGGTAACCAGTGTTTATGCAGCAAACGTACGAGAAAGGAGGTAGTCCGATATGGACACTTCTAATGCCGTTCAACATCTACCCGCAAACTTCAGTCTCGTGAACAAGACATTCGTAGATAATGTCGAAATATCGAGTTCTACCAAATGAAAACAAAAAACATGGTAAATATCCCGATTCGAATAATTTTAAATTATATCTTGTATTGAATTCTAAAATGAAATGTAAATTTACGTTTCATTTTAGAATTCAATAGGCTTTCCTATTTTGAAATGATTCTTAAATCAAATTAATTTAGGTGAAACGCTTATAAGAAATAAGCAAACGATTTTCCGAAGGAAATCGAATTTCATCTTATTTTTGGGTTCAGTTCTCAAAAAGACACTGACAGGACTCACTCCTCGTCCGTCCATACAGAGATAAATATTTGACACCGTATATGTCGTTAATTTGTCTATTGATTCTAAATATAATTTTACAAAAGTATTGAAAAGAACAAGAATAATTTCAGATAATACGAACAAATTTTTTATTTAACGCAAAAGAATATCTTAAAATCATACTAGTAGCTATATACACTTGTCTTGGTACCTTTTGAGATTAGTGCGTTAAAACCACAAAAAAAAGTTCTTTAGATTTATTATTATACTAGCGGCCCGCCCCGGCTTCGCACGGGAATTTAACTAAAATTTCAAATAATATAAATTTATATTCTTTATCACCTACATACGTACATACCGGAAAATATTTCATAATAAACGGATTGAGTTGTCAAACATAATATTCTAGCCCGCGACTTTGTCCGCGTAGAAGTCGAAAATGGTTATAATAGGATTTTTATTTGTTTTTTTTTGTACGTTATTAATTTTGTTATAACATATAAATTATTATGTTAAAATATTTGAATACTTATAAAATATAACAATCTTTATTATACAGTAGGGATTTAAAGTTTAAGTAAACATTAAAATAAAAATAAAAATTGTTATATTTTATGATCAAGAAGCTCTGCCTTGGATCTGGAGAAAGTTAGACGGGGGTATTATCTTTTTACAACGAAATCGAAATACTACACCTTCCGTAGTATTTCTTTATAAAAAAAAATTTTTTCGTTCGGGGTGCTAGAATTACCAGGCTATTCTGGAATATGCCACATAAAATTGACTGTGAGATAAGCAACTTTCGCTTAAGTATACTCCCGCTTCAGTAAGAGTTTGACATTAAGCTTTGTTTATGGTAAATACATACTCATATACACTCATACATTATATTATTATATGGTTCCCGGAAATCACCATTTCCTATTTTAAGCAACAGGTCTGAGAACTGTCCGGCAGTAACATCTCCCCTTAGATGTACTCTCATATTTATGGTAAGGCTCAGTTTCGTCACTGCTGGCCACAAATGCTGTTGATCCCCACCCATGCTGTTGAAACCCACTGTTGAGCGAAGACCTTCTTCCCATATAGAAGAAGGGTTGGAGCTTAATCCACCATGCTGCTCCACTGCGGGTTAGCGGATAATATCCTACCATAAGTAACAATTATTATAAGGCATCCATGATAACAAACGGAAAAGACGGCTTTACGTACTCTCCGGGGCATGGTGTGGAAACCCACTATACACCCAGATATACACCCAGACCTGAAACAAATATTGGCACAAATACAAATATCTGCCCCGAGCGGGAATCGAACCCACGACCACCGCCATTGAGGCGAGGCGTTATGGCGACTACTTGCACCACTACACCAGAACGGTCATCAATGCTTCGTTCGTTGTATCGTAGGTGTAATTACACCACAAGTCAATACGATTTTGTCTCTTAAGATTTGAATAAACCCGCAAGTAATTATTTTTTAAATTTTAATTGACTCGGCACAGTTGGTAGTGACCCTGCTTTCTGCTCCAGGATCGTGGGTTCGATTTCCACCTCAAGTCAGGGTGTAATATGTATTTATTTCTATATACATATAGAAATAAATATATTTATATGTATATTTATAAAAAATGTATATCAGTCGGCTGTTACCTAAAACACAGGCATTAAGTTGCCTACCTTAGGAACAGACGATCGTGTCTCTATGTCAAACATATATTTATATTTAATAATAGTCCAAGACAGCTTTTATCTCCTCCTTCTTAGTTTTAGTATAGATAAAGTTAAATGGGTACATGATTTATAATGTTTTCTGATCTTGTTCCAACATTAGTCCGTGGTGCCAATCTGTATTAATTGGGTGTTAATGCCGTATAATTCAAAATATTTCCAAGTTCAATTCGGTGTCTTCTATATCTGTATCATTGTGAACTACAGATGCCTTGCTGATGAATCATTTAGTTTAAAACCCTTGACTTAACACCAACATTGAAGTAAAAATATTATATAAGACACTATTTAACAAAAAAAAAAAAAGCAATGACACGGTATATTTACAACTCAATTTTGTTACGTTTAATATAAAGTCTTGCCTGTTCCATCAGGAGCACCCAAAAAAAGATATCACCTACACGTCAATACTGGAAAATATATTATAAAAGACGGATTGATTGTCAAACATGTGTCAAAATAAAATGTAATTTAAATCAAAAGCACTAAGGAGTATTTATATCAAAATAAGTTTCTACCCCCTTTTAACCCCGTTAGGGAATGAATTTCGATAAAATACGAAACACGTCTTCAATAAATTCTGTTAAAGAATATTTATGCAAAATTTGAAGTAGATTGGACCAAGGAATCACGTTGTCCCATACAAACTTTGCCTCCCTTTTTTATCCACTTAGAGGTAGAATTTCGTAAAATCCGTTCTTAGCTGACCTCTACTTGGCAAAAGGAATATTCCTACCAAATTTCAAATTTTTAGGTCTCATAGTTCCAGAGATATCGTGATGAGTGACTATATCTATAGAAAGTCTCCTATATATATATAAGATTAGTATAAAATATATGAACAGAATTAAATTTATTATTAAACTATGACAGTACAATTCTGTAAATCAAAGACTGACTGAAAAAAAAATCGGAGTGCATTCAATAATCGATAATAAAGTAAAAAATGTATTCTTTTTATCTGTCTGTTTATATATGTCTATTTTTGTCACAGATTCTCATCCATCCGCAAACTGGATACGAATGACTTCATATCATAGTCATCATCAATATGATGATACTTTTTGCTCTGAAAAATACTAAAGACACGCTTACAGAACCTTGGAAAAGAAGTTGAAAGTCAAAATTTGTATTTAGCTGTAATTCATTAACACGTAGACTGATTTCACTTACTCATTTTTGTAAGAAAAAAATTATTTTAAAGATTGTCCATAGTTTGTTAGTTTAGAAATAACAGGCATTATAACTTGCCTTTTGTCCAAATAACTTGAAACTCTGAAACTTCTAAAACCTTTGAATTATTAGCTAATCTTAAGCGTTCGTGTGTATTTTATTTTATGGACGTATTTATTTATTTAATTTATTTATACTTTATTGTATACTACTTTTATGCACACATAAATATACAGAGTATTTAAACATGTAAAAAGGCAGTCTTATCGCTTAGTAGCGATTTCTGAATAGCAATCGCAAACGAAGCCGTCGGTACAGCTAGTTGTTATCAGAGTTATATTTATTATTTTTGATGTTTAAGTATTAAAAATTAATTATATACTAACTTTAAGTTATTCAACTTTATAATAAAGTTATTTTATAATAATTTTAAATTGACAATGTAATTTCGTTGTATTTACTCGTACTATTAATACAACCGCTATTAAAATAAACAGCCCAAATCCATTAGAGGGTTCCCATTTGGTAAAAACCTTTCGTAATCCTACCAAAAATTTCAATTTCCTCTGAACGGTAATTCCAGTGGTCGGATTTAATTTTTCGCAATGTTTACACGCACGATCAGATTAAAATGGTCTTTACAGATAAAGAACTGGTAAACATTTTGTGAAGTTATTTCAGGTTTAATGGATACTTGTAGAATACTTTTTGATGATACTTTAATATAAAGTTGATTATTATCGATTGTAATGTATGATTGATGTGTTAGTTACTCGGATTAATTTCAACTTCAACGTCCGTACTCCTTACAAGAGTTTTTATATATTGTCCTTTATTGTTTTGTACGACCCATTCACAAATCAAACCTAGACAATAATTCTTCACTGACTAGAATTATGAATACCTGCATTTGAAGCATTTTCTCATATAGTACACAACTTGACATCTTCTTTTAGCAGTGTTAACACTTTAAAAAAATAATTATTGAAAATATTTATCTTTGAAAAATAATTTATTAATCATAATTATCATACGTTAAATTAATTTTATTTGATTTGCATTGCTTGTCTTAATCAACTCATCTTTATGCATTATAAAATATCGTAATATTAAATAATAAAAATTTCGATATAATTAAATATCGTTTTTTTTCTTTGTTAGATAGGAGATATTTTAAATGTTGTCCTGCAAATATTAAGAGGTATTTAGTTGGACAGTTTAGAAATTACCGACATCATAACCCTCAGTATTAGATCCATATAACTTGAAACTCGGAATATACAGAAATCTTTGAACGTACGGCTCATCTTAAGCCAGCTTACGTACTTTATCTTATAGGCTATTGAAAATTTAAAATATACATAGTAATATTTTATGAGATGAATAATAGTAACACTCATAAAACAAGAATTATGGTTTTTAGAAATTTTAATATTGCATTTAATTTAACAACCAAAAAAAAAATCAGGTTTTGTTGTCTATAAACTATAATCAATATGTGCACTATTGTTTTAGCTACGACTTTATTACATGTAAAGAATATTATATTTTTTTTAAATACTTTTTTTGCCTAATCTGTTCTGTTTTTGTTAAACCTATTTAAAAACGTTTTATACTGATCCTATCTGAGGATAATACGCGAAAATGTCCGACTCACTTTCCGATTATAGTTTTTTGGCTATTAGACGAGAAGTATTTAATTCTTCAGTAAATTATTCAAAATGTTGAAGAGGCTTAGCTTACTAAATTTGATTAAAAAATTTTCGCATGATACATGCAAAGCTGTCCGATTATAATGAATTTAAAATATGTTAATTCAGTGCATCAGTTCTGTTCCTTCAATTTTTAAATTTTATCTGAGTATTAAATTTTAAAATTTGTAGTAATTTCTTAATAACTTAGCACAAAATTAAACAAATTAACTAAATTACAGTACGAGATTGATAAAGAAGGTACCTAAATGATATTATATTAAATTAGTTTGAATTACATAGAAACTAATCAAAGTAAAACATACTTTAAAAAACTAGGTATATTTCAAGCGCTTTGGAATTATCATTTAACTAAAAGGAATAATTAGTGAAAGTTCTGCATTGAGTCGGGATGAAGAAATCGAGATTCGCTGACAAGATATTCAATAATGTGTTAACTTCAGATAAAAACTGCTATTGTAAAAACTAATAACAACGCAGCTTAGGATAAGAAAACCAAAAAAGTATTAAGGAGATTGGTAATTTTGGCAAAATGCCGGTAATGCCTTCAACGAAGCGTACGTGTAATATAAATAACCTGCTAAAAGAAGTTTTTTTTTTACCAGAAATGATATGGTATCACGTCATTTATTTTTACATTTCATTATTTATTTAAATTTCATTGATTATTTTACCAACGTCAATATATTACGATTGTAGTACATGTAAGTGTTGCGGTCTAGTGGTCTCGTACCACAATGAAAGCGTTGAACTATGCTTAACTATACCGACAGATGACATATGCACTGCCATTTCGAATTCGGTTTATTTTAATTCGAAATATTGCTAGCCTGCTGTTGTACAATATTGTATACAGTTTATTCTTAATAAATATTAACTGTTCCGATAATGCATTCGGGCGTTTAACCCGCGGGTGGGCGCGCGTGGGTCGAAAAGACCCAGTACCTCGATTTCTGTTCGATAACTTTTTAAATATTAGTTACTTCAAATGGTCGCGCCCAGTACCTTCAAGTTAGTATAAGGACTGCCCGTACGCACCACCTCAGCAAGTTGGCGCTTGGTGCTCGGAGTGTACGGACGTCTAAAGTGAGTATGGGTCGTTTCGACCCACGCGCGACGTCTTGTGTAAGTAAATTATTTATGATCATATTACTTTTATTCAACATTTTTCCCTATAATTACATTTTTAAATATATTTATAAAAAATACAAATAAAAATATTTAAAAATATAAAAAAAGTATTCCTCCGGTGGCAGGTTGAGTCCCAGGCCATCGGTGGTTAAGGCTCCAGGCTGAGGAACCTCCTCACAATGCGGGCCGTTTCAAGTAACACAGCCTTTTGAATCCGACCCTTGATCCAACAGTCGAGCGAGAGTTTCTTAAGGTGTTGGTCGAAACTCTTCGCTAATAGGCCATTGACCGACACAACAATAGGAACAATTATTGTTGAGTCCACATTCCACATGGCGGTAATCTCGTGGGCAAGGTCTAAATATTTACTTAATTTTTCTTTTTCCGCCTTTACGAGATTATCGTCATGCGGGATTGTAATATCAACAATAATAGCTCGGCGCGTTGATCGGTCTACTAGCACTATATCAGGTTTATTGGCTGCAATAAATCTGTCAGTGATAATAGACCGATCCCAGTAGAGCAACGCATGACTATTTTCAAGAAATGGCGTTGGATTGTATCTATAGTACGGTAACTCATTTTCAACGAGGCCATATCGAAGAGCAAGTTGTTGGTGGATAATCCTGGCTACTTGGTTATATCTGTGCAAATACTCACCGTTAGCAAGACGACCACAATCGGAAACAATATGTCTGATGGATTCGCCAGGCTTACGACATGCTCGGCATATGTCTGGAGTTCCATCTTTCATGATATGTTTCCGGTAATTGTTCGTCTTGATAACTTCATCCATAATTGCACAGACAAAACCTTCAGTCTCCCCAAACAGATTCCCGTGTTGTAGCCAGGACACAGAACTGGATTGGTCTACATCTATATCTGTCAGAGCTTTGTAGAATCGACCATGTAGTTCTTTGTTCCTCTATATGGCCACGCGGTCAATGGTACTCATTACTATAGGTTTACGCCATTTCTCTTTGCCTAAGGACAGCGGAGTAAAGCCCTTATCAACGGCAACAACATCCTTGTGCATATCGTTTTTGATGTTTAAAAAATATTCTCGGAGATTATACACCACACGATTGTGGAGGTCTTTTGCGTTTAAAAAGCCTCGACCACCACATTTTCGTGGGATGTATAATCTCATCAAAGATGAACGAGGGTGATGCATTCGGTATATTGTTAACATTTTACGGACTTTGCGATCAAGGCAATCTAACTCAGTTTGAGTCCATCTCAGAATGCCGAAGGTATAGACGATTAAGGGCATAACCCAACTGTTAAAGGCACGTACCTTGTTACCGCCCGATAAAAAGCTGTTAAGCACTTTCTTCAGCCGGCCAAAGAATCGTTCCCTAATCAGTTGTTTCATGGCTCCGTCATCAATGCCCAATGCCTCTGACATTCCGAGATATTTGTAGGTTTCACCTTCGTTGAGAGATCTAAGAGACAAAGAGTTGGTAAGTTGCAAATTTTCTGATGAGATAATTCTACCTCTTTCTACATGGATGAATGCGCATTTATCCACACCAAATTCCATTTTTATACAAGTGCTAAAAGTTTCTGTTATTTTTAGCAACTTGTATAACTCTGGTCGTTTGGATGCGAACAGCTTCAGATCATCCATGTAAAAAAGGTGAGATATTGCTTTACCTCCTTTACGAAGGTGAAAGCCTAACCCTGAATCCTCTAATAAAGTACTTAAAGGATTCATGGCCAGACAAAACCACAATGGACTCAAACTATCGCCTTGAAAAATACCCCTCTTGATCCTTATCGGTTCGGTCGATTCAGGAACATTGATGCCGCCAGGATACTGAAGATACGTGGTCCACTGCTCCATACACGAGCCTAGAAAAGAACACAAAGCTGTATCAATCCTATACAACTTCATGGTCTCCATAAGCCATGAATGTGGCACTGAATCATATGCCTTCTTGTAGTCAATCCAAGCGGCAGCTAAATTTTTCCGGTTTCGACGTACCTGTTGGCAAATAGTCATGTCTATGAGGAGAAGTTCTTTAGTACCACGACTACCTGACTTACATCCATTCTGAGCTGTAGCCAAAATATTATTTGTCGTTATATGTTTCATAATTTTAGTAGCAAGAATGGATGTAAGTAGCTTATAGATGGTTGGTAAGCAAGTAATGGGACGGTAGTTTTTTGGATCAGTGTATATATATATATATATATATATATATATATATATATATATATATATATATCATTTTTTTTGATCATATTATTATTATTGGTTTTATTTTTGTTTGTAAAAATCGCTTAGATGACCAAAGAATAGCAGAAGTTTGGAAGATGATGATATCGAAGGAGAAATTTACAATAAGCCTGTCAAATATGTGATTAAAATATTTGTGATGACCGATTCAAGATCTTACTATACTGCTTACTTAGAAGTGGACACTAGAAAGGAAAATGCAGGAATATATAATATTAGTAATTTCCCATCGGATGTTGTAAAACGAACGTTTAGGCAAATTAGGGGCTCTCATCGTAAGGATCATTGTGATGGACAACTGGTTCACAAGTTTCCCTTTGATGACAGAATTACATGAAGATTATGGGCTTAGAAAACACCACATATTTTGGCTTTCAGCTGAATCGTACGTTAGTGTCGTATACAATAATTAAAAGAAAAGTGGTGCTCCTTGCCTCGAAAATGCATCATGATCCGAAAATAAATTCTGATATTGGTGATAAACGCAAGCCAGAAATAATTACGGATTAAAATCTGCATAAATGTGGAGTGGAAGTTTTTGATGAGATGTCTAAAACCCAATGCAAATGTTGTTACACTTATATTTGTAGGGAACACACTTTATTTCTATGTACTAATTGTGGCCAGAAACGAAGTACAAACTAACATTAGACTGTCATAAGTCTGATTATATAAGAAATTATAATTTTTTTTATCTCGATTTTTACGGTAATTTTGAAGACTAATTTAAAAAAATATTTTTATATAAAAACTTTTATTTTATTGCTCTATTTAGAGTAATGTTGATTACTATCTATATAAAAAAAGTTTATTTTACTATTGCTTTAGTAAAAAAAAAAGTTACAGTGTGATAATTGTTACTACATGCTAAAAAGTAAGTATTTTTCGAAAAATTGTAATTTATGTTAAAAATGTTGAAATTCATTATATAAAAAATAAATATTTTATATCTCGGCATTGTATTATTACATTCTTTATTTTTGAATAAAATAAAAAAACAAAAAGTGCTTAAACATATAGTAAAAAATATCTTGAAAATACAGGTCTTTTCGACCCAGGCGCGACTCTTCATGTCACAAAAAGTTGCACGCGCATCGGAGGGTTAAGTATAACTTATCTTAACTAAATGTATAAGTGTATATGTTCTTGAAATACGACATTATAAATTAAAAATATAATAGGACATCTGTTTAAAAACATCACTGCTAAACCCACGCATCTCTATTGCTTATATAATATTGTACCAAGTGTATTACAAACGTTAGCTACTAAAGCTTTTCAAAACAATATTTAAATTTATTCACTGTAAGCTGCAAACAATTTTGCGGTATTTTATTATATTCACGAATAAAGGAAGCCCAAGAAAGGCAACATTGACTTTGGGAATTTGAAACCTTGTTTTATAGCTTTATCTTTCCCTCTTGTGTTAATTAATACAATGCTTGTTTCTGTTTCTGTTAAATACTACTATAGATGCACAGAATATTAAAACTTTCACGTTTACTCTATTAAAACTTTCCCATGAGAGTTTTGAACGCCAAGATTCTCATATAGTGTGTGTTACAAAAAGCACATTGTACAATAGCTATTGAATAAAATATTAAATATCGATATTAAAACACGTGATACATATTAGTCTATATGTTATACATTTATAAACCAGAGTGAGCTCGACTGATTTCATCCCATGCTCCTTTAATAGAAAGGTTCAGATCGATAACATGTATATATTTTTATTAACCTTAAAAAATAAAGCTTGGTTATTTTTTCGTAAAATTTATTCCGCTTTACGCGTACACAAGGTCCTTCGTGAGGTTGAAAAGTATGTTACAGGTGAGGTGCATCAGCTAGTTTGACATTAATTATTCATGTTAACGAACTACATAACTGTTTTAACGTCTCTTAATTTTTTCATGAATATGTATCGTATGCAATGTTTTTATATGCCTACGTAATATCTGGAATTAAATTAAGTATAATATTAGAACAAAAAGTTAACAGAAAGTCGACTCGTAGTTATTTAAAAAAAATATATAAGTAAATAATTACACAAACACAAAAACACTTAAGTGCGTCACACTTGACGGATTCAAATCAGGCTGACGCCGTTGAGTTTTTCAAGTGCTAAAACTTGGTTTTTCATTTTTGTAAATTTTCATACTGATGAAAACATCCTGAGAAAATCCTGAAAATATAACCTGTATTTAAGAATTAAAATGATTGTAATATTCTTTAACTTGAATTGAAACAGTATGTTAGAGTAAGTTCCAACTCTCTTTCTTTTGAAGGGAAGATGACTTTGTCCAACAGTAACAATTAAAAGTGATAAACGCCTCAAATTCAAATCAGTAGATTGGCACTGAAAATTATAGACTGTTATATATAGTTAGAGTACTATAAGCAATTACTTTACTTGTAGTAAGCGCATAATATACAACGCAAACGCTGACATTCCACTGTACATAAACTTATTGTTACATAAAATTATTATGTAGTGTCATTCATTCACCAACCTATCGTTCTGGTGTAGTGGTGCGAGTAGCCGCCTCAAACCACGTGCCAGGTCTCTGGTTCGATTCCCCCTCGGGACAGATATTTGTATTTGTACAAATATTTGTTTCCGGTCTAGGTGAATCTCCTTGTGGGTCTCCCCACCGTGCCTCGAAGAGTACGTAAAGCCGTCGGTCCCTGAATCATAGACACCTGATAACGATCGTTACTCATGGTAGGGAAATTATCGTGGTGGATTAAGCTTCAACTCTTGCGCTCAGCAGTGGGTGGTTTACAGGCAGATACAGTACAGTACAGTAGATATTCATACAGTCAGCTCATTTAATCTGAAATCAATTAAATTAATTAATCTTCTATCGTACTTAATACTATTGTTGTTAATCGTTAAGTCTTTTACTTGAATGCTTCAATTTGCTGAGGTGAGTTGAAAAGTTCTTGCAACGATAGGTGAACTAAAACGCACTTCAAAAATAACTGATCATAAATTGTGAATAGGTATATAAGTATCCATTGAAATTTCGTTAATCGTCCTTTAATGCTCTTTGTTTTGAAGTAATTAAAATATTATTTTCTACTCTTCAGTTCAAGTTTGTACATGCAGGTATAATCTTGAAGTCGGTTTTTGTTTTTTTCTTAAAAATTAATTTTATCTTTGGACTCTTAAGGTGGAGTTATTGATTGAAATTTATATTTCGATATATATGTATGTATAAGAATAATTCTCCTAAAGTTACTTTAAAACATTATCAACAACGTAGACAAACGTAAATATCGAAATACCATAAAATGACAAATGTTTTTATTCCCAAATGCAGATATACTCGTAGTGAGGAAAACTTCTCGTTGGTTTTATTTGGCTTTTGTGGTACTTACCTATTGAAACTAAAACTTCGAGGTTTCATTTTAATACTTTCCAGTTTGAGTTCGTAACTGCTTTTGTGATTGATTTCACAAAACTTTATTTAGTCACGAAATTTAAGGTCCTGACTTTAGCTCTTTCGTTAATTCAATATATTTTTGATTCAATTTAATGTAACAGTAAAACGTAATACTCAGCGTCTAAAAAAATGCACCTTTCAAAAAATCTACTTTAAACAACTTTTAACCTTGTATGGCATCAATAATGAGGTTAATGTTGGATATAATAATAATAATAAGAGTGTAGCAATTAAAATAATAATAATAATGATTTATTTTCCATCACAATCAGGCTGGTACAATAAATCTGCTACTTAATTAAGATCTTATTATTAATATGAAAACTTGATTAGTGAGGAACTGGTGCCCAAAAAAGGTATACAATACCTGTACTATAGGTCACCAGGTCCCCCCCACGGATTCGAATACATGATCAGATGTTCCGAACTAAGTAAATGGAAACAAACGTCATAGGTGATGGGCATGAATAATATTAGTATACAATTAAAGTTAAATGTTAACTAGGTTAATTATACCAATAACAATAATTACAAAAACAAAACTAAAGTAAACTAAAGAAAACTTAGGTAAGTCAGCTGATTAAGGAATAAGGAGTTTTTCAGTTTCAACATAGGTGAATGATTTGAGCCAATTGGTAATGGTGAATTTACATTTGAGTCTAGGAAGGTGATAAATAGGTATTCGAGAGTTAATTCTGTTATACAAAAAGTTCCCGAGGTAATAGTAGTGTTTCCGAGCTAGAGTGGTGGAAACCTTGACGGTGGAACATACTTTACCTTTTCGTCTCTTGTCTTGGTTAAGTCTGGGGTCATATGGAAGCTCAGCATGCTTTTTCATCAAAACACGCGTTATAAACAGTTGTCTCACAGATAAAACGTCCCAAAGTCTATAAAGTTCGACGGTTGGATATCTAAAAGGAAGAGAAGCTGCCGTCTTGAGGATTGCTCGCTGGGCTCTCTCCAAATTAATAAGGGTAGATTTATTTGAACCTCCCCATGCTGTAATGCAGTATGATATCAGGGATTGGCAGAGCGCATAGTAGATTGATTTAATAGTTACTCGATCCGCTGCATGTCTCAAAGATTTAAAGATATAAATTAGCTTTCTTAGCTTGGTCACGAGAGATAAGACATGGGGTTTGAAGGTGAGTCTGTAGTCTATAGTAACTCCCAAATATCTAATATCATCCACTCTCTCTAGTACTGGACAAACGCAGTTAATACGCGATACTGGGTCGCAAACGTGAGCTTGAATGGAGCCAGATGACGGCAAACCTTTTTTAGATGCAGAGAAGGTCATGTATTTAGTTTTAGTGGCATTGAGCGTAAGGATATTATTTTTTAACCATGCGGATATCTTATCAAAACCACGTTGGGCAGCATCAAACACAATCTCCCACGTACTTCCGCCAAACAGAAGAGCAGTGTCATCAGCGAAGGAAATAATTTTTCCTTGCGGGATTTGCATTTGACACAGCTCATTTATGTAGACTAGAAACAGCGTGGGACCGAGAATGCTGCCCTGCGGAACTCCGTAGGAGATGGGTAGAAGATCACTGGTTGTCTGACCAAGCTTAACACACTGTCTTCGGTTCCGTAAGTAGTCCTTAAATAGTTGAAGAGATACGCCTCTCACACCATATGCTTCCAATTTGTCAATTAGCAAAGGGATATCAACCGTATCAAATGCCTTGGCAAGGTCCAAGAAGACTGCAAGTAGTTTTTGCTTACCCTCCATGCCAGCCATTAATGTATTAGTCATTTCAATGACT
This sequence comes from Euphydryas editha, assembly GCA_036937285.1. Taxonomy (NCBI): domain Eukaryota; kingdom Metazoa; phylum Arthropoda; class Insecta; order Lepidoptera; family Nymphalidae; genus Euphydryas; species Euphydryas editha. The sequence goes on from JAUPFZ010000008.1 coordinate 8,035,997, forward strand.
GCATCCTCTGTAGATTTACCAACACGAAATCCAAATTGAGAACCAGAAATAATATTGTTGGACTCGAGAAAAGAAACTAATCTTTTATTCATAAGTTTCTCTAAAATTTTGGAAAGCACTGGCAAGATCGAAATGGGCCTGTAGTTACTGACGCTGGATTCATCACCTCCCTTGTGGATTGGCTTGATAATAGATATTTTAAATTGCTCAGGAAAACAGCCAGTGCTTAGTGCAACATTACAGAGATGGGTGATGGGTGCAGCAAGCAAATTACAATTGCGCCTTATCAGCCAGGCAGGGATGTTATCGGCTCCAGCGGCACAGTCATCCTTCAGTGACATGATAATCGCTTGTACTTCTTTAGTGTCAGTGGGTAAGAGTAAAAGAGAATTAGAATTCAGCGGGTAAGTTTGTTTATTTGGAGAGGATGTGGCACTCGGCTGTACAAGTTTCTCGGCCAGTGTTTTTCCAACTTCGGAAAAGTATTTGTTGACATGGTTTGCATTACTTACTGGGTCGTCACCGGAAATAAGGTTCAAAGATTTGTCAGCCTTATTGCAAGTATAAGCAAGGTCTCTTACTGCTTTCCAGAGCTTCTTCTTATCAGAACTAACTTCTTGAAATAGAGATCGTTCATATTGCCTTTTGAGTTTATGGAGTAGGTCAGTACAGAAATTCCTATATCTTTTATATGTACACTTTAAGATATCGTTGTCAGGAGCCTGTTTAACTTTCTTATTAAGGTTATCGCGGTTTCTTAGACAGCGTAGCAGACCAGGTGTGACCCATGGTTTGGCTATCCTTTTGCGCTTTGGCACTGTAATCTTTCTTGTGTTGAAGTCCAAAGCACTTTGAAGAGCATTAACGATACACTTAGGTATCTCATTAACGTCATTCATAATATATAAGGAACTAAAGTCAAAGTCATTTAGGAAATCGCTGGCTCCACCACGATCAACGATTTTTCTGCTACACAGACCATGGTAATGATTACCGGACTTCACATTGATGCTTAAGGCCACACACTCATGATCAGTAATAGCAGATTCAATGACAAGGCAGTAGGATAATTCTTTTGATTTTATCATGGCGTGATCCAAGCATGTACGACCGTGGGTAGGTATATTATGGGCAGGTAAAATACCGTGGCTGGCAAGTAGGTCCAAATATTCGTTGTGCCTGTTGTCAGACGAATGAGGCGAAATATCAATATTAATATCACCCATGATAATAATATTTTTAAATTGAGACAGATTTCTGAGAAGTAAATCTAAAGAGTTTATAAAATTACATATATTTTTGTGGCTTGGTGGGCGGTAGATGGCAATGATACAGGTAGTTGAGTCCATTTTTAATATTAAGCAGTTAGCGTCACTAAGAGATGGTTCTTCTAGTAGCGGATTTAGAAAAGATTTATAGTATAGAACGACTCCTTCATTTTGTGTGAGGTTATTAAGAGTATGAGTTGAGCTGTACCCATCTAGAACTGGAATTGGCTTGGGGTCATGCAACCAACATTCAGTAAGGATAACAATATCCCAGTCAATGTGAGATCTAAGGAGAAGCGTATAGAAGTTATCAAAGTTACGAGTAATACTTCTTATATTTTGCGATATAATAGACAGGCTACCTTTGTCTTTAGAAACAAATTTATTTATGTTATCAACGTCACAGTTAATAGCCTTAGCAATTTCAAATAACTCCAGCTCGGTAGATATAATATCATTTTTTCTATTTAGTGTCGCCATTTAAGCGTAGTAATAATAATAAACAAAGAAGTAATATTTGGTGGCCATAAGGACTGATTATTAATTTTTAAGCACCCATTCAACCTCTGTAAAAAGTTCTTCAAATTTAATATGCAAAATTTATAGAAAGAAAATGAGAGTAGATAGTAATTAGTGACGGACTGGCCAAAATTTATTATTATTATTTGCAGTATGGCACAAAAATGTAAATTAAATAGGGATCCATAATCAGCTGACCCATACAAACAGCATTTCAAGTATGAAAAATACGCAAATGATATAAAATATGAATTAAAAAAGCATTGATTTAAAAAACAAAAACGAAGATATATGATAAGGTATAATGCATAGAAGTTGATTGAAACTATTGTTAACAGTGATTTCGTTCTTACAATATATTTTGTATGTATTTTGTGTGATAGATGTGTGATTTGAGTGAGTGTGTGAGTAATAGTCTTAAAAAATATAACAACACATTTAAACGAAAATATACTAAACGACATATAAGCAATTAACATAATATTACTAGTTGAATGACAATAATAATTGATGAAAGGATAAATAAATAGAAGGAGTCAGGATTTCTTCTCGAGATCAGACAAGCATTTTTCTGAATCGATTATAATTGGCTTACCGGATGCATCCATTCGCAATAGTATTCTTGCATTGGAGTGCCAGCAAGAATAATTGTGTTTCTTGGCGAATTGGCGGGTTTGAAACATTAGTTTTCTTTGCGCCGGCCCAAGGTGTTCTTCAATATAAATAGGTTTCTTTGCTCCTGGCAGTCCGATGACTTGAGTGTTAAGCTTCTCCGGAACTAGTTTTTCTATCATTTGAAAGGCGATAAAATGAAGAGCACATAAACAATTCAGTTAAATATATTTATTTTATTTGAAGAGCACAAAAAAGGAGTATAATAAACAATAAAAATCCTTAATTAAGCCTTAAAACAGATTAATTATACAAAAAAAAAAACAGTAATGATCTTTAATCTAAAATCTAGTGTTAACCAACTCCTTCCCTGCCCCTATGACGGCTTCAAAATTATCACTATTGATCTTACCAATTTTAAAATTCCTTCTTGAGGGATAGTGTTAAAAAGGCTCACTCTCGTCTCGTCTGACAATGAGAAGAGAACAGCTTTCCATTGTTCAAGGATCCAATTGACGTGTTCGCGAGTGAATTTCAAGAGGGTTTGCCGATGCTCTGCGGTCAATTTTGGACCCGTAGTAGCTCTATGCGCCTCAATTTTCCGCTCTCCTAGTCTTCGTATAACCGTAGACATACTCATGGTTCTTCTTTTAGCTGTCTGAAGCTGCCGTTGCAACTTAATAGCATTTAAGAACCGATTTCTCAAAGATGTCGATACAATGAATCGGTCGTCTCACTCCGAGTTGCAGTGACGTCTACCAGACCCATGCCTTCGAACGTAGCCGCCGGTCTCCAGGAAACGCTGGTACACTCTTCGAACCAAAAACGGCGCATGCTTGATTGCAGTAGTGCAAACACTTGGGCAGCTTCATCAACAGTGGTCATCTTCAAGGGTATTTTTCTTAAGATAGAGCTTCTGGTGTGTCCACTTCAATGGTTGAATAGCGACTGATCCTGATTGAACCTGTATTGACCCTTTCAAAACAACAATAGATAGCAAAACTAGCGGCTGTTTTAAGGAGTAAAATTGCAAGTGTTTTGTATACTTCTTTTTTTGTGCTCTTCCAGTAAAAGAACAATAATTAATTAAATTATTTTGTAATCTCCATTTCATTGTTTTTCGAATAGTATCAAACTTTTTTTTTGTATAGAGGGCAAACGAGCAGTCGGGCTTTTTGGTGACTACCGACGCCCATGAACATCCGCACAAAAGGATGTAGTTCCTTTGCCCTCTTTTCCCCCCATTTCCGCCAATAGGACTGCTCACATGATACTGGCGTAAAGGACAGCATGTCTGTCACTTTACGCGAGTATCATGTGAGCGAGAGGTACCACCCCGGTCGTGCCGGCCCCATAACAGCTGCAAAGCAGTATAGCTCTACCTCTTACAACACATTACCCTCTTTATTTATGTCAAATATGGTTTAAAATTATTTATGGTTTAAAGTAGATTTATTTAGAGGTGTGATTTTTTGACGTTGATTGTCGATTGATGGTCGCGGGTTTGATTCCCGCACGGGACAGATATTTATATTTGTACAAATATTTGTTTCCAGTCTGGGTGTATGTCCCGGTTGTCATCATAGATGCCTTTAATTATATATCCTGTTATCTGTTATGTTAGCTACTGAAGACATAGAGAGATAATACGAGAAAAGGGGTAAACAAAATTTTGTCGTGCGAGCAAGCTAGGCAGGCTTTTTTTTCTTTTTTTTTTTTTGTCGCAGGGGAATCCATTTACGGATGATATCCAGGACGCCCGGGTGGCAGTCCTAGACCTATGTCGGACTCGGCACTTTGGGAGTGCAATACCGTACTAAACCCCTGCGGGAACCTTCAGCCGCTTTAATTGGAGGGTCCCGGATCTGCAGGCAACAGGATCCTCCAGCGACAGGCTGGCCTCGGCGAAAAGGCCAGACTTCTCCTCTATGAGGACTGTCCGGCTCACCTCTGAACAGTCCTAACGACGCCGTGTCTAGCAAGACCGGGTTCCCATCCCGGCCCGACACGGGCACAGGGGCGTCACTGGAGGTGCATTAAGTAGCGCCTCCTACGCACCCCCATTCGTCGCCCGCGGACGCCACGCCACGTCGGCGGCCTCCTCTCTCACCCGCTCGTCGGCCTCCTTTTGGGACATTACTGTCTCGCAGAAGGAGACCATCGCCTTCCAGGACTCGTCGTCGCCGAGCATTGCGGTGATGATGCTCGGAAGCGACAAGTCCCCTCCGAGGACTGACGTCAGACCCCGAAGCAGCGCCACCCATCTCGGGTAAGCTAGGCCGGCTGATATTATCTCATGGTAGGGAAATTATCCGCCAACCCGCAGTGAAGCAGTATGGTGGATTTTTTTTTTGTTATATTCTATCGTAGATATTCGCAACGAAAGGTAGAATTTGATTAAAATCAATATAAAAAAAACAATAAATTTACATAGGTTGTTTAAGCAATCCCTTCACACGCAAATAAAACAAATCGAAAGGCTCCGTGGAATTATAAAAGGATAAAAGGTTTTTTCCTAAAAACAGAAGAAAATATTTTGTTTTTACTGTACAAGAAATAAATTTATTTTTAAATTTGTTGTTACAGTTTTTGAAAAATTTTAATTTTCCGTACAATGCAAAAGCACCCAAATCGGTGACCTACTCTTTAACTATGCTGTCGTAATTATGTAATTGTATTTTACGAGACACGTATATAATTTTAAAGAATCAAATAAAATTATTAAACGTTTGTATAGTATACATAATATGTTCTTTATATAAAAGAATTCGTAGCGATTATTATTATTGAGGGAATAGCAGGCTGGAGGGTGAATCAAATCAATGAGGTAGAGGTAAATAGAATTTCATTTAAGAGTAATTATATGATGTTATTTTTTTTAATTTAGAAACTTACAATTTTTTTATTTCTTTTTTGTGTAAGATATATTTTAAAAAAATACAGGTATATGTTACGAAAGATAATATAAAGTTAACTGAGTTAATACTAACGAATATTTCATATTAGTTGGTATTAAAATGAAAGCAATTAATTCTGGTCTATGTAAGCTTAAAAGGGATAATATCCATTATAATTGATATTACCAAATGAAGTAGCTACGCGTCCTATTTAGAACATTCATTGTCATGTAAATAACTCTATAATATGATATTGATGTATTGAAATGAAAATAGGATGTATAATTACTGTATAATTACCAATCTACTAACAATAAAACAGCAAGATGTTAGGTTTTTATAGTATAGGTAATTATTTGCCTGCACTGATAGAAAAAACGACTTGATTCAAGATTTTTTTTTTCTTCGAAATGTCATCCTTGTTTCAAGTTATTCAATTCTCTTCACAGAAATTGACTCTCGAATCAAGAAACTTGGTTGTTTCCAAATAAGATGTACACAACTTCGCCCGAGAATTTCTTTCTCTTGCATTAAGATAGTTCTTCAATTTATTTTTTTATAGTTTTTACATTTATTGGAATATCAGTTCCTTTTTTGTGATATGAATTATAATTTAGAAAAAAGTATTTAATGAAGTACTTTTTTCTAAATTATATCTAAAAAAATGTAATATTTTCGGGCTGGATATACAGTTATAAGCTCATTGTTAAGCACGTACTTAATTAATTTAAAGTAGATCGTACTTATAATATAAATATATGTATATATTTATACGATTATCGGATTCGAACATAATAATAATAAAAAACTAATGATAATAATAAATATATTTTCATACTATAATCGTATGAATAGACACTTCCTAAAAATAAAGAACCAATCGCACTACGCGTTAATTAATATATACATATATTTATCATAGAAATTTTACAATATTACACATATTTACAATTCAAAACTTAAAATAATTATTTACAAACAGTTTTGGTATAAATCATGTCCGCGTGGAATTATTATTTACAACTAAGTACACACTTTGACTTTTACCATCTTTCTTAAGAAAAACGTTCTGACTATTCGTATAAAAAGTATTCGATATCCAAGCTTATCGTATGAACTGAAATCATGACCGGTTTCGTTTACATTAATTTAATAGTTCTCGTGTGATGCGCGGCCAAGATACAGAGAGAGAGGCAAACAAAAATGAAAACAAATCGATTTTTGGCTTAATTACTTATGATAGAGTGCCTGCCAAAAAAAATTATAATATCTTTAATTTCTACATTTTGACCTATTACAAAATTTATTATAAATAAATATATTCAGTTTAAAAACTCCTCAGATACTTTTACAAATTTGAGAAAATTTCTATAAAAATAAAGTAAAATTTATATTTCAAGCCAGATTATTCTAGCACACAACCTAGACGTCGTCATTATGAATTCAAACTGAATTCTACTAGAGCTTAGGGAAGAACTTCATCTATTCAGAAATATTAATGATGTATCAACTATATTTCTTGTGCTGTAAATTTTACGATTTCCTTCCTTTGAGATTCACGAAACGAACACTTTATGAAATCTCTTCACATTTTTATTAAACATAAAGAGTTTTAATACCCGGATCATGTCCTCAAATGATTTCGTATGAATTTTCGTTTATTTATTTTATCGTTACTCTTTTTGGCACAGATAAGAAATCTTAAGTTAAAGGTGTGAAAAAAAAATGCCTGACCCTTCATAAAATAATATATTTTTGTCATTTAATTTACACAACCGTTCTGATGTGGTTCGAGTAGTTGCCTTAAAGTCAGCGGTCGCGAGTACGATTCGCGCTCGGGGCCGATATTTGTATTTATGCAAATATGTTTTTCTCGTCTATATATATGTCTATATATAGTATACCCTTTTGGGTCTCCCCACCGTGCATCGGAAAGCTCGTAAAGTCGTCGGTACTGGTTGTTATCTCAGACACCTGATAACGATAGTTACTCACGGCAATTAAATTATCCACCTTTACTTTACTGTGTCCTATTACCTATACCCAAAGTTTGTCTGAAAGAGATCGCTCTATTAGCGATAATACCGCCTTTTTACATCTTTATTTATTTGTTATGACTTTTGTTCTATTCATGGTGTACAATAAAGAGTATATTATCCACCACCCCACAGTGGAACAGCGTGGTAGATTAAGCTCAACCCTTCTTCAAATGGAGAGGAGGCCTTTGCTTGGCAGTGGGACGTTTATAGGCTGCCAATTTTCAGCTACAGCTAGTACATTATATTGACTTTCTGAATAAACAGTCTCCAGTTAATTGCAAATAGACTTATCTCAATCAAACTGATAATTCCAGATATTAGCTAGGTTAAATATATTAATTAATTATTATAAAAAACAGATGTATATAATTTTAGATGTACATCGAAAATTATATACATATAAAATTGTACAATTGATTGATAAACTTGTCACTGTAATTATTTTGGACTGTGATAATTTTATGATAGAGCTAGTTTCATATTATATCTATTCATACCATTGATCTTAGATTGATTCATAACAATTCAACTATGAACAAATTGATTTATAATTCATAAATAAAAATTTAAAAATTCCAAACGAATTTTCAAAACACTCTTTAACACAAATTTAAGAAACAAACAAAGCTTTTGTATTGTAACCAACAATTTCAATTTCCTCATGCGGCCAGTGGTCTGATTTAATTTTTCGCATTGTTCACATGTGTGTTTTGTTTAGAATGCTCTTTATTAAAACGTGTTTTAGTATGTTTCGAAATAAGCATACGCACAGCATACTGTATACATACGTAGTACTAAAATTTATTCTATTAAAACTTAACAAATTCAACAACATTAACTAAAGGGTCCTAAACGTCGGGAAATAATTTAATTGAAAAATCGTTAAACTCTAAAGTTTTTTAAAGAAATAAACGCGATAAAATCCGATCTAGACTTTTAATTAAATGAAAAAAATTTGCGTAAATATAATAGAACAGAACATTAACTTATTAATGTTATATTTAATTTTAAAAATTATTCTTTTACCTAACGTTAAAATATTATTTGAAATTTTTTTTTAACTTTTAAGATACTAATTACAATAACGAAAGCGTTCTGTTCTTTTACGTACTTTGTGCGTTTACCTTAAATACATTAGGATGTTAACAATCACTAATAATATTTTTGAAAGTAATAATAACGAATAGCTATTTGGAAGTAAAGTCCTACTTAGAAAAATTTGAAGGATATTCAATAATGACGTTAAATTCAAATAAAAAATTTATTTGGAAAAACTAGTATTATATTATTCACACACCTCGTCTCCCCTCCGCTTCAGTGGACACCACTGAACGAAATTCTATTGGTTGTTAAAACACATCTACGCACATCTCCGCTCTGGTGGTGTCTCGGCCTAATGCTGATTATTAAAATTCCAATAACACCGGGAATGTTTTGGATGAGGATTACGTGCAGAACGTGTGTTATTAAGATAAGTATACCAGATGTGTACGCTTAACAAAGGATATGGTATAACCTTATTCATTTTCACATCCGATTATTTTGATTGTTTTACTGATCTCGATGTAATGTGTAATATTAATATGTACTCGCTTTTTGGCGTAGTTGGCAGTGACCTTAGTTTCCGCTCTAGGGTCGTGGGTTCGATTCCCACCCCGAGTCTGGGTGTAATATTTGTATATTACGTGTTTATATTTATATTGTCTAAAAAAACATTATGTATATCAGTCGACTGTTACCTAAAACACAGGCATTAATTGGCCTACCTTAGGATCAGACGTGCGTGTGTGTATGTTGAAATGTATGTGTATGTTAAAATATATTTATTATTTATACACATTCGTATATGTGTAGTACATGAAAGTGTTGCAGTCGTAGTGGTCCCGTTCCACAATGTAACCGTTGAACTACATGCATACTTCACAATACGAAAAGCTGACTTACACACTGAATTTTTTTTTATTCTGGCAATTCTCGGACACATAGTACATTTGCTATTTTCAAACGGGAGAAAATTTTTCATGTAATTTTTCATTTTTAAAGGAACGAAAGGTGCTAAATTTAGGAATAATTCAGGGCAGGAATAGATATAGGATATTGTTATTTGATATTCTAGTAAGGATTTCAGGAAATCGGAACGATCATATCGAAGACAAGAAAAGAAAAAATGATTTATATTATCTGTTTCACAATCACACAAACACGGAGTATTTTACTCTATACTCCATGCACACAAACAAGAAAAGTCGTTAATATTTTATAATTTTAAAGTTTGAAAGATGAGCAAGTGTATAAGTATGGCCAAATCTCAATCTAAGACGACACTAGAGCACCTTCTATTAAAATTCATTGAGAAAAGCTATGGTTTGGATAAAATATCAGGTTGAAGAGAGTAACTAATATATCTGAAAGTTTATTACCATAACAGGTTGTCATGGAACAGCCCCAAAGACTGGTGATGTCAATTAAAGTCACCAATTATCATTAATGGTTCGGGAAGAGATAAAAATATATGTAAAGGAATAGACATTATATTAAATGGGTAGCCTTTCTTAATGAGAAGAGCTACACCACCATATCCATCTAATCTGTCTTCTCTGACAGTATTTTATTAGCTATTAATTTAAGTTTATCATTGAAAATAGTTATCACGAAAAACTATTTTCTTTGTGCATCAGTTAGGTATTTTATGATTGTGCTGTTATAATAAATATGGGAAAACATTGATAGTATATTAATCTTATAAGAAAAAATTATCGAAATAAAATAGCAATATATTTTTGAATCTTATCTATTATATATATATATATATATATATATATATATATATATATATATATATATATATATCTTGAAAGAAACGTGTACCAGACATTGATAAATGAGCAAACGACATTGTAATGGAAATCTAACATTTTCTCGACTTTGTTATGGTAATATGTCGCTTTCTGACTAAAATGCTACGTCAATAGTGTAAATGAAATGTTTCACTAAAATTAAGCATTCAATTTATATACATACATAAATGTGTCTGTGCTTATAACTGTTGAAGTTATTAATATAAGTTGGGTTTGAAAGAATTTCTTATAAATGTATAAATAAGTAATTGTTGAAACGTATTTAGGAAAGTAAAATTATTGTTTATTTAAAATCAAATAACTAACTGTACAGCTACTTCTACTTGTCTTTACAATAAACATACATTATTTATTTCAGTTGACATTAAATTTAATTTACTTGAAGAAAAATTTTTATCAGCGCCAAAGTAAATATTTTTCTGTGTACAGAGCAAACAAAATATAAACAACGCTAATGATACGGTTTAACAGCTTGTGGTGGCACGAACTACTTGAGTCGTGTTGTATTTACGCGACTCAGCTTAATCTGAGCTTACTTATTCACATGGAATGAACGCGACATCACACCGAGCCTATTAGTTTTCTTTCAACATTAGATGCTATATCACGTTCACGTTTTTTTGTAACTCACACTGCGGTGACTGTCGTATGCATTTCATTTGTTGCATTCAAAAAAATGAATAGGTAGGTAGTGGTAGATCGTAAACTTTGCTAACACAGTCTATTTAATTGACGCATAGTGCAGTTCACTTCTTACTAAGCGTCATCTATAACCGCACAGTAAGAAGTACAAAATGTTACTTAAATGTTAGTAAGGGCAAAACGATATTAAATTAAATATGATTAAATATATTAAATTCATATTTAATGTCATTAATTTTTCCTTTTATATTTATTTTTATTAATCATTCATTTATTTACATAATTACATTTTGGATACATTATTATATCTGAATTTTTTTTTTTATAATTGTAATAAAACTCATTCGAAGTAATTTTGTATTCTTTCTCACGACCAAAAAATAAAGCTACTATCTAAGATAAATAAAACAGAAACGGTATTGAGGGTAATACAATTGAGGGAAAAGTGCTAACGTTTTTGCTCAGAGTGTCGTCTATTTACAACAGACGGCGTAATTTTATTCTCTTTGTATATATTCTCACAGCTCGTGAAGTGTTCTCGTAGTGGTCATGTACTGTACATGTACTATTTAACCTCTGCGCTATATGATTTCACAATACCAATATCTGACGCATACAATGCCATTATAATTTATCTTATTTTAATTCGAAACAATGTTGGTGTAAAACCACTAACTGCTATTTATTGCAAATAAATCGCTCGCAATGTAATATAAACAATATTATTAATATATATTATTTATATTCGTGAATGGAAATATAACCATTGTATAAAGAAAAAATAATCTCTGGCGTGTACAAAGACCTCCTTCTTTACCAGCTATACCTGCGACTTCGATTGCCATCCCTATCATTGTTCCTGTGAGATAAAGAATGAAATAAAAAAAAAGCAATATGATCCTTGAGATGAGCTATACGTTAAAGGGTTTATGCACTTTACGGCTTTCCAGTTTATTATTTCGTTGTTATTTTTATGTCTGTTATTTCTGAACAAACAAATCAAAAACCTTGAAATATATAACAATACAGAACAATGTTTAAAATATTTCCTTTCTAACGAAAAATGCATAATATATGAAATTGGACAACGCGTTAATGAATTATAATTATGTACACATTTTGAGGTCGATGGGGGAAGCCTAAGTTCAGCAGTGGACATCCAATGGCTGATATGATGATGACACATTTCAACTTTTATTCCCAAGAAAAAGAACTGTGCTGAATTTCGGAAAAAAGTATCCAATATTTTAGCTCGTAGTATGAACTCAAACCGTGTCCAGTTTCATTTAAATTGAAACTGAAAAAAGAAAATCTTAAAGTAATAACTTTTATTATAGTGAGTGTAAAAAATTAAGGGTTAAAAATCTATATTTTAGCAATTTTTCAGATGGCCTGTATCAAATATTTTTTTTATTTATATATACTTTATTATAAACCTTACTGTACACTGTACACCTAACTTATTGTTGTTGTGTTTGTACGCCTTAGGCCTTATTAGAAGTTTTAAATAGCTAAAAATCGTAATTGTCTTAAAGTAAATTTGAAAGATTTGAAAAATATAGTATATGGTGTGTTAATCAAATGACATAAAATGAAAAAAATAATAAAAATAAATTATCATGAAAATACGATAATTTATAACGCACTAAAAAACGTAGCGTTTCCCTTGCTTAATCCTGTCGTAACTTGTACACGAAGCGCTTTTTGCGCCTTAAAAGTTCATCCCTTTGCTTTGCCACGCCTTTACGAATGAAATATTTTATAACAAAAACTTTTTTACCTAGTACCTTAATTTTAATGGCGGCGTGAATTAACTGAGAATAGTAGGTATTAATGCATTTTAATGTTACACCAAAAATTGCAATAAAGTCAATATTCACTACTACCGAATTACGTACCTAGTGCCTTAAATTTCAGTATGTCGCTTTGATTCAGATTTACCAAATTATATAATATTGCAATTATTAACACGTGTGAAAACGCGCGAGTAGTTAATATTTTACGTCAAAGTATATAATTTAATTAGCATTAATAAAGCATTAATTACTTTTTAGACTTGCAGTGCAGTTAAGGCCTTACCGCTCTCTAGACTAGACTAGATCCCTGGATCAAAGTTGTATCTAGAGTACTCGAGGTCTGTAACGGTGTCCACGATTCGTGCTTCTAATTTGCCAGTAACGAGGAAAGTTTCTTAAAGGCGTATGTCTAAACAACTGGAAAAAGTAATTTATAAAAGTTTGTTCTAAACGTAAATTTGATTTATAAATAATTTAAAAACCTTTTTTTAGTTCTATTAAGTTTTATAAGTTAGTAAAATACTTTTTACTTGCTATAAGCTTTGTTTAAAAGGGACAAAACTCTTTATATAAGATCTTCTCTTATATTATTAGGTAGTTAAAATGTAGTTAACAGTGACGGATTTTGTTATTCATACATGGTAATCCAAGTGCTTAGTTCGTAATCCAAGTACTACGTACTTTCCACATGTCAAGAGTCCTATTTTTTGTGATACACCTTTTTATAACTCAGTGAAAGTCATTTTTTACATAATAAATATAGTTATCTTTTAATCACTAATCAAAAGAGTCTGCAAATTCTGCTTGTCTGGATTTCAGGCCACTCTGGTATCACTGGAAACGAGTCAGCAGATTCGTGCGTCAAAGCTGTAATTCATTCCGGTTCCCTTGGCCACTCTAAAAACTCCTGTCAAGACCTACGTTCCTTAGCAAAAATCCATATGAACAAGTCGTGGAAGTTATTTCATACTTCATCAAAATCGGAGAAGGGTAAATAAATTGTACTCAAATATTCAGCCAGATATTCCAAGACGTCATTGGTTTTTCCTTCATAGACATACTAGCCGCTGCGTCACATCTACAATTTGTCGCTTGCGTCTTGGTCATGCGTGTACATCTGTTTACTTGGCGAAAATATAATACGAGACCACTCTTTGTGTGAATGTAGCCTTGATAAAGGTACAATTCCTCATATCCTCCTTAACTGTCCCAAACTCCTCCGTTCCATATAAGACGTCCTTTCTCATAATATTCCTCATCCTATAAATATTCAATGTTTGTTAACGTTGTTGTCAAGTCCTTACTGTTCATTTCTGTTTAAATACATTGAATGTTATATAATTAACTTGTAGATAAATCATGTGTCCGTCTTAGTATAATATTTAGAGGTATATTTCTAATATAATGTAGTTTTAGTTTTAGTCTTAGTTTAATCATTTTTGTGTTGTTTTGGGTTTTAATATATACAATAAAAATGAAAAAAGCCCATATTTCTGCTTAAAATATTACGTGATAACATCAAGACCAATAATGCACGTTTTAAATTATTGTAACCCAACAAAAAAAAAAAAAATATACGCTGTGAAAGTGTGACTAAATCCCATTGTATCGCACGTAAGCACTATTCGAATCCGCGTTTACGAGTATGAGCCGGATGTAAAATCTAACCACTCGAATAGCGTTTCTCCCTTCGTCTCTGGGATTAATTCAAATGCGTGGGATGGGTGTTAGAGTCACTCAGTACTTTCAAAACCGGTGATAAATTTACATAAAACTGATTTGAAAATTTACCACTGATTATTATTTATTTAAAAAAAAAATATTAACTTTTTTGTTAAGTATCAAATTCAATAAGTACCCTAAAATATAGCTAACCTCTACAAAATTATTTTAATATTGTAAAAGTTTTGTAACAAACTAAAGTTCTAGTGTCCCTTGTCAGACTACATTAATATAATTATTTAATCTGAATGAACATTAAATTAGGTTAAAAGCTAGGTAACGTAACCTGTTTGTTTGGCTAAAGTTAGAATTCAATAAAAGAGCTCACGGTTGCCCTCCTTCAGGCAACAGAGTAATAACGAAAGTACTTTTCTCTTAGTACTTTGAAAGATATTATTTCATTTAAATAAAATAATATAATACGAATTGAAGATTTTTTTTCTTAAATATTAATTAGGTTTAAAATGACTATTATCATTAACATTCTTAATATTATATATTTATTTATTTTACTTTATTACACACATTTGTAACAATCAGATTATTATATTTGTATAAATAAAATTCTGAATGAATTATTTAAAAGTATAATACATATACAAAAATAATAACCAAGTTCATACTACTCGAATAAGGAATTATTATTTAGATTTTTAGAATTTATTACGAGTATGTTATTTTTATTGATAAAAGAAAAAATTTATGTTTGACTTCATTAGACAGAGAGTTACGTTTCTTATATTACTATAAAGGCAAGAGAGTGAGGTGCGAGCACACATTTTCTTTCTCTCTTAGCCAGTTACGTTTTGTATACCTTTTAATATTTAAAGTATAATGATATCATGTTTAAAGTATAATAATAATTAAATTAATACATTTATTATGTACAATGCTCGATATAAATAAGTATATATTACTGTTGTTATATTGAGCTTAAAAGGGATAAGACGTTCGAAGCTTGTAGTCATATTTCCTTATATTCCTTACTTATATTTTTCTTGGTGTTATTTACATCTTTCAAAGTATTGCTATGTTTAGCTAGTGTAGCGTTTGCTTAGACGCTGTTTACTTAACCAAAATGTTTGCCGTGACGCTCTCGCTCATCCTATTTTTATTTACGTGATCCCAATTTCAACGAATATTTATCGGAATGTTATATATATGTACATTCCCCTCATACCTCATAACTTCCCGTTCCAGTTCAAGCGCGTACAGTTCCCCGTGAGTGTTTGCTTCGCGATGACCATCAATAAGTCGCAGGGGCAGACACTGAGGGTAGCTGGTGTCGACCTCAGGACGAGCTGCTTCACACGGGCAGCTGTACGTCGCTTGCTCCCGCGTCACCAGTCCTGACTCTCTTTACATTTTGGCTGCGGAGAGCCAAACCACTAATGTTGTTTATCGAGAAGTCCTATAAGTATGTATTTATACCCTATTCGGTATTCCTTATTCATTATTTTCTCCATCTACTTCAGTTACAACTTATGACTTAATTCAGCAGAATCACCATAAAGTCATTTATTCAAAGCAGGCTAAAAAGAAGCACTTTTTGAAGGTCAATTTTACAAAAGACAGTCTCCCTCTGTTACTGCACTTTCTGTAGATATGAAATGTAAAGAAGAAACGGGTAAATGAATGTTATTTTAAAAGGTATAATCGTTGTTATATTTTTTGCTGTATAGCGTTCACGCAGACGACGTCGCGGGCAGCAGCTAGTAATATATAAACGTATAATTTACGTCAAAGTATTTATTTGCTTTGTTCAAAATTTATATATTTTTCAATGAATTTGATGTTTTGTTTGTCTCCCAAGTTCACGCTGTGTTTTATTATATATACCGTTATATGTTGTTTAAAAAGCAACGAATACGTTCAAATGGCATTTTCTATAAATTTTTATGTAGGTACTTAAAAACCATTTGTCATCATATCATTAATCGTTTCTTTTTTCTTTTATTAGATCTATAGAATATATTTATAGATATATTTCTAGTCAATCATTTTTATTAAATCTTGAAAAATATCGCCAATTTTTTTTAAATTACTAGCTAAATGGAAATATTATTAATCGCATCTCTGAAGTGAAGGATCTGGGTGGTCTTCTGGATAAAAAAAAATTACATTCAATTATCACGAAAGCTATTCTCAGGGTTGGTAGAAATTTAAAAAAAACGTTACATCTTCTCTATGTATGTTTTGTGCACTCACTCCTGGAATATGGTTGAATTCAATAAAAAGGCTGCAGCGAAAGTTCATTAGGCACCTTCATTATAGGTTCCCTGATTGTAGTCAAAGTGCACCTTTTTCGTGGGCAGCACGCCGGACGTATAAGGGCCAGGTTTTTCCAGGATACATTGTCTGCCCATACTAGGGAAAATTGGTTTCAAGTGTGCCAAGTTTAGTAATCACAGCCATATTTTATTCGTTTTGCGTTTGAAAAAGACTAAGTATGCACATGTAGTGTGTGTATGTAAGCCTCCCGGTTACATAAATGATGTTACTGTGATAAAAGAAGGGATTAATAAACGAACTTTGGAGCAAGCAAGTCCTCTCATTAAATCACACATTACACACAATTTACTAATATCGATATATTTCATTGTCCTCAAAACAAAACCGACTTCAAGTATACACCCACATGTACAAACTATTGTTTTTGAAGTCAAAACTTCTTTAGAATCGAAAGAGCTTATATAATCTATTATTATTTCTAAATAACCAATAAATTCTAAAAAATAAAGCTTTATAATTACATATAAAACAAGTCTCATAAAAGATTGTCGTCACCTAAAATTTAAATTGGTGTACACTAAACACTAAAAACTTGTTTAAAATTGGTGACTTCCCAAATTGTATAAATTGCGGTTAAAAGGTGGCTTTAAGCGACGTAATATCAGGATAACCCAAATCTCTGCGTGAGCAACTGCTACCTAAGCACGTTCGAACTAACCTGGCACCTGACGACCTCACAAATCCCGGCCGTAGGGCCATTTATTATTAAGACTATTCGATTGAAATTCATTGGTACAGCTCTTAAAATGTTTGATATTAAAATATGACGAAATTATTAGTATTAATTACTATACTTAAGACATTATTTTTAAAACTATACACGTAAGGATTATAATAAAATATAAACTTTGTTTAAAAGAGGAATTTTTAAGATTTTTAATTTAGAGGGAAGATTTGCGCTTTAAAATTATCAATTCATGGTTTCGAATTATGAAAAAAAAAATGGTTGGTTTATGCCAAAAACTTTAACTCTATATTATTAAAAGGATGTTAACGTGCATGTACTCGTATTATCGTATAAAGATAATTATTATAGTCACATACGTAACTTTTTCATGGCAATAATTAAATTATGAATGAATGCTAATATTTTTTATAATAATGCTCAAAAAATACATTAAATTAATTAAAAAAAACATTACACACATATGTACAATGTACATATATACACAAATTTTGTTTATTGTCAGTCTGTTGTCAACACGATTTTAAATAAAAAGTCTTGAAACGAATTTTTCATCGAAATTTTTTATGACAGATTAGGTCCAATGACTGCTGCATATGCTCACCATGTTATAAGCAATCATATTTTTATGATGTTGACAACGCTGTCAATTATAGATTAGGTCGAATTTCGACCACTGGGCGACCACTAATATATACTACTGTTGAAGTTTGATATTTAACCCATAACATAATTATATTTATATTAGTATCAAAATATTCATTTGAAGTTTTACAATTAAAATTTGAGTAGATTGTATCATTGTACAGTCTAACTGAATTTTTTTATTTGCCCCGCTGTTACAAATTTTTAAATGTGTGAAATCGTTATGTATGCTACTTTTAAATGGTAAATTATTAAAATGAAAGTAGGAAGTTCGCTTTGCGGTTAATCCGCTGGCTCCAACTAAATTCCCTGGTACCGAAATGATAAATGAATAGATTATATAAAAAGAAGCAAAATGTTTTGAGATCCTATGTTGTAAATATATTGACGCAATAAAAGGTGAAACTAATTAGAAATAACATAAAATCGTAAGACTTTTGCGGAAACTGCAAATTAGACTTTGTACATGTCTAAAGAACATTTATGCTTCAATTATATTCAAACACTCGAATAAAATAGTCGAGTCAAATGTTATTTACGTTTAAGGTAGTTCCAGTATGAAACCACTTTTCGACAGATTCGGCAAAAATTTTTTTTCACGGGTCCAGAATAGTTTTATTTATGAATTCCTAAAATTTCATAATTTTTGACGGTTTAGATCGCGAGATATTTAAAGACAAAGTTCGCGATTTTGAGAGTAATGTCCCATTTATGTATGTAAAATGTCCGATTTTTTATTATATTAAAAAATTCTTTCGACAGAATTGGAAAAAAAACTAGGTGAGTGTTTTTTTTTTTTTTTTTTTTAACGTTAAGTGAATAGGCAAACTGACAGACGTTCCACCTGATGGTAAGTGGTTAACGTCGCCCATGAACATAAACTAGTTTACCTGGAACTAGCCCAGGCAACTCATCTATGTGTTGCCTATCCAGAGACATAAGGTGTTAGTCTCGGTGCCAGTAATTACACTGCCTGTCTTGCCCTTCTCTCCGAAACACAGCAAAGCTGTTTCACGGGAGAAATAAGCAAGAGTGTTGAAAAATGTTTTTAAAATAAGCTAAAAAAATAAAAGTAGCACTTCACGGTTTTGTTATGGATATACTAAAATTATAAATATTAATTTTAAATTTATAGTGATCTGGCAACACTGTGCACAACCCTCTCATCTTTTTAATTTAATAAAACTATATTAGAAAGCGCAATACTATTTGTATATACTAAGACCATATGAACAAAAATATATAAAACACTCAGAGCAATGTTGCCAGATTACTATAACTTACGATATAAGGCAGAAGGTATTAAGGTAGGACTACATTTCACCACGCTGGATCTACCTTAAGCTTGCATTTTTTAATTTGTATTTACGCCCGTAGCGAAAGCGTTGCATTAAGCTACGCTTTGTCTACGTCTACGCAGATGTCTACGCGTATCATTATACCTGTCTATGTCGGAAATATTGGTGACTCCAAATTAATGGAGTCACCAGCATTAATAATGAAAGCCAGGTCACGATGTATTGTATTTTATTTCAACAGGAGAGATTCGTATCGCTTGAGTGTTTGGTACAGAAGAGACTTGATATAATTGTTACGTTGCTTATATAGACTATCTATAAAATACATAAAATTTTAACATTACAAATATATAACAAAAGTGATTTGATTAATCTTAAATGAATATTTTATTAATAAAACATCTTTTTATGAAGTTAGTTATTACAAATTCAATAAATTAAAACATAAAATTGACTAATATAAAATTGGCGCCCACATCTACTAGTATCTCTATATATTTTATTAATGTTTTACGTTGTCTATTTACGAGTTAAATAAATAATATAGCAGATAGGTGACAGCAAAATAAATTGGTATTAAAACATGGGAAATAAATAACATAAAAAATTATATATTTCACCCAAATTTGTAAATACTTTATCGTATAGATTTTTGCTAATATTTTATTTATTTTATATGTTATAAAAATCTACTCTATCCAACTATGACGATTCATCATGTTCTAACAAAGAAAATGATGTATTCAAATAAAATGTTAAAATACGTATGAATAGGATAACGAGTTATGTCATATATAAAGAACATACAAACATAAAATATTGTATTTAAAAAGTTACAAGTGTTTCTTGACTTCGCAATGTGTGTAGTTTGTAGTCTAACAACACTTGGACTCGAAGTAATATTACGAAAATGTGTGAAAGTTCTACTTCTAATCTTATCGCCTTCGTTCGAGGCACGACGAGAGCAGGGCTTGTTCATTGTTTGGTCGGAGAACGAGAATAGAAATTTAAGTACTTAATAGGTATGGACTACTAGAATTATAATTAATATGTTACGTGGGTAAGATATACATATATAAGGTGTATATATCATCGTCATCATCATATCAGCCGTTGGATGTCCACTGTTGAACGTACGCCTTCCCCATCGACTTACAGAGCGACCGGTTCAAAGCAGCCTCCATCCAACGGCTTCCGGCGACTTTCCTTAAGTCGTCTGTCCATCTCGTGGACGGTCGTCCGACGCTGCGCTTGCCGGTACATGGTCTTCACTCGAGAACCTTTCTGCTCCATCGGCCGTCAGTTCTACGAGCTATGTGCCCTACCCACTGCCACTTCAGCTTGCAAATCCGGTAGGCTATGAGGGCAACCTTTGTTCGTCTGCAGATCTCATCATTTCTGATTCGATCTCGCAGAGAAATACCAAGCATAACCCTCTCCATTGCACTCTGTGTGACTTGGAGTATATATAATACACTTTAATCAGTAATATTTTTTAAATATAAAAATATAATAAATACATATTATGTTAAGAAAGAAAATACAACAATTCTTCTTTCACAACATATATATACATTAACATGTGAAAACTCTAGACCCTTAAGATTATAATATCTGATAGTAAAATTTTCTATCTTGAAGGTACAGACAAGTTGATTTACATATATAGTTGTATATTGAAGCCGGAATTGTTAGATGGGTAGAACACGTGACCGAAAATCAGCGCGGGCTTAAATCAGGGCTGGCGCCGCTGAGTTTTTAAAACAGCAAATCAGGTTTAAAACTAATTCTATGGTTGGCGGTGAATGAAAATAATTTGTGGAAACCTCAATGTTTTGGAAGAAGTTCTAGACATATTTAATCACCAATCCATAGTGTAGCGTGGCGTATTAAGCTCTAACGCCTATATCCAGTAGCACGTTTACTGGTTGTTACAGTACAGTATAGTACAGATAAAAATATTAAATTATGTTACAAATATTAAGGACAACGAAAGGGATTGAACAAGATTAAGTTGATAAATCATTCCAATTTGATACGATACTGTAAGGTAATATCATTTTCGGGTTGATATTTATTTACAAGTAAAATCTCGTATTTTTCCTTATACGTGAATAGGCTTTTACTGTAACATTTTAGATGGACTAAAACTCTGGAATCATGGTACTTTTTTCTTTGCACTCGTATAAAAATATGAAAACTATTTATATTGATAATCCTGGTGTTTTTTTTAAACTTTTTATTTATATTTACGTCCTAGATCCGAAGAGCTTGTTACAATGCTTGTAACTCAGGAACTTTACATTCGAATAGAGTATGTAGTAGGTAATAAAATACTAGACTAAAAGTCACAGAGGCATAGCAGTAACAGTAAATCTTTGCCAATTTAGCAATGCAGTTTTATTGTTTACAATACTCTTGAACACAATTATAATTATATAAAACTAATTTTTCTGGTTTATTCGGTAAAACATTTTATAAATTATTTTATTATCTATATACTCCATTTTGTGTATTATTATTTTTATGACGTTTAATATTACTTTTACAAAGTTGTATGAATTAAACGGTCGTAGTAGTAACGATATAAAATTAATGGTCAAAATAAAAATATTCACATAAAAAAGCCTGCCATTAGAAGGCTTACGTCTCGTGTCGGGAGATCAAAAACAAACAACACAAGCATAAAAGGTCAACCAAGACAAACATCTATATGGCATACAAACATTTGCCATGAGCAGGGATCGAAGTTGCGACCGCCACAGCAACAGCCAGTTGCTGTGCCCACAACGACAACCCCTCGTCAAAGTATCAAAATATTTAGCATACAAATCAAGTTGAATAATTTTTTAGTATATTGAAGACTGAGTGTATGTTTCATAGGTATTTATAAGTAGAAAAAAAAAAACCAAAATTGAGAGAAATGTTAAAAATGTTTAAACTTACACTCTTGCCTCTAAACTACTTCAGTGGATGTAATGTAAACGCTCGTCACGTATTCGACCGATTTTCCTTAACTTTCATTTGTTTTGCTGACACTTATACGAGTTCTCGAGGAAATGTAGTCGACCGTCTATAGATCTAATGAAGATTAGTGATATCGCAGTTTATCGCATCGTAATAATAGAACCGATGTGTCGATACCCACAATATGTTAAATTGTAAAGTACAATAACTTTGCAGTTGATGTTTTTTTTAATTCATATAACTTTATTTTAATAATAATCGATTTATTTTCCCACCACAATACATGATGATCCACTTAATTATAAACATAATACAGGTACGCAAATATACGTACTGTGAGAGACTGGTGCCTGAGCTAGGCTTGAAGTCTGGGTTTCAGGACACCAGGACCCCAACCCTATACAATTTACTCCCACATATACACTAAACGCGTTTGCGTTAGTGTGTGTGTAACTTAAATTATACAAGTAACAGAACGAAACCTTTTCTCGTTAGAATATTTGAGTTGCTTTGACTAAAAAAAGTCTTCCTAGAAATCTAATGAATTATATATAATATAATTTACTAGATTTAATTAGTTAGACTTTGGTTCAGGACTTTTTTAAGGTAATATACATTTATTTTAAATATGAATTCCAGTAATTATATGGGCAGATCCATTAATTATCGACGAAAGTATGCACTGTTGGGTCGGCGATTTTGATGCTGATTTTTTTCTCGAAAGTACACCTAAAAAAGAGACGAGTCCCAAAATTTGAGCCCGATATGTGCAAACCCGGCAGCTGGAGAATTTTTTGAATTTTTAAAAAAGTCGATTTTTCATTAATTTTCAAATATTTGTATCTCAGCTTCTATATAACTTAAAGGCTCCTGCTCAGTGACATTCTTCTCAATAAGATTTCTACTTTTATGAAAAAAAAACTAGGTCTTAACTTAAGCTTCTAACTAAAGAACTGTTTTGGTTAAATTTTACCTATTTATAAAACACTATTTTATGTACCGTATTTGAAATTGTAAATCAACTAGCAGGCAATATCTTTTAAAAGAAGTCACCACATCAATTGCACCAATCGTCCTAAACTCTTGAATTTTGGTGAAGTTTTGTACTTAGATTATGTATTATATGATAAATAAAATGTTCACGATAAAATAAGCAAACGAACTATCGATTTATTAAATAATTCTACAGCGTTTTCTTATCCTAATTTTATATTAATAAAATAATAATTATTCATAAGGCCGAAAGAGGATTTCACATGTAAAAATTTATATTTGATCAACAACTACGTTTGTCTCACAAATCAAATAGTTTGTATGTGAATATTCATACATATGTGTTCGTCTTTATTTTAATATGAACGGTATTATTTTATATTTTAATTTGTTACCTAATTAATTGTAATATATAAGTTTTTCTTTTTTGTTTTAGCATACGAGTACTGCGTTATGAAAAAAAAAAATGCGCTTTCTAATTTCCTGTTTTCAAGTTTACAATTACCTATTAAAGCTTTGAAAGGCTTCTATATAATAGAAACCAAAGCAAGAGCAAATACTTGTTACGAAACGAATTCGGTTAAAACGTTTTTAATTTAACCTGAAATTTTTTTAGATGACAGATAAATGTACTGTAATGTATACTCTACTCTAACAATACATAAACGTCTAACTTCTGGCAGAGGCTTCTTCTCCTATAAAGAGTAAGTGTTGAGAATTAAGTCGCTATGTTGTTTACTGTATTTTGACGGATATACAAGTCTTCAAATTATGTTAGATACAAGTAAATTGGTATATTTAAAAAGAAATAATAATAAAATAGGAAAAAATAAAGAGGACATTTTCTTCCTGAGGAAGGAAATGTCTTCCATCATGTGTGTCCGTCAGATATTATAAGTGTGCTTTCAGATATCGACATGACTTGTAAATATTGAGCAATATATAGTAAATAAGTAAAAAAAGTGTGTAAGTATTCGAATTCGGAGTCACATAAACATATTTTCTAAATCCAAACTTACACAGAATATGTACATTATTAATATGCTCGTTTTTATATAAATAGTTTTCCCTGAGATCAAATAACAGGTGTCAACCTAATAAATAATAGTTAGAAGGATAGTTTGTGATATCGTAATCTTAGTAGAAACCGGCTATAAATTACGTAACCTGCAAGTAAAACCAATTGCTAAGAACATTTTACGATTCTCTTATCTGTGAAGTCTAAGATAAATGGTCAATATAAAACGGGTTGGAAGGTGTAAGTTCAACGGAAATAATCCAATCAAGGTACGTTTTAAATTATTTAATGCGGCATACAAACCTTTTCTAATTAAATAAAATTAATATGTATATATATATATATATATATATTTACAAAATGGAACAAAATGGAAAGATAAAGAAGTAATGTATTGTCGCACGTAAGTGCTTATGGTGAAGAAAATTGAAGAATAATTATATTGATCAGATAAGTAATAAAAAATCACTTAATATTTGCCTACATATATAAAAAAACTGGACGATGTTATGATAATTCATAATCTATACATATAATAAAATGGTAGGAAAGTCAAAACTGTACATTGAATATTTTTCTAAAAGAATACTTGGGTGTGATCTACAATCGATACCGAAGCCAAAAATATAGTTTTTAGAATTTTTATCTGTTTGTCTGTATGTATGTCCGGGATAAACTCAAAAAGTACTGCATGGATTTACTTCAAATTTTGCACGAATATTATTAAGAAGTCGGGTCAACATATAGGCTACATATTATCACGCTATAACCTACAGAGAACGAGCAGTGAACCTTTATTTCTTCAACGCATTCTGTAACAACGTGTAATTTAACGACGCATAAGACAGTCTCCCTCTGTTACTGCATTTTCTGTAGATATGAAATGTAAAGAAGAAACGGGTACATGAATGTTATTTTAAAAGTTATAATCGTAGGTATTTTTTATTCTGTATAGGGTTCACACAGACGACGTCGCAGGCAGCAGCTAGTAATATAATAATGGTGATGTTTCTACTCTGCTAAACAACGACCCTGACAGATAAGTGTTTCAATGCTTTTATATACATTATTTATTTTGTAACTCAATTGGTTGCGCTCTTGCGAACAGAATATTTAACAAACTTAAGTATAAAATTCACTTTTTATGTAAGTATATGAAAGTCTTATGAAAATAATAAACATATTTACCCAAAATTCACAAATATTGGTCAAAGATAATTGTTAAATTTTTAACTTATACTCGTAACTATGCCGAAGAGTACTTTTAATAAAAATACGAGATGGTAGTAAACTATAGAAATGAAACTATAGAAATGAAACTATTTGATGACTGACAACACTATTGAACTCGCTTGTCACAAAATAGATTTTTGTTCAAAATAATTTCACTGAACGGCTATATTTAAATCGGAATTTATCAAACTGAAGTCTGTGGAATGTTAACTATTTTGGCTTGAGCAGGAATCTGTAGATCTTCAGCATACAAATGTTAGAGAGATAGTAAATATAACGATATTTTGCGTAATATTATTAATATGAGAACGTAGAGGCGAATAAAGTCCTCTTTGAGGTACACCGACAGAACACCAAACAATCAGTATAAGAGTTTTGAAACCGTATACGCTGACCACGACCATGAAAAGTGAAGAACAGTCAGTTAACGAAGAGAATTAAAAACTACATTTTCGATATGTATAATTATTTAATTACATATTTCTATTGATCGAGTGCTTTCAAATTTTTTTTATAATAGAGCCTACAGGACATACTAATATTAATTTGGATATTTACGTTCGGACGTTCATATTATGTAATATTGACATATAATAAGTAACATTGACAGTTTTAAATCCATCATATTTTACAATTAGAATTTACAATTCCAAAATTGAGGGTCAACTATTGTTAAGCACACAAAAGAATATAATTGTTTTAAATAAAATTAAATTAAATTAAACCAAAAACTTTCTATTGTTTTTATACTTGTATTATTACTATTGTAAAAATAGAGTTAGGTATGTTAAAAAAAAAATGTCGAACGAAAATATTCATTTACAGCTCTCTGTAAATGAATATTGTGCTTATAGCAAGCTGTTACAGTTAGCTACTAGCTTTCTGAAATATACATGTAACTGGGAATCTCTATCTATTTAATCAAGTATATATGAATATTGAGTTTAATAATTTTTCTGTATTTAATAAAAGTTTACTATATTTAATGAAATAAAAAAAATATTACGAGTATAATTTTATCCTGTAATTTTTGTTTCCTATAATCATATTAATTATAATTCATTTACCTTAATAAAAACGAAGTGCTCTTATAGAAATATAATCTTTTTGTCATTATTTTGAATTTAATATTAAATTAAAAATATTCAGGCTGAAGAGTAATAATAAAGATGTTTTGATGCGGAGAAAATAAATTAATGTGTTTTTCAGCGTGAAATCAATTCAAGGGCAAGATATAATTTCATAGAAGTTTGAATAATTTAATGAAGTAAGCTTTAATAAAAAAGCTATTACACAATTTTAACGTCTAAATGAATAAATGATATACCATATTCAAAATAGAAAAAACAAAACTTTAAAAAATACGCCGTTACAAAATACAATATAGTATTTTTATTTGGGTTCTTACACGTATTATTTTCAACACGGGTGTCTTCTCATAAATACACGTATAATATCATGATATCAATGGACATATAAAAAAATAAGTACTGACTAACATAGAAACTCTTTCTTTTTGGAGGTAAAGTAACACACTTTTTTATTGTATCGTGATGATATAATATTCGAAAATTTAATAATTTAAATACGTCAGATATTATTGCTAAATACTATAATCGTATACATATATCCGTAAAATTTAAGCGCTAGACAAAACAACCTGCTAATTAGTTTAACAGGGAGTTATGGTGAAACAGAGATAGTACATAAAAAAACTTTTATATATAGGATATCGTTTTTTTGTCAGATAAATATTTGAAACTTTATCAGCAACCGGTGTGGCAGGATCTAATCATTTTATCAGTACAATTAAATAATTTTTACGTAGAAATAGAATAAAACATGAAGTACATTTTAATATATATCGCGAAATAGCTACGTGCCTGACGCTCAAGTGCCGACACATTGCGATGTGAGGACACGAACGATGTCGGTGATTTGATTTCAAAGTAAAATAAAGATAGATGAATGAACATTATTTGTTTTAATAATAACACCGGCACACAAAAAAATAAAAATTGTCTGTACTCCGGGAGCCACCTATATACGGGCATGTTTTTCGACCCGCTGAATACGAATTTCAAGTCAGTTTAGGTTGCCCAGCCTTCAATTTCGAGTAAATTGCAAAATCCCCCAAAAAATAGCGTTATCAAAAAAAAATCGTAATAAAAAAAAAATTACTAATACTGATAAGTGAAGTCTTATATTATAATGTCATTTCTTTTTACCTCACTAGTTCGAATACAATTTAAACTTCTTTAGGAAAAGTTTTACAAAAATATTCTAGGATAAGTTTTTTCAAAAAGAAATTCTAAAGTAAAGCAAATACACATACTCTTAAAAATACTAAGTGTACCCCCAATGCCAAATTCACGAAGCATGGGTATATACGAGCATTCTGAATGGACGCAGTTACTAGTTTAAGCTAACGATATCAAAGTTGCAAGTAAAGCATGAAAGTTTTCGTTCTCGTTCTTACATTCAAGTAACTAGATTTCGTAAACTTCATTAAAACTCAAATGAGTCTCAAAAATTCTTATTTTATTCAATTCTCTTACTTTAAGAAATTCGTTGACATGTTTAGTATTTCCGCAAAATGGTGAAATGGAACAGTTAGCAAAATAATCGCTTGACTATCTGATTATCCGTCTATAACAGCCAACTTTATTTTAATCTGCTGTGGTCCACTTCGCTTGAAATTTGATACACATAAAATGTTGCAATCCACGCACGGACGTGTAACGTAAATATAGATATATTTTTAATATACGGGTCAATATAAAAAATAAATATAACAAAGTGCCGTAGGTCATACTTCCATATAGTTTTATAAATCTAGATTTTTTTACACCGCTCATAACCGTTCTCGTGTAGTGGTGGTTTAATTTTAACCTTTTTAACTAGTCACCTCATTTACCGCGATCAACACGGACCTCAATTATTCTAACAAAAAAAAAAACAATACATTATCATAAAATACATATTAACAAAATTATTAGGGATTAATTTATTTGAAAAGTTTTCTTCTCATTTTCGAAACAAAATTTTGTACCAACAATGTTTATCAGAATATTTATAAGCGAAAGGATAAAGTTAATTTACATATTTACATTTAATGAAGTATTGCCCTATTAATTAATTCTTAGAGTTAAGCTTACATAACAAAAATGAAAACGTAGTAATATATTCCACATAATATGCTAATAACGTCTATGCCCTTAGGCATGTATTAGTTAATATTCAAGATTAAGATATTTTTTTTAATTTGAGGTTTGGGCCATGTTCCGATATACACTGGGAGCACTGCTCAGTGCGCTCACTGGTGAAAACTTCGTTCCGTTATGGACTGCCAGTACATTGCCACAGTAGCCTTGGGAAATATATGACGGCTCTGGCACTTTCGAGGTGATGTGCTCCAGTATTATGATCACGTGATCAAAAAATAAAGTTAAAACGCCTAGATATTTAACAGCTTCCACGAAATATCGTTATTATAATTAGTTAATATTATTTTTCAAACACATAATATGTGCTAAGTAACTAGAAAACCAATATTCCTTTAAATAAAATGTATACTTCATTATATCATCATATCAGCCATTGGATGTTCACTGCTGAACGTAGATCCCCCCCCCCCTCCCCATGTGTAAACTTACGTTTATTTATTAATATGCAAATAAACTCGGACATTAAGTTTTAAAAGTAACAAAATTCAAATAATTATTTTATTTTATTATAAATAATAGGTAGTTAAACGGAAAACGTGTACATGATAAATATTTTAATTTGAAAACACCGGACGGCCGGCTGGTCGAGTGGTCAGGCAACTGGACACTCTACGCAGCGGTCGCGGGTTCGAATCCCGCCAGGTGCAGATAATCTGTATGACGAATATCGATGTCTGCACCGGGTCATGGATGTGTATTTATGTATATATGTATTTATATCTTAAATTTATTTCGGTTCCTAGTACCTGTAACACAAGTTCTTACGAACTTAGCACGGGGCTAGGTTAACGTGGTGTGATTGTTGGTTAATATTTATTACTTATTATTAAAACAGTGTCGAAATAGGGGATGACAATATACTGGACTGCGTTCCATTTTAAACAGTAACCAGTATAGCAAACTAAAAAGAAACGGCTTCGCAGTATATCGAATTGACGTCACACCTTACAGTGTAATATCGGAACATACCCTTGATCATGAAAAAAATATTAATTTACTGTTGAGGTATGGTAACCATACCGTAAAAATGACAAATACAAATACTGCTACTGTATGGAATAATTACAATTTTGACAAATTTACAAGCAATGACGTCGTTTAGATTGTTTTATATGAATAATATGATAATACAACACATATACATAAAAACATAGAAAATACACTAGATAAATAAAATCTTACTAGATTTGCACAGCCACTCTCTTTAGTCTTAACAATCAAAAGTCAAACACAATTGAATCATATCAGATGACTACAGAAAGGAGGTAATAATATTATTAACTTTCATCCTTTCCAACAAAGTCTTAATTTTGTAAAACTTTTTGAAGTGAAACTTCTATATAAACGGGGGGTCTTAAGAATTTTGTGTCACGAAAAAGCGTTATGGTCAGGGAGCCAGGTAAAAATTTGGTTAGCTATTTCCTTTTAAACGATAAACCAACGATCAATTTAAATCTAAAAACAGATTGTAAATGTACTTGTCCAATTTGAAAACCGGTTTCACTTGAAGTTTTACCTGCCCGTAAAACTTCAGGTATAGATTTTGTTGCGATTCGTTTTTCCACTTGTCCGTTGCCGTTCGTTTTTCCACTTGTCCGTTGTAATACTTTTTGCCACTGGTCCGTTAAAGTTTCATTATTGATCTTAGCAATAAACTGGTGAGTTTTGTTTTGTCACCAAGCGTTGACGTTGCTTTACTTCTTTTAATTTCACCGCACGGAAATTAAAGTTAAGCTCTATAAGATGTATAATAGAACTTATGAGGTTTTTTTTTTTGTATGTAAGTCGTGTGTACATGTATATTTTTTTATAAAATACAATATTTGTCACAAGGGATTCTAACGATTGGTTTTTTCTTATACTTTCATTTAAAAAAACCGCCTATTACCTTATAGCATCACAGGAACAGCAAATGCGTTACTGACTGTAGGAATGAATAGGAGTACGATGCACTTTAAAATAAGAAAGAAAGGAATAATACTAACAATAAGATTAAATAATTTAAGATTTTGTTCACTTGTTCACCGTGTGGATTGCAACTGTAATAACTAGTTCAAGCCAATTTTCTGTGAATGTATATATAACGGCCTATAACTATATATATCAACTAGCCATCCGAACCTACAGAAATATACCATTTCAAAAAAACCTTTATTAATATTGTTTACATAAAGAAATAAGTATATAAAATATAAATTTAAAAGTTTTCTTGTACGAGTATGTCCTCGTACGAGAATAATCAGATTTTGAATATAAATAACTTAGAGCTGTTTAATATTCATAAATAATACAAGAAAATGAATACTACTACGTGCTTCGAAATGCTGCGTCGAGATTACTTAAATTAATTTAAATATTAGCATACATTAAGTAACAGTCTCTTTAATAGCCTGTCTAATGACAGGCTGATATGATAATAAGTTCTTAAAACACAATTAGTAATAGAACAGACTAAGACTAATTGTTATTTCCAATACTGCTGACGACTAGTATTAACATAAATTACTTATACTAATAATACCTAATAGTCGATATATGAAGTTGCACCCGCATCGATTTTTATATTTCTATATATATACTTAAGTGATGAACTTAAGCAAATGTTGAAATACATATGTGTGAGGATGTTCTAATCCTCTGAAAATGTTCATCACATGAGAATATACTTATGAAAATCAATGGGAGGCTTACCGAATGGAGATACCGGAGGCGAATATTTTTCAGTCTTTCTTGACAACCTTTATCACCATGATCAGAAGTTAGAATATCTTAGAAGTGAGCCTAAGTCTATTCTTCCTCATCATAATCATATTTATTTTTATTTTATTTATTTTATTATATCATTTCAGCCAATGGGTGCCCACTGCTGGAAGTAGGCCTCCCCCATCGAAATTCAGAGTGACCGGTTCGAGGCAATCTCCATCCAACGGCTTCCGGCGACTCTCCTCAAAACGTCTGTCCATCTCGTGGACAGCCGTCCGACGCTGCGCTTGCCGGTACGTGGTCTCCACTCGAGAACCTTTATGCTCCATCGGCTGTCAGTTCATCGAGCTATGTGCCCTGCCCACTGCCACTTCAGTTTGCAAATCCGTTGGGTTATGTCGGCAACCTTCGTTCGTCTGCGGATCTTATCATTTCTGATTCGATCTCGCAGAGAAACACCAAGCATAGCCCTCTCCATTGCACGCTGTGCGACTTGAAGCTTGTTTAAAAGGCCTATTGTCAAAGATCACGTCTCAATATTAAACGGATTAAATTTAAAATTAATTTTAGGCAAATTACTTGCATTTTAGCAAGTTTTAAGGCACTTTAGTGGTCGAAAAGTGCCATGTATTGTTAAGCACTAAACCTGAATAATACGGCAACGTCTGAACTGGTTGTAGTTAATAATAATAATAAATATTTATTTGCATAAGTATGTTACAAACAGTTCTTAAGAATAGATCATAAACAATATAAACAATTGTCAAAATTACACATAACTGTACACTGAATTTTATACCCCTGTCGCCTAAAGTAGGAAAGTCCTGTATCTTAGGCAGACAGTGATTCCTCCAATAGTTGTTGTACAGAACAGAATATAAATACGTGTGATGTTATTTTTATTCAATTTTGATGAACTGTGTGCGATGTTGCATAGTTGCATGTTGAAAAGTTTGTACATTAAAGAGAGTGGATCTTCAGTTATAGGTTTAATAAGGTTGTACCAATATTTAGATTATTTCTGTAACACTTTTAACCATGTGATGAGCCTGGGTAATGAAAAAACACTCTAATGAATAATGAAACCTAACCTTTTCCATTAGTAAACCACTCATAATCTAATTGGCTATTGAAGTATATAGGCATCGATTTTACAAAATAAACCATTGTACATATATTTTTAATAGAATAGGCTACACAGGCCTCTTTTAACTTTTTGTGCACATTTCATTTACTCTTAAATATTACAAACTGAGATGTCAAATTATTCTAGAATGGTAAGGATTACTAAATATCAACACGTACATGAAAGCTCAGAATTCCATTTTAGATGGAATGCTATTTTAGACAATTTCAAATTCGAACTCTGTATGAATTTTCTGTTTGACTACACTTGAAGCACAATTTGCAAATATTACCATCACGACCTATTTGAAAATACGCATTTCTACATTCATTTGTCCCTAAACTGACATACTATCACTATTTACTTTTTACATTCAATGAGATAATGAAACATGTTTCCATTACATATAGCTATTTTAATTATTACATAAATCTCGTTTGGATTTAAACTATAATTTATTAAATATATTTTAAATATTGTGATAACAAACAAAAATATATTTATAAAAATATTATTTTAAACAAAATACGAGTAGATATACCATTGACTTTCAGGACATGCTTTTTTTGTTTTTTTTTTTTTATTTCAAGAAATCTTAATTTTTTTCATTCTTATCGAAAATATTACAGCTATCTACCAATGAAAGTTATGCAGTTAATTCACTAATACAGAAAATTCATTAATACAGAAAATTCACGTTTGATTTACGTTTAAATATTTTGAATGAAAAAAATTGCAACCTTTAGCAGAAATATAATATGTACTAACGACGCTGTTTTTTTTTTTTTCTTTTTTATATTCGAGTCTCTATGTATCTTGGTATTTTTATTGTGAAATTATGATTTTTGTTAAAAAAACAGGTGTAAATAATCACTTTTCTTATTTCTTATAGACATACACATCAACACTAACGCAATAAATATCCGGAGACATTGTTTGTTTGTAATATGCCATGTATTTTGTCAATTAATATTTTATCGCTTATTTTTCACATCACTAAACTATATTAATATAATATTAAAATATTTATATTTTCTTAAATAGAAGTTATCAAAACCATACCTACTGTTCTCTCAACAATAACTGTTACCTATATTCGTAACTTATTCATCGTAAAGAAATTGGTTTCCTTTTTAAGATATTTTTCGTCATCAAATACTTAAATATTTAAGTTTTTTTTTATTTTATTTATATTCTAGGATTAATAAACTGTAACGTAAATAAAAATAAAATGCGATTTATTCACACTTATGTATTTGAGCAAATCAAGTTTAAGAAAACTAATATCATTCACATGACTAAAACTATTTTATTTGAACTTTTATTTTCTGTGATTTCTTTGTGAAATTATATATACTCATACAATACTAAAAAAATATACAAAGAAATACTTTAAACCTAAATAGCTCAACAAACGAGGTTAAAAAAGTTATCTTGCTATTCTGTTTAAATTGCGAATTAAAAGGAGAGACTTGGTTTTAAGCGATGCGAGTGTCCAAATAAATTTCAAAACCTCGGCGTAAGCAACGGCTATCTAAGCACGTTTGAATTAACCTGGCAACTCATGACCTCATAAACTTTCGCGAGGGTCCATTTATCAAATTAAGAATTTACTAAAATATTAGAGATGGCATAGTTTTTATTATAATAGACAATTTGTTAATATTTACGCTGTCATAATATATATATATATGTTTACGATTTCATGAAAGTTATTACTTCTTAGAAAAGCTTTTAAATTATAACTAAAATTAATATTAAAGATGACTATGCATATTTATGTTCTACACATTCAGTTCTTACCACAAGAAGGAATGAAAAAATGTTTTTATATATACAAATTATTTAAATTCTCATAAAGTAATGTTAAATAAATTAAACTTGTGGATGATAGAATTTCTTCTATAGCGAATATTTGCCGAACAGATTTAATTCGTAAATGCTGTTTGATCTTTTTGAATTTCACCAATTGCCCTTATACATATTTGCAAATTTTGTGTTGACATTTAAAGTAAATATGTGTAAGTTTGTATAAACATGCTTATCTTTACTAGTATTGAAAGGGGAATTATATGACGTAATATATGATGATGATTTATGAAATATATGACTGAGGTACTTATATGACGAACTTTAAAAGTTGTTTTCATGTCAGAAATTCAGTCAAGTTAATGAATATTGGAAGCTATATAAACATTAGGTTACAAGTGCGGAATCCTAATCAAAAATGTAATAGTTCATATCAAAGCTTTAAAAATTCAATTTTATTGTAATAAATAGTAAAATTAAATTCATATAATCTCCGTATATCTCTTGATCAAACCTTAATTTGTAAGTAATAACCAGAAATACAGTTTATATGTACATGATAGCATATGTACCTACATACATATATGTTTTATCTACGGGTACCTAACTGACTTACGTATAGGCGTTGTCTTCACCTATGCGGTATGCCTATACTTACATATTTGCGTCGACGATTTGCTTTTTTTTAAACAATAAACTGAATATAGATTTACAAAAAAATCACTGAATTTTTTATTAAAAATCCTTTATAAATCATTAAAATGTAATATATTATTTAAACTAACTTTTGCCCGCAGCTTCGGTCGCGTTAAGAAGTGTTATTATTAATTAGGTATAGTTATTGCGGCTTTATTTTTTTTTTCATTTCATTTAACTTTCATCCCCTATTTTATCCCCTTAGGGGTGGAATTTATCAAAATCCTTTCTTAGGGGATTCCTACGTCATAGTAGCTTTATGCATGCAAAGGCTCAGCCCGATCGGTTTAAAATTGACAAAGTTTCATACAAACTTCCGCATGCATACCGCATAGGTGCATGCAATTTTTAAATTCATGCAATTTTTAAAAGGGAATGGTTTTCTACTTTTTTAATTTTAATAAAAAATTGTGATATTGTTTAAAAGCAATAATTTATACAGTTAAATTAGAAATTATGATTTTTGTTAAAAAAACAGGTGTAAATAATAACTTTTCTTATTTCTTATAGACATACACATCAACACCAACGCAATAAATATCCGGAGACATTGTTTGTTTGTAATATGCCATGTATTTTGTCAATTAAGTAATATTTTATCGCTTATTTTTCACATCACTAAACTATATTAATATAATATTACAATATTTATATTTTCTTAAATAGAAGTTATCAAAACCATACCTACTGTTCTCTCAACAATAACTGTTACCTATATTCGTAACTTATTCATCGTAAAGAAATTGGTTTCCTTTTTAAGATATTTTTCGTCATCAAATATTTAAATATTTAAGTTTATTTATTTCCTTCCCCCATTTTATCCCCTTGGGGGTAGAATTGATCAAAATCCTTTCTTAGCGGATGCCTACGTCATAACATCTACCTGCATGCCAAATTTCAGCCCGATCCGTCCAGTGGTTTGGGCTGTGCGTTGATAGATCACTATGTCAGTCAGTCAGTCACCTTTGAGTTATATATATTTAGATTGTTATAGAGGATAAAGATGTAGAGTTATCATTTTATATATTTATGGTTACCTATCTCATTATAAAAAAACCTTTTTTGTTCATTATTACTCATATTCAGTTACAAATATACGAATTCGAATATTTGAATTTCTTTTTTGATATATATATATATATATATATATATATTGAAATATATACGGAAGTTTGTATGAAACTTTGTCAATTTTAAACCGATCGGGCTGAGCCTTTGCATGCATAAAGCTACTATGACGTAGGAATCCCCTAAGAAAGGATTTTGATAAATTCCACCCCTAAGGGGATAAAATAGGGGATGAAAGTTAAATGAAATGAAAAAAAAATAAAGCCGCAATAACTATACCTAATTAATAATAACACTTCTTAACGCGACCGAAGCTGCGGGCAAAAGTTAGTTTAAATAATATATTACATTTTAATGATTTATAAAGGATTTTTAATAAAAAATTCAGTGATTTTTTTGTAAATCTATATTCGGTTTATTGTTTAAAAAAAAGCAAATCGTCGACGCAAATATGTAAGTATAGGCATACCGCATAGATGAAGACAACGCCTATACGTAAGTCAGTTAGGTACCCGTAGATAAAACATATATGTATGTAGGTACATATGCTATCATGTACATATAAACTGTATTTCTGGTTATTACTTACAAATTAAGGTTTGATCAAGAGATATACGGAGATTATATGAATTTAATTTTACTATTTATTACAATAAAATTGAATTTTTAAAGCTTTGATATGAACTATTACATTTTTGATTAGGATTCCGCACTTGTAACCTAATGTTTATATAGCTTCCAATATTCATTAACTTGACTGAATTTCTGACATGAAAACAACTTTTAAAGTTCGTCATATAAGTACCTCAGTCATATATTTCATAAATCATCATCATATATTACGTCATATAATTCCCCTTTCAATACTAGTAAAGATAAGCATGTTTATACAAACTTACACATATTTACTTTAAATGTCAACACAGAATTATATATATATATATATATATATATATATATATATATATATTATACAAAAAGATTTAACAAAAAAAATTATCTCGCCAAGCGGATTACAGCTTAAATATATAAGCTAATGCTTAACGGCATATTTAATATATATTAAATTAGAATTATACATTTTATTAAAATAACTTCAATATGTATTTACTACAGTCGAATAATTCGAATTTCCAAATTTTCGTTTGATAATTTGATTATTCGTATTCACCCATAACTATCAAATATGATTTGAAATTTGTTACTTCGAATAGGATCACGAGTGAGGTCATATTCTCAAGAAAAAGTAATAAAAAAATAAAGTTATTTCGGTTTTGTCACTGCTATTTTTATACCTACTCGTACTTGTGTGACATTTTAGTACTCGTAACTATGTTTATTTTCTAACAGTTTTTGATATATTTATACTAAATTGTTAATGTTTTTTTTTTGCGACGATTACAGCGCTTGAGGTATTATATTTAGTATCAGATAATGTAGACTTATTTATTTAAAAAACGTCTTTTTTTTACTTTGAAGTAATTGAGCGGAATAATCGAGAATAGTCTAATCTTATCGTCTCTACTGGTGACAGAAAGGCTGATTTATTTTCACCTAGACTACCGGAATTGTAAATCAACGAGAAACATTATACTGCTTGTATTTTATTGCAAATAATTTTTTCACCTTTGTAGGTGAAAAAACCTACATGTTCATTTAATAAAGATTTTGTGACATAAAATACATAATCTTTACATTTAAGTTATTGTCAAGAATATTGCAAACGATACAAAACTCGATATTAAGTAAACGCTATAAATAAATATTATACATCCTAACCACACCAATATTAAAAAGCTGCAGTTTTATTGTTTGTTATAAACCGCTAATCCGAAGAGAGAACCGCCTTGCTAATTAGATACTTGTCACGCTCGGAGACTACTTTCATTACTCTTTATTGTCACATTGCCGTTGCGTTACAACTTTCACATTTAGGGACCCCAAACTTGATGGGTTTACTAATAATCATGACTGTTCCACTATTCAACTCCAGACTTAATCATTAGACCTTCATCACCCAATTTATTGAATGAGACTCCTCAAAAACAGCACAATGAATCTATAGGTACTTAAGGGTTTGTTAGTAAATTTAAACAATTATTTTCCTGCTTACATACTAACTCTGACCCCAGATTTTCATTATTGCTAGTTAAAATAATCATTAAATAGTTCCAGTGCAAATTTTTCCTTCCGATTCAACCACATTCATAATCAAATGATACCAAACTCGAAAGGACTATTCGAAAGAATTGATGAGTTTTACTATCCAACTCTTAACTCTATTGTCGTCTCATTGTTTTAATAGTAAGATAGATTTTTTATTTTGTATTTTCGTTATCTTTATTTTTTGTTTTAAAATAATAGAAACTAAAATTAATAAAGAATAAATACAAAATACACATTAAATTGAACTAGATTTAAATATCATATATGTTAATATTTTACACAAGATATAACTATTATATAAATATTTTACACATTGGATTGAACCAGATATAAATATAACATAAATTCTTTACATTGCGGCTAAAAGCCACAATGTAAAGAATTCTAAGAGCCAAAACACATAACGGCGTTGCGGCGACGCAACGCTAAAATCGGCAGTTTGCGTTGCGGCGTTGCGGCGCCGCGAAAAAGAGCGTTGTTGTAGGGTAACCAGTTCTTCGTGATTTTTTATTGTGGATATTAATTTAATTATTTTAAATATTATAGTTCATGTGAAATTTGTTAATTATTGTTTGTGAAGTTGTTATTTAGTAGAATGCATAAAAAGTAATCCTTTGTACCGGAAATAATTTTGTGAATCAAGTTTGTATGCTGGTAGAATTTTAAACAACTTTTGTCTCATAAAGCCTAAACAAAATTGAAACAAAATGATACATAAATTAATATCTTACTATATTAGTTTTATAGATTAAATATAAATAAATAGGTTTTGTCCGCGGCTCCGCTCGCATGGTACAGGCACCAACGGTAGTCGGTACGTAAAGTAGGTACTCTATGTACTTTTCTGTACCCCAGAAAACTGGTATGCAGAATTTCATGATGATCGTAATTCAGGTGAATAGTTAAAGCGTGAAAGCGTAACAAACAAAGAAACTCACTTTAGCGTTTATCATATGCATGAAATTAGCATTCCCCTATAATTGTGTAAGATAGAAAAAATATCACTATAATAACTTTTCGAAACGCTGCTTTATTACATATTTATAATTTAGGTACATCATACATGTCATTTTTTGAACCGAGTCATAAATTAGCTGTAAATCTAATAGTTAAAAGTGGTTAAAAGTAACAATACCTATAACAACAATTGAGCTGAACTGTGAGCCGTTTCACAGCTCCGGTTCAAGCATATGGCTCATGAGCTTATCTGCAGTTCATAAAAATTCATTGAGATACCCATGTCTAATAAAGACACAAAAAAATAAATTATAAAAATAGACACAAAATGTCAATAAATCATGGTCAACAAGTATGACGTCACAACGCCGGAATTGGCGGTGCCGCGCCGCTAAAATTGGCGGTGACGCCACCGCCGATTTTAGCGTTGCGGCGCCGCAACGCCGTTATGTGTTTTGGCCCTAATAGTAAGTCAACTCGGCCGTTTGAGGGGTCAACGATGAGGTTCGGTATTTAGCACCGAGGCGTTACTCCCACTCCCTGAAACACCTACATAGTAGCTATGCTCATCTTCTATATCGAGCTCAGAAAGCTTTAGTGTATAGTATAAGTAAACATTTATCAATATTTTCACAAATTAAAAATAAAAATTTTTCACACTCATTGATTTTGAATTTCAATTTCAAGATAACATTGCAAAGTTAAGCTAAAGATAAGTAAAGAGAGAAAAAAAACATAAATATTTGTTGACCTATGATGAATTATAATAAAATAACAAATAATATTTTAACCAGTCTTATTTCATTAGAAGGTCTCTTATCTAAATTTTTAAAAGGGAATGGTTTTCTACTTTTTTAATTTTAATAAAAATTTGTGATATTGTTTAAAAGCAATATGTCGATTAATAGCTAAATCTTCGTACATCATATTTTAAACTGAGCTTATATATCATATTAGTAGCCCACGAACAAAATCAATACTGTACATCTTGGAGCTTAGGTAAGCAACCAACTTTATTCTGCGACTTATCTAGGTACCTAACTACTAATAGTTATTAATTTTAAACTGACCACTTTTAGTCTTTCGTGTATACTCAATTTTCTTTAATACCTACGTAATAGGTACTAATTTTAACGCAATATAATTTTATAAAAGATCTTTTTAAAGCAACATTTAATATTTTTTGTGACACAGGTTGTCAATTTATCGGTCAGCATCAAGGAATTTAAATACAAACTGGAATGTGCACGTGCACTCAAAAAATGTTCTGAAGAGAGGGATTGCATGTTTTTCTACCACGATTCAAGGCAACTCGTAAGAAAGATACAAAATTTCAGTAGTAAACGGTTATGCTCGGAACGATTTTTTCATTTTACATTTTGGAAACAAATGTCAATCTTTTGTTAGTTATTGTAAGGTGCATATTTGAATATATTACAACTAGAGATGTGCCGACTATAACCTTGGCCGACTAGCCGACTAGCCGACTAGTCGGTTGTAAAGAGGCCGACTAGTCGGCCGAATAGTCGGCTAAGCCGATAACGGTTTCGGCGACGGCAAAATGGGTTGTTTCTTTATACCTGGTTGAAACATCGGTTAATTTTAAAAATTTGTCTACTGAAGAGTGGGAAATACTCGGAAAAAGCATTGAATTGCTGAAGCCATTTGAGGAGATTACGGAGATTATAAGTTCAAGTTGCTCTTCGGTGTCTGAAGTAATACCTCATTTGAAAACGTAACAGAAATATGAAGAAATGTACATTGGAGAAAACAAAGAAACCGTGCAAATGAAAGTGTTGCTGGAAAATGTTTTGAAGAGTAGGTTTGACTTGGAGCATAACAAAGTCTTCACCCTGGCTACATTATTGGATACAAGCATCGATGTTTCGAATTTTTGTAATTTTTTGTAGAGTAGGTACATCATGTAGGTACATGTCTTGGTTTAATATTATTAAGTCTGTTAATAAAAAAATCTTAGTCTTTTATTCAAAAATAATAAGAAACATTTATAAATGTTAATATTAATAACCAGATATTGTATTGTTTTGTGTTAGTAAAAATATTTTGTTTAATAATAATTAATTTCTCTTAAGTATATACATTTTATTGAGAAATACATACAAATTACAAGCCGGATAGTCGGCCCTCCTTGCCGAATAGTCGCCGACTAATCGCCGACTACAAAAGTGGCCGGATAGTCGGCTTAACCGACTAGTCGCCGACTAGTCGGAACATCTCTAATTACAACGTAAATAATTATTGTGTTCTAGTTGTGATATAAATTCCTTGGTCAGCATATTTCATAAATGTCTAAATTTGTTACCTATACAACGATTTAACATAGGTAGTAGTCAACTATAACGATTAATCATGTCTTAACAAAGCGGCGAACTGTACTCAAATTATCATTAAGCATTTGAATAGGTTAATGACCAAGGTTACGTACAATCCACATATAAATTTAAACTAACTAGGTATACTCTTTATTTAAATTTTTAAAAAATTTCAACAAAAATATGTG
This sequence comes from Euphydryas editha, assembly GCA_036937285.1. Classification (NCBI taxonomy): domain Eukaryota; kingdom Metazoa; phylum Arthropoda; class Insecta; order Lepidoptera; family Nymphalidae; genus Euphydryas; species Euphydryas editha. The sequence goes on from JAUPFZ010000008.1 coordinate 8,077,754, forward strand.
AAAGTAAAATCGTTACGAAAGTTTTTTGACCTCCTCGTTTGTACAATTTGTAGTCACAGAAGTGTGGCTTTATTACAATATTATAAAAAAAGGGTAGCAAGCTCATCTTCTCATCTTATTACCTTCGCTATGGCAAGCGGTGACAGGTGGGCTCAGGGCCGGATTTAGAGTTGTGGAGGCCCGGGGCAACAGAGGAGTGTAGGCCCCTTGATCTGAAATTGATTTTTTTTTTTTTATTTCGTGCAGAAAAAAATGACGACAAAAAAAAGTCGTCGTGACCTCCCGGTTTTTTATATATTTCTGGCAGAAAAAAAGGCCGACGGAAAAAAAAAGATCGTCGTCGATATATATCCATAATAAGTCTAAGTTAGCATAACTTTTGTCAACGCATTTTAAACTTATATTAGAATATGATGATAGATCATACAATAAATAACTTATCGATGATATTGTCGATAAAGAAAAAATATATTAAAAGTTACATATTACTTTCATCACAAATTTTATTTATTATAGCTTTAAAATATCACAAAAAAATATTTGAAATGATGTTTTCAATTTAGATTTGACTTTTTGTACAAAAACTGTAGCTTTTCAAATATATTTTATATTAAAAACAAATATATGTCAATTGGTGAACCCAATCTCGCACAATGAGAGGAATGAGAATGATGATTCTGTAAAAATAATGAATTGAAAATTGTTGTATATTGGTGGCACGAAAAAATTATAAAATTTTAGGGTTGTCAAAATGACATGCCATTTTATATGGTACCTATAGATAGCTTAGTAACCACATCGAAACGCAAAATTGAAACAATAAATCAATGCTTAAGGTACGATTACAAGTAAACGGCTTGTTTTACATTAATTTGCTTAGAAGCTTTTTTTTAGGAAATTTAATTTCCTTTAAGAATACGTATCACTCAAATTTTTCAGACTGATAATTGATGAATTTTGAGAAAAAAATGCGATCACTGTTAAAAAACCAATATTCGTAACGATACACCCCTCAATATTATTATTAAGATTTTATTTGTTCGCCCAAATGTAACTTTGGTTTTACGACCCGTTGAGCTATGTCGATTTCTATGATTGAAAAGACATTTATGGATGATTGATGATGAATTGATGATAATTAACTGATAATGTAACATTTCTATCGTAATTCATCCAGAAAATGTTAAGAAATAATTATGTCTATTTTATTCTTACCTCTTTATAAGGAAGCAGTGAGGCAACACGTTTGTTACGAAAGAAATTCATTTAAACTTTCAAAGCGAAAGCAATAAATAGTGTTCTCTACACTACAACGCCAAGTAATATTGCAAGTACTATAGCATTAATTACTGTTGTAACAAAGAAGTACTTGGTTAAGGATAGCATTTTCCTTTTGTTTGCAGTAATCTATTTTAAGGCACGAAAGACCATAAAACGATTATCGAAATCTTTTAAAATAAAATTTGTCAATATTTTACTAATATGATTAAACACACAAATATTGTCAAAAGCACGTTGTTAATAGAGAAATTTTAAGTTATAAAGAAATAACGTTTTATTGCTTCGTTTTATTCCACGGCGCGGATGTATGTTAATTGCTGAAGAGCAAAAAAAAATTGCTGCTGATTATTATATTAAAATAAGTCATAAATCGGTTGCGCGAACCGTATCGTAAGTTTTTGTTTTAGTATAATATGGATTTGTACAATGCTCATGAATATATTATCAAACAGTGTTAATTCGTTATAGAAAAACAGAAGATCAAAAGATCATACGATTTTGCGTAATATTAAATAAAATTATACCATTATATATTTAATATAAACTTTCATCATCCTCAGTCCTCACTGATATTATAACTCTCCGACTCTTAGCCAATGGAAAATATACCCCCAAGTAACTGTAGCCCACCCTGGCATATTTTAGCAAAGTCATTTATAGTTATGAAGCCGTGTTTTTAACAATACAACCGTTCTGGTGTAGTGGTAGTTCGAGTAGTCTCCTCAACGCTGGCGGTCGCGTTTTCGATTCCCGCTTGGGGCAAATACAAATGTATTTGTACAATTATTTATTTCTAGTCTTTCAATGCTCTCCGAATTTCGATTATTAATTATGAAGCTTAATTTTATAAATATCTTATTTTGTACATACTACATTATAAAATATTTTAATTATATTAAGAAAATATCATTTAGTTCACAAAACCTCTTATTATAAAATATAGTACAATCAACGAAAACTAGTATTTTAACTTATAAAAAAAACTTATCGTTTTAATCTTGACCCTAACCGTTACACATTTGTGTTTTTAAAAGGGAGGCGAGTCTAGCGAACATGGCAGCGACGGAACACATTCAATTAGTGAGGAGGCTTACAGCAAGCTGTGAAGGTTAACTAACTACCTGCCTTAATTACATTGGTAGCCGAGTAAACTTCTATACGAGCAACACTCTTTCTCTCTCTTTCTCTGTATATACATATGTATATAAGATAAATGTATGTATATAAGATAATTACGTTGAAAGTCTAAATACTTTTTTTAAATAATTATAGTATTTTATAGAACACTCGCTGTACCCGCTGCTTCATTTGCAATTGCCATGTCCTTCACTGAACCTATAAGATAAAGCAAGTACACCAGATTATGTAAATTACGGATTTAAAGCTATTTTGGACTTAATTAATAGGTCATAATTATAAAATCAACGAACAATCCAGACTTCGAAATATTAACGGGATGATCTTTAAAATATCTCTGTACTGTAGTGTATCAGCCTGTAAACAATTCACTGCTTTTCGAAGGCCTCTTTGCCATAAAGAAGAAGGGTTGGAGCTTAACCCACCACGATGCTCCACTGCGGGTTTGCGGATATATCCCTACCATGAGTAACTATCAATACCAGGTTTCCATAATAACAACCGGGACCGACGGCTTTAGGTGCTCTCCGAGACACGGTGGGGAGACACACAAGGACATACACATAGACCGGAAACAAATATTTGCACAAATACCGATATCTGCCCCGAGCGTTAATCGAACGCCGACGTTGAGGCGACTACTCGAACCACTACACCAGAAAAAAAGCAAAGAATGAAACCAGATAAGGTCTGCATCAATTACGAGCACACATTTTGACTTCCATGCCATCTCCTAACCAAGCTAAGTTTCGGAATAAAAAGTATCCAGTGTCCTAGGTAGTATGAACTTCAATCATGTCCAGTTTCATTTAAATTCATTCAGTAGTTTTGACCTGCGATATAAGGGTACCATACAGACACACAAATATACAAAAAAAATTACATATTTAGCATTAGTATCAATTATATAGATCACTATTTAAATTTTTTTTCAAAATATTATCAACTTACATATTTGGACCTGTTTGTAATACTTTTATAGTAAGTATAGATAGTCAACGGTGCAGGTGTACATTAAAGCCTAATGTAGTTTATAATCTTACCCCTTAATGCATAAACTGCAAAGCGTACTTTTTTATTTATTGAAATAAAATGGTTCTGCACTATTGTTCAATAATTAACGCTATGTATTTTACTATAAGAACCCATGCTTATAGACTTTTAATATGTACAGGAGCGTACAATGTAGATACTTTATAATTATTATATCTAAATAACGAAAATAATGAAGCACCTCTAAAGAAAAAAGAACTTTAATAAAATTATTACAATGAGTGAAATAACGAAGTAAATTTAATATTACACAGCAAAATGTAACAGCTTTAGAAATAATCAAGTAGTCATGAACATAATAAATGGATGCCACCGTGAAATTAGTCGAAAGGCAGAAAATAATTTAAAGGGAATTATAAACGAGCCGGGCAAGCTTTACCTACTTACATTATTTAGACGTAGCGCACGGGAATATAATATTGAAAATTAAATGTTAATGGTGTAGTGGAGCGAGTAGTCGCCTTAATGTCGGCGGTCACTGTTCGATTCTCGCTCGGGGTAGTTAAAAAGCCGTTGTCTACCTGTAACTTCTAAAATAAGAGCATGATAAAACTAAAAAAATATATATGATGTACCTACATTATCTTGCAAACTTCCACCGAAAATTGGTTTGAACAAGATCTAGTAAGTAGTTTTTTTTTATATATATATTAAAAAAAATACACTATTATTAAAACATCGAGCAAAGTTATAACGAACTTTTCTACGAAGTTGTTCTATGAAGTTTTCTACTTGCTGCTAAGGAACCCTTCATGGGCGAGTCCGACTCACACTTGTTTATTTTTTTTTTTGACGTGACAACGTCTTATAAATCGATGAAAGCCGCGTGTACGTACGAAAAAGCATGACTTATTGTCACGTTCCGCAAGCGAGAGCACGAAACAAGCAATAGAGAGGCACGATCTGCCTTAGCGTTCGGCTAGCGAATGAAAAATAATAACGCAGATTGGAGGATCTTAAATATCACACATGTATTATAAGTTGTAAATAAATTGTTAATAACACATTATCACTTGTAATTAATCTGTATAATTTAATTAAAATTTATTTGAATTAACGAGTGCAAATAAATGTTAATTTAGCGAAAAAAAAAATTAATTGAATTAACTCCTTCTTTGTATTACACAAAATAATTATAATTCAGTGATAATAATTCAATTCAATTAATAAAAGTATTTAGTAAAGTTAAAGTAGTAATTTTTTATCAATGTTTTCTTATGACGTTATCACATAACTAAAATTATCGTCCGTAAACCGACTTACAAGCAACCATTTTTTTTTTCGTGTGCAATTGTATAGAATACAAGAAAATTATCAAGTGTGTGTGAGTATGAAATATTTATACAGAGACAGCATTACATATTTTTATTGTAAATTGTAACTAAATAAGTTAAAAATATATAGCTAAATATTATGTGAATATTTCAAACGTCTACCTGCTGCCGTTAAAACAGGATAGCGTGTATTGAGTTCTTGCTTACCCGTATGGGAGACACTATTTAGTTTTTAAACTAGTTATTCATCATAATTATTTTAATATAGTGTTCTGTGGTACAATAGAATTAAAATTCACTATGCGAGCTTCATGGGTAAATAAATAAAACTAAAATATAACATATAAATATAACATATATTAGTTTTATTTTACCAGTTCGAATACAAACCAATTGAATTCTTTAAGAAAAGTTCTACAAAATATTCCGTTAAATGTTGTTTCAACAATAAATTTTAAAGAAACTTAAATGCATCTACTTCAGAGAACTTTGAGTGAACTTGCAACGGGAAATTCTCGAACCATTAAAAAGTATGCAGGGAAGATGCAGTTTTTGTAATAAGATAACGATATAAAACTTGCAAGTAAACGAAAGTATGAAATGTTTCTTTCTCACATTTTTCGTACTTTGAATTACATTGTTATATACTTATACCAGATACCCATAAATTCTATACACACTTTACGGCACTCTTACACTCTCTACAGTGCCCTGGTAGCGCGCAATGTTTTAATAAATCCATTAATTAATGCAACGTAATAATTACTACTGAAATCTATAATTACCTTAAAGTATATAACATAGAATAGTAGTTATTATTCTGAAAAGTTTTACTTCCCATCCCATCCCATCAATTTACATTCGTGTCACGAATGTAAATTGATGGGATTTATTTTATTATATACATTACATTTTTATAAAGGTATTATTAAAATAATTATTTCCGCTTAGGCCTGTTATTTTGTTTTAACGTTATAGAATTTAAAAATATACGTTACATTGTCTCTCTTTACTTTATAGTAAAGAGAGACAATAAAAAGTAAAAAAATAAATAAAAGAGACAATAAATAAAAAAAAAAGTAAAAAGTACAAATGAATTTTAATACTAATTTTGACACACGCATTTTTAAAACTTCTATAGACTATAAAATAATACTAAAACAACATTAATAATGCCTATAAACCATGTGAAAATTAAAATAAATCAATTTAATAAAACTAGTTGTAAGTACGGAAGCTGAGATAAATAAATAGTTTTGCACTAATCGTTTAATTTATTTAAAAAAAAAGCATTTTTATTGTGTACTGTATTTAATAAAAGGTATTGTAAAATAAATTGTATACGTACTACAGATTCGATAAAAGTTTGAAATCGCTGCTAGTGTTTCGAACAAACAATATAATATTACAAAAAGAAAATAACTTTATACATTTAAAAGTATAGTAATATCATGCTTCTGTTTATGTTAATGTACAATAAATTTAGAACAAAACGACTCACCCGGACACTCCCACAAAAGGAAACCTAGAAAATGAAAATAAAATCCAAAAAATATGTAGCCAAGCAAAAGAATCCTGACGCTATAACAAGCTATTTTTTATTTCTTACTTTTGTAGCTAAATATTTATACATGATTCGCTTCGGTATCTTAACATTAGATACTCGTAATTGTTCTAATTCAATTCGTTCAAATCGATTTTTCATTCAAGATCAGAAAGTTAGGTTCAACAATTAGTCTCATATGCTGACTACAATAAAATTATGTCTGGAACAAGTAACTGAAATACGAGTTCATATTTTATAAATCAAATTATTGTACCATACTTGGTTTATTGCTTTCGCAACATAAAATAACAGCAAGCGTGTTTAGGGATCCATGCTATCATTCTATCCATGCTGCTCTTCTATTTTCTATATATTCTTGTGGTTCTGCGGTATATGATTGAATTGGTTTCCTCCATTGATTTAGAAAGGCACATTCTGAAAGATGGCTTTTGGCTGCTCCTCTGAACACATTAATGCCATGTAATATTTTATAACTTTTGTTACTAATATTAGGCTTATTTTGTGAAACAGTGAATACACTGATCTTAAAAACTATCAATTCAGCGTACAAAAATATTTATTCAACTTTCTAACTAGAAAATTGACTCGTAGAAACACGGTACATGACCGGAGTGAAATATTATTTATTTATTTAAAAGTCAAAATTCTCAATACAACACTATACAATACTGATTTTTATTTATCCTAATGTTTAATTATATGTTTTAAATGAAGGTAAAATACTCGTAAATAAATATGTTTTTAAATCATTATTGCGACCTGCAGGTGTGATAGGAACTGAGAATATTGCATTTTTCGTTAGATTTATTTATATTAGAGATTTCAAAGCTTGGAAAAACGAAACTAAAATGGGAACATGAGACATGAAACAAATCGCCTGCCGTACGAACTCGTAACACGCTCGGCACTCGACAGCACTACTTACACCGGAAACGTGATATTTGTTATCCATTTTTATTTGAAATGTTATCAAATTACTAGTTATATAACTTATTTTTATGTTGTTAGCTACGAATATGTTCTTTTATTAAACAATTTTCACAGCCTTGTACGGATTTATTAGCTAGAATCAATTATTCAAAGAAATCATTGTACGAGTAAATACTGAGTTACGTTTATAAGAATGTTGAGGGAGTATGTATACAATGGATTAGCGAAAGGTTGCCTATAAAAAATACCTGGCAACCATAACGTTGCGGCTGACTGAGAGCTGGCATCTATTATTTTTTTTTTTCTATTACTTAATTCATGACTTTAAAAAAAAATATAGCTGCAATTTATATTAGTAAATTAATTATACAAAAATTAATTACAGATAATTGCAGCTAATTTTTTATAGGAAACATAGGTTTAGACATAGCTATAGAGCTAATCCGTTGCATACTCCCCCAACATTCATTTAAAATTAATTTCATCAAAAAAACAGATGCTGCAGAATCGAGCAGTGGGATCTTAGACTATTGCGATATGTTTATCGTGTCGACACACTAAATTAAAATTATGTACCTACACATATTTAGGATTGTTTACATGTTGACACTATTTTAAATAGCCTTATTTTCGGACCGCAAACTTCGTAAATGTTTACTTTCCTTTTGAACGCCCTCGTCCTTTGTTGCATGACCTTTTAGCAACTAAGTAGTTGTACTACAATAAAGTATAATTTATAACAGTGTAACTTATGGAGTTTTTTGCTAAAATTCTTATTTAAGTTATGAAAAAAGTTTGCACGCAAAAAAGTGGTTTTATAGCTAGCATTTATAGGCCAAAACAAGTGAATATATATTTTTATTACTAAGCAGTTTTTGACTTGAGTATTTTGTTGGATTTTACTGTAATAAGTGTAAACACACTGTAATAAGTGTAATGTTATAATTATATCAGTTAACAACCACTAGGCACTAGATTTTATTACATGAACTGAACTTTTAAAAATACAAGCACGTGGTCATTCGTCTATTTGTTCACCGTTCGTCTTTTGTTTCTTGTTAATGACAATTGCAATTTTTATGTGCTAATATACGATACGTTTTTCTAGACGTCATTCCGACTCAAATGAACCATCGCTCATATTTTTAGGAGCTTCAGCTTCATTAAGAATTATACCTTTTTGAACTTGTTGACTAGCCTATTTGTTTTTTACTATAGTATTAAATAAAGTATTTTAGACAGTTGTAATTTTAAACATGTTACAATTAAATTACATTAATTTTTCTTACTACTTGTGTTAATTATATTAGTTTACAGTCTGTTATCTGTTTCCATATCTTAACAAAATAAAATGAAATAGAACCATTAAGAACATTTCGAAATTCTTATTTATAAAGTAAAACAAACGATCAAATAGAACTCAAGAGACCGTTTTCAAACTCTTGAATGTACATTTGAATAGGTAGACGAAGTTTTTACATCGGTTTACAACTTGTTAGAATATTCTTTAAAAACTTTATTGTTTAGAAATAGAAATAAATAAGAATTTCTTGCTCACATGTAAACTGAGTAAACTTAAAAAGGATAACAAATGTAAGCTATTAAAAATAGAATGATCACAATCCAATTCCTAGCTTCGGAGATGATGTTAATACTACCTATAATACTATAAACCTGAGAATATGGTTGTTTGTTTTTTGTTACACTTTCACAGCTCAACCGCTTGACCAGTCGCAATGAAAATTGGCATGCACGTAGCTTTGGAACCCTAAAAAGAACACACCACACCAGCCTACTGGTATGTTAAGCACGGATGGTCAATTGGAATTTTAAACCCTCTGTAATTAGTATCAGAGTATTGACCAATTACTAAAAATCACTGACCAATTATGACCATTTCCTGACTAATTTGGGCCACTTTTTAAGAGGCCAAATTTCCCCATTTGGACCGCTAAATAGGTGGAGCTTAGTCAATGGTCGTATTGGGATGTCTGACGATTCAATAATAATGACATTCCAGTCTGACCAGTCTGACGCTCCATTTAATATATTATAGGACTTTTATCTGGCTCCGTAACCATCTCGACTCCTCTACTATTACATTAGGCAGACCAAGTCTTCCGTGAGGCAGACCATCGACTTGTGATTTCAAGTTATTTCACTGATATTCATAACGGTATCTTTTACGTGTAGTTGTTTACTATTTCTTTGTTTTACAAATTCGGATAAAATACTGTAAGTAGTATGCAACTGTATATACAAATAATACTGACTTAACCTTTCAACAGAAGAACATGGAAGTAGAAGAAAGAGGAACAAGTAAATTTCTAGAATATAAAAGCCATCTAAATTAACCAGTAGGAAGTCAATGGTCTAACTTTGTTACATAAATGTAATAGCAGAATCCTAGTGTGTAAATATTTTATATCCTAAGGCCTCGTTCCCATTACGCCGGACGCCGGATTGGTGAAACTGCCGGAAAGGCTAGTAGCCATAGATTTTATATGAAGCTGTTAAAATTTATCCGGTTCCGGCGGAAACACCGGATCCGGTGTTTTGTGAGGTATTTTGCCGATCCGGAGTAATGTGAACACCTCGTTCGGGATCCGGTTTCGGTGCGTAGTGGGAACACGCCGTAAGTTATGACAGCTTAGACCAGTGATTCTCAACCACTGTGCCGCGGCACTTTTGTGTGCCGCCAAATTTTGCAAATATATAATAATGTTAATATTATTAAATTTTATCAATTAAAAAGAAAAATATTTCCTTAATAAACGTTTAGTTATTATTGTAGTATATATTAGTTAATTTCGTATATTTATAATTTTTGTCATAAACTATTTATTCTAGTAAGTAAATAATTTTTATCTTTTTCTTTGTGTGCCGCCAAATTTTGAAATCGTTAAATATGTGCCGCAACAAAAAAAGGTTTAGAATCACTGGCTTAGACTGTAGCCTTATAGTTTTACAAAACATGATATTATCTATGTATTAATGACAACGCGGGTGAAACTCCGTGGGTGGGCTAGTGTTAATTTAAAAAAAAATTATTAAATTTAACTAGGATTATACTCTGTTTCGAATTTCGATGTATTTCATAAAAAGACTATTCGACTAAGACTACTACGTGAATACTTTAAAATCTAATCTTGTAATTGATGTTATGGAACAAAAACTTTATAATTTACATCGACAGACTTATGTTGATACAAAACGTCTGACTATCTTATCGTACGTCGATGTTGAAGCGAAACTAACTTTTCATCATTTCAAGTTGGTTTAAAACAAATATTTAAATTCATTTACGTTGGAAAGTGTTCAAAGAGTCCATTTGCTCCACACTTTATGCAGCAATATATATATTCACGCATTACCCATTTGTCGTAAATATGCATGCAAGGTTTTTGAAGACATGCTACAGGATGAGTGTCGGAAATCCGATATCAAACACAACATAATCACATACCCACACAATGACAGATATCTCTATTGACATTTGTAATGTGTGGGGATCGAATCCGCGATGGCTAGCGCAAACGTCAGTTGCTGTGACTACTGCACACCCGTCTTCTGGATATACGTACATGTCTATGATAGAAAAAAATTAAAAATTTTCAAGTGAAGTTATTTTTATCTTATATCTTTAAACGAGCAATTCTTGTATATATATAATCTGAATCTCGGAAACGGCTCCAACGATTTTCATGAAATTTAGTATGCAGGGGGTTTCGGGGGCGATAAATCGATCTAGCTAGGATTTATTTTTAGAAAATGTCGTTTTATCCCTTTTTTCAGGCAATTAAAAAATATCGTTAGAATACGAAGGTAAATTTCGCTGTCATTGATAAGTTTATAATAGCGCTGATCTGAACCGGGCAGATTCGAAATAAGAAGATCCCAGGTTCGAATCCAGATGTCTCCAGAACATTTTTTTTTCTTTTTTTTTTAAGTTTCATCTTTTGTGAGAAAAACTCTTATTGGGAGCCCTTCACTAACTGTATGTCCGAGCTTTGCTCGGTATTTTATTTTTTTATTTTTTGTAATTCATGTTTTTGGAAACTATATTTACATACGAATTACGAACTGATGATATATAAATAATATTTTTCGATCTTAACGAAATAATAATAAAAAAATATGAACTGGTTATTTTAAAAAAAATCACGAGTACAATTAAAAACTGTTAGAATATTATTAGAATACGAAGGTAAATTTCGGCATAATCTACAAGGTTATAATAACTTAGGTGGAAAATCAGTATACCTGGGTTCGAATCCCGATGCCTCAAGTCTCATTTTTTTGCTTTTTTTTTTTAAGTTCCCTCTCGTGTAAAAAAAATAACTATTATTGAGAGCCTTGTAATACCTGGATGTCCGAGTTTTGTTCGGTATTTTTTATTTATTTATTTGTTAATCTTTCTTTTTTTTGGGAATTATATTTAGATACGATAGAACTGATGAAATATGAATAATATTTTTCGATCTTATCTATATAATAATATAGTATTTTGTGTCACAAGGGGATGAACGTACGTATTTTTTTGACCCTCATGTGAAATTGCCGCCCGAGCCGAAGGCGAGGGAAGCAAACATACGGGAATGGATGTAGTACTTTCGTTCCATGTTACACATACTTTTTTTTCCTCCCTAGGACGAAAGTTCAGGTTTTGTCCCTGTGAAGCGGGGACAGAAAATATCACTTTTGTCCCGCTTCACAGGGACGAAAATCGAACTTTCGGCAGAGGTAGGAAAAAAAATATAAACTGGTTATTTAAATAAAAATCTCGAGAGCAATTAAAAACTGCTAGAATATCGTTAGAATAAGAAAGTAAGTTTCGCCACCATCTTAAATTTATAATAGCTCAGGTGGGAAATCGGGCGGTCTCGAAAACGGAAGATTTTTCCTTTTTTTCAAGTTCCTTTTTTGGTGAGAAAAAATATTACTAGGATCTCTTTTTATTTATTTTTATTTAAATAACCAGTGACTATTGTTTTATTATTATATCGGTAAGATTGCAAATATTATTCATATTTTATCAGTATGTAATTTGTGTCTAAATATAGTTTAACCGAGCAAAGCTCGGTCATCCAGGTACTGAATATTACATAAATACGATATGTTTTACGATGACACGTAATATTCCGTATCATACGGTTCGAGATACATTTTCATATCATATTGACCACTAAAAAAAGGAATTCGATGATCGACAAATCATATATTTAACGCCCAATGTTAGAGTTTTTTAATATTCTTTACATTTATAAAGTTGATCGAGCTATCTATTTGCTTACACGCATCACTACTAAATAACTAAGCTTATGAAATAAAATTATTGATCTTAAGTAAAGTTTAGTTTTCATAAAATTAAAATTAGAGAACTGGAGCTCATGCCATAATATTAATGTTTTAAATGTTATAAATGTTGTAGACGCTAGTCTGATATAGATTTAGTTGTATAATTGTACCTATGGGTATCATAAATGTAATTGTATATATGCCGATGGTGTATCTGAGATATTAATAGATAAATATTAATAAATGTCGATGACCGTATGATGTTAATTTGCTGTATTGTGGTATTAAGATTCACAGCTATAAATCTATGATATATTCGATTTTCTATAACTACGATTTTTTGTATTACTTGTTTGCTCAATTATACCTACCAAATTAACTAATGTATTCAATGAATATTTTTTGAGATAGAATGCACATTTTAAAGGAAAACTAATTATTGAACCTTCCTATCCGCATGAAATTATATGAACTTACTCGTACATATATACAGACTTATATATTTTACAAGTTTCGCTAAGTAAACAAACATTTTACATACATTGTACATTGAATCGATTTTATAGTTTAGATATAACGGCTGGTACAATGTCTTCAATATATTTTCTAATACAAAAAATAAAAATTACTCCTTTTAAAATAGTCCTAATAAATTAATATCGTACCTGTGTTAGTGTTAATAATATAAAAACTAACTGCAAAGTAAAGGTAAGGCATTTTTATACTAGGTAAGTACTCATTTTATCTTAAATAGGAAATAATATTATCTTACAAAACTAACGCTCCATTTAAATAATACACAAGTAATTATAGTTACTATCATTCCTGTAGTGACATTTATTCGTCTTGGCTTTAGTTTGCTAAAAAAATAAGACCTTGTCGCTTTCGTGGTAAAGCCCATTTGATTATACAGTCATTCTTTTGTATTGATTGTTAGTCTATAAACGTCCCACTACTGGGCAAGACCTGTTCTCTATATAAGATAAGGATTGGAGCAAAATACACCATGCTGCTCCTCTGCGAGTTGGCGGATAATTTTCCTAAAATGAGTAACGATTGCTATTAGGTTTCTATGAAAACAAGCGGAAATTACAACTCTACGTGTTCTCCGAGGCACGGTGTGGAGACCTACTCTGATATATATCCAGACCAGAAACAAATATTTATACAAATACAATTACCTTGCCCTGAGTGGAAATCAGCCAACCAACCAGCGGCATTAACGCAACAACACGCACCACTAGACTAGAATGGTTGTCACGTTACTAAACAAATAAGTATAATAAGAAGAAAATTTTCTAGTTGAGTATACCATGTTGATTTTTGTTGCGTCTCATGTGCAAGTTATTTATAATTATAATGTAAAAGCGACATAATACCGTCTCTAAACGTCTTTTGTGAACTCGTGGTTATGATCGCGCAACATCTTATCAAGGTGAGCCACGTTGATACGACACAAAATCTTATGTATAATGTAACCCTTTGAGTAAAATTTAATTCTATGTTACATTTAATGTCTTATAAGACAGGAAATTATGTATATGAAAAGTAATGAGAATGTAGTACCAAGACTTCGTGTTTACTTTGATGCGGCAATTTGGCGGCACGGTTTATTTTTCGTAACGGAAAATGTCGTTAAAGAACAAAATATCCATCCATATTTAACACCATCAACATCACTTGTCATATCACAGATATTGCAAATAAATGTACGGAAATTTTTTGCTGTCGCATTAACTCAAACTGATATATGTATGTATATAGAAACGCTACTACATAAAACATAAAAAACTACCCCCTCAGGCTTCTTTTAGATCGAGTCTTTTTTATTCAAGTAGAAAACTTAAACTTACTTTATAATTAATTAGTAAGTAAAGTTTTATATACCTACGTCTTTAAGTTATCACGTTCGTTTTTTAAATAATAACACATAGAAGCCTAATCAGATACTCAAATAAAACTTAACCATATGTGAGGTTAAGATTTTTAAACCAGCTGTCGGTATCCAATACAGCAGCAAAAATGAACGTTACAGACTTATAGCGTACAATACGTAGTTAAGTAGGTTAGCGTGGTTGATTAAGCTCCAAACCTTCTTCTACATAAAAAAGAGGCGTCTCAGCAGTGGGTGGTTTAAAGGCTGATACATACATACAGTAGGTTTATAGACAACAAGAAACAATTTAGACTAAAGGCCAATTTCAGCGTTCTGATGTTTTTTTTCTGTTTCACCATTAACCTCCACTTTATCTATCTGGTATTTCTATGTCCTGAACCGTGAGACAAAAAGTTATAGTTTATTTGCTGAGAGCCCGTTTTACTTCCTTCTGTTAAAGTTTCTAAAAGCCTATAAGTAACTTACATATTTGTGAAATAAACTGGAGAAAAAGATAACTTTTATTGAATAATTTAGATGTTAACTTTTATAATTTTTATTTAATGTACCGTTATACTAGGTAAGAAATAACCAAAACGTGTGAAAAAACAAATCTGACGCCATTTTGTCTCGAGAGTGCCATAATGTGTATTATTTAATATAATATTATTAACTGTGCTATCACAATCACACCGATCAATCTCCTTTGTGACTTTATCATCCTACATAATATTTGCGTAATAATCAGTGCTTTTAGGGATAACAAAAAGCCAATATTAAAAATACATACATATTTGTATATGTCATGTAACAGCGATATAATTCTAAGCTTAGCTCTACAAGACAAAATGTACTGTAAATTATCTTTATTGATAATATTGGCATATTTGGCTTTGTGCCAGGTTTTATTTTTCATACCAGACCCAAAGTTCAATAAGCCTTGTTAGATCAAATACGTGCATTGCATACATTTATCGCACACATAATTTTAGGATAGTTAAAGATGTTATGTTAATGAAATTAAAACTGTTATAGAAATAATTGTATTACGTATTGTCTTTTGTCAAAGTACTTTGATTATTATTATAAAGTACTGAAAAAGATCACAAAGAACTTTATCCTATATTGAATAACGGCAGTGAATTTTACATCACTGTTTATCACGTACTCGATTGACTTTCCTTAAATTCGTTTGTTTTCCTGATAATTGTACGAGTTCTCGAACTAACGCAGTCGACATTTAAAGATCTGAAGAAGATTTTCACATCACGTGCGAGCAATAGACTGGGGTATTAGGAAAGTTTAGTCCTTAAAATGTAGTCATATATAATGTGTAAAATCGCTAAGTGACAATTTGACATTGAATATTTATTAAACTTTCTAAAAATTATAAATCATATAGAAGTTCGTTATTAAAAACACATATTTATTTTATTAAATAAATAGAAGCAAGGCATTTAAATTACAAAACATTCATCATAACAGCCGTTGGATGTCCACTGTTCAATGTACGCCTTTTTTTGTGACGCAGGGGAATCCATTTACGGATGATATCCAGGACGCCCGGGTCGGCAGTCCTAGACTAATGATGTATTAAAACAGTCATAGATACTATGATATTATAGGAGCCTACATTCGTGTTTTAATACCCCTTATTATAGTAGTTGCATAAATAACTATTATTAAATGGACTTTTCTCAATATAAATAAATAAATGTTATAAATCTTTTGTAAACAAAATTGGTCGGTCGGTCTGCAGGTCGGTCCCCCCTGTAACTTCTAAAATAAGAGAGTGATAAAACTAAAAAAATATATGATGTACATTACCATGCAAACTTCCATCGATCAAAGTTACAACGAACTACAAGAACTTTTGTATGATGTTACCGACTTGCTGCTACGGAACCCTTCATGGGCGAGTCCGAGTCGCACTTGCTTAATTTTTTTTTACTGCGCGTGGCGTTCCAGCAGTGAAAGGCGCGTGAATGACGATGTTCTTTTTTGAAATTCATACAGATACCAAGCATCGAGCAGTAAGAATGTAGCTGTCTGTTGAGTCCCTTTGCGCAGAAGGGATCGAAAAAAAAACAAAGATGTGTTATTATGAAATTCAGTACAACATTATAAGTATTATCATCCGTTTGGATGATATAATGACTATTAGGACATTGGGTGTTTTAATGTTGGTAATAAGCTAACTGTTTTAGAATCTTTTATAGAGGATTTAAAGTATGAGAGTAGATAATAGCTATTTATGCAACTGTAGTATAATAAGGGGTATTAGAACACGAATGTGGGTTTATCACACGAGGTGAAGCCGAGTGTGATAATAGTATCACATGAGTGTTTTAATACCTAATTATCAACAGTTGCACACAAGACTTTAGGTACTCCCATGCTTTAAATCCAAATAAAACAATAAAATATCAAAGAAAAACGGCGGGGATTCGAATATCCAACTTTGTTTTTACGTTGTTGTTGTTGTTTTAAAATTTATCCCCAATATGGAAAGGCAAAGGAATATAGTCCATACAGCCTAGTCAAAATTTCCTTTTTTTTTTTACAGCGCGTGACGTTCTTTTAGTGAAACGCACGTGAATAACAATGTTTTTTTTTTTTTAATTTATATAGATGTTCTTTTTTTCAAATTCATATAGATACCATGCATCGAGTAGTAAGAATGTGGCTGTCTGTTATTAACCCTTTGCGCAGAAGGAGTCGAAAAAAAAAACAAAGGAGTGTTATAATGAAATCCGTTATTTCAGGCATTGACGTATCACACCGAGGGATCGTCGGTGGTATTTTCTCCTGGTCATCCAAAGTCGACTTGGAGGTAAAAAGAGAGCCTTAAAGATCGACCTTCTCTTTCGCGGTGTGGGCCAACTAGTCGTCTCTCATGAGTAATAATGGTAGGGATGTCTTACAGAAATTCCTTTGGACAGCCTTGGCGAGCGACCAGAATGCACGAGTTCCCGAAGGAAGTCGCCAATTCTGCTCACGTACTCTGCTTTTGCCTCAGCAATAATTCTTTTGAAGGACCTGGAGGCAAAGTTACACTCCTTTTTTTAATGCGCCTGTCTTTACATCCTGGGACATCGACGCAAACTCCAGCCCGCGGTACAAAAAAGTGTTCTAATTTGTATCCCGAACAGGAGGGAAAGGAGGTATCAGCTGGAGAGGATATCTGTGTCTTGGTCAAAAAGAGCAAGGATGACTTCGCTGTCTGGAGGTGGTAGTGGACGGCGTTAAGATTGCTATGAAGCCCCCCGATGTTACAGAAATCCACGGTCATAGTGGTAGGGGACTTCTGCCGACTGTTCTATTTAACCCGAGCAGTTTAAAAATGCCACAAAAAAAATAGTTATCTGTAAAGTCGGTTTACGGATGATAATTTTACATGATAACTTCACAAGACAACATTGATAAAAAATTGCATACTTTTATGAATTGAATTGAATTCTCATTGATTGACAACAATTCATTATTTTCATTGACTGTGATTAGTGACAATTGAATTATCACTAAATTATCATTTTTTAATATAATACAAAGGAGTTACCTAATTCAATTGATTAAAATTTTTTCGGTAAATGAACATTCATGTGCACTCGTTAATTCTATTAACAATTAATTACAACTCATATGTGCTGTTAACAATTAATTACAACTCATATACATTTGTGATATTTAAGCTCCTTCAATCTGCGTTATTCTTTTTCATTCACAAGCCAAACGCTTAGGCCTGTATAGGGAACTTATTCTACTCTTTGGCTTAGGCCGATCGTGCCTCTCTGGAACGTGACAATGAGTCATGGTTTTTCGTGCGTGTAGCCGGCATTCATCGATTTACAAGACGTTATCACGTCAAAAAATTCGACTATTTACAATAAACAAAAACGTAAATAATTTGGTATGATTAACACAAATGATCGTTGTTTATAGAGAAGTAAAAGATAAGAATTTCAAATGTTAAATACAAATATTTCTATATTTTGCTAGCACAAAATCGGTGAAGACGCCGTTTACTTAAATATTTGTTTTTATACTCGTGCCCTTGCCGCTACTGTTTACACGTAATCAAATTTAAGCATATTATTAATGAAATGTTTTCATAAAGATAAACATTTCTAGGAGTAAATCAAATTACCGTTAAATTTAACTTCAATCTTATTTATTTCAATCATAAAATTTGCACGTATCGTAAAAGTATTTAAATGGAAAACTTGTTCTGTCTGTAGTAGATGAACAATTATATGTAATAAGTACAAATTAATTATATAACAAGTTAATGAATATAACAAATGTTCGTTATAATATGAAATTTTAATTAAATTAAGAACTTATGTTATTTCAACTGAGAATTGTGCCAGTGGTCGCGAAATGTTTGCGTTTATATATTTGTTTCACAAACACGTTTCTCGCAAATGAATCTTACGATATAAATATTTATAAACACTTCATATAACATAGTTTTTAAATTACTATTAGTTCTTTTCCGATGGCTTATTAGCTATATATTTTTATCCATTGATAAAATTATTTGCTAATTTAACTCATCAATACCTAGATATCTCTGAAAAGTCCCACTGGCATCCTTTAAAATAAAACCAATCAAAATCACAAGCAATATTTTGTAAAATAATTAATTAAGAATTTACGATGCGAAGTTTATATCCAAATTATTACAATTAAACTTTGTATCTGATAGTAATTGTAATTTAGTTTTATAAACTTCAATAAATGTATAATTTTAAAAACTAATAATATATATATATATATATATATAATACTAAATAATATACATATATACTAAATATACACTAAATAATATATATATATAAATATATATAATAGCTTCCACCCGCGACTTTACCCGCGTGGATATATTGATAAAAAAAATCAAAAAACCCGACTGCGTAAAATACACTTATTATAAACTAAAAAGAATAAAACAATTTACTAGCTTTCATTTGATACCCATATTGCTACAGTAAGAAAAAAAATTCAACCCCCCCCCCCTCATTCCGCCATTTGCGGGCGCCATTTTGAAAATTTGTATAGCCTATTTCACTACTACAATTTAGACAAATCCAACGACACCTCATATGTCAAAAACCGTCCAGCCGTTTGGGCTGTAGGGCGTGCCAAAGAAATGGACAAACATACATACATACATACATACATACACTCGAAAAACATAACCCTCCTTCTGTCGGAGTCGGGTAAAAAGTGGCCTATGTCCTTAGGCTTCAGACTATCCGTATCAAATTTCATCACAAACAGCTCAGCAGATTAACCGTGAAACATACATTTACTGTTTACACAAATAAAACCTAAATAAGTAAAATTACAATCCTATATTAAAAAATAAAAATTAAAAAAAAAAATCTAATATTACTAAAATTAAAATAAAAACAAATTTATATTTCTACTTAAATTATACTATCTAAAAATTATAATTATGCCTACTGTGCTAAGTAATAAATCGCTTCGAGAATCGAAGCTAAAGGAATAAAGTCAATATTTGGCGTGTGGAAAAGTGAGGAACAGGATGTAAAGTTCCTCATCCACCATTGAAAAGGTAGAATCCTCCGACCAGACGAGTGTTGTGTCTGGTGGGCTACTGCCCCCAACTGTTGTTGTCGGGTTCTAGTATGCAATTATATTTTTCTAAAGAAAATTTTAAAAAGTTGAAAAAAGAATCACACAATTGCGATTCATGCCCGATTGAAAAATCTTATTTAGCAATTGCTTATTGCTTATATAAATATAATTCTAGGAAGTATATTAATGTTCAGTGATGTAAAAAATATTAATTACTACTTTTTAAAGTCAAATTCTGTATTAGTCAACATTTACAAAAGTAAAACACGAAAAACTGTTTTAAAAACATAAGACACAAAACGACGTAAATGAGATATACTGTATAAATTTTAAATTCAAAGAAAAAAAATTTAAAAACGACGTAAGTGCTCGAATAAATCTCTAAGCCTCGGAGTAAGTTATAGGTGCTAAGAGCGTTTGAACTAACCTCGCATCTTACGACCTCACAAATCTCGGCCGTAGGTTCATTTATTATTAAAACCATCTAGTACAAATTCACTAGTACGGCATTTCTACTGCGACTATGCTGTATTATTTTTGTACATATTGCATTAAAATGAATATCTTACTAACATTTTAAGGCTATTACAATCTTTTTTATTTTATTTTAGAAAGTGTTTCTGTCTAAAGGTTTCTTTTTTATTAAGGAAAGTTATAGGGGATAGAATATCGACGTTACGGCTTATGGAAATGAAGCGGAAGAGTGCACATAAGACAACACAAATAATCCAATAAATTATATACCTGCTATCGATGTAGCATGTAACATGTAGCAACATTAAATAATTATGAATTGGTTGAATATACTTACTGTAAAGGAATTTAAAAAAAACTACAGAAGATCGACTTCAACTTGCACGCCTTAAATTTCGTAAATCTGTATATATAAAAGCATAATAAAGAGTTATAATAAGAGTTTGTTTATTTGTTTGAACGTGGTAATCTATAAATACTATTTTAAAAATTATTTTCAAGCAATAAACATTTATTGCGTAGGATCTATTAGAGCGGTGCGTTTACTATAAATGCAGGTGGAACTGTTTTAAGTTGGTTATGTTATAGATATACGAGTATATACATATGATCACGTCTTTCATGCTGATTTTTGAATGTTTTTATTTATATATAGTTATTTCAGCCTTTCGCAGTCTACCGTTGGACATACACCTCCCCAAGTTTGCGCCAAATATCCTGGTTATCTGCAATCCTCATTCAGTCTCCGTGGGCGACCTTGCATAGATCATCGGTCCAGCGGGCCGGAGGATGCCCTACATCGCTTTTGCCAATACGCAGTCTCCACTCCAGGACGCGTATGCTCCAGCAGCTATCGGTTCTGCGACATACGTGACCACTACTGTCAATTCAACTTGGTGATTCTACGTATCTACGTATTGGTTCTATGTATGGTATGAGACTCCAATAATAGCTCCTTTATAGCACGTTGAGTGACTTAACATTTATGTACTAGTCCCGTCGTCAGTGTCCACGTCTCGGCACCATATGTCAAAATTGGTAGGACGCACTGCTCAAAGACTTTTGGCATCAAAAATTGCGGAATCTTCGAATCGAAGACTCAACGCCGCAAATGCCGCTAATATCGAAGTATTTCAAAGATGATTTTGAGCATGCTTGAATCTGATGGCTTCGATATAAGCAACTATAGAGGTCAAGCATATGATAATGCTGCTGCTATGACTGGCAGGCATTCAGGAGTTCAGCAAAGAAAGAAATAAATCCCAAGGTTGAATTCGTATCTTGTGCAAATCATTCGTTAACACATTCGCTGCCAGCCACTCGGATCCGAGTAGAGCTAGGTGCATTAGCTAGGTGCCGTCCACTCGGATCCGAGTATCTCGCACGTTCATTAAGGGGTTGGGTTAAGGGGCGATGCCGTAAAAATGACATGGCATCATTAAAAAGACATTCTCGTCACTTTGGACAAACTGACAGAGACAGATGAAAGTTTAAGCACAAGAACAGATGCAGGAACTTCTCTAGTTACGATGCAATCATTTTCCTTTCTTTGTTTCTTGGGCTTCTGGCAACCGGTGCTACATAAATTGAACAACGCACAAAAATATTTATAAACAAACGGACATAAGACTGTGCGCTCAGAAAGTAAAAAATGCTTTTGTAAATAGTACTGACACAGAAACGAGAGGAATAAGTAGAAGGCGCTGTAAGTTATGCAAAAAATATCGGTGAAGAACTTGGTATTTTCATGGAACCTCGAAGGCGCATAATAAAAATGAAACCATTTTGATGACGAAACCAAAGAAGCTAACTTGTCTTATGAAAATGAGTTCGGACGGAAGCTGTCTCTTTCGTTAGATAGGATCATTGTAGAAATTCGTAAACATTTTCAGCAGCTACAGAATTTGGGGATAAATTCGCTTATCTAACGTCGGCTATATTACTAGATTTAGACGACACTATATTGTATATTATTATTATTATTATATGTACTATTTACTATTTAATTTAAATATTTATAAGGAGACACACGATAAGCGTGGACGTCAATACGCGAGCCGGAACCAGAGAGAGCGCTTTGCCCTCTATGTCCACAGACCCGAAAAACGCCGTTTGAACGTAGATAATAAGATTAAGAGACTTAATCTAAATGGAGTAATTCAGAAACAATAGATATATAGAGCAGCGGGCTTTCATTGCTGCCACAGGCAACGAAAATAAATTAATTAATGCGCTCACTTGAATTATTAAAATTTATTGGAAAATCCAAGCTTGAAGATACTCTACCTAATATTACAATAATGATCCGAATATTCCTCACATTTGCCGTAAGCAATGCAAGCTGTGAGAGAAGTTTTTCAAAATTAAAATTGTTCAAAAATTATTTAAGATCAACAATGAGTACTTTAAGACTAACCAATCTGGCTATCGGTGTGTGATGCTATAGATATTAATAGCGCAAAAAAAGACATTGCTCTTAAAAAAAGTAGACGTATAAAGTTTAAATTAAAGATTTTTAGAGTTTTAATATAAGAGATTTCTACCTATGTATTGACTCATCACGATATCTCTGGAATCATAAGGCGTAGAGACTTGAAATTTGGTAGGAATATTAGTTTTGCCGAGTAACAGCTATGAACGGATTTTATGAAATTTACCCACAAGGGGTGTTGAAGGGCGTTAACAATTAAAAATTCCCATTTTTAAACTATAGCTCCTACAGGCTTCAAATTAGGTAGGAATCTTCTATATGTGTTGTAGAAATGATCTATGAGCGAATTTTATGATAACCCATCCCCAATAAGGATTATGGGGATGGGTGTTAATTTTAAATTGCCGAGCTATAGCTTCTATAGGCTCCAAATTTGGTAAGAATCGATTACGTCTACAGAGTTGAAGTTTTGCAGGAATTTTCCTTTTGCTATATATAGATCACGTAAGAGCGGATTTCCGGTTGAAAAATTCACACTTCCACAATATCACTTCCACATACCTAAAATTTGGTAGGAGTATTCTTTTCGCTATCTAAAGATCAGCTAGAAAATAATTTCAGGCAATCCCACCCCAACGAGAATCACGGGGGGGGGGGGGGGGGGGTTGACAATTAAAAATTCACAATTCCAAACTATTGCTCCTATAGACTGAAATTCGGTATAAATGATCCTTTCACTGTGTAGAAATCAAGATAGAACTGATTATACGAAATTCCACTCCTAAAGGAGATTGCGGAGGCGTTTACAATGAGAAATTAACAGTTACAAACTATTGTTTCTAAAGACTTGAAATTTGGTAAAAAACTTTTTCTTCACGAAGACATTAGCTAAAAATATATTTTACGAAATTCCTCCCCGAAATAACGGCGGGGTCGGTAACAATGAAAATTTTACATTTTGAAACCGTAACTTTTTACAGACCTGAAATTTGGTAGGGATTTTATATTTGTGATGTAGAAATCAGTTAACAACGAATTTCACAAAATTCTAATCCAAAGATATTACGGGGTTGTTAATTGTAAATATTTATATTTATTATTTAAATATATTTTCTACAGACATGTTTGAAGAAAATATTATTATACTTTTTATAATGTAGATACCAGCTAAAATAGATTTTTCAAAATTTCAGCCACACTGGAGAATGCAGGAATGTTAATTATGATAAAATTAACATTTCTAAGCCATAACTAAATTCAGACCTTTGCAGTTAGTCGATTTTTTTAGTTCATTTTACGATATTTGCAAAAGGAAAGTTATTAGGTCCTTAAAAGTTGACGTACTCTAACATATCTTAAGTTTGAGCCAAGAGTTATTTAGTAGATTTTTTATAATAGTTTGAGATTGGCTAAGATCAGATTTGGCGATAATTGACTCTATATTCAGGTGTCGTAAGAGTGGTGGGTAATGTAAAGATGATTTTTAAGAAAGAACATCACTATTTATACATTGAAATAAATTGGTTGATCCAGATTGCGCGAGTGTAAGGTATAATAATAAAAAAGTCCTGAGAAATCGACGCCGTGTGAATATAAAGATATTCACACGGCGTCGATTTCTCAGGACTTTTTTGTCTTAATAGTTATTTATATTAAGAAAACTGACGGGGATCTTATAACTGATGAACGTTTGAGTTTATAAAAAATATTAGCTACAATCAACAAATGTACGGAAAATATAATACATTCGATTATATATATTATGTGAATTTTAATTCTGTAGAAGAGAAATTTTTCATTTGAGTTTCAAGTCTAGATTTGTGAAATAAATTTCTTAAAATCTATAAAGCTCGCAAAAAAAAGTTTGCATAATCTAATGAATTCTAAGTGTAAAACTAAATTTTTTATTGATAATTAAGAATCAATCAAAATAAATAAAAAACCTATGTTATACTAAACTAACTGTACACGCAACTTTGTTCGCGATTGCCATCACTTTCATACATCTATAAGATAATATAGTCCAGCTTAAAATAAGTGCTATACCTACCTTATAAATGTATTCTGTATAGACAGACATACAACATTAAAAAAAAATACATGTTTTTACAATATTTTAAAATATTTTCAAGAAACAGAATTTGACCTATAAAAGTCCCTTATCCCCGAGACACTGCCAATTAAATTCTACCCATGTTATTGGTGTCACCACTTCTGCACATACTCGTAGTTCGCACAAATAGTAGGTATATTGCTATATTTTTTTCAGGGTAGTTTGGCACGTACGTGTCACGTACGTATACGTGTAGTAATATATGTATAATTACCACACCGTCATATGTCATTCGCATTAAAGTACTTGGCCAATCAACACTTTATTTACAAATTAGTAAAGTGAAAGTCAACGAGTGTAATCAATTATTTGGTATTTGGGTAATATTATAAAATTTTCATGACGACTATATATGACTATATTAATTTGGCTATTCATTTTGTACATGACGCGTGCGAGCAGACTATCCTTTAAACGTTCTATGCCATTAAAAATGCGGTAACTGATTCAGTTGACAAATATGAAATATCGCCCGACTTTCTTGACACATTCAAATCAGTTGTACGAACACTTCGTCCTACACCACGATGAAACCGAGTAGTCTCCGACACAGGGTTGGAAAATTGAAATGTAGTAACCGATATACTCATAGAAATATTACAAATATATATAAACTCATTTGCAAAAAAAACGGGCGGTTTCGATTTTCTTCCTGGCTGAAAAAAATAAAATACCAAAAAGGTTTTAATCATTTGAACATGTTACTGGCCAGTTATAAAAGTGCCATAATGTTTATAAGAGTACATTCCAAATTCAAATTTTTGACTGAGCCTGGTTTTCAAAGAAAATAACTTTTAACTACATTTTGTGGCGCGAATTCCCTATAGTTAATATCGACTCTAATTAACTTTTTGTCAATTTTTATTAAATTATCTGGTGTCCTTGACATTTAAAAGTATTGTTATAGCTGTTTAGCAATCTCGAAAATGGTAGATAAAGTGATAAAAGCGAGCAAAATTATTGCGCTGCTTGAAGAAGGTTGCAGTCAATGCTTCGTGGCTCAGAGGCTAAATGTGAGTCGGTCGACAGTTCAAAGGACCTGGCAGCGCTATCAAGAGACCGGTTCCGTCAAGAGAAGGCCTGGTTCTGGCAGAAAGACATGTACCGAACCACGGGATGATCGTTTTCTAGTTAGTCAAGCGTTGAGAAATCGCAAATCTTCTTATGTGGACCTCAAGAACACCCTCGAAGAAGTAAGAAATGTGCAAATTAGTCTATGGACGGTCAGGAGGAGGCTTTTCGCTGCTAATATACACAGTCATCGCCCGGCACGCGGCCCTAAATTACTCCGTGGACATCGAGTTGCCAGGCTTAGCTTCGCTCGAAATGGTGTGTCATGGACTCATGAAGACTGGGATAGGGTATTGTTCTCCGATGAAGCCAGGATATCTCTGCATGGTGAAGACCGACGTCGGCGAGTGCTACGTAGACGAGGAGAACGCTTTGCAGAGGCATGTTTTGAAGAAATCACACCTTATGGAGGGGGCTCTGTTATGTTTTGGGCAGGAATAAATTCTATGGATCGTACGGAGTTAGTCTTCATCGAAAACGGTACACTGACTGGACACCGATACATAACGGAAGTTCTAATTCCTTATGCACAACCCGCTTTAACCGCTCTTGGCGAAAACTCAATTTTTATGGACGACAACGCTCGCGCCCACCGGTCTGGCGGTGTGGATGCGTATATGCTAGAAGTCGGAATTCGTCGTTTGGACTGGCCAGCTAGAAGTCCGGACCTCAATCCCATAGAGCATGTCTGGGACGTTCTGAAGCGACGAGTGAGATCAGTGCAGCCGGCTCCGCAGACCATCAGAGAGCTAAAGAATGTGATTACCGCGGAGTGGGAACGTATTCCCCAAGAAACCATAAAAGATATACTCACTAGCATGCCCAGACGAATGCAAGCTGTGATTTCAGCAAGAGGCGGTCACACTCAATACTAAACTTTTATCTGCTTTTAATGTATTCAAGAAAAACAAAGAAATTAACGCGTTTCATTTTTATTTAGCGAGCAGGTACAATCATAGTGTTTTGAGCTTAAACATTATTTCTTAATAATTTAATTAAAATGTTATGATAAAACTGATGAAAACTATTCCTTCCTAATTAATTTATAAAATTCTGAGGATAACAATACCTAAAATTGTCAAACAAACTAATAGTAACTATAAAATAGTTCTTTGCTTAAGTGCCCGTTTTTTTTGCAAAAGAGTTTATATATATATATATATATATATATATATATACCTATATATAATATGGATATACTTAACGAGTCCTTCGTACTCCGTACTCCTGGGAAATCACGCGTTGTTCATGTACTAAACCATAATACATATATTTTGAAGCGAAAAGGCGGTAACATTGAAGTATTTCAATTTTCTTTAAAAAATCATTTGTTTGTAGTATATTCTTTATTGAAACGAATCATTTGCTAAGTTTTCATTTTTGCCTATCGTCACTTACATATATTAAATATAATATACTACATTACAATGAAAACGTGTATCCAAAATTTTACTCATGAATGATAATAATATTATATATATATATATATATATATATATATTATTCGAACCATATGAATGGCAAAATTTCGCAAATATTTTACCTAAGCTTTTTTTTTTGTTTTTTTTTTTTATTTCACTATTCAACAAACGTCTGTCTCTATGAATAGAAAAAAATATATCTATAATGACAATTAATAAACTCTAAGTCATATCATTCATCTTCAATGAATTTGAAACAGTTTTGTTTAGGTTACTTAAATTAAACTGTGGACGCAAGGTATGTTGTTGTTGGTCCAATTAGTGGGGCCTAAATTATATTTTATATGTATACTTTTTTTAAAAATCGAATAAAATAATGTTGAAAAATCTAACATGTACCTTAACTTACTACCGCATCACTACTTCTTATCGCATTATACAGTGTGAAATTTCTTTTAATTATAGTAATGCTCTCTATTTAATTAAAGTCTTCAGAAATCAATTATTCGTTGTTATTTGGATGGATATATCTAATTCAATTAATATTAAATTCTATTCATTTTCTTCTTTGTGAAAAAGTCATAACGTTCAAAGAAGAACAATAAAAATGAATTAAAACGAAAAAACGAGCACGACAGGAAAAACGAGCCACGAGTCCGGTGTCGAAAGCTTAAACTGTCAATTGCGGTGCAACGCAATTACGAGATGCAATCTACGTTATAGTTATTAGATTCCCTCATTTATTGGCTTTTTAAATAAAACGTTCAAAGAAATATAATTTTCTCTACATAGTTTATATGTCTTATATTATGTTATATTAATACTGAAAATATTATAATGTAGTACTTGGGCTCTATTGTGTTCAATAACTAACAATCTTATATACATATATAGACCCAGTGAATAGAACTACGAAATTAGTACTTGTAGGTTCAGTTTCGTTTAATATCATGCTCGACAGTAAAAAACCCATCTTCTAGAACCTTCATTAAAGAAATAAATAAACACAACGCTGAGAACCAATTTAAGCAAAATTTGATTTATAAATAAGATAAATATATTGATTTATCGATATACAACGATAATTGGTATATTATAACCCATATATTAAATTATTATATCATCACATACACCTTTAATAGTCTGATTTAATGCAAGAAAAATCAAATTATAACATTCCACAAAGATTGCTATTACCTTTTGCTAACTAAATCACTTTATTCAAAGTTATTAATAATCAAATTATTTCTTAATCAGAAATATATTTTTAATCCTTTACAATAAGCTACGACACGTTACAATAAGGTACGATTTTGATCAAAAAAACTACTACGATGATGAGATGATCATTAGTCGTCTTTTTATACTATCCCTTTCATTTATGAAAGTTTTTATCTATTAAAGATATTACTGTCTTAAAATGTAGCTTTGCTGTGTTATAGAATGTTTGCTTGAGTAGCAATATTTACCTTCGGTTATATTTACCTAAGTGGCGTTGGACCATTTCTAATTCCCTATGTAACCATAGCATGTTGGCTATATTTCTAATCTCATGACTAGACAGCAAACTATGCAAGTGTTTGCTTGCCCTAACTCTTGGTACTTACGTATAATGATACCAATTAGGTTAAATACAATGGTTTCTATTTGAAATATATGAATATTGGTCAAAAATTTCCGCTACTAAAGGAACATATATATTTGAAAAGACCGTCAAAGAAAAGGTGTTACTTATTACCAGAAAGCATAAAAATAATATACAGACGCTATAATAAAAATTAAAAAATGACCGTTTTTAATTTTTTTAAGCAAGCAAATAAAGCCGTAAGGAACCTTATGCGTGCAAACGCGTCGTAGGAGCGATCTTCCCGGCCTTCAAAGCCTGAATGAAACGAAAGCGACGAGTCATATCGACTCACACATGTAATGACCGGTCATTAATTTTTTGGCGAATACCTACGTAAGATCGGATGTGAGGCAACAGCGATTTGCGAACAAGACCTTCTGCCTCTGCATATACATATAAAATCTCCTTCTGTGAGCCCATCATGGTGCAGAAGGAGATGGCTGAGAGAGATCGGGAAAGGGCCAATCTGTCTCGGCGTGGACGATGTTGGTGGCGTCCTCTCAGCCTCCTTGTCGCTCCAATCCCCAGGGCACAATAAACAGCCCTTTGGCCGAGGCCGTGTGAGAGGGGACTCGAACGTCTGTTTTCTTACGGCTCTGAGGAGGACAGCAGCCAGGATAGCCTCGCACTACAGCGCACAAATACGAGCAGAGTAGAGTTGGCAAAATAATATTTGCCCCCTGAGCCTGCCTTTAAGAAGTAGCGCTATACTGCTTTGCAGCTAAATAGGCCGACGCGCCCGGGGAAGTACTTCACTCTCACTTAACACCGACGTGAAATGACGGTACTGTTGTCGTGTTTCATTCGGTTTGTGTGAGATCCGGTGGCCCACACACATGGCAGCACAGACTTCGCAAATACTACCCCAGGAGGGTACCGGTCGCAAAAGCACCGGAGAATCCCTCTCTAGGCTTCCGGGATCAGGACCTGCATCTGAGCCCGGAATCCTGGGCAGTCCCGCAAATTCTGGGTGAGGGAGGGCAAAATCTGTGCTCAACACATCAACTGCTCGGGGTAAACGGAGCAGTCGGCAGAAGTCCCCTACCACTATGACCGTGGATTTCTGTAACATCAGGGGACTTCATACTAATCTTAACACCGTCCACTACCACCTCCAGACAGCGATGCCGGCTTTGCTCTTTTTGACCGAGACACAGATATCCTCTCCAGCCGATACCTCTTATCTCTCTTGTCCGGGGTACAAATTAGAACACTTCTTTGTACCACGGGTTGGAGTTTGCGCGTATGTCAGGTAGAGACCTCTCCATCCTCTGGTTGCGCATAGACAACGACGACCATCCCCGCATCTATGCCTGCCTATATAGGTCCCACAGCGGTAATGACGAAACCGCGAATTTGCTTCTCGCTGGATAATCCGGAAATCGTAGCTGATTCTGTTGCGGAAGTGGTGCTGCAAGCCATGAAACTTTTCATTCCATGCTCTGCGGTACCTATAGGCGGCAAATCCCTGCCCAGGTTTGGTCGACACTGCAAAATGGCTGCACGTCATAAGCAGGAAAGCTACCGAGCTTAGGCCAATGCGTCGATGTCCAATGATGTAAAGACCAGCGAATTGAAAAAGGAGTACAATTTTGCCTCCAGGTCTTTCAAAAGAATAATTGCTGAGGCTAAGGCGAAGTACGTGAGCAGAATTGGCGAGAGATTGGTTCTACTTCCTTTGGGAACTCGTGCATTCTGATCGCTTGCCAAGGCTGCTCAGGGAAATTTTTGTAAGCCATCCCTACCATCTTTGCACATGAGGGACGATTCGTTGGCACACACCGCAAAGGAGAAGGCCGATCTTCTAGGCTCTCTTTTTGCCTCCAACTCGACTTTGGATGACCGGGGAAAAATACCACCGACGATCCCTCGGTGTGATTCTTTTATGCCGGAAATCATTTTCCGACAGAGCTCCTTGCGTAAAGCCCTCCGTTCGTTGTACATCCATAAGTCGAGTGGGCCTGATGGCATCCCTCCGTTAGTACTACGAACTTGTGCTCCTGAGTTGGCACCAGTCCTTACGAGTCTTTTCCGGCACTCTTACTCATCAGGTGTCGTCCCACGCTCGTGGAAGACAGCTTTAGTTCACCCCACCCCTAAGAAAGGGGACCGCTCAGACCCGTCCAATTATAGACCAATAGCTATTACTTCTTTGCTCTCTAAGATTATGGAATCCATAATCAACTGTCAGCTCCGGCGGTATTTGGAGGAGCACCAGCTGATAAGCGATCGCCAATATGGCTTTCAACGGAATCGCTCGGCTGGTGATCTAAAAGAATTTTTATATTAATATTGATGGTCTGACCTTTAACTAAAACTTATTCGTGGAAATTTCGTCAAAATATACATAGATGAATTGAAATTTAACCTCGCGACTTATCGAATGATTTAATATCTTCTTTATTATAGACCCCAACCTGCAGTGGGAATAAGCTACAAATCTACTCTGCATAGAAGGACTTTCACCCAACAGTGGGATTTTTTGGCTAAAGCCATCAATCGTTATTAATATATGACTCTTTGAAAATATACTTTCACGTTATTTATTTCAATTTATCAAAATTATCTTTAAAGTAGGGCAGAGAATTCTGAAAAGGTCACGACCTAACCTAATATGAAATTATCTCCGGTACGTTTGGCATACGAGCCTTTGATTATTATCAAGCTCTTAAAAGACAAACTTAATTTACATTGAGTCTGTAGTAGGATATAATTGATTTGTAAAGTTTTTAAAGTGCCTTGTAAAGTAAAGCTTGAATCAAGTATATTTTGAGCTTATGTTCAAATTAGGTATTTTAGTGGCGATGTTATAAACATTTGTAATGAACCCATTAACTATATGTACCAGTCCGGTATAAAAACACATATAAATAAGTAGGATATGTTTCTTCATACGATATTTTTAAACGACTTTTATTCGTAAAATACGTTAATCATACAATTTTTTTTCAATTAGTCAATTTTAATTCAACGTGTCCGAAATATTCAACTCGTTTGACATAACTTTATAACGAAATATATATAAACTAAAATTTACTTTACTCTTAATTTTAATATTTTTTTATATTCTTATTCATTACAAATCTTATTTCTGGCTTTACAACAGTCGAATAATAAGATAATTTCTGATAATTTTCTTTGATACCCGAAATTCAAAGTCGAAATTCTTTCCATTTCATCAAACAGTTGAATGATATCTTGACATAATTTTTTTAAGATAATAAGTTTTGACGATAATACTTCTGTGTCTTTGATACGTTTATTCTTTTCACCCTATAGTTGATTTACCTTTTTTTCAATAAATTGACAAAAGCAAAAAGAGACGAACTTTTCGCACTTAATTTTTAGTATATAGGTAGTAATGTAAGTTAGTACACTAAATATTATTTTAAAAACTATGATAATTATATTATAGTAATATCCTGCTATGTTTTATTATTATAAAATATAGCAAGTGTAATGTTCAAAGCTGAATTTTTATAAAATAAACTTCCGAAAACTGGATACCGAATTTCATCATGAAATTTGGCACGGACATTCCATTTTACTAAAAGAAATGCTACGAACAGGATAAAAACTAAAACATAAAAACAAAACATTTGTGATATTCAACTGTGCCTTTACGAGTCATTAAATTTTATTATATGATTAATTAAACATGTTTATTTATTATATTTTGCACTATTTGCATATGTTTCAATTGACCCCAGACATTTTTTCAACCGACCCTGGCACAGGTACAGTTGAAACAAATATATTTTTTTTTTTATTTGATTTTACATATACAATACTGTAATCTCAAATAACATTGCCCATTAGTAGACAGATATACGGTCTTTTATTAATTAATATAGTTCCTTCATCGCTTATTTAATTCCGATGCTATGGACGATAAAAGCTAATATGTTTCAACTATACCCAGTCTACCCTACTGTATAGGATACTCTAATTAATAAAAGATTTTTTTTCTTCTGAATTATTATCTGAAATTAGAACAATAGAATCAAGTTAGATATTTAAAAATCTCAAAATTAAAAACGAAATGGGAAAACGACTGAAAATTTAATGAAAAGGGGGTGATCATAACCCAACCCATTGACCTCGATAAATCCGTATTAAAAGGGATCTTAAGACTTAAAATGGTCCTCGAGCTCGTAAGCTCCTACATTAGAGTATAATAGAATTCGCAATCAATTTTAAGAAACCTCTCATTTCTTTATAGAAAATCAGTAAATTTCCTCACCTTCACGCGAATATAAAATCGAAAATTTTGTTTCATTGAAATTTTTTAAATTAAACCATTTCTTTTTACCAGTTATTACTTACTAATAAAATATACAGTACACGTATCATTAGTAAAGATTTCCAAATTTTTTATTTGGAAATCCTAGGATTTACTTACAAAAGTTAGGTGAGTTTGTATATGTTAGTTAGGATTTTCGAAAAGGGAGAAGACTTCTGCACCAACACTTGTAGTAAAGGACCATGCGCATTTGATATGGATATCTGGGCCATGAGCGAACACAAATGAAAGTTATGTACATGATTAGGATTTTTCGTGACAAACAAGGTGTACATTCTCTTTGAAAAACATGGAGAAGGGGTTGATGCAATACTAGAATACTATTGCACGTAATGTGCCTAACATACTCGTAATTATTATTCAAATAACAAATTAAAAAACGTATTACATATGGTGGCAATTAAAATAATTGAAATACATACTAACTAAATAAAAAAAGCATCATTTTTATTTTATAGTTAGCATACATTTTTTTTTTAATTCATTAAATGTATCAAACATATTTACAGATTTCAGTTTTGAGATCGAATCAGAAATAATGAGACCCGCAGACGAACGGAGATTGCCGACATAACCCAACGGATTTGCAAACTGAAGTGGCAGTGGGCAGGACACATAGCACGAAGAACTGACGACCGATGGAGCAGGAAGCAAGCGCAGCGTCGGACGGCCGTCCACGAGATGGACAGACGACTTGAGGAAAATCGCCGGAAGCCGTTGGATGGAGGCTGCTTTGAACCGGTCGCTCTGGAGGCCGATGGGGTAGGCCTACGTTCAACAGTGGACATCCAACGGCTGATATGATGAAACATATTTATACAAGATATGCATATAAGTATTAATTAAAACATAAAAATCATTACTTAAATATAGTATTGAATATAAAAGCTATTGAAATAAAAAATTTATTATCTGAATAATAAACAACAGATTGGAGAATCTCACAACTCAACCGTAGGAGAGGAAAGATGTGAAACAGAATGGAGGTACGCCACTTTGTGATAATGAAAAGGTTTTATTGTATTGTCACATACATTACTCGGTTAAAACTGACAAGGCTTTACTTTTAGTTCATTTCTTATATCTTTCTTATTTTTTTTTTTTTTTTGTTGTGTTTATGAGTATCAAAAAACATAAAAGTGTTTTTGTAACAGAATATAACTTTGTAACATGTATAATTAAATTTACAAAGTTTTAGGTAATATTTTATATTTTATAATATACTTCTAATACTACCTACAAACCAGGTTACCCGTTTTTGAACCATATAAATAAATTATGCATACAACAAATATACTTATGAGTTACTTTGAGACGAATATAAATAACGACGATAATAATATAATATAAATAATAATAATATAATATATCAATATAACGATAATAGTCGAATAATATTGAATTTAGTAGATACGACCGACCCTAACGAATCTATTGATTTACTAATATCTCTATCTATCGTACACACACAGAACCATTGATATACCCATAAATTATACAACCATTTTTTGTGTTGGGTGTTTAAATTTTTTTACGAATAATAGTCATTATTTCATCTCATATAATAACCACGTAATTACCTATTCAATTTTTATACTATGTACTTTTTTACAGTTTTTGATAAGAATTACATCAAAAGTAATAATAGTAATTCATCAAAAACTTGTATGACAAACAGAGCTCAGCTTCATTTTAGTTGTGTTAAAATTCCAGCGTTCTCGCTCGTAACATACGGTGATCTTAATTGCAACAACACACGTTAATTGCATTAAACATTGTTAGTTAATAAAACAACCTTCTCTTGACGAAGTATGTTTATTATAAACTTCAAGAGTTGTACAAAAACGTAAAAATTCGGTTGATTTTTCTTCTTAACTTCCTTTATTCAAGGAATTCAATTTTATTGAATTTCAATTTTATCAAGATTATATTTACACAACCTTTTTCTACTATAGTACTTATTCATTATTGTTTATTTTCATCAAAGATATTCCGCAAATAAAGCCCATAAAATCATTTTATGGTATTTAGATTGAAAAAATAAATTAAGAATAAAATTCCATATGCATCCATATCTCACATGTATCAAAGTCATATATTATCATATTTTATCCATGACATCAATTAAATAATAACACCATGCGTTCTTTGACGGTCTACGATTTGACGGTTTTATCCCTCTTAGGCTTATCTATATAAATTATGCTTCTATTTTAATATTAATACGACATGACAGATTTATAAAGTTTATGAAACAGATCCTATATAAAGTTCATGAAATGTATTAACGGGATTAAGAAGTAAGTACCTGGATGACCGAGCTTTGCTCGGTTAAATTATATTTAGATACATTACATACTGATGAAACATAAATAATATTTTCGATCTTACCGACATAATAGTAAAATAATAGTAATTGGTTATTTAAATAAAAAATAAAAAGTAAAAAGAGCTCTTAATTCAAAATAAAAAAAGGAAAAAAAAATTGGTCGAACCCAGGTTTTCTGATTTCGAATCCGCCCGATTCCCATCCGAGCTACAGGCAGCTTGTCAATGACAGCGAAATTTGCCTTCGTATTCTAATGATATTTTTTAATTAAGTAAAAAAAGGGATAAAACGACATTTTCTAAAAATAAATCCTAGCTAGATCGATTTATCGCCCCCGAAACCCCTTGCATACTAAATTTCATGAAAATCGTTGGAGCCGTTTCCGAGATTCCGATTATATATATATATACAAGAATTGCTCGTTTAAAGATATAAGATTATATAAATCAATGTGAAGTTTTCAAAATGTTTTTATAATTTATTTATCATGTTATTAAGATTGTCATAAAAGCCGACAGGAAGGAGGATTTTTTTCTTTCGTATCAATGACCTCTCTAACATTTTATTTCAAAAGAGCGAGAAAAAAATAGATCTCATGAAAACACTACATGCCATAAATATTTATTTTAAATTATTAAATGATGTATAAATGATATCCGTTTCTTAGGTTATAGTAGATTGTTCTAGGATAAAACAACTTAGCCGGAATTCTAATATAAGTATATGTAGTAGTAAAAGTTTCTTTCTTTAGATTCCTCAAATGTTATCGATAAAAAATCTCCATTCTCCATCCCCATCCCCACCACACGGCAAGAACAAAATAAACAAAAAGTATTTATTTTGTACTAGATTATTTAAAATAAATAATATGAAATGTTTGCAATTCCTCCTAAACTAGTAGGTGAAGCTTTTTGAATTATTTCAGAGCATTGGATATTCCGCTACGAGTTCCATTTATGAATTTTTTAATAATGTTTGCATAGTTTGTGAATTCAAATACACGATAAAGTTTTATATTTAAATCCACATGTGCCTCGAAATACGAGTTTAATGCTAAACCAGGTATATTTTGTTTTCCAGTTTTCTATGTATTTTTCTACGATTTTGTTGATTTCGGTTTTGTCAACAACTAACTTTACTTTTTATTTTAGCTGAATACATCGTTTAGATTTATCAAAGAAATATGCACAGACACACAAAAACTGTTTTTTTTTTACTTTATCTTATGAAATGACTCAATGACTTACGACACTTACGATATTTATACTATTCCTATTTAATATTGAACTAAGTAAGACTTAGATATAGTTTAAAACCATTTCAGAAAATTTATGACTACTGCTGCATTACTTTCACACAAAGTTAAAAGTTACATATTTTCGAGTACACACACTATAGCCGTACGTCAAGTTCTGCTAAATGATCTATAATAATAGGCTCTCGTGTTCCGGTTCTAAATCAGTCTTGCAGTTTGTAAGAATTACTTCTGGAACTACGAGAGCGAAAGCAATTCGCAGGGTGTCGCTATTTTGTCTTAGAAAACTTATAAAACCTCATTTAAATTTAATACAAGTAAGTAGGCTAATGTCTTTTGAGTATAGACATAAATAATTCATTTTCATATTACAATACGGAATATAAAATTTACAATATTTTATATTATATCTGCTTTAATATCAGTTGTGTACCTGTGTTTTTTTTTTTGTATTATTAAGAGGTACTTATAAACTGACGTTTCTTATAAACTAATAAGTTAAAGTTTCTGAAGAGTCGTAATCATTCACTTAACTAAAGCAATTAATCAAAGTTTCTCGACGTACTTTGGGTTCCCGAAATGAAGGTCGAAACGTAATCATTAATAACTTATGCTATCAGGGTATATTTTATTATTTTATAGATTCTCTTCTCTTCTCTATTAGTATACTGGTTTTATATAAGAAAAAATGTTGGAAGTATTTTGATATTTTCTCTATTTTAATCAAATTATTATTACCTTTTTATTGTTTCTATGAAATTACCTTGTTTAAGAAATACAGCTAGAAATTGTGCAGGATATACTATTGATTTTATCCAAACGGTCAAGTGAACCATTTCCCCTTATTTGAGATTTTAATTTTATATGTAATCTCAAACAAGTAAGGTATAAGTTAAGGTGTAAGTAAAAGGTTTTCAAGTTTTGATCCAATGTGTGATTCCTGGTACACTCACTTTTTAAGTTTATTTATATAATAACCATAATATAGTAGAGAAACACTGATAATTTTAGAGGTTTTTAATGTGATGTCGTAAATAAACACACACATATTATATACAGAATGAATGTTGAGTTACTATCAATATTTAAGGAGAATACTCGGTACATGATTCTCATTCGAATTATGTAAAAATAGAACATAAATATTAATAAACTTCTAAGTAAAGTTACTCAACAGTTATCTAATTATTCACGCGTCATCTGGACACCCTAGCAGCTAGCTGCACTGTCGACACAAAACAGGTAGTTTATCGACGTCCAAACACAGCCATGTGTTAACAGGGTAGCGAGCTACCTTTGATAAACAAGCGTGATCCAATCCCCCTTAATACTTTAATCCTGGCTTAGGATAGGAAAAAATACTAAGATATTTTACTCGTTTAAGCAACAAATCTGTTGACTAGGTAAATGATGTACACTTTGGAAATTTTTAGATGTGAACAAGCGGCGCAGTATAACACCTGTGCACGCGCCGCCGGCATGACTGGAAAAGTGTCCACGATTCATTTATTTGAAATTTATTTACATAATTCGAATGAGAATCATGTACCGAGTATTCTCCTTAAATATTGATAGTGACTCTCCATTCATTCTGTATATAAATATATATAACCAGTTTCTGTATATAGATCGTATTGTCAAAAAAACTAATCAATTTCTCATTCATAATACGATTTTATTGGATTTTGTTAATTCAATTTTATTTACAAACGTTTTTAGCGAAATTGGAATTCGTATAAAACTGAATTATCTCTCAAAGCAGAGTTCATTTCAATAAATGATTCATTTCTGGCAGCTGTTACGCGTAGTTTAATTCGCAGTAGGTACCACTAAGAGATTCCTTCTTTTAAAAAAATACTTTGATTTAATTATAACGTTAAGAAAGGCAGAAATATTTATGATAATTTTTATATTACAGATGTGCAAAAATGGAAATTTAGAAAATTTATTTTATTTGAAAGGCAAAAAAGATAATAAAATTGGTAACAATTATAAATATAAAATATACATATATACAAGAATTCCTCGTTTAAAGGTATGAGATATCCTTAAATTTTTTATAATAATTTTTGTCCTTTCTTTTCTCTTAACAGACAGTAGTGTATGAATGATTTTATTCAAAGCGGATTATATTCAAATAACTGTTCAACTCACAATAAAAAAAGGATTTAATGGAAATGGATTTTGCGAAATGGTTCCTTTTTTCAATATTTGTTTTCAAATTTTATTGAATACAAATTGCGGTTACTCTACAGCAGCATAACGCAACGACATTTAGATATATAATTATTATTTACAGTGGAGACCATGTACCGGCAAGGCGCAAGCGCAGCGTCGGAGTTAGTGAGAGTGAGAAATGCTGGTAAATTATCATTTAAAAAGTTTTTAAGACTTACAATGGCTCGTGCTCGAGCTCGTGAGATACTACACAAAAAGTATAATAGAATTTGTAATCTATTTTAGAGACGTGCAAGTTAAGGACTCTCTAAATTATTTTCATAGAAAATCAGTAATATGCCTTATCTTTACGAGTAGAAAATCAAAGTAGGACATTATTCAAACGCTCTTACAACCCGTAAGCAAAAACACCGGAACTGAACCCTATCAGGTCTATCAGATCCTCATAAAGCAGACTTTTGCACTTCTAAACCACAAAGTTTGTCTTAAAATGCCTTAAAGTAACGAAAATGTTCTATCATTCTATGGTAAAAACTTGGTTTTTTTCCAAAACTTTACTATACAGTTATTTTACTGTTATTACGATCTAACAGATTTATTTAATCAATTAATTCACTCAATCTTATGTAATACCAAATTGTATTTTGAAGTATAAAACATAATATATAGAAATGTTAATAATATTTCCGAGATCAATAGTGTAGAATTTACCAAATCGTACTAAATATTTATATAAAATAAAAATTCTTTCTTAGACATTTTTATTCTAAAGAAATCAAAATCACATTTGTTAGATAACAGGGGATGTGGCATTTGAGATTTGAGAAATAGCAACATAAATTACATTGACTTTCGTCGCTTTTGTAATATTTTACTCGTCACAATAAGCATTTAAGTAACCTTATTTTATACCCACGAATTTTACTGTCGTTTAGTTTTTTAATTGTCGTTTGTCTTTGAGTCATGAATTTATCCGTGTTGTACTTTTTTTTTACAATTGGAAATACATTTATGCATCCCGCTACCCGCAGGTGACGGGTATATGGGACTCGCTGGTTGCGAAGCCAGAATACCTACTAAAACCCATCGGTCGTCTGCGCCGTAGTGGGGCGCCACGGGATCGCTCGCGCAAACAACCATGACGCCCCGACGCTTGGCCCGGCGGGCCCTACGCATGTGATTGAAGCCGCTCGACTGGTCCACTCTGCAAATTCAGAGTTGTACAAGGAGCGGCCCCATCACCGAAAAATCAGCGCCCTCTTGATACCACGCCCTCACCGGCCGCACCTCCCGTGCCCACACACCCCACTGCGCTTTCGCACCTCGCCCACCACTGGACGCCTAGCTACCCCAGACGAAAAACCACGTGTACTGCAGTAGCCCGCACATCAGCTGGTCCAGGGGGCCCAGTGGCTTGTGCGCCTCCAAGATAGAGCGAGTCATCCCCCTCCTACGCTTTCGCGCCCACTGCTGCTGGTTTTGGTCCACGGGGGTCCGAAGACCCCGACCACTCACGAGTCGTTCTAGAGGCTTCCCCTATCCGCCACCTGGGGGACGCGCCCAGTAGGAGACCAGCAACTAACTAAGCTAAGTCTAAGTATCTATTTTCACTTTCTTTCTCCATCTATGTATAGATATGTATATAAATAATAATAGCATTACTGTCTCAACCATCATTTTGCACTGATTTATATGTATGCTGGTGTATTTATTTCATTTAAAAAGAAAAGTTACTTAAAAAATACTACATCGATGATATTGTGATATACAAAACATTTCTAACATTTGACAAAATAATGGGTCTATGAAAATAAGTCAAACGTACTGCTTTTATTATTTTGTGTATTGCTACTCAAATACTTATGTTACAATTGTATATCAATGAGTAATTATAATATTAATAATGTAGTACATAGCTGAAAACAATAGGGGATGTTTGAGCTGAATAAGCCACTGAACCACACTAATTAATTAATAATTCATTTTGTATAATTAATACACGTTTCACAGCTTTATCAAACTAATCATGATAATATACTCGTACTTATAATTAAACTATGATTGATAGTTAAATTAATAAGCGAAGTAATTGCGCTCATTAATTATATATCGCATATGAAAACTAAATGAGTATGTAGAAATATGAAGTGTATTCAAATTCCAATTACTTTTTAACCGACTTCAAAATAGAAGGATTCGACTGGTTTTATTTTTTGTATGTTTGTTACGCGATTATTCCGTCAGTTATGAACCGATTTTGATGATTCATTTTTTATTCAGTAGGTCATACTTCAGAGATGGTCCTATAGAAATTATCGAAATCAATTTAGCGCTTTTTAAAGAAAATAAACAAAATTAAAAATATAAAAACAATAGTTTGTATGTGTGGGTATAATCTTGAAGTCGGTTTTTTTTTAAACGACAAATTTCGATATAATTTTCAAAATTATTAAACAACAAAACAAAAATAGTAATTATTTTATTAAAAACTGCATGCCAGTAAAAGAGATAATTAAAAAGTACCAATTCCAATCCCAATCCTTAATTTCTATAAGAAAAAATATATTTGAATAGGACTATTGTATATATATATTGTATTATTATATATTATTGTATATATTATAAAATCTGCATATTTTGTTACAACAAATCATGCATTACATAATATATTGTATTAATTTGTAATAGCCCATACATGAATAACTCTAAGTTTAATCCGCCAAGCTGCTCGGCTGCGGATTGGCAAGTAAACTTTCTCGGGACACATGAAGGTTCCCTCATCATATTTTTTTTTCACCACCTAGCACGAGATAAATCATAATGAAAAAGTATTATCGTTGCCGCGTGGACATATTCCTAAAAAAAAAGGTCGTTCCACCTTCGAACCGCTGATTCTTATTCCATCGGGGTATATGTATTCCTAAAAAAAAAAAAAAAAAAAAGTCGTCTCAACTCCGAACCGCTCCAACTCGGTAGGCTCTATTGTGGAAGCCCCTCTTTTGTCGATGTGGAGGCCCCTCTTTTGTTGATGTGGGGGCCCCTCTTATGTGGAGGCCCGCACCAGTTGCCCCGCTTGCCCTCCCCTAAATCCGACCCTGCTATAAACGATCAAATTGAACCACGACCGAACTGTAGGAATCAGGTGATATACGAAGCTGCAGCTCCGGGACCTCTACAACTTCTTGCACTATATCTTCACTAACCTTAAAATGCATTTACTAAGTAACAGTTCAATAGAATAAACTCAATCGAATAAAGAAATAAGAACACGTAATATAGCTCAACTATAGTTCGACTTAAGTAGATATATGTACCTATAGTCAAGTACTCTCTCTTACATTAAGCTTCTACGAGGGCTAATAAATTACGTACGTACGTAGACGGTCGTAGTGATTCATTCATGAGCAGTTTTGCCTGTCTAAGTGGAAAGGCGTAAAATTTTTAAAATCGAGACAATGAATTTGATTCTTCCAAGCGCCTTTCTGTAATCATTGAAATACAGTGTTTTTTGTTAAGATCACACACTCTAAACAATCAAATAGTTTAATATAATCAATTTTCGAAAATGAATAAGATTA
Organism: Euphydryas editha; assembly: GCA_036937285.1. Taxonomy (NCBI): domain Eukaryota; kingdom Metazoa; phylum Arthropoda; class Insecta; order Lepidoptera; family Nymphalidae; genus Euphydryas; species Euphydryas editha. Next base: position 8,120,554 of record JAUPFZ010000008.1, read on the forward strand.
AATGCAACTAAAATAAATACCGCTTAATATTGTCCACAAAATATATATTATCTCCTTCGTTCCATACTCTTTACGTAAGTTCTCACAAAGACTTTTCATTAAAAAGATTTTTCATTAAAAAATCGTGATAGAAAGGCGAGAATATTATAAGGACTGAAGAAAATAATCTTTATATAAATTTCTAAACAAAATTCTTTGTAGTCAAAAATATTGTCAATTTCCCTAACGAGTCTTTCTTTAATACTGACTGTATTGATAAGATATTTTGTAAAAAGTTTTTGCTAGAAAAAGAATAAAACTAAAGATTTTGTATTTTAAAAGTAAAGAAAAATACTTCTCTTGATATCCAAACACGATTCTTTTTAAACAAAACGATACACCCACTAAGATAAAATTGTAAAATAAAGCTAAGCAGAAATAAGTCCCATGCTTAAATAAGCAATTTCGTATTATCTCCAATGCTCGATAGCTTCGACTTTCGACATGATTTTCTAGAAACGATATTCTCTAGTACAAAGCGCTTATGAGAGCAAACAGTCCACTTATATATTGTAACAAAATAAGCTTGTTGTCACATATATTTTGTTACAATAATGTTATTAGAGTGGATATCAAATAAAAACATTAATAATAACTACATTGCACGGCATGTATAGATTTATACATATACATATTAAGCAGTAACAACTAAAATAAAGTTGACTGTTCCAATTGGTCACTATAAACAATAATATTAATTTATTTAAACATATAAAGTCATATTTATTTCAATAGATCTCTATTTAATAATTTCTTAAAATGAAATTAAAATTCATCGTAAATATTATTAACACAAAAAGACGGTATGAAAAAATGTGCTACAGACAGAAATTGTATGAATAAGTCTCGTCCATTTATACGAGTTCTAGTGCAGAATATATAAAAATATTCGGATCTCGGATACTTATCAAATATTTTAATTGTAATATTTTATCTATTTATCTTTATATTATTTTAAACACTTGAGAATTCAGCTGAAGAAAATTTAATATTTCATTTTATATCAAGGAAATAGAAAAATAACTAGCATATAAATATTTATATCGACGAAAAAACTGGACTAGACAAATTATTCTACAAAAATTTGAGTAATTTATTTTCCTTTTCTGAAAGTAGAAACGTGTGTATATTTCCGACTAAAAATGAGCAAAAATATATATAAAATATGTTTTTATTTAATTTATTTATCCACAGAGGTCTTCAAAACTATATAACTACAAAATTACAGCAAAATTTTTCTTGAAAATATTTAAAGGTTTTAATCATAAAAAGAAAAGTGAAACTGAACAACAATAGAAGAAATATTAAATAAAAAAATCATTCAACGACAAATACGACGCAATCTCGTCTTCGATTTATTAAAACGATATTAATATCATCAAAGTAATTTTCGTTTGTTCATGCATTACTGATTTCCGAGATGATAACTGAAGTTATCAACTTAAATATGTTATAAGCTTTAACCGTCTTATATAGAAAGTATCCTGAATGCAAAGAAAGAGGTTTTGAACGCTGTTGCTTTAATTTATTTAAGGTTTATTTTATTCGAGAGAAAGAAAATATCGTGTGATAAACTGCACACTTCAGAAACCAGAAAAACTCTAATTGGACCTGCTTGGTGAATTAAACTCCTCACAATTTTTATATCCACTCTTTTAAAAATATTTATATTTATATGATCTAAACTGAACAGAGTCAGCCTGTAAACACCCCACTGCTGGGTAAAAACCTCGCCTCCATATAGAAGAAAGGTTGGAGCTTAATCCACCATGCTGCTCCACTGCGGATAACTTCCCTACCATGAGTATCGTTTGCCATCGGGTGTTTATGATAAAAACCGTGACCGAAGGCTTTACGTGCTTTATATATATATATATACATCCAGACTAGAAACAAATATTTGTACAAATATAAATATCTGGGCCGGGAGGAAATCAAACCCGCGGCCGCTGGCGATGGATTAAAATGACTAATGGCACCACTACACTAGAACGGTTGTAATTTTTATGTAACGTCGATAAAATTATAAACCAATATTATATTATAGTAAACAGAGAGTGCTTAAATTGTTGCATCATAACATCTCAGCTTTCTCACTTTCCGGTTACCTGTAGAATATTGCATCCGAACTGGCGCAGAGCCAAACAGACCTTATTATAGTTTCAATCATCTTTTTGTAATTTATGTGAAGTATTCTTTGGTACAGCGGTTGTATTATTGCAATTTAAAATTCTAAGATGTGTATGAACCGAATTTCGTAGAAATTTTCCACTCTTATTTTAGATAATTTCTTAGGTTGTGAATTACCAATAGTTAGTACATTGCTATTAACAAATTATATATATTTTTTATTTTTTATTTAAACCGATTCCAAAGAAGGAAAATTTTTAGAAGAGTAGTTTCTATACTCGTCTGTAGGTACTTTTTGAAAGCTCCCTCAACAGGGTATGATGATATCAACTCAAAAAAAAAAAACAAGAAAATTTCGTAAAAATAACATAGCATCAATTTTTTTGAAGTTTCTGGGTCTTTATTTAAAAAATATATACTTACAAAATTTTAACATAGAATAATTGTGATAATCTGATCATTAAACTCACCGGATATTCGACAGAACTCCGGAAATATTATTAATAAATCAAAAGTGATTCAAGATTGATTTTGTTGCTGGTGCTGCTGGCTTGTTGGTGCTGGTTTATTTTATTACTATCGGCCCGCCCCGGCTTCGCACGGGTATTTAACTAAAATTTTAAAAATTATAAATTTATATTTTTTATCACCTACACCTGCGTCGATACTGGAAAATATTTTATAATAGACATTGAGTTGTCAAATCAACTTCGAAGCAAAGCAACCCCCTTTAAACCCCGTTAGGAGATGAATTTTGATAAAATACGAAACACGTCTTCAATCAATTCTGTTAAAGAATATTTTATGCAAAATTTGAAGTAGATTGGACCAAGGAACTACGTTGTCCCATACAATGTTTGCCCCCCTTTTTTGCCCCCTCAGGGTAGAATTTCGTAAAATCCGTTCTTAGCTGATTTCTCCTCAGCAAAAGGAATATTCCTACCAAATTTCAAGTCTCTAGGTCTTATAGTTCCTGAGATATCGTGATGAGTGACCTTTCGCTTTTATATATTAAGATTAAGATTATAAAACGGACTCGTAAACAGATTTATTACATGTATAGATAGCACGGATGAAACATTTGAACTGATTTTTTTATTAATTATTTTTTCATTGATGAATATCATATTTTAATAAGTATTATTCCCGACGAAGACAAATCCAAAAACACAAAAATCATAAAAATCGGTAAACTCGTTCTCGAGTTATAAACGATGTAACTAACACGACTTTCTTTATATATATAGATTACAACTTAAATAGCTATAACCATCCAACTTTGTATAATCAACAAATACATAACGACCAAGACCATAGGTACACTAAGGTACTAAATGCAAAAAAAAAACATTTAGTTAAATACGGGCGAGTCTCATTCTTTTGGCCGAAGTTTTGGTCAGCGCGATTCAAAAAATTATATGAAATATTCTGCACCATCTATCGTATAATGGTAGAATATCGTTTTTATATTTTGACAAACATAATTTAATATAATAGTATATTAATTAAAAATGATGTTTATCTAAAATATTAAAACGATTTCTATTCCTATCTGACATATTTAAAAAACTTTTAACAAAATAATAACTCTAAAATAAGTTTTGTGAGTTTTTAAGATTCGTTAGACCAGATGGCGTCTATGTCGCGTCTAGGCGTATTTCTATTTTCTTAAATATTTATTTTTAAATTTAATTACAATGAAACAAAAACTAAATTATACTGTGAGTTATGTATAATTTTTGTGTATTAAAGTTATTTACATTGGTTTTGTACTTTTTACGTGATACGTGCACACAAAAAAAAAATGATAAGAGATGGCGCTGATTGAAATAAAAGCGCGCTATTAAAATTTATTCTTGATGATATATAGTGTATTAATGAAACGGAGGTTTTAACAGATTTATTATTTGTAAAGATTGGTTTTATCACTTTGCTAAAATACTTTTTACACTAAAAATTATTAAATAAATATTAATTTTAAAGAAAAAAACAATTTCAACAAAGCTACAAGATGCAAAACAATATATTAGTCCATTGAAAAGTTACATTTGGGGTTGCGTTTTTTAGAGGACGCAATTTTATTTTTTTGATGTGTAGGGAGGCTCAGTGTAAAGCTAAAACCAAGTTTGTGGGGTCGCCACCCTTGTCCCACGGCCGCCATCTTGAAAATAGGGGTTGAAATGGTTTTTACGATATATCTCTTAAACTATTTATCTGATAAAAAAAGTTCTTGACATTTTTTGTTGCAAATTAAATTATCTACAACTTTGGTCCAGTAACTTTTTGTCGTAGAACTATAAATAAAAAAGTTATAAGCGAAAATGTTCAGAAATTCGAGAAAAAAATTTAAATATTTCGATATAACTTTTTTTTTTATCATTTTACGAAAATGATATCAGACCATTTTTGTAGATCGTTTTTTGAGGAACAACTTTTTAATAAAACATTTTTTCATTAAGTCAATAGCTAAGGTTTTACAGCGCTCCGAAGTGAGTATTATTTTTCAGTAGTCTTAACTATACATATATTATACGTGTGTACCTACTAACAATGTGTCATCAGTTAGGCTCCATCTAGTTAGCACCCCAAATAGTGAAATTCGACCTCTTAAAAATTGTCCAAATTGGTCACGAAATGGTCATTATAGGTCAGTTATTTTTAGTAATTGGTCGATACTTTGACAATAGTTACAGAGGGGTAAAAATTTCAAGGACATCGAAAAAATTTTGGCACCCCAAATTAATCCTACGAATTGGTTCTAAAATTATTTCAATTCATCTCAAAATAGTCATAATTGGTCGATTGATTTTAATAATTGGTCAACGTTTTTTTATATAAAAATTAAAAAAATAATAAAAAATTAAATTAGCTTCATCTATTTAGCGGCCCAAATGATGAAATTTGACCTGTTAATAAGTAGTCCAAATTGGTCACGAAATGGTCACAATTGGTCAGTGATTTTTAGTAATTGGTCAATACTTTGAAAATAGTTACAGAGGGGTAAAAATTTCAAGGACATTGAAAAAATTTTGGTACCCCAAATTATTCCTACAATTTGGTTTTAAAATTATTTCAATACATCTCAAAATAGTCATAATTGGTCAATTTATTTTAATAATTGGTCAACGTTTTTTAACTAATTATTAATAAAAAATAAAAAATAATACAACTTTCATAAATCGCGGGGTGATTAGGAACAAAACTGGAAGTTTCACTATTTTATGTCTATTTTATCTCTTATTTTTAGGTTTAACCGAAGGGCAATTAATTAAGGGGCATTCTTATTAAGTGATCAAATTTCATCATTTGGGCCGCTAAATAGATGAAGCTAGTAGTTTCTTTCAGTTTAGTTCCTATTCACCCCGCTATTTATGAAAGTTTTGTTATTTTGTATTATTTATTAATAATTTGTTAATTAAAAATACTAAACTATAGACATTAATTGCCCTTTAATTCTACCTACGATTTTGAGTTTGCCCTCTTTTTCTCACAATAAATAAATAAATAATTTAAATGTCATTCCAACTTTAAATAATCGTATCTCTTTAACCAAAACGTTTCTAAAAATCTAATAAGCGATTAAAAATTTGCATTTACGTCGATTTTAATTGCCTTTTGGTTAAACCTAAAAATAATCGATAAAATAGACAAATTAGTGAAACTTCCAGTTTTATTCCTATTCACCCCGCGATTTATAAAAGTTGTATTATTTTTTTATTATTTATTAATAATTAGTTAAATAACGTTGACCAATTATTAAAATTAATTGACTAATTATGACTATTTTGAGATGTATTGAAATAATTTTAGAACCAAATTGTAGGAATAATTTGAGGTGCCAAAATTTTTTCAATGTCCTTGAAATTTTTACCCCTCTGTAACTATTTTCAAAGTATTGACCAATTACTAAAAATCACTGACCAATTGTGACCATTTCGTGACCAATTTGGACTACTTATTAACAGGTCAAATTTCATCATTTGGGCCGCTAAATAGATGAAGCTAATTTAATTTTTTATTATTTTTTAATTTTTATATAAAAAAAAACGTTGACCAATTATTAAAATCAATCGACCAATTATGACTATTTTGAGATGAATTGAAATAATTTTAGAACCAATTCGTAGGATTAATTTGGGCTGCCAAAAATTTTTCGATGTCCTTGAAATTTTTACCCCTCTGTAACTATTGTCAAAGTATCGACCAATTACTAAAAATAACTGACCTATAATGACCATTTCGTGACCAATTTGGACAATTTTTTATTTTATTTTTTTCACTATTTGGGGTGCTAACTAGATGGAGCCCATCAGTTATTGTTTTTTTTTTCTTTTTTTGTTATAATTTTTTTAATTATTAATTTTGCAATTTGATTAATAATTAATTATTAATAATTATTAGCGTTTGCGCCGCACGAAAAAACACCAGTCGATACAATTACAAATCTAACTTTATTTATACTTCTTAAAACTGTATTCTCGGAAGCAGGTTTCACTGTTGACCAAGCAGAATCAGATGCAGACACTCTTATCGTTCGCTCTGCTCTTGCTGCATCTCCATTATTCAATACCGTTACTATTGTAGCTGAAGATATTGATATACTGATATTGCTCACAGCACTTGGTCTGATATCATTTTCGTAAAATGATAAAAAAAAAGTTATATCGAAATATTTAAATTTTTTTCTCGAATTTCTGAACATTTTCGCTTATAACTTTTTTATTTATAGTTCTACGACAAAAAGTTACTGGACCAAAGTTGTAGATAATTTAATTTGCAACAAAAAATGTCAAGAACTTTTTTTATCAGATAAATAGTTTAAGAGATATATCGTAAAAACCATTTCAACCCCTATTTTCAAGATGGCGGCCGTGGGACAAGGGTGGCGACCCCACAAACTTGGTTTTAGCTTTACACTGAGCCTCCCTACACATCAAAAAAATAAAATTTCGTCCTCTAAAAAACGCAAGGTAAGGCCTAAAAAATGTAACATTTCAATGGACTATATATGTTTTATAATAACCTCTTAAAACCATTTTTAACCACCTTTATTAATTATTTGTAATGTGGAATCTTTTGAAACGTTTTAAATTTTATTTAATATTGAGTTTACTATAAGCAACTTAAAATGATGAATACGTATAAAACAATTTATACGTATTCATCACTAATTGTAATAAATAGTGAAAAAAGTTTTGCAGCAAAAAAATTAAAACTAAGTATTTTCTGCTACGCTAATTAATTTTAGACACAATACGCTACACTTAAAACAGACTTATAATTATACTCAAATGTCATTCAGTTCCATTCCATTCCAAGTCCATTGGTTAGAAAACGGGAAATCGTTTTCAAAAAACGCTTGAATGAACAAACATTTAATACAAAAGTTTTCTAAATTGACTTGCAACTCATAAAGTACTCTGTCTACGAACTTTATTGTTTGAAAACAGAAATACCAGCGGATTTCATTCACACGCTTCAGCGTACGCTTTATCAAACTTGAGAAATTATTAAAATTAAAATTCAGTAAGAATAAAAATGTTACTGACTTACTTACTGAAAATTTTTTATGACATGAGCTAACCGATATGCCAACACCATCAGTGACTGCTCTAATTATGATTCGGCGATCGTTCAAAACCATTTCTTTACCTTTTTCCATGTTTTCGTCGGTTGTTGACGTGCTGAGGCATCCAGGACGTTCGTCATCTTCAACCTCTTCACGGCCATCTTGGCAACGCTTATACCATTCATAAACTCTTGTTTTACTCATAGCAGACTCACAATAGGCCTTATTTGACACACTTTGTTACACTTGATTTCATTTTTTACGCAAAATTTGATAAAAATTCTTTGATCCATTTCTTACACCATAATAAAAAGAAAATTGATTTTTCAATTCTTGTTTTTAATAATTTATTAATCGTATAATAGCTACAGCGTTACAGTTTTATGAAATTAGAATTGAAGATGTATGCTTACCTTGATACATTTAATTCAATTGCTATTCATCAATACACCTACTCATTCCTGTCATCAATTTAATCATAGAAGTCTTACTTTACCTTAACGATCTAATTTTACTAGGTAATACATACGTCTATAAATACTATGGCTATATAAACCTACGTTTTTTTAAATAAACATAGGTTACACATTGAATGAAAATACAGATATGTCCTCCTTATGATACTAATACTATGTCCTATGTCCTAACTATGTCCTCCTATAATATAAACTATTCATTGTTGTTCATTCAAACAACTATTGATTTTAAATTGAAAGTCCAAATAATTATGATTATATTATTTTATACAAAAAACAATAGCGCTTAAAGCCATATTTTCAGTTCCCATTTCATTCAATGTTTGTCGAATTTCCAAAATTGCTGAAACATGTAATAATTTCATTTTAATCTGAAGCCTTATTATTATAAGCATTTTAATTCTTCATATAATACCAATGGTTTTATGTTTTATGCGGTATGGATTTCAATAGGTCATTTTAATAGGTACCTACTATATTAATTACACATTTTCACTATCAAACCAATTTAATGATTTATTGGAAGATCTCAGATGACACGTATTAAAAAAAAACACATATTACGGTCAAAGTGATATTATTTATTACACAATTATCATAATATTGAGACTTTGTTTATTTTCTATTTATAAATGTATCTTGAATTAAAATGGTAATTTATTTAATTATACTAGTACCTTTTTGTCCTGACATAAGGTAGTCGCTGCGTACTGTCACGAAGGCTTGATCTATGCACGAAGGAATGTTCACTACGTAAGCTTTAGTTATACGAGTATTTATTTAATTAAAAGTCTAAAAACGGATTTTATCGCGTTTATTTAAATTTACTGTTTAACAATATTTAATTTAAATTATTTCCCGACGTTTCGGACCCTTTACAGCGTCCATGATCTCGGGGGACTGAGGTGGTGGGTGTCCGAATAATGAATCAATTGTTACATACCCCGCTTTTTATACAATTATAAATTATTACTTTTGACCGTTCCTATTCACACAGAATGAACTTGTTGTGTCTGGAAGTCGTGCTGTGTTCTTATTTTCCTTGGGTTCAATTAATTTTAGAACTGGTTCCCAAGCTGGTGGTACGTTCCAACCATCCTCTCTATTGAAATTAGGATGTTTTTTTATTTCAATAGCCTCGCGAATCATCCTTGGTAGGAATCGGTGTTCTTTAGCGAGAATTTGTGGCTTATCAAATCTAATGTAGTGGTTGGTACCTTGTTGAGTATGCTGATACACAGCAGACTTTGTCGACCGTTGGTGTTTAATGTCAGCTATATGTTCTTTTACGCGTGTCTCTATACTCCGTTTAGTTTGTCCTATATATGAAAGACCACATTCACAGTCTAATTTGTAGATCCCTGCATCTTGTAAAGGTATTTGGCACTTGACAGATGGTAATAATTGACTTATCTTCGTTGGCGGCTTGTAGTAAGTTTTGATTGAAGCTCGCTTCAAGATGTAGCCAATCTTGTCAGTGACTCCTTTAACATATGGTAGTACGGCAGGCTGGCGCTCAACTGTGGCAGTCCTCTTCCTCCGGGATCTGTGACGCTGACGCGGTGCTCGGAGCTTGTTGTCTCGCAGTACCTGCTTGATGTGCTGTAGCTCTGCGTCAAGGTGTTTCTCGTCACAGATCCCGTGAGCTCTCTGAAACAGAGACAAACCAACGGCAGAGAGTTGTCTTGGATGGTGGTGAGAAGCACCGTTTAAATACTTGTTAGTGTGGGTAGATTTTCTATACACAGAATGGCTTAAACTATGATCGGGATTCCTGATTATTCCTGAAGATTCAATTGCTCTCAAAAACTTGCGTGCGAGGTCAGATATTACAGTACTCCGTGCAGATAAAGGGAACGCCACGGTAGTCATGGACACATCGGATTACAATGCAAAAATAGAACAACTTCTGTCGGATAAAAGTACGTATAAAATCGTTAATAAAGATCCAACGAATAAAATATTAAAAGAAACTAGTAATTTAATAAAGAAGTACTCCGACAAATTAAAAATTGATGTCAAACTACCTACATGTGCAAAATCACCACGCTTATATGGCTTGCCAAAAATACACAAAATAAATGTACCTCTACGTCCAATTGTAAGCCAGATCGACAGTCCAACTTACAAACTGGCTCAGCACGTAGCGAAGGTACTGTCACCACTCAGAGGCAACACAACAGCATATGTGAAGGATTCCTACCAATTTGTGAGTGAGATTAAAGACCTGCAACTCACTCAGAATGAAACAATGGTGAGCTTCGATGTACAGTCTTTATTTACATGCTTACCGGTACAAGACTGCATTGAAATTGTACGGAGGAGACTAGTGGAGAACGACATGCCAGAGGAATACGCAATAATACTCAAACACTGCCTTACAACCGGCTACCTGTTGTGGAACCACAAATACTACATACAGGTGGATGGCGTAGCTATGGGCTCTCCAGTATCCCCCATAGTGGCTGACATCTACATGGAGGACTTCGAGGATCGAGCCCTAAGGACAGCACCCATCTCTCCTAGATTTTACAAGAGGTATGTAGATGACACTTTCACCATATTACCAACAGACAGTACTTGCATATTCCTAGAACACCTTAACTCCATAAATAACAATATTCAATTTACCATGGAGTTAGAGGCAAACAACACACTAGCTTTCCTAGATGTACTTATAATCAGGAATCCCGATCATAGTTTAAGCCATTCTGTGTATAGAAAATCTACCCACACTAACAAGTATTTAAACGGTGCTTCTCACCACCATCCAAGACAACTCTCTGCCGTTGGTTTGTCTCTGTTTCAGAGAGCTCACGGGATCTGTGACGAGAAACACCTTGACGCAGAGCTACAGCACATCAAGCAGGTACTGCGAGACAACAAGCTCCGAGCACCGCGTCAGCGTCACAGATCCCGGAGGAAGAGGACTGCCACAGTTGAGCGCCAGCCTGCCGTACTACCATATGTTAAAGGAGTCACTGACAAGATTGGCTACATCTTGAAGCGAGCTTCAATCAAAACTTACTACAAGCCGCCAACGAAGATAAGTCAATTATTACCATCTGTCAAGTGCCAAATACCTTTACAAGATGCAGGGATCTACAAATTAGACTGTGAATGTGGTCTTTCATATATAGGACAAACTAAACGGAGTATAGAGACACGCGTAAAAGAACATATAGCTGACATTAAACACCAACGGTCGACAAAGTCTGCTGTGTATCAGCATACTCAACAAGGTACCAACCACTACATTAGATTTGATAAGCCACAAATTCTCGCTAAAGAACACCGATTCCTACCAAGGATGATTCGCGAGGCTATTGAAATAAAAAAACATCCTAATTTCAATAGAGAGGATGGTTGGAACGTACCACCAGCTTGGGAACCAGTTCTAAAATTAATTGAACCCAAGGAAAATAAGAACACAGCACGACTTCCAGACACAACAAGTTCATTCTGTGTGAATAGGAACGGTCAAAAGTAATAATTTATAATTGTATAAAAAGCGGGGTATGTAACAATTGATTCATTATTCGGACACCCACCACCTCAGTCCCCCGAGATCATGGACGCTGTAAAGGGTCCGAAACGTCGGGAAATAATTTAAATTAAATATTGTTAAACAGTAAATTTAAATAAACGCGATAAAATCCGTTTTTAGACTTTTAATTAAATGAATAAAATTCGCGTAAATATAAGAGAACAGTATATACGAGTATTTCCCGAGAGAAATTCCTCTATTCAATGTGATAACGAGGTGATTTCGTTTTCAGTTCCCGTCGTATATCTTAGTTCGCGTAAAATACGGTAGGTATTTCGCTAATATTGTGGAGAGATTACGGAGGTTTTTTACGTATGTTCACTGTTCTTAGTGCTTTGTGAAAGTATTTTTAAGGTAGGTTAAATGAATGTTAAGTTTTTTAAGATAAATAATTGTAATTATATGAACTAATCTAAAACTAAACTAAACTATATAACAGAATTATTCCTTCTGCATAAATACATATTAACCCATTCTTGACCTCTGTTCCAATTTGGGAACAGTTATATTTTTTTTAATATACCCTCATATTAGTTTTGTTGCCACCCACTTATTATTTCATTGTGCAGTTAAGATTGTACTGGTTTCGTATAATAATCAGTGATTGACTATTTGTTTATAAATATTAGTTTTTTTAAGTGTTGAAGTTTGTTATTGTTACGACAGAGGAAGTAAGTGTATTCATTTTTTTATTTATTAATATTGGTGATGAATTCTATTATTATTGCAATCTTTAGTATAAGATAAACAAATTACCTAATATATAAAAGTATTCTGATGCTGATATTTTATTTATATAAAAAATAATAGTTACCTAAACATAGGTGTACCAATATTGGCACAGTGGCTACAAGTGTACTAATTATCTTTTCTTTTCTACAGAATCAAAATTAGTCGAAAGCAATATTTTAGTGGTAGTAATAACTTTAGGGGCTTAGAAGAAGCTATAAACACCTTGGCCGAAGATAGTGACACTTATTTAGAATATGATTTGGCCATAATTCCCCCCGAGCCAAGCGTTGTTACGGATGAAGAAGAGGGTGACGTTGATATGACACTTCGCTGTTTACCTATAACGACGTCCCTGGCAATATTGAGGTATTTGTTGGTAATATTGGTACTCTCATTACCCGAAGACAACAGCGATGATGAACCTTTGGCTGTCAAAAGACGACGAATCAGTTCCTCTAAATCAATGATGTCTACTTCCTCTGCTCGCCAGCGCTCTTTCGATGTTCCATTACCATGACTCTCATGAACCTTTAGGAATTGTAAAAAGATGGTGCACAAAAAAAAAAGAAAAGGTTGATGTCCATACTTCGCACGCATTTCAAAATTATAATAAAAGTACGGGCGGCGTGGATGAGTTAGATCAATCCATATCCCTTTATAGGATTAGGATCCACGGTAAGAAATGGCGGTGGTTACTATTCACATATATGATTGATATGGCTATGGTAAATGCATGGAGTATGCAAGTGATCGCCAAAGAAGAAGCAATGGATCAACTGCTATTTTGAAGCGTCGCCAGATATTATCTTAGACAATCACCTCAAAGGAATATAGCACGTCCATCATCATCTAATATAGAAGGATTGCGATTAGATGGTGTTGAACATGTACCAGAAAAGCTACCAACACAAGTGAGGTGTTTTATATGTCACATTAGAGGTCGTTGGGGCTGTAAAAATGCAAAAAAGCAGTTTGCATTGAAAAGTCGTACTTTGCAAATTTTCACTCATAAGAAGCCATTGTGCCAGTTTGGGAACACCCCTGTAAATTTCAGGTTTTTTTTTAAATTGTATTTTTTTCATGTTTTCTTTATATGTTAACTTCTAAAATGTCCACTAATAAAAGAATTTTAAAAATATCTTTTGTAATTTTCATTTGGCTTCAAATGGGTTAAATATTAATAGTTTTACTCAAGATACTAAATTGTTTTATTACATTGTATAATAGACACTTTATTAATTTGTCTATATCTTAATGTAATAAAGCCGAATAGTTGGTCTTTTTGATTTAAGATTTCGATTAGAAAAAATATTAACCAACAGTTCAACAATTCTTTAAGTATCAAAACGTAATACAGAAGCAACCGTGAGTGATATCTGGTTTGATATAAAGAGCAAGATAAAGTAAAAAAGTAATATATCTTATGTCACACTCGACACCGGCAGAGAGTTTCTGTAGGTATTAACTTTAAATTGTATCTGTCAACCTGAATGTATCTCTATTTATTCCTTTAATCGAAAACGTGATTATTATTCTACGGCAATGCTTTCCTAACGTTAGCTGGAAATAAAACTGAACGCTTTTTTTTTCATATTTTACTCTATATATAATTATGTAGGTATAGTCAATTATTCTCTACATTTGGATGTCCTGTGTTTTTACATTTTTTTCCTCTGTTTTCGGCTCTAACTATTGTAACAGTATATCGAGTATCTTCTTAAAAATATATTTTAATTAACCGAATATAGTACACACATATAGCACATCATTTTTAATTATTATTTAACTAAACTGAAAAGAAGCATCTAATTAAATAATCGTATCATTTATGTAAATATACGTATAAAATAAAACTAAATATGTTATTTTAATTTAAAAAAAAAATTATAATACGATACATATTACCTCAATAAAATAGCAAAGGTAGATACTAAATTGGACTTGACAAAGTTGACAAGAGTAAAATAAATACTTAATTTTCAATCGCGCTACAGTATAAAACATGTTTTATCAACCACGTACCGCTAATAGTACTGCAGTCACATACATAATAATCAGAGAGACGAGTTACGATCTACATTTAGTAAAAAATCACTACCATTTGCCAACAGAAAAATCTCAAGGGAAATACTAGCCGGTCGTAAAGTCGACGAGAATAGATTTCGTTACCCCTCACGTATTATTGTAGTTCGGTACAATTCCAGTCAATCAAAGAAGTAACAGAATCAAAGAAGTAAAGACGTGCTCTTTGATAACACTCCAAAATATAGCGTATAATAATGATGAAAATAAATAAACAAACAATTCTGAGAATTTCGTCAAAAACAACTTCAAAGCTCCTTTTTATCAGGAAATCTATAAATAGTACCAACTTAATAAAAATAGATTAGAAGCACTTTTTAATCAGTTAGGTAGTAAAATCATATTGAAAGCAATGATAATGATAGATGGCTTTGCTTGACGAAATTATCTTCCGTGCAGGCTCACTTTCTGCTGCAAGCAAATATCTGTCACAGCAATATCTACATATGTTGGCATGTTTATATAGGCATGTATTGCCATCATCGCAATTCTAATATTTATTGCGATACAGAGTTGTTTATACTTGACATATTATATGAGAGTTTATGCTCTTCATGAGATAAGGTTGTATTATATATCACTAAACATTAACGTTGTAAAGCTTTTTACTTTCCCTTATCTCAACTACGAATAAAATACAATTTAAGTATGTACTTTAAAACCTTTGCGCTTATCGACGAAACTCTTATTTTTTTTTTATTCTCTTCGATATTTGGTCACTTTTAAATACACAAAAAAAAATTTAAAATTAAATCTTTTACGAATAGAAGGAACTGGAACTCGTACAACGTTCTGGTGTAGTGGTGCATGTAGTCGCCTTAACGCCAGCGGTTGCGGGTTCGATTCCCGCTCGGGGCAGATATTTGTATTTGTAGCCTTCGCCCAGGCCCAGCATTGGGTTGCTTACTAACTGATTCAGTTAAGTTCAGTTTGGCAACTCGTATTTAATGAAAGGTCTCCTTGGCTGTAATTTATTTTTAGATAACTTTACAAAATAATTTTAAATTTATTTAATGATAAACAATAAAAATTACTATTCCTCTCTCCGTTATCTTGCAAACTAGTGTGTCTAAAATTTTGAAAAAAATAATGCAATACTTAGTTTATAGATTAAGGAAATCTTAAAATAAATTTGTGGTCTTAAAGGCTTTCAACATTAATCATACAAAGGCACAAGGAATGTATTAACCAACGTGATACTCAGAGCCGGATTTGGAGAAGGGTTACAACCACGGAGCGTCCAAAGAGGAGGGAGGCTTTACAACAGAGATTTAATATCATGTATATATATACATATTTATTTGTTATTTCAATCTATTTGTTAAAATAATTTTATTAGTTCGCAATAATTTTTTGAAATACTTGAGGGAAAAAGTTATTCCTGTTATTCGTAAAATTATTCGTAGTTGCCCAAGGGCTTTCAGACCTCCAATCTAGCTTTGATTCAACCACGATTATGTTTACTCTTAAGGCACAATTTTCGTTCCTACTTATTCATTCATAGCTTATTTTGTGTTTATACATTGTATCAACGCTCAGTAGTATTTAAGCTAGGCTATACCATAGACTTTAATTTTATTATATTATTATAATTTTACCGAGCTCTCCGTTATTATAGTTAGGAAATATTTATTTATTTATTTATTAAAACTTTATTGCACACAAAAAAAGAGATACAATTTAGAACCATTAGCTAATAACAAAATATATGTATGCAAAGGCGGCCTTATCCGGAGCTCCTCCTTATTAAGCCGGAAATCATTTAATGACAGAGTATATTTGTTTGATAATAAGGACGATTCCTTATTTTTTATAATCTATAATATTTATAACATTTCAATCCGTGGCAGTTCCATGGGCGTAGCGAGGTACGGGCAGGGGGGGGGGGCAGCCTTTAGAAGAACTAGAAGAACGTTTTGCCATCTTTTCTTACATGGATTCTACCATCTTCTATGGGCGATTAGTAGAAAAAGTATCTACTTTTTTAGCAAATTATTGTTCGAACACTCACCGAAATAGCGCTAGTGTAGCAAATGGAAATGATCTGTGTTAAAAAATTTTGTATCTCTTTTGACTTCTATAGTTAAGAAATAGTCGACTAAATCAATACTTTTTAATTTTTTATATATTATTGATAATGTTTATATTACATTATGTCTTTTATTGTTGTTAATTTATATTGTTTATTATGTGTTCAGTCCGTGTTATGACTGCTTTGTTATTTGGCGCTTCGTTTAAGATTTACCCTCATGCTAATGTGGCGTCACCCTAATTTGATGAATTTCGACGATACTTTTCGTAACAGAAGATGGTACTCCTTAGTATCTATATTCCATGTTTTCTTAATCTAATCAATGTCAATATAAGTAAAAAATTACGATAAGTAAAACGAATAAAAGAACACCTCCACTACTAATGTGAGATACTCATATATTAAAAACCACGATTAAAACAATAAAGTCTAGGATTTTCTTTATCTGCCCCCCTCTATAGAGAATCCTGGCTACGCCCGTGGACGGTTCTCGCTCTGTAGGAAAAAGTAATATCACTCAAATACAAAATAGCTCGTAAAGCTGCGCAATATTAGTTTTAAGACCGGAATGACAAAATTTACTGCATGAAAAGAGAAAAATTTTAAACTACACGTATAATAATATAATATAACCAAGAATAAATTGAAATCCCCACGGTATTAATAATTTAAGAAATATTTTTACTGCGATATTTTGATTATTAAAATACATTTATGCATATACGTTGCCAACTTTTAATATCGTCTGTTCACTCAAACTTCATTTTTGCTTAACATACGCAATAGATTTGCGTGTGGCTGCTGTGTAAACTGACATAATTTAAATAAGTAGGTACTAAAACCTTTAAGAACAAAATTCTTTTAAAATACAAAAATCGATATTCAATATGGAAATGGCACAAAATTTAACATTTGATAATGTTCTGGAGCTTTCTTCAAATTGTCACAATGTCAGATTAAATTATTGCTTTAAAAATACGTCATTCCTTGTTGAGCTTCATACATTTTAACCTCATCTTTCTTCAACGTCAGCTCCGGTCTGTAATTAATAGTTTACTTTTTTATTATATTATTACTATAATTGAAGCGTGTGTTGTTCATAGAACAAAAAAAAATCAATATTTGTTTTATGACTGTGATATGAATAGAATATATCTTAGTTAAGTATAATATATAGGTACATTTATAAAATTAAATTAAAATTTTAAATGAATGAATGCTTATTTTTTTAGGAAATAATTTACATAAAATTGATAATTATATTAATTTTAGAATAAACAATTTTATGTTAAAAATGTAATAGAAATATTTGTTTAGAAATGACAAAATGAGTATCGGATAAAGATTTTATAATTGTCGATTTATTAATTTAAAATTTATTTCTTCTGGAATAAAATATTTCTTCTGGAATTTTTTTCTACCGGTCAATTCGTCGTTACTTTTTTATTTTCTATGTAAGTTTCAAAAAACTTAAATTACTTACAAAGTCAGCTGAACAGTTTGCTGCTGGGCTGGAAGAAAAGAGTATTGTTAGTTTTAAAAAAGATTTAAGAGATTAAATTTCAAAGAATATAAAATATGGGCGAAGTTTTTTCCTAGTAATTCAAGTGTAAAAACTTTTCTTTCGAACTCTTTATCCTTATCCATCGTTCGTAATATAATCTCGTTCAGAAAGATTGAACTAAATAATTACTATCGATTGACTACCGACTTAAACAATAATTTATCATTTCGATACATTTAAAATGTATCATTTTAGACGTGCTGTAAATATATTAAAAAAGTAACAACAGCATTATTATTGATTCGTTATAAAAATGAATGGCAATTTAACGACGCAAATATAAATATCCATTACCGACCCTTTTAGGGCTGAAATTTTTCAAGCTCATTTACATAATACGAGCGCCAACAACGAACATCAGAATTCAGACATTAAAGGACTTAGTAGCGAGAACCAGTACCATATTTAGTAACTATTTATCTAATCCCGAGAAAAAATGATCAGGCCTGATCATGCATGAAAAATGGCCGGGATTAGGCCTGTTCATGTATGAGCAGACCTAAAATTAGACATCATGCCTGTTCATGTTTGATCAGGTCTGTTCATGCATGATCATACCTGAAGAGTAAAAGTACGCTCAGGCCTGATCATACATGGTCATGCCTACTCATGCTTTTTTTTTGTTTTGGTGGGAAAAAATTTATCTGAACGTGTGCGTTGGGGTGTGCCCCGTCGTCCGGGGAGACAACCGAGTAGTGTGGGACCCTCACCCACTGAAATAACGGTACCCCATAAACATTTACGGTCATACGATCATACATGATCATGCCTACTCGTGCTTTTTTTTGTTTTGGTGGGAAAAAATGTATCTGAACGTGTGCGACGGGGTGTGCCCCGTCGTCCGGGGAGACAACGGGGTAGTGTGGAGCCCTCACCCACTAAAATAACGGTACCCAATAAACATTTACGGTTGTATAGTAGAACTTAATATTTCAATAATCAATTTTAAAAGAACTACTTCAAGTTTTTTTTTTAATTTTCAAGGACCTTATAAAAAATATTTACATCACTGCACTTTTTTTAGTCTGCTTTATGACATTATTTCTCATAACCGATTAAAAAAAAATTAATTTAAAAATTAAGAAAAATTATAACCCATCGTTATCCCATTACGAGACTAGGCTCAAAATTCGTGTTTTGGGGAGTAATATTTTTTATAATACAATCTTAAAATCGCTGTTAAGTTTAAAATAAGAAAAAAAAAACAATCAAATTCACTGTTACTCAACTGTCACTGTTAAATCTAACATACATCGGATAGCTTGTGCGTATGAATTATTTTGAAAAAATGAAAATAATTCAAAATATACATACCGATCGGCTGTTGTATGATCCCCGTTACATCAGAGACATACATCGGGTGGGTTGTTTGTATAAAGTCTTTAGTCTGGTCAATGAAAGTCGCTTGCTGTGGCTGCGTGACCACTATCTGCTGTTGCCGCCATTTCTCCATAGCTTCGTTATCTTCCTGCATCTTCTGAAGTCTTTCAACTTGTTTGTATGTCGGTTCCCCGCCAATGTAATCGCGCTTTACGCGGTCGTGATTACGTATCTCGTGCTTTCGTAAATCTGATCTGTTAATTTATAAATATATTATTTTAGCAAAATAACAGCAAAATGTATTTAAAGTTTTGCACCTACTTTGCTAATACTTTCATTAAAGAATATTTGGTAAGGAAAAGTTTATTTAAATTCATTTTTAAAAAACTAACAAAAAACATATAAAATTAATCAAAAAATATTTCTTTTTATAGCTATAAGAAAGAAACGAGAAGAAATAAAAGGAACATGAAAAACGATATAGAAAGAAAAGGTTAAGGTTAAAAAAAAACTGTTTATTCTATGTATATCATTGACATTAAGTGATGATTTTTGGTACTTCACTTGAGAAGAACATATTTGGTCAATTTTTTTTTTTAAGTTGGTCTATAATTTTTAGTGTAAATGAATCGATAAAACTTTTTTTTAATGGGATCGTTGTATGATTTTAGACATCTCAATGTATCACGAGTCAACTCGTACGATTTTCTACCTTCCTCAAAACAGTTTTTTCTAAGTGCGTCCCCTATCTGAATGACGTCGCGCGTTTCGACTCCTCGACCCCCGCTTCACCGTTCTTCACCTATTTACATATGCACCGCCATCTAGCAAGTAAGACGTAAACTACGGCGAAGTCTAGTCATCAATCGATTTTATAGGCCAAGAGTTGACAACGCTATTAGATATTAAAATAAATATAATTTATTCATTATTCACTTTGAAATATATATCGACCGCAGTCACGGTCTCGGTAGGGGAGTGTTGTAGTGTTCCGATCCGCTACCGCTTCCGCTGTCGTTTGTATAATGGAGCCAAGCCCGAACATCATACGATGGTCGGACGATAAACACCTGCGCATAACAAACACGTGCGTCCAAGGTCGCTCCGCTTTCTAATAAGATGGAAACGCCTGCGCCTTTTGTTCTACGCCCCGCCTCCATGTCCACGCGCATCACGGCCGCAGGCGCGCTATTGTCTAGCACCCCTACTCAAGCGAGTGACGTCACAGTGGGGCGGCGCTCACGAGGATCACCTGATCTCCCGCCACACGTGACACCATCCTGAAGAGCGACGGGGTATATAAAGGAGCTCGGACCATAGCAGCACCACGCATTTCGCATTCTCCACCGAATAGATCCAACCTTAGCTAACTTACGTATTGTTCATTTTTAATATCTGTAATTTATTGTATTTAATTTAATAATTATCGTTCCTATTAATTCGAATTTTATTTCATCTCCTTAGTCTTTAGTAAGTCAGTAAAGTATCAAATAGATAGGTTACGTAGATATCTCGTTTACATACCGCGAGACTACTGCTACCTACATGTGAATACTGATTTTGCATTATTCCATTTATGCATATATTTCATAGTAATTAGACCTGTGTCAATCGCGATCACAGCCGTACAAACAACTCGATCATTTTTTATCGCGACGGGTCGCCCGTCGCCCGCCGCCGCCGCACTTCAATTATTTTAAGATGCACACATTCATAAAGCGCCACGCTCTACGTAGTTTTTATTTCAAAGTTTAAAAAGTGCTTGTCTCTTTCGCCGCCAAATTTAATTTTTATATTGTATACGTAAGTATACGTAAAAACAGTAAATTCGGCCGCGTAGCCCTTTAATACAAAAACAGTTTTTAAAATCGGTCCCGTAGATCATGAGAATAACACATTCAAACAAACTAAATCAAACAAAATAAAGTGCTTCAGCCATAACTTTATGCTTTAATATATTTTGAAATACTTATGAAGTTTATAGTCCACGCGCGAGCTCCGAGGAATTATAAGGAATGTTGACGTAATAAGCTAGTTGTTATTTAGTCGATATTGCGTTATCGATACTAACACAATATCTTAAGCCTCTGCGCGAGTGTACATTATAAAATAATTCTGAGGGTATTATGTAAGTACTTCCAATAATAATAATTAAAAAAAAGGACAATAATTGTATTACGTATGTATTTAAGTTAAGGCTATTGCTATTCATACGATTGTCGTAAAAAGAAAATAATTATTCGTACGACTATTTAAAAAAAATGAAAGAAAATATATCTATACGATAATCGTATCAATAAAAAATAATTATTAAATAAAGTCAAAAATAAATTAAAGGATTAATATTTCTTAATTAAAGATTCGATAAGCGTGCTCTCACGTCAAGGTCGTCACTAGTAGTGTGTCGAGTGCGAGGTATGAAGCGACGGTCGGGCGCGGCGCAACCTTCCTCAACCCTTCCTCAACCACCGATTCCTCGGAGCTCGCGTACGGACTACACTATAGAACGTTGACATTGGAAACTACGAACTTTAGCTCGGTTTTGTGTATTCAGACAGAGCAGAGGCGGAGTGTAGTGCGCAAATCACGTGTGTATAACGCAGATCGCGAGTGTAGTGCGCAACGAACGTGTAAGGCGCAGGTCGCATGTATAGTGCGCAGCTCATATGTGTAGTGCGCAGGTCGCGTGTGTAGTGCGCAGCTTACTTGTAGCAGAAGTTGCGTCCGCAGTAGGTGCAGGTGTGCTTGATGTTCATATGCTTGGCGTCGTTGTGCTCCCACAGCGCCGTGCCCGTGCGGAACGCCTTGTCGCACAGCATGCACTGCACCGAAACGATTATTTATTTATATTAGCCGTGCTTTGCAATTTTATCCTGTACTGTACTGTATCAACCGGTAAACAACCCACTGCTGAGCGAAGGCCTCTTCTCCGTATAGAAGAAGGGTTGGAGATTAATCAACCACGCTGCTTCACTGCGGGTTGGCGGATAATTTCCCTACCATGAGTAACGATAATTATCAGGTGTCTATGATAACAACCGGGAACGACGGCTTTACGTACTCTCCGAGGCACGGTGGGAAGACCTACAAGGACACACACCCAGACTGGAAAGAAATATTTTATTTGTTTATTTAATATTTGGAAAACCAACAGCACAAACAACAATACACAGCAGTAGTACTAGACAACATTTGGCTAATTATAGGTCTTCACGTATAAGAACTAGTATGTAAACAAACATATCATGCGGACAGAGTGATGGCACGTCAAGATGTTACAGAACCTTTTTTAAACAACACACATAATTGTATACACATATAGGTATCAAGAAAATGAAGCAAATAAATTCTGGTTCAATAATCGTCTCGCCACTAACACACCCGAACTAAATACATCTAAATCGCTCAGTCTACAGAGATTATTTATGCCTTTACTCGCACGCCACAGGAAAGCATTACCAGAGGTAGTTGAATAGGCGCATAATGCCATACTGATTTCAATGGTACAATGAAATTAATTTTTGAAAGAAGTTCCGGACAGTTAATTTGATTAGTAATTAGTTTTATTAGAAAACAATGTCAGCGATTTCACGCCGCTTGTATAAAGAAAGCAAGTGGAATCGTATATATCGTCCAGAGCGAGAATCGAACCCGCGACCGTCGGCACGCGGCGTTGAGGCGACTAGTCAGTTTTACACGCATTTGACCAATCCCGTGGGAATTTGATAAAAATGTGTTAAACTAAGTATCTAATTTATCTACATACCAAGTTTAACCTAAACGATTCAGTAGTTTTAGCGGAAAAGAGCAACAAATTACATTACATACTTTCACACATCTTTATTTTCTCATTTATAATACAATTAATACCATCACAAAGTTATATTTAATAAGCCAATTGATTTATGATGTTCTTTGCATAAAGTACTAAAACTTATAATACTTTTTAATTGCTTATAACATGATATATAACTAATATTGCATATTGCTTATAAAGACTATAGCTTATAGCCTAATTATGTGAACTTTTAAATATGACTGTTTGTCGATATGCCTGTTTTTAAAAGTAACTAAAGTCTGTTAGTATTAAAAAAATTTAATTTATAAAAAAACTTTTTTTTTTCAATGTAAGAGGGGGCAAACGGACAGTCGGTAGACCTGATGGTAAGTGCACGCGATATCCATAGACACCTGCCAAATCGGAGGATTAGCAGGTGCGTTGCCGGCCTTTCAAATGGGCGTATGCTCTTTTCTTGAAGGTCCCTAAGTCGTATCGGTTTGGGAATACCGTAGATGGCAGTTCCATAATCTGGCCGTGCGAGGCAGGAAATGCCGTAAAAATCGGGTTGTTGTTAAATTTCCGGAAATCGAGGTGATATTGGTGAAATTTGCATTTTTTTACCGAACACACCAAGTTTCTTGGAGGCCAGTTTAGCCTTCCTTCCAATATGTCGACGCCAAGTACTCCAATACTGGCTGAGGCGGTTAGGGGAGTGCCTTCGAAATGGAGAGGAACGACGAAGGGAGATTTTTTAGCGGTAAACGCGCAAACTTGTGTCTTGTTGGGATTAAATTGGACTAGATTAAGTCCCATTGCGAGACTTTGGCTAAAAGAGACTCAATTTCAGACACAAGTTTGTTCCGACACTCATCAACTTGTTCCCGAGAAATATTAGAATGGCCTGTGTATAAGGCATCTCCAGTGCTGTCGTCTGCATAACAATGAATGCCGCTAGTTTGCAACATGTCATTGATATGCAGAAGAAACAAGTTAGGAGATAGTACACAGCCTTGAGGAACACCAATATTAACAGACTTGAGGTCCGAACATACATCGTCGACAACGACCTTGATGTTCCTGTCTACCAAAAAACTGGTGATCCATTTACACAATTTCTCGGAAAGCCCATAGGATGGTAGCTTGGTCAGAAGTGCCTTATGCCATACTCGATCAAAGGTCTTCGCTATGTCCAAACTAACCGCCAGCGCTTCCTCCTTGCTCTCAACTGCCCCCGCCCATCGCTGAGTTAAGTATATTAGAAGATCACCAGCCGAGCGATTCCGTTGAAAGCCATATTGGCGATCGCTAATCAGCTGGTGCTCCTCCAAACACCGTCGGAGCAGACAGTTGATTATGGATTCCATAATCTTAGAGAACAAGAAGTAATAGCTATTGGTCTATAATTAGACCGGTCCGAGCGGTTCCCTTTCTAGGGATCGGGTGCACTAAAGCTGTCTTCCACGAGCGTGGGACGACGCCTAATGAGTAAGAGTGCCTGAAAAGACGTGTAAGGACGGGTGCCAACTCAGGAGCACAAGTTCGTAGCACTAACGAAGGGGTGTCATCAGGCCCACTCGACTTATGGATATCCAACGAACGGAGGGCTTTACGCACGGAGCTCTGTCAGAAAATGATTTCCGGCATAAATTAATCACACCAAGGGATCGTCGGTGGTATTTTTCCCTGGTCATCCAAAGTCGAATTTGAGGCAAAAAAAGAACCTAGAAGATCGGCCTTCTCCTTTGCGGTGTGGGCCAACGAGTGGTCCCTCATGTGCAAAGATGGTAGGGATGGCTTACAAAAATTTCCTTGAGCAGCCTAGGCAAGCGATCAGAATTAACGAGTTCCCGAAGGAAGTCGAACCAATCTCTCGCCAATTCTGCTCACGTACTCCGCCTTTGCCTCAGCAATTGCTGTTTTGAAAGACCTGGAGGCAAAATTGTACTCCTTTTTTAATGCGCTGGTCTTTACATCATTGGACATCGAAGCATTGGCCCAAGATCGGTAGCTTTCTTGCTTATGACGTGCAGCCATTTTGCAGGATCGACCAAACCAGGCTTAGGATTTGCCGCCTATAGGTACCGCAGAGCATGGAATGAAAAGTTCCATGGCTTGCAGCACCACTTCGGCAACAGAATCAGCCACGATGTCCGGATCATCCAGCGAGAATCAAATTCGCCCCCATGGGTAGGATGCAAAGAAGGACCGCATCCCATCCCAATCAGCTGACCTGTAGTGCCAAACGCGGCGGCTGCCGGCAGAACGAGGCCATGGTGGGCGTGTGATTGGCACAGAACTCCGGACTAGACAGTGGTCTGACGAGCCAAGTGGAGCGTCCACGGAATCCAGATAACTGTCGGGATGAGAGGTCAGCAGAAGGTCCAACAGGGAAGGCATATGATCTTCCACAGCAGGGATACGTGTTGGTGATATTACTAACTGTGTCAGATCATATGCTGAAGCTAAGTCGTAAACAGATCTTCCCGCATAATCGGTTGATCGCGAGCCGAGCCACTCGGTGTGATGGGCGTTAAAATCACCAAGTATCACGATCTCTGCGAATGGGATCTGTTGTAGCACGGAATCTGTAGCCATTTGGATGTGCTCTATGAGACGATCGGTTTCGTCATTACCGCTGTGGGACCTATATAGGCAGGCATAGACGCGGGGATGGTCGTCGCTGTCTATGCGCAACCAGAGGATGGAGAGGTCTCTACCTTCAGGACTGCCGAGGCGACGAGAGCAGACATCCTCCCTGACCTACGCGCAAACTCCAGCCCGCGGTACAAAAAAGTGTTCTAATTTGTACCCCGGACAAGAGAAATAAGAGGCATCGGCTGGAGAGGATATCTGTGTCTCGGTCAAAAAGAGCAAAGCCGGCTTCGCTGTCTGGAGGTGGTAGTGGACGGCGTTAAGATTAGTATGAAGTCCCCTGATGTTACAGAAATCCACGGTCATAGTGGTAGGGGACTTCTGCCGACTGCTCCGTTTACCCCGGGCAGTTTATGTGTTGAGCACAGATTTGCCCCCCCCCCCCCCCAGAATTCGCGGGGCTGCCCAGGCTTCTGGGCTCAGATGCAGGTCCTGATTCCGGAAGCATAGACCTCTCTATTATATTCTCCGGTGCTTTTGCGACCAGTACCCTCCTGGGGTAGTCTTTGCGAAGTCTGTGCTGCCATGTGTGTAGGGGGGGGAGGGATGGGCCACCGCATCTCTCACAAACTGAACGAAACACGACGACAGTGCCGTCATTTCACGTCGGTGTTAAGTACTTACAAAATAATTCCATACTTAGCCTACATTTTTGTGTCAAAAACTTTTTCATGATATAAAAACCATCATATTAATAATAAATAATAACCAAATCATAACATACCTTGAATTGTTTCTCTTGATGCGTCAGCTTGTGTTTGTTCAGATTAGAGGGGTTGACAAAAGTGGCGGGACATTCAGCACATTTGTAAGGCTTTTCACCTGTATGTGTCCGCATATGCATTACCAAGTAGTACTTGTGCTTGCACTTGTACGGGCACAGGTCACAGAAGAAGTTGAATGTGTTTGTGTGCACTAACCTTTAAACAATAATAAAGACATCAAAAATATAAAATATACTAAATTTAAGAACTTGCAATGCAGTTTGCAGTGCAATTTTTTCATTTCTTTTATAAAAAACTTTAAGATATCATTTAAAAATACATACACTCATTTGCAAAAAAAACGGGCGGTTTCGATTTTCTTCCTGGCTGAAAAAAATAAAATACCAAAAAGGTTTTAATCATTTGAACATGTTACTGGCCAATTATAAAAGTGCCATAATGTTTATAAGAGTACATTCCAAATTCAAATTTTTGACTGAGCCTGGTTTTCAAAGAAAATAACTTTTAACTACATTTTGTGGCGCGAATTCCCTATAGTTAATATCGACTCTAATTAACTTTTTGTCAATTTTTATTAAATTATCTGGTGTCCTTGACATTTAAAAGTATTGTTATTGCTGTTTAGCAATCTCGAAAATGGTAGATAAAGTGATAAAAGCGAGCAAAATTATTGCGCTGCTTGAAGAAGGTTGCAGTCAATGCTTCGTGGCTCAGAGGCTAAATGTGAGTCGGTCGACAGTTCAAAGGACCTGGCAGCACTATCAAGAGACCGCTTCCGTCAAGAGATGGCCTGGTTCTGGCAGAAAGACATGTACCGAACCACGGGATGATCGTTTTCTAGTTAGTCAAGCGTTGAGAAATCGCAAATCTTCTTACGTGGACCTCAAGAACACCCTCGAAGAAGTAAGAAATGTGCAAATTAGTCTATGGACGGTCAGGAGGAGGCTTCTCGCTGCTAATATACACAGTCATCGCCCGGCACGCGGCCCTAAATTACTCCGTGGACATCGAGTTGCCAGGCTTAGCTTCGCTCAAAATTGTGTGTCATGGACTCATGAAGACTAGGATAGGGTATTGTTCTCCGATGAAGCCAGGATATCTCTGCATGGTGAAGACCGACGTCGGCGAGTGCTACGTAGACGAGGATAACGCTTTGCAGAGGCATGTTTTGAAGAAATCACACCTTATGGAGGGGGCTCTGTTATTTTTTGGGCAGGAATAAATTCTATGGATCGTACGGAGTTAGTCTTCATCGAAAACGGTACACTGACTGGACACCGATACATAACGGAAGTTCTAATTCCTTAAGCACAACCCGCTTTAACCGCTCTTGGCGAAAACTCAATTTTTATGGACGACAACGCTCGCGCCCACCGGTTTGGCGGTGTGGATGCGTATATGCTAGAAGTCGGAATTCGTCGTTTGGACTGGCCAGCTAGAAGTCCGGACCTCAATCCCATAGAGCATGTCTGGGACGTTCTGAAGCGACGAGTGAGATCAGTGCAGCCGGCTCCGCAGACCATCAGAGAGCTAAAGAATGTGATTACCGCGGAGTGGGAACATATTCCCCAAGAAACCATAAAAGATATACTCACTAGCATGCCCAGACGAATGCAAGCTGTGATTTCAGCAAGAGGGGGTCACACTCAATACTAAACTTTTATCTGCTTTTAATGTATTCAAGAAAAACAAAGAAATTAACGCGTTTCATTTTTATTTAGCGAGCAGGTA
The DNA here is from genome assembly GCA_036937285.1 of Euphydryas editha. Classification (NCBI taxonomy): domain Eukaryota; kingdom Metazoa; phylum Arthropoda; class Insecta; order Lepidoptera; family Nymphalidae; genus Euphydryas; species Euphydryas editha. The sequence continues at coordinate 8,148,934 of JAUPFZ010000008.1, forward strand.
CAATCATAGTGTTTTGAGCTTAAACATTATTTCTTAATAATTTAATTAAAATGTTATGATAAAACTGATGAAAACTATTCCTTCCTAATTAATTTATAAAATTCTGAGGATAACAATACCTAAAATTGTCAAACAAACTAATAGTAACTATAAAATAGTTCTTTGCTTAAGTGCCCGTTTTTTTTGCAAAAGAGTTTATATACAACAAATATGATAACATCAATATTTAGGATCCAGGAACAATAAAATTTGTTATAGTACATTTTTATAATTAAATAAAAAATCATATCTAGCCCTGAGTCTAGGTGTAATATATATTTATTTATATATGTAATATTGATATATATATTTATTTTTAAAAAATTTATATCAGTCGTCTGTTACCTAAAACACAGGCATTAAGTTGACTACCTTAGGGACAGAAGACCGTGTGTGTGTGTTAAACATATTGTATTCTAATATACTAGCACAATCATTTTTTTTAAATATAAAATGTACTCTATGTTCCTTCTAATACCTCCAAGAATATGTGTACAAAGTTTCATGATGATCAGTTAAGTGGTTTTCGTGTAAAAGCGTAACAAATAAACTTACATTTCGTATTTATAATATAGGAAGGATAGGAGGATTATAAACTTACATATGGTTCTTAAGGCGTGCGATGATAGGGAACTCCTTCCCGCAGGTGGGGCACTTGTGCAACACGCTCTGCTCGTGGTTGTGGCGCATGTGCTGCGCGATGCTGCGCACGAGCTGCCCGCAAATATCGCACGCGCGCCGCATGCACTGCCTCTCACGTCGATGGGCCACTAACTTTTCCTTGTGTTTATAAAAATTATATTATTTTATCTAAAGAGGAAAAATATATTAGACCTGGATAAATCGTGATCTAGACCCTGCACCATAATATGGCTTTTCCAGTGAAAAATAGTCATTAAATCAATAAAACCTAAACCTATTAAAACTGATGTGTTGTTTATTTCTCAAGATAAGAATTGGAAGTTTTCCTTCACTCCTTATCATAATATCAATTTTTAAACTAATTAAGCACTATAAAATTTAATATTATTAAGCTAAATTTGTGTTCAGTTCAACTACAATATTATAATATCATTATTTGGTCACATTTGGACACATTTATGAAAGGTTTGCATAGGAAACTTTTCAAAATGTTAAGTTTAAAAAGTTTTCAGATATAATCAGGATACTGATTGGATAAAAAATAAGAATATTTAATATATAAAACGGATATTTAATATACAAAATCTTAAAAAAAAAAAAATGTAAAAAAATGTAATAAAAAAATGTAACTGTTCGTCAGTAGAAACTGTTACTTGTCAAAAATATTTGGGGTTATTGATCGACGATCGTCTCCTATAGGAACAACACATTAACTATGTTTGTGACAAATTACGGGCCCTTTTGGCAAAATTAATAATTATAAAAAATAAAATTCCTTTTTTGACACTTTTAACAATTTATAAAACATTAGGCGAATCTATAATATCATATGGACTAAGTAGCTATGGCCTAACATATAAAAGTCATATAAATCAAATATATCAACTTCAAATGCGTATTTTAAAAGCCATAGTACCTAAAAAAATTAAAGAACAACATAAACAAAACTATCATCTTCTATTCAATTACTGCAAAGTTATGACAGTTGACGTTAAAGTAAAATATCTTGTACTTACAGAACAATATCTGAACACAAAAATCCAAAAAAAAGTTGACAACTGTAAAAGACTGAGAAGTAGTAAGAATCCAAAATTAGAAATCCCCAAAGTCATTAATAACTACGGCAAACATTCACTTAAATATATTGTTCCTACTTTATTGAATTCACTCCCAAAAACACTAAAAGATGAAATGAACGAAAAAAATTACAAACATAAACTCAAAAAGCACTTTTTAGAGGAATGTGTATAGATACCGGTTCTGCTTACGGCGTTGATGCGATGGTCGGATAAATTCCATTTTTATATTTAGATTACATAGTATTATAATTTTATATATTATAACTTAGGTATAGTTTAACTACAGTGCACAGTAAAACTAACTTTTGTTTATGAGGCACTGCATGTATATATATTTTAATGTATTAATAAATAAATAAATAAATAAATAAATAAATAAATAAATAAATAAATATTAAGATTTTAAATTTAGCACTGCTTGTACTCCACTAAATATACATTTTTTTACAAAAGTAACTATTATCCTAGTTATTTTAAAATTTTAACTTATATAAAACAATAAACATTTTATTTTTTATAGTATTTTTAACTTATTATTTATTTGTCTAGAATTATATCACGTTTATCATATATTTAAATCAAAACATGCTTTATTCAATTATGCATCAAAACACTTTTAGTTTTTTCTATATTACAAACTCAATATTGGCTCAAAAAAAATCTAATGACCTATATTACTTCTGAACAATGTGTTTATCTAATGATTCTTATAATATTATTGATACTAAATACTTAAAAAGAGCTGTCTATGATAAAATTGACGCCACACGTCTATACTTTGCTATTATACTTTTTTTTGTGTTTACCTTATTTGGAAATATCATATCACATGGTGAACACTTAAATTCCTTTGTTTTAGGGTCTTTCTTTTGCATCAGTCTTTCTCTTCTCCTCCTTTCTTTTTCTGCCTTCTGTTCAGCTTCCATTCTTTTCAAATTCATCTGATGTAATATTAATTGAAAATCATGTTTTGAATATGGATATGAATGTAATAAAGGATCACCTATAACCATTTAAAGAATACTATATTATTTAACACCTTCAAAATAATTTTTAATTTAACTTAATATAATCGATGTACATATGATAACATAATTTTGTTAAATTACCCATAGGATGTAATATATTCCTAAATTTTCTATCAGATACTTCACAGTTTTTCTTAAACCTCATAGCAATCCTCAATGATTCAAGACATTCATTGCATATATATTTTGGTAAAGAGTCATCCACATTGATCTAAAATATAAGTAAAAAAATAAATAAACAAAAGCTTATTAAAATTTAGCATTGTTTGAAGTATAATGATTATTAATAATGTGTTTTGTTTAACTTACAGTTATATTAGTGATACTCCGAATAGCTCCCATGATATCACAATCATTCATTTTAGTACTCAAAGGCGTACAGCCATTTCTTGCACAAACTCTGCAGATCATTCCCTTTGACAACTTAACACCTATTTTACTAAAAAAAAAAAAAAACATTTTTCATTTATCATTTGAATTCAATTTAAATTGTGTTCCTCGTAGTTGTGCCGTACTAGCACATATTATTTTACCAAAGTTTACTATGTTAATTTAATTTAAATAGTTACTTTATATTTACCTGTCCATCATAAGTTTTTCCCAGTGATCAGTATAATTATTAACGTCGTCTTCAATGGAACTCGTATTTGGATAAGTAACTTTATTTAATCTAGACATCATTGTTTTCGTTAAGTAAACAGCCATGATTGTTGTTTAAATGTTTTTTGATGATAAGTTATCTAAATGTTATATTTTATATATAGCTAGGGTAACAGCACCAGTGGCCAGCCAGGAGCCAGTGGTCAGCCTTTTGCGTCGTTTATTGGTCATAAATATCGCTACAATTATAATAAACGAATCACATGTAATTAAATAGAAACTTGATTCCTCGTTGGTTAATATGTCACACGATAGGTGCGGCAGAGGATCAGGGGGGAGAAATAAACTAGTTTATACAGGTGACGGCGGTTGAAAAGAGCAGTAGTGTCATGTCCGCCATATTTAAAACTTCGCGTGGTGTTCTCTTAAAAGGTAAGAAAAAACTTGTTTTATTATTAAATGTGAAAGACTTTTATGCAATTTGGCTTTATGTAGTACTTCGTGTATTGAATTATATTAAATTTGAAGAAAATATCGCTGATTTACGTGAATATTGTGGGGGCTGACCATTGGGTACTACTTTTTTATAAAAGATCCAATGGTCAGCCCCCGGGGCTGTTTACTGGGTTTTTGAATTATTTTTAAAATTGCGAGAAAAGGTGGCCATTAGAACCGTTAAATTTAAATTTTTAAATTTAGTAAGGCATGTTCTTTCATATTGCTCAAAAAACCCAGTGGTCAGCCGCATTAAACATTTTATTTTTACGCGGCTGACCACTAGGTGTTCCCGATCCAGTATTCAGCCCCGATCTAGCTGGGTACACGAAGATACCGTTAACTGACACCCATAGACGTTAACGCGTTACGACAAGGTTTATGTTCGTTTGTAAATGTACAGTTAACAGTTTCTTCGATTGTACCCATTTAGAATAGAACAGAATTTCATTTAGGTAGTATTTTTAACGACGTCGGTAGACTACATTTTATTTTTATCTGAAACAGCTATAAAATGTATTTAGGTACTTCATATATCAGTAATTGCGAAGGTACCTATCTAAATAATTTTTCAGCGATTTCAATAATTTTTCAATTCAGCCCAAAATGCCGGCAAGACAAATGTATCCTCCAGAGAAACTCTCTTCCGCCATGGAAGCCATACGAAACCGAATGCTGATAAGAGAGGCTAGTAGAACGTTTGGAGTTCCTCGAGTCATACTACAAGATCGGCTCCATCTACGTGTCCCAGATAGACCAAGAAAAATGGGTTTCATTTTAATAAAACAAACGAAGCTGCACTGGTGGATTGGTGTCAAAAATTAACAAAATGTGGGTTTCCCTTAAAGACTGACAATTCATTAAATACGGTCTAAGCAATAGTAAACGCCGACGGAAAACCTAATCCTTTTGTAAACGACAGACCAGGAAAAAATGGCTTAAACCCTTTTTTCGAAGAAACTCTTCCTTATTTATACGAACAGCTGAAGAAATTTCTAAGGGACAAGCAGTAATAACAGGGGAATATCGATAAGAAAGTGGTTTCAAGACTTGACAGAGTTTTTAAAAAAAAAACATGATGCTCTGGATATACTGGATGATCCTAAGAGAATATTTAATGGTGATGAAAGAAGTTTTATTATTTGCCCAAAAACTGGAAAAGTGATTGCTCCTAGAGGCTATAAAAACATTTATCAAATTGTCAATGGAAGTGAAAAGGAAACGATAACTACTTTAGCGGTTTTTTCAGCAGATGGAGATATTTTACCACCATGCGTAGTATTTCCTTATGTAAAACCTCCCAAAGAACTTGTGTCTAGTATGCCAGATAATTGTTTCCTTGGGAAATCTGATAGTGGCTGGATGAAAACCGACATATTCTATGATTATGTTCGTGGAGGATTCAATAAATAGCTTAAATGTAATGATGTGCAAAAACCTATGACACTCTTTGTTGACGGTCACAAGAAATTGAGTTTTCTTATGATAACAATATTATACTCTTTGCACTTCCACCCAACACTACGCACATGATGCAACCCGCTGACGTGAGTGTATTCAAAACATTAATGAATGACCGGAAAATAATGAATATCTTAAATACAAGTAGGTAGCAGTTCGGATGATTAGATAGATATGAGTATAAGGCAAATATGTTTGTTGATATATAAGAGAGTTGAGATAAATACAAAAATAGAAAGGTTATGACTGTGATTATTTGATTGCAAGAATAGTTTTTACTAAGTTGGTACTATTAGTAGATTTGCTAGTGACCTATTTCTCTTTCGTGCTATGTGTTTTAAACCTGAGAGGAATATTTACATAATATATATTATATAAGTATGCATACATACTAATGTCGTTGATTTTCATATAAATAAATATTGATGTTTTTATGATTAAGTTTTAGAAAATAAGAACACAAATAAGTACTGTGATTTTTTTGTTTTGATAATTTAGCTATATGAAATAAGAGATACCTAAATAATATCGTTGATTCTGATATAAATAATGTTCATTTTAATCTAATGCTTATTCACAGTTATATGGGCTGAATACTGGGTTCATCGAGGCTGATTATTGGATTTTAGAGGCTGACCACTGGCAAAAAGTGCCATTTTTTGTTTGAATTTAAATATATATTTTATAAAGTAAAATATTGTATTTGACATATGTTGTCTAAAGACTATAATAAACAATTAATCCAATCATGTACTATGTTTCATTATCCGACGAATCCTGTAAAAATGACAGCTTTCCAAACTTCAAAAAGTCGTTATGAGGCTGACCACTGGTGCCATTACCCTATATGAATTTGATTTCGCGACAGCATGAGCATAACACTTATATTTTTCCCTAAATTCTATGCATTAAATATTTATTATACACATTTTCAATTAAATATATTTTTCATTATTTTTTAACATAACATTAAAAAATAGATAATAGTACTGTGAATAAAAATATAAATTGAAAATGAAATATTTACAAGTGACAGCAGATAGTAGACAAAAACCAAAGAGAGAGAGTATTCTTTGCCAAAGAGTATATAACAGTGTTGCCACCTTGATTTTTGAAAACGCCAGGCACCGAAAAAGGGCTAGATTTTAAAAATTCTGTCTAAGAAATTGGGGCCCGAAAGGGCTAAAAAATAATTACTTTTGTTTCAAATAAAATTTCAATCATCAAGATGACAAACCCGTATTATAATACTATGAAAAAAATCACCTAATTTAAACTGTTTTGAAACCGTCGTGATTGCATTTTAAATTACTTGGTTTATAATGACATGGCAGAGTTTATGTGTTTAGGGTTTTCACCGCTAAAGCTAGAGTTACCACAGTGAAAACAAAACAAAAATGCTGATGGTCACTGGCAAATTTTATGCCACAAAGCGCTCAATATCTTTTATCAAATCAATAAGTATGGCAAGAGAGGTTTTTGTATGATGTTCGAAAAGGGCTAGATTGCTCTTTTAGGGTTAAATAGTGAAATCTGGAGAAATCCAATCGTAAAAAGAGCTAGATCTAGCCCCAAAAGGGCTAAGGTGGCAACACTGGTTTATAATACAAAAACTAGTGTTATCGAGTTGTCGACAGATTCACCAGTCTTTGAAGTTTTAAGAAGTTATCGATTACATCGAAATTTCATTCGTTATCGATAGCACTCATCTACAAATATTGAAATATACACAAGATAAATAAAATAAATTAAATTTAGGAGGCAACATCATCAATTCTACTATTAAGGTAGTTCCAGCAAGAAACCACTTTTTAACAGATTCAGCAAAAAAAAATCACGGTTTCAGAAGAGCTTTATTTATGAATTCCCAAAATTTCATAATTTTTAATTATTTGTATTTGAAAGATATTTAAAGGCTAATCAGCAAAGTACGCGATTTTGAGGGTCATGTCCCATTTAAAAGTATGTGAAATGATTGATTTTTTCATAGGGTACGTTCGCGCACCCTCTTCTAATTGATAATTCATCACTTTTATAGATATTAAATCACTAGTATGAAGTAAGCATGCGCTCCTAAAAGTGATTAATTATCAATTAGAAGAGGGCCCGCGAACGTACCCATATTAAGAAATTCTGTCGACGGAATTGGAAAAAAAGTTAAAAAAATCACAATTTTGTTATCAAGATATTAAAATTAAAAACATTATTTTTTTATCTATTTCCAACTTGCCGAAAACTGTACTGACTTTAAGCCGACAGATAATATGTTAAAAATTATTGCGACAAATCTGTACATAAACAATAAATAAAGGGTAAATAATAATGTACGATTTATTTTTATTTTTAATTCCTTTGGGCGTACGTTTTTTTTTTTTTTTGTGCTGTTGTACGATCGCGACATTTTTTTCCCCTGGCAGCCCTGTGTCTGTGTTAAAGTGACAGCAAAACAGAAGCAGCTTTGGTTTTGATGTTTTTTACAAAAACAATGTTTTTTTTAGTAATAAAATTATTACAAATTAAATATTATTATTATTAATTTAACAATTTATTCATTTAACATAATAGTCTGTTTATTAGTTTTTAATAGTAAATAGTTTTATGTTTATGGCACAATGACTTCCTTATTGCTTTTAAAATCAATGTTATTCGCAAGTGTTTTGAAAAAAAATAAAAAGAAAAAGAAAATTAAAACTAAAACTAAAAGATTGTAAGTTTTCTATATTTAATTGAATTATTTATGTCTTTATAACATTATATTATAATAATTTATATTTTTAACTACAATCAAGTATTTTAATTTATGATTAATGTATTATTTAACTTATAATTCTCAGAAATCCAATAAAAGAGATCGACTCAAAAATATGCAGAATATGCAATGCAAGTAAAGGAGAGATTCCAATATTTGATAACTTAGCTCATCCCAATATATCAGAGGAAATTAAACATTTTTCAGGTGTAACAGTAAGTATCTAGCACCTATGCTGTCCTCATATAAAATTTATCTTGATAAACACTACTGAAATATAAGAGGATACATAAGTTATTTCAATTACGATATTTATTGCAGATAAGTAAAACTGACAACTTTTCTAAACATATATGTCAGAACTGTTTAGATTTATTGAATGGATGTATTGTGTTTAGGGATATGTGCCAATCTAACAACAAAATGTTAATTGAACTGTCAATTAAAAAAGGTAAGTTCATAGAAAAGGTAATCTAGGTTAAAAAAAATAATATTTAAAAATGTACTCCTTTTTTTGTTTGATTAGTATAAATTTTATTTTTATTAATACATAATATGCATTTTTAAAATTTCGTAGTCATAAAGTAAATCCCAATTTGTCAATTCAAATTGTATTCATTGATTTTGTTCAATGGTTTTCTTTCTAAGTCCATTTTATTACTTAACTTTAAAATAAAATAAAAACTCTAACTTTAATATTGCCTCTTATAATACAAAAGCATATTTATAAATTTCAGAATCTGAAATAAATAACTGTGAAGAAAATACAAGACTTGTACAAGAGAGTGATGATTCATACAACATTCCCTCGCCAACATTTTCAGAAGACAATTCGGAAATATGGAGGTGCACCACATGTAATAAAGACTTTTTTGACATGGTACAAAATAATTGAGTATTTAAATATTATCTCAAAGCATTAATTCTATGCAGTTGTAGGTTATGCTTGTCTTTATGTAGATAAAAAAAAATATTAAAGAAAAAAACGAAAAAGACTTCAAATATGTAACTGTGGAAACTACATGTTATTTACATGTTTTCATGAACTATATACTACACTAATACTGCAGAAATAATTCTGACTAATATTTTGGCAGTCATACTGCTTTATATATTTTATTATAATATACATATTGAAACACCTTAAACTTTTATGTTTAAATGTTTTTTGGATTAACTGTAATTCTAATCATGTTCATTGCTTTCAGATCTCCTACAACACTCATTTAAAAAGTTGCAATAAAAGTATATCAGAAGGACCAAAAGAACAATCAAAAGATGGTCATAAAAAAACATTTTTATGTGATATCTGCGGGAAGACTGCTCAGTCAAATGCCAACCTCCTTGTTCATATGTATGTTTTTTTTTTTTTACATACTAGCTTCCGCCCGCGTTTCGTCCGTGGGTGTATTGATAAAAAGTAACCTAAGTCCTATCCAATTTTATTACAAATGGTGTAACAGATTAGCCACGAAACATACATTTACATAAATACAAACTAAACTAAAACTACAATCCTATTATCAAATTTAAAACAAAAACGCATTTCTAATATGACTTTACCAACCAATTACCTATTTTAAAATATTTGCAACTATTTTAAATCAATAAAATGATAGGTATGTACACTATGATTATTTCCACTTGGAAACTCGTCTCGGCTTGAATAGTAAAGGTTTGTGTTTTCACATACATTATATACTCTTTTGCAAAAAAAACGGGCACTTAAGCAAAGAACTATTTTATAGTTACTATAAGTTTGTTTGACAATTTTAGGTATTGTTATCCTCAGAATTTTATAAATTAATTAGGAAGGAATAGTTTTCATCAGTTTTATCATAACATTTTAATTAAATTATTAAGAAATAATGTTTAAGCTCAAAACACTATGATTGTACCTGCTCGCTAAATAAAAATGAAACGCGTTAATTTCTTTGTTTTTCTTGAATACATTAAAAGCAGATAAAAGTTTAGTATTGAGTGTGACCCCCTCTTGCTGAAATCACAGCTTGCATTCGTCACGGCATGCTAGTGAGTATATCTTTTATGGTTTCTTGGGGAATACGTTCCCACTCCGCGGTAATCACATTCTTTAGCTCTCTGATGGTCTGCGGAGCCGGCTGCACTGATCTCACTCGTCGCTTCAGAACGTCCCAGACATGCTCTATGGGATTGAGATCCGGACTTCTAGCTGGCCAGTCCAAACGACGAATTCCGACTTCTAGCATATACGCATCCACACCGCCAGACCGGTGGGCGCGAGCGTTGTCGTCCATAAAAATTGAGTTTTCGCAAAGAGCGGTTAAAGCGGGTTGTGCATAAGGAATTAGAACTTCCGTTATGTATCGGTGTCCAGTCAGTGTACCGTTTTCGATGAAGACTAACTCCGTACGAACCATAGAATTTATTCCTGGCCAAAACATAACAGAGCCCCCTCCATAAGGTGTGATTTCTTCAAAACATGCCTCTGCAAAGCGTTCTCCTCGTCTAAGTAGCACTCGCCGACGTCGGTCTTCACCATGCAGAGATATCCTGGCTTCATCGGAGAACAATACCATCCATCCATGACACACAATTTCGAGCGAAGCTAAGCCTGGCAACTCGATGTCCACGGAGTAATTTAGGGCCGCGTGCCGGGCGATGACTGTGTATATTTAGCAGCGAGAAGCCTCCTCCTGACCGTCCATAGACTAATTTGCACATTTCTTACTTCTTCGAGGGTGTTCTTGAGGTCCACATAAGAAGATTTGCGATTTCTCAACGCTTGACTAACTAGAAAACGATCATCCCGTGGTTCGGTACATGTCTTTCTGCCAGAACCAGGCCTCCTCTTGACGTAACCGGTCTCTTGATAGCGCTGCCAGGTCCTTTGAACTGTCGACCAACTCACATTTAGCCTCTGAGCCACGAAGCATTGACTGCAACCTTCTTCAAGCAGCGCAATAATTTTGCTCGCTTTTATCACTTTATCTACCATTTTCGAGATTGCTAAACAGCAATAACAATACTTTTAAATGTCAAGGACACCAGATAATTTAATAAAAATTGACAAAAAGTTAATTAGAGTCGATATTAACTATAGGGAATTCGCGCCACAAAATGTAGTTAAAAGTTATTTTCTTTGAAAACCAGGCTCAGTCAAAAATTTGAATTTGGAATGTACTCTTATAAACATTATGGCACTTTTATAACTGGCCGGTAACATGTTCAAATGATTAAAACCTTTTTGGTATTTTATTTTTTTCAGCCAGGAAGAAAATAGAAACCGCCCGTTTTTTTTGCAAATGAGTGTATAAAATCCTAGAGTTTACTTTCATAAAATATTTAAATCGATGTTATATAATATTTTATTTGTAATTTGTGTTTCTGTATTTATTTATTGTGAATAACAGTTTCCTTGAGCCATAATTGTTATGGTGTTATAACACAGTATTATGCTATCATGATGGTTTCATTAATGCCACAACAGTAACCATTATAATATTATTACTGCTCTATTCTATTGTAATAATGGCTCCATTAGTAGTCTCACTGCAGTTCCATTATAGTCTCAAAATAGATTTTGTCTCACAATGGCTCCATTATAGTCTCATGATTGTTCCACTGTAGACTCATAAAGGCTCCATTACAGTATCACAATGGCTCCATTATTGTCTCACAATGGCTCCATTATTGTCTCACAATGGCTCCATTATAGTCTCACAAAGGATCCATTATAATACAATAATGGTTCCATTTTCATCTCATAATGGCTTCCTTATAGTCTCATAAAGGCTTAATTATAGTATCATAACGGCTCCACTACAATCTCATAATTGCGCCACTATTGTATCCTAATGGCTCCACTACAGTCTCTAAATGGCTTCATTATATTATCATAATGGCATCATTATAATCTCATAGTGGTTCCATTTTTGTCTCGTAGTGGCTCCATTATAGTCTCGTAATGCCACCGTTGTAGTCTTATAATGGATCCTTTATAGCAGTGATTCCCAAAGTGGTCTATATGGACCCCTAGGGGTCTATGACAATCTGCAAGGGGTCTACGTTAGCGAAAAAAAATTTGGGGGTCCATGAAATCAAAATGGGGGTCCACGATAGTGGATAATAGATAGATAGCGAACGAACGACCAGCTACCTGATTCCACGTTTAATAAACGATCTACCCACCGATTTACGCGACAGTATCACACCATATAATATTAAAAACAAATTAAAGAACCACTTCTTTAGTACCTACCTTAAAGATAACAGATAAACACTTGATGCGCTTGCCTAGTTTTGTCTCTAAATAAATTTATAACTAACCTACTTAATAATCCAATTTTATTATTGCAAAACTGTAAATTATATAAAAAATGTAAATTATATGCAAAATTGTAAACCTCAGTAATGTGGATAAAGTTTTGGGAGAGTATGGACACACTGCAGTTTGTTTGCCTCCGTATCACCCAGATTTTAATCCCATAGAATTAATATGGGCACAATTAAAGGAATATGTTGCTTCTAAAAATATAGACATGAATTCAAAATGTATTATCAAAAAGCTATTCTTGGAAAAAATTGATATGACAGGACCTGAAGAATGGACGAAAGTTTGCAATCATGCCATTAAAGGCAAAGACGAATTCTTAACCGAAGAAGAGAAGCTGGGTGTGTTTAGTGACAGTTGTATTATCAATGTCTCTAATTCACACAGGGAAAGTGATTGAGACTGTATGTGTTCATTATGAATGATACAATTAATATTAGTAAATAACGCTTATTTACGAATTTCATATTTGTTTTTTTAGTAATGCGATGTAATAATTTAATCAAGCCACATCTGTGTTATTTATAGATCTACTGTAAAAATGACATTTTGGCAAGTGATTTATATTGCTGTTTTAGAAGGTTTTAGAATTTAAACTATAATTTCCTAGTAGGAAGTTATGAATATGCAGCAATGTATCTCATGTCATTTGTAGTTCCGATCTCTCCCGACAATTGTTGAGAATTGCCGTATGTCTATAAGTGGAAATAATCGTACTGTATAGGTATGCATAATATTTTAACGCCTACAAAAAACATCGAAACTTTTCAATAAGCTTTAAACGTCTCTTTCAAACACTACTGGTTTTTTCTATGGAATAATTACTTAAGTGAGAAACTTTTCAAAATTACGCCAAGAGTGATCCATTATAACTTGAACTCGGCTACAATCTTGGAATGAAATGTATTTTATTTACCGATCGATTCTTATGCCATTTTTATAGATAGAATTCTTAATACTTGACTTTCAAAATATTTTTTGACCCAAAAAGCCATTATTTATGTCCACAATTAAGTTTTATTAGCGAAAGACTTTTTTTTACATAAAATTTCAAAATTGTATGCGTGACCACAGGTATATTGTCTGGTCTTTACTAAAGTCGGCAGACGGCAATCCGTGCATCAGGTGTAGAGTACCTTCCATGCGGTATCTATATCTTATTATTATTTGTAATCTGTAATTGAGCACCACTCACTCTTCCACTAAGAGCCTTAATTTTTCTTCCGATGTGTAATTAATAAGCTTTTTTTAACTTATATCATCTACTAACCATGATATATTTTTCGAACAGAATCGTTTTTACTCTTTCTAAAAACAGAAAATGTTGAAGAATTACTAAAAACTAATACAAAAAATATATTTGTGAACAATTAATTACTATGTAATTAGAAGACAAACCTTTGCACTTTAAAAAAATATTACAAAGCATTTTCTTGAAAATCAACTGTAATAAAAAGTATATAATTATGTATATTTAATATAATTTGCTTATTATATTAAATAAATCAACGATGTCTCTTGTATACTATAGCTTAACAGGTTCACAGTCCAAGCCAAATCGTAATATATGACCCCATAGTCCAAGTAGGTTTTTGTGAAATTTGTGTCAGTTTAGGTTTCAAGAGATATTACATGTATAAATAAAAATAAAAACAACAACCGAAATGTTTTTTTTTTTTTTATTACAGCCCATATGTGGGCTGTGTACTGAATCTGTTAATATCCGCACCAAAAGAACTATAACTATTTATTAATACTAGAACGTAAATAAACATCTTACTTTTAACTATTATTTCTAGGGGTATCCATGAAAACGTATTCCCTTACAAATGCGACCAGTGCCAGTACCAAGGCCGTACAATGGATTTGTTAAAAGTGCACAAACGTACCCATTTGGTAGATAAGCCTTACAAATGCACGCAGTGTCCGAAATCCACCACAACTGCAAGTAACCTCGCGAAACATATGCGGCATGTACATAGCACTAATAGGCCGTATAAGGTATGATAAATATATTTGCGATTATTAATATAATGTATGTACTATACTATCAATGTACCACTTCCTTTGCCCTAAAGTTGCCTGAAAGAGATCGCTCTTTAGCGAAAATGCCGTCTTTTGTACTTATTTCCTACTTTTTGTGAATATTCTTGGTGTACAAATAAAGTGTTATGATTGCTATTATATAATTATGGATATGGTGTACAATAAGGAGTTATTTTTGTTATTATTAAATAAGTGGTTTTATAATGTACTTAATAAATCAAAATCGTTTTCGAATTCGATCTCCATCTGTTCCATCGATATCGAGTTGTGTTAATTAATATGGCCGTTTTATATTGTACAGTATACCTATACCAATAGTTGAATAAATTGCGCTAATTATTTTTTCAACCATTACATATTCGCTTTTAAAAAGGACGCCTTACAGAAAACACTCGTAATTGGTTCGAAAAACTTTAATCATTTAGTCCACGTGAAATCTCGTTCTAAATTAAAAGATTCAAAGGCAAGGTTACTATGCCTAATGTAATGTTATTTATTTTCAGTGTACTTATTGTGATAAGGCTTTTACATATCAACATGACATGAAAAGGCACATACGAGACATCCATTTGAGGCAAGGGACGGTTGAATGTAATGTGTGTTTCAAAAAGTTTAATACCAAGTAAGTTTTAAGATAATGTTAAATAATAATGTATCTAACGCAGAACTTTATTGTATTATACTAGCTTTACCCCGCGGTTTCACTCGCGATAAATGTGCGTATGAAACGAATTCATTTTGATTTCATAAAAAATGTTTATAGAGTAATTACTTAGCTTCAAGACGATGTATCAAGATCAAACCTACAACAGATTTTAAATTATGTTTTATATGTTTTTAACATACACATACGGTCGACTGTCCCTAAGGTAGGCAACTTAATGTCTGTGTTTTAGGTAACAATTGACAAATATACATTTTTTTTTAAATAAATATACATATAAATAATACATATGTATATAAATAAATACATATTACACCCAGACTCGGACTCGAACCCACAGCCCTGGAGCAAAAAACAGGGCCACTGTTAACTGCACCCTGGAGCAGAAAACAGGGCCACTGTTAACTGCGCCACGGGCCAATCAAAATAACAATTACAATTTGAAAACAATTTAGTGCAGCAGATTTTGCGTGGTCACTTTTTTTTTGGTGGTTCCTGAATCATGTATAGAGAAAGACACAAAAATTCTAAAAATAAATGTTTTGGTTTCTATTGCTATTAAAAGACTTGTATAATTAATATTTCCTGAAAATTTCTCATGTATAGATATCGGCCGATTACAATTTTTTTTATACGTGTGACAAAACAGTCGTTCTGGTGTAGTGGTGCGAATAGTCACCTCAACACCGGCGCGACGGTCGCGGGTTCGATTCCCGCTCGGGCAAATATTCGTACAAATATTATTTCTGGTCTGGGTTCTTGTGGCTTGGCTTTACGTGCTCTCGGAGAGCATGTAAAGCCGGCGGTCCCGGTTGTTATCATGGATAGCTGGTAATGATCGTTACTCATGGTAGGGATATTATCCGCCAACCCGCAGTAGAGTACCTTGATGGATTAGGCTCCAATCCTTCTCTAATTTAGTAGAGTAGTCGATATAGATACACTATAGGGTTCCATGCGTCATAAATTTTGATACCCACCAGATTGGTTGACGTTTGTTCTTACCAGCTCTGCTCGTTTGTCTTTCAACATGATTTTTACAGCCAGATAGGCTCCTTAGTAACTGAAAACATTTATACACTAATAGTCGCTACCGACTGATAGTTTGTTTATATACTAACATACTAACTGAATTCTTGTCTGATAAACATTACTTGTTTGTAAAACATACAGTAGGTACCTGAAGCAAAATTTCCGAAAAAATCAGACGTGTATAGTACAAAACACGTAAATTAGAGATATCGGATCTTATTTAGATCCGATATCTTATTTATTAAACTGCAGACACGACGTTTACGTATAAGATAAAAATAGATTTTTTTATTCAATTTTAGAAATGATTTTGAGAAACAATTTTAAAAATAACCCTCTTTCTATCGCAGTCGGGTAATAAGATATTGTCATCGTTTTTGTTTTATTTTGCTACATCTTCATTTTTTTCCAAAAAACTTTATCAAATATACACGGTATTCTTTTATTACTTTTTTCGACAGTGTTTTATATGTGTGAATTATAAACTCATTTGCAAAAAAACGGGCGGTTTCGATTTTCTTCCTGGCTGAAAAAAATAAAATACCAAAAAGGTTTTAATCATTTGAACATGTTACTGGCCAGTTATAAAAGTGCCATAATGTTTATAAGAGTACATTCCAAATTCAAATTTTTGACTGAGCCTGGTTTTCAAAGAAAATAACTTTTAACTACATTTTGTGGCGCGAATTCCCTATAGTTAATATCGACTCTAATTAACTTTTTGTCAATTTTTATTAAATTATCTGGTGTCCTTGACATTTAAAAGTATTGTTATTGCTGTTTAGCAATCTCGAAAATGGTAGATAAAGTGATAAAAGCGAGCAAAATTATTGCGCCGCTTGAAGAAGGTTGCAGTCAATTCTTCGTGGCTCAGAGGCCAAATGTGAGTCGGTCGACAGTTCAAAGGACCTGGCAGCGCTATCAAGAGACCGGTTCCGTCAAGAGAAGGCCTGGTTCTGGCAGAACGACATGTACCGAACCACGAGATGATCGTTTTCTAGTTAGTCAAGCGTTGAGAAATCGCAAATCTTCTTATGTGGACCTCAAGAACACCCTCGAAGAAGTAAGAAATGTGCAAATTAGTCTATGGACGGTCAGGAGGAGGCTTCTCGCTGCTAATATACACAGTCATGGCCCGGCACGCGGCCCTAAATTACTCCGTGGACATCGAGTTGCCAGGCTTAGCTTCGCTCGAAATTGTGTGTCATGGACTCATGAAGACTGGGACAGGGTATTGTTCTCCGATGAAGCCAGGATATCTCTGCATGGTGAAGACCGACGTCGGCGAGTGCTACGTAGACGAGGAGAACGCTTTGCAGAGGCATGTTTTGAAGAAATCACACCTTATGGAGGGGACTCTGTTATGTTTTGGGCAGGAATAAATTCTATGGATCGTACGGAGTTAGTCTTCATCGAAAACGGTACACTGACTGGACACCGATACATAACGGAAGTTCTAATTCCTTATGCACAACCCGCTTTAACTGCTCTTGGCGAAAACTTAATTTTTATGGACGACAACGCTCGCGCCCACCGGTCTGGCGGTGTGGATGCGTATATGCTAGAAGTCGGAATTCGTCGTTTGGACTGGCCAGCTAGAAGTCCTGACCTCAATCCCATAGAGTATGTCTGGGACGTTCTGAAGCGACGAGTGAGATCAGTGCAGCCGGCTCCGCAGACCATCAGAGAGCTAAAGAATGTGATTACCGCGGAGTGGGAACGTATTCCCCAAGAAACCATAAAAGATATACTCACTAGCATGCCCAGACGAATGCAAGCTGTGATTTCAGCAAGAGGGGGTCACACTCAATACTAAACTTTTATCTGCTTTTAATGTATTCAAGAAAAACAAAGAAATTAACGCGTTTCATTTTTATTTAGCGAGCAGGTACAATCATAGTGTTTTGAGTTTAAACATTATTTCTTAATAATTTAATTAAAATGTTATGATAAAACTGATGAAAACTATTCCTTCCTAATTAATTTATAAAATTCTGAGGATAACAATACCTAAAATTGTCAAACAAACTAATAGTAACTATAAAATAGTTCTTTGCTTAAGTGCCCGTTTTTTTTGCAAAAGAGTTTATTTACAACATTTTAATTTATCATACAGCAAATGTTTAATATAACTTGAGTTGCAATTTGATAACAACATTGTTGTTGTCCACAGGAAGATATTACAAGGGCATCGATGGAAAATTCATAAAATAAAAGGGGAACGACATGGAAGGTTACCCTCTTATTTGCAATGTCAATTGGGAGATCACAATGAAAATAAGTCGAATGATAGTGAACCGATTATATATCGATAATTTTTTTTATTTATTAATTTTAAATATACAATAAATAATTTATTATTATCAATAGTAATAATTATACCTATTTATTCTGATGTGCCTAGGTACTATTTTATATTTTTATATAAATTTCGCATTTATTTTTATTTAATACGAATTAAAATTTGAAATAATTCTATTGATAAAATATTGTTTTGTTTTCTAATGATTACTAGTTTATATATTTATACCTATTATTAATAATTTTATTGTTATCGTGTAATAATGGCACTGGACTTTTTATCTTAAATGTGTTTTTTATAAGGACAATAACTTCAATTACTTTTGTTTTTTTTCTTATAATAAATCAATATAGCCAATCAAGTTACTCCAGTCTTAGGATACATTTGTCTCTGAGAGTCAGAATAGTAACGTCCATTTTTTTATAATAAAGAATCTGAAAAATATTAAAAAATTAAATATATTATAATATTATTATTTGTACATCAATGTATTACATTTGATATACCTAAAAGTGCTTGTAAAACAGACTTAACAATAGACAATAATCATTACAATGTGACCGAAACTTATAACGTCGGTGATGTATATCCAACTGACGCTCACTACGATCCTTACGGAAATCTTTTCTTTGTAGGGTACGGTCGCAATTATAAGGGCTACTTTTTTAATATTAAAGTTATAAAACAAAACTCAACTGAAGCCCAAAATATAACTGGTAAGTATATGATTTTTACAATTTTTTTTTATTTTTTCAAATGTCAATATTCTTGCTTTTTTCTGAAATATTGAACCTCTTGGATCTTCAAAAAGAATACTTATATAATATAATAATAATATATAAAGATCTTCAAATTGATTATTATAAAAGAATACTTATATAATATAATAATAATATATAAGGATCTTCAAATTGGTTATTATAAAAGAATACTTATATATACCATTATTAATTTTAAGAATGAGTTATGAGTTATTAACGCCGAGTTGCACGAAACAAATTTTAAATTTAAGTGTTTATTAAACTAATTTAATCACAAGAATCGTGATTATCTGTTGCACGAAACCTACATCTGATTAAGTTAACAAAAAAAAATTAGTTTAATTAAAGACCTATCTAACGAGATGATTAATTCCAACAGCTTTAAATTAATCATAAGATCAACTAATTTTAAGATTAATTGCAACTTAACTAACGGAAAGTTAGCGACGGTTTCGTGCAACTCGCCGTAAGTGAGAGAGAAAAGCTAGATTAGTTAGGATTATGAAGGGATGATCAAGCCTAATTTCTTTAAGCATTAAAATTATAAAATAATAAATGTTTATACGCGGTAGTCTTAAAAATTGCCTGAAAGATTAAAAAAAATTTTTAACCTTAGATCGGAACGATATAATAATAAACTTCTGATTATAGTTACAAAGCATCTATAGAGAAAAATAAAAGTGTATCGCTACGATAGAATAATGCAGATTATATCTCCCATTTTAATAAAATAAAATCAGGTATATCGTTTATTTGTTTTCATGTTAACCAAACGTTCACTCTATAAAAGCTACTGCTACTTTGATAATTAAATAAATAAATAAATATTATTTATTATTTGTAGTATTATAATTATTTATTTATTATTTGTAGGTACGCAGAAATAGAGATTCAGAACTTCTTCATGTTTTTATCACACGTGGTTGTCATGCTAAAAATTTCGCCAGGTGCTTTTCAGCGAGTAACTTACACAACTGACATCCAACGGCCAGAGAAAATAACTAAAATAGACATTTATCAAACCAATGTAAAATTATTTACTTTATTTATTTAAAACTAAAATTTATGTTATGTATTTAGTTTTTATATTTAGACAATAATGCGTCAGCCTTAATTACGTTTTCAAGTGGGTGTATAGCCAATAATTAGGGCTGTGCCGACGCCATCGAGTTGCTAGTCGCTATGGGCCTTAGCGGGCAAAGGAAATAAATTGATTCAGAAATGAGGAAATTTGTAGAAAATCCAATGTAACCGATAGGGTTGTACATTACTTGATAGAGAAACCTATTAAGAAGATCTAGGTCCAGCAGTGAATAACAATTAGCTGATGACTAAGTAAACTTGGTAGATGGCAATGTTCCCCTATCTTAAATGGCACTTATCGTATAAAATGATAGTTAAATATAATTATGATAATAATTTGCTGCTTACTAAGACTTATTTAATATAGCAGCCCATTGGGTTGGATTTTCACAATTTAATTTGTTTAATTTTATTTTCCTCGGGTTGCTTCTGCTTCGGCCTTCTGCCTCCTTCGGCCCAGCAGTTTCCAAAGTTAACCAAAACAAAAGGAATACGAAATTTTCTTTTTTATATATTTGCCCGCGTGTAAATATTCCTCTGCATTTAGTAAAAAGGCATTATTTTGTAATAAGAAGCAGGTACGGACTTATATTTTAGTAATTTATGTAGACAGAATAAGCTGTGTATGTATCTTGAGAAATTTTCATCTCTACGTTTTTTTTTTATATATATATATATTCAGTTTAATATTTTACAGTGTTAACAAATATAATTCATATTCAGCATAGGTACAACAGATTCTAGCAAAATTTTTAATTTATTAATACTTATGTATATTGTTTATTATTATTTTTATAGGTTTACCTGAAGGGGAAAGCTACAAGAATGCTAAAGTGTATTTTGGTACAAGTAAAGGAATTTTTGTTTTCAACTATGAATTGAATCAAGCCACTTTGATTTCGAATCCTGATTTCAAATTAAATATGATTTTCATTGACAAGGATGGTAATAAATACCTACATCACGGATAATCCTAACGACACTGAAGAATTATACTTATTAGCGGGTGACAAAAAAATTCGATTTAGAAGTTTCGAGGCGCTTAATGAAATGCGATATAAATTTTTATTATATCAAAGATGATAAACTTTACGTATTAAAGTCTGATCTATCAAAAGCTTACTTCATTGGCAATGTATCTTATAAAGTCTTCGCACAAATATCTTTTTATTATAGGAAGAAATTGTTTTCATTGCAAGTGAAACTTTAACATACATCCATGAAAATGACACTGGTCCATTGAAATTAGTCAAAAATATTCCAGGAAAGGTAACAGCTATATCGTTTGATTATTCCGGTAATTTTATACTTGGAACTTATGGAAAAATATTTAAATATACAGCTAACATCAATGTCTGCTACCATAGAAAAACTTAAAAATTTATAAAGATTAAATAATAATAAAAATATATTTGGAAATACTCCTTTTAATAATACAAAATAAATTACCTATCTTACAACACAAAATAAAACTTAAAATCACATAATACAGGATGACTGGTGAATTAGGATCAATATTTAAGGAGAATACTCGGTACATGATTCTCATTCGAATTATGTAAAAAAAAATATGTACTTAATTTTTGACCAAATTTCCATTAATTTCAATTTAAATAAATGAAGTGTGGACACATTTCCAGTCATGACGGCAGCGCGTGCGACGTGGTGTTGTACTTTGCCGCTTGCAAACGCACGTGTGTGCACACGCACCTAATGATTCTTGTAAATAAGATATGTAAACAGTTCATATTAAGTTTTATTCAAAGTTCACATCATTTACCAATCAACAAATTTGTTGCTTAAACGAGTGAAATATCTTGGTATTTTTGTTGGCGGCGTTTAGACGTAGGTAACTACCGCGCGATAACTAAATGAACCTACCTACATACCTATTTTGAGTGGACAGCGCAGCTAGTTGCTAGGGTGTCCAGACGACGCGTAAATAATTAGATAACTGTTGGGTAACTTTACTTAAAAGTTTATTAATATTTACCTTTTTTTTACATAATTCGAATGAGAATCATGTACCGAGTATTCTCCTTAAATATTGATCCTAATTCATCAGTCACCTGTATAATGGGAGTTATGTCAATTCAAGCAATTTTTGCATATTAAAAATAAGTTTCAAAAACCAAAAAATTTTTTTTTTACTACATTTTTTAAATGAGGATATCTCAATTATGACAATTTATTTAAAAAATTAAACAATGTAATAAGTAGTTTTAAGTTTTGTAAGATATTTGACAAGAAACATTATTTCTTTTCTATTATAACAAGAAAAATTTATCAAAACATTAAGTTTTATCATTACTTCTTCACAAAACAACGTACAGTGGACCGCCGGTACTCCGACAAACGTTTTGCAGAGCAGTGTCGAACTATCGAATTTGTCGGATTATAGAGTACTGCCTATAATCCGACATTTTTTACAAACGGAGTACCTTCTAATCCGACAAATCACAGATCCAATGATAAAATTTTATATGTTATACTCTGGAGTACAAATCATACTTCATTATGTATGTCAAATTTACTAAATTAAACAACACAATAGAGAGTACAAATTAACGTCATTAATGCTATATAACTAACAAAAAATAATAACTGGTGCGTACAAGTTGTAACCTGCTCAATCATGCATTACCTACATTAGCAAAGACTGTGAAAAAAAATATTCAATAATAATTAGGTCATGTCGGATTACAGGGAGTGCCGGATTAGACAGGGCCTGGATTACTGGTGGTCCACTGTACTTTGATATTTTTTGATGACAGGTAAATATGTAATAAAAACATTTACTAAGGTGTAAGGTTAAATTCTTACTTACTCATTGTCTATAATAAAAACAATATATAGTATAATTATACTGTTTAATTAAAAGTCTAAAAACGGATTTTATCGCGTTTATTCAAAATTACTGTTTAACAATTTAATTTAAATTATTTCCCGACGTTTCGGACCCTTTACAGCGTCCATGATCTCGGGGGACTGAGGTGGTGGGTGTCCGAATAATGAATTTCATTAAATTTGAAAATTTCATGAAATAATTTAAATTAAATTGTTAAACAGTAATTTTGAATAAACGCGATAAAATCCGTTTTTAGACTTTTAATTAAATGAATAAAATTCGCGTAAATATAAGAGAACAGTATAATTATACTGCTTAAAATCTGTGGATAGTCTCATTAACTAATAACTACTTACAGCAAGTCTCAATGTCTATCTCTGATTTTATGATTAGTTATAAGTAGTATACGTCATAATTCTATCTCTAGTAAGCAAAATCAGAAATATGTTATTAAGACCGGTTAAACTCATATGCACAAAATCTATTATTTTAGACTGTTGTGTAACATACATAATGTAAACTGAATTTACCCATCTAAAAAGTATAGCTGCATTCAAATTAAATCCATACAACTATTATTACCATCTAAGACTTACTCTACTATCGTCACACATAAACATTAATTCAATGAGGCAAAATACTCTGTGAGATAATGGGGAATGTAAGCGGCTGAGCTTGTGAATTAGGCAAAGCCATAGGTTGACTAGTGCTAGAAATTGTTATTTGTTGCGTAGATGTTTGATGCACCAACTGTGGTGCTGCAGGAACTAGCTGTTGTTGTGCAGATTGTTGAGCAGCCAACTGTTGCGCAGACTGCTGTGCTAATTGTTGAGCGGACTGTTGAGCTGCAGCAAGGTGTTGTGCAGACTGAGCCAAGTGTTGTGCAGATTGCTGTGCAGCAAGGTGTTGCGCCGACTGCTGTGCTGCTAAATGCTGAGCTGATTGCTGAGCAGCAGCTAAATGTTGAACTGATTGTTGTGCTGCTGCATACTGGGAAGCTTGGTGTTGGGAAGCCAATTGTGGTTGAAGAGCCGACGTTTGAACTAATTGTTGTACTGCAGTTTGGGGGCCATTGCTCATTAATTGTTGTGTTGGAGGTGCTAAAGTTAGCTGAGCTGGTGTCACAGCAACTACAGTTTGGCCACCTCCCATTAATGTACCTGAATCACTAACTTGCATTAACTGTTGAGCCCCAGCACTTGTGACAATTAAAGCTCCTGAATTTCCCACAAGTTGCTGTGTAGTACTAACTGTGAGGATTTGAGGAGCTGGAGTTAATAACTGAGCTTGAGATGCTGCTGGTCCTAGAGCCAAATTTGGTGTTGCCGCTGCAGGTACGAGTGTTGGTAAAGCTCCTGCAAGACTGACAACTGGTGTTACACTGACTGTGGCCAGTGACACTGGGGCTGATGTTCCATGTCTTGAAGTTATCACACATCGTTGATCAGTTCTAACAGATGAAGTTTGTTCTAACAAAAATTCATTCATTGATGTTAACTGGACATTCTTTTCTGTCAAATCTGCCACTTTCTTTAACAATACACTTATGTTATCATGTAATAATTTCACTTTATGGTCTAAAACTTCACAGTTAGTGCACAAATTAGTAGTGGATAGGGTTTGCGTATCTAAGCCTGACTCCTCATATGCATATCTTCTAAATTTAGCCTCAGGTGGGGAATCATCGTCTCTCATGTGGGGCTGATTTCTATTGTACATTGTAGGCTGAATACTACGCTTGGCAACAACCTCATTACCAACTACATCCCTTACATGTATGTATTTACAGTCTTGGTTTAAACAAACTCCGTGGATATACGCTTGACATACAAGAGGCGTGTTTCGAGGATCTCGAGGAAATATACCAGTAGCGTAAAAATGCTCCTCATCCTGTACAGTACTATGTAAAAACTTACAATTAGATCGAAAACAACCTTTGTTTTGAAAATCATGACAAAATCGAAATAGTTCCTTTAGACAGGACTTCGGTGGTATTTCATGTAAAAATCTGCAATTATCACGAGGGCAACAGCCTCTAATAAAATCTCTACAAAAGCTGCTGGCTGCTGGAAATGATGTATCAGTATCTTCTAAAGAACTCATGTCTGAATTTGTTGAGCCTTTACCAATCATGATTTTATTGTTATATACTTCGAGGCTAATATACTACAAAGGTTCTTAAAAACGATAGACTTGTTACAGTAGTTTGAAGTATCTTCGAATCTTCCATTTTATTTAAAGCTAATCCATTTTGAAAAAAGATGGGCTTTAGTTTTAATCATTTTGTTAATTTGAAGTTAATTTATACGGTTGTTTTTCTTCATCATAACGAAAAAATAAATTATTTTTAA
Source organism: Euphydryas editha (assembly GCA_036937285.1). Lineage (NCBI taxonomy): Eukaryota > Metazoa > Arthropoda > Insecta > Lepidoptera > Nymphalidae > Euphydryas > Euphydryas editha. The sequence goes on from JAUPFZ010000008.1 coordinate 8,174,426, forward strand.
AATTCAGTGGCAAAATTTATTGGTTTTAAGCATCACTTTTTTACAAAGTATGAAAGGAATAAATAGTATAGTAACACTTTTTCAACTCGTTAACATTTTTATTTTAACTTTTAATGCTTTTTAAATAAATAAAATTAGAGTATATTATAATAATTATTACGGAAACAAAACCAGAGTCCAGTAGTCCACAGAGTGCCAAAGACCAAAGCCACAGACCAAAGCCACAGACGTTTTAGCCACAGATTACTGTGTATACCTAGGTATAAATACAGAATCATGAATGTTTCTGAAAAGTACCCCAATTGATCTTTCATGACAGCATTCATTTAACGTCAAACAAAAATAGTTGGATCTTGGCAACATTTATAAATCATTTAAAATGGCGTAGAAAAACCTCAAACTATTATTGTTTCTTATTAAAAATCTACTTTACCGTTGTCTTTACAAATATCTATCGAGCATGAAAGCTCTTAATTAAATATAAATAACTCTAATCAAACAATTACATTGTTTATAAATATAATATGATGAGGTATACTGTGTTACACGTTTAAGTTTTGGTTATTTTGCTGGGATTGTAAACAAAATATATTTATGTTTTAGGTAGTGCTAATATATAAAATGTTTAAGCAACAGTTATCGCCTCGGAGTATCCATCCTTACCAAACGACTGTAGTTCCACGTAGTGAGAAACAATTTGTATCGGCCACACAACAAAGGACGAAATATCCTTGGGCAGAAGATATTAACACGCCAGTGTCTCAATTCTTAGGGACCGATAGTTCGACTTCTGATAATGCCTATCATGTAAGTTTTTGTAATACCTATTGAATATATATATATATATATATATATATATATATATATATATATATATATATATATATATATATATATATATATATGTAATTTTATTGACGACGCGTTGGCGGAGTGATTACAGTAACTGGCTGATGCACTGACGGTAGTGGGTTTGATCCCCGCACATGAAATATATTGTTATAGGCCATACAGATGTTTGTCGTGGTCTGGGCGTATGTGCTTGTGTATTGTATGTGTTTCCGGACCCCCGACACAGGATTCACATCCTGGGGGCCGTTGAGTGTGAGTTTTTTTTTATTTTTTTATATATTAATCATTCTACTGTATTATAAACCTATTTTAATTGTAGGTTCCTCAATACTACCAAAGCACTCGAAGAGATTACGGCCCTCCATCGCCTGTTTACCAAACACCATATGCTACAGGAACATGGCATAATTATAAAAAAAGTGAAAAATCCCCTGTAAAACCTATCCCGTCCAGTACTTATTCATTTCCTCCATGTGCATCTTCATTTTCACTGCCTCTGTGTGATACGGACCATGCAAGGACTGTAAATCGTTCCCCGGCTCCAACGGTGCCATCAGTTAGCCCTGAAGTTCCTATTATTGGTGCTTGTGGTGGCCACTGCCCAGGATTTGAATATGTGTGCTACTATATTTTACAGGTAAACATTAAAATGTTATTATAAAAATATCAATCTGAACTGCTAATTAATTTTCAATACTTGTTAATAATAATTATACCTATATAATTTTGTTTCTTTTTGTAGGTCATTTTTGTAGTAGGAGTATTAACAGGAATCTCTTTATGTATCGCTGGTATTGTGTTGAGGAGAACAAATCGTAATGGTGATCTAGGTGTATTAGTTTATATTGGTAAGTATTTTAAACATGACAAATTTTTAAGAATTCGAATCGATAACACTTATAAACAGGAGAGAAAACTCTTTATTTTACTTTGGATTTAATGATTAAAGTATTGATGTTATTGATTTAAATAAATGGTCAACACATAGATCGACTGTCCCTACGTATACTATCGAAACTGAAAAAAGGTACTTTACAGGAGAGCACTTTTAAGTTAATTTTGTGTACAAAATTGTCATTTATTTGTTAAGTATCGATATTATACTCATGAAAAATGTGGTTTAATATGTATTTTTTTAGCTTATTCTCTTTTTTGTATGAAAACATATATAAAAAGGAGTTTCTTAGTGCAATAAAAAAATATCGCAAATTTTCAGTTTCGATACTGTACATAGGGACAGTCGAGATTCATAATGTTTATTTTAAATAAAGTTATCCTGCTAGATGTATACATTTAGAAAAGGACATAATAATTTCCATTTTTTTTTAATTAAAAATGTATGTACAATATTTATAGTATAGTATAATATAGAAATAGATTCCAAGTGTAACCAATTTTGAATTTTTCTATTCTTAAATTATAGTTTATATAGCTATGTACACAACCTTATCCTTATTTTGTTATTCTAATAAATATGTATTAATTTTATCAATAAGGATTTGTTTGTTATCAATAAACTCCGAAACTACTAAACTAATTTTAATTATTCTTTTACTCTTATAAGTTACTGTATGCTGTTAATAAACTAGTGGGTTTTTAAAATGAAAATAGGCAAGGCGATTATTATAATATGTCAGTATTTTTTTTAAATAGCGATACATAGTAATTGACAACTAAAGATAATGCTTTAAATAAAATATACTTTTTTTATACAATTTTTAAACAATTTTACTAAGAGTTAATTATTGATTAATTACATTTATAATGTAAAACAAATGTAAATATAAATAACAATATTAATTATTAATTTTAGAAATTATTAAATGTAATTAGTTAATTACTAAGCTATGCCATAATAATAATTATTATTAACTATGTCATAACTGTGAGGTGACTATTGAATACTTGATAATAATCCAGATAGAATATCTCCACAACTCAGTATAAATGTGAACAAAGCATTAGAATATTTTAAATTTTTTTTCATTTAACAAAATGAATAAATGAATTTTTTTTTATTCTTCACTCTGTGTATGAGTAATTTACTAGGTATTCACTTCTTAGAAAAGGTGATACAAAATAAATTTAAGAATTTTAAATTCATTAAAATGACCAAAACAAGAATAATAAATAACAGTACTTAAAGTACCTAATTACAAAGAAATATGATATGATGATATACATACACAATTAATAAGATATATAATGAAGAAATAATTCATTACATTTCGTATACTTCACCAAGTATATAAATTACCCAGTATGTAGAGTGCATGTAGCACGTGTGAAGATTGCTGTTAAAATGACGTCCATTGAAATGTATTCATGGACTTATTTACTGGAGAAAAAAAAAATCGCTTCTCCTGAAGGAATTCTAAATGCCAGGGTAAATATACTAAATACAACGTTCAAGACTAACGTTGAGTTAATTGTCTTATGTAAAAGGCACAATATGTAACTTTTATTGTTAAATCATTTAAAATATAATATATATAATATAATTATAAATCATTTAAAATATAATATACATAATAAAATATTATTCTTCCAAAATATTAACGATTCTTGTATTCAAACAAAAATTAAATTAATAAATTTCATTTAAATAACAATTATAAGATTTTAAGTTTTGAAAAATATTAATACTCGTTATTGTACCACAAAGAAACAAACAAGAAAATGGAAGAAGATAAATATTAACGTTATATCGTTCTCTTATATTTACGCGAATTTTACTTATTTGATTAAAAGTCTGTACCGAATTTTATCGCGTTTATTCAAAACTTTACAGTTTGACAATTTGGACACGTTAATTAACGTCATATCGCCAAAAGTGTGATTTTAAATCGTGGACGTCTAAAGTTCCTTTTACATGAGAATTATTGATATATTATTCTTGTCTCAGTAAGAATGCACTTTTTACTAATTATCTCAAGGAATTCTGATGTCAACTGGCCACCAAGACCATGCAATTTCACGCAGTGCGATATTTTTTTTCTGTGGTGTTTTATGAAAACTCGGGTTTATGCTAATAAACCAGAAACAATTCCCGAGCTCAAATCCGAGATTCAACGTGTCGACGGTGAGATACAGCCAAGCCACATCTCTCTGAAAAAGTCATGGAAAATTTAATGGAAAGAGTAATGGCCTGTCATCAGAGCCGTGGGGGCCATTTGACGGATATTTTATTCATACTTAATCGGAACATGACGTCTTCTTTACGATACAATAAAAAAATCACAACTATCTAAAAAAATAGTGTTTTTATTTTAAAATGAAAAAATGAAAAAATGAATTTTGTAAGAATAATTATAAAATAATATTTATTATTAGGATGCCTGTCATCGTGTGTTTGTGGCGTCCTCCTTGGCGTCCAATGTTGTGTACGTCGTGAAATCAGACAAAGGAAACTTCGTACCAACTTGCATATTCCCATGCAAGCTATACAGGTATTGCATTTTTTATATTATTGTGGCCATGTATATTAGGGTGTCCATTATTTACCAAGTTGAAGTTTTTTTTCTTGCGACACCACCTAAATTATTAACTTATCGTCTAAAAAAATGTTAGACCAAAATAAGCCTTTAATATTCATAATAAACCTTGCCCTAAAGAAGATACATTTTCCATTTAAATTACATGGGATTTTGCCACTTTTTTTGGTAAACGTTGAACTCTGTTTTTTTTTTCAGATTCAATTTTCAGATTTTTTTTACTTTTACAACAAAGCTGTTATTATTTCGATGAAAAATATTAGTTTATTTCTAAAAATAGATAATTCTGGCGGTAATAAAGTAAAAAATTGCAAAAAAAAAAGCATTAAATTTTTTGTTGAAAAATTTTTTTAATCCAATTATTTTAATGTTTTTGCAACTTTGACTTACGTCAATTTATTTACGGTTATTATACGGTCGTCATAAAATAATATACATAATATGTTTGCTAGATTGTCCAATTGTGCTTTAACAAAACCAATTTCCGTCATTGTTCTTAATAATTCAAAATATCACTATGTAATCAAATCGCACTTGTTAATGGAAAATAATAGCAATATTCTTGTATAAAAACAATTTTTTTTTCAAACACTAACACAGTATGAACATCGACGTCGATAAATCCCCCGATATATTATGGTGACGTCATATTTCCATTCGACCAATGGTGGCGCGTTACACTAATTTCAAATTCACTCGCTTATTTTATATTATTTAATTACATTTTTATGCATTTAATTACATACCAAAAAAGAAAATAATGGTTTACGAGTAATGTCAGGATCGTAAAGTTTCGGGGGAAATAAAAAACAAGGAAATTTAAATCACTTGCATATTCTCTATTCTGTTAAACAAAAGTAACTCAAGTCACTTATTTCTTCGCTCCAGCAGTTTCAAAGATTAAACGGGATAAACTGATTAACAGACAGAATAAAATTAAATGAAAAATTAATAAAAAATAGTTTAATTGTAAGTACTTATTGGGTAAACTTACGATAAGCAAGCAAGAAATATATTTAAAAAAAAAACTTAGCAGAAATAAGTGTTTAAAAAGATCAAAATCACCTATTAATAATTATATTAATTGTTGTTTTTAATTTGCAATTATTTCAGGAAGCCCCAGTCCAAGCTTGCCCATTACTGTCGTCTACATTACCTCATAGTCAAGTGTACAGGTAATTTACCCAATGCATCAGTCTCGAAGAGACTGCAGCATATAAGTTCGAAATATGTATTCGAAAATGTCATATGTAATTTACCCTTTTTCCAGACCAACCACTGCCAATGTTTACCCCGAAGAAGATATAACCGGTGTTCCATGGTGGCGCCGAACAACTAGAGACTGACTAGTTTTAAGTTTATTTACACATTAAATACTTTTGTATCATTAGCTATTATAAATAAAATTATATGCTTTATAACTCATTTATCTTTTTTATTTCCCAACTATAGCTAAAATAAGGATACGTTGCTTATTCCATTAGAATTTAGAGCGGAAATGCTAAACATATTTTGATGATAGATGTGACATTAAAATCGTAATTGTAAAATATACTTGTAGGTATATTAATTTCTGATTCGATCTGCGAGATTGAATCCGAAATGATGAGATCCGTAGACGAAGGTTGCCGACATAGCCCAACGGATTTGCAAGCTGAAGTGGCAATACGCTAGATATTGCTCGTAGAACTGACGGTCGATAGAGGCCAAAAGAGAGAGGAGAAAGGTTCTCGAGCGGAGATTACGTACCGGCAAGCGCAGCGTCTGACGGCCGTCTGCGAAATGGACATACGACTTGAGGAAAGGCCGGAAGCCGTTGGATGGAGGCTGCTTTGAACCGGTCGCTGCTGGTCGACGAGGGAGGCCTACGTTCAGCACTGGACATCCAATGGCTGATATGATGATGATGAAAATATACTCTCACAATTGGCATAGCCAGCTACTTTAAAGTTAGCCAGCTACTCAAAATTAGAATTTGCATCTACGACTGTCTACGAGTATAATAATTTAATTTCTTAAGTAGGTACTTATTTACCTACACCAATATATATAGTAAAGTATATATATATATTCGTTTACACGCATTAGTGTTACGATATACTGGTCAGATTTTAAAAATTATTATTACTTAAAAAAGCCAATTTATGCATTATGAAATAAAATTATGATTTATACAGGTGTAAAAATCCTGCAGATACGTTTAGTTTTCTTTTATTGATGGTCGGTTACTGTTGTGAAGGTTGGTATTTAGGTCATTTGTTTCACATTAACTAAAAGCATTTAAAATACCTAAGATAGCATTCTCGTTAAGAAATTCTTCGTAAAATCGATTTCTATTAAGCGTCGTTTTAGACGAAATAAAATCCGAACAAATAATGTTGCTGCACAATTTGAATACAATAGCAGAAAGTCAGAAATTTTTGCCGAGGAACGCAGGTTCAATACCTGACATATCGAAAGGTGCTAAAAGTTACTTAGTGATTAAATGTAAAATAAATTATGCATCTTTTTATATAAATTATTATAATGAAGTAGGTACATATTTAAAAAAAAAAATTTTAACTTCAGTCACCTGTTATTTTTAATGACCTAACGATTAATTTAATGACTTTACGAATAAATTATTTTAATCTTTTGACTTCCGTGATTACACCAATAAAATTTCAGCTGCTTCATTCGTCGATTTTTCGAAAGGAATAATTGAGTTCTTATTAATAAAAAAAGGAATGACTTTTATAACTCAACTTTTTTATAATTTAACTTACGTGACTCTACAATCATTTTTAAATCTATGAAGTCTGCACAACCTGCCAAAGGATCAGATAAACAAAAAATAAAACATTTCTATTATGTACTAAATTCTAGAATATATCAACTCGCTATACTTACTTAATTAAAGGACGAGAAGAGATTTATCTTTCGAGAAATTCTTAAACCTGAATCAACATCCGTGCCTCTGTTTCACATTCTTCATAAAACTTTATTGTAATTCAGTATAGTTCACCTGTTTAACTTGTTTAGGAAACTGCATTAAAAATCACTGAAAACTAGGGTTTGGACTTTGGAGCAAATATTTCTTGGAATGTAAATAATACAACATTCAATTTTTATTTATTTATTTATTTAAATGGAGATTGAAGACATTTTAAGTACACATAAATATTATAAAATAATGTACTTTAAGTACTAAAATTAAGTATAACTTAACATCATTTTTCACACCATAAAAATCTCATATACGCACCAAAAACAAAAATTAAATAATAATGTATATAATATAGCAGAATAATACATAAACAGTTTATATTAACTTGATTAATAAAATATAATATGCTTATGGCTAACTTGTGATTCACTTAGCGAAATATTTTCTTTTATTTACATCTTTAATGATTATTATCTGTTATTTTTCTTTGTCTATATAGGTATTTAAATATGTTTGTTGGTAATGAAAATCTAAACAATTTGTATGTAATAACATTGAAGAGAGCCTAAGTTACATCTAATATCAATGATTACCCTATTTTTTTAAAATTAAATGCTAAGTACAGTCCATCGACACCAAATCAATAGGATTATGGATTAAGTAGTTGTCACAGAGACAAAATTAATATTCGAATTCCGTAAATTGTCGTTCATAAAACGTAATACCCATACATAAATAAGAAATTGCACAATGTCGTTAAGGCGTACCTTTAAATATTCATCGGAATTTATTTGAATTACGTCATCGTTTAAACAACCTACACTTAAAAACTAATCAGGACGGTCTCAACACAAAATTAACACAACATTATTAGTATGTGTCACAATTTACCTATAGCTACATCCAATGGAATAGAAAAGTAAAGAATTCTTAATTAAATAAAATTAAAATATTGCAAGTAAACCTACATAAGATAAGAACAGCAACTTTGTTGATTACGTTTATTGTTTTAGACAAAAACTAAATAAAATTGTGTAATGTATGAATATCGTAAAAAAATATCATCACCATAAACAACATCATCACATCACAATAGATGTTAAGCTTATCTGAGAAACAAATTAGAATTAGAAATATTCTTTCACAAAACCATTTTTTTGTAGTAGGTTAAAAAAATTTGCATATATTTTTACAATATTCGTACATTATAGCGATAGAAGCTATGCTTATAAATATTCTCCATGATCTTAATGGGTATTTTGCGCCAGCGCTTTAATATGTTTGCTCTCCATACATTATATTCTTTCATTATAAATCTTAAATATATATATAAATGCCATTTATTTATATGCAAATCGAATAAATAATACTAAAAATTGTGATGATTTAAATCACTCTTGATATATTGTTGTTTTATAATAATTATTTTCGATAGAAAACTTGAAAAAATGGAATATAAAATAAAGAACTATTTTAATAAACGGCTCAATGAAATGTGTAAAGGGAGAAAAGTCATGGAAATATTTATAATTCGATATCAATAGAGCACAATGATATATTCAAGATAAAAATAAAGCGAAACGTCAAAAAACGATATCTTAGTCAATTTTTTTAAAGTAAAATAGCAATATCGGATCTAATAACAGGTACTTCGGAATACCAATTTTCGCCTGTGTTTTGTTCACTGTTTAGCTCTTGTGGTATTTTATATGTATTCTATTGGAATGTACAATTCGTACGAAACCAAAAAAAAAAAAACATCCCTACACATTAAATTTGAAACGTCGAAAATACGCTACAACAAGATGTCACTACATAACTATAAAATCGAAATGTTTACATATTATGGACATTTAATCTAAACTTTTAAAACTGGACGATAATTTGGCCACAAGTTTTTCTAAATTACCATTATCAGCTACCAAAACTATACTTTTATTTGATTATTGACCGCGTGTATAACATCCAGAAAATATATCCGATATTTATAATTCTACCATTTAATAGAATTACATAATAGTTCTAAATTGAATACTTTACAAAAAATTCTTAAGATACACGGAATACATCAATAATGTCCCTCGAATCATCGCTAAATTCAATTCGGGTTCGATAAGATCCAATGAAATAACTCGTTAATTATAAAAAGAAAACGTACGTCAATAAAATATCAAAAATAAAATTGCCGCGTATAATTTGTACCGTGAAATGCAATTAAACTAAGGTTACAGATATTAAATAATATTCGTCAAATAATGTCATCTTTTTTAAATGTACGGTAATATGCTTATTACCGTATAAAAAAAGTTATTATCCGATAACTAACTATTAAAAGGCGCTCGTCATAAAAATAAATTTCATTCTGAGATATTTCCGTATAAAGATATCGTTTGAGGATAAAAATAATTTTAATAGGTGGACATTAATTTTCAGGACTCGTTCGCTCGAGTAAAATTTTTTTTTTTTTCATCTCGTGTTTACGCCACAGACGGCCGCCCGTCGAGCATTTTGTCGCTTTCTTCTGCACTGCTCAAACTGCAAAAAAATAAAAACATATTTTATTGTATAAGCAAAGTTCAGAGAAAGTTAAATGAAGAATATTGACCGGAAAATTTTACCGGGTCCATACTTCGGTAATATAAAAATATATAATATGTTTCTATTTCGTATCTTGATAGTCTGTTTTAAGTCATACAATTATTTAATTTAAATTTTTATGCACATAAGTTTAATGGTTAATAGTATGATTGTTCGTACGACTTTATTGTTGTAAATACTAACGAAAGTATCACAAAACTTCATAGAAATAATGAAATGAAATGAAATGAAAATATTTTTTAAGGTGATTTTCACACACTTAACGAATGTTAAAAAAATAATTGAAATGAATAGGTACGTCATGGTAGCAAAACACAATACAGAAATGGCTACATTTTAACATTATAGGTACATTACAAGCTTAAGTATTGTACCCAATATTGTCCAGCTACCGTAAGTTATTTACTACTACAAATTATTAGAAGCTAATCTCTAGTGTCTCGGTAGACATCACCTTACTATTATATCATCGGCTTTATTAAATATTACAATAAATAACTTAATCTAATTTCCCTAGTGTTGGCCGAGAGGGGAAAAAGCCAGAGGAAAAAAGCTCTCGGTACTATACAAAAATAATAGTTATTTATGCAACTGTTGTATAATGAGGGGTATTAAAACACGAATGTGGGTTTAACACACGAGGCGAAGCCGAGTGTGATAATAGTGTCACATGAGTGTTTTAATATCTAATTATCAACAGTTGCATACAAAACTTTTTCTACTCCCATGATTTAAATCCAAACAAAACAATAAAAATATTGAAGAAAAATGGCGGGGATTCGAATAACCTACTTTGTTAGGGTTCCGTAGCCAAATGGCAAAAACTGTTGAAACTTGGTAAGTAGATGTATTCTGTAAACCGCATTGAGATTTTCACACAAAAATAGAAAAGAAAACCATAAATTTTGGGGGTTCCCCATACTTAGAACTGTTTTTGAACCATTTTTTTAAATAGTTTGCGCGAGAGACACTTCCAAAGTGGTAAAATGTGTCCAAATGTGTAGAAGTTACAGGGTAACTAAAACTAAAAAAAAAAATATAAGTATGATGTACAATACCATGCAAACTTCCACCGAAAATTGGTTTGAACGAGATCTAATAAATAGTTTTTTATTTATAAAAAAAAAATAATAAAAAAATAAATACACCATTATTAAAACCGATCAAAGTTACAACGAACTACAAGAACTTTTATATGATGTTACTTGCTGCTACAAAAACCTTCATGGGCGAGTCCGACTCGCACTTGTTTAATTTTTTTTTTTACGTTGTTGTTGTTGTTTTAAAATTTATTCCCAATATGGAATGGCAAACGAATACAATCCATACAGCCTAGTCTAAATTTCCTTTTTTTTTTACCGCGTACGGCTTTCTGATAGTGAAACGCACGTGAATGACAATGTCTTTTTTTTTAAATTCATATACATGTTCTTTTTTGAAATTCATACAGATACCATGCATCGAGCAGTAAGAATGTGGCTGTCAGTTGTTAACCCTTTGCGCAGAAGGGATCGAAAAAAAAGGAGTGTTATTATGAAATCCATACAACATCATATCCGTTTTGATGATATAATGGTTATTATGACATTGGGTGTTTTAATGTTGGCAATAAGCTAACTGTTTCAGAATCTTTTATAGAGGATTTAAATGATGGGAGTAAATAAATAAATGATGCACAGTATGACCATGAAATGATCAGGACAAATACGACAAACACGAAAATATTGAGGACAGAACTAATATGTTATTTACGGATATAGCAGAAAGCAAGATGACGACGTACTTTAAAACGTGATTCTCAGTAAGGTAATGTTAAGTGTAAACATTGTACACAATAGTTCGAGACGTGAACCTTAGCTCCGCGTCAGTATTATATCACAATAGATGCTCCACCCTTTGTGTTGTTAAATAAACACTGTTTCCTGACTAACCGTTACTGTCATTTGCTATTATTTGTTATTTTCTTGTAAGTTTACGTACATTGTAGCCGTAATCGTTTGGTTGAAATATATATAGCATGATATCTAGTTAACCAAAACCATAACATTCTTCCCTTTTCTTATGTGGTCAACCGCTCAGGCCTCCGCAGTAAATGAGGTCCTATATTTCAGCAAGGTCAGTATCTAATAACTAATACTGTCGACACATGTCTTATTTTGTGTAAAATAATCGATAAATAAAGACTGTTGTAGTCATATGGCCCCATAACCCGTAATCCGAAAATGCCCAGAGTGACGCTGTAGGCTCTGGCTTGAAGGTATCTTGGTATACAAGAACGGTTTCTTTATCAACTTATTTTAACATGCAAATACTCGTATTATAAAAACTCTTGCAGAAATCTATTATCTGACATTTAACCTTAGCGTAATATAATAGCAGAGAGCAATATTGTACTGAATTAGCGTGAAAACAAGTGAACAAATGCAATCATATTGTGTATGTTTGCATCATCGAAAATAATCGTAAGTGCGGTAAACCTAAATAAGCGTTGGTTGTAATGCTTTGCTTATTCGGGACTACGTTACCCTGCGTCGTCAGCATTCGATTAGCTTTTAAGGGATACACTTCGGAATAAATTAATTTAAGTAGCATTAAAGTCTTGTGATTTCACTGAGTATTTCGACAGCAAAAGATGGCTTGACGTTTAATGTCAATTAAATACGTATATTTAAAGTAATGCTTGTACTCGTGTAGATACAGGAACAGCGTTGCGTGGCAAAGAAGTACAGTCAAGTGCGTTAGTATGTATGTACATAAATTTAAAACAATACGTCTATAATATCGATATGTCTAGTTTAATTGTCATTGACTGTTCTTGCCTAGAGGATAACGACACATCACAAACGCGTGAAACAAAGTCATGAGACTATGGTATGGATCAATATATATATGAACCAACACCTAAATTTTAAATATATATCACAGAGCCCTTATGATTGATAGAATTTGAAAGAAATAATTTAGAACATACCACTCTTTGTTGTCCATGAGGTTACGCATTTCATCGTCGGGTGCCGGCGGGGCATCCCTGACGGGCGCGTATTGTGCCGCAACAAGGGGGTCCGTGGACGGGTTGAGAGCAGTCAGCGCTGCGGCACCGCTAGCCGGCGCCTCCTTGCCTCCTCCCCAGCGAGCTGACCATGCCCAACCACCCACACCTATGACAGAAAATACTAGTTAGTAACTTTTCTTTAGTCACATATCTTAATCCCTAAATTCCATAGTATAAAGTTCGAAAGTCACACTAAATCATATAGTACCATATGTAACAAAATTCATGAAATTATATTTTCAACCGACTTGAATACGTTCTACTTACGTATTTACTTTTTATGTTCGCGGATATCTCCGCCAATTGTAAAACAATTTTCTCAAACATTTTTTTATCTGATAGAATTTTCCATGGGTGTTCCTATGTCTACTAAATGGGGATATGATTGAGGTTTGTTTAGGAAATCACGGGAACTCCTCGAAAAATATGTTTATATTTTAGTTAAATAATAATAATGAACTATTTTGTTGAATATAAACATTTCCCAATAAGTTAATAAAATAAAATAAATTAATTGCTAAAAACATTACAAAATATAACGCATAATGCGGTTTTGTATGTGTGTGTACATACATTGATTTCTTCAACGCTTTTAGGCGAAAATCATAATACACATTTTTAAATCATTCTTATAAATAACAACTGTTACATTTCAGTAATTAATACAAAAATTACACTATGCTATGACACCGCGAGAACCAAATTAACTACATATTATCTCATCATTTTTAGATTATCCACAAAAAAAAAACTCGGTTGGCATAAGTTTAATAAAATTAAAATCTAAAAATACAAAATAAAATCTATTATTATAACTGTAAACAGTATAGGTAATTGATCGTCCTGGTACTACCGACACCACTGACACGACTGCATGTAAAAAAAAAAATGAAAACACCATTCTTTATGTTACGTAGAGGCTTACTAAAAAGCGATTTTAATTCAAGTCCCACAAAATCTTTACCTATTGATTACAAAATATTTTTGCGTTTACCATAACCATAATTTGTGAAAAAAGTCAAAGCGGGTGAAACTGTTGAGTGTTTACCGCAAATGTTTAATTCTCGAGGAGGTTTCCGAAGACATGAAAAACGTTTTTGAAATAATTAAATTTACTTTTAAAGTAATTTTCTAAAGATATTAGTCACGCAATAGATGCACGAATTTTATTTTACATATTCTTGTAAGATTTGTCAAATCCTTTTTAGCGTATATAGTAGTATATATACAGACTTTTAAATAAATCAAACAAACTTCGTTATTAGACCGAAACGACTTTACATTGGAATATATCACGCGACGTCCTTGGCAACACAATATGCAGAAAATGGCAAAATATACACACAACTATAAATATTTACTAGATTATAATAAAATCTTCGGTAACTTTTAATTATTTCAAAAACGTCTTCGGTAACTAGATATGCTAATTGTGACATTTGATTACCTAATTCTTTGGATAAGCCTAAATAATTCGTATTACCACAATTAAGATAAAATAAAAAATAATATATAGTATGAAATAATTATTACAAATATAACCCTACGAAAATATATGACATGCGTCTGCTTATTTAACTTGTGTGAAATTTCAAACAGCTCAATAAGGGAAAGGTCAGGGGAAACGAGGCGATTACTTAGCTGACCTTACACAAATCAAACGGATGTGAAAATTTATTGAATCGTCAGATTAAATGTTAATATAATATTTGTATTAGTGAACTACTACTAAAAAAGATGTTATTTTTAGAATGTAACATCTCAGTATCACTGTTTCGTTTCTCGTCTTTAGCTCACTTCGTCGCATTTCTTATATATATAAGAAGCTTATAAGTGGCTTTAAATTTTATGAAAAAACGAATGCTGATGCGGTAAACTGTGTCGTCTACTGCATATTTAGTAAGTTTTTTTAATTTAAAATTTCCGTCGATCCGTGAGATCACGTTTCTCATACAATTTTTTTTTTGTTTTTGTATTAAAACAGTAGACAAACCTACAAACCTCTTTCTCGTAAAATCACTTCGTTTATGCGAAAAATATCTAGACACACCAATTTCAAGAGGAAGACCAAACATACAATTGTATTAGTTATATGTAATTATAAAGAGACATTTTGCATGCAACGTTTCAAGACGTATTTACGCAATAATGACGAATAATTTTCATTTCCTTGTATAGCGCCAATGTCAGAATTTATGTAAATAATTGTTCAAAAAAATTTGTTTTTCACGATTAGTATTCTTTAGAAATCAAGTTTATTACCATAAAAAATATTTGTATAGTAAGTAATAAATTATTTATAAGTATAATAATAAAATAATATATTCATTTTATAATTATTTTAAAAAATAATAATATGTTGATACTCTATTTTTTATTAAAATTAAAATATAATTATACCAAAATTTTAATGTATTATTAATTCTAGTATTACATTAAACCAAGTTTAAGTACTTTTAAAGTATTTTTTGTTATCTTGAAATTAAACAAACTCTAATATATATTATATTAGGCAATAAAATTAAATTCATGGAAGAAAGTTTTATTGGTATCTAGAGTCGTTCGAAAATAGTGAAGAGTGAAGCTTAAAATGGAATAAGAATTTTTATTTATTTCATTCGATATAAATGGGTCAGAATTTAACTTTTTCAACGTCAGCCAACTAGGTCACTGGCACAAACCACGAATCTTTCTGTAAACTTTCTTGAAATTAGTCAAAAGATGTGAAAATACCTGCGAATAGCAGTCCGAGACACAATATGACCCCGCCGGCGATGAGTGCTCCGAAGCCGTTATCTGCGTCTTGCGGCGTGGGTGTCGCTGGCGTGTTGGAGTACTGCACACCGCCTGCTATTAGTAGCGCTAGACCTGCATGAGAAAACGAAAAATTAATCTCAGTCATATTATTGCGTTACCTATATCTATAATCTTGCTTGATGGCCAAGCGGGGATAACGGAGGGGAGTGATAGGGACATCTTGAATTATGCTAAGAAATTATGTACAGTTGTAAATAAAATAAGCAAGTAGTTACATGTTTAATAATTATAATTACTTTAACATATAGAATTAAGTTGTAGAAAATATGATGTAAATAGAATAATTAGGTTAGAAGAAAGAATTATTAATTATGTTTAAAAAAATGTATAAAAATTGAAAATTATCTCTCCTTTATTTATTCATTTTTTGCCCTTGTTCTGTTAGGTTTGAGTTTAGCTAGCATAGTCTCCGACCCCCATGTTGGAAGGTAAGTATTTTAAAAAAAATCTTGCTTGATGAAAAGCAAAGATGCGAAAGCCTATTCTATTCTAGATACTTTCTTATTCATAAAATATAAAATTTATTGATATCGAAAACATAAATTAAATCGTTGAGTTACTTAAATTGCCCACATTAAAAATTTTATATCGTACATCTGAACCGAGCTTTGTACCTACTCTTGTATATTTTTTGTAAACATGACTCACAAGTTACAATAACCCGTTTACGAATAATGTAAAATGTGATTGTATTAAATAAACGAAGAGACGCCGAGATCGAGTTCGCAATTTTCACCGTTTATAGAGTTAGACCTAAAAACATTAATGCAAGTCTATTTTATAATATGGTCTATAATGCAAAAGTGGTAATCAGAACAGGTATAACTAGTGCAAGAACAAACATAAAATAGTATCTTCGATAAGTCACAGAGTTAGGTATGAGAAAAATTGCCTGTAGCTATTTTTATGGATTATCTATATTTTCTGGCGTTGGCGATTTAACTGCGTAAAAAGTTGTTCTGCTCTTTTTTCTTTTATACTCTCGTAATTAAGCTGTGAACTAAGAAAATCTTATGGTCTCAACGGACATTAGTTTACTTTATATTTTTTAAACTTAATTTTAGTTTTCATAATATAAGACTAAATTGACAAGATTTTTAACAACATAAACAACATGCAAATTGGATTTGAAACTGCGTCATTCAGTTAATGCAAATTTTGTTGTAAACAAGTCTCTGTTTTTGAATGTTAAATAAAAATATACCTTGCCTTAATTTTATTTAATATCAAATGTCAACCTTTGTCTTCGTGATTCGTTTTAATATTTTGATCTTATGGTGTAAGAATAAATGTGTCAGAAACCTATTGCGTTCGAGTGATTCATGTATGATTATATGCTAATGATCTGTTCATACAATTAGTTTTAAACCAGGTCAAAGATAGTTTTTTTTTTTTTGACGCAGCGCAATTATTTATTTATTTATTTATGCTTTATTGTACACCATTTTTATACACACAATTTAAATATACTTAGTAATTACATAAATTTACAAAGGCGGTCTTATCGCTAAGTAGCGATTTCTTCCAGACAACCCGGACTACACGGAATATGTAGGTATAGAAAAGGTACAATTATGTATTTTATTTCACATAAATTTAAAAAATTAATAACTTAATAAATATCATTCAAGTATAAATCGAGCCTCAAACCTCGAGTAAGTTGTGGTTCTTATTAAAAACTATAGATACATAACCACGAAACTTAAGTCTTGTTGTATTCAATTCAATTAATTTTTTTTTTTGCGAAAAAAAACTGATTTGAATTGATGCAGACTACACCTAGACGCCAAAACAGCCTTGCGCGATGGCAAAAACTAAATAAACGTATCGAAATATACCACTAGTAGGTACAAACTAATGCCTAGTTCGCACTACGCCAGTATTTTAGTCGAGTGTCGAATTATTTAGTAGCTAAACGTGTCTGAACACCAAAAATTTAGTCGAGTAGGTTAGTAAGTTGTTAAGTCGAGTCGATCCATTTCATTCTATTTTTATCGGGCGAGTAGCACCTCCCACCACGCGTCCGCGCTCTCTGGATCACCGACTAAACAAGTACGAACGTGTCGAAGTAGTCGAGACTCGAGTTTATTATTTCATTAGTTGCCGCAAAAATGTCGTTTCGCTGGAGCGAAGAAACAACTTAAATTTGTTTCCAAATATGTAGAACATGAATGTTTTGTGGAATATTAAGTCCCCGCATTATAAAAACAAACAAATGAATTACATCATACTTCATACACCAGGATTTGGTGAAAATGAAATTAAATTGAAAATAAAAAACATCAGGTTAGTGCATAATTTTATAATTATATTTCAAATGCATATTTATTTAACAATAAAGCATATATATTACTATGTTACAATAAGATCTCAATTATTATTACTTATATTGTTTTTGGAAGTATCTACCTATTCATACGATTATCGTACGAATATTTCTTTTTTGTTATTCATACAATTATTGGAAGATAAGTTTTTATTCGTACGATCTATTTTATATTAATTAAAAAATATTAATTCATTGTTTTTTGGTAGATGGTTTGTATGTGACCACATAATAATTACTTGTGTAATGGCACTTTCAATAATTATTAAATTGTTAATTGTTAAGTGTTATAACATATAAAAGATATTTATTCATTCAAAATAATTCACTACATGTCTTGTTTGTTTATTGGGAATTACATTTATACTTGAAAATTGTGTATACTCAACAATTAATTATAAAAAATGAAATAACTAAGAAGTATAGAAGTTCAATTTGTATTTTATTTAATTATAGGTATAGTTCTGGAAACATATTTATTTATTAAAAATAATTCACTACATTTCTAGTTTGTTTATTGAGAATTACATTTATACTTGAAAATTGTGTATGCTTAACAAAATTAATTATAAAAAATGAAATAGCTAAGAAGTATAGAAGTTTAATTTGTATTTTATTTAATTATATAGTTCTGGAAAGATGTTTATTTATTAAAAATAATTCAGTACAAGTCTTGTTTATTGAGAATGAGGATCCGTAACGTTTTTAGTTGAGAATGCAGATTTATAGAGCTAAGAAATCCTTAAGATACAGTGAAAAAATTTTTGTTCTACGACAAAAATTGACGAAGTTATGATCAAATTACTAGCGGAGTTCACTAACCGGCCGGCACGATAGGCTGTGACGTCACAGTGTCCGAACCCGTTGTCAGCGATAAGGCGCGTAGGTGTTTTCATTGGTTTATTGTGTCTTTGAAACAAATTAAGTGTCCGATTTGTGTCTAATTCTCCTTTCTAACTATTTATGAATATTGTATAGTGCCGTAATGTACAAATACTTCTTTTAAAAAGCCTGAAAAACTCTTTTTATACGTGCCGAAAGACCCAAAACTACGTGAAAAATACTATGCCGTTGTGAAAAGAGATGATAAAACTCCACCTTCTTCCCGGGCTACAAGACATTGTTGCGAAGATAATTTCGATGTAAGTACCTACATAACTACCTATACCTATATTATTTAGTTAATATGAATATAAGTTGGTACCTACTACAACGTGTCATGTACTTAAGTATTCACTCATTTTAAGCCTGCTGTATTAATAAAAACATACCTACTTACTTTTTCTGTGTTTTGTGGATAAACCTAAGTACTTACCTATTCGCCCGTTCCGATTTCTATATAATATTCCAAGGTCAAAACAATGACACAGGGATGTACTCGGGTAAAAAAACAAAGAGTAAAGGCCGCGGCGCCGGCGTGATCCGAAAAGAGTAAGTCCTTCCGGGCCCTCTCCGCCGCCTCTTTCTGTGAGATGACGTTCTCGCAGAAGATGGTGACCGCGGTCCAGGCCCTATTACCGCCAACCAAAGCTCGCGCAACGGCCGGCGGCGACAGGTCCTCTCCAATGACTGCAGCGAGATCCCGGCGCTGCTCAGCCCAGGCCGGGCACGACACGCTCGTATCTCGCGTATGTTGCGCGGAGTCCTCACAGCAGTCACTATGGTGGCAGTCCGGAGTAGTCTCCCTCCTTGCGACGACGTGCAAGTATTTGCCGAAGCAGCCATGCCCCGACAACACTTGCACGAGTCGGAAGGTGAGAACTCCGTACTGCCGCACCGTCCACTCCTCCAATATCGGCTGAAGCGCCCCGATGGCCCAAAGACCAACCCGAGACGTCTCCAGCCGAGCCTTCCACCGTGTGAAGGTGGTGCGGCGGGTGTCATCCCACCATGCGGTGAATTTGATCGGCGGGGGATTAGTGCCCCCCGTCCACGCCGCCGACACCCGCCGATAAACTTCGCTGAGCGCTTCCATCTCCAAGTCCCATAGGGGAGTTCCGGCCAATGCGCAGGAGGCCTCAGCAACTACCGTGCGGTAGCCGCGTATGGCCCTGACCGCCACGACCCTCTGTGGACGTCACAGACGGGATCTATTGTGGGCAGTCAGGGACTCTGCCTACACGGGGGCGCCGTACAGCGGCATTGACCGGACCACCCCGGCGTAGAGTCGTTGGCACGCTAGACTTTTTCCGCCCATATTCGACATTAGCCGACCGAGGGCGGACGCCATGCCGACGAGCTTCGGTGCTAGTTGGCGAAAGTGCTTGTCGAAGCACCACCTTCCGTCAAGTACCAGGCCCGGATATTTCATGTGGGCTCGGATACCGATCACAGTATTGTCAACCGTATACGTAACGTAACCGTACCATTATCGAAGTACTGGCGGGTGGATCACATCGAGACCCATGGAAAAGCAGGGCCTCAAACTTGTTAAGGACCACCCTAAGACCCAGTGCCTCGATCCTCCTGACCACCTCCGCGGTACCTGAGGTGGCCAGAGATGCCGCCTCCACGAAGGTCCCGCCCCGAGCTGTAACCAGAGTGTCATCGGCGTAACAAATCAGTCCCAGCCCAGGGGGGGGGGCGGCCACGGAGGACTCAGTCGTACCCGATGTCCCACAGGAGCGATCCGAGAACAGAACCCTGTGGGATGCCACACGACATGGACCTCCTGACAACGTCCCCTTCACGAAGAGTTCACGAAGAGGACATTGCGACCGTCAAGGTAGTCTGCCACTAGCCGCCTTTGGTAGAGGGCACTCCATGGAATCGGAGTGCCTCCGTGATGCAGCCGAATGGCAGACTTTTGAATGCGTTGGCGATGTCGAGAGACACTGCCAACAGCACTCCCTTCGAAGCGACAGCCTCCGAAGCCACGATCTTCAGATGCAGAATGGCGTCGACCGACCAGCCCGAAACCCGAGCCGGACGTCGGACAGGTCAGGGCCGACCCGCGTGAGGTGCTGGACGATGCGAGCAGTGACTACCCTCTCCAACAGCTTGCGTACCTCGTTCAGCAGCACGATGGCCCTGAAGCCAACGACTGATGTCGAAGGCCTTCCCGGCTTCGGCAGTAGCACGAGATTCCCCTCCTTCCAGCTGTGAGGGAATCGTCCGGACACCAGTCTAGTGTCGAACAGTACCCTGATGCGGGACTTCAGGTGGTCGAGGACCAGGACCAGCACTCGAGCGGGTACCCCATTCGGCCAGGGAGCGGCGCTTTTCCGCATACGGCTCGCCGTGTGTGAGTTCCAACTCCAAACCTATAGCAGAGGAAGTTTTGCAAACAGAGAGAATTGGTGCTATAAAAGTTCACATTGAAAGAAGCATATGGAAGTTGAGAGACTTCAAAATGATCGGACCTGACGCATGTGTCGATATTTCATACATAAATTTTTTGGATAATATTGTAACAATAGCCTGTAGTTTAGTTAATTTACAGGATTGTCTATTTAGTAATCAAGTTTAAAAATAAAAATGCTTTTCTTTCTTTTATAGAGTTTTATTTCGAAATCTTGCATAATAAAAAGCACATGTCATATTATTAATAGAAGAGTAATTTCAAATCTCAATTCGTTTCGGAAATATTGATGTTTTCCAAAAATGCGTGGACTCCTCTAAAATATCAGTACAATAGTTTTCATCATAATCTTCGAATATTTCTTCTTTGTTTCTTGCACAAAACCAGTTTCTACTTTATTAGTACGATTAGTAAATAAGTTTTATATTTAAATATCAGAAAATTACACTTTATAACAACACTATATTTAAATAAATTTCAAATAAAACGACCAACCGCGTCGCCGCCGCTCCGTTGATTCGTGAACTGCGCTCGTTCGGGCACAATGACGTCACACGCACCCGCGTACACTAACTTTTAGCGGCAGGAATGCATAATGTTTATAACTTAATATCTTCGTAAGTAATGGTCCGATTTGGATAATTCAAAAAGGAATATCATTCTTATGTCATAGAGAATAACGTGGATACTAGTTCTATTGAATTTGCTATACCTTTACTGATCCTCATTATATTTATACTTGAAAATTGTGTATGCTCAATAATTAATTATAAAAAATGAAATAAATAAGATGTATAGAAGTTTAGGTTGTATTATATTTAATTTAGTTTTTAAATTATTCTGTTCTTTTACAACATTAGACATTTATGAATAATAATCATAATTTTACTTAACGAGATCCAATCTTTTTTAGATCAACCTACTCGCAGAAGTTAAAAAATTAAAGGACACAAAAAATTCAGTCGCTGGGGCTGACATCAGGTTTCCATCCATCCATCCAGGTTTCCATCTGGCCATATAAAGAATAATGAAACGTAGAGTAATGTTACAATTAAATCAGAGTTAATTTTAACAGCAATGAAGAACGCTAATGTTGCTAATCAGAGTGATAGGAACAAAACACATTCAAAAGTTATAACTAAAAATGTTGTAAACAATTTTTTTTTATTTATTATTATTATTATATTATTATATATCTTACTAAATAAATTTTTCATAATAAATATGTTATAGTTATTTAATCTTATTTATAATTTGATAAATTCCATCAATGATTAATAGATTGCTTTACAAACTTCCTTTAAACTACATCCAGAAGCAAGAAAGTATAGAACTGCTTGTAATTTTGTAATTGCAGGAATCGCATTTTTTAAAAGGTTATCTTTACGCTAAATTTTGAGAGTGTATTTTCATTAACAGAAAATTCACATAACTTTCGATGTTCTTAAACTATAGAAGTATTTTTTGGGATCTTCCAATGCTAATTCCTTGATAAGACGCCGTTTATCTCGTCTATCGATCTATTTTCGTACCCATAGCTTCTTTTTATTAATTACACGACTTTACGACGTTACGATTAGCTTAATCAATTTATTCACTTTATTGCGTTGCAGCATGTTCATCTTGTACAGCACCACTCACTTATGTACTGTACTCGACCGTAATCCGAACGATTTCTGGGCAGTAGCGCGTAGTTTAGCCACTAAATAACAAGCCACTCGTCTAAAATACTGGCGTCGTGCGAACTAGGCATAACACGAACTATTAATGATTTTTTTTGGCGTACTTTAAGCAAAGATTACAATATGAGAGATATGTATATAACATAATAATAATAATATATAATTAGTAATCGTGGCTACGTATAGATATAAAATTAACCTAATTTAAACAAAGTGATCATTATGCTAGAATTAATAACACTGTATTATATTATAGTATAAACTATTAATAACACAGATGTTATAAAAAATGACTAGCATTTTTTATAACATCTAGTGAGACTGAAAAGTATTAAAGTACAGACCAAATTTGAAATGAAGGAGTACATGATATTAACAATGATTATAACATCAGGTATAACGTGAAATATAAGAATAATATGACTAAGGAACAAATCCAACTCCGTCTTGTACTTGTCTATTACAGTCATCGAATGTTTTTTGTGAGTTCTCAGAGGCAGAGAGCGAGAAACAGCTAATCTAGATCGACTAAACCAACCTTAAAAATCAAATTACTAAGACACACTTCGGATATTATTTTATGGTAACTAACACAACTGGTTTGTCATTATGAATTATTATAATGTGACGATATTTTCATATATATACGTATTCAAATAAATTTAAGATAATAAAAAAAAACAATTGCTTAGTAAAATATTAATTACTTAAGAAAATAAAGTACTTATGTCAGTAGCAAATGTATTATTGTATATTTTATATCGGTAAGATATACGACAAATATATTTTATCGAATCATAACAACACGATAGGTAGGTAGGTACCCAGTGTTGTAATTGATACGCATTTGAAATTAATTATAGCACGAAGAGTGATCCTTACGAATGTGATAAATATAGTATCTATATCTACTGCTTGAAAATTATACACATATTTTATTTTATTAGAAACATGTCTTCTTTGTTTCTTAGTACGTAATGATGAATATGAAAGTTGAGGCCGAGAAAGACAAAAAAACATTTAGAAAGACGATCCTAGTAGCACACATCGACACCCACTATGCTCAACAAGGATGATTTATTCTGGACAATTGAAATGTAATGAATGAGCTTTCATCAGCTAAATTATCGAAGCCAGTCAAAGCCTTGGAACAATTGGGTGAAATTGAGTTTAATCCAAGGAAGCTCTCTCGAAAAAAAATTAATTATTAAAAAAGTAAAACGTGATATTTATCATGTTTGTCGTTTCTCATTCTAAGTTTTCGATATTTAGGCACTCTTGCAAGTACCATGGTCAGCTGTACTGTCCTCGAAAAACGTAATGTAAAAATCCCATTTTCCAAAAAAATATTTGTACGTAATAATAACGACGCGTTGTCGCATGATTACAGCAACTGGCTGATGCGCTAGCGCTAATTTGATCCCGTACATCACAAATGTTTTTATAGGCCTGAGGTTCCCAGATTTTATTTTCTCATAGACCACTTTCATCCGGTGGACCCCTTGCAGCTACATTTCTATTATATTCCCAATTTGCAGACGACAAAAAAAAGGTCATCCCGTCCCTGTATCGGTATATAGACCTCTGCGTATTGCTAAAAAAATCATCTCCTATCGAATATATTATATCGATTGTAACTTAGGCCCACTGCTAAAAAAATGTCATCGCTATATCGAATGCATCGAGTATTTACGAAATATCGATATATATCGCGCACTGTTACTCGACAAGTTGTACTGAATATGGAATATGTAAGTTTTTACAAGTAACAGTCGCTGAACTTCTTAAAATATTATCTGCATACATTGATAGGTGAATTCTAGCCAACACTTTAGTTCTTCACAATCGAAAGCAGATAAATTTTATATTAGGATAAGACACTACGTGTAAAGTAAAGGGTAGAATCGATGAACTTAAAAGTAAGCAGTTTATTGATTTTTTTTATTGATTTTTTTTTAAGAATATACGAAAAATGTATCTATTAGAAGTAAAAAGTAACTTTAATTTTTAGTAATTTTATATTGCATTACATTTTTGTTCTTAATTATATTTACCACTATAATAATCCGGTAAAATCTTTACGTAGTAAAATAAAATAAAAAGTTAAAGAAAAAAACAGAGATTTTTCTTCCTGCAATAGAAGTATAATAGTAGTTAATGTTAAAAGTAACACTTATACATCATTCAGTGTAAATTCTAGCAATGACCCAGTTAGTTCATAAAATAACCCTCGTGCATTCATAATGAATATCGATTTCACGACACTGGTTCAAGTTAACCGCTTCTTTTGCCTATATATTTCCAAGGATACGTTTAAAAGTAAATAGGAATCTTATTTACTTGAACGATAATAAAATAGCCAATATTTTTTTTTACATTAAAAGCTGTCACCGTCGACTTAATCTGGGTGGAGTTGACTCAAACTAACCATTGAATCGGATATTGTTTAACATGTTTTTTTTGTTTTTTTTTTGGGCTTAGTGATAATTTTATTATAAAATTATAGCAGGTAAGTTACTCCTTACAACAAGAACGATCTACGTTTCGAAGACCGGACCAATAGACATACAGATTTATTTTTAAGTAAAAACCTGTAATTACAATTTGATTAGGTACAATTTGATTAATCATATCGTCGTTTAAACGTAGGTAATCGTAGATTGTAATTTTTCCATTAATGTATAAATTATTATAACTATAAATTAATATAAAACCTCCGTTATAATACAATATTTTTCATATTATATTTATAATATTTGCCAAGGTTGACTAAATCTAATATACAATAATAATAATTAATTATTACAAAAAAATGTTCTC
Organism: Euphydryas editha; assembly: GCA_036937285.1. Taxonomy (NCBI): domain Eukaryota; kingdom Metazoa; phylum Arthropoda; class Insecta; order Lepidoptera; family Nymphalidae; genus Euphydryas; species Euphydryas editha. The sequence continues at coordinate 8,200,294 of JAUPFZ010000008.1, forward strand.
TTTTTATCATAGAGCTAAAAAAGGGCGCGTGTTGCAAAAAATGATTTAAATAAATAATAAATAAATAAATAAATCGCGAGTTCGATTTCCATTCGGAGCGGATACCTATTCAAATATTTGTTTTTTCTTCTATCTGGGTACTTATCCTTGTGACCTACAAAGGGACCACACTGTACCTCAGATAGCAAATAAAGTTGTCGTTTCCGATTCTTTTCAGAAACACCTGATAACTGAAATTATTTACAACTCGTAGTGGAGCAGGGCGGCGTTTTAAGCTTTGGAGCTTGTTCTTCTTCTATAGAAAGTTTTTTTTTTTATTTGTCCAATAATAATAACTAATAGTTAACTAAAATATGTTTGATGCTTTAAATTAGGGTCTAACTTCGTGTTACTCAGAAAAACCCTAAAAAGTATTGTTTTTTATCACTTTCAACTTAGTTTCAAGTGATATTATTATAACGGACTCTTAAATCATATATTTTTGATCATTCTGTCCGACTTAAACAAACATTACACCTGTAGCTACTAACTATAAGGGAAAGTCATTTGTTTATTTATAATTAAGCCTGTTTATTGAGGGTATTTACAGGCTATAAACAATAGGCCTGAAGTAATAATTTACTTCAGGCTTAAAATGAATATAACGAATAAAATATCACGCTATAATTAGGAGCAGAACAGTAACCATAGATGTAGTATAGATCTAGTATGTAATAATAACATAATTAAAACTAAGTTCTGCGCGTGTGTGTGATAATATATTTAACAAAGGAATACTACCAATTGTCTGACCTAAATCCAAACACACCTCATCCATATAGGGCCAAGAGAACCGTCATGGGAGTCTTTCTTTAAAGAAAGTGGCCAGTTATAGTGAGTTCGGAAAGTGGCCAGTACAGTAGTATGGTAGCAAAGATAAGCCCGTGCGTATCGTATACAATTAGCTATAGACCAATAAGGTATCGAATGTCCGGTGCGGCGCTTGCGGCCGCTGCGCTGGTGACTCATCCGGTGGCTGCGTGGTTGGATCATGAACTCGACGCTATGTATAAAACATATTATATTTATAATGTCTAGACTTCGCAGTATACAACTATTACTTTTAATGTGCGCAACTTATTGTAAAATATATAAATTGTTATAATACTTAGAAGCAACAATTTTTAATGATTATTATTATCTAGATCTAAAGTATCAAATTTTTTACATTGTGGTACGAATTCTACAAAAAAAAGTTCAAAGATATCTTTTTGTTATGTGATTCAGAAAACTGCGTAACTTTAGTCGTGATGTAGTTACTTCTGTTAGCCTTCATAATTTTTTACCCATACAGACACACGAAGGTCGACAAACTCGTCAGAGTGCGGTTCCAACACGTTTCCGTATTGAAAGTACCTCTTATTTCCTCACCCCATGCGGTAAATGAGCTTAATAATTTTATATTACACTTACAACAACAGATTTATAACAATAACATTTATTAAATAGCAGTCAAAAATAATAATATTCGTTTTTTTTATCATATTTATGAATAACTAGCTGCGCCCCAACTTAACGCTTTAGTCGCTGTAACTTCCGATTTCGTGGAAATGTCGGGAAAAAAGTAGCCGATATATGTTATTATTGATCTCCAGCTATCTACGTATCAAGTTTCATTGCATTCGGTTTAGGAGTTTTTGCGTCAAAGAGTAACAAACATCCATCGCAACCTTCGCATTTTTAATATAGATAGGATTACTAAAACCGCAAGGTTTTAGTTTTAATGAAGTCATTAACTAACAACTTTTACGACTTTTTTATCACTATTATGAAATAGTGCTACAATTCCGATCATTATGAAAATAAATTGCTTAATAACGACTAATAAATGTTTTTTTTTTTCATTAATTATTTTTTGTCGTTAGGTTCGCGCGATAATTTTATTCTGAAGAACATTCAAGTAGACACGACACATTCCTGACACGTTCCTATGTGGTCGTCCATTAATTACGTGATGTTTTTAGCAACTTTTTAACCCCCTCTTCCCTGGTGATATGTGGTGAGATTTTAGAATACCTCACCCCCCCATACCCAAAAGCACGTATATTTTTGGATATATATTTTATGTATGTATATGTGTATGTATGTATGTATGTATAATGACTGTTACTAATTTTATTATCTTTTTTTGCCTTTCAAACAAAATATTTTTTTTCAATTTCCGATTATGCACGCCTAGAAACGTTCGCTCTTGTACGTCCTAAGGTTGGCTGGTAGAGAATGCTTTAAGCATTAAGCCCGTCTTTTGTACAATTCAATATTGTGTTGTGCAATAAAGTATGAATAAATTAATAAATATTAAAACTTTCAGAATATTATCTTTAAATACAGGTATAATCTGATTAAATTTTGGAAAATTAAGCTTCGTGATAAAAATGTCCAGACAGAAATTAAGGTTGCGAGTTGTTTTTAAGACTGGCTTAACAATAATAGAGGAAGGTTTAACAATAAATATATGAAAAAAATATATTTACGAAAAATAAATACAAGTGATATCTCATTACATATTCTTATATACATTATTTAATATATCTTTTAAGGTTTAGCTAAAGTAATTCATGAAAAGAGAGAATTAAAAATAGATTTTGTTTTTAATTCTTCTTGTTTTGATGGAATACATAAAAACTTTTTTCAAATAAATCTCTGAATGACAGTGAAAACTTCATCAAAACCATTGCTTGTTTTTGAAAAACTGGAGAACACGGTGATAGAAATAGATAACTACATTTTTCTTAAATACTACGTAATGATAATAATTATAATTACGTAATAATATATGTAATAGTAATAATTACATTATAATTGAAATTATTGATATCTTATATGTAAGTAATTTAAAAGATTTATCAAATTCTATTGTATATATTTCTATTTCTATTCTACATCTTCCCATTTTATTCCATTTAAATTTTTTCAAACTATAAAGAAACATTAATTTACAGATATTTCAATATACGTTGAAACGGGTTCTCTAATAATTTTGTAGATACCTATTAACGATGAACTGGTTTATAGCCTCGCAAATTAGCCGACAGTTGTTAAGGGGGTGGTCGGGTTTTATTGCGGTTATAGAAATTCATATTCAGCAAAAGTACTGCGATTTCTCGTATTTAAAAAATATGCATAGAAATCTTCAAGATATTTACTGTTTCGGTGAAATTACGAAAACACGATAGAAATAACTTCATTCGATAGAAAATAATCACAAAGTAAGGTCTTTGAAATGGTTTGAAACGGTTTAAATAAAGAAAGCAAACAAGCAACCACCTAAAAGTTTTCTCAGAATATTAAACATGTTAAAATTGAATTATTTGATGTTGGGTTTTCGATATTTTTGTACTTTTCATTCATGATTTATCAATATTATAATTTGTCGGTTACGCCATCCATTCCGAGCGATTTCAAATCGGTTCTCCTTCACTTACTCGCTGCGTTCGACAGTGACAGTCTAAACGTGATGCTAAATAGACGTGTGTCGCTTTAGTCTCCAAACGCGCTTCGTATATTCACGAAAATACAGAACAAATACTAGTAAAATGGGCAATAAAGAGCTAAAAAAAAAGAAGAGGAACCAGAAGGGCCCGAAAAAATAAAGGTTTACATATGGTAAAAGTGCAAAGGTAAGTAATAAATTATTATAATTTATTAATTAACTAGTTAATCAATTGCTGTTAGTGTACCTTTATTTCACTAATATCTGCATTGACAGCGTTGCTTTGTGGTCTGGCGACAGAATCAAGTTTTTGAGACGTTAGGTTCGATCCTCAAAAAAATTTTAGTTTTGGTAGAATTATGTTTTTGTTTATTATTTTTTTTATGCAGTTACTTGTGTGTGTAGGAAAAATACTTATATATCTTACTTATTTTTTTAATCAATTTTTTTTTACCCGACTGCGACAGAAGGAGAGTTATGTTTTTCGAGTGTATGTATGTATGTGTGTATGTGTGTATGTGTGTATGTGTGTGCGTGTGCGTGTGCGTGTGCGTGTGCGTGTGCGTGTGCGTGTGCGTGTGTGTGTGTGTGTGTGTGTGTGTGTGTGTGTATGTATGTATGTATGTATATATGTATGTATGTATGTATGTATGTATGTATGTCCATTTCGCGGCGCCCGCAAATGGCGGAATGAGGGGGGGGGGGAGTTGAATTTTTTTTCTTACTGTAGCAATATGGGTATCAAATGAAAGTTAGTAAATTGTTTTATTCTTTTTAGTTTATAATAAGAGTATTTTACGCAGTCGGGGTTTTTTGATTTTTTTTAATTAAGCATACTTGTGAAATAAAGATCATACTTTGATATATAATTAAAATTTCCAGAAAACGACGGTGTATTTCTGAAGATGATGCAATAGACACTGGAACAACCGCTACCACCACTCGCATGTATGTACAATTCGATGTAAACCGAATATTATTGCTCGCGTACGGTGGGTCACTCGCTAAATATAAACCACCAGTGCAATATGAGCTAATATCACTATGGATAAGCTCGACGGGGAACTGGCAGAGGAAGTCGCAATCGTCGGCCGCTGGAGTCTCCCGCCGCTTTCGGAGCTTGGGGTGGATGAGGCGGCTAGCCGGCTCTGCGACGCATTCACTGCTGTCTGCAGAGCAGCCATGCCGCCCACGAAGCGTCCATCCCCACGGCAGGCACTCTACAGGTGGTCGGCTGAGATAGCTGGCCTCCGGGCCGCCTGCAACGGGGCCAGGAGACAATTACCCGGAGCAGGCGGAGACGCTCCCAGGACGTGGACAGGGACGATAGGCTGCGCAGGATCTACGTGTAGAAAACGAAGATCCTGCGGTAGGCCATATGCCGAGCCAAGGAGGAATCTTGGCTGGAGTTAGTTGGGGGTCTGGAGAGAGACCCCCGGGGCCGAACGTATAATTGGGCGCGGAACAAGCTCCGCACCCAGTCGGCCCCCATCAGCGAAACGCTCCAGCCGGACCGACTGGGGAGGGACCCGAGCGCTTTGTTCCCTCAGAATGGCTCGGCAGATGCCGGACGAGGAGGAGGGTGTTCCGCCACCCGTCACAGAGGCTGCAATGGAGGCGGTGATTACCCGCCTCCAAAATAAGAAGAGGGCGCCGGGTCCAGACGGGGTGCACGGGAGAGTCCTTGCGACCGCTCTCGGGCACCTCGGCGACAGCCTCCGGGAGCTATTTGACCGCTGCCTGCGGTCTGGCCAGTTCCCGGGGGTCTGGAAAGACGGTCGGCTCTGCCTATTTCCTTAGGCAGGTCGGACCCCGGACTCGGCTTCGGCGGTGCGACCGGTGGTGTTGCTGAACGAAGCTGGGAAGGCCTTGGAGAAGATAGTCCCTACCTATACCTCCCGACCTCTCCGATCGGAGGGTAGGCCACGAGAATCGGTTGGGGTCCGTGGAATGGCGGCGAGTCGGCTGCGGTGTCCCGCAGGGATCGGTCCTAGGCCCAATCCTGTGGGACATCGGGTACGACTGGGTCTTGCGAGACCGTCTCCTCACCAGGATGGGTGTCATCTGCTACGCGGATGACACCCTCGTTTACTCTCGAGGACGAAACAACAAGGAGGCGACGCGGCTGGCTGAGGTCGGACTCGACCTCGTGATCAGCCGCATAAAGAGTTTAGGGCTCCGTGTCAGCGACTGCTGCACCAGCACCACTTCACGTACGAAGAGCTGTATACGTGTCTTACACAAATTGAATCAATTTTAAACTCCCGACCTCTAACTCCTCTGTCCTCCGATCCTCTTGACTTCTCTGCCTTAACACCTGCCCACTTTTTGATTGGACGACCTTATCCACAGTTAACAGAAATCAGTATCGGCCGACTAGGACGCTTCCAAAGGGTGGAGCAGCTTAAACAACATTTTTGGAACAGGTACCATACGGAGTACGTACATCTACTGCAACAGAAGACCAAGTGGTCTACATCTTCCAGTGACATTAAAGTAGGATCTCTTGTACTCATCAAAGAAAAGGCCCTGCCTCCTCTATTGTGGTGTCTTGGACGTATTGTGCAGGTGTATCCAGGAGGTGACGGAGCGACGAGAGTGGCGGATATCAAGACAAAGAAGGGCACGATGCGGCGCGTCTTCAACAACATTTGCCCACTACCTCTTTGAAGTTTACCCTTCAAACAACGGCCAATACGGCAACAAACGGCCTATAGCTCCGCGCAGGACGAGACTTGCATTGGGACACCACCGGCGATGCACGTTTCCTATCTTATACCTAATATTATTTTTGTACTAGTCTTATTTATTTCTCTTTTAGTCATAGGACCCTAACAAATAGAATAGAATAGAATTTTATTGAGAGATATTTATACACTGTTACACATAAAAATTAAATAATTTAATACACAATAAAAGAAATACTTAAAAAAAGTAAAAAATATATTTATTTGGGACATCACAAACATTGCAGACAACGAGTAAAATATTTATAAAAAAAAAAAAAAAAAAAAATATATACGTAGTTGAATTTAAAAAAAAAAGAAGTATTTGTGTATACAATTAAAGCAACAAACATACAAAATTACAAATACATTTAATACATACAATAACATATAAAATTACAAATACTTAAATTTAGTTACAAGAAAAAAAAAAATTGACAAAATATATATAAGTATGCGCCTGAATATGATATTATAAAAAAATTTACCGAGTGCCCTGCCGTACCTGCTAAAGTTCTGGTCGTAGACATCCATATTGCAATCTAGGTAATAAAATTTTGTAAGTAATACCAGCCCTCCTATATATACTTACGTAAAACATACTTCCATAAACATTATTTTTTAGAACTGAAGAAAATATTGATATTTTGTTGATACATATTTTGTTAGGTACCTGGTTTATGATCAACGGTCGTAAGTTTACAGATGATTTTATTACAAAATAAATGTTTAGTGGATATTACATAAATTATTTTCAAAAGATTTTTATTATTATTATATTGTCTAATGTCACTTTTAATTTTCGTTTGTTTTTTATAGTTTTATTATTAAAAGTCATTTTTCATAAAAAGAAACTTTACATTTAGATTGTGTATGTAATGGGTTCGCATTAGGAGCAAAAAATGAAAAAGTTTTATAGATATTATATAGAGGGCTCGGAACCTAAAATTCCTTATTTAGCGAAGAGATGGCGTTAGTTAAAAAGGTTCGTTGAACCTGTGCGTTCGGACAGCGAGGGGCAGGTAAGGTGTTGGGAGGAGATGCGGAACTCAAACGCTCAAGGTCATTCGCTCATCTAAGCCCCTTAAGTGGAAACATACATATTCTTGTATCTAACTTACGGTATTAAAATATTTAAATATGACTTTCAAAACTTAAATAATATAAAAATATTGCTGTAATCACCTCATTACTTTTACATAATTATGAAGTTACAATATAAGTGAGTATATTTAAATTCACAAAATATTTTTTATACATTAGTGTAATCATTTTTATTGGGGGGTGAAGTTACTCGCGTCCGTAGGATTTACCATCTTTTCCTAGACTCACCCTACACGTGCCCCCTGGGTGGTGCGAAACGAGTAACAATGCCTAGCATCAGGCGGCGGTTGTCTAACCTGTATTTTAGGTTATCACATACCTTGAAGGATTAAATTCCCTCTTAAAGTGTGACTGCGCTGCCTTGGGAAAGCATCGTCAGTATTTCCCACTTTTTTTAACATGGAAAGTAAAAATGAAAGTGATGTTGTTATGTCATGCGATCCGGCTAACACCCGGCGCTTGCAGGTACCCGGGCCTGCAAGTGTGAAATCAGCTACCGAAGACCGATCAGGAGCGAGCGACCAGGCTTCTGTGATGGTGAATGCTACTGGAAGCAATAATAAAAAACTAGTGCAGCAGGCGTTTCATCCAGGTCTATTCACCCAAAGACCAAGATCATCATCGTTGGGAAGTGATTTGTGTGACAAGCGAAACCAATCCTCTTTGCCGTCCGAGGTGAAAGTCTTGGATAATGAGAACCCAGATTGTTGCCCCACATGGCAAAGAGTACCAACCCAACGTATCGTAAAAAAGAGAAGGCTAGCAAATAGTCCACCTACCCCAAAAAGACATATCAGCACACCGCAAATGGAAGCTAATACCTCAAACAGGTTTAGTGGTCTACCGATAGACATAACTGAGGACCCAGTCGAGAATACAAAAAATTCAACTCAGACTGCCTACCCTAAGAAAGACAGCAAACCTCCTCCTATTATATTATATGGAATAGAAGACCTGTCACAACTAACGGAACTACTAAATAAAGGTGTGCCTAGTGGCAGTTATTCTTATAAAATTATCAACAGGGATCAACTTCGAATTTCAACACAATCAAGTGAAACATACAAAGATTTAATAGGACATATTCGAAGAAATGGCCTTATTGGACACACTTTTACTCAAAAGGATAAGAAGTGCTATAGAATTGTTATTAAAAACCTGCACCACACTACCCCTAAACCAGCTATAGTAGAAGAAATAGAAAAAACCGGGAATAAAGTTAGAGGTGAAGTCATTTGTGCAATTTCTAGAAGAAATAAGAAACCCTTAAACATGTTCTTTGTAAACCTGGAGCCTAGCTCAAATAACAGGGAAGTGAAGAATATCGAATACATTTATCACACAAAAGTTAAAATTGAAGATCCCAAAAAAACTTATGAAATCCCTCAGTGTACTAGATGTCAGCAGTATGGGCACACAAAAAACAACTGCATGCGTCCTTATCGCTGTGTTAAGTGCGCTGAAGGTCATAAAACTACAGAATGTCCCAAAAAAGACAGGAACACACCAGCTACCTGTACACTCTGTTTTGGTGACCACCCGGCCAATTATAAAGGCTGCCAGGTTTATAAAGAAATACGAGCACGAAAAATGGCTCAGGTAGTAAACAATAAAACAGTATCGGCTTCGAGATCAGATAAAACGCGCCAAAAACCTATCACGCCACGAATTCAAGATTTTCCGCCACTCAAAACAAAAAAATATTCTATACAACCCTTGAATGATTACATGGAAAATAAGAACCCCCATCTTACACTCAAATACAGTAGTGTCGCAGGACACTTGAATGAAATAAACACAGAGGATGCACAACCTCAGCCAACAAATTTGCTTGAGCAAATTATTATCAAACAATCAGAAAAAATGGATATACTTATACAACAAATGAGCACCTTAATGGGACTGCTCACAACACTCATAGCCCAACATCAAAAATGAAATTTCTTCGTATTGCGACATGGAACGTCAACGGCTTAGCCCCTAACAAGACAGAAGTTGAACTATTTCTCAGCCTTAATAAGATTGATATTCTCTTAGTTTCTGAGACGCATTTAACTAATCAAAGAGTTATTAAAATACAAGGATATAATATATACTACAGCAATCATCCTGATGGAACATCACATGGCGGAGCTGCAACAATAATTAAAGAAAATGTAAAACACCACGCTCTCCCTGATTATAGTCACGATTTCCTACAAGCTTCTGTGATATCAGTTGATGATTGGCAGGGTACTCTCACTGTTGCTGCTGTGTATTGTCCACCTCCACATACAATCAAAGAGCAAATCTTTACCGACTTTTTTCGCGCACTCGGTTGTAAATTTATCGCAGGCGGAGATTGGAACTCCAAAAACACCTACTGGGGTTCCAGACTTACCACGCCGCGGGGACGAGAGCTAAAGAAGGCGCTTGATAAAAACCATCTCTGTGCACACTCAACGGGTGAACCTACTAACTGGCCAACAGATACTGGCAGAGTTCCTGACCTTATAGACTTTTTCATTACGAAGGGAATGTCAGGACTCTATTTCAAAACCGAATCATGTCTGGATGGCACCTCTGACCACACAGCCGTCATTTGTACAATAAGTACCACTGTTATATATAAAGAACCGCCTGATTTATTGTACAATAATAAAACTGACTGGGAATCTTTTCGAAGTTACATTGACGACAACGCCAACCTGTTGTTACCTTTGAAGTCAGATAGAGACATAGAAAATATGGCTTGGTACGTAACTAATCTAATTCAAAAAGCAGCGTGGCTATCAACTCCATACATTGGTTTTAAAGACAAAGGTCAAGATTTTACTTTGGAAATTAGGAACATGGTAGCTGTAAAAAGAAGACTAAGGCGTCAGTGGCACACAAGTAGAAACCGACAGGACAAAAGAGCACTCAATAAAGCACAAAAGAAATTAAAAAAGATGCTAAAAGAAAATGAAAACAACACCTTACAAGACAAGCTTAGAAATTTATCTACAAGCAAAGCGGAAGATTATTCACTGTGGAAAATGACCAAATCTATGAAAAGACCCAAGGACCATGTACCCCCACTGAGAAAAGCTGACGGTAGCTGGGCAAGGAAACCTTCAGAGAAGGCTGAGTTATTCGCGTACTCTTTGCGAGAATCATTTAAGCCGAACAAACCCGACAACATGGACTCTGAAAGGGAGATCGATGATTTATTAAATAGCGACCAACAAATGTCCTTACCCCTGAAATTGACAACACCAGCTGAAGTAAGAAAGGCTATAATAAAACTTAAGAATAAAAAAGCACCAGGGTTTGATCTTATAACGGCGGAAATATTAAAACAATTACCAAAGAAGGGAATTGTGCTTCTGACAACTTTGTTTAATGCTGTCCTAAGATTACAGTATTTCCCACTTTTATGGAAAATTTCCATCATAAATATGATTCTCAAACCTGGAAAACCTCCCACAGAGGTGACTTCATACAGGCCAATTAGTCTTCTCCCTATAATGTCAAAACTTTTCGAAAAACTTCTCCTGCGACGGCTTCATCCGATACTTGAGGAGCAAAATATTATACCGAAACACCAGTTTGGATTTCGTGCGCATCATGGGACCATAGAACAGATACACCGAGTGGCTTCTACGGTCCGCCAAGCATTGGAACGAAAAGAATACTGTTCTGCTGTATTCCTTGACGTGCAACAAGCTTTTGACCGTGTGTGGCATAAGGGTCTCAAATGCAAAGCAAAACTTTGCTTTCCCAATACTGCTTATATGCTCTTAAGATCCTACTTGCAGGACCGCATGTTCCAAGTAAAAACAGAAGATTCAATGTCACCTATTTGTGACATTAAAGCTGGGGTTCCTCAGGGATCTGTACTCGGTCCAGTACTGTACACACTTTTTACTGCCGATTTACCCACTTCCGATAACGTCTTAACTGCTACCTACGCAGATGACACTGCTATAATATCTTGCCATAAGGATCCCTGCATAGCATCGGAAAACCTCCAAAGGCATCTAGAAAAGGTTGGATCATGGTTAAGGAAATGGAGAATAAAAGCTAGTGCTGCGAAATCTACTCATGTTACCTTTACATTAAAAAGAGGTGACTGCCCACCAGTGACACTTGATGGAACTGTCCTGCCTCAGCACACTACTGTCAAATACCTAGGGATGCACCTTGACAAGAGGCTTACCTGGAAGGACCATATAAAGGCCAAAAGAGATCAGGCAAACTTTAAGCTACAGAACCTGTACTGGCTAATTGGAAGACAGTCCTCACTCAGCTTAGAAAATAAACTGTTGATATATAAATGTATTATAAAACCAGTATGGATATATGGAATTGAACTATGGGGATCGGCCAGCAACTCCAATATTGAGATTCTTCAACGGTTTCAAAATAAAGCCTTAAAAACTCTAAGTAATGCTCCCTGGTTTACCCGAAATACAGAAATACACAAATACTTGGAAATACCCACAATCAAGGAGGAGATTGATATCTCCTGTAAAGCCTACAAACATAAATTAGAACGGCACGAAAACCAACTGGCTAGAAAACTAATGGATACTGATAATAGTATATTTCGACTTAAAAGATCAAGACTAGCTTCCATTTGAAGTTAAATTATTGAGGGATGTCACATCATTGGATGTGCTGAATCCGAAAAGTTCCGGAAAAATTCAACACATTTAATTAAAGCTAAGGGGCTGATTGTAAATGGAAGGATAAAAAAAAAAAAAAAAAAAAAAAAAAAAAAAAAAAAAAAAAAAAAAAAAAAAAAAGTGTAATCAGGAACATTTTTATTTTGTTAAGTTGCAATTACCGCTATTAATTATTATGTTTTTTTTTTCTTAAAAACATAACAGAAAGGTTAATAGAGGTTATGCTATCATATAATGATTATTGTAGTTTGAATGGTCACATTGTAAGTGAAAGCCGTTTTTCGGCACTAATGTTTCGCTGCCCACTCCTTCAACCTACTACTTCCGCCGCTATGACCCATTTTCACAATCACTCCACATTTAGCTTTGTTCATTATTATCCCAGCTTAATGAGTCTTACAAAAGCTAGTATGTAGAAACAATAACCAACAATACAAATAAAAAAAACGAATATCTGTTTCATGTCAAAGAATTATTACTATTAGGTAGGTACAGGGTATATAAAGGATTTTCTGCATGTTTGTTTGTTTTGGATTTTCTTCCGAAAAGGCTAGACCGATATTTACGACATTTTCACCGGCAAATAGTTGACGTTATAAAGAATAACTTTAAACTTTAGATAAATAATAAATACAATCTTTGCTCGGAACACACAAATTAAATTCCAAGCAAGTGAAGTCGCGGGTAGCAACTGTTATATTAAAATAATAAACTTGAAGAGGTTGTTTGTTTGAACAGGCTAAATCTTAAGATCTTCTGACCCGATTTTAATTATTTTTGTATTAAAAAAGGACACTTATTACTGAGAAAGTTTATAGTGTATAAAAAATAGCCCACAGCTGATTCATAAGAACGCTTAACTTAAAAGTCTGTAATTCTCCTACTACTGGGCGAAGGCCTCCTCTCGATATAGCAGAATGGTTAGAGCTTAATCGAATTTTAGTTTAGAAATGAAAGAAAGAGTCGTTTGATATTATCTAGATTCTTTTTTTTTTTACATTCGCTAAGTGAAAATTTTCATACCTTACACGCGAGTTTATGACTAACCAGTAACCGTAACAATTTTCATAACTTTATTTTATTGAGATTTAGAATTACATAGTTAAAAGTGTTGTGATTCATGGTTAAAATTATAATATTATGCTATTGCCATATTCATTTTTATTAAGATTCATTCGAAGGTTTACGCGACAAGCTCAAGTGCCCTTACAGATTGTCGGAAAATAATACGCAAAAAATTACGTTTATCGATATCACCGTTAAAAATACAGACACAACTTAATATTAAATTATTTAAATGTGCAGACAGTACCATTACTTTTATTCAACGCATAATCAAGACGTGACATCAACAAAAAAGTACCTGTACCTTATTATAAATTATATTTATTCAAGGATGTTATATTCGTGGTATTCAAGTTCCGTACATTATAAAGTACGTTCAGGAAACGGAAGAAATAAAAGGAAACAATAGTAAATACTCCATTACAGATATTTTTATCATTTATAAATCTATGAATGAATGGAAAGAACAGAAATACGTATCCTACGAAAATAATATGTATATATGGGTGGTTCTCCAAAATTTGGTTAACTTGGTGTTAGCAACAATTTTTACATATTCATATCAATTTTATCCAATATTTGAAACTGCTGAGCTGTAATATAAAGTCCATTTAATTTAGTCACTCATTTTGATATATATCATAATATTCTTTATTTCCAAAAATAGACACTTCTTACTCGAAATATCAGGCCCTAGCCATGTAAGATCTCCCAAAATTACTAATCATTTCAATGTAATTATAATTCTATAAGAATAATTTGATTTAACTCTATTTAATCTCGTTTACTATTACATTACTAACCTTGTCATTACTATTTAATTTATAATAACAATATGTTTAGTCACATTATTTCAAGTCAAATAGTGTAAGCGATAAAAAACATCAGGCCCTAGTCATGTACGAAACTCAAAAATACGCGGCATCCAACCATAAGACCTTTTTCATAACTCACTCAATACGATTGCATCCATATTAAATTAATTGTAAACAATCCAAGCCGGGGCAACTATTTTGTTATTAGTGTGGTTGCCGAATTCACTGCGGAAACACTTGCTGTGCCAGTCAAACTCTCAGGCCCTAGGTAAGTCGTTTCAAAGGTAGTTAATTAATAATTGATCTCATTACTTATTGTAAATTCGAGTTTGATTTGCTTTGTTATTTTGACCACCTATTGATTTTAATGTTTATTCTAAATAATGTGTTATATTTGATTTTGTTTCGTTTCGTCAGTCCCTAGACCATCAGGCCCTAGTCGTAAAAGTGTACTACATACTGTGTGATGCATGGTTTCAAACATAATACCAGTATATTTGTTGTAAAATATGGCGCCTAGGAAGAAAACAATATTGTTTAAAGAGGAAATTGCAAAAAAAGTCTAAACAAACAATAATGCGATTGGAATAAAAATAAAAATAACCCTGTGTTCCTGGCCTGATATATAAGAAAAAGGACAACAGAAATGTGTAAAAGACATAACTCCGCGTGACCACAGAGAAGCAAGAAAAGAAAATTGGTTAGCCTTTTCATCTGATTATGGAAAAAAATTTTGAAAATTCTGATTAATTATAAAAAAATCAAAATTTCTCTTAAAATATGAAGTAAAGTGACTGGCCCTTTTAGATGCAGCAAAGTAGATGTTATACCCACAACATAGAATTAAAACTTTACTGATTATTAGCTAAAAAATCACTTTCAAAATGAGGTCAGAAGTTAACCAAATTTCAGAGAACCACCCATATAATATTCTTAATGCCTTTATCATAACTGACTTCCTTTTAATATTTACAAAGCAGTTTATTAATAAACATAGTTACATTTTGAAAATTATTTTAATACCTATGTTATTTATTAGCTTAAATTAACGGTATAATAAGAATCATTTTATTAATATCTGCTATATTAAGTATCTCTAAGAGATCCATATTTTTTTTAAAGTTTTTAATTAATTTTTGTGTGAAAAATTTAATCTTAAAGTAACATTGAACATTTTATTTATTGTATTTTATTTTAATCATTTGAAATGCATGTAATATTAACTAAAATAATAAAAATATAACAATAATAACTACATAAAAAGGTAAGATGAAAAGAACCAGAGGATAATATAAATGTACAAAACATTTAAGATTCAAGATTTTATTGAGAGAAGCAAAATGGTTCGGAAATCTGCAGCGAAAATATCTAAAAGTAGACAAGCCACACAACCGCTGCTAGCTTGATTGGAGCTACAAAAGCCATCAAAATTTCTTGCCAGAGCAAGAAATTTTGATGGGGCAGTGTACCACATGAGGTCTCAAATAATTAATGAGGGTCTTGTGAGTGTACTGGGAGTGTACTAGGAGCATTAATTTTAATTTCACTACATATTGTTCAACGGATTTATCTCTGTTTGTAACAACAACAAACTTGTTTGTTGAAACAACATGCATTTTGACTGCCTAGAGATTATTGGATCAAATTCAGGCTATGCAAAATTATTACCTATATATGAATAAGTACAAGAAAGATAGAAGTAGGCTCAACAATCACTGATCAAGAAATCATCATGCATACACACAAACTATTATTTTTAACTTCGAAAACTTAAGCTGGAAGAGGTTTAATTGCTAATATTAAAAAATGGTACATAGTGAAAAATGATAATAATAGCTGGTGAAAAGGAGACAGACTGCTGCACCTCCCACACAATATCTTTACGAGAAGAGACTGACTGAAAACCAGAACTTACCAGGACCTTGATTGCGAATGATCAAATAGCTGAGCCAGTCTACATTTTTTGTCTTTATTTTTCATATATTTATGTCTTGTGTGTAAAATTGTAAATATTTTTGGTAATAAACTGATTTTATTGTTATTATTATTACTTAAAATGCAGCACTTAAACTTACAACAAATTAATACTGTTAGTTTCACCAATCATTGTGTACCTAAGAGCACAAATAACCCATTTATATATATACACATATTATATACACGTACATACATATACATGGCTATGTACAATTGTACAAATTATTAAAATAAGATTACTGAAAAAGTTATTTTTTTTAATGTAAATTTAAAATCTACTATTATTTACATATGATTTGCTTGGAATGGTACAGTAAGAAAGTAAAGAAATTTCAAACTAAAAATTAAGAAATCTATTTTCTAAACCATTTCAATTAACTTTGATAATTTTTGTATGGTTTACTCTATAGGTCTAAAGTCTTTTCTATTTTTAAACTGAAATGATTAAAACTATAGTTTTCATACATTTAGGGTTTTCTATAAAAAAGAAACAATGCTGTGCAAAAATTACTTTCGACACAATTTATTATATGGAAATACAAACAATACATAATATATCTATCATATATAATAAGCTATCTTTGAGATAGCTTATATAGAATATATATAAAGATAGTATACATAGTTACAAGATTTATTTTATTTTATGTGAAAATATGTAATACCATTGAGACTACTATTGACTGATGAAAAATAAATATTTTAAAGTTTTGTTTTTGTTCATAATGATTTTACTTATGACGAGTTAATTGCATTTTTTAAATATATACATGATATATTAATAATACAATATGGTAAAATATAATCAATTCCTCAAAGTTCAATTAGATTTGATAAAATTTACCTAATAGAAATCAAATTTAGTCACTGTTTTAACCCATATTTTTAATAATGGAATAATTTTATTACTTACCTATGATAAACAAAGTGCTGCCAAAGAGACACAAAGCAAGTCTTATGCATAGTGCCCGGTTCAAGCTACTTGTCACCCTTCGTGAGAAATAGCTGATGGGGCAACTCCAGCGTTGGTCATTGGGTTGCTGTTCGTAAGTCACCGTTGTAGGTTGATAAATCGCACTGGTAGGCATTGCGATAATATACTAAAAATTAATAATACTTGTAAATTGTTTCACCACTTCTATGCGCACTCACTTCACTACTAATGAATCACTTATTGTAAATATCGTATTATATACGTATTATATATATACAACAATTGCACCTTGCTTGTTAAATTGTGTAAATTTAAAATATGATCTATGTGGTTATAATCTGCATGACAAAACAAGGAAATTCAAAGAGAAATACGCTAGACATCTAAACGGTCACGCCGCGTAGTGAAACGGACAAATAATCACGACAAATGACAATTGTGCCTGTGGTCAATCAGTCAAACTCAATCGTAACGTGATATAGGGATGGGCAAAAATAATCGATATATCAAAATTTCGATATTTTTTCAGAAAATAATCGATATAAATCAACGATATTTTTTTCCACGATATATCGATTATCGATATTTATTTTCGGATATTAAAATCGATATTTTTTAAAAGTTCAGCTATTTGCATGTATTCGACTAATATATAGGTTAATGGTGAGTCACTATCAATATTTAGAATACTCGGTGCATGATTCTCAAAAATCGATGGTAGATCTCGAACGACCTTTTTTTTAGGAATTCGGATAGGCTACAAAGGTAAAATGATATGGCACAAAAAATATCGATTATCGATATTTTTAGTCGATATATATCGATACGTTTGAAAAATATCGATACAATATATATCGATATTTTTTTCTCATTTGCTCATCCCTAACGTGATAACGTCATAGTGGTATTTTATCTTCATTCTGACATATTCACCATAGAGAACATAGATGAGAGCGATTGTGGCCGTGGCCGCAACCTAGATCGTGGCCACAACGCTTTTATTATTAACAGGGATCCCAACCTAGTTAGTGGTTTTAGAATTAAAATTGGTAGTTTTTATATTTTGTAAGAAATTAAGAATATTTACTTTTTAGTGATTAGTGTTTTTTTTAGTTGTTTCTAGCCTATCACAAAAATAAATTTATGAATTTTGTGTAAAATATTGTTTGATATAAAGTAAAAATGTTTACTTTATTGTTTTTCTATTTTACTTAGGGTATGTTCGCGGCCCCCTTCTAAGTGAAAGTTTTCATCACTTTGGTAGGAGCGTATGAGCACATCATGTTGTTCCATTTCCGCGCATGTTAAATGTTTGACGTGCGCTCCTATCAAAGTGAAGAAAACCTTCACTTAGAAGATTGGCAGGAGAACGTACCCATAAAGAACTGTTTTCATACATATTAGTTGAGTTTTCTTTGACCTAAATTTAATTGAACATCATAAAAAATTTATGAAATTACAAAAATTAAGGTTAAAAATTTTCAATTATTTAATTTGCAATTAATTAAAAGTTTGGAATTTTTATTATGGCAGGTCTAATTGGTTTTCTATCATCTGTCTCACGGTCGAGGTATCTCTATCTGTCTAGTGTAGTAGTTAAATTAAAAAAAAAAAAAAAACAAATTCAACGAACGCTAATTAACTGAACTCAAACCGCGCATCGGCAGTCGCGGCTTCGATTCCCGCTCGGGACAGGTATTTAATATTTATACAAATATTTGTTTCTAATCTGATTGTATGTTCTTGTGGGTCGCCGGCGGTCGCGGGCAGATGTTTATATTTGTGCAAATATTTGTTTCCGGTCTGAGTGTATGTCCTTGTGGGTTTCCCCACCGTTCCTCGAAGAGCACGTAAAATCGTCGGTCCCAGTCATTCAGTAGGCATCATGTCCATTGGATGTCCACTGTTAAACGTAGGTCTGCCCCGTCGACCTCCTGAGCGACCGCCTTGACATTCTGTAATATTGACAGTAATTTTGGGCGAGCGCAGTGTGTTGTCAGGTTATTGTGACCCGGCTGCCCATCACCAGCCTGGTAGGTGTTCAGTTATTCGCACCACTATGGGCTTAGTCGCCTTATACGACACCTCGGCAAGAAAGATGTCGGGACTTTCTTCTCTGTCGATCGTCGCACAGCTTATGTCCAAGAGTGGACTGCAATAGTCTCAAGCGAAGCGATGTTTATTTGAATATCTTAATCTCGGAATATGCTTTTTTTTTGTTCTAGTTATACATTTAACATCACACTTAGACTCATGGAAAATTTGTAATAAAAGTAGTTATAAATATCTACCAAACTGAAGAGTATCAAAACTCAAATGTGGTGAAATCATAAGCACATCTATACCCTGTACAAGATAGCTTGATCTTTTTGACAGATGTAAATTTTCTGATAGACATAACTTTGAAATGACGAACATATTATTTTCTTAATTTAAATGATTTTAAAAATTGTAAAAATATTAAAAAAATACATATAACACAAAAGTCCCTAAAGATTCAAGCGTTGTCCCAAAATTTTAAGACTTTTTATTGCTTCAAAGTAAAATTTAAATAGGAACACTGAAAATAATAGACGCTTGTACAATGTTACATCGGTGGGTCGGATTTTTGTTTCGACCGTTGTAACATTGTACAAGCGTCTATTATTTACAGTGTTCCTGTTTAAATTTTACTTTGAAGCAATGAAAAGTCTTAAAACTTTCGGACGACGCTTAAATCTTTAGGGACTTTTGTGTTATATATATATATTTTAAATATTTTTACAATTTTTAAAATCATTTAAATTAAGAAAATAATATGTTCGTCATTGCAAAGTTATGTCGATCAGAAAAATTTACATCTGTCAAAAAGATCATGCTAACTTGTACAGGGTATAGTATACACATTAGTATCTTACGAATATAATTATGATGAAGTTTATAAAAATATTTCTATACTTAATTAAAATAATGACTGAAATTGATTACATGGCAGAGTTATACAACGATAAAGAGTACATATTTAGGAATAAAAAATAAATTGTATTGTGCAAAAATATCATAGTTTATTTTGATGCAAGTTGGTTACCATTAAATCATTTTAAATGTCTAACAGTAATACATATCTATAGCTATGTCTATGTAGTTATTTAATAGATAAAGGCACTCATTCTTGTTATAAATATTGAATATCAACTCACATCACCTCTCCTAAAATAACTATTGTACAATGATACATTTATGACTATATTTATGTAAAATTGTTGAATAAACGTTAAGTAAATTAAATAATTACCTAAATTAACTGAATAATTCATTTGTTAATTGTAAAAGTATATACATATAATATTTATAATTCCTGTTTTCAAATCATAAGGCACCTCACTAACAATTGCCTCAAATCCAAATAATTTTGTATTAAAATTAATTTAATACATTATAACTGAACACGTTATTTGTGCTTTGTACTCCAACAACCAGTGATAAACAATAACATAGTTATATTACTATTTCAAAATGACCACTTTAAATAAAAATGCAACCTAATATTTAAATATTTTTTGCTGAAGATATTTTTAAGTTGAAACGATAATTATTGTATTTCATATTATCATTAAGTTAAACGTTATTCATGAATTTTTAACTTCCTGTTCTATATTGATGAATTTTGAATTATGATTTGAGATCTATTGCACTCTCAATTGCATCTATGCACTCTCTTATAATTTAAAAGTATACTTTTATTTGAGCATTACATATTATTTTGTTAGCAAGTATCAAATATGCTTGAAACATTCTCAAATGCAATTAAAGAGTTTTTTTTATGATTTAAAAGTTAATTTTTTTATTTAACTCAACCAGATAATAAATAAAGTAGAAAATATTTATAAGTTAAAAATAATGGAAGTACTTCTTAACTGTAAGGTGTATATTATATTATACTATGGGTAATATATTTTTTAACAAAGCTATAATTGATTTTTTAGTGTAAACTCTTGTATACAATATAAATATTTTCGTCAGACTTTTTGTCTACATTAAGAAAAAAATTCATTTCTCGATAATTTTGTCATGTCAGTACAACCAATCCTGTTACTTCAGTCTCATAAATTGCTTAATATTCTTCGTTTTTGTGTCTCATGTTTTCCCATCGTCATAGCTGTAGTAATGCAGCATATAATATTTACAAAAATAGAACACAAGATCAGAGCAAAATTAGTATATAATATCATATAATATCATTCAACGGCAAAACCAGCCGTTTCAAGAACAGCCTGTGTAAGCTTGTCGTGTAATTTTTCTTTAGTCGGGTACGGTGGAAGATCGAGACGATTAAAACATGTATGCGCTTTAGGCAGTGAGTCAGGTGAAGCGTCGGCTACCAAATGTAGAGTAAATAGTCTAGGAGCTGCCGCTCCCGTCGAGCCCTGCAAAGCACGGAATCCCGCGAGTGGAACACGTCTAGAACCGGTTACGAATTGCAACAGTCTAGCTCGCATTTCGGCGTCGTACTCCTCGACTATCTCCCAGAACCATCCGACTATAGGAGCGTCTGGGTTTACGTGCTTTAGGCGTGTGTGTCGGCGCCAGTCGGCCGGATCGAGATCCGCCCTACCTGCTAGTAAGGGTTGTAGGTCTCGAGGTGATAGAGGGCGAAGGAGTTGGGGTGGAATGATGTCCGCAAGACCACGTTGTAGAGCGAGCCACTGTCGTTCAGCACCTCTTGTGAATCTGTGCGCGACGTACAATCGTACGTAGTCGCGTTTGTTCGCGTCCGTAACCGGTTCGTTTGTACCGCCCGGCCTCAATTCCACACTCCGTACTGCTCCAAACGACGAACACTCGACGGAAAATGTCGTATCGATGACTCCTGCTATGCTGTTTTCCCTGAAATTATAAATTGGAAATAGGAATAATTTATACATATATATACTTTATTTTTTTAATGTAAGACTGGGCAAACGGACAGTAGATTAACCCGGTGGCAAGTGAAAGCGATACTCATAGACACACCAGACCGCTACACCAGAGGATTAGCAGGTGCGTTCCCGGACTTTTAAATAGGAGTTTGCTCTTTTATTAAGGCTTTGGGTCTAATTACCGAGTCCAAACAAAGGTATGAAGGAATAAATCATTTTTGGTAGAAAATCAAAATGTTGATTTAAAACATATGCTTCAAATCACACTCATCTAAATCTCAATCACACATCCTCGCACTCAATGGCCCTCAGTAGGATAAGAATCAAAAGTCGGAAAATTCACAACACAAGCACCTTGACCAGCTCAAACATTTGATATTGTTGTGCGGATATCAAATCCATGACCACCACTTTGGCAGCCCATTGTCAAATGAGTCATATTACCAGTTTATTATGTCTTAATCATTAAAACATAGCTATAAATATCCTACAGCAATGAGAAAATAAAACTTAATATTCTATAAAATGAAACCATTATAAAATGTAATAATCCAACTGCCTTTGTTTGCTAAAAACTAAAAGTGCTTACTAAAACTATAATTTTCACATTTGTTATAATAATAATAATAATATTCTTTATTGTACACCATGATACAAACTTACACAGTAAAATACAAAAAAGATGTACAAAGGTGACCTTATCGTTAAAAGAGCGATTTCTTCCAGACGACTTTTGGGCAAACATACATACATACATATAATCACGCCTCTATCCCGTAGAGGTAGGCAGAGACCACTTCTTTCCACTTGCTACGATCCTTACATATTTGTTTCGCTTCGTCCATTCGTTCATTATTCCCTTCATACATGTTCTTCGGTTTAGGGTACTCTTGACCTGGCCTTTTTTCAAGACGTCCCTGATTTGATCTTGAAACGTTCGCCTAGGTCTACCCCTTCCCGCACTTTTATTAACACTCGCCTTATACACTTTTTTCGTCAACAGTTCTTCATTCATTCTCTCGACATGGCCAATTGGCAAGGCCATGGCCATCTCAGCAAGAAGCTCCTTTTGGGCAAAGGAGACTATATACACACACTAGCATATTTAGCGGAACATAAAAAAAGGTTTGATATCAGTATCATATAAGGTTGCTGGCTGGTTTATACGTCATTTAATTTAAAAAGAAATAATTCAAATTAAGAAAACAACTGAACCTCACATTTTATGCAATTGTTTTAATTTTATTCAAATACACCTTATCTGGAGCGCACTTCGAGTATTTCTTCCTTCTAAGTTTGATTTAACATTTCATTGAAATACTATTTTTTTGTTAGTTTTTTTTTTTTTACGCGTATCTTTTTGGAGTTGAGGACTGAATTATGCCTGACTTAGCCCCAACGGAGATTGCCAGGGCACTCGAAATGCGAAGAAATGGTCAAACCTACAGAGTAATATCCAGAGATCTTCGTCGACCAGTTTCAACGATCTATCGCAGTATCCAAAGGTTCAGGGAGACCGGTACTTATGTGAGAAGAGCAGGACAAGGCAGGAAAAGACGCACTTCGAGTAGGGATTATCGTTTCATTCGGCTTCGTGTACGTAGGAACCCCCGTTTGACGGCCGTCCAAGCCCGATATGAGTTAAAACAATACGGGGTGTAACCATAAGTAAGCGTACGGTACGAAGAAGGTTCGAAGAAGCTGGGTTCAATTGTGCCCGCCAACGCTCCAAGGCTCGAGGTAAATCACCGTAGAAACAGGTTAACTTTTGCTCAGGAACATCGACTTTGGAACGCGGACCAATGGAGTAAAGTATTGTTTAGTGATGAGTGCAGAATTCTCTTAAATCAAATTGACGGCAAGCAAAGAATATACAGACGCAAAGGAGAACGATACATTCAGACAAATTTTGAAACTACAGTTGCATACGGTGGTGGATCAATAATGGTTTAGGCGGGCATTTGTTTGGGAGCTCGCACAGACTTGGTAGTAATTGACAGAGGGAGTCTGACTACAGACCGCTATATCAGAGAAGTTTTAGAAGAAAATTTCGTACAGTTTGCCCCATATATCGGTGACGATTTTGTTTTTATGCAGGATAATGCTCGGCCGCAAACACTGTCACTGTTTTGGAGTGGCCGGCGAGATCACCGGATATGAACCCAATAGAGCATGTTTGGGATTTGCTGAAAAGAAAAGTTAAGTCCAGAATTCTAGCTCCTGCCAACGTGGGTGAACTGCGAATCGCCGTAGTTGAGGAATGGCGGAGACTATCCCAGGAGACCATCGATAACATCATTCTCTTTTTAACTTAATAAGAGCATGTGGAGGAAATACGCGATATTTATCACCATTTTTCTAACTTAATTAATTGTTATTTTAATATTAATTTTCACTTTTCCCGGTTACATGAAAAGTTCAAAAATGTACAATTTTTCACAAATAGCCTTTACTCGCAAAATCTGTTCTTAATGTGATCTCATTTTAAGTAAAACAAATGAAACTTTAAATAACAAAAGAAGTGTAGTAAGTAGATTTTAAAATAAAACCATATTTTTTTTAATTATTGACCTTTTTTTTGAGTTCCGCTAAATATGCCGGTGTGTTTAGTAGCAGCGGTTAGGAAGTTTACAAATATTTATCAAAAAATGATAATATTTTTTAGCAAATGCAATAAATAATAATATAATGCAAATATTGTAACGACATCAATACTCACAGCATCCACGACAATGACCGATGCAGTTCAGGATCAACATCTCGTATATCTCTCAGAGTGATAGGTCTACCGAGCAGCTGTTTGTAGAAAGGTGCAGTGAAGGCTGCGTCTAATTGATGGCCGTGGAACAGCGCGACACCCAATATACGACCAGCGAAATGGAAGTACGATAAATGCTCGGGGTTTACCTGGATTTAAAATTAAGTTTAATACATTAAACATACGCATTTTATCTTTGTAACATACCAACTTAATATGATTAAAAAAAAAAACTCTTTGTATTTGATAACCTATTTAATGAGCAATACTTTACTTTTATCTTGTAATTTTTTTTTTTTTATTTGATAGAAGCGAGAACAATAACTTCCAACTGCTTTTTAGCTCTTGTGTTAAATATTACTCTTAAAATTTTATTCCTAGACGATCATACGACGATCACATCACGACGGTCTAAGTTAGATGTAAAATTGTTGATAACATTATTAGTAAATAATCTATCCCATACTGTCGAATAATAGTGAATAACAGCGCATTATTTGACGGTACTTAATGATTTATAGATGACCGTTCTGGTGTAGTAGTGCGAGTAGTCACCTCAACGTCGCTCACTATACAGGATGACTGGTGACTCACTGTCAATATTTGGGGAGAATGCTCGGTACATGATTCTAATTCGAATTTTGTAAAAAAAAATAAGTACTTAATTTTTGACCAAATTTTCATAAATTTCAATTCAAATAAATGAAGCATTGACACTTTTCCAGTCATGCCGGCGGCACGTGCACAGGTGTTGTACTGTGCCGCTTGTTCACACCTAAAAATTGCCAAAGTTCACATCATTTACCTAGTCAACAAATTTGTTGCTTAAACGAGTAAAATATCTTAGTATTTTTGCCTATCCTAAGCCAGGATTAAAGTATTAAGGGGGACTGGATCATGCTTGTTTATCCTGCTATCCTGTTAACGTGTGGCGGCGTTTAGACGTAGGTAAACTACCTGTTTTGTGTCGAAAGTGCAGCTAGCTGCTAGGGTGTCCAGACGACGCGTAAATAATTAGACAATTGTTGAGTAACTTTACTTAAAAGTTTATTAATATTTACCTATTTTTTTTACATAATTCGAATGAGAATCATGTGCCGGGTATTATTATATATTTGTACAAATATTTGTTTCCGGTCTCGGTGTATGTCCTTGTGAGTCACCCCATCATGCCTCGAAGAGTACTTAAAGCCGTCAGCTCCGGTTGTTATCATAGGCACCTAATAATCATATCATACCTCATGGTAGAGAAATTATCCAACAACCCGCGATGGAGCAGCGTGAGCAGAGAAGAGGCCTTCGCTCAGCAGTGGGTTGTTTACAGGCTGATACAGTACAGTACATTAATCATTTATCAAACATCCTATCGAATTGTGAACTTACGCCTGAATCAGCATTAATTTGGAGTGCATATCTGTCATCCCCGGCATTCGCGTATTGAAATAGCCCATAGTGAGGATTGAATAGCTCTCTTCCTAGTAAATGTAGCCACTCCCGAGCGACTCCGCCGTAGTCCAGTCCTTCCTCGCCTCGAAACTTAACGAGCAATCGTTTCCGGAGCTCCTTGCCTCGTAACTTCATCACGAGTCGGTACGATTCTTCAAGTACTTCGTTACGTGATACCTACAAATTTATTATATATATTTATATAAGTGTTTGTATGTATATATATATATATATATATATATATATATATATATATATATATATATATATATATATATAGTAATATAGTATAATGGTATACATAATAGTAATATAATCAGAAAGTTAGTAAAGTCTTTTTAGTCAAATTAAGATTCTGGACTCAGCTTAAGGCTAAGCATGACTTAAATGAACACTGCATGGAGCAGTTACATAAATATCAATTAATCTGACAGTTATCGAAACTAAGCAGTGGTAAATCTCATGAGCAATGTCTAAGTCAAGTGCATTTAAAAAATATACTGTACTATTGTAAACTATAATAACTTGTAATTGACCACTGTAAGCTAATTTCTCCACAATGTTTTCCTAGATCGCATCTCACAGAATGTAATTGAAACATATAATATCATACCTCGATTCGACAATGTCCAGTCTGCGGTTGCAGTGCTTGCAACTCTGCCCGCAGTACCCGTGCTTTGGCAGCCAAATCTCGTTTATACTTGGGTAATGCATCTGAATCCGGGGGTTCACTGCTTGTTGTAGGTGCTGGTGCGGGCGGAGGACTAGTTACTGCGGGTACTGGCTCTGTTGGTGAGCTCTAAAAAAGAAGAAGTTATCTTAAGTAAGTAATGACGGGCTTGTTTCCGCAACTCGACGTCACTCTGCGCCTATTTTGCGTGTTAGAAAAGTTATCTTTTAAAAACAAGATTTTGTAAAAATACACTAATATATAAAATATTTTCTCACAAATGCGACTAACTGTGTCGAGGACGGGGGGTGGATCAAAAAATCATGAAATTCGTGTGACATAATTTATGGATGGCCCCTAACTAACCAAAATTTCTGTATATTTATGTCACCTTAATGTTTTACTTAGCCACGCAAGACTTGATCGACTTGCGTTAGATAGAAATATTATAATTATGTAATATAATATTATGTAAATCTTATGCCAATCTACAATTCGACGATTTGCAATAGAGAGATTACAAAACAACAATGTTTATAATGAATATGGTAATAACCTTGGGAGTTTAATTTAATTATTATATATGTAATATTTGATTAAAAAATTCCTCAAAACATTTGATATTTGTCCTCAGGTATGTACACCACACTCTATACCTAGCTAGAACATGGATTGTGGTGCCAGTGCTACTGTTTCACTGCTTAATTTTAGTGAATAATTTGCCGTTATTTGCAATGCTAGAGGTAAAATATGTATACGACGGAAAAAGTTACATACATATTTTTCTACATGAATTATTAAGTGATTAGATTTTGTTTTTATTTTCTTAATAAAGAATCATCTGTACAGCCTGTTACACACAATGCCTACGAGGGAACCGCTGACGCCTCGCGTCGCCACGAGTCGCCGCTGACCTCAATTAATACATCTAATAAGCATTTCAATATTTTACATTTTATATTTTAATAAATAATTTCGTCATTCAATAGCTGACTCTAGCATCGATCACTATTGTCTCTTAGAATAAGTTTAATTGTAATTTCATTATTTTAATTAAAGTATATAAAAGGTTTTGGTTTTTTTTTTTAAGTAACGTAACTAGCCTGTAAACCACCCGCTGCTGAGCGAAGGCCTCTTCTCCATAATGAAGAATGGTTGAAGCTTAATCCACCATGCTGCACCACTGCGGGTTGATGGATAATTTCCCTACGATGTGTAACAATCGTTATCAGGTGTTTATGATAACAACCGAGACTGCCGGCTTTACGTGCCTCGGACACTGTGGAGAGACCCACAAGGACATACACCCAGACCGGAAACAAATATTTGTACAAATACAAATACCTGTCCCGAGCGGGAATTGAACCCGCGACCGTCGGCGCGCGGCATTGAAGCAACTACTCTCACCACTACACCAGAACGCTAGTTTAAAGAATCATCTTAATCAGGGGCGTCAAACTCAAATACAATCTCTTAGACTTTAGATATTGTGTATTTAACAGAATTGGCCACGTTGTAACATAACTAGTCTAGGTCTTACGGTAGACATAGGCGTAACTACCGTCGTATCAGCCGTATCAATGATACGGGGCCCCCGGCCCAGGGGCCCCGAACGTGTGTAAGCAATAATTCATGAAATTTTATCAATAAACTTAAATAAATTATCTTAGGACTTTAAAAAATTATCTTAGTTACATGTAAGGCTTGTCACTTTTGTCTACAGAGGCAGAAAATTTCGAAAAACTGATATTGTCTTCAGTTATTAATGATTTAATAAATAAATTCGCTGAAAAAAAGACAGGAGTATTATTTGTATGTAATAACTTAAAATCAATATGTAATTTTTTTTTAATTCAATATGGGTTTTTGTTCCTTTATTGAAAAATTTGTACCCTTAATTTGGGCCCCCTTACAGATTTTGATACATGGCCCATCTAAGGCAAGCTACGTCACTGATGGTAGATCTAACTAGTTTGCTAGCTAGATCTTTTATCTAGAAAACTAGTAAAATAATAAATAGCTCGAATCTAGCTATAAAATGATACGACCCGCGGGCCGTATCTTTGACATCCCTGATCTAAATAAGAAGGACTCACGAGGCGCGCGGAGAGCGCGAGGCGCGGGTCGGTGAACTGCGTGGTGCGGTTGTTGTGGTCGACGAAGTAGACGCGGCCGGAGGGCGCGTGGCGCAGCTCCCAGCCGGGCGGCAGCGGGCCGGCGGCGGGCGCGGCGTGGCGCAGGTGCTGCGGCACGCGCGGGTCGTGCCACGTCGACGCGCCCGTCACGGCGTTGTAGAAGTACACCTGCCCCTGCGCCGTCGTCCGCATCTCTACCGCGACGATCGAACGATATCACACTTTAATCGATTGTTTTAAAATTTATCCCCAATAGGGAAAGGCAAACCACTATAGTCTACTACACTATAGTACTAAAAACACTAACTCATTTGTACAATCTTTTGCAACAGACTGAGTAACTTTATTAGAAACCATTTCTAGGAACAGTATGTATTCATCATCATCACGATGTATGTATTATATAGTATATCAATATATTTATAGATTCTGTTAAAATGTGTGTAGGTACATTCTGATGGAATTTGAATATGGGGGTCACTTTCGATACATATGTATATTAGATAAATCACGACAAGTCCTAATGAAAATATTACCATATCCAGGTGGTAAGTCTGTTGCTGCTATTGGTGTAGTAGGAGATTGTGTTGCTGTTGTTGGAGGCTGACGACATCTCACTGCCGTTTGAGGTTGTGGTTCTGGTCTGAAAAAAAAAACATTTTTTTTTTTTAATTTAACACTTAAACGTACCAGAGCGGTCAAATGATCACTTTTGAGACTTTAATTAAAATTATTAAATTCTAGGCTTACATTTTTCTTGAATTTACTGCACGACTTTTTACTAATATAAGTAGCTACTTAAGTAGCTAAATAGTATAGAAACATAACAATTTAAATTTTTGTTTTTTAGAATTTAAGAATTTTAATAGGGTATTCTATGTTTGAAAAAGTACTTCAAAGTGTTTATTTTCCTAATAATAAGCCACAAAAAATATGTTTTGGCAAAATAAACCCGCTTTCTTGCCATAAAATTAAATTTTGAAACTTTTTTATTCGCGCAAAAACGCTGTCAGCCATTTTGATGACGTAATATAGTATGTGTAAAGGCCGTGTCCGATATACACTGAGAGCACTCTGAGGTGTGGCGTCAATTCAGTATACTGCGAAGCCGTTTTTAGTTTGCTATACTGTGCTATACTGGTTACTGATAAAACGGAACGCAGTCCAGTATACTATCGTCCTGATTTTTCAACATTGTTTTCAAATGAAAATATTCATTATATATTTATATATTATATTATATATATATTTATTATTTTATATATTTATATTCTATTATGCATGTTTATCTATCTGTAGCCTGCAACTATTCCCATTGAATAAAATAAAAAATATGTTTTTGTTCAACAAGAAAAATTATTTCAATATTGTTGACATTTTTGAATAACAATATTAATTAACATCCATTCTCGCTGTTATATTTTTTGATCACGTGATCAAAGTACTGAGAGCACCTTGCCTCGAAAGCGCTAGTGCCACGAAGCAA
The DNA here is from genome assembly GCA_036937285.1 of Euphydryas editha. NCBI lineage: Eukaryota > Metazoa > Arthropoda > Insecta > Lepidoptera > Nymphalidae > Euphydryas > Euphydryas editha. The sequence continues at coordinate 8,230,429 of JAUPFZ010000008.1, forward strand.
TTACAAAGAGGAGGTGCCATAAGAAACTTTATTCATATAATGTAGTGTCGCAACTGCGCGGGGGTGCGAGGGGCTTCAAATAGCGGCAAGCCATCTAGCGACCAGTAGTTAAAACACGTAATTGACTAAATTGACAGACGTTATAATTGTTCTACTATATGTCACTAGGTGTCTGCCAGGGCCGTACTCAGAATTTTTTAGTTAAGCATATATGTAATTTGAAGTTGGATGGCACACACTGCTATATAATGTTATCATGATTTACTATTGTATTGATAAGCTGATTTCGCTTTGTAGGATTTTAGTGCAATGAAAGGTCGTCATCCTATGCTGGAAAATTAAAGCTTGATATTATGTAGCCATGTGTAATATCGATTTGAAATTATTCTCAATACGCAATTATCGACCTTTTGGTCGATAATTGCGTACTAAAAGTCAGTTTGCTTTTGCATATGCAATAAAGTTTTTATCATCGGAGTGATTAAAAAAAAAACGGAAAGGACACCAAAATTGGTAAACCTTTTCCCAAGCCAGACGTAGTGTAAATAAAATGGAATAATGCTGCATAATATGATACATAACATGCTTTTATTTTCATAAACAACAGTTATAAATTGTAGATACTGATAGATTTCTTATTATAGCAAGAAAGAATATTTTTTATTAGGTCAGATTATTCAAATTCAAATATTGAACGTCAAAACCAACTACTATAGGTTCGAACCTTAGCCCAGAATATAAAATTACATAATTAGAATTTTCACTACAACAATTCGACTGAAATTGCCTCGGAAGAACACCTTATCCGCTTGAGTGTCCGGACAATGATCTTTTAGTTTACCAACTACACAAAACTGTAAACGTACTAATGCCCGTGTCGAAAAAAAGTTGACATGGGCAATATAGCCATGGCGACCATTACATGACACGGGCGCTTGCAGTTATTGTGGTTAGTTTGTAAACTCTTGTCAACTAGTAGTCGAGACGGGAAGTTGAGCGGTTATTCGCTGAGTGAGTGAGCTATCTTCAATAATTATTTTGTAATAACCTTCACCACATACGCTCATTGACAATTTTTTTTAAACTTTGTTAATTGAAAGTTTTTGAACAGTATCTGGGATCGTATTGTAGAGATACATTTCAATTCTAAGTACGGCCCTGGCTAGACCAGTAGTTTTGCTACTTGCCGATAGAGGCATGGTAATCACCGAACTTTCTAGACAAAATAAATAATATATTTAACAACTTCCCTGTCCCAGTACAATGTATTTGTATACCGCCTGAAGTCCAAAATTGTATTTTTCAGAAAATAATAATATTATGTTTAAAATGCAAGAATATATTATTATAAATAGACAATTATACGTATTTCCCCTTTTTTCCGATTTTTCTTTTTTGCTCATATATGACTCATGAACGTAGTGTAGTGGTTATTATCATCTACGTCCAATGAGTCATATATGAACATTTAAAACAATTCGTGTTTATATTGTTTTTAACTGATCACTGATAATCTTTACGTGATTTTTAACTACTTTTCGTTTTATTTTCACAATTTGTAGGTATCAGTAAAAATTACAATCTGTTTGAGTGACTTAGCGGGTATTTGCGAAAAGTATCGAATTGATTGAAACATTGCAATAGCATCATTACTATGGTTCGTAAAATATATACGGCAGAAGAAATACAACGTTACTTGGAAGATTCGGATGTAGAAGATTTTAGTAGTGATAGCGATGAAGAATATCAGCCCGATTCCGACGGCGAAGAGAGTGAAAACACTAAGGTTATCCAAAACTTTATTGTGAGGAGTGATCCAAATGTAAGTGACCCCTTTCTTACGCATTTGCCAGGCACTTCGGCTCTGGATTTAGGAAACGTTTCGCGAAATCTTGCATTTCATTCAGAGCACACTTCATCAAATTTAGAGACTGAGTGGCATAATGATGTTTTGCATAAGGTAGAGAAGTTTTTACGGGTAATGGAGGAGTGCGAAATATGGAAGCGATTACACAAGATGGAACAGTAAATCTTATCAAAATTTACGAAAATTTCCTGACAAACGAGCTTTTTTTTGCTCTTCGTTTATTATTGACAATTCCTTTGACTTCACACATCAATAATATCCGATAGGAAAAAAAATCACTATACTTTTTGTTTTTAGGTTAGAGTTCAGGTATTTTCCCACAAGTTCAGAAACTGACACAAAGGATATCGTATCACGTTCATAGAGAAAAATGCACTTGAAGTTGTATGGATAAATGAGTCACATATGATTCATGGACTTATCAGAAAACGTTCCTATGAGTCATATATGACTCATGGGACAGGGAAGTTGTTAATTTAAATATTACTTACGAGAAGAAAGATATGTTTATTCCATTTGATTTTGATTTGTTCGTGTAACTTCTACACGATACAACACAGCACTTCATGTTCATAACGTGCGCGAGTCGAGAATATTTTTTAAATGTATAAAAAGGAGTTAGTCACGAGAGCAACTTAATTGTCCGGCAACGACATCTGTACTGACGAAGGCGACAACTGGTGGTGAGTAGATCTACTACCGTTTGATGTGTGGACTACATTGGTGGACGCTAGACAACATTGATTACAACCAGAGATGTGACTTATCTAAGATACAAGTATCTGAAATACAGATACAAGATACAAAATACGTATTTTCATCTTGTATCTAAAATACTTTTTTAAAATGTATTTTGTATCTTGTATCTAAATTCCTTTTGTTTGGTATCTTAGTATCTTGTAAATACTGTTTGGTAAAATACTTTTAGTAATAGTTATTCTATGCATTCATTCACAAAATATGACATAATCCAGTCATTTTAGGCATTTTAAGCCTCAATCTGCGGATAAATTCTAAGCGAGCTGAATTTTTGTATACACTTTTATTACGGCATTGTAATGAAGATGTGAAAATACAACATTGATATCGTGCCGGCTAAAAAAGTTACAAAGGTCAAAAGGTCACGAAAATCAGTTTTTCGCAAATATCACGCTACCTATTACTCGGATATCAATATAGATCATTATAAAAATTGTTTGTTGTAAAATTATCTACAAAAAATGTCTCTTGCATGTTTCTGTAAAATTAACCGTTTTTGGAGTAGAGCGCGGAGAAAGCGACTACATGCACTTTTCCTCACTACCTACCTCGAGAAGAATGCAAGGTTCGTTTTTTTTTTACATGGTTTCCCCGTATGTGTTATCCATGATATTTAATAATAGATTTTTTAAGAGTGAATAATTTTTTATTTGAATGATAAATACAGAAAAAATAATATCTAGTATATATTTTTTTTATAAAATTATAGTTATAAATAATAATAAATTATAGTTTTATTGTTAAAGACTTTATTTTATTAGTTTCATGCTCTTCAACAGTTGATCAAACAATGATGAAAATAATAAAGATTTCGATTTAAATATAGGAATAAGACCACTCGACGTTTTGTCAGCAACATTTAATGATATAAAAAACTGAAGATATCGACGATTATTGAGTCTCAATTAAAACCTTAATAATATAATATTTTATCTTCTCTTTTTCGCGATCAACGCGATGTAGGTATTTGTAAATAATTCACGTAAAAAATTAAACTTACATTCAATAAAATGTTATTTTCTTACAAAAGAATTTGTATCTTTAAAAAGTATTTGGAAGATACGTATTTTGTATCTAGTATTTCAAATACCATTCCAGAAAGGTATTTGTATCTGGTATCTGAAATACTTTATTTTAAAGTATCTTGTATTTTGTATTCCAGATACTTTGTATAGGGTATCTTGTACATCACTGATTACAACACCTCCTCTTTGTAATTGCTTCGTGGCTAGTGCTCACAGTACAAAAATGGCAGCTACTTATGACGTCATATATTTCTCAATTTTATTGCGGTAGTGTACTGGCACTACTTAAAGGAACAAAATTTTCATTAGTGAGACAACTGAGCAATGCTCACAGTGTATATCGGAACATTGTTTTTATGACGTCACACCATGGCGGCTCGTGTTTTAGGGTACGTGATATACAGATTAAAAATTACGACATTTAATTTCAATATAATAAAACAATAATGAGCTTTTATGACTATAATCCGTGCGCGATGAGAATGGGACGGAACCTTGTCTAAAGAAAATCTAAAATGACAGTTAGTACTTCAAGTAGCGTTAGCAAAAAATAATGCTGAACAAATGAGATTAATTCTTTTTTTATATTAGCCAATATTAATTATTTTTGAGATCTATCATAGGGTTATAAAAATACATAAAAATATTTCATTTTATGAATTTAATATACATATCTCGCTTAAAATAAAACTCAAACAGAAATCCACGCACACAGAAAACACAACTAGCATACGAGAGCTTCGACGCGTGTTTACCCCAGGGCTGTTTATAAAACATCGAAATCATTATTTATAAATAGCGATATTTATTACTAATATTTGTTTGGACGATATATCGACAGTTTGATATTGAAATGTAAATATCGATGGTCGATATTTTTTAAAGTAAATTTTTATTTTTAATCTTCAAAATCGTTTTACTCTTAATTTAATTTATGTTTTTCTATTTCTTCTATATTATATATATTCTATATTATTCATATTCTTTTCTATGTTATTTATTTATTATCTTTTACATCAGTAGCATTTGAACGAGTTGCTTCTACAATAATTTTTTTACTGGTTAATAATCGTAGTACTCGAACAGCTGAACATATAAAACAACGAGTATTTTAAAAAATTCTTACTGAAAAATATTGTTACACGTGTTTTTCTTATATAAATTAAACAACAATTACTAATCTAACATTTTACTCATTTATAATTTAATTGGCTTAATAAATATACTGAATTATGAAATATAAAGTGTGTAAATCATTTTTTGGGCCTTACGATTATTATTTTTAAATAAAGCGGATCTATTGAAATATCGATATTTTTGACGTGATAACGTCTTATAAATCGATGAACGCCGTCTGCACGCACGAAAAAGCATGACACATAATTACGTTCCACGAGCGAGAACGTTGAACAAACGATAGAGAGGCACGATCGGCCTAAGCGTTCGGTTTGTGACGCATCTCACTTCCACTCCATCGGCAGGTAAGTCCGAGTAGAATAGATTTTTTTTTAATTGTCAAGTGCAAATAAATGTTAAATTATCGAAAAAAAATTAATTATCATATAACTCCTTCTTAGAATTTTACAAAATAATGATAATTGAGTGATAATAATTCAATTAAATTTATAAAAGTATGCAATTTTTCATCAATGTTTTCTTCGTTATCGCGTAACATTATCTTCCGTAAATCGACTTTACAGACAACCAATCTTTGTTTCGATATATCAAGCTCCGATATTTATATATTTAAAAATATATCGAAAATCCGATATTAAAAAAAAAAAATCAAGTCCTAGTGTGCCGACGCTACGGCTGGTGGACGATACGTCTCAGTTCCAAAAGGTAGCATCCCATTCTCATTGCGCACGGATTATACAAAAAAAAAATCTGTTTGTTTTGTAAAAATTTACTTGATACAGTTCAGATGTGCTGTCAAGTCTGGTTTATTTTAATAACAAAGAAATAGATATTTTTTTACCTTAATGATATGGAAGCCGCATGACTGACATCACTTTCTGATACAGGTGAAGATGGGGATGCAGGTGACATTGGTGTGGTGGGGGTGACAGGTCTGGTTGGGGTGACAGGACTGGTTGGACCTGGTGATGGAGAGGATGGGGGGGTGGTTGATGGGGGTGAAACAGGGTTCTGTTCGGATGGACGGTCCCATTGAGTGCGTCGCAGTGCATGGTTTACATAATAGGGTCTGAAAGAACCATGTAGACTAACATAATAGTAATCGTGTAGGTAAGTCCTGTCTATAGTCCATTTTTTTTAGAAGTGTCCTAAAAGGTAACCAATTTGTCGTACTTCCGGCCACAGACAAATAGAGTAATAGTGTAGTTTAGTGAAGTGAAACAAAGCAAATGAATGAACAATGGCCGTATTCCGAAATATACTTCGAGTACTGCTCAGTGTTGTCACTGGTGAAAAATTCGTTCCGTTATAGACTGCCAGTACAATGCCGCAGCACCATAGAGAAATATATGACGTCATAAATCACCGCCATTTTTCTACTGAGAGCACAGGCGCTTTCGAGGTAAGGTGTTCTCATCGATCACGTGATCAAAAAATATAACAGCGCGAATGATTGTTATTATTATTATTTAAAATTGTTATTCAAAAATGACAACATTATTCAACTAATAATTTTTCTTGTTGAATAGAAACGTATAAATGATATTTTCATTTGAAAACAATGTCAAAAATGAGGATGATAGTATACTGAACTGCGTTCCGTTTTAAACAGTAACCAGTAAAGCACAGTATAGCAAACTAAAAAGGAACAGCTTTGCAGTATACTGAAATAACGTCACACCTCACAGTGCTCGCAGGGTATTTCGGAACACGGCCAATATTAATAAGCCATTGATGAAAGTAAAATTCATTCTACTTTTAAATATTTAACGATACCATATTGCTGAATTTTTTCAAAAACTGACAATATATTGAATATTTTTGTTAAGAATTAGTAGAGGTACAGAATAACGAAAAAAAAAAAAATCGAATACCTATCGCTATAAAAGACAAATTTTCAAATTTATATATCGTAAATACAAAATAACTCTTAGAAATTAGTTGCTCTTTGAATGGAATAGATAAATAAAATATTGTTACTGATTTATTCATAAAAATATTAAAGAAAAATATTTGAATACAAAATAAAACGCCAACAAGCAACATATTTAGCGGGACTCTTTAGACGTGGATATTAACTTGGGGCGTCTGATGCAGCATCTCTAAGCCCGTGAAGCTGTCATTTTATCTTCTTTTTTTATTATATATTCAATATTTTTCCTTCACGACACCGCACTTATTTAATTTAAACCTTATTTTAAAAGCTCCTTGACTTCTGCCGTTTTAAAACTTTTGTTATTTTCGCCTATGTAAGCTTTAACATGTGCCCATATTAGTTCTATAGGGTTTAATTCGCAATGGTAGGGCGGAAGACGTAAGACAATTAAATTTTTGCAGGCTGCCATTTCGTTAATAACTTTTTTGTGATAATCATGTTTACTAAATTTTGTTAAAAGTTCAGCTTTTATTTCATTTTCATCGTAACTTATATTATGTTCTAGCAACCACGCTTGTATGTCTATTGTCTGCCTTCTACCAACTCATGTTAGGCATTTTGAAAGCAAGTCTCGAGTGGTACGGTGCATTGTCTAAAACTATTACTGACCCAGGTTCTACTTTATTTAAAACATTATCAAACCACTTCTCAAAATTGTGCGCATCCATTTCGCCGTAGTAATCTCCATCATGTTTTTTGGCCTCAAAAATCCACTCTGTGTCTTCTAAAAATCTATCTACACTGCAGATGTGTGCAATTATTAATCTTTTACCTTTCTGTGGACTTTGAAGACCAGTCGACAAGCGGCTATTCGTTATATTTGGGTCATTTCACAGATAATTTGAAGTATGCGCTTAATTTAGCCACGTCTTGTCGGTAAAATAATTTTTTCTGTTTTGTCTTCTAAAACTTTTTTATTTTTAACAAATATTTTTTATACCATACCATCAAATCACGTCGATCCATTAAGATACTCTTTCGCGAGCGTTTCATATATTTGAAATTGAGCTTTTTCATTATTTTATAAGAAAGTGATGGCAGGTCCTCGTCTTCATTTATTGCTTGAGCAACTCTGTCAATCGTTGGTAGTTCTTTATGAAAATAAAATTAGTGTACTTTTCTTCATATGGCTGATAGTGTAAAATCATCTAAATTACTTATTATTTTATGGTTTGGCGTCGATTTATTTGACACAGTAACTTCTCCTTTATTTTTATACTCATGTAGTATTCTTCTTACAGTTTTCTCTGACGTTCCCATAATTTGTGCCGTTGTGTATAAGATTTCCGTTTGTTTGGGTCACTTCAGACGCCTTTTCAATATGTTTATAAATAAATATAATAAATAAATATTTTTAATTAAAAGTTATAATATTTATTAGTTTTTAATTAAAAATTTACAACACAATAGGGCGGCCTGTGCCTAGAAAAAAAAGTCGACCCTATTAGTAAGTATTATTGTCATATTATTTGTATTTACTATTGTATGATTAAAGTGCTAAACTAAGTATGGGGAACGGCCAAAATTTTTTGAATTTTTCTATTTTTGTGTGAAAATCTAAATATGGTTCACAGAATACATCTACTTACCAAGTTTTAACAGTATAGTTTTTATAGTTTCGGAAAAAGTGGCTGTGACATATGGACGGACAGACAGACAGACATGACGAATCCATAAGGGTTCCGTTTTTGCCATTTGGCTACGGAACCCTAAAGATATGTTGAAATGAAATATTAAAAAATATTAATTACCTGTACTCTCATTACTCGTAATTAATATATGATATTTGTTTTTAGTGAAATAAATAGTAAATGTAGTTTTACAAATTTCCGTAAGCTAATGATTTGTGAAAGTGAGTGATAAAATTACGTATTGACAGCATTTGTTTACTAAATAGGACACTTCTAAAAAAATGAACTATACTTCTGTGCATCAAAGAATTATATATTATGTGTAATCTCACTATTTTTCAGTCATGACATTTGTATTACATGATAAAAGAGTTCTAGTTTCTTATTTAGTTTTTTATACATTAATATTACTTTTTTTTTAATTAAAAGAACAATTTGATTAATAACTAGACAAACAATGCAATTCAACATTACTTTTGCTACTTAAAGCTTATGTAAGATATTTAATGAGAACAAAATAGATACAAATTTGCTTGGACTTCATTTCATGTAAAAATGGTACAAGTAATCTTAAAATTAAAACTTTACCTGCCACTGGACGTAAATCTCTCTTCCCAATGTGGAGGCAAAGGTAAATTTGAACTGTTAGAATTATTAACAGGTGGATCTCTTGGTGCCCGTACTTCTCCAGCTGGACCGACTACAGCTAGTGGTGATCCTTCACCAGCGGCAGATGCGGGCTCCCCTCTTGCTCCATCACGAGACAATAGAGACACAATCACTTGACCTCGGACACCACATGTTTCTCCTGTATTGTCTTCACATAATTCTAGACATTGATCTGAATAATGCAATTTTAACATTTAAATAATTTTAATTTCTTGTATTTTATTGCTGTATAGAATTTAAAAAAAATATATTTAAATGTAGGAAGATGGGAAAAGTATTCTTTATCAGCATATAGAAATCCATTATTAATTATAACTTACATCCAGTGTCCTTCAACTTGTGTACTGTACTTGGAAGAATTCGAACACAACCTAGAAAACCAGACCCCTGTCTTTTATGAACTTTACGTTGATTCCACACACTGAAAATTAATAAATATAATCAATAATATCATATCGTCTATATAAATATTATCTAAGGCAGTGCATATAAAAATTTGTTACACTATGAATATCAGGCATACCTGATGGTAATTCCATCACCTTTAGTAAGATAAAGGTCATAATGTGTATTCCATTTTGGATCTAATGTAGCTTTTACAGCATTAGTAGAATAAACTTGGCCACTGCCATCTACTGATATTTTTGCAAATGGATCTGGTAATCCTAAAAAGTAGGATAATAAATTTTAATATTATTAGTAATTTAGAATTTTAGTCACCCTGTAAATATTTTTGTTTTTTCATATAATTGGTAGATTAAGTTATTAAATAATGTTGTAATAAGTTAAGTTATAAAATAATGTTGTAATTCTTGACGGCCGGCTGGTCGAGTGGTCAGGCAACTGGACACTTTACGCAGCGGTCGCGGGTTCGAATCCCGCCAGGTGCAGATAATCTGTATGACGAATATAGATGTCTGCACCGGGTCATGGATGTGCATTTATGTATATATGTATTTATATCTTAAATTTATTTCCGTTCCTAGTACCCGTAACACAAGTTCTTACGAACTTAGCACGGGGCTAGGTTAACGTGGTGTGATTGTTTAATATTTAAAAAAAAAAAAAAAAATAATGTACCAGTTTTAAAAATAAATTTAACATTAAACAACAATCACTTTATTTTGTAACATATAGAGGCTGGATTAACCACATTCTTACTCATCATTCAGATAATTAAATACTGAATATATGCATAGTAATCCAAAAAATATTTCTCTTTATATTAAATATTATAACTTCATTTATAAAACAATAAACTTGCATGACTGTCATATATATTTTCTTAAAATTATTAAAACATTGCAATTACTTTTGCAGTAAGGTTTAAAATGGTAATTGTATTTTTTTCATTTGATAATAAATATTTTGTTGTGGTCTAATCCAAATCCATATTAAAAAGATCTTAGATAATCAAATCTAAATTTCTATTATGCATTATCTGAATGAGAAATATTTCAAACTCTTGCAATATTTTACAGTAAAAATATTTTTGTCATAATATTAAAGTATTGTTTCCGAAACAAATTCACAGCTTAATGACAATATATTTTACATATTTTAATTATAGGTATATGATATACAAACCACAATAACATTCTTAGATATCAATGTAGTTGGATGTAATTAATTTTTAATATAAATTACTAACTATATTTTGTAGTGTTTATTAGTATTTTATATGATTTATACCAACTGACCTGTTGGCGTAATTGGCAGTGACCCTACTATCTGCTCCAGGGTCGTGGGTTCGATTCCTGCCCCAAGTCTATTTATTTAAAAAAATGTATTAGTCGGCTGTTACCTAAAACACTGGTATTAAGTTACCTACCTTAGGAACGGACGACTGTGTGTGGATATTAAGAATATTTATTTTTATATTTATACATATGTATTTTTTATGGATTTATTATATTTTATGTATAACATGCTTATATAAGTATACTCTACTTTTTAATAAAAAAAATACGAAAACTTATTAATTGAATATGATAATAACTACATATTATAGGTTTCACATAAATTCATTGATTTGATTGTAAATTGTAAGGAATCAGAAAAATGAGTAAAAAACTCGAAACTATTCAATGTTTTTATCATATGATTGCAATACTTTCCGTGTCATTCAATACATATAATAATTGAATTATCTGAAAATTACCCTAAAAGATATAGAAGAAAAAAGTAATAAAAACTTACGAAATAAATCTCTCCGAACTAAATTTCTTGCGCATAGAACTAAAAAGAAAATAATCGCGTTAATTAGGGAGTGACAGTCATTCTAAAATTCACATCAAGTTTTGGAACACAAATCAGTGAAAGGATCAATTACTTACTTGTGAGTCGAATCTTTTGTGCTCCATATTTACGATTCGACACTGGAGTAGACATTTTCTATATCAAATTAACATCACAGTATGCAATTATTTTCTTTATTATTAAAACAATATCTTTTTCAATTTACAAACTTACAGACCACCATTTTTATTCACATCTAATTTTTTTATTGCCAGTTACTAGAGATGTGTCAACTCGATTTACTAACTCGAGTTAACTCGAGTTGTGCTTAATTCGAGTTGAATTGTCCCTAACTCGAGTTTCGCCTGGCGGTAAATAAATCAAGCGAAAGAGCGAGAGCGCGATTCGTTTGTTGGGTGCGCGCACGAAGCAATTTGTAATTGCTTCATGGGTGCGCGTTATACTCTCGCCATTAGTCTTGGGCTTAATCGGACGTTGTTGGGTGCGCACTCTATTCGTACAATTCGAAAAATGTACTAGTACACCTTATTAGTACTATTAGTACTTAGTAGTACCCAGATTTTTTGACCCAATAAAAGTTGATAAACAGTACCTGAATAACCAACTACCAAATAGTGCATTAAAAAAACACAAAAAAAAACTCTAAATAAAGAAATAATAAAGTCTTATAAACATAACCTAAACAAATTCCTTTTACGTAAAAGTGTATGTAAAACTTTTTTTTTTAATCACTAAAATTCTCAATTTTTACATACACTTAACAAAAACAATAACAAAATACTTTTACTTTTACATAAAAGGAATTCGTTTAGTTTATGTTTATAAAATTTTGATTTAAAAGGAGACACTAAACGCAAAATGAATTGAATGCGCGACGAGCCGTTACTCGTACGGTCGTTCCGTTCTGTCGTATTCGTACAGCTTTGTTTCATTTTAAAACGAACGTCGTACGAATAACATAATATCGGACTTGTATCGGACAGTCGTACTCGGACCCAATCGGACAGTCGTACTCGGACCCATAGGGCGCTTGTGCACTACACGGAATTTTACTGCCCGGCGTCCGATTTTTTACGGTCCGATTTTGCAATGAAAAACACGGATAGGCGTTTGTGCACTACACGGAATTTTACCGGTAATAGTATAGTAGAATAGTACCCTTGCGAATTTTATATCACTGAAAAGATAAGAGATTTTAAACTAGTTATTTAACATAATTATTCTAATATAGTGTTCTGTGATAGAAAAGAATTTATTAAACAATTATTTTATAGTTTAATTTAAAAAAAACTGCAGATACGTATAGCGCCATCTTGTATATCAATAAGATACCGGTAGTTTTGAATCAAATTAAACCAATCAATAACTAATCACGCTCAAACGAGATGGCGCTTAGAAGAGATTTTTTTAAAGATTATAATGTAAATAATAATAAAATATTTGTATAAAGACTTAACTGTGCATAAATATGTAAATAAACTAGGATTTAGATCGTTTTGGTAAATAATATTATAACTAAAGTTGATAGACAAATCGTAGTTATGAAAATATATATACGAATAAATGTACATGTTTATTTATTTATTTATTCGAATATTAACTAATAAAATACAATCAATTTATTAATAAATATTCCTTATATATAATACTTAAATATTTGGTATTTTATTATTATTTATTTTTTAAGACTCAAACCAATCAATAACTAATCACGCTCAAACGAGATGGCGCTTAGAAGTGATTTCCTTTAAGATTATAATGTAAATAATAATAAAATATTTGTATAAAGACTTAACTGTGCATAAATATGTAAATAAACTAGGATTTAGAACGTTTTGGTTAATAACATTATAATTAAAGTTGATAGACAAATCGGAGTTATGAAAATATATATACGTATAAATGTACATGTTTATTTATTTATTCGAATATTAACTAATAAAATACAATCAATTTATTGATAAATGTTCCTTATATATAATACTTAAATATTTTGTATTTTATTATTATTTATTTTTTAAGAATCAAACCAATCAATAACTAATCACGCTCAAACGAGATGGCGCTTAGAAGTGATTTCCTTTAAGATTATAATGTAAATAATAATAAAATATTTGTATAAAGACTTAACTGTGCATAAATATGTAAATAAACTAGAATTTAGAACGTTTTGGTAAATAACATTATAATTAAAGTTGATAGACAAATTTTAGTTATGAAAACATATATACGTATAAACGTACGTATGTATGTGTGTAGTTTGTTTATTTATTCGAATATTAACTAATAAAATACAATCAATTTATTTATAAATTTTCTTTATATATAATACTTAAATATTTTGTATTTTATTATTATTTATTTTTTAAGACTCAAAAAAACGGTCCGGAATAGGGAAAAGTAAAATGTCGGACGGTAAAATTACGGATAGTGCACAAACGCTCTATACATTTATATGGCGTGCCATGTCGGACCGTAAAAAATCGGACGCCGGGCAGTAAAATTCCGTGTAGTGCACAAGCGCCCATAGACTATATGCTGGTCGGACCGCAGTGAACGTAGTACCAAGTACCACAGATTGTGTAGTTGATAGTACTGTTACAGTGTACGATTAGTCCGATTAGGTCCGAATAGCGATTGACGTTTGGTAATATTACTTTTCGTACCTCACTTTGTAACGTAACCTATTAGTACATCGTACATGTACTACCCAAGACTACTCGCCATTGCATCGACCGAATGACACCGACGATGACAAGAAGCTATGTTAAAATACTTTAAAGAATAATTTTTATTAATTTTTTATATTTTGGCACTCAAAGTGCAATATTTTAACACTTTTAAGAATTTTAACTTATGTACACAATAATAATATATTTATTATATATATAATAATAATATATTTATTTATAATGATATTTATTTGTTTGAGAATGTTTGTTTTTGAAAATACTTTTAAGAATATTAATTTACAAGAAAATATTTTTAGTTTCTTGACTTTAGCATTGTATTTCTTTTATTTATTCAGAAAATTCTTTTTACTGATTGTTTCACTTTTTATAATAATATATCTTGTTATAATTTCAGAATGACATAAATAAAATTGTATACTGGTGTTCAGAAAATCGCATGGTTCTTAATAGTGGAAAATGTCAAGTAATATCCTTTACCAAAAATAAAAATAAATTAGTGTACAGGTATACTGTGGCCAATACTCCTATAATGCGCGTAGAAACAATTCGAGATTTGGGCGTTATTTTTGATTCGACACTGTCTTTCAATACCCATTATGACCAGATTTGCAGCAAGGCTAACAAGATGTTGTCTTTTGTAATCCGGACTGCCAAGCCATTAAAGGATACAGCATCTTGGATCACATTGTATATGACTCTAGTTAGGAGCGTAATTGAATATTGCTCATCCGTTTGGTCTCCTATATACAATAACTACATAGACAGAATAGAGGCAATCCAGCGACGATTTTTAAGATCGCTATGCTCTAGATTCGGCTTGAGAAGAAAAATACATGATTATAACGAGCGTTTGTGTAAGTTCAACATGATTAGTCTAGAAATTCGCAGAGTAATATTAGACTTGTGTACTCTTCACAAAATTGTAAATGGCACTATGAATGACTCAATAGTGGAGCAGCTATCGATCAAGGTTCCTAGTAGGTCTGTACGTATTCAAAAACTGTTTGACATACCGCATGCTTTAAACAACGTTTCAAAAAATAATCCATTACATGAATGTGTCGACTATGTAATATGATATGCTCCGATTTTGATATGATTAACTGTACCCATCAGTCCTTCAAGGTGGCTCTTATTAAACATAACTTATCGCGTGCTCTGGATGTTACCATTAGTGACTTACGGAACAGTGATGATTTATTTTTATATTCTATTCAATTTCATGTTTAATATTTGTTATTGTTATTATGATTCCTGTTTAATTTATCAATTCAATTTCATTTTATCTAATTATTATATTCATTCATATCATTGGTATTTAATTTTTTATATCAATTCAATTGTTGACTGTAAAAAACACCATAATGAGTTGAATTTGTAAGTAATGTTGTGTTTAGTTATAATAGGGCTTCAGTGTCAAATAAGATTCTTCCATTTATATTGTATTATGCATGCTTATCTATCCGTAGCCTGTAACTATTCCTATTGAATAAAAATAAAATAAAATAAAATAAAATATATAATATATCTTGAGTTGTTATGGGACGGGGGTGACACATTTGCAAAAATACGCGAAAATAACTTATTAATGCCAAAATACTATGCATAAACAGTGCGTTGGCAGTGAAATTGCCACAATATCCAGCTATAATAAATCAATTTTAAAATAATAATTAGCCGTAATAATGCTTCAGAATCTTCTTTTGAACTATGAAATAATCTTTATTCTGACCTGGGTGTAAAGTTAACTAATTTGCACTTGTGTCACTGTCGCGTCGCTCCGAATGAGTGATGTATAATATATATATATATATATATATATATATATATATATATATATATATATATATATATATATATATATATATATATATATTTACTTACATTATATAATTTTACTTACATCTATATATATATATATATATATATATATATATATATATATATATATATATATATATATATATATAACTCTTTTGCAAAAAAAACGGGCACTTAAGCGAAGAACTATTTTATAGTTATTATTAGTTTGTTTGACAATTTTAGGTATTGTTATCCTCAGAATTTTATAAATTAATTAGGAAGGAATAGTTTTCATCAGTTTTATCATAACATTTTAATTAAATTATTAAGAAATAATGTTTAAGCTCAAAACACTATGATTGTACCTGCTCGCTAAATAAAAATGAAACGCGTTAATTTCTTTGTTTTTCTTGAATACATTAAAAGCAGATAAAAGTTTAGTATTGAGTGTGACCCCCTCTTGCTGAAATCACAGCTTGCATTCGTCTGGGCATGCTAGTGAGTATATCTTTTATGGTTTCTTGGGGAATACGTTCCCACTCCACGGTAATCACATTCTTTAGCTCTCTGATGGTCTGCGGAGCCGGCTGCACTGATCTCACTCGTCGCTTCAGAACGTCCCAGACATGCTCTATGGGATTGAGGTCCGGACTTCTAGCTGGCCAGTCCAAACGACGAATTCCGACTTCTAGCATATACGCATCCACACCGCCAGACCGGTGGGCGCGAGCGTTGTCGTCCATAAAAATTGAGTTTTCGCCAAGAGCGGTTAAAGCGGGTTGTGCATAAGGAATTAGAACTTCCGTTATGTATCGGTGTCCAGTCAGTGTTCCGTTTTCGATGAAGACTAACTCCGTACGATCCATAGAATTTATTCCTGCCCAAAACATAACAGAGCCCCCTCCATAAGGTGTGATTTCTTCAAAACATGCCTCTGCAAAGCGTTCTCCTCGTCTACGTAGCACTCGCCGACGTCGGTCTTCA
The DNA here is from genome assembly GCA_036937285.1 of Euphydryas editha. Taxonomy (NCBI): domain Eukaryota; kingdom Metazoa; phylum Arthropoda; class Insecta; order Lepidoptera; family Nymphalidae; genus Euphydryas; species Euphydryas editha. The sequence continues at coordinate 8,247,192 of JAUPFZ010000008.1, forward strand.
CCATGCAGAGATATCCTGGCTTCATCGGAGAACAATACCCTATCCCAGTCTTCATGAGTCCATGACACACAATTTCGAGCGAAGCTAAGCCTGGCAACTCGATGTCCACGGAGTAATTTAGGGCCGCGTGCCGGGCGATGACTGTGTATATTAGCAGCGAGAAGCCTCCTCCTGACCGTCCATAGACTAATTTGCACATTTCTTACTTCTTCGAGGGTGTTCTTGAGGTCCACATAAGAAGATTTGCGATTTCTCAACGCTTGACTAACTAGAAAACGATCATCCCGTGGTTCGGTACATGTCTTTCTGCCAGAACCAGGCCTTCTCTTGACGGAACCGGTCTCTTGATAGCGCTGCCAGGTCCTTTGAACTGTCGACCGTCTCACATTTAGCCTCTGAGCCACGAAGCATTGACTGCAACCTTCTTCAAGCAGCGCAATAATTTTGCTCGCTTTTATCACTTTATCTACCATTTTCGAGATTGCTAAACAGCAATAACAATACTCTTAAATGTCAAGGACACCAGATAATTTAATAAAAATTGACAAAAAGTTAATTAGAGTCGATATTAACTATAGGGAATTCGCGCCACAAAATGTAGTTAAAAGTTATTTTCTTTGAAAACCAGGCTCAGTCAAAAATTTGAATTTGGAATGTACTCTTATAAACATTATGGCACTTTTATAACTGGCCAGTAACATGTTCTAATGATTAAAACCTTTTTGGTATTTTATTTTTTTCAGCCAGGAAGAAAATCGAAACCGCCCGTTTTTTTTGCAAATGAGTGTATATATATATATATATATATATATATATATATATATATATATATATATATATATATATATATATATATATATATATATATATATATATGTAAGTAAATTTAAGAGAAAATATTTCGGTCAGTGGACTCACGCTCCACATTAGAGATTCTAAGTTTAGAAATACTAAGTTACTAATGTAGCAGCTACAATGTACTGAGTACGAACTGATAAAATAGTAAATAGGAATTCAAAAGGCATGGGCAAAACGAGCCCGTGGGTATAAAAAATTGTTAAAATATATATATATATATATATATATATCTTGTTAATGAGATAAATAATATTCTAATTGATTAAAAGTTCTTATTATTATAAGCAGCAATTGATTGAGGCAACAAACAAACAAAATCAGCAAAAGTGTTATCTAGTAGATTATTATATATTTGTTATTTAAAATAAAATTAAAATAACAACGTTATTTAAGAATATTCTTATTGTGATGATTAAACTATTAATAGCATATATACCGATAATATAATCAAAACCAATCTAATATATATAAATCTCGTGTCACAATGTTTGTCCTCAATGGACTCCTAAACCACTTAACCGATTATAATAAAATTCGCACACCATGTGCAGTTCGATCCAACTTGAGAGATAGGATAGTTTAAATCTCAAATTATAGTCGCAATTTTAATTTATTGCTAATTATTTGTCTGTTATTATTTGACAGTCACAATTATCTGTTAACTCCAAATGATTCTAACAGATGTCGATACCTTTCGACTGGGTTGAGTAAGTAATCAATAGATGGCGCTGCTATGGTAAATCTACGAACGTGTCATATAAGCTACATTTTAACAGCATAATTACGACGTGTTGTTGAGGCTAAAGTATAAATTAAATTTATTTTTATAATTTTTAAAATTTTAGTTAAATACCCGTGCGAAGCCGGGGCGGGCCGCTAGTTATTTTATAATTTTAAGCAAGTATTTATTTTATTTTTTAAGTTATATGCAGCACCACACTATATGACATATATATTGACTCTGTTTCCAAACCCGTAAGGTTGTCTGGAAGAAATCGCTACTAAGCGATAAGACCGCCTTATTGTGCATCTAGATATTAACTTTTTTTCATGTAATAAGTGTTTTGTATTTTCTTTTCTCTGTGGTGTGCAATAAAGAACATTATTATTATTATTTCTTTTATTGAATATCTTTCCCTATAATTACATTTTTAAATATATTTATAAAAAATACAAATAAAATTTTTAAAAATATAAAAAAGGTATTCCTCCGGTGGCAGGTTGAGTCCCAGGCCATCGGTGGTTAAGGCTCCAGGCTGAGGAACCTCCTCACAATGCGGGCCGTTTCAAGCAACACTGCCTTTTGAATCCGACCCTTGATCTAACAGTCGAGCGAGAGTTTATTAAGGTGTTGGTCGAAACTCTTCGCTAATAGGCCACTGACCGACACAACAATAGGAACAATTATTGTTGAGTCCACATTCCACATGGCGGTAATCTCGTGGGCAAGGTCTAAATATTTATTTAAATTTTCTTTCTCCGCCTTTACGAGATTATCGTCATGCGGGATTGTAATATCAACAATAATAGCTCGGTGCGTTGATCGGTCTACTAGCACTATATCAGGTTTATTGGCTGCAATAAATCTGTCAGTGATAATAGATCGATCCCAGTAGAGCAACCCATGACTATTTTCAAGAAATGGCGTTGGATTGTATCTATAGTACGGTAATTCATTTTCAACGAGGCCATATCGAAGAGCAAGTTGTTGGTGGATAATCCTGGCTACTTGGTTATGTCTATGCAAATACTCACCGTTAGCAGACGACCAAAACCGGAAACAATATGTCTGATGGATTCGCCAGGCCTACGATATGCTCGGCATATGTCTGGAGTTCCATCTTTCATGATATGTTTCCGGTAATTATTCGTCTTGATAACTTCATCCATAATTGCACAGACAAAACCTTCAGTCTCCCCAAACAGATTCCCGTGTTGTAGCCAGGATACAGAACTGGATTGGTCTACATCTATATCTGTCAGAGCTTTGTAGAACCGACCGTGTAGTTCTTTGTTCCTCCATATGGCCACGCGGTCAACGGTACTCATTACTATAGGTTTACGCCATTTCTCTTTACCTAAGGACAGCGGAGTAAAGCCCTTATCAACGGCAACAACATCCTTGTGCATATCGTTTTTGATGTTTAAAAAATATTCTCGGAGATTGTACACCACACGATTGTGGAGGTCTTTCGCGTTTAAAAAGCCTCGACCGCCACATTTTCGTGGGATGTATAATCTCATCAAAGATGAACGAGGGTGATGCATTCGGTATATTGTTAACAGTTTACGGACTTTGCGATCAAGGGAATCTAACTCCGTTTGAGTCCATCTCAGAATGCCGAAGGTATAGACGATTAAGGGCATAAACCAACTGTTAAAGGCACGTACCTTGTTACCGCCCGATAAAAAGCTGTTAAGCACTTTCTTCAGCCGGCCAAAGAATCGTTCCCTAATCAGTTGTTTCATGGCTCCGTCATCAATGCCCAATGCCTCTGACATTCCGAGATATTTGTAGGTTTCAGCTTCGTTGAGAGATCTAAGAGACAAAGAGTTGGTAAGTTGCAAATTTTCTGATGAGATAATTCTACCTCTTTCTACATGGATGAAAGCGCATTTATCCACACCAAATTCCATTTTTATACAAGTGCTAAAAGTTTCTGTTATTTTTAGCAACTTGTATAACTCTGGTCGTTTGGATGCGAACAGCTTCAGATCATCCATGTAAAAAAGGTGAGATATTGCTTTGCCTTCTTTACGAAGGTGAAAGCCTAACTCTGAATCCTCTAATAAAGTACTTAAAGGATTCATGGCCAGACAAAACCACAATGGACTCAAACTATCGCCTTGAAAAATACCCCGCTTGATCCTTATCAGTTCGGTCGATCCAGGAACATTGATGCCGCCAGGATACTGAAGATACGTGGTCCACTGCTCCATACACGAGCCTAGAAAAGAACACAAAGCTGTATCAATCTTATACAACTTCATGGTCTCCATAAGCCATGAATGTGGCACTGAATCATATGCCTTCTTGTAGTCAATCCAAGCGGCAGCCAAATTTTTCAGTTTTCGACGTACCTGTTGGCAAATAGTCATGTCTATGAGGAGAAGTTCTTTAGTACCACGACTACCTGGCTTACATCCGTTCTGAGCTGTAGCCAAAATATTATTTGTCGTTATATGTTTCATAATTTTAGTAGCAAGAATGGATGTAAGTAGCTTATAGATGGTTGGTAAGCAAGTAATGGGACGGTAGTTTTTTGGATCAGTGGTACTTCCCGATTTGTATAACAGGAATGTGAAACCAGTTGTCATAAATGTTGGAATTGAACCCGTAATGAGGGCATCCTGAAATTGGGTTGCCAAGACGGGGTGCGAACTACGAAACCATTTAAGCCAAAAGTTGTGCAATCCATCCCTTCCAGGACATTTCCAATTCTATGAGGAACGGATTGCACGACTTACATCATCTGGACTGATTGTGATTGGTTCCATTTGTGGAAGTAAGTTGCATCTCCTCCTGACAACATTCGTCCAGTCACTATCAATGTGGTCAATGGAATCCGACCAAATATTTCGCCAAAAATTTGTTATCGCGTCTCGGTCCGGTAAATCATCATTGACCACATTAGTAGTGCACTGTTCCCAATTCCTGTATACTTTTCGTTGGTCGCTTTGAAAAATGCTATTTTGATAATATCGATCTCTGCGTTTTTTATACCGCTTTATGCGCTTTGCCCATGCACAGAGTTTTTGTTTCAGGAAATCAATGCGATCTGCGACTGAATTTATGTACGCGCTTCATGTTATATTTGTACCCGAAAAAGCTTGGTGTACAAATCGCATGATTTTCGGGCGTCTATTACCAATCCTGAAACATATTAATTTGGCTATTAGGGTTCTGGTTAAATGTATTCGTTTTTCAATTCTGACTTGCCAAGCTGGAGCTGTGTTAGATGGTAAAGTTATTTTATTTGACGGAAAATTTACATGAGCTACATTACACACAGCTGCAGCTCCACAATACAGAAGTGAATGCGTATCAGATAAATTTTGAGTGTCGCCTAAATATTCTTTTAAAATTTTATCCATAGCACCTACTAAAGCCAAATTACGTTTGTGTATAGGCAAACGAGGTAGATGTGGCCTAATATTAGGTGGCATGGTTCTATATTTCAAGATAGCATCCTCCAAAGCTCTCCTCATATGCTCATTATCCTGGTCATTTACTGACAAATCAACACTGTTAGAATTTATTTCATTTAAATTTGTTACCTGTCTCTGCATATTTTGTGATGATTGAATAGCACAAGTATGACTAACAGTATTAAATTGTGGTAAATTTGTACGCAGCCGCTCAAGTATCGATTCATCCAGGAGGTGACAACGCTGAATGGCTCGTACTTGATCTGATAATCGTTGTGCGGTCACGGTGACAGTTGGTTCAAGCGCCTGAAACAGAGACAGCATCGTTGAACGATACGCAGTAAGGTAAATTCCCCCTCCTGTTGCCTCATAGTACGCTCGCATGACACTCTCATTCATTTTTTGAGTCCATCTCATGCGGCGCACAGCACCACCGGCAGCGGGATTTCTTGTGGGAGCGCGTTGTCCCTGAACCTCCAAGCTAGCTGGTGGCGGGCGTATGACTCGTCGACGTTTTGATCTTCTCACAGGCGAGTCAGCGTCGTTAATGTCCGATTCCGCGGTGGACGGCGGAGTTTGGTATTCATCATCTGACGTTGATGATTTTGTATCGGAGCACGACAAAACCCTTGGTCTTGGTTGTGCGAGTCGTCCTCTGGCTTTTTTCATTTTATTTTTGCGTTAGATGTCATTTTTATGTTGTTTTTGACGTGATAACGTCTAGTAAATTGATGAAGGGGTGCCCGTTCGAAGAAGATGACGTCATCATTGTCACAATTAGTGAGCGAGAGCGCGGAACAAGCGGTAGAGAGGTACGATCGGCTCGGCCTAAGCGTTCGGCTCACGATCGGCGGTCGGCCTACGACGCGTCCGAGTAGAAAAGACAGCGGCAAATGGCGGGAAACTGTTTTGTCAATATTGAAGTAATGTCAAATAGTGGAAAGTTGATAATATAATGTAATGTAATAATATTAGTTAATAATATATAAGTAAATAAATGTAAGTTAATAATAAAAGTTAATAAAATCATAAAATGGTTACCATAATTTATTACAACAACAATTGCAGTAAAAAAGGTAATTAATTCTTGCATTTTAAGAATCCGATTAGCGATATAGCGGTTATATTACAATTTTGACTAAAAAGTTGTTAGGACTCATATAATTACGATCGTATAAAAAGTAAACTGTTTTTATTTAGTATATTTTTATAATTTTCATAAGTGGTTAATTTTAATCTAATTTGTTTTGCTAACTTGAAGTTATTAAACTTAGCTTCTTTATTAAACTTGATTATTTCTTGTATTACATATCAAAGTATTTAACTTTATTTCGCTTTTATATTAAATACAATTAATTACCTGTAGCTTATATATATATATATATATATATATATTACAAAATAATGATAATTCTAAAACCTAACAAAAATAAAATTTTTGTTAGGTCGCCTATTTTTTTAAATAAATATTTTTAATAAATAGGTCTATTTTTTCAACAAAAAAAAAACCTAACAACCTAAAAAAAGACCTAATAACCTATTATTGATAGGACCTAACGTACCTAACGTACAACAACAACAACAGACCTAACGTAGACCTATCGATTAAAGTCATTTTGATTTCAAAAATCCTTCCATGGGGTGCTAACTTTGTGTAGCTAATAGGGGATCGGACAGTAATCAGATTAAAATCTAAAATGTGCTTAGATAAAATAAATATACTGTTTTACGATTATTTACCTCATAATAATTTAATATAATTCATTTAAATATTTTTAAATGAAGAAACAAAATGTTGTTATTTTCAATATTTTCAAACTGTACTAAAACACCAATCACAGTGCGTGACGTCATCTGTAGACAATCATTGACTGCGTGGGTACTATCTACTTAGTTTACTCAGTTATTTCCATAATTTTGTTGAAATTATAAAGGTTGCTAAAAGATTATTGATAAATTAGGATACGGTAATCGATTTAAAAGCTGTCACGTGGTGTTTAACCAGTTTCTTATAATGAAAACAGGAATTACGAAAGCCGACAATCGAAATCTTCCCAGAGTGAATACGTTTCTGATTTGCAATTTCTTTGCAAGTAATTCAGACTGTTGTGACAAAACTTGTGTTTTAAAATGTGAAAACTTCTGTATTACTATTATAAATATGTAATAATATATTATTTGCCATAAATACCTAGGTACTTGAAAAAATACCTCCTTGAAAAATAACCTCTAATATTACACAATATATGTATTGTACCAATTGTACTGTACTAGCCTGTAAACCACCCACTGCTGAGCGAAGGCCTCTTCTCCATATAGACAAAGGGTTGGAGCCTAATCCACCACGCCGCTCCATTGTAGGTTGGCGAATAATATACTACTATGAGTAACGATCGCTGTCAGGTGTATATGATAACAACCGGGACCAACGGCTTTACGTGCTCTCCGAGACACGGTGGGGAGAACCACAAGGACATACACCCAGACCGGAAACAAATATTTGTACAAATACAATTATCTGTCCCGAGCGGGAATCGAACCCGCGACCGCCGGCGCGGGATGTTGAGGCGACTACTCGCACCACTACACCAGAACGGTTGTCGCAAGTAGAATACTGTCAACACTATATCACATTCTTTAGTGTTACAAAAAAAAAAAATACAAAAAGAAAAAAATCTATAATAGTAGTTGACCGTAGAGAGAAAACAATATAATATATTTACTAAAAATTAATTTAAGCAAATTTCATTCTATTTATTTATAGTATTTAATGTATATTTACGTCAAAATGACCTTCACAAAAGTAAATTGGTGAAATTCATTTCGTTGCATTTTCTACTCGCTAAGTCAAAAATTTTTTTTTTCGTTTATCTGTTTTTCTTGGCATATGAAATTAATATTTTATTTGGAGTACTTTTTGATGTGTTCGTACGTTAAGGTACTGCACACCAACGATATTTTTTGCGTTCCATAAGAACAAATAACAAAACTTCTCGTGAACTTATGCTCATGCAGCTGTTTTGTTATAACCGCAGATGACGTCACGCGCTCTCAGATGATATAGCGTGGCGTTTTGGCGGGATTTTTAAACAGACAATATTTAAACATGATTTTAAGTACCTAAACGGCTATAAAAAAATAAAGTTTTATTTTTTATGGGAATAAGTATCCATAAAGATTAATTTAAAACACTTTTTTAAAATTTGTCCGATCCCCTATTGCCTTACGTAGTAACTAATACTTAATCTGTGGAATTGCCATTTGTGACTCGTTACATTTCAGTTGCCAAAAAAATCTTTTATTATAGTTTAGTAAAAAATATTATGATGAAAATGTAAGGACGTAAAATATTCTTAGCTTTATTCCAAAAAGAAAAGTAAAAGTATTTACCATAAAGTATACATTTGGTATCAAGGAATTTATATGTATACAAACTGGAATGCACACGTGCACTCAAAAAAACGTTCCTATGAGAGAGATTTCATCTCTTTCCACCATAGATACAAAGCAAGTCTAAAGAAAGAGGCAAAATACCAGTAGTAAACGAAATACTCGGAACGATTTATTCACTTTACATGTTGGAAACAAATGTCAACTTTATGTCAGTTTTTTCAAGGTGCATAATTCCATCATTTGAATATACAATTTTATTTCCATTCCACGCGGACATGATTTATACCAAAACTGTTTTTAAATAATTATTTTAAGTTTTGAATTATATATATGTATAATATTTTAAAATTTCTTTAATAAAGATTGTTAATTTTATTAAGTGAGCGTTCCAGTCATGATATAAATTCATTGTTTGGTATACATAGAGCAAGGAATTTATATCTATACTAATATTATAAAGCTGAAGAGTTTGTTTGTTTTTTTGAACGCGCTAATCTCAGGAACTAATGGTTCGGATTGAAAAAATATTTTTATGTTGCATAGCCCATTTATCGAGGAAGGCTATAGGCTATATAACATCACGCTACGAGCAATAATAAGGGGCTGAGTAATAATAAGAAATGTCACAAAAACGGGAAAAATTAATCTTTTTTGAGAGCTTCCGTTGCATCCTTTATTATTTCTCTTCTCGAGACATTTTTAAGGTTCCTTAGCTAAATGGCAAAAACGGAACTCTTATGGATTCGTCATGTCTGTCTGTCCGGCCGTATGTCGCAGCCTTTTACCGAACTTTTAACTTTTACCGAAACTATAAGAACTATACTGTTGAAACTTGGTAAGTAGATGTATTCTGTGAACCGCATTAAGATTTTCACACAAAAATAGAAAAATTCAATAAATTTTGGGGGTTCCCCATACTTAGAACTGAAACTCAAAATTTATTTTTCATCAAACCCATACGTGGGGTATCTATGGATAGCTCTTCAAAACTGATATTGAGGTTTCTAGTATAATTTTTTTCTCAACTGAATAGTTTGTGCGCGAGACACTTCCAAAGTGGTAAAATGTATTTCCCCCTCCCCCTGTAACTTCTAAAATAAGAGAATGATAAAACTAAAAAAATATATGATGTACATTACTATTCAAACTTCCACCGAAAATTGGTTTGAACGAGATCTAGTACGTAGTGTATTTTTTTTTATACAAAAAAAATACACTATTATCAGTGCCTGATTAAGGTAACTTGATGCCCTAAGCAATTTTCCCCTGTGGGCCCCCCTATCCTTAAGTGAACTACAAAGAATTAATTGAAAAAAAATGTGAATACATATCGTAGGTAGAATATGTATGTGTTGTTCCTTTTGCCCTTATCCCATGCTAGGGGTGTTCATGGGAAAAAAATTATCGATAATTTTATTATCGATAATTATCGTATTGTGTTATCAATAGTTATCGATAATTATCGAATGAACACTTATCGATAATTATCGGATAAAAAGTTATCGATAGTTGGGGACAGTTATCGATAATTATCGGATAAAAATTATCGATAGTTGACGATAGTTATCGATAATTATCGGTTCAATTTTCGGACGACGAAAGAAAAAAAAAAGGGCATCCGGCCTTCAGTATGGACATTTTCCTCCGTACCCTATACGAATACCTCAAAAAAAAAAGGGTCATCCGCCGTCCAATATCGACATTATCCTCCGTACTCTATCCGAATACCTAAAAAAAAAGGTCCTCCGCCGTACCATAATTACACCGGCACACAAAAAAAAAAGTTGTCAGTACTTTTGACGGGACCCATTTATCTCTATGTATTTCGACCCGCTGAATCCGAATTTGAGGCTAGGTGGGGTCGACACATGGAATTATTATGTACTGTGTACAACTGGAAGGTTCACTCAGATTATAAACGCGAGCCGAAAGAGAGGTTTCAAAACTTCATCCGTCCTTGTCAACACTTAGAACAACAAAGGAGACGCCATTAAACAGAGACATGATACTTACAACTAGACAGTGTACAAAAAAAAATTGTTTTGCTAAAATGAGATCTATTCTTTGGCTGTTACGGTAGGTATTTCCCTATAAGCGGTACCTAGCTAAAAGCGGTCCGAGCGAGAGCGCTCCCGCTGGTAGTGTGTCCTTGTCTAACGTCTTGCCAGCTTACATAATCATTTCGTTTGATAGAAATGGTAGAAAATTAAATACTTTTCTTTTTAATAATTTACTAATACGAACGGTTGGTAAACTTAGAAACGTATTTAGACGTATTTCTACAGTGTCAATAAATAATAAATCAATGGGTTGTATTTAAAAAATAATTAAATACTGAGTAAAGGTAGTATTAGATGTTTGGGACTGGTAATACTAAATGTAAGATGGTGGTTTGCTTATTTGATTACTTGGTTGATTGTCGTGTTTCGATTTGCGATTGTGTCAATTTTCTTACTGAAGTTGAATGTTTTTCCATGAAAAATGGTAAATTCTTGTTGTGTGACAGGGTGCAATAATGAGTCTTATTCCGGTAGTCGCTTTTCTTTCCACGAATAAAGAAAAACAACAATCTTAATCTTTAGGGTAACCATGAATTTGAATTGGAGATGTACCGGTCTATGACAAGAGTATACAAAATGAGCAATACCCGAAACTTACATTTTTTATAAAACACTTAAATTGTTTTGTTGAAGTTAACTAGTCATTCTACTTTGTAAAGATGATGTTTATCATTAATAATAAAAGTAATAATAAAAGATAATATAAGTAAAGGGTCCGAAACGTCGGGAAATAATTTAAATTAAATATTGTTAAACAGTAACTTTAAATAAAAACGCGATAAAATCCGTTTTTTAGACTTAATTAGATTAATAATAAATTTCTTGTATGTTAGATTTCCGAATAATGAAAACTACTACTTGATTGATGTTTGTGAATTTTCTTCTTTTACAGCCTTTGTAGACAGAGTAGGCCTAAAATATGCTTCAGCATTTATGTCAAGAGTTTACAAACTAACCGCAAGCGCCCGTGTCAAGTAATGGTCGCCATGGCTATATTGCCCATATATATTAAAACGCGAAGTGCACCTGTCAACTACAGGTTGATTAACGTATATTACATTATCACCGGTGGGAAATTACGTTACAAAACGTGAGAGGCCTTGGGCAGTTTTGTGCAGTTGGTAAACTAAAAGGTCATTGCCGGGACACTCAAGGGGTTAAATAGAAAAACTTTTTTTGGTAATGTCTCCTAATTACCCGAGTGCCGGAGGGTAATGTTTTTATCATTTACACAGTTTAAATATGAAAAAGATGCTTAATATGACTTTACATCAATTCTCTCCGAAAATCAAGCGTGTTTCACCTGTCCATCCAAGCTCTAACGAAACTCATGAATTGGAATTGATTAAATATATTCATATTAAAATTATATTTGTTCGGGTGCTTACCGCGTTTGTAATTTTATTGAGGTCCCTGTATTTCTGCAATGTTTCAATCGCCATGATCACGGGGAGACTGACGTATGGTGATGGTGGATGGTGGCAGATCTTACATAATACTTACACAATCGTTTGTATAATTAGTCCCATTTTTTGTTTAGTCATGGTCACCTCATTAGAAAGGGACACACTACCACGGGGGGGCCTCTCGCTCGGACCGGTTTTTGCGCCACAGTGCACAGTCTAGTTGTAAGTATCATGTCTCTGCCATTAAATTACAAAAGCTGACATGACAACCATATTTACCGGTATTGCTAGTAATAAATTTATAATATTTACTAATTACCTACGGCACTATTGTGAGAAATATTTTTGTTCTTAATAAGTAAAACTGTTCGCGAAAGTAATTTGTTTTAGTATATCTGCGGTACTCACATAAGTTTATCATATTATGCAAAAAAGTACGTTTTAATTTTCATTTCTTAGACAATATTATTCTACTAAAGGAATCAAATATTTTACATGGCAATCGTGCGAAAGAGACACAACGAAGCTTAAATTGTTCTCTGTCGAGACCGTTTTTTACTCTGTATTTTGATATTCTAAAAGCAACAATATCGTCTTACATATAGAGTTCAATTTTATTTGACAGGATTTTACTAGTAAGCCTTCCAGTTGTACCTAGTACATAATAATTCCATGGGTCGACACAACATGATTTCGTCTCTGGTGCCCCCCAAGACGGGATGCCCTAAGCAATTGCTTAAATAGCTTATAGGCTAATCCGGCACTGACTATTATTAAAACATCGATTAAAGTTACAACGAACTACAAGAACTTTTAGGACGAGTCCGATTCGCACTTGTTTAATTTAACTAAAGTTCCACTTTTAAAGAAAATATAACATCACTCTTTTACTGAGAATTTTTGAAAAAAAAAAACCTCAATAATACGTTGAACGACCCAGGAATCAAACCTGAGACCCCTTGCTCAGTAGTAACTGACCACCTTAGTCCCCTGAGACCATGGACGCTATAAAGTGTCCAAAACGTCGGGAAATAATTTAATTGAAAAATCTTAAAACTGTAAATTTTTCTTAAACAAATAAACGCAATAAAATCCGATCAATTTTAAATTTAAGTACGTTTTTCCCTCAAATTAACGCGGGTGAAAACCCTAGGATCAAGTATGTTTATTATATATCTATGAATATTCCATGTTTTTTTTTTACAACATTTAATTATTTTAATTATTTAGAACTTTAAGGCTGGCCTCAGACATCCGGAATGCCTCTCTGAATTCATTATCTGAATTCCGGGCTTTCTGAACTATTTATTCAGAAAGCCCGGAATTCCATACAATTTAACTATTCTCCACACACATTCTGATTTTTTCAGATTATGAATTTCTGAGATAGATCTGTAAGATCGTTCTGAATTCCGGTTCTGAATATTATTAATTCATAACGCTCGCATTCCCATACATTTCAATAGACCGGCACACACATTCTGGAAAATGGAAATCAAATTATAAATTATTTCAGTATTGCCAACTCGGATTTTGAAAATAGCGTAAGCCAGATCAGAAAATGCTCTTTATTAACATATAACGATAAAAGATATTATTTATTAGTATATTATTTATTATTTATTTGCATTTTTATGTACTTGTACTTGCGTACAATATATATATATATATATATATATATATATATATATATATATATATATATATATATATATATATAGTATATGTATTTTATATATTTTTAAAGGTATCTATTTGCTTACTTTTTATTATATTATCATTATTAGCTTCTATCTTTAATTTTGTTCTTTGTTTTAGTGTGCAATAAAGTACATTATTATTATAATAAAGTATATTATAATTTATAAATATATAAATAGTATTTAAAAACATTACGGCATATTATTTATTACTATATTAATTTTTATTTTTATTTGTATAAACTTTTCAAAAACATCCCCACGGTTGGATTTTTTTCTATCAATTTTGAGAATTAAGTATAATTTTTGGCCTCAAAAAGATTTTTGATGTAATTTTCACCTTTACCGCTGTGACTTAAGGGACATTATTGGTTGAAAATATGGAGTTCTATCAAAATGCAATATTGTACAAAAAAAATTATGACCGGTGCGTCTATTGTCTTTTTAATTGAGTAACAATAATGCGTAAATTATTTCATGTGAATTATATTCATTTAAATTAATAAATATTATTAGTATTTTTAAGAAAGTTCTAAAAACTTTAAGAACCAAAAAGTAAGTTAATGATATTTTTGAATGAAATATTAATAATCTGGATTTTTTAAGATGCGTGTGTGAGGCGAGGTGACGGAATTTAAGATCATGAATTCAGTATATACTCTTTGGATTATGAATTCAGAGAGGCATTCCGGATGTCTGAGGCCAGCCTAATAAAGTTTTAGACTTTTCACCAGAGTATACCTTGGTATACCTATTCAATAATGGTTTTCACATTTAGGTACACCTATTATATACTCTTTGGGTACACCTTTCAATCAACCATTCAAAATTACTAATAAATAATCTCTTAAGTTTGTTTTCCAATATATTATAGATAGAGGGAGTAAATACTAATAAAATAAATATTGTATTTATTAAATATTTTACCTTGTCTTTAGTTTTTGTTATAAAATAATAATAAATAATAATAATTTTAATATATACTCTTTGACTTTAATTTATTGCAAACGCTTAGTCTAATTAATCAAATATTAAAATATAAATCGGTGATAAAGTTAAACATGAGTATCAGTTTTAGTAACATACATTTTGTGATAATTAGTGACTAGTGTCACTATGTAATATAACATAATATAATAAATAACGAGATAACGAGTAATGTATAGGGGTGTCTGATAATTATCGATAATTCGTAACTACTCGATAATTTTTCATTCGATAATTATCGATAACTGTTATTCGATAATTTTTATCCGATAATTATCGATAGGTTTTTTTTTTGTTTTTTTTTTCGTCGTCCGAGAACTGTTATGTAATAATTATCAAGAAGTGGTTGGGCCGGGAACACGAATCTGTGGATGACCTATTTTTTTTTCCGTCGTCCGATAACTTTCATTCGATAATTATCGATAACTGTCGTCAACTATCGATATTTTTTTCCGATAATTATCGGTAACTGTCGCCAACTATCGATAACTTTTCATCCGATAATTATCGATAACTGTTCATTCGATAATTATCGATAACTGTTCATTCGATAATTATCGATAACTATCGATAACACGATGCGATAATTATCGATAGTAAGATTGTCGATAATTTTTTCAGATGAACATCCCTAGTAATGTATTGTAAAAATGTAAACATTGTAAATCTATTGTTTGTCTGATAATATAATATATTACTGTTATGTGATATCACGTATACATTTACTATATGCATTATTTACTGAATGCAGTATGGTCGTCAACTAGTATGGTCGTAATAGTCATTAAAAGAATATTCATCTATTAAAAACTAAAAATGGAACCTATAATTATTGTTCATGGTGGTGCTGGAGATATTCCCCAGAGTCGTGTTCAAGGAAAATTAAATGGAGTCAAAGCTTCAGTGGCTGCTGGGCAACAAATATTAGCTCAAGGGGGCAGTGCCTTAGATGCTGTAGAGGCAGCAGTTGTGCTAATGGAAAAAGACGAATATTTTAATGCAGGCAGGTTTTTACAAATTTAAAAACTGGAACAATAAATATCAATATATAAACTTGAAACTTTCACTAATTTTTTTTTGCAGGATATGGATCTGTTTTAAACTTGAGCGGTGAAGTAGAAATGGAGGCCAGTATAATGTGTGGAAAGAATCTTGATGTTGGGGCAGTTACTCTGATTAAAGATTTTTCACATCCTATAAGTATTGCTCATAAAGTTCTTACAAATTCTCCTCATTCACTGTTAGGTGGGGAAGGTGCTAAAATTTTTGCATTAGGAATGGTATGTATGTACTAGTATGTTATGTTCAATAATATTTTGAAATATTTATATTTTTATATGTAATTATAATTATTACATGTAATTTATTTTTTTAGGGATTTTCTACAGTCCCTCCAGAATCATTAATAAGTGAAAATGCAAAGAATGCTTTGAATGATTTTTTAAAACACGGGGAGTTTGGTAGAACTGAAATAGGGATCAAAGATGAGGTATTACAAAATTCTTATATTATATACTATATCATTATAATGAACACTATGATACACAGAAGCAGTACTGTTCCTCTGGGCCCCTTAGTGGTCTAATAGTACTTAGCAGGGGTTGGATTTGGAATCGTTTGGAATTTTATAAAAAATCTTTTTACTATACACCACTGCGACTCTATTCTTTGTGTATGAGTACCATCTGGTGCTATGAAGAGATTATCATGATCTCTGTGATTTATAATAATAATAATAATAAAGCTTTATTTATCCCTTACATTTTACATTTTGATACATAGTAGTTACAGATAAAATAATAATTATTTATTAGTACGGTTAGTATACTATCTTAATTTATATGTTAGTGTAAGATTAGTCGTAAGGGCCGCCAATGGCGGTAAAAGCCTCCTCCAAACCACTCCAGCCAGCTCTGTCCCGCGCCAGTCTGGTCCATAGTATTCCAGCTACTTCGATCAAGTCATCACTCCATCGCTTGTATGGCCTACCTCGTCTTCTTTTCTTATCTCGTGGGTACCAATCTATTATACTTTGTAACCATCTCGTTTCAGTTACTCTCAGAATGTGGCCAGCCCACCTCCATTTCAGTGTCATAATCCGCCTTACGATGTCCATGGCTTTAGATTTTTTCCTGATTGTTATGTTATTTATTCGATCTTTTAATTTTATATTCATGTAACTTCTTTCTAATGCTCTTTGACATGTTCTTATTTTATTTAAGTGTGTTTTTTTCAGTGTCCAGGTTTGACATCCGTATGTTAAGGTAGGGGCTAGGCAGATGTTCATAGCTTTTGTTTTTAATTTGATGGGTAAGGAACCTTTAAATATTTCTTTCATAGCCCAGTATTTATTCCATGTGCATTTTATTCTTCGGTCTACTTCCTTGTCTTCACATGATTTGAACGCTATAAGATGTCCCAGATAAACATATTCTTCTACATAATCAATTTGAACTGTTTGCATCAATATGACGTTTTTTTCTCTATTTGTCATGACCTTAGTTTTTTCTCTATTTATTTGTAAACCGACCTTTTCGCTGTAGTAGTTTAGAGATTCTAGCATATACTCTAGCTGTGTTGAGTTTTCTGAAAGTAGAACGATGTCATCTGCGAATCTAAGATGTGACAGGTATCTACCATTTATGTTGATGCCAAGATTGTTCCAGTTGAGATTTCTAAAAACAGATTCTAAAACAGATATAAATAGTTTTGGAGATAGCGGGTCACCTTGCTTTACTCCTCGCTCTATTCGGAATTTAGGTCCCGTTTTTTCTAATCGTACCCGTGCCATACTTTTTATGTAGATCTTTTTTATAAGCTCTATGTATTCACCTTCGATTCCTTGCTCGTTTAATGCGTTCCAGATAGAGTTGTGTGATATGGAGTCGAATGCTTTTGAGTAGTCAACAAATGCGATATAAAGAGGTAAGTTATATTCTGTGTATTTTTCCAATATTAGTTTCAGAGTAAGTATGTGGTCTATTGTGGAGTAATTTTTCATGAAGCCAGCCTGCTCTATCGATTGATTTTCATCAATTTTGTTTGTTAGACGTCTTAATATTGTAGACGCGAATACTTTGTATAAGCATGAGATGAGACTGATGGGCCTGTAATTTGATATTAATTTTGGATCTCCTTTTTTGTATAGTAAAGCTATTTCAGAAAAAGTCCAAGATTCTGGTAGTTCTTTTTTGTATAGAACTAGATTAAATAGCTTTGTAATTGGTTTTATTAATGTTTCTTTTCCATTTTTGATCATCTCATTCGTCACTCCATCTGGACCTGGACTTTTTGCTAGTTTTAAGTTTTTTATAGATAAATCCACCTCACTTTCTATAATTTGTGGTACCGAGTCATTATTGTGTATCTTGTGTAGAGAGATTTCTTCAGTCTTGTTTACATTTCTATAGAGATCTTTGTAGAAATTGGTAGTCACCTCCATCAAGTCACGTCTATGTGTAACAATAGTTCCGGAGCTGTTGAACAGCTGTGTCATTAGTTGTTTTGTGTTATCTATCTCTCTATAAGCCTTTTTAATACCGCCAGTTTTTTCTAATAATTTACTTATTTTGTGTATTCTGTAGTTTTTTAAGTTTTGTTTTATTTTCTTATGTATTGATCTGTATAACTTAGTCAGTTTTATTTTTTCTTGTTTGGTTTTATTTTTCTTATTTTTAAGAATATATTTCTCTATATTTAGGTCTTTAATTTCTTGTGTAATGATATTTGGGTTTTTTAAGTTAGAGCTGATTTTTTCGGGGTTCCTCTGGCAACTATGCAGTATTGTTTCTAGTTTGCTATTCAACTTTTGTATGTCATCTTCGTCTTCTAAATTCGCGAATGAAGTATTGTTATTAATAGCTTTTGCCTTTATATTTTGAATATTTTTATAGTGAGCGCGGGATTTTTTGTTATTTTTTATATTTAGAGTAATGCGAACCATTCTATGGTCACTTGGATGATGTAATTTACTTATGACGTTTAGATTTTGTACATTTTTTGGTATGTTCGTAGCTATAAAGTCTATCTCATTCATTGATTTTCCGTCTGGTGACATCCAGGTCCATCTCAGTTTTTTTGGCTTTTTAAACATTGTATTAACAATTTTTAATTTGTTCTGAAGACAGAAGTGTATAAACATTTTACCTCTACAGTTCCTATTACCATAGCCATAGTCTCCCATTACTAGACGTTCGTGGCACTCTGGTTTTCCTATTTTAGCATTCATGTCTCCCATAAATATTATATTTTTAGTGCATTTACTAATGGCTTCATCTAGATCATTGTACATATTCTCTATCTCTGCTTCGGAAGCTGCAGTAGTGGGAGCGTAGACTTGGATAAGACTAAACATAGTTCCGTAGATATTGACTTGAAGTAGAGCAACTCTCTCCGATAAAGCGATAAAATCGTGTACTTCTGTCCCTCGTTGCTTTTTTACTAAAAATCCGACTCCTTTTTCGCCTTTTGTTTTACCAAAATAATAAAGTAGGTAGCTGCCCCTATCTTCTATTCTATATCCCTCTCTTCTAACTTCCGCTAATCCAATGATATCCCATTTAATTTGTGATATAGCGTATTCTAATTCAATTATTCTCATCTCATTTGCTAGTGACCGAAGATTGAATGTTGCAATATAATATTTTAATTGGTTTGAAGGGTTTTCGTCTAAAACCCCCGCGGTGACGAGCCGTTCTGGGGGAGTTTGTTTTTTTCTATTAAATATTGTAAAGCTTGAGCTTGGTTTTAGAGGGGGCTCTGATCTTCATGCATCGTTATTTTTTGAAATGAAAGACAGCATTGAGTTACTGTTTGTTTTATATTTTTTATTTGTTTGTATCTGTGTTTTTTTTATCATTGTTAGTTTTCAATCGTTCTGAATTTTCTATTAGTTGAGGTGGTGTTGTGGAAAGCTGTCTTTTGTTGGTATTGTATTCCTTTTTGTTCTTTATTATAAGCTTATCATATTTTAAAAAAGCTATATTTCCTTTTTCAATTTCTTTTTGCTGTTCGATTTTTAATTCTGTTCTCATTTTTAAAATATTTGGAGGAAATTCTTCTTTTATATATATATTTGTTTTCGATAGGTTTTTCTTATTTTTTAATATTTGGATTTTCTTACTCAATGTAGATAAGGTGACAGATATAGGCCTAGGGCGGTCACCTTTTTTTCCCATTCTCCGAATTGATTGTAGTTCTGTTTCTTGTATTTCAACTTTAACAATATTGGTAATAATCTCGAATATTTGTTTTTGAAGCTGTATATAGTGTTTTTCTTTCTCATCTATACCGAAGAAAACTAGGTTTCTCTGTACACTATTCTTCTCTAAAACATATAGCCTTTTTTCTTGTTCTTGCAACTTATTACGTAGTTTTCCTAAGTCATTATTCATTTCCTGGAACTTCGTATCAAAGTGTTCGGTAATTTTCGTTGTGATATTTTTTTCCATTTGCAAGAATTGAGAGTCGATGGAGGTAAATTTCTTATTCATGTCAGCTTTTAATTCCTGCATCATCTTTATAAGTTCATCCATTATTTAGGTATTGGTGACGCCCTCTGTTATTATCGTGTTTCAACTCTCCAGATTTTATTTGATGGTTTAGTATAAGTACCGAGTCACAGATGTCGCTAGTTGTTAAGTTATAACGTGTTTTATTTAGGTTTTATTTGATTGCACTTTATTTACAAATTTTTTGTATTTCACTTATGATGAGTTCTGTTTTTCTAGTTATCCAAAAATATTTCGTACACTGTTTGAATTTTAATTTTAGTATGTCCGTTATTAAATTGTCAATTAACACTTAGTCTTTGTTTTCTTTATTTTAACTTATCTACAGAACACTGGACTTAATCAAAATAGTTACTTATGTTTCACGTATCTTGTCACTTTTTTATCACTATTGTACTCTTGTATAGAAAAGTTTTCACTTGAATTATTTTAAATGAGAAATATTTACGGAGCTGATGTTTACTACAGCACTGTTGCGCCTACCCTCTCTGTGATTTACTCACTTGCAAATGAAACCATAATTTTCCAAGCCGCTATAAGCATGCCATATATAGGTATGTATGGTAGTGCCCTCAGCTATATGATTATTAATTATAGGTATTAAAACATCTATTATAAAAAATAAACAACTAGCGGCCCGCCCCGGCTTCGCACGGGTATTTAACTAAAATTTTAAAAATTATAAAAATAAATTTAATTTATACTTTAGCCTCAACAACACGTGGTAATTATGCTGTTAAAATGTAGCTTATATGACACATTCGTAGATTTACCATAGCAGTGCCATCTATTGATTACTTACTCAACCCAGTCGAAAGGTATCGACATCTGTTAGAATCATTTGGAGTTAACAGATAATTGTGACTGTCAAATAATAACAGACAAATAATTAGCAATAAATTAAAATTGCGACTATAATTTGAGATTTAAACTATCCTATCTCTCAAGTTGGATCGAACTGCACATGGTGTGCGAATTTTATTATAATCGGTTAAGTGGTTTAGGAGTCCATTGAGGACAAACATTGTGACACGAGATTTATATATATTTTGAGATTTAAACTATCCTATCTCTCAAGTTGGATCGAACTGCACATGGTGTGCGAATTTTATTATAATCGGTTAAGTGGTTTAGGAGTCCATTGAGGACAAACATTGTAACACGAGATTTATATATATTATTAAGAGATTATATATTAAACCAAAATTATGCCAAAAAACAATCTAATTTTGAGGTTAATTCTATGGGATTTCATTTTCTTTTTTTTTTCAAGAATGGTGCGTTATCTTGTATAGCGAGTGGTATGGGGGAGTAAGGGGGCCCCCCTTTTTCCTACTAGACCCTCGCCCCTAAATTCGTGCCAAACGATTCTAAATTTCAACCCTTAGCAGTAATCATAAATGCAGGTGGAATGGTGCAGTTCTATTAGTATACTGGTATAGTTGCTGTATCTTTATAGGGAGGTGTTGGAACAGTGGGTGCAGTTGCAGTGGATTGTAATGGTCACGTGGCTGTAGCTACCAGTACAGGAGGTATGAGTGGTAAAGCAGTGGGTCGTATTGGTGATACCCCACAAATTGGTAGTGGGACTTATGCTGATGATAATATTGGTGGAGTATCTACAACAGGTGTGTAATCATATATGTAGTGACAATATAAAAGTAACAAGCTTCGGCTTGCTGCTCCACCCACGTCGTTGTATTGACAAAAAGTAGCTTATATTCTTCCCCAGTCTTCAGACTATCTGTATTAAATTCTTACAACAGCTCGGTAATAAACACTATTATACAAAAACCTTCCTCCACACACGCGAGTGCACAGTTAGGGCCGGATTTAGAGTTGTGGAGGCCCAGGGCAACAGACGAGTGGAGGCCCCTTGATCTGAAATTGAATTGGTTTTTTTATTTCTTGCAGAAAAAATGACGACGAAAAAAAGTTCGTCCTGATCTCATGCCTCAAAAGGTCAAATCAAAAGGACAAAAGGTCATCATCTATACCTATTCCTAAAAAAACAAGGTCGTCCCAACTTCGGACCACTCCAACTTGGTCGGCTCTATTGTGGAAGCCCCTCTTTAAGGGTGTGGGGGCCCCTCTTATGTGGGGGCCTGGGGCAGTTGCCTCGCTTGCCCTCCTCCAAATCCGGCCCTATGCACAGTAATAAATGCTACCAACCGAGAATAGTGAATTCTCACGAAAATAAGATCGTAAGCGCCATAGTAGACGCGTCACTTATGCTTTTTTGCGAGGTAATTTTCAAACTATGTTATATCACACAAAATCTTTATAACTCTCTCTATGTGTTATTCTGATGTATAACCTAATTTACTGTAAAGTTTCATCTAAATCCGTTTAGTAGTTTTTTCGTGAAAGAGTAATAAACATCCATCCATACAAATTTTCGCATTTATAATATTAATAGGATTATTAATAAAAATTTAATAAAAAAGAAAAAAACTGTGTGTTTGTATTAATGTACACACGTATGAAGTGAAACTTTTATTATATGCTTAACATTAATATGTCAAGTGAGGTGAGGAGAAAAAAGTGTGTACTTATGTGCGCACGTAAGAAGTTATACTTATAATAAAACGATGCGCTAAGTTGATGGTAATCATCTGTAATCAGACCTTTGTAACCATCTAAAAACAAAGTACTTGTTGAGACGAATCAAACGAGTCGAAACTCGATGGGATTGCGTCGTTTCATTACAAAGTACCAATGACCACCTTCCAGCTCCACCATCAGACCCTAGTTACTATTGATAGACAAACTACTCGTCAAGGCGATTCAGTCGAGCCAAAACACAATGAGGTTGCGTCGTTTCATTACAGAGTTCCTATGACCACCTTCCAGCTCCATCATCAGATTTTGGTTACCATTCAAAGACAAACTACTCGTAAAGACGATTCAGTCGAGCCCAAACACGATGAGGTTGCGTCGTCTCATTACAGAGCTCCTATGTCCACCTTCCAGCTCCATCATCGGACCCTGGTTACCATTGAAAGACAAACTACTCGTTAAGACGATTCAATCGAGCCGAAACTCGATGGGATTGCATCGTTTCATTACAGAGTTCCTAAGGCCACCTTCCAGCTCCATCATCAGATCGGGCCCTGGTAACCCTCTTAAAACAAAGTATTCGTCAAGATGAATCAAACGAGCCGAAACTTGATGGGGTTGTGTCATTTCATTACATATATAGAACGGAGTCCCGAAATACAGTACAATACCATATATGGTCGGAAAATGTGACGGTGTGACGACTTTTGATTTTTTTCACCCATACGTCAATATAAAAGTTTCACTTCAAAATTTTAGGATATTCCATATTTGTTAATTTTATTGTTCCAGGTCATGGAGAATCCATTTTAAAATACTGTTTAGCACACAGTATAATCAAATTAATGGAAAGTGGAAATGATGCCAACACAGCAACTAAAATAGCAGTTGATGGTCAATATTTTTAATTCCTTTAATTATAATTTATATTTATTTTTATATACATTAAGACATTTTCGTTTCACTTACAGGAATGACGAATCGCCTTAATAATACAGCAGGCGCAATAACTTTATCTAAGACTGGTGATGTTGGAATTAATTTCAGTTCAAACAGAATGGCCTGGGCCTACATAAAATCAAACAAAATATTTTATGGAATAGAAAAAAACGAAGTTCATGAAGAAGAATACGTATCAGAAAAGCTTTCATGTAAATAAATGAAAATATATTAGATTAATACAAAACATACTAAACATTAAGACTGTCTTATTTATTATGATTGTGTATGGCCAATATATTTTATAAATTTTATTGTTTTTAATAAATGATTTGTATAATTATATGTATTTTTTTTAATCTATGTTTATTGTTTATAATATTATAAAGCTGAAGAGTTTGTTTGTTTGTTTGAACGCTCTAATTTCAGGAAGTAATGGTTCGGATTAAAAAATTATTTTTGTTTTTTGCCCATTTACTGAGGAAGGCTATAGGCTATATAACATCGCGCTACGGCCAATAATAAGGGGCTGAGCAATAATAAGAAATGTTACAAAGACGGGAAAAATTTAAATATTTTTTGAGAGCTTCCGTTCCATTCTTTATTATTTCTCTTCTCGAGACATTTTTTTATTATAGATCCACTTTTAAAGTAAATATAACATCACTCTTTTACTGAGAATTTTCGAAAAATAAAAAAACTCAATAATACGTTGAACGACCCAGGAATCAAATCTGAGACCCCTTGCCCGCAGTAATGCTTGCGACCACTCGACCAACGAGGCGGGTACCTACTCTTAGAGTAAATGTTTAAAAAAAATTAAGTACGTTTTTCCCTCAAATTAACGCGGGTGAAACCACGGGGCACAGCTAGTTATTAAGATAAATGTACAATACATAATTAATTCTTTTATTACATAATATTTTTTTATTAAATACCCAAAGATCTTAAATCAAAATTTTACTGAACAATCTGGAATACCAGTTCTTTTATATTGCATATTCTATCTACAATCTGTCCGGGGTCCGGACGAGAAAGTCGACATGTCGATATTTAAGGGCAGAATTTTTAGGTATTTTTATCGATAAATCCACTTCCTACAATATCATATTTCTCTACTCTAAAAAATGGCAATCATTTTAATGTTTTCGTTGTGATTATGCTAGAGCACGTACGAAAATTGCAATAAGTGAGTAAATAAATTACGCAAAATGATAAATTTGTTGTAATTATGAAGATAAAATATGCTTCTAGCGACTGTTAAAATAATCTTATTGGTACTATAGATGAAACATTCTCAAAAATAAAGAACAAAAAATATGCAAAAAAAAATTCAAAAATATTTGCTCTTTATCAGATAATTCAAACAGGCCGCCACTTTGTAGGGGGGAGAGATATGACATTGTAGGAAAGAGGATTTGTCGATAAAAATACCTGAAAATTTTTCGGTATGTCGTGTCCGGAGTTCCAGGCAGATTTATAATTTTCCGGATTTTTATAGAAATGTAACGGAACGTCGCTATTAAGTCATAGAATTTAACAATCAGATGTTTTTGACAGCTATGCAGTTTTCGACGGTTTTCGTGTATAAATTGATCTGCAAAAAAGAATCCAATAATTTTAAACTTAAAATATTGATATTAATGTGATATAAAGTTAATATTTTTTATAAATTTGAAATCAAAATGTCATTTCGATTCAAACCAACAGAGTTACAATATTTTAATTGGATGTTTAATTTATCACCATGTTTTCCTGTTAACGCCTCAAAAATTAATATTATAAATGACCCTAGCAAATTTTATGATGCAGTTTATGAGAAATTTAAAAATGCGAAGCGTAGAATTTCATTAGCAAGTTTATACATAGGCACAGGTGACCTAGAAAAAAAATTGTTGGAGGTTACAGTTCATAATGTTAGAAATAGAAAAGAATTAAATGTTAATGTATTACTAGACTATCAACGAGGTACTAGAGGCAAAGTTAACTCGCAAATATTATTTCGCCAGTTTGTTAATGGTATGTCTGATAGATGCCACTTGTCCTTGTATCAAACGCCAAGACTACATGGGGCATGGTTTAAAGTTCTTCCCTCTCGTTATAACGAAATAGTTGGTCTTCAACATATGAAGTTATATATTGCTGATGATTCAGTAATTTTAAGTGGAGCAAACTGTTCAAATGACTATTTCCAACAAAGGCAGGATCGTTATATAGAAATTGAAGATGAGGACTTAGCAAATTTTTACTGTGAACTAATAGGTATGAGAATAGTAAGTTCTTGCATCATTTTTGTTATTGTTTAAATTTCTAATATGAATAAAACCATACCAGTTGTCAACATACATCATGATAATAGTTTTCTAGTCTAATATAATAATTTCTTGTGTACATTTCAATATGTGACTGTTTATTCAGATGAAATAGTAAAGTATAGTAAACGAGATGGAGACCATCCTAAAACTACAACTAGTAATATATCCAAACAAGTTATTACTAAACAAATAAATAAAAATATAGAAGACCTAATTGAAAAATGGAAATATAGGCAAGCTTCTAAGTTATCATTACATGAAGAAAGTAAGTATGGTTAGTTATTTACAATTAGTTAATGAACTGAACTGAATCAGCCTGTAAACGTCCCACTGCTGGGCAAAGGCCTCTTGTCCATCTAAAGGAAGGGTTGGAGCTTTATCCACCATGCTGCTCCACTACGGGTTGGCGGATAATATTCCTATAGATTTCTATGATAACAACTGGCTCGGCTTTACTTGCTCTCCGAGGCACAGTGGGGAAACCCATAAGAAAATGCACCCAGACCGAAAACAAATATTTGCCCAAATATAAATATCTGCACTGAGGATGAATTGAACCCTCGACTGCCAGTGTTGAGGCGACTACTCGCACCACGACACCAGAATGGTTATAATTAGTTAATATAAAGTATGTATTTTTTTTATCTGTGTTATTAATTATTTCTTATAGGTTCAAAAGAGAAAGATACATGGATATTTCCTCTGATACAAATGGGCGAATTCAACATAAATCAAGATGAAAAAGCCACTTGTAATATTTTATCTTCTGCACCAAAAGGATCTTTTTTTCGTTTAGCGACTGGTTATTTTAATTTGACTGAAAAATATTCAAATATTTTATTGAGAGATTGTAAAGCTGCAATAAGTTTATTGATGGCACATCCAAATGTAATTATTATTTATTGTTAAGATCTCTTTCATAATATAAGCAAAGAAAATCTTGGTGTACTTTGTTTAATTTTTTTAAGGCTAATGGTTTTATGGGGGCTGCTGGTCCAGCTGGCGGAATACCACATGCATATTCATTAATAGCCAGGAAGTAAGTTTTAAAAATTATATCTTAATAAACAAAAATGTCTAGAACATGTCTCAAAATACCATGTACAATTATAACAGTGGTTGTTTTTTCGGAAAAAGAAAGCAAAAAGAATTTTTTAAATCACTAGTAGACAATATTTTTTTATCTGTTAATACCAATAAAATAAAGCTAAAGACTGTCTGTTTCATTTTTTGCATATGTTAATAACGGTTTTTCTGAACCAGTTTGACAAATTATTTTATGTGTTCTAATAGCCATATATTTTCAGGTTTTGGCAGAAAGTTGTTTATTATAATCAAACAAGTAGAATACAGATGTTGGAATATGAAAGAACAGGGTGGACTTTTCATGCAAAAGGATTATGGTAAGTCGATAAAGTTTATTTGAGCATAAATATTTTTAATGTAATTTTATTATCTATTCTTCTACTATATTCTACTACTATTCTGATTCAATTAATTTCAATTTTTAAAAACAGTTTTGATGAAATGTTTTGTACTTGTTTTTTGTAAGTTCAATAATGATTTAGATTCATATTTGACCCATAAACGATGCCATAACTGGTTTCGAAGACTTTTCCGGCAGGCTAAGATTTGTTAAATCTATTAGTTATTATAAAATTTAACATATAATGAATTATGTTACCACATACTTACGCTGCGGCTGATTTTACAAAAGACCGAGGAGTATAATTTGCCATTGTGCCATATGTTTGTGGACTATGAGAAGATCTTCGATTCGATCGGAACTTGGGCGGTGCTGCAGTTCGTCCAGCGATGCCACATTGACTACCGGTATATTAAAGTGTTGCAGTGTTTGTACATTAATGCCTGTATGTCGGTTCGAGTACAGGAGCATAGTACGAGAGCGATTCCAATGCAGCGAGGTTTGCGACAGGGAAATGTTATCTCTCCGAAATTTTATACCGCTGCATTTGAAGACGTTTCAAGCTTCTGGAATGGAAAGGATTCGTCATCAATATAAACGGCGTGTACATCATTTTCCTTCAATTTGCCGACGATATCGTGCTCATGGCGGAATGCCTGGAAAACCTCAGCATTTAGCAGTTCAGTGACCTCGACCTGAGCTTAACAACAGGTGGTCTTTAAAATGAACACTGACAAGACGAAAATCACATCGAACGTCCATGTCGTGCCCACCCCGATATCAGTTGGAAATTCTACTTTCGATGTTGTTGACGAGTACATCTACCTAAGACAAAAGATCCAACTTCGAGAGAGAGATCAATTGTCGAATTCATTTAGGATGGTCAGCATTCGGGAAGTTAAAAACGTCTTTTCTTCAGACATGAAGTCTGTCTGAAGTCGAAATTCTTCGACCAATGTGTGTTACCAGTGATGAAATATAGATCTAAGACGTGGTCTCTGACTATGGACCTTTTAAACAAGCTCCAAGTCGCATGACGAGCAATGGAGAGGGCTATGGTTGGTATGGTGATGAGAACCCCACGTTGGACGGGATCCTACGTGTGTGTCGGATAGGGCAGGAAGCGCTAATGCGGAGGTGGGGGGAGGACCTGGCGGTGCAGCCATATGGCACACGCGTAACGGCTGCCATTCGCCCGGTCCTTGAACGGTGGATGCGTCGAAAACGCAAGCCCCTCACCTTCCGTCTGACGCAGGTTCTCACCGGGCACGGTTGATTTGGTGACTACCTGTGCCGGACGACCCAGAGGGAGCCGACGACTGAATGTCACGATTGTGGCGCGGCGGTGGACTCCGCCCAGCACACCCTCGAGGTGTGCCCGAGATGGGCGGCGCTGCGTCAAAGTCTGACATCGGTCCTTGGAGGGGACTTGTCGCTCCCGAGCATTATCATCGCGATGCTCGGCGACGACGAGTACTGGAAGGCGATGGTCTCCTTCTGCGAGACCGTAATGTCCCAGAAGGAGGCCGATGAGCGGGTGAGAGAGGAGGCCGCCGACGTGGCCTCCATCCGCGGGCGACGAATGGGGGTGCGTAGGAGGCGCTACTTAATGCGCCTCCAGTAACGCCCCTGTGCCCGTATCGGGCCGGGATGGGAACCCGGTCCCGCTAGATACGGCGTCGTCGGGACTGTTCAGAGGTGAGCCGGACAGTCCCAATGGAGGAGAAGTCTTTTCGCCGAGGCCAGCCTGTCGCTGGAGGGATCCTGTTGCCTGCAGATCCGGGACCCTCCAATTAAAGCGGCTGAAGGCTCCCGCAGGGGTTTAGTACGGTATTGCACTCCCAAAGTGCCGAGTCCGACATAGGTCTAGGACTGCCGACCCGGGCATCCTGGATATCATCCGTAAATGGATTCCCCTGCGACAAAAAAAAAATGGTAGTTCTCTGCGAGCGATCGAATCAGAAATGATGAGATACATGCCCAACCAGCGGACAGGCCACATAGCTTGTAGAACTGACTGCCGATGGAGCAGAAAGATTTTTGAGTGGAGACCACGTACCGGCATCTGTAGCGTCGGACGGCTGTCCTCGAGATGGACAGACGACTTGAGGAGAGTCGTCGGAAGCTCATGGATGGTGGCCTGCTTTGAACCGGTTGGTCTGGAGGTCGATGGGAGACGCCTACGTTCAGCAGTGGATATTCAATGGCTGATATGATAATGATGACGAAGGAATTATGTTTATAAACTAATTGCTTTATATAAAAATAAATAAACCCAATTACAACAACCAACCCAGTACATGGAATTGGAATATAATCAATATTGTTAACAATAGTTTATATTTTGATTGTATGACTAATGCATGCTCGTGTCGATTATATAGAGACAATGTATTCTCATGGGAAATAAACAAAACGAAACACAAAAACAAGAATCTCCTGCGAAACTTATTCCTTGTGATGACAAGTATATGTTAGACATACTGTACAGCCTGTACCTACTGCTAAAGGCCTAAAGCGAAGGCCTCTTCTCCATATAGAAGAAGAGTTGGAGCTTAATCCACCACGCTGCTCCACTGCGGGTTGGCGGATAATTTCGCTACAATGGGTTACGAGTGATGTGCCGGATATCCGTATCCGTAACTGCGTATACCCAAGGGAGAAAAAAGGTCCACAACCGTGGCCGTATACGTTACATCTTGGCGGACTTTTGGTTTTATTAATTTTCATTACGTATATAAATTTATAAGGAAAGGTTGCATAATAAAAAATAAAAAAAAATACTATTAAATCCCATTAAAATAATATATATTTTTTATTGAAATAGGGTTTGTATTGTCTCAAATTTTTGTTTTTATTCTCTTTTTATGGTTTATAAAGATGTTTCCGGCTGTGTAATTTAAGTATATTACTCGACTTATTTAGACTTATAAGTTGAAATGTGTCGTACTACTAACACAACTATATTAACGGAATGTGTCAACTGTTGTAAATGTCAAGGTCACACAGTTGACAGTTGTTGGAAGTTTAATTAAACTGTACAAAAGTTAGGATCCGTATGTGTATCCGTATTTGCGGAGCTTTACCCTAACGATCCGTATTAGTATTCGTATCTGCGGATTTATAATAAAATAAATAAATAGCGATCCGATACACCACTAGTTTCTACACATAATTTTTTTTATAATAAAAATAAACATAAAAACATGTTGATTACAATAATATGTCAAATTAAATTTTTCCAATTAAAAAACCGAACACTAAAAATAATATTTATATAAATACCAATTTTATATACCCATAAATAAAATTTATCATATTTTATAATTAGATCGTATAATGTTATTCCAGTTTTAAACATTTAACGTTTTTCAGGTACTACCCTCCAGGGAGCGGTGTTCCGTGGGCTACTATAGTTGGTTCTGCGAACTTAGGAGAACGCTCTGTGCGCCGCGACCTCGAAGCACAGGCTGCTATATTTACTTCTTCTCCTAATTTACAGGTAAAGATAATTTGGTCTTTTATAATGTATATCTTTTATTTTATTACCCTTTGTAGCCTAAACGATTTGTTGAGTTTTAAAAGTGAATCAAAAGCTCCCGATTCTGATTACCCATTTGATGAAAAAAAGACCATGTTTTGGGCAGGGGTTCTAAGCTTACTTATTATTTATGAGATAGTAAGATCAAATTATTACGATTGGAACAGTGTGTTTATACATTTTAAATATATTCAAATTATTCTTTACAGGAAAGACTCCATGATGAGTGTTCAAGACTTCACGACTATGCTTCTGAATGCAGCAAGGACTTGCAAGAAAGAAAAACTCCTTTGTGGGTGCGCGCTACCGTAGGATTGTTTAGAACATATTTTTAAATGTAGTGAATTTCAAGAGTATTTGTATAGAATGTAAGTAACAAACTCCTCTAAACTACGAATCACGTAGGAACATATATTGTCATTATATTATAATGTTAAAAGTTTCTAAGGCTTGTTTGTTAAAGTACTGAGCTTACAAAAAACATACTTCATTAAAATCTTCCATTGGTTTCTTCGCGGTGCGTACAGGCAGACAATATTTTAAAATAATATGTGGATTCAATACCAATTAATTTTCTCCTTAATGGCTAACGTTTTTTTTAGTTGTTCTAAGTAAGTAAATGCGTATACGATCGATAGCGAAAATTCAAAGAAAAAATTTGTGTTCCTGTCCTATTTTAAAGATTAACTTTGACTTGCTTGATAATATTAAGAATTAAATTGGAATTTATAAGACAATGCTATTGGCACTAGATGTTTTATCTGTAATATTTATTACTTTTTTTAATGTAGATAAAAAATTGCGACTTAAATAATAATATTAATTAAAATGATAGGATTGATTTTATATATTTTGTAAAAAAAAAAGTACAAAAGAATAATTCAGTATTACGTTGTTACCAATAAATGTATAATATTTTTTTCTATTTATTTTCATGGAAAGAAAAATTTCAAAATTTTATAACTTTTTCTTAAACATTAAAAAAAGGTTTTGTTGTTTTGTTTTTACGGATGTGTTATGTTACAATATTACTCAATATTGAAAAATAAATGTACAAAGTTTGTTATCAATCACTTTTAATCATATTCAATCTTATTTTTTTTTTTCATATAATCACATAATTATAATTATCTCGATTCACACTTAAAATAAATTTAAAATAAATTAAATGAAAACACTCTGTAATAATTTATACAAAAAATCAGTCGGTTCATGACATTATTTGATTCATATTAAAATTATACAATTAAATTTACATTAATAGGAATCAGGCACATTATATAAATTATTTATTTACTAGTGAGTAGTAACACATGTATTAAAACATTGGAGCTATATACCGTTGAGGTATATAAAGTAAACTTGCACTTGGACGAATTCACTTGAATAGTTCAGAGATTGCAGCGAACATAACAATCGAACATAAAAATAAAGACTCACTTTTGAGCATAACAATTTCCAAATTATAAATGTTGCAATTGAGCAATTATATTATTACAACATATGCGTTTTTAACATTTTTTATAAAGCATTTTTATTTCATGAGCAATTAATTGAAGCAAAATTTCGTTGATTATATTTAAGTTTCGATTGAAATGTAATAGAGACGTAAGAATTTTCTACCTTCGAAGTATGGACGCTTTTATTCTAATCTTTGGTGTGCTGGGCATAACAACGCTGACGCTCAACAAAATGCCTAGTTCAACGGTACCATTATAAAAATCAATATTCACCTATGTATGTATAAAACACCTATAATTAAATAGACACGGCATTTGGTCGAGTTGTCAGTCCACACGGAACATATACTGTGTTGCGGTAACGCCTTCAACCTAATACTACGGACGCAGATAATAGGTACAAAAATAGTTCACCTATCCAATACAATTAAGACTACTTAACAATTAAGTATCGCGAGGAGGCCTCGCTGGGAAATAACAGTTCAAAACATTATAATGGTAGAAAATCACTCTCGAAAACGTCGAGAGTACGATAATACTAACAAAGATTCATAAATCTTTACTAAAACGTCGGTAGTCGATACTGAGCTTTCGGGCCTCCTCAAATAATGCTACTTATCGCGTATCACACTAAGGTAAATTGACTAGGCGTGTTGTGAGTCGGTCACACTTACGTGACTGTGACGTTAGGCTTCGACTTACGGCTGATATCGCTACAAATAACCGAACTTCAATACTGTTTAAGCGTGGTTTCACAAATTCAGCTCCAATGTAGGCTTTCGTATCGCACGGGCGTATATTATTAATAGTATTCCTTATATTATTAACGTCACAGTAGAACGACAGTCATCGAATGTGTCCTTATCCAACGTAGCATTGACATACGTCATGTGTAGAGTTGCCATTTGTCTAAGTTTCTCTGGGTTTGTTCTAGTTGGACGTCTGGAAGTCTTAAGGCGTCATAGTAAAGGCTGGACGATTTTAATATCAGGGGATCGAATTAAATAAAAAATTATGTTCGTTTTTTTTTTGGACAAACGTAAAAAATCTAGTTTTCACTGAAACCCATAAAAAAGTTTAGAAGGCCTGTCCGGCTTCGTCACTTTGTGTGATTGCAGATCTTGTCAACACATGCATACGTCAGTACGATACGAGCGTCTAGATTGAAGTGGCTGGATGGAGCCTACATACGAGAGGCGAGACGACTCGTCGAAGCCTAAAAGCTAGTTCATACTAGGCTCGTTATTTAGTTTCGGAAGAACAAAACTTTAGTCAAGTAGATTACTAAGGAATTAAGTCGTGTCGATCCATTACTTTTCTATATAGTAGCGCCTTCACGTGTGGTTGACTTTTAGTTAGCTGCAAATAATGTAGTTACTTATGTACGATGAGACTAAATTACTAGCTTATTGGGAACTGGGCATAATGCTTGTTGACACTCGGTGAACCATCCGGTGGGAGGCGCTACCCAGACGCTTAATAACCTACTCGACTAAGTTGTTGGCGTTCCTTTATGCAAATATTCCCTTTTTTTTACAGAAAATTCCGAAATTTCAGATATGATAACACTTTCAGAGTCTTCTAGAGATTTCTCTGAAAAGACTCTTAAAAACTTATCCATTAATAAAAAAAAACTTTGAAAAATGTTGAGAAATTCTGAAAACGTCATATATTGTCCGAAATTTCGGAATTTTCTGGAAAAGAAAAAAAAGGTAATATTTCCATAGTGGTTGAGGCACGTTCAGTCGGTAAGGTGAGCGCGCGGCAGTCAGAAGGTCCCGGGCGGCGGGTCGGGCGGCATGTAGTGCAGCTCGTCGGGCGGCGCGCCGCACACGTTGTACAGCACGGCGAACAGCGTGCAGGCGGCGTACGCGCCCAGCGCCGCCCACCACAGCAGCCGCTCCCACAGCCGCTGCTGCGCGTGCTTCAGCACCAGCAGCCCGATGGTGAGGCCGGCCAGCGCGCCCGCCACGTGCGCCGCGTACGACACCGGCGGCGCCTCCTGCGTTATTGCACTCATTAGAATAAACACCGGCCAAGCGATTCGGACTCGCGCACTAAGGGTTCTGTACCAACAACGGCAAAAAAATCATGTCCGTTGTATGGGAGGCCACCTTAAATATTAAATTTATTTTAATTTCATTCTTTATTTTTAAAGTGAATAATATGACTCAATATTCTGTGAATATTTCAAGCGTCTACCTGTTGCCGTTATCAATATCGAGCAAAACGAGTAAAAAAAATAGAAAAAAGGTTGCGCTGCTCCACTGCGGGTTGGCGGATAATTTCCCTACCATGAGTAACGATCGTTGTCCGGTGTCTACGATAACAACCGGGACCGACGGCTTTACGTGCTCTCAGAGGCACGGTGGGGAGACCCACGAGGACATACACCCAGACCGGAAACAAATTTTTATACAAAATCGAACTCGCAAGTTTGAGGTTGTCGGTTTGAGGCGACCACTCGCACCGCGACGCCGGAACGGTCGTCGGTCGTCAGTCGTCGTAGTGAGAAGCGAGACTCACCTTGGTGTACCTCGCGTGCACCGCGAAGCCGACGTCGCACGAGGCGACCGCGAGCGCGGCGACGAGCCGCACGGCGCCGTAGCGCATCGCGTGGAAGTTGAGCAGCGCGTTGGCGAGGTGCGCGGCCAGCAGCGCGTACACGCCGCCCGACGCGCCCGCCAGGCACACGTCCGGGTCCAGCACGGACGCCGCCAGCGAGCCGCCCAGCACGCCCGCCAGGTACACCGCGCCGCAGCGCAGCGCGCCGTGCACCATCTCCAGCGGCAGGCCCACCTGCGCACGCGAGACGATTGACCTCCCGATACTCATTTTGTTTAGGGCCTGTTTCACCGGTTGCTGATAATGTTTATCTTTTACATAAGTTACTGATACGATTTATCGGTGGGGCGTAAAACAGACCCTTAGGGCCTGTTTCACCTGAACTACTCATAATAAACTACAACTTTTGTATTAGCAGATTGCCAATAGAAATATCTGACAGATAAAGTTGAGTTTTGATGGTGAAAAAGAATAATAATGTATCATAAACTGTTATCTGTTGGATACTGTTATATGTCAGATAGCTTTATCGGCAACTGGTGAAACAGGGCCTTGGTAATTTAATTCGAAAATGTTAAACTACACACATGAGTAGTAAATCGTCAGCGATAAATGTTATATATCGAAACCGACTCACCGCTAATTGCACGAGGAGGTTGAACGCGAGGTGCAGCCAGCCCGCGTGCACCACGCTGTAGGTGAGGAAGCGCCACAGCTCGCGCCGCCGGTCGGGTCTGTACACGAGCGGCGAGTCCACGGGCACGGGCCCGGCCGCCGCCGCCATGCCGCCCGCGCCCCACGCGTACCACGCGAACACTCCCAGCTGAACAGAAAACTTATGTTGTAACAACTGACTATCTTAAAAGCGAAATTTGACGTTGCTAAAACTAAACATGCCACTTACGACGTTTACATACGTACAACGTTACTACTACATACATTTATTACGTGTGGCCAATTAAAACCATAGTTTACGGTTTACGGTTGCTGCAAATTTTTAAATGAAAAGCGGCATAAAACATATTGTTGCTGATTGTCAGTTGTCGAACTGAAACCCGTTTTTTCATCGTAAAGTGGAATGGTAGAACTAAATGTCAATTATAAATAATTTTCTAAATTGTTGTATCTAAAAAAAAAAAAACATAAAAGTCATATTTTACAATCAATATTGTATAACTACCGCTAATATCTAATTGATGGACTACGGAAGGAAGAAAAAATAGAGTAGAAGAAATATATTTCACCAATTACAAAAGGATTAGGTACTTCATAATATTCTCTTTCACCATAAGTGTAATTAACGTTGTGAGAAATATGCGTTTAACACGCAAAAAGCATTTTAATAAAATGTCTACTTTTTCTTATTATCAGATGAAAGTCTCTAACGGTAATAAAACGTTTTATCTGATTTTCACGGATGCGTGTAATGACATACAGGCGGAACAACAAATATACATATTATATATAAATCGCCTATGACTATTAACAATGTCGGATATGAAAAAAAATAACTTTTCAGGAGAGCGATGCAAGGTGTAAATTGCATGTGTCTTTTTACATATATTTTTTAAATACCGACATTTATAAATTAAGTGATTAAAAAACTATTCATAAAATAATATATTTTTTTTCAGCTGATGATAGACTTGGTTATTTAGGAACGTTTTATGAAAAAAAAAAAACGATTTTGCAGTTCCGACGATGTTATTAGTCACTAGCAAAATATTTGGTAATAATTAAATACTTATATACCTATTATTTGAACTGAGAGTTTCAAGTGTAATGTAACAGACATATACAAAATTAATGTAAATATAAGAATTTGTAATACGCTGATTAGTGACGAAAAATAATAGGCATCGTTATTCATAGAGGAAAAACCGTTCGCGCAGTCTATGTGACTTATCATCAGCGAGGTGCACCTTGCAGAAATCGTGCGTTCGGAATCGGAATGAATCAATGTGTGACGAGTGTCCGTACTGTCCGTAGTCCGCACGCGGCGGGACACGGCGTGAACAGTTCGGCCAACTGTTATGAATCACGTAAACCGCTTGTTTGCACGGATGTGAAATCCGCAATTACACTTTTTAATTAACCGAGGTAACTGGAGCGGGGATCGAACGGCGGTGTTAGCCGCGTAGAAAGTGATGCACCGATTTTCTAGTTCCCCTAACGGCAAGTAATTCATATTCATAACAACTGTGCATAATTAAAATGTATGACCAGTTTTCTTTTGAACGTGTAAATACGTATAGACGACGAAGACTAAAACAGCAACAGAGTTATGTGTAGTTTACCTCTAGTAAAGTCACGCAGATGATGAAAAAGGGAGGTGGACAGCACGTGTATCGCTCTTGATAGTATTTGCGGTCCCGCTCCTCCGGGAGCACCTCCATGGCTACGAGGTGCACCATTCTAAAATAAATTAAAACGTTATTGTATAAATATTTAATTGTTAAATATTGTATTTGTTTTTATTCTATATACAGATTCTGGGTTGATAAGCAGATGGACGGACATAATATGTAAATATATGATCATTTGGTACGAGAGTTTCAAATTATTATATTACACTCTAGTATACGTATAATAAGGACCAGCGCGGTTCACTGGATAAAAGCATAATTACATCGAAATATAATTTCAATATAATACCAAACAACTCAATGAGTTACAAAATAAAATAAAATTCTTACATTTACTTTATTTATAGAAATTTATTAACCGTTTTATTACACGACACGTCAGGTTGACATGATAAATCGACATAAAAATTTACACACATTTTATAGGAACGTCAATCGAAACGAGTTAATTAAAAAGAAAACGGAAACACTAATAATTTTGTTAATTTAATTATATTTATATTATTGTATTTGTTATTTCATGTTTCACAGGAAATTTTATGTATCAAACATTGTAAAATGGGTTTTAAGTTGACGTCAATGATAGTCACGGTGTATCGGTTTGGTGTATTAGAACTTTTCGGTGGCTGTTTCGTATAAGTAATGAAACCCATAGAGTATATAATATAACTAATATCTCTCTTTTAATTATTTTAGTGTTACTGAGTATATCCCTTGCCTCTCACACTTTATTTAGAAGAAGTAAAATGAACTGATTATATCAGAGGTAATGCAAATGCCGAATGCACTCTTACTAAAATTAAAATCGTGATTATATTATTACCTTGCAAAAAGTGTGGGATCTTCTAATAGAAGATGGAAGTCGTTTTCCGAACTGACTTCTCTATCTCTCTGGTGCACTGCGCATCTATAGCTTCGTGTGCGCTTGCCGCTCATCTGAAAAAAAAAAACCTTGAATTCATATATTTTTGTAGACAGATATTTTAGCACTTTCATTCAACAGTTGTAAATAAAATAATGTAAACTGTATTAACAGGAAGAGTCGCACTAGATAATATGCTCGATATTGTGTCTATATTTAAAAAGATAGAAATATAAATATTTTTATGCTTTTAACCTAAATCCTCTATTAAATATTGGTCCCAGGTAAGCAATTATTGAATGAATAAAGTAACCACACTATTGTATGAATGCAATTATTGGAAAGATTATAAGAGGTAAATAAACAAGTAGATTTTACGTCAAACAGGGAATGTAGGTACTGTAAAGTGGCTATATACGTAATTTATATTACGTTTTCATTCTTTCAATTTTGATACTTGTCGGGTATATTGACGTTTTTAATTACTATTCTTCTTCTATTAGCCATTTATTTTATAACTTAAGATCTCTCTTCTTATTAGAAATTGGAACCGAAATTACCGATTTAAAACAAACAAATATTTTGGCTTTATTTTAAATTATATTTTTATAAACATTATGGTAAAGTTGTGTCTTGTGTAGACATAGTAATGTTATGTTATTATATAATGTGTGTAAGTATCGGAAAAATAATTATAAATACGTAACATTATATTTATGTGTACCTATTCATATTTAAATGTATACCGTCTTTTCGTTTTAAAAATATCTCAGTCTAGGTAGTTAGGTACTGATATATACTTGTAGTTGTGTGATATAACAATTATAATTAAAAATAGAAGCTCCGTCAGCGTTGAAATCGATTCTAGGCGAAAATGTTGGTTACAACAAGTTTTATTAGCATTAATAAAAATTTGCGATGTTTTCTAACTAATTTTGGCTTGACTGATTCTCTCGTCCTGTGTCTATAAGAAAAGAATAAAAGAATAAACAAAATGCCGATTGAATATACTACAAAGTAACTTAAAAATAGGGGGTTTTGATTTAAATGCGTTAATCTCAAATAACCCAGACATAACTAAATTCCCCACATGTAGATATATCTTGTGACTAAATTATCTACAAATACACTCTACTTTAACCCCTTGCGACGGATATATCACAATTCTCTTCAACTTGCATGTGGAATATACGTCCCTCACGGTTTTACCCGCGTCAATAACTCTTATGTCTTTGGTTCCGCTAATAGCAGTAGGTAATCTTTGCACTTTTCGGCTAGTCTATCTTTTTAACAGTAAAGGAATAATGAAGATCGCTGATCGCTGATCGGCTTAGAAGTTTTAGAATTTCAAAACAAAAAATTTTTCTTCTTTATAATGTTAATTATAGTATAAAATTATGTATATTGTTAGTTTGAACACAAATATTAATAAATAATATAATTTTTTATTTGTAATTATTAACCATGTAAACAGTTTAAGCTTTCCGATTAGTTGCTAAAACAATAAATCTTTTCTAAATTTTTTCTAAATTTTGATTTATCTACCTTTACATAAATTACTTTTGAAATTGAAAAATTATCAAGATTTTACATATGTTTTATACTTATTTATGTGCCTTGAATTCGAGTAATATATGCTACGATCATAAAAGATAAGTATTAACTAGTAAGATCATAAGATGGCGTAGTGGTTATGTATGGTTTTTAAGGTACACATAGTCAGTTGTAAGTAATAAGACGTAAAATAAGTTATTGTTATATTTAAATCATATTCGTAAGACGTTTTATTCTAAGTTAATTTTTAATTTTTTTTTTTGCGACGTGAGAAATAAATAGTATGCGAGCCGGTACTTAAGCTTTACGAGGGTGGATTAATGTCGCGTCGAAGCAGCCGCGGGTCGGCGACGGCGGCGGCTAGCTGGCACGCGTCCAGGCCTATCGAGTTATCGACCGCCACCCTCGACGGCATCGACATCGATAAACTCGTTACCTACTAGTTTTTTTTAGTAATTTCTGAGGCTACAGGTATGAACAAATTTATGTATTATTTTGGAAGTAATTTTGTTAAAATAATATGTACTTACACGTTACGAGGTCCTTCAAAAGATACCTTCGGTGTAATACATTGCATACGGCAATAAAAATTCCTATAATTTTTTATGAGTTATATATTATAAATACAAAATACAAAATAGTTTATTGAAAAAAGTAAATTTTAACAAACAAGTCGCAAGGGCCCCTGTGTTTTCTGTTTAAAATGAAATACGTTTTCACAGAACATTCACACTGTGCTGTTACAAATTTTAGTGACTAATTAATCAATTAAATAATGATTCAATTAATTAATTATGAACTAATGGAATATATTTTTCTCATTAGTCCCATTTTAGTAATAATTATTATCAATTACATAGATCGATTACAATTATGGATAAGTATAGGTGCTTCTAATTACAATTACAATAATATTCTTCTATTTCCATTAAAACTTTAACACCTGTTTGATAACAATTTAAGACTGTTCACGCTAGGAACTACAAAAAAAAAAAAAAAAAATTAAGTGGTAGTGCGAACTATAGAGCTAGTACCTAAGTTCCAGTTGAGAAGTGCCATAATCCGTTTTTGAGCCAATTCGCATAGTTATGGGGCAGTGGTAAAGAGCAGGTCGCAGTGGGCGGCGCGGTCGGTGTGTCTGCGCCGGTGAACGACTGGTCTCGAGTCGTGGCTCGCAATCCATCGCAGGCCACCGCATTGTCTCCGCAGTCGTTCAACTCAGTTTCCCACGACACTGCAAATGCCCAATGCCAAAACCTAAATAGCCTAGACGCGCCGCAGACGCCAGCTATATCTGTCGCGGCAACGGAGTATAGTATGTTTAACTATATTTAATTTTGAAAATAGTGACGTGATGAAGATGTGAAAGTATTTTTCTGCCATTGAGATATATCGTTTGAAACGTTGCTTGTACGTAGCGTTAATAACAGATTGAAGAAAGAGAGCAAGGCTTTGAGCAACTTTTTTTGTAAACAGCACGTTGATTCGAAAGTGTTCAATTAAATTAAAATAAATCGATATTATCATAGAACAATAAATCGATATACCACGGGATTTGCGCGGGCTGGGCGCCAGTGGGCGCACTGAGCCCAGCGTGGGCGCCGCGTGACTCACGCCGACATCCGACACGTCCGATTCGTATCCGGAACCACTAACTAGGCACTATTGCCGACTCATCAGACGAGCGCAAGCCTACGCTACGAACTACACATTTTAAATATCCCATATTATTATTCATTATGTAGTCTTCCAAATATTCAAAAAAATCTACAGTGCGTTAGTATTATCATTGATATTTTTCGATTTATACTTAGTATTTTTTTTTATTAATTATTTCGTTTATCATAAATATAAAATGATTTGAATTATATAACTATACCTACTATCGACGACGGGGCTGACAATAGTAAAACCGCAGTATAAGGAAAATAACCCTCATTCTATCGCAGTCGGGTAAAAATAATCCTTCCTTTATGGTAAAACTCTCATCACTCATTTTTAATAAATCTATTATTTAAAACGGTTCTTTAATCCTCTTAATAATTCCTAATTATTTTTTTCTAAAACGTTTCAACCTTTTTATAGATAAAGAAAATGGCCAAGTCAACCATAAGAAAAAGTGTAAACAAATTATTTGAATTACGTAAGTAACATTATTTTAATAATAATTACATGCTATATTATAAACTAAATGATAGCTAACGTTTTCCAGAGCAAAATAGAAAACTTTTTTATTTCGTAATTTGGTAACGTTCATGTGTGCCAATTTATATTTATTTTATAAAATTAGTAAATGGGTTCCGCGATTTTATCCATGTTAACTTTAGATACCATGACAAGACGGTTGACTTTTATGTTTACTGATGCGAATATGATACAGAAACAATTTTTCACCTCGGTCTCGAAGATCTCGCCTAATATTGCCTTCGTCAAGAAGATACTAAAGTATATAATATAATACTAGCAAATATAATTTAAAAAAAGCTCGCCTTTTTGCTATATAATTTTTTATATATATGAATGACGATTTTATCGTTTTTTAACTTATACTTTGTGAAAAATCTTATACTTTGTCTGTTTTACATTATTACTCGTAGTAGGTATATTTTGACTAATTACTCTTTATCAGGAAATGTTGTTTGGAGAACAGGAACGAGTTAGTCCAAATTTTGTAAATGAATAACGTAATTTTTACACTAGATATAGGGAGCTTACGAGATTATAGATGCCTATATATTCTGTTTTTAAACAAAAAAATAAATACAAAGAATACTAATTCTTACAGCAATTTATTGCTGCAAAATACTTATTAAATAAGGGCCAATAAAATTATTTTAATTAGCCAAGTATAATTTATTATAAATTATACTAAATACTAAAATAAGGGCCAATAAAATTATTTTAATTAGCCAAGTATAATTTATAATAGTAGGTATAGTTTTTAATAAGCAAATGATTTATTTCACATTAAAAACGTATTTTATTTTCCTCTTAAATGTCAATAATATAATTAAATATAAATCTAAAGGAAATTTACAATATTTTGATATATTTTAGTAAAAGTTACTTAACTTCGCAAGATCTCGTAAAGCTCGATATAAAATTTTAAATTTTAAAATTTTGTGAAATTTTGTTTAGTTCTAAAATCTTACGATATTGTGTTTCTTACATGTGACTCTAACTATAAAGGAGTAAAACTTGCGAAGTTAAATCATGTTAATATTTTTTGTCGTAGTTTGTAATATGGTTGGTATATTGTGCTTTTAATGTCATACAGTGGTAGAGTGGTAAAAGAAAAAAAAAGTTGCAATACGTTAGAAACCAAAGTAACCTTTGGCCTTTATTAGTATAATTATTATTCTCAATTAAAGTTAGACGCGATAGTTACAGTGTTTCGCTAGAAGTTAATGACTTCTTTAACTGTAAATTTTAACGAGAAGTTTATCTAAATCTAGCATATTAATGGTAGATTTAGTGTGGTGAACTGATGTGTTGGGCACGTGAACGCTGGGAGCGTTCCCACGCGCCCACCTCCGCACTATTATGTTTTAATCTTTTCAAGTCTCTTTGCATTATTACGATACTGTGAAAGTACCTCATACATTTTGCAAGCGAGAAGTTAATTAATTACAGAATTTGAATAAAAGTATATTAAAGCACAATCCTAACAAATAAAGTTTAATAAGCTCATAATTTAGGTTACCGGTTAATATATTTGTGAATAATTTTTGTTTGATATTCTGTTAAGCTTGTTGCAAGTTGCGACATGTTAAAGCTAGTTCCGGCGTTTTAGAAGCATTATTGCGTCATTTTTTATTATATTTAAATAAGTAATAGGTTTTTTTCTTTAATATTAAGATGCCATTTAGAATATATGCTGCTTATACTGCATAGTAAAGTAAATGTTCCTGCAGTTATTCGGTATTGATTTCGTGTTGCTAATTTTACTTTAGACCACTTATGTAGTTCAAAGTAGAAAACAGCGCACATATTGAGCAGTTTACTTAATTCATTGCGAAAAACAGCGTGCAGGTAGGGAAACTATGTTAAATATGTATATGTATATATATGTAATTTTTTTAAATGTTTGAGTAATATATGCCACATTACGCTTATTTCAATTCTATCCTAATAGATTGTAACGCAATATTATAAAATAACTACTAATAAATGACATTTTAATTATTATTAGTAGTAGTATTTTAATTTTAGTAATTTAAATCACAATTTCTCGTGAATTAAATTTGAGCATTAGTCGGAATTTCCAAAGCGATTCTATACGCTTGATCTTAGGTTAACGAATTATTGCATAAAAGAAGATGACAAACTCGAATTCGTCTTAATCGATTAAACTTAAAGTAAGATTGGAACTTAAAAGTAAGAGTAGGTACAATATCTATTATATATAATAAACTAAGTTTACGGGTTTATATACATTAATATTAATATGTAATAAAAATTATAAATATATTTATATTTTCAATTTTTATTACAGATTAATTATTATTATTTATTGTATGTCCTTGTGGGTCTCCCGCCCATGCCTCGGAGAGCACGTAAAGCTGTCGGTCCCGGTTGTTATCATAGACACCTGATCGTTACTCATGACAGAGAAATTATTCGCCAACCCGCAGTGGAGCAGCGTGGTGGATTAAGCTCCATCCCTTCTTCTATATGGAGAAGAGGCCTACGCTCAGCAGTGGGTTGCTTACAGGCTGATACAGTACAGTATCTAATACCATGTGATAATGGTTATAAGCTTTTTTTAAAATACTTTTCTTATTAAATATTAATAATTAAAATTTTAACTTTTTAGGTAACGTATGTTATAATTTAAATATATTTTTTGTATTATTCTATAAGTAATAATATAATTATACCATGCCATTATTTCATATTATATACCTATAATTATATTATTTTTT
This sequence comes from Euphydryas editha, assembly GCA_036937285.1. Lineage (NCBI taxonomy): Eukaryota > Metazoa > Arthropoda > Insecta > Lepidoptera > Nymphalidae > Euphydryas > Euphydryas editha. Next base: position 8,291,767 of record JAUPFZ010000008.1, read on the forward strand.
AAGTAAATCGTAGTGAACTAATTGTGACGAAACGTCAACGTTGTGTAGCTATTGATTATTTTGGTTGAGCTGTATTTTATTTTTAATATAAATAATGTGGTTAAAGTAACAAAATTGAATAACTTTTTACTCCATTAAAAATATGATTTTTTAACAATAAAATTGTCAGCTGTCAAAAGTAAAATAAATTATTTTTAATCTTACCCATCACGTCTCTTTCGATTATATTTTATTGTCACTAAAAACTTTTGCTTATATTACATTCACAACACCTTATTAATGTCACTTTTAATGAGGTAGATAGTTATTTGTTTATAAAATCAATTTGGTAAGTTAACGATCGTAAGTAGCAGTAGTTGGGAAAGTACAAATACAACCTCCCTTCTCCAACGCTCCGCGCAGACTGATTTCTGATTTGTCGACGACCGTCCGAGACTCCGACTTTAGTTTCGTTCGGTAAATATGGTTCGACTAAGGTTTTTTTTTATATTTAAGATTAGTGGTTGCGAAAGGGTGGTTCCGGTTCCGAGGGCGGATAATACTTTGACTTGTGTTTTTACTTTTTACTAATTGTGTAATATCTAATTTATCACCAAATACATATAATAATTACCCTAACTCAAGTCTCGCTTTGGATGGGAAACTCCCGCTTTCAGGCTTTTATGCCACGCTATTTCCCAGCGAAGAAATAAAAGTAAATGTAATTTAATTTAAAATTATTTCTTGAAATAAAATTATGATACGGTATCATTAATGATGAATAAATTTTATTCAACCGATAAATAGTTTACTACTTCCTATACATTAGAAATCAAGTCACTAGGCCTTATGAACTCGGCTACAAAATACAACTATTGGATCGGTGAAAATGTTTCTTCGTATTTTATATACCAATTCAAAACTTTTTTTTTTCAAATTTTAGCTCGACTATCCTTTGTACATGATCTTTTTCGCACGTTCTTGTGTTTGATGATCCACTTTTAGTCATCAGTCATCAATCTTTTAATCTTTAAAGAATCGCAAATGAGTAATTAGGTTCTTTAAGTAAGCTCGTGTAGCAACCAAATATCGAGCTTTTTTGTATAGTCAAACTTTTTCAAATGGGTCAAAACTGTTTTATGTTCAAACCCTCAGTTCCTCGGCTATGTTGTTACTACTAATGTGCCTATGTTTTACCTACTAATCTTGCTCCACTTTTTCAAAAATGGCATCGACTTTATCCCTATGTAGGCGACCAGAGCAAGCTGCATCTTTGACATCAAAATTCCCAGACTGAAAATGCTTGAACCAACTTTGTGCTACTCTTACTGCCACTGCATTACGTCCACAAACATGACAATTTTTTTTTGCGGCTTTAGTCGCATCTTTCCCTTTTTTGTAATAAAACTTCAGAATGTATCGAATGTCTTGGTTAGATTCACTCATTTTGACGGACAGAAAACCAATTGAAAAATGGGGGAATGTGTTTTTTTTCTTCTTAGTGTCCTACATTTATTGATATTAAAACCAGCCAGATACACACAGTATAACCAAAGAGATTTTTCTTCAATTTTATACATACAAAATACGAAGACTTCCCCCGACCTATTATCACTTTTCTTATCATTTCTTTAACAACTTTTAAAATAAAAAATATAAATATATAATTGATATTCGTTTTATATATTTTTAGTTATCTTTAACATAATTCTTATAATAAATAATGATATAAAGTAATCTTCTTTTTTGAAGTTAGTTAAAAATATATATTATGTAACTATATATTTTTGAATTAACGATATTTGCATGGAAAAATACTTTTTATCTTTTAGATAAATGTTTTGTAATCCATTCCAGATGTTTAGCAATATAGATAAATTTTGATAATAGCATAAGAATGAATAATGCATTGTCTCAGGTAACATCATGCACCTAATAATACAAATTTACAGGTACATGAGTCATAAAATGTACCTTACCTGTAGCAAATGAATATGTTTTTTTTTTTGGGTTCTTCCGGTTTTCTCAATCATCGTAAGAAACTCCAGCTGTAGTAGATAGTTTTAAGCCGTTTTTCTGTGAGGGTATGGTACTACCCCAAACTATTTACTCTGAGTATTACACGAAATAATAATTTTTTTATTAATAATATATATATATATATATATATATATATATATATATATATATATATATACATATTTAATAATTATTATTTTTTTATTAACTACAAACCAAAATAATAAAAAATATGCGAGCTTACTAAGACTTTTATGCGCAACTTTAAAATATGGCGATCTATAATAAAAGTCACAACCACTTGTGCTTATATATATATAAAAACTGTTGCAATTAAAAATATGTACATCGAAGACATTTTGAAAATAAAAATTTTTGAGGGCACTCTTTAATCTCTGAGGTATATCTGTCTGGCCGCGTATCGCGCCAAAACCACTAAATGAATTTGAATATTTGTTATTATTTCATATTTCTAGCTCGGACACTGGGTACTTTTTATCCTGAAATTAATTACGTTTCCTTGGGAATTGAAATGTAACGTAATGTAAGTAATGGTCGCGTGTCTATGATACACACAGGTGTTTATGATAGCAACCGGGACCGACGGCTTTACGCGTTCTTCGAGGCACGGAGGGGAGATCCACAAGGACACACACCCAGACCAGAAACAAATATTTGTACAAATACAAATATTTGCCCAGAGCGGGAATCGAAACCGCAACCGCCGGTGTTACAGCGACTCCTCGCACTACTACACCACAACCGTTGTTAAAATAATATAAGACGCATTAAATTATTAATAATAGTCAAAATTCATATTTTTTAGATAAAAGTAATTTAATAACTACATTCATAAAGATATTTTTACGTAATAATTGATTAAATAAACCAAAAATACTTTTATGAATATTCTTGTTTATTAAATGTTATTCTTATTATTCATGCATATTTATTTTATTGATGTTAAAATTAAAAAAATAATTACATTTTCAATAACTTAAAACAATACAAAATAAATTCTAGCTTTTGTTATTCAAATTGAATTAATTAAGTGACACGTACCTATATACTAGCATTATATTTTACTATTTTATTAATTGTTTCTTTCACGAATATACGTTTATAGAAGTTTTTACTTAAGTAAAATTTTAACGAGGTAAAATTAATAAACAAATGTTTTTATTAAAATAAATATTATTATAATAAAAATAGTTTTGTTTTCTTCTTTTAGGTATAAAATATTTCTGAATCTGCTGTCCAAACTTCCAAACCTTAAAAAAAAGAAACTAAGTGGCTATTTAATGTCATTTCAGCCACAGATGGACGGATCGGCAAAAATGTTTCATCCTTGTAATGACGTTTCACGGTTTGTTAACACAATTTCTAAAGAGCTTATCAGTCAACACATGGGTACCTAGTTATTAGCAACAATGGCAGGTGGGCGCCATGAGGTTAATTTGCCCAATATTTATTCGCAAGATGGCGCGGGCGTCGACACAAATCGTACGTCATTATGGATCGCCATTTGGTGAGGTGGCTTTACTAATGTGCTTAATATTTCCGAATGTGAGAAATAAGATTATTCATATTTATGGTAGTTATTGCTTTTGGGGTTTTCGTAACACTTTATACCATATGAAAAACATTGTGTAAAAAGCAATATAGTGTAATTGGAACCATGTAACTAATAACGTCTATTAAATTAAGTAAGTTAGTTTATAAGTCATGTTTTGGAAAAAATTACGATGACCGAATACTTTTGGCTCTATAATGGGCAATAAGTTTTTCAAATACTACATGTAAATAAATGTATTAGTGTTTATAAGTTGTGTCGTTAATATTTAAGTAAAGTAAGAATCTTTGTTTCATTTCTTGCGAATAGTTTACATTAAATAATACTTTTAAGCAGCTGTATGATTGGAACTTTTAACGATTTAATTAAATATATTTTACTTTAGATTTGATTAGATATACGGTTTTTCATAAAAAAAAGTACATACTTATATCGACACAGAAATCGAAAATTTAACAAAAAGAATATACATAATCGTTTTCAAACATTATTCCTCTATTTTGATTCGACTATAGTTATGTTAAAGTCAAAAAGAGGTTTTTACTTCCGAATAGTGAACACTGAATTTTGTCATGAAATTTGTTACGGACATTCCATTTAACTAAGAGTTCCCTTAAAATAATAATTAAGAGGGTCTTGTTCCGGGCGGTGAGTGCGTCATACCAAATGAACACCGTACAGCGCCATGCTCCGTACTATGCCGACGTATAAGCGCCGGCAAAGGGAGTCCGGTCCTCCTACATTGGGCAGGAGTCTGCATAACGCAGCGGCGGTGGCGCTCTCAATCCTCGGAGCGAGCTCCGCAAAATGCGGACTAAAGCTCCGTCGGCCGTCCAGGGTCAGGCCCAGGTACCTCATCTGGGCCCGAACCTCCACCTCCGTAGGCTGGACGGCGATCCGCGCACCTCGGGTCTTCTCACTCGGGCACCACCTCTTCAAAGAACCTAACAACCTAAACATGTAATATAAAGCTCGCTTTGAAGACACTCCAACCTCCTCCTTTTGATCGACTCACTTTTTTATATAGAGCGTCTTAAGCAACGTACTCAAAAAATTCAATATTTCGAAAAATATATTGCGATTCGCAAAAACTCCTTTTAAGAGGACTCTTATATAGCCAAATGGAATGTCCGTGCCAAATTTCATGACGAAATTTGGTATCCACTTTTCGGAAGTTTATCCAAAAAAAGTGTCAAAGTAAAAAATTTAACACCTTTTTTAAGTCACGTTACATGATTATGAGGTACAATATAGAGAATATTATTTCGTTTTACTAAACAGGTAAACGACGTCAAGGTAGAGCATTAGTTATCGACCCCGACATATGGTGCGAGTCTGTTGTATTTATATCAAAATTTTGTTAATCTATTCCAAACAGACAGTCATTTCCTATTCTTCATGGTTGCCGTATTTTTGTGTAGTCATTAGCTTTTAAGTACTAAAAATTTTAATCATGCCTTTTTTTGATAACGGTTTTGAATTACTAAATATTTTGTTATTGGGGATGGATATAATATGTATATTTAGTGAATTCTTGATAAGACCTGTATCTCTTTTTTTACTTTGAGTGTATTGATCGTAAACGCTTTGCTGTTGTTTATTGATGATTTAAATTTTGTACTTCGAATAGTTTGTAGTAAATTTGAGAGCTTCTTCCTTTTTTTGTTAGTAAAAAAATACTGTTATACTGTACACGATTTTAGCAAAAGCTAATTTTTTATGAAACATTTTATAATAAGCGTGGATATCAAGTGATGAGGTGGCTGGTTGAAGTAAATTAGCTGCCGTCATAATTTGGACAAATCGATTTAGATCGGACGCATATCTGGCGGCGCTTTTGTCGAATGATTTAGTAGCTCCGACAAAATTGGGCCTTCCTGATCGACTTAAAATCGATACATCGCCCCTACAAACAACCCGATGCCAATTACAAGGATTTGAATTTAATCGGTTATCGGTTTGTAATTTTTATGATAGAACGATTTCTGTATCATTTTATTATACTCTTATCATTAACGTTTTTATATAGTTTGGGATGATGATGTTAAGTTTGTTTAATATTTATGTCACGCTAACTAGTATTTACCATTTGTTAGCAAGTTATTTAAAAGTCGTATTGTATTTAATGAAATGTGTGTATGACACGCTCATGTACTAATAGAAGGAGCCGAGATGACAATTTTTAATAAATCTTTATTTATAAAATTTTCCGGAAATGAACCATATCCAAAGTTGCATAACTGTGTAAAAGGTGGTATAGGTAAAGGTAGAAGAAAAACTGTACAATATATCGGTCTGAGACGTGAAAGTGATTCAGTCAGTGACTCATATGTTACACCACGTTACGCACGTCTATTGCTAATGTGATTGACCGGCCTTGCTGCTCACATTAACCGAAATTCGGTTTAGCCGTCGCGCCGGCCGCCGGCACACTCCAGCTCCGATCTATCATGTTCATGAAATATGACGTAGTCTTTAAGTATATGTATATCGCATAATTGATTCAAGATTTGTTATTGGTTATATTATCTAAAAAATAAATTGATACATAATATGTATCAATTATATTGTCATCATTTTTTTCCTAACGATCACAACCTTTATTTAGATTTTAGATTATTGAATTTTATGAGACATATTAAATACCGCATTTAGGAACAATGATTTATAAAGATAAATATTGTTGTAATATTTTCCATTTCCTATAAATGTTTTTAAAGAAGGGAAGTTTGGTAAATAATAACCCGGAGGCCATGGATGCGTGGTGCAATGCTCTTGACACGCAATCGGTCAAAATCCCGCCATGAGCCTTATGACGAAACATATTCGCTATCGGTCTCTAATCTCTATCATATTGTGGCGAAAAGTACATCTTCTATACATTTTATATCGATAGAGGACGGTAATTTGGATAATGTTCTGCAATGGGGCTTACAATATAAATAGAAATAGCAGAGGCAGTATTTTATTTTTAAAGGATATTTGCATCTGAAATTGGAGCGCGATGGCACGAGCGCCCGCAGCGGTGCTACCGACAGCACGAGTGCACAATGCAAGCTCTTACGCATTATGCTCCTAGTTTTTATAAAGATAAACACGCAATTCATTACCGCTATATATCCATCTATTTACATTTATTATAAAAAGGAAATATTGTTTAAAGATCATATTGTTTCAAAAAAATCTTTAAGATACACAAAGCATAATATTTTAATTTAACTTGCAAGACATTCTAAAATTACCTGTTTTGTTAGCATTATTATTATTATTATTTTTTGTTAATTCAATAACTAAAAACTAAGAAGCTTTTGGAAATATTTCCTATAATTTTTATTTAATTAGTCTTTCTTTAAGACACTTTCTTATGATAAATAGTTTTATTTATTACCAATCGAACCTATAGTTGTTTTAAACGCTTTTACTGTAATGGTTACTGCTCTGCTTATGTGTCATAGCACGATGTTCATGGAGACAGACAGACAGACATTATTTTTAACGTTGATTTTGGTCTGTATTCATTAAAATAAAATATTTTTGAGTGTTTATTTAGCCGTGCGGTGACCGGCAGAGAAAAATAGTTCCGACATCATTCTTGGCGAGGTGTCGTACTCGTAAAAGGCGACTAAAGCTATAGTGGTGCGAAAAACTGTGCACCAAACAAAATGGTGATTGTCATCAGCGTTATCATATTATACTACCGCAACACACTGCGCTTGCATGTATAACAATGTTAGTCTTTGCTATTATTTAGTTTCGAATTTAACACAATTTACAGAAAAGAACTTTATTACTTTTTTTTTAAATCTACAAATAGGTATTGCTATTAGCATATTGTCTTAAATGTTATTACAAGTGAGGTGTTTATTTTTAAAATAAATGCAGTTCACGTTATTACCTGACGTTGTTAGTCAGCGACAGGCAGCCAAAACAAGATATTGTCTCCGCTGACAATAGGTGAGCTCGTATTTACATTATCCGCGATTATGTGCTTTTAATAGACAATGACCGCAGCAAAGCGTGTTATATATAAATTATCATATCTAGGTCGTAGTAGATGTAAAAAAAGTATGATATTCATGATCGTACAAAAAATATTTTAGTTAAATTTAATTTTTTATTGTACGATAAAAAATTAAAAACGATCTTAGAGAAGCAATGGTCTACCGTGCCAATCTTACTCTTCAGGCTGTCTCCGACTGGGGTGATGCCAATCTAGTAAGATTCAATGCTTCAAAAACCCAGGCGTGTCTCTTCTCCGCTAAAAAGAGCCCGTTTAACTTGGCTCCCACTTTCCGAAATGTGCCTGTTCCAGTCACGAACCACCTTGAACTACTCGGTATAGACTTATCGTCCAAACTCAATTTTGGAATCTATATCGAATCCAGGGCTAAGACTGCTTCAAAAAAACTGGGCATCCTCTCCAAGGTCCGTCACTATTTCACACCCGACCAGCTGCTAAGACTTTATACAGCTCAAGTCCGCTCCTGCATGGAGTACTGTTGCCATCTGTGGGACGGTTCCGCCCGGTATCAGCTCGAAGCCCTGGAAGCTATCGACAGGCGTGCCAGAAAACTCATTGGTGATGAGATGCTTACTTCAAGACAGCTCCAGAGCCTCGAACATCGCCGACTGGTTGCTAGTCTGTGTGTCTTCTACAGGTTACATTTCGGTGAGTGTGCACAGGAATTGCATCAATTAATTCCCCCAGCACCATTCCACCATCGGACAACTCGACGAGGGCAGGGGTTCCATCCATACGTGGTCGACATTCCTCCGGTTCGTACCTCGCGGTTCGCATCATCTTTCATTATTAGAACTGCAAAGGAATGGAATTCTCTTCCTGCGTCACTGTTTCCCGATGCGTACAACCTAGGGATTTTTAAGGCAAGAGTGAACAGGCTTTATTTGAGTTTGCGTGCTTCACCTTAGACCTCATCATTGTTTACCATCAGACAAGATTGAGGTCAAACGCACTCAAATTTCCAATAAAAAAAAAAAAAAAAAAAAAAAAACGCTAACTTTAGCGTTATTTTTTTTCTTAAATGTAAAAAAGTTTTAAAAACCACTAAAAGTTATATTTAATTTGTATAATTAATTATTATAAAAAATACTTATTATAGGTATTTAAAAAAAGATTTAGTTTTTATAAGTATGGATGAGACACTAAGAATTAACATTCGATAATGGTTGATTTTTCTTTTAATTTTATGTTAAACTAAATAAATATACCTACACGAATAACAAGAATAACATAAGAAACAAGAAACAATAAAAGTTATATAAACACCTGGGTGTAATATATATTTATTTCTAAATGAGTTATTTCTATATGTACATTTATTTTAAAAAATATTTACATATATATCGAACGGCTGTTACCTTAAACACAGGCATTAAGTTGTCTACCTTACGAACAGACAACTGTTGTGTGTATATTTTTAACATATATATTAAATTAAATAAAAAAAACCTTTAACTTTCAGCGGAGTAGCGTGCTGAATTATGCTCCAACCCTTCTAGCAGTTGTACATTTACAGGCTGTTACAGTATAATAAAGATCAGTACTGAAGTCAAGGTGGGTAGTTAGGACATACATATGTTATGGACATACATATGTTATGTGTTTCCTAATTCAGATCCCTCATCAATTATATAAAAATGTCCATCTAAAACTACAGGTGTGTAAACTGTCATAAAACCTTCAATTACTGTAGGTATACTGTATAGGTAGAAATCAATATTCAGTAACAAGGCTATCGTAATGGGGCATTACTAGAGGTAGGGTGTTGGGTGGGTTCATTCTATTCATTTTCAGGCTAAAGTAATTTTGTATTGCGGTTATTATATTATGTCGCCTTAGTTATTATACACAAATTTTTATACCACGTACTATCCGAAAATTTTCTATGATGATTTTAGATCCGACAGTTTTAATATTTCACTGATATTACATTACAATCTACAAAAATAAATAAAATTGAAGTACCCGAATGACATAATATAAGTTTTTCCTAATTTTTTTAAGAATAACATAAATATTTGGTTTATATGGCACTTTATTAGCGTATATTGTATATTTACATGGTATTTACCTTGTTTGTCTGTCTATCTATCAATGTGCTTGTTTGTCAGTTTGTTTCAGCGAATCCCAACGAAAGAAAAGTGGCTCAACCTAGCTTGACGAAACTTACACTGGTGAGAAAAAAATTAGGATAAAAAGAAAAAAAATCACGTAATCTCATATCGCGAGTAGTAGGTAACTACTCCTTAAAAAGCGGACAAAGTAATTTACTTATCAAATAATTAATCACTTTGAATATTTCAAACATTGAACACATTTAGGATTTATAATTTTATCTCGCTGTTTTTTAACTATTTATCAAATCTACATAACAAAAAAACCTCCGCCACGCTTCGTTGTTATCACAACGGCAAGATGTCTTCGATAATAAGGGACACAATATTTTTGTTGCATAAGATTAATGTCTACTCTCAAAAAATAGTCTCTATGCAAATGTGTATCTCGTGCCAACGACAGGTGATGTGCGGCAGCCATAATTGTTTTTTTGTTCAATATTCAAATATTATGACGTTTTTTCTTTAATTTTTTACATTTTACTGGCGGGTGCGTACCAGGTGGTCTCAAAAAAAGCTTCTTTTTACTGTAACAGCTTTCTTTAATGTATAAAATGCTACATAAAATTTGAGTATGTAGTCAATGCCTTTTTAGGAAGTAAATGAGTTCAGCATTTTTATGATTATATAGAAATTAGTGTATATAATTTTTTATTTTTTTTAAATAATTTATGTCCACGGGCTCATTTTGCCCATGCCTTTTTTATTCCAATTTGTTTTGTTTACTTGGTATAATAGTAGCTGCTTACAGTGTATATTATAATAATTATTATTTTATTGAGGGTCTATAATTTTTACGTTGTTAATATATAAAATGGATAACATGTTTCATGAATATAGGTATAAAATAATGCTCCGCATTAGATGAATTTTAAGCACAAAAGCACCGTCTCTCTGACTTGGAATTGAACTCATAGCTGTCTATTATCATTTCACGTCTTATTACGTCACGAACATTGGATCACATAATATTTATTATATACATACAAATAATACATACAGATTTTTACAAATAATACTTTATATATACCCACAAAATACATCATACACTTCCAAACTATTATACATATTTCTATGTCGCAGTGTGTACCTATATAAATTTTATGTTTATATATATATATATATATATATATATATATATATATATATATATATATATATATATATTATATACTTTTTTATTTCTTCAGAGCTTAATTTAAAAATGTAATAAAATGCTCAATCACTATTTTATAAATATCAATCAAAACCGATCTAATTTAATAAATTAACTGCAACAAATAAATGCCTAATTTTTATGTCCTATAAGTGGATGAACCCCGTAAGTGCCCGTAAGTGTAGGATACCCAAAAATCCTGAAACACCTGTTTGTTTATTTCTAATCAAAAGCAAAACTAAAATTTAACCCTTCAGCTTCAAAAATCTTAGAGCTACCATACAAATATTAATATTATGCATGAAATTTTTTGATTCAAAATTATAGAAATCATGTAACGTAAACGTTTTTCCCTCTTTTTACCCGACTGCGACAGAAGGAGGGTTATGTTTTTCGAGTGTATGTATGTATGTATGTATGTATATATGTATGTATGTATGTAGGTATGTATGTATGTATGTATGTCCATTTCTTTGGCACGCCCTTCAGCCCAAACGGCTGGACGGTTTTTGACATATGAGGTGTCGTTGGATTTGTCTAAATTGTAGTAGTGACATAGGCTATATAAATTTTCAAAATGGCGCCTGCGAATAGCGGAATGAGGGGGGAGAGTTGAATTTTTTTCTTACTGTAGCAATATGGGTATCAAATGAAAGCTGGTAAATTAATTGATTCTTTTTAGTTTATAATAGGAGTATTTTACGCAGTCGGGTTTTTGATTTTTTTAATTAAGCATACTTGTTATATACTATATTTATTTTAAATCAAAAGCTTAAAAATAAACGTTTATACTTGAAACTTCAAAAATAGATTTAATCCCATAACGAATGAAACTATGTTTAATTGCTGTTCCTTTCCTTTGTGGGTTGAATTTCCAAAACTACACAAAAATATGGTGAAAAATAAAATTCAAGTCGTCTGTCCATCTCGCGGACGGCCGTCTGAGGCTGCACTTGTCGGTACGTGTTCTCCACTCGAGAACCATTCTGCTCAATCGGCCGTCAGTTCTACGAGCTATGTGCTCTGCCCACGTCAGCTTGCAAATGCGTTGAGCTATGTGACCACCTTCGTTTTTCTGCGGATCTCATCATTTCTTATTCGATTTCGCAGAGAAATACCAAGCATATAGGCTTCTGCATTGCATGATTTGCGACTTGGAGCTTGTTTAAAAGGCCCATATCTAAAGACCACGTCTCAGATCCGTATGTCATTACTGTTAACACGCGTTGGTCGAAGACTTTCGACTTCAGGCACTGAGGTATAGCGGATGAAAAGACGTTTTTTGACTACTCGAACGCTGCACATCCTAGCTGGATTCGATGATTGACCTCGCTCTCGAAGTTGTATCTACCAAGTTGGACCCTTTCTACGTCGATAGTGAAGCGAAATAACCGATTATACTCCTCAGTCTTTTGTATAATCTGCTACAGCGTATGTGTGTGGTCTATGATACTTCCTTTTCGGAAAACGGCTTGTTCGAGAGGCTGGAAGTCATCAAACTTGCCCGTCTGACGATTCATAAAATTACCTTAGAGAACAGCTTATAAACGTAGCTCAGAAGCGAAATGGGCCTGTAATTCTTCAACAAGGTGTTATCCCCCGTTTTTTAAGAAGAGCACCACCACGCTTTTGTTCCAGGCTTCCGGCGTTACACCTTCAAGCAAGACGGCATTAAAGAGCCTCTGAATGGCTTTCGCTTTCAGAAGCTCGGACGTAATACCATCCTCTCCCGTTGCCTTATTGTTTTTAAGCTCTCCCAGAGCAATACTGATGTCCGGGATGTCTTCGGAATAATGCCGGGTAAACTCGGCTCGTGGATCTTCAGCCGAACTAGGAACAGCTTGGTTGACCGAGTTATACAACTGTCCGTAAACCTTCTCGACCTCCCTCAATATCTCGGCTCTGGTCGACTCGGTACCTTCATCCTCTATTTTCAGCTTTGAATACCGGCTTTAACCAGCAGTCATACCTCTTGAAAACTCTTTGGAGCCCTGATTCTGCTTTATCGTATTTTTAATACGTTTTGTATTAAGGACACGTATATCGTGTTTCAGAAATTTCCATATCCGTCTATTGGTCCGCCTGTATACTTCAGCACCAAATGACTGTAGGCTTAATAAGCATCGTTCTATCATGAAATTTCGAGTTTGGTCACAGAACTTTCTGTCTGTAAAATTGGCTCCCGACTGTACAGACAGTGTTTACCAACCTGCTGTTTATATCGTCCACAGAAACGTAATTGTCAAGGCAATCGAAAAAAATCAATAGTTAGTATAATCAAAATTTTGGATATGTTAGTTAGATGGTCGGAGTGTAGACTTTTCCAGCCGAGACCGTTACAGTTTAACACTGATATTCAATGTGCCTCTAACCAATAGGTGAACACTCTTAGTTTTTACCCTATGGATCGCGTAGATGTCATTGAATACCTGTCATCTGGTTGTCATGATAAATTCTATTTAATTCTTCTTCATTATTTTTCTTTTTTTGTATGTATACTTGTATGACCTTCAGCGAGTATCTCTTAGCGAGTATCAGATACGCTACCCTGTTCAACATACTTCCGATGGTCACAATGTTGCCAATGAGGGACCCATGGACCCGTGGGAATGTTGGTCACACTACCGGTAGTATAACGGGTTACCAGATCTCAGGGTTATTGTGTCCTCCTCCTCTCTTTGAACTTCAGATAAACCTAGTATATCTCATTGTAACCTGTTCATTTCTTCTTCCAGCTCAACAATCCTGTCATCAGACCTTAGGGTTGCGAATGTTTGTGTGACCAGGGCCAGGTGTTGTCGCGGGTGGCAGCGAAATCTCACCCGGAGATTCTTTGCACCCCCTGCCCTACCGTTTCCCAGGCCGCTGCCGTAGCCAGGATTAGTAGGGCCGCCGGGACTGGGGGCCTGAGCTCATTTTGCTTGTCATGTTGGGGAAGGTTGCCAATACTCGCCACGCTTGGCAGGCGTGTTGGCGAGTGCAGTGTATTATGTGAGTATATGGTGACACTGCTGCCCATCACCAGCCTAATCGGTGCACAGTTTTTCGCACATTGTTCTTTGGTCTTAGTCGCCTTTTACGACACCTCGGCAAGAAAGAGGTCGGGACTATTCTACTCTGCCGGTCACCGCGCGGCTGATATTGTAATAATGTTTTGTATGTATCCAGAGATTATCTATATAAAGCTTTTATTAAAACAAATTAGTTATTGTTCTTGGCAAGGTCTTCGTTATTATTGAAATTCTTGAGATAAATGAAACGATAATTAAATAATAATCATTGACTGGGCAAGTTGTGGATTCGTTATTTAATAAATAAACAAGTATTAGAACATATAGGCTAGCGAGTATGTGTAGATACACGATCTTAAATATTACTTGCATTTCACACTTTTATGAAACTAAATATATATAAAAATTTAAATCAGAAGATTTACCTACAGCTGTCAAGACAGCTCGTCTAAAATTAAGATTAAGATCAAGATCTTAGTCTTAAATTTTTTAATTATTTCAAAAATATCTTTATTATTTTATACTATCATTTTAGTATTGTGTATTTGTTATGAATTACAATAAAAAAGTGTAAACGAAAATCTTTAATTCGAGATTCTAATCCACTTGGCGTGTGCGGCTGGCGTGCATCAGCGCGCGCGCACCTGTTATACAATTATCTGGTCATTAGTCGGCACGGAACCCGCGGAAACCCGAAATTAGTGCGTGCACAACCCTAATCGTACTCCGCGAACTCGATCATTGTACAATTGAGGTAAAGTTAAGAAGAAACGTTAAGGGATAAGAGGCTTATGCTCAGTGACCACACATGGTCAGATTTTTATCTCATAATTGCAGGTCTCGCGTTGAATCCTTCATTAGGGGCGTGTAGGTCGGTCGCGGTAAGGGTGAGGGGGGTGCTAGTGTGAGGACACAATGGGTGCCCCCCGCGGTATTGTGCGCTAATGTATGCGCGCGCGGCGTCGCCGACAGCGGCCGCGACGCCACAACACAAACATTTCAACGCATTTAATTTATTGTCGTGTCGCAGTGAGCCGTGCGCGCAAAAAATATTGTCTTAAGGAGCAGCTCTGCAACGCACTTCGATAATGTCACGTGCGAGATTGTAGATCTTAGATAAGAGAGCATCAGCCGAGTATACGAAATAAAAAATCTATAAAAAAATGCATGTCGTCAGTTTTATACTCGTAAATACACTTACCTTATTTCAAGAACTTTGTCAAATAACAAAATCTAAAATAAATAATACTAGTGGTCGCTCAGTGGTCGAAATTCGACCTATATAATTGACAGCATTGTTAAGATCACAAGAATATGATTGCTCATAGCATGGTGAGCGACTTATGCAGCAGTCATTGGACCTGATCTGTGATAAAAAAATTCGATGAAAAATTGTTGCAAGACCTGTATTTAAAACGGTGTTGACAACAGACTTTGACAGTAAAGAAAATTTGTCTATATATGTCGTTGTACATATGTGTGTGTGCCGTAGTGTGTGTACTGTTTTTTTTAATTAATTTAATGTATTTTTTGAGCATTACATATTATAAAAAATATTAGCATTCTGCATTTCTTCTCCATATAAACTTTAACTGTGCCAAATTTCATACTTCTTCGTCCGCGTAATTTTCGTAATAAGGGGTACAAAGTTTTTGCTTCACGTATTAATATATAGATGATAATATTTTTATACTTTGAAATTAAATACTTAACTTGTTTCGCTCCACCTTAAATAAAACTGAACACATATTTGAAGGAGGATGACTCAGTTGTTGAGAGCAATTTTTGAATATTATAATAATATGTAAACTAGTTGTTGTTCAGTGGAGCATTCATGCTGTTGTCATCTAAAGATACAATTAATAACATTTATTAGAATAGTTATTGTGTTTGAATGAATGACTGTTTATGTTTGATTGTTTATTGAAATGAAAAAAAAAATACAATAAGTATAAGCAGAATAAGATCGTTTAATATATCAGCGCTAAAAATGTTGAGAGATTGTGAGAAATACGAAATAAACTATGAAAGCGCCAGTGAGCAGAAACGGAAAACAAGGAAATAGAGAATTCAGTACGTATTACTTGGGCCACCCAGTTGTAAGATTGCTCGTTCTGCCCCTCAATTGGTAGCTGCAAAAACTACATTTGCATAGAGCGCGATGCTTGTGATAGCGGCCACCGCGAGTTCTACTCTCATCACTAGGACTAAGAAGTTTTGGATAAGCCATTAAATGATGCGCAATCGCAACAGAGATATTTTTTAAATATGTATTGTTGAATATCAAGAACTGAAGTGAACTCTATCTCATTGTATAACGTCGAACTTTCTTACTGTTGCAAAAGTGTAGGATGTATACAAGATAAATTTTAAATATATTACTTTTGACATCTATATATTAATACGTGAAGCAAAAACTTTCTACCCCTTTTTACGAAAATTACACGGATGAAGAAATATGAAATTTGGCACAGTTAAAGTTTATATGGAGAAGAAGTGCAGAATGCTGATATTTTTTATAATAGTGCTCAAAAAATACATTAAATTCATTAAAAAAAAAAAACCTACACACACTACGGCACACACACGTATGTACAATGACATAATTATATACACAAATTTTATTATGTCAGTCTGTTGTCAACACGGTCTTAAATACAGGTCATGCAACGAATTTTTTATTATCACAAATCAGGTCCAATGACTGCTGTCTATGATCACAATGTCATGCGCAATCATATTTTTATGATGTTGATAATGCTGTCAATTATAGATTAGGTCGAATTTCGACCACTGTGCTACTACTAGTTACTTGAAATACGCTAAGAAAGAAATCGTATTTATATATATTTCTATTGTTGTCTGTTTTATGCAGCTTAAGTAAAAAAATTGGAAGTCAAAAATTTTGTAAAATTCTACTACGCCCTTATATTGCATACAATAATATGTAGATTGTAGTCATTTAAAAAAAATCTCTCATAATTAAGTTGTAGTGTATAAAATTTTAATAAATAATTTTGGGTTAGACACCAACCAAACCCTTTTATTTTAATAACTTTCTCGTCTGCATGTACTGTGCTCGCGGTTAACTCGCTCGTTGGTCTGCGGTGACGAATGTTGATGCCACCCACTCTACGCACGACCCCATCTGCCGCAGCTCCAACAAATACGATATTTATGTCCTCGGTTTTTATTTATTCTACTCATTTAAGTGAATTCTCTACGACAACAGCGTTGTATCTTCTTCGAGTGACTTAATTTAAATCCTATTATGTTGTTGTTTCTTTTAGATTTAGTAAAATATTGACGCAAGTACCTCTTTTTACGAAGATGTAATCAACGTCTTTAAAAAAAAAGGAAGAAGAAAGGTAAATGTAAAAAAAAAATTGTTATAAGCTTATATACGTATTTTATTATAATTTTAGAAAGTTTTATGACAACATGCGATCTTATACGCAGACTCTACCTCTCTAAGGAGTCAGCGGTAATTTAAATTGTTTTTGTACAAGCAAAGAAACGGATTTTTAATATAAATGATTAGTAAAGAAACCATTTTTTACCCGACTGCGGCAGAAGGAGGGTTATGTTTTTCGAGTGTATCTATGTATGTATGTATGTATGTATGTATGTCCATTTCTTTGGCACGCCCTACAGCCCAAACGGCTCGACGGTTTTTGACATATGAGGTATCGTTGGATTTGTCTAAATTGTAGTAGTGACATAGGCTATATAAATTTTCAAAATGGCGCCCGCAAATGGTGGAATGAGGTGGGGGAGTTGATTTTTTTTTCTTACTGTAGCAATATGGGTATCAAAAGTAAATTGTTTTATTCTTTTTAGTTAATAAGAGTATTTTACGCAGTCGGTTTTTTTTAATTTTTTTTATTAAGCATACTTGTTTAAAATGTTTTTTAGAGTGTTTATTCAACTTTATCATGTCATCTATATATTAACGTGAAGCAAAAATTTTCTACCCCTTTTTACGAAAATTACGCGGACGAAGAATTATATAATTAAGCACAGTTAAAGTTTACATGGAGAAGAAGTGCAGAATGCTAATATTTTTTATATTAATGCTCAACAAATACATTAAATTAATTAAAAAACACAATACACATACACACACACACACACACACACACACACACACACACACACATATGTACAATGTACCTATATACACAAAATTTTGTTTATTGCAAAAGTCTGTTGACAACACGTTCTTAAATACAAGTCTTACAACAATTTTTTTTAATACAGGTCTTGTAAAGATTTTTTTATCGAAATTTTTATGACTGCTGCATATACTCACCATGTCATGCGCAATTATATTTTTATGATGTTGACAATGCTGTCAATTATAGATCAGGTCGAATTTCGACCACTGGGCGACCACTAGTTCTATTAAATGTCTAAACTGTATTAAAATTAAATGTAATATAAAAATAAATTTAAATTGTACTTAAAATGCTTCGTGTCGATATTTTATTATTTTATGTCGCAGTGTATTCACAAATGCTATTAATCTCAATATAATTGAATTGAATTAAATACAAATGATGTTTTAAGCACTTGAACCATAGTTAACTTCTTTTACTATGCTGTACGGTAAAGACGGTAAAATAAATCGCTTGGAATATAAAAATATAACCAATTAAAATTCTTCAGTACGCAAATCTAAAGCAAATTCCGACGTGGGGCTTATTTTAATACTTAATTGGTCGGCGTGTAAATTAGAGGACAATATAAAAATATACCGACGGGGGACGGCTGATCAGCGATCTCGGCTTTATCATCGTGAGATTTATCTGGTTCGCGCGAATAGTGACGATGCGAAATGTGTATATACTTTTAATGTAATTTACCTTTTCGCCATTGATCGTCAATTTTTTTTTAATTTATGTTGATTATTAAATAAAATATTTGTTTAAATTAATTGAAATTGGTGACTGGTAAGATTTCTTGGAACACCTTAGTTTCACGTATTTCTCGCATCGATACGTAATTACGTGTTTAATAATTTATATATTTTTAATTTTTAATGTGTTTCGAAAGGAAATTCAATTTTAATTTTTTTGATTTAAGATATTTTTTGAGATAAGATTTTTTATTATTTTTTTTAAATGTAAGAAATTAGTAGTAATACCTAGGTCTTGAAATTTGTATATTAAAACAGAGAAATGATTTTGAGAGAGACAGAAATAATAATTACGAAGTTTACTTACTCATGTCCTGAGCAACGGACGCTAAAAAAACACAAATGGATTTTTTATCAAGTTATCAATGCGAATGTGAACCCAGAAGTTCAGTTTTGTGAATAGTTTTATTTGCGTTTTCTATTTATCTCGTGCTCTACAGTATAACAAAATAGTTCAGAAGCCTTATAATATCGGAAGCAACATCGATGGCCCATTGCACAATAGGGTGGATTAAATTTCTGCTATTTTTTATTTTATTTTAATAATGAGTTTCTCCAGCTATGGGAAATAATTAGCTGTTAATAGGCAATATAGACAAGGGCATAGCCAGGATTCTCTATAGAGGGGGGAAGGGGCAGATAAAGAAAATCCTAGACTGTATTGTTTTAATCGTGGTTTTTAACATACTATATGAGTATCTCACATTAGTAGTGGAGGTATACTTTTATTTGTTTCACATATCGTTATTAGTGATATTAAATAGAGTAAGAAAAGGTGGAAAAATCTTTTTTATCAGTGACAGTACCTATCTCGCGACGCCCATGAATATAGATTAATTATACAATGAAGTGCGATGTGTTTCTTTGTTTCATTTTAATAATTATTTTGGTATTAGAAATTTAAATTATCCACGTGTAACACAGGCTTATAAAAAAGGTGTATAAAGGACGTATAGAAATACATGTATAAAAACATATCTCTATTTCGCAAATACTTTTTTAAATTTAATAAGTGTATCATACTATACAAGTAACTTTTCCTGTAGGTAATATATTGTTGGTCAAACCTATGTCAGGCTTATATAATATTTATTACTTTTTATTTTTTCGTTTAAATAATTTTAAAATACCAAATATCAGTGGTTCATTACGAACGCATTCCGAAGTGAAATTATTTATTTTGTGCGGGTGTGAGTTACTGGCAGGCCCGCCCCTTCGTTACTATGTTAATCGAGCTACCTAAACAGTATACCTGCTTTAATAATGTACTACAAAAAACAAAATAAATACTAATTCAGGTATAAGTATTTAGATTATATTTAAAAAATATAAAATTAAATGCTTAAAAATAAACATAAAAAAGCAGCTTAAAAAAATAAACTTAAAAATAATTATAAATAATAACTCGTTGATTAAATTATCGTCGTAGTATGAGCAATAAATATAAAATAAAAATAAAAATTATATTTTTTAAACTATAAAGTATTAAAAATTCGTTTGAAGAAATTTCGTGTTATAATTATTTACAGTTTGCGCATTTATAGACAAAACAATCGAAATTATATCTTAAGATATCTTTAATATTTTCAGATTTTTTTTTTGTAGTTATTTTAATATTTAAAATATATCACAAGAATTTTGTTAATACTGCCAGGAAGATATTAAATTATATCAAACAATAAATTTGTTATAGAATCGGGAATATAAGTTGAACAATGTAATTGGTTATTAAAAAGTGCATATATCACTAGGCGCTGACTGCGGAGAGGCGCATGCGCGTGGGAGACTGGAGTCGCCCGACACGCCCCTTCATTAACATGCTAATGTTATTTGAACTGCGTCTGCGCTGCCGCCGTCGGCGGTACTCCAGATTGATATTATGTGATAGAATTAACACTATCTCCGAAAATACTTGATACTGATGACGTAGGTACATAACACCCCTATCGATTTAATGTATTTACAATTCTATGATACAGCAATGTTTACTTACTAAAATGCTCTACTAATATAACTAGCACACTAACCTTTAAATCGATTCAAAATTACATGGGTAATTAAAATGTTATGAAGTTAAGACAAAGGATATTAAATTTAACAGTTTTTATAGTTTATTAGTGTAATATCAAAGCGAGAATAATTAAGGTCATTTTCAATTGGCCGTGGTGTTAGGGCATGCGTGTGGCCGAAAGGCGGCGACAATGCTTGCTGTAATATATGCGCGCCAGGGAGGTCCTCCACGTGGGAAGACCGATCCCACATATACCTTTCTCTTTTACCCATTAATGGACAACTGAGACAGGTGCCGTATTTGGTACCATTAGATTGTTCTTACGCCTACCATTAAGCTTCATAATTGTCTTAAAAGTGAAATATATTGGTACACTTTTCACGTGATTGCTTCTGTCTCTGCTGAGTACGGTGTTTATTCTCAACTCTCTCAGTGGATATGCACGATGTCTATGCGCTACGTTTACATCGTAGCACCGTAGCATAACATGGCGCAGCTCAAAAGCTCGATGAGTTTCTACTGGGTTTTATTATTCTAATAATGTAGTGCGTATTTTAATTGGATGTGATTAAATCTTAATAAATCGGTGGAGTTTCCACACGCGGTAAAATCGCTCGCAATTACGCCTCTGGCGATTTCTGTAATTTGTCGATGCCCTGAGGGAGCATGCAAAAATTACGCTGTTTTAGTAACACATCTCCAAAGAGTAAGCGTTGAAGAAGAGGGCGCTGTACTGATATTTATTATATTTATAAACGTAGGTCCAATTGTAAAACCACCTCATTTATGTTACGATTACTATTAAAAAAAATGTGAAAGATTTATTTCCTTCTTTATAATAATTATCTATAATTAATAATAGCCTTAATATTTTTTATATATTTCATAATAAAATCAAAAATTTTGCAGAAAGTTTAAGTAAGCGAAACTTACTGTAAGTTTCGCTCACTTGGGCCACACATTATAGGTCGATCGCGTGCGCGTGGCGGGCGTCTCGGCCGACCGCAAGCCGCGGCGTCTTGAAATATACTCTTCAATTATCAATCGTAAATTCCGATGCCACTACATTGACGATACAACGACTGCGGTTAACTTATTGTCTACCTGTCTTATATTTATCTTAACATGCTTATTATTCGAAAAGAGTACTCGAAAGATTTAGATTTGCGCTTTAATAATAATAATAATAAATATAGCAGTGCAAAATTTTTAAAATGCAGTTTTAGTTATTCATTCTATGTCTGTAATCTAGATTATATATTGCGATGTAATTTAAATTGCTTATTAACGATTTTTTGGTACATACCTAATCTGGCTGACCAAAAGTAATTTATATTGGAATGTGATATACGCAGGTGCCCGGGGGCACGCGCCGTCCGGGCGGTTTTAATCATCTTAACCCGGGCTAACTGCTGTAAAACACTACCGCTCAGCTATATGTAAGTAGGCGCCACGCCCGCGTTCCACACACAATGTTGTTAGATATTTATGTGTTTTAGCTGATATTGTAAGGCGATCGATATTATTTCTAAGTAACAAAATAAAAATATAAAATATACTCCAATAATTTATTTCAAGAGATAAACACTGAATCATTACACTGAAAAATCATTATCATATCAAAACAGGAGTTTTTTTTTCGAATAGTCAATGATAAATATCTGTTTTACTACTATTAATTAAGTTCTGTTAAATTTGTCCACAGTTAAAAAAGTCATATCGCTCTTAAAATGTTGATATATTTTTAATAATTAATTTCAAAGTATGAGCTCTTCAACTATGTAACAATATGACATTAGTAAAGAAGAAAAAGAAGTACAACAAATCGCATAAAGTATAAATTAACAATTTGTATCAAATAATTTTAGGTAATAAGCACGTAATTAAAAACAGCTTTAAAAATAATGATACGTAACAGACGAAACTAATGAGCATAATATTACAAACGCTACGGCCCAACCATATAAATGATTAGAAAACGAGAGAATTGGGTTGATCTTTACACTATAAAAGTAATATAAATAGTAAACAATTTCGCGGACACAATATTAAAAATAAGCTTTTTTTTTTTGCTACATTGTAGCGACAATCGCACGGTCCGGATGCGAATCGATTCGTTCGAATCCCGTGTCATTTTCGAGTGTAAGAGTGACGGTTGTCGGTCGTCAGTTGTCACGGTCTAGGTGTTGTCGGACACGGTTCTCACGGCGCCGGCGCCGGCCGCGACGGCAACAACCTCTCAATGATTGCGGTTTTCAACAGTGAGCATTATGGCCGTGCTGATTATCCACTTAGTATTACGGATATCGAATAGAGGTGAATTACGATCGTTGACATTAAAATGAAGTACATAAAATGCTTAACCGAAATTATTATTCGGAAAATGACTAATGGGAATTATTACATTTTTATAGTTTGGAATTATAAGGTTAAGTAGTAGAGTGCTCTTATTAATTTAAGGATCAATTTCATTGAGTTAATGATTACTTTAAGTATTTAAATAATTCATAAACGTTATGAATGTACTTAATTAGTAACTGGTAATTAAACAAAGTAAACAAGGTCTAGATAATTATGACGTAAATCACGTTGCGGTTATTCGAGTCAACGTTGCAAATATGGGTCGGTGGAGTGCGCTCGCCCTCGCAATAACGGCGCG
Organism: Euphydryas editha; assembly: GCA_036937285.1. Taxonomy (NCBI): domain Eukaryota; kingdom Metazoa; phylum Arthropoda; class Insecta; order Lepidoptera; family Nymphalidae; genus Euphydryas; species Euphydryas editha. The sequence goes on from JAUPFZ010000008.1 coordinate 8,315,228, forward strand.
ATCGTCTCGTGTCTATGTTGATATTTACTCACTTCGTACAGTTTTCCTATGATGATAATGAATCTGATTGGCTTACATTACACGGACATCACTATTCAAATAACCGAGCATTGTACTCTATCCGTTGTGTTTGCTCGAATATTTGACGAGCATATTCAAGCGTTAAATTTTTGCGTGAAAGCTAATTAGCGCTTTCGATGTTAAAAATTATTTTTTGCGCGTGTAAAAAAAATATTGATTAAATTTATGTGGTGTCCGTCTGTCAATTTTACCCTTGTTAGGTTTCGCTTTCGTGATGAGATTAAGTTTTACGTGAGTTCATCTATTTGGAAACTAGTTTTGACAATTATTGCGTGATATTGATTTCAAATTGTTAGATAATGTACTAGACAAACTCATAGTGTGATTGATGAATTTAATTGTCGACAAGTCTAAATTTTAACATATGTTAAAGAAAATATAATCCATTTTTATGTCATTTGTAAATATTTTTGCTTTTCGACATACAATTCGATAATCGCTACGTCGCATTTTGTTGAACCCACCTGATTAAGTTACTAAATTATATTAGTCTTACTTGCAATATCATATAATTTTTTATAGTTTTATCAATGTAGTATTTATTGATATTTTTTCTAATGAGTTGTATATTAATAGCAATATTAAAAAAATAAGTGCTGCAAGCTATTTTCTTTACTATTATTTTCTTATATATTATTAGTAATCGATGGTTATTTGAAAGTTCTTTAATAAAGTTAATGAATAGATAACGATTCCAGATGTAAATGTAAATATGATATAGAAATCGATTACGATCATTTTAACATTTAAGCCGACATTTAATTTCGAACAGTTTAATACTTTCGTTGTAACGAAATTGTTACTGATACAAAGTCGGTTTGCGGCAGGCAGGTGCGCGCGCACCTGTGCGAGCGATTGTTGCATTCCGCCGATGTTGACTGCCGACCGCAGACTCTAGATTATCGGGATCAGGATTCTTCCTTTCTAAGGTTTTGAACACATCTTAAGTAATTTAATTTTATAAAACATGGAATTATTATTAGTTCATGATATTTCAGGACAAACTTAACGAAATATATTCGTCGTTGTGCTTAGTTACGTTCAAATTTTTTTTTGTTATTTTTAGTAGAGAATAGTTTTTTATTAATTTTCAAATTCTGTGATAAATAAGGAGTGTAATTAATTTAAAAAAAAAATTAAAATTAGACTAAACTTTATAGTATTTCTCTTAGTCCAAATTGTTTATAGGTACCACATCGTTATATTTTCTTATCAAATAACGTCATTTACAGAATACTCGTATGTTACAACTTTTAAACTTTCGAAACTATGATTCGACTACTTCTGATCCTTACTAAAATATCAATATGTCTTAGTCTAGTACCTACGTGATAATCGTCAATTCTATAAATATATAAAGAATAATATTTAAAGATTTAAAAAAAAACTGCGATGGAATAGATACATTAAATAAAAATTAATGATAAAATTCAGTCTTAGTACAAAAGAATATATAGGTTATATCATGGACATCACATGATAATTCTTAAGGATAATCTTTTTATTAATCTTCTACGAGTATAAGCTCATATTTCGTCACGTGAAAGTAGCTTTAGTTTTCGCTACATGTGATAACGAGATCTTGTTTTCCGCCAGTCGTTAAAGTGAGAACAGTCTCATTAGAAATGACAAACCAGTTCAAACATGACGTAGACGCAGACGAGATATGGGATATTATCTAGGGGATGCGATTTTTATCAGCTTGCATTAGTATCATTTAAAGTAACAGCTAGTTAACTCTTATCGGATTTCCTTTTAAAAGGAACGTCATTAAATGAAAAAAGACTTAAAGGTAAATACTAGGAATTTGAAATGTTTTTAGACTGTTTTAGATTTTAACATACTCGTCTTTGTTAAATTAGAATAAATAGTAATTAAATAAATTTTGTTACTATTTTGTTTCGAATATTGTTCAGTAATACAGCTATTTTCGGCAATGATTGTACTGTCGCTAAGAATGCTGCATGTCTGTACTTGTTTATACTGTTACCGCGTCCTCGCCGGCGGGATGCGCTTGCCCCGGACGGACGTGCCAGCGTTCGCTTGCATACCAAGTGGTGCAATTCCGAAGCTCGTCAAATTAATTCTATCTGTGCAAGTGCAGGATAGGCCTAGAACCTCAAACACTTGCATTGCAAATTTAATGTTATTATTTTAGTGATTATTATATCGCCATTTATATACATATATCGTAGAGTTGACTACATTATTTTCATTTATATAAATTACATTTTATTTTATATGTATCTAGATATATAATTATTTATTATAATATTCTTACACTAATTTAAATTTCGTGTCCTTTGATCAGACGTTGTCTGGAAGAGCTTACTCTCATAATCGATTATATTTATTGTACCAAGTTTTTGATGTCTTTCCTGTACCTATATAACTAGTTTTTTGTTATTTGGTATGCAATAAATTATATTTATACTTTGTATTTGTAAATAAAAAGGGGCTGATATCCGAGTGAATATAATTTTTAAAACCAAGAATTTGTCTTTATTTATTAACTTGGTTGTATAAAGTGTAAAATAAAATTAAATATTATTCAAAATCAGTATATTATTAAGTTGCATCTATAGTAAAAAATTGAATAGGTATATTTTTTTTTAGAGAATATAATTAAGTTATAGTTAGTTTTATATTATTTAATAGACTAATTAATTTTACATTGTTTTTTCATAACTATTTACACAAAAAAAAAGAACTAATAAAAGGCCATATAGATTACAGAGTAATAATGAGCTAATCTTTTTAACAGAATCACGTTATGTTGATTTATTTTGCGACTTTGCTTATCTAAGGTATTTCCCCGAGAGTGGTGCAAGTGGATAGGGCGCGAGGCGGTGGCAGCGGCACGCGGGCGGACCCGCCTGTTTGAGGTTCCCAGGCGATAGCCGCTATCTTCCGCAAACACCTCCTTGTTTGAACCAACCGACGCAACTCGATGTACGGCATCTTCTTACAGTTTTATAAAATATAACAAAATTCAATCTTATACCCTACAACATAGAATCTTACAATATTCGAATCGATGTTGTTATTTTTTTAGTACAAAACAAAGCATGATATCGTTCGCCTGACACGCGACGAAACTTATCTATAGAATTTTGGAGTCGTCACTCACTGTTTGCGTTCTAAATCAGCAAGTGTCACTGTTATTGATATACGTATCAACGTGTCATTCGAGACAGATGACTGAATGAGGTGTTTAATGATGTTTCAGCGGAGGTGTGATTAAGTTGTTCAATATAAATCGTGACTGAACGTGTGATTATAAATATACATACAGTTTATTGTCTTCTACACTAGCGATGTTTTGTCACATTACGGTCTGCATACCTTTCCAGAGACAAAAGATGTTACGATAATAAAACAGAATGTTATGAATATTAAAATTACATAGAAATATAAGAATTATTTGTGTATAATTCATATTATTAATAGTTTATATAATAACTTCATAGGCATTGTATAAAACTTACTAAAACGCTATTTTAATGGAATTTAGTTAATGCTCTATAGTCTATGACTTAATTCAGGTGCACAGTAACAATTATACTTTTTATTGAAACATAAATTGTTAAGTGTACCAATACTTTTTTAACTATAAATATGAAGGCACCTGCATAGAGTGCATCTGCAAGGCCGCATTATAGGTCACAAGGCCGACTCGTTGGCACGCGCCTTACTGCATAAATTCAAGGACTACGGTCACCTGCAATCTATTTATATATTGAAGAGGTAAATGTATACTCAAGCATTTATATGTACATTTATAGTAATGGATAAATTTGTTATCAAATTTCAGTTATACTCGTAAGTCCAAATAAAAACTTAATGTGAAGACTGACTAGAAGACTTTTTATAATTAATATAAACTTTGGTAACAGATATTCATAAAGTAAATTTAAACTAAGAACATTGCACTTCGACAATATCTCGGCAGATTTTAACGTTTCCGTCCATAAAGTGCTCGAAGGCCAAAATTAGTTCAGACAATTCGCAACACGAGGGGCACGCTGGCCGTCGCGAATCCTTTACAAGTGTCTAAATCCGTCGACATCCGCGTCGCCGTCGCCTTATTCACTTGCTCTCTTTAACATCAACTTCAACTAATGTATGCAGGAGTCACTTGCCTTTTTATTTTGCATTAATTCCGCCGGATACATAAATCTGGTCGGTGGAATGCGTATGATGTTAAAACTTTATTAGTTTACATCGAGAGTTTTAGGTATAGCAGGCTCTATGTGACTATCTTATGACCCGCAACGTAACGCAAATATTTTATAGATTTTCATCTTTGTTTTGAAACTAATACTTTTACCTCCTTACTATTTATTCTATAAATATGTTTCTTTCTTTTGTCAGTTTTTCTTTTTCTTTTTCATTTATATTTTATTTCTTCATTAATTTTAGTTATTAATATATTTAATTTATAATCGAATACTAACAACCGTTCTGGTGTAATGGTGCGTGTGATCGTCTTAACGCCAGCGGTTGCGGGTTCGCATATTCGATAGCAGTATTTGTACAAATATTTGTTTCTGAACTGAACCGGGTGTATGTCTTTGTGATTCTCCCCACCGTGCCTCGGAGAGCACGTAAAGCCGTCGGTCCCGGTGTTATTGTAGACATCTGATAGCGACCGTTACTCATGGTAGTGAAATTATGCGCCAACCCGTAGTGGAGCAGCGTGTTGGATTAAGTTCCAACCATTATTCTATATGGAGAAGAGGCCTTTACCCAGCAGTGGGTTATTTACAGGCTGATCCAGTTCATTTCAGTTCAATCGAATAATGTATGTCGTAAATGTTAAGTTTATCGGTTTTTAGTGATTTTACTAAGAAGGTAATATACTCATAATTTTTCGTCAAATTTCACAAGAAAGTTTATTCGTTGTTTATTTTGATTTATGAATCAATATAATTTTATTACATTACATAAGTAGATTTAATTTAAATGTTATTACTAAGACTAAGAGGCAAGGTCTCCCTTATCTGCCGTAGGTCACAAGTAGAGGTCACCAGTTAATTGCCAAAAAATGTACACAGTAATAAATTTAATGGTTGCGTGTGTCACGCTACGACGGGATATGATTGACAAAATGAGGTAGGTCATCATACTGTCTACTTTAATTAATATTTTCTAAAAAATTAAGTTTTCATTAGCAGTTTATGCGACAATATTTCCATAGTTATTAATGTAAAAATTTACTTTCGACAGCTTTTTCTCCCTTTTACTCGTCTAAACCAGGTAGGTAATTTAAAATAAAGAAATGATTACAAAAAAAAAAAGAAAAAAAAGACCTTACTGCGCGTTTCAAAATACTTTTGTTAGTTTTCCATAATTTGGGTATCGATTATACTATTAAATTCGTATTACCAAGATAGATTTTAATTTAGACCTATATCTAGTTATTCAATGGAACAAAACTTAAACATTCTAAAAATATTCTTAAATAAGCATCAATAAATCAAGTTGAATATTGTGATTTCTGTATTTTGATCTTAATAATGATTTAATTTTTTCATGAATATTATGCCATGGTTTCTGTACAAAATTAATCGAATAAAACGATACTGATTAAACGATTTTAATATAAAAAATATTTTTCAACATAATTATATATATATATATATATATATATATATATATATATATATATATATATATATATATGATTAACACAGCTTATGCTAATCGTAATAGGTACCTACCAATGTCATTCGCGTAGTAGCTAGCATCCAATACTACGTACCTATGTCAATTTTCGATCGACCTCAACCAAAGCGAATTTAGTAATGTACAAAGAATTCAATTTAATGTACGGATTAATAAATCACGAATCAATGATTGGAACTTGATAACCACGATAAATGCTAGAATTAGGCCCCTGCTGCTAGCTTGAACTGCAATTCCAACTTAGGTACATAAATATAACTCTTCTCAGTCATATTGCTAGTTTCATTTAAAAAAAATCGTTTTTTATTATTATTTTTATTTTTTATTTTAAATTTCTTTATCTTTTATTTATTTAAATGATACATTTATGGTATATATTACAAAACATTATCTCGGCGCTATTTTATGCAATAAACTCGTATTAAATATAAATATAATAGAGATACGTCTTATTTTAGCATTTCTTATCTGTGCCAATTTTCGTATTTTATTTGTGGTCTACATCCTGCTTTGGAATTAGAACCATTTTAAGTTACTGTCTAGGTGTCCACCACTAATTGTCTGTTTGTAAATATACATATTACCTACAATTAATACAGATTATTAATTAGTTGCTAAACTTCTATTAGGTAGATAAAGTACGTATTAGCATACCAAATTTTTCACTCATGGTCATGACATATGAGATTCAATTAATATTTAATTTATCATATGACAAACGACGTTATTTACAATATAAAATTGTCTGTGGCGGCTAAATAACAGATCTATATCGAGTTAGTTTATACGATAATTTATCGTATCGTATCGTTGTAGGCGGTACATTGATAGCCAGGACAATAAAAGACCACGTCTCGTGATGTCTAAATTATACGATTTATAAAGTAAACTCCAATGGTTTTATAACAGAAAACTTATTTTATTTGCAGTATTGAATATTCAAAAAGAGAGATAAGCGAAGAGGTTCTTTTTTTGTAATATACTTTGTTTTAGTATGAACTCACTGCCTAACGTGGGTGTGTTTATGTAAATACTTGTTCAAACAGCGTGTGATATTTACATGAATATATGACTTTCGTAATAAAATATTTCCTCTTCATTATTTTATAAGCACAAGTTTTTACCGCATAGATGTTAATAATTTCAGGAGTTCATCCTATCATCCTCTTTCATTTTAGAATATTATGTTACATTTTACGTTATGGAATGTTTTTCTATTTAATTACAAGTCTAAAACGGATTTTATTGCGTTTGTTTAAAAAAAAATTACAGTTTAACGATTTTTATAAAATTATTTACCGCCGTTTCGGACCCTTTACAGCGTCCATGGTCTCGGGGTACTGAGGTGGTGGGTGTCCGAATAATAATAATATATCGCGATAAAATGTTGCGATAAAATATAAGAGAACAGTATGTTTTTCTATATTACTAATTCTCATAGATATTACTTAAAAAATAGAAGACGTTTCTATTCTAGTATGAACACTTGCTTTAGTTTTTAATCTATTATCTTTTAATTTTAGGCGACAGGTTCGCGCACTGGTCACAACAACTGGTTGGTTGTGCTGGTGATCGAGGGTTCGACCCCTGCTGTGCTGTGTGTGCTGACAAATGTTTGTGTAGGCTATACAGATTTTTGTTATGATCTGAGCATTTGTGTGTTTACCTATTTGATATCAGAACTAGAACGACTTAACGGTCTGCGTTTGAATAACAAAAACCTATAGGTTCAGGAGTTATGTAAGTAATTAATGACATGATACAAACATAATGAGTATTAACAGTTCCACTTGTGGCTATTGTGAATAAACATTTATAAAAGGAAAATAGATAGATGTTCCCATGACTCCTACGCAATGCGTAATTATGTTATGATTGCGCCACTCCGATGCGGCATTGTCCGACGTAATGTCTCCTCTAAATCAGGGCTGTTCTGTATATCATGTGTGTACTCGAGCTATTGTGACGAGGTTCACACGCACTCTCTAAACTGCTCCCACGAAGCGAAGGTAACACTCGTACCGTTTGTGCTTCGATCTATGCAAATAAACTTCCTAGCAATTTAGGACAAATTGTTACTTTTGAACTTGGTTTTACATAAATTCTTCATCGTCAGACTTCATTAAAAATATAATTCTTTGTAACATGATCAGACTTAAATACTTTCTGTACTTAAAGTTCATTTAATAAATTTAAATGATGTGTATACTATACATGACGTTTATTAATAAAAGATTTTAAATGTAGAGCATATCCTATCGAGTTGTATAAATTAGTTTACACAAAAATAAAGATTTAATAATGAAAATAAAGTTAATATAAACAATTTGTAATTATTAAAATATAATTTTAATATTATGAACTTTATAAACAATTTTGTAATAAAATGAGAAATAGTTATGATAAAATGAGTAGAAAGCGGAACGAACAGAGTTAATTGCTCATGTAGATAGATAAAAATAATGACGCTTAACAACATATTTTTTCACAGCGGTTGAATCGTGTAATGACATGATTTTAATAGATACGAATATTTAATAAGTATTAGTTAAAACTGAGGTATTGAACCTGTATGTTTTATTGCTTTTTATTAATGGAATAAAAAAAAATGTCTGAACAAAGAAATGTTAAACCGCAATTTAAAATAAAACTTGAATCATTCAATGGAACTGAGCACACTATACGGATTTTCGATCGCTTGGTTTATATTTATAAGATACTATAAACATTCTTCAAAGTCAACAAACCTGCAGCCAAGCTGTCTGTATAGAATGCGCTCCGTGTGCCTCGATCGTCACAACATCTTCATGTATGATGTTTTTCTGAAGATGCAACTTGAATTGTACGTAATAAAAGTATAATGAAACGTGTGTTAATGTACCCTTTCATAATGATAAAATATAATCGAGACTTTGTATGCTTGCAGAAATTTTTAGTTACCTTTAATTGAATTACGTTATAAAAATCTTTACAAGATAAGGCATCCTATTTTATTTGATGCTTTAGACGTCTAGTCAATCGGGGCGGTTTGACCCATGTTAAATTTTTTTGGCACATGTTGTAGAAATACAATTGTTTTTATTGAAAAGTTTTTGTGTTATTTGGGACAAATTAACTTATCACCCTAACTAGATTAGTTGTCCCCCAAACTCATTAACTTATTTCAATTTGTCATTTGAACAGTATAATAATTTACTTCAACACTTAGTATTAATTGTATAAGTTTAAACGATTATATAGGTAAATAAATAAAATAAATAAATAGGTATCTATTTATTTTACTTTTTGTGTACGTAAAAATGATATTACTGTACTTAAATAATTATTTAAAAAAATAATAAGATATTTGTAGATGAAACAGCGATCTCTAACTAGTTTATTAAAGAAACCGGAATGTTCTTTTTTACAATGTTTTCCGCGCACGCGTCATTCATTCAGTGGCACATGAAGTTGCGCGGACGCAGGTGGCCAATGTCCATTGAGATTCAATACATCGTCCGCTTATTACGGTTTTTTCTCCCGTTTCCTGTTGCAGTGTCGATATACTTAAGACATATTTTAACACTGATATTGCAACTATAACGTTTAAATACCATTTATTTAATAGATGATTTAGATTAATAGAGGACGGGCCAAAATCACCGGTTGCTGAGAAGCTTCATTCTGATATTGGTATTCAACAGAGAAAAGTTTCTGATATGTTTTTTTTTTCATCTTCAAAATGCACTTTAGCTATCTGTCAGTTATTTCTATTCGCAACCTGTGAAACCAATGGCATGTTTCACCGATCGCCGATAAAGGAAGTAAATTAGGCAGGCCCTTAGGAACTGTTTCGCCTGAAGTAATAAACTACAACTTTTGGATTCACAGGTTGTGAATAGAAATATCTGATAGACAAAGTGGAGTTTAATGTTGAAAAAGGTAATATATCATAAACTTTTATCTGTTGGATACCGTTTTACGTCAGATAGCTTAATCAGCAACCGGTGAAACAGGCCTCAATAGTTGCAGTTTATTTTGTACATAAGTTAATAATAGGCTATCAGATAGTTTATCAGCAGAATTGGAAACAGGCCTGCTGACCTATATACATATGGAATTTGTGGTTTATACCATAAAAAATAAAATTTATAAAAATATAAAATATTTTTAATTGAATGTATTTAAAGTAAAGCTACAAGTTAATTCGTGCTCGTACATGTATAATTTTTTTTAATTGTTAAAAATACTTATAAATTAAAAAAAAATAATATTATCAATACTCTATATAAAAGTGGTGCAAAATGAGAAATTTTAGCACTATCGAATGATGCAAGTCATTTTCTATCAACGAAAAAAGAAACCATTGTTAATATTATTTATCATATTCCAACAATGTTAAAATAATAAAATTATTCTTATCTCTTAAATAAAAAATAAAAAATCTATCTCTCGGTAGTTACATACTAAAATTATACACGTACAGAGAAATTTTATCTACGCGCTCCATGTTTTCGCATGTACAATTTTGTTTTATTTAGAAGTATAATATTTACTCATTAATTTCTCTTTCTACAAGTAAACAATTGTTCTGTTATACAAATGATGCCAAAAAACGGTAAGCAACTAGAAACCCGATAATTATAATCGGTGGCATTGTGTTGTTAGCGTTTTGTATTTACTTTCTTTGGTAAGTAAACTCCCACGATTTCCTTTATCGGAAGCTTTCTCTGCCTGATAATAAAGAATTGACAATAACAGCGATGGATAGTAAAAAAAGAAAAATCGCAATGTTACCATAGTTATTGTAACATGTAGGTACATTACTACACAACTCAATTTATCAATATTTTATTTCATAATCTCAATATAACAAAGCAGTAGTCGAAAAAAAAAAAAAAGTAAATACTTTATTTACTAAGTACTTTTATTAAAGAAACAAAATTTTGGGACTTACAGCGATAAAATTATATTTTACATGAATTAACTCCCGCAAAAAAGCAATTTAGATAATTAACTTCGTTATTATTCGGCGTGTTAAGAAAAAAATATTTTTTTATACTAAAGGTTACTACTATACTAATAAGTTATGATTATTTTATATAATGCTTTTATTTAAATCACCAACCAAACAGTCACTTTTCGTAAAAAAAAAAAAACTAGTTTTCAAGGATTTTCGAAAATTAATCGATGCAAAGATAAAAGGATTCCGTTTCCGAATTCAGGCAGTTTCCATCAGATTTGTGTCAAGAATAGTAATAAAATATTTATTAAAATTAATTAACAATGTGAATTCAGCAATATTAATAAAAATAATAATAAGATGACATTGCATTGTGTACCTAATCATAATTTTATTTTAATAATGCAAAAGTCCATTCTATATAATGATATTTTCATAAATATATTTACGTATACACACGTATGTATGTTGTTTGCGACATTTGTTAGTTACATTTTTGTACTGTATAAATGCTCTGTATTATACCGTTTTCGATTTTCTACATTCAAAATCTTTTTAGTTTATAAACAAGGACTATTATATGTATATACTTAAATACTCATATGGCTGGGCTGGCTCGTCCAAACCCCAGAAGGAGTTTGACCGACACACAGTTCCTGGGTTCTGGCTTGTCTACATATTCGCCGTTGCACTGATAGTTGGATTGTAATGTATGAGAATCTAAGACTATAATCGTGATTGGATTGCTGTTTTTGTACCGGGACGTGGTTAAAGTATTGTAAAATAGTTATTGGTATCCTAAATATCCAAGTACATGAGTAAGAGCTGTCTCCTCTCAGCGAAGCAGATTATTTTTACAAGTTCTTTTCTCAATATAGCTTTTACCTTAGTACACCATAAATCGAATGGCCCGTTTTCGAAGTTGGCAGTGACCCTGATTTCTGCTCCAGGGTTGTGGGTTCGATTTCGACCCCGAGTCTGGGTGTTTTTTTTATATATGTATTATTTATATGTTGTAAAAGTATATCAGTCGGCTGTTACCTAAAACACAGGCATTAAGTTGCCTACCTTAGAAATATACGACCATGTGTGTGTGTTAAAAAAAATAAAAAAAGAAACATTCGAAAATTATTTTCAATTTTAATTCGTTAGGAAAACGTGTATGGATTTGCTTCATGGAATTTTTATCGTCGTCGCACTCGCAACTGGAGCTATGTTTAGCCTAAATCGGTGCAAGTCTTCACTCTATTTACTAATACTTCTGTGACCTCTAAGAATATTCATGTATGGACTATGGGTGTTAGCTTTGTTTCTGTGTTTTTTTATTTTGTAGGTCATCTTTTACGTATGGGTAAAAAACGTTTTAACTCACATACTAGGATTCGGATCGGCCTCGCCATCTGGATAGGATCTGGATCGCCATAGGATACTTTACCGTAGTTTAATTCGGTGGATGTATTCGAGGCCTCATTTGTGAGTTTATCTGCTTTTTCAATCTGATGGTTTGAACTTGTCGTGATTGGCTGAGCTATTATCGGCTATGATTTTTATAAGTGTCTCGTTTATGCATTTTATTAGAGAATAGTTTGATAATGAACAATCTCGATTTGTTGAAGATTTTGAAATTGTCTCAACATAAATTTAAAGATTTTATATATATATATATATATATATATATATATATATATCTATATCTATATAAAATTAATAGATAAAGCGTATTATTCGGTGCAGGATTACTTACATTAGTCGATAAAGATGTGTGGACTTAGTAGCGCTATATTTCATGCAAGATATTACTAATTTTGTACTAAAACATAGTTTTTATATTATTTTCAAAAGAGTAAATGCGGAGTTTCTTGCCGATTTTTCTCTGTAGAATCTACATTCCGGTATTTATTCCGGTATTATCGGTGATAGCTTTACTTTTACAAAATAATAATCACTTTAAAGTGTCAATTTGTCAAATGACGATTCGAGGGTGCTCGATTTTAATAAAGTTGTTTTTGATTTTGATATTCACCACTAGATCCCGCTTAATTTTCTTTAATTGAACCGCTCTATTTAACGCGTGCAGGACGAATTAAGTTTAAAAAGTTAAATTCATGATTTTCCTTACATCTTTCAACTACGTTAGGCCAGAAGTTACGTACGTTTTCTTTCTTACATGCTTCCGCTTGTATATAACTGGGATTCGTTGATGTGATAAGTTTTTAGGTTATCACATTGCAGGAGTTCCTCGTACAATGTTTTGAGTCTGGACGCACGGTGTACTTACATGAGTAAGTAGATGATAAAAAAGTTTTTATCAAACAGAAACATATGCCTTTTTAGAGTTTTGTATCCAGAGGACATGCGCTAACTGTTTATAACTACTACCACGGCTTTTTTTTTACATTTTTACACATTCTTTCTCTCATTGCGGAAAAAGTAATGTGAGATTATTACAATAACATCTTAAAGAGTGTCTAGCTATTAGTTAACATAAATAAATTACACTTAAGATAAATGAAATCTCCAGTTCACTCTTTTCTATATTATATAGACTATATATTTCATTTAGCTTTAAATTTGGTTCTAAATGAAAAATGTTTTCTATCAAGACTAATGTATGTATCTAATGACATATTTATTGCTTAAAAAGACAATGCTATTATGTTTACATCTTAAAACCCGCATAAGTCTCTATACAAGTTCGATGTCGCTTATCCGTGATATTTATGTGACCACCATTGTAATTATGGATAGTGTCAACCTACGACTTATTCTATTATTATTTAAGCTCAGAATTGAATTTCTGTTATATTTAAAAGGCTCATTTAGTTAATCTATAAGAAACTACATATAACAAAAGTGTAAACTGTTGTTTTTTTAGAATTTTTTGACGAAATTATTTGTAGGGGTCTAAAAACAATTAACGGAACTGAGCTGAATCAATCTGTAATCGTCACTCTGTTGGGTAAATGCCTCTTGCCCATATTCTTATATGGGCAAGAGGCATTGGGCTTTGAGCTTAATCTACGGCACTGCGGATTGGCAGATAATTTTATAACGATCGCTATTAGGTGTCTGCTATAACAATAGGGACCGACGGCTTTACGTGCTCTTCGAGCATGGTAGGGAGACCCTCGAGGACATACATCATACATCATATCTACCCCGAACAGGTATCGTAATCGCGACTACCGGCGTTATGACTCGCACCACTACGCCAGAATGATTGTCACAGACTAGTTTATCATTTTTCGAAACATATGTCTGTCTGTTTGTTTGCACACGGATCACTACCAAAATACTAAACGCAGAATAATAAATGAGTATTAAAATCATAAAGTATATCCAGGTAGTATTCCTCAATGGTATAGGTAATTTCATCGAAATCGATAAACTCTGTTAAAAGTTATTGTAATTTGAATTTTGTATATTGAATGACGGCGTTAGAGACAGATACGAGTAGGTAAGTTAATAGGTAGGTACATTTAAATGTGATTTAAAAATAGTAATAAGTTTATATTATTTGTTATTGCGTCCATACTATTATATATGTTGTTGGTTAGCAGGGAAGAGGACATCAGGATGTAATAGTAATAAGGTTGTGTAAAATAATGTTATATAGCATTTAATTAATAATATTTAATAATTAATGTGCATATTTAAAATTTAGATAACGAAAAAAGAACAAAAAAAAATACATCAAAATAGTACGACACTGCATAATACATGACGCTTTCAGAATCGCGATTACATAGTTACTATTGAACGGACTCGACCAAAGCGGAGACGAGACGAGCGGAGTGGAGATGTGTTTTAAATTACCAATAGAATTTCGTTATTTAAACATCTCGTTACCACTCAGCTTCAGTGGAAGCCACTGAGCAGAGATGTATCATATTTGTTTGATACATCGGAAGCGGAGATGTGCGCTTTGCCTCGCTTAGATTGAGCTAGGGCTCGGCGAAACTAGTAGACGCCGTGTGCACTGCTAGTTTGTAAAAATAAATCTAAGAGTTAGGACTTGTGAAGACGATTAAAACTAAACAGACATATATACTTTCACATTTATCTATAACTATATAATATATATAGGAGACTTTCTATAGATATAGTCACTCATCACGATATCTCTGAAACTATAACACTTGAAATTTGGTAGGAATATTCTTTTTGCCTAGTGGAGGTCAGCTAAGAACGGGTTTTACGAAATTCTATCTCTAAGGGGATGAAAAAGGGAGGCAAAGTTTGTATGGGACAGCGTGGTTCCTTGGTCCAATCTACTTCAAATTTTGCATAAATATTCTTAAACAGAATTGATTGAAGATGTGTTTCGTATTTTATCCAAATTCATCACCTAATGGGGTTAATAAGAGGAAAAAAAAGATTTTGATATAAATACTCCTTAGTGGTTTTGTATATGAGTCGTGATAAAAAATATAAATTTATAATTTTTGAAATTTTAGGTGCGAAGCCAGGGCGGGCCGCTAGTTTAATTATAATACAGTTATATAGAGTGTACCTACAAGTACTTGTAAGAACAAATAAGTTGACGTTAAACACGAAAACGTATATATACACGTGCATACTCGTACGTAGATAAGTTGATACGCATTCATACATATACATAGACTGGATTTCAATTCCTTCAGTGTTTATAAGATTACTTATAAGATCTTCACAAAAAATAAAATTGAACTTATTCATTTAAAATGACATAAGCCAGTCGTTTGTGGAAATGAAAACTTATTAAAGTACATAGATAATTTTATAGAAATATTGCTTGTTTAATTACGTCGAATTGTAGTTGTAATTTCTATTAAGCTATGTTATTAATCGTTTTTCATAAGGGAATATAAAACATATTTAAGGCCTCTTATCGACTCCGTCTAGGCGAGGCGAGGCAATGACCGCCCGCCCTCACACGCATTCAAATAAATAATTTCACCGTCATATTTCCTATGGAAATATTGACCTCCATAAAACGGTTGTGGTTCATGCTCAACATGCGAACCATTATTTAAAGCCGCAATACCAGTTTCATGTCGTATTTGGAATGATTTTCAGTCGAATATAAAATGGCATTCGAATCACGGAAAAGATTAACGTACTATACCTATTACGAATAAGCGTTTTTTTTTGTCGGAAATATTTATAGACTGAATACTTTTTTTTTTGTTGAATCATGTATAATAAAAGTTTGAATGTTCAAAACATAACAATCAAAATAATCAACAAAAATTGATTTTTTAATTAGAAAAATAAGAATATAGTACAAAAATTCATAATTTCTACAAAAACAAGTGTATGAGTTTATTTACGTAAATACTTCTTAATCTTGCTTACATATTACTTATTCATAAAAAAAAAACAAGTATTATATGTGGCGACTGGTTTTCCCCATGTTCTGTTAGCGAGCCATTAGTATCGAATTGCGATAAATTCGGAGGGAAGGAAACGTCGGGGAGGGAAGTCACGAGTCGCGACTTACGTCTTCCGTTTTTGATGGGCTTCATGTAATCACTTCACTGTGCAGGCTATTTCGTTGGTGATGAATATTTTTAAATTAAACAGGCTTCGCAGAATGCTGAGATTTCGTGTTATTTTAAAAATATGTATGTATTTTTTTTATAAATATGTAAATATATCGTAATAATTAAGAGAAAACTGGATTTTGATATTTGCCTTATTTTTGGTGTTTGTAGGATAAAAAATTATTGCTTTCCTACTAACACCAATATTCTTTAAAAAACATACTTTCTGAATTTTAAAATATAATTTTCTCGAAACTTGTTGTGATTAGCTAAAAAATTATGCATAATTTTTCTTTACAAAAAAAAAAAAGATTACAAATATCTATTTAGCCTCTGAACTCTTGAATGAATTTAACGTCAGAACGATGTGAAATTTTACTAAGCTGCAAAAATTGGTTCTATGATATAAGCGCTGATGAAAAACGTGATTATTAACTACTTACTAACTTACTAATACTTTTATTTATTACATAATATAAGAAATTACAATAGTAATTTATTGTGTAGATAAGGCTCGTTTCTAAGACAGTTTTACAAGGAAGTTTTATTTGAAACGTTTTTTTGGAGCAAATTGAATGCATAGAAAGAACCTTTTAGATAAAATCTATAGTATCTAAGTAAGTATTATAATATATCAAGTTCCGCGGCGCCGTCTACTCAGATCTTTCAGTGTCATGACCTATAAAAATGGTAGAATGGACAAATAACTTATGACGTAAGAGTTAAGATGTTTTTAATACATAATCTTTGATAAGATTTTATGTTTCTTACAACTGTAAATGTACGTAAAAATTGTATTTTAGTCAGGTGTTCACTTGCTTTATAATTTTATTTATGACAAAAATCAGTTTTATTACGAATACTTTGATAATGCAATTCAGAGTTATGTCAACTAATAAGAATTCATTTTTATATTTTTTGACATTCTGTCAAAAACCTATACATGTAATAAAAATGTAACGAGACAATGTCTGGTTTCTGATTTTTGGGTTTTTTTTTTGTCTGTTGTCTGTTTTTATGTTTATTCCAGAAGTAAGCAATATCTGCTGCACTAAATTGAATCCAGTTTTTACGTTGTGATCCTGGTCTAACTTATAATGTGGATTAGGTTTAAGCTTCGTCTATAAGTGGAATTATTATATTATAAATAATTGTAGAGAAATCGTATCAAGGTCGTTTTGTACACAGTAATAAGTTATGCATACGAAGTCGTGTGTATTAATTAATTATACATTAATTCTTTATCATCTTCATATTAGCCATTGGATGTCAACTGCTGAACGTAGGCCTCCTTCATCGACCTCCAGAGTGACCGTTTCGAAGCAGCCTTCATTCGACGGCTTCCGACGAATCTCCTTAAGTAATCTGTCCATCACGTTGATGGCCATCCGACGCTACGCTTGTCGGTACGTTGTCTATATCCATTAATTACTTTCACTGTGTGTTACATTAATTACTTTCAATTAATTAATGCCGCATAATCCATGTGCTTGGCACAAATAAATACTGATAAAAATAGAATACTGAGTATGGTGGGTAAGGTCAGTTCTTTTTAAGTATGAATACTTATTCTTATATTTAAATAAACATACGAAATAAGAAAATTATAAGTTATTTATTACCTCTTTGTTTGTCGCAGTTTTACCCGCATTATTTTCGATCCTGAGAGAATTACAGGGTTAAAAATTAGCCCTGAAATTAGCCTACATGTTATTCTGGATATTCAGCTATCTACATACATAGTAATCGGGTCAATAGTTATAACGTAAAAGAGTAAAAGACACGTATTTTCCTGTATAAATACCCATGCATTCCCATAAAATTAAGTAAGTGTGAGTTTTCTTATTCTGTGTAATGCTTAGATAATTCAATGATCGTAGGTACTGTAGTCACAATAGCCAAATGCAATTTTATTTGTATAAATTTTGAATGAACAGATTAATTTAATAACATGTAATTATTCCTGTGATATTTTTTGACATTTTCTTTCTACTGTCCTTTCAGTCCAGCGGTCACCAGCAATGGGTCCTTTCTACATATTGCCTATTACAATTACGTAGCGATTAACAAAAGAATCAGGGAGCATGGTACTGGACAAAATAATGACGTAAATAATAAGATAATTGCATGTGTTCCGAGATAATCCATTTAAGTTACACTTATGGGACTATTAAAATATTTTGTTAGTATTGAAAAAAATGTGTCATATTATAATATGTCTATTATAATGGAGAAATATATAACATTTTTATATACTTGTAATATATTTTTTTATTTCCAATAGATTTGATTTTTTTTGTGCAAACTGGAAAATATGAAGTAAAAGTTTATTTAGTATTTTTCCAGTTTTTATGAGTATTTTTTATTCTAATTCGGAATTGATTAATGTTTTTCATGACACTGGGGTCTGTTTCACCGGTTGCTGATAAACTTTATCTGGCACATTACTTACTATATTATATTTATTATTATATTTATTATTTATTTTTATTTAAAAAAATCTTATTAATTAATTCATATAAGAATTTTATTTATTTTATTACTAATTTCATATATCTTAAGCTTAAGCAATATTTACTTTTAAAATTTTCGTACCCCAAAGATGCTTTTGCTTTCGGGTTTTAAGGAAAGCATCGTTAGTTAGTTAAGTATTATTAGCGAATGTTAGTGAGTGGTAGAACGTTCCGTGCCCTCGAGTAAATGACATTAAATCAAACAGGAATACGCCTAATTACGGCACCGACTTGAATCACGTGCTTTGAAATACTTAAACACGTCACGAACTATGATTGATATGGTGTAAGGTTATAAAATTATGCTAAAAAAGTTAAATAATTATGTTATGTGTTGCACAAAAAGTTAATTAAAAAATCATATAATAAGGTAATACACGGCTAACATATAAATTTTTTTTTTTAAAATATTAATATCAGACCAATATTTGTGCTATTAACACGTGAAATTTAAAGGAAACAATAATAGTTTTACAAACAAAATGTTGTAAATTATTATTTTTTTTTTTTTGAGTGAAACATGTCAAATCACGACACAGGCGCCGAACGCACACCTTGCCGTCCGTAAATTGGCAGTAGCACATGTCTTAGAAAAAACATATTAACACCCGGCTAATACTATAGATTGGTCCTCAAGGGGTGCGCCGAAGCGTCGGCCGGATAGATGGTACACATTTGATACTATCAAATGGATCAGTTTTATCACCTTTGTTTATTGCACTCCTAATAATAGAGATATCGATCTGAGAATCGTGAACGATAAAGAAAGGTCCAGAGTAAACGAAATAGGGAATAACTTAAAGCCGATATAATTTTTGATTGCATAATTTTGATGAATATAAAATTAATTACAGTTGTAATATTGTAAATTGATGCTACCTGATTTATTATATTATAATTTGGAAAGCAGTGCGAGATCTCTAATTTTAATTTTATAATATAATAAAATACCTATATATAAGCTATTATCGATATAGGATTACGACGACGTTTCATGCCGAACTAATAATAAAAAAAAATATTTTAGAGACGCGGGCATGTTGCATTTTTATTATAAACATTGATTGTAAATTTTGATACATTGTACATAGCTACTAACAAAATGTGAAGGCCAACGAAACATGTGTGTCAAATATTTGAATAGTAATTCCGGCTGGCACCTTAGCGTCCTTGCGCCAGATGTTATCGAAGTGGGCCAAACAAAGTGAATTGATTTGGTGTCTGCACATTCACAATTCATAGTAAGGTGGGTTATGGATACATTAAAAGCATATTATATTATCTTTTTTTTCAAATACAAATGTTCTTTAGATTCAATTGGCCCTGTGCGAAATATTTTCGAAATGAATTAATGATTCGTTTAACATTTATAGCACTTAATTAAAAGTCTAGATCGGATTTTATCGCCGTTTATTTGTTTAAAAACTTTACATTTTAACGATTTTTCAATTAAATTCGTCGTGCTTCGACTTCCAGTCACAACAAGTTCATCCTGTGTGAATAGGAACGGTTAAAAGTAATAATTTATAATTGTATAAAAAGCGGGGTATGTAACAATTAATTCATTATTCGGACACCCATGACCTCAGTCCGCCGAGATCATGGATGCTGTAAAGGGTCCGAAAAGTCGGGAAATAATTTAATCGAAAAATCGTTAAACTGTAAAGTTTTTAAACAAGTAAACGCGATAAAATCCGATCTAGACTTTTAATTAAATGAGCAAAATTCGCGTAAATATAAGAGAACAGTATTATATACTTAGTATTGTATAGGACTATTATAGATTAACAATAAAACCACAATATAAAAATCTAAGTCTTTAAATAAAGACTTATAAACACTTTGTAACTATATTATAATGGAAATGTGAAACAATCTCCGGAGTCCAGCTTCTTTATTTGAACGATATCAGAACATCGATTTGTTTGTCTTTATCTCACCATTATAAAATACTCAAATAGATAATGCAAATAATAAATATTTGGAAAAGGTTCCAGATAAATGGAGATACGATCGTGTAGCATAAAACAACTGATAAACATCATAAACAGTTCTATAGACCGCCGTATCGTATTACGTAATCTTCTCTTTTCGGTTTTGATGAGTGAAAAAACACTATTGTGACCGAAAGAAAAATAAAAATTATAAATATTTTCACTTATAAATATCATTTTATATAATATAAAGTAAATAATGTTTTCATTTATAATTAATGTAATTAGAAATAAAAATGATGGAAAGTAAAACTCCTAGAATCGGACGACAAATTAAACTACACGTCTATAACTGACAACTATTTCTGAAAATAATTCGCTTTAAGGCATCTAAATCGAACTCATATTTTTTTTTAAATCTCATTTTTGTTTTAAATTTTTTATGTCCCGGATATAGCATTAGTAATTTTGGTAGCCCTAGTCGTATTTGAAGCAGATAAGTCGGCCGATACCATTTCGCTAGCCCTGATTGTGTGACAAAGGGACAACAGGATTACAAGGTAAGTACAATGGATCATAGTTAAAGCGCTAACAGCTAATCTCGTTTTACTCGAGCATTTAGAATAATGAGATTACTTACGTCTGACACTTTTGCTGATTTAATAAAGATAGAGATCTATTGTCAAGAAACAGGACACGCATATAGTTTGTTGATTTGTCAATGAAACTATTGATTAAATAATATTATATTTGTATTTTAATTCACCATTGAAAATGTGCGTGAGAAAGTGTATTTGAAATTAAAAAGCCAAAATGTCTTTGAAAAAAAAATCCGTTTTTCCTAGGCCGGCTTGGCTTTTATTGATTATTAAGATATTATTATTATTGATCATTAAGTTAAAACTTAATTATATATCCTGTTATATCTTCTATTGATGTAACCACAGAATAAATAATATTACAAGTACAGAAGACTCACTCCGAAAAGTCGTTTAAAGAAATAGAGACTCTTACTACGATACAATTAAGTTCAATTCAGATCGCGCAGCGTTTGATAACCTACGGTTATACCTACTTATCTAAAAGTTGCCTCTCTTTCTATCGCGTAACTCTTATCCTTTCTAATTAAATCAGGATTGTCTCATTTTAGAAAATAATTTAATGTAAATATCTAATTACCACTTTTTTTTCTAGTACTCTACTTTAGTGAACAAATTACTTTCCAAATAAACCTAAGGTAGGTGTTAATAGTAATAATTCTAATAAATTCGCGGAGAAAAACAAAACAAACTATGAGCAGGTAGGTATTTAAAAAGAAACAGATCGAAATTCCTTTAATTTTGTTATAGGTAGGTATTTGTGAAAGATTATTACACCAACTTAGTACCTATAGGTATTTAACTTATTTTAGTAACTCAAAGAATGCTAATTTCACAATAATAGTAATTAATAATACCAATTTTAAAATAGATCTTAGCAATCCTTGTTTAAACAGTTAAATACTGCACAGTATCTTTTTGCCTTTTTTATCCATTTTTAAAACATGCGTCGAACAAATCTCGCGCTTGAGTCCCTACTGATTTGGCCACTCGAGGCGGCCGCCGCAAGTACTTGCTTTTTCAATACCTACACGGGAGTGGGATAGGCCTGACGTAACGAGAAGAGTATCACATGCACGCATGTTAGCTACTGTAGACATAGACTAGAGAGATAATACGAGAAAAGGGCGGACAAAATTTTGTCGTACGAGCATGCTAGGCCGGCTGATTAGGGAAGCCTAAAAAAGATTTTCTCTTTTAAGAAAAGTTTCTAGAAAAAAAGTATTCAACTAATATGTAACCTTTTAATTTACTTTATACATTTTTATGTGAATCATTAAAACTGTCGGTAACATTTTTATGGATTAGCTTGTTTTTGCGTGCTGTAAAAAAAAATTGAAAGAAGGGTTTCACTGACAGGCGGAGACCAACGATAATTTGCTCTAAGTTACTTGTTCCTATTATAAAAACTAATTATAACACTTAGTGCCAAAAAGTATTTCAAATGTGACTTCATTTATTTTTAAGTAGTAAATATAAATACATATAATTTTGTTTGCTAGTATATTTTACATACTATTACATCATCCTACATCTTTAGTTCTATTCAGGAAATAGCTATTATTATCTATACCGTAAGCACTTCCTGCTTGTGTCAAGAGCTCATTAATCGCGCTCTTTATTAAATTTCCTTCGTTTAAAAGACACGAAAACGAGCGATTAATAAACTCAAACGGTAGAACGACACAATCTTATGTCAACGAAGGAAGTAATACAGCGCGTCTTTCAATCTTTATTAAAACGACTGTAAAATAACATGAAATATTAAAATATCTGTTGTGTTGAGTTAGTAGTAAATTAATTTAAGAAAAACCTTTATAAATATAATCAATCGGTATATAATTAGGACAAGCGAAGTGAGACTTCTGTTTGAGGACTTATAAAAAATTCTTGTGATTAAATTTTAAACAAAAACACTACTCGTATTTTTATTCGGTACCAATATGTAGCAGATACATATACCTTTACGAAAGCCGGTAAATGTTTCACAGTGAATCTTTTAAGTGTAAATGTTCTTGCTGTTTAGACGACTATCATCTCCCGCTACGACAAATGCGGTGCCTGGCGGAAGTTACTTCCATTCGCGCCTCCGAATTTATAAAAAAAAAAGAAAAACATATTGAGTGGGTACTTGACCGTTATCATATATCTAAGATACACCACACAAATTCGTGCAATAGTCGAAGTCAATTATTTCGGACTTATTTCATAATGTGGTGGATTTACAATATATACCAGTATATTTCTGACCTATTCATCCTGAAGCATGATTTCGATGACTAGGTATGGTTTTGTTTAGTTTCAAGTAGCGAAGAAAGCGAATATCAAACTTAGAGATATGCTCTTAAATGAAATTTTCAAAAGTGAATAAAAATATGATTTTTATTAAAATCAGAAGTAATACAATAAAGCAACTATTTTTATAAAATGGTGTAGGACATTATTTTCTTATATTCAAGGTGTGATTCCAAATTCTCCCTCGCATATTTAAAAATAAACATTGCCTTTTTTCATAACATAACTATTTTAATTTCGTCTATATATAGTCTGTGGCAGATGCACCGCGACGATGAATGATAAAAAATGTTATTAATTGTAAACACTCCTCGAGTACTCATTCCATATGTGGATTTCAAATTAAAAATATGCCTCTCCCAAATGAAAAATAATGATGTACTTATTCTCTTCATTTTTTCTTTCACATTTTCCGACATACTTGTATCGTCAGAATAATTTTTGCTCTGTAGTGTGGAAGATTAATAAAAAATAATTATTAGTTGTCAGAAAAGTGACCAAGAAGAAAGAACTAACTGAGAGAGTTCGAGCTTAATCCACAACATTGATCGACGGTTTATTACAAATAATTTTCCTACCTAGAATTATCAAGTAGGTCGGATCAGGGTAAAAACCAGAATCAAAGGCTTAATGTGATTTCGTAGTCACAGTATGGAGATCCATAAGGCCGAACTCGGACCAGATACTAATATTTGTACAAATATACTCGTAAATACGTTTCGGGCCGGAACCGAAACCTTACCATCGTTTGTTATCTAACTTTCGTCACCATTGGACCAAAACGGTCAACACAAAATGTATCTTTTTACAATTAGGGTCACTTGTACCAAGTACCAGGTTGTGAATTGAAACGAATTTAAAATATAGGTAATAAAAGAAATGACAGTATGTTATTATCGACACTTGCTCAGCACCTAATACCTTTATTATTAATAGTGAACTTTTAAAAACTACATTCGTATAAGTGTTTTACTCCTGTCCTCCTCCTCTATCGTAGCGTGTCTTCAAACAAAAATAAATTGTAAATCTGTTTTTTTTTTCAACATAAATAGCTAAGAAAAAAGTTTGAATTGAGTAATTTGTATAGATAAACACAATACAAACACTTATATTTCGTAACAAACATCAAGTTGTTAAAGCCTTCTAAGTACTCTGTGATACTTATCCGAACGTCGAAGCATGCAAAACGGAAGTGACCTATTAGATGGCGCAGCAGCTGACGCGGGCACGCGCAGCTGTCGGCCGAATTTCATCGAGAGATCGCGAAACGCGCCTTCCGGTTCCTGCTGATTGTGTTCTTTTACTTGGCTTCACTGGGGGCGATGTTTATTGACATCGCGAATGCCGCGGTTAGGGGAGCATTTATAAAACTCTTATAAGTTAACGATTTCAGCGTACGTCTTGTTTTTCCATTGTTTAAGTTCACTTCCTCTTCGCAATGGTATCAAAGGCACAGTTGGTGTACAAGCATGCGTTTCTTTATAGTTAATGTCGTGTGTACCTATTTGTTTTTCATTAACCCATAACATACCTTAGTGTTTTCATAATTGCTAAAGGGATTAAACAATAAAGGTTCTCTTCAGCGTCTTTTTACCCGACTGCGACAGAAGGAGGGTTATGTTTTTCGAGTGTATGTATGTATGTATGTATGTATGTATGTATGTATGTATGTATGTATGTATGTATGTATGTATGTATGTATGTATGTATGTATGTATGTCCATTTCTTTGGCACGCCCTACAGCCCAAACGGCTGGACGGTTTTTGACATATGAGGTGTCGTTGGATTTGTCTAAATTGTAGTAGTGACATAGGCTATATAAATTTTCAAAATGGCGCCCGCAAATGGCAGAATGAGGGGGGGGGAGTTGAATTTTTTTTCTTACTGTAGCAATATGGGTATCAAATGAAAGCTAGTAAATTGTTTTATTCTTTTTAGTTTATAATAAGAGTATTTTACGCAGTCGGGTTTTTTGATTTTTTTAATTAAGCATACTTGTTTTTAAACTACATTACAAAATTGATTAGTTGACGCTTACTTTCTTTTCATTGAATAAAAAAGAATTGGTTGTCTGTTAAGTCGGTTAACGGATGATAATTTTACGTGATAACGTCATAAGAAAACATTATACAAATAATTAAATAATATTGTATCCCTTTTTTTTAATAGACAATATGTAAATAACGTACAACGAGTTACGAGACGCTTAGAAGCGCTTGTCAGACAACATTGTGACATTCTGACAACACGCTACTTGGTTCGGCTTCCACGGTAACTGCTTATGCATTGTCGTCCACCATTGTTTAGCAACAAGTCACAATTACCCTGCCTAGTTGTACTCGTACAAAGCAGCCGGTTTACATATTGCGACTCATATAAAATGACAGCGTATTCCTTCTCAATGCGTCTTTCAAATACAATACGCAGTTACATAATAACACTAGCTGTAATTGAGTAATAGGATAGTAATATACAGAAAACGTTTTTTTTATAATATTTTTCT
This sequence comes from Euphydryas editha, assembly GCA_036937285.1. NCBI lineage: Eukaryota > Metazoa > Arthropoda > Insecta > Lepidoptera > Nymphalidae > Euphydryas > Euphydryas editha. Next base: position 8,341,309 of record JAUPFZ010000008.1, read on the forward strand.
TCAATTTATTTTAGACGTATGAAAAATATTTAAATTATAAAATATGCCATTAATTATTTAATTTTTCGCTAATAATCGCTCCCGGGTACGAAGCCGGCCGAAATCAGAATTTATTTTAACGAGATGAATAAATCATGTTTCGTATCTCGACCCCATGCTACTACTACCTACTACTACTACTACTACTATTACAATAATTGTATAACAACTGGTCTAAGAGGTACTTCATAGTGTTTGATCGAAATAGAAAAATTGCGACGGACGGTTTTAATAGATTTTTAAATATATGAAGATTAGTTTAATTATATCATTTATGTATTCGAGTATGAACAATTTGATATGGCCGAAAGAGGCACGCGACCTGTTTGAATAGCCCTGTGCTCATCATCGTAGTAATGACCGGAAAAGGAATAAGTTTCATTATAATTCCAGCATTACCACCGAAGCGTTAAATGATTTTTTTTTTCGGAAGCAGGTGGGAATTTTATCAAAAATTAAAAGACTTCGAAGTGCGTAACTATGAACTTACATAAAATGTACATAACGACGACATGAACTAATAATTTAAACATCATTTACATTAATTATATTATGTTTTTTAAATAAGTATTAACAACCTAATCATTTAGATATATCTAAGTAAAAACTTTGTATGTTATTTGATTTTTTTTTATTAATCTTATCATAAATATATCAAAAGATAAAACATCTATATATTATTACTATTAATATAAAACGATATCATTTTCCGTATATCTGTTCGTTATTTAATCTTGAGTAGTTTTTGATCTACGAAAAAAATTATAATAATTGACATTTTTTTTTTACTTGAAACTATAATTACCTACAAGCTATTTTGAGTTTTGAATCATTAATATTTGAAACCCTAATTTACTTACTTTAGAAATTACTTAATAATTCCTATGATGTGTTTTTGTCTTTTTATTCAAGATTTCCATTTATAATGAAATTATACGAGTTTTAAAAACCTAACAGATCTGTCTGATAATACAAAAGAAATGAACAATAGAAATACTTAGTGGTACTAACTAGTAAAGAGAGATCCAATCTCTTCGAACTTATAATATAAAAAATATGGAGTAAGTACGTAGGTAGGTATGTAAAAAATTCCAGGTGATTAAAATGCCGTTTTAGTAACCATGCTACGACATTCCTTTTGTAACATGTGTACTGTTCATCCGAAGTTACTATAAATGTACGAAGGGCTAAATTTTAAAATAGAAATCGATATTTGGTTAATCCACACATTTGGGTGTACGCACGTGCGTCCGCGCACCTGCCACGCCATAGCACCAGACCCGCCCTTGGGGTAGCGAAACATTTCAATGTCACATACATATTTACACATAGCTATCTAAAAATAATACAAAAAATTATTGTACAAACAAATCGTATCAACGTGTAATGGTAGCAAAAATGCTAGCAGCATTTCTCCGTTGAATTGTTATTTCGATCTCTAGTCGAAAAATAAATCAGTCCTTCTGTTACTTATAAAGCCTGGATTTATAGATAACGTTATATTAATTTCATATGTCTATAGATCTAGTGACAAATAAAATACCTTACGTAACTTCGGTATAATACTAAAGTTTCGAAGATTGAGTCTATTAAAACCATATATTTCATACATATAAAATTTTCGGTATTTTGAAACTTGACTTTTCATATTTTGGAAATATTTTTAAAGATTGTCTTATAACGACCTATATTTTTACGACGACCGTTCTGGTGTAGTGGTGCGAGTAGTCGCCTCAAACCGCACGCTGGCGGTCGCGGGTTCGATTCCTGATATTTGTATTTGTACAAATATTTGTTTCCGATCTGATTGCATGTCTTTGTAGGTCTCCCCACCGTGCCTTGGAGAGCACGTAAAGCCGTTGGTCCCGGATGTCATCATGGACACCTGATAACGATAATTACTCGTGGTAGAGAAATTATCCGCCAACCCGCAGTGGAGCAGCATGGTGGATTAAGCTCCAACCCTTCTTCTATATGGAGAAGAGGCCTTAGCTCAGCAGTGGGTTGTTTACAGGCTGATACAGTACAGTAAAGTTTTATAAATGGTAAATTTTGAGAAATTTAATTTTGGCAAAAAAGTATCTTTTCATACACAATTTTTTTTTACAAACTGCTCGTTAATTTAATTTGGACAGATATCGTTTTGCTTAATCGGTGCCGTCGTCAATTAAGTTGTTTTTACGAGCGTTTAAAAAGCTGTTAAACACCAATTAGCATTTATCGAACTTCCCTTTTCATGTTTAAAAGAAACACTAAATTACTATAAGCATGGTTGTTCCTTCGCGCAGCATTTATTCATTTTACTGTACGAGCATCGAAAATCAAATGAAAAAAAGGATACAGGTTTTTTGGACCATTAAAATGAATTTCAATAAATGTATTGAAGAAAAATAGCTCAAGATAATATCATAAAAAAATTAATAACAAAATTAAACACATTTACGAAAAAAGCAACCAAGGTATTGAAAAATTAAAAATAAATAGATTTATTTTGTAAGTCGGTGCCTCAGTACCTACTCTCGCGCCGCGTGCGTAGAGATTAGCGATGTGGATAGAATGGAGATTTGATAGCCACTTCAAAATTCTTAATACCTTTTTTTTAAGTCAGTTTAACTGTATTTTTTTTTTTCTGTTACAAATTTCTAGATTTCCTACAATTATAATATTCACATTTAATATTTTACACTAAGTCAATTTACTTGCATAGTTAATACCACGTAAGCGCCACGTCTTATTTTGACAATATAAATTTTTGTCAATAAATCGTAGTATTATCCTATATCCCCTAACCGATAAAGGGGTTTTATGAAATTTATCATCAACTCAGCAGGATTAGATGATAACTCTTGGATAGTTATGAAAAGTTCACCAACACTTTACAAGCCTGTGAATTTTAGAACTTTCCTCGATTTTCCGGAGATTCTATCATTAGATCCGATTTAGTTCACATGCGGCCTCTGAGGTAAGCCCTTTCAAACAAAAACAAAAAAAAAGGTTATCAAAATAGTTCTACTATTTACAAAGATATTGGTGAATATACAAAAAATACATGCAGACGAAGATAAATCCTTATCCTTTTTGTAGTCGGTTCAAAATTAACCGAAATAAAGAAATCGTATAAAATAATATATGTACTGATATTTCTTTTAGCGTGCATCCCATTACGATTAAAGTCTTACGCAATAGAAATTGCACGTTTCTAAACGTCTATGTGGTTTGAATGAAATTTACAGTAAAAAACCAAATGTTTTTTTACAGTAAAAAACAACACTTGCCGCTTTTATAGTAGTCAAAACTACTATAAAAGCGGCAAGTGTTGTTTTTATAAATTACGAGTATACATGACATAACAATTATTCCCCTTGCTATTATAAAAAATAACGACCATTCTGGTATGTTTTTATTAGTGGTATGAAGAGTCGCCTCAAACCGCGCGCCGGCGGTCGTGGGTTCGATTCCCGCTCGAAACATATATTTGTATTTGTAAAAATATTTATTTCCGATCTGGGTTCCTTATGGGTCTCCCCACCGTGCCTCGGAGAACACATAAAGCCGTCGGTCCCGGTTGTCATCATAGACACCTGATCACGATCGTTACTCGTGGTAGAGAAATTATCCGCCAACCCGCAGTGGAGCAGCGTGGTGGATTAAGCTCCAACCCTTCTTCTATATGGAGAAAAGGCCATCGCTCAGCAGTAGTACAGTACAGTTTTTTTTTTTTTTTTTTTTACTTTTATATCTTTATAATTTAATGTTTTTTTGTTGTTTGTTTTTTTGTTTTTGTTTTAATTGTATGTTTGTGTTTTATTTCATTTTTTTTTTGTACAAATATTTTAGTAATCAAGTGTCTGCAATGTTTGTGATGTCCCCAATAAATATATTTTTACTTTTACTTTTACTTTACTTTATTTTTACAGTACATTACGAAAAAAATTACTGTTATTTTTAAAATAAAAATAAACCACTGGTTGAGTATATTTTTAAAATGGTAACGAAATAATATTAGATGAGACGAATTTTTAAAAGTGTAAAAAATACAAAACTGGATTTTATCGTGTTTTATCTCATTATTATTCTACATAGTCATCATACACATTCCCGTAGTACAGAGGGCTAGGAGGTAATATTTTTAATGAGGGGGAAGGACAATGGACGTACGGAAGCTTGCGTATGTCCGCCGGAAATCAGCTCACCGTCGCACATTCACGCCATACCAACTAATGACGTACTATAAATTACATAGTATAAATCCGAATATATACATACATTTATTCCATTACTATTTGCATGAAGTGAATTAAAAGTATAGTTTTGAAAATAAAAAAAAAAATTTAACAACCAATCCCTTTTAATAAAACAGGATGCGTAATAAAAGAGGCAAAATATCATAATTTTTTCCCACGGACAACACAATTAATTCTTAATTGCATTTTCTTGCCTAAAAGTTGTAACGTGATTATACGCAAGTTTAGCAGCTTAAGGCATCTAGCTGAGCGGCAATATACATTGTTTATGACACCTTCAAATAATACGGCCAACACAATAAACGCAAGGTTCGTCTGTCGTGTGCCGGCTTTGTAATGGGCACGTAGGAACGCACCTTCGGGATAAAGTTGGTTTTAAACAACATTCTCACGTTCCGTATCTATTGTAAACACTAAACGCCGGGGGACGCCCGTTACGTTTCGTTTACTGCCTCTATTGTTCTATTCTACGCTTGTGAAATGTAAACAAAGGTACGAAAGTCATTTTGTAACTGAATGAAATAGTTTACAAAAATAAATGGGACGAATTCCATTGATTCTTGTCATTGATTGAAGTTGTGAATGAATTCGACATCTCGTAGTTCCGTCACGTATATTACGACCGGTTGGGTTTTTCTATTCAATGCAATGATACTGACACCATAGAATATATTAACAGTGTATAAATTATAAAAAATTGTCATAATTAGAAAATAATACTTATTATTTTGCTTATTAGTACATTTAAGAACAATGTATACCTATAGGTGATCTACGGAATATTTCCCACGTTGACGTTAATGATTACCGAGTCCGCTTTTTTTTGTTTGTTGTGTTGTTGAGAGTTTAGCACTAATAGAAATAAATAAATAGATAACTTCCAAAAAATATTTTTTTATAGTCAGCATAAGTACAAGACGATAAAAATAGTTTTTGAGAAAATATGCAATGTACGCAATTGACATTGCTACAATTTTATCATATTTGTAGATGAGAGCATAATAATAATAATAAATATAAAACCTATTTTCTGTCGTAAGAGAAGTAATAAGTATTAATCTTATTATTTATACTTAAAAATTCGAGTAAGATTTTTTTTTACATCTGCGACTTTTTTCGTCTATAATTATTTATTTAAAATATACTACAAAATAGCATTTAAATTCAGTATTTTAACAAATTTGTAGTTTCTTGTAGTCAAATCAACACTAAATGCACTATCAGTACTAGTCGAATAAAATAACAAAATATATAACGTATATTTCGTCTCTGAAGGTGGACCAAAAACTGAGAATTTCCCTGGCAAATGATTCAGACAGGTGCCTTTTTTATATGTATCACCAAATTCTAGAGCTTTTTTAAGTGACAAGTGTTTTCATGAACCTGTGCAAGTGCAGCCGGATATAAGTAGGTTGTGATAGACAAGTTTGTGCTAGCTGCATGCTTGTTGCCTTCATAATTTGTTAAAAATGCAAAAATAAAAAATAAAACGCTAAATTTTACAATTTGTGTCTTATAAAATTTTACGTTGTCGTACAAGTTTAATAAGTTCATCAGTCATTTTACACGCAGTTTACAACCGTCCGCTACTTTTTTTGCGTCGTTTAATCATGCGTCACGAGCCAAGCCGCAAGCGGACGGCGGTATAGAAACACATTTGCCTGTCGTGTCGTGCCGCATCATAACCCCTACCACCACTCTGGCGCAGTCGGTGGCAAGCAGAACGTGTCACGACACAACACGAGATTCAAATGTGTCTCTAACCATACTAAATGTATGAAAGTTATGAAACTGAAAAACTTCTGGCGCGTCACGACACGCTAAGACACGTATGTTTCCGGCCTAAGGACTCATAAACGTCACCATGCGCCTCCTCTAATTAATCAAAAGCAGATTGTAAAATTGTAAACGTAATTTTAAAATCAGATTGTGTTCAATATAACACACAATATTTCTATTCGGTGTATTTATAAGGTCCAGGTAGTTGCGGTCGACGGCACTAGCTGTGATCATGCGGCGATACAATCATTACGAGTACCCGCGTCATTCATGTCCGGCCCGTTCTCCGTGAGGCCTTCCGTCCACCGCCGCACCGCCTCAAATTTCCGCCACGGCCACCGAAACAGGATATTATAGTAAATTCCAATACTTATAACATATTTTTAAACTCAGGAGTATGACTAAGTAGAAATTGCAAACAACCATCATTTTAAGCTTTTCATGTCATGTATATTTTAGATGAGTCGATCCTTTATTTTAACTTTTCCAGAAGTAAACATCTGTCGCAACCACATTGGTTTTTTTAAGTAAAAACTATTTATTATTCGTATAATAAACAAATATATATTTATTACCTAAGTACCTACTAATGGTTATAAAATGAATCCAATAATAAACAATAAACTGTTTTTCTTACCAAACATTAATATTGTAATTAAATAATTCCACCAAATAAGACTATGATTTGAAACTCATTGAATTAAATAAATATCTATTGTTTTCGTTCCAAGGCAATGACCGTTAGTTTTAATAAGATCATTGCTTTAATATTAAAGACTCGTATTTTCGATGTAAATATAACCGAATGCGCATTTGAAACAATTTGTTACGGCTTATGTACTCAGCGCACGCGCAGTCGGTGGTAACGATTTGGTGACGCCCTTTGTGTCTCATTCATAACATTTAAAGTGCATGGATGGATGCATAGGATATCCGCTGCGGAAGCAAATGGGTTAAGTGTGAGTCAGGAATAGAACGATGATTGACACTGCTTAATTGCCACACAGCTCTTTAGGATGAACTTTTTATTTTCTTCAATTGAAAACATATTTATTTACGTATTTTTTAAAGGTTTGTAGATCATTTATTTTATTTCACATGATCAAGATCTATTATTATTATTTTTGACGTGATAACATCTTGTAAATCGATGAATGCCGCGTGCACGCACGAAAAAGCATGATTCATTGTCACTTTCCGCGAGCGAGAGCGCGAAACAAGCGATAGAGAGGCACGATCGGCCTAAGCCTTCGGCTTGTGAATGAACAAGTATGCTTAATTAAAAAAATCAAAAAACCCGACTGCGTAAAATACTCTTATTATAAACTAAAAAGAAGAAAACAATTTACTAGCTTTCATTTGATACCCATATTGCTACAGTAAGAAAAAAAATTCAACTCCTCCCTCTCATTCCGCCATTTGCGGGCGCCATTTTGAAAATTTATATAGCCTATGTCACTACTACAATTTAGACAAATCCAACGACACCTCATATGTCAAAAACCGTCCAGCCGTTTGGGCTGTAGGGCGTGCCAAAGAAATGGACATACATACATACATACATACATACATACATACATACATACACTCGAAAAACATAACCCTCCTTCTGTCGCAGTCGGGTAAAAAGAATAACGCAGATTGGAGGATTTTAAATGTAGCACACATAGAAATATTATTCAAATATCTGTCGTAGCACATGTATATAAGTTGTAAATACATTGTTATTAGCACATTGTGAATTGTAATTAATCGGTATAAATAAAGTAAAAAAAAAATTTAATTAACGAGCGCAAATAAATGTTAATTTATCTAAAAAAATGTAATTAATTGAATTAAATCCTTCTTTTGGTATTATGCAAAATAATGATAATTCAGTATCAATAATTTAATTCAATTTATAAAAGTATGCATTTTTTATTAGATAATCTTTTCTTATGACGTTATCACGTAAAATGATCGCTCGTAAACAACAACAACAAGCAACTTTACAGATAACCATTTTTTTTAAAAATATAATCTGAAGAAGAGCATCGAGACGGTAAAAATAGTATTTTTGAAATTGAAACTTGTAAACAGTAGCGTGAACGTAAGTAGAGCTCGACGCTCCACTTTTGCACTTACGATGATCGAACAAGTCTCGCCTTGTATCAAATTATGTTTAAACGCTACATCAGTGTTTTGCCGATCGTTTAGCATAAAGTTTATTTACTTTTGCTCGTGCTATGTAACACACATGTACGTAATAAATATTGATGCGTTATTTCTAATACACTATATAGTTTAATAGTTACAATTTATTGAGGAGGTTTTTGACCAATTAATTGCCTACGCAAATATACAATAAGCCGCAGCATCATGGTTTTTCGACTATAAGGTAAACAAAATTAAATAAAACTTGAATGTATGAAACCATTCACATATTTTTCTAGGTCAGAGTACCTATAAACAAGTTGAGTGTCATTTCTTTTCACAGAGCAGACAAACGGAGGATGTATCACTTGAAAGCGTCTTATTTCACAAGAATAACAGATAGAGCCTTTTCGCTTAAGTGCACACTACAGCGTACTCACGCCTTTACAAATATGGACCAAGAGAATTTTAAAACAGAAACCTTTTCCGACTGAGAAATCTTATCTGCATTAATGGACGCAATCGTAACTCTTTTATCGGTCGCAGAGACAGTTAACATTTAAGAAAATCTTGTTATCTTTGTAATATAATTATCTCTTATAATTGTGTAGAAACTAAGTAGAAATTCCGAGCACACAACGTAGTTATTGTAGGTTGCGTTACCGTGAGAATCTCGTCCGAAGAGTTTGGTGGGTATTTGCAATTTGCACCTCGCGACCCTGTCGAGGGCCGGCGCCGGCTACTTCACACCCGCGCCTCACTTCTGATGAATTACAGATATAAGCGATCTGTTATTGGTTTCACTTTGACCTTTTGTTATTTTTTAATTATAACGCCGAATACTTCGAATTTTAGAGACCAAAATATTTTCGTAACAAATATTAAACAGTTTTTTTTTTCATATTTCGGAAAGGCATGTTAGTAGAACATATGAACGCAGTTATTACTTTCGATTTGATCTAATAAAGTTTTTTGGTAAGTATTTAATTGTGCGTTTTTTATGGTCCATTGTATTTTATTTACATAAATAGCAGTATGCAATAATCGAATTACTGTTTACCGTTGCTAACAATTCACAAACGCATTGCATTGTGCTATTGCGTTGCGGTTTAACTATCTTTTGTTTTCGTAACCTATTGGGAACTGATATAAGATCCTATTGTATATAAATATGTACAAGTTAATTAATTAATATTTCATTACTTCATTTCGCAGTAAAATACGTGTTTAAAGCAAAAACTTGTAGATTTATATTTTAGTTTTAAGTATATTTTTTGAATTCCAAATTAAATATGTATATAAATATATATCAAGCTGTTGAAGGAAATGAATATAAAAATAATAATATACTTTACACACTATAAAAACGACTATATTATGAATTCTTATTTATTCTTAAGATTGCATTTATTCTTATATCTTTGAGATACAGAGAATTCATTAGAGTTAGACCATTATCAATATTGGTTCACAATTGGCAAAGATTTTGTGTAAATATATAGAACTCTTCAGAATCTTCCCATTTGTGAAGTCCAACCATCTTTACCAAAAGTAATTAGTTATGTGAGCCTAGAGTTAAAGTTGTCGCAATTTTAATATGATCTTCCAATTTAAGTAACAATAGGTACAATAAGCACAAGAATATTTACAACGGTTTTATCATAATTAATACACATTGAAATTCATAAAATTGCTATCTATTAAAAGAGATAATACTTAAAATGACTTTCAAATAAATGCTTTAGAATATAAGAAATTTATAAAGAATACGTTTAATAAGAAAATAGTGAAAGCGTATTCGTCACCACGTAAAGACACCTTTAACTCTAAATCGTGGCTAACAAGCGTCAGAATGCTTTCCTCGCTGAACTTTGAACTACCACTGTTCAAACAAAGTACTACCAGGGGTGTGATTTGTAACCGAGCCTTCTCCATTACGGATCGTGGGAATAAGCGCACAGTAAATTATTAACCAAAATATTGACATGCTGCCTACTTAAAAGATTTGACCAAGAGTTGTTTGCGTTGACAGTTTGCCGCTCCCAACAAATACTATTTTTCTAACTATATGGGAAACTGAGAAACAACACAAGGGTGTTTCTGACGTATTTGTTGTCATGGGAATTGAGAGGTTGGATGATTGGGTGACTCTGTTTAATGTTTTGGATTTTTATAAATGGGAACACGCATACAATTTATCGTCGAACTTTTTCAAAATTGTACTCTTACCTTTTATTTTCCATTATAAAAAATTAGTAATATTTTAATTCCGTATTAGTATTTAAATTATTTACGTTTGTAAATGCTAATTGAAGCCGACTGACTTGTCTTGAAATTTGGACAGCGGTGCTTTCATAACATCAGGCCCACCAAGAAAGTATGCTTGGAAATTTTACTTCATAGCTAAACTTTTATGAAAGCTCTGCAAAGATGCAATGTATGAAACTATTAAATTAAAGGCAAGACTTTTAAACGTTATTATTTAGGCTTTTGATTTAAAAGTACCTGCGTATTTAATAGGTAATTAAAATGTATATTTAAAAATTATTTAAAATCGCGAGCAACACTTAAAGTAAAACGGAACTTGATATCGCGCATATAATTCTTATAAGATGTCATTTTTGCACACCTACTTGTACAAACGTCCGCTTTTGTACGTTCTAAGGTTGGCTGGTAGAGAATGCTTTTAGCATTAAGCCCGCCTTTTGTAAAATTCTTTAGTTTATTGTAAAATAAAGTAGTAATAAATAAATGTACCTTCATTTACAGTTGTGTAACCATTCTAACCTGTATCCATGACATTCGACAATAATGAGCATAATACTCGTACTTTGAGTTATATCTACCGTAATCCATTAATTGACAGAGCGTTTCACGGACTTAGTTCACGTGGCTCAGCGAGCGTATCGGATGGATATTTGTAGAAAAAACTCGGAAAACAATCTCACCTTAGTTCGCGTAATTCGATGGGAACCGCGCTGTCACCGTTTCCGAGAATCATTTCGCGATTAATTTGGCTTGATTAACTTAAAAAGGAACCGTCTTATAAACGAGCGAACGACGTTCCACCACACTGCGTTTAATGTAGTTGATCATGTTTCCTTATTTTTATAAGTTAATGGTTCTAAAATATATAACATAATTTTATATTATTCATAATAATCATTGGTCAGACGTGGTTTATAATAGTGCAACCAAGAAAGAAGTGCCTATTTTAATGATTAAAATTATACAATATATCATCTTACTGTCTTAACCTAACCTTAAAATGTCAACAATGTCTAACATTATCGAGACCTTGAAACTCACTAATTTATTATTGTTATCAATGATAATGTACCTATAACATGTAGTTACGCCCACATCTATCGAATTAAATATTTTGATTAGTTCGTAGAAACTTATTTTTTAATAGAAAAAAGTTTACTCTGTGACTAATTATGTATGAACTAGACATAATATAGTATGACGAGGTTCTTTGAGGTTTGTTAAATAGATTTTATTCAAGTTTCATTTTTATCGGTTTTTTATTTTTTAATTTAATCTAGAAAAAAATATATTCAACTCTTTTTTTTTTTTTTTTTAATTTATTTATTTTAAGTCGCTTTTTAACAGCTAAGGTCATTAGCGACTACAATATTTACATTTATATATTCTCGTACATATTTATCTTTTTCATAAAATTAACTGTGTGTATAAGGCCATTTCCAGTTAAACAATCTTTTATGTTATTAGGTAGGTTACATGTTAATTTATCTCTGATATAGGCCTGACAATCTTCTAGAATATGTTTTACAGTTAGATCCATCCCGCATTCACATTTTGGTCTACTAATCTTTTTCATAATGTATACATGGGTCAAGTTTGTGTGACCAATACGGAGTCTAGTAATAATTGTTTGATCTCTTCTATTAAACGATGTTGGAATCTTATCAAAAATAGAATTTCTAATGTCATATAATTTACTTGTATTGTTATTTTTCCAAACAGTATCCCAAAGAGTTTTTATTTTATATTTAATATAGTTCTTTAAATCAGTCGCGTTCGACATGGAATGATTTACTGAGTTTAAATTTTCAGCGTTTTTGGCTTCTACATCAGCCTTTTCGTTACCTTTAATACCTATATGGCTAGGGATCCAGATTATTTCAAATATATATTTATTGTTTATTAAATTCACCATTAATTCTTTTATTTCTAATATAAGTGGTTCTTTATTATTAATATTTTGTAGAGCTTGCAAACATGACTTTGAATCAGAAAAAATTATAAATCTATCTAAATTACTATTATATTGTATTAATTCTAAAGCTTTAAAAATAGCAATTGCTTCACAGCTAAAAATCGTGTGGAAATCCATAAGTTTGTAATGAAAAGTATTATCGTCAGAGACAACAGCACATCCTGATTTATTATTTATTACCGAACCATCTGTGTAAAACTGTTTACTATCCTTATTTTTATTAATAATTTCATTAAATAAATTTTTATACATGGATTGTGGGGTGTTATCCTTGAAATTTTTTGTCAAACCCAGATTAATAGGAAATTCATAAAGGTTCCATGGGCCATAAGACGGTATTTTTTTTGTAAAAACTGATGGAGGGCATAAATTCAATTCTTTGAGGTATTTTTGGGCTCGAATGCGTAATGGTTGTGTAAGGTTTAGGCGACCCTCGTAAATTGAATTAGATGACGATTTAGTAAAATAATCATAAATTGGACTAGATGGTTGTGAAAATATGTTTATGGTATATATTAATATCAGTTGTTTTCTCCTTAAAGAAAGTGGCATTTCCCCCGATTCTGCTAAAATACTCATGATGGGACTTGTCTTAAATGCGCCAATACTTAGTCTTAAAGCATTATTATGGATACTTTCTAAACATTTTAAACTACGTTGTTTAGCAGAATCATAGAACATAGAACCATAATCTAATTTTTGTCTAATAAGAGCTTTATATGTATTAATCAAACAATCTTTATCGGCACCCCATGACAGCGATGATAATACTTTTATTACATTTAATCTTTTATTGCATTCAGTTTTTAATTTACTTATATGTATGTTCCAAGTCATTCTTGTATCAAATGTTAATCCCAATATTTTAATATTCTTTACTTTTTTAATATTGTGGTCATTTAAAGATAATTGTAAATGCTTTTTTATTTTCTTTTTCTTGTTAAATATTATGTATTCTGTTTTACTTTTAGAAAACTTAAATCCAGATTTTTTAGACCATTCCTGAAGATAATTTAGTGTATTTTGAATAAGTGTCAGTGTAGGATCCAAAGTATTGCCGCAGCAAGTAATAGTTAAGTCATCTGCAAATAAGAAACTTTTCACAGGTTTATCTATACACGAAATAACATCATTAATGGCCAGTAAAAATAGAATTACACTTAAAACTGATCCTTGCGGCAAACCATTTTCAATGACGACTTGATCTGATAATGTATTATTAATTCTTACTTTGATAGTTCTAAGAGATAAAAAGTTTTTAACAAATGCAAGTGTATTTCCTTTTATATTTAAGCCTTGCAAAATTTCAATTACTCTATGTTTCCAAACCATTTCGTAAGCCTTTTCAATGTCAAGTGCTACCAACACCAAATAATTGTTGTCTGCTAAAGAATCTAAAATTTCACTTTCTATATTCATTAAGTGATCAGAAGTCGACCTAAATTGCCGGAACCCATACTGATAATTTGATAGATGATTATTTATTTCTAAATACCACTTAATCCTCTTGCTAATAATTTTTTCAAATAATTTACACAAATTACAAGTTAATGCTATAGGTCTGTAACTTTCTGATACATTAGGATTTTTGCCAGGTTTAAGTATTGGAATCACTAGGGCTTCTCGCCAAATGTTTGGAAATAACTGTTTTTGCCACATGTAATTGTACAGTTTTAGTAAATATTTAAGTCCGCTATAAGGGAGATTTTTTATAAACATGTTAGGAATATTATCCGGACCTGGACTAGAATTTTTACTTTGTGACAGTACTGACAATAATTCATGCATGGAAATTTCTTTGTTAATTGGTTCGGTATTAGTAGTTAATTCATAGTTTGATTTATTTTCTTCAGCCATTTTATATATCCTGAACTGGTCATCATAATTTTGACTACTTGAGTTTGCTGCAAAGTTATTAGCAAGTAGGTTTGAAGTTTCTTTCGGGCTGGCTGTAAGCGAATTCTCACTATTCTTAAGTACTATTGTAGAAAAGCCACAATTTGTATTATTAATTTTCTTAATTTTTTCCATACTTCACTAATAGGTACATTAGTATTGATTGAAGACGTCCATTTTTGCCAATATCTTTTTTTGCTTTCTTTTAAAACTTTCCTACAATATGCTCTTTTCTTTTTATACTCTATTTTATACTTGAAATCAGGGTCGGCCATAGCATGTTTTTTAAAATTCCTGTAGGCTTTTTTTGATTCTTTTACAGCTATTCTACAGTCATCATTCCACCAGGGCACGTTATTAGTTTTTAAGTTTCCTGATGTTTTTGGTATCGATTTATTTGCTGCATCGATTATTAAATTATTTAGTCTAAGAATTATTTCGTCTATAGAAGTCATATTACACATTAAACTATCTAAGTCAAATAGGTTTGAAATATTTCTGTTAATTTCATCCTGAAAGACAGACCAGTCTGCTTTATTAAAAATCCATTTTTTGGGGACTTTAATCTTTTTAGGAATTGTTTGTCGTGAAAAGGTTTTAATCAAAATAGGGAAATGGTCACTATCATACAAGTCGTCTAGAGCATTCCATTCAAAATATGCTGCAATATTTTGTGAAGCTATAGTCAAATCTATATTACTAGTGCGACCAGTATTACTGTCAAAATGTGTTGGTTTACTATTATTTAAGATTAGTATGTTATCGTGATCTTTTAGCCAATCTTCTATTATTTTGCCCCGTGTATCACATTTTTCAGAGCCCCAGTAGAAATGATGACTGTTAAAATCGCCGAGTATAAGAAACGGTGCTGGTAATTGATTGACAAGGTTATTAAGATCATTTTTACTAATTGGGGTACTATTTGGAAGATAAACATTACATAATGTAACTGTAAACGGAAATTTAATTTTTATGGCTATTACTTCTAAATTTGTGTTAACATTGATTAGTTCAGGAAGAGTATATGGTTTGATATAAACAGCTACGCCACCGCTAGCTCTGTTACTATGTATACGATTTTTATAAAAGCAATTAAATCCTTTTATAGGAGCACTGTAATTAGCTGAAAAATTTGTTTCTTGTATACAAATGCAGGTTGGATCTAACTCATTCATAAGCAGTTTAATATTTTCTAGTCTTTTGTAATAACCGTTTACATTCCATTGTAAGATATTCATCTTAAGTCCGTAACAAGTATATAAACAAAAAGTAAGAAGTGTTTTAACAAAAATTAATTAGGTATTTAGTGTAGAAGTGTTATCCAAAATTTCATGTAACTTTCTAGACAGTCGGGAACATCTATTCTTTAAGCTAGTGTTTAGTTTTATATGTAATATATTACACATTTTAATTAAGTCTCTAAGATTATCTGTATAAGAATACACAATTTCCTTTATATTTTTCTTTCCTCTGGTATTATCTAATAAACTTATAAACCTATCCACATCTATTGGAAATACTTCTCTTTCTGATTCTATAAGATTATTTTTTATCTCTTTCCAAGTGTCTTCATCGGTTCTTGTGTCTGTCTTTTTTAGTTTCTTTTTCATATTTCTCCTTATTTCTGTATCTTCAAGTGACGCAGCACTGTGTGTATCATCATCTGTCTCTAGAATTTCAGTTGGCATATTCAGAAGGTTCGCAGGTTGTACGGTTTCGGTTTTTGAAGACTCACTGGTGGTAGGTGAATGGATGCGTTTAATTCTTTTTTGATCAGTTGATGGCTGGGTAATAACTGGTGTAGGGTTAAGTGTAGGTCTAGATTCTAAGTCATTATTATTGACAATAGTGTCTTGAGTATTTATCGTTTTTTCTACTTCTATGTCCTGGTGTGTAACTGGAAAAGTTTGTTCAGTTTTTGGGCAATTTTTTGCGATATGACCGGTAGTATTGCATGAAAAACATTTAAGAGAGTCCGATGTTATGTAAATCCAGTAGTTTGTAGCATCTTTTCATCTTCTGGACTTATATACACTTGTCTTCTGAAACTTAATATATGTGAAAATCCGGGGTCTGGAACTCCAATTTTAAGAAAGGAAATGGGTGATAAAATTTGTATTTTTAATTCTTTAAACTTTTCTTCAATTATATAATTGGGGATCACTGGGCAAACGTTGGATAAAACTATGCGCTTATTTCGAGTAACTAGTGGTTTTATTTCCAATGTAATATTCTTAATCATTATTTTCTTTTTCACTTCAATAAGGTCGTCTGCGGTTTTTTTGGAGTCTAAATAGATGCAAATTCTTCCATTCGATATTCTTGATATAAATCTTATTGACGAAGCAGGTATCAAGGATGACAGCGAAACAAGATATTCCCTTAGTGTTATCCCGTCAATTGAGTCTATTATAATTGCCTGATCTTTTCTTGGAAACGATAATGAAGACGTCACGTTGGCGTAACTTGTGATTTTAGGTGCCGGTTGTGATTGTGCAGTGGGTTGAGACATAACGGTGGATTGAAAATCTTCATTGGGTTGAGACATTATTACATTAAGGCACTCCTGTTGCCAGGAGTGCCCTTATTAACACTTAGTAAACACTCGTGTATTATAAAAACAACTTATTGAACAATGCGATAACGTATAAAACACCGAGCGCCGCAGAGCTATACGTGCATCCGCTGGGCTAGCCGCGCGTAAACTGATTCAACTCTTTGTTTTTGTGTATTTTTAAATGTTTTCTTTACTATTGTTGTTCTTTTACTATTACGAAACACATTAACGCGCAACACCAAAAATATCTATGTATAACTACCATAGAAATTTTTACGCAACACAACTTTATTTTATAACGCTAGCAGTTTTTAGTTATCATGTTCTAAATAACCTGCCTTTAATATTCACCAAAGTTAAAATATCAATATTAATTGCAGGTCCGTAGCGGCGATGTTGTCAGCAAGTCTAGAACGTTATAAGCTAAGGTCTTGTAAATGTCAGTTCATGACCCGAGGCCCTTAGGTACTAGATGCTAGAGTAGTTTTTACTTTTCACATTTTATTTTATTACATTTATAATATTATGTAAGTTTCATTTGTACAAACATATTTTTATATATTATAAATAGAGGCGTGACATAATTTTATTGATAGCTTAGTGAAATATAAAATATAAAATAATGTGTGATTAAATATGTAGAAATAAATGTAGCGCTTTATCATTCAACATTTAGGTCCTTCAAAGGTCTTGAGAAAGATTTACGCTAGACGCTACGGTAACACAATTACGCGATCTCTATTGCTTTCAGAATCTATACATATATTAAAATGGTATTAAAGTCAAAACTGTACATTGAATATTTTTTAAAAAGAATACTTGGGGTGTGATCTACAATCGATACCGAAGCTAAAAATAAGTGCAATGCAAGATGTCAACAGTATGGTCACTGCTTTTAATAAATATATCTTATTATTATTTGATGTGCATGCTCCGTTAAGAATAATTCGCATTAATGAACAATCATATCCCTGGATTACACCAACTATCAGTGAAATGATTAAAACTAGAAATCAAGCTCGCCGGAAATACAAGTACTCCACTAAGAATGAAAGGGAAATAGAACCTAAAAAAAAATATTATAAGGACCTAAAACATGCCGTTGCATTCGCACTTCATAACGAGAAAGCAGCTTTTTATGACATTAACATAAATAAATACCTACACGATTCTAAAATATTGTGGAAAAATATAAAAAAGTATGTAGCTCCCGATTTAGGCGCTGGAGGCTGCGAGGTAACTGAAGCATTTAGAGACCCTGATTTAATTAATGATCATTTCCTCAACATTCCCACTGGTGACGATGTACCCCAATCCCTTTTATCTTACTATGAAAACCATTGTTCTGGATTTCACTTTGAAACCTGTCTCCGAAGTTGAAATTATGAAGATTATTAAATCTTTAAAAAGTAATGCCACAGGTGTTGACGGCATTTCACTTGATATGATTTTACTGACTCTTCCAGCAACACTCAGGGTAATAATTGAAATCATTAATAGATCTATTGTCACTGGAATATTTCCTAAAATGTGGAGGTCTGCAATTATTAGGCCAATACCGAAAACAGACAGTACCGAAGACAAACAGACTGTACAAGCATTAAAAGATTTACGACCAATCAGTATTCTGCCGTGCTTATCTAAAATATTGGAAAGAGTTGTCTGTGCTCAACTTTCACTCTTTCTAGAAATAAACAACATCCTGCCAAACAAGCAGTCGGGTTTCAGAAGATTGCGAAGTACTACCACTGCTCTGATTGACGTAGCGAGGTCAGTATGTTATCATACTGACCTCGCAGGATCTAGGTGAAGTGACAGTGTTAACATTACTTGATTTTTCAAGAGCTTTTGACACCATTAATATCTCATTATTAATATCAAAGCTTGCTTACTATAGATTTAGCCCTAATTCCTTGAAATGGTTTAGTAGCTATCAATATGGGCGGACTCAATATGTCGAACTACGTGACTCCACTGGATGGACTGCTAGATCTTCTAATAGGTTTTTAACTAGAGGCGTGCCCTAAGGATCAATCCTTGGTCCAATTTTGTTTGTTATATATACTTCGGATATGATGAAGAATATTAGGAATTGTAATTATCATATGTACGCAGATGATACTTAGTTATATATATCATTTAAACCTAATTGTTATAGCGAGGCGGTAGCTAAGTTAAATTCTGATTTGAGTAGTATAGCGGATTGGGCGAATGATAATCATTTGGTTCTTAACCCTGACAAATCAAAATGTATGCTGCTTGGTACTCGTCAAGCATTATCAAAAGTTTCTCCAGACGTCCTTGATGTTCGCATTAAGGACAAAATACTAGAGTTTACGCAGGAGGCTAGAAATTTGAGAGTGTTGATGGACAGTAAATTAAAATTCGAAAGTCATATACTCGAAACCGTACGCAGTTGTTTTTATAGATTAAAAATATTATACCGTGTTCGTAAGTACTTAAGTGTTGACATGCGCATAAAAGTTTGTGAAGCTCTTATACTCTCTAAATTAAACTATGCTGATGTCATTTATGGACTAACACTTTTTTGTCGAACTCAACGAATGGTCCAGCGTATCCAAAATGCGTGCGCGCGTTTTTGCTTTCATATTCCGCCTAGATCGCATGTTACTCCATACATTAATTCAAATAAATTACTCAATATGAAATCTAGGAGAGAACTTCATCTGGCTGAAATAATATTAAAGAATACCTTCTAAAAAAAGAAAAAGAGAAAGGGTCTTAGGTATTGGAGTGAGTGGGTGTATTGATTATTTACAGCAATATTCTGCATATTTATTTAACAGCCTGATGATATTAAAAGCTATACTTAAAAATATTCCGATGTATGAATAAGTAAATGAAATATCTATATTTCATTTACTTATTCATATTATCTAGTATTTCATTTATTTTTTAATTTCTTTTAATATCTAACTTATTTATATAGTTTATCTTAAATAGTTTTAAAATAAAATATTTGTTAGCGCTGTCATAGTAAAAAAAAAATTTAAATTGCGTGTACTAGCGTACACTCGTAAGAAGTGAAACTTATTATAAAAAAATTGTTGTCTGTAAAGTCGGTTTACAGACGATAATTTTTACGTGATAACGTCATAAGAAAATATAGATGTAGAATTGTATACTTTTATGAATCGAATTGAATTATTATCACATATATAATATGATAGTGTGTATTACTTTACATATATATGATAGTGTAGTACTTTATATATATATATGATAGTGTGATATTCAAGATTTTCCAATCTGAGTTATTTTGTTAAGGATAGGAAGATGATAGGAAAAGTAGGAAATCAAGGGGAGTGTTTCAAGTGGTACTCTCTACCAAACAATTGACAAATTACAAAACAATAGGGGTGTGCGATAATTATCGATAATTCGTAAATACTCGATAATTTTCCATTCGATAATTATCGATAATTATCGATAAGTGTTATTCGATCATTTTGATCCGATAATTATCTATAATTTTTCATTCGATAAATATCGATAACTATCGACCGATAATTATCGATAACTTTCGTCAACTATCGATAATTTTTATCCGATAATTATCGATAACTGTCGCCAACTATCGATAACTTATTCTTCGATAACTATCGATAACTGTTCATACGATAATTATCGATAACTATCGATAAAACGATTCGATAATCATCGATACTAAATTATCGATATTTTTTATCGATGAACATCCCTACTTCTACCAAACAATTGACAAATCACAAAACGGGGTGTGCGATAATTATCGATAATTCGTAAATACTCGATAATTTTCTATTCGATAATTATCGATAATTATCGATAAGTGTTATTCGATAATTTTGATCCGATAATTATCGATAATTTTTCATTCGATAAATATCGATAACTATCGACCGATAATTATCGATAACTTTCGTCAACTATCGATAATTTTTATCCGATAATTATCGATAACTGTCGCCAACTATCGATAACTTTTTCTTCGATAATTATCTATAACTGTTCATACGATAATTATCGATAACTATCGATAAAACGATTCGATAATCATCGATAGTAAAATTATCGATATTTTTTATTGATGAACATCCCTTCTTCTACCAAACAATTGACAAATCACAAAACAGTAGGGGTGTGCGATAATTATCGATAATTCGTAAATACTCGATAATTTTCCATTTGATTATCGATAATTATCGATAAGTGTTATTCGATGATTTTGATCCGATAATTATCGATAATTTTTCATTCGATAAATATCGATAACTATCGACCGATAATTATCGATAACTTTTCCTACGATAATTATCGATAAAACGATTCGATAATCATCGATAGTAAAATTATCGATGATCGAAAACATCCCTACTTCTACCAAACAATTGACAAATCACAAAACAGTAGGGGTGTGCGATAATTATCGATAATTCGTAACTACTCGATAATTTTCTATTCGATAATTATCGATAAGTGTTATTCGATATTTTGATCCGATAATTATCGATATTTTTTAATTTGATAATCATCGATAACCATCGACCGATTAATAATCGATAACTTTCGTCAACTATCGACTATTTTTATCCGATAATTATCGATAACTGTCGCCAACTATCGATAACTATTTATTCTATAATTATCAATAACTATCGATAAAACGATACGATAATTATCGATAGTAAAACTATCAATATTTTTTTCCGATGAACATCCCTACAAAACAGTTCGCGTGTAGATCGCGTGGCGCCACTGTCTCTTTTACTCGAACGCGGTCCGATGGAGTGTAAGACAGAACGCTTAGGCTAATCGTGCCTTACTATTGCTTGTTCTGCGCTCTCGCTCACTAATTGTGACAATGATGACGTCATCTTCTTCGAACGGGCACCCCTTCATCAATTTACTAGACGTTATCACGTCAAAACAGTTTACTTTTTATACGATCGTAATTATATGAGTCCTGTGTTTGCGTTCGGACATATTTATATTCGAATTACCTACTCACTATAGAATACATCATACAATAACTGCAAACTTCTATATAGTGATACTTAATTTCACTCAAGAATCTTAGAGATTGCTAGCGCAGTGGCTGCCAACGCGAATTGAATTTCGTATATCGCTCGAGAGCTGCAAGTTCAAAACCCTGCGAGAGCCACATTTTCTAGCATTCAAAATTTGATATTTGATTTATTTAGTTTAAGTATTTACTTATATATATAGGATTTCATCTACTACCACTCGGAATCTTCCTTGCGCATGTGTTTATTGAAAAACGACTGAAATACGCAATAATCAAGAACAAGATGGCGCGTAACGCAAGATGGCGCGTAACGCAAGATGGCGCGTAACGAAAAAATCTTTCCAACCCGGATAAAGAAGTTTCACTTCAAAAAAAAAATATCTAGAACGGCTTCACGGAAGATCAGCGTTGTATCTAATCAGATGCAACACATGCTGAGTGGAGACCTTTTTAGGAAAAAGTATCTTCTATCTATTGGATGGAAGAATTCAGAGATCGATGGATGTGTTCACGTAAAAACTACTGAACTTTCTGAACTGAATTGAATCAGCCTGTAAACTACCTATGTCGAACTCGGCACTTTGGGAGTGCCGTTCCACTGCTGGGCAAAAGGCCTCTTCTCTATGTAGGAGAAGGGTTGAAGCTTAATCCATCACGCTGCTCCACTGCGAGTAGGCGGATAATTATTATATATTCTTTATTGCACTAAAAGACAAAACAGTAAACAGTTACAATATTTGTGTGCAAAGGCGGACTTATCTCTAAAAGAGATCTCTTCCAGCCAACCTGCGATGATAATTTCCCTATCGTGAGAAGTGATCACTATCTAGGTACTGTGATAACAAACAGGGCCAACGATTCTACGTTCTCTCCGAGGCACGGTGGGATGACCCAACAACGTACGCCCAGACTAGAAACAAAAGTTTAAGCTACTACTCGCAGCACTATACCAGAATGGTTGTCAACAGCTGAACTGTCTACTTGAGTAGTTTCTGGTATCTAGGTGCGGCGATCCAGAATAACACAGCCTATTTTTTATCCCGAAATTCCAACGGAATCGAAAGCTACGCGCGTAAAACCGAGTACACAGTTATTAATACGTAATAATTTTTTTGACTTAATAATGAGTTTTTAAAACAGTACAGTAAGTTCAGTAGTAATATGTTTAGGTATAACAATTTCGTATAGCATGTAGTCAAGTGTCTACTTATTGCTTACTAGAAGTGCAAAGGAAACATACAATGCATGCGGCGACGTGCGTAGCTACCACAACGGGCAATCATTCAATAACTCGAATGAGTCAAATGTCAGAACTCTACAAGATTACTCGTTATAGTTATTATTCAATAAACATAGGCGCCTTTAGTCAACTACACTCGGTGATGGTTCTCATATGTAAATAAATCTACGGAGCTGATATAAAAAGAAATATTATTATTTATTATTAATTTTCATGATATATGTATTTATATTAGTTATTTTTATTATTTATTTGTTTGAAAACCAACAGCGTAACAAATCGTACATATATATAAAATTTTTGAGTAATATTAACAGTAAGGCCAATAATAGGTTTTCCTATCTACATAATTACATATACATCTTAGTACTGTTACATTTTTTTTTGTCGCAGGGGAATCCATTTACGGATGATATCCAGGATGCCCGGGTCGGCAGTCCTAGACCTATGTCGAACTCGGCACTTTGGGAGTGCAATACCGTACTAAACCCCTGCGGGAGCCTTCAGCCGCTTTAATTGGAGGGTCTCGGATCTGCAGGCAACAGGATCCCTCCAGCGACAGGCTGGCCTCGGCGAAAAGGCCAGACTTCTCCTTCATGGGGACTGCCCGGCTCACCTCTGAAAAGCCCCGACGACGTCGTGTCTAGCAGGACCGGGTTCCCATCCCGGCCCGACACGGGCACAGGGGCATTACTGGAGGCTCATTAAGTAGCGCCTCCTACGCACCCCCATTCGTCGCCCGCGGATGAAGGCCACGTCGGCGGCCTCCTCTCTCACCCGCTCGTCGGCCTCCTTCTGGGACATTACTGTCTCGCAGAAGGAGACCATCGCCTTCCAGGACTCGTCGTCGCCGAGCATCGCGATGATAATGCTCGGGAGCGACAAGTCCCCTCCGAGGACTGACGTCAGACTTTGACGCAGCGCCGCCCATCTCGGGCACACCTCGAGGGTGTGCTGGGCGGAGTCCACCGCCGCGCCACAATCGTGGCATTCAGTCGTCGGCTCCCTCTGGGCCGTCCGGCACAGGTAGTCACTAAAGCAACCGTGGCCGGTGAGAACCTGCGTCAGACGGAAGGTGAGGGGCTTGCGTTTTCGACGCATCCACCGCTCAAGGACCGGGCGAATGGCAGCCGTTACGCGTGTGCCGTACGGCTGCCCCGCCAGGTCCTCCCCCCACCTCCGCATAAGCGCTTCCTGTGCTATCCGACGCACCCGTAGGATCCCGTCTAACGTAGGGTTCTCGCCAAGAGAGTACTGTTACATTAGGACAGTAGAAAGTCGAAGTTGATTATACATTTAATATTATGGGTCAAGTGAGGTTTAAGAAAAAAAGAAATCATTTCGTATTTGATACTATTACAATTATTTTATATTATACAGATGAATGAAAATAGTATCATCATTTTTTTTTTTACTGGTCTTATACTGATTATTGAATTCCATTAATATCTACGGTTAAATTATTATTATTTAATTTTCTACATTTTTGTTTTCTTTCTATATTTTAATTATAGTTATATTTCTTTCATTATCTTAAAAAACAATTAATTTCTGCTAAATCGACAGTCATATCATTAAATTATGGTTAGTTTCAATAAATTATTACATATTTACTAATACTTACAATCAAAAGTGAGATTAACATAAAAATAATACCAAAATCACAATCAAGTGATGATTTTTTAAAACAATTAAAAATAATCTCTCACTTTCAATATTTATTTAAATGAATTTCGATATGTTCATTTTTTTATACCACTTGTTATCATTAAAATATTTCTTTATAAGGCACTCCTCAATTTAAATAAACACGCTTGGCGCCGTGACAGTCCAAAGTGACTGAAAATGTGACTTTTTTTAACATTGCTATAAGATTTCTGAGATTTCTCCCATAAGTTGCTAAAACATTTTCACGAAAAAAAAAACTATTGCGTTAGACAAGAGCTTGTTTTATGGTGAGGCTTAAAACGTCAGATAAAGACTCACAAGTCACAGCACAAAATCAGTGCCTAATTACGTCAATTAATCATAAAAGTATTGAATCTCAACTCACGTGAAATTGCGAAAAACATCTAGTAAATAATAAAAGAACGTAATAAGTTGTGATGTTTTCTTTTCGGTTATTCATATTATCAGAAATTCAGAATATAAAGTAGGTACCTACTAAAAAGTTTTTGAATAATTCAAACTAAAAAAAGCAAGTTTTTATAAATACCTATCGTATTGCATAATATATGTTATATGATTTTTCAGTTTCGGTGTAGATCTAGTTTTTAAATAAACGTACCTATTATTTAATTATTTCAGGATGTTTTCTAGCAACATGGAGAAGGTATTAGTGCGTATGACCTTAAAGTACCTACTGGTGGAAAGCTTACACTTTAAAAATTACTTAATTAATAATTATAAATTTTTTTTTTTAAATATTAACACTACAAATTAAGTATGTAGAATAGATAAATTTTTACGTACCTAATGTTAAAAACATTACGATGTGAATTTGAAGAACTTGGAGAATTTTGATCTTACATTAAATTTTTCTAAATTATATGGAAGATATAGGTACCTACATGTTGTTTACTAGATGTTGAAAGGATGTTCGCATTATACGGCAGACGCGTAGCTATGACTACGAGCAATCATTCAATCACGATTCACGCATCGATTGAGTCAGGAGCGGGACACCGCGGGATTGCTCATTACACTCATTATTCAATGAACTCTGGCGCCGTCGGCCATTTCAAATGAAGATATTATAACTTATCAAAACAATTTTATATATTTTACGACATTTTTTTTTTCAGAGCGTCAAAATAAATTGGAAAGATTAAACCATATAACATTAAGACAGCTGTTATTGCTTATAGATTAAAATAAAACAAGTACCTAAGATAAAATGTTGTGTAGAATCGAATGTATCAGTGGTAATTAAATGTCGATAATTATTGTCTAATTGAATAGGAAGTGATCAAATGGAAGGGAATAAGTGAAAAGTCGTTGAATATGTCGCACTTAGGTTTAGCATTCACACGTAGACTTAAGCTTTGCAATATGCATGGCAATCTTAGAATTAAACAGTGTAGGTATTCATCATAGCGATACGTGTTGAGGAACTTTATAAACATATGTCATACGCTGGACATCCCAAGCATTTCCTCATTGTCGCACGCGCCGGCATGTCCCGCAGCTTTCTTTTTGTGACGGTACTTGCAATATTAATGAGCGTAATTCCGCTTTGGCTTTTTAAAAGCATTCTATTTTCATATTTGATTTTTTACCTTTTATAAGACACAAGTTATTATATCAAATCTTAAAAAAAAAAACTATTTTCTTCTTCACCTTCACATTTAGTGAAATAAGTAAGTATACTTATTTGATTAAAAGTCTATACCGGATTTTATCGCGTTTATTTAAAACTTTATAGTTTTACAATATTTTAAATTATTTCTCGACGTTTCGGACCCTTTACAGCGTCCATGATCTCGGGGGACCCGAGTCCCGAGACGAGAGATTTAAAACTATAAAGTTTTAAATAAACGCGATAAAATCCGGTATAGACTTTTAATCAAATGAGTAAAATTCGCGTAAATATAAGAGAACAGTAAGTATATTTATGTTTATTTTTATACTTAAAACAGAGTAAAGTACCTTCTCGATGCTTGGAATGGTTAACAGACTTATAACAGTATAGTAATGGCATATTCTTTAAGGTTTAGAAGTGATTTAATCTATGACTGACCAGAATTAAAAATAAATAATATCAGTATACAAAGAATAATATCAAATAACAAAATTAGCGTATTTAAGAGACTAGTGAGAGCGTAGGCGACTCATGCGATCATTTTACAAGCACTTATTACCCTCATCCTGTTTTCAATTTCCGACTCCTACGAGTGATCTAACACTGACCCATATTCCCGGGATACGGAGATAATCAGGTTGATAGTCAATCAAGATGTATCGGTTAACAATGAGAACTAGATCTCTTATTGTTGCATAAAGCAAGTTCAATAGGCTATTTAATTTTTCTTTCAATTGTGAAACTGGGCTCTAAAACCAATAATCCTAATTTTTTTCCGAGCGATATAACCTTATTTGTCGGATCCTCGTCGTTAAGTACAGGGAACGTAAAAGTATACTTTTTGCGCCGTCCCATTGAATCAATTTGATGTTTTTTGCTCGCGGATTCGGAAGCCGCAGGTAGAGAGCCTAGATCCGGGTCCCCCTTTGTGTTATATTATTCTTGTGATTTTGTTATGTTTACAAATTCGCAATTTGTGAAGCAATAACTGTCAGAACGAATCAGCTGCACTTTTCGGCCAATTGATGCCTAACACGCATCTCCTTATTGACGTCTAGTATTTACTTTGATCTAAAAATTAATTGTGTAAAAACTTTGTATACGATATTTTACTAAATATTTGTACAACATATTTGGAGAAAAAACTTTCTGTAGTTTTAAATATTTACCTTTTATAGCCATTTTATTTTTAATTGAAATAATAAATCATAGTGAGAGTTAAATCATTCAATATTTTAGCAAATCAAGATAGTGATGAAAAAAAATTCAAATGATCGAGTGGACTGAACAACCAACTTCTCCTGTCTGAAATCTTCTGAAAATCCGTGTATTTCATCTCAAGCAAACTTACATATATACACTCTAAAAGGCATTATAACAAAGCGTGGTGAACCGAGTCGAAATTTAAAGACTACATAGCTCCCTTAAGTCCGACATAGAACCGATTTAGTGCTCAGTAGTCCGAAATAGAACCGATTTAGAGCCCTGTAGTCCGACTTCGCGCCTATAGGCTCTAATTTTTATTCCATTTAGGTCGTATTGTGAAAAAAATGGAAATTTGTGCCATTTTTGGGTGCTAAGTTAGACCTAATTTAACATGGCTTAGGACCGACTTTGAGCCCAGAGGTCCGACATAAGTCCTACCGTAGGCGGCGCTAAATCGGCTCTAAATTTCTACTTGGGGGATTGTTTTCTAATTCCCTTTCTTTAATAGAAGAACGATTTGTCCAGCAGTGTAACGTTTACAGGCCGTTACAGTAGGTATAGTACTGTGATAATACACAATAGTAACATGATTTACAAGCGTCACCAACCGTAACTGTGAAACAAAGCGGTCGCGCGGCGGTATGTGGCGGAACTAACAATTCGTATTAGCATTTACGGTAATTTACGGTAAAATCACTATAAACAACTCTTTAGTAATGAACACTACACTTTTATAAAAATATACAGATTTTATATCATCTACAAGAACGTAGACGTTTCCTTTAACGTGTCAGAAAGTTATATAAACCAAAGTGCATACAAACCAAACCCAGGTACTTCACGAAATGTTTCATAGCGTTACAAAATACATCATTGTAATATTAAAGACACGTATTGATTAAGATTGATTTAAAAAAAAAAACAATTTATTTCATTATTTTTCGTTACATCATCCGTAGTAGGTATCTAAGTGACGGAAAGTGGAATGTTATTAATAGTGTACCACTTACAAGTGTCTTGTGCGTACGGATCTTTAAACATCATAATTATCTACATATTTTGGAAGACATTCTGATATATTACTTCGCCTTAAGGAAAGGCGTTTAAAAGTTCATTATTTAGGTACATTTGTCAAAAGTAAATGTATTGTAATTGTATTATCATTTACTACGATGCAGGGCAAAAATATACATAAATATAATGTTAACCGAAGAAACTGGATCAAATAATACAAAAACTAATAACAAATACTATACTAATAAGAAAATCAAACTGCCTTCTGACATGGTCGGGACATACAGTTTTCAAAAAATAATTGAAAGGATTATATAAGAAAATATGTAAAATAGCACATTTTTTTTAATATCACCTATTTAGAGGCATTGTTTTAAAGTACTAAAAGGCGTACAAACTCATAATCAAAAAAATTTAAGTGAACCCATTACCTACTCATCGGCATTGTTTCATGACATGCGCTACCAACCATGGGATTTAGCTCCGTAAAGTTGTAATGACATTGCATCACTTATCATTCATACCGAAACATATTAATAAATATTTTTGTTGGGCAGAAGCAAATCTGATGTTCATAATTCTAATTTACAATTAATCTCTCTAAATGAAACTAGATTTAGTATTATTAGTATTTTATCATATAACGTTTTTTTATTTACTAAATATTATATATAACACAAATATACGAGTTGAATTTATATATTTGTGTTTATTTATACATAAGTTTTGGCATTAGATAAATAACCAATACATGCCTTAATATACTATAATTAAGGAATCAATTTTAAATTTAACTTTGCATGTTTCATTTTAAACATGTCTCATATTTAAATATCGAATTATTACAATAAAATTAAATAAATAATTATTTTATAAAAATAAACATTGAACATTTTGACAAACAAACAAAAAGCACCAAGTGCCAACAAAGTGTAAAAAATAGAGGAGGCATCATCAGTCATCGTTATAAGGATACAAGGTATAATAAACAGTGCCGATTCCGCCCGGAGCCGCCGGCCACAGCGCCAGCAGCGCTAATGTTTACTTTGTCTCTGCGGCACGCTCCTATAGGTAATCCGAAATAACAAATTATGAAATGAATGAAAAACTCCGGTTAAGCTGTCGGCGATCCCTAAACATAATGTTTGATTGTACCTTAATGACAAGGCGCAGAGTCGAAGCAACCTTTTGTATAAAGCCGACGCAAATAATGACACTAGCGACAAAAATTAGTATTTATAACCATTTACATAAAGTTGAAAATATAAATGCAGATGAGCTGTCATGACTTCTACTAAGGAGGTCCTGGTAATTGAGCAATCATCTACTCTAGCCCGTTGCGGTAAGCAATGCATCGAAATAAATGAAATTTACTATTTGTTTATTTTTAAAAGTGTTGTTTGACTATAATAGAGAAATTAGTTTCGTTATGGGTCGTTTTCATATTCTAATAAATTAAGTTTATACAATAGGCCAAAAACTAAACTATTTTTAGTCTTTAAACCGACTGATTTTTCATATTTAAGCCATTAAATAATTAGTTACTCCATAAGACCGCCAAATGTTATAACCGTAAATATTAATTTTAAATTGACGAATCAATTTAAAATTGCTTATCCTCCTACCTAAGAACACAATTTAATTGAAAGTGACAAATGATATAGATAAAAACTACGACTCTAACGGCTTAAAGTTTTTTACAACTAAAATAGATTACATAGTGCACGCGAGCCGGCCGTAAGCCGACCTTGCGAATGTCACCGGAGTCCGAACCCGGCTCCACTGCACAATGATTCATGCTTGAATTATTTTTTGATTTTAATTCCATTTAAGAGTTCACCAACTATTATTACTTATCTGTATGTATACCATAATATTATCAGCATAAAATTAAAATTTGTATTTTGATAAAATTATAAATATTTTTATTTGGAATAGATTAATTTATTTAACACTTAAAGATGTCTTACGAAATATATATCGTACTAGCTTTTATCATGGCTTCGCTCGCGAAGGTCCAGATTTAAAAGATGGCTAACAATATCTAAGAATGATTTTAGGAGATTTAGCATAAACAAAAAATCCTGTAGTCTTCATTTATATCATCCTATAGTCTATTATTATTAAATTTTTCACAAAATAAACAATTGAAAATTTTTTAACGTTTTTAAACATGAAATGTTTCTATACATGAATATTATTAAACATAGGTATTTTATATAAAAAATAAAGATTTAGTTTATAATTTCTTTTTATTGATTAATTATTATTATGTATTTTTTAAATAGTTATATTATATAATTAATTTTAAATTTAAAAAATCAAAAAACCCGACTGCGTAAAATATTCTTATTATAAACTAAAAAGAATAAAACAATTTACTAGCTTTCATTTGATACCCATATTGCTACAGTAAGAAAATATATTCAACTCCCCCCCCCCTCATTCCGCCATTTTCGGGCGCCATTTTGAAAATTTATATAGCCTATGTCACTACTACAATTTAGACAAATCCAACGACACCTCATATGTCAAAAACCGTCCAGCCATTTGGGCTGTAGGGCGTGCCAAAGAAATTGACATACATACATACATACATACATACATACATACAAACATACATACATACATACATACATACATACATACATACATACATACATACATACATACATACATACATACATACATATATACATACATACATACAATAGAAAAACATAACCTTTCTGTGTAACGACGCACTTTTGCAGGATGTAAGGCAGCCTATATCAACTACTGGTAAGTTGTGAAATTTCAAAGATGCGTAACTTTTTGACGGTTGTTCTGGCGGACGACGACCGGTCTGGTGTAGTGGTGCGAGTAGTCTCCTCAACGCCGGCGGTCGCGGTTTCGATTACCACTTGGGGCAGATATTTGTATTTATACAAATAGTTGTTTCCGGTCTGGGCGTATGTCTTTGTGGGTTTCCTCATCGTGCATCGGAGAGCACGTAAAGTCGTCGGTCCCGGTTGTTATCATAGACATCAGATAGCGACCGTTAGTCATGAGAAGGAAATATCCGCCAACCCGCAGCGGAGCAACGTGATGGATGAAGCTCCAAACCTTCTTCTATATGGAGAAGAGGTCTTCGATCAGCAGTGGGTTGCTTACAGGCTGATACAGTACAGTACAGTAACTTTTTCAAATTTTGGGTTTTTCGGGCTGTACTTTCGCTGATCTTCGTCATAATTGTGAGATCTTTGAAATTTCATTCAAAAAAAAAATTTAACGTAAAATTTCGAAATATCATATGTTTGTAAATTTTTGAGATATCTGGAGGATTCTTTGAATAATTTGCGTTAAAGTCATAAGATCTTCGAATCTGTATTTATAGAATATTCGACCGAGGTACAGTTGCGGTTGAAGCGTTTTTCGCAATCCCTGAAGAACGAAACATTTATACTGGATGAAAGGAATACTGGATGTGCTTTTCGGGCTTCTAAGCTACGTGCGTTGCAAATTTCATGGCGATCGGTCTAGCTATTAAGCCGTAAAAGTGGAACAAATAAACAAATAAAACCAACTCATTTTCATATTTATAATATTAGCAAGAATTATATTAAATAAAATATATAATGATAATTTTATTATTTGACATCATTAATTTTATTATAGATATAAATATTACGAGTATGGACCTACTTTATTTTAAAGACTCATTCATTATTAAAAATAGAATGTCGGCGGAAATCGAACCCATGACGACGTCCGACTCTGTCATGTTAAAGTTAACATCAAAAAGTTCTTAGCTGTTTCCACCATGATATATACAGGGAGTCATTAATAAAAGATTAACTCGAGAATAGAAGGAAAAATATCAAATCTTTCAACTAAAATTAACTGAAAGAAAGTATTTATGACAACGTGTATACATAATATATATTATATATGAGTGTTTTGTTCATGTTTGTATTTCATAATCTAAGTTGCATGATCAAATTTAAAATCTTAAAAGGCTAATTATAACATTTAATTGAAAAAATATATCTTATAATTTTATGACTTACTAGCGGCCCGCCCCGGCTTCGCACGGGTATTTAACTAAAATTTTAAAAATTAATATTTTTTATCACCTACATGCGCCATCTATCGTATAATAGTAGAATATCGTTTTTATATTTAGTGACATTTAACATAATAGTACCTATTTTAATTGAAAATGATGTTTATCTAAAATATTAAAACGATTTCTATTCCTATCCGACATACCTATTTAGTAAACTTTTAAGTTTAGCAAAATAATAACTCAAAAATAAGTTTTGTGAGTTTTTAAGATTCCTTAGACCAGATGGCGTTGGCGGCGTAGGTACCTATTTCTATTTTCTTAAATATTTATTTTTAAATTTAATTACAATGAAACAAAAACTAAATTATACTGTGAGTTATGTTTAATTTTTATGTATTAAAGTTATTTACATTGGTTTTGTACTTTTTACGTGATACGTGAACAGAGAAAAACACGATAAGAGATGGCGCTGATACAAAAAAAACGCGCTATTGAAATTTATTCTTGATAATATATATTGTATTAATAAAACGGAGGTTTTAACAGATTTATTATTTGTATAGATATGAGTTATTGTGCTTGTCACTTTTGAATAATACAGTTTTCTATGGTCAAAAAATTGTTAAAAACAAGTATGCTTAATTAAAAAAATCAAAAAACCCGACTGCGTAAAATACTCTTATTATAAACTAAAAAGAATAAAACAATTTACTAGCTTTCATTTGATACCCATATTGCTACAGTAAGAAAAAAAATTCAACTCCCCCCCCCTCATTCCGCCATTTGCGGGCGCCATTTTGAAAATTTATATAGCCTATGTCACTACTACAATTTAGACAAATCCAACGACACTTCATATGTTAAAAACCGTCCAGCCATTTGGGCTGTAGGGCGTGCCAAAGAAATGGACATACATACATACATACATACATACATACATACATACACTCGAAAAACATAACCCTCCTTCTTTCGCAGTCGGGTAATAAATCAGTAGTATTTAGAATTTATGGGTTACATGCATACAAGTTTTTCCTCTTTTGTAATAATACTAGGTTCTATCTGCGACTTTCTTCACATAAAATTCAGTACAACTGAAATATTTTATTTTATTTATGCTTTATTGTACACCAAAACATACAAATAATAATAATAATAATACAGGCAATTTAAGATAATTACAAATTGTGTAGTACAAGTGACGGTCTTATGGCTAGTTAACTATTTCTTCCAGACAACCCGAAATAGAATTGAGTACCTATTTATTTGAGAGATCGGGTAGGTGGTGAAGTTATACTTGTATAATAAACTTACACACAAATATCTACATATTAATACATACAAGCAATACGTATATAGTATATACATTAGTATAATATAATATAATAAACTAAAATATACCAACAGTATCTCATAGCATTTTTAGTCAATGACGCCAAAATAAATAAGTAGTTAAAAATAATTAAATATACTTAATTTGCATCAATATAAGGGTTATGCCTCTTAACTAAGTTTTTCAACGTTGGGGGTAATTTAGCTTCTTTTATATATAATGGTCATTATTTCATAGCTTAATTGCCTGAATAGTGAAAGAATGACAAAAAAATCTAGTCAAGAACAATTTTAACATTAGTCTCTTTGAAGATCTTAGTGAGAAACGGTCTCCAAGATATATCATAGGTTTTAATATTTGTAATTGCGCGGAATTCTTTTTTTTAAATAAAATTAATCTAAGTTACTACATATAACGTTAGATATCGAATATAGTGAAAGTGCTGGCGAAATCCGGCCATCTTTTTCGGAGATTAGCATGGACAAATAATAAATAGATACACTGATACAAAAAAAAAAAAAATCTTTTTGTAATGAATCGTCAAATTGGTAAATAGTCAAATATTATAGAAGTGTTGTTAAAGTAGAGTAGTTAATAGTAGAGACAATGTTACCCTTTGCGTTTCATAAAATATTTTATTTCATTAAATTAAATACCCGTTTCTTTGTATGCTTCAATCATAATTCATACTCAAAATCAAACAATAAAACTACCAAGTGTAGTCCTGCACCCACCTCTGTGCGCTATCTCGTATATCTCTGTGCAACTTTTAAAACTAGATATTTTTAAAATTCAGCAAAAGTACCCAAAAAAGTATTTATTATAACTTTTTATTCTTGTCCTGAATTTATATTCCGTATAATTTCAAGTGTTTACCTATTTAGTACGACATATATATAAAGTAAGATATTTGGAGCGTAGGACTTGGAGATTAATATCAGAAGGTTTTGAAGCAAATAGTCGAATAGTCGAAGAATAGTAAATAATAATAATCGGTTAGGCGAATAGCGAACAATAATAATTTATTTCTTAAGAATGACGATATACATATACACAAAATATTTACAATATAATATTTACGTCGTATAGTGCATCAACGAACTGCGCTTTGTTGTGGTAGAGACAGATACACTAATGTCACTGACGCTGTGTGTAACGGATGCTGTAGTAACAGCGAAACAGGCAAAGAAACTTTCTCGAAAATCAACTTTGTCTTAGACTTTTGTTTTTTAGACTTTTTAGATACCAAATATTAAAAGTTAAAACCATAGATATGAATTCAATACAGAACCAACTAAACAAACTCGTATTAAAATACACTTACGAGTGATAACTATCTTTCAAGATATAACAATATAATTATATCAATAGCACATTATATCACTAAAACAGGAGATGAACTAAATTTTTCTAGCACATTAAAGTGTCATGACGTGAGCGAGTAACAAAGGAGCCCGTCCAAACAGGCCATTAATAAGGAGGCGGCGTGCAACTTCCGCTGCGTTCCGGGAACACCTACACTAGGACAGGACAAGAATAGCAGTACTTAATAAACGCAATCACTTAACATCTGCTCATTAAAGATTTTTTTTATATTATTTATATTGGTGTGGATGTATTCTTTAGTGTAACTGTATTATTCGCAAGCGACTTGCTATTGTAAATTAAAAAGCTCCATTCACCAAATTTTAAATATGGTCGTATCCATCCATTTTGCTTGGTATTTAGAACTTTTTAAGGCGATCTATAAAATGTTTAAAAATAAAAACATCAATAAACACATAATAATATTATATAGTAGTACAATGCTCCTTAGTATTGTCCTGCGTCATTATGTAACAGCAATATAATCATATTTCATACGATATTCATATTTCATACGATGTACTTAATAAACGTTCAATGATCCTAATTATATTAAGTATTGTATGATTGACAGAAATAGTTACATCCGATTTCTTATTATTCTCATAATAAAAAAATAGTTTAAATAATAATAATACACTTCTCATCCATAAAAATATTCCGCACGATTTTAGAATCGATTTTTTGGTAATAATCGTGACCGCTGTACTGGGAACTATAGCCTATAAGTCTCAATAGTGTTAAATCTTTGTAAATAATCGATCGAATCGCCATCGATCTGGAGCGTAGCGGTGCGATCCCGTGCACCTGTCACGACGGTAGATCACAACTTCTTGTCGATGACGAATTGATTTCCTATCTTTGATGACTTCATCGGAATTTCGACTACATCCCGATTTAGTACATCCCTATCCATTCGAGCTTGACAATTGTTCACACACAGATGAGATTATTTATGGGAAAGAATGTCTGTACCGCGCTGATTAAAAAGGTATTTTGAAATAAAATTTTATATTATAAATTACAGTCAAAACTTAGGATTATATTCCTTAAACAAATATACTTTTTATTTATGTTTACTTTTATTAAGTTGAGGCGTAAGTCATAAATAACAAAATTAGTGTATGATATTTTTGAAAAAGAGCAGCATTATTAAATAGACGTCCTTAACTAGCGGTTGTCCTTTATTTATTAACGTCCTTGGTGATATATCACCGTGGGCCACCGGGACCGCTCGACACGCTCCCAAACTCTTTATTGAGATGTGCACTGGAGAGCGCAGTACGTTTGTTGTTCGTGTGACAAATAAACAAGATTAAACTTTAAATGCGTTAAGAACCAAGAAACGATTTGGATAAATTAAGGGCTTATGTTAAACAGATAAGGTATGTTTCGTTTCGTCGCATTACGTTTGGTACCAACGTTTAAATTGTGTTTATTTGTGTAATTTTTCACGTAAGTGGGAGACGCGAGCAGCGGGAGGGCGCCGACAAAGTCCCCGGGGGTGCAGCCACCGCTTCCAAGCGAACGCGCGCCACTGTGATATTAGTAATAAAGCAATAGTATCAAAATATATGTTAAGTTTGGATACTAAGGCGTGTGAATTATTACCTTTGATTAGCGACACCTACACATCGAACATTTTTTATTTATTACTTAATATTTTTATCGTGATTAATATTTTATGGGTATATTAAACATTTTGCATTTTAAGTATGTATTAAAATATATACATTTTTCGTAAATTAACGAGGAAATATGTATATTTACACTATACCTACAATAATACTATACCTACATATACCTGCGTTTTACAGTAATTCTATTAATAAACAAAAGTTTGCAATTCTATATATGTATAAATATATTTATTTATTTAATAGAATTACCAACAGAAATAACAACAGTAATGCAAAGAATATTTACACAATAAAAAAAGTTGAGTATAATTGTATTTTATTTTAGAGGTAAGCACAACATGTTTTAATTGTGTAATATTTAAGGGACGATAAGAAAATATATTGATATATATTTATATATAGAACCGCAAACTTATATAAATATGGATTGAAGTTTGCAATTTCTATTGTGACATCCATACAGTCACGTGTAGACATGGGTCAGGGCGGCAGCGACCGCGTAGGCTCGCGTTTTGGACGGCGTTCCGCCCACCCTCGTCTATTGTCTTCCCACATACAGACATTCAAGCGTGGCCTCACTACATCGGCTAACGATCTAATTAAGCATTTTTTAAAGCTTTCTTTACCTATCAAATTATAGCCAAATCTTTAATTTGTTAATTTACAGTATACTTTAATCCACTGACCAACAAATAAAATTGAATACATTTGGTCTATTTGAAGATGATCGTAACAAAAAAAAAAAAAAAAAAATCGGAAGTATTTAATAATATAATATAATTCTCTAACGCTTTTGCATTGAATCGATTTTCACCATTCACAAATCCTGAATGGTCTTGTCGGATTAAAATACCGACGGGCCACACCGCGTTATTCAAATTCTTTACGAAATGTCATTATTCAGTTTGCGAATATGGAACAAAGAAGCCTATTTCTGTAGCGACTAATGTAAGGTAAACATCGCATTAGTAGTAAGGAACAATTGAACACTGTGTCCGGTTCGGCTACGGCTTATGGTATATTTATGACGCTTTCCCAGTAATGGCGATTAGGAACAAGGAACATCTTGTGTGGCACGAGGGAGGATAAGTTTAGTTCCGTTTGCGCTAAAAGCATTCAAACATGAGATACAGTCAACGTACTACCTCGACAGATTTACAGCTCTAACTAGATATTTACAATCGCCTTCAACGTTATTACTCGTATTTTTATAATTATAGATTATTTATAAATTGAGGCTAGGAATAATAGTCTTGAGCGATTATAAGAGCTAGGTATTTGAGTAGGAACAATAAGGCATAGTGTGGATGAAGAAAGCGTCGTGGCGTGGGCGTGAGAAAGGTGCGGTGATGCATCACCGCTAATATGCTTTTCAAATATGTGCCAGCGTAGCCAGTTAGCTTATCCTTGTCTTTAAATTCCTTATCAAATTAATATGCAGTAAATATACCCTAATGTAATTATAATTATCTTTATTTTTCTTCGCTTTTAAAATGGCACTACCGAATGATCTATATATCGATATCGATTATTAGAGAATAAAAACGAATCAAAAAAAGTAATTTATTATTCAAAAAATACGGATGAGTATTAAAAAAAAACTAAAAGCTTAAAAATATCCCACAGCGTCTTATTTTATTAACGAGAACGATTGAAGCTTAATTCACCACGACGTTTGACAATGGATTGGCGGATATAAAAGTCTTTTATATTTTCCTGATACGTGCAGATTTTCATTCGACGATTTCCTTCACTCTCATGAGACAATATTTTAAATATACATATGTACTTAACATCGCTAGCCTGTCATCGAATCCTCGACTTAACGGTTGATATTCATTCAACAAGCCGTCCCAGCTCTTTTTACAATTAAAGTTAATAAACTACGAGTATTATGTAGGAACTTTTAATCATCAACATGAAAAATGTAAAATTAAATACACGATATATTTTTTAAAAATCAAGATTACGGAATTAGTATTTAATGTAAAAGTCCGCGCTAATTCGTGGGAACGACAACAGCACATGATGTGTGACCAGAGCTCCCAGCGCTCGACAGATGCTATCTATTTCTCGCTACTCTCACGTCGCACAAACTAATTGCTTTGTTCACCCGCCATAAAATTATACCATTTATACCCGCATATTTCAAAACAATGGCCTGCAATAGTTATTCAAATTATATTTGATTTTTAATTATATCCGAATATTTTTTTTTTACGATTCAATTCCGCGAATAGAAGAGAGCAGCAAGGTTATTATGAAATGTATGTTTCACTATAATTTATTTTTTATTAGCAGCCGTAAATATGAAAACACTTTCGTTATAATTAGTTTATATAATAAATGTCCATAGTTTTGGTTGCGTCCAGTTTTGGATACCTATAATATAATAATAATATATAAATATCGTAATGTTATAAAGCCTATGCTTTTCCTGTGTAACGTAGCTTTTTATGGCGAAAGGTAAATCGAGTTTTAAATTATTTTAAAATCGTTTTGGTAGTTTCAGATGTTATTGATTAAAACAATCAAATATTTTCTTCTACAATTATTCATAGGACAGAAAAGTTGCTTGTTTTTACACTTTTGTGACATTTTTTGTCACAACACCAGATTCAATCAAACTAAAGTCTAGGAAACTAAAGTCTATCGAATAATTTGTTAATTGAGTACCTACCCTTACGAGTACAGTACTATGTAAGTTAACATATTATTAGGTTCGCTTTTGCATCCATCGGTAGCTAACCGTAGTCTATGGGGATTATAATAAGACTTATTTAGTAATTAAAGAAATAAAAATTTTCCATTATTAAGAGACTACAATATAATTCTATAAGTTCATTAACATTAAACTAATGAATACATTCTATAACAATAAGTCGCAAATTCACAATGTTGCACTGAATAATTTTAACTTTGTTTGGGGTTTAAATCTCTTGTTGTTTTATTGGAGACGGCACATTATTTTGGGTTTGTTGGGATTGTCCGCGGTGATTCCACGCTGTCGGCAAACAAACGCTCGAGGCAGTATGACGAATCCAATTAACAGCACTAACGAATGCTGTCGGACGTACACTATTTATGTTTCCTCGCAGTCGCACTGTAAATATTTAGCCCTGGATGCGTCTGGCGTAGCCCTTGTCTTATCTCTTTACCGGCCTGTAAACGATTTCATGAACCGCTCGAGCTTTCCGCACCGACATACAGGATACACGTTTGTAAATAATGATTACAAAATGACACCCGTAAAGTAATCTTGAAAGTTTCCTCAAACAGCAATTGTTTGTTTATTTGCCTTTTACCGTTACCTTTGCGTTACACGCGAGATGGACACGTGCTTCTGGTGCGATGGAACTAGAGATTCCACCGTAAATCATGCATCTAAATGTTAAAGCGCGCGTGGGCATCGACAGGTGATGGCGGTCGATTATCTGCTAATTTATACGCACCGCTTAACTTCTGTTTTCTCGTATGATATTATTAATTTCGATATACTCGATATACAAAATCTAATAATTCTCGCTCTCTAAATATTTACTATATTATATTATACCGCACATTCTACACACACCAGAGGCTCGACTAACTGTTTGATTGTTGAGTATACGTGTATACCTTTTTTTAATAAAATTCTTTATATGTCACTCGCCATGAAGAAGCTTCGGAGCTTGCACTTATTTGGTGTCATGTTTACAGCCGTCACCGGGTGATGTCACCGGGCGGGCCATCGCTATGAGAGAGCCCGTTTTGGAATCTTTACGAGCGACACCTCCACATTATATTCGCAATAGTTCATTCACCGGTACAATAATATAGCTACAAGTCATTTGTAATAACAATTATCTATTCAAATTTCGCATCAAATGATTAGTTTTATATGATCCGTCAAAGATATATATTTGTAATATTAAATTAATCTTTTGTATATAATATTTATATCAGTTTATTTATAATTCAAGAACATTCACAAAAACGAAATATAAATGATGAATATTAAAATCCTTTTATACTAAATCTTTCACAGTTTAAGCTTCTCGCTTTTGGAATTCCGCATATGAGACATTTATAAACTCTTTCTCTTTTTAAAAAAAGACTGATAGGAGTCATTTTCTACAAATTCAACTTTAATCAAAATTGTATGTGTGTATAAGTATATGTGCTTATATTTTACTATAAATGTTTGTATTAAAATTTGTAAACCTATACCGACACATTACTATTTCCTCTGCCCTTGGGTTGCCTGGAAGAGACCGTTTTTCAGCGACAAGGCCGCCTTTTGTTCCTTATGATACTTTGTTATATATTTTTTATTTTCTATGTAAATTTCTATTTTTAGAAGCATATTATTATTTCAAAAGAATACGTAAAGATAAAAGAATATTATGGCTTAACACATGAAGAGTTTATTTTTTATTATACTTAATTGTACTTTTTTTAAAGAATATGACGCGCATGGAAATGTCAGTTACAGCAAAATTAAAGGGCAATATACATTACATACCTACCATAAAAGACAGATTTCAACGACGAGGGTAAGATTGATATGTATGTACTTACTCCAAAAAATCCGGAATCTGATTACAAGGACTTATCTCAAAGAACAAAACGCAGAAGCTTTTTTGATGGCTATGAAACGTCAATTGAAGTGAATAGAAGAGAGAAACAAATAGAAACGTTTCTTCCTATAATTGATACTCTGAGCTTTCATCTAAAACAGCGATTAAGTTTGTATAAGAACATTAGTAAACGTTTTGATTTATTTTGTTCGCTTGAAAGCTCTAAATTCCGGAGAGTTGAGAGAAATTTGCTCAGAATATAAATGGAATGTTTGCATATAACAGAATAGATGGTTACCTACTTGAAAATTGTTCACAGTGAAATCGAAGAAACTCATATTATATTGGAAATATGTATGTAAAGTTTTAAAAGAATGTTTTCTTTAACAAAAATTGAAGACATATTTTCAAATGTAGAAATCGTATTTAATTCCTTTTTAAGCGTGATGGTACTATATCTGCAGTGGGGAACGCTCCTTCTCCAAATTGAAAATAATATAAATCATGTTTATTTACCATGCATGTTTATTTACCTTCTTTGTCTATTCTAAAAAAAATAGTGTACTGTCAAAGTCATAGGGTCCCCATTACCCTAATATGCCCAGAGCCTTCAATAGGTTAAAGACGGCCCTGCATCTAGGTTCCGTATATTGTGCTCTTATTGTAAATTTTATCTGTTAAACACGTGAAGATCAAGTCTGATAATAAAACTGTGTCATCTAATTAATCTTTATAGAAATTAGCATAAGACTTTAACCTATTTTTAAAGCGTTTGTTTATGTTGTTTTGCAAGTCCGTGAGTGAGGAATTAGAACAACTTCCTCTTAACCTACGGATTTAAAATTTCACAAGTACATTCAGGTCTCATAAGAATGTATTTTTGTAATAAACTGTGCCCAATTTTATACCCAGGACTTAATAGCCCGTTTTAAGTTCCAACATTATGTCGATTTGTCATATAGTTATGACGAAATTGATGAGAAAACTACTCCAACACGAATACAACAAACACAAAATTTTGTATACGTGTTTAAGTCTGGTGGACAAACGTCTTGAGGGAAATCTTACAAAAAGAAACAATAAAATAACTTTTTACAATGATATTTTGTTAAATTAATATGCAAATGACCTTGCAATAATAGTGACCTATCAAAAACGTGCACATCGAGATAAATTTAAACAGTTAAAAATAACAATATCGTCTTAAATACATAAGGGCAAAATAAAATAGACTATTGTTAAATTAAATTCTTTAATATATTTATTTTGTGTATCTGAGATAAAATGAACTGAAACTGCCTGTAAACGCTCCTCTGCTGAGAAAAAGAAGACTTATCCTATAAAGGACTTCTTTGCCTTAATTGAA
The DNA here is from genome assembly GCA_036937285.1 of Euphydryas editha. Lineage (NCBI taxonomy): Eukaryota > Metazoa > Arthropoda > Insecta > Lepidoptera > Nymphalidae > Euphydryas > Euphydryas editha. The sequence goes on from JAUPFZ010000008.1 coordinate 8,384,301, forward strand.
GCTTAATCCGACAAGCTGCTTCATTGCGGTTGGCAGATTTTCTGTATTTTTTTATAGGTATGGGATCGATCGATCTATTTTAATATTTAAATTTAACACAGCCTTTGCATTAAAGTGTTATGTTAATTATAGTATGTCTGAAATATTTTATGAAACCTTTTTTTTTCCTTTATACGATGAACATACCATATATTATACATTGTACGTATATTTTGTTACGATATTTGATCGAAAGTATTCAGAGAGTAAGATTTAGCAATCAATAAAAAAGGAATATTTTATATACAACGCTACAAGTGTATCTACTTTCTTTTTCATAAAAACATTCTAGTAACAGGTGTGTGTGACCACCATCCGTGAAATGATTGTAAATTTACTGTGGTGTGGTCCTTAGAAAAAAATCATTACGATTACACGAATCATCAACCCCTGCCGACGATTCTCTACGGTGACCTCTAAAGTTATCATCATTTGTCCCCTTCGAGCCACTTCGTGGGGATGGAAGTGGAACATTTATTAAGTAAGTCAAATCACTTCGTGACTCTGTATTTGTGTATGTTTTTTTTTTTCTATTTTTGCCTAAGCTACATGTTCATTGACTTATAAAACATACTCTACGTACAACTCTAAAGAATGTAATGATTGTAAAATCCTGTATCACTTACTATAGTTTTAAATCCAAATACATCCAGATCATCTTTCAAATGTTCTTTTAATATTAATCTCACGCACATTCCAAAATTTGTAATAAAAACAAAATTTTAGTCATTTCAAATATTGTCATATCTATAACATCGCTTTTGTATGATAATCTTAATGCACATCTCTCGAGATGGCTATCGGCTGGTTCGTCAAAAACAAGATTAAATTGCCTACTCCGGATAACTCAAATATCTAAATCGTATTGTCCAATCGAAACAATAGGTGATATAACAATATTGATGTTCGAATCACTGTCCAAAAATGTACTTTACTATATAGTCTTACTTATTTATATTGTCAGCTTTAAATGAATTTAAACGTGCTTATGGATGAGACATTTTTCTTTTCTTTTTGTAAATTTAGTCATATAATTAACTATTTAAATAATGTAATTTGAATAAATAACGTTTCGGTTTCGTTTCTAGGAAGGAGTATCAAGCTCCATATGGAGGTCTATGTCTACCGGAATATTAATAAACGAGTAAAAGTGTTCCATACATTTGTTTTAAAATGTCATTAAGATTGATAATGAGCCGGAGCGGACGACGCCGATGTGGCAAAGGTTCGGCTGGGCGCCAAGATCGCAACGATACCGTCGATAGAACAGTAATCGTCAATAAAATCTCAATTTAGATGGCACCGATACCGGTGAGTTACGGACGGACAGTCCGAAAGAACACGAAAACCTACTTGACGGAGGAATGCGTCGCGCGACAGGACCTGCTAACGAATTAGGTACTTCAAATTGGGCGTTACATTAATTTTATTTTTTAATTTACGATTTCTTGGGATAAACTTTGCTCTTAAATGAATCGGTACTGGTCATCTTCATTTAAAGGTTTTTAAGTCGTATTTATTAAGCCGTGCACCGTGTTGAGGGCAACGAGGAAGTCGCGTCTCCACTCTTATGAGTATTTACATTGCGTAGCTCCCATACTAATGATTGACGCTTCGCTGACAGCAGTGCGCCTACGCCTGCCTACGTTTATAAAAGTCTTTATCGTCTTTTTGCTACCTTCCTCACCGTGAAAGATAAGAAGGACGTCGAAGTGAGCATTTAAAAATAAATTTGTTGAAAGTGATAAATGATAGATATAACTTTTATTATTTCAAATTAAATTAACGATCCGAGCCGAACGTCTACCTTTTCTCACATTAGAGGTATCTTATCTGAAATGATTGCTTCCATTACCTCAGAGAACAGACACGTTGTTTTGTAGGTGAGGGAAGATAAAGAGATTAATGCGTAAAGCAATTAATTTTGATTGAGGTGTGTTTTATTAAGTAATTGTTTTTGTCCCTCATGTGAATTCGAGACGCATCGTGAAATTCAAATATGTTGATATATTTACAAATTGTTGGGTAAGATATAAAAAAATTAATTCAGTTTAATATAAAATTTGTTTTTATGGTATAAAAAAATATTTTTATTTTTATATAAATTAATTTCATAACTAAAAAAAAAACATATAAAAGTTACAATTATAAAATAAATAATAATAAATTTTTGCGGTATCGTTATGTATAATAATCATAAACCCTTTAATTAGATTTAAATATTGTTGATTGTATTCAAGGGATAATCTTTCGAGGATGAAAAGAAATAATATAATATTATGAGTATTCTAAGGTGTTTGGCGTGTGACTCGTTCCCACAGCGAGCTTTAATACATTTTCCATGTTCCAGTTAGCGCCCCATAAATTGATTAAAGGTCTGCGGCGGCGCTCAAGTTTTTTGTGCTATGAGACAGGTAATATTCAGCTTCTCGACTCAGCCCAACATACAAGCACATATGTAAAGTTTAAGTAACCAACAATACAAATTATTACGCTCAACTTCTAGGCATTTTGCAGCTAAATTACCGTAATGGCTTAAACTAATTTCCCGGCAGGAAATTGCTTTTCTTGACGACTGTGTACAATTTCTCTAACAGCTTAAATTCAAGTCACCATTTTGACATTAATCATTTACATTGTATCGTATATGAAAAAATAATTCGCAAGAATTAACGTGTAACTAATTGTCGATTAGTCGATTAGCAAAAAATTGAGTTTATTTGTTAATTTATTTAAAATATTCGAATAGAATAGTATTTCAAATTATTAAATTTAATTTGTTTTACAAAAAAAAAAGAAGTAAATGTATTTATATTATCAAACCCTTTTAGAACTAACATAATGTATAATACTATAGTGATGTACGAAAAGAAATTTGGGATATGAAATATCGAGATGAAGTCAGACGGAAATTTAGTCGAGGAGTTTTGGTAAGTTCAAACAAAAAAGAGGAGGTGACAATATAAATAACAATTTGGCCCACCCCGTTCGAATGTGGATCGTCGGATTAGCATAAGAATGCTGCATCACAGACGCCCACGAGGCTCCAATGTCCCTCGTTGTGTCTTTATACGTCGAATTTAATTTTGATTTACGATTATCTATACAATTGTACGCAAAACATTTTTGATTCGGCTAAGCTAATATATCCAGAAGGCGACAATGAAAGTCGTTATGTGGACCTTAATAATTTGATTTTATTTAAGGTTATTTACCACCATAAACGATATCCTCGATAATATTAACCGTTTTATATCAACTTGTCGATTTCATTTTATTAACAACTTTAAAAGTAACAAAAATAAATGTTTATACGATATTAGCTAAAATGTTTTATGAAACGATTTTTAATATATTGTTTTACGTGTTTTTATTGAAATAAATTACAATTACAGTAACAGCTAGATTGCTGATCGAGACAGACATAAAATGTGTTTTGTCGTTTATGGTCCAAGAGTTGCAAAGTATCGCGAATCGTTTTGTGTAAAAAAAAAAAACTCTGATTTCACACAGACTCAAAACCTAAACTTAAACTATAATATATCCCGAATAAACTAATGTTGAGGTAAATGCTAGCATTTACGAATAATTTTTAGTTTAGGTAAAATTCATAAATAGACCATGTTTTTAAAGAAACGAGATGAATAAATTATTAGTAGAAAAATACAACACACATTGAGTACAACAAAATGGAATATTATTAACAATGACTCTTTTCCAGTAGTACTTATATGACGTTATTATCTAGAATTTGTTCCTTATTAGCTACGCTATAGCCTGGTGCAATAGAAGTTGCATTTTAACAAGCTAGATTCCTGACAAAAAAAATTATTATTGAAAAGATCATCCAAATCGACATGAAATTTTGTATGTCACTTAATTTGTCCACTTGTTTGCTGAGCTGCTGAACCAATTTTACTCTGATATGAAAATTGAACTCAAATTTTCAAAACAAATACTTTGAAATTGATATGATATGTAATAAGCCAATCAATGGTAGGTATGGTAACTCAATATATTTTAGTTTAAAAAAAAATTAGTACAAAGTTTGAAAAAAGTAGACTAATATTTACTGAACGTGTAAATTAGGGAAAAACCATGAATTTTTTATTATTATTATTGTTTCTTTTTGAAACGTTTTTTTATGTTAATTAACACATCGAAAGGAAATCCCAAGCAACAATAATCAAATTAATGGATTTGGATTAATGATATCAATATATATATTAAAATTTATATAAACCTATATTGGATATCAAAAATCGGATTTTTTCGAACCCTGATTGAAAGAAATAAGTAAACTTTTCATCTTTATAATATAAGCAGAGAACTATAGATACGCCATCGATATGCCAACATCTTAAAACTTCTACTTTTAGTAAAACTAATTTAAACATATGACAACCCTCTTAAAACACTAAATAACTTAATTTTAAAATCGTGTGCCTGCACCGGCAATAATTTACGGGGCACTTTTGGTCGACATAATTAAGCGCTTCTTAAGATTCCTTTATGCAAATATTACTGGAAATGTATCCGTATAATTAATCGAGGGTAACCTTGCGTTTGACATTATAGTGATGTATGCGCCTTAATCAGTCTGTCTAATTATTTTAAAACGGCTCCTAAATTAATTCGAAACGTTTTATCTCATCATCGTGACAAGTTTAATTTTACGATCGCGATGAGATTTATGAGTTTTTGGTATTTTATATTGAAAGAGTCATTACTTTATTTATTAACTTTATGTTAGTCACTAAAATGTATATTTTATTCAATTATATTAATACTTCTTATATGTGACAGTTGTTTATAGTTGTACTTCAAAAATTTATTATTAAATAATATAAAATACATTTGTAAATTAAAAATGAAAATTAAACGTCTATGCTCAATGTTAATAGTTATTTAAGATAATATTATATTTAATAAAAATTAAAAAAAAAATAATGTCCGTCTAATAAATCGTGCTAAATCTTATTTCGAGGCGCGACAATAAAACCCCGATAAGGACGTGAGCCCTTTTCAAAGGCGTTTTATTTTCGTAACTTTTTCTTTACGTTTAGTTTTTCTCGTCTCCGTTGATTGAATCGTTTTTTTGAGTTAGTTTATTATCTCAGTCTTGGACCTGCGCGAGTTAAACGTAATCGGCGTTTGCATCTTAATTTGGGTGTCTCGTATTTATATGATGATATTATTTATGATAATATGATCTATTCTCAACCTACGACAATAAGGCACTTAGTAATTCTGCTACATCACTACACTATTTATATTAATGAATTATTTATATATTTTAAGAATGTATATCATACACTACTTTTCATACTCGAGTACCAAACATGAATAATAATCATCTTCGCAAAAGATACTTCATCTAATTATATTTTAAACTAGCGGCCCGCCCTGGCTTCGCACGGGTATTTAACTAAAATTTTAAAAATTATAAATTTATATTTTTTATCACCTACACCTGCGTCGACACTGGAAAATAATTTATAATAGACGGATTGAGTTGTCAAATCAACTTCGAAGCAAAAGCAACCCCCTTTTAACCCCGTTAGAGGATGAATTTTGATAAAATACGAAACACGTCTTCAATCAATTCTGTTAAAGAATATTTTATGCAAAATTTGAAGTAGATTGGACCAAGGAACTACGTTGTCCCATACAAACTTTGCCCCCCTTTCTTGCCCCCTTAGGGGTAGAATTTCGTGAAATCCGTTCTTAGCTGACCTCTCCTCGGCAAAAGGAAAATTCCTACCAAATTTCAAGTCTCTAGGTCTTATAGTTCCAGAGATATCGTGATGAGTGACCTTTCTCTTTTATATATTTAAGATTTTTTTATTAATTATTTTTTCATTGATGAATATCATATTTTAATAAGTATTATTCCCGACGACACAAAAATCATAAAAATCGGTCCACTCGTTCTCGAGTTATAAACGGTGTAACTAACACGACTTTCTTTATATATATAGATTACAACTTAAATAGCTATAACTATCCAACTTTGTACAATCAACAAACACATAACGACCAAGACCATAGTACACTAAGGTACTAAATGCAAAAAAGAAAATCTTTTTTCTAAATACGGGCGAGTGTCATTCTTTTGGCCGAAGTTTTGGTCAGCGAGATTCAAAAAATTATATTACTTATTCTGCGCCATTTATCGTATAATGGTAGAATATCGTTTTTATATTTAGAGACATTTAACATAATTTAACATAACAGTATATTAATTGAAAATGATGTTTATCTAAAATATTAAAACGATTTCTATTCCTATCCGACATATTTAGTAAACTTTTAAGTTTAACAAAATAATAACTCAAAAATAAGTTTTTTATTATTTATTTTTAAGATTCGTTAGACCAGATGGCGTCTATGTCGCGTAGACGTAGTACCTATTTCTATTTTCTTAAATATTTATTTTTAAATTTAATTACAATGTAACAAAAACTAAATGTTACTGTGAGTTATGTATAATTTTTATGTATTAAAGTTATTTACATTGGTTTTGTACTTTTTACGTGATACGCGCACAAACAAAGCTTATAAGAGATGGCGCTGATTGAAATTAAATCGCGCTATTAAAATTTATTCTTGATGATATATAGTGTATTAATAAAACGGAGGTTTTAACAGATTTATTATTAGTATAGAGTATAGATAATGCAATTTTCGTGAACTCCTTTTTTAGGTCATCAGAGTCGATGTGAGCTAGTTCATTATTACACATCGTTCGCTTGATACTCAGTCCGATGAGCACCTACGTATACTATTGTTCAGCCACGAAAGCGCTCGCACTAATAATAAATTACATGTTTTATGTTGATTTAAATATAGACTTTTATACTCATTTCTCGTGAATGATTAAATAGTTTTTATATGTTTATTTTTGTAAAACTTCCATTCAGTTTAACATGAACTGAAACCTCTGAAAAAGTTACGATGAAAGCTACGTTACATAATTATGGATTTTTAAAACACAAAGGACTTAACTTTTGTGAAATGTTTTGTATTTATTAAATTTTTTATTAGAGTTTTAAAATCACTGTTATGATGTAGTACTTACCACATTTACGAACTCTTGAAAAGTGATTGCGGCACTAGTGGCACTTCGAGCTTTGTCTAAAAGAATCTGAAAAAAAATACACTACTTAAAATATATATTACACATTGTTATAAATAAAAGCTCAAATTACATTTTAAAATCCATAACTAAATTCTAAATTATGTATTTTTTATATATTTACGTAATATCTGTAACTTTTTTATTTTATTTCGGCTTGTTTTATATTAATTACTGTTTTTTTTTTTTGGTGGTTTATATTTACCTCACGCTTATGGGGTGGCACCTGCGCTATAAAATCAGGATGTTGAAGAGTCTGTAGAAAGTCTGGCCACGGAATCTCGCCGAAGCCCTCCGGATCAAACTGCAGATAACGTATATATATAATCGTTAATATAATATTCACACCTACAGCATTCGACGCGGTCACGTATTCAGCCACCCAATTTAGTTTTCAAAGGAGCATCTGAAACGTCATAATCACCGACCGTTCTGGGACTTCGCATTATCATGTGTATAATATTGTTATAATAATTTCGTCCATTTCCAAAAAGAAGAACACAAAAAATAAAAAGCGCCCCTATCTTAGCAGTAGTATTATCTCAATGTTCCCTACGTGACAAGACACCGTTTGATCCGCGGCGCTACCGCCTCTCTTTATCTGCGTATAAAACTTTTTGTATCCCGCTTCTGTACATTTTAATCAGGCAAAAAAAATAAAAATAAAAAACATACTTTAAAATTCGTTTCCACCTCGTAAACGATACTTATGAAATATGCGGTGCTTCAACTCTCTTGTTTATGCTGAAAGTGTCGTCACATCATAACCCCGTTTTTTAAGAAATATAAAATAAAAGATAGATATAACTGTACTTTTACTATGCTCAGATAATATATTACTTTGATATATAACATTTTACTTTATTATAAGAGCACTGAACTGTCTTTTTGTTCTCTATTTTCGATACTAACGATTTTCAGTTGGAGGTACATTCTAAACACAATTAGTGGATTCACCGTTAGCTTGAAATTTTCCAAGTACCTAAATATAGTAATTTATGATTATTATAGCTAATTTATTAATCATAAAACTATTTAAAATAGTTTTAGCTAAAACTATTATATCTATACTTATAATATAACTGTAACAGGTTTTGAAGGGAACTCTATAATCGATAATGGAGCCAAAACTGTTTTTTTTTCTTTCATTTATATACATATATCTGTCTGTCTGTATCTTGGTCGCATATCACACCGAAACTTTTTATGGATTTGAATGAAACTTGGTATGATTTAAATTCATACTATCAGGTAGGATACGTATGGTAGGTACGGTACATAATTCACACCAATTTCAATGAAGAGGGAATGAAAGTCAAAATGCGTAATCATAAACAAAATCGCGGATACACTCCGTTTGCCTATAAAATTGTGAGTAATAAGATGTCTTTTGGATTATTTAATCATGTTCTATATTTGAGGTATGATTTCATAGTTATTTCGAAAGAGAAACAGGTTATAAGCTAAAAGACCATATCTGATAAATGCCGGAAAATATTAACAAAACATTATAATAACTTTTAAAAAAAATCGGACTTACCCTATCGAAGAGGAGACGCCATTTCTGAAAAAATACGAAATTGTATAAAACAATACATATAAAAAATGTTAAATACTTTTATAGTCTTAATACTTGCATCGTGCATCAACTCTCGTCTGATTTCCGCTTCGTCCAACTCCGAACCGAGATCTGTATGGTCTGTATCGTAAAGAGGCTCCGCAGCTCGAGAGAGTGAACCCAGGGAATCTCGAGCCGAGGCGAGTGATCCCGTGACAGTCGGTAGCACGCCAGCTTCGATCCCGGACTCCATGGAGGTGTTAGCTGAAAGGACAGTGGCGACGGGCGGCGCGCGGACATCGCCGCCACCGCCGCAGCCACTGCCCACCCATACTGACATCTTGCTGGCAACACCATCCACACGGCAACGTCCGATTTATAAATTTAAAATTAGATTTTGCTTATAATTTCGCATTATTTGGCACTTGGTTCCCAGTTATTCATTATACGTCAACGAATGTTAAGTCGAAATGTTGGACAGATATGGACCGAAATTTTAGTGTACATTTTGGACAGTTTTCTTGGACATATTTTTTTATTTAAATAAAATAAACTTTGATACAGATGGACCAAAAAAATAAAAGATAAGGCACGTTATTCGGTAAAGCTCTAACCAGCGACTTATACGCCTGAAACAAAAAATGCAACATGTAACATTCCTTGGTAACTTTAATTATAAGTATATAAAATAACTGTTTCAATTTACGAAATTCTTACATTCTAGCTGGTGCGTAATGTGTATGTACATTTCTTACGGTCTTTAGACTAGCTATACTTGTGCGATTTTTATTACCAACATTTTTATCTATGTATATGATTTATTTGTATCTATGTATATGATTGTTTCAACAAATCCAAGGCGGAAAAGAGATCAGATTCTTGATAAAAGGAGGTAGTTTTTTATATAATTATAAATGTTGTAATAAATTATTATTTTTATGTAGTTTATAAAAAAATAATTAAGTAATTAACCATTTTTTATTTTAAAATTAAAACTAACTATCTGCGGTGTCCATTTAGACACAGTTAAATTAGCCGAGACCACAATGACAAAGTCATCTTTTAGGGGAATAAGAGGAAAGCGCATCGGTTCTAGGGGAAAGAGCCCTTGATGTTACCATGGCAACGTGTCGCAGTTTCATTCACCGTGCAACACCCTCCTTGTTAGAACACGTGCAAATCAAGATAGTTTACGTGATCATTTGAAAAAACTAGCTAATTTAATTTTTACAGACTCATACTCGATTGGTGCTTTTGAAGAAATAAGACTCAAATTTTATAGTATAAATGCCAAATAGCGACCACCCAGAAGTAGGTTTACAGTTGATTGCCTATTTTAATTTAAATTAACCAAGGTGACCTGTGCGATAAATTTATGGACTTTGTTTTTTTTGGAATTAAGTATTAAATATGATATTTTTAATATAAAAATGTCAAATGATAAAAATTATTTTATTACGACGATAATAACAAAATACCGAAATTGTTTACATTTTTGTCATTTGACATGAATTTACTAATAAGATAATCATTCACTTACCCTTATTCTATAACTGTTCACTCACTATCATAAGGGGGACTTCACACTGTCTAGCATTTCCAAAAAATTGTAAGTGTACATTTCGTGTCAAGATCTCATTAAGTTTATGATTGCGGACATTAAGTACACGTCAAAACATGTCGTGTTACGTTGAAAGTGAGAATGGCGTCCAGATTTTCGCGCATGCGTCTGAGGAAAATATTCCTTAGGCACAGTGCATTATTAACTAACTACTTGAGTATTCAGAGGATAATTGCATATATAGTTAACTGAAGTAGGAAAATGAAAATATTAACTTAGACAACATGTCATTACACATACAATTCACATTTAAGCATACCCTTATTAAATATGAGAGCAATATCTTATTCCGTCTAAAAAAGTAGCTTTTGAGTAAGGCGACGTTAAACTAATTGTAATATAGAATAAAAAAGACTAAATTAGTATGTAAGATACATATATACCAAAAAAGAATCGATTATGTAATATAAGCCAATTAGATATAGTAATTCATACCAATTCACAGTAATAAACGCATTCGAATAAAATAAAAATAAAATAAACCTTCTGGTTAATAAAAATAGGAATAAGCAGGGCCGGATTTAGAATTGTGGGGGCCATGGGCAATGAAGGAGTGGAGGCCCCATGATCTGAAATTGTTTTTTTTTTCCTGAAATAACTTCAGAAAAAATATGAGGACGAAAAAAAAGGTCATCACCTACTCCGTCATCTCTTACTCCTAAAAAAAAAGTCGTCCCAACTCCGGACCGCTCCAACTCGATTGCCTTAGCTCTATTGTGGAAGCCCCTTTTTGCGGATGTGGGGGCCCCTCTTTTGCGGATGTGGGGCCCCCTCTTTTGTGGATGTGGGGGCCCGGGGCAGTCGCCCCTCTTGCCCTGCCTTAATCCGGTCCTGGGAATAAGTATAGACGTAGACACAAGTTGAATCTGAAAAAGTTCAAAACGTGAAAAGTTAGAAAAGTCTTGGTATGGTACGTATTAGTACGTCACTGCTACCTTCTGTACCTACTAATAAGTAAGCCTGATACTTAAAAAGTATGCTTTAATTTAAATATTATTTTTTTTGAGTCAGTAATAATATTACGCCGATTAAATTTACCGAATTAATGTCAATATGATTTTTAAAAATTTATTTAAACTAAATATTGTATTAGTATAAGACAATCATATATGACTTTTATTGGTAAAGTATTGAATATAATATAAACTTTGGTATTAAATTTCAATGAGCGCACTAACATGTAGTAATAGTTTTTAAATGTTGCCATTTATAAAGATTCCATGACACACTCTTCATCAGCTTTGATTTTTTTTATCCTAATACTTTAAGTATAATAACAACCAATATTATAACTACTTATAAAATATGATACTGAATCAGCCTGAAAATACCCATATAGTATATAATGGTCAAAGGCCTCTTCTTTTGCGTCATGTCTTAAATTTACTCATACATCTTTTATTAACAGAATTTGATACTTGCAAAACAATAAATATTACATAGTGTTTTTATCAATAGTCATATTAATACCATTACCTATATTTTTTAAAAATAACTTTTCCAAAAAACCAGTGATAGATCTACTCGTAGAAGACAATAATAATATGTAACGTCCATTTTAAGGATTTGTAAACAAAATATTTAATTTAGATATACACATTTTCATTAAGTTTAACTACAGTTAAACTTAACGTATGGGTCAACAATTAAATAATAGACCAGGTATACATACTGTTTCAAAATTCGTATTAATATGTAGTTCAATTATGTATTGGCATTATTTTAAAACTGCCAAATAAAAGTTTTATAATGAGATGAGTTTCAAGTTTCATGTGCAAATTATATATTGATTGGTTTTATGACTTTCAGGCGTGCCCGTGAAGCACGGTTGATTCCGTCAATATCACGATGGATGGAAAAGATACGAAGGAGTTTGATCAGTCAGGTTGAGATAACAATATCCATTTAATTTTAAAAATGGGTGAAATAGTCAGACATCATATTTTATTACTCTTAATATTTTTTCTGCCAGCCACTTACGTACACAACCTAGAGTACGTTCGCGCGCCCTATTCTAATTGATAATTCATCACTTTTATAGGATTTTTTAATCTATGCATTCCAAAGGCCACATTAAAAAATCCAAGACAGATTAAAAAATCCTATAAAAGTGATGAATTATCAATTAGAAGAGGGCCCGCGAACGTACCCCTATTAAGAGTGCCAGCGTAGATAATACACTAATATGGGTAAGTGCCAGTTAAAAAAAAAACATTAATATTGTTGTACTGTCAAATGGTTGTCACTTGTCACTGTGTAAGTTAACTGTCATTTAAAGTATAATAATAATGTCATAGTAGAAAACTTTCAAATTAATGTAAATTAAAAAATATATATTTTTGTGGAAATTAGTAGAGCAGTGACGTTCTTTTACCATTATCACGTCTAATTATTATGCCTACAGGTCGTGCAGTTTTGTTATTACGACGTTTGTCGACTGGTGATAATAGATTAAAAAATATTAATTTGAACCATAATACTTCAAAGGAGTCTTTATTTACCAACCCGGTGTGCTTACATCGGGATTTAAACTTTAACAAAAGGTAAAAGACTTATTTTTGCGTTTAACATTGTGTTACAATTGTACATAAGACTATTCTTAAATGTTTATAGGTAGTACTAGATAAACTTTACGATACCTATTAATAGATTAATAAAATTGTTATGTGACCTTGTTTGTTTTGATTGTGTAGTACATAATATTTAGATTTGTTCAAGTTCTTGTTATTACGTATTTAATATCAGAAATGTAATATAACTAAGTTTTATTTGAAAATAAATTACTTGTAATATAAGAATAATCTAATCTCATTTGATCATGATTACAAAATGCCATGTATAATTTTAAGACTTAATAGCCACTATATTTTATCTTTCAAATGAAATTATTAGACAATTCTTGTACCATTAGTAACAGTACAAGTAAATACAGATAAAGAATTTCCTTATATATATGAGACCTAGCTTGAACAATTTTACTTCCTCATAAACTCCCATATTGAAAATTCAATTGAAATCATTAGACCTGTTTTTGAGAAGTGCTGCTTGTTTAATACTATAGGACAATGGAGAAAGATTTGAAAATCCATTTAAAACTACTAAAAAGTTATTATAAAATATTATCTTAAACAAAATACTTTATATATATTTTTAATATTATATCTTTTTCTATTTTAATTCTAATAATATTTGGTATAAAATTTGAACAATTTTTTTGGTAAATATTCGGTATCGCGCCACCACCGATTTTGAGGCTAATTTTTTTTTTAGAGGTGCGTTATGACTTTAAAAGATCATAACTAGTGTTGTTATGATGGCGCATGACCTTTTTTGACCTAAAAAAATTTTTTTTAAAAAATTATCGTACTTATTCGGTATCGCGTCACCAGCCAAAATGCGGCTGATTTTTTTTAGAGGTGCTTTAGGACTACAAAACATAAACATATAACTAGTGTATTTGTGATGGCGCATGACCATTTTTGACTTGAAAAAAAAAATTTAAAATTATCGTACGAATAATTTTTTTGTTATACGATTATCGAAAGATATGTTTTTAATGTTATGTTATTAGGTTTTTTTTTTATTGATAGGTTGTTAGGTCTTTTTTTTTTGAGCGTTTCTTCTAGTTTTAACAAAGGCATTTATATGCATACCACATGTGGTCTGTGGAATGCATAGATTAAAAAATCCTATAAAAGTGATGAATTATCAATTGGAAGAGTACGGGCGAACGTACCCATTATTACAACAGATTTCACTTAAAATAAGTGACCTGTTCCTTTTTTTTTTTAATGTACCTTAAATAACAATGTCTATTTTAGTGTATTCTGAGATTTTTTTTGTCTATACACAAAGAAATATAATATTCAGAATATTTTATTTAGGTTTAGTGATTTTTAAAATTATTATTATCTATGTATATTAAATTACAAATTATGACTAGTTGATATAATATGAAAAGTTGTACATTAAAATAAAACATAAAACATTATTATTTAACTAAATAAATAATAATGCATTGAATTTCATAATGCATTATTTATCGATTAATGCATTATTTTTAGTTTTTTTGTGATATTATTTTGCATTATCCATTAGATTTCAATTCATAATAAAAATTTTTCTAACTATAACTAAAAGTAATGGATCATGCAAAAATAATAGAACTAAATATTAAAACATAATTATTGAATAGTGCATTATCAATTTTAATGCATTATTTGCACCTTTACAATAGAATCAAGCATCCCATTATTTTTAATCCCTCCTTTTTTCTTTGTCAAAATTTGAATTTGTTATACTATCAAAACCTTCTTTTTTTAATTAGTTCTAAATTATTGTAAAAAAAAACTTTATATTTGAATGCTTTTTATTGCAATAAAAAAAAATTGGCATATTAAACTTATTTCAACTGAATAAAAATTTATTTTAATTCAAAAAATCTACACTCTGATCTTTTCTTGATTAAAATTGAAATTCAGTTGAGCATTACTCATGGTAAAATCCACCAACGCGCAGTGGAACAGCGTGGTGGATTAAGCTCCAATCCTTATTCTATATAGAGGCCTTCGCTCAGCAGTGGGTTGTTTACAGACTGATACAGAATTGTTTTGAATGTTTTGAATCAATGATAATTGGATTATTTCCAATAATTCAATTATCATTGAATTAGAAATAGTTTAATGGTTAATTCGAAAATAATAAAATTACTATTATTTTTAGTTGCTGATTTGAATTCAATTCAATTAAAAATTATTTTCAAAGGTTAATTAATATAAATTTGGGTAGTCAATTAAAATGTTAATGTTTAATGCACTATTTTTCTATTAGAAATTTCGCAACTCTATTTGTGAACATAATCTCGGAGCCCTTGACAGACTATTCAGCTTTGGTAGCCTTATCATATAATTGAAAAACTTCAGAAATATTTATATTGATAGAAGTCTATATTAAGAATATGATATAAAATTATATGTTTTAAAATAATTTTAGTGTTTTATATATAATTATATAAAAATATATTAGAAAAATATTTCTATTTTTACAGATTATCTTCATTTGGACATTCTAACATCTCAACACCACAGCTATCTAGAAGTATTAGTGAAAATATAATCAAAATGTCTACAAGTAATACAGATTCTAACCAAACTGAGAAACCAAAACACACTAACAGATTGATTAACGAGAAGTCTCCTTACTTATTGCAACATGCACACAATCCTGTAGATTGGTATCCATGGTGCCAAGAGGCCATTGATAAAGCTAAAAAAGAAAATAAACTTATATTTCTATCTGTGGGATATTCTACTTGCCACTGGTGCCATGTAATGGAAAAAGAATCTTTTGAAAATGAAGATGTTGCTAAAGTAATGAATGAGCATTTTGTTAACATAAAAGTAGATCGAGAGGAAAGGCCTGATTTAGATCGTGTTTATATGCTTTTTGTAATGGCAACTTCAGGAGGAGGAGGATGGCCAATGTCAGTATTTCTTACACCAGATTTACGACCAGTAACAGGTGGCACTTATTTTCCACCAGAAGACCGCTGGGGACGACCTGGTTTTAAAACAGTCTTACTTTCATTAGCAAAGAAATGGAAAGAAAATCAGGCACAGTTCCTAGAAGCTAGCAGGAATATTATGGATGCTTTAGAAAACATTGCTAAAGTCGATGTAAAAACTTCATCAGTACCTGGCGAAGCAACGTGGAACAAGTGCGTACGACGCTATATGATGTCATATGAACCAGAGTTTGGAGGATTTGGGAATGCACCCAAATTTCCACAAGCTTCTATATTTAATTTTTTGTTTCACTATTATGCACGAGACAAAAACAATACAGAGGGAAAAAAATGCTTAGAAATGTGCTTGCACACTTTGACAAAAATTGCTAAAGGGGGAATTCACGACCATGTTTCCAGTGGCTTCGCGCGTTATTCTGTAGATAATCACTGGCATGTTCCGCATTTTGAAAAAATGCTTTATGATCAAGCACAATTGATGGTTGCTTATAAAGATGCTTATCTTGCAACAAAAAACAAGTTTTTTGCGGATGTGGTACGCGATATCGTGAAATACGTGAACAGAGATTTACGACATGATTACGGAGGCTATTACAGCGCGGAAGACGCAGACTCGTATCCAACTTTTGATGCATCTCATAAAAAAGAAGGAGCATTTTGTGTGTGGGAGTATAATGAATTAAAATCTCTTCTCGGAGGAAAATATATTGGAGCTATTTCTTATCTAGACGTTTTTTGTGATTACTTTAATGTTGCAGAGAGTGGTAACATATCACCTGAAAGCGATCCCCACAAAGAACTTACTAATAAAAATGTTCTTATTATATATGGAAGTAAAGAAGAAACAATGTTAAATTTCGGACTTACTCAAGAACAGTTTGATAATGTAATATTTGATTGTATTAACATATTATACGAAGAGCGCCAAAAGCGACCGCGGCCACATCTAGACAGTAAAATATTGTGTTCTTGGAATGGACTCATAATAGCAGGCTTATCTCAAGCGGGGCAAGGTTTGGGAGAAAAGTGCTTTGTTGAAGATGCGATTAAAACTGCGCAATTTGTAAAAGAATATCTATATGACCATAACGCTAAAACCCTTCTCCATTCTTGTTACAGAGGTGATAATGGTAACATTGTTCAAACGTAAGTAGTTGTTGTAATAGAAGACAATCATTAATATTAGAAGAAATAAACATACTTGATTAGAAAAAATCTGTTTCAGTAAGCAACCTATTCATGGCTTTTTGGATGACTACGCTTTTTTAATCAAAGGCTTACTGGACTTGTACGAGGCATCCCTTGATTTGAAATGGCTAAATTGGGCCCGTGAATTGCAAATTAAACAAAACGAATTGTTTTGGGATGATGAGAATGGAGGGTATTTCACGTGTTCTACTGAAGACACTACTGTCGTTATGAGACTAAAAGAAGGTAAACCGACTTAGCATTATAGTTTTAATTTAAATAATAAAATCTCATATTAAATGTACACATTAAATCGTTGTTTCAACAGATCAAGATGGTGCAGAACCTTCAGGAAACAGTGTTTCTTGCCATAACTTGCAACGTCTCGCCGCATACTCAGACAAGAGCGTGGCGCCCGAAGGAGGAGAACACGAGAGGGAAATGGCAAAGAAAGTGCTAATAGCATTTTCTAAGCGTTTGAACGATTCCCCTACAGCACTTCCCGAAATGATGTCTGCGCTCATGTTTTACAATGATTCTCCCACTCAGGTTTGGAAATTGTTTCACTTTTCTATAAAATCATTACTAATCTTAATAAAAAAGCACGGATGGAGATCAGACGAATGAAGTTTCTCACTAAGGTTTCATTAGTTATAAATATGACAAAAACATCTATCACAATCAATTTTTGAAATTGATCATTCCAGGTTTAAAATCAAAGTGTAATATAAATCTTCTTCAATATACTTAGAATTATGATATTAGTACTAAACCTACCAGAGCGGTCAAATGACTTTTTTTGAGACTTTAATTAAAATTGTTAAATTCTAGGTTTACATTTTTCTTGAACTTATGCACGACTTTTTTTATAATTATTTAGCCACTTACGCAACCTGTAAGCTTACAAAACCTAAAAAAGAAAAATGTATACCCAATATTTAACAACAATCATCCGTCCGCGGCTTCGCCTATGTGGGTATATTGATAATTTTTTTTTTTTTTAAATAAAAAGTATTCTATTTTATTTCCAATACCTCCAAGAATATGTGTAAAAAGTATCATGATGATCGATGGTGAAGTAGTTTTCGCTTAAAAGCGTAACAAACAAACTCCATTCACAAAAGCGGTCATTTGACCGGTCCGGCAGGTTTAGTGTTAGCCTGCTAGTAAAGACCCGGCACTGCAGGTGCTGATCGCGGGCGGCAGCGCGGACCCGCGCACGCTGGAGCTGGTGCGCGCGGTGCGCTCGCGCCTGCTGCCGGGCCGCGTGCTCGCCGTCGCCGACCCCGCGGACGCGCCCGCCGGTATGTCCGACATACGTGAGTCTTCACATTACTGTCATACTGTGGCAACTACATACGTCACAATTCATCATCATATCAGCCGTTGAACGTAGGCCTCCCCCATCGACGTCCAGAGCGACCAGTTCAAAGCATCTTCCATCCAATGGCTTCCGGTGACTTTTCTCAAGTCGTCCGTCGATCTCGTGGACGGCCGTCCGACGCTGCGCTTGCCGGTACGTGGCCTCCATTCGAGGACCTTTCTGCTCCATCGGCTATCAGTTCTACGAGCTATGTGCCCTGCCCATTGCCACTTTAGCTTGCAAATCCGTTGGACTATATCGGCAACCTTCGTTCGTCTGTAAATCTCATCATTACTAATTCGATCTCGCAGAGAAATACCAAGCCCCCTCCATACAATACATAGCCCTCTCCATTGCACACGTCATAATTGCATACCGTGAATCAGGATCGGTGGAGCTATTACGTAACTTGCGCTATCGCGAGAAGTCGCTGTGGTGTCCAATTTCAATACTAATTGAAGCTCAGCGATTCGATCTCGCGATTGCACAAGTTACGTAATAGCCGCACGGAAGTAGGATTTTTTTGGTGATCTTCTTATAACTACTGTTTCTCGTGAGTCAGACGTACACCAGTGTCGCTGGTGCTGGTGGGTAATTGCTATGTCGTACGTTACACATGCGTCGTGTGGATCGGGTGGAAATAAGATTTTGTTGAAGACGTAATTAAGATGATTTTACTGAGTGTGAGTCAGGCTGGGATCTGGTATTTGATGTGGCAGATTTATTGCTGCTGATAGATACCTGCGACTTAATAAATTAAACTTACATCTTTACATCATGAGTCTTAATTTTGGATGTAGGGTTTCGTTAAGGACGAGATATTTAAACGATTTTACAGAAGGTAAGGAGAGACTACTGGTGGTGATTTTGTGACTTTATATGTTACGTTTAGAACTCTTGAGTCATGCTCTGATCCTATAATTATGTCTAACACCTCGTGTGCGCTGTTGCTGGTTACTTATACATTATATCACACGTTACTATATTTGCTCGAGAAATACTTCCTCTATCGGGTTTTTTTTTTCGAGGGTGTGATATTTGACCACTAGTGGTCATTCTGCGACTTCATACGTTTTCATCTTGTGTATCATGTTTGGATCCGAAATGTCACAGATTTAGACCGGTATGTCCAACATACGCGAATGTTTCTATTGTCAACGGACACTTGTGATGGAATATGTTACACGACATCTTCACACGGTGTGGGTTAGGTTAGGATCTAAGGTTTTGTTGAAGTTTGTCACTTACATCTCGTGTAAGTTTTAATTGTTGTATTCTGTTTACATCTTGTGTTTAAGCCCCGGTTTTGTTGAGAGTACTTTTGTTATATTACATAAAATATAAAAAGAGTAATTCTTCCTGTCTTTTTCCTTTGTTTCTACGCCGATCGCTAAATTTGTGAAGTTATATGTAAATTACTTTTGACTGTTACCAATATTCAATGCATGTCATTGTTAAAGCAGAAAAACTACATACTTGTAATCGTTTTAGATTGCATTGAAATATAATTAACTCTTGTCTACGTTTAGGAAGTTTCACAATCAAATATAAGTCATTCTCAATATCATTCATTTATAAAATAGAGTAAGTAATGTGTTACCCGTGGTTTAAAACAGAGTAAATTGTTGTCCTTTGCCTTTCCCTATTAGGGATAAATTTAAAAATAACAATAATATGTTATCTGTGGTTAGTGATGGCGCGCATTCGTACCGCTGGCGACGTGCCCACGGCGTACGTGTGTCGCCGCTACGCGTGTTCGCTGCCCGTCACCGACGTCAAGCAGCTTGAGGATTTACTCGACAAGGCGTAAACAGACAAACAATAAACACAAACCACATTATTCAAAAAGCTCCCGACTAACTTTAAATATACTCTCTAAACATGAATCAGTGAAATTTTCATTACTTACGGTAGTGAAGCTGTATTCACTAAATATCAGTGAATTTCAATAACAACTTAGTGAATAAGTACTCACTTATACACATATTCAATGATCAAATTAGTGGACTCTGATATACACATATTTATACATTGAATAGTCACTAATTTTGCGTGGTACAATTCTCATATTGATAAAAGTGAATAGTTACTTAAAATTAATGAAATTCCACTGATTTATGTTTAGAGAGTTAAGTCGCTAGGTGTGATTTTAATGAGTCGTATTGTATAAGATTCACAGACCACATCGAATAATCGACTACTAACTAGAAGTAGTATTTATTATGTATTAATTTAATAACATTACTAAAATAATATGTTGCATCAGTGTATTTATGTAACACCTAACTCACTATCGTTAGAAACGTAATCTGATTAACTTCGCCATCATAATATAAGAAAAAAAATACTATGCTATTATATTTTGTTCTCATATAGTTTATAGTTTAATATTTATTGTCAGTTTTTACTTAAATCTCAATTAAGTTTCGTTTGGACTGGTGTTGGAATCTGATTAATTTCATTTCTTTAGCTATTCCGTAATGGTTCTGATATAAAAATTTTGACCGGTGCCGCTCTCATCTTATTATTCAACTGCTTCTAAAAACTAAAAAAGATTTTGTATTTTACAAATTTAACAAAAACCCCAAGTACACATATTTGGGGCTATGAATATCATTTTGCTACAAAACTAGCTCGAAGGTCCATATAAAATAGTAGGTAGGATAGACTGGGTACGTTTGAAACACAGGACGGTTGAAACACGCGATTATCTCGCAAACCGTTGGCGGGATGGTAAGGAGTCCAAGGAGAGAACGAAGCAGACGACAGGTCTGAACACGAACCCCCAATCTTGCGTTGCCCTCCACGGACTTTTGCTGTTTTTAGAAGGCCATATTGTGTTTTGTTAACCCAAAGTAAGTATTTTAGCTTAGTTTTCTAATATTAATGTTCTTATTTCAGTGACAGTATTGAGTGTGTGTTTTTATTCGCAATGAAGGTCATGGAATATCATATCGTGACTAGCTTTTATTTATCATTATTTTCACCATCACTATAACTGTTTTTCAGGTAAAATTGGAGATGGGGACGGTTGAAACATTGAATTTATTTTTTTCTGGTTTTCTAGATGCCAAGACTACGCGTAAGAAAGACTGAGAGGACTAATAGACCTGTAGAAGTTCAAAAAAGATTTTGAGGAGATGAAAGAGGAAGATTCCTTACGAAAAGTGACACAGAAGCACGGAGTCAGCCATTATTTGTTCCCAAGGTATATTCGATATCAAGATGCCTCTGGCGAGCAAAAAACTCAAGATATAAGGGATGTAAAGCAAACAACTGTGTTTTTAATGAAGAGCAAGAGCAAGAGCTTTAAAAGTACTTGATGCAATATGTAGATATAAATTTTGGTCTACCTAAGAAAGTTGTAAATAAATTGGCCTATGAACTTACAGTTACCTCAGACTTGGGTTGGCAAGGAACTAAAAAACTTTTTCGTATACGAGCTGGCAGGTGTGAAATGCTTCAGAGGCTTATGAGAAGAAATCCTGAATTAACCCTTATTGCAGCGCAAGCTTCAAGCAAGATTAAAAATACCGTTACAAGTATTTAAAATATTGAAGATTGATTATTATTGCCAGAGTTGTTTATTTATTCTTTGAGTTTTAATAAATAATAAATAAAACATGTTATTATATTTTGTACTATTCGCATGTGTTTCAATTGACCCCAATCACTGTTTCAACCGCCTATGGTATGGGGGGGGGGGGGGGGGTATTGAAACAAATCGTTTTTTTTTTTAAATAATGGTTTAATATTAATAATAATATATCTTAAACTTAAGTCACATTACCCATTAGTAGACAGAAACATGTTATTTTATTAAACACACATTTTTCATTGCTCGGATAATAAATAGCAAAACTATGGACGATATAAGCAAAATTGTTTCAACCGTACCCAGTCTACCCTACTTCAGCTACGTGTGTAACTACTGCGGTAGTTACACACGCCAAATACATGTAAAGTCGATGTAGATAAATTGAACTGACGAACTAAAACCATTGACTGTAATCTATGTCTAATTTTATACTAATTGTAAAGGTAAAAACACTGCAACACTAGGTACCAGTTATGGAATGTTAAAATATGTGCACATTTATGTAACAAAAAGATTGTCTTAATAAAAATAGAATTTAAAGTAAAAAAAAGTCTCACGATAATTTTAAAATATAAAGCAATAACTAGAAGCTAAAAGATAATTACACTGGCACACAAAAAAAAGAATTGTCTGTACACCGGGCGCCACCTATCTACGGGTATGTTTTTCGACCCGCTGAATACGAATTTCAAGTCAGTTTAGGTTGTCCAGCCTTCAATTTCGAGTAAATTGCAAAAAAAAAACAATAATTGCAGCAATTTTCTGCTATTTTACCGATTTTTTGCAATTTTATGAATGTTTGAGGGAACTATGGGCCAAATTTATTGCAGAATTAGACCAAGCAGATTATATTACATGAAAATCTTCGTCAATCCGGGTCCATAAAATTTTTTATATCAAGATAATCCCAATTTTCTTCGATTTTTGCAATAGGATACTTTCGGTAGTGAAAAATAAATTACTTAAATATTCTGATTTTGAGTCATAAAAGCACATTAATGTTTTATTACAGTGCAACCTCGATATAACGAAACTGAAGGGAATTAGGAAATATTCGTTATACCAAGTAATTCGCTATAATGAGGTTTGTTATATAGAGGTTAGACTGGACTGCGATTCGTTTTAACGAGGTAAGAACTTGGAATTAAGTGGAAATAATTAATATGATACGTTATATCAAGGTTTTAAGTTGAAAAAATTCGTTAAATAGAGGTAAAAATACCTTCTACCTATATTCTGCAATGATTGAAAAATCGTTATAAAGAGGTTTTTGATAAATGTTATTCGTAATGTAGAGGTATATTTTGTATTATCTCTTACGGGCAGTTCTAGGGGATTTCGAAAAATTCGTTTAATCGAGGAATTCGTTATATTGAGGCTCGTTATATCAAGGTTGTACTGTATATTGAAATTAAAAGTCGTAATTTTTCATCTGTATATCACGTGATCTAAAACACGAGCCGCCATGATGTGACGTCGTAAAGACAATGTTTCCGATGTACACTGCGAGCACTCCTCGGTGCTCTCACTAGTGAAAAATTCGTTCCTTTATTGAGTGCCAGTACACTGCCGCAATACCATATAGAAATATATGACGTCATAAATAGCATAATCTTTGTACTGTGAGCACTGGCGCTTTCGAGGTAAGGTGCTTTCAGTACTTTGATCACTTGATTAAAAAATATAACAGCACGAATGATTTGTTTCATTCACATTCAAAAATGTGAACAATATTCAAAAATTAATTTTTGAATATTGTTAAATTTATTTTTGAACAGAAAACGTATACATGATAAATATTTTATTTGAAAACAATGTCGAAAAATTAGGACGATAGTATACTGGACTGCGTTCCGTTTTATCAGTAACCAGTATAGCACACTGCCCTGATAACAAAAAATGCAGTAATCGACATTTTTGGGATTTTTACTTTTTTCAAGAAATGGGATCCCTAAGGGTTTATTTACATGAAAAAAAATTAATTTCATAAAAAACATCCCCGTAAGTATGTTTTTTAGGTAACGATTTTCGCAGTACTTACATGAAAACTATATCAATGATAAGAAAAAGCGCAGTATTAAACATATGCTAAAGAAGAATGCAGTACTTGTTAGAATACCCTAAAACAAAGTGCAGTAATAGCCATTACTGTAACATTTTATTCTAGTATATATAGACCAGTTGCTAAGTCAAAACGCAGTACTCCACATTACTGCATTTGTGTGTAGTTCGCGAGAGTTAAAATTTCGCGAGATCGTAACCGTACGATACAGTGCCGCGTTTTGTTGAAGCAAATCAGTGCGTCGTCGTCATTCGGCGAAGTGAGACTTGCGGCATTCGTGCTGCTCCAGCGCGCTGTTGTTTTTTAATGCAACGGAATTTAGGTGAGTTGTTATAATAAAATGTTACCCTTCGTGGTTAGGCCTACGTCCTATACCTAAAGTTATAGCTATCTGATAAAAATGTTAAGTACATCGTCGATGTACTTAATATTTCTAATGATAGATAACTTTAGGTAATTATAGACAAACCCGGTTCCGATCAGGTTGGTAGTTTATAGTAGACTATCTTTCCGCCCGCGGCTTCGCCCGCGTGGAATTCGGTTATATCGCGCGACATGGTAAGCGCGCCGCCGCTGTCGCCGCTCCGCGCCCCCGCCTACCGCCCGATACGCCCCCCTCCCTTTTCCCCGTGCACGCTTTTTTTGTCTTTGTCTTAAACAATTGAACAATCTTACATGATTTTATGTTTGACAATAAGAAACTTCCATACAAACTTTCGTCCCCTATTTCAACCCTTTCTACCCTTATTTTCTCGATAAAAAGTATCCTATGTCCTTTCCCAAGTTCAGTTCTATCTTCATACTAAATTTCATCAAAATCGGTTCAGTGGTTTAGGCGTGCAAGCGTAACAGACAGACAGACAGACAGACAGACAGGGTTGCTTTCGCATTTATATATTAGTAGGGATTTTATTTCCTGCTTTATCAATGTAGATTTATTATATGTATTTCAGAAAATTGTCTTCATAATGTTTGCCAAAAATTCCCGCGGAAGAAGCATGTTAGACATGGTGCTGGGTGAACCGGATCGTCAAACAGAACCAGAACCATCTACTTCTACAGAATTTAATTCAAACCAGAAAGATGAATCATTTAGTCTGTTATGTGATGAAACGTTCCCAAGTTCTTTGATGGATATATCATTAACAGATATAACATTTGAAACAGAAAAACCCAGCGAAATTATTCCTATTGCATCTAGTTCAATGATTTTGACAAGCGAAGAGCCCCAAAATAACAATTTGAATCACAATACACATACAACTGAATCCAGTCATATCGTAAATATAGAGTCCGAAAATAATATAGAACAAGTTACTACACAGGAAAAAACTAAATCAGGCAACCCAAGGAAGAGGCGTAAATTTGAGGAATCGTTAGAAACAAGATTAAAATACAAGAAAAAGGGAAAGCTAGATAAAATGGCGGTAAAACCTGGATGCAACGAAACCTGTATAAAGAAATGTATGTCTTCTTTTACGGAATTAGAACGCGTACGTATAAATGACACATTTTGGAAATTTGATTACGAAGCACAAGGTTTATATGTAAAGTCTTTGGTTATTGAAAAGGAAGTACAAAGACGTATTAAAGATAGCCAGATGATGCGGAAGCACACATATATGTATTTTTTTGATACAGACAATAAGAAGAAAGAGGTTTGTAAAACATTCTTTCTCACGACTCTGGGATACCACAAAAATAATGATAGACGTGTGCTTGACATTTTGAAAAAGCTTCCTGAAGCTCAAGGGGATCGACGCGGGAAGCATGATAATTCCAAAAAATTTGACAGAGAAACGATCAAACAGCATATCGAGAGTTTTAAACCAGCCATTGCACATTATAGGCGTGCACATGCCCCAAACAGAAGATACCTTCCGAGTGATTTGAATGCAACCATGATGCATGCTGATTTTATTGAAAAGAATCCAAATTTTAAGGTATCATACGATCTCTACAGGAAATTCTTAAAAAAAGATATGAATATATCTTTTGCCCAGTTAGGTAACGAAGAGTGTGAACAATGTGAAATTTTCAAACTACACCAAATTTCATGCAAAGATACAGAACATTGTACCGATTGTGCTACATACCAGATCCATCGTGAAAAATATGAAAAAGCACGTACTTATTACCAACAAGATGTAACACAATCTGTGAAACAGTCAGAATCTTCAAAATGTTACTATTCCGCTGATTTGCAAAAGGTCATTATGTTACCCAGACTAGATATGTTTAAAGTTGTAATGTTCTGTCCGCGAATTATAGCGTTTAACGAAAGTTTTGTGCCTTTAGGCTCTAGTAAAGAAAAACCATTCGCAGCGGTATGGCATGAAGCAATATGTGGCAGAAAACAGGAAGACATTATTAGTACATACAGATCTTTTTTTGAAAGCAAACGCGATTGCGAGGAAATAGTTATATGGACAGACAACTGCACTAGTCAAAATAAAAATTGGGCATTTTTCACCTTTCTGGTGCAGATTGTAAATAGCCAGTTAATTATAGCCAAAAAAATCACAATTAAATACTTTGAATCTGGGCATACATTCATGTCCGCAGACAATTTTCACCACCAAGTCGAAAACCAGCTTAAAAAAGCACAGAAGGTTTATGATTTTTCGGATTTTATAGATTGTGTGCAGCTAGCAAACTCAGGAAAAGTTAATGTTAAACCCATGGAAATAAGCGATTTCTACAAATACAAAGATCACTCTTCACAATATAAACTGAAAAAATGTGAAAAAAGAACATATCTAAAAGATATTGTTTGTATCGAGGTACAAAGAAACAGCATGAAACTATTTGCTAAAACGACTTATGATGACAACAATATGATAGAAATAGATTTTCTGAAAACAAAATTGGTAAAAGAATCTACTATAATACCGGAACCAGAGAGAAACCAGAAGGCACGGGGAATAACCCAAGAGAGAAAGACTGGTATACTAAGAAAACTAAGTAACATAATACCTCATAACAGACTGTTATTTTGGGAAAACCTCCCTGTTAACGAAGAGTCTGTAGATCTCACTGAAAATAGAGAGCCTCAAGAATAAGTATATTTTCTACTTTTTCAGAAGATTTTTATTTTTTTGTTTTTAGTATTAGTTTTTTATGGGTATTGATTGCCTAAATTTTATTTTAATATTTGGATTAATAATATGCTTTCATGTAACGATGTGCCTTATTCTGTGATAATTAAATAATAGTACCGTCTCATTATGTAGGACAACATCTAGTCTATTTCAAGATAAACGCATTTTTTATTATTATTATGTCATAAAAGGCTGTTAGTTATAAGATTAGGAGTGAAAAAATTATAGACAAAAAGAAATATGTAACTTGTTGTGAGAATGGATACCTAACTATTATTTTTAAGTAATATGTTATCCTAATTACATTCCATTGCATAATATAGTTTACGTATGTACATATTTAATCTATTCTATTCTATTTACCTACCAAATTGCTTGCTTTTAACTTATCCAAGACTGATATAATTAGACATTAATCTAATATTGTTCCTACTATTAAATAATAATATATGTCAGTGTAACTGATGTTAAAATATGTTGTCTTAGTAAAAGTTAATTTTCTTATATAAATTGTTTAATTTTGATATCCCCGCATTAGCTTTAAACCGCAGAGAAAACTTTTAAAATCTGTGTAAAAGGATATTAAGTACACATCCACTTAGCTTCGGACGTTAAAAAGCGGTATCTAAACTAAACAATAACGCAGTAATCATCATACGCTAGACCATAATGCAGTAATGAGCGCAAGTACTGCATTTAGACTTAGTATCCTGTGATTTTTACAAGACCCGATGCTAAGTCTAAACACAATAATATGCATTATTAATGGATATACAAATTTATGAAATAAAGGATAATTATTTTTGAAAAGCTTGTATTTTTTCCTATTTTATTGACATATTTGAAGCACTACAAAAAACATACATCTTCCTCAAATATGTCAAAATGTCTTTTCCGCGTTTATCTCGAAACTGCCATTTTGCGATTACTGCATTCTTAGTTATCACGGCAGCACAGTATAGCAAACTAAAAAGTAACGGCTTCGCAGTATACTGAATTGACGTCACACCTCAGAGTGCTCTCAGTGTATAGCGGAACACAACTTTACGCATATTACGTCGTCAAAATAGGTGACCGCGTTTTCGCGGGAATTAAAAAGGTTTAAAATTTAATTTAATTTTATGACAAGAAAGCGTGTTTATTTTGCCGAAATAATTTTTTTGTGGCTTTTTATTACGAAAATTAACATTTTGAAGTACTTTTTCAAACATAGTAGAATACCCTATTGTTGATCATTTTTTACAAAAATTTTTTTTTAGATTTAAAACAGTTTATGATTAAAGTACGATCGAATTTAGTATTTAACAGATCAAAATACATGAAAATTATGCTTGCCTTAGATCTCAAAAAAAAAAAAAAGAAAACTTGCAAAAAAATCGAATTTTCGCTATTTTTGAGGGTTTTTTGCAATTTACTCGAAATTGAAGGCTGGACGGCCTAAACTGACTTAAAATTCGTATTCAGCGGGTCGAAAAACATGGCCGTAGATAGGTGGCGCCCGGAGTACAGACAATTTGTTTTTTTTTTTGTGTGACGGTGTTATTTATCCTTTATCTCTTGGTATATATGTAAGTTACTTAATATTTATTACTGTTGATAAAATATTTCAGCCTTTATATATAATTATATAACCACTTTAAGTGGAGACACTTGTCTTATAAAATTGTGATAGTTTAGCTCGAATAGACTCCCCATTAAATGGATTTGCAGAATTTATATAATACTCCATAATTATTATCTTTAGTTATTGAGAAGTTATTAGTCTTTAAAGTATATAAATTTTGACAAAGTATGTTGTTATTATATAAAGTAGGTATGAATATATTTTATTATGTTGTACTATTGTACACAATTATGTTGCTCGAGTCATCAGTCATTGCTAAGCAATTATTGTTCAAGTTACGTTGTAATTAATATATTAATAAATCAAATGTTTTGGTTTTATTTTATGAGATTTAATTTTATTTCCCTTTATTTTTATTGCTCCTTCCCTTTTATCATAATTTATCTACCTTACAAATGATTTTAAACTGAATCATTATGAATTTTAATAAGGCTTTTACGTAATTTTTTGTACTTGAATAAAGCATGTTTTGAATGTAACTCTATGGTGCTGTTGCTTATTTGATTAATCTACAATATAAAAATAAGTCGGGTTTTCCTTCATGACGCTATAATTCCAGAACGCACGAACCGATTTCCACGGTTTTGCATTCGTTGGAAAGGTCTCGGGCTCCATGAGGTTTATAGCAAACAAAATTTAGAAAAATTTCAACAGAAAAGCAGGAAAACGGAAAATCATTTTTCACATACAGCGCCATCTCTGATACATAGCATGTACTACAAACCAATATGTTTGCATGATGCAGATGGCGCCAGTCGCTTGGTGGCAAAACGGAGTTCGCCGGGTTTGCTAGTATGTAATAATAATTGCTCTATTTACAATTTATACATAAACATTTTTTTTCGTCTTTACCGTCAGAGCAAAAATCGCCCAAGTGCAAGTTGAACTGCACACGACTACTTTGTATAGTTTAACAAGCTTTTTTTGATAATAACTTAATATGAAGTAAAAAAATTGCCCTATAGCCGTACGACAGACGAACACCAAAATCTTCGCAATATATAAACTTAAACTCTTTTAAAATCACATTAGTTGTACATCGGCAACAATCATATAAATTCTAAATGTTGTGTATTTTTTACATTTCTTTTTTTCATCTTGTTTGTGAAAAAATAAATGCCACAGGCTGAAAATATATACATATTATTTTTGAAATTAATATATGTGTGGATGGATTGTCTGGCTGGAGAAAAAGTCCGTTCACCCGTCTTTCACCAAAAATTAATATTACCAATATGAATTACGGCGTATTAGGTAATTAGGTATTATAGTGCGTTCAACAAGACAAGATAGCAAACGTAAATAAACCAACTGCCAGGTTATTCGCCTATTCAGGGTTTTGTAACCTTTTTTACTTACACAATAAATAACTACGAAATCAAAAGGCCGCGCAATGTTTTTAACCCTTTCCCGGCCGTCACCGTAATATTCCGTGTTTTCATGTTAATGCCTGTGGCGCCAAGCCCGTAATATTACGTTCTATTTTTTCTATGTCTATTTCTTGATTAGATATAAAAAATATGAAGAAAATTTATATTATTTATAATACTTCAGGATGTGTACTTTACAATAATCCAACTTTAAAACAATAGGCTTAACATTCTGATACATAAAAATGCAATTTAAATGCAATAGTCAAATTAGGCGCTATCACAACCCTAACACACAGCGCCGAACCCGTAATTTTACGTAGGCTAGTGATGCGCTAGTAAAAACTAAATTATAGAGAAGAGATCCTTTAAAACTAATAATTATCTTGTTAATACATGTCTAGAGTATAAATTAATTATTTAATGTGTTTTTTGAACCTCTTATTTGAATAATAAACCACAATTAAAGAGAATCGGTAGAAAACTACGAAACCAAAAAAAAATATATTATTGATCTCGATATTATTTTGGGACGTCACTAATACAGTTACTGCCAGACGATCACTTGCGGCCATCACCGTGATTTTCCGTGCGGCGCAAGCGACACGGTAGGCATATTGGTTTGTAAACATCGGTACCTGCAGAGCCGTCCCCGTAATAACACGTTAACTTCATGTGCCTAGTGCTGTACAATATTATGTTGGACGACGACGAATTATTGAATATATTACAAGAAAATATCAGCAACGACAGTAATTGCAGTTCGAGTAGTAGTTAGTGTTCCCATTTAAGACTTCATTTTGAAATTCGTCCGCTTGGAAATAAATATATGTAAAAAAAATATTCGGCGGGAAACTTATGCAAACTAGTATAAAAATAGCTTAAGAAATTCAACAGAAGAAGTTCAATTAGAAATCGCACCCTGTTCGTCTCCAAAATATTGAATTAATACATTAAAGCTGATTAGATTATATTATGAGCCAAAAATTTATTTTTTGTTAAGGTAAATATTCGGAAGTAGGGCTCCTGCTAAAACCGGGGTAACAAACTTATTTTTCATGTTTTATGCATAAAGAACATGAGAAAAGCAATATTAAGGTGGCGCATTACTTTATTTTTAAAAGAAAAAAAAAACAAAACACTATTCGGTGTACGATGGAGTGTGCTTGTTAGGTCTTTTTTTTTACCCGACTGCGACAGAAGGAGGGTTATGTTTTTCGAGTGTATGTATGTATGTATGTATGTATGTATATATGTATGTAATTATGTATGTATGTATGTCCATTTCTTTGGCACGCCCTACAGCCCAAACGGCTGGACGGTTTTTGACATATGAGGTGTCGTTAAATTTGTCTAAATTGTAGTAGTGACATAGGCTATATAAATTTTCAAAATGGCGCCCACTTATGGCGGAATGAGGGGGGGGGAGTTGATTTTTTTTCTTACTGTAACAATATGGGTATCAAACGAAAGCTAGTAAATTGTTTTATTCTTTTTAGTTTATAATAAGAGTATTACGCAGTCGGGTTTTTTTTATTTTTTTAATTAAGCATACTTGTTTTGCTAGTTAGAACTAGTTCTTGCTAAATGCCTTTGTTAAAACTAGAATTAACGCTAAAAAAAAGACCTAACAACCTATCAATAAAAAAAATTTATTTTTTTTTTGGGCGTGCGTCAACTTATTATTACTTTCTCTCATGTTTATTATTCATAAAAAACGTTAAAAAAAATTTCAACCCGATTTAAGGAGGAGCCCCACTTCCAATTTGGGAAATTATATACTTAATATTACATGGCTTTTATTTTTATAATTTATTTATGAGTGTTTTATTTTAGATTAATTTATATCCTCCGTTCCGTTCACCGTGGCACAGGTAGATTGTATCACTTCACTGATGGTACTGTCAATATACATATAACTACTTACTGCCCTTTGGCACGATCTCCTTTATAGGCTTAAAACAAATTCGTACGATATCGCAGACAAAAGTTAACTATAATTATGTGTAATATCGATAAAAATTATTCAGATGTCCCATCACTGTTTGAAATTATACCTAAAGTCGTCTGGCCGTGGGGGCACGATTACTGTACCAAAATCTGGCCGGGAAAGGGTTAAACCCGCAATAGTCTCGTTGGATTTTGCCCGTCCTTAGCCGAGAGTCGTGCAGCAGATAGCAAACAAACAAGATAGAAAGAGATAGACTATGTTTTCATGTTACGTTGGCATTGTTTACGTTTGGTATCTCGTCTCGTTGAACGCACTTTAACTAAGAAGTTAACATATGATTTTCGATCGATTTTCTTTAAAATTTGAGAACGGTATATTTTCGTATGTAGGTCAACTTGAATGTAAATGCAAAGAAGAATAAAAAACCTTATACCAAATTTCATGTTTACAGCGTCGCGGGTAAAAGTTAGTCAAAAAAATAAATTGCTTTAAGACGATTATACTTTTATTTTTATTAGACAGGATGAAACATATTGTATTATGACATTTAGGATTAACAACATTACAGACGCATAATAATCTTTACGACGAGAATTAAATTTTATTATAACATCATACACAAAAAATGTTTCATGTTTGAAAGTTATTTTAAAACGTGGAGAACACTTATTTGATATAAGTAGGTACTTCAATACTTGAAAACTACTTCATTTTATCTCTTAATATTATGTTAGGATAGGATAAATTTAATAGAAATTACTTAAACACGTCTGTAGTGTAATACATTTTGGTACATTTTATTATCACATTAATGAAACAGTCAATTTTGTGAGAAGGCTCGAATCTGAAACACTAAAATATTAGAATACGTAAACACTTCAACTTATTTTGGTTCGATGGCTTTCACTGGTTACGTAAACACTCTCATTCTTGAAACTAGCAAATTGTCGAATATATTTTAATGATCGATGTGATGGTTGTTGTACAGACGAAATACGATGAAAAGATTTTTCTTCTTGTGCATACTATATGTAATTTTTTTTCAACTTAAACAGTGCTGCTTTGTTTTATTACGTCACTGCGTAAAATGTCCTTTTCAAACAATGCACTTGTTTAAATTTATACTTATATAGTAATCCTTTTAGATTTCGTACATTTATATTTATTGATTATTTTTATAAGATAATTAATTTTTACAACAAAAAGTTGGTAGTGAAATAGACAAAATTTATTTTACAATACAATACTTAGATCTAATATAGTTGCGTCGAAGTTAAAAATTGCAAATATATCAGTATCTGTTATGTCTTGTTTTTTTTTGTATTTTTTCGCGATACTTGTTTTCTGCTATAGACAAATACTTTTACGCACCTTAAATCAGCTCATAACGCCAAGTGCATTAATTATAAGTATGTACCGATAAAAAAATTATTATTAAATAATATATTTGAAATGTTTTACATACTTTAAGGTGGTATTATACTTATATTAACTTTTACGATTCTATTCGATCTTAAAAAATTTATATATCGAGCAAAATGTAGTTCAAAACAGTATTTCAAATAAGTTTTTTGATTTTCTCTTATCACAATTTGTTAGAAAATTAAGCACTCCCTAAAATATGAGATACTACAAGAAAATGAAATTAATAAAAAAACTACATTTATATATACCTGCTATAAATATTAAATATCACATTATGCTAAGAGTTCAGTCGGGTTACAAACTACAGTAGATAGACACAGGAACGAAAATACTATTATTAAGGGAATACTACATGTTTATGTATTATACATCGATTAGATAAACACATTTAAAAGTTATTTACTTTGTGATGATCCATAATTTTTACATGTACACACATTACAGACAATATTGGATACATTATTCACGATGTCAACAGAAATACATTTAATTATTGTTGCATATAATTTTAGAATTACATTTGCAATATGAGGTAACAAAAAGGGAATGTCTAATAATGGCATCTTTCATATGAATTATTGTTAATAATAATGAAATAAATTACACAATCTTAAGCACAATATGTTCACTGTAATTATTCAAAGCATTCTTACACACCGAGGACACTGAACATTACCAAACAAATGCAAAATAAAAGCGAGGTAGTTTTTTTGATTGTTCTGAACAAGTCTATAATTCATGTAAAGCATAATTATGTAATTAATAACTTAGATTAAGAAGATTATTTCACGCGACCAATAACGGTCACGATCTGGTCATACTTTATTCTGCTCAATAAAGCCAAGCTTGATTATAAAAATTAAAATTTAAATGAGAGTTTGATCAGTCTACATACAGTATTTTTAATTTACGAGTCATCAAATGAAATATCTACAAATAACATTAAAGCTTAAAACTATAAAAAAAATCATGAATCTCGCAAATATCCATAATACCATTTTTAAAACATCTACGCACTAATATCACGCCGAGAAATATGACATCGAAACATATTTCGATAATATACAATTTTATGTGAACACGAAGAAGCATGAAAAAAGCGTCGATGAATCTTATTCTTTCCGTCGAATGCCATAAAATAACCGTTAACTGTTTACGAGACATCACATTCATATTCCAAAACTGTTTTGTGGTAGAAGAGAAGATACCTGAAACAATATTAAAATTAGAATTTCAATAATTTTTCTATTTTCTTTTTACAAATTTTTGCTTAACAATATTTTAAAGGCTACTTAATTTAGCACATAAATTAAAATAATCTACTATATACTAATATAATAGATCTAAAGATGTTATAATTAAACTTTTTTGTTCATTAAAATGCACTAAATTGAGGATCAACTGATCCGATTGTACAAATCATGTTTATTGAGCGACTGATTAGAGCACAACAATAATAATAATACGTTAACGCTAATGAATCCAGGTGATTCTATTTTTTTTTTTTGACGAATGAGCGCCGGCTGCACGCACGAAAAGGCATGACTCATTGTCACGTTCCGCGAGCAAGAACGCGGAACAAGCGATAGAGGCACAATTGGCCTAAGCATTCGGTTTGTGACGCATCTATCTCTCTTCCACTCCATCGGTAGATGCGTCCGAGTAGAAGAGAAAATATATTTGAATTAACGAGTGTAAATAATCATTAACTTATCGAAAAAATAGTAATTTTCAATTAACTCCTTCTTTGTATTATACAAAATAATGATAATTCATGATAATAATTCAAGTCATAAGAGTATGCAATTTTTCATCAATATTTTCTTATGACGTTATCACGTAAAATTATCGTCCGTAAACCGACATTACAGACAATTAATTTTTTTTTTGGAACGAAGTTCCTTATGGACGACGACATATACAGGGTTAATTCTAAAACACCAGCAACCTCGCAGGACAAGATAGCTAACATTATGTACAACAACATTTGTTCTATACCTTGTACAATTTAGCTTGATCTTTTTGACAGATGTAAATTTTTTTGATTGACATAACTTTGCAATGACGAACATATTATTTTCTTAATTTAATGATTTTAAAAATTATAAAAACATTTAATAAATATCGATTACAAAAAATCATTATTAAAGATCATTTTTAAGTTATTGTTACGAACGGGGGTCCTTTTGATTGGGGTTTCTTTGGCTAGTGGTTGGGATCTCTTTAGCTGGTATAACTCTTTTTAGAAAAATAAGATTAAAAAAAATTGAATTCTAATTTGAACTACGCGTTCCATTGTTCCATCGACTGGCCATATAAGCCGAACGTCGGGAACACTCGGGGTCAGTAGTGTGGAGTAAAGTCAAGAGGAAAGAAGATGTTAAAGGAAGAAGTTAAGAGGAAGCAAGACTACCTGCCCGTAACATTATTATTGTTGAATTTAAGTTTTTGTTTTGAACTTTTGTTACACATGCCTAAAAGGGCGAAAAAAACTGTACTCAACAGTGAATTCGCTTACGCGATTATTTTGAGCGTGAGTCACAAAATGGGGGACCATTATTGCCATTGTCTCAAGTGCGGCAACGTGTAGCTGACGCTTTGCTGATTGCATTAGCTACTGTGACACGAATCTCTACGGAAAAATATGGTAAAGAAGGTAACGAGGAGAATAAACTGTCGTTTCCTAATAAAAAACGTAGGCGTATCCAACCTATCGTCAATCTTGACGATTTTCAATGTGCGGCCATACGGAACCACATTTATGGTTATTATTCAAGAAAAGAATTGCCCACACTTGACAAGTTGCTGGTGACACTAAGAGAAGTTCATTTATATGACGGCGGTCGAACCTCGCTGTCAAAACTACTGCGTAGAATTGGATTTCATTACCAAAAATCCAACAACCGCAGGATTCTTATGGAAAGGAATGACATTGCCCTCAAACGAGTTGATTTCTTAAGAAAAGTCAAAAATATTACCGATTGGGAAAAAGTTGTATTTTTAGATGAAACTTGGTTGAATGCCAATCACACTGTTAAAAAAACATGGAACGATGGTACTGCCCAATCGTCTACAAAAGTACCAGAAGGAAAAGGGGAGAGACTGATAATTTGCCACGCAGGTACTGCCCAAGGTTTTGTGCCAAACTGTTTACTGGCATTTAAATCCAAAAAAACGAATGAGTATCACGAAGAGATGAACTTCGAAACGTTTTCGAAATGGTTATATAAAATGATGGACAACCTGGATGGTCCTCATATAATAATAATGGATAATGCATCCTATCATTCCACGCAATTTGACAAGGCTCCGACGATGGCAAACAAAAAAGCTGATATAATAAAGTGGCTCATAAACAAGAGCGTAAATGCCGACATGACAATACTCAAGTACGAACTGCTTGGCCTGGTGGCCACACACAAACCGAGGGAGCCAGTATATTTACTGGACGAAGCAGCAAAGCAACGCGGTCACACAGTGATCAGATTGCCGCCCTATCATTGTCAATATAATGCCATAGAGCTAATATGGGCACAAATCAAAGGTCAGTAAAAAAAACTTTTTTCTTGATAAATTCTTTAACATCTATTTCATTAATAGTATTATGTTAACAATCACTTATTTCATTCACAGGAAATGTAGCACTTACTAATACATCTCCTCCCTTCACCGCAAACAAAATGCTCCGCTTATTGGAAGAAGCTTGTGGTCAAGTGACCGCTGAAAACTGGGCGAATGTAGTACGACACGTCAAAGAAGTAATATTATCGGACTGGATGCGCGACGTCCACTTCGACAATTTTATTGAACACGAAATAATAATTGAAGTTCGAGATGATGACACAAGCTCCGACGACTCTGGTGATTATTATCTTGGCTGTGCTCCTCTTCCTCAATAAAAACTGTTTTAAAGATAAAACTATTTTATTTTTCAACCTTAATTTTTACATACAGGATTATTTTTGGACCTCCCGTCAAATTTAAATAGGTGGTTCAGAACATGAAACTAAACAACTTTTCCAAAGAAACATGGGACGAAAAGTAAAAAAAAAAATCGACCCTCCCATAGAAAACTGCTCGATCACGTGGTCGATTTCGTATGGAGGGTCTCATTTTGAGGTCCAAAAATAACCCTGTAATATTAATGTAAGTTAATATAGTACTTATTATGAATATTGACCCACCGTCGCTTATCTACCCAATGTTTTATATGTCTAGTGCAATAAAGAATTTCACAAATAATACACCACATACATATATTATATATTACATATACATATATTTAAAAAACTTTATTTTTTGGACTACTAGATATTTTCTGTTTCCCATCACTAGCCCGTCTGTAAAAAATCAAGTTAACTACGAAAATTTTAAAACTTTTTATTGCTTTAAACTAAAATTTAAATAAGAACACTGAAAATAATAGACGCTTGTACAATGTTACAACGGTCGAAACAAAAATCCGACCCACCGACGTAACATTGTACAAGCGTCTATTATTTTCAGTGTTCTTATTTAAATTTTACTTTTGAAGCAATAAAAAGTCCTAAAATTTTCGGATAACGCTTGAATCTTTAGGGACTTTTGTGTTATATGTATTTTTTTAATATTTTTACGATTTTTAAAATAATTTAAAATTTGAAATTTTAAAATTCGTCATTGCAAAGTTATGTCGAACAGAAAATTTACATGTGTCAAAAAGATCAAGCTAAATTGTACAGGGTATACCACTTTTGTTAATTTGTTAGATTTTATTTTCATACAAAAATAAATATTAATTTAATTTTACGCGTGAATGCAATAAACTCTACGCGCGTCCCAAAGATTAGGTAAATAACGACCACGTACTAATGTGAGGGGAAAGGTAGGAACGGGGCGGCGCTAGCGCCTTTGAACTTGACCTATTTAGCCAGCCGCGGCAGTCGGCGCCCGGCGGCGGGCGACTTTGATGCGCGCGCGTCATATGATTTTGTGTGCTACTCGTATTTATTTTATTCGTATCGATCGATGTATTGTACCTGTACTAAAGTTATTTTATAACCATGGTACCGCCGCTATTCTAATGTCGAATACACGGAAATGGTGAGGATACTGGCTAAGTGTGATGACAATGTGTCGGAAGCCTGTCGGCAATATGCAGCTAGATATTCGAACTTACCTACACCGAGCCGTGAGACAATGTCAACTCACCGAATCTGACAAACTAGCACGAGTAAATTTTTGTAACTGGTTCGGTTAACTAAAATAATTTGTGCGTTCAATCAAATTAAAACTAATTCGGAAGTGTTAGCACGTGTTAGTGAACAGCTGATTTTTAGGTGTTGTCTGTGTGTTGGTTGTGATGGTGACTATTTTGAACGCTATCTGCGCGATACGCACCGACATACGCGTTACTTTAACCTTAGAGGTAATATTTCGTTTGTAAATATTATTTTATTGTCAATTATTTTTAATTTTTTAATTATTGTAAATACGCTGATTTCACTTTTGAAATACTCATGCCCGCCTGTATTTAACAATAAAAAGTGAATAATACCTAGCTACCAATATTTAATATTAAATTGGTTTAACTAGACTTTAGTAAACGTTAAAGAATAATTACCTACGTTAATAATTTTCACATATTTTTTTATGTTCAGAATTCAGATACCTAATCTACATACCTACATTTTTATAGTAGTGGCGGGCATACGGACAGTCGAAGCCTTTTGATGACTAGGTACCGGATGTCTACCGCACAACTGGTTGTGCTGTAACCTCTGGAGGTTATGCAGATGTGTTGCCCTCCTATACATACGATTTATTTGTTTTTTATCGTTCAATATAGCCAGTTCTAAGCCTGGTAAAGTATGAAGGGATTGTGGACTCAGTTTACGTATTGCAGGGACATGACAAAACAGAAATTCGATTATTCACTTAAGTCACTGCGATATACATACTATGATACTGCCCACAAACCCACCAAGCAATTTATATTAATTTTATTAACTAGAATTATCGGGCAGAGAAAGTGTTATTACTATTATTATGCAAGCGCGCCCGAGCGTCGCGTCATCCTTTCGATAATGAATGAAACATAGACTCTAAATTTCAGAGCAGTACAATAAAAGCTTAAAAAATCATTTTTAATTAATGTATTGAGTTATGTCAAAAGTCGTAGAACAAATGTTGTTGTACATAATGTTAGCTATCTTGTCCTGCGAGGTTGCTGGTGTTTTAGAATTAACCCTGTATAAATAAATGTATATTACAACCAGACTTAGGGTGGGATTTCATTAGATAAAGATTTAAATAAATTATACAATTACCCCTCGCTGTCCAAAACTTCGCGAAGAGACGCCCTAGTGATCATGTGGTCGTCACATTTGAACCAGCTGCCTTTCATCTGACGAACATAGGCCGTGTAATGACCAGCATCCAACGAACCCAAGTGATTGACAACAGCGAACAGTGAATAACGGTTATCTTCAAATATTCCCTGCGGAGCATTATTATTATCTGCCGCGTCCACCGCCCGTCTGTGTGTCGACATAAACGGCGTCATATCTAATTCAGCGGGAAACGACACAAAAGTGGATATTTTGCGGTCGATCTGTGAAGAGTGTTCGAACCGTTTGAGATGGAAACTAGCTACGATCGGCAAGGTTTCCAAAGTTAACTGCTTGGTAGATTCGCGATAGGCTCTACAATTGGAGCACTTTATCTTGGCAGCTGAACCCAAGTGCTCGGCTCTGGTGAAGCGTTCGAGGCAGGCTTGTAGAGAACCCGGACCGGCAACGTCCAAGCTTATATCCCAGAATGGGTCAATAGTCGTCGATACTCCTGAACAAGAAGTGCACACGACATCACTTTGCAATCCGCCTGTGAATATCTGATCAATGATGCAGTTGCAGCGACCGTTTTCTTTCTTTTCTGTATCTTCAACGCCATTCATGCAGTGTCTGAAATATATAAAAAATTTAATTATATTTTATTTTTTTAAACAAAAACCATTTTCATGATAATAATCCTTATGATTAATCTCTGACAAGAAAAATAATCTTAAAAAAAATCATATGCTGATACTATTACTGGTAATAATATTATATAAGCACTTTTTATTTTATTGTTATGGAACTGAGTATAGTAATAGTTTGTAACATTGTTTAATATATACAACACTAACTTAGGAAATACAATGATTCAAAGATGTGGTTTATATATATCACATAACAGAACTATTGATCAGAGAATTTTTACAATATAATGTTGGATTTTTTTATCTTGCGTTATATTGTATTACATAATTATTGTATATAAAAGAAGTTTTGAAATATTATATTGAATTACTAAGAGTATTGGCGGATAATTTCCCTACCATGAGTAACGATCGTTATCAGGTGTCTATGATATTAACCGGGATCGACGGCTTTACGTGCTCTCAGAGGCACAGTGGGGAGACCCACAAGGACATACAACCAGACCGGAAACAAATATTTGTACAAATACAAATATCTGTCCCGAGCGGGAATCGAACACGCGACCGCCGGTGCGCGGCTTTGAAGTGACTACTCGCACCACTACACCAGAACGGTCGCCTGCGTGCGTTCCATATTGGACTTTAAAAAAACGGACTGCCGGACAGTAAAATTCCTTGTAGTGCACAAACCTTACGAGTTACGGTGGCTGTCTCTCCTGTCGCGGTCGCCTGTCGCAGCGCGAACCGCCACCATTACGCGTGACGGGAGCCTACCTGTGCAGCACGTCGAGCGTGGCGATAAAGAACTCGTGCGCGTCCTGCTGCTCGTAGCCCGCCAGGTGGCGCGCGTGCGTCCAGATCAAGTGCAGCAGGCGGTGCAGCGTCAGCGGTGTCTTCGCGCCCGAGTAAAACTCCTACCGATTATCGAACGTTTCATTACAACTGTACTTAAAAAATGATTTCCAGCTTGTCATTCAAGTAGAGGCCCATTCTCAACCGTCGTATTTTGAATTTTTAAAATTAGGTGGCGTTTAAGTATTACGTATCGCAATTTTTAAAGATTGTTCACTCTATTTCCCCGTCTCCCCCCAATGTAATGCGCCGTAACGTTTTTCTGTACCCCATCTCCCTAAACGTTACGTAACACCCAAGTTACCATTTTTACCTAAAAAGACAATTTACTGTTCTCTTATATTTACGCGAATTTTACTCATTTGATTGACTCACTTATTGAATTATTCGGAATAATTATTCGGGGACTGAGGTGGTGGGTGTCCGAATAATTATTCGAACACCCACCACCTCAGTCCCCCGAAATCATGGACGCTGTAAAGGGTCCGAAACGTCGGGAAATAATTTAATTTAAAATATTGTTAAACTGTAAAGTTTTTAATAAACGCGATAAAATCCGGTATAGACTTTTAATCAAGTAAATAAAAAGACAATTATTTTGCGCAAGGTACCAGAAAGTCGCTAAAATAAACTTTGTTATTGTTTTAATCGCGTTTATTTCGGAAATCCTAAATATTATTATAAATGTGAAATATCAATATACAATTTCAGGTGACAACTGACAGACACATATGTATTACTTTTTTTAATAAATGTACATACTTATAGAAATCCCTAATATTATAAATGTGAAATGTAAGTTTGTTTGTTACGCTTTCACGCAAAAACTACTTAACTAATCGTCATGAATCTTTGTACACATATTCTTGGACGTATTATTAGTAACATAGTATACTTTTTTTGGTCGCGATAACCGACATCCACGCGGGGAAAGCCGCGGGCAGAAGCTTGTAATAAATAAAATAAGAGATTTCTAACTCGTAATACATGGAGAACAAAATAACAATGACGTACTATATAATCAATCGAAAAGGGTTGCCAAGGGAGATTTTATTTCCTTATTTAAATAATAAAAAAAAACAATATTAAATAACGCATTGTATGAGCTCCCCCGCCTTTGTAACGCATCGTAACGATTTACAAGACCCCTCCCCCTAAATTACGTTACGTAATACGCCCTCTTATGTTAAAAAGCTTTATGATCAAAAATTTTAAAATGATCGCATTGCTACTTTGGGCCTTTCACGATAAATAGAGGTTCCATCGAAATGCATCATATAAAGTATAAACTTACGATCAAAATACAAATAATTATTATCACATGTACTGTACTGTTACTGTAACGCTTGTAGATGTCCCCTTTTAGGCTTAGCCCTATATATGTATATGTTCTTATATATTTACAAT
Source organism: Euphydryas editha (assembly GCA_036937285.1). Lineage (NCBI taxonomy): Eukaryota > Metazoa > Arthropoda > Insecta > Lepidoptera > Nymphalidae > Euphydryas > Euphydryas editha. Next base: position 8,427,080 of record JAUPFZ010000008.1, read on the forward strand.
ACATTACAATTTGTATACCTGTGCCGACACAAGACCTTTTTCTATATTATAATAATTTATTTTTCTATATAATAAAAATTGCCTGGAAGAGAAAGCTATTTAGTCCTTTGTATCTTACAATACTTTGCTATGTCGTTGTTCTATATAGTATTTTTTATTTTATTTTGGTCTACAATAAAGTGTATTATTATTATTATTATGTCGCCATTGTAATAATTGTAATCTTTAGTTATACTTTTTTTACGGATGTAATAAAGCATTATAATATTGTACATTGTCAATACAGTGAATAATTTAGAAAATATAATGTAAAAAGAATTTGGAGATATTTCTACGACGTAGCAGTAAAACGACAATAGAGTTTTATTACCCTTGAAATTGAGGTGTTTATTAAAAATAACGATGTTCAGATAAGAGCAAGGAGCTAAAATATGATACGATATTTTACAAAATAATTAAAATATCAATTATCACACAGCAGACTTGTTTGCACATTTGTTACAAGGAAAATGTAATTATTGTGAAGTGCATAAACAAAAATTTACATTAAGGGGGTGGTCGGGATTTATTGCAGTTAAAGAAATTCATATTCAGCAAAAGTACTGCGATTTCTCGTATTTAAAAAATATGCATAGAAATCTTCAAGATATTTACTGTTTCGGTGAAATTACGAAAACACGATAGAAATAACTTCATTCGATAGAAAATAATCACAAAGTAAGGTCTTTGAAATGGTTTGAAACGGTTTAAATAAAGAAAGCAAACGAGCAACCACCTAAAAGTTTTCTCAGAATATTAAACATGCTAAAATTGAATTATTTGATGTTGGGTTTTCGATATTTTTGTACTTTTCATTCATGATTTATCAATATTATAATTTGTCGGTTACGCCATCCATTCCGAGCGATTTCAAATCGGTTCTCCTTCACTTACTCGCTGCGTTCGACAGTGACAGTCTAAACGTGATGCTAAATAGACGTGTGTCGCTTTAGTCTCCAAACGCGCTTCGTATATTCACGAAAATACAGAACAAATACTAGTAAAATGGGCAATAAAGAGCTAAAAAAAAAGAAGAGGAACCAGAAGGGCCCGAAAAAATAAAGGTTTACATATGGTAAAAGTGCAAAGGTAAGTAATAAATTATTATAATTTATTAATTAACTAGTTAATCAATTGCTGTTAGTGTACCTTTATTTCACTAACATCTGCATTGACAGCGTTGCTTTGTGGTCTGGCGACAGAATCAAGTTTTTGAGACGTTAGGTTCGATCCTCAAAAAAATTTTAGTTTTGGTAGAATTATGTTTTTGTTTATTATTTTTTTTATGCAGTTACTTGTGTGTGTAGGAAAAATACTTATATATCTTACTTATTTTTTTAATCAATTTTTTTTTACCCGACTGCGACAGGAGAGTTATGTTTTTCGAGTGTATGTATGTATGTGTGTATGTGTGTATGTGTGTATGTGTGTGCGTGTGCGTGTGCGTGTGTGTGTGTGTGTGTGTGTGTGTGTGTGTATATGTATGTATGTATGTATATATGTATGTATGTATGTATTTATGTATGTATGTATGTATGTCCATTTCGCGGCGCCCGCAAATGGCGGAATGAGGGGGGGGGAGTTGAATTTTTTTTCTTACTGTAGCAATATGGGTATCAAATGAAAGTTAGTAAATTGTTTTATTCTTTTTAGTTTATAATAAGAGTATTTTACGCAGTCGGGTTTTTTTGATTTTTTTTAATTAAGCATACTTGTGAAATGAAGATCATACTTTGATATATAATTAAAATTTCCAGAAAACGACGGTGTATTTCTGAAGATGATGCAATAGACACTGGAACAACCGCTACTACCACTCGCATGTATGTACAATTCGATGTAAACCGAATATTATTGCTCGCGTACGGTGGGTCACTCGCTAAATATAAACCACCAGTGCAATATGAGCTAATATCACTATGGATAAGCTCGACGGGGAACTGGCAGAGGAAGTCGCAATCGTCGGCCGCTGGAGTCTCCCGCCGCTTTCGGAGCTTGGGGTGGATGAGGCGGCTAGCCGGCTCTGCGACGCATTCACTGCTGTCTGCAGAGCGGCCATGCCGCCCACGAAGCGTCCATCCCCATGGCGGGCACTCTACAGGTGGTCGGCTGAGATAGCTGGCCTCCGGGCCGCCTGCAACGGGGCCAGGAGACAATTACCCGGAGCAGGCGGAGACGCTCCCAGGACGTGGACAGGGACGATAGGCTGCGCAGGATCTACGTGTAGAAAACGAAGATCCTGCGGTAGGCCATATGCCGAGCCAAGGAGGAATCTTGGCTGGAGTTAGTTGGGGGTCTGGAGAGAGACCCCCGGGGCCGAACGTATAATTGGGCGCGGAACAAGCTCCGCACCCAGTCGGCCCCCATCAGCGAAACGCTCCAGCCGGACCGACTGGGGAGGGACCCGAGCGCTTTGTTCCCTCAGAATGGCTCGGCAGATGCCGGACGAGGAGGAGGGTGTTCCGCCACCCGTCACAGAGGCTGCAATGGAGGCGGTGATTACCCGCCTCCAAAATAAGAAGAGGGCGCCGGGTCCAGACGGGGTGCACGGGAGAGTCCTTGCGACCGCTCTCAGGTAACTTGGCGACAGCCTCCGGGAGCTATTTGACCGCTGCCTGCGGTCTGGCCAGTTCCCGGGGGTCTGGAAAGACGGTCGGCTCTGCCTATTTCCTTAGGCAGGTCGGACCCCGGACTCGGCTTCGGTGGTGCGACCGGTGGTTTTGCTGAACGAAGCTAGGAAGGCCTTGGAGAAGATAATCCCTACCTATACCTCCCGACCTCTCCGATCGGAGGGTAGGGTTAGAGGGTTTAGGGCTCCGTGTCAGGATTGACAAGACCGAAGCCCTACTATTCCGCGGGACCGGCCGCAAGGGACCTCCACCGGGGGCTACCCTGCAGATTGGAGAGGGAAGGGTCAGGATGAGCCCCCAAGTGAAATGTCTGGGGCTCATCCTTGACGGAGGGTGGACCTTCGGCCCACATTTAGCTATGGTAGGACCGAGGTTCATGAAGGCGGCGAGTGCGCTAGGCAGACTCCTCCCGAACCTCGGAGGACCCAGCGCCGCCTGCAGGCAGCTGTATTCTGGAGTCTGCCGGAGTATGGCGACGTACGGTGCCCCGATTTTGGGCGGTTCGCCTCACCGCGAGAAATTAAGCAGCGCTGCGCGCTGCGCTGAGGGCAATCGCGGTGAGGGTGATTCGGGGGTACTGTACGGTATCGTGGGCTGCAGCTACTGCTCTAGCCGGCGACCCCCCGTGGGAGCTCGTGGCGGAAGTTCTTGCCGAGACCTACTCATATATCTCGGGTAGGAGGGCTCTTGGTGAGAACCCTACGTTGGACGGGATCCTACGGGTGCGTCGGATAGGGCAGGAAGCGCTTATGCGGAGGTGGGGGAAGGACCTGGCGGGGCAGCCGTACGGTACATGCGTAACGACTGCCATTCGCCCAGTCCTTGAGCGGTGGATGCGTCGAAAACGCAAGCCCCTCAACTTCCGTCGGACGCAGGTTCTCACCGGGCACGGTTGCTTTGGTGACTACCTGTGCCGGACGGCCCAGAGGGAGCTGACGACTGAATGTTATGATTGTGGCGCGGCGGTGGACTCTGCCCAGCACACCCTCGAGGTGTGCCCGAGATGGGCGGCGCTGCGTCAAGGTCTGACGTCGGTCCTCGGTGGGGACTTGTCGCTCCCGAGCGTCATCACCGCGATGCTCGGTGACGACGAGTCCTGGAAGGCGATAGTCTTCTTCTGCGAGACAGTAATGTCCCAGAAGGAGGCCGACGAGTGGGTGAGAGAGGAAGCCGCCGACGTGGCCTCCATCCGCGGGCGACGAATGGGGGTGCGTAGGAGGCGCTACTTAATGCGCCTCCAGTAACGCCCCTGTGTCCGTATTGGGCTGTGATGGGAACCCGGTCCTACTAGACACGGCGTCGTCGGGACTGTTCAGAGTTTATAGCCCGTCGTGGTAAACCACGCACGATTTTATCCGATAGTGGAACTAATTTTGTAGGCACCTGTAATGAACTAAATACTTTTTTGCAGACGTTTAATCTTGACTCGTGTGTTGCACAGGAAGGCATCGAGTTTAGTTTCACGCCACCTTATTCTCCCCATTTCAATGGCGTTGCAGAGGCCGCCGTGCGGTCGATCAAGCATCATTTAATTCGACTGCTGCACCAGCATCACTTCACGTACGAAGAGCTGTATACGTCTCTTACACAAATTGAATCAATTTTAAACTCCCGACCTCTAACTCCTCTGTCCTCCGATCCTCTTGACTTCTCTGCCTTAACACCTGCCCACTTTTTGATTAGACGACCACTAACATCTGTACCTTATCCACAGTTAACAGAAATCAGTATCGGCCGACTAGGACGCTTCCAAAGGGTGGAGCAGCTTAAACAACATTTTTGGAACAGGTACCATACGGAGTACATACATCTACTGCAACAGAAGACCAAGCGGTCTACATCTTCTAGTGACATTAAAGTAGGATCTCTTGTACTCATAAAAGAAAAGGCCCTGCCTCCTCTATTGTGGTGTCTTTGACGTATTGTGCAAGTGTATCCAGGAGGTGACGGAGCGACGAGAGTGGCGGATATCAAGACAAAGAAGGGCACGATACGGCGCGTCTTCAACAACATTTGCCCACTACCTCTTTGAAGTTTACCCTTCAACCCGGGGAGCTTGTTCGAGCGATATTGCCCGCGCGCTGTGACGGGGATACAGCGGGTAGCAGGCGGGGGCCGTAGCACGGCCAATAGCTCCACGCAGTACGAGACTTGCATCGGGACACCACCGGCGACGCACGTTTAACCTATCTTATAATATTATTTTTGTACGGTCAATATACCAGCCTACATATAGTCCACTAGTCTTATTTATTTCTCTTTTAGTCATAGGACCCTAACAAATAGAATAGAATTTTATTGAGAGATATTTATACACTGTTACACATAAAAATTAAATAATTTAATACACAATAAAAGAAATACTTAAAAAAAAGGTAAAAAATATATAATAAATAATAATATATAATAAATATATAATAATATTTATACAAAAAAAAGAATAAAATATACGTAGTTCAATTTAAAAAAAATAAACAAAAGAAGTATTTGTGTATACAATTAAAGCAACAAACATACAAAATTACAAATACATTTAATACATACAATAACATATAAAATTACAAATACTTAAATTAAGTTACAAAAAAAAAGAATTGACAAAATATATATAAATATGCGCTTGAATATGATATTGTAAAAAAATTACCGAGAGCCCTGTCGTACCTGCTAAAGTTCTGGTCGTAGACATCCATATTGCAATCTAGGTAATAAAATTTTGTAAGTAATACCAGCCCTCCCATATACTTACGTACAACATACTTCCATAAACATTATTTTTTAGAACTGAAGAAAATATTGATATTTTGTTGATACATATTTTGTTACCTGCTTTATGATCAACGGTCGTAAGTTTACAGATGATTTTATTACAAAATAAATGTTTAGTGGATATTACATAAATTATTTTCAAAAGATTTTTATTATTATTGTATTGTCTAATGTCACTTTTAATTTTTGTTTGTTTTTTATAGTTTTATTATTAAAAGTCATTTTTCATAAAAAGAAACTTTACATTTAGATTGTGTATGTAATGGGTTCGCATTAGGAGCAAAAAACGAAAAAGTTTTATAGATATTATATAGAGGGCTCGGAACCTAAAATTCCTTATTTAGCGAAGAGATGGCGTTAGTTAAAAAGGTTCGTTGAACCTGTGCGTTCGGGCAGCGAGGGGCAGGTAAGGTGTTGGGAGGAGATGCGGAACTAAAACGCTCAAGGTCATTCGCTCATCTAAGCCCCTTAACGTAAAATATCTAAATATACTTCGATGCATAATGGAAATAATAAAACTGTATAAAAGAACAATGAAAGCATAGAAAGAGAGGACATAATTGAGAACGCAATATGATACCAACATCGCTAATCAATAAAATATAAATTCCCTATAATCGTTGCACTATTCACTTTGTGTTCTCGATAACGCTGCAACTTCAGAACAGATTTCTAGGCTTGTGTGTGACCTTACAAAATCAATATTTGACACGGATGCGATTTATTTATAGCGCACCTACCTGGAAAAGCTTTGAAACTTCGCAAACAAGACATTTCCCTGATCCTTGAGTTTTACATTTGTGTTTCTCTCCTAAAAAATAATCGCGTAGAAGGGGAGTGTGAATTAACGTCTGTAAAGAAATGTAAAAATTTATAAATAGCTTAAAATTGAATAAATTAAATATATATATATATATATATGTATATATTTTATTTTATTAAATCACACGCGTAGAACGTATTTTGGACGGATATTAACGACACATTGTTTTGTTTATAAACATACGCAATTAAGTTGTTAGATCAACAGCCGAATTAAATATTCAAAATGAAATAATACGAAAATTAGGACATTTTAATGTATAAGATGGTCTTTTTACCCGACTGCGACAGAAGGAGGGTTATGTTTTTTTTAAAACATAAAATCTACAATCTATGTGTCGCAATACAAAATCCATATGTGCAAATTTAACATTGATATCAATGTTTAACTCGAGTCAACAACCTCGCAAGCTTATACGCAATTAACAAGAATATCTAATATTAAATTTATATATTTTTTAAATGTATTATTTTTAAATTCTTCTTTACTGACTATTTTATTTTTTTATTGGTGTTATTTATATAAAAAATTAAATAAATTAAATCATAAAATAATTTTCATTTAATATTTGGGATATCGCACAGCTAATTGTTTATATACAGAGCTAACTATTTTTTTCTGGTTTGAAGAGAAGCATTCAAAAAGATAAATAATGTGTCATGACTCATTTGAACTGAACTACATAAAAGCAGTTAATTTAAAATTACTTCTTTTTCATATTATTAGTTTTCATCAGCACTTTTTACCAGGGTTCGAGGATATATATCAATGGATATATATCATGATATATATCCGATATATATCAAATGATTTTTTATGATATATATCAATACAAAATTGGTTTAAAATTTTTATATTATAAAGTAATTTTTGGCGTTTGTTACTGTATTTCTACTTCCCAAATGTAGAAGGCGTTGGAGTACAGTTAAAAGTTAAAACAAACTTCCTAACACGGCATTATTTTATTTGAAAATTAACAGTGTATTACGAATTACTGATAACTGATTTGATAACTAAAAGACTTATTTGATTATATTCTAGAGTTATTATTTGTAATGTTTATTGTTTTATAATAATAACCTTAAATTCAGGACTAGCCCATATAGTGTTAGTTACAAAGTTTTCTTAAAACCGTTAATAATAACAAATTTAAATTGGAATTAAATCAACGACAAAATTCCATCACCTAAAAATTAAAAATTATCCTACTCAAAATCAATGCCAAAATTCATTGAAAATTCCAAATTAAAATTAAGAATTCAAAATCAATACTAAAATTAAGTCAAAAACTAGAATTACTAAAATTCAATTAAAGTCACAATTAAAATTAAAATCTAAATCAATCAATACCTACTAAGTTTAAATTACAATTACAATTCAATCAAAATTAAAATTCAAAAAATTTAAAATTAAAACCAAAACCAAAATTTAAATCAAAATCAAGACCAAAATCAAAATTAAAAACTTGTTTCTTACCTAAGTGTAGGTATGCGTATGACCATTGTCTGATTAGAATTTATAAAAAGGTTTTAATTTTTTAAGTTGATTTTGCCTGATCTAGAAAAAGATTTTATGTTTTGGTTTCATTTGTCAGATTATAAGTACCTAAATAAATAAAACATTAAAATCATTTTAGTTTTTTTTTTTTTAATAATTCATTATGTTTATGTAACACATATGCAAATAGATATAAATAATACAATAAATTAATAATATAGCTTTAATACAAAATGGATATACATCAAATTTTTGATATATATCGGATATATATCATAAATATCTAATATTTTGATATTTACAATAAATATCGGATATTTTCGAACCCTGCTGTCTAAACACAAATGACATTCGCATACTTATTGTACTTACAGTTATTAACTGACATCCTTTGACTACTTAAATGTTAATGAAATAAAACCAACTGTGACCTATAGTCTTTGTACTACATTACAATATAAAAATATGGCAAACTACAAATAGTATTTCATTCAAACATAATTTTAAATAAATTTACTTAGATTTCTCTATCGTTTTTGAATCAATGGACACATTTTCTTTAATTTTTTAAATAAACCTATATAAACATGACAGGGTTTTTTTTATTGCTTTGTACTTGATAGTATAATTAATTGCTATAATTTTGTTTAAATATTTTATGCTTGATATAGTATATAGTATATCTTAACCATTTTTTTTAAATTTAAAATAAAATTATTGGAAGATACATACCTGAACAATGCAGTTCATAAAGCAAGTAGAGCCAAGATTTTGAAGACCTCTCAATCCAATTGTAGTGTGAGGACTGATCAGGCGACGTTTTCTCATTCGTCGAAGAGCCATTGCTTCATTCGCATTAGGTAGCCACGGGGTAAATGGAACACTGATGCCTAGGGACCTAAACAAAGATTTCATTAGGCATACTTCATATTTAATGTTTATAAAGAAAGTTATGAATTAACAAAAAAAACAAAAAAAACTATTATGAGAAAGAATTTTATAACTTATATCAAGTGTAAAAGTAAAATGAGACTGCAAATTACCATTTAAGTAGTATAATATATAATACTTACTTTGCTTCCTTCATACGCAGTGTTCTGGAAATATCAGTAAATTCTCTGTCATAAATGTAATCTTGACACTGGGCACAGTATATATTTCCATAGCTCAAGTCGACATATAAGAAATGTTTTTTAGTCTTGGAATGATCTAGAACATGTCCCCCATAACATGCAAAATAAATACAGTGAAGACATGAATGCATCCGTGGCCCTGTCTGTCCACAAGCGAAGCATAAACACGATGTAGCCTAAACAATAATATTGATTATTGTTATAATATTCAACAATATTATTTGTAATAAAAAAAATAACTTATGAGAAATAACTAATGAGAACGAAAATACAAAAACAACTTTTAATGGACTTATTGATTCTAAAATTAAAGTCAACAAAAAAGATAAACAGCTGTTATGAGGTCAAAGTTTAGTAATCAGCTGACTGCTTATAACTAACAAAAGAACCTCTAAATCTAAACACCTTGTATCAGTGAATATGAAGTTATAATAAGAAACCAATTACCAACAATGCTATAAACTGACCATTTGTTATTGTTATATTGATAGACAACTAAACTACACTGTAGTTCATTTACCTTGTATCTCCTTGCTTCGTACGATGTGCATGACACAAAAAATGCATGCACTATTTTATAGGGATTTGCTCCCTTCGCAGCTTTAAAATTGCTCAAATGTATGCACCCACTGTCATTCATTATTACGCCTGTAAAAGATAGCACCGGCTATGTAAATTGCGATTTTTATTTACTGATGTAAAATGAAAAACTGTTTATTTTAAAACACTTATTGATTACAAATTATAAACAATGTCAAAACTCAAAATTTAACAATATAAATAAAAAGCCGTAGACATACAATATTATATGGGCGTGTTCTATTTTATTTGTGGTTACGTTTTAACAAAACGTAACCACGGGGCACAGAACAAAATTCTTAGGTACAAAGGCGAGATGCAAAATCTCACCTCGTTTGTACGTACGATTCGCTTCGCCCTGCTTCACTCTTTACCCTGCTTCGCCCCCCCCTACACTCAATGTACTCTGTGCCCGACTGTATGGTATGACCTTAGACAAAGTATCCTATAGACATGACATGGTAATAATAATACCAAGCGTGAGCGAGATATAAATACGATCGAAACCCTATGTGTGACAGAAACAGACAAAATATTCTTTGTCCCTTTCTGCGTACCACCCAAAAGATTGTATGACCTATGTCTCGTATGTGCACAACAAACTTGACGTCTTGCAGTTTTTGTGAAAATACACTTCAATACTCATTAATTGTTGTTTCAAGTAGTGATTTAACGTTGATTTACGTAATATTATTGTGGAAAATATTGGTTTACTGCCGAATTGTTGGCTGTAAGAGCCGTAGTGAGCGGAAAAAGGAACACATAAACTTTCACGCGTAAGTACTGTATTTAATGCATTCTTAACAATTATTTAACGAAGATAATCAACTACATATGTAATTTAATATTAAATAATGCTCATAAATATAGTCAGTGTGTCTAAATTTGGTAAAACAAATATCTTTATTAATCACCCAAATTGAGGAGTCATTTAAACATTACGTCATAATGGATATTATCGTTATACGACTATTTTTCTATTATATTTTGTATTTAGTAGTATAACACACAGTTCAGGATAACCAGCGTTTATTTGTTGTAATTTCCCTAAATTTAAGGTAAATATTTCAGAAAATTAGTATGAATAATTATAATAATTAATTTTTTAATAATTTAAACAAATATAAAAAAATTGAAGTGCCTGTTTATAGTTTTAGATTAAAAGCTTTTTACAAAAGGCATATGAAAGTACACAGTGCCTACTTATATAAAAAATCAATTTAATTTTCATTTGTCTTTCTGTATATTCAGACTTATCTCTGAAACGGCTGGACCAATAAAAATAGGGTTCTAAGAAAACATATATCTCTCAGTATGTTTAAGTTTGTGAATACTGCATAGTAATAAATAAATTTGAATTTGAATTAACACAGTATGAAACCGGGGTGATGGTTAGTTTCTGAAATTTTTTGGCAATTTCTTAATATTTTGTAATGATTTCAGCTTTCCAAAGGATTTAGTTGTGCGTAAATCATGGATTTTGTCAACTGGGCAGTCAAATTGGTAACCCAAAAAATATGATCGCATCTGCTCCAAACATTTCTCCGAAAATTGTTTTCGGAAAACACTTCATAGGGTTTATCTTAATAAATTATCTGCACCAACCCTGTACGTACATGTAAGTAAACCATTCTGTAGTAAGCAAAGTGCCTATTTGAAAGGTAAAAAATATGAGAAAATGTGACAAATCATGTTATTCTTTTCAGAAATTTATTTCTGATATCAAAAACACAGATTGTCAGACGGATATGCCTATTGCTTCCACAAGTGCAGTTTTACTCGAAGAAGATTCAAAAGCAAATATAGAAATGGAATGTGAAACATATTCAGTAAGTTTACTATTAATCATATTTAATTTATTTATAAAATTGGACTAGTGGCCCGACAGACGTTGTACGAAACATTAATTTATAGTGGGCTGAATTTTAAGTCATTTAAGTAGGACATTTAAACTAATATTACAGCCTTTGTAAATAGTCTAGTTACAAGATATTTGAGCAAATATTTACTTAAAATTTGAAATTATCAATTACAAAGGAAAAATATTTTGTATGAAATTTATATCTACATAGCTTGTCTGTACAAAGATATATTACAAAACTTAAAAGCTTATGAAATTATCTAAATGTGAGTGTATATGAACATGTGTTTGTTTAATGATGCCTGCAGAATCACAATAGATTTTTTTAACACCCGGCTTAAGACTATAACACAATATACAAATTTATTAGATTAGATAATTCAAATGTCTGAACTTTAATAATATTTTTTAAAGTCTGATAGATAATATCATAAGTATGCAAAATATACTATATTAAATAATTTAATCCTTTCTGTAGTATTTATTACATAATAGGTAGATAAAATAATTTATTTCAAAATGTGTTTGTTTAATTTTCAGTGTAAAAATATTGCCTATGCAACATCTCGAAGCAGCGAAGTAATAACTTACACTCCAAGAAGAAGGAGTTACACTACAAGTTTGTACAAAAGTTTAAATTAAAAACTCTTCTGGCTGAAAAAAGAAAAAAGAGGGTTGCTGTGTTAAAGTCAAGGAACTTACGCCTGAAGAAAAAAATTGCAAATTTTTTGGATAATATTGTAACAATAGCCTGTGGTTTAGTTAATTTACAGGATTGTCTATTTAGTAATCAAGTTTGAAAATAAAAATGCTTTTCTTTCTTTTATAGAGTTTTATTTCGAAACCTTGCATAATAAAAAACACATGTCATATTATTAATAGAAGAGTAATTTCAAATCTCAATTCGTTTCGAAAATATTGATGTTTTCGAAAAATGCGTGGACTTCTCTAAAATATCATTACAATAGTTTTCATCATAATTTCATCTTAATTTCTTCTTTGTTTCTCGCACAAAAACAGTTTCTACTTTATTAGTACTATTATTAAATACGTTTTATATTTAAATATTACAAAATTACTATATACAACTCTATAACAAGACTTTATTTAAATAAATTGCAAATGAAATGACCAACCAATACCCGCGTACACTGAATTTTAGCGGCAGGAACGGCATAATGTTTATAACTTAATATCTTCGTAAGTAATAGTCCGATTTGGATAATTCAAAAAGAAATATTCTTATGTCATAGAGAATAACGTGGATACTAGTTCCATTGAATTTGTTATACCTTTACTGATCCTCATTGAAACAATGCTTGTCACCGATCATCCTGGTGAAGGGCCGTCTAATAGAATATAATATGAAAGAAGTGAAGTTATACTGCGAGTATGTATAATAAAATTTATACAAACAAAATCGAGATTTTTTATTATTAAAAGTTATAAAAATAGCATTTCCCCTAATCATAGACAATACTTTATAATAGTAGATAGGTATATGTATGTCAAACACACAGTGAGTTTATTAATTTTAAAAAGAAATCTCCATAACTTGATTCTTGAATAATATATAAAAACACTTATAAAAAAAACTTATTTTGCTGACCGTAATAACCTTAACTGTCAATGTACATACAAGCCGCCAATTTATTTTTGTTTCTTTAATAAACCAGGTTATAGTTGATAATAATCTTATAACCTATTGCAGCCGCCATTTTAGATTTGTATTTTGTATTATGTTTTACAAATTTATTGTGATCGATCACACAGACGATTACAATTGTAAAACAATAAATATATTCTCAGTTCTCACCTTTCAAAATCAGCAGGAAGTTTAAAAAACGATAGCTGAATTTTAATTTATATTATGGGTAAATTTTCCCTAATATGGTATCCCTAAATACACGATGTACTCTATCTCCATCTCATAGGGTGGTACGCTGATGTCAAGTCTATAAGATACTTTGTCTAAGGGTATGACTATGTCCCAAAGAGTATATGTCTGTATGACAGTGTAGCTAACTGTTTGAAAAGTTTCCCCCTAAATTTTCCCTCAAAACCCACTAAAAATATTTATTGATATTTTATATGATTATTTAAATTATATTTAAACATTACAATTTTATTTCAAAAAAAAAAAAAAAAAAAGGTCATCCAGCGTTCGGAAAATTATACCCCTAAAAAAACCCCTATACCTTGTCCAACCGTTTATTATCTTTTTGACAGCTCAAGTCTATAAATTAACGTTTTTTTTCTTCGGAATAATGCGTAGACAGAGAATCCAATAGACGAGCTGCTAAAATAACAATAATTACAAGAGTGAGAAAGTGCGAATGTGAAATATGCAGGTGCGAGCAAGACGAAACAATTTTTTTTTGTCCCTTTCTGCGTATACCTTTTTTTTGTTTGCCACCAATGTGCGTCGGTGGCAGACAATGTACGGTGTCAAAATAAATTTGTGTCCAGCTTTGTCTATTTGTTTTAAAATCGCGATTTCTATTAATATAATCGAAGCAATAAGTTTGCAATTATGGTGAATTGTAGTGTAGTTGGCTGTAAAAGCCGTAGTGAGCGGAAAGAACCAAATATAACCTTTCACCGGTAAGTTGCATTTTTCATTAGATCCTGTATGTAAATCATAAGATTATAAAACTATCATCTATTTTCTATTAGTTTTATTCACATTTTCATCGAATTTAGAGTTTTTAAATGATAAAATAGTAAATAAATAATTGGTATTATCCGACAAAAGTGCGTATGACTGATGTATATAGAAGCGTAGTCATACAATTAGACATGTTGATATGGTTGGATTATACACACTCAGGGATAACAGCTTCTCGCGATTTTTACCACAAATAATAAAAAATATACACAATGAACGCCTTTTATTTTGATTTAGCTGATACATCAGTACTTTAATTTGCGTTATATATATATTTCTTTATTAAGAATTTGGTGGATGGAAATTTCAGTCCATTTTTTTAGTCATTCATTGACGTTCCTAACTGTAATATAATTTATATAATATTTATATGTATATATTTTTTTTCTTTTAGATTTCCTCGTAATTTACTATACCGAAGTAAATGGATTGAGTGTACAGGTCGTGTTAACTGGCAACCATCTATGCACTCTCGGATATGTTCAAGACATTTTAAGTCAAATTGCTTCCAACCGAGCAAAAATAATACTTATATGAACATTAAGCCATGTTCTGTTCCAACTCTTCACATAGAAGTAAGACAAGAAAAATATTATTTTTTATACCTACAGTTAATAAAATTATAAAATGTATATAATAATATGTAATATGCAATATTTCTTAAAACCGATATTAATATGTTCATGTTGTACCATAAAAGACATCAATATATGTTGTGATACCCAGTTGGCTTAAACAAAGGGTTTTGACTAGTTCTTGACCGTGGTTTTCATTCTTTTCAAGTATTCTAGACCGAGTCACCCCATATTTATGACAATTTCCTCATTACAGATTCAACAACAACTAGACCAAACTGTTGATCAAGAGAGATGATTTAGAGGTACTAAATGCGAATCTTATGCTACGAGCATAGACACGAAGGAATTATCGGTACCTACTCCTTTTTTTAACCGACTTACATTACTAGCAATTGGTAAATTATAACTTTGCCATTACAATATGTTCTCAGTATTACATACACATCTATAACAAGTACTAACATAATATTATTTAAGATATCTTATGTGAATTAATATTCACATAAAATATCAGTAAAGTGATAAGTTCAAAAAAAATTTTTTCGTTTCTTAGCTTGGTGGTCCCTCAACAAGTTTGCCAGTCGATGTTGCTATGGAGATAGAAATTGAAACCACTTCAGTAAGTAGAAAAAATTGTTGTATGATGTTTCTATGATACAATAACAACAATTAAGGGGAAATCACTTCGTTTATATGAATTTATTTTTGTATCTCACTCCACAAGGTGTACACAATACTAGTGTATTATAAAGTACATGTATCATCAATAACCTACTTGACCTTGTTTTAATTTATCTCCGTCGTTGCTAAACACATTCTTGTCGGAAGTTACTTAGATGTGTTTTCATCAGTAGAAATTGAAAAACAAAAATACATATTTTAAAACAATTTTATTATCAGTCTTGCTTTTAGTTTATGACATCGCTGGAATACGTTTTCCTAAGCCAAGTAATAAAGGAAATCCTTCAATTTATGAAATTAAATATGAATCAAGTAGCCTATTAGTGATCTTGTTGAGGTTTTATTTGTAGTTTTAGAAGGACTTTTTTTATTCCAGGCTCGAGAGACACAGTCAGCATTAAATACTGAAACAACGCCCCGAAAGTCGGACGAGCAACGCGCCTACGGTGGTTGGCCGCAAGGAGGCACACAGACGCACATTTGACTCTTGTAGAATGCAGCGGCATTCGAACGTGATGTTCGAACTAGATTTTGCTATAATCTTGATTACGTTTTGTATTAATTATTAATTATTCTTTAATTGTTAATTAAAATCTAGTTTCTTATCAGTATTTCTTTACTTTTTAATAAAACCCACTTCTGGTTCCTAAAAATATTAAAATTAATTTAAGTATATCAAATTCACTATTTATAAGGCCGGGGCTTATTTTGTATGTGCTGTGATAAATGGTAGCTTTTTGTTTGTTATTTTTTGTGTTTTGTTATAACTATGCACGATAATAAAGATTACTACCTTAATAAAATTTTGTTTAATTTTCTCTTAGATTTTTTATTATATATTTACTATAGTAAATATGGAAGTAATGGTTGTGTTTGGCGGAAAAAGCTCTTGATAACGTTTGTTAACGCTGAAAGAAAAAAAATACAGTTGTCGGCCAGGAGTCAGGACATGTTTACTAACTTCAATAGAGCTAACACAATCCGCTATTTTGCTTACAAGCTCATCCGAGCGCTTTTTCTATTTGTTAGTTTGATATATATAATTTAAATATAATAGAAAGCCACTCTAATACGATTTTTTTTAGTTCTACCTATCACCGCGTCATACTCTTTTTTGCCAAGCAGTATGTCAGAGTTTCTTTATGCACGATCCTTATATCGTTGTCATAAAAGTCGTAAAATAACTGAACGGACTGCTAACTGCGTAGAACCCACAAAATTGGGAAAATTTTCTTTGTAGCAATACTATTTGTTATATACATAGCTACCAATGTACGTATATGACATCTTTTGTCTCACAGGGTTATACGCTATTAGCTCCTCTATACTTATACTCTCTCTACGGAATAATGTACTACAGTAATGTCGTACTTTATAGACGGGTAGTGATTGCCCTGTGCATATCAAACAACCACAGACTATAAAACAATTCTTCAAATATTATATCGATCGATGAATCGATCATATAATAAAAATAATTTGACTTCATATAAGTATTGTTTCTGTAAAATTAATTTTAAAAAGGAAATAAAAATAGTATCTATGACTCCAAATTTCATTATTTGCAAGAAATTAAGTCGAAATCTTGGAAGTTAAGTTCAAATCAAGAGTAAAGAACAATGAATCTGTTCATTCGTTTATTTATTTTTTGACGGCTGCTAACTATGCACGCGTTAAAATAAAACTAAGAAACGAATAATTAATATTTAAACTAAAAATATTTCATTAAATCGATTGTAAGTTCTTCTTAAATAAAATCGATTATTATTTGAAATCGAATCAGTAACGTGTGAGGGTGGAACTAATGTCGAACTGTCAAAAAGATAATAAACGGTTGGACAAGGTATAAAATATTTTTCCCCCTAAAAAACTCCCGGTCGACATTTTTTCCTCCTAAATTTAGGGGGAAAATCCCGAAGTTGGCAACACTGCTGTATGACAGTATCATAGAGTAGAATAAATAATTGACAGTATGACTGTATCAACAGAGATACCTCGACCGGCTCCGTATAGTTAGCAGGTAAAATGATCATTTCTCGATTATAACTACAGAAATCACTAGGGCACAGATCAGGCAACTTTAGGTAATCACTTTTTCACTTTAGGAAACAATAATTCGTTTATAATTAATGAAAAAACATTGACCGTATAGTTAGCAGACATAGGTTAATGTTTAAAGTTCTGGCTGTTGCATTCGTTAGGGCATAGTTTGGGCAAGGTTAGGCGATTGTTTTAGATTTTATGAAGCAATAATTAGTAACAATCGGAGGTATTGTTATGGTATCCACTTGTCATTTACTCTATGGTCTTTGGTTTATCAAGTAAAATGGTCATTTCTTGATTATAATTACAGAAATCACTAGGGCACAGATCAGGCAACTTTAGGTAATCATTTTTTCACTTTAGGCAACAATAATTGATTTATAATTAATGAAAAAATTATTGAACGTATAGTTAGCAGAAATAAGTTAATGTTTAAAAATCTGACTGTTGCATTCGTTAGGGCATAGTTTAGGCAAGATTAGGCAACAATATAATAGGAATTATAAATCATGTCCCTAGCAGAAAATAACGTTTATAATAGATCCGCTGTAATCACTAGGGACTTTCCGACACCCCCCCCCCCCCCCGTTCCAGCCTGCACACTTTTTGAAAATCTTATAAACGCAAAAAAATTGCCCTTTTGTCGATTCAATTTGCCCTTCAGTTAAATCTGAAAAATAAGAGATAAGATAGATACAAATTAATGAAAAACTTCCAGTTTTGTTCCTATTCACCCCGCGATTTGTGAAAGTTTTATTATTTTGTATTATTTATTAATAATTTGTTAATAAAAAAAATACCCAGCTATAGACATTGACCTTCCCTTCAATTCTACCAACGATTTTAAATTTTGCCTTTTATAGTCTTCTCAGGAAAAATAAATAAATAATTTAAATGTCATTCCAAATTTAAATAATCGTATCTCTTTAACCAAAACGTTTCTAAAATTCTAATAAACGCTAAAATTGTCTTAATGTCGATTCTATTTGCTCTTCATTTAAACCTGAAAAATAAGAGATGAAACAGAGACAAAAGAGTGTAACTGCCAGTTTTATTCCTATTCACCCCGCGATTCGTGAAAGTTTATTATTTTGTATTATTTATTATTATTTTGTTGATAAAAAAATACCCAGCTATTTATTAATTTGTTAATAAAAAAAATACCCAGTTATAGACATTGATCTGATTTTAATCCTACCTACGATTTTGATTTTGCCCTCTTTTAGTTTTCTCACGAAAAATAAATAAATAATTTAAATGTCTTTGCAACTTTAAATCTCCTTAACCAAAAAGTTTCTGGAAATCTAATAAACACTAAAAAATTGCCTTCACTTCGATTCAATTTGCCCTTCAGTTAAACCTGAAAAATAAGAGATAAGATATATATACAAATTAATGAAAAACTTCCAGTTTTGTTCCTATTCACCCCGTGATTTGTGAAAGTTTCATTATTTTGTATTATTTATTAATAATTTGTTAATAAAAAAAATACGCAGCTAGAAAAATTGACCTCCCCTTCAATTCTACCTACGATTTGGAATTTTGCTTTTTCTAGTTTTCTCAGGAAAAATAAATAAATAATTTAAATGTCATTCCAAAAAATAATCGTATCTCTTTAACCAAAATGTTTCTGAAAATCTTATAAACGCAAAAAAAAAATTGGATTTACGTCGTTTCTGATTGCCTGGTTAGACTATTCGAAGTGTTAGTTTTTGTTAAGATTAACGAAAAGCTCAGATTTGCTCGGCTATGTCGCCTCGAGGCTCGAACATCCGGCTCAAAACGATTAATAAATAAAGTATTTCATTTTTACTTTAATTTTTTTATTTTTTATTTTATTTTAGATTTATTTAAAAATTATTTATTGAAGTTATACTTCTTTAGGCGCGTTATGGAAAAATCATGAGTGAAATTTTACGATGCGCGCGCATCTGTGACACAAAAATTAACAGTATGAAGTTGCCGAACAGTATGAAGTTGCCGGCTAAACCACTCATTGAGCCTCATATTACCAAAAAAAGATAAATAGAACCTCTATTAGTCGCGTATGTTGGCACGCTCGTCGTCTTTGATCACTATTTTCATATTTATTTATAATATTCATCCAGATGTTTTTAGTTTGTACATTCACAACACGTGTCTTAGTTTCATTTAAGTATGAATTATATATGTGCTAATAAATTATATTCAGTAGTGATTTAAATTGAATATTGTATTTGCGGAGATATTCGGGTGTCTACGTTATATTTTATAATATTTATCTATAAATAAAAATACGAGTTCACGTTGACGTTCAATATATTTTCTTTTCTGTTTTTATTCGTTACTATGACAATTTATTTTAGGCCTAGGACATTCAATCATAAATAGGTATTATATATGTAAGTAGGTACGCTACAGTAGGTATTATTTATTATTATTTACTTTTCGTAAATAAATATTAGTGAAAAAAAATGTGCTTATATACTTAGGTTTTAACAGATTTATTATTTGTATAGATATGATTTACAAACTTCAATACATAATAGTTAACCTACCAAATCTTAAGGCAATATTGAATCCTATTTTGCAAACACGCGATTGTATTATACTCCACAATAATTTAAGCATTTAAGAAATAAAACTATGGTAAAAGTCGTATTACATATACATACAACATTATTTATAAAGGTACTTAATATCAAATCCTATCTTATTAGTTATTTGCAGATACATTACAGATCAATAAATAACTAAATATTTTTTTTTAAATTATTATTTCCACTTGAGTATTTCAATTTTAAAGAATATTAATGATCTGCGCATTTTAATCATTTTACTAAGATACTAAATTAGTATAAAACGAGATAAGATACTGGCCTATAGATCATATAGTTATATTTTAGCCTTCCACATTTTTTTTCATCATCATCAGTCTGGATACCTTACAGACCGATATAAGACTTAAGATTAGGCTGTATAATAGGAACTGTCGTCTTAAAAAAATTGTTGATAATACAAAACAATTTTTGTTGGAAAATACAAAACTAAAGATTTCCATTGTAAGAAAATGTAAATATAGATAGAAATCTACTCAAAATATTTAAATTTAGAAAAGTTTGTAGAATAAACAATTACTGCAATTAGTATTTGGCAGGAATTAATAAATAGTAATTATACAATCTAAAAATGTTAATATTCACATAAATATACTCAAATAAAGAAAAATTTTAAAACATTATATAATAAATAAATAATTATTGCAAACAGTATTTGGCAGAAGATAATAAAAATTCTTTTTTTAAATTAAAAAAATGTAAATATTGAAAGGACTAACTACTCAAAATATTATAATTTTTGGCAGAAATAACACAAAACAACAATTTTATATTTTTAAACCACGTAAAATATAGGAATATTATAGATGTAGAGATTTTATAATAACTAACTACATATAAACAGTACTTGTCAGAAAAATAGCAAAATTTTAGTATTGTTTTTTAAAACAAGAGTACATCTTGATAGAAATCTCAATGTTTACAATGTTACGAGTTTATATTAAGCATTATTGACTATTTTTTATTAGTCAAATGCTGTGAATAGGCCACTATTGTTTAATATAACAGCTTTTTATTATATTTCTTTAAAGTTATAATATATTTAATAGATTTCTGCGTTTTATTTTTTATTGCATTACTTACTGCTAATTTTATTATATTCTATCAAATACCGATTCTTTATTTTGCAATTTACTCAAAACTTTATTATTTTGAGTTAATTTATATTGCGATTTATATTTGTTATATCATTGTAAGCTATTGGATATCTGCTAAATATTAATAATGTTTTACACTATTTCTAAATTCTATACCGGATCTCTCATCAATATCTGATTTTATGTATTATGAAATTTCTGAATTTAAATTCTTTATATCTAAATAATATTTGTATTTGTATTTGTAATCGATTAATGAGCTTCAAACAATTTTTCATTAAATGCTTGATCTGAAGACTGACAAATTCAGTTGATGTAGAATCTGAAATTAGAAATAATCTAAATGTAAAAATATATCAAAAAGTAATACTTATATTTATTATACATTGAGTCTGAAACACTAATATATATTATGTATTGTTGTCGTATTATCGTAGGTGTAATATGCACTCTTAATTATAATTAAAGAGTATTTTTTTGTTATCAATAAACTATTAACTGCCTAATTTTTATTTTTCATTTAAATCTCGAAAAAAGTGACTATATTTGATGTAGACAAATATTCTTCACAAAGAAAGGAATGTGACATGTTATCATTTAATCACCTTGATGAATCATTTCTGGAGAAATGATATACAATATGTATAGTATATATCATACATATGTGCTATTATCAATTTCATCACTAAATAACCTACTATTTTATATAAAATCTTTTATCGCCCGTTTTCGACAAATTACTGATTTTAGACAAATATTACTATGAATAAATGGTAATTGGCAGTAACTTATTGAAATGCTCCAATTTCTTTTAATGGCTTCTTCTATCATTAGTTAACACTGAGCGCTCCCGAGGAAAGATCAATGTTGAAGGTAGAAATTCCAAAATATCTTACTTTAAAACGTACAAATGTCATATATGTTATCTGTGTTACCTAATTTAACAAATTGTTAAATGTAGATTTGTTACTGAAACCAGCCATTAGAAAATTATATGTAAGTATAACTTTATTCTTACCCAGAATTATTAGTTAGCGCGGTAGATACATGCACCAAGATCCTTGAGAGAAGAGGGTGTGGTGATGTAGTTATAAACCTCTTATGTCTGAAAATTTAATTAATCACAACCTTAATGTTTGTTTGTATAGTTAAATATAGTTTGAGTAATCGGAAATTAAAAAAAAAAAAATTAAGACAACTTTCTTTGATAAACCAATTTTCAAACAAAAATAATCTTTGTTATTTACTCAGTACTCAGTAAATGTATCAATCTTATTATTATATAAAATATAGAAGTTAAAAAGGATTTGTCAATAATTTTTATTTAAAATAACCTAATAATACAGGATTTTCATGAGAGAACCATAGAATAAAATACTTTGATATTAATAACAAAAAGATTTAAATAAATAAAATAAATAAATAGTGTTTCAACACACACACGGTCATCTGTTCCTAAGATAGGCAACTTAATGACCGTGTTTCAGGTAACAACCGACTGCTACACATATATAACTTTTTTTTTTGTAAATATTCATATGAATATATAATATACAAATATTACACCCAGATTTAGAACGGGAATCGAACCCACGACCCTGTAGCATAAAGCAACTGCGCCAATAGGCCAGTCGTTTATTAATTATAATTTGTACACGACAGAAACATAATGTGATTCTGAATAATTATTGACTGCAGATTAAATCAAAGTTTATCATACATCTAACATAGTTCTACTTCTACTTCTACTAGTTTACATAATTAATTTCAAATGTTTTCATTTGTCAATGTGTTGTTTACCATTTTGTAGTCAAATTTTGAAATAATAGCTTCAAGATATATAATCTTATTATTGATTATATTTAATATTCAAAACTATTAAGCACATACCTATATGTTATAATGTTTTAGGTATTTTGTTTTTTTACACACCAATTCAGGATCAAGAAGATATTTTTTCCGCAATCGCCATAAGATAATATATATATATATATATATATATATATATATATATATATATTCTTTATTGTACACCACACACAAAATAAAATAGTACAAAAAAAAATGTATGAGAGTGTCAAAATGCACAAAAACTTAAAAAGGGCGGCCTTATCGCTCAATAGCGATTTCTTCCAGGCAACCTTAGGGTAGGAATTTGAGAAGAAGAAATAGGTAGGTGGTGTATAATAAACATACAATAAAAATATACAGTAAACCCTATACATATATATATATATATATATATATATATATATATATATATGGGTGGGGCTCAAAAAAATTGTACCATAACACACTAGAAAATATAACACACAGAGACGCACGCAACACACTGGAAAAATTGTAACACACTAGAAATTAGTAAGGCCTTGATTACACTATACCTATCATAATTTATTAAAAATGTTAGGTAATATTTTTTAATAATTTAATAAATATTTTACCTTATCCCTGGGCTTTTTTGTTTATTTTAATTTTAAGTTCATCCATACCTCAAATTAAATAAAATGCGACAAGATTTATTAAAATATTTTAATTAAAATTAGTTATACACTAAAGGAAAAATTACCATGGTAAAGATGTTGTGAACCATGCTTAATATTATCCAGTGTGTTTCGTAACACACACGTAACACAACATAACACACTATACTGAACACACGAGAAGATTCTTGGCTTTAATTGATTAAAACGACCTCAAATTCAAAGATATTTCAGAAATAAAGTCATAACATACGACTTAAACAAGGATTTATTTAATCTCATAATTTTATATAACGAAAGAGAAACACGTACCTTCAAAATTCACCTTTTTATATCCAATTTTTTCTATGACAAAAACGAACGCCGCACATCACACGTCGTTTGCCGCGAAACTAAAACGCTGACATTAAAACTGACACTTCATAGATGTTAGGTTAAAGTTTAGCCTAATTATAATATGAATCATAGTGGAACTATTACAGAAACAGAAAAGTTATCGTGTAACACATTCATTGTAACACACGAGAAGATTAAAAGGGACATTTTTTCAAATTAAGTTATTTAGTTAGAAATTGTACTATTTCTCTAAAATTCATTTGAAATGCTTTAAATTAGCTCCCATACTAACAACGCTAGTAAAAAAAAGTACATTAATAGCATATTTTTTTTAAAAAAAATTAATCATTGTCCTCAGACTGCACTGGGACATTTTAGTTTTGTATGGAGAACAAAATTGCCTTAATGTTTCGTGTACCAAAATAATGTGTATTTGGGTGGTTAGATGATTATTTTTGGCTCCTAACTATTATTTATGTTTTCATTATTCACCAACAAATAAAATTTCATGAAAAAAGCTTAAAAATAATACTAGAATTCAAGTATAAACGGATGACCGCAATTTATTTTTAAAAAGTACAATTTTTTTGAGCCCCACCCATATATATATATATATATATATATATATATATATATATATAGTAAATAAATAGATAATAATATAAGCTACTCAGAGACAATGAAACGTTAAATAATGTGTTATTGTTATATAGGAATAAAAAAATCTAAAATATTGCTTTATGTTATTCTATGGATCAACACGAAAATATTTTCATAGACGTGCTTTTTAACAACGAAAAACTGTAGTGTTGTTTCACATGTTTTTTAACTGAATACATAATAATAATGTACTTTTTTTTATCAAAATAACTTAGTCACATATAAAATAAATTAATTAAAAGCCCATAATAAAAAAAAATCCTTGTAAAATGAATCTTGTCAACAAGCTTTTTTCCTAGTATCAACACGAGTCGTAACAAATAAACAAAAGAACGAGCAGCTCAACAAAGGTCTTCGGAGACTTAAAATGAATAATAAATAATTTTATAAACATCTACCTGATTGGAAGGGAAATGTTTGTTGCAAAGAGTATATGTTGTTTAATTAAGTTATTAAGTAGGTAGCGAGCCGGCGACCAGCGAGCGGCCATTTTTTATCGAAGTGACGTTAGTGACGTATGGACTCTTTGACGTATCAGATTTTGATTTTAACAAAAATGCTATGTACCTACCAATTTTTTATGCAAAGTAATAGTTGGTACCCATCAAGGAATTTATATAAAAATATATATATTATTATTGTTATGATATAAATTCTTTGGTACCCATAGTATAGTGAATGAGCGTCCTCGCACTGACCTCTATGGTCCCTAGTGATTACAGCGGCTCCAAACGTTATTTTCTGTTAGGGACATGATTTATAATTCCTATTATATTGTTGCTAATTATTGCTTCATTAAATCTAAAACAATTGCCTAATCTTGCCTAAACTATGCCTTAACGAATGCAACAGTCAGATTTTTAAACATTAACTTATTTCTGCTAACTATACGTTCAATAATTTTTTCATTAATTATAAATCAATTATTGTTGCCTAAAGTGAAAAAATGATTACCTAAAGTTGCCTGATCTGTGCCCTAGTGATTTCTGTAATTATAATCAAGAAATGACCATTTTACTTGATAAACCAAAGACCATAGAGTAAATGACAAGTGGATACCATAACAATACCTCCGATTGTTACTAATTATTGCTTCATAAAATCTAAAACAATCGCCTAACCTTGCCCAAACTATGCCCTAACGAATGCAACAGCCAGAACTTTAAACATTAACCTATGTCTGCTAACTATACGGTCAATGTTTTTTCATTAATTATAAACGAATTATTGTTTCCTAAAGTGAAAAAGTGATTACCTAAAGTTGCCTGATCTGTGCCCTAGTGATTTCTGTAGTTATAATCGAGAAATGATCATTTTACCTGCTAACTATACGGAGCTACCTCGACCGTGCTCTCGCCAGAGTGTGTTGTGGTGCTGCCAACAGTTGGACTGGCTCTCTACCAGATTCAACTTAAAACCACCAGAATACCGCTAACAAAAATTGACCGTTTACATAAAACCGCTAAATTTTCCACTAAATATATAGTTTTTACATTTTACAAAAGAAACAATGTGTCAGAAATCAGTTTATTTTATAATATAAATGTAATTATAATAATTTATACATATAAGTATTTATTACATTGTATCTATGTTTTACATACTAAACGGGTTGAATGATATTCGGTAAAAAAATAAAAACATTTATTTCAGATGTTGTCTATATTATGTGTTAGTGAAAATAAACTTATTCTAGGATAAGTAACATTTTAAATAAATTTTATATAGGTGGCTTTCGATGAAACTTCTGTCCTAATATAGGACAGAAGTCAGTCAAAAATATAATAATTTCTTAAAATAAAAATCGTCTTCTTCCGATGAATCGTTTTTATCTGCACCATCATCGTCGGTTTCACATTGATATGATTCTTTAGTACCTTTCTTTTGTCTTTAGGAATTTCATATTCGTTACAACATTTTCCTTCCAAATAATAAATTAATGATCAATAAAAGTTTTAACGTAATTATATATCCTGTTATCTCTTCTATTGACGTAACGAGAAGAGTATCACGTGCACGCATGTTAGCTATTGTAGACATGGAGATATAATACGAGAAAAGGGGTAGACAACATTTTTTCGTGCGAGCATGCTATGACGGCAAGATTCACCTAAACCGTCTTAAAAATTCAATCCTTCATTCCAAAACTTTGTGTGATTTCATATCACCGTAGTGTGATTATCGTCCTTAAAGCTGCACCACAAATTCTGCATTTCGCTAAGCGACCCTATGTACTTTTTTTATTAACTTTACAACTTGCAGCCAGTATTTAATACATAATACATAATAATTAATGTTTGTGTATTAATACATAATAATTAATACATAAACATGGGTCTTAAAGCCAAGAAGTTTTCGCAAAGTTTCATTGAATAGATAGAAAAGTTTTTTAAATGAAACTGGCGCGATTACCGAACAGAATGGCATGCTATCATTTTCTCCTAAGTCTTAGTCTTACATCGCTTAAAATTAACACAAAATGTATATAATAGTTTTAGGTTCACGAAAGTATTGACTTATGTGACACATTGAGGATGTACAAAAAAGAGAATTATTAAGACAAAAATTTGATTGTTCTAAAAACCCAATATTTCCGCATGTGGTAAACAGTAAGAAGATGTTATCACCTACGGTTACATAACTAGACTTACGAATAACGATAATATTACCACATAATATAATATAATTATACTACTAAAAATAATTAAACCACTAGAAAATCCACTAGCCACCAGATGCAAAGCACCAGTTTTAGTGGAAAATCTACTAAGCTGGCAGCATTGCGGCAGACAATCGCTAGAGGGGTGAAATAGGGCTGTGCGATAATTATCGATGGTTCGTAACTACTCGATACTGCGATTCGTTTAGCCACTTGTTCGTTCAAGTTTCACTTCTTCTATGTGTCCCAGCACACATTTTTTTTTATTCGTCGTCACTTGTGATACCCAAAAATTATCGATACTTCTCATACTTCATCCGATAACTCTCGAGTCCATCCGATAATTATCGAATCCATCCGATCCGATTAATTATCGATATTTTTTTCCGATGAACATCCCTAGGAAGAAACTGCCACACAAAAGAGCTACACAACTTTAGCACCCCGTCGAAAGATTTTTGAAATCAAAATGACCTTAATCGATAGGTCGCCTATTTTTTTTAAATAAATATTTTTAATAAATAGTTCTATTATTTCAAAAAAATAATACCTAACAACCTATCAATAATAGGTTGTTAGGGCTTTTTTTTTGAGGTTGTTGTTATTTTCTATAATATTAAATTTTCTAAATACTTTTATGTACATATATAAAAACCAATCAAAAAAAAAAAATAATAATCAAATAAAATAAAAAGGAAATATATATGTATAAAGATAAGCAATTTTTTTTTGCAAATAGTGTTGCTTCTATGTTATCCGAAGGAACTTCGTTCCTACCTGTTCCTATTGATACAAAATACTAACCAATTTAAAAACTTAGCAGTTGGTTAAGTGAGTAAGCGTGACATCATTTTCTTATCAAAATTTAACGAAATAAATAGACATAAAATGCAGTAAATATCAAATGTAATTAATAATTATTAATACAAATTACGTACAAATACTTAAGTAGGTATTTTTTTTTAAATCATTAAAATTGCAAAGTTAAGGCAAAACAAAAAATTCAGTGTGATGGATAAACCTGGTAACCAGAGGCGTAGCTACCGCCGTATCAGCCGTATCAATAATACGGGGCTCCCGGCCTACAGGGGCCCCGAACGTGTAGGGTAGGTAGGGTAGGTATGAATGAAAGACCGAAAGGGCCGAATTTAGAGGAGGGCAACCGGAGCAACTGCCTTGGGTTTCTACATAAGACCCTTATAATTGAGACTTCGGGACAGAAATTTAAATTCAGAGATGACTTTGTTTTTTATTTTTAGGAATACATAAAGGCCGATGGAGTAAATACCAGCGGTCCGGAGTTGCGACGACTTTTTTTTTCGTCGTCGTACGCAAAAAAAAAAAAAAAAAAATTGGTAACCAAAATTAAAATGTACAAAAACTGAAATCATCTTCAGTGTTGAATCACTTAAATAAATTAATATACCGATATAATAAATTTACCGAATAAACGACAAGAGTATTAACTCCTGATACTCTTAATAATATGCTTGTGTAATGCGTCCAAGTGAGTGACATCCATAGATGGTGCACCATCAGTCGCAATCTGTTTCTGAACAATGTTCTTCCATGGAATAGCTTGGTTGGTAAAAAAAAATTTCCACGGCCTGAAAAATCGATTCTCCTGTGATTCTTAGCAGTTCTTTGCACATATTCTCATCTTTAATATATCGAACATATTATAACAACAAAGCGTTATTGACGTATAATGTAGACTTTTTTTTGTCGCAGGGAAGTCGATTTACGGATGATATCCAGGACGCCCGAGTCGGCAATCGACATAGTACATGCCAAGTCTGACATAGGTCTAGAGTCTAGAAAGGTCTAGGCTCTAGACCTATGTCGGATTCGGCACTTTGGGACTGCAATACCGTACTAAACTCCTGCGGGAGCCTTCAGCCGCTTTAATTAATATTAATTTAATATTCTAAAAATATTGGATAATAAGCAATATGGCATAGGTATCCTACTGGACATGACCACATGACCAAGGCATATGACAGAGTCCAGGATGATATATTGTTAAGTAAATTGTAAGGGATAGGCATTCGCGGTTCTGCTCACAAGTGGTTTACGTCATCTAAAAGAAAGACAGCAATTTGTAGACATTGAGCAAGTACTCAGTGTTGGCAAGCGCTGAACACCCCGAAAGCACATGTCTGAGTGACTCGCCGGGATGACGACAAGCTCAACAGAAGTTGGGAGTGCCATCCTTCAGAATGTGCTTTCGGTAGTTGTTCTTCTAAACTACCTGATCCTATATTGCACAGACAAAACCTTCGGTTTCCCCAAAGAGGTCCCCGAATCGCAGCCACTGCAAGGAGGCCTTAACATCCACGTGAAGTGCGTGGAGCGCCTTGTAAAGCCATCCATGCAGCTCCTTCTCCATCCATACGGTCTCCCGGTCAGAGGTGCTAAGTACAAACGGTCTTCGCCATTCCTCTTTGGCCAGGGATAAGGGGGTGAGACCTTTGTCACTTACTATAACATCACCATGCATAGTGCTCTTCCTCCTCGTTTTAAAGTAGACCCTGAGGCTGCACATCTCCCAGTTATACATGGACTTGGCGCTTAATTGTCCTCGGCCATCACACTTTCGTGGGGTGTACAGTCTCATGACCGACGATTTCGGGTGATGCACGCGATGGTGAGTCATAGTCGTGTGGACTCTTCTGTCAAGCGCGTCGAGTTCGGTCTGAGTCCATCGGAGCACACCAAATGTATACAAGAGAGTGGGCATCACCCTACCGTTATAAGCTCGGACCTTGTTGGTGCCTGATATATAGCTCCGAAGAAGTTTTGTCAGCCGTCCAAATAAGACCTTGCAAACCGCCTGTTTCATATTTATTTATTTATTTATTTTCTACCTCCTGGACCCCTATGCATTGTGATATGTCCAGATACCGGTAAGATTCAGCTTCGGAAAGGGTTTTGAAGTTAGAAAGCTCTAGGCTAATCTCAGCTGATTGCGTCACCTGTCCCCTATCTACATGCACGACCGCATACTTATCCACTCCAAGCTGCATTCTGATGGAGCTGCTGAACTCAGTAGTGATTTTCAGCAACTCCATAAGGCGTGCAGCATTAGGCACTCAAACTCTCCGAGGGGGCTGCGTTGGTGTTATGTCTTTGTCTTGTCTTTTAGCTGTAGTTGTCTTTAGTCGCCTTTTACGATATCCTAGGCACAGGAGGGGTGGTCCTGTTCTATTCTACCGGGAACCATACGGCGTTTATTATTATTATTCCAACTAGTTCACTCCACCTGTCCAATAATATATATAGATATACATAATATAAAGTGATACCGAACTAGCGAACCGTCACGGATACCCAGCTGCCTCAGATGGTGAGCGAGGCTAACCGGGATCAAACCCGAAGGATATCTTCACTTAGAAGGGTGCCGCCATAGCCATTAATATAAAGCTATTGAATATTTGTTGGATTAGATTATGTAAATCATAAAATACTTAATATAAATTATAATTATTTTGTATAAGACACCAAATGCAGTTACTATATAACATTGCATGTTTTAATATCTGTTTTTAATTTTTAAAATCCTGTTTTCGAACGCATCTCTAACTGGCTGACTGGTTTTTGACCTAAGGCTGGACTCAGACATCCGGAATGCCTTTCTGAATTCATAATCTGAATTCATAATCTTAAATTCCGTCACCTCGCCTCACACATATCTTAAAAAATTCAGATTATTAATATTTTGTTCAAAAATTTCATTAACTTACTTTTTGGCTATAGTTTTTAGAAGTTTTTAGAAGTTTAAGAATTAATATGATGTAAAAATAAAAATAAATATAATAATAAATAATATTCAGTAATGTTTTTTAATATTTTTTATATATTTATAAATTATAATATACTTTATTATAATAATAATGTACTTTGTTGTAGACCAAAATAGAGAAGAAAATTAAAGATAGAAGCTAACACTATTTAAGCTGTCTGTGTGTCTATGGCGGTTTTATTGCTAAATAGCAATTTCTGCCAGACAACCTGAGAGTGACAGAAATATTGCATTTGCAGATGGGTAGGTATTATAACAATATTAATAATGATAATATAATAAAAACTAAGAAAATAGATACTTTTAATAGTATATAAAATACATATAATTAAATAATATATACAACACACCCATAATTACATATAAATGCAAATAAATAATATACTGATAAATAATAATAATTAATAAATAATATTTTTTAATACTCGTTATGTATTTAATAAAGAGCATTTTCTGATCTAGCCTACGCCGTTTTCAAAATTCGAGTTGGCAACACTAAAATAATTCATAATCTGATTTCCAGAATGTGTGTGCCGGTCTATTGAAATGTATGGGAATGCGAACGTTATGAATTAATAATATTCAGAACCGGAATTCAGAACGCTCTTTCAGATCGATCTGAGAAATCCATAATCTGAAAAAATCAGAATGTGTGTGAAGAATAGTGAAATTGTATGGAATTTCGGGCTTTCTGAATGAATAATTCAGAAAGCTCGGAATTCAGATTATGAATTCAGAGAGGTATTCAGGATGTGTGAGTCCGGCCTAAGACAGAGTATTTTTTGACTGATGATGAGTACACCTCTTTGATAAGTACGGAGTCATAGATAATACATGGAGTATTTGAGTAGTAATAGACTAATAGTAAATAAATATGGCTGCCAGTCAATTTTAACGATGTAAACTTTTGTTTACTGTTTTTTAGTAAATATTAGAAATGATAAGTGAATTTGAAAATTTGTCTCTTGGAGGAAATAATGCTGCGAGTAACCATGCAGATCCATTTACTCATACGGGTAAACAAAGCGTATATTTCTGTAGAGGCGTTACAGCTTTTTGACCTCGATGAAATTGCTCTATTAGGCAAGGCAATAGTCACTAATAATATTAACTAAGTATTGTATAACTAGCATTCTATACTGTTTTCAGAGCTGACACCTGAGCAGCAAAAGACTTTAATAGATATACGTCGCCGAAAAACGGAATTATTGTTGGAAATACAGGTTAGTGTATTAAAACACTTGTTGTACATATTTACATGTAGAATACAATAACATTTAAAATAAGTTGCATATTGCAACATTTGTTACAAAAATCATATTAACTTGTATTAAGAGGTTTTTGTTTCTAAGATAGTTTTTTAATTTGTCTAATTTTCCGATATTTTAGCTTCTAGTGTTTATGAAACTAAAAACATACTGTTATCTTATATTTATTTACGCGAATTTTATTATTCGGACACCCACCACCTCAGTCCCCCGAGATCATGGATGCTGTAAAGGGTCCGAAACGTCGGGAAATAATTTAAAATAAAATATTGTTAAACTAAAATTTGAAATAAACGCGATAAAATCCGTTTTTAGACTTTTAATTAAATAAAAAAAAACTAAAAATATTTCATTAATTGTTTTTATATTCAATTTAAATTACAAATTAGGTATTTAAACAAAGAAAAAAATCATATTTGATAAAGATTGCTTTACACCCAAATCTGATAAAATCCTGCCATCCTCTCAATTCATTTCATGTTAATATGCTATTTAAAACTCTTCTTTAAGCTATATTAAAATTGATTTTTTTTTAAATTAAATTGTATACACATTATTTTAGGTTTTTAAACATATTTCATCAATTGTACTAAAGATTAACAATGAATACTTCTGTATATAATAATTATATCATATAGTATTAGTAACTTTTGTGTCAGTCACAATATATAAAAATCAAATAATAAATCAAAATCAATATAAAACAAATTAATACAATAATTAATTAATTAATTTAGTGTATTTACATAATGGTTGATGTTTTCATTTAATAAATTGTAATAAAAATTCATACAAACAGTATTCTGTAAAGGATCTAAGAATAAGACAAACACTGCTTTGGGGATTAAAAATTAACTTATTAATTATTCTTAATTGTAAATATAAACAAATATGTTTAACACACATATTGACAGTCATCTGTTCCTTAGGTAGCCAATTTAAAGTGTTTCAGGTGACAACCGACTGATAGATATTACTTTTTTTTTAAAATAAATGTACATATAGAAATCCCTAACATTATAAATGTTTTATTTGTTACGCTTTTACGTGAAAACTACTTAACCGATCATCATGAAACTTTGTACACATATTCTTGGTACCTCCAAGTTAGAAATAACATAGGATACTTTTTTTTTGGTCACGATAACTAACGTGACCAGACGTCCCGTTTTGAACGGGACCATCCCGTTTTTCCGTTATGTGTCCCGGTGTCCCCAAGAATATCCCCGGGACCCAAATATGTCCCGTTTTCCGAATGGCAGAAAATTATTGGACCGCGCATCGCCGCCTCGCTTGTCACGATACGCCCGTGGGCACTGTTCATATATTTTGTCTGTCCTAGCAAGTAGCAACGCAGGCAGGAGGTGTAAGCGATTAGATTGCAATACATTACCTATGCGAAATTCTTTTGTTTTTTCAATGATTAATAGCGACGTGCATTTTCCCAATTACTTTGGTGTTAATTGATATTCGCGCAGTAATTTCGTCGTAAATATCTTATAAACTTATGCAATCTTGTGTTCATCATGTCGAAACGCAAGTGCTCGTTTAATGTTGGCTTACAAGCAAAATACCCGTTTATCCAGCAAATAAATACTCGGACGTGCGAATAAAAAATTTCTACCAAAGCTCACTGGGTGTTCAAACAATTTCACATTAAAAATTTTCAACATCAAAACTTCAGTATTTTAATTGAATATATTTTATGTCTGCCTGCTACTAACGCGCCAGTGGAAAGAGTCTTTTCCTTAATAAACAAAGTGTGGACGTCTGAAAAAAAACCAATTAAAGATTCCAGTTTTGAAGAATTTTATCTAAAATCCTCACCTGCTGTATTAAATCAAATTTGTTTTTCTAAAAAATACAAAAATAAGTTAGAAAAATATTTGCATAATAATTTTTAATTTGTAATAACTATTCGTCCTAAATAAATAAAAAATAAATTAAATTATTAGTGTAATCGTAGTAAAAGTGTTTTTATATATACGGCTGCACACCAAATGATACATGGGTTGACCTTGAACTCCCCCTTGTAAGGTCCCCCTAGGTAAATAAACTTGCAAATTAACGAAAAAAAAAAAAAAAAACTGATGTCCCATTTTGAGCCAAAAAATAAATGGTCACGTTACGATAACCGACATCCACGCAGGCGAAGCCGAGGGTGGAAGCTAGTAATACATATATATATATATATATATTACACCCAAACTCGAGGTGGGCATTGTACTCACAACCCTGGAGAAGAAAGTACGATCACTGCCTATTGTGCTAACTAAATTTATGTAATTGAGAATATTGGGTTAATAATAAAATAAGTCTAATAACATTTAAGCTTGAGTCATGTATGATGACTCAGTCAAAAAAACATATTTATATGTACTTTTAAAAAAGCTTAGCTAACAAAATAATCTTAAAAAAATAACATAAAAATACATTATATAATAAAATATTACAATACTTTGAAAGTAATATTAATATTGTAATAAAGTAATGAAAAATAATTGATGGAAAATGAATTATTTGAATATAATAAGTTTTTTTAAATGTATTTTTAGTATTAATTTATTAAATACTACAGTTATTACTATGAATTTTTTTTTAAATAATTATTTACAGATAAACATTATTGGTATAAATTATGCCCATGTTGAATGTTGGCTAGAACATTGGCATTCTGATGTATTAAATCAAATTGGATTCTGATGCTTTGAACAAAAAAATGAACCAGCTCTTCGACACCAGAAGCTTGAAGTGGGGCAGTCATTTCTTAAAATAATAATTATACACTGTTACTCCAAAACCCAACCTTTTGACTGAAAATGGCGTAAGATATAATTTGGGATAGGTGACAAATTTTTGTGTTGTTTTTTTTTATTTTTATTTTTTTATTATATTATGGGCTTACTCTTGACCTAAGTCTAGCTCTAGAGCAGAGACGAGGTCGAAGATGGAGCGAGCTCGTCCAGAAAAAGCCTATTCACTCGCGCTTTAAATACATTCGGGTTGTATGTACTTGGAAATACGGACGCCGGTAGGGAATTCCACTCCTTGGCCGTGCGTATTAAAAAAGATGATTCGAAACGCTTTGTACGTATAAAGGGTATATCGACCAGGTGGGGATGAAAGCCCGCGGTACGTCTGTAAGTCCGATGGAAGAAGGGAGATGGGGGTATGAGCTCGTGCAGCTCCAGGGCACACTCCCCAAAGTACAATCTGTAAAAGACCGTTAGTCTGGCAACTTTTC
Source organism: Euphydryas editha (assembly GCA_036937285.1). Taxonomy (NCBI): domain Eukaryota; kingdom Metazoa; phylum Arthropoda; class Insecta; order Lepidoptera; family Nymphalidae; genus Euphydryas; species Euphydryas editha. Next base: position 8,462,527 of record JAUPFZ010000008.1, read on the forward strand.
TTCGGTGAGCCAGAGTGTGAAGAGACTCTAACAAACTGGCGTTACCGATTAGCCGCTTGGCTCTGCGTTCCACTGAGTCCAGTGTGGCGAGTTGATATTTAGCTGAGCCATCCCACAAGTGACTGCAATATTCCATGCACGGTCGGACTTGAGCTTTATACAGTGTTAGAAGCTGTCCCGGCGTGAAATATCGCTTAACCTTGTTTAAGATGCCAAGCTTTCTGGCCGCAGTTTGCGCTTTGGACTCAATGTAATTGCCAAAGTTGAGGTTAGAACTCAACTCTATGCCAAGGAGGTGGAGGGTGTCGGACATAGGGACAGGTGTACCTCGGAAAGTAGGAGTCAAGTTAAAAGGACTCCGTTTGGCGGAGAACAAACAAGCCTGCGTTTTGGCGGCGTTGAACGTGACCAGGTTGCAATCACCCCATTGGGATACGTGACCTAGTATTGAGTTCGTTCGCTCTACCATGGCCTCTCTCTGGGAACGTATTACGTCCCTGTCGTCTTTTGCGCTGGACAGGTATCTCTCTATAACCGTGCTGTCATCTGCGTATCCAACAATGCCAGGTTGTAGCATATCGTTAATGTGGAGCAGGAAAAGGGTTGCAGAGAGAACGGAACCTTGAGGGACACCGGCGTTTATATACATCAGGTCAGAGGAGCAGCCATCGACGACCACTCTGATTGACCGTTCTCTCAAAAAGTCTAAGATCCAGCTACAAAAGCCAGCAGGGATGCCGTAAGCAGGAAGCTTACTAAGGAGACTTGCATGCCAAACCCTGTCAAAGGCCTTCGAGATGTCTAGTGATACAGCAAGCGCCTCACCACGTTTTTCAATGGCTTCACCCCAACAGTGAGTGACATACACCAGAAGATCACCAGTAGACCGCTTCTGACGAAAGCCGTATTGGTGGTCACTGAGGAGTGCATTGTCTTCTAGGTAGTTCAGCAACTTGCTGTTAAGTACCTTTTCCATGACTTTGCAAAGCATGGAGGTGATGGCGATTGGTCGGTAGTTACAGGGATCGACTCGGCTACCCTTTTTGGGCACTGGTTGCACATTAGCCAGTTTCCAAGATTTTGGCACCGTTCTAGTTTGGAGAGAGAGGCGGTACAGGCGCGTAAGAACAGGAGACAACTCAGGTGCACAGGCCTTTAGGACTCTCGCAGGTATACCGTCAGGTCCACTGGTTTTGTTCGCGTCAAGGTTCAGCAAAACTCTACGGACCTCTTTGTTGTGGATCGTGATCTCTCGCATAGAAGAATCACATCGAGGCAGGGATGGTGGCTGTGTAGAGACAGCGTCAAGACGCGAATTGCTTGCAAAGAGAGATGCAAGCAAGTTTGCCTTTTCTACTGCAGAGTGAGCCAGCGTACCATCAGGTTTCTGCAGAGGAGGCAATGTAGCGCGGCAGAAATTGGACTCTATTGCTTTCGACAGAGACCTTAATTGTCTACTACCAGGAGGGTAGGAGGCAAGTTTAGCGCCTATACGGCGGACATGGTCGGATCGAGCTTTTTGAAGTATTCGCTTGCAGGACTTGGCGGCTGAATTAAAAACTTTCTTCCTCATGTGAACCCTCCGCGCCCCCAGCTTTGGCATCGCGGACTTGAACCCAAGCCTGGTAAGCAGACTCCTTGAGGGCTTCAGCTCGGGCGCATTCAGCATTGTACCAAGGGCGGGATTTGTGGTCGAGCGACATGTCGGAGAATGGGATAAAGTATTCCATTCCCTGTCGAATCACGTCCGCGATTGCCTCAGCCACGCGTGAGGGGTCACCCGAGGAAAAACAGACTTGCCGCCAAGGGAAAGATGCATAGAAATGCCGCATCTCTTCCCAGCCTGCTAACTCATATCGCCACACTCTTCTTGCGTCCCTTGGACAGTTGTCCGGAGGAGAGCAGGTCGATACGGATTTCACCAGACAGTGGTCGGATGACCCAAGCGGGGCAGATACTGAGATCGAGTGTCTGTCTGGATCTGTAGTCAGCAGGAGGTCCAAGCAGTTGGCTGTATGACTGGCGACATCTGGTTCTCGCGTTGCAACCTGTACCATTTGGGTGAGATCTAGTGCTAACGCGAATTTACGTGCCTCCCTCCCAGCGTAGCATGTTTTCTCGTACGGGAATAACCACTGCTCGTGGTGGGCGTTAAAGTCCCCGAGAAAAACGAGTTCGGCCGTCGGGTATCGTTGTTGAGCTTTGTCTGCCATGTTTGTAAGGTGGTCGAAGAGCCTGGTCGTCTCCTGATCCCCACTGTGTGACCGATAAACACAGGCGTAGATAGTCTTGTCCACGCCGGTGTCTACTAAAACCCTTAATGTGGAGAACCCGGTTGCTTCAAAGCACCGGAGTCGCTTATAGCAAATGTCATAGCGGACGTACACACAGACCCCTGCGTGTTCCTTGAACTTATGTTCTAATGAGTAGCATGGGTAGTTGAGGTACGTGGCATCTGCTGGACATTTGATTTGCGTCTCCGTTAAGAAAAGGAGTTGCGGCTTCGCAGTCTCGAGGTGGTGGTGGACCGGGTCAATGTTGGAGTGCAAACCTCGGATATTAGTGAAGTCCACCTTGAGTGGGAGGAAGTGCAGCCGTTTTTTAACTTTTTTCTTTATTTGTGCTTTGTTGTTTAATCATTTTAGTCTTTTTCTGCAAATTCTAGTCTTAATGCTGTTGTCCGATATAAGACGGAGCCAGTGTGTCCAAGAAAGTTTCATCCCACAAAACTGCCTATTCACATCACTAGAGATCTATCTTTTTCTGTTGTGTTGCAAATGCACATTGGAACTGTTGTTATACAGTTTTTTCATTTGTGTTCATCATAAAGTTGCTTGGCTATAATGATACTCGTTGAAATAGAAAACTTTGTATTGGATTCAACAATGATTTAGTTTTATTGTGTTATATTTGTTGATATATATCTGAATATGTTTATTTTGTCAAGATTCATGAAGAAGTATAACAGATAATTATCTTTGAAATACTAAATTATTATTTTTATTATTAAAATATCAACATCAAACAAAATATTGCTTTTTGTTTGGATTCAAAAATTACATTTACATCAAGTTTTCATTGATATTACATATCTCTTTTTTATTTCATATATGTCTTTTATTTTTTACTACATATTATAAAACAAAGTCCTCCGCTGCGTCTGTCTCTCTGTTTGCGATAAACTTAAAAACTACTGCACGAATTTTCATGCGGTTTTCACCAATAGATAGAGTGATTCATGAGGAAGGTGTAGGTACATATACATACCTCGGGCGCAGCCAGGGCGGGCCGCTAGTTGTGTTTATATAATATTATTTATGTTCGAATTTATGTTATCATTATTTGATAAATTATTTCATTAATTTAAGCATATATTACTATGAAATTATTATTGTATGTATTTTTATGTATTAGTCTTTGAAAGTAAATTTTTAAGAGGAAAGGATACCGGCTCTATCTCCATACAAACGTAATCGACTGTTACCTCCCTGGATAATGACACTAGATCAAATATTTTTGTAACATAAAACCTTTGACTGCCATGACTATGCAATACGTCTTGGCTTTTTTCATATTCTTATTATCATACGGAATAGGAGTCTTCAAAAACTAGGAATATTGCCAAATTTTTTACACATTTTTATACACTCATTCAAAAAAATTACGCATATTTACAAAAAAGAAAAAAAAACGAGAACATAGGGGCATAGCTAGAGGTTTTTTTTAGTTACGTAAAAATAAAAAATAAAAATTGGCATGTTTTGGGGAGGAAATAGTCGACTACGAAATGCTGTTTTGGTCAATAATTATCTACCTAAAACGGTCTGAGCTGCAGTTGGCCCTTTCTTGCTGTTTGTGGATAGTTCTGGGGGAGGCAGACAGAAACATTTTATTCAAATACCTATTTTACAAAAGTCTCTCAGGTACCCTTTCCTCTTAATAAAGAAGAAATAATCAAAACAAAATTATAATATTAAAAAAAGACTACATAATTTGCTGTTACTACTATACTGTATACATATTATTGATATGACTGTATTTATAATAATGAATATTTTTATGTATGTATATTTATGTATGATTATACACTTGGAGTCAAAAAAATCGCACCGTTCATAAAATTTACTTCCAACTATTTTATGTGACCGAACGTTGCGTTTTAAATGGTCCCATAGGTGATCTATCGGGTTAGGTCTGAACTTCTGGCCACTGCATGACAGAGATCCCAACCTCTTGAAGGAAGTCGCGCATAATTATTGCAGTGTGAGCGCGAATGTAATCATGCATCAAGGCGAACCCCTCGCCAACAAAATTGACATAGGGGACCATGTGTTCTTCCAGGATCTCTGTCATGTATCGGTGAGCAGTCAGCGACCCTTGCCCGCGAGCACCTCGAGTCCGGGAGACGCAAATAAGGTCGATTTTGCCGTCGGCCGACATGCCGTTCTAGAACATACAAGAATCGCCTCCATATTCCACCGTCTTCTGGATGTAGGCTTAAGCAAAACGTTCACCCTGTCTTCTTTACACTCTTTTGCGTCTGTCGTTGCAGAAAAGACTCACTCTCGTCTCGTTTGAGAAGAGAACAGCTTTCTATTCTTTCTATTGTTCAAGAGTCCAATTGATGTGTTCGCGCGCGAATTGCAAGCGGGCTTGCCGATGCTATGCGTTCAATTTTGGACCCGTAGCAGCATTACGCGTCGTGTTTTCCTCTCCCTTCTACCTAATCTTCGTCTAACCGTAGACACACTCACGGTTCTTTTTACCCGACTGCGACAGAAGGAGGGTTATGTTTTTCGAGTGTATGTATGTATGTATGTATGTATGTATGTATGTATGTATGTATGTATGTATGTATGTATGTATGTATGTCCATTTCTTTGGCACGCCCTACAGCCCAAACGGCTGGACGGTTTTTGACATATGAGGTGTCGTTGGATTTGTCTAAATTGTAGTAGTGACATAGGCTATATAAATTTTCAAAATGGCGCCCGCAAATGGCGGAATGAGGGGGGGGAGGTGAATTTTTTTTCTCACTGTAGCAATATGGGTATCAAATGAAAGCTAGTAAATTGTTTTATTCTTTTTAGTTTATAATAAGAGTATTTTACGCAGTCGGGTTTTTTGATTTTTTTCAATTAAGCATACTTGTAACTGTCTGGAGCTGCTGTTCGGACGTAGCCACCATTCTGGTACACAGCGTTTTTAAGGAGCAAAATATCAATTTTCGAATCAATTACTTTTAATTGTTATAATAAGTTTTTATTATATATAACAGTAAAAAATATACATTTATTTATATCAGCTTACCTAAAAGTATAATTAATGCTAAATATGAAGTTTTAAAGTCATGTAAAGATGCTTAAAAGGTTCGAACCTTTTAAGTATCGTTACATATTACGACAGTGTGCCCTTTTACTAGTCAGTAACCTCGCTCGCCCTTGAAAGGACTAAAATGTCCTTTAAGGATTTTCGTAAACCGATGGTTTCCCCCTGCCCTTTCATTCAAAACATTGCGGAGCACATTGACGTAAGCCGCTACTGCTCAGCTTACTACGGTCGAAAGAGAGGTATATAGTTAGCGTTTCTCAATTCTCACTATTCTCAGCTCAGTTACCATCGGACCGTGGTGCGGTACGTGTGCGTTGTGTTAATACCTCACGCCGGGGCGCGACATAGAAAAATAAAACTCGCGATTTTTGTAATTTTGGTACAAACTGTTAAAGTTTAGGTGAAGTGGATTTTTTATTTTTTATTGTTAAGTGCTATCTATTATTTAGTAAGTTTTTTTTCCGACTTATACTATTAAGTGAAAAGTGCTACGAATTCGTCATTGGCCTTTGGTTTAATTTGATCAAAGATTTTGGTTTAATTTAGATGGAGCTATCGTTATTGTATTTGGTTTCAAAGTGTAAAATTTGATAGTTTAATGTTATTGTACTCGTATAAATGTAAATGTTATTTATTGCAAGGGAGTTACTTGTTTAAAATTAAATAGCAATTCAAACAAGTTAACCTTCATGCTCTACTGTTACAAATCTATACTGTTAGGGTAATACCGTAATAAAACCAATGTTTGGTCTAGATCTAAAATAATTTAACTGCTGTGCGTTTAGTCTTATGAAATCTCAATTTCAAGTTGTTTTTCAATATTCAAAATTAGCTTTTATTTTTCTGAAGAACTATGACTGTGATCTTTGTGATTTATTTATTGGTTCTTATTAAGTTTTTTTAATTAAAACATCGTGCATGCATTTTAACTAAATTATTTCAATAATATTTTAGTTAATGACCCTTATCAACGTAATTGTTTAAGATATTCGAAACATGTCTTTGGTGCAATAAGTGAGTCATACTTATATGTCATCCATTAACAATGTTTACTTTGACGTTACCCTCATCTATCTGTAAAAGTCTTTACAATATCTTCCTATAAATATGTTATGATAACAAATACATATATATTCCATAATTTTATAATAAGACTATTAATGTATGTTTTCCAGACCCACCCCTTTATTTCAAGAGTTAAAAATGTCATTTCGCATTTCCTTTAAATATTTTATCTCGCTTGGTAACGTGTATCCGATATGTATTTTCAAAAATTTTATGACGTAGCTTTTTGCGTAGTATTTAAAATATGTCACTAGTATTGGACAGTGGATACGAATCGTTGTTGTTATCAAGTTTCCTTTACTCGCTTCCGGACTGGAGCTGGAACTTTGATAAGGAATTTCAGATTGTTTGTAGTACATTCCAAATTATATGATTATATAAAACGGTTAGAGTTCAATACAATTTGTAAATGTGCCTCTATCCGGTAAAGGCTCTTCTAGATAGAAACTTTAAATTAAATTAGGTAAAGTATAACTTGTAAGATTATTAGTGACATCAAGATTTCAGCACGATCCTTTTAAGTGTAGTATGTTACTTACTATATACTTACTTACTTACTATATATATTACATACTTATACAAGTATGTAGTTATTATAACTTGCGCAGAACCTACTACATATTACTAGATACAATCATTGTCAGAAATGAATAAGTACAATTCAAATATATATTAAACCTGATCATTATTTGTGTAGAAGCAGTATAACATGCGTTTGAAGCAATGATTAATATTCACATCTTTTATTTAAATTAATGTTTTTCTACAGCTTTAAGTTGGTGGTAAATGTAAATAAACAATTGCATGATGATTAAGAACAGCAAGTGTAAACTAGAGATATTTGTCAATATAAGACGGCATTTGTCACCGACGTAGACTCGTAAAAAGATAATAATCGGCTACGTATAGTTGTCACGGTGCCAAACTCGGTGGCGCCCGCGCCTCTCTTCAGTCGAGTGCGTTCCTTAGCGGGAAGTGTATGGCGCGCGATGTGTTTGCATGTTCGGCTGTTGTGCGGCGCGCTCTGTTGGCCGGTGCTGATGCGCTGCGTCCGCGCTGCGCGCACCTATGACGACGATTATGATCAGGTGTGTCATCTGTCACCGACTCTGCTTGTTGTGCACTATGAAACCAAGTTCTTTGACGAATAGCTTCACCTGTAATTTTTGCAACAATTGACGTAGGCGTTGACGAATTCATCGTCAATACTTTTTTTAGTCGTACATTTTTCACTTATTTTGCTTAATTTACGCCAGTTTATTTAATGCTAGCGGCTTTTCTGTAGGTGATTACGTGTGATTTGGGCTTTGTTGACTTTGGTTTATTATTGAGGATATAGTTGTGTGAAATTGTGATGTGCCTAGCTCATTAGCGCTCCTCGAGTTATGTTTATCAAGGCCGTGCCCGTGGCGGCCGAAGAGGAGCGTCGTGGTTCAGTGTCCAATTGGTTTTCGTCGTTGAGACGTGGCGGTCGGCGTAAACGTGATGACAGTGGTGTTCCGGCCGGTTACGGCTCATTAGGCAGAAGGAAGGAGGGCGCCCAGACTCGCGGCAAGACGAGATCGGCCTGGGATCTAACCACTGTCACCAGACTGGTCTGTATAATTATCAATTTCACTATCTGTCAGTGAAAGGCATTTTGTATGCCCGCCACTGGAGTCTACAGTTTTGGCAGTAATCCAAATGCTCTGGATCGATCACGCTTTTTGAGTCTGCGTGTAAAACAATTGCTGCAAAGATTCAGCGACCTTTTTTATATACTTTTGTGCACACACGCCTTCAATGAATGTTGATAAACACCAGATAGGCTGCTATTCTTTTGATTTCTATTATGAATATAATAATATATAAAATATTATGAATAAAATATAGTAACGAGTGTGAATCATCAAAATATAAATTATTTTGAATATTATTTTTAGGTAGTAATAGGATTATATCTATACTAAACATAATCACGTAAGTTATCGGTTACTTTTGCGTGATATTTTATCTCTGCTTTATAAGTTTGTTTTTATATTTTTATTGTCACTTAAAAAAAAATCTATGTACGCACACACGTAGGTAGAATATATTATGTGTAGTATTATGTTTTTCTTTTTCTAAAATGTTCCTGCAACAGAAAAATAATTACTTAAATGACTATCTATAAAATAATTTTGGTAAAGTAATTTGATACCTCGATATTTTTTACAATGATAAATGTCGTCATTTAAATACATAATCGATGACAGTAACAAAAAAAAAAAAATGTTATCGAATCTGTGCACGTACTTGTGTTTTGGTTATAACTTTTTTTTAGTCGATAACAAAGAGATAATCTTTAGCTAACCTACGTGTAGTTTATTAATTAGATTGTGTATTTAAATAGCCTCACGTATTATTCTAGGTATTTCTGTTTCATCTATTGGCTATTTTGTAGTGATGAACATTTCTTTTGGGAACTTCTATTGTCATCAATATTTGAATTTCAAACAGCAACTAACTTATTAATAAAAATATGGATCATAATTCATATTCGATGAATTGTCTTAAGTTTTTTTTTTTCATTCATACAAAAGATTTCCTTTTTTGTCGCTTAAAAATTTTCGAGGATAATGGCTTTTGTTTTTTCTAAGTACCTATACATAATTATATTATAAATTCTTTCTTAATGGTCATTTAATTCTGTGTTACTCCTAGATTGTTATTACTTACAAGTTCTAGTTAAATTATTTAACTTGAATGTGTCATGGTTTTATTTATACGTAGATGAGATCAGAGCACCTTGTGTTTGTATGCAAATAACGGTCATTGTCATTTTAACTTGTACTATAAGATTAGTAATGTATAGGAATGTCTTTTTAACAAAGGTGTTTGGTAAACCATTGCCAAGTATGATATCATTAAATATACGGTAGCGTAACTATAGGAATGTTTATGCGACCCAATTATGTACACAAACTTAAAACAATACCCGACGCGTCTGCAATTTATATACGGTATTAAGACCATTTATGAATTATTAATTTATGACTATACAAGAACGTGAACGCCAGACCTTCGTTATTTTATAAAACCTGGAAGGTACTCAGCGCATGCTCCCAACAGGTAAAACGATGGACAATCATAAAGTTTGGGTCATCGTGGCTTTGGCAGGTAAACGGTACTAAAGATGTGTCAAATACCAACCTAATTTCGTCAAATTATAAAATCTTATTTTTTGATATTTCCTTCAGAATATTATGAAAAATCACGTCATTCATTGCCAGACACTTCTTACCTGTGTTGGGAGAATGCGCTGAGAAAATTTCAGGTTTTATAAAATAACGAAGGTCTGGCGTTCACGGGCTCTTGTTCTATATTGACAATTTTTTGCTAATGTGTTTTATATTTCGATCACGTTATGCATACATTAACATTATTCATCACTGGCGTATAAAATGGTTCAAAGAAGCGTTATGTATGTAACGGCGCCAGCGGCAGTAGTGGAATCTCTGAAAAAAATTATAAAAATAGAATAAAAATTATCAAGATTGATAATTTTTGAATTATTTAGTATTTCAAAATTACATATATATAATTTAAATAATTTGTTTAAAATTGGATGACCAAATTTGGATATTCCGCCGAGCATAACGACGATTCTGAGATTTTGTTTCAGTGTGTCATGTAGGTATTATACATGTATGTGTAAAGTTGAGTTCACACAATTGTGAACAGAATCAATTTATCGTTTATGAAAAACCTTCTCAAATAAATGAGTTGTTCAAGCATAGCGGTATTCGTCGTTTCCCTTTGTGACGGTCTGCTTTGAATTTTTACAAAAATTATTTGTGGTCTAGTTTACATCATTCGTGAACATTGCTGAGGGAGGATGCTGTCACAGTGTGAACACAAGTGAATATTTTTTCATTTGGGAAATGGTGCAGAACAAACCTACGACTCTTTTTGTTTGTCTCCTGAAACCTATTTCCTTAGTCAAACGAGCTTGTCTGGCTAACGACGACAAAAAATGAGCTATACTTGTATGTGAACCAAACGCAAAGTAAATTTTTAATTTCGTTTGTTTCAATCCGTTTAAAACTTATGTAACAAATACGATTATTTAAAACTTGCATCATAAACGATATCGAAGACTTGTTTCACTAGAAAGTGTCAAAAGATGTCGAAATAATATCAAGAACAATAAACCAAAATGCATATTTTAATTTCTTAATATCTTACTTTAAATCTAAAATACATTCAGTTGGCAATCTTTTTGGGATAATAAGCAAGAGTTACAATATCCGCATTGCGACTGGCAAATGAAAAACTCACTATTGACAGAGAGTTGGGTTTCGATGCCAAATGTATTCAGAGGGATTCATTACAGAGGGATGACCTTAGTTCATTCACTATAGCGCTAATGAAAAACATATACAATTAACTCTTGGTCGCAAGGTTGACGCATCTTTATCACTGCCATGCAAATTGCAAATGTTCTCCAGTTCTATATTTAGGCTGTACCCTAATTGCCGTTTATGCTAAGTTATCATCGTGATTTAAACATCAGTAATGTCTCTTTTATCCTCTAAAATCAAGAAATCCAGGCGTTGGAACATTTTTGTAATAAGCGAAATATATGTATTTTTTAGTTATTTTAGGGTTTTATATACTTCGACTGTTTTGTTTTAGTTGTGTCTACTGTTTGTTTTTAGGATTTTTGCCAATAATTTAAGATACTTTGCCAAGTCTTATAAGAGAAAGTTTAGGCTTACAGCCAAAGGTCGTTTGCCCGTATATTGAAATAATTTGTCTTTGTTAATCTAAGTTCTTAAATTTTTTTTTACTAAAATATGTGGTAAAATATCTTATCAGCATACATTTATGGATAAAATTAAAATAATGATCATCTATCTATATATATATATATATATATATATATATATATATATATATATATATATATATATATATATATATATATAAGAGATTTCCACGTATACATTGACTCATCACGATATCTCTGAAACTATAAGGCGCGGATGAAGAAGAAGCGGAAGAAGGAAGGGCGGCGTTAAAAGGGGGTTGCTTTTGCTTCGAAGTTGATTTGACAACTCAATCCGTCTATTATAAAATATTTTACAGTATCGACGCAGGTGATAAAAAATATAAATTTATAATTTTTAAAATTTTAGTTAAATACCCGTGCGAAGCCGGGGCGGGCCGCTAGTATTTTAATAAGGTGATATCGCATTAATTTTATAGTTCGTTGACACGAACTTGCTTTGTAGCGATTTGATTTTGTATTATCACTAACATCAAGCTCTGATGGTCTTCTTCTTTAAAGTATGTGAATATAATAGTGTGTACTAACCTAAACATCCCTAAAATTATTATAGATAATGATGTAAAGATATTCTCCTGGTTGAGTACTTGTACGCGGGGAGGTGCTTTGACCTTGCCGGGGAAAGGGGGATTTGCGAACGTACCGCACGGTCACCAACTCGTCAAACGAGTCAGCTTGCATTGCTTTATAATGAGCTATAGTCGACTTAGCTTGTATTGGTTTTATTCTATTAATAAATTAACAGCCGTATTAGTAAAACAAACTTTATCTTTAGTAGCACTTCTAGCAATAAACTTCACTTACTTTTCTTGTTTATTTGACGGAGCCATTATGTATATAGATGGTTTATTTTATATACTTCCTTACAAAGTAGATTTTACTGCTTTTTATATTAACATAGCTATGCACTTTTTTTTTCGGCGTTATAATCCTTCCATTTTCAGCAGAATCTTATATCTTTAAACGAGCAATTCTTGTATATATATATATAATCGGAATCTCGGAAACGGCTCCAACGATTTTCATGAAATTTAGTATGCAGGGGGTTTCGGGGGCGATAAATCGATCTAGCTAGGATTTATTTTCAGAAAATGTTGTTTTATCCCTTTTTTACGCAATTAAAAAATACCATTAGAATACGACGGTAAATTTCGCTATCATTGACAAGCTTCTATTAGCTCGGATAGGAATCGGGCGGATTCGAAACCAGAAAACCTGAGTTCGAATCCAGAATTCTACAGACCAATCTTTTTTTCATTTTTTTTTTTTTTTTTTAATTAAGAGCTCTTTTTATTTTTTATTTTAATAACCAGTTCCTATTATTTTACTTTTATGTCGGTAAGATCGAAAATATTATTTATGTTTCATCAGTATGTAATGTATCTAAATATAATTTAACCGAGCAAAGCTCGGTCATCCGGGTACTTTAACTTTAAATAAGGAAATATTTATTTATATATTAATATTAAAATCTTATAGTAATTTTAGGTAGAAAACAACATTGGCTACTTACACAGGCGTGAAACGTTGCCATTTTTTAAATGCCACATTTGGAGTATTCCAAAAGGCTAAAGACGTAATTGGCCTCATGCCGAGAACCGCCCCAAAATGCCTCCTAGATATTTATTTAGGAACAGTAATTTATCCACCTTTTTGCTCGGCCACATTTGCGAATAAAAATGTTGCCTCTATCTTCTAATGGCACCTTATTTCTTCGCCCATGAACGTTCTACGCAGTCTTTTTTTTACTCGTATGTCATTTTGTCATTATGAACTAAATAGTCTATTTTTAGAGTTTGACAGAAAACATACACAATTCGAGTTTTTAAATTCTGACGCGAGTGGCATACGTTTTATGTCGAAACCATATTTTTTACGTGAATCTTTTCTTATCTTCTTAATTTTTTTTATAAGCTTAAAATAAGCTAACAAAAAAATTGATAGGTTGAAATGAACATTCCGGCTGAAAGGTTTTGGGGAGTTAATAACAGATAAAATTAGTCATACTTGTTACAATATTTGTTTGGAATAGTAATTGATAATAGCTCGAAGATCAGAAGACAAAAATAAATAATTAAAATTGACCGTTATAAGATTTTTATTCAGGAAACACTACATTTTAAAATTATTCGGTAAAAGCCGATTTCGTAAGGCTGTTTGGGCGAGACCTGCTGTTGAGAACAGTCTTTCAGATGCGACAGAACTTGGTTGGAAACTAAAATGTTTTTGGGATATTTTTTTTTCTGGTCTATAGAACAGTATGATTACGTAGCAACTAAAAAATCACGTCTCAATCATAACGTGAAATGGGCTACGTGAGGTATGTAGATATAAGTAGGTATAGGTATATGCTGCGTTTACATGAACAAATTAAGCGCGACGATGTCGGGTTTTTACGGGTTATCTATAGCGCGCGAAATTCAAAATGTATCGGTGTAACGGCAAAGTAATATCGCCGATTCCGATATATCGGAAAACTCGTAATATCGTCGATATATCGGTATCGGATGCATCGCTAATATATAATATATACAGTTTAGGCCACTCTTCGCATACTATGAAACGCAACGTTATATGTATTTTGTAGTCGATGTTTATACCTGGCTTATACAGCTTTCTACAGGCAAAATTTTTTTAAAATCGGTTTAGTGGACAATGAAAGACATACATATACAAGACATCAAAAATTATAGTGATAACTTTATTTTTATTATCTTCTGTAACATAAATTGAAACCGTTTGAAACTTGAATTATTATTGAACATGTAGTTACAGCTAGGAAAGTAGGTTATCATTGTTTTCGCGGATAGCCGAATAGATAAAAGATTATAAGTATATAAGATATAGATATCCAAAGATTTCAAAACTTTATCATTGTACGAGCAATATATTTTGAAAACATAAATGAAATATAAAATGATATTTCATAGCAAAATGATACTTATAATAACTTTGTAAGTCACCCGTACTATTGACAGCATTGTTTAAGCATATTATTAAACTAATCATCATTCGTTTTATACAAACTAAACAAGTAATAAAAAGAACCATCGTTTCCTTTCAACGCCATTGAACTTAGTTATATCAAATGATTGAGTACAATGTCAGTGATAAAAACGTCCTAAGCACCGAATGAAATGTAGTCGTATCTATCTCAAATGGGTGATTGTAATGACAGTTTATTGTTGCCCTTGATCAATAGCTTCTGGGAACATTTGCTGACATTCCTATATGACGTCTCTTTTTTATAGTTATATTTTTGGCGCCAGATGGTGCTCTTTGCTAATTGTTTCGTTAAAATGAAACATAATGTAGACACGGTTAGACTCACGGTCATCGTATAATTTTTTGCCTTTGCCACATGGCTTCTCTGAACCACTTGAAAACACACAAATATCCACATTAATGAAACGTGTTTCTATCGCCGAGTATCGGTTTGTGATAATTTTACTTTAATTTTATTAGTTTGACTATGTCAGCGCATTTGTTTAATAAACCTGTTACGTACGTGTTTTCACCTGGCACAATGGAATTTGATGTAAATAATTCTCAACTAATATAACTTCATAGTTACTTACTACAGGTGTTCCTTAATTGACGGTTAGCATTTCTCGACTATAATATTAAATTTTATATGTATTTTAATACTTTATGTAATGAAACTAAAATTATTAATACTTATTGCCATATTAAAAAAAAAAATAAGCAAATTAATACAACTTGTAAGATTGTTAAAAACATAAAGTTATTAGAATTTGCATTTTAATTACAATTACGGTAAACTGATTTTCCGCACGACGATTCGGTGCGTCTTACGCTTTTATTAAAATATTAATACGGGTAGATAAAATAGATGAGTCATTTTAATGCTGATCTTCGTTAATCAGACTGCGTTAAAATTCCACACTTCTATGAGAAAACATATGTGGTTCAAAATTTTACGTTTCACAGTCGTCTTGGTATGATTAAAATGGGGAAAATATTAAAGCTCTAAATTGAATCAAAATATCATTGAAGGCAGTCTGATGTGTTGTATTAGTGTTTTTAATTTGCTTAGGGCTGAATGTCAATGGCGTTGTTTGAATTTGTGGGGGCGTTGGCCGAGGTCTCGCATGAGTACCACCACGCCGGTACCGGTCCACGCGTCACTTCTCATACCGACTGTCTCATTAGCTCCCTCCGCAATATTTTTATTTTTATTGTCGTCTGCTTAGTCCTCGCTGGATACGAAAATTATATTGTATTCACTTTATTTTTAAAACGCTTTTACTTTTTTAACGACACATTTAGGATTTGCTGTACATACTCGCTTAAATAAATTAATAATTTGCTTCTTATCGTACCTACCTAAGTATTAAAAAATTAAAAATAAATAAATAAAAATATAATAAAAAACTGTTATTGATTGTTAAATAATATTTTGATTGGAATTAGTTATAAATTTTAATTTCGTTGATATAGAACAGGAAGTAAAAAAATTCCAATTAATATTTTTTATAATATTAATTTATCTTAGTCGATATATATTTATAGTTTCCTTATACATTCGATTTTTCCTCACGTTTTACATAAAGACCTTGTATAATTCCACCTACCTGTCTCTTGAAATTTACTGTCAACGTTAACTCTGTTAAGCGTTATTTACCGCATTATCTTATACTGTACCTAAGCCCGTCATTTTCTCTGGCCACCGGCCAGTTAGCTTATCGGTATTCACTTACACGTAGGTTACAAGTCTGTGTAAAGCAAAAATCTGTGGAACTCCTGGCGCTCAGTGACTGCCGGCCGGAAATATGAAGCCATTGTTCAGTCTTCTTTTTGCTTCAAGTACGTGTTGCGTTTGTTGTCATTGTAATGCACATTTCTTGTATTTATATGCACTAATTCGAAGAACCCGGTGCCCACATTGTGTCGTATGAATGTATTTGCATACACTTAGTTTTATTTTTATTATAACACAAGTCTAAATTAGCTCAGCTGTAAGTGGTATTTCAACTTCGCAACAGTATAACACCATTTCAAAATAAAACGTACGTGACGGTAGTGTGAAACTATAATAATGGGAACGATGTTTTTATAAATGAATTCTGATTGATTTCGCTGTATTGAGTTTGTGATGTAACGTTACTTTATGTGTATGTGACGATATTATCTCGGGCGAGACTTGCATGCGCGGGTCAAGAATGCGGTGACAGGACTCAATCGCGGTCGAGGGGCACCAAGTATCAATAGACTGATGAGATGACCGCAAATTAGGGCTAGCTTCCTATGCATAGATACTTGGGGGTCTTTGCTTTGTTTGTTGTGTATCTAAATAAAAAGACTTCGAAGCAATGTATTGTATAAAAATATTCCTTGAATTCACACAACAATTTAACTCTTGTTAAGATCGTTACTGCAATCGGGCGATTATTGATTTGACTTATGCGTCAGTCTGCTGGTCACAACGTCACGGTCGCTAACTTTAAAATAATGATTAGTTATTACAAGCGGAAGTGTTATGTTTTTAGTATTTTTAAAACATTTTGTGAAGATCGTAAAATAAGAGATTAAATTAAATTGTTTTTTTTTTTTTAAATATTAAAATGTTATAAAAGATGTTTAATTATTTTTCTGTATGTTTATTAACGGTACTGTAAATGTATTTTGTTTACTTTTTGCATTTCAGAACATTAGAAATCCCCAATAAAAAGGTAAAAAATATAAAATTTAATTTAATTAAATATTAAAAAAAGAAAGATTTTAAAAAATAATATTTTTAAATTATTATGTAAAAACTAAATAAAAACTAAACTAAAATATTGATACATATTTTTGGTAAATGTTATTTATTTAGCCTTTTAGATAATAATAAGATTGTAACGTGTAGATGAGTAATGTTTACCTATTTATATACATATTGTTTTACAGACATGTTATCAGTTTTCAATTGAAATGTTTTCTTCACAGTATGATATCGAAGTACTTAAACAAATTTTACAGATATTGTTTATTATTGACCTGAGTCATAACGTTTTAATGTACACGATGAATAGTGCTAGACAAATACGATCAAAGTACGAATTTAAATATTATGTATGTACCTACGTTGTTTCTTATTACTTCTATACATGAATTAATAAAAGTATCCAATTGAATACGATACGTTGTTAATATACATATACGTATGTATATATACAGAGAGTCGTTAAAAAGTAGCATTTAGATTGTTTATAACATTTAACGGTATTTCATGGTATTTGTTTCTTTCGAATGTTTAAAATGTAGTTTAAAAGTTTAATGTCCTATTGTTTAAAAAAATTTTAACATATCTCTTTGTTAATGTCAGCATCTGTTTCTATTTAATTAATAAAGAGAACTCTATTAGGTTTTAATAAATAAGATCTATTAATAAACTTATTGTTGCGTCTTTCGTGTGGATATTATGTTCGTGAAAAATATCTCCTACACTTATACATATAATTTATTACAACTGGTTTAAAGTTTTTTATTCAGACCCTTTCGTTAAGGCTTCAGTGAATCATATTCTTATTATAACGCACAGGATATAGCCTATATCATATAGGGACTGTACAAAAACGTAACAAAACGAGGCACTTGTTGTGATGTTCAATGTTTATAAAACATAAGGATGAGCCAGTTTTACTGCTTTTAATGGTAATCACCTGTTCAGTGTTTAAATTTTATAATAATAAGTTTACTATTTATAGTATACTTATTTGTTTGACTATAAATTTTTTTTTAGATCGATTTTAAAACATCAAATCTTACGTTACTTTTACGAAAACCCTTTTCAATTTTTACTTTATTTTATTTTTATAATTTATCGTTATAACCATTATATGTATTTTTAAATTACTAAATATTTTTAACATAGATACACGGTCGTCTGTTCCTAAGGCAGGCAACTTAATGACTGTGTTTTAGGTCACAGCCGACTGTTATACATATATTTTATAAACGTACATATAAGTAATACGTATAATAATACATATATTAATAAATATTACACCCAGACTCGGGCTAGATTTGAACCAACAACCCCGGAACGAAAAGCAGGGTCACTGTCAATTGAGCCGGCTAACGGGTCACTATAGTATAACATAGTGTGAAAATTTTAAAAGTTTATCTATTACGGTTAATACAAATATATTAATATACATCACTGTGAAAGACGTCCAGACAGATGACAGACCGAAAGATAGTATAGTCTTAGAAATAGAGTAAAACTCCATTACGACACCGCTGTAGCTCCCTTTTGGTATGGAACTCTAAAAATATTCTATGGTTAAATAAAATCGATCAAGTTTCCTACTTTATATGAGGAAGTTAAAGTATGGTCATTAATTTTATTTACATTTAAAATATATTTGTTTACATAATAATTTATTTAAAAATAATTGTGAGATAATATTAAGAATTATAAGTAACTTGTTTATATCGGAAAGAAACCCGAAGGTCAGATTAGTCTTTGTCATTCGATGAAGTTCATTCTAAGCAAATTCTTTCTGAATTACTTCATCAGGTAAAGTTGTTGCGTGTGTCTGCGAAAGATTTAAATTTTCTTATTTTATCTGTAGGTATATAAATATTACCATAAATTGTTTATTAACTTTATAGTATTAAGTTATAGCATTCAGAGATTTTACAAATTCGAAGTTAATTGAATTATAATTAAGTTTATTTTTTCATTAATTATAATTTAATAAGTATTTATCGAATTATATGTTATGAAGCACGTGAAAAATTTCCGTTTACTCTGTGGAATTTCTTTTCTCTTTTACCATAAAGTTTCCCGGTTCAATAAAAGTCTGCAATAGTTATTATGGATGAAATGTTTAGAGCTAATACAAGTTGCTACTAGTTCAGTTTCTGATTAAGTTGATATAACTTGGACGTCTGTAAAGGAAAACTCCTTCCGTGACTACTATATCAAGTCTGTTATCATTGGTAAGATAAACGTAATCCAATTAATTTTATGTAAAACAGTGCCAAGATCCATGCCTAGTATCGATTACATGCTTAATAAATTAAACGGACATAGATAAATATAGTGACATAGGCCTGATGTAGAAGTGACAAAGATTGAAACGTAAATTAAATTAAAATATGTATGTACATATGTATTTAACATAGTAATCAATACGTGGCTTATCCTTAAAATCGCTTAAATTACAAGACCTATTGAGTTAATGGATTGTCTTTACATTACCAAAATTATATGGATTCTCATTAGATACGGAACCCTTATAAAATAGCTTCGCTATGCTACCAGCAGCTTCCCCAATCAACAATAAATATGTTAAATTACACTACACTTTTTTAGATCATTAAAAGTTTATAAGAAATTATAAAAACTTCCTAATTTTACAAAACTGTATTATTATAATAGAGTTTATTTTTAATTTAGTACTAAATCATAGACATTTTAAAGTATAAAATGTTATTACTATAATTATATATATATAAAAAAAAAATAGGTGCTATTCATGTCGTCACAGATTTCGTTAGTGGAGATTTCCTTTATTGTTTTTCAAAGTTCCGTTGCATTGTCTGGGTTATTTATTTCAGAGACGTTCAAGTAGTTAATATAAAGACGTTCTTCATCACCTTTCATTATGCACTTGCATAAGTCTCGATATTATTTATTCTTGACCTCATTTTGCCTGGTATCGTGTGGGTACAAAATGATAATAGGTACTCCGAAAAAATAAATAAAGTTATTATAAATTTCAGGCAGCCTAATTAAGAAACATTCGAAGCAAGTATGAACTTTAACATCGTTTTATTTTTATTTTATTTTTAAATTAATTGGCATATTATTACGCCACGTCCATAAATCACCAATAACGCTTCCGAATTAAATAAGTTATTTTTCAAATGAATTGACATTTTTAACTTTCTACAATCTGTTGGTAAATATCATAGTTGATTCTAAAATGGACGGTCCAATAATATAAGAGTTGGCACATGGGCAGAAAATCGCCGGTGCAGATGTAAATATCACTAGGGCAAACGAAATTGTGTTCGCAGCAAAAATAGCCGTTATACCTTTAAAGACATACGCAATATTTTTTTAAATTATATGACAAGAAATGGCTTTATTTAGTTATTTTATAGTAATATGAAAAGCAATTCATATTATGTCAAAAAAGAACATTATTTTTTTCACCCATATAAAACAAAAATTATTTAATGTTATATATTTTTATGATAATGATGGTGATAATATGATGATGATGATATATATTAGGGATAGTGTGAACTACTAGTAGGAATTGAAAAGAGTTTCAAATTTATTAAAAAAAAAAACATGGATAATATAAAAGCAAAAGCAATAGGGAAATTGTCATTTATACTGTGAGAGTCGCACTCAATTTTTTTTTCTGTTACATGCAACAGTTTTTATGCAGCCTGCTTATGACTCGAATCTTTTGACTGTATTTTTTGTGTCTACTTACACAGTTTTTGTATGTTAGATCTGTGAAAAATCATTAGTCGCAGGTAGTTTCAACCATACGCTCTTAATGTTACGCTGTCGCTTGCTGTTTTGCGTGCATAGTAATTTTCAAAAACTTCTGTTTTTTTTTATTATTTGTTTCTAGTTTAGTTAGTGTTTCATGTATCTAGTTTTAAAATTATCAAAATGCAAAATTTTATTTCCTGTTTTTAACTTTTAAGAACAGAATTTCCAAAAACCCATTATTGAGGACTTGGGTTATAAAAAGACCAAGGGTTGCGCTCGGTGATTACGAGTCGGTCAGTCAGGACATATTTTTTAATAAATTAAGAATAAAAATCTTTAATTTTTTTTTTGCTACTAGGTACCTACATGCTAAAATTATCACTTTTAAAATAGTTAAATAGCGTATTGTGTGTACATTAAGTACACTCAATACAACACAAATAATTTCATAACTGTATGAATTTATTTATTTATTAATACGTTATTGCACAATACATTATTGATTTGTATAAAAGTCGGGTCTAATACTAAAAGCATTCTCTACTAGCCAACCTTAGCATGTACAAGAGCGGAAATATGTAGGTCGTGTCAAAATCGGAAATAACCTCATATCCAAAAAAATAGTATGAATACATAACATATTAGCTTTAACCTAATCTTTTTTCAATTATGTGAAGGTAGTGATAACACGAAAATGTGCTCTTTAAATATGAAAACGTATAACGAATATTCTGACTTAGAATGATCGGGCTTACTTTACAAGACCCTTATTAAATTGTTTAATAAAGGTCAGCCGTTTTCCCTTTGTTGTGAGTTGTTCCATTAAAAATTGAATAGCATGTCTACGAGTAATGATTTTTATATTGTAATCATCAATATTAATGTTTAAAATGAATACAGAGGGTTAATTTATATTAATAGGATGAGGATCTTGTGAAATAACAAGCGTATTATCAATGGAAACAAAACAACAAAATATAATTAACGGTTTTCATTTATATTTATAACGAACATTGAAAAATTAACGTTGTTTCCAGGACGATGCGTTTATATTTTAAAATATGCAAACAAGCATCCGTCTTTAAGATCCACCGGTACTGGCACGGCTTTGTTTGTTCACGTGAAAACGTATCCTTACAGTGATCACAGGCAAACCAATAAATACACGAGGATGTCAAGCAACAGTGGCTCTTACAAGTCTTTTCTTTAATGGCAATGTGTCTTCTTCCAACATCCTACATGTTACTTTTTGTTTCGTCGCGGCAACTTTGAAACTTGACCTAAGGTAAAATGTAAACGCCTTGGCTAAATTTAGTTTGAAGTATGATTATGATGTATTTTATTTCCATCGCGCCATTTATGATTGATATTTCATGTATCTCCCTAAAATATTTTATATTACGTTTACGTTTTGTAAGCGTGTATGTGTGACTGCTTTCAGTATTTAATATTTAATTTGTAATTTAAATGAAGCACACATTTATAGTTAGTTTATTTAAAAGTAGAGCGTGCTTATATTAGGTAGATGATCACGGGGAGATGAATACAAACATTGCCGAAATATAGGGAACTAAACAAAACTATAAACGCGGTAAGCACCCGTACAAATATAAATTTAAATATGAATAGTGATCGCGTTAGTTTAAAACAATATATTAGGTAGATGAGTTTGAATAAAAAAAGTCACAAGCTCTGTAGACTTTCATCGGTTTTATGCATCCACAGCACATCCCATGCGTATCCGGCTGCGAAACCGAACTAAACTTGGGGAAAGTGAATTAACAGGGGAAAGTATCAAAGGATTCGCGAACTCGTTCAGTTTAGTCTTCGATACGCGTCAAAAAAATTTCTATTCCGGTTGGTAAAACTAAAAGGATATAACATTTATAAGGCTTTACGGTCAGAGGATTTCAAAACAGATAGACTGTAGATAAGCTGAAATGTAAGTATTTAATTTGTTAGGTATACACTTAGTACATTCAAAATTAAATGGTAATACAAACAAATCAATCTAGATCCGATGTCATGACTTTTTATCTTAAACTTGTAGTTTATAATAGAGTTGAATCAAATTTATACGTGAATCATTTATTCCAGTATTTCATTACTTCAAAACATGGCCTTAATTAAATAACAACTTCAAATGCGTTTAACCGATTAATGGGCCGAACTCGTCTCAACTCTTCGAGATGAAATTGCAAATAGATCTTGCAGTTTGAATAACGTGATTGCAAATTGCACTATTACTCTTGATATAGATTTATGATCTGATTCAATGAAACAGGATGGTTCATACAAAGTACCATCGATTGAGCTCTCGGAACGAGTGCTTTTAAAATCTCGATTTTAAATAGTAATAATTTTATATATTTTATTGTTTAAAGAAAATTTGAGTAAGCTCTTGAAAAGAACAAGTAACAGTAAGTCTGTCGTAAAATCAACTCGTTCACGTTTAAGTGACTTTCAATACCTATTGAATAATATACATACACTTTCCAATCATAATATTTTATTGATATTTTTATTTGCCTCATAATTGCTATCGAATATTTAACTACGGTTATCTTTAAATTGATGAAAGTGTGACCACAAATTATTGTGACATAATAATCTTCACGGGTAAACATAATCGCGGATTTGACGCATTATAAATTACTTCATTTGACTCCACAGAGCAATCGGACTTTTATACTTCGTTATAATTTATACGGTGATTGCCAAAATTGTAATTTTTTTTGTAATATGATACAAAATAGTAATATTGATCAGTCAATGTTGAAATAAACATAATTTACTTAATTAGTAATGTAAATAGAATGATCCATTAAAATTCTTTACAGTTGTATAATACGTCATTAGTAAATGTCAAGCTATTATCAGTCACTAATTTAACCGAGACTAGGCCGCGTGCTTTTCTGGATTGTCGTATCACGCGGACAGTTCGAAACGACCGTCTATTTATAATGCGACTAATCCCTATCGCTTAACTGACAGACGTTTTATGTTATAATATATATGTATGTATGTTATATTTCTATAGAGCATACGATGCATAGTTAATATAAATTAACTACCGAATGAATAGTAACAATTGTGTCTGGAAGTCAATAAGTTCATTCTGTGTGAATAGGAACGGTTAAAGTAATAATTAACATTGTATAAAAGCGGGGTATGTAACAATTAATTTATTATTCGGACACCCACCACCTCAGTCCCCTGAGACCATGGACGCTGTAAAGGGTCCGAAACGTCGGGAAATAATTAAAATTTTTGTCAAACTCTAAAGTTTTAAATAAACGCGATAAAATCGTTATAGACTTTTAATTTAAAAAAAATAGTACTTACTGTCTCATATCCGATTTGTCTTACAAATCAACTATAAGAAAACTTACAAAATGAGTATATGTAATATCACACATAATTATGATAAACATTTGGAAATATAAAATCGATTCTCTATTTGTTTGGAGCAACACCCGATTCTGTACCGAATGAAGAGAAATCCGTTATACACTGAATGCGTCTAGACGAGATAAAGCCTTCTGATTGAACGAATGTCTATTTGTAAATTAATCTCCGCGACCTCTTTTTCTTCTAAGATCATTGTCCGCGACGGTGTCGATGTTACGGGAAACTACACTTGGGGTGCCTGTCTATTGATGCGGAGCGAGGCGGCGGAGCGGAGAAACGGAGAAATATTAACCAATAGCCCTTGTCCAGTGGAGTAAAGTGGAGATTTTTTGTAATCCTATTGGTTAATATTTCTCCGTTTCTCCGCTCCGCAGCCGCGCTCCGCTTCAATGGACAGGCACCCTTACGCCGAGTTGCACGAAACAAATTTTAAATTTAAGTGTTTATTAAACTAATTTAATCACAAGAATCGTGATTATCTGTTGCACGAAACCTAGATCTGATTAAGTTAACAAAAATATTTAGTTTAATTAAAGACCTATCTAACGGATGATTAATTCCAACAGCTTTAAATTAATCATAAGATCAACTAATTTTAAGATTAATTGCAACTTAACTAACGGAAAGTTAGCGACGGTTTCGTGCAACTCGCCGTTAGGGCCCGATTATACCGATATTTGCTGATAACATTATCTGGCACAAAAGTTACTAATAGACTTTAGCAGGAGCTAAAACATACCCGCTCCACTTTTTAGTGGTTATATTTTTTTTCTGTGCTTGCTCATAAAATTGTACGCCAGTAAATTTTTTGCCGTACTTATACGAACATTATTGCAAAAATATAAAAACATAATATCTTAAATAAATAATTATCGAAAATTATCGCAATTAATTGTTATTTCCTTCGAACGGTAGATTTTAAAAGTATGAGAATTAAAAATTTAATTTAAGTCCCGGTTAAATAAAAGATGCATTTTTATGAATATTTATATCGCATGTATTTATCGCACTTTTTATTAAATAGGAATAAATAATGTGTCTCGTTTTTATTTCTATATCGAGTAGTGAGATTTCTAAGCGACATTTCAAGTTCGTATATAGGAATTCATCTCGGCACCTGCTGCTCTCAGCAAAAACTAGTCTAGACTCTAGACTGGGCGTAATAAACATAGTGTACCCGTAGGCATCGGTACAGTGGTGGAACGACGACGTCAAATAATTGTTACCACTGTACAATGTCGTCAATTTTATTGATGGAGCAGTAGATTTTATTATGTATTATGTACCGGATTGTGCCTGCTCTTTGTACTCGCGCTTTTATACCTACCACTGATAATAGAGCTTCCGTTCTTTGTGTATTTATTTTAATATTTTTCTCTTTTTGTTCTTAATTTTATATTATTTTTCGCTATGCAATTTATTTTACGTATTAATAAGCTAACTCTTGGGTTTTATTACTATTGCTTTTAATACAGTTGGTATTTGCGTAACACGGAAACATTGATGAATATTAGTAATATTGTCCACCGTTTTACTTTATCTTTCTTATGAGTCGTATTAGTTATTCTAAAAATCAGGATTTCGATTTCGGCGTTATTTATTTTATTTTTAGTATAATTATGTTAGTTCTAACTCCCTCGGGACACTTGAGTGGAATAAGACCACATTTGTTAAAATCGGTTGGTGGCTTTTAAGTTTTAAGTGGCTTACATATGGACAGAATAAAATACATTATCCATATTAACTGGGCCTTAAGACTGTAGTAACTTATTCACACTATAAGATTGATAGGTATATCATAAGCAGAAACCTTCTAATAATTATTACGATATTTGTAAATAGTCTACATAGTATGAAAAGAATTTTGGTTTTACCTTACCCTATTATTAAATTTAAAACAAAATAATATTATATTAATATACAGTATTTTAAACAAATTACGACATATGTAAGTGATAAATTAATTCCTAGTAAATGATTTCCTAGTATCTACAGGTTAAGTAACTTCGAAAACCTATTGATGAAACAAATGTAAACTGTAAATAATAAATGTAAAGACATCAAGGTTATAATTTTATAAGGTTATAATTTTGCAATTCACTTACCCGCAAAATCTTTTACCTAAATAGATATAATGAAAACAGTTGAAATCTAAACACCTTTAGGTGTAACATCTTAAGTACTAGAAAGTCAATACTTTCATTTAACATTCTTGCAGGCTAGGTAACTTTTAAAACTTTCAGCTTACATAGTCATAATTGACAAATCATGATTTTTTCTAAGGTATGTGCTTATCATTTAAATATTATTTGATATTGATTAGGAAAATAAATGTGGTTATAGTATTAATTTGTTGAAGTTACGCAAACTGAAGAAACAGCAATACATTTATTTTCATGTCATTGTTGGATTGAATCCTAATTTAATTAAAGCTGATTTTTTAAAGAATAATTAAGTACCTACTAGATTAGAAACGTGGATGCATTCGTCATCACAACATCATAGACAAGGAAGGCTGGTATCATGTCCCTTGGGGGATGGGTTGCCGACCGCAAATTATGTTAGCGCTTCGCTAGACCGTAGCGGGCCAAGCATTGTAAACGAGCTGTCTCTGTCTGCAGTACTCGTATTTGTAATTATCACGTGTTTGATATTAGTTTTATAGTGTCATTATTAATATACGTATATGTAATACGTTAGTTATGTCCTTTATAGTCGTTATGTTCGTTGCAATTGTGATTAATACAATCAAATTGCGCAGTGTTTGATTTAGTTCGTCAACAATATTGCTCATTTATTTGTGCTCTACTTTTAAATGTGTTATGAGACCAATACATATAATTGTCTTTAATTTGTATGTTTGGTTGTCCCGGTCGAATGTATTATTACTTGTATTTTACTTTGTCATTGAAAGATAAAACCTTTTAGATGATTTGTTCATAATAAATGTCTTCTCAACATACAGAAATCTGATATATGTATATCCACACGACTCTCTAACGTTAAATTAAAATTACGATGTAATCGATTACAGTTAATTAATAAACGAAGGTATGTACCGGTATATATTATTACAATAATACTAATTACAAAACTCGTGATGTTAGGAACAGCCACATAATATATATATAGAGACCACGTACCGGCAAGCGCAGCGTTCGGACGGCCGTCCACGAGATGGACAGATGACTTGAGGAAAGTCGCCGGAAGTCGTTGGATGGAGGCCGCTTTGAACCGGTCGCTTTGGAGGTCGATGGGGGAGGCGTACGTTCAACAGTGGACATCCAACGGCTGATATGATGATGATGATATACATATAAACCTAGTGCTGTCATCCCAATAGTACCTAAAATGTATTCAAGGATATTTAAAATAAACATGCACGTTGAAATTTGAAAAACAACATTTTTTGCATTACAATACTTCCTTTATTTCGTATGAGAAAGTTAAAAAGAAAAATGATACATACGACGTTGCGTTCATCACTCAACTTAAGTGCAACTAAAGTGCTCTAGTCTGATGCCGACGTCATACACAAATCCGAGCTCTAAAATAAATATTTTACAATAACTAAAGTATAAAGTAAACTGTACGTATAGTATAAAGTAAACTGTTACGAAATTCTCGAAAAAGGCACAGAGTTACGAATGAGTAAAACTACGGGTCTTTAAATTTTAAAACTTGCGGCATGTCCATTATCCTCTTTTGGCAGTAAATGGAAAAAGCTTTGTACTCTTATAGATATTATGTTGGAACAGGGTTGCCTAGGCATAATTTTAAAGAATGAATTGTTCGCTGTACGTTTTGCTGCGGCGATGTTCGCTATTATTTGAATGTTACTTTTGTTATAGCGATAGAAAATGTAGAAATTCTTTTGTAACTTGTGATGGATGATTTTTAGATGAAAAATTGGTTGACGCGTTACCGTTTGCATTAGTAAATTCCTTTTATTATTTATTATTTAATTATTATTATTTTAAAAATATATATTAGAGAAATAATAAATAATAATAATAAATATGTTTAACATACATGGTATAATTGTTATCCATTTTATTTATAAAATGAAATAATTGAACGTATCGTCATATTAATATAATCAGATGCATTATTACCATGATTATTTCGAAAAATAAAAAAAACATAAGAAACTAAGATATAATCACAAAGACATGCGATAAATAAAGAAATTATTTCATTAACAATTCGCTCATGACTATTAAAACTGTCGAATATGAAAAGCAGCAACTTTACAGGAGAGCGATACAAAGTGTAAATTGCATGCATCATTTTGCTTATTTTTTTTTTTAATACCGACATTTTTAAATTAAGTAATTAATAAACTATACATAAAATTATATTTTTCTTATCAGCTTATGATATAGACTTGGTTATTTAGGAACGTTTTATGAAATAAATAAATAAATGCGATTTTATAGTTCCGACGATGTTAATAGTCACTAGCGAATTCATTGTAGTCTACTAATAGTGGGCTGTTTTATTTCACCACGAAGCATTAGGTATTTGAATGAACCGCAATCACATGAGTAAAGAATTTTTTACTCATGTGCCGCAATAACACGCTAATGTTTTACTTGACGCGATATTATCACCGGTCGTTATACAACTCTCAAACAACTAATTTAATTTTACTCAATCATATTAAAAATTGCAAAGCATGCTGTAATGTTAAATAAGTGTGTTAATGTTTTAATTTTTCAGACACGATTTATCAATTATGATTTTATTTTAATCTTCGTGTTAACCTAGATAATTATTCTATTATTATCTAGGTTAACATAACATATGACATAGTATGTAGTCATTAATATTGAATAATTTAATTAGTATCAAACTTCCATTAAATATAAATTATAAAGTAGCGCGTTTAACTATATCATCATTAAAAATATATACGACGTGACTTTGTAACACCTTTTAAACTTTCATCCCTTTCGATTTTTTTTTTATCAAGTTCGTTAATTAAATTATATTAAGGTTTCAAATACACGCGATAGAAGCTTAATTTAATTAGATAATAGAATTTCATAAAATATGTCTGTAGTTGTATCGACAACTTATATACAACGTAACATAAAAATAAATATGAAATCATACTTTACAAAATACTGTATTTGAATCCAGTTGATCCTTATTACATCATAATAATATTTTTTTCTGGAAAATTTGAAGTTCGTAGGTCAGTGATTCTCAACCTTTTTTGTTGTTGCGGCACATTTTTAACGATTTCAAAATTTGGCGGCACACAAAGAAAAAGATAAAAATTATTTACTTACTACAACACACTGCATAAATAGTTTATGACAAAAATTTTAAATATACGAAATAAACTAATATATACTACAATAATAACTAAACGTTTATTAAGGAAATATTTTTCTTTTTAAACGATATAATTTAATAATATTAACATTATTATATATTTGCAAAATTTGGCGGCACACTTTTGAAATTTGGCGACACACAAAAGTGCCGCGGCACAGTGGTTGAGAATCACTGTCGTGGGTACTTATATATATATTTTCAATAACGCTAAAATGTTTCAAAAGCGATTATTAAGATGACTATAGTACATTCCCAGTCAATTTGCGGTTTGGCATGTCGCTACGGTCTGAGTCAGTCGACTCACAGAAATGCGTCATTAATTGATATGACGTTTAAGTATGAAAAGCTTAGCGTGTGTAATGTTGTAAGGGTCGAGACCTGAGAGAGCTTTGAAACGCGTCGTACAAATAAACTTTTTTAGAACACTTGACTTAAAATCGACCAAGGCCAGTTTTAAATCTCATTTTCAATTTTTTCGTTTTCATACAAAGTCCTTATACTAAACTAAACTAAAGCTAGGGCTTCTGCTTAAGTAGTTTTAATAAAATTATAAATCATTGTTTGCTTTATGAAAGAAGTTGTACCATAGTCCATATTTGACATAATATTCTGTAATAAAATAAATATATCATGACTGATTTAAATTAAAGTTTATTGTGAATAAAATCATCGATCAATAAAATTAACCACGGCTTACGTGTTTCGTGTGTAATATTTGTACCTTATTGTTAGTTGCTAAAATATACGTACGTATTTTTAAAGCTAACTGTTGAGTACAAAAATGAAATATTGCGTGATAGAGCTAATGTGTTTGCCGAACCTGGTAAAATGTAACCTTGTTAATAATTATCCCTTGAATTTGTGACAAGTTTGTTGGTACATCTTTATATATATCTATAATTATTAAGCGAGAAATTAAACACTTTGTTTACTCATTTGCTTTTAGTGAACGTATTTTTCTTTATTTCCAGCAACTCAAAGATGAGCTCGGTGAAGTGGTGGCCGAGCTGGAGGCCCTCGACGGCCAAGAGGAGTGCAAGCAGAATAGTAAAGCCAAACAGATGAGCATAGGTAGAAAAAAATTTAATATGGACCCTAAAAAAGGTGAGAATCTTATTCATATTTTTATTATATCCGTATTGTGAATAGAATTAGTACTTTTTTTTGTGTAAATAATGTTGATATTTACATATTCATAGGTTTTGAATGCTCTAATCTCGGGATCTACTGGACGGATTTGAATTTAAATTTTATTTTAATTTTTTTGAGGAAGGTATATGGTAATAGGGTATAAAATATCCCGCTTTGACCCCAACAAAAAGTTGGTAGGTAATAAACATACAACAAGCGTATACATATAATAAACATTTTCTTAACGTGCACTTGCTGTTTATTTAGTCATTCTAGAAACAGAAGCCATTTTAGTCTCAAACCGAAATAATTGTATTCAGATTTAGTAGCATGTCGAATTTCGCTCTGGTGTTACATTTCTGTAAGCGAAGATTACGTATAAAATGATGACATGTCCAATTATTACGAAGTTATTCTTAACGAAGGCTTTGCTTTGTAACGTTCACATCAAACAGCAGGTGCGTCGTTCCCACGGACGGACGGTCCGCATTGTTGACATACACGATAAATCTACTGTGTAACCATTTTTACACCTGTCATGTGAACGAGTAATAGCGATATGAATTATTTGTTGAAAAAAAAAAGTTGGTACTTCGAAAGTCTGTTTTTTGTCTGTCTGTTTTGTCTGTTTTTCTTTCACATACTGTTTTCTGATATTTTGGCCAAGTTTTTAATTTCTTTTACTTAAACGCTTCCAGAACGCTTCTTTATAGACGACCAATTGAAATAAGTAACCAAATCGATTCAGCAGTTCTCACGTGATGCGTATCTTTCACTAAATATCTTTTATTGTTATTTATATTGGCTTATAGACCTTAAAAACATATATTCTATAATCAATAAAACTGATTAAAGAATATTTTATTTAATAACATTTAAAAATATACTAGGAATCAAGTTTTTTGACAATATTGGCTTCTCTCTGATCTTTCTCCCCTTGGAATAATCGAACCCTTCCGTTACTAAGTACCTCTTCAGCGAAGACGAGCGTCGAATGTCGTTGAAATAAAGAGAGTGAACAAGTTTTACCACAAATTGCATTGATCTATAAAAAACCCAATACATATCTGTTGCAAAATTGTCAATATTTACCTACATCATATCTGTTATTATATTTCGATTCTTCTTCATTATATTTTATTCCTTACAACTATAGAATTGAATCAGATAATAAAAAGCTTTCAATGACTAGGTGAAATTCTACCTAACTGAAACCGAGTAATGATTGTCGACGATTACATTTTTTATTAGGTTGTTACACTTAAATAATCATTAAAGCTAACTTATATTAACTCCCTGAATAGCTAATTCCTCTACATTAATTTATATAATTATATAAAATTGCATCTTCGTAATGTATTATATAAATTAATGATAAAAATATGCATTTTAATTATTATGCAACTGTTTAGCAATCCATTGTCCAGCTTTGTAATTATAGTTTTCATTGTTAGGAGTCGAGTAGGTAATCATTGAACTGACGTAGAACGTAAGGCTTAACATGAATGCTGAAAATGAAACTCTGAGGATTTCGTTCCTAGTTCTCTTTTTACCGAGGTTTATGTTAAAAGGTTGTATACTTCACAATGCATTAAATGAACTGCCATAAAATTGAGGCCAGATGTATGTCTCATTAAAATTCTTCACAGTGCTCTCTCACGGACGGAAAATCTTACGGTTTTTAGTGCAATTTAATAAATAAAAAAAAAGTTTTCTCCTATTATAAATTTTAAACCTGTAGTAGAATATTTTACTGTTACGACATAAATTAGGTCGTTTTATAACCATATTTAAATACAATTTAGCTATTATCTATACAAATAATAAATCTGTTAAAACCTTCGTTTTATTAATACACTATATATCATCAAGAATAAATTTTAATAGCGCGTTTTTTTTTCAATCAGCGCCATCTCTTATCGGTTTTTTATGTGTGCACGTATCACGTAAAAGGTACAAAACCAATGTAAATAACTTTAATACATAAAAATTATACATAACTCATAGTATAATTTACTTTTTGTTTCATTGTAATTAAATTTAAAAATAAATATTTAAGAAAATAGAAATACGTACCTACGCCGCCAACGCCATCTGGTCTAAGGAATCTTAAAAACTCACAAAACTTATTTTTGAGTTATTATTTTGTTAAACTTAAAAGTTTACTAAATATGTCGGATAGGAATAGAAATCGTTTCAATATTTTAGATAAACATCATTTTTAATTAATATAGGTACTATTATGTTAAATGTCACTAAATATAAAAACGATATTCTACAATTATACGATAGATGGCGCATGTAGGTGATAAAAAATATAAATTTATAATTTTTAAAATTTCATTTAAATACCCGTGCGAAGCCGGGGCGGGCCGCTAGTATAAAATATAAATTGTGGCCTTAATACGAATAATTATTATCATATGATTAATCTTATAAGACAAATGCAGACAACGCTTAGTAACGGCACTGTTACTTTTTAATTCCAAATATTGTAGTAGATAAGTTTTTTCTTTGATTAATTATCTTGCATTTCCTTTTAAAGCTATCAAGTCCATTAAATACAAAGACAAATAGAAAATCAATATCAATTTATTAAGGTATTATTAAACTAAGTTAAAAGCGTTGTACGTGATTACTTCGTAATTTTTATTTTACTTTGATGGTAATGAAATTTTATTCGTGATAAATAAATTGTTAAATAAATATTGCTTCTGTTACTATGGTGTAATTTAACTGGATAGATTGCATGTAAGGTGGATATGTATAATTCAAATACATTATTACGAGAACATTTTCCTTGGGGAAATACTGATAGTGGTACCTACTCGAATAACATTAAGTGTTGTGGTTATAAATGTTGTGTCAAATGTATTATATGTTGTCATAACGTTTAACTATGTATGTGTGTGTTATTTATTAAATAAAAATTAAAGTATTTTTTTTAATAATATTGTTAGAAATATCATTATTTGATTACGAACGGAGCTATTTTTAATTCTTATCGTATTGGTATTTCCTGGGTAAAATTGTTTGGTGTATGTTGAATCAGAATATAAACATTGTTATACATAGATTATAATTTTTTTTAAAATAATTTATGCACTAACATAATGTTCTTTGTATATAGATACAAAAAATGACGATAGATAGTTTTTATACATAATTCTATTGTATTTTGTTATGTATTTATATGTTTATTTGAGTCGAGCACAAAATAAGGATAAACATAGTTGTTACCTGTTATGACGTCAATTATGCTTACGCTGTCATTAACTACTTGCGTTTTCCCATAATTATTAAGTACTGGCAATTTCTACATATATTATTTAAAGTAGTTAGGTTTCAAATAATAGAAAAAGAAAATAATAAAAATAACACGTTCTTCATTTTCTTCTTTTACATTCGAATGTCATTAATGTACCTACAAGGTGCGGCCTTTACACTGTAATAGTGAAGGATAAACATCTGAAGACATTCACGTCTCGTAACAGAATAATTTATCATCATTAATATTGTTCATCAAGGCTAATAAAATCACTGCATGCTCAGAATTCGCGCAACGAACTTGTTTCAATTCGGTAATGAAGGAGAAATAAAACGTTTGCCACGCTAACAAGCTAGCTCGTTATTTTTGCCGTCGATCTTTTATATTAAACGTCTGCGGCAATTGGTCAAGCATCTATCTTTACCGGATAATTTATCATAGTCATCTTCAATTCTGAATGCATGGACATTATAAGCACACAACGCAGATATAGTGACACTTAGCGATTATACATAAATATTTGCATCATTACGTTCGAGATAAAGACTTTTTTTGTCATTTCTTTGATATATTACTGTTTAGTTATCTTTTTTACAACTTACATTGTGTATGTATGCTGCAATCTTATCTATATTATAATCTTTAATTATCATCTTTAGTTTTTGCTCTGTATTTCTTATATTTGAAATTTGAATTACGAACGCTTTATAAACTATATTTAAGACGACTATGTAGTAAATGCAAAGAAAAGCGTATGACGTCAGCAAGGAACTCGTTTCGAGGATCTACGTAACGACGTCAAACTGATAAAATTCTCATGCTGAAATCATTATAAGTATTCTTATCTATTTATATCGCCGCCATGAAACATTGCAAAAGTGGTTTTTGCTTTAAACATGTGAAGTGGATTGACGTTATGTGTTGTTTTAAATATGAAATGTAAAATCCATTTCAATTTGATTAAGAAGCTCCTTCGTAATGGATATAATGCTGAAAGCAAAATTTGAACTATAGTATGATTTTTTTTAACCAATAAAGTTAGCCAACAGCAGCGTATAAATGCTACCACGACATATTATAATAATATAATCGATCAAAATGATAACCGTTTTGATATCAGTTGATGTAATTATTTATTATGAAACTCTCTATAATCAACTAAAAACGTTTAATGAACGATGAATGTAGAAGCTTATATGAAAAGTTAATAAGGTAGAATATTTTAGTGTATTTATTGAGAAAATTTTCACAACGTGCAGATAGATGGCGGGAATGATTAAATATTTTTTTGATTTACTTGTTTATGGATTTTTTGCAGCAACGACAATATATTTTATCCAAAATTTGATAATAGTTCTTGTTATTTAATAAGCATTCACAAACGCATGTCACATTGCATTAATAATACATATTGACATTTTTTTCGAACAACAAAATATTGAATTTTCTATTCGGATCGACACGTAACAAATTCGTTAACTTTATTTCCAGGTATCGAATACTTATATGAAAATGGACTGTTACAAAGGACGCCGGAAGATGTAGCGCAATTTCTCCATAAAGGTGAAGGGCTTAGTAAAACAGCGATAGGGGACTATCTCGGCGAGCGTTCCGACTTCAACGAGGCGGTTCTTCGAGCGTTCGTCGAGCTACACGATTTCACGGACTTAATACTTGTACAGGCGCTAAGGTATTAGGAGCGAAATAATTGCTTAATTATAATAGTACGAACCGTAACTTCACCATTATAGCCGGTTAATAGGTTAAATTGAAGTGTGAAGAGAATTTAGAAACCTACATAAATAAAGTATATTTTGATTCTGATATTTTTATCGATTTGGACCTCGTTCAGTCTCAGGCGTTAAGTAAGAAAAATTTCAACTAAGATATCAAATTACAGTATATGTACTATCAGATTTGATAACCTTGTCATTCTGTTCTCTTATATTAACACGAATTTTACTCATTTGTCCGATATAGACTTTTAATCAAACCTTGTCATTGCCATTAATTAATTTTTCCTTACCCTAGCAAAAGGAATCCTGACAATGAGAACTTCTAAAAGTAATCTCTCTAATAAAAAAACTTATCCAATTACAGACAATTCTTATGGAGTTTTCGCTTGCCCGGCGAAGCGCAGAAGATCGACCGTATGATGGAAAGTTTCGCTCAACGCTACTGCCAACTGAACCCGGACATATTTACAAATGCCGACACGTGCTACGTGCTTAGTTTCGCGATAATAATGCTCAATACGTCGCTACATAACCCCAGTGTCAAGGATAAACCTACGCCAGAACAATTTGTCGCCATGAACCGCGGCATCAATAACGGCGGCGATCTACCTCAGGAATTGCTCTTGGTAAGAATGTCTGTTATACCATAAATAGCTTATAAATGTTCTACTAGGCAAGGGGCAGAACCTTTTTCTTTAAGGAGAAGGATTATATTTTAATTAATCACGCTGCTCCACTGCATATCATACTTGACCCTACCTATATTATATCATACTAATATTATAAATGCGAAAGTAATTTTGTTTGTTTCGCTATCACGCAAAAACTACTTAACCGATCATCATGACACTTTGTACACATATTCTTGGAGGTATTAGAAGTAACATAGGTAACTTTTTTTTGGTCGCGATAACCGACATCCACGCGGGCGAAGCCGCGGGCAGAAGCTAGTTACGATATATATACATATACATGTATAAACATTTCCTTAAGAGTCCTTCTATTCTGAACATGATATGAATATAAAATTCAAGTACCAATTCTAACAACAGTCATAATTTGAAGGACCAATATTATATACAAACTTGTATTTAAGAATGATTTTGCAATAAATATAAATTGAGATTTATATCGTAATAATTTAGTCAAAGCAAAAATTATATAAACCGT
Source organism: Euphydryas editha (assembly GCA_036937285.1). Classification (NCBI taxonomy): domain Eukaryota; kingdom Metazoa; phylum Arthropoda; class Insecta; order Lepidoptera; family Nymphalidae; genus Euphydryas; species Euphydryas editha. The sequence continues at coordinate 8,499,261 of JAUPFZ010000008.1, forward strand.
TGACTGACCCATTGGCGCAGTTTGCAGTGACCTTGTTTTCTGCTCCAAGGGTTGTGGGTTCGATTCCCGGCCCGAGTCTGGGTGTAATATATGTTTATTTATGTATGTATATTTATTTTTAAAAAAAGTATATCAGTCGGCTGTTACCTAAAACACAGGCATTAAGTTGCCTACCTTAGGAACAGACGACCTTGTGTGAGTGTTAAACATATTTAAAAAAAAAAAACCTGATTGGATAATTATGCATCAAAACTAAAAAAAACAATGTACTTAGATTCTTTCAAAACGTGTTTCGGGTTTTTAATCCTGATTAATAATTTGGTAACGGTATCAATCAGTTTCATTTATGCATAATATGAGTCATTCCTTAAAATTGTCTGATTGGGAAAGTCAACTAATTTTAGATTTTGAGGGACTGTTCCTTAGGATCCCAAAGGACAAAATTTACGCTTATATGATTTTCAAATGCGACCTTTTCCGCCTAACCGAATTTAGACTTTCAAGAAATGTAATTTTTATGCTTTATCAATTTTAGCTTTTTGCAATCTATACGTTTGAGAGGGCCTTTTGAAGAGGAACTGTATTTTTTTTTTGTATCCGTTAAAAATTCGCTTAGTTAATAGGTACCTGTTATTAATGATAGGATGCTGAAAATACGTGCTTTATTCTTCAATGTTTGCCTTTTTTAACTAATACCAGCGTCTCGACTGTTTGATGTAAGCACCTAATCTTACTCAGAAATTAAGTGTACATATAGTAAAAATAAAGCCAAAAATCAACTGACATAGTCCACTTTTTATATACAAAATCATTCGAATCAAATGTAGGAACACTTATCCTTTTACTTTATAATTGGTAAAAAAACATCATACTTTAAGAAAGTGGTAATTAAAATATGTATCCTTCTTTTAAAAGAAGTTATATGAAAACAAGAAAGTATATGAAATAAGCTTTTACCAAGTACTGAAATGATCTGAATCAGCCTTTAAGCTCCGCACTGCTGAGCAAATGTCTCTTCTTCATATACGGGTTGGTATACAACTTTGTGAGACCGAAAGAGATCAGTCCGGCACAGGGGAAGTCCGCATTTATACGGATGGCTCCAAAATGGGGTCCGGCACTGGTGCCGGAGTGTACTCACAAGACCTTAACATTAAATTGTCAATAACGTTAGGCCAACACAGCTCCATATTTCAATGTGAGTGTGTTGCAATTACCCATGCAGCTACCGCCGTCCTGTCAAAAGACATTAAGGATTATAATATCCGTATTCTGTCGGACAGCATGGCCGTACTTAAAGCACTAGGGAGTTCTTCGACTAACTCTAGTCTTATCTACGAATGTCACCAAACATTGGAAAGATTAGCCTCATTTAATAGGGTAATCCTCCAATGGATTAAAGGGCATAGCGAATCACACGGGAACGATGCCGCCGATGAGCTAGCGAGACAGGGGTCTAATACAAAGGTGGCTGGCCCAACTATCTTACTGCCGCTACCATTTGGACAACTGCGCTCATGGGTAAGACAACGTACACGTGAAGCTCACAATGCCCGTTGGGCAAACCAAACTGGCTGCAGACAGTCTAAAATGGTACTTACTGAAGTATCACCAAACCTGTCGAGCCGACTACTCAGTCTGAACCGTATAGACATCAGAATAGTTGTTGGTACGATTACCGGTCACATGGCACTCAACCACCAACTCTTCATTATGAATGCAACGGACAGTCCCCTTTGCCGGGGATGTCTAGTTGCAGAAGAAACAGCCGCCCACGTAATCCTGGAGTGCGAGGGAGTGGCCACACACCGGGCAAACATCCTTAAAGAAGTAAGGACACTCCGAGAAGCCTGTGAACGCCCCAGGAGGCTTCTGAGCTTCTGGAAGGAGCTTGGCTGGCTAAATTAGTCAGACCTCTTTCACGCATAATGGACCAGAAGCGAGTCTAAATGCGGAAAATTGAGCCCACTACCACTACCACTACCACTACTACTACCATATACGGGTTGGCGGATAGTTTTCTTACTATGAGTAACGATCGCATCAGGTATCTATGATAACAACCAGGACCGACGACTTATGTGTTCTCCGATGCATTGTGGAAAGACCCACATATACACACAGAAACAAATATTTGTAGAAATATCTGCCCCGAGCGGGAATGTAGTATACTAGAACGTTACCGGGGGTTGTACTATACCAGAACGGTTACCAAGTACACGACATGTTAATTATTATAGATATAGAAATAAAAAATAAAAATTATGCTGACGTATATTACTGCTACACTAAGTAACTATATTTCAGCTTGATACTTAGAAAATAATTTTCGAACAATATGAATATCATTAAAAAATACTTTTTTTTCCTTCTAAGAATCTGTGTTAAATCTACATAAAGTAGATATTAATAACTTTTAATTTCAATTTTGAGGACAATTAATAATTGATTCGAATTAAATATGCATATTATTAGTTATATAAATATATAAAAAAGTTTTATTAGATAAGTTTCGAACTTCAATGAACGCACTAACATCTCTGTCAATGACTTTTTTGATATTATTTTAATGTTGCCATTTAAAATATTCGTAATTAAACCAAGGCCAGTTTTTGTGTGTCAGATAAATGTGTAATCTATTAAACTAAACAAATCGGTTAATATGCATAATACATACTTTTATATACTTTTATTTTACCGTAAATGGAAAGAAATGCTTTAAATTTATTTATTAAGGAGTGGAGCAGTGTTACAGCTTAAGCAGGAACTAGTTAACTTTAAGAAGTCCTCAAAGGAGAAAGGGAGAATGTTTAGGAACAAAAAACACAGTATTCACTAGTAAATATACCATAATGTCATATTAATTTATTATTTTAAATAAACTACATAATATCTCAATCATAAAATCAAGAACACTTTACTGGCCATGAAAAAAATTATGTATCATTCAAAATAATTTAAATAAATTAAGTTATATGTTTAGTTGTTTGATAGCTAATTGTTTGACTTAACCTTGTTTATTTCGATAAAGTAAATAACCTTTAATGACGCACTCTGATAGTGAACCGCTAAAGATAGTGGTGTCAATAAAACAAATTCTTATCAAAGCCCTACCTCTAAACTGCGACTTCTGCTGTCTTGTTTAGTAATATTTTTGACAGTATTGTTTTCGGGTTTTTTCCTCTGTCATTTGCGATTGAGGTAAAGTAATTGTTTAGATGGTCTAACTACCGATATTAATCATATCTACTTATAATTGTAAATAAGTTAATTTAAAATCCATTTTTATATCATAACCCATTTAATAATAAACATTAACAATTATTATAGTTTTCCTATAATTATGGAAAACATTGATAGACATATATACCATATCATGACAAAATTTGTTGTGATGTTGTGATAATTTTTTTTAAACTAAGTTGTGATGCAAAATTAACGAATAAATTAATTAATAATGGACACACCGGTTTCAACGATTTTATTATATTTACAATTAACTGAATTGATAACATTCAGTTTGACAAGTTAGTCGTGGAACGGTGTTCAATATAAGTAGGCTGATATGCAGTGATGACTACATTGTTTTCGACTTTGTTGTGTTAATTGTATTGTTTTTTTTTTAAATATTGCGCACTGGTAAGAGTTTGAAGGCTAACCTCTTAATATTGCTGTGTCTTGTTTATGTTCCTAATTAAATACATTTTGGGAGATAATTTGATCGGTCATTGTCAATATTATATTAGTCTTTGAGACTTAAGGACTTCCTATATATGTGTATAAATCTCTTAAAATATTGGACACACTAATAAGTATTGAAAAATTAACACATTAGTTATTTTTTTCAATAAAAAGTAATCTATGTTTTTTCCGTTTAGTTCCATAAGAACTTTTAAAAGTAAAAGTGTAATCAACGTACATCAATCCATCTTTGAAAATTTATTACGTTTATAATATACACATTGTTTATGTTTTGTTTCCAGTCTCTATACGAGTCTATAAAGACGGAGCCGTTCAAAATACCGGAGGACGACGGTAATGATCTCATGCATACTTTCTTCAACCCCGACAAGGAAGGCTGGCTCTGGAAACAGGGTGGCAGGTGAGATGATTAAAAAAAAACATAATTAAATTTATTTATTTTATTAGAGTATGTATTAAAAAGTGGTTTTAAGCCTTCAAAACAAAAGAAAAGTTGAATTCGCATACAAAGAGTAGAGAGAGTACCAATTTATTACTTTACACATTTCCTACAGTTGCACTAAATAGCAAAACACAAAAAAAAAGAAACATGTTTCTTGTATCGCGCTATTTCTATTTCTAACATTATTATTATTTTTTATCCCTAAGATCTCAGTGACAGACGGACAGACTTATTACTAAGATTCCATTAGACAATGGTTCCTTTTGGAATCTTTATATTGAAACATTTATTAAAATATTTCTGAGTAACGTATAGCTGCAAATGGTTTATATTCCAATAAAAAAGCTGTCAAGACACTGAGTTTCTTACTTATATATACTTTACTTGACATACCATAATATTTAATGAGACATAATACTTATCTATATACATTGAAAGAACAAAGCTATTTTTTTTTGCTTTGTACTATTGTATTGTGGTTTTTTGTCTTATTCTTAGTTAGTTTTTATAAAAATATACTATGTATACACTTGTTTGTTACCAGTAAATACAGACAGCATATATTTAACATTAATTATTCAGCTCAACAAAGCTGTTCTATAGTTAGTTCTATTTCAGTGTAATATGAATTCGTTATATTATGAAATTTGAATAACAGCTGTATAGTTTCAAGTTAAAGTACACGACAATAAATATTTTTTTATTAACAAATATACCTTTTATATTACTATATCATTATATAAGAATATTATTATTCATCTCACTGTCGGCTTATGGAATATTAAAATCATATAAATTTATAAAATTTCAGATACAAGTCATGGAAGAGACGATGGTTCATATTAAATGATAATTGTTTGTACTACTTCGAGTACACGACGGATAAAGAGCCGCGAGGCATCATTCCATTAGAAAACATATCTGTAAGTAACTTATTTTTCTATACTTGTATTTATTAAGAGAAGAAAAGTTAATTGTTTGTTTGTAATCGACAAAATCTTAAAATGAAATTAAACTATTTTTATAATTCTTTCACTATAAGTTACTACATAATCTAGATGAAATTCAGGCTATAAAATATAATTTTAACATAAGTGTCAACATATCTCTATATCCCCAAGGTCTAGTGTTTCAATAAAACTGTTAAAGAGGATATTATCTAGATCCAGTCACACAGATTTTCTATTGCCAACTTTGAAAAAAAAATCTTAATCGCATGACTATCACCAAATGTTTAAAAATAAACTGCAGTGATTTGTATCATTTTTGTAATGTATTTCATGAATAAGGTTGTCATAATTAGGAAATTTAAAAATTATCAGGATAAAATAATGCTTAGGATAATGCATCTGTAGAATACAAATAAATAAGTACTTATTAATGACACGGAAATTTCTTCATATATTTATTCGCATTTTGCAAATAACTTACACAATAAATATAATAACTCCGATTAATTGTCAGAACTGTTTTTAATAGTTTCTCATTTGAAGTATTATAGATAATTTTGTTTGTTTAACATTGTTCTGTGTACTGTTGAATCTATTTATCAGTATTTATTATTTGCGACATCATTTGTGTGTAATTCTATATAATTATACTAATGTTATTACAGTGTAAATGTTTCCTTAAAACAATGTTGATATATATGTGAAGTAGAAATGTCTCTCATGAAGTGGTTATAATATAATGATAAAATGGATCATTATAAATACATCTCTTCTCATCGTCATTTGAGATGTTGAAGAACGGAACAGGGTCCATGGAAGAGCTAAGCATAAAAAATTAAACAAGTGCGAGTCGGACTCGCCCATGAAGGGTTCCGTAGCAGCAAGGAACGTCATATAAAGTTTTTGTAGTTCGTTGTAACTTTAATCGATGTTTTAATAATAGTTTTTTTTTTTTAATATAAAAAAACTACTAACTAGATCTTGTACAAACCAATTTTCGGTGGAAGTTTGCATAGTAATGTACATCATATCACAGGTCATCAAGTTACAGGGGGGATGGGACACATTTTACAAATTTGGAAGTTTCTCTCGCGCAAACTATTCAGTTAAGAAAAAAATTATATTAGAAATCTCAATATAATTTTGAAGACCTATCTATAGATATCCACGTATGGGTTTGATAAAAAAAATTTTTTTGAGTTTCAGTTCTAAGTATGGGGAACCCCCAAAATCGATTGAATTTTTCTATTTATGTGTGAAAATCTTAATGCGGTTTACAGAATACATCTACTTACCAAGTTTCAACAGTATAGTTCTTATAGTTTCGGAAAAAAGTGCCTGTGACATACGGACGGACAGGCAGACAGACATGACGAATCCATAAGGGTTCCGTTTTTGCCATTTGGTTACGGAACCCTAAAAAAGTCACGGCAATCAAGAGCCTGTGGATGTTTAATTAATATAAAAAAAAACAATTCTTCTTAAATTTACAATTTTTTTTTTGTAAACATTACTAACTTAAATCTAACCATTATAAACAGTCAGAATTTATACTGGTGTCAAACACACGACGTGTCCCTTAAAATTATTTTGTTCCGGCGACGTTGCAGCGTCAAAAAATAATAAAAACCTTACCTAATCTGAGCCTTTTCTTAACTAATTAAGGACTATTCACAATTTTATAATGATATATGTAAGAATAATTAAAAAATATGCTTGTTATGCACCTTTGTGGTCCAGAAATGATTCTTAAATATTTTTATTGTATAATTGTTGTGTTAGTTTTTATTTAATTACAGTAAAAGTTCTTTATTCGCGGGTTATACGTTCCGTAAATATGCCGTGAATACAGAAACCGTGAATATTTCCATATTCATTGGTAATTAATATGGAATTCTAGGGGTTACGTTCCTAGGTGGCAAAATAAAAAAAATATATAAAAAAATCAATTTAATTGGAGTTCGATGGAGGAGGCCCACGTTCATTATTATCCAGTGGCTGTTATGATGATGATGATGAATTTAATTGAAGTTATTGACCATATTGATAAATTATTATCGTCAGGCTTAAGCAATGGCTTAAAGAATTTTGTAATTTTTTTTGCTTGGCAATTTTTAAAAGCTGCTTCAATTCAGACTGATATTCAGCAATAGCATTCGGAATTTGCCTGTTAAAAATAAGACTTCTGCCATAGACGGATCAATTTCCATAAAGAAATCGCAAAGCTCACTTGCCATTCTTAAACCTTCACTAAGATTTTTCAAATGAAATGTCACGTTTTCAGTGCTTGTTGAAGCCTCTTCTTCTATGGGCTGCGGATTTAACATTTACTTCAAGTTGGTTTCAGTTAAATCTTCAACTTGCGATTCAAGCAACTCCTGAATGTCCCTTGATTCTATCTGTTCGAACCCATCTCCTTCTATTCCATTCCATTCGCAATTTCCGCAATGTTTGCGGTTAATATTTGAATTTGCACAGATTCTTGTTCATTATCCGCAGTCAGAACAGGCCATAGTATTTTCCAGCATGATTTCAATGTGTATGGCTTCACTTCTTCCAATGATTCTTTTATGTTTACGATGCATTTTGCTATGTATTTCTTCCAGCATTCCATAACATTAACATCAGGATCACATTCCATATTATCCAGTATGGTTTTGAAGGTTCGTCTAGTGTAAAAGAGCTTAAATGATTTTTTTTTGGAAATAATTTTATAGATTAGATCCGCGAATAAAGAAATCTTAAGCCACGAATATAGGAATTGGGTCACAATTTTTTAATCCACGAATAGTGAAAACGCGAATAAAGGAAGCGTAAATAAGGAGCTTTTACTGTACTAGCACCCACCCGCGTGGATGTCTCTAATACTTCTGATACCTCTAAGAATATGTGTACAAATTCATGATGATCGGTTAAGTAGTTTTCACGTGAAAGCGTAACAAACAAACTTACATTTCACATTTATAATATAGGATTAGGGATTAGGGATGATAATATATATAATTTAATGTTATATTTCAGGTGCGTGCAGCGAGCGATCGTCAACGACCCCATTGTCTTGAGTTGTATGCTAGTGGGGGAGCCGATCTCATTAAGGCTTGCAAGACTGACTCCGAAGGGAAGGTTGTTGAAGGAAAGCATACAGTTTATAGGTAAATCCATTTATTTCTTTTATTATTAGGTTAATCTTTGTACTGTGACTAGGATTGACATCACATAAATTGCCAAAGCCAGACAAATTATATAAAAATTGAGACGTTTTAGGTTTTTCCTATGGGAAATATATTTACGAATATTTTTTTAAACAGTTTTTTAATTAAAAATTAAATTTTATTTTTCATTTAATTAGGATTTCGTTATACAAAAAGTGTCTGGCCTGGAACTTTTTAAAAAAATAAACTCGCTCAAACAACCTCCAGACGCCCTTTGAAGTAAATCGGACAAACCTTTATCAATAGTCTAATAAAATTATCTAATATGCAATAAAATATTAAATAAATTATTTGAATATTCATATTATGTACTGCATTGTGGTAAATTATAAAATGCTTATTATTATAGAATGTCAGCGGCGACAGCAGAAGAACGAGACGAATGGATTGAATGTTTGCGACGTTCAATAAGTCACAATCCGTTCTACGATATGCTCGCACAACGTAAAAAGAAGGCTCAGCACAACTTGCATTCCGGTTCGCACTAGCGCGCACTAACTGTCCTTTAGCGACGTATGACGCGCACTACAACTAGCGAGATCTGGAGACTTCTAGTGCGCACTAAGATAAAGCTAGCAATATTGAGAGCGCACTAAAATATACCTACCTACATCAAGCGCGCACCAACTGTGCTTTAGCGACTTATAGCGCACTACAACTAGCGAGATCTAACTCACTCTAGAATACAATCTCGTGAGATATGATGCACTCTACGATAAACCCATTGAAGCCTAGTGCGCAGTAAGATACATCTAGCGAAGTCTAGTGCGCACTAAGATAAACCTAGCGATATCAAGAGCGCACTAAAATATACCCAGCTACATCAACTGTACCTTAAGACGTTCGGCGACACTAGGTAAAATCAGCGACAGTTAGATCTAGGATATCTGCAACACCCAATAAAATCTATTTCGTACTAGAATACACCTAGCAATATCTAGTGCCTAGAGACATTTAGAAAAAACAAAGCCATATCTAGTGACCTCAGTGCGCATGAATATGTGTCGCGTGATCTTTAGCGCACAATTGGACATACATTGCGTTAACTAGCGTGCATTAGTTTACTCTTAACGTTCACTAATTACAATACATAAAATTAGTGAACTAAATCACGTCTCGGACTCGGCCTATTACATTTTAAAACACCAATTTTAATTCATATGAAGCTAGAGTTCCTTTTTTGAAATATTAAAGGGTTTATATAATCAAAAATTTACTTCGGGTGTGCTGTATTTTTATCATACAAAAGAAATAGAAAAACTAGTTAAATGCAGATATAATTTCGATACTTATGTTTGTGAAATTATGTGAAATGTGTAAATAAATAGTTAAAACAGTGATTACAAATTAAATGTGAATGTGTTCTAAGAAAATAGATGCAGTATATATGCTAGCATCCTATTGGGATTTGACAACTTTTAATATTTTCTTTTTAAGTTGTCATTGATGAAATACGGTTTTCAATAAATATTATATTAATATACAGATTAGATATTGGCAGAGAACAAAAACATTAATTGCTTTGATGCTATTAAACTTCGGCCAGCAGTGCAAAACATTAATTATAATTGTTAAGAATCCATAATTGACTTAGCTGTTTATATTTTGTGGCATAAAAATAATAAAAACAAGAATAAATTTTCTCCAGTAATTAGGTATGTATTTGTTTATTACTTGTCACAGGTATTTTTTATTTTATGGTTTATTTCTAATATTATATTGATAAAATACTTGCATTGATGGCCTCATGTTTAAATACTGCAATCATGTTCAAGATGTAGACGTCCATCTAGTTTTAGTAGCATATCTTCAGATTTGTTACGGAAGAAACCTCATGTGAGGCCGCTAATACATTCTTACTAACTGCTTTATCAGTAACAGCTATTAGCTGTCTTTGAGCCTAAAGTTATATTACTACATTGTAGTTACAATATTTTAGTAATTATGTATTAGATTTTATCCGTAACAATATGACAACATGAATAAATTGTGATATTTACAGCCAATTCTACATCAAGTGATTATAGTTGTAGTTGATTGAACAATATGTTCATAAGTCATGAGCGATGATAGCTCATGGTCGGTGTTTATTGTCCATGTAAATAACAAAAGCAAGACTGAAACATTAAGTATGTAAATTATTGCATCTCGAATCGATTATGTTATAGAACATTGTAATTTAATAACAAAAAAAAAAAAAAAAAAAATCGAAAGTGCACAGTTTTTGATCGTGAAATACCTTATGTACAAATTTTCAGTGTTGAAATTTAGTTTTAGGTCACAATTATATAAAATTTTTATATGAATTTCGCAAAATATTTGTAGTTTTATGACGTAATCGATGAAAGATACAAAATGCATTACCGCCCTATTATCGAGATGATTTGCGATATCTTATTTGAAGTTTTCAATGTGATTTTTTTTTCGTAAATATAATAGATAGGGTTTACAAATTTATTAATGCTTCTCGTTGCTTTGACAATAATTCATTTGTTAAAATGGTTTGCCAATAATCGGTCTAACCATAGGATTATGATACCATAATTATACACAATATATCCATTAGTCGAAATTTGTATTCAATAAAAGTATTACATCATGTAAAAAATAAGATTAGTAGAAGTAGTTTTAATATAATGTAATATAGTTATATTAATTCTTATGATGTAAATATGGCTTATTAGGCGATTTGTGTAAGAGGTTTAGGAAATTATTTTGATATATGTTGTTTATATAATTCTCATATTTTACTTATTGTTCGAATTTTAAATAAATAAGCCATTGTTTAAATTTTACGTTCTAGTTTTTAATTATTTATATATAAATGATGATAATCAGAGGTAATAGTGTTACAAATAGAAAAATAATCGAATGAAAAAATATGCTTCATTGGACACAATAAAAAATATACCTAAATATTTTTCACATATGCAAGGTATTAAATATCTATAAAAAAAGAAACATTGTTATTTTATGGGAACCATTTTTTTCCCTTCCATCATCTAAATCAACCACATTTTATTTAATATGTTGTGTGTAAATTGTGGTACGAAATAAGAAATAGGTCGTTTCGAGTTTTGATGGAATATAGAAAATAGTTGGTTTTGTATTGTTCATGTTAATGCGTCACAAGTTTAAATAAAAATTGTGTATGGTTATGCACCAATATGTCAGTCGATAATTTCTATATCATTGTATGTGAAATACTGTGTAATTTATTTATCTCTTAACTATTCATTGTTCTATGCAATAATTTATATCTCACTTGCTCAATGGTAGCTATTATCTGTCGGCAACAAATAATTTTAACAGTCTGACACATTTTTGCATAACATTACATACATTTTTATATATGTAAATAGGGTAATAATAAAAAAAGTGTAGGTTACACATATTTAGGGAAAGGTGCCTAAACGATCTGTAATTATTTAAGTTATTTTAGTTACGATATAGCTGTGTAAATTTGCGTAAAATAATAATTTATCTCAATTATAAATGTAATGATTTATATGACAATGGATATGTGCATAATAATGGTGTAAATAATTTTGTATGAAAAAAAAATACATTATTATCATTATTTAATGTTGTGTTTTTTATTTCTAAATAGTATAACCAAAAATGTTGTTCAATGAAAAATGATAATGTATACAACCTCATTATAATAGTTTTAACAACTTGTCTTCACTGTTTTTCGGACATAATTTCTTGAGATTTAGTATAAAGTTTTATGTTACTAGTCTTTGTGACCCAGAAACTAGGAAGTAAAAACTGAATTGTGTCTTGAATCATAATTAGCTCAGGTCTGTCTTCCTTATGAGAGACTTATTTTTGCCGGCGGCCTCGCCCGCGTGGATGTCGGTTATCGCGACCAAAAAAAAGTATCCTATGTTACTTCTAATATTTCCAAGAATACGTGTACAAAGTTTTATGATGATCGGTTAAGTAGTTTTCGCGTGAAAGCGTAACAAACAAACTTACATTCGTATTTATTATGATATATTTATATTAGTATGATAATTGTAATAAAATAAATTTATTTTGTCGAGCGTGTTATGTGTGTTAAAAAAATGACAACTGAATAATTAGTCTGTAAAGTGTAAACGTCCGTTTGTTGGGCATAGGCCTCCTTTAGATTTTCCGCTCTACATATAGCTGCACCACGTTGCTTTACTTTACCTACCATGAGTTACAGTCGTTATCAGGTGTCTGATAACAACCGGGACCAACGGTTTTACGTGCTCTCTGAGACACGTGGGGAGACGCACAAGGACATACACCCGAATCGGAAACAAATATTTACACAAATCTGTCCCGAGCGGGAATCGAACCCTCGAATATTATACATTCGAAATTTTTGCTCCTTATTTAAAAGAAATAAATTTTTACATACTTAATTCTTAATAGAGACAGGTTGGGTGTAACTAAAAATAAGCACTAAATTGCTTAGCAGGGATGGAGCTATACGTTGTCCACCAATAAGTTCGTGTTACAGTTTTATAAAGTAGAAACACTTACAGGAGATCAGTAAGTATATTTAATCGATTATTAGAATTTTGCAATCTTCGGAATCTCACACATAGACGAATTGTATATGTGTGGAATTCCTTTCGAGCTGGAGGGGCTGTTTCAAATTGGATATAATATTATACTCGTATAATATAAACTGGAATCTTTTTAAAGCAGTAATGTTTTCGTGAGAATAATATTTTACCAGTGTTTCAGTCTGGTTTTAGAAGCACGGTAACGGCACTTTTGGATGTGACAGAAAATATTATTATTATTATTATTATTATATATTCTTTATTGTACACCACACACAAAATAAAATAGTACAAAAAAAAAAAAATGTATGAGAATGTCAAAATGCACAAAAAGGCGGCCTTATCGCTCAATAGCGATTTCTTCCAGGCAACCTTAGGGTAGGAATATGAGAAGAAGAAATAGGTAGGTGGTGTATAATAAACATACAATAAAAATATACAGTAAACCCTATATACATATATAATTATATACACATACACACATACATATACATACACATATATACACGTATATATATACATACATATTCATATATACACACATCACATATATATATATATATATATATATATATATATATATATATATGTGATGATATACATACATATACATAAATACATACATAAATAATAAAATACATACAATAAGTACTAATAAATAAATATATAAATACAATTATGTCATATTTAGAGATAGATAATAATCTTTTACAAGTTTTTTAAATGTTATAATACTCTGAGCCTTACGAATATGTAGGGGTAGAGCATTCCACAAAAGAATAGCCTGAACAACAAATGAGCGATGATAATATTTGGTCTTATGTACAGGCATTCTGAGAGTCAGGTTTTCGGACGAACGTAGCACTTTACTGTGATCTCCAATGAATTCAAACTTGTCCTTCAAATATGGAGGACTGGTTGGATTAAATAATACACAGTACAGAAGGGAAAGGATGTGTAGATTCCGGCGAAGACGGATAGGTAACCATTTGAGCTTAGAGCGAAATTCAGAAATGTGGTCGAATTTGCGTAACCCAAACACGAACCGGATGGCAAGGTTTTGAAGCCGCTCTAGTTTATTAAGTTGATCTTCGGTTAGGTTAGTATAGCTTGCGTCAGCATAATCAAGGACGGACAGAAGGAGAGATTGTGCCAGCATAGTTTTAGTCGGAATAGGTAGAAAAGATTGCAAACGCCTCAATGAGCTTATAGCCGCATATGTCTTTTTACTCAGTTCTTTTAGATGATTAGTCCATGCCAAGTTTGGGTCTAAGTATATGCCTAGATTCTTTACAGAGGTACAGTAAGGTATTATAGAAGTACTATACGCGACAGAAGGAAGATTTTTCCAGTCAATTCTCGATATCATATTGGTGCTACCTATGACAATGGCTTGCGACTTACTAGGATTAATTTTGAGTCCATAGGATTTACTCCATTGATATATTGTTGCTAAGTCATTGTTAGTGTTTATCACGGCAGAAGAAAGATTATCGAGACTTGACTGCGTATAAATTTGTAAATCGTCTGCATACATATGGTAGAGAGAAGTTATTTTTTGGGAAATAGAATTTATGAAAATCGCGAATAGTAAAGGAGACAACACGCCACCTTGAGGTACGCCAGCTCGGACTTTACACCACGAAGAGAACGAGTCGTCGATTTTTATTCTCTATTGGCGCTCTCCGAGATAGCTTTGAAACCAACCCAGAACGGATGGAGATATGTTAAAAGTACGTAAGAGGCCTAGCAATATTTCATGATCGACAACATTAAAAGCATTACTGAAGTCAAGCAGAGTAAGAACTGTAAGTTGCTTGTTGTCCATACCCCATCGAATGTCATCAGTGACTTTAACCAACGCAGTGACCGTACTATGACCAGGACGAAAACCGGATTGAAAAGAATTTAGAAGAGAATGTTTAATAAGGAAGGAATTTATTTGATTGTAGACTAGTTTTTCAAGGACTTTTGAAAGAAATGGAAGAATGGAAATAGGGCGATAATCAGAAAAATTAGACGGATTGGATTTTTTTGGAATAGGAGTAATTTGTGCACTTTTCCAAGCTTTAGGAAACTGGCCAAAAGTAATGGATTCATTAAAGATATGGGTTAATACAGGTAAAAGGATATCAAGAACAGGTAGGATCATATTACGGCCGACGCCATCGGTACCAACTGCATTCGATGAGATTGAAACTATGTTCCTTTTAACATCACATTCCGTAAAAGGGGAGAAATCAAACGGTTGAAAATCAGGAGTTGGTATTGATGAAAGAGTTTTTAAAGTAAGTTTTTTTTCAGTACCTATCTTCAATTAGACTAGAAGACGAAAAGTGTTTATTTAGGAGTTCAATATCGATTTTATTAGAAGAAGAATTGTTAGACGGTTTGCCAACTCCAAGTGATTCAAGAAATTTCCAAACTTTAGCTGAGTCGCCGTTTTCGAGCTACGCAAAGTTAGCACCCCATCGAAAGATTTTTGAAATAAAAATTACCTTAATCGATAGGTCTACGTAAGGTCTGTATAGGTCCACCAAAATTTTTGTTAGGTCGCCTACTTTTTTTAATAAATATTTTTAATAAATAGTTCTATTTTTTCAAAAAAAAAAAAAAAAAAGACCTAACAACCTATCAATAATAGATTATTAGGTCTTTTTTTAGGTTGTTAGGTATTTTTTTTTTTTTTTTTGAAAAAATAGAACTATTTATTAAAAATATTTATTAAAAAAAGTAGGCGACCTAACAAAAATTTTGGTGGACCTATACAGACCTTACGTAGACCTATCGATTAAGGTAATTTTTATTTCAAAAATCTTTCGATGGGGTGCTAACTTTGTGTAGCTCCGTTTTCGACTGATGAATAAATATGGCGTCGTTGTGCATCTCTACACAATGTATTGCAGCGGTTTCGGATCTTAAAATACTTTTCCCTGTTAGCCTCTGTATTTTTCGACTTAAATATACTTTTGGCCCGATGTTTTTTTTCTATTAATAGTTTTAAGTCTTCAGTCAACCAGGGTGCAGGCAAGTGCTTTATTTTGATTGGTTTGACAGGTGCATGAACGTCGTATAGCCGAGTGATTAACGAATTGAACATTTCAATTTTATCATTGATTGAGGAGATTTCGGTTATAGCTGACCAGTTAAACGACTGGGCATCCTCTCGAAGGCGTTCGAGATTCATTCCTCTAAAACTACGCCGCAGAAGTGTCCTTGATTTAGCTTTTGGGGGACGTAGTTTGTAAGAGAGATAAATCAAATCGTGATAAGAAAATGCATCTGCAGCACACTGACCATGCTTTAAAACAGACGTAGGAGTAGTTACCATCATAAGGTCGAGAAGAGAGGGAGTGCAACCGGGTAAGTTGTGCGTGGCAGCTAAGGGTAAAATATGTAAATTAAAAGCATCTGCTATCGACTTTAACCTCTTGCAGCGAGAATCATTTTTTAATAAACAAGTGTTGAAGTCACCCATTAGGATACTATGGTTGTAAATTGGAATAAACTTGTCTAGAAGGTTTTCAAAAGAAGAGAAGTAGTCAATATGAAGAGAAGGGCTGTAAAAAGCACCTAGAAGAATTTTGGAGTGAGATAGTGTGACTTCAATTAAAAGATGTTCGATCGTATCGGTAGAAGTAGTCTGCGGTGAAGCGCTAACTATATTAAAAGGAATGTATGATCTTAAATAAATTGCAACTCCGCCGCCCCCTCTACCAATACGATCATTGCGAATGAGTTGAAAGCCTGGCAATGAATAAGAGGTTGAAGGTAGTGAGGGTTTAAGCCAGGATTCAGATACTAGGATAGCATGTATGTTACGGGATTCAAAAGACGCAAGCATATCTGAGTAATGAGCCGGAATACTTTGGGCATTTATGTGAATTATATTAAAATTTTTCAGTGAATCTGAGAAATAAGAATTCAAAGTAACATTGAGTGGAGTGAAAGATGTACTGTGGAAACTATCCTCCGTGGAGTCACTTGACGAAAAGGATATAAATTCATCGCTTGATGTATTGTGGTTGTTTAAGAATGACATATTATACTATACATAAATATTAGATATAAATACTAAGTTATATAAATACAAATCTGTAAATATATTATGTGTCCAAGAGAATGGGATGTGCGCTTTATTGGTAGGTACTGTTAAATTTTTTGGGGGCTTTCGATTCAATTCATATTTCTCTGCTGATATCTAAACTATACTATTATGGTTTCGATAACTTTCGACGGCCGGCTGGTCGAGTGGTCAGGCAACTGGACACTTTACGCAGCGGTCGCGGGTTCGAATCCCGCCAGGTGCAGATAACTTGTATGACGAATATAGATGTCTGCACCGGGTCATAGATGTGTATTTATGTATATATCTATTTATTAAATTTCTTAAATTTGTTTCCGTTCCTAGTACCCGTAACACAAGTTCTTACGAACTTAGCACGGGGCTAGTAGGTTAACGTGGTGTGATTGTTGGTTAATGTTTATATATTTATTTATTTATAACTTGACCTGAAAATTGTTTTACAGGTTCAGTTCGTTCAGTTCTAATGATGGCTCAACATTGGTATTCATCAGTGATTCCTTTTAGTGCCAATTTTATTTATCGATATACCTACTGCTGATATTACATTTCATATTAAACATTTCAATATTCATTATAAGCACACACACAATTATATATATCTTGCAATTTGTCTTAAGGTTATAGTGTAATTATTAAGTTAAATTAGGGTCTAGCGATAATTGCAACATGGTCTAATAATTATTCTCTTCTACTTAATCCGGACAAGTCAAAGTATTTGGGTGTCGGAAGGAAGCAGTTAAGTCAAATAAATCAAAAATTAAATATAAATAAATGTAAATACGACCGTTATAAAATACGACTGTTCTGGTGTAGTGGTGCGAGTAGTCGCCTCAACGGGTTCGATTCACGCTCGGAGCAGATATTTGTATTTGTATAAATATTTGTTTCCGGTATGGGTGTATGTCCGTGGGGGTCCTCCCGTCGTACCTCTAAGAGCACGTAAAGCTGTTGGTCCCGGTAGTTATCCTAAGCAAGTAACAGAGATCGTTATTCATGATGTTTACATGATAGGGAAAATTATTTGCCAACCCGGAGTGGAGTAGCGTGTCAGGTTATGCTCCAACCCTTCTCCATTACGGACGTTAACAGGCTGATTCAGTTCAGTTCATATAAATAAATATGTTTAACATTCACAACGGTCGTCTGTTCCTAAGCTAGGCAATTTAATGCCTTTGTTTTTCATTCAATTTAACAGCCGACTGATACCTATACATTTTTTCTTAAATAAATATATATACATATAAATAACAGATATATAAATAAATATATATTACACCCAGACTCGGGGCGGGAATCGAACACAAAACCCTGAAGCAGAAAACAGGGTCACTGCCAACTGCACTAACAGGCCAGTTAAAGTCGGGCTAGTCAAAATATCTTGCTTATAGACAAACCCATAGAGTGGGTGTAAGAAACGCGTAATCTAAGATGAACTGCAATTTACGATTCAAAAACATGTCTAACTCAGTAAAGAATTGCTTTTACAAGTTAAGAATTCTGTACAAAATAGCTTTTTAAATTTTACAAAGGAACTTTTGAAAAGTACAATTGCATGCACAGTTGGAGTCAATTACGTAATAAGCTCAGAGAGCCGGACTTAATAAGCTCTTTTTACAGTATGACCTATAATGTTGCAGCTACGAACGTTCGTAGATGTGCGCGATTATGTTGGAATTATTCTGTATTTATGTCCCAAAGAGTTTGATCTAGGCTAAATTCTTTCGAGTCCAACATTACTGCAGGCATTAATAAGGCATATCTTTGCATTAGATTTTATATATGTCGGAATTGATCACAACTTACTCTGTCTATTAAAGTAAACATTATTCACCTCAAATCGTTCTCGTACGATAACCAAACAAAACATTAACATTTCCGTCGACAAAAATATGCGTCCTCCTGATTCGTTTTGGGTGTTCAAAAGATATTCCAAACTCTTCATATAAACTTTTAGCATATAGTAAAGAGACAATTTGTGGATTTTTTTTTGTTAATTACTTATTTTCTGAGCACACTGATGTATGTTCAGTCCCTTTGTTTGCAAATCCTTTTTAGCTTGATTAACTTTAGGCAGTACCGGTTACCAGAAGCCTAAGTAACATAAAAAGAAAATGATTGTACAGCGACTAATCAATTTCTTACACACGACCGTGTGCTCAAGCTTTCATTCTTTTCAAAGTTTCGTAGTCTCATTGTAAGATTTCTAATGGAATTGACAGCATCACCTCTAGCGCTCTAACGTGTGTTCTAAACTCTTTTCAAAAGTTTTTCTTGCGGCTGCAAGAAGAACTTTCCACCGGTGCCTTAACATAGAGCAAGTTAGCTGAGCAAGGAATTGTGGCATAGGGATTTAAATCCTTTGTTCGTTCCACTTTATCCGCTGGTTTGCTGGGTGCCAGGCAGTTGCTGTACGAGCACTTCGGCAGCACACGACTTTATCTTACCTCTTCTCTTTCGTACCCTGGCGGTTTCGCTTAGCACTTAACATAGCAGGCGCGAATTGATTGACACGAAATCGCGACGAGATTTTTTTAAAATTCCAATTGAAAAAATTGTGACGCTTGCCGCCACCCCCTTTCGTATGTCGCTTCCCTGGACCCCTGGCTAAGACCCGTCCACCACTGTCCCACGCTACGCCACTGGATGGAGTCACTTGTTTTATCAAAATTAAATTACATGTAAGTACAGTGCTTTCGGCTCTTGTTTATTAGGTTGACACAAAAAACTAATACAGAGGTCCCAGAATGCATGTGCTCATGACTCTTTGGATATACCGTTTAGAGGTCATATGACATCATATTTAAACAACAATTCAATTCTTAAAATGAAGTATCGAAGAAATTTTTATGAATTCTATTTCTTCTCATATAACTTCTCTCTACCACTTGTATGCGGACGACCTTCAAATTTATACCCAAACTAAAATCTCGGATCTACCTCGCACTATAAATTTCATTAATAATAACCTTAATAATATATCAAAGTGGTCAAGATCTTTTGGATTGCAAATTAATCCTAATAAGACTCAAGTTCTAATTATTGGTAGTCCTAAATTAATTTCACGAATTTCCTTCTCTGAACTACCCACTGTGCACTTCGACGGTGTTGACATACCATACAATAGCAAAGCTAAAAACTTAGGAATTATATATGACCAACATCTCTCCTGGGATCCACAGGTAAGTGAGGTAAGTAAAAAACCGTTTGCAGCTGTCAGTTCTCTCCGAAGATTGCGAAATTTTTTACCCATTCCTATCAACATTTTGTTAGCACAATCACTCTTATTACCGGTTCTCGACTACGCCGATGCAATATGCATATTATCTTGACTTAAAAGAGGAGCATCTTAATAAACTTGAGCGTCTTCAAAATCTTTGCATTCGATTCATATTTGGTCTTCGTAAATATGATCATGTTTCCAAATTTCGTAAAAAACTCAAGTGGCTCCCAATCCGATTTCGCAGGGATACTCATATTCTTCATCTTCTGTACAGTATTCTGTTCAATCCATCAACTCCACCATATTTAAAAGAGCATTTTCAGTTTCTAGGTTGTTCTCATAATCACACTCTTCGATCAGAAGAAAATTTAGTATTAAAAATTCCTCCCCATTCGACATCATTTTATACAAAGTCTTTTACTGTTCAATCCATACGTTTATGGAATTCTTTACCTCTCGAAGCGAGACGTGCACAAACTCTCACGTCATTTAAAAATATAATAAAAGAATATTATCTAACTCTATAGCTTTGTTTCAGAATATATTAAAGTATATGTATGTATGCGTATGTATGTAGACATATGGTTATTTGTGTATGTGTATGTATGTATTTGTATGTGTGTATTTGTATGTATGTCTATATATTTAATGTGTATGTGTATATATGTGTGTTTGTGTATGTATATGCATGTATGTATGTATTATATTGTGGATATGTTTTGTACACCCCTACCGTTCTATTTACATCCTCTAACTAAGGTTGCCTGGAAGAGATTGCTGCTTTAGCAATAAGGCCGCCTCTTGTACATTTCTCTTATAAGTTTTACTCTGTATTTGTAAAAAAAAATTTTTTTGGTGTACAATAAAGAGTACTTGTTGTTGTTGTTGTTGTTGTTGAAGTATCGAAGAAATTTTTATTTGACTTGTCTCATATTTGGAATCATAAAACACCAAGTTCCCTACTAATTGTAGGTACGATCTCTTTTAAAGATAGTTTCGCTATGCTGCTTCCAAATGCTGGAATAACATACCTTTGCCGATAAGGCAAATTATCTATCTAATAAGGCAAATTATCTATCTTTTTACCTCGACTAGAACTTGAAATATTTATAGGTACTCGTATTTATGTAATAAGGAACTTCGCTACTGTCTGGTGTCCCACGACACCACTCGATTTTTTTTGTTTTTGTTTTTTACCACCTACCATATATATTTTTTTGTGATTGTAAGTTTCAACATTGCGAAATAAACACATTTCTTTCTTTCTTTCTAAAAAGATTAAGCTTATATACGTTGTTATTTTTATTATCAAAATTACAGGAGTACTAGCACAGTATAAGGAACAGCTATTAATCCTCCCTCTGTGGTACTAGGTATAATGATATGAGCAATAATGTATTCTGTTTATTATAATATAGTTGTTGTGATTGAAATTATGTTAATTATTATTCATTAGAATGATGATTGGAGTTTACAATGAGTAATTAATAATAATTTCAGTGGAAATATTATATGACAGTAATTGTTAACTCTGATAATTATTTCTATAATGTATTTCTACATTGACGGTATTAGGTACAAAGTAAAGTACCTACTTATCTTAAGCACGATAATAAGATAAGTTTAGTGTTGGTCACACGTTAAGAAGGAAATTCGGGCTAATAGAGTTTTAAGACTCGCAAGATGTCTTAGAAAGTTAATTGTAAGATTTTTCTACGAATTTTTGTTTTATGAAGAAAATTATTTTTACCTAATTATTAACAGGTGTTCGGGAGTAGAAAAATTACATTCACATGACTATTTTTAATCTTAAGAAGAGAAGATAAATAAATAATTAATAAAATAAAAAGTATATTTATCTAATTCTAATTACATATTCAAAACGTTAACCGTTTCGAGTTGAAGGAAGTTAGCGTGGCCCGCGCGTCAGAAGCGGCTACTAAAGTCAATCAGGTCTGTCTTGTAAGACAAACCTTGTATAATTTTATTTTAGAAGTTTATCTTGTATATATTAGATAATTATACTACATTTAAGTATAATATTATATATACATATTCAAATGCGTGTACATCCTAGGACAATATTGTAAATGTTATCACCTTTAAGCATACAAACAAACAACATTATTTTTCGATTCTTCGCATCATTTTCGTAACAAGTATGATCTAAGTATTATTTTTTATTTAAGCTGTTAGCTAAATAGAAAAAACGTGACTGACATATTATAACCCAAGGAACTCGTTATACATTTCAATAAAAGCCTGTCCGACCGTGACGTTCAGGCGGCTTCCTTTTCCGATGTTGGTGAAACGTTTCTTGCGTAAATACTGAAACAAACTGTTAGAAAATATAACTACGCATTACGTATTCTATCAAACAACAGTATTGATAATGTGCGATTACAATAAATAAATAAAAAAAAAAAAATAAAAAAAAAACTACGTCGGGCCCAGCTCGGTGGTCACTGTTGTAATATGTACTCTATCTATATATGTATTATTTCAATAATTCGCAACTGCGTAATATATTGATATCCGGAATGTTTTAAAGTATGGACAGATATTTTGGCCGAGGTGGGGCAAGAAAGTGATGGGCTAATTGCGTTATAAATACATAGTAAGTGCTGAAATAAAGACCTATATTTTTATGATTTATATTAATTGGTTAATTAATGAAATTGATAATTTTATTTATATTCGGTACTAGTTATTGTACCTAATCAGTAGCTAATAAATAATCGGAAATATTTTTCAAAGAATTGTGTAAAACCATAAAAATATAAAAAATATATTTTGTCTTAGCGGTAGATAATAATAATCAATCTTCATGCTTTCTAGTTATAGAAAATTTTTGACTGTTTATTTGTAAGATCACAGTTTGGTTAAATAGGCTTGTGAAAGTTAAAGATGATTAAAGACTAAAGAACTAATCGGATAAGTAGGTTATTGTATATGTATATATGGTCCAAGATCCCAGTGCCCCCAGACCTACGTCATTTTAGCAAAGCTGAAATTTAGAGGATTTCTAGTCTACTATGTAGTTAAGACAGTATGCGTATTTGCTACCTCGAAAGCGGGGCCCTTTCACAGGTAGCGCGAACTAAAGGTGTATAAAAACTTTACTCACCTACGTTAAAGTAGAAACGCTCATATTTAAATATGTTTTTAAGAATATTATCAAAAACTGATATATATTATTGCCAGACCGTTTCCGTGGGCCATTACTTCCGCCAGACGTTATAAAGGTTCTTTAAAAATTAGGCAAACTACGTTATAGTAGCAAGGCTACATTTTACATATATCACTCCTGGTACTATTTCAAGATCCTTTGTAAGCAGCCAGACCAATCCGATGGGCCAATCCTTCTCCCAGACGCCTTAAAGAGTTAAAGCTTAAACATGTACGAACACCTCTATACTCATAAACTGCACGATTATTTATGTGTCTGTAGCGTGTTTTCTATTTAGAATAAGATCCCAGTGCCCCCAGACCTACGTCATTTTAGCAAAACTGAAATTTTGAGGATTTCTAGTCTACTATGTAGTTAAGACAGTATGCGTATTTGCTACCTCGAAAGCGGGGCCCTTTCACAGGTAGCGCGAACTAAAGGTGTATAAAAACTTTACTCACCTACGTTAAAGTAGAAACGCTCATATTTAAATATGTTTTTAAGAATATTATCAAAAACTAATATTCAATATATTTATTATTTAATAGTAAACTACGTTATAGTAGCAAGCCTATATTTTACATATATCACTCATGGTACTATTTCAAGATCCTTTGTAAGCAGCCAGACCAATCCGATGGGACAATCCTTCTCCCTGACTTTCCAATTTATTGCATCTAAATATGCAATTTATTGCATATTTAGATGCAATAAATTGGAAACAATAGAAGTGTAAATAATTTTATGGTTATTTTTTATTTAAATTTTTGTTTAAAATGTTACAGTTGACAAATTATGATTGAAAAATATTATCTATTATGCAAAGTTTATTAATATTTTATTCAATAGTTTGTAACTATTCATCTTCATTGTCTTCGTTGCACGAGTCTCTACTTCCCTCATCAAATTCACATTCATATTGAATATTGAATTCATCTTCACCATCATGTTCATCGTCATTTGGCTCCTCTGTTAAGATAAATAATTTAATGAGGTTGCGAATAGCTACAAATATATAAAAATAATTTAAAGTGAAAGTAAAATACCTAATTCATTTTGTAGTGAGTCACTAACAAAACTGGGCAGTTGATCACCATCAAACCAATTAAAATAAAACTGACTATCTTTTAATATCCACCCATTGTTCTCAGGACTGAGCTGCGCGATTATAGACTAAATAGAAAACACGCTACAGACACATGAATAATCGTGCAGTTTATGAGTATAGCGGTGGTCGTACATGTTTAAGCTTTAACTCTTTAAGGCGTCTGGGAGAAGGATTGGCACATCGGATTGGTCTGGCTGCTTACAAAGGATCTTGAAATAGTACCATGAGTGATATATGTAAAATATAGGCTTGCTACTATAACGTAGTTTGCCTAATTTTTAAAGAACCTTTTTAACGTCTGGCGGAAGTAATGGCCCACGGAAACGGTCTGGCAATAATATATATCAGTTTTTGATAATATTCTTAAAAACATATTTAAATATGAGCGTTTCTACTTTAACGTAGGTGAGTAAAGTTTTTATACACCTTTAGTTCGCGCTACCTGTGAAAGGGCCCCGCTTTCGAGGTAGCAAATACGCATACTGTCTTAACTACATAGTAGACTAGAAATCCTCAAAATTTCAGCTTTGCTAAAATGACGTAGGTCTGGGGGCACTGGGATCTTACTCTAATACGAAAGTATGATTGATAGATAATCGATATCTGGAGGCACGGCAGTGCCTCCGCCAAGTCGAGCAAAAAAAAAAAGTGGCACGGCCGTACTATCTTTTCTCGAAGCAACTCAGGCCATTTTCGACCCCTTATAACTTCGTTGTGGATAAAACTAGAAGTCTGAATTTTCAATACCCAAGCAGGCATTGTATAAACACGGTATATTTCAAATTTCATTCAATTTGAACCAGTAGTTTAAGAATTATAATTAGTCAAAGTTTCGAATTTTGTCACTCACTGACTGACCGATCATCAAAACTCTAAGGCACTTCTAGCAGACATAAAAGCTTCAAATTTAGAACACAATTAGTGTTTAGTATATAAACCGAGGAAAAATTCAAATATTTTGCAATTTCGGTCCAGTTTTCTAGATACACCAACTGCATAAATAACTTTGTAATCCCATATAAATATATAGGATTACAAAGTTACATTTGCAGTGAATGAATCAATGTACCCGTACAAGTATAACATAGTGGAATAATAGGTGTTGATAGGTACCTAGATATAATTATCTTCAAAGGTAACCTGTAAAATGGTCAACGGAATGAAAAAGCAAGAATGGGACATGTCTTATGTAGCTGTACCAAAATCACGCAAAGTATTAAAGAACACTAATAAATCATAACCGCGACTGGCTGAGGTGATTTGCCCGCTCCACGGCTTCCACGCTTCTCGTACGTAAGTTATTTTATTTTATTCAGTTGGCAGCTATATTAAACTTATCCCTCTAATCGGTTTCTACACTGCATTGTAGCAAAACGCTCAATCGCTTGGCGGCACGTCTTTGACGATAGGGTGGTAACTAGCCACTACCAAAGACTCCCACCAAAGAAGATCAGAGAAAGAAAATTTACTCTGCCGGGGATTGAACTCGGGATCTCCCGCTTAATATACAACAGCGCGCACCATTTCGCCAGCGTGATCATCATTTTTGAGTTAATATAATTATGTCATTATTAGAATGCACCTGATTGATTAAGTGAGTCATAACAGCAATAACTGTTAATTAATGTATACTAACATTAAATAAATAAAAATAAATATAGAAAATAAGGACTCAAAATAACTTTTGTATTTTAAAGCTATAACTTCTTGATGAGAGTAAATTTTTATACGATGCGCGTGTACTCTGTGACAAAAAACCGACAACATAAAGCTAACTAGTAGGCGCCGCGCAATTGCGCTAACTTACTTCATTGCGCTGGATGTGTCAACTCACTTTTTACAAGCTTTTATTTTGTTTCACCTGTCTCGATATTTGTCATCAAATCTTGCAAATTAAATTTGATCCAAAATAATAGTAAATGATGTGACAATGCAATATTATGATTACATGGTGCTGATTTGATGGAGGAACTAAAAGGTAGCCAAAGGAAGGATTTTGGGCCCGTTTGAGTCCTCTAGACGAGTAAGTTTGTCTTTCAATGGTAACCAGGGTCTGGTGATGAAGTTGGAATGTGGTCATAGGAACTTAGTAATGAAACGACGCAACCCCATCGAGTTTTGGCTCGTTTGGTTCGTCTTAACGAATACTTTGTTTTGAAATGGTTACCAGGGTCTGATCTGATAATAGAGCTGGAAGGTGGCTATAGGAACTTCGCAATGAAACGACACAAACTCATCGAGTTCGGGCTCGTTTGGATTGTCTTGATGAGTAGTTTGTCTTTCAATGGTAACCAGGGTCTGGTGATGGAGCTGGAATGTGGTAATAGGAACACCCTAATGAAAACTTTTTTTTTTTTTTATTTTTTTATTTTTTTTTTATTTTTATATTAACCAACAATCACACCACGTTAACCTAGCCCCGTGGTAAGTTCGTAAGAACTTGTGTTACAGGTACTAGGAACGGAAATAAATTTAAGATATAAATACATATATAAATAAATACACATCCATGACCCGGTGCAGACATCTATATTCATCATACAAATTATCTGCACCTGGCGGGATTCGAACCCGCGACCGCTGCGTAAAGTGTCCAGTTGCCTGACCACTCGACCAGCCGGCCGTCAAATTGTCAATTGTCTCTTGTCAAGTATTTCAAGTTGTCAACTTGAGATCACAATATGTATGACATGACAATCAAATTATATATCTGTATCGTATCGGAAAAGAAAAAGAGGAACAATATCTACAAAAATAAGAAAAGCTCATTAGACCTAGTGATTGCCAAGTCAGTCTATTTATTTAAATCATCAAAGATTTTTAATATTGATATGATCACTATACGATGTTGTTAGGTTAGCTACTAACGTAATAACTTAAAACAGAAGAACCCTTAAGTAGGGTTTCAATAAATTAGCCGACTTGGTATTACATGGATCTCACAACTTTTTACGGAAGAAGAAGTGAGTTGCGAGACTTGGTTACTTTTTACAAGTTATGTTTTTGATGGCATTTATGTCACCGTAATATTTTGAATATCCAAATCGAATTGAATATATTTTGAATATAATCAGCTTACAATCTATCCATTGCTAGACCTCAAATTGTGAATCGTCTCTAATCGATCAATAATATAAAAAAAAACATGTTTTAAGTTAGGTTATTGTTAAAATTTTTAAGACGATTTAGGTTTTGTCCTAGTTAACAATTTAAAAATTTTTCAATATATAGAATAGAAACTAATAAATTCACATACAGTGTTTCAACTTTAGACTTATGTTCGTGTAGTAAATTGTAAGTGGCATAATCTAGACATTTAAAGGGGGTGGTTAAAGCTATTACCGTTTATTAATTATACAATACTAGTAATTTTTAAGATAAAAACTGTCTATAATAAATTTAATTAATGCTCTTCAGACGTTCAATTAAACAAGTATATGAAATAATTTCTTATATTACCGAGACGTTACTCTAATGCAGTTCAATAAACCTGGATTGTGTTTGTAGTTTGTAGTAAATGCCATTAGCTCTATCAGCGTTAATCATGGTTCAATGCTCCATTGACATTGAATTCACCGATTGAAACGATTTGTCCATTTCTTTCGTTTTTATTTCAATTTGAAGACTTGTAATTTACATATTAGTAATTAAATTAATTCTAATAGTGGGTTGATTTCTTTGACATGTAAGTTTTCGTAGGTAAATGCCGACGGCTAAATTGTCAACATGTGTTAAAATTAGATGCAAGAGTTGTCACAGGAACATCTCTATAAAGTAATATTATTACTTGATTAAGTATAAACGGAAGATCTAAAGTGTTTTGTTTACAAAAAGTATTTATAAAGAATTTATGTCGTAGGAACAATAAAAATTCTAATTACTGTAATAAATTTAAAAGAGTATAAAAATATTTAAACACATATTAATGGTTCGTTTCTTACGTAATTTCCAAGACCTAGAGTATTGATTATTTTTATTAGCTGCCATAAGTCTACGTAATATAAACCTAAAATATTAGCTTATGGAAATTCACACTTACTACGAGGCATTATTACATTTTCTTGAAAATTTATTTTTAGTGGAAAAATCTACTAATAGCCATATGTCATATATGTAATTGCGACAATATGTAATTTAATATTATCTATCTTACAATTAAAATAAATATTTATATAACGAATCTAGCTATAAGTTATTCATTTATATCATTAAAATATCAAAATTATTGTCTAGAAATTAACGAAGATTTTTTTTTTTTTGATAAATAAACGTTTCACACTTTAATAATAATTAATGAAGTTGAAAGTTCTTATTTAATAAAAATACAATGAAATATCAAGAATTGCAACATTTAACGCTCCTGAAATATAAAAGTTATAGTAGGTGACCCACTTTCACTCCTAACTCCTTAAGCCGCTATTTTTTAGGGAAATCAGTTTTATTTTATTAAGTCATTTTAGTTAACTGATTACTTACTACCGCAGTAGTCGTCGCGAGCAATGGGGTGATGGTTCGTTGATTCATACCGTACCATTTCAAACAGTCAGTGAGGAATAGTCAACATTTTCCCCTTTTCCTATCTTTACTTCTTACTATTTTAGTTATTGCTCTTTTTATACGAAGATCGTGTAACATCAGGTGCCTGTCTGCTCATTTCCTGGCAATTTCAATACATTCATTCATAGTCATTTATTTCTATTATAGATGATCTATAGCTGATTGTAAACCTCTTTGTATGGATGTTACAGTCATTAGAACCTGTTTGAGTCGCCTTGCATTTCAATTAGAAGCAAAACAACATATAATAACAAAACATACCATGTACTTACATTCCATATTTCTCGTTGCGTAACAGTAAATTGTGTCATAAAATAACAAATTAAAAATAAATTCTTCAATTTGACCTAAACAAAAACTGCGTTTGGAAGATTGCAATTAAATTGAGACGGTTATGAGATTTTTTGAATATTTTTAGTGTTAAAATATATGTATTAATAAAAAAATAAATAATCTGTTTATTTCTGTCATGCAATTTAGTGGTTTTTTATGCAAGTGTGGAATATTTTAAAATAATTGCGACATCTATATTCGATTGGCCCGTTGGCGCAGTTGGCAGTGACCCTGCTTTCTACTTCAGGGTTGTGCGTTCGATTACCGCCTCGAGTCTAGGTGTAATATATATTTATTTATGTTTGTTTTATTTATATGAAGATGTGTTGTTAGCTAAAACAAAGGCATCAAGTAGTTGACCTTAGGAACAGACGACCATATGTGTATGTTAAGCATATTTATTTAAACATATTTATCTGAATAGACAACGCAAAGCTGAGGAATTCGTTATACATCATTTAATAAATTTAATATTTATTTTAATTACATTATTGCAGTATTTTTTTGTTCGTTTCGTTGCAAAAAATTCTTATGTTTGTCGTTCTTTGAACTTTTTTATCGTACTTAAAGACAACAGTTAAGAAGGCAATTTAAGGAATATATTAAATAAGTAGACGAAGAAATAAACGACCAAATTTTTACGTTCTTTTTATTTTTTCATAGAAGTTATACGTAGTGTTCTTTCTATACGAGTATATACTATAGATACTATATAGTAGTTGAAAGCGGTCTAACGTAACGCGAAGGAAATAGTTCGTTCTACTGAAACGGGCGCTTTGTAGCGCATTAACCTGTATACAAAGACAAGATAAGACTTAGAAATATGAAGTATAGTGTTTAATTTCATAAAGTTTTATCCAGTGGACATTTTCTTAAGTTGCTTATAAATTTTTTGAAAGTATTGTTAAATTTTTTGAAGTCGACTACCATGGTATTGTATTGTCATTTCGATTTATTAATAGAAATGACGATGATGTACCTACTTATTAATTATGAAACAGATGTGTTCATATGATATATCAATTTACATTTGAAAGTATCATGACTCACTTCTTCTGTGGTGTACATATATGTATATTATTATACTAGCGGCCCGCCCCGGCTTCGCACGGGTCTTTAACTAAAATTTTAAAAATTATACATTTATATTTTTTATCACCTTTTTTTTTTTTTTTTTTTTTTTTTTTTTTTTTTTTTTTTTTTTTATCGCTGGGAAATGCATTTACGCATCCCGCCGCACAAGGAGGCGGGTATGTGGGACTCACTGACACGGCAGTACGTGCCAGAATACCTCACTAAAACCCAGCGGTGCCCTCATCGTCGTAGTGGAGCGCCACGGGATCGCTTTCGCATGCAACCGTGACGCCCCGACGGTAGGCCCGCCTCTGCGGGCCGCCTTCGCTTATAGAGCGCTCTCGAGCACCTTGAGCGCTCTATTGCCCTGGTGGCGAGTGGAAGGATGTGGTGCCCTCTCCCACTCTATTGCGGAGGGTGGAGGAGTGCATATCGGCGTCTCCTCCTCCCCGGTCGTCTACTGCGGAGCGAGCCAGCGTGTGCGGTTGCTTCCCGCTCTCGCTCCGCGGCCTCCTTCAGTGCCATGACCTCCTCGCAATATGAGGTCACGGCCGACCAGCACCTCTCGCTGCCAAGCATGCAGCGGACCACACTCGACAGCGAGAGATCTCCGCCTATCACTGCCACCAGGGCCCTGCGTTGGGACTCCCAAGCGGCGCATTCCTCCAGGGTGTGACGCGCCGAGTCGACTGGCGCGCCACACTCGTGGCAAGCAGGGGTGGCTTCTCTCCTTGGAATTTGGTGCAGGTACTTACCGAAGCAACCGTGCCCGGTAAGCACCTGCGACAGCCGAAACGTTAGCACCCCGTGCCGCCTATTGACCCAGCGACGAAGGTGAGGACGTATGGCGTCCACCGTCACTGAGCCCGCCGCTGGGGACCCCAGGTCCTCCTTCCACCTGTGGATCAGGGCTCTCTGAGCTAGAGTCCTGATCCTGCCGACTTGGTCCACACTTGGACGTTCGCCACTCGCTCTCAGACCGGACCGGAACTGGTACACCTCCGCGAGCACCTCCGCCTGGAGTTCCCAGGGTGGATCACTCGCGAGCAGTGTAGCCGCCGTCCAGGACACCGTACGATATCCCCGTATCATCCTCACCGCTATGACCCTCTGAGGCCTCCTCAGAAGAGCCTTATTACGAGCGGTGAGGGCGTCGACCCATACGGGAGCACCGTACAGCGCCATGCTCCGTACTATGCCGGCGTATAAGCGCCGGCAAGGGGAGTCCGGTCCGCCTACGTTAGGGAGGAGTCGTCCCAACGCAGCGGCGGCCTTCTGCAGTCTCGGAGCGAGTTGGTCGAAGTGTGGACGGAAACTCCATCGCCCGTCCAGAGTCAGGCCCAGGTATCTCATCTGGGCCCGAACCTCCACCTCCGTTCCCTGGACGGCGATCCGCGCACCTCGGGGGGGGCCCCGGCGTGGGCCGTGAAAGAGAAGGGCCTCCGTTTTCGATATGGAGACCCTCAGGCCCAGCATAGCAATACGGTCGACTGTAATCGACGTGCCGGCCTCTGCGAGACGGGCGGCTTCCTCGAAGCTCCTCGCCCGGGCTGTCACCAACGTGTCATCAGCGTAACATATGACGCTCAGCCCGGGCGGTAGAGGCGCCCGCAGCATCCAGTCGAAACCGACGTTCCAC
The DNA here is from genome assembly GCA_036937285.1 of Euphydryas editha. Taxonomy (NCBI): domain Eukaryota; kingdom Metazoa; phylum Arthropoda; class Insecta; order Lepidoptera; family Nymphalidae; genus Euphydryas; species Euphydryas editha. The sequence goes on from JAUPFZ010000008.1 coordinate 8,531,298, forward strand.
AGAGTCGGTCCCAAGACGGAACCCTGTGGAACGCCGCAGCCGACGCGACGTCGGTACAGTCGACCGTCGCCCCCCTCCCAAAGGACCTCTCTGTCCCGGAGATACGCCTCCAGCAGCCTCCGGAGATAGTGGGGCACCCTGTGGTATTTTAGTGCCTCCACGATGGTCTCAACAGGAAGGCTGTTGAAGGCGTTCGCTATATCCAGCGAGGTGGCCATATTTTTTATCACCTACACCTGCGTCGATACTGGAAAATATTTTATAATAGACGGATTGAGTGACAGATTTATTATATCTATATACATACATACATACATACATATATATGTATATAGATAGTACGGATGAAACATTTAAACTGTTTTTTTTATTAATTATTTTCTCATTGATGAATACCATATTTTAATAAGTATTATTCCCGACGAAGACAAATCCAAAAACACAAAAATCATAAAAAACGTTCCACTCGTTCTCGAGTTATAAACGGTGTAATTAACACGACTTTATATATATATATATATATATATATATATATATATATATATATATATATATATATATATATATATATATATATATATAGATTACAACTTAAATAGCTATAACCATCCAACTTTGTACAATCAACAAACAAATAACGACCAAATATTTTAAATTTTAACAACGAACAAACAATCAAGACCGTAGTACCCTAAAGTATTTAATTATATACAAAAAAGAAAAACAAATTTTTAAATACGGGCGAGTGTCATTCTTTTGGCCGAAGTTTTGGTCGGCGCGATTCAGAAAATTATCTGCGCCATCTATCGTATAATTGTATAGAATATCGTTTTTATATTTAGTGACATTTAACATAATTAATATTTAACATAATAGTATATTAATTGAAAATGATGTTTATCTAAAATATTAAAACGATTTCTATTCCTATCCGACATATTTAGTAAACTTTTAAGTTTAACAAAATAATAACTCAAATATAAGTTTTGTGAGTTTTAAAGATTCCTTAGACCAGGTGGCGTTGGCGGCGTAGGTACCTATTTCTATTTTCTTAAATATTTATTTTTAAATTTAATTACAATGAAACAAAAACTAAATTATACTGTGAGTTATTTCAAATTTTTATGTATTAAAGTTATTAACATTGGTTTTGTACTTTTTACGTGATACGTGATCAGAGAAAAACACGATAAGAGATGGCGCTGATACAAAAAAATACGCGCTATTGAAATTTATTCTTGATGATATATAGTGTATTAATAAAACGGAGGTTTTAACAGATTTATTATTTGTATAGAATAGATATTAACAAATAACAATGGTTCATTTTATTTTATTTTATACTTTTCAATTTTCAAATTAATATAATAATTATTCGTCGCGAATACCAACTTTATTACTTTAATTTACTTAACACAGGTGTTTTGTTATAAAAGATGACTAATAAATAGCATTTTACTGAATTTTATAACATTTTTCTAGAATATTTGTTAAATAACGGCTTAATGTGGATTCTTTTACAATATATAAAATAAGCGCTGCAAATTCAATGGTCTAACGTTAGATAAAGTAAGTAATATTTTAAGGAATGGATGTAAATAGAAAGTAAGGTACCTTTATAATAATACAATAAAAAAAAATAAGTTAAATTTATTATTATTTAAGTTTTAGTTAAGTTTTATATTTATAGATTAAATAAGTAAATTTGTGGTCAGTGCAAGGACTCGCGATAAAGAGATCCTAAGCTTAGTTTAAGTCTCGTTGTCTAAATAAGTACGCACTAACGATAATAATAATAATATTCTAAAAATGATCATAAAAAAAGGCATGGGCAAATAAAGCCTGTGGATGTACACTAAAAATTAAAAAAAAAAAGTCCGATAAAAAAAATATAAAAAAAAAAAATACAAAAACAAATAATCAGACCACGACAAAGATATCCCTGTACAATTTGTTATGTGCAGGCAACGAACCCGCGATCGTTCTCACAATAGCCATTACTAACGCGCCCACCATAGCAAAACACTCTACATATGGGAAAAACAGAGGCTTTTGCAGTAAATGTTTTCGAAATGAAAACAGATGAGCAAGTACCCAATTAGTGTTGAATTATTTCAAATTTCGTAAAAATGAATTACAAAGTACAAAAATGTTTTCATAACAGGTACTCTTAACAAACGTACGAATAATGTTGTGAATTTTTTCGAGATATGTGGTTATAGAAATAAAACAATTGATTCTGTTATTTATTTAATCATAATTATTAAGTATATTTGAAATAATAAGTTTTTATATTAAAATATATTGTTTTCATTTAACGCAAATGGAAAAATTACTTAAAATTATGATTCACATAAGAACGTAGGCAGTTCAAAACAGGTAATTTCCAAGTTACGTGTAATATAGGGTTTCCAACTGTCCTCTAATCCCGACACACGTAAAAGGAGTTTTTAGTATTTCGTTTTTAGATTTTTGCTTAGGAATATAATTCTATGTAATTAATATTATTCTATTCGTGGCATCTACGATCTTGGAGCTAGAGTCTCCCTACGGGATGTTTTTCCAAAGATAGACATATTAACAATTGCGTCTCAGTATATTTATAACAATATTATATATATTCACCAGAATATTCATTGTTTTGAAATAAATAGTATTAATCGCACTGTAAACACTAGAAGGAATAACAAAATTGTAACTCCAGGCTTCCGACTGCGCAAAGTAAACGCCTCTTTTCTGGGTTATGGTATTCGCATGTATAATAAAATCCCACAAACAATTTTGGAACTGTCTCATAATAAATTTAAAGATTTTATTAAAACAAAATTAATAGATAAAGCTTATTATTCGGTGCAGGATTACTTAGTCGACAAAGATGTGTGGACATAGTGGCGCTGTATTTTATGCAAGATATTACTAATTTTATACTAAAATACAGTTTATATATCATTTTCAAAAGAGTAACTGCGGAGTTTCTTGCCGATTCTTCTCTGCAGAATCTACATTCCGAATTGGTGGTAGCGTTACCAATACAAAATAATAATCAAATTTAAATTTTTAATTTGTAAAATGACGATTCAAAGGTGCTCTTAGGGCCTATTTGAATAAAGTTAATTTTGATTTTGATTTTGAATATATACCAGGAAAATATTTGTATCTTAGGTTATCGACTTAACAATTAGTTGTAATATTTTGAGCCTTATTGTGTTTTATATATAAGGAATTTAGTTGTTCTTAGATATAACGGTATTCTTATTTCTAAATATATATATATATATATATATATATATATATATATATATATATATATATATATATATATATTTATCTATCAATGTGTTCATGAAAGACAATGGACTTTTAGTATTATGGTCGCGTTGACCCCCTTATTAGGCTTATTACCTGCCACATGAACATTTCAATATTTTATTTTCGTATTATGTTTATTGTCAACCTTAACAAAGTCACGGAAAGACAATTAAGTTATAGAATAATCTAGTAACAATTAATAAAAGTTATATAATATACTGAGTGAACATTTGTATTAAACAAAAATTCTCTAAAGTTTTTAAAAATTTAAGAGTAGGTATGTTACACGGTGATCGTCAATTAACCTCTATGAACCGTATAGTTCAAAGCATTTGTAAATTGAGTAGTTTTATTAACTACCTAATGTATCAGATATTTGAAATTGTTGAATAAAAAAGGTTTAAAGTAAAAAAAAAAATTGATCTGTTACACAGGTTTTTTTATGGTGTGCCTAACACGCCGATCTAGAGATCTAAACTCTAACTAGTGGAACGTTTGTTCTTGGAGTCGTCTATAAAGACATAGGTATTTATTTCAGAAATTGTAATTTGAATTAAAGTCGGTCATATTTAAAAAAAAAGATCATACATGCACACATAAAAATATTCACTAACGCATATCTCATAAATCTATATGCGAATATGTTTTACTGAATAGGTGTGAAGTGTATAATTAATGGGCTTTCCTTCCTAATGTTTTTGTTATATTTGTTAGCATATATTGGAAATACAACACTAATCCAATCATATAAGTGATTACATAAACACGTATATATAAATAACACAGGAATGTGAATAACTATAAGTACCTACAGTTATTTAGTAATTAGCTGTGTTTCATCCGCGGTAGGTACATGTGTACAAAAACAACTTAATTACGATTTCACTACAGTTATTTATAGAATATAACTCCATTTCTAGATAGTTTATTGGAATAAAACCTCCACCAGATTTTAAGTTATACCTCCTGGATCACAACTTGGAAAACCGCATCCAATTTAACGAATATTTAGACTTATCTTATCCTAGTTAGTTATTGAAAGTTTCAATTAAAACGTATTATTTATTAAAATATTATGACTTGATTGTAGTCAATTATAAGAGAAATATTTAATTTAATATACTTAATATTGTTATATTGTACAAAAGAGGAAAAAAATGAATTACGGGTTTCAAAACGCAAATGCATGTATGCAAGTAAATAGCTGTATAAATTTGAATTTGGAATTCCTAACCAAAGAGGAAATATTTGAGATCAAAGAGGCCAGTGTGGAAAAACGCCAATTTCATATGTAAGGACCTATTATTATAAAGGTATTGGTTAAATAACTTATACATTTATAAAACGAAAGTTTTAGTAAAAATAAAGTAAAAAATAAAAAAACATGGAAAAATTGCGATTTACTTTCGCAGTGTTAGCAGCATCAGATAAAAAAACTAATGTTATCTGCATGACCTCAATGAGACACCTGATGGCTGTTTATTTGATATTCCGTATGATCTAAAACCTGCAAGTAAACTCACAGGAATAACAACTTTAGATGTTTTTACTAAAATCAAAAATTAAATTCATTAAAACAAAGACATCAAGCACGAAAAGTATGGATTCCATTAACTACAGAATTTTTAAAAAATCTGCTTGGATGAATGCGAAAATGTATGATTTGGTGACCAATACCTAGATGAAATTACTATTGAATTAAAGTTGTCGAGTAATATAATAAGCTGAAAGATTTTTACTAAAGAAAATTTTCAGGAAAGACATCAAATGTCAATCAATGAATAAATGAATTTGAGAAAGAGTGTACATGTTTTGAAATACTAAGAAATGCAGAAAAAATTGAGATCTTAAAACATTTACTTGAAAAACAGTGCTTAGATTGGTATACCAATATGTTAATAAAGTACAGAATGGATAATATGGAAAACTAATTTCTATGGAAATAAAGGTAGTTCACAAGAGGGAAACTATAGTAAAAATGTAAATAATACGATATTAGATGTTGAATTGAGTGATAATGAACGAAAAAAAAAAAACGAATACTTAACAAGACCATTAATTAAAGTCAAACTAACATTAGAAACCATAATTAACATATTTGGTATATATGATTCAGGCTCTAATATTTATTTAATAAATTCAAAACTATTAAGAATAAAGAAAGGAAAAATAAATGAGAAAAAAAATGCCAATTTAATAACAATTATATAATTGTGTTAAAAATACGAAGTGTTTGACAACAATAAAGATAAAATATAACAATAAAGATAAATTTGACATAGAAAAAAAAGTTGACGTTTATATTGTAGATGGAAAAGATTTTAAATATGATTTCTTAATTGGACTAGATATGATAAAAGAATTTAATTTGATTCAAAACAAAAATTTGCAAGTAACGCAAAAAACAGGAAAAAATTTTGCAAAGCAGAAACTATATGATAAAAATAATTTTAATGATAAAGAAGATAAAACAAACTTTCGTTTTATAAATTTTAATGAACATGTCAAAGAAGCATAGTTTACAATGGATCTGAGTCATTTAAATGATCAACAAAAATCTGGAAAACAGCTATTTTTTTTTGTTGACATTTTCATTTAATACCCTCTACCATAGGCAGAGACTGTGTTTACATTATTATATCTCGCATTCATGCTTCGCATTTTATATTTATTTCTATTCTACAGGCTGGTTACGGTTTGGATTACAAAATACTGCTACAAATTATTTACAATCTCTTACAACTAAGGACTAAATCTAATTTTTTTTAAGCTTACATAATTATCCATTTTAATATTAAACAAAAATATTTTATTACTTATTTAATATTTACAATGTTTCTTAAACTAGACCTCTCCTATATTAACAAAAAATTTCTTATGTTATAATCAATATACAATTATATTAACTAAACATAATTTTAAGTGCTGTTTCTTTTGTTTACAATTCTGCATATGCTTTTGCAAAATTCTAAAAAGACATCTCTCATCGTCCTTAATTATCCCACTGACACTTTCAGCACGCACTCCGACGCCCAACCTGCATTCCACCCTGAGACGGTCATAACTGTGGACAGGACAGTCTAGGAGGAGATGGAAGATAGATTCAGCCTCCCCGGGGTCGCAGACGCACGATGGACTCTTCTTACACTTGAACCGATGCAAGTACTCGGAGAATCCACCATGCCCCGTCAACACCTGGGTGACGAATCTATCCACCTCCATTTTACCGATGATGCGGTAGGCAGCCACCGCATCAGGAAAGAATTTCCTGGTGACGCCGGCCGTTTCACCGGCTCGGTACCGGTCGTTCCATTCGTCAAGCGATCACTTGCGAATGCTTCGCTTGACGAATGAAACGGGAAAGCGATCGTAATCAAAAGAGCATTTGAACTTCAGCGCAGCTTCCTTGGCCAGATGGTCAGCACGCTCGTTCCCCTCCAGTCCTGCGTGGGCTTTGATCCAAAACAAACTTACACGTTTGTTCTGGAGCAAAGCATCACGCAAAAATCCCCGCGCCTCTACGGCCAGGGGATGGAGGGCCTTTGGATTCTGCAACGTCTGCAGTGCTGACAAGGAGTGGAATAAATTCCAACTGATCCGGTCAAGTTTTCTGCGGCCATCCGTGCCGTCCGGCATATCGCCAGGAGTTCGGCCTGGTAAACCGTGCAATAGGACGGCAAAATAAGTTTGAGGGTTTTGGTTTCGGCAGCGCCGCTCCATACGGATAACGCCCTTGCTTGCCCTCAATCTTGCTGCCGTCCGTAAAGATGTTAAAGTCATGACCATTATTGGCCATGAGCTGCTCCTGGTCTACCAGGCACTTGACCGAGGTCGACACAACAAGCGGGATACGGAGACCACAAAGCCGAGGACATCCGCTCCACCTCCCGACCTCCCATCTCAAGCTGGGACACCTCCCTCCTCGCCTCATATAGCGCCGCGGCTTCGCGGACGCGAAAGTCGAGAGGGAGCAACCCAGTGAGCAACAGAGCCGAGTTCAGGGAGACGGTGCGGTATGCCCTACATAGCTTCAGCGCGAAGCCTCGCTGGACCCCGTTCAGCTTCTTCCGGATACCGAGCTTATCCACGGCAGGCGCCCATACGGTGGCGGCGTTCAGAATCACCGGTTCGACCACCGCTCTGTAAATAGTGCGGATTACCTCGGGATGGAGACCCCAGCTAACCTTAGCTGCTCGTGCCAACTGGTGGTAAAAGGCGATCGCGCGCCTACAGACACTCGCGACGTGAGTGTTGAATGTGAGTTTTCGGTCTATGACGACCCCCAGCCGCTTGATTTCGTTCGACAAGACAATGTCGACCCCGCCCATGCGATGACGTGGGGTGTCATACTTCAATTTGCGCATCATAACCATCGCATTGGTCTTATGGGGCGCAAAACGGAGTTTATTAGATGCACCCCACGCCCTCTCATGGTCGAGGGCGGCATTGGCCCGCTGTTCGATCTCGAGGGCCGTCTCACCCTCGAACATCAACACTACATCGTCTGCGAATGCCTGCACATAGTCGCCTCTGGCCTCCAAATCCCGGAGCAATGGATCCAAAAGCAGATTCCATAAAATCGGTCCGCCGATAGACCCCTGCACGCAGCCCTTCCCGGTGTCTCTTATGTGCTCCTCACCTAAGTACCTCACTCTGGCATGCCTGTCGTTCAAGTAGCTGCCCAAGAGCCGCCCGATGTTGATGGGGCACTTTTCCTCAGCCAGTTTGACTCTAATTTTTGGCCACCAAGCGTTGTCGAAAGCACCGTTGGAAAAATGCTATTATGATAATAGAACGGATGAAGAATTAGGAGAATTAACATATTATCTGTCATAATATGATTTCACAGTAAAATATGCTCCAGGAAAGAAAAATTTAGGTTCAGACTGACTAAGTAGAAATCCAGTAATGGAAGCCAATAAAGATATAGATGAACAATTAACAATAAGAAATTTAATAACATTAGATGATGTAATAACAGATCAAGAGAAAAATTAAAAAAAAAAAAACAAACATAATTTAAGGATATTAAAAAACATAAACATAATTTAATACATATAAAATATATAATAACAATTAATACATATAAAATATATTATAAGAGAGTAAATAAACAAGAAAAAATTATTTTGTCAGAAAAATATACACGAAAATATGTGTCATATAGGTATAAAACAAATGCAGAACAAAATAGGCAATAACAGCAAAGAATTTAACAAAAAATATTAATGATTTATGCAAGAAATTAGGGATAGGTCATTTTAAAATAATTAAAAAAATACCAGAATCAATATATGAGGTTAATACAGGTCATGTGAAATTGAAGTCAAATCTATTTCATATTACTAAACTTATTCCTGTTCCTTATAAAGAAAACAGGTGAAATATCGGAAGAAATTTTCTAACCTTGAAGATGTAAAGGAATAAGATTCCTTTGAGTTTTTATATAAACTATGATGTACCTGTTTTATAACAGTAGTGACACGTATTATTTATGAAAATATTTTATCTTGATTATTGTATGTGATTTTTATATAATATTTTATTTTAATCTATATATATATAGGAGACTTTCTATAGATATAGTCACTCATCACGATATCTCTGGAACTATGAGACCTAAAAACTTGATATTTGGTAGGAATATTCCTTTTGCCAAGTAGAGGTCAGCTAAGAACGGATTTTACGAAATTCTAACTCTAAGGGGATGAAAAAGGGAGGCAAAGTTTGTATGGGACAACGTGATTCCTTGGTCCAATCTACTTCAAATTTTGCATAATTATTCTTTAACAGAATTGATTGAAGACGTGTTTCGTATTTTATCGAAATTCATTCCCTAACGGGGTTAAAAGGGGGTAAAAAGATATTTTGATATAAATACTCCTTAGTGCTTTTGATTTAAATTACATTTTATTTTGACACATGTTTGACAATCAATCCGTCTGACGTGTAGGTGATATCTTTTTTTGGGTGCTCCTGATGGAACAGGCAAGACTTTATATTAAACATAACAAAATTGTGTTGTAAATATACCGTGTGATTGCTTTATTGTAAAATAATGTCTTATATAATATTTTTTACTTCAATGTTGGTGTTGTGTTAAGTAGGGGTAGGGATTAAGTAAGGGCTTTAAACAAAATGACTCATCAGCAAGGCATCTGTAGTTCACAATTATACAGATATAGCAGACACCGAAGTGAACTTGCAAACATTTTTGAATTATACGGCATTAACACCCCAATTAGTACAGATTACCACCACGGACTAATGTCGGAACAAGATCAGAAAACATTATAAATCATGTACCAAATCTAAGAAGGAGAAGATAAAAGCTGTCTTGGATTATTATTAAATATAAATATATGTTTGACATACACACACGATCGTCTGTTCCTAAGGTAATACTTATACCGGTATAATTTAATACCTGTGTTTTAGGTAATAGCCGACTGATATACATTTTTTTTTATAAATATATATATAGAAATAAATACATATTACACCCAGAATCGAGGCGGGAATCGAACCCACGATCCTGGAGCAGAAAGCAGGGTCACTACCAACTGTGCCGAGTCCATCAAATTTAAAAAATAATTACTTGCGGGTTTATTCAAATCTAAGAGACAAAATCGTATTAACTTGTGGTGTAATTATACCAACGATACAACGAAAAAAGCATTGACCGTTCTGGTGTAGTGGTGCGAGTAGTCGCCTCAACGCCTCGCCTCAATTCTGGTGGTCGCGGGCTCGATTCCCGCTCGGGGCAGATATTTGTATTTGCGCCAATATTTGTTTCAGGTCTTCATGTATGTCCTTGTGGGATTCCCCACCGTGCCCCGGAGAGCACGTAAAGCCGTCGGTCCCGTTTGTTATCATGGATACCTTATAATAATCGTTACTTATGGTAGGGATATTAGGGTAGGTAGGCAGCAGCGTGGTGGATTAAGCTCCAACCCATTTTTCCATATGGAAAAAAGGCCTTCACTCAGCAGTAGATTGTTTACAGGCTGATACAATACAGTACAGTACAGAAGCATTTGTGGCCTTCAGTGACGAAACTGAACCTTACCATAAATATTAGTCTATCTAAGGGGAGATGTTACTGCCGGACTGTTCTCAAATCTGTTGCTTAAAATAGGAAATGGTGATTTCCGGGAACTGGACAATAATAATAATGTATGAGTGTATATGAGTATGTATTTACCATAAACAAAGCTTAAGGTCAAACTCCTTATGTAGCGGGAGTATACTTATGCGAAAGTTGCTTCTCTCACAGCCAGCAGTTGTATGTGGCATTTTCCAGAGTAGCCTGCTGATTCTAGCACCCCAAAGGAAAAACAAAAAATATTGTTTATAAAGAAATACTACGGAAGGTGTAGTATTTCGATTTCGTTGTAAAAAGATAATACCTCCGTTCGTAACTTTTTCCAGATCAAAAGCCGAGCTTTGTGTTCATAAAATATATAAATTTATAATTTTTGAAATTTTAGTTAAGTACCCGTGCGAAGCCGGGGCGGGCCGCTAGTTTAATATAAAAGAATCGGTACGAGTAGTTGTATGTGATGTGTTTGTGTTGTGTGTGTTTCAGGATTCCCTATACAGGATTCTCATCCTATTCGTTCGTTGATTGTGAAGCGCTTATGTATTATTTATTTTTGAAACTTAAATACAATGTGCAAGTAAGACATTATATTCCTAGCTTTGCGAGCGTGCTTATTCGATTCGTTACGAAACATCACAAACAAAGGTATTGACTGATCGTTGTCAGCCAATTATAGTGTCAACGCTAAACGTTATTATCTTTAACATTGAAAAGTTAGATTGAAAACGACAACCGTGAAGCGTAAACGTTCACAGATTAGACGTTAAAGTACAGAAAAACCAATGTAAATCTACCGGAAATAGTTTTTAGACATGTAAATTTCCTGTGTTTAGCATAAGTGATCAATAATAGGAAGTTTTAAAAAAAAATATATATTAATTGAGTTTTGTAACATTAGCGTTGTATTTTATTGTTGTTTTTGACTTTTTGTTTAGTGTTCTTAGTTAACGGTCTAAAGTCCCTTTAAAACATATATCCCAACTGACATTTAATATTAACGCCATCACTAAACGAGTTGGCGTCATGTGTATTTTCATAGGCATTTTCACCTTTCATAGCATTTCGTGGTTTGTTATAAAAACAGATAGCAACGCAGTAGACTGATTGTAACATCGGTACTTATTTTCACATCGGTGAATGACAATATGCACCATTTCAATTCGGTGAATGACAAGACGCTATTTTTGTTGTTGTTTTTCATTAAGAGCATTATGTAACACTAATCATAGTAAATAATCACACTTAGGAAAATCCGATTTTACTTCATTACATGTCGGTCATACCCCTAGAGTGTTTTCTGTACGTACACAGAGGCGAAGAGAAGAAGCAACTTTCGCCTGGTGTAGCTTTTGTCACGTTAGGGAAAACAAACTGTTAATCTAATAGAGTCGAAGACTTCTAAAGGATTTATTTCTTATAACCAGTATTTCTTGTCTTATCTCTGATGTTTCTGTTTGTTGTAATTTCTAGTGTTAATTCTTAAATATGTATTTTTTAAATTACAGCAATGTATGTTTGTGTATATATATTATGTATGTTTTAACTTTTGTTCGCTACTTAAAATTGGGTATGCCTGAAAATAATGTTACGGCTCTACATCATTTTGTAGATGTAATAATTTATACCCGAGTTTAATGCTATGGAGCGTTGACCCAAAAAATAAATTTGACAACACGCACTCTAGTGTTTTGAGTGTACTAATGATAATAAATAGAATCAGTAATTTAGATTGAAGTAGTTCTAATAAATTATATCCGAAGAACAAAATCACAATGCAGTTGAATGACATGTTCTCAGATACATTTTAACTGTTAATAATATGGTAATAATTTCTTCTCTATATATATAGGTAATTGGTGTTTGTCCTGTCATTACGTCGGAAAAAAACGGGTTAGGAATGCATTTTAATCGAGAAGGCTAAATTTTGGATATTACATTGGAGGGTAAAGAAAAGCTTAACTTCAAATTGTCGACCAAGATTTCCTATATGCATTTTCCTCCATCTTGAAAAGGGGTTAAATTCAGTTTTTTCATAATAACTCGGTTCTCGGGTGAGATACGAAAAGGTCCTATACATTTTTCACCTATCGTTCATAGTTATTGAGATATCGATCGATAAATAATTTTGATCTATAAATTTTGTGAAGTGAAATTTGTTTTTTTGCTATTTCCTTTTTTCTCGTGAAAGACAGAAAAAAATGTCTATTATTAAACTTGTAGAATATGTTTGGACCTACAATTTCATTTTTTTTAATTTTCGACAAAAATTTCGACGTCTAGCGCGCCGTAAAATTACCGCAGAGAGCTCGATGATACAATGTGCATCCCGCCATAGTAGTCCAGTCAATAATTAAAAAAAAAACAGGCCAAGTGCGAGTCGGACTCGCGCACGAAGGGTTCCATACCATAAAAGCGAAAAAATCACGTTTGTTGTATGGGAGCCCCCTTAAATATTTTTTTAATTCTGTTTTTTAGTAGACGGACAGACGGACGGACAGACAGACGGATGGACGGACAGACGGACGGACGGACAGACGGACGGACGGACAGACAGACAAACGGACCGACAGACGGACGGACGGACAGACGGACGGACGGACAGACAGACGGATAGACGGACAGCGGAGTCTTAAGAATAGGGTCATAAGTCTTAATAATAATCCATTTTAACCCTTTGGGTACGGAACCCTAAAAATGGGTTATCTTCTTGTTCCCGGTCCTAAAAATACGTGTGATAGCTCATTCGAAGCGGAATGACGTCTAGAAAAAGGTGTCTCAGGCATTTATTAGCACATAAAAAATTACATTTGTAAGTTTTAAATGTATACTGTGTATTTTAATGAATTATATTAGGCTTAGGTGTTGTCTTTTTAATTAGCATTTTTATCTCAATAGCGATATTATTTTGATTATAATTTTAATAACTTACATTATATTATATCCTAAATTATATTTTCTTATAATTGTTAATTTCAATGTTCAGTTATTTGGACTTTTAATCTTGTTATAATAAAAACGTATTCAATAGCGTGTCTCAATGACCAAAATTGACCAAGCGTGCCGCGGTCTCATTTCAAGACCGCTTTTGTTGAGAGCGATGGTCGACCGTAATAATAGAATACTTCGCAATATCGTGGATTTCCTTTATATTCCGTCAAAAGTTGTTATTTCTTTGTGCATGTCAGATATTACATGTAAAAGTAGGTAACAGCTAAACATTTTCCACGACAAGCATTATTTCGAGTTTACCACGTTTAGTAAGCCCCAAATAGTATTCAGAGCTTACTAAAGGTAGGTAAGAAATACGATATGTTAATGAATTCACTTTTAACACTACGCCATAAAAGAAAGGTCAAACTAAAATATTTTATTACTGATTTAGAAATGTGAAGACGAAAGAAATTTTTACCAACGTAAATATTTGAAAATGACAAAAATAGTATTTGACTACTATTAGCAATAAAAAATTGTACTATTTACTAAATAGTAACATTCAATGACTACTATACTAATCGAAGCATAAAATAACATTTCAAAAGACTATAAGTATCTGTGAAACTTTAAAAAATAAAGTGCACAATAACAACCGTGTCACGGTCCGGAGCGCATGCGTTTCGTCAGAAGAAATTTAATTTTTTTTTTATTTTCTTGGTCGACAAGTCACACGATATTATATTATTATTGAAACAAGCATCAACAAGGTTGCACCTACTGCTTGCATGCAGCCTCGAAAGCCAGCTACGAGCGTGGGCTACGTTCGGAGATATAAATAATACGACATTTTTACGTTAATGGAGGCCATGGAACAGGCTTCACATAAAATTAGGCAATCAATTGAATAACTGATTGCTTAATATTATGTTATTTCATTTGGTAGTAAGATCCGTTATGTGAAGTAGTTAAACGCTTATATAGTTTATTTATATATGACTAGCGACTACGAAAATGTTGAAAGGTGTTATAATTTAGTTAAATAATTTAAAATTTGTAACAATATAAATTTTGAAATTGTGAAACAAAAAATAATCGTAATTGTGTGAAAACTACATTAATATTCGGTAATAATAATCTACGCAAGACATAGATTATTTATTACTGAAACTGATTCTCAAAGAAACAATTCACAAAAGCAAAAACACAGACGGATAACACAATTAAAAGTAAAGAAATATCCATATTTGAAATATTGTATTAAATATATAAAATTATAAATATATAAAATTCATATTTGAAAGACTAACACAGGTGTACATAGGGAAAATTAAAAGGTTTTATTACTACATAAAAAGATATTATGTAAATAATTAAAATATTCAAGCGTTTCTGAATATGTATATTGTGCAGCTCAATATCACGTGTCTGATGAAATCATGTGCTTACAAGGTTAATGACATAAAGGTCAGGTTCAAGTTAATAATTTTGGAAGATAAATTATTTATTTATCTGCGTATAGGTACGCCAATCAAAAAAAAAAATTTTTTTTTTCAAACATATAGTTGTTCTACTCTTAAATATCCTTAACGCTTTTCAAAGGTCTTCTGCTATGGTAATTCACCGCGCTGATCCACTGCAATATGCGTAATATGCGATATCCATGCTGATATGCATAAATGTCTTAGAGTTTTTCCATATAAGTTTCCTCAGGACATTTTTTTTTTCGGTCAAGCATGAGACGATATTTTTTAAAATTCAGAAGGTATTTAAAAATTTAGCGGTTCTTGCTCAGATTTGTAGGTTCTCGGTGTAATAAAATATGTATATGAGGAAGTTTTCGATAAAACCAATGAATGGATACGTAATTCTGTTGAATTATTAAATTAATTGTATTTCTTGTTGAAATATTTTATATCACAGCTACAAATATACAATTAATAGCAATATAAACATGATATGATATGGATAAATTGAAAAAAAAAGTATCTTTATCTTTAAGTATTAGTTGGTATTACAATTCATTTCATTCATATTGTTGTGACATATTTGAAATACAAACAATACATTAAAACAGTATGTATAAATATAAACAAGAGGCCATTGTACAGATGAATAAAAGATAAACAGGTTAGATCAGCACTCTAAATATAATCAGTTTATTCATTTAAACGACTATAAGAAGAAATAAAATAAACAAAAGTTATTTACAATTTATAACATACTAGCTGTGTCCCGCGGTTTCACCCGCGTTCATTTGAGGAAAAAAGGTTTAATTCCTGGGTCGTTCAAAGTATTACTGAGTTTTTTTATTTTTCGAAAATTCTCAATAAAAGAGTGGTTATATTTACTTTAAAAGTATAGCTAAAAAATGTCTCGAGAAGAGAAATAATAAAGGACGCAACGGAAGCTCTCAAAAAAGATTATTTTTTCCCGTTTTTGTAACATTTCTTATTATAGCTCAGCCCCCATTGGTCGTAGCGTGATGTTATATAGCCTATAGCCTTCCTCGGTAAATGAGCTATCCAACACAAAAATATATTTTTTTTCAATTCGAACCTGTAGTTATTGAGATTAGCGCGTTCAAACAAACAAACAAACAAACAAACCCTTTTTTATAATATTAGTATAGATATAGGTTGTGTAAAAAATGTATTAGGTAATTGAACATACAGATGTAATAATTCATATTAATACATATGTTTTATGAGACACTTAAATTTGTCCGAGAAAATACTTTGAAAGATTAGTATTAATGTTCTAGTACCTGGATGACCGAGCTTTGCTCGGTTAAATTATATTTAGATACGAATTACATACTGATGAAATATGAATAATATTTCGATTTTACCGACATAATAATAAAACAATAGGAAATAATTATTTAAAAAAAAGCTCTCAATAAAAGTTTTTTACAAAAAAAAGAAACTTGAAAAAGAAAAAGAAAAAGGAAAAAAAATGTTGTGGAGACCACCTGGACCAGAACCCGAGTTTTCTGATTTCGAATCCGCCCGTTCCCATCCGAGTTATTACAAAGTTATCAATGACAGCGAAATTTACCTTCGTATTCTAATGATATTTTTTTATTGCGTAAAAAAAGGGATAAAACGACATTTTCTAAAAATAAATCCTAGCTAGATCGATTTATCGCCCCCGAAACCCCTTGCATACTAAATTTCATGAAAATCGTTGGAGCCGTTTCCGAGATTCAGATTATATATATATATATATATATATATATATATATATATATACAAGAATTGCTCGTTTAAAGATATAAGATTATCGCCCCCGAAACCCCTTGCATACTAAATTTCATGAAAATCGTTGGAGCCGTTTCCGAGATTCAGATTATATATATACAAGAATTGCTCGTTTAAAGATATAAGATATGGAGTATAAGTTCATTCATTTTTGAAAGCAAAAAAGACTAAGTACTACTAGTACTGTGCTAGCTACGTACTGTGCTAGCTATTTGTACTGTACTGTACTGTATCAGCCTGTAAACAACTATCTACGAGTATGTACCACTCTTATCTAGCTTTTACCTTAGCTATTTACCACTCTTTATAAATAACACAAAGTATACTCGTAGTTACCTATTAAGAATTTTTGTTTTAATTAATTGAATTAAATAACAATAATATTGATTACTGTATACTGTAACTGTATCAGCCTGTAAACAACCCGCTACTGAGCGAAGGCTTCTTCTCCATATAGAAGAAGTGTTGGAGCTTAATCCTGCCCCCCTGCGAGTTGGTAGATAATTTCTCTACCGACGTAACGATCGTTATTAGGTGTCTATGATAACAACTGGGCTTTACGTGCTCTCACGGGGAGACTCACAAAGACATACATCCAGACCGAAAACTAATATTTGTGCAAATACTAATTATTTGCTTCGAAAAATATGAAATTTGGCAGGGAGGTAGTTTATAGCTAGTAGACGTTCGTTAAGAACGAATTTTACGAAATTCTACCCCTAAGGGGGTGAAAAAGGGGGCAAAATTTGTATGGAACAACGTGATTCCTTGGTTCAATCTACTTCAAATTTTGCATAAATATTCTTTAACAGAATTGATTGAAGACGTGTTTCGTATTTTATCAAAATTCATCCCCTAACGGGGTTAAAAAGAGGGTAGAAATGTATTTGCTTCGAAGTTGATATCAATACTCCTTAGTGCTTTTGGTTTAAATTACATTTTATTTTGATACATGTTCGACAACTCAATCCGTCTATTATAAAATATTTTCCAGTATCGACGAAGGTGTAGGTGATATCTTTTTTTGGATGCTCCTGTTGGAACTTAGGTGAAATTATTTGGTGAAATATAGTGTTGGTCAAATTAAGAAGCAATCGTGATATCGCCTTAGTGGTCGCCTTTTCCGGAATTGCTGCCACGCTGCTGGAAGGAGGTAAAACTGCACACACCGCGTTTAAACTTCCTTTTAATTTGATACAAACCGAAACCTCTTTGTGCACTATACCCAAACAAACGCAAACCGAAATTATTAATTGTTTGGGTTGAGAGTACTATGACTCATAAAGGAGGTTTCGAAGTCCTAAATAGATCTTTACAAGATATTAGAAATAATACTTGTCAAATGGGAGGAGTTACTGTATTGTTAGCAGGCTATTTCGGACCGACTTTACCAGTAGTGCCCAGAGGAACGCGAGCGGACGAAGTTAAAGCGTACGTGAAGCATTGATGACCGTTCTGGTGTAGTGGTGGGAGTAGTCGCTACAACGCCTCGCCGTCGGTCCCGGTTGTTTTCATGGATGCCTGGTAATAATCGTTACTCGTGGTAGGGCTATTATCCGCCAACCCGCAGTGGAGCAGCGTGGTGGATTAAACTCCAACCCTTCTTTTATATGGAGAAGAGGCATTCGCTCAGCAGGGTTATTTACAGGCTGATACAGTACAGTACAGAAGCATTTGTGGCCTTCAGTGACAAAAATGAGCCTTACCATAAATATGAGAGTCCATCTTAAAGGAGATGTTACTGCCAGACAATTCTCAGACTTGTTGCTTAAAATAGGAAATGTTGATTTCCGAGAAGTGGATAATAATATGATTTATGAGTGTATATGAGTATGTACCTATGTATTTACCATAAACAAAGCAAACTCTTAAGGTAGCGGGAGTATACTTTAGGGAAAGCTGCTTCTCCCACAGCCAGTTGTATGTGGCACGTTCCAGAGTAGCCTGGTGATTCTAGCACCCCGAAGGTAAAACAAAAATATTGTTTATAAATAAATAATGCGGGCGGTGTAGTATTTCGATTTAGTTGTAAAAAGATAATAGCCCCGTGTAAATTTCACCATATCAAAGGCCGAGCTTCGTGTTCATAAAATATAACAAAATTTTATTTTATTTTAATGTTTATTTAAACTTTAAATCCCTACTCTATGATAAAGATTGTTATATTTTATAAGTATTAAAAATTTTTAACATAATAATAATACTAGCTGCTGCCCGCAACGTCGTCTGCGTGAACGCTATTAGATTACACGTTGTTACCTATATGTAGCCTATATGTTGACCCGACTTCTTAATAATATTCGTGCCAAATTGTAGGTAAATCCATGATAATAATAATAATAAATAACTTTATTGCACATTAAGTTATTTTACAAACCTTAATACTAGATATAAAGAGTGCAATGGGCGGTCTTATCACTAAATAGTGATCTCTTCCAGACAACCCATCAGAAAGAAGCTTGCATTGTAACGGGCTTGCGCATCGGTAACAAAATTCTGTCATACTTTCATATATATCTATATATAAATACATATACATACATACTTACATACGTATGCATGCAGTACTTTTTGAGTTTATCCCGGACATACATACAGACAAACAGACAAACAGACAAAAATTCTAAAAACTATATTTTTGGCTTCGGTATCGATTGTAGATCACACACCAAGTATTCTTTTAAAAACATATTCAATGTACAGTTTTGACTTTTCTACCATTTTATTATATGTAGGTACAGATGTTATAACAAAATTAATAACGTAAAAAACCAATTAAAAATCCTATTAGAACCATTTTCGTTTTTCGAATTCGAAGCCGCGGGAAGAAGCTAGTAAAATGTATGTTTAAGCGTGTACCCATGACGAAACATCCAAAATACGAGTATTACTTGAGGTCACACGATGAGTCACAGTCAGTATACGAGTATGACTTAGACTATTGTCATGTGAATTTTGACTTCGAAAAATTGCTTGAGATTTTTTGTATATTGTTTTATTGATTCAAGTTGTTGATTGGGGTGATTCACTTTAGAACAACATTTTTTTTCTTAAAGTCAGAAGTTGTAAAAAAATATTCAACTTACAGATTTGTCTCACTGGACGTTTTTTAAGGTAAATTTAATATTGTTTAAAGAATTTAGTAGCAAAATACGAAAAAAAAAAAGAATCTTACTATGCGAGCGGAAGAAGAAATGAATAAAAATGCTTTTTCATAGGTTTTTGTATAGAAAAAGTACTATTTGATGAGCGACGGCTTAAAATTAAAATTAAGGGCTTTGTTAACGCTCAAAATTTTTTTTTTTTTTTTTTTATCGACTACAAGATTTTCAGGTGGGACTTTGAGAAAAAAAATGATGAGAAAAAAATCTAAAATGAAGCAATAGGATGCTTCATTTTCCGTGCTGTGCTCACTGTTCCGTCCTTATGAATCATACTATAATGTTTAATGGCCTACAACATTTTTCCCCCTATTTCAACAAACGCAAAACTAACGCAAACATATTTTTTTAATTGTATTGGTAAATCCAGGTAAAACTCGGCGATGATGAATCAATTAGTCAATCAAACATTCGATCAGCTAGGCAGTCAGGACACGTTATTTATTATTATAAATAGAAGACAAGGACAATGATATCATTGGTTTTTTAACTGCTCAGAATACTAATATTATTCGAAACGTCAATTACTGCTTAATGGTTACATACCTAAATCTTTATTGATGATTACACCGTACATTTACATCATGTTACAAAATTAAAGTACAGAAATTACTGAATTTGACATTTCAAATAATAAAAAGAAAATATAATAATTACTAACGTGACATGATCTATAAAGATGTAGTAAATACTAACAAGGAAGTAAATAAATACTAGCTACTACTTGTACTAAAATTTTCTATTGAAATGTTATGTAAAATGATTGAAAATTTGTGTTTTTAATGATAACAAAGTATCAGTTGCGTTCTATCTGTTGATCTGTGATCGCAATCACTAGTTACCCATTCAATTGTTTTAACTATAAGCACATCTTACACAGTATTTAATGAATGAGAAATGATTTGTATTTAGGAAGTTAATTTTATGTTATAACATGATGATTTAAAGAAAATATTTTACGTTTCCCACTTTTTTCCTTGCTTAGTTTAGATCTGATATTGTGATTTACAGACAAAAGCGATTGCCATCTGATTATTCATTAGGTTATTGTGATAACAAATATGACCGATTGACACCACCGTCACCGTCTTACGATTTTCGATGCGAGGTATTGTTGTGACATTCCACAAACAATGCGTTATAGCTGGATATAAACATGAAAAAGCCATATGGCTTTTATGTGCTTGGCTATTGTACAGATGTCAAGTTAAATTTTAAATGTTCAGTCAGTTCCCCCTTTTGAGATCAAACATCCAAATTTGAAATAAATAACTATTACACCAGTACAAATAAGCAATTGAAAAAATAAAATAAAACCAGGAATGATTTAGACTATCAGCAATAAACTTTCGTCACTGTTGAACGGAACGATCGTGATGAAGCGGTCATTACAAAATGCAAATTTAATTACTTTGTTTATTTTTAATTGTTTTTATTTGAAGAGAACTCATATTAATCTCACCTAAAAGAAGTTAAATATCAAAGTTTCAATATAGCTTAGTAATTTAGTCAATTTCAAAACGATTGCGGAAACAATGTAAAAATCTGATAGAGATTTCCAAGTGACCTTCTATACAAAAATATCTAGTCTGGCTTTATATAAATTGGGTTTCTGTAACGTTATTAAAGTTAAACAGTATTATCCAGTTAAAAACGGTGAACAGTACGTCTACCATGAGTTTTTGTTACAAGCGCACATGACATAACTACAGTAGTAAACTGTAGAAACGCAATAGTAATGCGCTAGTATCCGTTGGAGGCGCTGCTCAAGTTTCCATACAATTTGTCTACTACACTCGCTAACATGTATCGTCTCTGGAAACTCATGGTAGACGTACTGAAAGAGATGTCCGTCAAAGTATGAAGGTCGATACACTTCCTGATGCCAATATTTTATAAATAATATTTAGTGGGTTTGCATATATTGTCTTATTACTTTGCTTAGTATTCATGTTCTTGGTGAAGAAGAAAACGTCGTAATGAATACGCGAAGTGGCGTATTAAGCTCCAATCCTTCCACCTATAAGCCTTTATCCAGCAGTGGAGCATTTCGAAGCTGTTACAAGTTAGTATCTTGTGAATTATTTTTAACTATACCATTTTAATAAACGACATTTATTAAAATACTTCTGTCAGCGGATGTTGTAACACCAATCTGATATTTTTAAAATAAAGTAAATCATTATTTATTAAGATTAAAATTTAAATGTAAAAATAAATGTATCGTAAGCGTCGCATAACCTCCACAACTATTTATTGCGACCCAGTTAGGCTAAATTAATCTAATTAAAGTACTAATTATTATGCGGTGTTTGTTGCTACATTTCATAATACATCTCCGAATATATTTTATAAAGATAACATAAATTTCTCATGTCCAATGTCTAATAAACATTTAAAAAAAAAAGAAAAAACAAATGTAAGTAATCCTTATTAGTCATAGACACACATCATACAGTCTGACTCTATATTATGTTATAATTGTTAAATATATATAATAATGATCACATTATGTAAAAGGAAATGCGTACACTTATAACTTAAACTAACATGATATATTTATGTCTTTTTTTAAATTTAATATATGATAATTCATGCACAGTTTAGCACTTGATATGCTTAATGAAAAAGTAGTAAAATGCAAAGTATGTTGAAAAAATCTTGCTTGCCTTACATTAACTCGTTTACATACTTGCTATTCTCGGTGTCTTCGACTTTTCGAGTCATATGTCTTATCTAGTAAAATAAAAAGGAATTGTGATCTTTGTTCTTAATTACAATATATAAGAAACATAAAAAATGTTATATTGTTTAAATTTTTAATGTAAGATTGTCTTCGATAGAATATTTATAAAATGAAGGTTATTTTATACCGTTCAATAAAATGATTAACAACTTAAAAAGTACCCATCATTAGCAGTAAGCTTGTTTTTGAATAAACAGCCAACAATAAATAAGAATATATTGCGTTACTAATTTTGTTTATATCTTTAAAGACGTATCACTTCGAACAATACCTATCTTAGTTAAAACTTTTATTAATGTTAATGACTTGATGGTGTAACTACATAAATAAATAAATGTGTTTTTAATTACTTACTTGAATTAATTAAGTGTGAATAATACAATAGTTTTAAGTTCCAACCCTTCTTCTGTACAGGAGAGAATACATTATTTTGTCTAACTGTGGGCAACGCAGCTGTTTCGATTCAGTGCAATTTTGTATTAATATAAATATGCCTCTTAATTTCAAATAAATAAAATAATTACGATAGTAAAAATAAAAAATAACAATAAAACAAAATGTTGGTATCTCAAGGGCTTTTAGGAAAATATTTAAACAGTGCGATAACTGTTTGATCAAAAATGCAAACATTGCCTCAAACATAGACTATGTAGGTATGTACAAGTAATATTTTTTTAATGCTAAGTAAAACAAAATAAGAATTACTTTAATAATAAAATCAATATATACTTATTATATAATCACCGATGATCAGCATTAGTACAATAGTGAATAAAAAAGGCTGTTATTATTCTTATATCTATGTCACTGGTAAAGACTACGCATTAATACCAAGTTAGTAGCGAAAAACAAGTGGATGTATGAATATTAAAGTATTCTTATATCGAAACCTTTATTTTTAAGATATATCTATTCCATCCGTTAGGTCATCTCGGTTCATAAAGTTTTGCAGTAGTGCAGCGTAGCGGGTTAATATCAGTCTGCATCCTTTTCCCTAATAAGAAAAGGGACTATAGGCCAGGGAGAGACATTTACAAGATATTTTTTGTATTATATAGTAATATCATTATGGTAATTTCTTAGCTATTTGGATTTATTATGTGAGATTAGAAGAGTTTCTAGAAATAAAATACTTGTGTATTGAATAGTAAATAAGACTACTTAAGTCACGCTATACTTATGAACAATTATTGTTATTATACATTGAGACACGGATACTTATTACGTATTCAATAAAATATGTTATGACGTAACAACTATAATATATATAGTATATGCACTTATCCTACATTTTATAAAAAGTGGAAATAAATGACATTAGAGAAAAACAGAAAAACACAATTTAAAACACAATAATAAATAATCGTTTGTCGAAAAACATTATTTAATCTTACAATCAGATAATAATACCTCTATTGTAATTTCATTACGCACGAATTGTTATGTATTTATTTTCTGATAAAATTTATAAAACACGAAGTAAAAATATAATAATATAGTATATTCTAAACTTTTAATGGACATTTATGTTTTATGGGCAATATCATGATTCTTTTATTAACTTCACATCCGCTGGAAAATACGATAGTAGGTACCTAATATTATTTTTAACGTGTGAATTGCTAAAGTTTTTATTGATACTCGTAGTAACGCTAAAATTTTAGTTTTATTAAATGCATTATAAATATAACTGATTTTAAATGTAGTTTTTTTTAATATATATTTTTTATTGACCTCAAAGTTTTAATTATTCACGTAATTTTATATTAATATTGCATATTATGTCTTAATTTATAAATAAATAGTATATTCACCGTTTTATTTATGAAGGTAAAAAATTTCGAAGCAGGTAATTGGGTAATCTTATAGAAATATTAATCCCAATGAGGCTTAATAAATTCTCAGTTACAGGTTTAGTTATATGTAATTATATTTCTATCGACTTTGAAAATCAAATTATTGAACTAAGCTATTTATGCCATAAGGAGCAGTAATGACTTTCTTTGCAAAAATCTTATTATTACGAACTATGATTTGTGGAGATTAGTTATGAATTTTAAATATTGGAATATCAATGAGTTTTATTTAGTTTTGTTTTATCTTTATATATTATAATTACAATACATCTAATAAACACTTTCATTACCGGCAAGACCACTTTCTACGTTCTTTTTTTAATTAAGCTCGTTCGCTTAAAGAGTTCGCTGAATATCAATCATAAAATTTAAACATGACAGTGAAAACTAGTTTGTTGACATGTGTCAAATTAAATATTTTATTAGCATTTAATGACTGTAACTAATTTCGTTCTTTGTGTACAGACTACAAAGTGACTTCCTAGAAAAGAAAGTAAACAATTTAATGTTGTATACTTTTATGTACTTATACTCAGGGCTTTTTTGTGGGGGCACGCGGGGGCACGCAGTGCCCCCAAAGGAAATATCGAATTTAAAAAATCTATTTTAGGAACCTTTTTTTAATAGGTCAAAAACTCTCGGTACTCTTTTTAACACAAAGTCATCATATTTTGTACATACAAAAAAAATTATTTACAAAGAACGAGCAAATCATGTCACTGCCAAGCAGCCTTGTCATTTAAAAAATGAATTAGAAGCTAGGTTGTAAATGATTAGAAGCTAGGTTTTAAAGTTTGCAAAAAGGCACCGGCAAATTTTTATACAAAAACTGGCGTTCAAGCTTCTATGGAGTGGTTTAATTGTAAGATAACGTACAGTGGTACGTATACACGAGAACAAAAATTATTATCTTTGAGAAAAAAATTTACACAAAGAATGTGAATTTCATTCCGAGGCCGTGAAAACTCTGGAAGAAGTAGAAAATAAAACCATAGAAACTATCGTTTTGAAAAATATATCGACTAGTAAGTCTATAACATGTAAAATATCTCGTACGTTTTATAAAATTGTGTCGGCGAATCAATCATTCAATTCAATGAAGAACTAAACGGTCTAAATTTACGAACAAGAACTGAACGGTCTCTGTATGGATCGTATACATCATTCAACTAATGCATGCTTCAATATTATCGATCATATTACTCAAGAAATGCAAAAAAAGCTTTTTTTCTAAATCATAAAATCAGTAAGTAAAATTTCCATACTAATTGACGAGTTAACAACGATCAGTAATATGTTATCTCTGATTATTTTTGCGCGAATTTGTTTCCCTAACCAGGAGATGAATTTCCCCGTGAACTTATTTTTGGATCTAGTCGAGTCTAGGAAGGTGTTAAAGCAGCGATCATTTTCCTCTCCCTTATGAATTGTCTTCACTGTTATGAAATGAGCAAGCAGTATCTTAAAGATCATTTAATTTATTATTTCTGTGATGGTGCTGCTGTTGCTGTTGAATTTCCATCCATAATAGTGTGGCACTGCGCTAATCATCGTTTGGAACAAGCAGTAAATGAAATAGTCAAGTGTATCGGGGAAATTAATAAATTCGAAAAATTCCAGAGATTTATTTATAAACTTGTGCCCATCTGTTAGATAATGACCTTTTTAAAATATGGCGAATTTTAAGTACAAGCTTTTATTTTTCGTTCGGTTTCAGCTACATGGAACAGTTATGTTGTATTAGTTTAACATTTCAACAATGTCAATTCACATTCAGCGGGTTTTTGAAGAAAATCACTAGCACGGCGTTTGTCCCAGATTTGGCGTTAATGTGGGATACTTTTCAAGATCTAAGTGAGCTGAGTTTAGATTTGCAAAGTCGTGATATAAGCCTAAATCAGAAAATTTAAAATGTGGTTCAAACAATTGGACGAAGAATAACTGAGCCTGGTACGTACTATAAAAAGGCTTTGGAAGAGGTGAATAACTGTCATTTTTTTGGAGTGGAGGTACACAACGAAAGCGGAAGAAGTATACAGGAACCCATAGATCCAGAGACGTTTTATTCTCAATTGGCAGGAGCTTCTATGAAAGATCTAGTGATAAAAATATCGTTCAAGTTTGCAATGTTCTCATACCCGAAAAATGGCTAAATGAAGTTGAAAAAAAACATAACGTTTGGAGAAAAAGAAATTCGAGAATTAGCGTGCCCCCAAAAGAGAAGTTACCAAAAAAAGGCCTGCTTATACTTATACTTTTGTATAATGTAGCATGGAAATAGTATTTATTTCTGATATTGTAAAAACTATATGTATACCTTCAAATTAAAATATTTAATCTGTTTTAAAGTTTAAAATAAAGTTTTTGTAGGTTAAACTAATTTTAGCTTTCCGCTTGAGTTTCAAGTCTACTTTTTGTAATTACAATATAACATACATTACACATAAAACAACAAAATATTTTTATTACTCGGGGAAGTATATAAATGGAAGTATAAGAATTATCTAATCAAGTTAAATAATGTTTTGTCAGGTAATATTTGGTCTTGGTAGTAGCAAAACTTATTACCTAATGATGTCGTCCTTGTTTAAAAATATATATAAAGCACTCTATGAAGTTGCTTAATATTTTAGCACTTTATGGTAAGCTGGTACAAAGCAAATAAAAACAGCAAATAATATAATGTGATAAACACGTTTATTCTAAGTCGCACACATCGTCACAACCATACATGTAAGAAACACACATAAATCAGAAGTATATGTGATCGTTTATTATACATTTAAATATTATCGTTTATATCTAATTTAATAACTACAATTTTAATGATATGATATAATTAAATAAGCTTTTCGATAGTGTATCCGACGGATTACTTTAGAAAATGACTTTTTATTAATTTCATAAGCTATCAAATTAATATTATATAAGAAAAAATATATGTTTTTATCCTGAGCGTGTATATGTGAGCTTGTTTACATATATATAGATGAAATATTTATTGATGAGTGAAACGCGGCATTTGGCAACACGTCCCCGACCTTTTGTTTCACATGCAGCGACACGGATAGTCTTCAACATGCCTTCATACTGCTTCACAAAGGCCATAAGAAAGATCTTATAAAGATAAGAATCTTTATTATATTACACTTACATTAAATTATATTAATAATATAAAAAGCTATCTACATTGCGCATTATCACTGAAAAACCACGAGGTCAAGGTAACTTTAAATATTTGGTAAAGTTTACACGCATTAATGGAGCGTCGTGTAGCGTAATTTCAGGGCCAGTGTAATGACCCACTGTTTATGTTGATCAAGCGATAAGATGTGCGAAAGCAAATACCAGCATCGACGCTGCAATTGTTTTAGTGGGCGCAGAATTTTGTGGTGGAGTCGATGGTTTTAGATCTTCAGAGAATACGTAGCTCTTCGAACCGGTGTAGGATCGTAGAATTCTGTAATTTACTTCTTCCGTTGATACTTGATTTTTTATAAAGTTGTATAACCTGTTTATTATGACATATATGTTACCGCGGTCATCAAATGTAAACCGATCAACCCACTGGATGTAATTTGGATCGCGGGCGATTGTACGTTGGCCGCTACGAAAATCGACAGTTGAGTTCCATTCCGCTATGGTTGAACTGCCAATCAGACCGAAAAAGAGCACGCCTGTTGAGTCCATTTTCATACCATCCGTTTGCGATGTTTTTGTTCCGAGATCGACAACATACGGACGTAGAGCACCTTCACCTATCATAGCCAACGATTCGTTTCGTAAAACCGATGCGTTAATCGCGTAAAGGTGAAAACTTGAAAGCGGGCAGTAGTAAACTGTCCGATCAACGCTGTCATCTTCGGTCAAAAATTGAGGTCCAAGAGCAATCCCATCGATATTGACAGGAAGATTTACGGTAGTACCGTTAATACGGAATAAAGCAGCCTCTGGAGTCGACGACATTGACTTTTTGTCGCGTAATTTCCATGATTTTTTATCGCTAAGACGGAACACTATAATTCCTGGATCTACAGCACTGTTGTCGGTAATATATGCATAATCACCATCACGATTGTCCACTACCAGGTCATTAAGATACGTCGTGCTAGGATTCACTGTATCCAAAGATAAAGGTATACGCTCCATTTTGTTGTTACCCGATTTTAAATCGATTAATACAATCGATGGCGGGCACTTCGTAATTGGATTTTGAGTTAATGTACCGACGCGGCCATTGTCTAAAATCCACATAATTCCATTACGATCAATCTCAATATTTTGCACAAATTGTAGAGCATCACAATTACCGATCTCGTTATCACTCCAACTAGGGAACGGATTCAATTTCGGGGCCGTGGTATCATTTTGATGTGCAGGAATGTAGGCGAGGGTGGCCGGCACTCCGTCTAACATACGCGGGAGAGTTAAATAGATGTTATCTCCATAGAAGTTTATTCCAGATATTAATACGTTTTGGGGAATGTATCGACTTGTGTTAAAGTAGGTTTCGCGATCGGTTGGTGATTCCCACTGGAAATCTATCGTGCGCCACTCGTAAATGACTCGGAACTGTTCCCGGTGCGGTACCGATGTGCGAGGCGGTTGTTGCGCGGTCGCGGCACCGATGATGGCGATGAGCACTATTAGCATCATGTTCACTTGAGGTCCGACTCGAAGGCGTGCAGCGCGGGCGGCGCGAACGATGCGACTGACGCTCGAGCACCTCGATGTGCGTGACTCGCGAACTCTGCTTAGCGGGCTGCAGGCCCTGATTGTGTCACTACAATACGTCATTGTTATTGACAACCTGTGAATTGCGATTAACAGATTCCTTCACCTTGAGACGAAAATATTATCTCGATTTAAAATCTGTTGCGATTTGGAACCGTAACTAATGAATGAATATGTCCCGGAAAGGGTGCAGCAAGGTCATTCGTCTCACCCCTGCTAGACGGAGGGTCCGCCAGTCTCGCCGTTTATGTATAAATCGTATAGGGAATCGATTCAAGTGGTTGTTTAGTTAAGAATTTTAAGCCTTGTTTAATTTTTCTAAAATAGTATTCAAAGTGATTCTAAAATTTAAGACCAAATATTTGAAACCGAAGTACTTTACTTGTAATTATCAAATACAAAAATACTTTATATTATATAATATATTTAATAATATTTTATTGATAATATTTCATACATTGATAATATTATGTACATATATTTGATAATATTTCATACCTACAGGACTTTTTTATCATATTATTAAACAAATATGTTACCAGTTCGTTATAAATCAAGTTGTAGTTTTTTTTTTTAAATGTTACTATTTTTAGATTAGTTCGTATTTCTAATAATTATTGTACTCGTGACTGCTTTCTAATAATCGTACTGTATAACTAAATAATAATAGTTAGTCACAGAAAGCACTTCACATCCTAAATAATTTAGAATATTAGAAATTTTTAAAAAGTGTGTTCATTATTTG
Organism: Euphydryas editha; assembly: GCA_036937285.1. Lineage (NCBI taxonomy): Eukaryota > Metazoa > Arthropoda > Insecta > Lepidoptera > Nymphalidae > Euphydryas > Euphydryas editha. The sequence goes on from JAUPFZ010000008.1 coordinate 8,561,145, forward strand.
AACTTTATAGTAACAGAATTCAAATCGTGTATATATAATATGTGTACTTATCTACCTAGTCTTAATTTTTCTAGATCATTAAGAGTTTTGAAAAAGTGTATACATTATAGGTATGTACCTAAGTTTTAGTCACGAAATTGTCTTGTATAGAAAATCCAATAAATTAAACTTTGAACTCGGTTTATATACAAACTTATACTATTATATTGAAGTTGGTAAAACTATAAGTGACTCAGAAGTAAAACTGGTTTATTTCCTGAGTCATCGGAACAAAAGATCTTAAGGTAACATTATATAGCAAGTAACCACCATTTTTTTAATAGGTAAGATATATTTAAAACACAAATTAAACATAATTAATTAATTTATCATTAATAATTAAATATAATTAATTAATTTATCATTTATAATCCGACAGACTACATATAATGAAAAAAAATAATTAAAATCAGAATTAAAATTGTATTTCGCATTCCTTTACTTTATACCTAATAATCAGAATTAACATTTTGCATTAACAAGAGCATACAAAATGTGACAACTTTATACAATAAAAATAAAAACCTCTGTTAGCGTTAGTTTTATTATTCATTTTTGTGTAAATTAATGTTCGCAGTATATGAAATATGCGTCGGAAGTCGGAACAAAAGATTCACCGTTAGTTAGAGCTTAAATATGTAAAATAAATTATAGGCACTATTATTTTCATCACAATATATGTGTGTTAGTTTGTATAACTTAATTACATTGATTTAAGGATTACTTTACGTCTTAAGTTTTATGTCAATACTATGATTATAACAGATTTTATTATTCTGCAAATAGTAACTTGTTACTTTGAAATAAGAAAAAGATATTAGATATTTTTATAAAAGTAATAAAAAGTAAAAATAATTTTACAATTTTTAAAGTAAACATAACATCACGATTTTTATTCCCCGAAGCGATAGGTAGAGATACATATATTAAATGTAACATCCACTTTTTGCCGGTTATTAGTTTCATGTAATATGAAGCGAGCCTATTACCCATACACCGGGCACGATTCCAGACTCCACGCTATTTTCCACTTAGAAATTCGAAAAAAAAAATTTTTTTTTTAAATATCACGTTGACCGATCCAGAAATCGAACCTGAGACCCTTGCTCGGTTGCTTTGCTCGGTAATAGTGTTTGCGACCACTCGACCAACGAGGCTGGCACACAAAAATATTAAAGTACGTTTTTTCCTCAATCAACGCGGATGAAACCGCGGGGCAGAGTTACTGTTATATATGGATTTACAATATCTTGAATACATAAATTTGTCTTAACTAATCATTTTTAAAGATAAATTAAAACGATGCAATTACAATACAATTTTCGTATTGGCAAGCCTCGTAAGTAAAAAATAATAAAATTATTAAGTAACAAGTGAAAAATCATGTGAAGACTGCTATACCGTTTCCATATAATAAAAATATATTTAATGAGAACAATAATAATATCCAACGTACTATATCATTTTTGTTTGTTTTAAACGAGCTACTAGAACCTATTACTACTACTACTACTACTATAATATGTCTCTAACTAGCAAGTAACATACTAAAACTTAGTAAACAAAAAATTGTTATAAAAGAAAAAAAAATGTTTATGTTTAGTTACTGAGAAATAGGGAAATGAGTAGACTAACAAAAAGATAATTATATAAGATTTAGACCCTGGTTTCAGACAGAGTCTTTCGACTAAGCTCTAATCAAAAATTTCTCGTAATACGAGATCGTCAGACCGACGCGACGGGACGCCGAGGCGACGTGTTTCAATATAAACGTAATAGTTGTTGTATTTGATTTTAACAAGAATACCTTTTAAAATGAAATAATTTTTACCAATGATATCCAATCTCATAGACGTTACACAAAGTTTTAAATTATCTTATCATGAAAAACATTTGAAACTGGTCGAGTATTTAAGATGAACATTAATAGAAAGTGCAAGATAAAAAACTATATTTATTCAAGAAAAATGTATTAAAGTGTTACTATGTAAATTCAATGTTTAACAATCACGAAGTTTGTAATATTGTATACATGTATCAAGTGTAAAAAAATACAATATATTTAATGCTACATCTCGCAAAATGTTAGTTATGAGAAGTAACTAATTACAGTATTTTATTTTTTACTTTTATAACATAGCTATTAAATATGAAATTATATATTAAAGTCTAAGTTATTAAATAGTTATTCCTTCTAAAATTTTTAAATTTTTATTGTATGAATGTAAACCATTAAATTGGGTGTATTATCCTTTAACGTATACCTATACTATAATAGGCGTATATACGTAGGTTCTGCTTGGCTTATCTAATTACTTTGGTGGGTAAGGGCTCATAACAATTTCTAATAAACTTTATTTGAAGATATAATATTTTACATTCATTTTTAGGTAGGTATCGTCCTTAACAACTTTTCACACGAGAAGTTTTCTCATTCTTACGGAAAACTTGACAGGCAACGCGAAACTCAGCTCGTTCACCTAGGTTATTTGTATGGATATCATAATAGTATATCTTAACGACACCCTTCACTTATTCCTATAAATAAACATAACCTGCATTATAATACTTTCCTTAATATGATTTTATTTTTTAAATAAGCATGTTTATGAAATAAATGTTTCATCGAGAAGTAGCTGAATACTGTATTTTTTTTTCGGAATAAAATTATTTTAGAGTTATCGCTGTGACATTTTTCTTAGAGACGAAGAATTTTCCATCGCGTCGAAAATTTTTCCATCGCAATAGATCGTTTTAACAACTAGTAAATAGGAAATATGCAAGTTATTTATATTTAGTTTTTTTTTTTACTTTTTTTCCAGATGTCAACCATTATTTTATTATTTAGTTTGTATTTATTTCGATAAAAATATAACCAAAAAGTGATTGAAATTGAAATTTGCAAAACACGCCACCATTGTTTAATGAAAAAATGACTATATACAACAATACATCGTGGGATTTATCGGCGTCGATATTCATACTGTGCTAGAAGTGTTTCAGAGAAAAATTGTTTGTTTTTTTTATATTTCTGCTGTGCTTAGCAGCAAACGCATGAGGCATCCTTCAGCCTACTGGACTTGTTAACAAACTTGACAGGATTGCGAAAAATCGGGATATTTTGCGCAAACTTGGACTGCGATAGGCTTAAGCGAAGCGAAGCTTAGGAATCGTGTGATAGAGATGTAGGAAAAAATCAGGAAATATAACAACGAGGATAATGAAATATCGCGTATTTACTGTTTCTGCTTATATTTTTTTACCATATTGTTCTATCAGGTGAAGATCTGAAGAGGCTAAAACTATTGAATGTATTTGAACCCTGTACACTACAAGTCGGTGTCAGAAATTTCCTAAATATTGATCCATTTTTTTTATTTACTGTTAATAAATTGATATATTTTTAATAGTAGATTTAACTTTAAATAACTGAACAAAAATACACATATCTGAATGTCTTCTAACTGCTGTATTTTTTTCATTTTAGTGCTGTCTTTGTAGATTTATTTTTTGTTTTTTGCCTCTTCAGTTTAATTTTCTTTTTTTACGTAATAAATAATATTCGTATTTTTCTCCAGATCTACTTTAATTATTTTCTTCATTTTTTTAGGTAAATATTTCCGGAATATTCGTAAACAAAGCCGACCAACTAAAAAAAAGACTGAAACAAATTAAACAGATCACATGCCTTCAAGGCCTAAGAGACGTGTCTCTTCTCACCGTAAGCTGAATCCTTCGGATGAAAGTATAATTAAATATAAAGAAAATATCACAACATTGAGTGTTTTATTATATTATATTCTTTTTATCGTTTTGACACGAGCTTATGTGTAAGGGCCTCTTTCACCGGTTTTTGATTAATTTTATTTGGCACATAAGCTACTGCCAAGCTTTATCAGTAGGAGGTAAAACTGTGCCTTAGGAAGTTAGGACCTTTGTCATCTCAACTAATAAATTAGAACTTATGGATTTATTGGTTGCGAATATAAATATCTGACAGATAAAGGAAAGTTTGATCTTGAAAAAGAAAAATATATCATAAACTTTTATCAGTCGGATAAAACTATACGTCAGATAGCTTTATCAGCAACTGGTGAAACAGGCCCTAAAACTTGTAGTGCACTTTTTATATAAACAAATACATGTCAAAATTTTTACCTCATTGACTCCTATAACTAAACTATTTGTGTTTTGCAAATTTAAATTAGTAACAGATATAATATATGGACAATGGGCTGTACGAACTCGCCCGGAAAAATTATTTGTGTTACTGATACTTCTTCTTATAGTGCCTCTCCAACTAGTGAAGGTTGGCCATCAGTTTTCTACTGTCTTCTTTATTTATAGCTCTTCGAAATAACTCAGCGGCGCTGGCTATTCCGGTCCACTCTCGGATGTTTCGTAACCACAACTTCTTTCTTCTGCCAACCCTCCTCTTTCCAGCGACCTTTCCCATCATGACGAGCTGCAACAGACTGTATCGCTGATGTCGAAGAATATGGCCCAAGTAGGAGATCTTCCATTGTTTAACGGTGAGCATGAGTGCGCGTTTCTGGTGGTAACAATTGTGGTACTGATGCTATGATTTAAGAATTTATTAACAAGATTACATCCACATGGCACATTATATATAACAAAATTATATATGATATCGTTGAATGCGCGGTTTCTAAATCAAAATGCACCAATTGTTAGTATTGAAGAAAGTCTCGCTAATCCGTGGTCCGACAACAATGTCAATTAAATATATTCATGTAAAAGTATATGTTTTTTATATGCCATACTTTATTATTTTTATGAAAGTCAAAAATAACCTGCAAAATCAACGTCTGTCTGGAATTTGTTTTTGGGATTGGGGGGAGAGGGTGTAGTCTAAAACCTCACCACATATCAGCGAGAGAGAGGGAGGGGATTAATAATTAAAAATATCACGTGATTAATGGACGACCCCTTACAATTAACAAGTGCGATCTTATTGTATAACGGTATTAGGTATTATAATTTGCATGTACTTATATTTTGCATCAAATCCAGACATCCGCTAAGGTCAAAGGAGTAAAAATTGCAAAGTTTTTATTTTTTTAATGTACTGAATAGATTTTCATGCATGCGTGCACTAATACTAATTATCAGTAATACTCAACTAAACACAAATGTTGTAACTACACTAAACTAACACTAAACTAAGTTTATTATATTCCAATAGTTTAAAGTGAATTTTATGTGTATAATTTGTTAAAGTAATCTGAAATAAATTTAACACTTTTTAAAACCTCGAAGGATAGGCAGAACTAATAATTAGTTATAGTTCTTTAAATGAATGTTTTGTTTTATGTAGGTAAATCAGGTTAGATATAAACATACAGTTACCTTCCACCTTTTCTTGTCTACAAAAATTAATTCTCAACAATTCAAAACATTCTAACTATAATAATGTGATATACTTATCTACATTAAAATGATCTTCACAACAGTATAAACTCGATACTGGAGATATTTTATCTCTTCTCATAACATTACATGATTGTTTACGTTATTTTGCATTTTTTGAAGTAGAAAAAAAAACTCTTTATTTTGGCACAGTGGTGCTAGGCAATATCTATATGTAAATTGGTTTTTTAACACATTCGCTGCCAGCCACTCGGACCCGAGTAGGGCGCTAGGTGCCGTCTACTCGGATCCGAGTATCTCGAACGTTCATTTTCCTTAGGCCAGTTAAAAATTGGCGTCCGTGGATGAAAAAATTCTCATTTCAATGTGCACATTGAGTGCCATAGAAATGAGAATTTTGATTTGAGATTTTGAAAATAGAGAAAAGGAAAATGAACGTGCGAGATACTTTGATTTGAGTGGACGCACCTAGCTAATGCACCTAGCCCTACCTGGATCCGAGTGGCCGGCAGCGAATGTGTTAACTGAAAACCTTAAATAATAACTCTATTCATACAGTAAACAGCACAGAAGGTGGCATGTGATGTCGTGTGACGTGAATTAAAGCGCGTGAACAATGACACCGTTCAAACATGACAAATTAATGCGCAATATTATAGGCACACAACAATACATATATTTTTTAACATGTTATAATGACACACAAACTGAAATAAGCTAATCAAAAAATGATGCATGTTCCCTATTGGCCATATAACTATTATAAACGTTAATGATTCTGTTTACAGCAGACTGAATTAAGAGATTAATGGACTAATGTTTTAGTTTTTCATGCTGCAACTATTAACATTAAATAATTTTGGAGACATTTTCAATGACCTCCTTCCAGAAGTAAAGATAGTTGTAAATACGGAATAATATTTTTTTTTTTCAAAATTTCCTAAGAGATCGGTATTTATTCGGGTAAAACTGCACGGCACAGCTAGTATTCTATAATTATAAATAGTCACAATACGAATAAAATTTGTTATATAAATGTAAACACACAGACGTTGTTCAACTTTATGTGAAAATTTTAAAGCAATTAATTTTAATAACAGAGAAATGCGATACTCTAGTTTACTGCTCTTTTATTATTTATTCAATCGTGCTTTGTGAAATGTAGAATATGGTCACTGTTCGAAGTCAGAGTGCTCAATATGTTCCGTAGTAATTGTTATAAATAGTTACATGTCAAATAAGTTATTATTCAAATGTTTTCTTTTGTAATCGAATCATGTATACGAGACGTACACGAAGTTTAAATAAAAATTCAAGGCAGGTCGTTATTTACAAAACATTATTTGAATTAAAATACCTTATTAGTTCAGTACCCAAATATTTTAAGTATCTACAGAATGTAACTGTTTATTAACATTAATAATATACAGATGTTTTCTGTTCTTGCATATCTGTAATATGTATAATATTCATATTACCAGTGCAAAGCTTAATCTAAATATCAGTCAAGGCAAAATTTTAATAAACTTATACTAGGTGCGTACGTAAGGTCACCTGTATATGGGTCATTCCATGTCAAATCGACAAATTTTTTACCTGACCCCCTTTGATTTCGCTGAAAATTTTCTATCTTTTTCTACCCCCCGAAAGTTATTTTTCAGAATTTTTTCAAATTTTTTTTCCCGACTGAAAAAATGTTATGAATTTTTGAAAAAAACCGCTCTTTTATTTTTAAATTGCCAGAATTTTTTCAAAAATTGACCGTTTGGGAACTTTTTTTTTTCAAAATTTTTGTTTTTAAATGTAGTTTTCGAGAAAAAATATGAAAAATTTCTCAGAATCCCAGATATATGAAATATTTTAGTTTTTTTGAAAAAACCTTAATTTTCTCGAAGTCCGACCGTTTTTATTTTTTTTATTTTTTGCTCTAAAAATACTTCAACTAATTCTGCAATGATCCCCGTTAATCAAAAGATGTGACGACAATCGCTTCTCTTTTTTTTCTTGATTATAAAAAAAAATTGTTGAATTTTTGCTGATTTTATATAACTTTGTTATGAAATTTTTTTTATTTCCTCGTGAAACCTCAAAAGTTGAAAAATAAAATTTTATTGGAGAATTTCAAGTGATTATCGTCCAAGAATTGTTATTTTTTAAAAAAAAAAAAATTCTCTCATTGACGTTATTTTTTTTACTCTTATGGACGTTTTTTTTTTTTGGTACTGAAATATGACAACTTCAAAAATACAATGGGTTTAAAGTTACCTCCAGTTGATACAATGTGATAATTTAAGAGCTATCGATTGTCGGTAAATAAGATATCATCTACATTTCATTTAAATAATATGGAGGTTATGTTTTCAGAATAATTACATTGCCGTTGTGTTCATCGTGTCACGTAGACTTACTATTGCTAAATAAAGTACCTATTATTTTATTATTACCTAGTATGAAAAGTCCTTTTTTTTACTTTTTTGAAAAAAAATAACAATTTCTTGGACGATAATCACTTGAAATTCTCCAATAAAATTTTATTTTTCAACTTTTGAGGTTTCACGAGGAAATAAAAAAAAAAATTCATAACAAAGTTATATAAAATCAGCAAAAATTCAACAAATTTTTTTTTATAATCAAGAAAAAAAATTAGAAGCGATTGTCGTCACATCTTTTGATTAACGGGGATCATTGCAGAATTAGTTGAAGTATTTTTAGAGCAAAAAATAAAAAAAATAAAAACGGTCGGACTTTGAGAAAATTAAGGTTTTTTCAAAAAAACCAAAATATTTCATATATCTGGGATTCTGAGAATTTTTTCATATTTTTTCTCGAAAACTACATTTAAAAACAAAAATTTTGAAAAAAAAAAGTTCCCAAACGGTCAATTTTTGAAAAAATTCTGGCAATTTAAAAATAAAAGAGCGGTTTTTTTCAAAAATTCATAACATTTTTTCAGTCGGGAAAAAAAATTTGAAAAAATTCTGAAAAATAACTTTCGGGGGGTAGAAAAAGATAGAAAATTTTCAGCGAAATCAAAGGGGGTCAGGTAAAAAATTTGTCGATTTGACATGGAATGACCCATATGTAGAGTCATCTATGGTAGAGTCACTCATACGACCTCAATATATTAAGCCGGTTGCACTTCACCATAAATAACGTGAAGCCAGTTTCTCTATTATGATATGACACCTATTCCATTTCGATAAGAGCGTTCAACGTAATGAAAAATTTCAAATTCAATATCGCGCCTTGCGCGTGACTCCTAAGGATCTTCCGCAGACGCGATCTGCAGGTTCAATACAATATCGTTTACGATTACTTTTATAACCGCATTGTTTTTCCTTATATCTTAATTACGTATTGTTTATGTTATATTTATAAATGATTTATAAAAGGTGTAAATCAGGTGTGGAATTAAAAGAAACACGTGAATACTTCAATTGAATCAGTTTAAATTGAAACTGAAAGAAAATACTCTGAAAATGTTTAAAATACATATTTATTTTTTTACTCTATAGCCGTTGGTAATTACATGACCGTCAAGTTTTTTCTTTTAATTATCTGGTTTGCATTTGTTATTAAAAAATACCAAACACATGCATTATAGTTGATTCAAATTTTAAAAATCGATCAAATTTATGAAATATCTTGGAAAGACAAATTATATATTTATTTATATATTTTTAAACCGTATACATACAGTTTGGCTCGATGACGAATGAAGTGTGAATTTATTATTCTAATTTTTTGTTTTGTTTTAAAAATATGTTGTATACTGGCCTTGAATTTAAATACCTATATTGCTAAACGCCTTTAAGAAATTATTTACTCAAACATTTTTAATCATGAATAGAAATTAATAAAGCAAATGGATATGTCATGAAATATATTATAATTGAAATAGTCGAATCATAAAAACATACCTGAATAGGTATTCACGGCAAGTATGACTTGTATAACGGTTTAGTAGGGGACTGTAACGCAAGGCTGACTTCATGGAGAATGCGAGCTTCTTTATGATAAACATCCTCTTTAAAAAGTATAAATGGAACTAGATGAGTCCCAACAGTTACATGAAAAAGACTGATTTCACAATATAAAGAAAAAAATTATACATTTATAAAAAAATTAAAAAATAAAACCGGTCACTGCATGATACAAGGCACTTTGAATCTAAAGGAAATTCTCCGGAAAGCCCGGCTGTTAAATTCTATGGTCTGTTTCAATTATATCCAAAACCACAAAAGCTTAAACACAAATTGTAAAATCCTTTCCATTTCCTGGAGAACTGCGTTTTTGTGAACGATGTTAATAGCAGACTAGAAAAAGCTCTCGAACCAGACTGTGAATCTGAAAGATAGAAAAGAAATGAAGCTTCAGTTTCCAATAGACTCATCTATCTTTAGCAAAGTCTTATATTTTAATAAGCCAACTGCAGTCTCGTGACCAGGTCTCTTTAATATTGAGTATCGTGCAAAAGATTAGCTCGAATGTTTTCGCAAATTAGAAACGACTGAGGCGATTAAATACTGTCAATGGCAGTTTCATTTCTTCTAAACATCTTGAAGAGAATTCGCGTAATTAGTTATATATAAGATATGCCAAGACAATAGTGAAAGCGTAGTATCGACTGGCCACCATGTACTAAATGATCCTATACGGATCATCTACATATATCGGACCATGGTGTCACATGCAGTAAGCATATCTACAGCAGTGGACGACCATCGACTAATGATAACGAAAAATATTTAAAAAACGTTAATCTTTTTTAGTTAATTTAATGCTAATTTAATGCTGTTTAGTTAAAACAACCATTGGTAGTTTCACTAGTTCTATTTATTGAAATAGAATCAGAGATCTACATTAGAAATTTTTATTGTTAATAAGTTTTTTTTTTTATTATGTTGACAATTCTGCTAAAGTCACTCATACTATATGTATCAAACAATATACATGAATACATTACATCAATTCCGATTCTGTTTAGGTTCTACATTTGGTTGATTGGTGCACAACAAAAAAAAATTATAAAGGCTCATTTGCAATACAGGCAATACATTTTTAGAACGCTTTACCATTATTAATTAAACGAGCTCAATTATTGGCAACTTTTAAAAATTTAGTCGAAAATCATAACCTCTAGCTGACTTATGATAACTACATCCTAATACATATTTTTCTTTTAAATCGTATACGAAACTCGTACGTATGTTTACTATCAATACTGCTTCTATTCTTCTATCTACTTTACTATATGTATGTAATTCTCTATATATTTATTTATGTATATAGTATATGGACGTATGTGTATGCAATTGTATTTATATCATAATTAATAGCTCATGTATTTATTAAGTATTTTTTTAATATTGTCTGGAAGAAATCGCTACCATGCGATAAGACCGTCTTATTTGTACATCTGGGTATTAAGTTTTTCTTCATGTACATAATAGAGTTTTATATATTTTTTTCTGTGGTGGACAATAAAGAATATTATTATTATCATTAAACGAGGAACATCATCCTTGTCAGAAGAGAAACTACTGTATCAGTGCTTCCATCATCCTTTTTTGCTAAAGTATTTAACAGTCATAAGCCGATTGCCCAGTATTTACAGACTGGTACCCAGCGGTAAAGAAACATACTGTTAAAAACCTGCTTGTTTTAAAATTTAAAAATCGAAATATGTAACGTGGACTCTTCCTTCAAGATCCATTTAAGTATTTGATTTACAATTACCAAGTAGCCGCCGATGATATAACTATAATAATGATTTCGCAATTGTGAACATATGTATTGAACATACATTACCTACCTATTACATACAACCTAAAAAAGAAGAATAAAGAATTTTTTTTCATGACGAAGAATGTAAAACACTAAAAAGGTTTTTGCTTGTGATATAAGCCTTTATTTGATAATTGATGATATATATACATACATAGCCTTGATGAAATATGGATCTGAGACGTAGTCTCTGACTATGGGTCTTCTAATGAGCTCTAGATCGCACAGCGAGCAATGGACAGGGCTATGATTGGTATTTCTTTGCAAGATCGAATCAAGAATTATGAGATCCGCAAAAAACAAAAAAAAAACTTTTCTGACTTGCAGTAAGTTATTAAAATAATTTCTTTACTTCACATAATAAAGTCAATATTTTATTAGCTTATTAAAGTTGAACTATCTTTATTAGCTAGCTCATTAAGAGTTTTCGATGATCAGCAGACTTCAAACTAGGATGTTAAGTAAACTAGACTCTAGACTGAATTAACTACCGGAACTCTTCATTTGCAGAACAGAATTAGCACTCATTTTACGACCAAACTTCCACCTATTGTTACTTTTACTACATTCAAATATTTTTACATATTTATAAGTTTTATTAATTATAATTTTATGTGAAATATTCAGAGTAATAATAAATAAGATAATTTAATGCTAAGTCATGTAATGCTAATATCGTGTATATTGTGTATTGTGTTGCTTTATCGTTTTTATATATTTAATAAAAGAAAATAAACAAAAGTTGTGTATTAATAAAAAAAATATTATTAAAAAAAAACATGGTCAATTACAAAAATCAATGTGTGAAAAAATAATGTTTTGATTACTTTTTGCATCTCTTAAGCATTCAAGGATTAAACGATATTCGGAACGGATTTTCACTCGGCTTAACTGTACAAAGCAGAATGATTGAATTCCGTGCGACATTTTTCGATTCGTATAAGGGTTGTAGGAAAATTACTAATCTTTTATATATCTTTCTCATTATGATTCAGTTTAAAAAGTAAAAGCTAAAATTTAAATTCTTCTTTTTAAATATTAATATACATATAATTAAATGTTTTACTAGTAGGATAAGAAGTGGTTATTTATTCTACATACAATTACGAAGTTCGTACATCGAGGTTTAGCAGGTAATAATAAAATCTTTAGTTCAGGAAAAGTCCATAAAAAATACTTTATAGATATTAACAAATTAATAAAAACACATCTTATATTTTCTAATCTAAAAGTTAGTAACTAAAATACCTATGTTAGCTTACAAACTAGTTTACATCTACTTGAGACCTGCCAATGGCATATGTACCTACGTCTAGTGAGGTCTGCCTCGTTGCTACGTGTGCACCCACCCAGCACCACATTTTTCATTTGTGTAGTATTTCACAGTCTGCTTGAGACATAGTATTGCGCTCTCAGTTGATAGTTCTGGCCTGAAACCGAACTGCGCATCGTGTATATTGACTGCCTTATTTAGTTGTGTATCAAGCAAGTCGTCCAAAACCTTGGCTGTGATCGTAGCAAAGAATATTGGCCTATAATTGGCTCTGTCCGCCGCATCCTCCGACCTATTTTTGATAATAGGCACGACCACTGTCACCATCATGTGCCAGGTGGCTATGGAGCATACAAAGATTATTGCAAGCAACCCTATGACTCTAGGAAGGTGCGCACTATCATATAGCAGATGTTTAACGCTAAGGAAACTACGTTCCGGTGACTTCCCTCGTTTCATGCTCTTTATCGCATCTTCGACTTCACTGTTTGTGAAACGCAGCAAGCCCTCTCCGGAACCCATGATTTCCCTATTGTTATCAACAGCTATAGTATAATAAGTTATACCTAAGTGATCCCCTATCTATTTTTGGTGAACGTTTAACATATTTGTTAATTTTTTTAATAGCCGCTCACGTACACCTACACGCACGTCCACCGGAAGACTCAGCCTTGCATTCAGTATGTTTGTATATTGTTACAATTTAGTACAAAATGCTTAGTTTCATATGATGCTGCCACTAAATCCATTTTTATCTGTTCTACATTATCTTGGCACCATTTTGAGTTTAATTTTTGAGATCCACCGTATTCTCATAGATAAATAAATAAATAAATATGTTTAACACACACACACGGTCGACTGTCCCTAAGGTAGGCAAACTTAATGCCTGTGTTATAGGTAACAGCCGACTGATATACATTTTTATTAAATAAATATATATATTAATAATACATATATAAATAAACATATATTACACCCAGAATCGGGGCGGGAATCGAACCCACAACCCTTGGAGCAGAAAACAGGGTCACTGCAAACTGCGCCAACGGGTCAGTCAAAAGATGGCTCCACAAGTTGGCCTTCACGCCCATACCCACGACTGACAACAATGCCGAGCCCTAACATGATACAGCGTCATATGTTTATTCCATCCCGTTATGCATCTTTTATAAAAATAACCTGTACCGTGTAAATACGTGGTACAGCTTTTTAACAATATATCGCTGCATCCTGCAATATATCTACATTACATAATAATTCATCACAGCACTCTATCGTCTCAGAAGAAAAATCTACTAATTTTAGCCTCTGTTCACTATCTCTGTGTCCTCAGATTATTTTGTTAGCTACTTTCGACTAAGAAGCCTGTACCTGCGTTCAGGTTTCAATGACATGAATATGAATCGCTTTTTTTCTCTCTTATTCTTCTAGAAAACCAGCAAAGCTAACAAGTCCCTAATTCTACCCTTCGGTTAAGATTCATTCATTGTATCTAATGAGCTAAATCTGATTTTGATTTATTTTCTAAACTGCACTAAATTACAACTACGCAACAAATTTCTTCAAAGTACTTGCTAATTCAATAGTATCAAAATAAATTTAAAAACCATTAACGTTTAACGGAAAACAATAGAAATCCATTAATAATTTTTATATATTTTTACAAAATTGCCCCGTTTCTAATTTTCATTCGGGAATAACAATATTCGGAAGCGGAAAGCGTATGTTTGTGGATAACCTAAAACTGTGTTCACATTAAACGGCTAAAATTAAATGATCTTAGTTTCTATTACCATTTAAAGGGCTCTACAAATTACTAACAAAAAAAGATAAACTCAAAAATATTTGTATTAGTTACGCAAATTACTATTACAGTTTACAGTGCTTATTCATACATTTTTTTAAAATAATTTCTTTATAATAAAATTTTGTTTCCTTATAACGTATTGTGTGAAAGCCTTAAGCGTACCACGATATTGAGCAGAACTAACCATGCATGTGTTTTATTAAATGCATTGCATCAATACGGAAGCAATTTCCTTTCTTACGAACAATTTTAAACACGCAATATTGGATGTACCGTGTTTGTTGATCTGTGAGAGCACATCATATACTAATTATGTTCATTTATTTTATACCAATTTCTAACTATCTACCTACAGAAACAATTTTGACATCAGAAAAGGACATAATTATGTTTGTCGCGAAAATAGAACTTGACGGTGGTAAAGTAGCAGTTGAAAGTTTGTATGTTGAATCATTTCTCAAGTTCATAATTTTCTTTATTAGCAGCTAACATTTTTTGAAAAATACTTGAACCACTGCTGGGCGAAGGCTTCCTCTTCATATAGGAGAAGAGTTGGAGCTTAATATGGTACATTGCTTTACTGCAGGTAGGTGATTCTTTTTTTCTTTTTGTAAAAAAAAATATTTCAAAACTTTGTTTAGTAAAAAAGTTCGAGTTTTTGTTTGAAAATACGTAAAAAGTATCGTTTGTAGAAAATATATTTACTCAGTAATGCCCTCTATGGTCCATATTATAAGGACTTTATTGTTTTTCAACGATAAGTGAACCCGACATCTATCTAAAAACATTGAAAGTACTTGGCGAGTTGCAAGTCTCTACGATGTAGAGCAGGTAGAGTCCTTATTATCATCAGACATGTTTTCTCGAAAGTTTAAAATTTTTAAGTCGAAAATCAATAACAATAAATATGTCAAAATATTAATGTTATTTACTTTCTATATATCTTTTGAAATTATAGGTCAACAATTTAATATTGTATTATAGATTACCGCCATCTAGTGTTAAAAAGCCAAACTACGTTTATATATCGTTTTCCTACTCTACAAAAGATGCCAGTTATATATTTGTCTTTAAATATTGAAGAATATTTAGAGTAGCTATTTTTTTATAACATAATAATAGATTAAATTTTATTTACACTATTAATATATTTAAATAAAATTATCAGTTAATGCACCTAATGAGTTAAGTTTAATAAATAGTACAAATATTTCTGTACATCTGTCACATCCCGTATGGTCTAGTGGCTAGGATACCTGGCTTTCACCCAGGAGGCTCGGGTTCGATTCCCGGTACGGGAAACCTTTTTTTTATGGTATTTTTTGTATCTTTCTTTTTTATTAAATACATTTTATCATAGAAATTTTTATTTATGCGTCTTGTAATAAGTTATTTGATAGTCAATATTATTTTACGTACAGTCATGAAATGACGCAGATGATCTGTAGACATGCGCGAAGTACAATATGAAAGTGTTCAAATATTTGGATTTAAATACGGATCAAAGGAACAGACGTCAAAGCAAATTATTACTTTCATTTTCTTTTAGCCGAGCTTGTATATTTTCACCATCGCGAAACGTGGTTTAAAAGTCAAAATATTTACGTTTCAACTTCGTTCTACTGAACGCTTACTATGTAAGCGAAAATAGTTATTTAATGTGTTGTGTTGTAGGTACCTTAGTAACATTTTAAAATTGTAATGTAATGTATGTGTGGTCGATCTGTAATCTCATTGCGGTTAAAGTAATATTCGCCTTATGTTTATAAATGGAATTATATAATATGGATGATGAAATATAAATCTTACTCAGGTCACAACAACAATACAACAATATTTATGAAAATTTTAATTGGCAATATTGAACACGGAAAATGATTTATTATATGAACATCCACGTGGATGAACACGGGCGGTAGTAACAAACTGAAACAACACTGCCTACCTATTTCGTATGATAAAATACACATTCAAACAATTAAATCAAACAAAGTGTAACGAGAATAATAATAATTTTATTCATAGTATATGTATTATGTATTATAATATTTTTTTTTTGTAAGGTATAGTAAACTTTTCATTGTCATGATATTTGAATAAAAAATGTATAAACTGTTAAACCGTTTTTTACCCTTAAGCACCCCCCCACCCCTTCACGTCCCGATCTCAGATCACCCGTAATTTATTTTTCCTTTCATTTTATTTATACTTTTTGTTTTATTTTTTTTTTTCCAATGGGTTTTATCCTACTATTTTTGTTTTTTTGTTTTTATAACTTATCGGTCCTGGTGTAATAATATACACAGATTTTTTTTAAATTTCCTTGTTTTTAATTAATTTACGTTCTCAAAATACTAAATTACCATTATTTACTTTTTTTTCAATTACCTCCATTATCCATAATAATAAGAATTTTATAAAACTTTATGCGTAGACTCAAATTATTGCGAGCCGTAAAGTCAACGTAAGTGAAACCGACGAACGAAAAACGTCTAGCAATATAATACAATACTTACTCGTGTATATACATGCAATACTGGTTTATTCGAATATACGATACTAGCCAACCCGCGCAGTTTCCCTTGAAAGCTACATTTTGGTAAACGTTATTATAAGAGGGAATTTTTTTATTGTGAACTATTAATGCATAAAATTTTAATCGGTAATAAAA
This sequence comes from Euphydryas editha, assembly GCA_036937285.1. Lineage (NCBI taxonomy): Eukaryota > Metazoa > Arthropoda > Insecta > Lepidoptera > Nymphalidae > Euphydryas > Euphydryas editha. The sequence continues at coordinate 8,578,116 of JAUPFZ010000008.1, forward strand.
TAGGTGAAGATTTTTTTATAAGTCAGTAGTTGGTAGGTAAGTAAATAGAAACAATATTTCGAGAAATCGCTTCTTTAGTATGCCTGTGTGACGTAGGCATAAAAACAAATGATTGCCCAAATTCCATGTGTCTACCTACATAAGTTGTTTCGGTTGAACTGTGATGAGTCAATCACGTGTGTCGTTTAACATATTTGGGTATATATGTATGACGTAGTCGTAACGATTCCACCACTACCGGTGTCTTTGTACACATTTTAGTTTATTTTTCTTTATTGTTCTATTACCGTCACCCGTTATAGTAGCAAATAAAGAAAAAACCTAAACAAAAGCTTATTATATTTTAAGTAATTAATTAAAATCGATTAATTATTTTCTTAAAACCATTATGCTGATGATTTCCTTTAACCTTTACACTTTAAAGGTTACGTAAAGTTCTCTGAACTTTGCGAAATTATTTAGAGAACTTTTATATTTAACGAGGATGACATAAATAAATATTAATAATACTAACATATTTATTAATGAAAAAACTTTCGATGAACAATATTTCAAAACTTAGGTTTTGTATCACATACATATACAATTTATATTATTCTAATAACAAGTTATATTATTTGAGAATTATTGATTAGAGTCTAAAGGAAGTAAAGAAAAAAAGTACAGGACGGAAATATCTGAGTAGAAGACGAGGGCCGACCTGTAAAGTATTAATAACATTAGATTTCACCTCATGATATTCGGAGGCATTTAATCTGTATCTTATTTAAATATATGCTAGTAACATTATTTTGTGAATCTAAATAAATAGTCTGGAGTCAAGAGCAAAGATGAGCTGTTTGGTGGACACAAACCGCTCTGACACTAACAGTTTTTGAAATATAAATCATTAGTATGAGAAGATTTATTAAATATGTAGTTGAAAATAATACCCAGTAATTTCACCTTATCTGTAGGTTTCATACGCTGTTACTCCAAAATAAACATCAAGACAGAACGTATCTTTTTATGGTAGGGGAAGATGGGGGAATGGCTGTCACTTAAGCAGTAATTCATTTTTTATTTTATATCTGGGATTTACGTTATAGGTAACTGACTTTTTACATAGCTTATATAGTGGGCTATAGATATATGTATATGAGGCACATTATCAATCTATTACGGTTTTCTTATTTTTTTAATCATTTTGTAAAACCCTTCGTTGACACGCGATTACCCGCAGATGCGGGTAATAGCGGTCTAATGTTGGGGTATTACCGGTCATTCAAAATTAACACAGGGTTGCTTCTAAAATGTAACGAAACGAAATAAACCGATATTTTATTCATAATTATCTTTTTTTTTTATATTTTAACCAAAATGAACCATTTTTTTTATATTTTCACCAAAAATAACTCTTTTTTTATATAAGGGAAAAAACAAACTTATTATTAATTATTTATATTTATACTTTGGAAAACACAGATTGAGATGCATAGGAACTGTTTTTCCCCCTTTCCTAGTTGGTCACTGACACTTCTCTCTTCTGTACCTTTTTGGCAATAATTGTACCAGGGTCTTGCACGGTGGTCACATTAGTCTCAATCATGTTGTACACTTTAAATCTAGTAAACTGGTGTTTTTGCATAACAACTTCCATATATTGGAAAAACAAGTTATCCTCCATCTATGTTAAATGCTGTCACGATCCACATGCCTCTGGTTGGCGAATGGTTATTGAAGGATTTCTCTTTAAAAAACCATATAGCCAATCTTTTCCTGCTAGCTTCCCCTCCCTGTTGAAGTCATGCTTTATGTTATGTTTCTTGGCATAAATGAAAGCTGCATTACACACTTGTAGTGGACTTAGGCTGAAAAAAAGTTTGGCTAGAAGTTATATATTCTCAGCCATACCCTTCTCTACTTCTGGTGAAAAAGTAGAATGTCATCCTAGAGAAAATCCTGTAATTGAAACATTCTTCTTGATGCGATCTTGTAGCGTGCTGAAGGGTATGCTGAACTTCTTAGCAGTTAACCGTAAAGAATTCCCAGCACTAACGGCTTCAACAGCCTTTACTAACTATTCTTCGGTCTATTTTCCTTTCGTTGTGGTTCTTTCCCTAGAAAAAAATAATAAATTGTCTTATAATTCCATACGGGGTAATACTGGTCACTGACCGGTATTGCCCGCTTAGAATGATTGCCATCACCCCAAAATACGAAAACGGTTTCTGTGGTTAGTTACGAAAAACGTAATTAACTTTCATAAAATCCAGCAAGCACATGGGATATACTTGTAAATGTATATTAATTAACTTTAATAAAGATATTGATTAGTATAAATCACTTTAAGCTTACCTTTCACCAAATTTTCGATTTTATTAGAACAAAACACGTCCGAACCTGTTTACAGCTGTTAAACTCACTGCGCGCGAAGGAATATGACGCCGGTTGGTAAATAAGTTTACTTAGCCGCATACTAAACAACATGACAAACAATTATCTAATCTTTAAAAAAGAGATAGTAGATTGTCAGATAAACCTAGAAAATAGAATTTATGCAAATAGTATAGTCTTCAACAGAATTTGATCTACATATTTAGCAAAATCGTTAGCGTATTATATACTATAAAAATATTAACAGATACTTTGTCAGGAGAGGCTTTTTTAGACAGTTCTGTAAGGAAGTAAGAGTTCATGCTATTTGCCGAAATAAATCTGGAAAATAAAAGATTACGTATGAAATACAAAATCGTCAGAGGTGTACGCAGCTGTTACAATGTTTGCACGAATAGATAATGAAGGAGAGAATGATGATACCTTCTTCATATGTTAATATACAATCATACTTTAAAAAATTGTGTAAATTATGGAATGAAATTATCAATAAGTTATTATAAAATTCAATAAAAATCGAAACAAATAAATCTTCTTTTTTCGTATAAAAACTCTCTAACAGTCTAACCTCTCTAAAATGTGTAACAATCTAACATAAAGTAAAAAAAAAGAAAACAAATATGAAGTTAATGCTTATCAAGAACAACAAATTTTATGATAAAATAAAATTATATATACCTATTATTCAAGCATAAAAATCGTTCAAGTATATGACGTCAGCACTGATATGGAATTAGAGTTTATTTGAAGTACCTGGATGACCGAGCTTTGCTCGGTTAAATTATATTTAGATACATTACATACTGATGAAACATAAATAATATTTTCGATCTTACCGACATAATAGTAAAACAATAGGAAATGGTTATTTAAATAAAAAATAACAAGTATGCTTAATTAAAAAAAATCAAAAAACCCGACTGCGTAAAATACTCTTATTATAAACTAAAAAGAATAAAACAATTTACTAGCTTTCATTTGATACCCATATTACTACAGTAAGAAAAAAAAATCAACTCCCCCCTTCATTCCGCCGTTTGCGGGCGCCATTTTGAAAATTTATATAGCCTATGTCACTACTACAATTTAGACAAATCCAACGACACCTCATATGTCAAAAACCGTCCAGCCGTTTGGGCTGTGGGGCGTGCCAAAGAAATGGACATACATACATACATACATACATACATACATACATACATACATACATACATACATACATACACTCGAAAAACATAACCCTCCTTCTGTCGCAGTCGGGTAAAAAGTAAAAGGAGCTCTCAATAATAGATTTTCTCACAAAAAAGAAACTTGAAAAAATAAGGAAAAAATTTGGTCTGTAGAAACCGGGATTCGAACTCGGATTTTCTGATATTGAATCCGTCCGATTCCCATTGGCGCTATTTTAAGCTTATTAATGACAGTGAAATTTACCTTTGTATTCTAATGATATTTCTTAATTGCGTAAAAAAAGGGATAAAACGACATTTTCTAAAAATAAATCCTAGCTAGATCGATTTATCACCGCCGAAACCCCCTTCATACTAAATTTCATGAAAATCGTTGGAGCCGTTTCCGAGATTCAGATTATATATATATATATATATATATATATATATATATATATATATATATATATATATATACAAGAATTGCTCGTTTAAAGATATAAGATGAAATTGCCATTTATAGTAGCTAGCTAGGATTTTATTAAGAGGGTGCAGCCGAACGAAAACCAACATTATATCGAAAAAGTATACAGTAAATATCGAGATGTGATTCTCTTATTATTTAGTAGTCGGTTCGTACACCTTTAGAGGAGGGAGGGGGGTTGCAATAGATCCAACAACCCCAAACCCCCCACCTGCCGGTACCTCACTAAGCCCATGCCGCTATTTACAGCTTCTCTCTTCCAATCTATGCATATTTTTAAAAATAGATTATGGCAGAGGTTTTTTTTGTTATTTCCGTTACAACTAGTTTCTGAATAGAGGCGACTATTAAATTGATCGTGTACCTGTCAGCATTCTTTGAGACGTAAAAGGAACAAAGCTAATTAGCAACTAGTCGTCGCCTACGGTTCACTATTTGTATGTGACAGACATCATTTGAAGCTGGGTTACTTTCACGTTTTGCCTAATGTACACTTCGATTTGCAAACAACCACAACGACATTTTTTCCTTACTGCGAAAATAAAAAAAATCTTGGTAATGGTTTTTTTTTTATTAATATCATTCGTAGAATACTTATTGATGTAGTGAATAAATGTTTGTAGATAATTTAACATTGACTATTTACTTATACTCAAAGTAAGAGTTCAATGATCATAAAATTTTAAACTAAACATAATTATTATCAATGAATAGGAGATGGGATGCGGCTTAATCCACCACGCTGCTCCACTGCGGACTGCTTGCATAAAATTCAATACATTGTAAAGCATAAAAATTATTTGCATATGAAAATAATTTTGCAAATCCTTTAAAACATTTTTGTTTTATATTAAAATATGAAATATATCTTGCATTGGCTCTACCAGGGAGTTGTTTATATTTTTGAACTACAGTTTTCATTAAAGAAACGTGTCCAATTAGAAAACCTTGTGGCAAAGCAAGGCTTTGTTAACCGATTAAAATCTTATCAACAATACGTAGTTCACTCGATAAGTTTTGAGATGCTCGTAATTAAAAAAAGTAACGCTAACGTACCCAGGTTGCTGGTTTAAAAAAAAAGATGTTCCAGTCATTTAACAACGAAGGTTCCCGCGTTTTTTTTGAAACCATAGAGCTTAATCGCAAATATTTGCGTGCTATGATATTTTATGATTTTAAATTTGGTTGGATTACAATCGGCGTTAGGGGAGTCCGCCCCATCTCAAACAACAGTTTTTAGATGATTCAGTGTAAAACAAACCTCGAAGATGACCATAGAAGTGGTCGCCCACAAACGGCAGTAACTGCAGAAAATGTGTGGACTACTGAAAATTGAAATGATGGCGCGAGAAGACACACGAATTACTCACTCAAACATCGAGAAGATTCTTGGCGTTAGTTCGGGGAGATTTAACATTATTTTGCATCAGCATCTGAGGAAACTTAGGTTAGATCCCGCGTTTGCTCTCAGGCAATGAAAAACAGGCCCATGTGGATTGGTGCCGCGAAATGCATCTACGATTTCAAACGGAACGTCAAGACGTGTTTCGGAAATTATCACAGGTGACGAAACATGGATTTATCAATATGATCCGGAAAATAAGAGAGAGTCGTCAGTACGGGTCTTTTCAGTAGAAAAGTTGTCGACAAAACTGAAAAGATCTCGTAACGTTGGTAAAAAAAATGGTAGCTAGCGTTTTCCTCGCAGCGGGCATGTGTCGACAACAATGTTGGAAAATCATAGATCTATAAATTCGGAATGGTATACAACATTAGCTTTGCCGAATGTTTTCCGAGTTATGCGAGAGAGGAGACCAAAGACTGGGCTTCAGGGAATCATGCTGCATCACGACGACGCTTCGTCATATACGTCTCTCAGAACAAAGGCTTTTCTCAAGGAATCCGGTGTTGAAATATTGCCCCATCTCCCGTACAGTCCTAATTTAGTTACCTGTGATTTCTTTTTGTTGCCGATCATCAAGGAAAAAATAAAAGATAATTTTTTTTCTTGTGCCGAAGAGGCCGTGGCCGCCCACGAAGTCGCAATTTCCGAGCTATATATATATAAGGATCAAGAACGGAAGACTGGCAAAAGTATTTTAATAGTTAGGTTTAGGCGGATGGAACTTTGCATAGAGAATAAAGGAGAGTATTTCGAAAAATATAAAATAAACTTTGATAATATCTTGTATCCTATTGTATTCTGTCATCTTTCTTATATATGGAGAAGAAGCCATCATGGGTACAGTACAGTACAATATCTTGTATAGCTTTCTCTTTTCTCAAAACTTATCGAGTTACCTCCGTAAGCTCACTCACACATAAATACTCATAGACACTTATATAAGCATTTTAATATTTAGTTGCAATTTAACTCTAAAATAAGAGTTACGCTTAACTAATGAATATGCAATCAAGACAATATAAAGAACAATTTGCGTATTATTTACCAAAAAAAGGTCGAACCATACACGCGAGCTAAAATTAACCAGCTATAGGTTATCGGTATGTTTTCAAGTTCATGTATTCATGTACTACACAACGTTGATCTGCAGTTGTACAGTGTGAAGGATATTGTTTAAATATATATTGTTTAGATATTGTTTTTATGAAAAATCTCAAAAAGTACAAAACCGATTTTCACAAAACTCAACATAATTATAGCTTATATACCTGGTTACAACGTAAGCTGTAAATTATGTTACAATACGTATAAATACGAGATGAGCAGTAATCAGTAACATCAGCGCGAGAAAAACCGTGTGGGTCATCTTTTTGTAATATTAAGCTAAAGATTTAGTTTTTAAGCCTTTAAACTAATCATGTGATCTACTGAAACGAATTGAAAAATCGTTGTTGCATTCGGTAATCTTTATTCGAGGAAGGTATGTCATTACATGTACTCGTAATACAAAGCTCTATGACGCTAATGAGCGAAGACGAGAGCGAAAAATCTAAATTAAACGAAGGTGAAATCGCGCCAGACGTCTAGCTTTAAATACAAAATTTTTTTATGTAGTATTTTGTTATGTTAACCAACTTTTTTATGTAGGTAATAAAAAAAAAACACATTTTACAATTACCTAAAATAGTTTGTGCTATACAAAGACTCCTTACTTCTATGTATACTACTATTCTATGAAGTATACATAGAAGTCTTTGGTGCTATATTCTAATAGTATATTTTGGTACTCTTAAACTATTCTCGGTTTAAATATTCGTTAACTACTTTTTAAAATCATCGCGAAAACCATTAAGGGTCAGCAGTATCAAATTACTTTTTGTTTGATTTTTATGTTATGTTATAAAAGTATAATTTGAATAAATCACAGCCTAATAATTATTTTGTTTTATTCATATGTAGTTATGTATGTATATATTTATGTCTTATGGCTAACAAAGCTAAGTATAAAGCTGTTAAAAATAATCGTCAGAAAATTCACATTTAAAAATCTATAAATTTGCAAGTAATGGTTTAATTTCATTTCCTTTTTTATCATATAGATAAGAGGTTATCTCAGAGCGACAGACATTTTAATGAATGTATACTATTCGTTATTTGCAAAACCTAATAGTTTCATAACTTTAATGATTTTTGATAGCTTATTTTATAAAGAAGAATGAGTCATTACTAAAATTACGACGTGAACAAACTCAAGGAGACCTTTTTTGTGTGCGTTTTAAGTAGACTTGTAGATAAAAAAAAATACACATCGTAACCGTACAAGTGGGTTCAAAGTTTGCGTAAATAATTCGTTTTATTTTTGTTTTTACCCCACGGTGCGGTATACCGCAGGCTATGTTTTTGACTAATGTTGCAAACGGGTCTTGCCCGTTTCAAACTTTTCTTTTTGTTTAATTACATGTGGTTAGTAAAGCAAATAATCTTAATATCAGTTTCTGTAACGGCAATTTTTCAAATTTTTAAATTTATCCTTAACAATTTTCGTACGTTTCTTTATAAAAAATACTGAAGTTTTTATCATAAAATGACTATCTATATTGTACCAATAATATTCATATTATATAATCGTGTATGACGATATCGATTTCCATTTCGTCAAATATTTACCTAGAGATAATTATTGTTTGTTATTGTAAAATTTCCTTGAAAAACATGTTTTGATTATATTGTTATTTGGAATATTTGTTATTTAAAGGGAGAAAAAGATACAGTCAGTCAGAACGTTGGCCGTCGATTTGCTGTAGAAAAATTCTAATTGAAGAAGAATTTGTTTGTATTGTTTTATTGTAGCTCTTTATATTCGATAGACAAACTGACGTTAGTTTCGATTAAAATGTAAATATATTTTTTCGTAGCTTTGTTGGTTTTTTTTTTTTCTCAATACTATACACTTTTTATATTAATTAATATTATAAAAAGAATAACTTTTAAAAATCTTGTATGTAATAAATATAGATTCCTTATAGATTCAAAGTGTAATAGCAAGTTCTAATTGAAATAGTAGCGTAGTAAATAATATTAAGATATGAGTTAGTTATTAATTCATATGCATTGATCTATAGATCAATGTTCAAATGTCAATATTAAGATTTGCACGTCTGGGCTAAAAATGGCTGTTCCAATTGTATTGAGCTAGGCAGTTACAAATTGATTAATCAATGGGAAATTGAAAATGCCGTCACAAGATTTCGCTAGAACCCATTGGAAACGCTATTAGTTAGATAACAGTTCCTTTTAAACGTTCCACAGGCCTTCGATCATCGCACCTCGTCGTATTTATTTTTTAACGGCTGCGAATATACAAGTATTGGCTTTAACAATATTCAGCCAGTCACTGTTCAGACAACGCACGGCCAACGTTCACGACGCGTGCACGCGAATTATTTCCCGCGACTTATTTAAAATTCGCATATAATATTATACGTACCATTCCCGTGTTTCTGTACGCACATTATAGTACAAATATGCCTAAAAAGAAATAGCTGAATTTGTTTAAAGTTACATATCTGCTCGCGAATTTACTAGAATATGTGCTAAACTGTGAAATTGTGCTGACTTTACGGTTCCTGTAAAAAGTGGCTATTTCGTTAAGAATCTGTGATAATTGTTGTGAAACTTTTAAGTCAGTGTTTTTAAACTTTTACTAACTGTATAGTTTCGTGAAATTTTATTTCGCGAAACGTTATTATAAACGGTCTTTATGATAGGTCCATATATGAAGGTGAGTCAATTTATAGTCTCATTTCAGTTCGTTTAGTTTTAATATTATTCGTCTAAATATACATTTTAAATAACTAAGTTATTGTGACATAGTATTTTGAAAAATATTTTTAGAGCATGAAACCAGGTCGAAGGCTTGTCTGAAAACAACACTTTCGTAAATATAATTTCCACACGTCATGTGCTATCTTAAATATCAAATATTAAATTATAAATGAGCCTTTATAACAAAAATTAAATATTTTCATATTTTACTTGATATTTATAGTACAAATTTTTATTTAAATATGAATATATATACCTACTCGTAAAATCATTAACGAGATTCAGTCAAAACTGAAATATTTGACACGAAGGTGTAAAATCATTGTTTAATTGTTTTTATATAATTCTGTAATTAGTCATTGTATGGAAACCTTGGGTTTTATTTAGTTTTTGTAACCATTGACCTAAAACAAAAAGAACGTGCATAAGTTTTTATAATTCGAAGGCAGCTATTGAATTGTTAAGGTTATTTTCATTAGTTCAGTTAGCTATGCAGTTATAGAAAATAATCTCTGTTTATCATTCCTTAATATATAACCTCTTAAAAACATTTGAGATTTACTTTTGAAAGAAATTTTAACCTCATTATAAGATACGTTCAAACAATAAAGTTATAAATACACATATATCTAATACTCGTAAAAAACGAGTCTTATAATATTACAATTTTAAAACAAAAATTTAAAAGTAATTGATAGTTTATTTATCGTATATTAATGCTAATGTTAGAAATAAAGGGATAAATTAATTTAGAGACAGTTTACTTCATAAAAATGATTCAAATAGTATATTACTATGATTATGAATGAAAATTTGTAATATATACACAACTTTTTTGCTATTTTATTTCAAACTTATATTATATATAACTTCGTAATAAATTATCAAAGGTTAAAAACGAGCGTTATCTCAAATTATGGGTTAAGAACATGTGCTTTATCTTTGTAATTATTATTATTTAAGTATTTTCTAGAAATGGTTTTCATATTTCATGACATTGCTATAGATATCACCCAGAAATATGATAGTTGTTTTTAATTTATATCTTGAATTAATAAATAATTAGTATATTAGTAAAAATTTGTAATTTTAAGTTGGTAATAATAATACTATATAAACAAAAAATTCCAAAAGGAAAATATAATGATGCTATTTTTATAGAGCGATTAATTATCACGAGGTCACAGTTATTACAGAATTTACGTATCGCATGCTATATAAATGTCATGGAAATAAAAAAAAATTATGTTAAATAATGTATTATTCAAAAATATATATACATTTTCTGGAATTATTTTTATAACAATCATTGGAAACTGAAAAACAGTTAATATTATATATATATATAACAAAGTTCTATAATACATATAAGTACAACGAAATACTGCCAAAGTTATTTTATTTAAAAAAATTGGATTAGTTTATATTAATGCTTATATTAATAAATAAACGTAAATATATAAATAAATCATCTATAAATATTCGCCTAAGAACGCTTATGAAGAATGTGTCGTTACGGGTTATAGCTCAAACAGCACGCTCTACGTAAATTTTATTAAGACGGCTATCCTTAGGAAGCCTAAGAAAAATAAAAACGTTTCGAATTAATTAGTCACTTGTTAGGTATTCCATATATCTAAATTATGCCAGCGGAATCATATCATTAGTTTTTGGAATCTCAATGGGTAAGCACTTGCAATTTAGTAAAAATAAATTTGATTTAAAACAAAATGAGATTCCTTTAAAGGGAAACAAGTTTGCCGATCAAACCGTTTTTTAAATGCTAAATACGTTTGCGTTTGACGAAAATCGTGTCTGGTTTAAAGCAAGCGTAAAACCTGGGTCGGAGGATGTTTGCTTATAAATCTTTATTATTTTATAGACATTTTTAAAACTCCTGTTTTAAGCTCAAAACTACCACGCTACGTCCTATAGAATCGGAGCGATAACCATTAACGTCACTCTATCTAAAACATAACGACATTTATTGTGGTTAAAACAACATAGACCGTCTAATAGTAAAATACACATACATATTTTTGTATAGTGGATTAATATGAAATAATAATAATAATTATATAAAAGGCAAAACTTTCATTAAATAGATTATAATATATATATCAAAACACCCACTTAACGATATACTAAAACAACTAAAACTACTAACATTTTATTATATTAGAACTTACATTAGATTGATAATTCCATGACAGTAGAAGTACAAAAATATCAAAGTTTAATTGATACAAATATGAAATATTGTTACTAATGATGTTCATTGCATAGTTGTTTAGGGTTTATTTTCAAGGTTAAAATAATAACAGTAAAAGATGGTCGGTAGTAAGTTTGGATTCGCTAAGAGCTAGTTAATTGTGAAGAAATTGTTTTTGAACAATGTCGTGATTAAACGTTTTATTTTTAATTATATTATGTAGCTATTCAGACAAGTCTAATTTGCATTGAGAAATTTGCAATTACCTATTATAGTGAAATAATATGGCTTGCATCTCATTAATTTATGTATGTTCTCGAGTTGTGGATCTATATGATCTAAATCAATAATATATTTTTTGTTCAAGTCAAAGTGTAATTATGTCATTAACATACACCATAATTTGTCACAAGCCACTTCTTTATTTTCGATACATATAAATATCCCATATTAAATAAATATTATTATTTCATGCACAGGAATGTAATGCGTAAATAATTGGTAATTTAGAAATCTCCTAATAAATTACTGTGACCAAAAGCGGAACCTGATTTCGAAGCGCGACATTCATAAAATACCTACCATTATAAAATTACGTTCAGTAGATTTTAATAGTCAAATGACAGGAGCTTTAACTACCATGTAATAACGATATTTTTCACGGACATACAAAACATAATTTTCAATATCATTTTACAAGCAATCATTTTTTGCTATACCTACACAGATTTTAAACGTAGTAAAAATTATTTATGTTAAAACTTCTTTTCCTGCAATTTATACATTGTTGTATATTAAGAATAAGAGATTAGTTTTCATCGTTTTTGAGCTTGAACATTCTTTGTCATACCTTTTATTTTAATAATTTGAATAGTATTTATTATAAAATAAACAAGTGGCGGATTACGGTTAAATCATATTTTTTAATAAAACGGATTTACTAGCAGTGAGTCAGTTTTCAGGCTGTACATTTACAGAATATAAAATGATAAAGTACAATGTCTATGTAAAACTTGAATCAATAAATATATTGAAATAAAATAGTACAGTTATTTATTATAAGCCTAATTTCAATATATCTTTAGTGCTATAAAACATTTACAAAAAAAAATCGCTGTAAAAGCAATATTTTTATTAATACTAGTGCTTAACAATTTTTAATTTACTTTTGCGTTAGTAACTAAATTAGCTGAATATTGAAATAAACATGTTTTGAAGTGAATCATTGCTTTTCTTAGCAATTTTGCATATATACTCGTATTATTGCACTGAGAGATGATGTAATTTTGTTTCCTTATGTGTTCAATAGGTAATCAAAGTATTTAGTTAAAGTAAAGGATAAGACGTACAAAGACGAAAATATTTACGTTCAGTTAAGCCATTAATTCTACCGTAAAAGCAGTCCTTAACACCCCATGAAGACCATAATTTATATGTCGACACTGTCAGTACGCAATAATGAACTTTGTCATCAACAACATAATGTTGTTTTTACATTAGTGATAGTAGAGTGTGTGTGTGGTAATGATAATATTTTTTTTTACATATATATAGTTTTTGTTACAACATAATGTGCTACTCAGGCTCTTAACACAAATGCTATATTAAACACGAGGACAGTCGTGAAAAAGAAGAAGAAAGTTGTTATTTTGTTCCAAAACTAACTTTTTTTGTGTATTTTTACATAAAAAGCAAGTAATAATAAAACATTGTAAACTACTCTACATCGTCAAAATATTTTTGTAGTTTTAATTAGCTGCGTTTTCGTTTGGCACATAAAGAAATATAAGCCAAATTTAGAATGTATTTAAGCATTTATATAGTTCATTGTAATGTTTAACAATTCATATTGGCGTGTTTCGAAGAAAATACAGATTTTTTTTATGCCTGCTACTACTACTCGCCTGCTACTAGATTTAAATAACGACTATGCATGTACAAATGTACCTATACCAGATATTTATCGTGGCGCCATTACCCGCCTAGTATTGAAGTGTAAAGTTTATCATATAATGTATTCAGATTACATTGTACGAATGTACTAAACATTATATGCGTCAATGATTTCGATTATTAACAATAGATACATAATTATATTAATCGTTGGGTGTATTCAATATTTTTCAATTAATAAAAAGTAATTATACTTTTATTAGAATGTCATCGAACTTTAATTGTTTCTTAGACAACTTATAAATGATAATAAAAATTATTAGTATGATTTTATTTATATTTATTGAACCGTGTTTATTATGGCGTCAATCTTTTATCTTAAAATCTTTACAAGTTTACGAACGATTGTTACAATTGGTCAATAATGAATAGTCTGATTGATTTTTTACTAAACATATTCATGCTTACTAAAAATTAAATAAAGTATTTTAATGCACTTTAAAAAAAAATGTAAAAACGATTTCGTAAATACTTACATAACCCGAAAAGGATAAACTTTCTCCAAATCTCACATTTACGTCGCTTAAGTATATAACGTTCTTAATATTGAAAGCGTCACAAGTCACAACGTCGCACGTTTTATTTAAATCAAACTGAGTACAAGGCCATTTTATCGATATATCGTACTATTGTTTCAAGACATTTCGTAATTAACAAATTTAAAACGCCATTTATATAAAATATAATATTAAAAAAAACAATTTATAAATATTTTCATATATTTATAAGTATATTTTTAATGACTACGTCACTTTTATTGTTTAGCAACAATATATTTCGTATTATTTAATAATTCTTAAGTTAATAACAGGTACACCCACGTCTGTAATAAATGTTCTATTTATGTACTATATACGTACGTGTATATATATATATATATATATATATATATATATATATATATATATATATATATATATATATATATATATATATATATACCTATGTAATATATACTATGTTAAACCTATTTTTCATAGCAGATAAACCAGACATTTCCTCATTATGATAACAATGACTTTGTATTTTATTTTGCTATATATTTGTATTTTATTTAACTACTTATATTATTTTAGATGTGACGTGTGTTTCACTAAATGTGCTGAATTGCATTCACAGATGACTTATACCTCCATAACAGCATAATTACAAATTTATTATCTAATGCAGAATCAGTGATTCTCTACTATTTTTAAGCCATAAAGGATTTTACCAAGAAAACGTTTCTTGTAAAGTGAAAAATAAAACCAAATTGACGCATAGTTTTCATGTTTTCTTCATTTTGTATTTTTTAATAATTAATAAAATCGTAAATATTCTGATCCAGGGTGAAATTTATAAGTTCGAAATATTAGTTTAAACAGATATTAATTAAAATTTTTTTCGTAATTAATAATTACTCCGTCATTGATGCCTCTAAAATAATTTTAAATAGTCAAATCCAGTGAATCCATTTAATAGCATTTATATGCCTAATTTGAGTGCATTCAGTCTAAATATGTATAAGTATAATACTCATACATATATTGAAATTAAGGTCTGATAAATGAAAAGATAAATTTCATTTCGCCTGTGTAAATTTTTTTCAAACGAGCTAGGTAAAAAGAGAGTCGAAACGAACGAGGGCTTGTCACGTGTTCTTTAGATGTTCAACCTTCCGTTTTCATCATCAAATCAGCTCAAGGACACCACAATATTTTACTGTCATAGAATAAACATTAGTATAGCTCATATTAATAAGACAGAGGTATTTATGATTGAGAATAGTGTTTTTTTTTTTCGAACATTTAACATATTAATATTGCAAGTTAAATAAAAGCCTCTAAAATGTGCGAAAAACCGCAATACCGCATAATTTATCAGCAAATAACTAATTTATGTGTACGACGTTGTTCTCAGTACGTCTTCCGCAACTACAGTTTCCACTACATTATGTACTCGTAGGATGTGTTTAAATAATTTTATTATTATCTCTATGTAAATGCTATTCGTAATGATGGTCGTTAGAAATTTACATTTTATTACTCAGCCTTCAATCTCCTATCTGCACGGATTATTTTACGTGTTAACTGACACACAATTTTTCAAAGGTTTCTTGCTTTACACCTTGAAATGGGTCCAAAGGTCATACGGGCGCAGAACATGTTCATTAGGAAAGCTGTCACTTTAAAATTAACAGCACAAACATACTTATCAACAACTTTTTACATTTATAACAAATAAAAAGCAATTTTCATGAAAAGAAAATCTATTATACGAGTAAGTTGGTATTGGACAAATTAAATAGGAATTGGTGTTAATATAAAAGTAGAAGTCGATTCACAGCGAAGTTAAAATATTTTGTGAAAACCTAAATTATTATCCAAAAAACGACCGGTTTCTTGAATGAACCGCTTTGTCATTATTTATCGCGAAATTGCGGTGAACGTACGCTACGGGCCAACGCTCTGGTTCCCTTGCCGAATAATTGCTCATGTACACGGAAATACAAATTTAGGTTAAGAATATAAAATCAAATAATAAATATATTTCGCGTTATAAGGGTGTACATATTTAGTGTCACACATGTTTCTTTATATTTCGTGGTAAAATTTTCTTCGAAAATAAAATTCAATTATTTTAACGTCAAACACTACTGACACTAAAACAACTTTTAAGAATAAAAAGTCGATCGCTTGTTATTTTATTAATATTGTATGTAAAATTATCTAAAATTTCTTGGACATAGTAACTTTAGTGTACAATCATATGTATTATCAAAGTATATTTCAAGCAATTCAGAATTAATGCTGAACCCGAATGATGTCAAGTGATCGCCATAAAACATTTATTCGCACGTTAAAAACCGCAATGATCTCCCCCGAATCGAACACAAATAGAAGCACGTACGGATCCGTTATATTAGTTTTGTGCCAATATCCTTTAAATTATTTTTTTTTTTCGCTTAAAGTGGAAAATGACTTCGGGTCGCCAGTATAACGTTTACCGCGTAAATCGAAAAAACGAACGATATCAGTAATGTAAACGTAAAACGAACTATAATCGACTCTTTAAAAGAATAACGTGATATTTTATAAACTACAACTTTACAGGAGAGCGATTTCAAACATTAAAGAGTTGATAAATTCTAAAATATTGATAATTTTACTTACTATTAATTGTTTTCTTACAGTAAAATTATCAATATTTTAGAATTTATTAACTCTTAAATGTTTCAAATTTCTCTCTTGTAAAGTTGTGGTTTATAAAATATCACGTTATTCTTCTAAAGAGGCGAATTATCAATAATTAAATTCTTTACTATAAATTGTATTAAATAAAATATTATGAGAAACATTTTGTAAGCAACAATTTTTAATATATGTACTCGTATATGTAATTTAGTATGAAACAATGCTAGAATTTAACCACGTTGCGCTCGTCTAAGCTTCACGTGATTGCGTGATGTAACATGGTCTATTTTTATGTTGTAACAATTAGCAACACGATGAGAAATTTAATAAAATAATTTACTTTTATTATTTATTAATTAATTTTTTGATTAACTATGCAAATTAGGCAAGAATTTTAAATAAGTTTAACATTTTAATACGTCCTATGATTTATCTTTCATTTTTAAATATAAATTTATATAAAATGTTTATTTATACTGCAATACTGACAAGTTATTTATTATTGATCGTGAATGCTATATTTAATTAGCATCATGTTGAAAACCATTTCTAAGAATGAGCGTTAAAAGCTCAAAAACAAACTTATTTACTCGATTCAATAGAAACGTTCCGTCGTGATATGCATTAATAACACATCGTGTTTTTAATCTAATACTGGATTTGATCGCTTGGCAGATATGTTAATACAATAATATCCCATAATTACATCCTCATGTCTCACGGGTATTTCTGTAAACAAAGTCTTTATGAACCGCTACAAAGATCTAAAAATTTCACTATTATTTATGTCTAGTAAAATATCGGCACTGCGAAAAACACGGTACATTTTGTAATATTGAGAACATAAAATGGAAATGAAAAATCTTTTATTCTTTAACTCGTGATTCGTTGTTTTGATTAAGACCATTTGTGCGATGTGCTTGTTTGCAACCCTTGTTCTTTTAGAGCGCCAGAGATAACAAGACTTAACGACTGTAATAAGAGTTGAATAACACCCGAGTGTGTTTTGTTTACAGTTTATATTCTTTAATTAATTTATCGCTTCGTGAACTAAAAGTTTTTCATCATTGATTGAAAATTGTATAATGATGATAGATCTAAGTATTATGGGCCTGTTTCATCGGTTCTTGATAAAGCTATCTGATACATAATGGTACCATCAGATAAAAGTTTATGATATAATTTTCTTTTTACCATCAAACTCAACTTTATCAGTCAGTATGTTAGTTAAGGCCCTAAGGGCCTGTATAACGTCCTGCTGATAAAGCCAATCAGTAGGTTTTATGCCAGATAAACTTTAACAGCAACTGGTAAAACAGGCTCTATATCTGCTTTACAGCCCTGTGGCAAACGAATGAGTCGCGTATTTTTAGTGATTGAGTTTCGTTGGCGCCCTATGCGTACGGAACTCTAAGTCTTAAGCATAATATTATACACAAATAGTATTACGTATATACATATATTAAAAAATAACTGCACGATATTATATAACAAAACCGTATAACACGACACTTTCCGTAACAATTAATAAAACGACAATCCTAAAATTTATTACATGATAATACAGTACAACTAGGTTCTGTGGAATTTACTTATTAGAATCTAATATATCTACTAGTTAGCCTTGAATTCTCTAGTTATTTATTGTAACGAAATGTCTACAAATGCGGTTAAAATTAAACAAGTACCTATTAGTTGGCGCCTGAGAGCCCGCACTAATGTCATTATACACGGAACCCTGGCTACGTATTTAGAATAATTGCTTGTATTTGTTATAATTAAGTGCATATGTAGTGTCATTTTATAATAAAAAAATATTTCTAGCAGTTATATGTAACCTATCGTACATACTTGAGCAGTATAACAGCTCTAGAACGAGATAATTTTTATAAAATTACCCTCAAGTTGTTTGATATTTTAATTGTATGTAATGCCCATTAATATTGTATTGTTATAACGATGAAATATTTCTCATGTAAGTGAATTATATTCTTGTGAGAAAATAAATATTCTTAAACCTCAAGAATAATTCTGCTAAGAATTAATTGCAAATAAAAAGATAAAAAATAATAAAAGCATTAATATTTGTTGTTGATAATCTATTATAATGTAGTAAAAAAAAAAAAAACAAAAAAAAACATAGTTTAATAATATAAAAGAAAACTAAAAATACTATATTATTTTTCAATTTTTGAAACTATTAAGTGTTAATTTGATCTAAGTTTATTTTAACTCGTTTAAAACATTTTTTTATATACTAATTACTATACAGTGATGTGTTAATTTCACATCATTAATAGTCACATACAATATTTGAAATTACTAATTAACTTTACATACTAGGAATATATTACATTATAAACACAATCAATTAAATATCACCACAACAAAACTGTTTTAAAAGTGAAGGATTAATTGCTTCGAATGCTGTTTAATAGTGGATTTTATAACTGACGTCATGCTCACGTCATATTTTTTTACTGTTTTTAATTTGAAATATTACGAATTACGATTGTTGAAAATCTATAAATTCTATTATCGCGTTTATGAGTAACATTGTTTTTTCCTGGTTTACGTAAAAATAACTAATGATTGACATGGGAATTTGATGTTTTTTTTTATATCTTATACATTTGTCTGTGGCTGATTCCGATTCACAAAGGCTGTACTGTTTGAATGTTACATATGATGATATGAGATACATTAATTATGTGAACGTAATGAATCATATTTTGTATAAAACTAAAAATAATCAAGTTTAAGTATGATTGGGCGAAGAGATCTTTTCGGGTAAATTAACTATAATATATTGAAACCATAAAAAAGCCGAAGTCTATGTCCTTTGAAGCTAATAATAATAATAATTATTAGTTTATGTATACATATTGTGGGAGACGGTGCCTGAGCTAGGCTCGAAGTGTGTGTTTCAGGTCACCAGGACCCCAACCAGTAAATACCTACCTATTATGCATTGAAGCGTTAACACATATACAGTAGGATATAAACACGTAATATACGTAATTATTTAGACAAGAAACATTAATAAACGTGTGCGTTTGGTATATATGGGAGTGTGCGTGTGGGATTGTACGTGTGGAATTGGTTTAGGCTGTGTGTGTGTGTGTGTGTGTGTGTGTGTGTGTGTGTGTGTGTTTTGCGGGGGGAGGGTATTTAGGGTACGTATGTATGGTTTTGTTATCTGAACAACAGAAACTAGCACTTGAATTTTAGTTTGCAATATTTTTTTCAGTTTCGCCATAGTTTAGCGTTTGTACATAGGCAGTTAATTTTTTATTGCATTTGGTTTTTGGCACTACTTAAATGGCAATAGCGGCTAAATGGCAAAAGATTAGTTTTGAAAAGGTAGTAACTAGTACTAAGATGAATGCAATATCGATCTACTGGGTTGTATCTTCTTTTGCTACTGGACAGGGTTGGGTTAAAAATTGTTAAAATGAGTGCGTGTGTGTTGTCTTAATACAGAATTATATATGAATAAAATCGACGCGACGTTAATTTATTGTCTTTATATAATTGTTCCGTAGGATAGTAAAACGGTTTAAATAAAAGATGACACTTTGAGAATGGCTTTTTGTGCTCTCTCTAAATGTAGTAGTGAGGTTTATGGAGCACAACCCCAGGAATATTAAGGACTGCGTAAGAGGAAAATCATCATCATCATAATATCAGTCATTGAATATCCACTGCTGAATATAATATATGAACGTGCGCAATTTGTTACTGAGAGAGTCTATATGATCATGGAATCTTAGTTAGCTATCAATCGTAATTAATAGATTGAGATTTGCAGGTACATACCTATACTGTTTCTTAGTTCAGTGCACGAGTGAGCAATAAGCAAGTAAGATAATGTTGTCTTTAGGGATGGCGCATTGGCTTGGAGTTAAAGTGATATAATTAGTTTTACTGGAGTTAAGTTTCAGTAAATTATTCCGAAATCATTTGCACACAAAGCTTAGGCCTAGTTGTGCATGCCCACATGGGCTTACTTCTATATTCTTACGCTAACAGAAGAGCAGTGTCATCAGCAAATGTTATAACCTTTCCGTTAGGAAGTGAGAGTACACCCAGATCATTTATATATATGAGGAATAGGGTCGGACCGACCACACTGCCTTGGGGCGTACCGTAATTAAGTGTGCGCTCTTTACTAATAAGGTCACCTATCTTTACTCTCAGTTTACGTATTATATTTATATTATTTATATAGTAAAGAAATTTAGTAAAATTCTATAGGTTTTTCACATCATGTGGAAAAGATTTAGCTCGCGATTTAGCTTGCTTAAAATTGATTCCCCTTATTACTTCCCTCCCTTATAAAGAAGCCCAGAAGTAAACTTTTATAACGTGCTTTTAGTTGCTTTTATTGGGTAGAATATCCAAGCATCCTTACCTATTTCGTCTTATATTCTAAAACGACCCTACTACAGAAATCCTATTATCTAGATTAAGTAGTTTTTTTTACTGAGGGATATTTAATTAATCAGTAAATTTGTTATTTTATAAGTATAGATCTCTTCTTAATTACTACGAAATAAACTAAACTCTGTTAGCTTTTTCTTTTTCTGCACATTGACGAATAAGATTATGATACGTATATATGATTATATATATGATTACGTTTGATATCTTGCATTAAAAGTTAAAAATAAAGTTAATGCATTATTAAATTTGTGGTAGAGTCGATTATGGATTCTCTGGAGCATTGACCTACATTCGAGCGACACTTGGCAGCGTGATGTTTCACGATATATATATGTATATATAATGATTTACACAGAAAACTCTACCTTATTTCATTACGCTAAGAACTCTAATCTATTCCCAAGATTCTTAGAGATAAGACAAGTTTAGCTATAATCCATATGTATTTTTTGTAGTCATCTAAATCTATCGCATATTTTATTTATAATTACGATAGGATTTCTAGATAAAATAATTTTATGTAATAAGCGTTCAAGATTATATAGTTTTCGATCCAAGTTGTGTAATTTTATTAATTCTATATACCTTTATAATGAAAAAGATAACTTAAAATCACGTTTGTGATACTGGATAAAGTTTGCATATTTATATGTTTTACATAATGCTTTATTTCAATAACAGATGTGTTATAATATTTCTTTGTTTAAATATACTCTAGTCTAGCTGAAACATGTATAAATGATTTAATTTCATGGCAACAACGAATCTAGGTGAGTTGAAATTATATCCGTTTACACTCTGAATATACTTAGTAGTGGGAAACTTTAATGATCTCATTCTTAAAACAAACTTGTCAAACATGTGTCGGGCAAGAAGGATCCCGTGATACCGTGGAATGTTAATATCTGCGTAATTATATTTTTTTAAACTGTCGTAGAGCCAAAAAACGCCGTAATAAAAACGATTCTCTTTATCCATTTCATAAATTTAAAGTTTTATTTTATTTTTTATAATTATTTTGCCGTTATTGCAGTCATAAATAAATATTTTGTGAAAATTCTAAGTGTATACTAAAGATACAAATACAGGAATATGACAGATGAACAGAACGCGGGATTTTAGAAATAGATAATTTGGGTACAAACCTCTTTTGAAATAAAGTACTTTAAATAACCTTATTTTTACTAAATGAGAAGGGTAATATTCTTCAAGTATAGATACGAATTTATATATGTATACATGTATATTTATTCGTATTTTTTGTGTCATTATCTTTCAGTTCGTTTTAATTATGGGACTGACATTGAGTATAATAATTTTTGAAGCAGTCGATTTTTTTGACTTCTTGATACTGGTTTAACATTTTAGACAATGACTTTTATGTACACAAGATCAGTCATCTGTTCGAACATATTATAATGTTCTGAATCATTAGTGGTACGTATAGAAAAACTGTGACTCAGAATGTATGACGATGAATAATTGAGACAACACAGATATACGCTGAGAATTATACACATATACTGAGAATTTTGTAAAAGCTGCGATATTTATAGGAAAAAAGTGTTATTAAAATTATTCGATGGAACAGTGAAAATATAGCACAGCATATAAATAATTTTATAATTTACGTAAACGGTGTAATAGAATGGATACGGTGTTATCGCTTCTATTTACAGAAACAAGATACACTGCACATCGTTCAAACTTTTATCTAAAGATGCTAAATAAGTCACAGCCTTCCAAATATATCTTGTTCTAGATACATTATATTTTATGATACAAGACTTATTTATTAATATAATGTATATATTCATAATAAAACACACGAAACACTTAAACCGATATTAATTTTAAGCACAATAACTTAATTAATCACGTCGTAGAATGGCGTCAAAAATACATATGAACAGTAATTCCCCGTTGATTTGTAATCACAATTCTTTATTTAATATTGTAAAATAACCCAGATTCCTTGTCACCAATGGATAAAGTCACCAATAAGACAAGGAAGTAAATGCTTACAATTTATTTTTATACATATATTATAAAGTCTTAGAGCTTGGTCATAATATTATCACTATCGCCGTGTCTTAGTGCCCCCTCGTGAAAATACACGGTAAGATATTGTGTCGCGATTCAAGTGCCTCTCAAAAATGGATGCGTCCATTGAAATGAACATAGCGGTTGCCCGGCGCTGTAACCGACGCCGACCCGACGCACACGATGCCGAGTTGGCAACTAATTGATCTTTAAAATGTACTGGAGCAATAAAAATGTTACTAATTGTAAGTGATTATATATATTATTATAAACTCTTTTGCAAAAAAAACGGGCACTTAAGCAAAGAACTATTTTATAGTTACTATTAGTTTGTTTGACAATTTTAGGTATTGTTATCCTCAGAATTTTATAAATTAATTAGGAAGGAATAGTTTTCATCAGTTTTATCATAACATTTTAATTAAATTATTAAGAAATAATGTTTAAGCTCAAAACACTATGATTGTACCTGCTCGCTAAATAAAAATGAAACGCGTTAATTTCTTTGTTTTTCTTGAATACATTAAAAGCAGATAAAAGTTTAGTATTGAGTGTGACCCCCTCTTGCTGAAATCACAGCTTGCATTCGTCTGGGCATGCTAGTGAGTATATCTTTTATGGTTTCTTGGGGAATACGTTCCCACTCCGCGGTAATCACATTCTTTAGCTCTCTGATGGTCTGCGGAGCCGGCTGCACTGATCACACTCGTCGCTTCAGAACGTCCCAGACATGCTCTATGGGATTGAGGTCCGGACTTCTAGCTGGCCAGTCCAAACGACGAATTCCGACTTCTAGCATATACGCATCCACACCGCCAGACCGGTGGGCGCGAGCGTTGTCGTCCATAAAAATTGAGTTTTCGCCAAGAGCGGTTAAAGCGGGTTTTGCATAAGGAATTAGAACTTCCGTTATGTATCGGTGTCCAGTCAGTGTACCGTTTTCGATGAAGACTAACTCCGTACGATCCATAGAATTTATTCCTGCCCAAAACATAACAGAGCCCCCTCCATAAGGTGTGATTTCTTCAAAACATGCCTCTGCAAAGCGTTCTCCTCGTCTACGTAGCACTCGCCGACGTCGGTCTTCACCATGCAGAGATATCCTGGCTTCATCGGAGAACAATACCCTATCCCAGTCTTCATGAGTCCATGACACACAATTTCGAGCGAAGCTAAGCCTGGCAACTCGATGTCCACGGAGTAATTTAGGGCCGCGTGCCGGGCGATGACTGTGTATATTAGCAGCGAGAAGCCTCTTCCTGACCGTCCATAGACTAATTTGCACATTTCTTACATCTTCGAGGGTGTTCTTGAGGTCCACATAAGAAGATTTGCGATTTCTCAACGCTTGACTAACTAGAAAACGATCATCCCGTGGTTCGGTACATGTCTTTCTGCCAGAACCAGGCCTTCTCTTGACGGAACCGGTCTCTTGATAGCGCTGCCAGGTCCTTTGAACTGTCGACCGACTCACATTTAGCCTCTGAGCCACGAAGCATTGACTGCAACCTTCTTCAAGCAGCGCAATAATTTTGCTCGCTTTTATCACTTTATCTACCATTTTCGAGATTGCTAAACAGCAATAACAATACTTTTAAATGTCAAGGACACCAGATAATTTAATAAAAATTGACAAAAAGTTAATTAGAGTCGATATTAACTATAGGGGATTGGCGCCACAAAATGTAGTTAAAAGTTATTTTCTTTGAAAACCAGGCTCAGTCAAAAATTTGAATTTGGAATGTACTCTTATAAACATTATGGCACTTTTATAACTGGCCAGTAACATGTTCAAATGATTAAAACCTTTTTGGTATTTTATTTTTGTCAGCCAGGAAGAAAATCGAAACCGCCCGTTTTTTTTGCAAATGAGTGTATATAATGCTTCGTTAATGGCGCCGTACTGTACTATACAACAGTGACAGCGTCGATGCTGTGGCGTCTTCACACCGTATAGCAACGTTGATGTTGATGTCCTTGACGTTTTCGCCAAGCTCTAAGTATTATGGTGCCAAATAGTACAAATATATAATTTAAAGTTGCATATATCATATGAGTGAATGTTACGTATGGCTCTATTTTAGACAGAAATGATTTATGTTTGCGGTTTTGCCATGCACAAAAAATGTAACAAATATATTAATACATTTTTAAAAACTTCGATAACACTATTTACTTATTTAGTTTTTTCCAGTAAAGTTAAAGTAAAACTTTCATAATTTTCTGATGTCATATAAACGAGTAATGAATATTATCGTTTAACTATCACTTTAAAATTATGAAACATTTTTTGTGATAAATTAATATAATTAACGAAGATATAAAAATTCGCTGTAAATTTAATTTTTACCTAAATTTTTTATACCTTATGTAACAGTTAAAGTTTTAATATAGCATAAACATAGTTAAGCATCAGAGGAGACTAATCATTTCCTACAATAAATTACAGTTAGTCTGCATATCATACAATTAAAGGCACACTTTCACTATAATTTTGGATATTGATAGATTATTTCAACTATTATACTCCATAACTGTTATATATAGATATTGCGAAATAAAAAATTGATCTGGCCGAAAGTTGTTTCATCAAATAATCATATAATACAGAAGAAAACATTTTTTCCCACATGTAATTTCTATTCTTAAGCTCCTTTCTCTCGTTCATAATTACTCTAATAAACAGATTTAGAAAGGCTTATTAGTAAAGTAAAAGTTTCTACATTCAGAAGTTAAAGCCGTAACCAGAACACTGATAATATCTTTTTTGTCACACTTGGGATATAGCAGTATAACTTTATTTTCTTTACTAGATTTTTAGATATTCTTCATTTTAAATAACATTTTCTTTTATTTTTGTTTCAGTGTCAACATTTTTATCCCAAACATTATGATTTACAAATGGATATTATGATAAGAGTGAAGTGTTGTCAAGAAACTAAAAATCCAAAGTGACGAAGTGGTGTGGTGTCTGTTCTGCTGCGTTCCGTTATTTTTATTTCTACTACTTAAACCTACCCTCAAAATGTCAGACAAGACGTCATCATCTGTTGGTCCTAGAAGTTTCGAAACTATCTCTGAGGAGGATGGCGAGTCGCCATGGGAGAAATTATTGGGAGACGTGAAGGCTGCTGTTCCTACAATAATAAAAACGGACGCATCGAGTGCAACGATTTCAAGAAGCGGTGACGAGGTTGCCGTTACTCCAATTGTTGATCTCGAAGCGAATAAGTTAACACGTTCTAAAAGTCTCAATCAACGCAGAAACAGTAGTGGTCTCCTTAGCTCAATTCCACGGCAACTACGACTTTCTCTTCGAGGTGTACGTAGTGAACCCTCCAGTGTCAAAGACATTCCAACTACCAGAAATGATAGTGCCCTCAACCTTCTTCTTAGGTAAGACTTATTATTATTATTTTATATACGTGCAATATTATCATATTAGGTCGGGGAAAAGTTTCCTCATATTTAATATACAAATTCAAGGCTTTTTTTTCAAAGTTTAATTACTTTTAATTATACTCGTAATATAAATATATACCATTTTGTTAGATAACTTGTTGCCATCTTAAAGGTAGTGACATAATCCCATTTCTGTATAAATCTTGGCATTTTTGATCAAAAAATGCAACAAGTAGTTTTGAAAGTCATCTCTTGATGTTGAACTAAAACTACCCAAAGAATTCTGAAGAGTGAACAAATCTGAGGGTCAAGGTCAGGACTATATAACGGATGTATTAAAACTTCCCAACTAAGCTCTCTCAATTTTTTTTGTGGCCAAAGATATCTGTGTTTTGGCGTTATCATGATGAAAGACCACTCCTTTTCTGTTAATCAATTCCAGCCGTTTTTTCTCAATTTCTTGCTTAAGTCTCATAAATTTTTGGCAGTAGAGATTAGACTCGATCTTTTGGTTGGTGGTAAAAGCTGATAACGAACGATACCCTTCCAATCCCACAATACACACAGCATCACCTTATTGTGTGTTAATCCGGGTATCGCTATAGTCTGTGGAGCTTATCTACCCTTTGACCATGATCTTTTTCGCACATGACGCACTTTTTAACACCAGTGATCAATCTTTTTAAAAATAGTTCAGTTTAATTACGTTTCAGTTGATAATCGCAAATTAGTACACGATTCATTAGCTTTTTTGTAGGTATAGCTAGACTTTTTCAAATGGGTCAAAACTATTTTGTGGTCAATTCTCGGTTTCTCGGCTATGTCGTAACTACTAATATGCTGATCTTGCTCCACTTTTCAAAAATGACATCAACTTTATCCGTATGTGGGCGACCAGAGCGAGCTGCATCTTTGACATCGGAATTCCCAGACTGAAAACGTTTGTACCACCTTTGTGCTACTGTTACTGACACTACATTAGGTCCATAAACGTCACAACTTTATTTTGAGGTTTGAGTCGCATTTTCACTTTTTTTTTATAAAACTTTAGAATGTGACGAATTTCTTCAATATATTCACTCGTTTTAAAGGATACAAAAACAATTGAATAACAGCGGAAAAGGTTTTTTTTTTTACTTTTATTTTATTTATTAATATCCTATATTTATCAATATTAAAACCAGCCAGATACAAATAGTACAACAAAAGAGATTTTATTCAATTTCATACATACAAAATACGAAAAAACTTTTTCCTCGATTTATATAATTTTTGTTGGTCCAATGAACGTGGCCACATTAATATATTATAAGTATATTTCCAAAATAATAGATGTCTTAAAATGTGTACGTAAAGTTTTTTTTTTTTAAATGCTGAAGTCTCGAGATACGCATTTTCTACTTAAGAATTCTCATTAAAGGACAAGAAGGCCAGGAACATTGGCGCCTACATGGCTTCGTTGCCGCCAGGGTTTATTACTTCTTTATCGACTCGGTCTTCAGTAATTGCCATTCAATTTCATCGTCTACATGTTTATTAACTTCATAAGTGTTGTATACAAAACTATGTCGGATAATCTTTTTTTAATGTTAAGTGAATAGGCAAACTGGCAGACGTTCCACCTGATGGTAAGTGGTTAACGTCGCCCATGAACATAAACTAGTTTACCTGGAACTAGCCCAGGAAATTCAT
Source organism: Euphydryas editha (assembly GCA_036937285.1). Taxonomy (NCBI): domain Eukaryota; kingdom Metazoa; phylum Arthropoda; class Insecta; order Lepidoptera; family Nymphalidae; genus Euphydryas; species Euphydryas editha. The sequence goes on from JAUPFZ010000008.1 coordinate 8,606,296, forward strand.
TTAAAATTTAATTCATGTATATGCAATTATTGATTTATATACAATAAAAACAATAAACCAATGACTTAGTCTGATATATTAGATATATACGCAAGTTTCAATCCGTTTTTGAATGAAGATAACGTATATAAAATCCTAGTAACTTTCTTGGTATATGTTAAATTTACGTAAAGGAAACGGACGTCCTTCTTTTTAGCACGATCGGTAATGATATACAGGAAACTTGTCGCCGCAGAGACGCTACCAAAACAATGATCGTTTGACAGCGAATTGGAATCTTGATGTAGCCTTACGCTTAGCTGTCGATCAGGGTTATTGCATTTTATCCTGTTGCATTGAACAACAATGCACATAAAATGATGCACCGTTCAGTAAGTTTCCTGACCTTAAAACGGTTTTAAAACCGTACTTGAAACTTTTATTTTAAATTATTAATTTAATACTGCTATTTATTTATTAAATTATTAAATTAATCTGTGCTCATTCGTCAGCCTCCAACTACTGATAACGTGGTGCGTATTAATTATGTTTAAATGTTCATATATTATTTATTAACAAAATAAATACGTTAATTAGTTGACATGTACAAGCAATAGGTAAAATAAATAATTAAGATTTTAAGACTTGAAATTTATATAAAAATTGTTATAAAATGTTACAAAGAGCGTACTTAGCGTATATTTTTTCAGTACAAAAATAAAAAAAAAATTCTTTAAAATATATATAGAGGTACAAAATGTAGAAAGTTCCTGGTAATACATTGCCAATGACATTTTATTAGCTGTGCGAATTCTTAGCACGATTGTACCAAGAACGTCGCGAGGCCGTTCACTTCCTCTGAACTAATACCTACGTGATGCCCAATCCGCACAACAATGAGGTTTTTAACGTATGTAGAACTCATTCATAAGAAGCATTGGAAAAAAAATGTCTATAGCCCCTATAGTTGCGGAAATAAAGTTTATATCACTGTAGCATCACTGGTACCCAATCGATTGGGTGGCGGGCGCCAATGTTAATGTTTGCAATAGAACAGTTCCCCTGCTTCCTGCCTTATCGTTGTTTAGAAACGGTCGACCTGAATTTCGATTCCTATGCACGTCTGTAATTTCCTCCTAAATATATAGTTGTTTGCAGAAATTCCAATGCAAATATTAAGAAATTTCAAAGCTAAAAAATATGAATAAAAAATAAAAAAAAGTATTTAAAATCAATAGAGGAATTTCAAATTATTTTGGTATGTTTTCAAATATTATTATTTAGTAATCATCAATATATTTATAAAGTATTTAACTTCAGATTAGGATTTTTGATACGTTATGACGTCACGCGTTCGTATGTTTTGTGTCGCACAAAATTAGCGTATCGATAAAGAGAACATGTTAAAAATTAGATAATAATGTTATGTACATCAACGAGTAATAATGAAACCAGTAAAAGAACTACTCTCGTTTATGTCCTTATTTTTTCAATATTAAAATGGCTGTTGCCTTTTTTTTTTGAGCTTACCGTGTGTAAAAAACTGATCAAATATACGAGCTCTTTGAATGTCAAATTTTGACGAATAAGAGGCCAGGTAAAACATTTCCTTTGAACTACATGCGATCCATCAAAGTAAATATACTTTGATAGATTTAAAGCTTCTAGGTCGATTGTCTTGTCTGTTAGAGACAAACAAACTAATTCAAATCAACGTTATTTATGAAGTTAATAGAGTTTGAATATTTTTTATACTAGCGATCCGCCTAGCTTCGCACGGGTACAAGTTAAAAGAGATAGACAGTGGCATGTGTGTACTAATTTTTTGTTGGTCCAGTGAACGATGTCATAATCTATATATATATAGGAGACTTTCTATAGATATAGTCACTCATCACGATATCTCTGGAACTATAAGACCTAAAAACTTGAAATTTGGTAGGAATATTCCCTTTGCCGAGTAGAGGTCAGCTAAGAACGGATTTTAAGAAATTCTACCTCTAAGGTGATGAAACAGGGAGGCAAACTTTGTATGGGACAACGTGATTCCTTGGTCCAATCTAATTCAAATTTTGCATAAATATTATTTAACAGAAGTGATTGAAGACGTGATTCGTATTTTATCGAAATTCATCCCCTAAGCGGGTTAAAAGGGGGTAGAAAGTTATCTTGATATCAATACTTCGTAGTGCTTTTTTTTTAATTACATTTTATTTTGACACATGTTTGACAATTCAATCCGTCTATTATATTTTAATATTTTCCAGTATTGACACAGGTGTAGGTGATATCTTTTTTTGGGTGCTCCTGGTGGAACAGCCAAGATTTTATATTAAACGTAACAAAATTGAGTTGTATTTATATACCGTGTGGTCGCTTTATAGTAAAATAGTGTTTTATATATTATTTTTTACTTAAATGTTGGTGTTGTTTTAAGTCAAGGGTTTTAAACTAAATGACTCATCAGCAAGGCATCTGTAGTTCACAATGATACAGATTACAGATATAGAAGATACCGAAGTGAACTTGGAAACATTTTTGAATTATACGGCATTAATACCCCAATTAGTACAGATTGGCACCACGGACTAATGTTGGAATAAGATCAGAAAACATTAGGTATAAATCATGTACCCATTTAACTTTATCTTACACTAAAATTAAGAAGGAGGAGATAAAAGCTGTCTTAGAATATTATTAAATATAAATATATGTTTGACATACCTTCCGTTTCGTTCGTTCCTAAGGTAGACAACTTAATGCCTGTGTTTTAGGTAACAGCCGACTGATATACATTTTTTTTTATAAATATAGAGACAGACTCGAGGCGGGAATCGAACCCACGATCCTGGAGCAGAAAGCAGGGTCACTACCAACTGTGCCGGGTCAATCAAACTTTAAAAAATAATTACTTGCGGGTTTATTCAAATCTAAGAGACAAAATCGTATTGTGGTGTAATTATACCAACGATACAACGAACGAATCATTGATGACCGTTCTGGTGTAGTGGTGCGAGTGCCGGTGGTCACGGGTTCGATTCCTGCTCGGGGCAGATATTTGTATTTGTGCCAATATTTGTTTCAGGTCTGGGTGTATGTCCTTGTGGGTTTCCCCACCGTGCCTCGGAGAGCACGTAAAGCCGTCGGTCCCGTTTGTTATCATGGATACCTTATAATAATCGTTACTTATGGTAGTAATATTATCCGCCAACCCGCAGTGGAGCAGTATGGTGGATCAAGCTCCAACCCTTCTTCTATGTGGAAAAAAGGCCTTCGCTCATCAGTGGGTTGTTTACAGCCTGATACAATACAGTACAGTACAGAAGCATTTGTGGCCTTAAGTGACAAAACTGAGCCTTACCATGAATACTAGAGTCCATCTCAGGGGAGATGTTATTGCCGGATAGTTCTCAGACCTGTTGCTTAAAATAGGAAATGGTGATTTCCGGGAACTGGATAATAATATAATGTTTGTGTATATGTGTATGTATTTACCATAAACAAAGCTTAAGGTCAAACTCTTAATGTAGCGGGAGTATACTTGAGGGCAAGCTGCTTCTCCCACAGCCAGTTGTATGTGGCATGTTTCAGAGTAGCCTGGTGATTCTAGCACCCCGAAGGAAAACAAAAAATATTGTTTATAAAGAAATACTACGGAAGGTGTAGTATTTTGATTTCGTTGTAAAAAGATAATACCCTCCTGTAACTTTCTCCAGATCAAAGGCCGAACTTCCTAAAATATAACAGTTTTTCTTTTTTTAATGTTTATTTAAACTTTAAATTCCTACTCTATAATAAAGATTGTTATCTTCTATATATATATATATATATATATATATATATATATATATATATATATATATATATATATAGGAGACTTTCTATAGATATAGTCACTCATCACGATATCTCTGGAACTATGAGACCTCTAGGTCTACTTTAAATTTGGTAGGACTATTTCTTTTGTCGAGCTTTGTTAGAGGTCAGCTAAGAACGGATTTTACGAAATTCTACGTCTAAGGTGGTGAAAGGGGGGGGGGCAAAGTTTGTATGGGACAACATGATTCCTTGGTCCAATCTACTTCAAATTTTGCACAAATATTCTTTAACAGAATCGATTGAAGACGTGTTTCGTATTTTTTCGAAATTCATCCTCTAACGGGGTTAAAAGGGGATCGTAAGTTATTTGCATCGAAGTTGATATCAATACTCCTTAGTGCTTTTGATTTAAATTACATTTTATTTTGCAATTAGATCCGTCTGTTATAAAATATTTTCGAGTATCGACGCAGGGTAGGTGATAAAAAATATAAATTTATAATTTTTGAAATTTTAGTTAAATACCCGTGCGAAGCCGGGGCGGGCCGCTAGTAATATATTAAAATGGTAACACAACACAACAACAACACAACTTTAGGAGATATATATTAATATATCCCTATCGCAGATTGTTTAAGCTTTTTTACTTCTCATTTCTCAAATAAAAAAAGAACGTCAGAATTTCTTTTATTTATATAAAACTTATTAAAAAGTACTAAATAAAAAAGAAATAAGTACTGAAAAAAAAACATTCTAAGCGACAATCACAAAACCGTACCAAATCTGTTACGTGGTAAAAAAAGCAGAGAACGTGACGACGATTTCTGTATACTATGATGATATTTATTTATACAAATCACTAATTCATATTATGAGTAAATATATAGAGAGGTTTATGAAATGATTTTTAATTTCAATTCTCAATATGACGAATAATAATACAAGTATGCTTAATGAAAAAAATCAAAAAACCCGACTGCGTAAAATACTCTTATTATAAACTAAAAAGAATAAAACAATTTACTAGCTTTCATTTGATACCCATATTGCTAGAGTAAGAAAAAAAAAACAACTCCCCCCCTCATTCCGCCATTTTGAAAATTTACATATCCTATGTCACTACTACAATTTAGACAAATCCAACGACATCTCATAATGTCAAAAACCGTCCAGCCGTTTGGGCTGTAGGGCGTGCCAAAGAAATGGACATACATACATAGATACATACATACATACATACACTCGAAAAATATAACCCTCCTTCTGTCGCAGTCGGGTAAAAATATATGAATTTTGAAAAGGTGTTATTAAATATTATAATATAATCTATAAATGCTACATATTTTTAAGTAATAAACTACAACATTAATTTTAATAATTCTTTCATCATTGGAAAGCTATATCATCCGAAAGTAACTTAGCTTATAAAACATTACGTTATCCCAAGTTGAAATTTAGCGCCGCCTCTTACGATAGGACTTAAGTCGGAATTTTGGGCTCAAAGTTGGTCCTAACTAACCCATGGCAAATTGGGTCCGACTTAGCACCCAAAAATGGCACAAATTTCCGTTTTTTCCACTTTACGACTAAGCATGAGAGTAATCAAGTTTAAAATAAGTCTATGTAAAAGTTACTAGATTTATTGAAATTTAAAGTTACTTGTGCCGAACTGATATGATTCAATAGTACGTAGTAAGAACCTTTACATTTGAATGTACCGAACAGATCTGTCTGCGTCTTTCTTTTTTTTATTTTTATAAACTGAATAACGCTTTAAAGTACGAGTATTTTTCCATATCTCTTATATTTTTTATCTGCGTCTATCATGATATATTCGAATATAATAGCGAATTTTCGGCACGAGTGACTCATCTAAACCAGTTCAAAGAACCGTTGAAATTTAAATGATATTACACAAAGCAAAAACTTTTGATATAACAAATGTCATTGCCTTGACAAATCTGGATATTTCATTCCCATTGAAATTATTTAATATATTCTTGTATTTCTTTTGAAAAGATAGTGCAAGTTGAAGAAATATCTTCGTTTAATAAAAGTTTTGTACTATATCTAAAAAAAAAATATAGCGTAGGACAATCTATAGACATTTCTGTGTCAAGCCCTTTGCATAGCAACGAGAAAGAAATCCCACACAATTATGTCGACTAGGCAAATTAAGATTAAACACGTTTCATTTATCCAGACACATGTGTCATATAAATTACATGATCACAATCATGGTTGTTTTAAATCATAAATATACCTAAAGGAAATTACATCATACATTCAATTTGCATTTAATGTTAGTTAATAACTGAGCTATAATTCTTCTACTCTATACATGTTGTATTTTAGTTTTTATATTATATTGGTATAATCTATCTTTTGGAATAAAAGGACTAATAAATACAGTTATAAAAAATAGAGAGTCCAGACCTTCGTACATGTTAAAGTTAAATATTCGAAGTTGGTATATAATGTAGAAAATGGGTTCCATTTTTAAGAAGGGAATGCCATCTATGAGGGAATAGCGACATTAAAGTTATCCCATGAATATGTGACACGAAAATAGGATAGCAGCTGTACACGCAGACTATTTCAAACTCACGTGTCACCATTGGAGCGACTTGGCAACAGCATTTGCGTTTCCACTGAGGACGAAGTTCATCCTGAGATATTTTAATCTTTGGCTAATGATGTTAAATTTGAAGACACAAACTATTATAAATTAACATGAATAGAATAGATTTTGTTTCCGTAAACTTAGAACAATTTTGATCTCACGATTTTCAGATTTATCACAATGAATTAAATACTTTGTTAGTTCTCCAACAAGGCAAAACTGGCGAGTCAAGTAACTTATTACATGTATCTCTGCTGATGCTGCAAATGTTAGGTGGCGGTAGGGTTGCCAGGTCGCCAAACCTAATATCCGGACAGACCAGCTTGTTTGGCCGGACATTTAAGTAAAAAGGCCGGACACCCTACATTATTGAGGATTTTTTGTCTCAGTATTATTTATTTATGTATTTATTTATTTATTTATTTATTTCACAACCATAATATATTGTATTTATAAAATACAAAAGATCATTATGGACCCCGCAGGGGCACGAAATATTTAGGTAGAGAGGAAGCGCTTTGTTAGGTAAATATAATTATTTATATTACTTTTAATATATGTATATAATAATTAGGTGATGTTATTGTTTATCATTAAAATATTCATCTATATCATAGTAACATTTATTAATTAATAGCTTTTTTAGCTTTTTTTATTAATAGGTACGACAATTTTTTTAATGTAAAATCAAGCTTTTTGATTTTTACCATAAATCTTGTTAAATTGTAATAAGCCTAACAAAAGCTGGACAATCCGGACACCGTTTATTTTGTCCGGACACGGAACAAAAAAGCCTAATTATTTCAAGTTTTATCCGGACACCTGGCAACGCTAGGTGGCGGTAATTATTCAATATTGTTACCTGCATACTCGTTTATTACCATTAAAAAAACCTATAAAATCCTAACATGCACGAAGCATCAGGGCTAAAAACACGTTTTGTTCAATCTTTCCGTTTGCCTCGAGCCAATTATAATCCTTCTCGATTTATGTGTTGCATACTTCCATCTCAATTTAATCAGTCGGCTGATATATGTGAAATGGGGATTAAATAAACAATATTTTTTATACAAATGAAGATTCGTTTCGAGCCGTTCCATTATACACTAAGGTTGCTAACCCTTGGGTCAGTGATCGATACCATTACATTTATTATGATATTAAATAAATCATACAGTGCTGATAAATACTATATATGAGCCGTTTCAAGCCATCATTTGATTTACTAAGGTGAAATAATCATAAATATTGCTTCTCTTAGTTACACTGACGCATTTTCAAACTAAAACAAAATCCTGATATTCTATATGTAAATAATTATTTCTTTCTCGGTGATTTTAAGAGCCCAATTCTTGATATCATTTACTTTTAATACTATACCGATACATCATTAATTATTGTATAAGAAAATTCATTTTGGATATAATGTAATTGTAAAATGTACTGAAATTTTTTAAATTTCTGAAATCATCAAAAATCGATTTTCAAAATTCTGAGCGACCCTTTAAATTTTTTTTTTGAGCTGTTTTTTGGAGGAGGCTAATAAAACATAATAAAGTAACATATTTTATAGGAGAGTCGAAAAAAGTCGTTTTTTTTTTGGGCGCCCTAATATATACAACTACATTAATAAATAAAAAAAGTGGTAGTAGATCCACGTCTTACAGTTCACTGTAACACATAAATGAACAGGGTCGACCGGTGCGATACTACCCACTCACAGAAAATCAGCGTTTTTCAGAATTTAACAATTTATTTACGATAAATAAATACGGTAACTTATTTTAATGTAAAAAAATAAAGTATTTTTGTCTCATTCCTATGAATTATCATTCATTCATTCAAACGTAAATGAACATCATAATGTTCATTTACGTTTTTTATTATTATTTTAATCTTTGCTAACGCATCGGTAACGATATTCTTGCACGATCTCAGATGCGTCGTATATGCTTACGTTTTTTATATTCAATATTTCTTAAATCAACAAAAATGTAAGGCATATTGATGATATTAAAAGCACTGTCTATACTTTGGTACCTATCTACATAAACAGACACATAAAATTCAAAATGATTTATATTTCATTGGATTGTTTATTCCAAGAATGCTCAACTAACTTTGTCAAAGTATATATTACTTACTTATAGTAGTAGTATTATTTATATTAAAACGTTGTATTAAAGCGACATCTCCATGACGCCGAAGACGATTTATCAGGTTTCAGATGATAAACGGCAAAAAAGCATAGTATTCTAACTCATACCTATACATACCAGTCTCATGTTTTAGACTTTTAGTAATGTCTTATTGTATTGTACACGAATTTAATTTTATATTTATGGAATTATTTTTAAATTAAGAAATCAGAAATAATTTTCGAAAAAATAAAAATGTGTTAATAAGTCTCGGTTGCACAAGTTCCGTAAACACTTGGCATTACTGTGCACATACCTGTCTGTGTACATAAAAGGTGCATTTTTATTTTCTCAGTAATACAAAATAAGAATACTTTTTAGAGATAGGTACTTTCTCGTACAATATAAACTAAATAATATTTTACATGCATATAAGGGTAATTTTATTGTAGTGATTATTTCATCGATACACATAATTATTTATTACGAATTTACATGATATATTAAAAAATATATTAGAAATTTTGAAACAATTGTAAGGGCAAAAAATTAAAACGAATAACGAGGTAATTGCGTATACTAACTACATCACGCGAACCCATCGACGAAAGGTTTTTAAGTGATACTTTTCAATTTGTCAAATTTTAAGCCTGTATTTTCTAAACTTTTGGTAATCTGAAAAATGAGCTTAATACATAATAATATATTTGCATTTGGTTCTTTTCAAGCAAATTTTTCAGTATTTTACAAAATGTGTATATAAATGCAAAATTTACGCTAAAAAGTAGTCGAATCGTAATGAATACACTTATCAACGTAAATTATATCGTTAACTAACGTTACCGATTAGTTTACCAAGAATATACTATTAATATTATAAATGCGAAAGTTTGTTTGGATCTTTGTTACTCTTTCACGTAAAAAATACTGAACGGATTTAGATGAAACTTATCAGAAATATAGCTTATACATCAGAATAACACATAAGCCACAATTATAAAAAAAAATTGTGTAATTTGGCCATAATATAACATAGTTTATAAATTAACACGCGAAAACGTGTAAGTGACGTATACCACTAAGCATTTATTACTGTGCACTCTGTGAGCGTGGAGGAACGTTTTTTGTATGAGAATCTTTGTTACCGAGCTGTTGTAAGAATTTGATGCGGATAGTTTGAAGCCTGGGGAAGAAAGAACATAGGCTACTTTTTGTCCATACAACCACGCTGGCGAAGCCGTGGGTGGAAGCTAGTATTTAATAAGAAAAAAGATTTGAAGATTACTTCGCCATTAAAAATCCACATTACCCTCAAGTAATGTAAGTAGGTACCGTTTCCGTTCCCTTCCGTTCCTTTCCGAAGCGAATGTCACCAATCTGACGGGTGTCAAAAGTAAGAAGTAATGAAACTGTGAGGCGCTTCTATATAACATACTTTATAAGAATACATTTAGATGAAACAATCAGCAAAACAATATTTGCATCACCTGCAATTATAAGCTGTGGTTGTGTTCACTGATCTCAAAGTAATTGTTAACAATTAAATGAATAATGTTTTGTCTACAATGAACAAAGTCTTTTAATTGTACAATCTTTATATAATGTGTGTAGCTAATTTTATGTTATGTATTGTAATACTCTGTGATACTAGTCGCTATTGTTCTGAAAACTTAATTTTAAATAGCCGTGAAGTCACTGTCACTCGCATATGATTTTAAGGTCTTCTATTTTTAAAATAATGATTGTAACATTTTTATTTCATTTGTGTGCGACTGCAAAAAATTAATTTAATTAAAATATAACTAATTTAAATGCTTTAAATCGTCGAATCAGGTATAAAACGGCGACTCTATCCGCGTCATACTTGTTTATGCGTCATCTACGTCGGACTCGTGAAATCCAAGAAACTAATAAACTCCGTCTCCTTTTTTTATGCGCAACTAAAGTTTATAAAAAGCCGTCTTTACAAAATATTAATATATATTATTATTAAAATAATTTAACGAAATAAATGAATTCTTAACTATTTGTGTTAATGTGATAATTACTTATCGAAATAATAATTTAAAAATTAGAGAAGGCGACGGAGAGACGCGTCGTGGCGCCACTGGCAGCGTTGGCACAAGACGCTTGCAGTTGTGTAGTGTTTGTTTGTGATCATCTTCACGTCCGTTTCATTAAACATCCGTCTGTTTCAGTACTCGGCCAATTCGGCCCACAATCAGTGCCAGTGAAATAAGTCGTTTCGATTATTCTACGACGCCATTGTTGTAGTATATTCTAGTGTGATTTTTTCTTCAAAATGATTTTGGTAAAGTCATTGAAAAAATTTGTGATACTATTATTTGATATAAAAGAAGTGTTTAGTGAATCTCTTATTAATGTGCTGCTGAAAGATGGACTGGAGGCGAACCTGTAATTGTTACTGTCATTCCTACTAAAGAAACATTCTTAAAAGATTAGTCTTAGAAAGTTTTTTTTAAAAAGTAATTCCTTAGCGCTGGTGTCGCTTTTCTACGAATTGAAAACTTTATCTAATATATTTTAAAAGACTGATAACAGGGCTTCACCTGTAATAGTGTATTAAAGGAACTTTGTATAAATAGCAAAATAGAGAGACACAAACTGTTTATGTTAAAGAGAATGTCAGGATTAAGGAGATGTATAAGTCAAGTGTCTATGTTCATGACTGGAAAGCCAATAAATTCATCAGAGTCTGCTTGGAGAGAAGAGTTACAAAAGTAAGTTGTTTCGTAAATATATCTCTTAAAAATTATAAAAGAGATTTAAAAGCAATATTTAAAAAAAAAGTATCAATTCAGTTTAGTTAAAAAATAGTTTTTAAAAAGTACTCATAGTTAAGGTATTAATTCATTACTAAATAGTTAGGAAATTTTATAATATAGGTATGGCTGAAACCATACCAACCCTGCTGAGATTATCATAATTGAATATTGCCAGTCATTAGTGGTCAATCATTGTTAAAATCATTCAACACCACTTAGTAAACCATGATGGTCATATTGAACAACAAATTAAATCAATTAAGGACGTAATACGACACTTTATGTTCCGTATAAATATTTGTAAACGAAACGTATTCCGAAGCATATTCAAAATAACTTTAGTAAAATCAAGGAATTATTATTTTGTTATGAATTATCGTTGTCATTTTTTATTTAATTATGAAAATAGTCTGCAAATGGTCAATGCAGATGCGCTGTTAGCTAATAAAACCTGAACGAAGGGAAATAGACGACTGAGCTGATGATGGGAAATAAAGAGGACTTTGCTGTTTTTGGCCCTTTCTTTTGTCTTACAGAATGCAACTATAGTAGCTAGGTACTTCACGCCGATTCCCTGTAATGGTACCTTATATCCTTAATCGACCCAGACGAATTTAGTTAGACTTTATTAAAATTGATCTAAGCCGATAGAAAGAAGCATGAAATTTTTACAGAAGGTCCGTTTTACACACAATTTAGCTAGGGTATTTATATTTCAGCAGATGGGAAATCATGCGACAACAAGACTAGGTTGATACATTGATAAATGTGTCTTGCAAACTACTTCTTGTATATATAGTTCTTTAAACCCACGTCACCCGAATTGACGTCATCGCTCCGGCTATGTCTATAGAACCGATACTGGACGATTTCATATAAAGTACACACATACTTATTTACATAATATAGAATACAAATTAATGACAGATTACTACTTATTAAGTGTGTTGGTTAAATCAAAAAACATAACGGTACACTCGTAAATAATAATTACTTAGGTCCGCAGTAGGTAACACTCGTAAAACCATACTAATAATAAAAATGAGAAAGTAGGTCCGACTGCTTATATGATGCGCTTTCACTACTGAAATGCTGATGTTGATGGGATACAATAGGGGGTAATAAAATATGAAATTATATTCCATAGCATAGTATTTATTTTTATGTTTTATTACTTATATTTTCTAAACATATTTTAAAATACAATTATTTTATTATTACGTAGTTATTTAATACGAATTTATTGTACGGAAAATTTTAAATTAACGTAAAAAATAACCTACTTTGAGCTTATCAGGTACTATAAACCTGTAAGTATGTTTAATAATAACTTGAAAAATACAATACGAAATCATTATTATATACATATAACTCACGTATTTATATAGAAAGAAATATAATCTTCAATAACGTCAAATAATACAGTTAGTAGAATGAGTAAGTTTATCAATACCTTATATAAATATACCATTTCCATATAGAAAGCTTTTTATCCCTTTTTATACAACACTATCATATCTAGTGGTTTTTGATAAGATAATCGAAAACAAGCAAACGGCTTTTGCGATAATGCTCTAGTGCTTTCATTTACTTTATTGGGATTTTCTATTATCCTAATCTAATGAACATAGAAAAATTCCACTTCAACCAACAAAAGTACAATTGAACTATGTGTTATTATTTCATTCGGCTAAATAACTAATGATAAGATTACATGTAAGTGAATAGTATAACGTAGTTCATAGGATCTAACAAATGGTTAAAATCTGGTCTAGCAATAAGTCTACATGTGCTCTTTGTATTCGAATCATGTACACAATATACTTGTGTTATTTATTTATTAAAAGTTTCATTGGGTGTAGAATTTTTACTTTAAGGTTTGTATCATCGATCTAATTAGCGACGAAAATTAAATATATATCAATAAAAGGTGAAACAACAGAGGAGAAAGGAGAAAGAGAAGAAATGTACGAGTATATAATGTTATTGAGGTATTCCAAAAAAAACTAAAGCGAGATATTTAGAATTGAAATAACTTTTGTATCTAATAACAACAACTAAATAAAAACCTTTAAAAGAGGAAATTACAATTTTATGACATAAAAACATAAATATAAGTATTGTCGATTTTTTTTTCAATTTGGGTCCTAAAAAAAATGTAACAATTGAAAAATGAAACTAGTAACTACTTACTACCAATTTGTGCATTCGAATAAAAATTTAATTAAAGTATAATAAAAAATTTAGTTACGTTTAATTTTTAATTAATTTTGATAAAAGCAAACTTATTTTGATTTTCGGCATCTATAACTAAAAATATTATTAACATTTTTATCTAATAACAAACTGTACCCGCATCTTGGTTTACAATTACGCATTTTCTCTTTCCCAAAGGAACCGAAATTTCTATTTAAAAAAATTTCTATTAAAAATGAAAAAAATATACATAATTATATCTTTAAAAAAAATCAAAACATCTTCAATGTACAGAATATACCTACTGTTACAGTTTTACTACAACTTTATATTTATAATATAAACATATCGACGCCCCCGGGGAACAAAGTCGTAATAGAGAAAAGTAAATTTTACAGGAAAAGCAAAAAACCGTTTTTCTTTTATATCGCGTGTCCTAAACGGGCTATAATATTGTATTATACATCATTATTTTCAGCATATTTAACGTAACATGTAGTTATAAAAATAATAATATTTAAGTGTATATTAAGTAACGGCACATAATCATTTTATTCCCGTGAACTTTTAATGTAATGAAAACTATTTGCATGCATTACGATACTCTTCTACAGTATTTACACGAATAAAATGAAACTGTAATAAACTAATACAATTTTGTTCTTGTAAAAGTTACCACTAACTTTTTTAGTATAGCTCTATAACGACTATGTTTATTAAATTAGTAAAATGGTACAAAGGCTTACCATCTTATTAAGACAGATGTTCGTTTCATATTATATGACTATGATATTATTATGGGTTATAATTGTAATATGATTTCCGGAGGATAAAAATATAAATTATTATAACTTCATGGATTTTTAGAAAAAAAAATCAAAAAAAAATCAAAAGATGTATTATGACCTATAGATGCCGAAAATGCAAAAACATTAAAACAATGGTAATAATCACTTTACGACTTTATTCCTCGGGGGCGTCGATATAATGGTCTATAATAACTCTTATCATTTAATTTATTTCTGTATCGTCTTTAAAGCCACCAAACAAAATGTTTTAATCGCTATTAAAGTATCAAAAGCTTATCCACGACATTTGATATTTCGACCCAGTTTTTAAAGATATTTTTGTTTTTAATGCTAACATTGATTGCTTAAATAAAACAAGAAAAAAAAAACATCGTTAATTTTAATTATAATTCAGTTCAAAGATCTTGGTTCTGATCTTGTGCGTTAATAATACTTGTTTATTTATTTCGGAAATTACAAATTTGTAATTATTTATTTAAAAATATATATTCCACGTAAAAAACAAAGCAAACAACTTTTTTTCTTATAAAATATTCACATATCGATTCTTTTCCAGATACCGCAACGCCCGTTATGCAGCGAGACGTGTGCGCAAGCGCGTCATCTTCAAGCACGGGGATTGTAACGTCGTTCAATGGAACGTGGCGAAGCGCAGGCGCCGATATCTCCAGGACATCTTCACGACCCTCGTGGATGCGCAATGGCGTTGGACGCTGCTCGTATTCGCTCTCTCTTTCATCCTCTCGTGGCTCCTCTTTGCCTTTATTTGGTGGTTAATCATCTTTACACACGGTGATCTGAACCCCCCAACCAATAGCACCGAAGTATTTGTTCCTTGTCTAAACAATGTTAATTCTTTTACTGGTTGCTTCCTCTTCTCAGTAGAAACACAACATACTATTGGATACGGTTCCCGAACAACGAATGAGGAATGTCCAGAAGCAATTTTTGTCATGTGCTTACAGAGTATTGTTGGCGTTTTCATTCAGGCTTTCATGGTAAGATTTCACATTACTTATTGTTTTTTTTTTAAGTACGTGTTTACAAAAACATTTTAAACATCAAATATTTTTTAAAATAAATTTTTGTCTAATAATTTCCTTATTAGAAATCTATTTAACTTTTAAATTATTTAAAATTAAAATAAACTAAAACAGTAATTCATATTAATAATTCAGAGAAATACTAAAACATAAACAAATAAAAATTAGAATTATTACATTTGCCCGTTCAGTCCAACAAATATTGAATTTGTAAAACGCTATAATTATTTTGCAGAATTTTGATAAAACCAAATTTACGTGTATTTGCCAATAATTTATTGAAAATTATCTATTAGATTTAGAAAATTTGACAATTAAAATGATGTAGTATCAAAAACTAAAGATATGTATGACGCATAATCATTTAAAGGGCTATTAAAATATTTTTTTTTTATTAAGAAATCTTCCTGCTTCGTAGCCAATATGATAATATTATATTAAAATAAGCTTGGAGCTAAGCCAAATGTATACGTACCAATCTGTGATCCAGATGCTCTCTTAAAAATAATTACGAAATTAAATATACCCACTTACGATTTTACGTTTTACTATAGATTATGGAGGTTGATTTTTCAAATATGAGCTTAATTTGAGGATTATGTTTATTCAATAATAAAGAAAATATTAACATTTTCAATGTAAGAATTTAAGTTTAATCAACTAAGAGCTATACGTAACATAGAAGAAGTAGTAAACGTTGTTCCAATTTTAGGTGGGAATCGTGTTTGCTAAACTCTCTAGACCAAAAAAACGAGCCCAGACCCTGCTTTACTCCCGGAATGCCGTAATTTGCCTACGAGACGGTCAATTGTGTCTCATGTTTCGAGTTGGTGATATGAGAAAATCTCACATTGTCGAAGCACATATAAGAGCACAAATAATCCGCCGCAAGGTATATTATTACGACAAAGCGGAGACTGGTTAGTGATTGGGGAATTCAGTCAGCACGCTTCGAACCTTTATCCAATTCGTTAAACCAAATCTTTTGACCTCCTAACCGAAAGGGATTGAAATCTGTTTTTGAAAACTACATGACAAACGTACAGATTTTTATTCCTATGAATTTGAAGTTTAACCTACCAAATTCCTTGTCTTGTCCATAGGTGGGTCTAATATTCGCAAAGCTGGCGCGGGCTAAAAAGAGAAACACAACACTTCTCTTCTCAAGAAATGCCGTAATATGTCTTAGGGATGGGGAATATTGCCTTCTATTTAGAGTCGGGGATATTCGGAAGTCACATATCTTGGAAGCGCATGTTCGTGCCCAGATTATTCGGAAAAAGGTGGGGTACCTACCATACATTAAACATGTTTTGATGTGACTTTTTTTTTAATTTTTGTGTACATATTTTTTTTCTTTTCGATTGCAATTATTTATTTACGTTTATTTTATTGGACCCATCTATGGATTGCCTAACTTCACTCATATTCTATACAATCACTGTGTTCAGACAGTGCTTTAATCATATTTTTCGCTTTATATGTGTTTGAAACTGATTAAAGATGTAACTAACGCTGATATATATTTAGTATATCTAGTCATATTCATAAACCTATGATCCAGTATAATACTGCACGTAGTTACATTTGTCTGTCACTCAATCAACATGTAAAACTGTTGTGGAAGTATATATTTTTAACAATTATAATCGTATATGTATTTATTTTTTAATATTTTATTTGCAAGTTTAATGTAGTGCACTATTAATTAACACCTATTGCCATCTTCTAATTGCAATTCATATAGCATGAATTAAAAGCACGACTTCTTATAATTTAATATATACATTGGTGGAGGTATATGTATTTCCTAAGGTGAATTTTATAATAATATATATTCGTAACGCCCAGCAGATCACAAGAGAGGGAGAGATGCTACCGTTCTACCAACAGGAGTTAAAGGTTGGGGCTGACGGGGAAGAAGATCGGCTAATGTTCATCTGG
This sequence comes from Euphydryas editha, assembly GCA_036937285.1. Classification (NCBI taxonomy): domain Eukaryota; kingdom Metazoa; phylum Arthropoda; class Insecta; order Lepidoptera; family Nymphalidae; genus Euphydryas; species Euphydryas editha. Next base: position 8,623,633 of record JAUPFZ010000008.1, read on the forward strand.
CCTATGACCATAGTGCACAAGATCAATGAGAAGTCACCTCTTTACAATCTTTCTGCTTCAGACATGTTGAGGGAGAGATTCGAAATTGTAGTTATGTTAGGTGAGTAGCTGAATTAAAAGTAAACAGTATTTCGTAAATAGGATATATAGTACGGTAAATAGTATTTATTGTACATCAATTATTGTTAGTAATGAGCTCCCGAATAGATTAATTTGGTTAGTTCTTGATAACTTTTCTGAAAAAAAAAATTAATATAAGCTTTTTGAATTAAATGTACATAGGTACACTTAAGCAAATCGTATTCGCAATATTGTAATATTGTAATTAAAGACAAAGTAGGCGATACATGCTCCAGGGAGCAAATAAAACTAAATTTTATAAAGCATGAAATAGTAATGACCTGCTTGTACTTGGACGTAGACACGTGCGACGCAATTGAGCTTGTAATTTATTTTATACATCATATGACATGCCCTGTCTATTTTATACTATATCGTATTTTATTTCTAAATATTACTCTCAGTCTAATATTTAATTGATTGTCTTTAATTCTTCATAAAATATTCCTTAGAACGAATATTTTTATGTCAATTTTTTTTTAAATGTTTATTTAATTTTTTAATTTCTAGTAATTTTCAATAGATATACTTTATATAATTATTATAAAGTAAACATTACTTAACTGAACATGTACAACAAACTATAAATTTGTGATAAAATTATTTCTTTTATATGTCACTTTGGTCACTTTATTTATAAAATGGTACAATATAAAACATTATATGGTAACAATTATCGCTAAAACACATAAAACAGGATGTGGTTTAAATTATCCGTAAATATTAATAAATTCTAGACTTCATATAATATATTCAGTTAGAGGTTCATTTAAATAAATATACTACAATTGTTGTAAATATACGAATTTTACTCATTTATTCAAAAGTCACCTCAGTCCCTCGAGACCATGGACGCTGTAAAGGCTCCGAAACGTCAGAGAATAATTTTAAAAATCGTTAAACTGTAAAGATTTTAAAGAAACGCGATAAAATCCGGTGTAGACTTTTAATTAAATGAATACAACAACAACAAAAACAATCACAATCCTCGCAGAAATTTATATTTAAAATTATTAATAATTATATTTCAGAGGGAGTCATAGAGTCTACCGGTATGACGACGCAAGCCAGAAGCAGCTATCTACCGTCGGAGATTCAGTGGGGACATCGCTTTGAAACTATGGTGTCATTCCGAAAAGATACGGGAGAGTATGAGGTAAGATAAAAAGTCACCTAATTTAAGATTTACGAAGCACATATCTATTTTAAGACTGTCTGGCTCAGTGACGAATTCCACTTTAGTTTGTGCGGGTTTCAATTTGTAACTGTTTAGAAAAGTTTTATTTTATTATAAAAATATATTTATTTAATTTATTATTCTTTTTCCATTTGATATACTTACGAGTAAACATAGTGTTGAACGTTGAACAATTCAAATTTAAGTGCGTTGACTTTACGGTAGACATTTTTATACCTACAAAAACTGTTTATTTTTTATTTTCTAAGTAACACAAAAAATATGATAACTGTTACATATCATTATTAAGAAAATATATTAAAATTTAAATTATTAAGTGTCATCTCAATAAAAAATGCAAACTGCATGCATTAATTTTGCAACATAACTACTACATACAATGCTTTTACTATTAATTCTACATTAAAAAAAAATACTGTTGCAGTGAAAACTTTATTTTATACATATATAGTTATAAGAATGGTCCTAAAAACCGCAAATAAATAATACAGATTAGGATACATTGCAGAGTAGGATAGGATCAGTTGCGTTTACCATACCTGTACAATTAAAAAACGATTACATAAAATCTTAAACTGGTTTGATGACAGAATACAATATAAATGCATACAAGTATTTAGTTTTAAATATTTTCGATTGTGTAACTTTTTATGTAACTCCTTTATATAATACGTACACCAAGCGTTACTACAATTGCTGCCAACCGAAAATACTGTCTGTATTTTGTTTAGTAATTACCCGATTAAAAAATATTGTCAATGGGTTTTAGTAATCTATATAAATAATAAAGAGAGTAAGATTTACAGATATATATGAATGTCATCCAAGTGATATTGATATGATCATTAATTCTAAATACTTTTGAAATATCTGATAAATGTAAATATTTTTAACAACGTTTACATGTAATAATTAAGTTGCATCATTTGCAACTGGCGGCCTTATCACTAACACAACGGTTTCCTCAAGACAAACATTGGGCAGAGGACTAATGTAAGAAGTGAGGGAAGGGTTGCAAAATGGATAAAAAATATACATACATACACCCACACATACATATATACATACACACAAATACGCATATATACAAATACCTACATACACACATAATGAAAAAACGTGATAAATTAAAAATTAAAACGAATGCCATAATGTAATGACGTAACAACATTATTATAGTATTAAAAAAACCAAATATTTTTATATATAGTGGTAATGAATTCCAAAGGCAAGCAAGCTTCAAGAGTAAAAGATTTAGAGTAAAGGATGAAGAATGGGTTGGGACCTTTAAGATAAGATTATCATTCGAGCTTAGTGGTCGTTCATGAGTGTCACAAATAAACTCAAACTGATTTAAGGTAGGAAGGTGTAGCTGAATTAAATAGGATATAGTAAGAAGTAACAGAATGTTAGTATTCCTGCGAAGTTGAAATGATTCTGTAACTCTGTACAACATTTAATGCGAAGTTTTTTTTTTTCAATTTAAATACATCGTAAATTGTTTTGTTAAATGAGCACCATTAATTTTTATTTTGATAATTGAATTGATGTTACAGTAACCATAAAATAACATATTTTGTAGAAATTTTATGTGTCCTACCTATTATAATTTCAAAGATATAGACGAAGGGATAGTGAAATCTTATTAATAGGGTTCGGACAGCCTGCGTACGGAACTCTAAAATAAAACAAAGACGTTTCCTATTTTTTTTAATGATAATATTATTTGTTGATGGCTTTGTTTAGTTTTGTCTTAACACTTTATAATGTTTACGAAAGTATATGTGTTTGTTATATATATAATATACATACATGTTTCCAAGAATCTTTATATCATTAGTGTTTTGCGTCGTTCTACAAATGAAAGATATTCTCTTCGTTTCACACTTTAGTTGCTTTATAACAAAAATACGTCTTCTCCATTTCTAAATGCTAATTAAATTTTGTATACATATTCTTTTGTAATCTTTACTATGAAAAGAAGATTTTTCCTTTTGATTATTTCATTCGTCTTACAAGTTGTCGGTTCAATAAAAAATGGTAAAAGATCAACTGTTTTAATAATCTGTGAGAAGTAACTATAAAGAGCAAGCTATTAAATAAATAAAATAAATAAATAAACGTCTCACATTCAACGGCCCTCAGTAGGATGTATATCATGTGTCGGAGGTCCGGAAACACACACAATTTACAAGCACAAAAGTCCAGACCACGACAAATATCCGTATGGCCTATACATATACTTGTCCTCTGCGAGATTCGAACCCGCGACCGCTAGCGCATCAGCCAGTTGCTATGACCACTGAGCTAACACGTCGTCAAATTATTATTATTTGTTTATTTTTTAAGGGTTGTAGGTATAAATACTTATTATTATACCCATTAAATGCAAATTAAGCTAAATCACATACAACTATAGATATAATAAACGTACGTAATACGTAACAATCATTTTACATTTTAATTTAGTACCGGGTTATGTTGTGTTTCTTAATTATCCTGTTTTCCTATAGATAATAGTTTTATTTCTTCTTAGAATATTAAACAAACGCTAAAATTTTAAGTACCATGTCAACATATGAAATAGTACTTATCATACATATAAAAACACATGTACAAGTTTACATTTACCTTAATATTTTCCTTCCTGTTCATGACTGTTCATGATTTTATTAGATTTTAGAATTCATGTTGTAATAGAGTTTAAACATAATTCGAACATAACTCGAAAAGAAAAGTTTAGATTTGGTATTATTTGTTAAAGCAGTTGCCTTGAAAAATTGACTGTATTACCTAAATTTTACTAATTTATACCGGCGCTTATTGTTCTGTTCACAATTAATTTAGCAATCATTTTTTTTTTTTGCTAAATTTTCGTATCACCAATTTATTTTATTATTTGCTAATTATTCTTTGTAAACAAAATTCAAGAATATATAAGACAATGAGATGTTTTTCTTAAGTTCGCCAACTTAATTTTTTGCATTTTATTTATAAATGTTGTGTCACTTGCATATATCAGATTTTGTATAACGGTACAAAATGTGGAATTTGAAAAAAAAGGGGGAACTACGTAAAATTTTTATATGCAGAACTTACATATTATTATCTTTGTCTGAGTTATTATTTGTTGTGTCTGCTTCTATATTGCCAACATAGGACGCTTAAACAGAAGTTAACTAGACGTTTATCTTATCCTTTTATTTATTCGTTTCAGGTCGATTACACGAGGTTCAACAATACATACGAAGTAGATACGCCATTGTGTTCCGCCAAGCAACTGGACGAATTGCGAGCTACGGTCTCTACTTCGCAGAAGTTAGGTGCGTCCGACTTTTCCTTGACCACGTCTTGAGGATATATTTATATGATTCCGAGTATACATAAAACCTGTTATTTTAATACCGATTTCCATTTATATTATTACTTTACGTAATGGTTAATATTTTTATAAAGAATTCTTCGTTTCGTATTACGTAATTTAATCTAAATATTTAAATACTTAACCTTTTCAAGTTTTGATAACAAAACAAAATTGGAATGATAAGTAAAAAAAAAATCGTCTTATTTGATATTTGAATATTTTGTATAATTATATTTTATACTTTTATTATTATATTAAAAAAGTGTAATGAAAAACGAAAAAAAAAAATTAATAAAATAAAATAACAAAAATATTTCATGTGATTTCCAGATCGAATGCTAGGCACGATACCGAAGACCTTCTCCAACGATACACTAGATATGAGTTCAGTAGACTCGATGTCTCTGGACGAACACATTGAGATCAAGATACCAGAAGCGAGAGTGAGAGAGAACAGACTGATGGCACAGAACAACTTCGTGCAACACGTTAACGAGAAGCCCCGACACACTCACAATCACCTGGCGGTAGAGAACGGACATGAGAACCTAATCAAAAACAATACAATCATCGGTATCGGTCAGACGGATAACAAAGAACAACATATGCACAGAAGCCATAGCCATGCCAGTATGAAGAGGATCCATGGTTTGACTCCGAATGGTATTAACCATATCAATAGTCACGATCATAAAATTGAGCATAATAAAATTAAAAAGTGAGTTTTTCTAGTTTTTGATGGCACATGAGCTTTTGATTTGAGCGCACCTGCTATTCTAAAGTAGTTTTTGACACTTATTGTAGAGTTCGTTGTAATCACTGTAGTTTTAAACCTTATTTGTCATATTTTTAACTTTATGATATTCGTAAAGGATTATTTATTTATTTCTGCATTAATATTGTTCTATCTTAATAATGATATGTTAAGGTATGTTCTGAAACAATTCAACACACTATATTTTGCTTGGATCTGACCGTGTTTTGTGTATCCGAATGAACGCTTATATCGCTAGTTAAATACAAATTCAAGTAATAAATAAATTTTGATTTGTTTATTTATAATTTCTAGATCCCCGAGCGAAAACAATATAGCAGATCAGACTCCAGTGATCCCTATCCTCGTGACGTCAGCGGACACAGACGTTTAATCCGCGAACAAGTGCTCCCGGGTGGAAGACGGGTTGAAGTAGACGATACGGTAACATATACAGAAGATTAAACCTCGTTTTGGACATTTACTAAAATAAAATTATAGAAAATCTGTTAAGAGTGTAATTTTGGAAATATTTAATATTCATTGTTATTATTCAGTATAAAGAATAATGCTTTATAAAAATGTGCTGTATAATAAATAAATCTAATAGCGGATCCTTAAAAATTTGTTGAGATTTTCTATCTACTTACTACGATTATTTCGCGGTCTGTTATCATTTAGCAATAGTTTTATACTTCGTTTATCGTATATAATCTACAAAATCTGTTCTGAAGCAAACAAAACTTAAATCTAGATAGATAGAAAAAATCTCCAGATTTCATAAAGATCGTTGTCAGCTGCTAAGTTAAATTTACGTTAGATTAGGGTGCATCGAGTAAAATATCAATTATAAAAAAAATAATAATTAAAAGAGTCTATATAAGGTTTAATAACTTAGGAATTAAAAAAAATAAGAAAAATTTTGTGCCAACATCTATTACATAGAGAAACATTGTGATATGTGAAAGTATTAATATCAATACTATAAATTATTTATAATAGTGTTAAAAAAAATTTAACGGTTACCAATCGACTTTGGGCTAACTAAATTGAAATTTAAATACTCACTCTGCTATAAAAAAAGTGACAAGCAAATGATATAAAAAAATTACGATTTTATTTTCAATATTCTGTATTTCCGTAAACTTTAATTCCAGTATTTTATATTCGAATATTTTTGTTCATTTAAATCCATAAAAAATATTGCTGTTATTAAATTTATCAAATCAAAGTTTATAATCGAGATAAATCCACAGAGGTATTATAGAGAGAGCAGGGGAGCCACGTCTCCAGCTGTCCCTCGGTTAGAAAGAGAGAGACGATCACGGTACCTATCTGTCTGTGTCTATATTTCATTATTTCAAACAACTTTATAAGGTATTTAAGTTGGTTTGATTTTATTATTCGAGGTTGTCAAAATAACAAGCAGCCCTTTACTGCACATGTGTCAGTAGAGAAAGACAGATGGGGGTACAGCGATCTTCTTTATCTTTCTAACCGTTGGACGTTTCCGCTTACAGGCAGCCGTGTGTCTTCCCTACTCTATTCTCTCTACCTATAATAACTCTATGGATAAATCATGTTCAAAATTTAGAAAGTTTGGCAGCGTTTTGGTAATGCAATATTTTACAATAGATTCTTACATTGCCAGAGTCTAAAATAGAGATTACTTTCAGGTGGTCTTTTCACTCACCTGCCTTCTTATTAATAAAAGCAAAAATCGTCTGTTAAGGGCCAGTTTCACCACTTGCTTTAAGTCCCGGATAACCTAACTGGCACTTATTTTGACAGATAACCCATACAGTTACCTGTCAAAAAAATGCCAGTTAGGTTAGCCGGAACTTAATAGCAAGTGGTTAAACTGGGTCTAAAACTATTAGATTTATAAAACGTCAGTCATCGTTAGACGTTTCGGAAAGAGTTTGAATGCATTTGTACTAATCTGGCTGAAAGCCAAAGCTAAACATAATACGACTATAAAAAACGAGAAAACATTAACTTGTAGCTGTGAATTATTACTATTGTATGTGTTTTTATATACTATGAATCATTTTCAATCATTTCCTCGTGCGTAGTAAGTTCTGACTCTATATATATTTGTTTTTTTTTAGGCGTATAAAAGATAAAGTTTTCTTTTAGATTCCTGTTATAATTGCTATTTTTACGTAAACATGTACAAGAGCCTAGAAAAATCCGATTAAAATATAACCCTTTTGAGGTTATTTAATTTTTTTTCATCTCGCATTTAACTATAAAGAAAAACAGTAAAATAAATTTAAAAAAATCTTGATTTTTTTTTTATTCTTAAATTAAGTTTATTTTAATGCTTACAAAAATATTGAAAAACAAAGAAAGAAAATAACGTTTAAAAAAATTATTATAAATATTTCTATGTGCACTACTCTCTTGATTATTTATATTTACGATATAAAAATTAATACGACGAACTGAGACCGAAATAAAAGATTATAAGAAGTATGAATTTTTATATCATTCAACTTGTTACTTGATCAACTTTGATGTCATTAGTTATAATGAAATTATTTTAGTAATGTTAAAATTAAACGGTTCAAAATAACAAAATAATCTATTTGTAATAGTTATTTTCTGAATGATTTTATGACTCTTTGTCGCGATAAAAATAAAGTTCTTTTACAGACATTTCCGCTGCCTCGTCTACTTCAACAGAATAATGAATTACAGGGTTGTACTTACAAGTATTTATTTAGATCGTACTAGTGAAATTAGAGACATGATCTTCAGTAGCTCCATCACCTCATCACTGCAGTCATGTTTCCCTTGTAGCGTTAAGGATTTTAAAAAATAGTGTAAATATTTTTTTCTATCAACAGTCAAATAGATAGAAAATTTTCCATTTAAAGTTCAATGTCGCATAAAGGCTGAATGAATGACCGTGACTAAACCGAATTTCCTATATATGGCCCCTGCTATATAATTAACAATGTTAAATCGTTTTATAATTCTGTCGTACCAGTTTATAATGTATTGATTTATATAAATACAATATTTATAAAAAATATATCGACTCGTTAGAATATATTTTATATTTAAACAATCGAATGTACCAAATATATCTGTTTAGCGTCTACGCTTGATTTTAATGCCATCAAATAAAAGTATTGCAAAATTGCGCGTTCCTTTATTATAGTCATGTTAAGTACTTATTTATGAATAGCTAATAATAATTAGGTGATTTTTCTTCTCTATGTATATCAATATACTTTTAACATTTTGTCTTAACTTATTAACTAGTAAGTGTTAGTTTAACTAATGCTATAGACGAAGTGTATCGAAATTTAATCAATCCAATAGATACGGTTATATCATACATTGTAGTATTAGTAATTAATATATATCGAATGCTTTTTCTTTTACATGAATTATTTTAATACTTTTTATCTGTGTATATAACAATTATTTAATACTACAATCGAATCCTGTTTTGATAAAATTGTTTTTTTTTTTAATATTTAAAATGGCTGTAATAGTAGTATAGTGCCTTTAAATTGTTCTTAGAATTCAGGGGCCTAAAACGGCGCTGGCGCCGCCAAGTTTACATACTCGTAATATATATGAATGCTTTTTATCTCGCTGATAAATTATATATATTAGATATAAAATAAAACATTTATTTATAAATTCCTCTAGAGTTTTATTTTACTTTTTTACTTTTACTTAATCATTATTTACTTTTTAAAAGTAATGACTAAAGAATATATACATATCACATTATACACTATCACAACGATAACAATAATTTATATAAGAATAAAATAAGCTAACTTTGTTCTTACAGACAACTGATGACAGATGACAGAATACTATAAGCATTATAAATCTAAAAAAATTAACATTTATAAAATATTACTAAATAATCTTTACAAATATAATTATGTAAACTAAATCGCCAAAAGTTTGTTTAATACATAATACAATTACTTGACAATAGATGGCGCTTACACCCATAAATCTGAAAAGAGATTTTACGAATTTTTTCGTTACAATTTTCTTTTTCTTTCATCTTCACTAGACGATGTTGTGTGCTCCTCAGTACTATTGAAGTAATCAGGTGGATATTTTACAACATTGGATTTGTTACTAATACTCGTTCGCTTGATGGCATCAGAAACTAATCTGTCGACTATGTTTATGAGAGGTGAGATTGGTTTGTCATAAAAACTCACCGGCGAGTTGTTCATGTATCCTGCAAATATATAATATTTATATTTTTTTTTTTTTTTGTAAAAAAAATAATAAACGATTTCTTATGTAAAAAAAAAATTTATACAGTTATTAAATTATCAAAAATTAAAAAACAATATAATACTTATTGACAACATTTAGTAAAATATTTCCGTAATTAGTAATGACATTCAAAGTATAAAACCACGATAAAGTAAATATATTTTTTAATGCTTGGAATAAATTATTATTCCTCACATACCTACAATTACGCTTTGATAAGTTATTTAAAAATCAACACGTTTTTATGAATATTTCAAATTAAAGACATACATACATTACCTGCATTTTATTTATTTAGTCATTCAGATGTACGCGAATTGGAATTAAAAAAAAATATATACTTAAGTCGCTTAAAGAAAATGCATTTGTTTTATTTTTATTATATATATTTTTTAAAACACATCGTCCAAAATTCTTACATTATTTTGACAACAAGGATATAAATACCATGTTATAGATATAAAATATAAAGTCACATATCCAAGCGAGAAAATGTCCGGTTTGCTAATGTGTCCGATCCCTAACAATAAATTTCGTTATTTTTTATGGTTATTACTTTCAATATTTAATTTACCCTAATAAAAAATATACACATTTGCTGCTTTTATAAACAACTATATTAAGAATCTATTTCTACTACGTAAAATATATAAACATGTTTTCGTAAGTTTCATTACGTACTGTAGTTAGTTATCAATTTAAATATGATTTTTTTTAAATAAAGTTATAAATCACAAGTAATATGTTATCAATATTAAAGGCAATAGCAATTTCACTAGATAGATTTTTTTTAAAAAAAAAGCTTATATTATTATTTTACGTAATTAATATTTAAAACAAACGCAAAAAAAAACGATTCATATAAAAATGCATTATCTACACGAGATTCTTTAATATTACAGTTATCGCATAGAGTTATATGTTACATATGCACAATATTTTACAATAAGGACGAAAGACACAAGAAGCAAGCGTAGCAAAAATGACATTCTTAGATTACGATAAAACTCGATACTATTTATTGAAATATAATATTGATAACAATACACAATATATAAATGCCAAGCATCCGTGAACATGGATTTACAGACGACTTACTTATTACAAGTACTAAATGTTATTTATTTTATTTACTTCTTAAGTTACTCATAAAGGTAATAGTTAAATAAAGTTATAATTAAAGTAAGTACATCTGGTATTTAGTATTCCGATAAAGAATTATCATATTTGATTGAAGGAAATCTCAAGAATTCGGTCTTTTTTGTTTTAAATTCTTTTTGTTCACTTTCTTTCTTGTACAACAGTGTTTTATTTTTAACGGATTATAAAAAAGGAGTTTATCATATATATTTGACATGTATATGTTACGGATAATGCAAAAAGATATAGTAAAACTAGGTTTACCCGGGGTGACTTAGTATTACTTATTATTATTTTTACTATCATTTACTTCTTATTATTTATTATTCTTATTTTTTTTTACTTATAAATGTTGACTGAATTTACTACTGAAGTGGAATCTAGTTTAAAAAAATAAAAATAAAAACCTAACAAACCTAACATTAACCTAAGCTAGAGTTGGGTAAATCTAGATAAGTATGGGTAAATACCGAATTAAAATTTATTTTTCTTATTATTCGGACCCAAAAAGCTTGGGTAATACTAAGTCAATTCGGGTAAACCTAGGCTTACTCCGTCTCCCAGCATTACCCGTAACATATACATTACATACAGATGAACAATGTTTATAACGAACCTACTCTTTGTCATGTCAGAAATCGCACATAGGTACCTAAAAGCTTAAGATTATCGCTATCAGCCTTTTTATCTTGTCTTATTTTTCGCTTTTATATTTTAAGCAATACATTTTTTATAATTATCTATTTCGTTTTTATTTGTTTACCATTTTAAAGGTCATAGACCTTAGTACAGATACTCGTATAATGTAGGTACTGTGAGCTCGTATAGTGTACTGTGAGTGTAAGTTTACGTCAAATATTACGTCGGGGAAAAAAGTTTTTCGTATTTTATATACAGATTCAAAAATTTTTTTTTCAAGTTTAATTAAATTTACTTATATTATAAATATATGTATATGTGCTATTTTCGATAACTTGTTGCCATCTTGTACGTTATGACATAATTCCGTTCCTGTAGAAATCTTGGGATTTTTACCTTAATCTTTTTCGCACGTTCTAGTCGTAGGTGGTCCACTTTTCATCACCACTGATCAATCTTTTCAAAAATGATTCAGTTTTATTACGTTTCAATAGAGAATCGCAAATGAGTACCTACACGCTTCATTAGCTTTCTTTCAGTGAGCTCGTGTGGCACCCAAATATCGAGCTTTTTTGTATAGCCAGACTTTTTCAAATGGGTCAAAACTGTTTTGTGGGCAATCATCAATTGTTCGGCTATGTTTGAACTACTAATATGTCGATCTTACTCCACTTTTTCAAAAATAGCATCATATTTATCCGTATATGGGCGACCAGAGCGAGTTGCATCTTTGACATTAAAATTCCCAGACTGAAAACGCTTGAACCAACTTTAGTCTTTATGCTACTCTTACTGACACTGCATTAGACCCATAAGCGTTACTTTTTTGCGGCTATTTTTCCCTTTTTTGTAATAAAAGTTTAGAATGTATCGAATTTCTTCGTTATATTCACTCAGAGGGACAGAAAAACAATTGAAAAATGGCGGAAAAGTGTTTTTTACTTTTTATTTTTATTTTTCTTAATGTCCTATATTTATTGATATTAAAACCACCCAAATACAAACAATACAACCAAAGATTATTCTTCAATTTTATACATACAAAATACGAAAAGACTTATTCCTATTAGCAGTTAAAGAGTGACACAAAATAATAAGTTAAGGTATAATATTCGTAGGTACTATATATGAGTATATACTATTAACTTACTATTATTATTATTATATTACTATTAATTTTTTTCTTTTATATTATTTAAATTATTTGACACAAATACATTGCGTCTCAGTTTTGAAACCAGCGCCTCTTTGCTGGGTACGCCTGGTAAATAAGCATAAAGCTGAGGCAGATCCTTTTTGGTATTTCTTGTGTTTTTATTTATTTAAAGTAATATTGTCTGTTGTGAATTACCAAATAAAGTTATTCTTTCTTTCTTTCTATTTCCCGTTCAAAGAATGTTTTACTGCTCGATTGTGTTTTACGAACTGCGAAGGCTTAGAGGGTGTCATAAATTAAACACGATTCAACGTCACAATATAAATTATTCATTCAATATTTACATCGAAGAAGATCTCGTAACACAATAGTGATGCTATCTCTTGTATATAACACATATTGTAACAACAAAATAAATATATCAAACAAACAATATTTTAACATCGATAAAATAATTTTAATACTGGAATACTTATATTTCGAAAATTTTATTTACTTATATGTGATAAATTACAAGTCGTATATCATTAATATTTAACTAGAACTTAGCTTTACACTTTATATATTTTTTTTATTTCTTATCAATTATATACAGATAAAAAATTATTTTCTTTATAAAAATATAATGGAATGTACTTGAAAAATAACGAGCTGTATCGCACAACCTCAAAAGAAAACTGTTAAACGTAATAAATCTCTTATCTGATAATTTCACTTTGTTTGAAATTCGATCATATATATATTTTTAAATGACTAGTGAAATGAATGAAAATATGTTATTTTACTTGTAGACTAGTTAAAATCTATAAATACTGGTATTTAAAAAAATCAAAGTACATGAAAAGAGATTCAACAATATTCCTTTTGTCTATAACTATACATATTTGTTTTCGAAAATAAGACACATTAATAATTAATATAAAAATAAATTTAAAGCGTAACGGTAAAATCTCCATTTTTCTGCTCGGCTTTTGGTGCAGGATTTTCACCAGCGGGTACTGGGGTGCGAAGAGGACGCTCCGGCAACTTCAGAACCATATGCTCCGTACTCTCTGCGGCATATAACAAACATATTATATCTTAAGGAAATCTTAATAATATTTCGAATATATACATATATTGTTCGAAAAAAAGGCACCTTCATATAGTATATCACATCACACAGTCTATATATATACATCTCAATATTTTTTTAATAACTTCTAAAAAAATTGCATAGCATTTTTGCTTATTTCAATTCAATGTTATATCCAAAACCATATTATGATCGTTTTTACGCCTTTTTTTATTAAGAGTAGGCAAAATCGTAGTTAATGATATAAATAATAAAGATACGATTATATAAATAAACACATTTACGGGCTCGTGTAACGTGCTTAAGAAAGTTGCTTATGTTTAATTATTATTATATATAGGTCAATATCTTATCACAATATGATTATTGACTGAGATAAAACATATTATATCAATAAATAAAAGATTGTTATTGCAGAATACAAGTTAAAGCTAACTGTGAATTATTTTGAAAATACTCGAAAGTTACCACATTTCTAAAAACAATATCATAAAAAGTACTTACTTTATGTTAGTATTGTTAGCATAACACATGCGATTAATAATTTTCATGCAACACATCGTTTGAGTGAAATATTAATTGTACAAATATATTAAAAATCTCCTTTTCTTTTTTTTTCCAACATGACACAAAATTGCTACACATCTGTCTATTAAGTTGATGTTTCTAGGTAATCAATACGACGTTCCGGATACCGTTTAACTGTCGAGCTGAAATTCTATTTTAAATTTTTGTATTTCTATTACGCAGTATAAATTAATAAATTCTTCAACTTTTTTATTTAAGTCAGGTAAAATTTTAGTATAATTTAAAATGAAAATAGTTGTTGCCATATTTTTTATGACGATTGTATTTATCATTTTGTGTTTAATAACTATTGTTTTGTTATTATTTCGTTACACTAACAGTTATTTTGAAATATAAAATTTAAATATCGACAGCAAAACTTAATAAAATAGAATATAATTATATAAAGATTAAACATTATTACATTCATACTATTTTTATACACCTAGACTACTATTCTTACTTGGACATACTCGTCCTAAGACAGAGTGGTAAAAATGCATAATTCAAATATTGTATGGTTCAATAAGTCATTGCAATAAATAAAACTTTTGTATACTTGAGATCAATTTGTTACACTTATTTTCTTTGCATGTAAACTTATTTTCAACTTAAAAAAATCGATTACTAATTATATAGAGTCGTAAATCCAATCGACTGTCTGGTAATTCGAATAAATGGTGATGGTGAGACAATTGTTTGTGGTCATAAGGATAATGGTCTGACGACCATTCACACAATAAATCGTTCTCAAAACGTGAGCGAAATATAATTGGTATCCTGTTTAAAAATTGGGGGAGTGTTGAATTTGGCAAAATGGAACATCCGTTTAAGATTTGATAACGTGGGAAGAAATAAATTTCAGTTTGCGTTAACCCTACTACTACTAAAAAGAGCCAACACATTTTAAAATAAAAATACATATTTTTAATTCTTGCGTGAACGCTGCTAAAGTCTTCGTAAATAATGTTAACTTAATATAATCTACATCTCAAAGCGATTTGTATTTTATTATCTCCTACTTTTTTATATGAATTAATAAGCTTATTATTATTTAATTATTGTATATTTTTAAAATGAGCAATCTCATACCACAAAATGTTTTAAATAATGATAGTAAATATTTATAAAACATAAATTATTAAGGCTTTAAGGAGGTACAATTGTAGATATTACGATTTTTGTTAATCTATAAATATATATTTTAGGATTTTTAACAAGATTATACAAAATAAACATAAAATGATGTCTAAGAATCATAAAAAATAAAATTATATTCTTGACAGTTTATCATTCTTGTTTAATCTGACATTTACTAATGTAGTAAAATCGTAAAAATTATGATGTTAAGCATAACAACTACGGGTATTTACAAAATCTAATCTCTAAAGAGAGAACTCATGTTTTATAAATTAGTATTTTCTTTAGTAATTTTTAATTCGTTATTGTTGGTCGAATTTTTAATTAAGTACTTAACATGAAAAGACTTCTAAGAGAGAGAGTCTAAAACTTTATATAAATATAATTAGTTAATGTTATATATTCGAAACTAAAATAACACTTAGTTTAAAAAAATAAAACATTCATATTTTTTATTGTATACATTAAACAAAATTGTGAAATCTATATACCGAAGTGGAATTCGTTTCTAAGGAATACATAAAAATCAATATTCAATACCTAGTAAGGTTCTCTTGAACAAAGTTACCATCGCTCGTTTAACAATAAGTTATAAGCAAACATATATTATTATGTGTGACAAACTCAGGATCACGTGAATATTCTAACAAGCTGTGAATAATAACGCTCTATTTCAGCTAATATCCTACGTGTATTATATTGTCTCCTCAGAAAATGATTCAGAGGAAATAACTACAAATCTTTAAGATCTTCATGTCCTTTGTTATTTGAAAATATAATAAAAATGAAATAGGTACCTAATTAGTTTCATATAACGTTTTATTTTATCGATACAGTGTTTATTAAGCTGTAAAGTAATAATTATGACTTTAAGAAATAATTAATAAAAATATCTTCAACATATATGTAAATAAACATGATAGCGTATTAAGTGGGTTAAAAAGCATATTAATATTGCACTGTTCCGTAATCAATTCTTAGGTAATAAATAAGTTATTATTAAAAGCAATAATTGAGATAGTTCGTTTGTTGACCTGAGATAAATTGTCTTAGATAATTCTAACAGTGCGTCGCGGAAATGCAAATTTATAAAAGCATAAGAGTTGAATATAATTTTTACAGAAAATTAAGAGATTTTTTAGTACTTTAAGGAAGTTAGTACACATCAATCTATCGTTGAAAATCATGATAAGGCTTTCGTTGTTAAGATAAGCCGACACACAAAGCAAGCAACTTCATGATTAAAAATAACAGTTTTTCACAAACAATTAATCACTAATGCCATCACCTTATTTAACAATTAATAAAAACTTACCAATAGATCTACGGTCAGCTTGATTCCCATAGAATTCATCCAACTCTTTAGCAGAACATAGAGGAGTGTCGACTTGCGAAGTGTCGTCGAATTTAGAATAATCAACTTCGTATCCTTGGCGTTCGCGGTTGTATGTCACTAATGGCACAAATCTGTGTCCCCACATAATTTCACTTGTTGTATAGCTAGATCGTGCTTGTGTCGTTTGTCCTGTCGACTCTATTGTTCCCTCCAAAATAACTACAATCTCGAACTTTTCTTGAAGGACATCAGCAGCGGAGACACCGTAAAATGGGCTATTGGCGTTTATTCGATGAACCATTGTAATAGGCCAGATGAAGAAAAGATTACTGTCACATCCGTCTGCATTTAGCTCTAATTCAGTTTGATAATGTGATAACAGCTCTCCTTCCTTAGTTGTCCTAGATCGAATTAATTGTGCTCTCACGCTTGCTCCTATAATATGAGATTTTCTCAAGTCACCAACTCTAAACATCAGGCACAGGTCGCCGTCTCTCTGGCAGACTACTGCGTATTTTGAGAATAGAAGTGTTTGGGTTCTGTGCTTTGGTCTCGTCATTTTAGCGAAGACAATACCTACCATGAAAGCCTGAATCATTACACCTACTATACTTTGCAGGCACATTATAAATATTGCTTCCGGACATTCTTCTGTTGTAGTACGTGCACCGTACCCAATAGTATGTTGAGTTTCAATACTGAACAAGAAACAAGAAGTAAAGTCAAAAATATTAAATACACACGGTTTCCAGTTCGTACTTTCTTGCATTGGCGGCAAATGTTCTGGTTCGAGGTCGCCATGTGTGAATGCTATCAACCACCAGATAAGAGCGAAACCCAACCAGGACAAAATGAAGGAAAGCGTAAATACGAGTAGGGTCCATCGCCACTGGGCATCCACGAGTGTTGTGAACATATCCTGAAGAAACCGTAAACGGCGTTGTGAGATCCGTGACTTGAGAATATTACATTCACCATTTTTAAGAATGGCCCGTCTTCTAGTTCTTCTAGAAGCTCCATGTCTATGCGATCGGCTTCTGTAAACAAATACACAAGTATTTATTACACCGTTCTATCTCAATGATTCTTAACATATGTAGATGATTGACTGTAAGTGTGAACGCGTAGATCACGCTCGTACAGTCGCTACGATGCTACGACCTTCGTCGATGTTAGTATTATTAACGTGCAACATTTAAAAATATACTAATTAAAATATATTATAAAAAAGATGGAAATCACAAAAACAGAAATATTTAAATTTTGTATAAACGAAAAGCAACAGTACGGAATGTTTGCGATCGGTGACGGCACAGGTTGAGACGCATCGACGAACCTCTTGCTGACGGTGGGATAATAAACTCCAGGGGAAAGATTTCCATTCCCTGGGACTGGCTTGATTTTGAGCCACTCGTCGGGCAGGAGGTGGGCCTCCTCACGACTGGCGGGCGACTCGGGGTCGACGTGCATGGCGTCGTGCGCACGGCTCACTTGCAGGCGATCGTCTGCGCCTTCATCCCCCGGAGCTCTCGTGCCTCCTGAAGCATCGCACGCGATAATGTCGCGATCACGACTGCCTATATCGTGCTCGAGACGACGCGTTAAACGTTTTATAATTGTATCGCGAAATTCTGTATCAAAATTATCAGCTTACGTCGGAAAACAAAATATTGTTAGTACCTATTTTGATGTCCATGCGCATACAGGATGCTTTACGATGTTAAGTATTTTAAAGCAAACAGTTTTATTTCAGGACACTAATACGAAACAAAAACTATATAAAAGAAAATTTTTTTTTTATATATTTTCCTATTCATTTATATTTTGTAATTAATAATATTTAATAATTTAAAATTAAATATTTGCAGTTTTAAAATTAATATTACTTTTATTTGTGGTATTTATGGATATAATTCTTTTATTTAGTCAATCCCTACGGGATGTTTTTCCAAAGGCAGACATATTAACAATTGCGTCACAATATATTTATAACAATATTATATATATTCCCCAGAATATTCATTGTTTTGAAAGAAATAGTATTAATCGCACTATAAATACTAGAAGGAATAACAAAATTGTAACTCCAAGTTTCCGACTGCGCAAAGTAAACGTCTCCTTTCTGGGTTATGGTAATCGCATGTATAATAAAATCCCACAAAAAAATTTTGAAGTTGTCTCAACATAAATGTAAAGATTTTATTTAAAAAAAATAGGTAAAGCGTATTATTTGGTGCAGGATTACTTAGTCGATAAAGATGTGTGGACTTAGTGGCGCTGTATTTCATGCAAGATATTACTAATTTTGTACTAAAACACGGTTTATATGTTATTTTCAAAAGAGTAACTGCGGAGTTTCTTGCCGATTCTTCTCTGCAGAATCTACATTCCGAATCAGTGGTAGCTTTACTTTTATAAAATAATAATCATTTTAAAGTTTTAATTTGTAAAATGACGATTCGAAGGTGCTCGTGGGACCTATTTGAATAAAGTTGTTTTCGATTTTGGTTTTGAATATTAAAAACTAATTTGTACAAATTGTATTAATTATATATTTATATTTCAGAAAAGAATAGCTGTTTAAAAGCTTTAAAAATATTAATGAATAATAATTTAATCAGTCGTATCAATCTGTGTCCAGTGACGACATACCTTTCTGAATTTTCATTTTATAAGTAATTTGACAGTGCAAATTAGTACGTTAATGCGCTTCATAAAAGCACTAATTTGTATTTCTCGATGTTATACGTTTGAAGGTTATTTAAAAAATGTTGTTTTATCGTTTTTTACACGTCACAAGCCATTATTAAATGTGAATTACGATTATTTTGTGAAAAAAATCCCATTCAATAAAAAAATTACGGATAAAAGGATCAGTCCTAATTTAAAAAAAATAAGCTTAGTGTTATTTTTGTTTATGTGTTTGTATTCTTATAGTTATCATAAGCTCTTAAGACAAAATTATGTAAAATAAGAAAAACAATTGAAAACAATACCAGAAAACGAGCGTCTAACGAGGACATTTAAATAAAATTATACTCCTAATAAGACATAACAAAAGTATTGAACAAAATTATAAAAGTATACATATTTTTAAATGTTTCTCATTGTCAAAAAACAAAACTGAAATATTGTATTTATTAAAAAAAAAAAAAAAAAAAAAAAAAACTTCTCCATTGGTCTTTGCATATCGCTCAACATTACACTCGGCAATTGCTTCTTGATTGAAGCATTAAATCTAGAATCAAATTTTAAGACAGTAATTCATTTATTAGTAATTTATTTGGAAAATATTAAATTTATTTAAGGATTGAATTACTTTGCCTTATATCTTATGCAGTTGTAATACAAAATAGGTTTATGATAAGAATACGAGTACCACTTTACTACGGTACTTATATTGTACTTTTTACAAGGACCTTAGTATAATATAAAGAAAACGTATCTATAAAGTAGTTGACGTAATATCTCTGAAATATTTTGAAAAACATATTTACGATTTTTTCATGGGTCTGTCAAGAGATTTATATAAATTTGTCAATTTGCACCACACCTCCGAGCAAATACTTCTGTGCACGATTTAGCGTTTATTATTAATTTATGAAGGTAAATACTACGTGATATAATCATTTGCAATGTTTGTTATTTATTCAAGATCATAATATTAAATATTTCAAATAACGTTATATATACGTTATAGTTATTAAATATTCCTAGTAAAAGTGGGCGTGTATTTTAAATCTGTACTTAGCAAATTAAGTTGTCACGATTTCATATGTGTATGAAGCGTAAATAAAGCGTAAAGTATTCAAAAATGTATATTACATTCATGTATAACACAGATATAACGTGGTGTGATTGTTGGTTAATATATATCAGAATTATATAACACCGTCACACATAAAGTTACAGTGTACATCGTCAAAAGCTAATTTTCGTTTCTGTAGTTTTCAGTAAGTTACAAGTATATATGGGGGCCATTCATTTATTACGTAAGACGAATTTTGCTAGTTTTCGACCCCTCTCCCTTATTCTAAGAAAAAACAAGAATAGGCCAACCCCCTACCCCCTGTTTAATATTTATTACGTAGGAATCTTAATGAAATAATAAATAAATGTTTGGTTTGTTTTAATGTTTATTTTTCAAAGTAACAATTTTTAGAAATATTTATTTGTACTTACAAAGGTACTACAAATTTTTATTTTTTGATAGTAATAAAATTTGGTTTTAATTATTCATCTTTACCTACATAAGATTTTCAGTCCAGGGGCTCAAAAGTTTTGAGTCAAAACCCACTCGGAAAGTGGATCTGCCACTGGAACATCTCTAATATTACCTATACGCATCCGAGCGAACCTCGGCACTCGTGCGGTTGCCCACGCTTTTACAAAGTATAATTTTAACTTTGCCGATTTTTGTGATCTTACGTAAGAACTATCGAGACTCCCTCCAACCCCCTTGTAAGAGAAAATAAGACATTGTCAACCCCATAAATCGTCTTACGTAATATGTATATATAAAATAAAACAATCTATAAATCCGAATTTTTTTTTTTCTGAATTTTACAATATTATGCACATATTTAAAATTCAAAACTTAAAATAATTATTTACAAACAGTTTTGGTATAAATTATGTCCGCGTGGAATGGTGCCAAGAATACTAGCAGCATTTCCCCGTTGAATCGCAATTCCGATTCTTTGGGCAAAAAATGCACCAGCCCTCCTGTCACCAGTGGAGGCTATGAGACGTGGGGTTAATTCTTTTAGATTTTTTTTTGCACTGCTACTCCAAGGTTCAAGTGTTTCGACTGCAAACGGCACAAAAACATAACTTTGGATAAGTGACGAATATTTGTGCCGTTTAGTCATTTCAGCCTTCTCCGCAGCGGCTCCCACTCTTAAAGCCGTTTCCCTGACATGAGACGGAGCCAATGTATCGACGCAGGTTGCGTCCCACAAAAGCGCCCGTCTCCTTTCCCAGGGAATCAGGGAGTCAGGGAATCAGAATCCGAATTTGTGCTATTTACTATTAAATTTAAATATTTATTAGGAGACACTCGAAAAGCGTGGATGTCGAGACGCGAGCCGGAACCAGAGAGGGCGCTTTTCCTTCTATGTCCACAGACCTGAAAGACGCCGTTTGAGCACAGATAATAAAAATGAGTGGAATATAAATGTTGTAATTCATAAACAATAGATATATAGAGCAGAATTAACATAATAGATCAGTGCCGATAATGTTTGAAACCAAAAAAAATAATATAAGGATGAAACCCATCGGAAAAGAAGAGAATATAACAAAAATGCAGGGAAAAATAAATTACGGGCGATTTGTAAGGTCGGGAAGTGTAAGGTTAAAAAACGGTTTATCGCGGTTTCTGAAAAAACTACAAGTCCTATAGAAAAAAAAACTTAAATGGCAAAGTTGTAGGTAATAAAAAGATGTACAACTTATGTATTTACGTAAAAAATTTATGTGAAAAATTCGAATAACTTAGTTTTTTGTTTTTTATTTTTATCTTTTACAAAAATATTTTTTTTTTTACGAAATTTGGTTAAAACTTACATTTTATGTCCAAAACTTACTGTAATTTTTTTTTATTTAAAATATTTATTTTTTCGTCTTATTTTGAATTAATACCGAAAAAGCACCCTAATTTTCAATCGAAAATTCTCATGTCAAAATATATGCTTTTTTTAAAAAAATCGGTGTGTTTTTTGTTTGTTGAAATCTCTACTTTCTGATGGTGTAAAAAAATATACATTACTATGATAAATTTTCTCAGAAAATGCTACGAAATAACAGGTAGTATGGTCCAGACACTCCTAGCCCCTTGCCCACTTCTATATATGAAATACTTTTTAATGGGCTAAAATTTTCCGTAGTTCACTCAGGTATATAAGTTATCTTAAAAAAACAATAAATAGGCATCTACGCATATAATTTAAAAAATATCCCAACAATTTTCTCAAAGTATTGTAGATGTTTTATAAATTTTAATCTTATTTCGTAGGAACAAATAAAGAAAACATTTTTAGAAGAAAAAAATAAAGAAAACATTCCTAACACAAGTTTGAAGAAGGAAATATACTTATTAAGAAATCAGTAAATGAAATAGCGAATAAATTAAATACAAATAATAACGAACAAAAATCATCATCATTATATCGCGAGCGAACTACGAACAGGTTGGTTGACCTGTCTCTCTGTCTGGTCTTCTCGACCTCCCTCAATGTCTTGGCTCTGATTGACGCTGTACCTCCGTCCTCTATTTTCAGCTTCATCAACCGGCTTTGACCAACATACGAATCCCTTGAGAACACTTTGGAGCCCGGTGTATCTATTATTACGTTTTGCCTTAAAGACACGTATATCGTGTTTCAGATATTTCCATATCCGTCTGTTGATTCGCTATATGCTTCACCATCACCAGAGGACTGCAGGATTAATAAACGTCATTCTTCCATGAGACTGAGTTTTAAATATTCCAAATAAAATAATATATAGATTATAGTTATTAAATAATCCTAATAAAAGTGGGCGTGTATTTTAAACCTGTACTTATCAAATAAAATTGTCACGATTTCTTATATTTATGTATATAAAGTATTCAAAAATGATAACCAATACCTATGAATTAAATATAAGTAAAAATTTCTGGTGAAATGTAAAAAGTTCTAACAAGCGAGGTGTGGGAATTAAATTTTACGCAAATATTAAAGAAAATAAGACACAAAGAGCGTCTATGAAAAAAAAAAAAAAACGATGAACAGGATTTTTATATTAAATACTACTCGTAGTTGCGATTTCGTATGCGTGTGTGATAACATCGTTACGATTCAACTACAATAATTGTTTTTAGAGTAGGTAATGCCTCCCCAGGGGTGCTACAGTCGGTGACCTCCGCGTGGTGCACCCTGGAAACGTAGGCGGCAGCAGCTTCACAGATTCGCGATTGCGGAACTGCTGCTGCCTACGGCTAACGACCGACTCGGGGGGACGCCGGGTATGCGATTCAGCGCTCCGGGGACTTCTCTGTCACGCAGAGTTGCCCCGTTGAGCGGCCGCATGGCGTGTAGGGGACAGTCGTCTCCTCGGGGGCTCCGGTGCCACTGCGCTCGAGCGCGGTGAAGCAACGGAGGCGGACGGGTCTGACGTGCACTCACTCTGCCGTCAGACAGAACGGCTAGGCTTCCCCTGGTCGTTCACCGTCCTCTCGTAATCCCGCTACGTGGTGTCGTGGTCATGTCTCGCGGCTACGTGCGGGACCGAGGGTCTTGCCTTAACCGGCCGGACCGCGAGGAAGAAAACCTCTATAAAAAATTACCCCGAATCCTAAGCGGCGACGCAGCGCGAGGGGATGCATGGCTGACGGGTGGATCAGTCTCGACTGCGATCCTCGTCCGGGTACCGGCCGACACCCGCGACGAGTTACGCTAGGCTTACCCAGGTACAGGGGGCACTGCCTGGGTGGACCGTCTTTCCCCCATACTCGTGGGATTAGTCATGGAATCAAATAAAAACATTTTTAACCAAAATGACGTAGAGGAGGAATCTACCGCACTCGATTCCGACGACTACAGCTCGGCAGCGACGGGTGGTGAGTCTAGCTGTGGTCAGACGAGGAGCGGGAAGCGGTTTCGAAGAAGTTCGCGATCACCTGGTGAGGAGGTGATCCTCGCTGGAGCGAAGAGGCGAATAATATTACGGGAGGAGCCCTGCTCTGAAGTCGAAAGGGCCATGATAGATCAGATAAGAGCGGCCGAAGAGGGACGCAGAGCGCTGGGTGTTGACAGCGGAGACCCGCGCACGGCTGACGCTTTAGCAAGGCAGGCGGCCACAGATGTGGACATCATCTGCACTGTGGCAACGACGTCGTCCAACCTTAAGGGCACGTTCGTGCGCGCCCTGCAGGATGCGGCGTCCTCTATAAAAGCTGTTGTTGAGGCGCTAAAAGATAGGACGGCCACAGACGAGGTCCGCAAAGTGCAACTGGAGAATGCCCGTCTGAGGTCGGAGATGGCCGAGCTTAGGCAGCATGTGGCCGAGCTCCGACGACGGGATCGCGACAGAGGCTCTCCTCTCTTGCCCTTATCGGCCGGCAGAGAGGATCTAGAAGAACGCATGACGGCCTCCATCTCGGGGACCGTGCAGCGAATCATAGATGCGCGATTCGCGGGCCTCGAGGAGCGGCTCTTGCCCGCCAAAACGCTTCGTCCACCCTTGGCAGCGGATCGGCGGCGCATCGCCGCAGAAAAGACACCTGTGCAAGCGAAGAGTCGCGGCACGAAGGGTGCGCATCCGAAGTTGGCAGAGGGACTGTCCCGTGCCGACGAAGAGCCGACGGCCACACATACAGCGGACGATGGCGAGCGGTCCACCGTCCAGCATAAAAGGAAAAAGAAGAGGGCCGCGAAAACATACGCAGCCGCCGCCGCCACAGCACCGGCGAAGAAGAAAAAGCCGCAGCCGCAGCCGCAGCCGCAGCCGAAGCCGCAGCCTAAAACGAAGACGGCTAGGAAGCCCAGGCTGGCCGCCCCCCGCTCTCCGGCGGTGCTCATCACACTGGACGAGTACGCCGTGAGTAAGGGGGTCACGTACTGCCACTTGCTGGAGCGAGCAGCAGAGCAGGTTGACCTAAAAACCTTAGGTATTAATGATGGCCTAACGATTCGGCGTGCCGCTACCGGGGCACGACTTCTAGAGCTGCCGAAAGGGCAGGCCCCGGAGGTGGCCAAGCGTTTGGCGGAGGAGCTGCAGACGGCGTTCGGCAGCTTGGCGAGGGTCGTCCAACCCACGAAGCTCGCGAGTCTGCGAGTCTCTGGGCTGGACGACTCCGTCACCAGCGAGGCGGTCGCTACAGCAATAGCAAAGATGGGCAAGTGTGACGCCGGCGATGTAAAAGTCGGCGCAATCGCGGTCGGACCTGGTGGGTTGGGCGGCACAGTCGTGCGGTGCCCGATCCCAGCCGCAAAGGCCCTGGCCTGGCCTGGCTGGCTGGAGGCAGGGCGACTCTTGGTCGGCTGGAGTTCGGCCAGGGTCCAGATTTTGGAGCAGTGTCCCATGCGCTGCTACAAGTGCATGGGCATCGGGCACACTCGCCCGACTTGTCCGGCTGCGGTCGACCGCAGAGGCGCGTGTTTCCGGTGCGGCGTGGAGGGCCACATTGCCCGTAACTGCACCGGGGCACTGCGCTGCGCCGTTTGCGCAGATGCCGGCAAACCGGCGTCGCACATTATGGGAGGACGGGAGTGCTGCCCCCCTAAATGGAGGGTTAGAGCGGTCGCCAAATCTTCGACCGCTCCCCATCGCACCAGGTCACGGAGGAGACTGCGGCTATGTCATCATGACCTGCCGCAGTTTCCCCCGTTCGCCGGTCCCTGGTGCAGCGGAGATAGAGCGCTCACGGTGCCCGCGAGCGCTCTATGACCGAGGGCGGCCCGCGTAGGCGAGCCAACCGTCGGGGCGTCACGGTGGCATGCAACCGCGATCTCGTGGCGTCCTTGTATGACGATGAGGGCACCGCTGGGTTTTAGTGGGTATTCTGACTTCGCAGTCAGCGAGTCCCACATACCCGTCACCTTCGGGCGGCGGAATACGTAAACGTATTTCCCAGCGTCAAAAAAAAAAAAAAAAAAAGGTAATGCCTCCCCTTCTAGGCGGTGAATTAAGATGAAACCTATACCATATTGTTATTTAGACCTTCATGATCACAACTGTGGTCAAACCGCATCAAATTATGTACAGGAGATTTTGCCTCATGGTGGAACACCACCACCAGAGAGGCAAAAATCCAAAAATAATTATTTTGGCTTCTATTGCTGTCATAAAGGCCGTATTGTTTTTTCTAAATAACATCTCATGATTTGTATGTGTAAAGAGAAATTGAATGTATGATATCTCAGTGCTTTCGTTTTTTTTTTGTTTCGAACAAAAATAGCTTACTTATCGCTTAAAAGTTCTCGCTTTTCGCTTTTATTACTTAAATATCCCTAGTGTTGCAAATTAATGGATTTCTTAAGCGATGTATATTATGAATGATTATTTAATAACGGTTTTTTAAAAACTCTATTAACATTTTTTACATATTAATGGAAACGTGTCGTATATAAATAATTTGATACAATTATATCTCTGTATAGGATGGGCAGCGTTCGGGAAGGTAAAAAACGTCTTTTTACCCGCCATACCTCAGTGTCTGAAGTCGAAAGTCGAGAGTCGTGAAGTTCGACCAATGTGTGTTACCAGTGATGACATACGGATTTAAGATGTTGTCTCTGACTATGGGGCTTTTAAACAAGCTCAAAGTCGCATAGCTTGCAATAGAGAAGGCTATGCTTGGTATTTCTCTG
Source organism: Euphydryas editha (assembly GCA_036937285.1). Lineage (NCBI taxonomy): Eukaryota > Metazoa > Arthropoda > Insecta > Lepidoptera > Nymphalidae > Euphydryas > Euphydryas editha. The sequence continues at coordinate 8,650,743 of JAUPFZ010000008.1, forward strand.
CAAGATCGAATCAGAATTGATGAGATCCGCAGACGAACGAAGGTTGCCGACATAGCTCAACGCATTTACAAGCTGAATTCGCAGTGGGTAGGGCACATAGCTCGTAGAACTGATGGCCAATGGAGCACAAAGGTTCTCGAGTGGAGACCACATACTGGTAAGCGCAGTGTCGAACGGCCGTCCACAAGATGGACAGACGACTTGAGGAAAGCCACCGGAAGTCGTTGCATGGAGACTGCTTTGAACCGGTCGCTCTAGAGGTCGATGGGAGAGGCCTACGTTCAGCAGTGGACATTCAATGACTGATATGATGATGATGATGATGATATCTCTGTATAATTATTGAAATTTCAATACGATCAATCTCCTTCGGATTTTTAATTAAAGGTGACATTGGCGAAATAATCTGCGCTGTCTATGCAACATTGAAATTAAAACGTTTTTGGCTCAAAATAGTGTGCTAAAAATAGTGCAGTAATCAGATCCACATCCGAATCAAAGAAATATAAATCAAAATGAATTTAGTCGTGACACCCTGCAAATTGGCTCCGCTGCCTGTAATCATGCACTTATGTGACGCGTGTGTCGAGTGCAATGCGAGAGCTTGCTGCATTTACTACATTAAGTGCAATGATCTGAAATATAAATAATAGCTCTATAATGATATTATTGGAGGCAAAGCTAGATGTTCTTAGATCACTCAACAATTATTGAGGTTTTTTTTTTCAGAAAAATACTGCTTACTTAGTAACCGGTTAAAATTGTGTGTACCTAGTACGTATTTTATGTTATGGATTTACATTTAGATCTGTGATCAATCATTCTCATTTTGTAATTTTAATATGATAGCTATTTAAAAAAAAATATAACTCTCATAAAAGTTACAGAAAAAGTTTTAAAGTCATCTTTAAAACTGTTGAGATTTTTCTATTATTTTTTATATTAACGGTTATCGATAGGAAATTTTCCCCTTTTCGTCCCAAGCGTTTATGAATATTTTTAATACTACTCTTTTGTAAAACTGTATCTTAACAAAATTTTCATATTAGAACATTTTACTGGATAACACTAAGTGAAAACATGAAGTTTTTCTTACATTATTTAATTACACGTAGCATCCATGTATTAAATATGTCTATAAACGGACAATAAAAGCTATTTCAAAATACAAATACAAAAATTGCTTCTTTATTATTTAATAATATTTTCTAATTGTAAAATCTATTGTTTTGATTAAAAGTGCTAATTTTGTTCTAAATCATTTTAAAAGTATTTTTATTCACGGCAAGCCCTTAAGTTTAGGAGTTGTGTCAGAGGTAATAGTAACAGGTGCACCCATATGGTGCGACGCACTCACCGCCAAGAACAAGACCCTCTTAAGGAGGCCTCAGAGGGTCACAGCGGTGAGGGCGATACGCGGATACCGTACGGTGTCATGGACGGCGGCGACGCTTCTCGCGAGCGATCCGCCCTGGGAACTCCAGGCGGAGGTGCTCGCGGAAGTGTACCGTTTCTGGTCAAGCCTCAGAGCTAGAGGACAAGTCCCAAGTGCGGACCAGACGACTCGGGTCAGGGCTCAGGCTCAGAGATTCCTGATCCATTGGTGGAAGGAGGACCTGGAGTCCCCAGCGGCAGGCCCAGAGACGGTGGATGCCAAACGTCCCCATCTTCGTCACTGGGTCAGAAGGCGGCACGGGGTGCTGACCTTCAGACTGATGCAGGTACTTACCGGGCACGGGTGGTTTGGTAAGTACCTGCACCAGATTGCGAGGAGGGAAGTCACTCCTGCCTGCCACGAGTGTGGCGCGCCTATAGACACGGCGCGTCACACTCTCGAGGAGTGCGCCGCTTGGGGGCCCCAGCGCCATGCCCTGGTGGCCGTGATAGGCGGAGACCTCTCGCTGTCGAGCGTGGTCCGCTGCATGCTCGGCAGCGAGAGGTGTTGGTCGGCCGTGGCCTCCTTCTGCGAAGAGGTCATGGCATCGAAGGAGGCCGCGGAGCGGGAGCGTGAAGCAGACGCTAACGCTAACCCGCTCCGCAGGAGACGACCGGGGGGAAGGAGACGCCGTTACGCACTCCTTCACCCTCCGTAATAGAGTGGGAGGGCACCTATAATCCTCCCACTCGCCACCAGGGAAATAGAGCATAGGCGGGCCAACCGTTGGAGCGTCACGGTTGCATGCGAAAGCGATCCCGTGGCGACCGTGGCGTCCCCACTACGACGATGAGGGCACCGCTGGGTTTTAGTGCGTGCTGGGTGTTAGTGTCAGTGAGTCCCACATACCCGTCGCCTACGGGCGGCGGGATGCGTAAATGCATTTCCCAGCGAAAAAAAAAGAGGTAATAGTATATTTATATATTTTTATTTTTTTCAAATAACAGAATAATTAATGAAATTTTCAAAAAAAATATCTGAAATTTTTATAAAATCATTCCAAAATCTGTTCTAATAAATACACACATACATACACACATAGATACATACATAAATACAAACATTGACATATATTCCCATTCAATATTCCTGTCAAATTTGCTATTTACGACACGTTTTACACCTGAACGCTTAATTTCTTATTAAGAGGAATGGTTTACGGATTATTACGGATTTTTGGAGATACATATCTCAAGATTCTGCCAAGGCACGAACATTTATAGCCATATAAATATAGACAATAATTGACAATAGACATATAGAGCATCACCGACCTCTTTGTCAATATTACTTAATTAAAAAAAAATATCTTCTTATTTTTATCTTTATTATTATTAGTAATTTATTGATTATTTATTTTTAATTATCACTTATTTTTTATTAGCAATAATTATTTATTATTAATGTCATAAATTGATAATGTATAAAAACAAATCAATTACTTTATAGTAATTGATTTGTTATTTTCATGTTAAATAATTATCTACTACTAGCGGCCCGCCCCGGCTTCGCACGGGTATTTAACTAAAATTTCAAAAAATATAAAATTATATTTCTTATCACCTACACCTGCGTCAATACTGGAAAATATTTTATAACAGACGGATTGGTTGTCAAACATGTGTCAAAATAAATTTTATTTTAAATCAAAATCACTATGGAGTATTTATATCAAAATAATTTTCTCCCCCCTTTTAACATCGTTAGAGGATGAATTTCGATAAAATACGAAACACGTCTTCAACCAATTCTGTTAAAGAATATTTATGCGAAATTTGAAGTAGATTGGACCAAGGAATCATGTTGTCCCATACAAACTTTGCCCCCCTTTTTCAACCCCTTAGAGGTAGAATTTCGTAAAATCCGTTCTTAGCTGACCTCTACTCGGTAAAAGAAATATTCCTACCAAATTTCTAGTCTCTGCGCCTTATAGTTTCAGAGATATCGTGATGAGTCAATGTATACGTGGAAATCTCTTATATATATATATATATATATATATATATATATATATATATATATATATATATATATATATATATATATATTGAATATCACTCTATTATGTAAAACATAAAACACATCAATTTATCCTATAATTTGAGAAATATTTTAAATCGTAATACAATTTTGATAGTAAAATTATAAATAGCTGTTTTCTAAAGTTCAGGAAAGTTAATTTTTTTATACTGTCTAGAATACATTATACAATACGCTAGTTAGTTATTCACAGGCACGTATAATTAACTTTTATTTCTCGATTAAATTCCTATAAAATCTTCCTTAACTTTGAAAAAATCAGGATTATGTTTACAAATATGCGAATTTCAAACATGGCAAATGTTGTACTTTTAAATGTTTGAATAAAGGCTTGCAACTGTGTAACCGGTAACCACAAATAGCTCCAAATCATCTTTTTTTTAGTCTAAAGGCCCTCATGAAGGCAACAGAGTTTCCTAATAGTATAATACAATATTTTAAATTGAATTACCTACATGTATCCATATTCCATGCCAGTAAAGATGATTTGTTACTGCCTATTTCTCTTATACGTTTTAGTAAATAAATAACTTTGTCTTATTTTATGCAAAGCTGTTGTTAGCAAAGTCGCAAGTTTCATTTAGGATATGATGATGAAATTTAGGAAACTCTTCCAAAAATAACATATATAGTTATTTTATATTCTGGGCAGATTTATGTAATTTCTTTTCTCTTTCCCTTTTTGTAGAGTAACAAGATAGTCTCATAGGAAAATAGCGTTGATCTGATGACGTAATCTTGATATAGACGATATAACTACACATCGGTTATTAGTAAGTAGTCGTTTGTTCCTTAGGTAGGCCAACTTAATGCCTTTGTTTTAGGTAACAGCGGACTGAATATACATTTACAATTATATTTTTTTATAAATACATAATTATATAAATAATAGACCCAGACTCGGGATAATAATTGAAACAACAACCCTGGAGAGGAAAGGACGTATTTGCCAAATATTATGTTTACATTAAATATTACAAAATAAAAATTGTTTATAACTCCTATAATATAATGTATTCCTAAAATAGATCTCACAAAATATAAAATGGGTGGTTCTCCAAAATTTGGTTAACTTGGTGTTAGCAACAATTTTTACATATTCATATCAATTTTATCCAATATTTGAAACTGCTGAGCTGTAATATAAAGTCCATTTAATTTAGTCACTCATTTTGATATATATCATAATATTCTTTATTTCCAAAAATCGACACTTCTTACTCGAAATATCAGGCCCTAGCCATGTAAGATCTCCCAAAATTACTAATCATTTCAATGTAATTATAATTCTATAAGAATAATTTGATTTAACTCTATTTAATCTCGTTTACTATTACATTACTAACCTTGTCATTACTATTTAATTTATAATAACAATATGTTTAGTCACATTATTTCAAGTCAAATAGTGTAAGCGATAAAAAACATCAGGCCCTAGTCATGTACGAAACTCAAAAATACGCGGCATCCAACCATAAGACCTTTTTCATAACTCACTCAATACGATTGCATCCATATTAAATTAATTGTAAACAATCCAAGCCGGGGCAACCATTTTGTTATTAGTGTGGTTGCCGAATTCACTGCGGAAACACTTGCTGTGCCAGTCAAACTCTCAGGCCCTAGGTAAGTCGTTTCAAAGGTAGTTAATTAATAATTGATCTCATTACTTATTGTAAATTCGAGTTTGATTTGCTTTGTTATTTTGACCACCTATTGATTTTAATGTTTATTCTAAATAATGTGTTATATTTGATTTGTTTCGTTTCGTCAGTCCCTAGACCATCAGGCCCTAGTCGTAAAAGTGTACTACATACTGTGTGATGCATGGTTTCAAACATAATACCAGTATATTTGTTGTAAAATATGGCGCCTAGGAAGAAAACAATATTGTTTAAAGAGGAAATTGCAAAAAAAGTCTAAACAAACAATAATGCGATTGGAATAAAAATAAAAATAACCCTGTGTTCCTAGCCTGATATATAAGAAAAAGGACAACAGAAATGTGTAAAAGACATAACTCCGCGTGACCACAGAGAAGCAAGAAAAGAAAATTGGTTAGCCTTTTCATCTGATTATGGAAAAATTTTTTGAAAATTCTGATTAATTATAAAAAAATCAAAATTTCTCTTAAAATATGAAGTAAAGTGACTGGCCCTTTTAGATGCAGCAAAGTAGATGTTATACCCACAACATAGAATTAAAACTTTACTGATTATTAGCTAAAAAAATCACTTTCAAAATGAGGTCAGAAGTTAACCAAATTTCAGAGAACCACCCAAAATACAAAAATGTAATAATACTTCATCTGCATTTGTTTGAAAACTACGTACCTATAAACTAATAATACTAGTCTATAATTAAAAAAATCAAAAAACACGACTGCGTAAAATACTCTTATTATGAACTAAAAAGAATAAAACAATTTACGAGCTTTCATTTGATACCCATATTGCTACAGTAAGAAAAAAAATTCAACTCCCCCTTTTTTTTTTTTGACGCTGGGAAATACGTTTACGTATCCCGCCGCCCGAAGGTGACGGGTATGTGGGACTCGCTGACTGCGAAGACAGAATACCCACTAAAACCCAGCGGTGCCCTCATCGTCATACAAGGACGCCACGAGATCGCGGTTGCATGCCACCATCCCACTCATTCCGCCATTTGTGGGCGCCATTTTGAAAATTTATATAGCCTATGTCACTACTACAATTTAGACAAATCCAACGACACCTCATATGTCAAAAACCGTCCAACCGTTTGGGCTGTAGGGCGTGCCAAAGAAATGGACATACATACATACATACATACATACATACATACATACATACATACATACATACATACATACATACATACATACATACATACATACATACATACATACATACATACATACACACATACATACATACATACATACATACATACATACATACATACATACATACACACATACATACATACATACATACATACATACATACATACATACATACATACATACATACATACATACATACATACATACATACATACATACATACATACATACATACATACATACATACATACATACATACATACATACATACATACATACATACATACATACATACATACATACTCTCGAAAAACATAACTCTCCTTCTGTCGCAGTCGGGTAAAAAGAGGGTAAGAACAACTTTTACATACAGGTTCATTATTAATCGGATCCGTAAAACATAAAAAAAGTCTGTAATATGGGAGTGAGAAGCCAGATAGTACGCACATTATTTTTAAGTAATAGTTAAAATATTTTGGTAAAATAAGACTGAGACCACAGTTCAGTTTAATTTTTACCTCTTTATTGTACTGATAGTTATTTTATTTTATTTTTTAAATTTATTTACGCTTTATAATAGATAGAGATAGACATTTAATACAATTACAAATTGTGTAGTACGAGTACAAGGGGCGGTCATATGGCTAGTTAGCCGTTTCTCCCAGAAGATTGAATATTTATTTGAGAGAGAGTAGTTGGTGCAGAGTTAAATTATAATAAACTTACATACAGATATCTACATATATAATTAGGAAGATAATAGCTATTTTGTAACGACGAAAATAATTTTTAATGCGTTTTAATTTAATTAAAATAATTAACTCTTTAAATTACATTAATAAATATTTTCTCAAATTATGGTAGTTAGCTCAAAACATTCGTTCAAGGTCAAATTGCAATACTAAGCTTATTGGAAGAAATAAAATATCATCTAAATCTTTTGCTTGGTCCCGATTAATCAGAAGAAAGTGTTGAATATAATAACTGGTCTAAAAAAATAATAGTTATGTTGGCTGGGATGGTATTCACACTAAAGTTGTAAATCTAACGCTTCTGTACCTACTTGTTCCTCTGATATTATCCATGTATGTAATCAGTCTTTGTCTTCAGCTGTTTGTCCTAATATTTTTAAAAAAGCTTTTATAATACCATTTTATAAAAGTGGTGATACAAACTAAGTCAGCAATTATAGACTTATTTCTGTTCTTCCGCTCCTGTCAGATTTTGAAAAAGATTTAAAATAACAGACTTATTCCTTTTTTGGAAACTCGTGGGTCTGGATACCAAAGGCAAAACGTTGGGCATTTTTAGAGATTATTTAACAAACCACTATCAGCAAATCGAAATTGACAAATACCACATTGATGAAAGAATATTTATGCTGTTCCACAAAGTAGAATTTTGTATCCTACCGTGTTTCTCGTTCATATAAATACTCTTTGTCATCTCACCTGCAGATGGAGGTAAAATCTTTATTTATGTTGAGGACATGGTTATACTAGTGTTTGGTTTGACTTGAGATGGTTACATAGTTAGAGACATTTATAAAAGTGGCTCGATAATTTAAGTTAACTACAACTAAAATATTTTAATTAGATAGAAATGTTGCTTAAAGTAGAGATCGATTAATATTATATCACATATACACACATACACACATGTAATACACACACATGTTTGATTTCATTATCATTTATTGTTTCATTAACGTTCTGTGGAATATTTCATATGGGAGTTACATAGTTACTGAAAGATTTGAGCGATGCGTATTCTTAAAGGAAATTAAATTTCCTAGAAAAAAGATTTCTTAGATGTAAAACAAGCCGTTTCCTTATAATCGTGCCTTAAACATTGATTTATTTTTTCAATTTTGCGTTCCGATTTTGGATTTCTGTAACTACCGTACCTACTGTACTTTATGCCTTTAACAACGTTTAAGATTTAAATCTATTGCTTTACATACATATGAGGGCTACATTTTTTTTAAGCCTGCATTTTGTCAATTGCAATTATTCAATTTTAATTATTCATCCGCTAAATCCATTTTTGGTTCCTGTGGTACTGCGACTATTCATGACAGTAACAACTTAACAGCAGGTAACCTACTTGGCTCCTTTAGGAGATAAAAATACTTTAGTAATATATAATCTAAGTATAAGCGATAGCTTATACTTAGATGTTGTAGTACATATTGTGATACTTGATTAAAAGCAGTATAAGTTAAGCATGGGTAAATTTATAAAGAATATAAAAACATAGGTAATATTTACTCAGATAAAGTAATAAAGCTTAACTTATTGTAAAATCAAGCTTTTGGAATGGAAACGATTCGGCATCAACATAAACGGCGAGTGCATCACTCACCTTCGATTTGCCGACGATATCGTGTTTATGGCAGAATCCCTGGAGGACCTCGGTATTATGCTCAGTGATCTCGATGGAATTTCCCTACGGGTGGGTTTTAAAATGAATATGGAAAAGACAAAAATCATGTCGAATATCCATGTCGTGCCCACCGCAATATTGGTTGGAGATTCTACTCTCGAAGTTGTTGACGAGTAGGTATATACCTAGGACAAAATGTCCATCTTGGTAGGTCCAACTTCGAGAAAGAGGTCAATCGTCGAATCCAGCTAGGTTGGGCAGCATTCGGGAAGTTAAAAAACGTCTTCTCATGTGTCATACCTCAGTGCCTGAAGTCGAAAGTCTTCGATCAATGTGTGTTACAAGTGATGACATACGGATCTTAGACGTGGTCTCTGACTATGGGCCTTTTAAACAAGCTACAAGTCGCACAGCGTGCAATGGAGAGGGCTATGCTTGGTATTTCTCTGCGAGATCGAATCGGAAATAATGAGATCCGCAGACAAACGAAGGTAGCCGACATAACCCAACGGATTTGCAAACTGAAGTGGCAGTGGGCTGGGCACATAGCTCGAAGAACTAACGGCCGATGAAGCAGAAAGGTTCTCGAGTGGAGACCCTGTACCAGCAAGCACAGTGTCAGACGGCCGTCCACGAGATGGACAGACGACTTGGGGAAAGTTGCCGGAAGCCGTTGGGCGGAGGCTGCTTTGAAACGGTCGCTCTGGAGGTCGATGGGGGAGGCCTAAGAAAATTTTAATATATTTTTTCTTTTAAACAATGTCAGCCTTAAGTCATTATTATGATTGTGTCAATTAATTAATAGCAATGATTATGAAACAAGTTTATTCTCTATTATTATTGTTTAAAATGTAAAACAATATTTGGTTTTTTTATTGAGCGTTGTATGATGAAAGTACCGAAATTTACAATGTTCAGTGGAAAGATGTTAAGATGTCATTAATCACTATTATCTAGACACGTATCTCTGTTTACCGATTTATAGGGATTTGGCAGATTAAGTGTTTATCCTCCAGTTTCGAGCAGTCTCGAATCATACTTTGAGAACCTTGAGTGACGCGTTTAACGTAAGGTGAAAGAGATTACTTAAGATAGACTAGGATTATCTCCATAGATCTCTTTATGATTAATATTACAAGAATTAATCATTATAAAAGGATTTCGTTGAGGTAAATAATTCGAAGGTAAAAGACCACTAGACTTCATAGATTAGAGTGTCTTGTCGTTATTTTGAGGTTGGAAGCAAATATCCTACATTAATAAAAGTTACGAAAATATTGTTTACAAAAGATTAATAGTATCCAATCAACAATTAATTTGATTATCTATCCTTAATTTAAATACTGATAAACTTAATCACTATTAGAGCAAGGTCGTTTAAGTAATATTTCTTGAGTATTAAAAATATTTGTTGATTGTTTAAAAATGTTTGCTTTAAATACTCTCTTTAAAATACTACATTGACATACACATTGGGCCTTGGCCTCATATGCTATGAAGGAGCACCTTCATCTAATTACACTTCCATACCGCTGGTTGGTGGATGAAAATTACGATAGACATCAAAATAAACACAAAATATTTGTAAATAGAAATTAAATAAACAAAATTGAATATTAAAAAAAAAACACAATGTAAAAAAAGAGATAGATTTGTTTTTTAAATTACCCATCCAGACAGGTGTACCTTGTCACTCCAATACTCTTAAACGTAAGTGGAACAAACTTGGTCAATAATGATAATGTCTCCTTATCACAAAATTATTTACGCCGTCGACGCATCTTTAAATACTTCACCTGATTTTGAATATAATATTTTTATTACATTACCGATTGTTTTACCGCCCGAGGAGCAATACCGCGCACATGTGCCCACTTATGCGAATATTTTAAAAACTATTTGATAAGTAAGGAATTTATCTTTGTTCTGATTAGATATTGAGCCGTCAAGGATTTAAATTCATTGTATGCGTTCGCTAGGTGTTTTAATAACATGTAATTAATTTATTATATTAATTAATACATATTATATCAAACAATAGTGGTTTAATAATAATATAACATTAAAAATGCCATCTTGATGCACTTTTTTAATCGCATAACGCATTGTTACGTGTCGTTTGAATTTATAAACCGTATAGATAGATACAAAATCAAAAATTTATCATGTAGGTATATAATCAGTAGATACCATAACGATTTAACGAAATTATGTAATAGTAGAAAGATTTTAAAAAAAATGAAAATTATTAAAATCGGAAATGAAACGAAAAAGAATCTGACAAGAAAACCAAATACCCGAATTTTTTAACTAATAGGTATATGAATTATACAATTGACCAGAAACATTCAATTACTTTAATATGAATTATGAACAATAAAGTAACTTTGTCAATCTTTTGTATGTTGTATGAAATGTCGACTTCGAATCGTCAAGTAATTTATCTTTTGCTAATAGAAATTTATTTATTATCTGTTAAGATTATGGAATCAAAAGATATTTACATATAATACCTATTATCGCGTCATTTGAATGCAAACTTAGGTTAGATGAACAAACACGCTAAAACATCTATTTTCAACAACACAATCGTTCTGGTGTAGTGGTACTGGTGTAGTCGTCTTAACGTTAACCGACACGGTTTCGGTTTCCGCTCGAGGCAGATATTTGTATTTGTACGAGTACAAATATTAGTTTCTTGTCTGAGTATAAGTCCTTGTGGGTCTCCCCACCTTGCCTCGGAGAGCACGTAAACCGTATCGTAATTCATTAGTATTTTATGTAATCATATTTTTTTTAACGATGGGAAATGCATTTACGCATCCTGCCGCCCAAAGGCAACGGGTATGTGGGACTCGCTGACTCTCACCGCTAAAACCAGAATACCCACTAAAACCCATCGGCCGTCTGCGCCGTTGTGGGGCGCCACGGGATCGCAAACGCACACAACCGTGACGCCCCGACGCTGGGCCGGGCGGCCCCTCCGTATGTGATTGGGGCTGCTCGACCGGTCCACTCTGCTAGTTCAGAGAAGTACCGGGGAGCGGCCTAACCACCGAAGTGGAGGGAAAGAGCACCCTCGATCTCCCTCCATCTTCCCTCCTGCGCTTTCGCACCCACCGCTGCTGGTTTTGGTCCGCGAGGGTCCGAGACCCCAACCACTCGTGGTGAGCGACGAGTGGTACCCCCTATCCGCCACCCGAGGACGCGCCCAGTAGGAGACCAGCAACTCCCGTGGGATGTAATCATATTTAGCATAATAATAGTACAAGTAACAAGTAGCCCCGCACCGAATTCCCGTCTACCCGGCAATTAATATCAAACACAAAATCAGTGCTATATTTTTTTTTAAGTCTTCTATATTTTAGACAACAGTATAAAATATCACAACATAGCTTATAGGCTATGGCTAGGCTAGGCCGTGTACGAGCTCTGGGCCTGAAAGTCGCCCTGACGCAGACCGAGGCCCTTTTTTTTTAATTTTTTTTTTGACGCTGGGAAATACGTTTATGTATCCCGCCGCCCGAAGGTGAGACCGAGTCCCTACTGTTACATGAGCCTCGGGGGGGATCTGGTACGCGGGTGACACTGGATTGGGTCCCGGTCCGGGTATTGACCCAGATGAGGTACCTGGGTCTCACCCTGGACGGGAGGTAGGCTTTCGGGGCTCATTTTGCCCAGCTGGCACAGAGAGTCGTGGGAGCCACCGCCTTACTAGGTAGGCTGCTGCCGAACGTGGGTGGTCCGAGCGCCACTTGCCGTTGGCTGTGAAATATCGTGATGTTATGAATATAGCAGCGACACAGTAGCAATATTCGGGTAAAACCGCTAGGAACAGTCAGGTTCTGAAATAGAAACTAGGTGTTCCACATGGTTTCCTCCGCGTTGAATTTAATGACAAACAAGTAAAAAATTATTACGCATTCAACCTTAAATTAAAACTAATTAGAATTGCAATAAATAAGATTTTGTTATTTATTTATTTTTTATGTGGGGAAAATCCATTATGGATACCACTCCGACGTTGGGGCACCTCCTTCTAGATATTGTAATGAGTTATTGAAATCGGTTCAGTAGAATTACATAGTTCATCGATTACAAACAACCAACCGAACAAATCTATTATCTTTATGATATTGGTATAGAATATAGATGGACAAATAAATCCTCGTTGTCGTTTTAGCAATGACGCTATCGCACATCCATAAAGTTATGCAAAATGTTACACCTTAAATACTTATCTAGTGTTGAAAGTTACACATTAGATGTTATTTCCCTTAGATTATTTTGTTTCCATGAACATACACTTTTAAAACAGCCATATCTTTCCGAAATAACTAATGTTTAAGTAAAAGAATTGAATTTTGGTTTACACCCATAGTAGTTCAGAATTAAAGAAACAAGTTCAATCGTTAGCTTACACACTCGTATATAAAGGTTGTTTTTTTTTAATGACCATAAATTATCTTATTCATTCATATAAGAAATAGCGACAAATACTAAACTCTCTCTCTCGAGTTCGATTTTGATAGAAATTAAAACTGTATCATTAGATAATTAAAATATTTTTAAAAACTAACTTTTTTTAACAATTATTATCGAATCAAATTATTTTAAAAAGGTACACAATTATGTATTACTGCGGAATCCGATAGTATGTATCCGAAAGTGTGTGTGTAGTAAAAAATGTCAGACGCAAGTAAAAGGATATAGTTTGATAAAAAATCAATTTTATTATACATAATTTAGTGTAAAAATATCTCGCAGTGCCGATTTTTTAAATTGCGTTTTTCTACAGGATTAATTTAGAAATGGACTTAATGGACTCTTAGAGAAAATAATAAATGCAAGGGTTAAAATTCGCCGATTTGGAAGGTTAATAGCCAGGGATATATTTTTTAAAAACACTAAGTTAAAAATAAGAACTGTCTTTGATTAAAATTTTCTTTAATCTCGAAGAGAAAATCGTAGAAATATTGGAAATATTGAAATGAACCGATTCATTGTATAATTATCTTCCTCTGGTTTTCCATGTTATATTCCTTAGCTAAGCAGCCTTTCTTAAAATGAATTCAAAATTAAACAGAATCATAATCTCTAAGTACCTACGCAGTAGAATAAAATCGGATTTTGCTAATAACGTGTCCTTACTATTATTAGTTTTCCTTATGAAATATGTTGTTCATAAATTTGTTTATTATTATGAATATTGTCGGATGGTTTTATATACAGGTATATTTTATCAACATCAACCGTTCAATTCTCAGCTAAGAAAATTTATTTATACAAAAATCTAATGATGTAGTTTTAGTCTTTATCAAAATCAGTCTGGAAGTTTTTTTATGTATTTCATTGTACAACTATAGATAGTTATATTATATTTTGAGATTTGGTAATTGGTAAAATTCTGTCTAAAAACAATCTTAATGATAAGTCTTACTGAATAAAGATATAATATGTCTTTGCCGATTTTAATTAAAAGTAAAAGATTTATAATTCAAAATATAATACGCATTATCTTCTTAGCAAACAAAAAAATTCAAACATTCTCAACTACAATAATACTAAAACCTCTTAGTCATAAAATTTATTTAAAGTTTTTGCAGTCAAATAGATTTTATCTTCTCAGCAAATAATTTACTCAAATATGTGACAAACTACAAAAATACCAAATGTTAGTCACCAGTCATAAAATCTAGTTGATTTTTTTTTTGCAGTCTAAAACAATAGTTGATATTATAATATATAATTATTATTTTTATTGAATAAATCACATTCTAAGGCATCCTCGTCTTTACTGGATTAGTTATCTGTGTAATTGCAAAGAAGCCTTTTAATGATACATAAAGTGACATACAGTTTAACGATACATGTGTAGAAAACCTTTTTCTGTACGAAATAGTTGTTAAAAAGATATACTACTTACTATAAAAACTGTCTAGGATCAATGTTTGCATTGCAAGCTCCACAAAACATATATTAACATAATTATATTAAATCTTACCTGCAAATGTCGTGTCGATAAACAGTGCTGTGTCCAATTGAACTGCTGTACGTTGGGACCCTATGAAGACTACTCGACTGATGTAGTGGTGGCCTCAAGAACCCGCTCTCACCATACCCTATCCCAAGTATCGGAGATTCTATCACAGAACTATCTAGAACACTTGTTTCATCCGTCTCTTCTTCAATAAGACCAGGTCGATAAAAAATCTTTCCAGAGGAAAGAGCAGGTTTCGTTTTAGCAGTAGTTTCCTTCTGCACCTCATCTTTCCGTACTTGCATTTCGTAAGATGAAGTCTCTGTACTCATGCTTGTAGTATAAATTACTGTCACGATACCGTCGAGAACCACAGAATAAAACTTGTTTCCCTTAAATATTTGATGAAGTAATTAAAGTCGGAAGACATTTTTGTCATCCGGTTACTTATATTTTTCTTAATCATTTGTGGAAAATACCTGAAACAGAAAAGGGAATAATTTAATTTTATACTTATGTAAAAAGTTATAGTACAGATTAATATCGAAGTTACTTCTTTAAAGAAGATTCAGATGGAGAGATAGGTATTCCACTGTGGTATTGGTATCCACAGAAACATTTTTGAGTGTCTTACAACATTCATATCGGTCTTTATAACGTTATAATCAGGGATATTCGTTGAGAATATTTATATTTGTATAATTGAATACAATAACTTTTAAATTATCTCTTAACTAGTTAGAAAATAGGCGATATATTTTTATTATAATAATATTACTATTTTTTATAATAACATTTTAATCGAGTACCTGAAATTGTAATATTCTTTGAAGTGACATCTATTATCGAATAGCATAAGTTTAAAAAAAAGAAAAAAAATATTTTGAAAAACAAACTGTCATATTTTTTCCTTGAAAATATAAAAGTATTTTATTTTATTTTTAGTAATAATATTTTTTGTTTTTATATTACATAATTGTTTAGCCTATATGGTACTAGTGCCTCCATCTATATTAAAAAGTTAACAACAACATTTAAATATTTGGACCGTGTGAAAACTTCATATAGAGGGCAGCACTTCTGTCAAAGTCGAGCACCCTGATGTTAAATAAGAAAAAACATTGAGGTAAACAGTGAAATGTAATAAATAATATTAGTTATGCCTAAAAACGAAAAAAAAATATAGTTTAAATAGCGATAAAAAATCACCGGCCAAAAATTATTTGAATCCGTACGTGTTTCAAATGTAATAATTAAAACAGAAGATGTAAATAAGGTATCACTTATAACCTGCACAGTTGTCAACTTTTTTTTTTTTTGCAGGGGAATCCATTTACGGTTGATATTCAGGACGCCCGGGTAGGCAGTCCTAGACCGTATGTCGGACTCGGCACTTGGGGGTGCAATACCGTACTAAACCCCTGCGGAAGCCTTCAGTCGCTTTAATTCCCGGATTTTAGGAGGGTCCCGGATCTGCAGGCAACAGGATCTCTCCAGCGACAGGCTGCCCTCGGCAAAAAAGGCCAGACTTCTCCTCCATGGGGACTGTTCGGCTTACCTCTGAACAGTCCCATTGATACCGTGTTTAGCAGGACCGGGTTCCCATCCCGATCCCACACGGTCACAGGGGCGTTACTGGAGGCGCATTAATTAGCGCCTCCTCCAAACCATTATTCGTCGCCCGCGCATGGTGGCCACGTCGGCGGCATCCTCTCTCACCCGCTCGTCGGCCTCCTATTATAAACTAACTGCATGGTATTGAAAATAGTAGAAATCTGGTAATATTTAAGCTTTTTGAAAAATATTTTAAGCTTTGACCCAGTAAAAAATTAAAAAATAAAAGCTATAGATGTTTGTAAATTTCGAATTACAAATATCTAATATTCATTTATAATTTGTAATTACTTGATTTAAAAAAAAAAAAGAAAACAGTAATATATACACTTATTTATATATCGAGCATTATACATAATAAATACATTCATTTAATTATCATTATACTTTAAATATGATATCATTTTACTTTAAATATTTAAAAAAATCGAATTCTATATAAACGCATCATTGCCGTAACGCGTTTCCGTTGCGTTGTCGTCGTACAAAGCATTCAGTTACCCCTTAGTTACGCCTAAAGAAGTTTTGTCTCAAAAACGTGTGAAGGTTATCCACGGAGTCTTCAATGAATACAAATTTTAATTTTGGGGAAACGATAAAATGTCAACGCCGTATTATTTTTATACAGCATAATTGAACAGCCACGAATCATAAGCACTTATATTAGTTTAAAAAAATAATTAAAACACTTATAATGCAAAACTAGTACTGTTTACCATCGCTTTGTTTGTGTTTTTTCCCGGCAAATTGTCATCTTTCTCAGTACCTATAATTTTATTGATAAATTTTACATTTAACGCATATTTATTTTTGTAGCCTTAATTTTTTATTTTGGTCTGAACTTTGTACTCAGTAATGGTTATTTATGAGTATATTTCCCCATATAGTTACACAATGGCCTTAGAAAAGTTTCTGGCAGAATAAGGACAGTTACAGAAAATGCCATTTTAATAATCGTTTTAATTCAGTTTATTTTATTAACGTGTCAATACAACACAATAAATATAATACAGTACAAATTAATGTCATACATACTGTTTAGTGCTTACTATTAAACAGTCTTTGTAACAGTGTACACGTGACGAAGCGACCCGCAAAGAAAACCGTTACGGACAATTTTTCCCCGAGAATAGTAATCATATCGCGGTTTGCCCCGTCGTTTTGACACGACACGTCCTTGCACTCATTAGGATGTGCTCGATCTCCATGACAACTGACGGATGCTTTTATTTCCTCCTACCAAGATTATTAGTTATATTGCGGAAAACCTCGTAAAACACTTATTCACCTAACATGTATTACAGGATTCCTCACAATCCCGTGACTCGTTCCCTTTTGAAGCAATGCTAATTCTCTTCGTTAAAATATTTTTTACGTTTTTTTTTTGTTCCATAGTAAAATAATTGTTCCTTAAACTTATTTTATGTTTATATTAATATATTACTCATAGGTCTCCGTCGTAATTTACGACTAAAATTACTTCAACATTTTGACTCAAATACAGTGGATAAGTTAATTTATATAGAAAGATAGATATATTTATTTTATTTATACATTAAAATATACTTTAAAAAAATTGTTTTACTGTGCACTGTACTTAAACTATACGTAGGTAATAATATATTATAAAATATAAAAATCTAATATAAAATATATTTAGAATGTATTCTAATTATAAAAATAGAATTGATCCGTCCATCGCATCAACGCCATCAGCAGAACCAGCATCTGTACATATTGCTCTACAAAGTACTTTTTGAGTTTATGTTTATAATGTTTTTCGTTCATTTCATCTTTTATGGTAAATAAATAATATATATATATATATATATATATATTATATAACAATAGCATATTAACTTCGTAATGTCAATGCTTAGTACTTGAGTTCAAAATATTTACTTATATATAAAATAGCTCAGAGTATCTCTAGTTGTTGATAGTGCAACGTGTTGCCGTATGACGTATCTGTCATAGATGTTAAGACTTAAGCTTACTGTCAAACGTATACCTGACTGGTCACGAAGGCCAATTTAAATTGCCGTGTCTGAGCAGTAATTAATAATCACTTTGTAGAGTACGGTCTTATACTTCCAACACATAAAATTATACAACACACAAAAGTATATTTTCGATTCAATATGGGCTTACGATAAAAATTTAACAAATAAGTTTGCAATAATTTTAAAACTTTTTTATATAATTTTTTTTTTCCTCATCGTGTTTTCTTTTATAAGATAGCATGAGATGAAATATGAAGACAAATTTTGGCATTTGAAAACACAGCAGTGTTATCTCGGATTTCAACCCGTAGCCCTCTATTCGATTCACATGTCCTATCTACTGAGCTATCTCGGCTATATTGTGAACGTACAATTAAACGAACTATGTTCCTCGTGACACTCGAAAGGACTTATACAATCTTGTCATTAGTTGGTCAAACCATATATCGTCGTATCCTACGAATAAAGGCGTAACTGCAAACTGACAACTTTACAGGAGGAGGTTTTTTGTGTTTTATTTAAAGATTACGAGACATTTTTGAGTGGTTAATATTTGAAGTGTTGATAAACTGTTCGGGGATTGTTGAACTGAACTGAATTGTAAAATAAAATCGTAAATATGACTTTTTTGTCAATATTTCTATCAAATTTGTCCCTTACGTCTTTATTCTTCGGAATAAAATTTGTAAACTTGGAAACAATAGACGTTACGCCTTTTTTCGCCGGCATATGCCAGTGAAAGATGCTGGGTCGTAAGAGCATTAAGGGCTATTTATCGTTTTATTTTAAAGAATCCTTACAATTTGCCTGTTAATATTAGGAAAAAGTGGCGATTGCGCCCGCCTCACGCGCGCGTGCTCCATGCGCCCGGGACGAGAAAAGACTCTACGACTGTTGTGGCTGTTTTCGTCGGATGATTCGAGAGGATAACATTAGTGGCTATTTTTTTAACCTTTATTTTCTGGTGGATAAAATGTTATTTTCTGTGATTTTTGTAATTAAGGTGATGTAATAGGTGTAGCCAATATTAATTATGCAATAAAAATAGAAAGGCACAACGGCCATAGTGGCTTTATTCGTAGGATACGACGATATATTAAGCCCCAACCCTCCTACTACTACCTTACACTCTTTCAAAGGACAGGAGGCTTATACCTAAAAAAGGAGAATTTACAGGCTACGTTTAGTACAGTTCTTATTACAGATCGGAAGATATAGATGTCTCAGAATAACTTCTAACTCATGTCGTTTTCCTTACGATTATTACCTTAACCACCGACCATAATATAACTTTTATAAACTTTAACGCTTGGAAAGCCAGTGGCGCCAACCTTTTTGCTCTTTATATTGGACAATCATCGGCCCTCACCGAATCGAATGCCACCTCGATATTACAACACAGATTCATTTTTGTTACAATCGGTACGTAATTATGACAAATAATAGTTTAGTATTAGATAACATGAATAAGAACAAAAGATTGATCCGTATCATCGTATACGTTATGATGAACACGCTAATAATAGTTGTTTTATGAATAATTTTTAATATTTACTATAGGAAGCTATGACATAATACACAAAATGACATATATTATCTTTGAGTAGGTACATTATATTGTTTCTGACTATTATAAAATTAATTTGGGATTTTAAATTTACAAAAAAGCCTAATGAAGTCATAGGAATACTTATAGATAGATATATTTACCTAAATTTATGGAAAAAAGAAAAATCTTTTAACAACATGATATTTTGTATCAATTGAGGCATTTATACGACTGACGTTCAATGTAACCAGCTTCGCCAGTATTTTTGTTAAAATACTTAATTGATAAATAAATTTAACAGTATTTAACTTTATGAAAAACAAAAATAACACGTGTACATAACCATCTTATATGACTTATTTAAAGTGTAATATTTAACTGTGTATTAGATTTTACCAATAGCATTTTATAAAAATCTATTAGTTTAAGTAATTATTATTTTTACGTACGTTACATCTATCTATATCACATGTGTACCTATGGATATAGTAATGAATGTATGTAGCATTAAAATGTATTTCATACTTTATCTTTTAAGCTGCGTATCATTAAGCAACAATTCGGTAGTGACCATTAACATCGTCGGAACGGCAAAATTGCATTTATTTATTTATTTCATAAAACGTTCCTAAATAACCAAGTCTATATCATCAGCTGATAAGAAAAATATTATTTTATTCATAGTTTTTTTATTACTTAATTTATAAATGTCGATATTAAAAAAAATAATAATAAAAGGATGCATGCAATTTGCACTTTGCATCGCTCTCCTGTAAAGTTGCTGTTTTTCATATCGGACATTTTTAATAGTCATAGGCGAATTGTTTACGCCACATCGGTTAAAAAATGAGCAATCTGTACATCTACCATGAGTTTTTGTTACAAGTGCACATGACATAACTACAGTAGTAAACGTAGAAACGCAATAGTAATGCGATAGTATCCGGTAGAGGCGCTGCTTAACTTTCCATACAAATTGTCTAATACACTCGCTAACGTGTATCGTCTCTGGAAACTCATGGTAGACGTACTGCACTCATTTACTTATGGTATGAACAAATCATACTATTTCATTAAATCTACAATCTATACTTATATTGTAAAGAGATTTTTTTTTGTTTACTTGTAATCAATATCTTCTAAAAACATTTAATTATTTTTTTTTTCACTATTATACAGCTACACTATTATTAGTCTAATACTTACACACGTTGGAACTTAATAGTATATACCTATGTATAGACAAATAATATCAGCAATAAAACAACACATTTAAGACTTATCGTAGCTAAACATAAGCTATTAATGGTAACGAGGGAGAAATTACAAGAGACAGTATTACATAGTTGAAAGACATAGAGGGCCTGTTGCATCGGTTGTTGATTAAGTTTATCAGTAGGAGTTAAAACAGGACCCTAACATGTTTTACCTTAACTAATAAACCACAACTTTTAGATTCACAGGTTGCGAATAGAAATAACTGACCGATAAAGTAGAATTTGGTTGTAAAAAAGAATAATAATATATCATATTATTATATCTGTTGGATACAATTATATTTTCATATAATTTTTATTTTAATATGTTTTTAACACACACACAAGGTCGTCTGTCCCTAAGGTAAGCGACTTAATGCCTGTGTTTTAGGTAACAGCCGACTGATATACATTTTTTAATAAATATACATATAAATAATACATATATAAATAAATATATATTACACCCAGACTCGGGGCGGAAATCGAACCCACAACCCTTGGAGCAGAAAACAGGGTCACTGCAAAGTGCGCCAACGGGTCAGTCAAATAATATGTCAGATAAGTATATCAGCAACCGGTGAAACAACCCTAATAATATAAAATATTTCGTAAATAGACACAAAACGTATAAGCAATTTAAACGGTGACGATAGAAACGGGAAGTCTCTATTTTGGGTCAATATGTTTGGTCAATTGATTGCAAGCATAGATTGCGCACTACAGGGCTACTACCGGGTGCTTATCATTGTGGCTCTGATTTAGTCAAGCCTAGTCTAGATCTAGAACGTATGTTTCTAACACGTCATATTAATGAACAGTTAATTGCATACATGCATTGCATGCACATGCGTACAATTTTTATTATTAAAAAAAGTTAAAAAATATTACATAATTTTCACATATCTCTGAAAATAAATATATATCTGGTAGAACGTTTTTTTTTTATTAGGTAATTTGGCTTAAATTTTATTTGCTAACTCAAAAACTGATTTTTATTTAAATTGGATTAAAATTTTTGCTTCAAAAATGTAAACGTTTAATTATCTGACCGTTGCAGTACCCATTGTAGCCGACTGCTACGCTCTCAGAGATAATAGCCCCGATTAGGCCGAATATAAGTCATATAAAATTTGTCGTCAAGTGTTTGAGTCACTTTGCGCCTTTTTTTGGTAGGGTATGTAAGATAAATATGAAATATTTTGTTGTTTATTTATTAGGCACATTAAAAATAAATAAATTAATTATAGAATTTAATGAAAAGAGATTTTAAGAACGGTGGTGAACGAAGATGTCAAAACTTGTACATTAGACAAAAATTAAACAAGTGCGAGTCGGACTCGCCCATGAAGGGTTCCGTAGCAGCAAGTAACATCATATAAAAGTTTTTGTAGTTCGTTGTAACTTTGATCGATGTTTTAATAATAATGAATTTTATTTTATTAAAAAAAAAACTACTAACGAGATCTCGTTCAAACCAATTTTCGGTGAAAGTTTGCATGGTAATGTACATCATATATTTTTCTTTAGTTTTATCATTCTTATTTTAGAAGTTAGAGGGGGGGGAAAACATTTTACCATTTTGAAAGTGTCTCTTGTGCAAACTATTCAGTTTAGAAAAAAATTATATTAGAAACCTCAATATCATTTTTGAAGACCTGTCTATAGATACCCCACACGTAGGTATGGGTTTGATAAAAAAAAAAATTGAGTTTCAGTTTTAAGTATGGGGAACTCCCAATATTTATTGTTTTTTTTTGTCTATTTTTGTTTGAAAATCTTAATACGGTTCACAGAATACATCTACTTACCAAGTTTCAATACTATAGTT
Organism: Euphydryas editha; assembly: GCA_036937285.1. Taxonomy (NCBI): domain Eukaryota; kingdom Metazoa; phylum Arthropoda; class Insecta; order Lepidoptera; family Nymphalidae; genus Euphydryas; species Euphydryas editha. Next base: position 8,673,660 of record JAUPFZ010000008.1, read on the forward strand.
CTTATAGTTTCGGAAAAAAGTAGCTGTGACATACAGACGGACAGATATGGCGAATCCTTATGGATTCAGTAGCCAAATGGCAAAAACAGAACCCTTATGGGTTCCGTTTAACGGTAAACGGAACCCTAAAAATATGTTTTACCATTGTATTAAACACAAAAACATTAAAATTAAAACAGTGTTTGCACAAATTTATTCATACGTGTATGAATAAAACCGTTCTGGTATAATGATGCGTGTAGCCTTAACGCGACCGTCGTATGGCGGGTTCGATCCCGCTCGGGGCAGATACCTATTTGTATTTGTGCAAATATTTGTTTCTAGTCTGAGTGTATGTCATTGTGGGTCTCCCTACCGTACCGTTCCGTGCCGTACCAGGCGGAGAGCACATAAAACTGTCGGTCACAGTTTTATATCATAAACACCTGATAGTAGTCGTTACTCATGGTAGAAAATTATCCGCCAAACCGCATGAGCGGCATGTGGATTAAGTTCCAACTCTATCGAGAACCTATATGGATAAGAGACGTTTGGCTGCAGTGAGACATTTAGGCCCGATCCACATTACAGTGCTGTTCTCGGTTCGTTCTCGGTCCGATCTCGATCTGGTACAATCTTTTGCATGGCGAATCGTTGCTGGAGCGTGACTTGATCGGACCTTGACTGCCACGGATAGTGTGAATATCATTGTTTCCTGTGTAACAATATTTTACCGGATCGAGATCGGACCGAGAACGAACCGAGAACAGCACTGTAATGTGGATCGGACCTAACGAGTACAAGTTGATTCAGTTCATATATTGAAACGAAAATGAAAGCTTTTACTAGTTGCGTATATTTATTTAATACAATTACAAATACACAATATTTTTTGTTGTTAAAATATTAACATTAAAGGTAAAAAGGAATATTTTCAACAATGACCAAATGTGAATGACCAATTATTTTACATAAAGTCACATTTTATTTAATGGCGTACATTTTTTTTTTAATTATGTTGTGTTAATAGTTGAAAAAGATAAGATTTTTATTTCAATTCATCACAAATCAAACTTGAAGATGCACATTTTTCCATATTTAATTATAGGTACCTTATTTGTTAAATAATAAACGTTCAGTCTTTCAACTCTAGGCTTTATTATATTTTTACTGTTTAGTTTTAGACCATTATCTTTATTTTATTAATATTAAAAGGACTAATGCCTGTGTCTTTCCATAAATTATTTTTTTAATAAATTATATACACGTAGATATATACACGTATTAAATATGAAGTAGGTAATATCAATAGCAGCTCTATAAGTTTTTAGCCTATTGTCGCTTTCGTACATCATCATAAAATTTGAGGTGTACCTACATATGACTCAACGTAATTTTAGATATCAACAAGAAGATGACTGACATTAGATACATAGTACACGCACGGTAAATTCAATTAAAATTGAGTATATTAAACTTTGCATTGTGTACAGAGTTCAAATTACGTCGAACACTTGAAATAAAATGAAGTGCATTTCTTCTTGTTTGTGTTTTACTTAAATTTAATATTTTAATTAATTATAGGAATGAGTAAGTGCTTATTTTGTATTCGTAAACAATTCCAGGTGGTTCATAGCGATAAAACAGAAGATTTGAATATGATTATTCTAAATAATCTGACGTTCATGAAATAGAGTCAATATTTTATTTCGTCGGTCATGATATGTAAAGGGAATCGGCAGATACAAGTTTTTAGTTTGTTTAGACAAATAAATACAACCAAAGGTAAGAAAGAAAACAAAAATATAAACTGATTTTGAACTGTTTATATAATAAACACAATAATTTTTCAGGATATTTGCATTTAAATTAAGAGGTGTTGACAATGAATTTAATTCGAACACCGGCTCCTGCCTACTTTTCATTAATTTATTTGTCATTCTCGCTCTAAGATGATCTAATTTACACAGAAAGCACCCACGTGATCTTGTATACACAGCTGATTGTATAAAAAATGACAGCTACTCTATGACTATGATATAAAATTCATGATATGCCGCACTTTTATACTTACCATGTCTTATTTTCTTGTAAACCATAAAGCATGTAAAATATATTAAATCACATTCAAAATAACCAATCATCACTATCAATGCATGAAAACATATTTTTGTCTATGATCTGTAGTCGTTCGGAATCAAATAATTCTAGCAAGAATTGTATGTAGAGCATTTATTTAAATACTGAAACTATTCACTCAACGTATCAAAAGGTCTTTTCGTTTTCAGGATTATATAGACCCTCCGCGTGCGGTCAGGGAGCCAGGATAGCGATGACTGGCAAACGTACAGACAGCTCTTGCCCGTGGTACCTACGCCAATTGTGAATCGACTTTATTTGTTAACTAGCCAGTAGCCACGCGCTCGGAAACAATTGACGGTGTTTCACTGTTAGCCTCTGCAGATAAGATTTAAATGTCCGTTTTAGTTATACATGTTTACAATAAGTACTAAAATACCATTCATAATGGGTGTTGGAATTGAATATGATTTGATTTTACAATATAAAAAAGTTCGCTACGCTTCGCTTCAGCCTATCGGAGTCCACTGCTGGACATAAGCATCCCAAGGCTCACGCCAAATATATAAAAAAGTAAAATTTGTTATAATACATATACGTTTACTATAAAATCCTTTTAACTTCTACTTCAGTCTCTTTTAATTAATTTTGCGCTACTTATTTAAGTGATCGATTTAATTATTGTTAGCTACACCCAAAAACAATAAAAATTAATTGGCGTCACTCGTAACGACTATTTCGTAAGATTTTAATGTTAGTTATTAATTAACATAACAAAACAGTAAGGTAGTAATCGTAATGACCTTACAAAAACGTCTCATTAATGTTGAAACATATCGTTGACTTTCTAAGCAATTTATCAAATGACTTGTTACAAACTGTTTTTTTTAATTATTTATTTAACCATTGAAACACTGAATTCAATATTTTTTTTTCTAAATGTTTTACTTACATTTAATTAACAAAAATTTGTAAGTTTATTATGTTGTAATTATCTAAAAAAAATTGTTTTAAATGCAAAGATTATTCGCAATTTGAACTTTGCCTCCATATTTGGACAGTAAAATAAGTGCTGTTGTTTTCGATGTGCTATTTTCGGGATAATATCAATTAAAAAAATATGATACACGCTGAGTATACATATTCCAAAGAGTTAGGTAATTTTTTAATTATCTATGTAAACTACAATTATTGAGTATACATTAAAACAATATTATTTACTACGATAAACCAAGATGCGACATTAATCAAATTTTCATTCAACTTAGAAGGTTTTTAACACGAAAAAATTTGGTATTTTCATTTTCATTGAGTAAACTTTTTTTTTAATTTTATTATATTAATAACAATAGTACCTACATGCAAATAGCGGTACGACCAGAATAAATTTTCGGATTTTGTCATTTACTCAAAAAATAATGTACAAATAGATGAAGAATAAACAGTTCACCTGCTAATACTTGAAACGTTTTTATTTCCGTGTAAACTTTACCGCAGCTATGAGGAACAAAAGTGGGAATTATATGACACAGCGGACGGGATGTTGACGGCCAAGGTAACACTCATGATGATCCTTTGTTTAACTATCAAGACGTGAATACACATAGAAACAAAGTAAATTGTTTTTACTATTTAATACTTTTAGATCAGTTTCTGTAATAACACTTTAATACTAAAACGTAATTATTGACAGATCCGAAATATCTTTAAATGTAGATTAATAAAATAAACTATAAAATTGAGAGCAGGCAGTATATTAAAAAAACCTTTATTATCCCAATTTAAACGATGAGATTGTGAATAATTTTGATTTGAAATTTTTTACTATTGAATATTTTTTGAAACACTGTTAGCTCCCATATCAAGCAAACTATATGGGACTGTGTCAACATTCTCCCTAACATTTGCAACAATTACGTCCTCCAACGTGTCAGATCAAGATAGATCGCCGAGGCTCGATCAAGACCGACGTGATTATCAAATTATGCTCCCCGTGTGCCATTGTAGTTGCTCTTTTGATTGTCACGGCCGATGCTCATTCCTGTCGAGCGGCCTCAGGTGCTTCCCGGGAGGGTCAACGCTGGAAATTAAGAAAATGAAAATAAAGTATGCGTCAGGAATATAAACATAAAATATTTTTAAAAAAAATTCGCAATGTATCGATTTCTGGTAAATTCTGTAGAAGACTTTATTAATACGATCTTTTATTACTAGACTTTTATAGATATATAGAATACCCATTATACTTATAACCTTTAGAAATCAAAAACAATCGCACAATTTGGAATTCACATATTTTAATAATAAACTTTAATTAAATTAAATTAAATTAATTTTGTATTTATATTATAATCAATATATTTTGTCACTAATTTTATCAATTATTTGGTCACCATAGGACTGATTTGCAATCAATATTTTTGAATTTATTATTAATTATTGCTTCATGATCTTATTGTTTGAAATAAACGCACAAATATTTTTTTATAATAGATATAATATAGGTAGAATATAGAATTCCCAATGAAAAATGAAGAAATCAGTGGTCTTAGAGACTTACACTTTAGTTTAATATCCCATTCCACTTTTACTTCTTTTCTTACAAACGTAACTAAACAATTCCGGACTAAGAAGCTGTTGAGCATTTTTACTTTTAAAATTAAAATTTTAATTTCAGAAACACGTTTATTGAATACTAGCTGTACTCGCGACTTTCTTTGCGATTGTCATCCATTTAATTAACGTCTAAAAGATAAAATATATCTGTAGGTAATTCTTAAGAGAACAAACCTCTAGAAAAAAGATCTTGAAATATTGCTGGCACAGTTTTTAAAATGTGTTCTTTCTGACAAAAAATGAATTAATTAAATCGGAGAACGCATTGCTGAATAATTATATTCAGCAAAGCAATTATATGAAAAAAAAGTACAAATTTTGAATTTCATCCCTTTCTCAATAGAACTGTACTGAATTCTAGGATAAAAGGTGTCCTAGCTCTTTGTATGAACTCAAATCGTGCCTAGCTTCATTTAAATTTATCAAATCGTTTTAGCGTGATTCGCGGCCAAAATACAAATAAACAGACAACAGTAAAAAAATTGGTTGTCTATAAAGTCGGTTTACAGACGATTATTTTACGTGAAAACGTCATAAGAAAACATTGATGAAAAAAGTGTGTGTGTAAATAATTATGTACGCACGTAAGAAGTTATAATAACACTATGCGCCGAGTTAGTGGCGCGCGCTATCTGTAATTTTCATTTACAAGCTTGTAGCGTAATGTAATTGTTATTAAAGTTATTAGCAACCAGACAGCGGCAGTCTCTATTACTCGGACGCATTGGCCGATGGAGTGCAACAGAGATAAATGCGTCACAACCCGAACGCTTAGGCCAATTGTGCCTCTCTATCTCTTGTTCCGCGCTCTCGCTCGCGGAACGTGACAATGAGTCATGCTTTTTCGTACGTACAGCCGGCTTTCATCGATTTAATAGACGTTATCACGTCAAAAAAATACATTATTGTCTTCTATATCGATTATAGAGTGCCCTCCAAAACAAATTTTCAAAATATCTTCAACGTACAAAATTCGACCTATTACAGTTAATTTTATTAATAATTAATTAATTCATTTGTTTTAATAGCTTTCAATGGTTACGGTTTCATTATAACTTATAAGTATAGATTAAAGTTTATTATGATATGTGCATGTAATTCTAACAAGCTAGTTAGGTATATTACTCACAAAAGTCAAAAAACATCGAATGTTGGCTCAAGTGGTTGTACTTTTCTTTGGGTTCTAAATAAATTGAACGGGTATTATAAGTGAGTTTTACCGCTACAGTCTAGCTTCATTAAAAAAAAAAGAATGTTACCGTTCGTTTATAATTTAGAAGACAAATACCTATTTTTTCACACTGTCTGCGTCTATTTGACATTATTAAATAATTCTAATCCGCAGTCATCATACCGGTTAACTACAGTTGGCTATCACTAGAATATCTAAAGACGACTTGTACCGTCATTATTTGTTATTGTTTTAATATTAGTTGTACGCTTTACCGTATTAAATACCTACACTTAATTGTTTGAAATGCAAGAATTACACCTATCATTGTTATCTTCTATACAAACAGTTGATATTTACCTATAAGGTACGTAGATACGGAAGGCATTTCAGTAAAAAGGACATGTGAAGTAATTTCTTCCACTTTTGAATAAAGTTAGTTATTATATAAAATAGCAGCATTATTTATGAGGACACATTGGAGAGCCACGCTAATATACATCATACGGAGTGTGCATACTGGATGTAAGATAAAAACCTATTTGGATTCTAGGGAAGTCATTTTTTTACATTATTGCATAAGACAATGGCTTATAAGACTAAAAAAATATTTTTTATTTTTTATTTTTCAGACATATAAAACGAAGAAAATTTATAAGACGGCAAAATGAACATGTAGTGTTCAAGACAGGAGAGTTAAATTTCGATAAATCATCCTCTGAAGCGCCCGCCGTTTCGAAAAATTCCTGATGTTATTTCCAAATTCTTAAACGCGAAATGGAAGTGCAACCTTATGTATTGCATTTTTGTGTACATTCTTATGTGGTTAATGTTAGCAATGATTTGGTGGTTAATCCTTTATTTACATGGGGGTCTAATACATGAAAATTTACCAAGAGTGAATAAGGAAACAGTGTGGAAGCCGTGCGTTCGGGAAATTTATATTTTCACATCAATTTTTTTATTCAGCATTGAAATTCACACTTCAATAGGCTACGGGAAGAGAGCAATAACATTAGAATGTCCTGCAGCTATGTTGACTATGTGCATCGAAAGTATAGCAGGACATTTTACCCAGTCATTAATCGTGGCATTAGTCTTCGCCAAATTAACCAGACCAAAAAATCATGCACAAGCTCTTATTTTTTCAAAAAATGCTATCATTAATCAAAGAGACGGCCAATTGTGTTTGATATTCAGAATTGATAATGTAGGGAAATCTAAAAAAATAGCAACAAAGGTTTATGCTTACTTAATTAGATATGAAAGAAAAATTAATAATATCATAATTAATTACGTACAAATCAATTTACATGTAAAGGTCGATACATATGACGACATAATTTTTTTAAACCTATATCTGTAGTTCACAAAATTGATAAATGCAGTCCTTTCTATGATATTCAGCACAAGAAATTTTACAAACAGAGCTAGAAATAGTTGTTGTCATGGAAGGTATCATCGAATCAACTGGACAGCCTCTTCAAGGAATATCAAGTTATACTAGTCCAGAAATTCTATGGGGTCGTCGTTTCTTATAAATGATAAATTTTCAAAAAAATAAGCAATGTTTTAGAAAAAATTTTTCTAAATTTGACGGAATATATCGCGTAAATACACCGCTTTGTAGAGCAAAAGAATTGGATGACTATTATGAAAAAAGGAGGAAAGCGTCGCCTATACTTACGTGACTCAATTACAACACCAGAATCTGTATTACTTAATTTCGTTGGAATAAGATGTGGGTTTAAAATTAACACCAATTTTCTTAGTTCCATTATGTCTTTGTACATTGCTTTCATAGCATGCATTTGTATTTCAAGCGTGGATAACCTTATCTTTATATCTGTCAATAGTCTAGTACATTTTCTTATATCTTCATTTAATTTCACCAATTTTTTCTTATTTATATCTAAACTTCTTTGAAACAAACTATGTATAGACATCCTGTCGTACTTTTTATATTTTTAAAAACCTATTTCTATACCACTTCATGTTGTCTCACAAGGTACTGTAGAATGATTTACATTACAGCAAACTGATAACTTTGGGGAAATCAAGCAAACGATGTGTAATCACTGTGTAAATGATAAGGATTAGAGTTACGACTGGCGGCGACGACTGAAATTAGTATGAAAGTACATATATTGACCATATTTATTAGTCATAATAGTGAATCGACAATAGTGACAAATACAATGTAATAAAAATATTTTTTAGTATGTAATCAAGTATTTGTGATAAGATTTTTTACTAACGGTGTAATAAATATAGTGTATCAACACTCACTACCAATCGGTACCTTCGGCTCGGTGACGCGCTCAGGGCCAGTAGGGCCAACTAAAAATACTCTTTATCCACCACTTTGCTGAATATGTCGCGATACATAAGTCTTTTCTAAATTCTAGTCTTTGGATTTTTTACTGTTTTAGATTTTGGTCCAGTTATTCTTTTAAAATTTGACAACACACATTTTTTGAATTATAAATTTTATACGGACTGAATAATTCTCTTCCTTCATTTCACTCTTGTCAGAGCGGTCGTGGTCATCACTTCCCAGTAGTGACACGTTTCACGATCCGTCTCCATTCCTCCCTAACAGCTGCTCGGGACGGAACTGAATAATATTAAAGCATAATTAAGTAATACATATACCTTACTTACTCTTTTCTCTTTGTTACCTAATACCAGCTCTACCTATCAAGCTGGCATGGTCAAAACGGCAAAAATCTATAAAGCTAATTAGTTGCTAAAGAGCCGATTTTATTGCTCGAACCAATCTCTGGAAATCGAAAACCATGCCAGCTTCATATAAAGGTAGCATGGAAACTAGGTAAATTATAAAAATCTTATCGACTATTCAGTGGCGTAGCTTGCCTTAGATGGGCCCTGTATCAAAATCTGTAGGGGGCCCAAATGAAGGATAAAGATTAGAAGAAGAATTAAAATAATTACATATTGATTATAAGTTATTAGTGTTATTATTTATTTTATTTTATTAATACCTACTCCTGTCTTTTCTTCGGCGAATTTATTTATTAAATCATTCAAAACTGAAAACGATTTCAGTTTTTATAAATTTTCTTGAAAGACATTTTCATGACAAAAATAATTTCATGAAAAGGGACATTTCCCTTTTTTATCGTGTCGAAATGAGTTACGCATACCTGGCCACTGGGGAACAATCGGGTTATGTGGGACTCCCGACAATACTGGCAGTATACCCACTAAAACCACACAGTAGGTTCTCCGTCTCCCTATCGCAGTGCAGAGACACGGGCACGCGTGAGCTTGCTCCGTGAAGTCTTTCATGTCCCTGAGATATCTGTTTTAAGTGCTAAGATAATTTAAGTTCTAAGATAACATTTTACGAATTTTTGTTTATACACGTTGACGACTATTGTACATAAATTTGTTGCTAATAAGTTGATAAAATGCCGATTTTGTTGCTCGAACCGATCTGTGGAAATCGAAAACCATGTCAGCTTCATATAAAGGTAGCATTGAAACTAGGTAAATTATAAAAATCTTATCGACTACTATACATAAATTTGTTGCTAATAAGTTGATAAAATGCCGATTTTGTTGCTCGAACCGATCTGTGGTGAGTAGTGATTAAAAAATTGACAACAAAAAAAGACAACTCCATGCTATCTTGAATCACGATTTTCTCAGTTTAAATAGCATTTAATAATTTGTTGCTGCTTAGAATAACACTGAGGCACCTTAGAAGTGCTAGAAACTAAATATTACCCGGAGATCAGCCCATAGGCTATAGGGCTTATCAAACAATACGGTAGTCACCGAGGGGTCGGGTGTAAAAATGGCTCACGTAGTATGGGTACTTCCCTTAAATTCGTGTCACGAAGAAAAAATATCGGATTCTTATTGGTTTTAGGTTAGGTTAGGTTAACTGTCAACATCCCAAGGGAGTTGCTGGTTTGTCGCACGCATGCGGTGGCAGGCGCAGCCCCGCCGGTGTCCGGGCAGTGGACGGTGGACTCGGTCAGGCCGGTCCTTCGTAAATGGCTGAGGCGGTGGTTCGGGCCGCTGACCTTCCATTTGGTGCAGGTGCTTTCCGGACACGGGTGCTTCGGTAAGTACCTGCACAAAATCGCCAGACGGGAGGCGACTCCAATCTGCCACGCGTGTGCGGCGCCAGAGGATACGGCGCTCCACACGCTTGAGATGTGTGCCGCCTGGGAACCGCAACGTCGCGCACTTTCAGCGGTCCTCGGGCGGAATCTCTCACTGCCGAGCGTCGTAAGAGCCATGCTCGACAGTGAGAGATCGTGGCAGGCAGCGGTCTCCTTTTACGAAGAGGTAATGACGCAGAAGGAGACCGCGGAGCGGGCTAGGGTGGACGACGCCTCTGCTCCGCTCCGACGCAGACGCACGGGGGTAAGGAGGAGACGGTTTGCCCACCTCCTCCCCCCTCGTAATAATGGGGTCGCTGGCCAATAGTCGGGGGACTTCGGTCAACTTAACAGCGCGACCCCACATGTCTGAGGGGTGGCCTTTGTTGTGAGCAAGGCCACCCCACCTTGTGCCGGGGCCCCGGATGTTCATCCGGGCCTACCGCCGCACAGTGGTCCCGATTAAATAAAATATGGACATTGATGCTAAAGGCACGAAAATTTTACTGATGGTTAACACTAGGATAACTAATAAGACAAAAAAATATTATTATCCTACCACGACTATTTCTTGGTAAAAAAAAATAATTACTTTTTTTTGTATGAAAGAAAATACATTTCTGTTAATTTCTCGAAATTCTTAAAAGTTGTCGAGATGGCGATCACACATGTTAGAAAACAAGTGATTCTGAGTATTTCATGCGAAGATACTTTCTACTTATCTCTGCGTACTTTTGAGTTATTGGTTATTGGCTACGGCGCAGACGGTCGATGGCTTTTAGTGGGTATTCTGGCCTCGCAGCCAGCGAGTCCCACATACCCGTCGCCTGCGGGCGGCGGGATGAGTAAATGGATTTCCCATCGTTAAAAAAAAAGGTTAACTGTCAACATCGTTCCTTTTTCCTGTATATACTGCGCTTTGCGCCACCTAGCAATGGGCAACTCAGCAAAATATATTGTGCCAAACTCAGTTACACTGGCACAGCGCACATCTAAAATTGAAGCTATGTAAATGTCTGGATAGGCACCTTAACAGTACCGTATACATATCTATAAGTGAAGATTTTGGAAATTCTACTCCTAAGGGGAAGATATAGGGGATGAAATTCACCGCGACAGAACATCATTTTCATTCAATATGAATTTTCATTAGCTCCAGGATTTTTTGATTAAGCCTTTTGTTTATATTGCAAATTAAAACAGTAAAACATCTTCAAACTTTTCAGAACTTTATTAGTATTTAAACATAATAAATCGTAACTTAGATATAAATATTATAAAACAATTATTTGCAAAGAAAAATAAAAATAATATTTTGAATTTTAATATATCTTGTGTTATTTATCTAAATAAAACTACATACGACAGATATTTTACACTTTAGCACATTTACATAGATTACAAGGCCATTCCTCTAAAATCTAAATTGACTACTGCCTGTAAATAATTATTGTGTTCAATATAAGGTTGTGATGTATGTAACTCACAAAGAATCGCATATTCTAATTTTAACAATAGTTTAACATCGAAAGTATTTTAAAAGCTGAGTGAGTACATGTTTAAAATTACTTTAAGAATTTAACATCATATCACATTCCTAGATGAGTTGTCGAAGTTGTCATAAATTCCATTTAAATTATAAATAAACAGTCTAATTATATCATATAGATCTTTTTATTGCACGCACAAACTGCTTCAATTCAATCGAAACTTATGAGTTCCGCAGTGTTGTTTTTGTGCTCAGACTTAACAGGAGTCTGTACTTGCTGTACTTGTTGATTTGGCATTACTGGCTGTTGGTTCGAGGGGCTATTTCCAAAGCTTTGTTGAACTTTCATAGGTGCACCTTGCGTGTTTTGAGGCATACCACCTTGTTGTTGCTGTTGCCCTTGGTTCGGCATCTGTTGCTGCACTTGGCCTTGCATTTGTGGATGCTGTTGCGGCATACCACCGGGCATCATGTTATGCTGAGACATCTGTTGCATTGGACCCATCTGCTGCCCTTGCTGATTTGTCACCATTGAGTTGGGAGGCATTTGCTGGTTTTGAGTCATACTATTTTGGTTTGATTGTTGCATGCTTTGACCTTGATGTTGCATTGGTTGACCTTGCATCATCACTTGTTGCCCTTGCGATTGTGTTGGATGACCTTGCATAGGAATCGTTTGACCTTGAGTCATCTGCGGTTGAGATTGTTGAGGAATTTGTTGCCCTTGATTTTGAGTCATTTGTGGCCCTTGCGTTATTTGTTGATTTTGACCTGGTAAAGGTTGATTTTGAATCATAGGTTGACCAGGCATAGGCATAGGTTGACCAGGTAAAGGTATTTGGCTCATGTGTGGCAGTTGTGTCTGTGCCTGTTGGTTACTTTGAGGATTCTGTAGATTCATTGGATAACCAGTCACAGGTATTTGTTGGTTAGTATTTGGTTGATTATTAGGCATCAAAGGCATTCTCATATTGGGCAACTGCATTGGATACATTGGATTGCTAGGATTATTCTGTTGGTTCATATTAGGCTGACCGATTGTCATAGGCGGCATAATAGAATTAGTTGGTTGGGTTTGATTCGGTACATTCTGTTTCGGAAATTGTTGGTTAGTCTGTGGATTTTGTTGAGGAATATTCTGACCCGGGAGACCATTTGGTACATTTGGTGGAATAATTTGATGAACGCCAGGTTGGTTTGGCAACCGCATTTGTTGCATTTGCTGCAACATCATATGCTGTTGTAAAGGTAACTGTTGGCCCATTGGTCGTATGTTTTGTTGATTCATTGGAGCTTGGACACTAGTTGCCGGTTGGCTTAAAGCTACGCCAGATGTTGACATGGCATAAGTATTTGTCATTTGTGGCACAGACTGAGATATTGTACCCATTTGGTTTACATTCATTGGAATGTTAGCTTGAGACATTTGAGGTTGTCCAGGCATAGGCAAAGAACCATCGGTCGTGGCTTGGGGCATCATTTGAGGATGAAATTGTGGATTGGCATATAAAGGCTGATTAGGGTAGCCTGGTTGGTACTGATGCATAGAAACACCGGGCATATAGAAACCACTGTTAGCCGACATCATATACTGGTGCTTCTGTTGTTCCTGTCTCATTTGCATTTCTCTTTCTTGTTCCTGTAGATTTGACAGTAAATATAATTAAAGTCTGACATGTACAAGTTGCTATAAAGTATTTACAAAATAAGAAAAAACAAAAATACTTAGTGGAGTTATTACATGAGCAAATATTAAAAGTTAATTTGTTCTGTAGTTTTTTTTTGGGCAGTAAGAAAAGATAGTTACGTTAAATACATAAATATATTTTCGTAATTGCAAAAATTGCTAGCAACCTATGTAACATACAAATACAATTACAGTACAATCTCACTAATCCGGCACTATAAAAAACCAGAGGGTATTGGATTATTGGAATGTTCGGATTACTGGATTGTATAGAAAATTTCATAGTAATAATGTATTCCCTTTATGAAAATAGTTTCATAAAGGGAATACAGCACTACACACATCTCACAATTAACTAATTACATAGTTTAAAATAAACTTTAATTGAGGTTTGATTTTGCGCAACTTGTGGTCCTTGTTTAAAAACCTTTTCTCGCATGTGCGGAAGGTGCCGGATTATTGGACGTGTCGGTTTATTGAAGTGCCGGATTAGTGAGATTCGACTGTACATCAAAATAATTACTGTAATAACAAAAAATATGGTGCTTCATAAATCCAAGTCACCTGCACCCGCTGGAGGGCCAGCTGCCGCTGGTACTGCAGGTACTCGTGCTTCTTCTTCCGCATGGCCTGCAGCTTGACGGCCATCTGCATCTGGCGCTGGCGCTCGGCGGCCTCCGCGGCCTGCGCCAGGCGCGCCGCGTGCTCCGCGCGCAGCGTGTCGAGCGCCGCGCGGCTGTCGCGCACCTGCGCTATCTTGTCCTACCGTGCGCACATGTTATCAATGCGGCTATTACGTAACTTGCGCGATCGCGAGATATCGCTGTCGTGTCGAATTTCAATATTAGCTGAGGTTTTAATTATAACGAACTCTGTCAATAGATACTAGTTATGTATAAAATAAAATATTAGTGTAAGGTTCTAGATGTAAGTATATTTTACTTATATAAATATAAGATGTTTTGTAGTGTTAATTAAAGAAGTAAAATATTGTCTACCCTTATTTAACCCCGAAATATATATTACAGAGTAGAATACCATAGCAAGGGGATCTACCCATAGTGTGAAAGACGACGAATGAAAGAAATAATTAGTATGAAGAATAGAGTACGAGTACGAGAGGCATAGTAGCGTGAACTGGTATGGATGAGTCGAAAAATAAATTGTAAATACAAACTCCGATCTTGTTGGAGCGATATTGAAATTCGACACAACAGCGATTTCTCGTGATTGTGCAAGTTACGTAATAGTCTCACGAGTCGAATGGATTGGTGACGATTATGAAATAATATCTTATTGTTATTATTATAAATACTAGGAGCTACTTTTGTTTTGTTTGTTCGAATGCGCTAGTCGCTTAAAATTTTATAATAAAACTCCTTTTAGGTAGTTTATTCATTGGGAAAGGTAAAAACTTGTAAGTACACTACTCACTAAGAGCATTAACCATGAACGAGAATGAAACCAAGCACGTTTTTGTTAAAAAATATAAACTAAAAAAAAAACCTAAAAATAAACGGTTATTTGAAAATACTACAATGCCCTTCTGTTAGGTGTGTCAATATTTTTAAATTACACACTAAACATTTATATTTGCAGTCATACTTTACTGTTCATATTTAAATTTATAACGGCTTTACTAGTAATTAATCGTGGCTCGTCGTTATGTAGCTTGTTCTTCGTTATGAAGCAATGTTGAAAAATATAGGATATCAATAAATTTATAAAAATAAAGTATTACCTGTAAACTTTCCAAGTACACTCGTTTATCATCCTGTTGTTGGATGTAACGTAATAATTTCGAATGCATCGCCGTGATGTTCATGAATAGAGTTTGGACAGATGTATCATTTGCGATTGACCGACCACTGAAACAATTTAAGAACCGTTTAAGTTATTTTAATTAAATTTTTAAATTCAACTAAGGTCAGTGGTAAAGGTCAACAGAGCGAGAACATCGTGTTCCATAATAAATTCTGAAGCAGTCACTTATCAACGTGACCAACTCTTTTCAACCACAGAAAAAGTCATTGCCCAGTATTCTGTCTGACCCGTTGGCGCAGTTTGCAGTGACCCTGTTTTCTGCTCCAAGGGTTGTGGGTTCGATTCCCACCCCGAGTCTGGGTGTAATGTGTGTTTATTTATATATGTATTACTTATATGTATATTTATTTAAAAAAAAATTATATCAGTCAGCTGTTACCTAAAACACAGGCATTAAGTTGCCTACCTTAGGAACAGACGACCTTGTGTGTGTGTGTGTTAAATATATTTATTATGTTATATTTATATGTTAAACATATTTATTATTTATAGTATTGGGATATTTACAGATAGGTACTTTAAAATATTTTCTCAGAACAATCACTTATTCTTCTTATATTGAATTAATCGATTATATATTTGTAAACATACCGTGACGAATTACTTTTCATCCTGTTAACAAATATCTCCACTTGAGATTTTAGCGTCTCGACGAAATCATCAATTTCTTTGTCTTCGGCTTCCTCGTCTTGTCCTTTCGTAGTCGATGGCTTACTAAATTCTTGCTAAAATGACAAACGTTAAAGAATTTTACTAAGATATTATATAAATTATAATTATGAAATTCAATTTTTGACTAAGTGAAAACCGTTTGATTTTGTTTAATATCTAAGTCTTCTAAGAAAAATAAAACAGGATATGAAGTAACTAAAGCTAAAATCTAAATGTAACCTTTACTTTTATTGACACTTGCATTCACTAAGCATTTGTATCTTTTGAAGCGAATGCAAGTGTCCATGCATATAATTAAAATGATGCAAGTATTTACTACTGTATCAAAAACGAGTTGATCGAGCCGAACAATTGTCTACAACTTGACGATCATTATCATTAGGCATAGCTACTGAAAGGTTATTATGAATAACACATCTATAAAATAAACAAATCCAATTCTGTACATTAAAGATATTTGTATTTTTTTTTTTTTGGAGAGCATCACTGTCGATTATATATCGATAGGTGCTGACACTTATTTTTTTTTGTGTCTGTCTGTAACTTGGATGAAAATCACGCCTAAAGTACTGGATAAATTGAAATTACAATGGGCACGACGTGGTATTGCCAGCTTTGACTTTTTTACACATAGAATGATTTTTAAGTAAATGCTGAAAGAGGTGTTTAAATATGTATATATACATATATTTATTACAGAAATTTTACAATATTATACATATTTACAATTCAAAACTTAAAATAATTATTTACAAACAGTTTTGGTATAAATCATGTCCACGTGGAATGGTGCCAAGAATACTAGCAGCATTTCCCCGTTGAATCGCAATTCCGATTCTTTGGGCAAAAAATGCACCAGCCCTCCTGTCACCAGTGGAAAGTAAAAGTGTAAGAATTACAGTCGTTTAAATAATTTCGACTGTACGATGATGAATCAATAAATCCACGCCATTATATAAAAGTTACGGTATTATTATGAATATAATTTAATCTATCCATTTCAAATATTAAAATTATTGTCCCCAATTAGCGGACTTTCGTCATAGATGTGACTAAATTGTTGGTAGGTACTAGTTCACAATGTGACGGATATGGATAGCAATAAATGGATTTCCAATTACCAAAATTATGTTAGCACAATCACTAAGTACCGGTTCTCGACTACGCCGATATCTTGACTTAAAAGAGGAGCATCTTAATAAACTTGAGCGTCTTCAAAATCTTTGCATTCGATTCATATTTGGTCTTCGTAAATATGATCATGTTTCCGAATTCCGTTAAAAAACTCAAGTGGCTCCCAATCCGATTTCGCAGGGATACTCATATTCTTCATCTTCTGTACTGTATTCTGTTCAATCCATCAACTCTACCGTATTTAAAAGAGCGTTTTAAGTTTCTAGGTTGTTCTCATAATAACACTCTTCGATCAGAAGAAAATTTAGTATAAAAAATTCCTGCCCATTCGACATCATTTTATACAGTCTTTTATTGTCCAATCCATACGTTTATGGAATTCTTTACCTCTCGAAGCGAGATGTGCACAAACTCTCACGTCATTTAAAAATATAATAAGAGAATATTATCTAACTCTATAGCTTTGTTTCAGAATATATTAAAGTATATGTATGTATATATTGTATATATGTGTATGTGTATACATATATATATGTGTGTACGTGTACATACACGTAAAATTGTGCATGTATGTATATTGTGGATGTTTTGTACACCCCTACCGTTCTATTTATATCCTCTACCTAAGGTTGCCTGGAAGAGATTGCTGCTTTAGCAATAAGGCCGCCTCTTGTACATTTTTCTTATAAAAAATTTTACTCTGTATTTGTTTTTTGTTTTTTTTGGTGTGCAATAAAGAGTACGTCTAGTTGTTGTTGATTTCATAATGTTAACGATATGGTGATGTATATACTGTACTGTATCAGCCTGTAAATCACCCACTGCTGAGCGAAGGCCTCTTTTCCATATAGTTCTGGTTGGAGCTTAATCCACCATGCTGCTCCACTGCGGGTTGGCAGATAATTTCTCTACCATGAGTAACGATCGTTATCAAGTGTCTACGATAACAATCAGGACCGACGGCTTTACGTGCTCTCCGAGGCACGATGGGGAGACCCACAAGGACATACACAGAGACCGGAAACAAATATTTGTACAAATACAAATATCTGTCCCGAGCAGGAATCGAACCGGCGACGGCCGGCGCGCGGCGTTCTGGCAACTACTCGCACCAGTACACCAGAACGGTCGTCGGTGATGTATATAAATATACCAAACCTCGGGTGTCTCGTTCGTAGCGTGTGACGGAGCAGTGGGCGCGGCCGTATCGCGCGACAGGCGCTGCTCCCAGTAGTTCCTGTCCAAGTACCTCGAGAGCTCCGGGTTCGACGTAGTCGTGTGCTCAGGGGAAGCACTGACTGAAGACGGGGTCGGGGACACTGGAAATATTAGGAACTTAAGTTTAAAAAATATTCATTTGAACAATATATATCATCGCGTTAAGCACCACTTCACTTTAAATGAACCTTTAGCCTGCACTGACAACTCAATATTCTTTACTCCCTTCGCTTTCTTAAGATTTCTGCCCACTACACCATACCATCCTAATCGTGCTATGAACATATCAAGCACGACCGGGACCGATGGCTATATGTGCTCTCCGACGCACGGAGGCAGGCCTATCCCACTCCCGTGAAGGTATCGAAAATGCAAGTACATGCAGCGGCCGCCTCGAGCGGGCCAATCAGTAGGGACTCACGCGCGAGATTTGTTCGAAGCATTGTTTTAAAAATGGATTTAATAAAGCAAAAAGATACTGTGCAGTATTTAACTGTTTAAACAAGGATTGCTAAGATCTATTTTAAAATTGTTATTATTAATTTTTATTATTGTGAAATTATCATTCTTTGGGTTACTAAAATAAGTTAAATAAGTAGGAAGGTAGGCAGGTATACTAAGTTGGTGTAATAATCTTTCACAAATACCTACCTATAACAAAATTAAAGGAATTTCGATCTGTTTTTTTTTTAAATACCTACCTGCCCATAGTTTTTTTTTTCTGAGCGAGTTTATTAGAATTATTACTATTAACACCTACCTTAGGTTTATTTGGAAAGTAATTTGTTTACTAAAGTAGAGTACTAGAAAAAAAGTGGTAATGTAGGTTATCAAGCGCTGCGCGATCTGAATTGAACTTAATTGTATCATAATAAGAGTCCCTATTTCTTTAAACGATTTTTCGGAGCGAGTCTTCTGTACTTGTACTATTATTTATTCTGTGACGAAAGATAGACACATAATGACATAAATACATCACGAAAAAAAAAAAAATATTTGCACTAATAAATATAAATAAATAAATATTAGGACACATTTCACAAACGGCTGGTTAGCCCCATGCTAAACTATTTATAGTTTGTGTTATGGGTGCTAGCACAACTGATATACTACATATACATACATAAATACTTTATATCGATACATATTGAACACTCAGACCGACAGCCAAACAAAAAAAAAACCAATTGCTCATCACAAAGATGTTGGCCGTTTGGTTGGTTGGCAGACCGGCATGGTCACCATTACGCCAACGGGGTCGTCAACATACAAATATCTGCCCCGAGTGGGAATCGAACCCGCAACTGCCGGCGTTAAGGCCTACTCGCACCACTAGACCAGAGCGGTTGTCGTTTTATGTTTAATATGAAAAAGCTTAAATGAATAGTCATAATATGGAACGGTATAGTGGGCACATCATTAAGAAAAGACAAAAGACGAGATTAATTTCAAGGTAAGCCACTTTAAATTTGAAGACTTCATATTAATAATAAATTTTATGGTATAGTACATATTATATAAATTTTCGAGTGGAATTAACACTCGCAAATTTATCAATATCACTTTTAGAAATTCGAATGCAGTTAGCTTAAACAGAAGACGTACCTAGACAGAAATAACGTAATATGTGTATTAAAAATAAACTACTTTTTTTTGTTATATTTAAAACATTTTTTCTTGTGATCCATTATTTAAATCTTACCTGTGGGATGCAAAGTAGTTTCAGGCGCGATATAAGGTCGAGATTTTCGTTCCTTCTCCTTATGTTCGGCTTCCGACTGGCTAAGGGCGAGGGCCAGCTGTAACTCTTCTTCTTCTTGTAGCTCCTCAGCTGATTTCCCGGGACGTTTCTAAATTTAACATATGTTTTATATAACTTATCTATATGGCAAACTAATCACAATCCTCTGATGATTTCGAATTTCAAAATTAATACATAATACTAGTCAACTATCTAGATACCAAGTTTACTACTACATAAGAGATTTAGTAATTTTAGCACAAAGAAAAACATTCATTCATCCATACATTCAATAAGTATTTAGGCTGTCTATATTTCCATTTATTGTCTAAAAAAACTGTAAACACTGCTCTGAGAAGTGTCTATAACTTAACATGTATTTTTCATTTTAAACAAAACAACCTAGGTCCTAGATTATCCCGTTGTAGGTAACCTGTAAAATATGTATGAATATTCACAAATACTTGCTCCTTTGTTATGAAGTCCAGTTGGCTTCTGTAGGATTAAAATATTTTTTATTACCAGCAAATAAGCAATTTTTCACTGAAGTATTCAAAATAAATAAATTGACCTTTTAATTTATTTACCAGATATTAGTAATTATCAGCTAGATAATATTTAATAATTTTTCTATTTATCTAGTTTGTCACTTTTAGTTCACCTACTTTATTCCACAAATATATCTAATTCTAAATAATATTGTCATAAGCTAAGAATTAAACAGCGCAGTAAAAGACATATATTAGTATATGTATTTATTTAAAAGTTACAAATGTTTTTTACATTACAGAATGAGTCAGGATATAAAATGAAAGTCTATAAATTTATTATTTAAAGAAAATATTATCAAAATTGAATTATTGTAATGGCTTAAAATATATCATAAATCATGATCAATCATACTACAGACAAATTAAATAAATTAATTTTGTTTTAGTCTCCTAACAAACTTAGGTGTTTCCGGAACAGTAATAGGTGCAAGTGACTTTTCCGGAACAAATGGATCTAATGAAGGAACTGGTTTTGCATGATGAACAAGCTTAGCTCTCAACTCAGATATTGCACGTTCTTCTGCTTCCAGCTGCTCTCGTTCTTTCTGTTGTTTTAATCTTTCATTTTCTTCTTCTTTTTCTTTTAATTGCTTTTCAAACCGTTCTCTTTCTGCTGCTCTTTTTTCTGTATTCAACTCAAAAGGAACAGATTTAATTAAGTGTAATTGTTGTAGAACTGGTTTGAAGGGCTCTTTATAAAGCACTGTTGGTGGTTTAGCTTCAAATTTAACATGGTTTTCTTTATTCTCCGATGAAGCATTAGAAGCACTGCAAGCAGAGCTACCACACTGCATTCGTTTTTTCACAACTGCAGGTAAAGGCTGTGCCTTAAATTGAGAGGCAAGTCTTCTTTCCTCTTCTAATTGTCTCTTAATCCTTTCTTCCCTCTTTTTCTTTAATTCTTCATCTCTTTTTTCAAAGGAGAATGGTTCTGGTTTCACTGGACCAATGCGTTGCACTATTTTCTCACATTTATCCATTTTCTTAGCATTGGCTGGTAGATCTTTTAGCTTTGTTTCATATTTTAGATGATCGGCAGAGTTTGCTCGTTTATAACGAAATGTGGGACTAACTGGTTTAGTCACATGTGGAAGTGGCTTAATTGGTATTTGAGGTTTCTCAAGTATGTGCTTTGGAGCTGGACGAGCTTTGAAATTTGGAACTTGTCCAGGTGATTGAGCTGCTTTCTTTTGAACCTCAGTCAATTTAAATGGTTCTGGAACTGTTATAGGCTTTCTTGGTACTTCGGGCAAATGCTTGGGTCCTTCGATAACTGATTTAGGTATGGGATTTGCCTTTATTTTAAATTTTTTTATCTCCTCCAGTTCCAATTCTTCTTTTTCTTTTTGAGAGAGAATATGTTGTGGTCGTGAACGAGCTTTACATCTCAACATAGGAGACTGAGGAACTGTTAAACTGGCTGGTCCTCCATAACCTTTAGGACGAAATGACCGTGGCCTGCTCGTATGGAATCTATCAGGTGTATCCCTCTGATAGTGGTATATCGCTTCAGCCATTGAGACAAACTTTGTTCTTGATAAATCTTGTGGCTGTCCAGTCGGTCGCCGATGTCTATTATATGCATCTTCCTGCGTGTCCGTAAATTCCAACTTTATCAAATCCTGTCGGAGTGTAGCTATGTCATTCATGGATAAAGATTTCCTCATCCCTCCGAAATCATTTTCCAAACAATCAAAGTTGTTATGATCGCCAAAATCTTCTTCAATTGGTGTGACTGGTTCGTCCTTTATATGTAATTTACCACTCGGAGTGAAATACACTTCACCTCTAAAATTAGTGACATAATTTTTAGCCATGTTTGATAAATAATACAAAGAAAAGTTTTAATCCGCGTAGAACTCGCACCGTTATTTTAAACGCATAACAAAATTCAAACTTGTCAGTTGTCACTTCGTCTGGTAGAGGTCAAGCCTAAAGTTGCCATGAACAATTAAAAAAAAAGAATACTAATACTAGCATAAATACTAATGTTTTTAAAAAATATATATGAAAATATTTATTGAATTCAAATTTTATAAATTGTAATTAACATTTGTAAATATTTAAAACATTTATTTTACACTGCTTTTAATTTATCTACACAAACTTTCTAAACGATAACCCAGTAGCTGTCAATGTCAAATATAAATTCATTATCCATATCCATATCATATTGATGTCAAAAAGAAATCGCTAACGAGTAAAAATCTTAGGTTAAAATAATTAAAAACGATAACGTTTTATTCAGAATGACACAAGCACTGCCAAATCCCAACACTTTGTTGCCCCTCGAGCTTGTGGACAAATGCATCGGATCAAGAATTCATATTATTATGAAGAATGACAAAGAAATGGTTGGAACTTTGCAAGGTTTCGATGATTTTGTAAACATGTTATTAGACGATGTAACAGAATATGAATCGACACCCGAGGGAAGAAAAATTACGAAGTTAGATCAAATATTGCTTAATGGTAACAATATTGCTATGTTAGTGCCGGGAGGTGAAATGCCAGGCGAATCTTATGATGGTCAATGATAAACAATGCTTAGTTTAAATAAACGTTATTATAAGGAAATAATTTTGTTTTATTTATTATTACTCAGAAAAGTAAGAATTTTTGTTAATATGTTTTCTTTTAGCACCTAATTGTATTATCAATTAATAATAAGCAATTTGTTAAGCATAAAATGACTTATTAATGTTGTGGCATTCATTTATTAGTATAACAGTAGATTTAATTAATACTATGAATAGTATTAATGTACTAATAACCTGAAAATATAGTCATTAATATTTTAGTGCTACACTCCACCCGTTCAATATATACATATAAATAAATATAATATAATACAATATATAAGGAATATAATAAATTTACATAAATTTACTTAGATAAATGTAAGCGGGTGGAGGATTACGCCCCGGCAGGGAGATCAAACGGCCGGGGGTTAGGGCTTTAGGCTGAGAAATCGGCGGACAATCCTAGCCGAGTCGAGTAATACCGCCTTTTGCATCCTGGCTGCGAGCGAACCGTCACGGATACCCAGCTGCCTCAGATGGTGAGCGAGGCTAGCCGGGATCAAACCGTTGGCAGATATAACGATAGGGATGATTTCAGTGGAATCAACACCCCACATGTCGACAATCTCGTGCGCCAGATCCAGATATTTACGTTTTTTCTCTGTTTCAGCTTTCACGAGGTTCTCGTCATGCGGAATGGTGATGTCCACTAAAAACACCCTCGACTGTGCCCTATCCATCACCACGATATCAGGCTTGTTCGCCAGTATCGTCCTGTCCGTGGCGATAGGCAGGTCCCAGTAGAGCCGGACTCCGTCGCGTTCGAGTACTGGCGCCGGTGTGTACTGGTAGTACGGCATCCTCTGTTCCAGGAGACAATACATTAGAGCAAGCTCTTGATGAAGAATTTTGGCCGCTTGGTTATGTCTGTGCAAGTACTCAGTGTTGGCAAGCGCTGAACACCCCGTAAGCACATGTCTGAGTGACTCGCCGGGATGACGACAAGCTCGACAGAAGTCGGGAGTGCCATCCTTCAGAATGTGCTTCCGGTAGTTGTTCGTCTTAACCACCTGATCCTGTATTGCACAGACAAAACCTTCGGTTTCCCCAAAGAGGTCTCCGAATCGCAGCCACTGCACGGAGGCCTTGACATCCACGTGAGGTGCATGGAGCGCCTTGTAAAACCGTCCATGCAGCTCCTTCTCCATCCATACGGTCTCCCGGTCGGAGGTGCTAAGTACAACCGGTCTTCGCCATTCCTCTTTGGCCAGGGATAAGGGGGTGAGACCTTTGTCACATGCTACAACATCACCATGCATAGCGCTCTCCCTCCTCGTTTCAAAGTAGGCCCTGAGGCTGCACACCTCCCGGTTATGCATGGACTTGGCACTTAATAGGCCTCGGCCACCACACTTCCGTGGGATGTACAGTCTCATGACCGACGATTTCGGGTGATGCATGCGATGGTGAGTCATAGTCGTGCGGACTCTTCTGTCCAGGGCGTCGAGTTCGGTCTGAGTCCATCTGAGCACGCCAAATGTGTACAAGAGAGTGGGCATGACCCAGCCGTTATAAGCTCGGACCTTGTTGGCGCCCGAATTAATAATATAATATTAATATTATTATTATTTTTATTATTATATGAAGTATGAAGTATGAAAAGTAACAATGACTTAGTATTTGCCTAATTTGCCTAAATGTATCGTAACATATTTGCCAAATTATAAAAAAAATTCCTATTTATTGCTATAAAATATACAATCAATGAGATAATTATGTAATTAGTTTAAGCAACTTCATAAAGTTTGTGAGTTAACATAAATATACATATATAAATACTAAGCAATACTTTTTTTAATTACACAGAAAATACAGTAAGCAGTTACTAATCACCATGTAAATAAAAAATGTGTAAAACACTTGTTCAAAAATTTGATTTTATGGATTTTTTGTGAATGGTGGTAATATATAAAATGTACCTGTGCTGGAGCTGGGCCATAGTCGCTAGCAGTGTCAACAATTTCTAACTTTGCAGTGGATGATGGTGGACGACTTACTTTATCAAAACAGGCATCACATACTCGCACCTAGATATAATATTAAAATGTTTTATGCCATAAAAATTACTTAACTCAGATTTCTTTTAGTTTCACTTCTCTTACCTCCTTTTCAATACCAAACTTTGGTAAAGTTGATGTTTTTGAACTGCATTGCTGACAAAATACTTGACCACAAGCACGGCAATGGTGTCGTCTTACCATTAATGTAAATGCTGTACGGCATCTAATTAAATTTTGAATATAACTTTAGTAAAAAGATTTAAACAATGAATAATTTATAATTGTACTATTACTAACCTATGACAAACTTCCCCATCAGCCCACTCAGGGGCAGTATCAGCAGAAAACATTGCATCTGATTCCTTGAGCGGTGGAAATTTGTATCCTTCAGCTTTTAAAATATTAACTGTGTCCTGTTAACAACCAGATAAAAATAAAAAATAAGCTTACTTCACAACTCAAACTAATTAAAGTGAGACGTGTCTTTTAATGTGAGCACAGTTTTGTAAAAAATGTTTTAGAATGAATACATTGTGTTTTGTTTAGTCTGATTCTGAGATATGACACATGATGTGACTGATAATATGATAATAAAGGTGTAAACGTCACATTTTTTTGTTGAATCACGATTTGTAGTTCAATAACCTTGGATTTCGAAAACATTATACAATTCCTTTTTACATTATACAATTCAGTTTTAAGAATAGTAGTAGTTTAAAAAATGTTCTATTTTATTTACATAAACTTTAATTAAATAAGTAACGAATCGATACATAAAATAGGAACATTGACTTTACTGTGTACGCTTAATTAATTACGAGTGATTGACAGTTAATAATAATTTAATCAACATTACAGTTTGTAGATAATATAACTTAAAAGGCACACTATTATTACTAAATACACATTGAATCAAGTAACAATACAATAACAGACTCAGACATATTATGGCTCTGAGACTTTGCATTTAATTAGATTAAGGAAAGATCAATATTATTAAGAATAAAATTAGATCGTTGCGCGATTTAGAATTACGCCTATACGGCTATACCTAGAGGCAGTATCAGACAAGTCCTTGAACGATGAATTTGTAAGGATAATTTACCTCGTTTTAAAACCTAGATATTTTTTATATGGTGTATGGTTGTTAGTATATTCCTGGCTCTTTTCTTTGTGTGGCGCAAAGATTTAACATACTGCTCATGTTCATATATTTCACAGGAGACATCTTTTTATTACGATAGGACATAAACTTTTTTTTATGTATAACTAATCCTGTTAAAAAGAAAATGAGAATAGACATGTAAGTTTTTGTATATATTGACGACCGTTCTGGTGTAGTGGTGTGAGTCGCCTCAAACCGCGCGCCGGCGGTCGTGGATTCCCGCTCGGGACAGGTATTTGTATTTGTACAAATATTTGTTTCCAGTCTGGGTAAATTTCCTTGTCGGTCTCCCCACCGTGCCTCGGAGAGCAAGTAAAGCCGTTGGTCGCGGTTGTTATCATAACCACCTGATAGCGATCGTTACTCATGGTAGAGAAATTATCCACCAACTCGCAGTGGGGCAGCGATTAAGCGCCAAGCTCGTTCTACATGGAGAAGAGGCCTTTGCTAAGCAGTGGGTTGTTTACAGACTGATACAGTACAGTTGTATTTATTTTATTTTTATATTTTTCGTATTATTTACTTAGAGAATGGAACAGTATTTGAACTCTTTATCAATTATAACCAAACAATTACCTCAACAAACTATTAAAAATATTAAATTTTATGTTCGCATATTGTACCTACTTATAATTTATTGTTTTTATATAAATGTATCAAATATATAGTATAGTATTAGTAGATTAGGTATAGTTTTAACTTTAGTTATTAAACAGATATACTTAGATGCATATATTTTAACTAAAACAATGTTTTATCCGCGTTAAACTTATACCTAGAAAAAAATCAATTCTTAGTATATTATTTGCAGCTAGCAATCAAATGAAATATTTATTCAATAAATTACCAAACAATATATGTGTATATAGTATAAATCTTATTAGATTTTGTAAAAAAAAAAAATTATAAATATAATATACAACTAAACTGAACTTAATGAGCCTGTAAAATACGTAGCTGGTCAAAGGCCTCTTTTGCATATTGGAGAAAGATTGGAACCTAATCTACTAAACTGCTCCACTTAGGGTTGGCGGGTAATCCCTATTTATATCATGAGTAAAGATCGCTCTAGACCAGATATACAAATATGTAAAAAATACAAAATCTTCCTCGAGCGGGAATCGAACCTGCGACCACCGTCGTAAGGCGACTACTTGCACTATTAGACTAAAACGCTATATAATGTATGTTATTATGAATTTATTTATTTGAATCCCATAAAATGGTGATATTTACATTGTTACTAGGGTTTATTTATTATTATATTATAATTATAAAAAAAAAAGTTTAACTTGAAATCGCATACACACAGTCGTTATTATAAAGAGAAAATAAAAACATTTTAATACCTTTGTAATCTTAAACTGAAAATTCGAAATCGTACTAATTTCGAATAGTAGCCATAAAAGCATGTAAAACTAAGAACAACGACTAGTACTTTCTAGGTATAAGGAACATACTTTAATGTTTATTATCTCAAACTACATTTCAAAAATGTTTTAAGCCTAATTATATATACATTGAATCTATATACATACATATAAAGGTTATTATTATTGATACATTAATTATCATAGTAGTGTTTACTTGAACGTTCTTATCACCGAAGCTATTAATTACTTTCATTAACAAAATTCTATTTGCTGTTTATTACTGTCTGTTTAAATAGGATGAAAAAATGTAACAATCGAAATTTAACACAGGCAAAACCACGCGAAACTGTATACTGTTAAGTTAGTTAACAACAACTATATATAAAACCCAATGAGAGAATATTAAAAATAGTTTAAATTAATAATAAAAAAAATACTTAATAAACACATTATTTGCTATATCTTGCGGCTGTACACACGCTAGTCTTGAGTGCTTTTCATGTTGAAATCAATGTTAATCCAGGTCTTCAATAATCTACATACCAAATCTCATAACAAACATATCAATAAGTTAAGCATGAAAGAATAACAATCATCCATCTCTCGTATATTCTCGTAAAGATACACTTACATGTTTTAATAAGTATTTTATAATTCCTTATTGAGTGTGTGTATATATTATGTGGAATACTAAATTATCTATTGTAAACATTAATGGTCAACTTTTATAATTAGGATGATAAAAGTAGGTAATTGCGATGAACGAGTGAGACAGTCCAAGCAAGCATTTTCTAGTTATAGAATATACCCGTGTAAAGCTGAAGTGGATAAATAATAAATATATTATCAGAGCCGGATTTAGGGGAGGACTAGCGGGGCAACTGCCCCGGGCCCCCACATGTGGGCCCCTCCACATCCGCAAAAGAGGGGCTTCCACAATAGAGCCAACTGAGTTGGAGCGGTTAGGAGTTGGGACGACCTTTTTAGGGATAGGAATAGGAATAGGCAACGATAATATATTGGCGCGAGATCGGACGACTTTTTTTTTTCGTCGTCATTTTTTCTGCAAGAACAAAAAAAGAACAATTCCAAATCAAGGGGCCTACACTACTACATTGCCCCGTGCCCCCACAACCCTAAATCCGGCCCTGTATATTATGAATAATTTTTTCAAAGGATATAAACAAATAAATGTCTCATATTCAACGGCCCCCAGTAGGATGTGAATCCTGTGTCGGGGGTCCAGATACACACACAATACAAAAGCACAAACGCCCAGACCACGACAAACATCTATATGGCCTATACAGATATTTGTCATGTGTAGGGATCGAACCCACGACCGCTAGCGCATCAGCCATTTGCTGTGACCACTGCGCCAACGCGTCGTCGAATAAGAAGTTGTGTGGTTGTGATAAAAATGATGACAATGAAAATTATATTATATGACCCTAAAATACTATTTATAGCCAGAATAGTAACATCAATGTTAAAACCAATATGGGTTATAGTTTTATTTAATTAAATTTTGTTATTATGTCTGGTAGATAATACTAAAAATCACAATGATTATATAGTCATATCTAAGATATAAAATAATAAAATATTGTAGCTGCACTCAACTAAGATTAAACTTTCATTTATTCATTTACATAGAGTTAAAAAAAGCGGCCAAGTGCGAGTCGGACTCGTCCATGAAGGGTTCCGTAGCAGCAAGTAACATCATATAAAAGTTCTTGTTTTTTATATTTAAGTTGATTGAATGAAAGGTAAATTGCGGGTTACGATTTATGACGTATTAAAAAAAAAACTACTTATTAGATCTCGTTCAAACCAATTTTCGGTGGAAGTTTGAATGGTAATTACATCATATATTTTTTTTAGTTTTATCATTCTCTTATTTTAGAAGTTACAGGTGGGGGACGACGACGACACACATTTTACCACTTTGGAAGTGTCTCTCGCACAAACTATTTAGTAAAGAAAAAAATGATATTAGAAACGTCAATATCATTTTCGAAGACCTATCCATAAATGGGTTTGATGAAAAAAAAAATTATTTTCAGTTCTCAGTATGGGGAACCCTCAAAATTTATAGTTTTTTTTTTTCAGTTTCACACGGTTCACAGAATACCTACATCAACTTACCAAGTTAAAACAGTATAGTTCTTGTAGTTTCGGAAAAAAAGTAGCTGTGACATACGGACGGGCAGACAGAGAGACATGACGAATCCATAAGGGTTCCGTTTTTTGCCATTTACAAATATGTACAAATTTAAATACTCATAATACTGAAGAATAAATGCCTTTGCCTTACTGTAGGTAGTGTGTGATTTTATCTACTTATAAATAATATTATGCATATGTAATGTAATTTGTTATAATATATTCTTGAAATTGCAATAGACTTCTTATCCTGCTATCTTTAAAAGAATGAGTTGCAGCAACAACAAAACCAAATTTAGTTACTAATTTATATAAAAATTGCATCAGATTAATAAAGTAATGTAACCTAAGTATGGTACGTTCGGCTAAGATTGGATATGGGGTAAGATCGG
Organism: Euphydryas editha; assembly: GCA_036937285.1. Taxonomy (NCBI): domain Eukaryota; kingdom Metazoa; phylum Arthropoda; class Insecta; order Lepidoptera; family Nymphalidae; genus Euphydryas; species Euphydryas editha. Next base: position 8,703,635 of record JAUPFZ010000008.1, read on the forward strand.
TCAACCCATAAATACTGCTAAATATGGAACATTCCTTAGTTTTGTCCATATAGAAGGCAAGGCTATTTTACAACACCTCGATTTTTAATTTGCTTTTGATGCACTGACTTATAATACGAGTGCTACATGAAAACGAAAAATATCAATTTTGCATATTTTTACATTGATCCGGACTTTCTCTTGGGTTTTATTTCATGACTATTTATTTTTGTGACAGTTTTTGTTTATTTAAATTATTTTTTAAACTGTATAATCATATAATGTAACGTTTTATCAATACCTTTACTCAAATCTATTTTAGATACTTATATGCTGAGATCCGATCTTTCACTAATTTTGGTGAGATCGGATATAAAAATTGCCAATCTTTTTTGGTAAATAGTTAAAATGGTTCTTAAAGTTTTTTTTTTTAAATAATTACAAAATAAAATGACATATTGAGGTGTTTCAACCTAAAGATACAGTAAGGCAACTAGAAACTAAAGAATTAAAAAAATTTTCATCACGTAATCTACACAAAATTTGTAAAAAGAAAGTCTATTGAATCAAATACTTTCATGAGTTCTTATTTTTTTTTTTGCATGTCTTTTCAATTAAACAATTTATAAATAATAATATTATTGTAGCTTTATTTACTACCTGAATTCTCATGCCTAAAAAATATCAAATCAAGTCTCAATGTGCTACATCCTACACCACACAAAATATGAAACTGCTATCGAAAAAGTAAGAAACAATGAATCGACATACTATGTGGCCTATAACGTCTCAAGCGTATAGGTTTAAACTAAATTTTCTATTTAGTAAATATGACGCCAAACTGCTATCCCACCAATAAAAAAAGAACTTAAAAATAATTTAGACAGTATCACCAAGGTTGGAAACCTCAAAAAGATTAAATTTACATAGGCAGAGTAAAATCGTACTACCATCATATAAAAAAAACTTTAAAAAAAATAAACTTGCTCAATTTTTTAGTGTATTTTTTTATTATTTTGTTTTCTTATTACCCGACTGCGACAGAAGGAGGGTTATGTTTTTCGAGTGTATGTATGTATGTATGTATGTATGTATGTATGTATGTATGTATGTATGTATGTCCATTTCTTTGGCACGCCCTACAGCCCAAACGGCTGGACGGTTTTTGACATATGAGGTGTCGTTGGATTTGTCTAAATTGTAGTAGTGACATAGGCTATATAAATTTTCAAAATGGCGCCCGCAAATGGTGGAATGAGGGGGGGGGAGTTGAATTTTTTTTTCTTACTGTAGCTATATGGGTATCAAATGAAAGCGAGTAAATTGTTTTATTCTTTTTAGTTTATAATAAGAGTATGTTACGCAGTCGGGTTTTTTGATTTTTTTAATTAAGCATACTTGTTCATTTGACTAAAACCGGTTATATTATAAATTTATCATTAACAAACTAAGCGTATTAACTTCCGTTTAGACTCACATGTGATTAGCGGACACCCTGGGAGAGGGGCGAGGGGGAGGGGTGAGGAGGTGATGAATAAATTAGTTCAGTCGACACATTCGTTTCAAGCAGGGTTCGTGTTAAAAGTGCACCTTTATGTAATTCGAAAATGGCCCAAACGGAGACTAATGACGTCGGTCTCAAAGGATTGACGAAATGGCGTGTTTGTTGTTCGTGTTGACACGAGTTCACTTTTAGGATTATTGTATCGACAGCAAATACATCCAGATTCCCGATGAGACTTGAAATTAAAAACTCCAATAGTATTTCTACAATTTTTCTAAGATATTTCACTTTTAGCTTCTAGCGTAATATTTTTAATGTGATTTAAATAAATTTTAGCAATAAATTAATAACTTCAAACAAAAGATGCTGTCTTATCTTCAAGATATAAAAATGCAAAAAATGCCATACAATTACATCAATTATAGTTTCGTAATTAATGACATTTTTACAATTTATCTTTCCTTATTTATATCCTCAAATATGTTCCATATAATAAAGTGTTTGTCCACTTTACTATAATGTAATATGTAGGTAAACAATTTTGGCGAAAACTTGAGTTCTACTGTATGAAATTAGATACTGTCAGGTTCGATGGTGTCAGACTTTTTTCTAAGATTCACATAATATGGTATATATATAATTATGTATATCTGTGATTTTAACAATCAAATACATTCAAGTTTATTTTTATAAAGAAAAGAAACAAAAATAGACGACTTCAGCACTGGCGGTGACGTCTCCCAAACAATCTTAGTTGACCTACGCTGTAATTAACGAATATCGCTTAAAATTCTTAAATATAATAAGGATAAAGTTGTATAATTACGTCCTAAATAAAACAAATTTAACCTTCATTAATGTTGCCTTTCCCTGTTTGTCATTATGTGTGTGTGCGTATTGAGAATTGCTGAAGCTACTGAACCGCTTAAAGTAATTTGTATGTCAATGGAAATTTAAGTTCATAATAAACTACATAGGCTATGACGACCGTTCTAGACAGATATTTATATTTATTCAAATATTTGTTTCCGGTCTGGGTGTATGTCCGTATGGGTCTCCCCACCGTGCCTCGGAGAGCACGTAAAGCCGTCGCTCCCGGTTGTTATCATAGACACCTGATAACTATCGTTACCCATTAGAAGGAAATTATCCGCCAACCCGCAGTGGTGCAGCGTGGTAGATTAGGCTCCAACCCTTCTACTTCATGGAGAATAGGCCTTCGTTAAGCAGTGAGTGGTTTACGAGCTGATACAGTTGTATTGACAATACATACGTCATATGTAATCGAGGCACTTTAACGTTTGAATGGTGCATGAAAATGCATGAAAAAGTAAGGATCCTTTTTTTCACAAGTTAAAACTAAAACAAATTAAATATTACGTCATGAAATTGTATTTCGCGACGCCCTGATTCGCGCATGCGTCGGACGAGTTTCTTAAATGAATACATTAGTGTGTCGCGGGTAAGTTTAATCGTTAATATGATTAATATTTATAATAATTTCATGCAAACTGCCGTTCACCGCTAATTCCGCTGTTTACGAGCGACGTGCTCGTTAACGCCCTACGCGGGGAGACGACGCACTTACTCGTACATATACCTATCATACCATACCCACCTACACATTAATGTTGCGTGGAACTTACAAGAATAGTCTACAGATTTTGTAAACTAATAATTATTTGCAGTCTTTAAAAAGAAAATCACCAATCTATTTCAGTGCTGTTTGGCAATTTTCTTTATTTTTTCTTTCTTCTTTTATTTATACCCGACTGCGCCAGAACCTGTGGTTCTGAGAAGAAGAAGAAATAGAATAATAAAATAATAAAAGAGAAGAGGAAGAAAATGTGGTTTTCGAGAGTATGTATGTATAATTGTTTGGCACGCTCTGAAGGCTGAACGGTTCGATGGATTTTAGCTTGAGAGGTGTCATTAGATTCGTAGTCGATTTATGGCGCCAAGTTAATTTCTTTTCCAAATTACACAGAAACGCAGTCGGGTTTTTTAGTTTTATTAATTACCATTTTATTTTTATAGCGTGATTAAGATATGATATATTCATAATATGAACAAAAAGAAACAACGCATATTGATCATTTTACAGGGTAGTCTGGACTTACCATACCTAGGTCCGTTCTTTCATTGGCGTTTTCTGTTTAATGCCAAAACTTTAAGCTTGCATAAAACAATAATTATTACATATAAAGAAATAAGAAAAATAGAATACACAAGAACTTGTATTTGTAAATAACAATCGATTTATGTTTTTGTCATAGCCTTACTAGTAATCAGTTAACAAGATAAATTCCATTAGGTGTGGAACTCATCGAAAAATAATCTGATCTTAGCAGAATGCACCCTATTCTATTTTTCATTAATATATTTAAAGTAAGGTAGGAGAACATTTTATCTAGTAAAACAAACCTGAACAGCTCTGTACTTAGGGTTGTTGCGGAAGGCAAATCCCCAAGCTTGGATTAATTCCAAAATCTTTGTTTTTAAGTTCTCGTGTTGTGTAGATTTTACCAAATCTCTCAGCATTTCACAGAAAGCCTTCGAAGCCACTTCATCATGAACTCCTGATCCTGTAATATATATATATATTTTAATATTTACTTTATAAACTACACTTCCATAAACATATTTTTTTTAAAGTAAGCTATTATTTTCTTTTAAAATACACTATTGACATCTAAATATGTGAAATATCGGTTTATATATTTGTATCATATGTAAAAGTTACTTTTGAGGGCATTGTTGTAATTTTTTTATATATATTTTTTATATATCTGTATCTGTCTATGAATATATTTCTATAATATCTATGAATTATGTTTTTATTGTTGTGTCGTTGTGTATACAACTATATAATACTATAACAAATGGAACTTACCACAATTTTTTACAATACTCTCAAGTACAAGAAGAGCGAACATAGCCTGGTGAGGATTCTGTGAGTATAGCTTCTTTTTCACAGCTGCCACTGCATATTTTGGTCTAAAAGTATAATAATTAACATATTAACAAACAAAATTAGTATGACATTGAAACAAGTCATTTCATTGGTGAAATAAGTAATGTAGTGACATTAAAACGTTACTCACGAACAATCATTTTGTCTAATTAAATCACAAATTTGTAAGATAGAGGGCCAATCGGGATCTAGGCGTAGATTACTTGTCGCTTTATCTAGAACAAATTGGAAAACATCAACATACCTACTATGAACACGAATATTTATACTTTAAAAATGTTGAAAATAAACAACAGAAAACCTTTCACTGGAATCTCGAACGAAAAGAAACTAGAAAGTGATGCAAATTAGATAAAATAATTATGGACATTCATTGTATTATAAATAAAATGAAAAAACATGCAACTATTAATAGAATTTATTTACAAAAATGTAAATATACAAACCAAGTAACTTATCAAAATTACTAGCACGAAACATTTTAAATATTAATAATGTTTACAGCAAACAAACTTGTGTTTTAGATAATCAACTACGATGATTCTTCGATGGACAGAAAAATGACAGCTCACTGTGTCAATTTTCTATTTTGTTTCTCAGACAAGTTAGAGATCATAGAGTAGAATAAATATTAAAAGGATACTATCCCTATCCTACTGGATAGGTAGGTAATAATAATAATAATAATAATACTCTTTATTGTACACCATGAACAGAACAAAAGTCAAAACAAATATAGAAAGATGTACAAAGGCGGTCTTATCGCTAATAGAGCGATCTCTTCCAGACAACCTTTGGGTATAGGACACAGTAAAGTAAAGGCGGATAATGAAGTGTACAATGGCATATATAATATAATATATACACATACATACACATATTCATACATATGCACATACATATATACATACATACACATACACATATACACACATAATATTATAGATATACATACAGAAATATTAGGTAATAATATATCATACATAAAATACGTACGTAAATTATATTAAAAAAAAAAAAAGAAGATTATGGCATATTTAGTGACAAATAATGTTCTTTAAGATGTTTTTTAAAGCAAGGGAGAGATTGAGCTTTTCTTATAGGAAGGCGAAGGGAGTTCCAGAGTCGAACAGCTTTGGCAGAGAAAGAGTCAGAATAAAATGAAGTAGAATAAGAAGGAGTTTTAAGAATAAAATTAGAGCTAGACCTGAGGGAACGATCATGAGGTGAGGTATGTAGGTACTGTAATATTTCCAAAATTTTAATGTAGAATTAGTTTTAAAAATACCAATATGCATTTCGGAACGAACTGTTTCTACAATTGTGAATGAAGGATCTAAGAGCTTCATGAAGGTGGCACCAAAAATAAAAATTTGATATTTCTAATTTTTTCTAGCTATTGCGCATGCAAAATGCATCAAAAATCACAAGGGAAAGGTGTGGGTACGTTCGCGGGCCCTCTTCTAATCAGAGACATGATACTTACAACTAGACTGTGCACTGTGGCGCAAAAACCGGTCCGAGCGAGAGGGCCCCCCGTGGTAGTGTGTCCCTTTCTAATGAGGTGACCATGACTAAACAAAAAATGGGACTAATTATACAAACGATTGTGTAAGTATTCTGATAATTTATACTGATGTAATCTAACTACACTACCTACAGGTGTGTATGTACCTAATTTTTATAAAAGTAAAAAAAAACACCAAAACCATTCTAGTAGACAGATTTTTTTTTGATCTGCCACCATCAACCATCACCGTACGTCAGTCTCCCCGTGATCATGGCGATTGAAACATTGCCGAAATATAGGGACCTCAATAAAATTACAAACACGGTAAGCACCCGAACAAATATAATTTTAATATGAATATATTTAATCAATTCCAATTCATGAGTTTCGTTAGAGCTTGGATGGACAGGTGAAACACGCTTGATTTTCGGAGAGAATTGATGTAATGTCATATTAAGCATCTTTTTCATATTCAAACTGTGTAAATGATAAAAACATTACCCTCCGGCACTCGGGTAATTAGGAGACATTACCAAAAAAAGTTTTTCTATTTAACCGCTTGAGTGTCCAGGCAATGACCTTTTAGTTTACCAACTGCACAAAACTGCCCAAGGCCTCTCACGTTTTGTAACGTAATTTCCCACCGGTGATAATGTAATATACGTTAATCAACCTGTAGTTGACAGGTGCACTGACATGACATGGGCAATATAGCCATGGTGACCATTACTTGACACGGGCGCTTGCGGTTAGTTTGTAAACTCTTGACATAAATTCTGAAGCATATTTTAGGCCTCCTCTGTCTAGAAAGGCTGTAAAAGAAGAAAATTTACAAACATCAATCAAGTAGTAGTTTTCATTATTCGGAAATCTAAGATACAAGAAATTTATTATTAATTTAATTAAAAGTCTAAAAAACGAATTTTATCGCGTTTATTTAAAGTTACTGTTTAACAATATTTAATTTAAATTATTTCCCGACGTTTCGGACCCTTTACTTATATTATCTTTTATTATTAATGATAAACATCATCTTTACAAAGTAGAATGACTAGTTAACTTCAACAAAACAATTTAAGTGTTTTATAAAAAATTTAAGTTTCGGGTATTGCTCATTTTGTATACTCTTGTCATTGAGCGGTACATCTCCAATTCAAATTCATGGTTACCCTAAAGATAAAGATTGTTGTTTTTATTTACTCGTGGAAAGAAAAGCGACTGCCGGAATCAGACTCATTATTGCACCCTGTCACACAACAAGAATTTACCATTTTTTATGGAAAAACATTTAACTTCAGTAAGAAAATTGACACAATCGCAAATCGAAACACAACAATCAACCAAATAATCAAATAAGCAAACCACCATCTTACATTTAGTATTACCAGTCCCAAACATCTAATACTACCTTTACTCAGTATTTAATTATTTTTTAAATACAACCGATTGATTTATTATTTATTGACATTGTAGAAATACGTTTAAATACGTTTCTAAGTTTACCAACCGTTCGTATTAGTAAATTATTAAAAAGAAAAGTATTTAATTATCTACCATTTCTATCAAACGAAATGATTATGTGAGCTGGCAAGACGTTAGACAAGGACACACTACCAGCGGGAGCGCTCTCGCTCGGACCGCTTTTAGCTAGCTACCGCTTATAGGGAAATACCTACCGTAACAGTCAAAGAATAGATCTCATTTTAGCAAAACAAATTTTTTTTGTACACTGTCTAGTTGTAAGTATCATGTCTCTGCTTCTAATTGATAATTCATCACTTTTATACTTTGTCTAAGCTTTTATACGATTTTTTAATCTATGCATTCCACAGACCACATGTGCGGAAATGATACTTCTTTAATCAAAAACTGTTGCTAATAAACTTGTTTGCTATTGTTCATAAAAGATAAACAAAATTATCTTCTAACATTTATTCACTAATTATTATTTTAATTAAAAACTGATAAATAAAAAACTATTGCGCATGTCCCATTTCCGTTTCCGCGCATGTGGTCTGTGGAATGCATAGATTAAAAAATCGTATAAAAGTGATGAATTATCAATTAGAAGAGGGTGCGCGAACGTACAGCTACGCAAAGTTAGCACCCCACTGAAGGATTTTTGAAATCAAAATGACTTTAATCGATAGGTCTACGTTAGGTCTGTATAGGTTATTAGGTCTTTTTTTAGGTTGTTAGGTTTTTTTTTTTTTTGTTGAAAAAATAGACCTATTTATTAAAAATATTTATTAAAAAAAATAGGCGACCTAACAAAAATTTTGGTGGACCTATACAGACCTAACGTAGACCTATCGATTAAAGTCATTTTGATTTCAAAAATCCTTCCATGGGGTGCTATATTTGTGTAGCTCGAACGTACCCACAGTTTGAACTTTGAAGTTTAAATTCAGTTTAATTGTCTGTCTGTTAAGTCAGAAAATTGTTTATTATTATCAGTTTTGTTTATTTTAAGTCGGTTTTTGAGGAAAAATGGAAGAAGATTATAGTGATGGTCCATTTACAGTATGGCAAATGTTTAACGCGCCTACTCTAGTATTGTTTAACAATTTAGAACATGCTGCAGATGGTCTCGAGAGGTTGTTGACTTCTATATTAAAGTTATCCGGGTAAGATAATTTGATATAACGTAATTTATGAGATTGTAAAGTTGAACTTTTTACAACTATTACACTAAACATTTGAAACAGCGATTTTTCAGAAGTATTGGTCCCTCGACCAGGAGTTTCAAAATGTCCAGATTCTTATTATTGTGCTTTCAATACATGGCTACTTGGAAGACTATTTTATATTTGCTCAGTTGATGATCTTAATAGGTAAGATCTAGTTACCTAGCCCTAAATATTTAAATACTAAATTATTTTTACCCAAATAATTACTGGTTTTAGAATTCACAATACAAGCAAGGAGGCACAACTTAAAATTTTGAATATTTTGTGCACAAATGGAGCATCATTTTATAAAAACCTTCACTTTGAATATTATACAGTTTTAAAAACACTTTTGAAGTTCTACGAAGACTGTCCTAGTGAAAATCATAAAGAAATCATATTAAATAATTTCACACCTGAAAATATACAAATACCAAATGTTGATATAAATTTACAACATATATATGTAAAGGTAGAAAATGTAGAGAAATGTAAAAATTTGATTGATTTGGTTTTGCAACTTCTATCTGAAAGTATTCCACCTGGTTTGATGTATACAACTAAAACAGACCATGAAGAAAAACTTTTTACACAAGTTTTACATGCAATTGAGAATTTTAGCATTGATCTAAAATACATGGGATTCACTTTTTTTCTTAACTTGGTTAAAAATATGAACAATTCATCAATTACTAAATTTAATGATATGTTTCGTAGCATTTTTCAATTTTTATTCTCTAGTCTTGAAGCTTTTGTCCAGTTTATGGATATACTTCATGATAAGTCAGAAATTGATAATATTTTACTAGAAAATTTGAACAAAATGCTATTGGGATACATAAAAGTTATTGAAAACAATTTTGAATATCAACAGTATTTAACCAGAATTGTTTCTATAATCCTGTCTAATAAAACCAACAGAATATTCAATAGAGACCTTCATTTGTACTGTTTATCATTAAGTAATAAGGTCAGTTTGTCAGAGGATTTGATAAAAATATCAGATATGGATGCCTCTCAAATACACAAAGTGTCGGACTATTACTCGAAGCAAATTATAGAATGCATTGAATCTTATAGAAAAACTGCAACAAAATGTGATTTAAATAAAAATTGGTATTACACTCAAGTATTATCTGTTATTCACAGCATTAAGACTTGTGAAGATTTGAATGTAAATGATATATTTTTAGTAAATTACCATTTGCAAAGGTGTCAAGAAGCTTTGGGTATATTAGAATTAGTTAGGATTGATAACAGAATATTCATATCAGGAGATATAAAACCTTTTTGTGAACTAATAAAGAGACAAAGAGTTTTGACTGTATGGCACACACTAATAAAAGTGATACAACAGCATCAAATCCAAGTTGTTAATAATGTAATTAGCATGGATTTAATTGCAAACATTGTACTCAGTACAATAAATTTAAGTGATAATGTTATTATCAAAGAGGATGCTCTTTTATTGTTACAAATACTTTGTTTTCAATCATCAGCTGAATTTTCAGAACATAATTTGTCATTTAGTGATTCCATAAAAACAAATATATTAAAGTATTTGTTACTTGCTAAACTATATTTACAAGCAAATGACGATTTGATACAATGGCAAAAAATTATTAAATTTTTGTATAATTCTGTATTTAATTGCAAAGATTTCGATGTTTCAAGAAAGGTAAGAATTAGATTAAAAGCTTAATAATTTCATAGAAGTAGTTTGACATCTTCAAATACATTTTGATTGTAAAATTTCTTTTTCAGGTTATAGGTATATACACTCTAATAAAATTAAACAATATGGCTTCTCCTAGTAAGATAATAGAAAATGCAATACCAATACTTATGACTAAGGATCAACGGCAACTAGAAATTTTAAAAGTCATACCAGCCATTGCTTGTATGTCCTTGGGTACTTATAGCATTATTACAACAAATGCTAAAAAACCTATAGGCCATGTTATATTTTCCAACATTGGAATAAATGTTAGTGTTTTTTGTTATAATTGTCATAAAACACACGAAACTATCACATCATCGGAACACTTTTGTTCTCAAGTTAGAAAAGATTATAAAGTTTTAGTTGTAGATCAAGGGTACAACAATTCAAGTGCAGAGAAAAATAGTAAATATATATCTATATTAGATGGTTTAAAAAAATTATTTGGTAAATTTTTGAATATGAAGATATGGACAAAAATTGATGATAACTATTGGAAGCTAGTAGGAAGATTGTGTAGCCACTATTATATTTTTGATTATGTAGTCTCCACCGATATCATTAATGAACATTATTTACCTGAAAGTCTGACAGTGTTTAAAAAATTTATTGAAAATACACAGGTATTATATATATATATTTTTTTTAATTTAAATTGCTTGTTCAATGTATAAATTTATTTTTATATGCTTGATTGTTGTTACAGAATGATAAGCACCCTGAATGGAGTTCTCATATTGATGATTTAATAAACTTATTTATAAATGTTCTAGTAAAACTTACACAAAGATGTTTAGAAAACAATGATTATAATTTGCAAGCATCAACTTTGGATAGCATCAAAAAATTGGGCTTATGTTGTAATGATAAACTGGTTTTCCCTGTTACAAAGCTTTTGGTTTACTATATAATGCATCCACTATGCTCACTTGCACCGAAAGCTATAATCGATTTACAGGATGTTTGTGAATTTCACAATCAAAGTCCAAATCAAGTATACCATAGATACAAGAAAGACTACTGTAAACTTTTTGTTGAATGTAGTCTTTACAATGGCAAAGACTTCGCCATATATCTATTAAAAGTTGTAAGAGCATTTGGATTCATAGGATATAGGGATTTTATATCAAAAGACATTCATCATTTTCTGCCATATCTTATACCTTATGCTGTGGTTGTGAAAGAAATTCCTTCAATGATAGAAGAAATAGCGGCACTCGTCCAATGTTCTGTATCGGAATTTGTTATCGAAAGATTTCCTCATATATATGTTCACGTGTACCTTACTGAATCTGATAATTCTGCTAAGAAATGTTATGGCGTTATAGAAAAACTTACAGGGACATCTTCTTTGAATTTAATCAAAAGACACTTTAGAGTCATATTAACTGAATTCTTATTACAGTATTGTATAAATCCAGAGAAAGTTTTAAATGCATGTAGATATTTGGCTTGTCACGATCCAGATGATTCAACCCTTCAGTATAATATGAGTATGAGTACTGCACAAATTGCAGAATTCCTAAACCCAAAGTTTTTGGGTGTTTTAGCTTATTTCGACCATAAGTTGGTCAATAGCAAAGTGGCTTTGTCAGTAAAGCGTAAAGCATTAAAAAGCTTTCCAGACATAATGCAGCTAATGGGAAGTCAATATCTCACACCTCTGAGATTTAAAGTCCTAGCAACCTTAAGATCAGCTTTACCACTAGCTAAAGAATTTCCGAAAATACTCGCCGATGCATGGGGGGCATTCATTCATAATATTGACAGCATTTCTTTGGGTCCTCTTTTGTCGAACTTAGCTGTTTCATTACTTCAGCAGTTTGAATATGCTCCGAAGGAGATAAATGAAATTTTCCAGTATATGATACTGAATAAAGAAAATATTTTGAGCTCATATATTTCGGATTTGTTTTTTCTCGAAGATTCTAAAATTTCGGAGAGAGTTAAAATAGTAATAAATAAACACGTAAGGAGAAAGCTGCCTGATAGTTTTGAAGATAAGATAAAATGGTACTTGTCACATTTGAATCATGATATTTCCAACTTAAAAGCATATGCTTTCTCACATTTGGACAAATTGTTGAAGAATAATAGATGCGAAATACATAAAGCAATATTTGGTGGGAAGAACATAGATCCAGTGATGGTAGAATTGATAGATTCATTGCTTGTTGGTGAGTAACATTTCAATTTTTGTATTTATAATAATATAATAGTTGTATTTACCATAAAATTTATGAGCCGTATATTAATAATTGATAATAACATTATTTTGACAACAATAATTGTAAAATTGATAATTTATTATTGTTTACCAATTTCATGTACATACTACACTCGGCGTCAAAAAAAAAAAATCGCAACTTTAAAAAAATCTAATAACTAATTTAAACTATTTTAAATCATACCATAGATTTTCCTCTCCTCCAGTCTTCGTCTAACCGTAGACACGCTCACGGTTCTTTTAGCTGTCTGGAGTTGCTGTTGCAACTCGACAGCATTTAAGAACCGATTTCTCAAAGACGTCGATACAATGAATCGGTCGTCTCTCTCCGAGGAGCGACGTCTACCAGACCCATGCCTTCGGACGTAGCCACCAGTCTCCCAGAAAATCTGGTACACTTTTCGAACCGAAAAACGACTCAAGTTGAGTTGTCGAGCGATATCACACTGCCGCATGCCTTACTGCAGTAGTGTAATCACTTGGGCGGTTTCATCAACAGTGGTATCCATCTTTAAGGTTATTTTCTTGGGAATGAGTTTCTGGTGTGTCCATATAAACGGTTGGATAGTGAATGATCCGATTGATCCTGTATTTACCCTTTTATACCAACAAAAGGTAGCGCAAATAGTGGCTGGATTAAGGAGCGTAATTGCAAGTGTTTTGTATTTTTCTTTTTTTGTGCTTTTCCAGTAAAAGAAAAATAATTAATTGAATTGTTTCGTGATCTCCATTTCATTTCCTTTCTAATGATATCCAACATTACGCTAATTATGGATGCCAAATAAGGTTTAAAGTTGTTTGAAGTAAATTATTTCAAAGGTGTTTTTTTTTTTTAAATGTGTACCTATAACTGTTGGCCTTTACAGCGTCACCGTGAAAATTAGGAGCCCTCTTTAGGGCTCAGAATGGACGTTCGTCCCAAGGGTATCTTCTAGCGAGATCTCACCTCGGCTTAGAACGTCGTCAGAGTGAAGGGAGGCGCAGTGCGGAGCGCGGAGTCGAACAAGCAGCGATCCTTCCTATATGCTTCGGCGTGTCCGGCAAAACCGGGGTCCTCGCCTTTGCCATTTCGGGACACTGGTCCCGAAGAGCTCAACAGGATCGGGTCGATTTCGTCGCCAAAAGACGCTTTTTGCTTCTCTGATGAAGTGTACTGCTCGCACTTTTGTCTGCATTGACCTCGATTCTCCACTTCCTGAACCAATCTCCTAGCGCGGTGGTGCGGATTGGAGGCATCTGGTCATCGTTTCCATCGATATGGCTGTGATGAATATTGCAGTGTCATCTGCGAAGAGAGCGAGTTTGGTGGCGCCTCTCTTAGTGGGGATAAGTATGTCGTTCGTGAAGAGCGAGAATAGTGTTGGGGAAAGCAAGTGCCGGAGCCTTGTGGAACTCCGGCACGGATTAGTCTAGATGAGGAGAGTGCTTCTTCGACATGATATCGGTCGATACGAGTCTGTGGCAGTCCGTATTGGTAAATTTTATACTAATTGAGGTTCAGCTAGTATTGGAAGTCGTAGTAGTCGTAGTAAATACGTGAACTCGTCGCCGCGCAGGGTGCAAAAGAGGCGGACAAATATACTATACTTACATTTCACATTTATAATATTATAAATTTGAAATGTAAGTTTGTTTGTTACTTTTCACGCGAAAACTATTTAACAATCATCATGAAACTTTGTACACATATTCTTGGAGCGATAATCGAGATCCACGTGGGCGAAGCTGCGGACGGATGCTAGTTACACATAGCATGAAGCAATAATAGCATGTATGTAATAGCCAAACGGTAAGATGATTAGTAATACACGTGAGGTCGTCTCGGTCGCTCGTCAGGCTGCAAGGAGCCCGAGGGGCGCGTGGCGCTGGCGAGCGGCGCGTGTGTGGGGCAGCTGGGCGCGGTGGAGGCGGGCCACCTGCCGCGCCAGTACGTGCAGCCAGACCGCTCGCCCTTCGCCTTCTCGCTCGACGACGACTGCTTCGCCGCGACTGCGCTCGTCGAACTCACCAGAGCTTTTCAGTATGAAAAAGATACGATGGTGAGGCTGAATTTAATCTAATTTAATTGAATGTATGATTAATAAAATAAAAAAAATGGTTATCTGTAAAGCCGGCTTAGGGACGATAATTTTACGTGATAACGTCATAAGAAAACTTTGATGAAAATTTGCATACTTTTATTAATTGAATTATTGTCACAGAATTATTATTATTTTGTATAATAAAACTAGCTTTCCGCCCGCGGCTTCGCCCGCGTGGAATTCGGCTATATCGCGCGACATGGTAAGCCTACTGCCCGATACGCCCCCCCCCCCTTTCCCCGTGCACGCTTTTTTGTCTTTGTCTTAAACAATTGAACAATCTTACATGATTTATTTTTACGTTTGACAATTAGGAACTTCTATACAAATTTTCGTCCCCTAACCCCTCAACCCCTTCTACCCTTATTTTCGCGATAAAAAGTATCCTATGCCCTTCCCGCACGCGCACCCCAGCCTTGGTGACGCCCCCGCTCTTCGCAACGGCCCGTGCAGCAGAAATCGTAATATTTTAATTTCGCCATAACTTCAAAACCAAACGTCCAATTTTAATCATTCAAAGACCAAATATTATCTACATAAACTGTACTTAGTGATGAAATGAATTTATTTTGATAAGGATTAATAGCATGAGTAAAATAAACGCGTTTAAATGTAGTCCAAAAAATTCAAGATTTTTAAATAAAAAAATGGTTGTTGTGCCTCACTCGACATAGATAGGTATAGTGTGTCACGGACTTTATTGTAGATATTTATAAGATCTACAATTAATTGGAACATTTTATGGATCTATCTTTTATAGTTTAGGCAGCGTACGCAAAATAAGTAACTTTTCTGGTTAATTTCTTACACCTTGTGTCCGAAAAACCCAAATATCTTACGGAACCCTATTTTTCCAAAATAAAATATATCCTATGTTACTCGTGGATAATGTAGCTTTCAAATGGTGAAAGAATTTTTAAAATCGGTCCAGTAGATTTTGAGCCTATTCATTACAACCAAACAAACAAACAAAGTTTTCCTCTTTATAATATTAGTATAGAAAAAGAGTTAATTGAAAATAACAATTTTTTCGATAAATTAACATTCATTTCACGGCACGGCTGGTCGAGTGGTCAGGCAACTGGACACTTTACGCAGCGGTCGCGGTTTCGAATCCCGCCAGGTGCAGATAATTTGTATGACGAATATAGATGTCTGCACCGGGTCATGGATGTGTATTTATGTATATATGTATTTATTTAAATTTCTTAAATTTATTTCCGTTCCTAGTATCTGTAACACAAGTTCTTACGATCTTAGCACGGGGCTTAGTTAACGTGGTGTGATTGTTGGTTAATATTATTATATTATATTATTTGCACTCATTTCAATATAATTATATCTTTTCAATATATATTCATTCAAATATTTTTTCTCTTCTACTCGGAAGCATCTGCCGATGGAGTGCAAGAGAGATAGATGCGTCACAAGCCGAACGCTTAGGCCGATCGTACCTCTCTATAGTTTGTTCCGCGCTCTCGCTCGAGGAACGTAACAATGAGTCGTGCTATTTCGTGCGTTGAGCCCTCATTCATCGATTTACAAGATGTTATCACGTCAAAAAGTTTTGATGAAATTTTCGAAGCGATTTACTTAAAATCAATTAAAAATAATATAGTATAAATTAGCGTGTACCTAGTTAAAAATCAATAAAATGAATGAATCAAATCAAATATTTTGTTTTTACTACCTATTAATTCCTTGCTATTGTTCTAATTTCAGAACATGGATTGTTATGCTTTAACTATTCAGGAAATATTAAAATTTTATGATATATCACCGACTGGTTCAAAGAAGGAAATTTGGAATAGTTTTTCAGAAAATATGCATCAAATCATGTATCCGTTATTAAGTTCGAGGTATTTGAGATGTTAGTAATTTTTATGATTACATAATAGTTAATAGATTGATTGTAACTTTGTTTAATAATTTACAGGTATACCTTGGCTTATCCATCACAGCCTAAGAAAGTTCATCCTTTATTTGGTTCTGCTCATGCAACCATATTTCTTGAATGGGCTCATAAGTAAGTTACAGTTAAACCTGTTTTGAACCTAAGTTTAAGCTTTAAAAGACTTTCAAATGATTTATTTTAAATTAACAATTCTCTTTTTGAAATTTTTGATGTAGTTTATAAATTGATTAAACAAATTAATAATAACATAAAACATTTTGGAAGTATGAATATTGTTTTTTTTTTTCAAATTTTATTCCTTTGATGCGATTTAGTGAGATTTTGCTCAACCCCCTCCCCTCCACTAATCTCATGTGAGATTTTTTAAAATGCATATTTGTAATGTAATCGAGTTAATCTGTGTTAAAACAAAAAGAAACTATTTTCTTATATTTTTTATTATTTAAGATAAGTTAAGACTAGTACCTATTAAAGATTTTTAATGAAGGGGAAAAAAATTACGTGATATTTCCCGAGACCACCTTCCCCCGCACGTGAGATTGAGTGAGATTTCACTCGACAATACCTCACGTAATTAAAGGATGCCCCCTTACCGAGTATTTGCGTTTCAATAACCATAATAATTTAGTGTCTGTATTCAATTTAAAATTTCAGTTGGACGGGTCAATTAATACCTCTAATCGAGTCTGAACGCATTCGTGAACTTTTGCGTACCGTCCATCCGAGTATGCGTCGAGATGTACGGACATTATTCCTGTTCTTACCCTATGTTTTATTGCACGCTGTAGTGTCTAATAAAAATGTAGAATTCATTCGGGAAGAAATACTGGCTGTTATAGGTAAGTCAATATCATTTTTAGAGGTAATTTACTAAATTGTGAACATCAAAGTTAAAACGATGGATTTACGTGATTTTTTTCTAATATTTTTTAAAACTTAAAGCCTAGAAGTACATTTAAATTAAGGTCGATTTATAGTCCAGTCAAATTAGGTTTTAAATCGAAATTTCACATACAACCCTGCATTTTTGATATAATGTAGTTTTAATGGTACCAAAACAATGTGTAAAGGTTTTAGTATGCGCAACCCCCGGCAAGGGTTGAAAAAAAAAAAAATAAATGTTTTTTCGCAATTACTCGAAAACGGTAAATGTTAGATAAAAAAGTTCAAAGTAAAATGTATAGAACTTAAAATAATACACGTAAAAGGTTCTATGACTTTTTTGTCTCCGATCAAAATTAACCGAGATAAAGCTTAAGGGATGAACGTAAATTTTTAAAAATCGTTTTTAGTAGAAAAATAAGCGAATTTCAATTGTTTTTTTATATTTTCATAAATAAACCTATTTCTTTAATTTAAGAAATAAAGATTTGTTTTTAATTGTTTGAGAAAATATATTATATATATTAATTTTTAAACATTTCAAATTGAAATTTGAAGACTTAAAACTTAATATTTTATGTTTTTTTTACCATGTTTAGATTCCTCATAATATTGCTGAATATCATACAATGAAAAAAAAATTATACCTGCTATATTTCGGAGGGTGTAAATTTATATAGAAAAATGTTGAATTTGTTCTACAGTTCCTACACTGTGGCATTGAGTCCCCGCCTTCAAAAGAGAGGACACTATTGCTTACTCGCTTACTCGTATGGATAATAAAATGCGCGCGCTTTTAAGTCTTAAATGCGTTTTTGTAGACTCGGTGAGACACAAAACACAAACCCACATGTTTAAAAACCTCGTTGGTCAGAAGTGAAATTACAATTACAAATATATGACCAAGTACAGACGACCGTTCTGATGACGATCGTTCTGGTGTAGTGGTGCGAGTAGTCGCCTCAACGCCGCGCGCCGACGGTCGCGGGTTCGATTTCCGCTCGCGACTGAAATTTGTATTTGCATAAATATTTGTTTCCGGTCTGGGTCTGTATGTCCTTGTGGGTCTCGCTACCGTGCCTCGGAAAGCACTTAAGGTCGTCGGTCCCGGTTGTTATCATAGACACCTGATAACGATCGTTACTCGTGATAGGGAAATTATCCGCCAACCCACAGTGGAGTAGCGTGGTGGATTAAGCTCCAACCCTTCTTCTATATGGAGAAGAGGCTTTCGCTCAGCCGTGGGTGGTTTACAGGCTGATACAGTATAGTAAAGAGCAGATACATATTAAAGCAACCACTTTAACTTAACATTTGTTCTGTAGTGGCTACTCCACTAGGATAAATAGATGAAAAATTCTAAGTGTGTATTTTTGATATCTACAGGCTTAAAATTTCGCTAGGCAGGTAGTTTTTGACGAGCTCTGACCTTGGTGAAACTCGCAATCTTAATAATTGCGGTACCAGTATCGGCATGTAAACCACCCACTGCTGAGCGAAGGTCTCTTCTCCATATAGGAGAAGGATTCGAGCGTAATCCACGTTTATTATAATTATATATAGGGATAATTTCCCTACCATGAGTAACGATCGTTATCAGGTGTCTATGATAACAACCGGGACCCACGGCTTTTGTGCTCACCGAGGCACGGTGGGTAGGGATGCAAAACGATACATCGATTATTCTCAAATATCGATATATCGTTCATAAACATCGATGTTTTACTTTTAAAAAATTTCGATGTTCAAATATCGAGTTTTTTATGAGCGATGTTGCATCCCTACTTATTATTACAGATGCAACTTCATTGTTTCGTAGGTTACTGTTATAAAAAAAAAAAATTAAAATCCTTAATGTCTTAAAAAATAAATAATTGTAAAATACAAAATTTTTAAGTACCTATTGAATACAAGGAACATTTATCAAAAAATTGATTGTATTTCTTCTTAGTATGCACATGTTATACATATAGGTAAATATCACTGCGTTAATACCTTTTCGTTTAAAAAAACTTAAATGCCAAATTAAACCTACTGAGTTGTTTATCAAAATCAAACTTTAATAAAGTAAAATAATATAGAAACTTCTATTATATTTCATGGAATTCTAATTTAAATAAAAAAAAAAATAGAAACATCGATACATCGTTAATAAACTTCTATGTTTTTAACATCGATGTTTCGATTTTAAAAATATTGATGTTCAAATATCGATATTTTTATGAGTGATGCGGTATCGCTAACGGTGGGGAGACCCACACGGACATAGATCCAGACCGGAAACAGATATTTGTACAAATATAAATATCTGTCCCGAGCGGGAATCGAACCCGAGACCGCCGGCGCGCGGCATTGAGGCCACTTACTCGCACCACTACACCAGAACGGTCGTCATAGTTGTTGTAGCTAATAAAAAATCAAATCTTACTTTTTAAACAATTTGAATCAAAGAAAGGCCGATTTACTTCAAACTGATATGTTTACTCAATTATAATGCATAATCCATTGCGTTAAGGCTTATTTCGCAAAATTACGGTGTGGCGCGGCGGAGCGGTAGAACTCAAAGAGCGGCATGTGAAGTACACGTGCCTTTGAGAAACGCAATGTCTGTCGGCGTTTTTTCAAACGAATTAAAAGACCTACGTAAAAAGAGCTTCGCTTTACATACATTTTGTATGGCATCCGGAGCTCTTCTTATACGTATGTAACTCGACTACAGCAAAGCAAGGCGCGCCCCGCGCAGTTCTTACAATAGTAAATTTCGTTTCAACATGATATAAACCTTATAACAGATATATAAATTACTAGCTTCCGCCTCCCGCGTAGTTGTATTGATAAAAAGTAGCCTCCTATAAAATTTCATCACAAACGGCGCAGCAGATTAGCCACGAAACATACATATATATACAACTTAAAACTACAATCCTAAAATCAAATTAAAAATCGGTTGTCTGTAAAGTCGGTTTATGGACGATAGTTTTAGTTCCTTGATAACGTCATAAGAAAACATTGATAAAAAATTGCATACTTTTATGAATTGAATTGTATTATTATCACTGAATTATCATTATTTTGTTTAATACAAAGGAGTTAATTCAATTAATTACAATTTATTCACTCGTTATTCAAATATTTTTTTTACTTAAATTATACAGATTAATTACAAGTACAGTATGTGCTATTAAAAATAATTTATTTACAACTTATATTATACATGTGTGATATTTAAGATCAGAGCCGGATTAACCCTGTCAGGGACACTAGGCAATGCTATACTCGGGGCCCCTTTTTTTTACTTTTGTTTTTAATGTTAAGTGAATAGGCAAACTGGCAGACGTTCCACCTGATGGTAAGTGGTAAGTCGTAACGTACTTTACCTGGAAGTAGCCCAGTTATCGGTTTTGTTTTATTCCATTGTATGTATGGATATGTATATAAGGTGGG
Source organism: Euphydryas editha (assembly GCA_036937285.1). Taxonomy (NCBI): domain Eukaryota; kingdom Metazoa; phylum Arthropoda; class Insecta; order Lepidoptera; family Nymphalidae; genus Euphydryas; species Euphydryas editha. Next base: position 8,724,540 of record JAUPFZ010000008.1, read on the forward strand.
TGGTTACGTGGAGTCGACACAACATGATTTCGTCTCTGTCATGTCATCTCTGGTGCCCCCCAAGACGGGATGCCCTAAGCAATTGCTTAAATAACTTATAGGCTAATCCGGCACTACACATAAGGTGTTAAAGTCTCGGTGCCAGTAACTTTTTTTTCTTCTTGTCGCTTGCATGGGGCCCCTAGTGGAAGCGGGGCCCCTAGGCAATTGCCTACTCTGCCTATTGGTTAATCCGGCACTGTTTAAGATTCTCCGTTATTCTCTCTATCGCTTGTTTCGCGCTCTCGCTCGCGGAACAATGAGTAGACAATGAGTCATGCTTTTTCGTGCGTGCACGCGGCATTCATCGATTTACAAGACGTTATCACGTTAAAAAATGGTCTAACATCCGAAACGTCGACCTTCACCGGTGTGATAATAGATTGAGACCTATTTTATAATAAATTTAGTCAATTAAAAAATGTATTAAAAATGGGTTTGCTGGAAAAATCCTGGACAGGATATTTTTAATTAATTATTAAAAAATCATTTATGTAATATGTTTATTAATATTTATATATTATATTATTAATATTTATATATGAATTAGTATTTATTAATATTTATATATTACATATATAAATAATTATTAAAAAATCATGTATGTAAGAAGTATTTTTCATACTTCAAGTCTATTGTTAAAAAAAATATTTTCTTGATATTGCAAAATTTAAACAAAAAATATTGTTTAAATAATTAATTAAAAATATCCTGTCCAGTATTATTCCAGCAAACCCATTTTTAATACATTTTTAATAGACTAAATTTATTATAAAATAGGTCTCATTCTATTACAGTATCACACCGGTGAAGGTCGATTTAGGTTCGGATCTTCTACTAAAAGCATTTCTAATACGACTGAAATAAAAATAAAAAGTAATCTATATTTATACTTAAAATATACTAACTGAAAATAATAATTATGCCTGCTGTACTAATCGTAAGTAATAAATCGCTCCAAGAATCGAATCAGCTATAAGATAATTAAAAAAACCTAAAAACCCGACTGCGTAAAATACTCTTATTATAATTTGATTAAAAGTCTATACCGGATTTTATCGCGTTTATTAAAAACTTTACAGTTTAACAATATTTTAAATTATTTCCCGACGTTTCGGACCCTTTACAGCGTCTATGATCTCGGGGGACTGAGGTGGTGGGTGTCCGAATAATGAATTAATTGTTACATACCCCGCTTTTTATACAATTTTAAATTATTACTATTAACCTTATTTAGTAAAATTCGCGTAAATGTAAGAGAACAGTACTCTTATTATAAACTAAAAAAATAAAACAATTTACTAGCTTTCATTTGATACCCATATTGCTAAAGTAAGAAAAATTCAACTTCCCCCCCCCCCCTCATTCTGCCATTTGCGGGCGCCATTTTGAAAATTTATATAGCCTATGTCACTACTACAATTTAGACACATCCAACGACACCTCATATGTCAAAAACCGTCCAGCCGTTTGGGCTGTAGGGCGTGCCAAAGAAATGGACATACATACATATATACATACATACATACTTACATACATACATAAACTCGAAAAACATAACCCTCCTTCTGTCGCAGTCGGGGGTATATATGGGTCAAAATCAGAGAGGTGAGCATTTTCGGTTTTCAAATATCTGAGAAATTAACTTTTCTTTTAAAGAAAACTAACAAGAGGAGCCGGTTGTGTCGTTTGTTATGAATCTTTTCTGAAAAGAGGCACGCACAAAAATATATATTTTCGAAATACTACCTCTAAATATGAACTTAGCAAGAGTTTTAAGTCATTTCGGGAACATTTTTAAACAAATTTAAAAAAATAATTTAACTAACGTATTTAATAAACACTTCCAATAATTTGTAATAAACCTGTTCCTAAATCGGAAAATGTTGATATTTTGTGTATTTTAATAATGAAAATGCTTATTTTTTCAAAATACTACCATAAATTTTCAATTTCGTGTAAATTCTGCTCCAAAATTTCAATTTATTTTATACATTCTTGCACTTCGTGGTATATTAATAATATAAATACAAAAGTTCAAAGGTCATTTCATGTTGTATATGCAAGATTCAACTTTAACGTTACTTATTAGTGATTTATTTGTCTTTTTTGTGACAAGCGCAACACCCTATTTTCGACATATTTTATGCATAAAAATGATATACGTTTACAGTATTATACCTTTATTTGTACTTAAGGAAAGAGGAACATGAGTATCAAATGTTAATCTTAAAATCTAATAATATTAAATGTAACTAGTAGTTTCAATCAACAAACATTAGGTATTAGGAACAATAAACTAATATCACACTCATTAAGATTACTTGAATATCAATGTTTAAAATTAAAATCGAATAACAATCGCCTTTGTAGTTTAAAAATAAACAGACATTAGGCATTAGTAACATTATTACTACATGCATAATTGCATCATATCATAAAGTAACATTTTTGAAAAGCCTCTCGCTGTTTGGAATTTTTAAGTAATTTGTCAACGGTATCTTTTAGTTGGGCTGTCGAAACCTCGCCAAATAATAGACATTTACGAACTTCCGGAGTAAAAGAACATCCTCTTGTCAATTCATTTACTTTGCGAGTAGGCGTATCAGCACTCTTTTGGGGTGCTCTTTCTTTACGTCTTCTGCTTCTCTCTACTTTTTTTCGCAACTTATCTATAGTTCTTTGCATTTTTTTATTTGTTGTTTCTGTTTCGTAACAGTTCTGTAAGCCTGCGCTTTATCATTTTTAACCTGTTTTCTTCCCGATTTCTTCAACACGCGAATATCGTTTTCCATCTCATTTTCAGAATCTGGCGGGCTGTTAGCTAAAATATTTGACATCATCTTTTTTTCTGCCTATACTTTTGAGAATTTTTTCTCCATGACTTTCTCTGTCTCTTCTTGTCTCTTTCAGTCATATCACTTTCTCTTTTCTTTTTTTTCGTCGTAACTTTCTTTTCAGCTTTCTTTCTTTGGTAATATTCCCTATCTTTCAGTCTCTTCATCTCTTTTTGTTTGGGTGTCATGTTATCTAAAAACTTGCGCTTCCTTGTATAATAAGCTTTTTCACGAAGCCTTTTATAAGCTATATTGTCCTGTTTTAATCTTTTTTTCGACTTCCTTTTCGTTTCATTTATATCGTTTTCCATGATACTCGTACTAAATTGATACCTCAAACCAAAATTTAGCATGGTTATAGTTTTTAAACGAATTAGAGTATCAATTTGTTCACAGAATGTCATTTCGGGAACGGCCGTCATGGACGAGAACGTTCCCGAAATGACCGTTCCCGAAATGATTATTCGATAAATATTTTCATGTCACGTTTGACGCCGCCATGTTAGACATTGGTTTTAGAGGTTATGAACAAGTGAGCAGAGGTGTTTATAAGCATGTTAAGTATGGAACCATACTTTGAATCTTACGGTACCCTACAAGAATTGGCAAGCAAGCATTTAGGATGTTTGTTTCAAAACGAAGGAAAGCCGATGCAGCCCATGTCGCAACGTCCGCTACGAGCGTCAGCTACGAGTCGCCGACACAGCGATTTCATCATTAGCCTAAATTAATTTTCATAATTAATTTTAAATAAAATATTGTCATTCCTAATTCCAACTTCGAATAGGTTTCACATATTTAGTTGTAATTTTTTTATTAATTAATTAAAGTAGTTTTTTAAGTAAATTTGGTTTTTTTTTCGATCTATCGGCTGCAGTAAACGTAATTGGCGCAGTCGGTAGGACAATTCGAAGCAGTTGCGATACGTAAAGATCCAAAAATCGGCTCCAGGCGCATCATCTCCAGCTGCTTACACTATCAAGTGTTTTATCGATTATCCGAATCTACGTACGCTGCCGAGGAAGCACTTAGCAATCAGTGCAAAGAAAAGCCAAAAAGGACACATGTAAGTACTTTGAATATTTTCTTAGTGTTGCCAATCCTTTTTCCACCATTTTCCACCAACGAAAAGTAGGGAAAGGATCTGTCACTCATCGACAGATTTATAGAAATAGTGTTATAGATAATTTTAGAAATTTAGACGAGTCAAACTTCGATTCAAATAATTTTAATTTATTAAATTTGAATAGCAACTTTGATAATTCTAATTTAAGTATAAAAAATAATTTAAGTGAATTGACGATGGACCTAGATACCATTTATAAGGCCCTCCGCCCAGTTCCTGAGTTTGACGGGAACCCTAATACTCTTACTAGATTTATACGAATTTGTGATCAGATAGTCTTAAGTTACATTAAAAGTGAACCCGAAAATGAATTGACTAACTTATGTTTGATTAACGGAATATTAAATAAGATTACTGGTGCTGCAGCTAGGACGATAAACTCCAACGGTATTCCCGATAGTTGGCTAGGCATTAGAAACGCGTTAATAAATAATTTTGCAGACCAGAGGGATGAGACCGCCCTCTATAATGATCTCTCATTAATAACGCAAGGCAATGATAGCCGACAGAAATTAGCACCGCGCTATACACAGGACACAGTTCTCGCAGACCTCCCCATTCATATATACAAATCTAAAAAGAAAGGACCCATAGCCAGGTCCCGACTTAAGCGTGTACCTAAGACATAGTCTATTTTATAACGAAACTAGACAATATTACATTACCTATATTCGAACTCCAAATATAAGGCTACTTAAATTCTTATATATTTCTATTCTTTATACTTATACCTCTGAACTAAAATGCTTAAAACCTAACCATGTTAAAAGATTATATTATTTGATGGACTATGTAGTATCTTTTATTAAAAGTATAACTGGTAACTTAGACTATTCTGATGCTGAAAAATATAACAAAGCTATTAAAATAAAATAAAAATGTTATCTGAGCTCAACGATCATATTAGCCTTAATAATGCATGGGCGGCTCAATACATTTAAATTATAAGTAATATAATAGTAATTATAAGTAAATAATATAATTAAATTCGCTAAATTTATATTATATATACTATATACTTAGAAATAAATAGAATAGAGAATATCTTAGCATTTATTTGTGCATCGAGCACTCATCATAAGCATAGATAGCTTAGAAAATATGATATATAGACTTAGTAACATTTATAGTAATAATTAAATATGCTGATCTTAGAAATTATTATAATGTAATTAAACCTGGTAATTATTTCAATAAAAACGTATTATAGTAATTTTAAAAATCCCTATTATATCTATCGATACTTTCAAATTGCAACGCCTTTCCGTTGTCCCTAACAAATTACAACAGATCCTTATACCTCCTTATCCTCTTATGGCAACCGATAGAAAATTGTTCATGTACATGGAGGCTGAATGCCCGAAGTCTGATAACTACCGTCTCTGCGGGGAAACTATCAATCACCAGCCACGAAAATAGCCTGATTGCATGCAGTGTTCTCTACGGACGAAGACCATCACCATTATTAATATCAATGACGAAATCAAAGGACAACCGCTGAAGATCACTGAAATCTCTAACAATTATTCATCGATAGAAAACAACAAGATACCTCACATAACCCTCAACAAGTAAATCTTAAAAATTTGCTACATCTAGAAGATAAAATAATTGTTCAAAATCCAATCAAGTTGGATCATGTAGATACAACATTATATCATACAACGATACCGCTGTATGGGATTATAATAGGCACTGTCTCATTCATCTTAATCTTTGTCATTCGACGTCACCTGAGAACAAGAACTAAAGTCACTATGCCAGAGGAAGAATCAAGAAAGGACAAGGAGCAAATGTATGCAGTGCCTAGCGGATCCAGTAACCAGGAGTCTGTGCCAGCAACATTTTCGTTAAAAGTCCTCAAATAGTTGCTGCTCTGGGGGTGGAGGTGTTAAGTATGGAACCATACTTTGAATCTTACGGTACCCTACAAGAATTGGCAAGCAAGCATTTAGGATGTTTGTTTCAAAACGAAGGAAAGCCGATGCAGCCCATGTCGCAACGTCCGCTACGAGCGTCAGCTACGAGTCGCCGACACAGCGATTTCATCATTAGCCTAAATTAATTTTCATAATTAATTTTAAATAAAATATTGTCATTCCTAATTCCAACTTCGAATAGGTTTCACATATTTAGTTGTAATTTTTTTATTAATTAATTAAAGTAGTTTTTTAAGTAAATTTGGTTTTTTTTTCGATCTATCGGCTGCAGTAAACGTAATTAGCATTTTGCAAAAAGTAAGCAAGTTTCCGAAAAATTAATCAACAAACAGCGTTTCCGTAATGACAGGGAATTAAAGTACGCTACACAAATATCAAATTAAATGATAACTTAGCAACAAAATCCATTATTTGTTTCCGTAAACACAACACACGCCATTTACTTAGTCAAGTTAACTTTACAATGCTACACCCTAACGCCACCTAGGGTTTTTTGTTTTAACTACGTCAACCAATATCAACCGCGTTCACGGAATGATTTGATAAACGTCAGACAGCATTTGAATCGCCAAAACAGGAAGAAATTAAAATTATATAAAATTATTTTATACGTATATTCTTAATTTAATGATTTTTAAAGCTAATATTAAAATATGACATTTTTAATTTCTAATTATATACATTTTTGACTTGTCTGATCTACGAAACATGGTATAAGGATGCGTTCCCGGAATGACTATTTAGGCTTTTTTTGTTTAAAATCAAGTAAAGCATTATTATTAAAAATAAAATATGCTTAGTGCCTTATAATTAGGCACAATACCTTTATTTTGAAATAAATATTGTAGTAATATCATTTTATTTTATTAAGAAAAATTTTGTCAGAAGCATAATGCTCACCTCTCTGATTTTGACCCATATATATATATATATATACCCGGCAACCGTTCTGGTGTAGTAGTGCGAGTAGTTGCCTTAACGCCGCGCGCTGTCGGTCGCGTATATTCAATAAACGAGTTATTCGATAACCAAAAATTCACCGCCTCTTTTCATGTATAAACCAAAAAATATCGATCCTACGAAAAAATTGATGAGAACCAAAATTATAGGAAATTTAATTTAAAACTATTTTTGTAATAAATATTTTCCGTGTAAAATTAAAAATGAACGAGTTATCCAAGAGACAAAAAATAACCCTTTAAATCAAGATGGCGGATGAAGCGGAAACTTTTTGAATTTGGACTACCAGTGACACCCTCCCCCCCCCCAACGAATTCCGAAGGAAAATTTCTGCTAAAAATTTTTGTAAATCTTAAATACTAATTCGATTGGGCTAAATAAACATCGACATTAATAAATTAATTATCATCGTCGAGCTCGAGATCCATACGAGTAAGCGAGTAAGCAATTGTCCTGTCTTTTTAAGGCGGAGCTCCATACGAGTAAGTGGGTAAGCAATAGTTTCCTCTCTTTTGAAGGCGGGGACTCAAGACCACAGTGTAGAAATTTTAGGAAAAATTCTACATTTTTCTATATAAATTTACACCCTCCGAAATATAGCAGGTATAATTTTTTTTTCAATGTATGATATTCATCAATTTTATGAGGAATCTAAACATGGTAAAAAAAAACATAAAATATTAAGTTTTAAGTATTCAAATTTCAATTTGAAATGTTTAAAAATTAATATATATAATATATTTTCTCAAACAATTAAAAACAAATCTTTATTTCTTAAATTAAAGAAATAGGTTTATTTATGAAAATATAAAAAAAACAATTGAAATTCGCTTATTTTTCTACTAAAAACGATTTTTAAAAATTTACGTTCATCCCTTAAGCTTTATCTCGGTTAATTTTGATCGGAGACAAAAAAGTCATAGAACCTTTTACGTGTATTATTTTAAGTTCTATACATTTTACTTTGAACTTTTTTATCTAACATTTACCGTTTTCGAGTAATTGCGAAAAAACATTTATTTTATTTTTTTTTCAACCCTTGCCGGGGGTTGCGCACACTAAAACCTTTACACATTGTTTTGGTACCATTAAAACTACATTATATCAAAAATGCAGGGTTGTATGTGAAATTTCGATTTAAAACCTAATTTGACTGGACTATTAATCTTTTTTTTTTTGGATTTTTTTCTTTCATTCACTGTGATATGTCTAATTTTACACGGGAATTTAATAACTACACTTTTTTTTATTGCCTTTCCAAATATTAATTTTGGATTAAAAACCTTTTAAATATTTTATTGGATTAATAAATGTGTCGGTGTATAAGCGGCACACTGTTCGAGCTTAATCCTCCACTTTGTTTCATTGCGACTAGGCGAATAATTTCCTTACCATTGAATCAGAGAAAACGATCCTTATCAGGTTTCTATGATAATAACCGACATTTCCAATAATATTTAAAAATCAAATTAATATTAAAATATTTTTCTTAAAATTAAATTTCATATAATTGTATATTTTTAAATTTAAAATTCATTTGAAGTAAAATGGCATAAAAGCTTAATAAATTGATATAAAAATTTCACTAATACGGTTTTATTTATCGATTTTCTCTTTTGTTGGTGTTGTAGATATACTTATTAAATAATTTATTTATCCAGGGTTAGAAAATAGTGAAGACGATATCCCACTTACAGTTGAAAAATCCAAGTATAAAATGTTGCGTCACATTCGGATGACGCCGAATATTAATACAGCTCAAGCAGAAGGCAATCAGGTAATTCGATTACTTTTAATTGTTAGTAGAATAAACGATTCATTAAACCACCATTTATTAATTACCACAGTTTATTACAATATTATTTTAATAATGATGCTTTGAACATAGGTTCGTTCAAGTTTTATCTTATACGATAGTGAAGTTCACAAAAATAAATGGAACATAAATTTATAAATAACTAGCTTCTGCCTGCGGCTTCGCCCGCGTGGATGTCGGCTATCGCGACCAAAAAAAAAATATCATGTTACTTCTAATACCTCCAAGAATATGTTTACAAACTTTCATGATGATCGGTTAAGTAGTTTTCGCGTGTTAGCGTAACAAACAAACTTACTTTCGCATTTATAATAGGAATGATTGCTAAGCGGTCACCGGCAGAGACGAATAGTTCCGACCTATTTCTTGCCGAGGTGTCGTAAAAGGCGACTAAGCCCATAGTAGTTAATAACTGAACACGTACCAAGATGGTGATGGGGAGCAGCGTCACCACATCTTGCCACAATACACTGCACTCGCGAACTCGCCTGCCAAGCGTGGCGAATATTGGCAAACCCTCCTTCCCCCCAGAGATGTTGTGGGAGGCCCCGTTTGTGGTGGTGGATTTATCCATTCTACCCTCAGAGGCTTAAATACGTTTACACCAGCAGACTGAATCAATCAATTAATAAATTAAATACCTAATGAGCTGTGGCCTGTGTATTATATAAATATCTTGTAAAAAGTGTTATTTTTTAACAGTTTTTTTTCCGATTGAGATGATTAAGGTAGGGGTGTTCATCGGAAAAAATTATCGATTATTTTATTACCGATAATTATCGTATTGTATTATCGATAGTTATCGATAATTATCGAATGAACACTTATCGATAATTATCGGATAAAAAGTTATCGATAGTTGGGGACAGTTATCGATAATTATCGGATAAAAATTATCGATAGTTGACGATAGTTATCGATAATTATCGGTAGAATTTTTGGGACGACGAAAAAAAAAAGCTCCTCCAACCTTCCGTATGGACATTATCCTCCGTACCGTATCCGAATACCTAAAAAAAAAGGTCATCCGGCCTTCCGTGTAGACATTATCCTCCGTACCCTATCCGAATACCTAAAAAAAAAGGTCATCTGGCCTTCCGTGTGGACGTTATCCTCCGTACCCTATCCGAATACCTATAAAAAAAAGGTCATCCGGCCTTCCGTATGGAAGTTATTCTCCGTACCCTATCCGAATACCTAAAAATAAAGGTCAATATAAAATCTAATTACCAAATACCATAATATTATCGATAATTATCGGATCGCACAAAATTATCGATAATTATCGGATCGCAAAAAATTATCGATAATTATCGAATGAAAAGTTATCGATAGTTATCGATAATTATCGAATAAAAAATTATCGATAATTATCGAATCAAAATTATCGAAAAACACTTATCGATAATTATCGATAATTATCGAATGAAAAATTATCGAGTAATTACGAATTATCGATAATTATCGCACACCCCTAGATTAAGGTGCTAAAGCAGTGTGTACCCATCCGCAAGATATGTTGCGCGTGTGCAGTACAATGTTACGGTCTGGGTACACGCTGCCTTCGCTAGTATTGTTTAGGTATGGGTTGGTATTTATTTATTAAGTTGGTTGGTGAGTTTTGTGATAGTGATAGATGGAGGGCGTGGCCAGCGGTTTATGCGATTTGATACATTTTGCCGTTGGCCCAGCCCTAAAGGATGACGATGAGTGATGAACATAATGGGGTGAAATGATATTATAATCTATGTACAAATCAATAAGGATGGGTCAGAGCAAATTTTTAATGCACGCACACAGTCAATATGTATATACTCGTAATATATAGGCTAATATACTGGCCCGAGGCGCAGTTAGCAGTGGCCCTGTTTTCTGCTCCAAGGTTGTGGTTTCGATTCCCGCCCCGAGTCTGGGTGTAATATGTATTTATGTATTATTTATATGTATATTTATTTAAAAAAAAAAATGTATATCAGTCAACTGTTACCTAAAACACAGGCATTAAGTTGCCTACCTTAGGGACAGTCGACCGTGTGTGTATGTTTAAACATATTTATATTTATTTATATTGACTATATACCTATATACATTCATCAGATTGAGCATGAGTTTGGTATTTAAAATATTTTTAATTTTCGTTTCAGAACAAGTGTAGTAAAACTATATACAACTTATTGGACTTCCTCAATCGGTGGCTTTTGGAATGGATTCACATGAAGGAACAGCCTTTGCAGAACGAAACTTATAAGTGAGATATTTATTATACTTTTAATGGCTTATTTTTCTACTATTATCTAGAATAGGGTTTAAAAATCTTTAAAAAATACGAATTTTTCGATCTGCGAATTTTTCCCATCAGTGCTAAAATTTAGAGTTGTTAGATGTATATTAATAATTAAAAATTTATTCTTGTGTATTGTGTATTTGGCGCTTAATATAAGTTGTAGGAAACAGTGTTAAAGTAAAAAAATTTAATGTTTAACTAGGAAACTGGTGATAAATTACAATTTTTCATTAATAAAAGTGTGACAACCCTATACACGATGACTTTTGTTTTGTTAACAAAAATTCCACATCAACTTTGGCTTAAGTATATCTTAATAATATGGATACACGGATTATCCATATATCCACATTATTAATCTTTATTTCACGTTTTCATGTTTTATTTGCACGACACAACGTAGCCTAAATCATTCTCCAAGGTGTTATCTATCATCTCTATACTAAAGCTATTGAAAATGATTCAGCGATTCAAACATGAAACCGTAAACGACAGACAGTCGGAGTTCTTCGCATTCACATTTACATTAGTAAGAATAAATTCCAAAATTAAGGTTTTTAATTTCATTCATTCGTTGTTTTTTTTTTTGTACAGAGCAATTAAAAGATTTGTCGATAGTTTTGACAAACTTACAATAGCGCGTGGTAATTACGCCTGCGGTGAGCTCGAACGTGCCTTACAATATTTGGAACTATATATGGATGACGACGCGAAGGTGCAGGAGCAACTTCCCTTGTTAGCTGAAATATACGCCTTGTTGGACGAACCGGATTCTGTTGCTGGTGAAATATAATCTGATTTTTTTTTATATTAAAATTAATAATTATTCAAGAATATAATTTAAATTTGAGTAATTAGATGTAATGCTGTTTGTAAAATATACTTGTTAATCTATTATCTAAATGACTTCTTTATTTTTTTAAATAATAATAAAAAATGCAGGTATTTTATCAATCAAGAGGTCCGAACCATCCCTCAAAGAGTTTATTCTGACACAAGTGGTGACGGGGCGCTTGCAAGACGCTGCCTTGTGCTATGAAAGATTGGCTCAAGAAGAACAACTGGACAGACATGGCTTACAAGTAACATTTTAATTACATTACCTTACTATAATTACCGTACTGTACAAACCTTAAGGATATCATAATCCACGGGTACATGTAACCTTCAAAGCGTCCACTAAGAAAACCTTAAACAAATTAGTCTACAAAGTCTCAAGTAATATTGGATCCCTAGCGCACTTGCGAACGAGACAAACGCAGGCGTGTTAGCGTCTGTTTGACGACGAAGATTTCTTAGATTATTTACAAAGATTTTTTACAAAGACACATTCCAATACAATACATATTATTCAATACGTCTTCGCATGTTGTCTTTTACTCGCGTAAGTTATAGATGAGGATAATACGTGGGCGCTCCGTCGTGTTGATAAAATTAATTATGATAATAACGGTATATTTTCTAACAAATCATTGATTGAAAGAGAGAGAAAGAGAGATTCAAGAAAGAGGGAGGAATCGGGATCACCAAACTCGACAAGTCTTAAAAAAAAGCATTCTCAAAAAATAATTCAACTTACCCACTTGCTAAAGCTACACTCCTATTAATTAACACTAAATCTGTGCATAAAAGAGTTGTGCCTTGTAACATATAGATTTTATCGGCTCCACCAATGTTCATTTTGACCATTCAACACTTCTATATTAGTCAAAGAATTTTCATCCGTAAACAAGATAAAATTTTCAACCTTTGCTTCCCACTGAGCATTATACATGGTGTAGGTTTTGTCTCATTTCGCAAGGTTTCGCGGTTGAAAAGAATTTCGCCACGTACACTGCCATTAGCACTGAACTGAGCTGAATCAGCCTGTAAAGTGTAAACGTCCCACTGCTGGGCAATTCTTTATATAAGAGAAGGGTTGCAGCTTAATCCATCATGCTGCTCACTGTGGGTTGTCGTATAATTTTCCTACCATTAGTAACGATCGTTATCAGGTGGCTGTGATAAAAAACCAGAACCGACGGCTTTGGGCTCTCCTAGGCACGGTAGGAAGAGCCACAAGGACATACACCCAGACCGGAAACAAATATCTGCAGAAATACAAATATCTGCCCCGAGCGGTAATTAAACCTTCGACTACTACCTGCGTTGAGGCGACTACTCGCACCACTATACTAGAACAGTTGTCATTGGCATGAAATTATCACTACATATTATAAAACAAAGTTCTCCGTCGCGTCTGTTTGACTTTTTGCGATAAACTCAAAAAATACTGCACGGATTTTCATGCGATTTTCACAAATAGATAGAGTGATTCATGAGGAAGGCTTAGAGACATATACATACCCGGGCCGGGCCAGTAGTAATATTATAATTTGAAAATTTTCGACCGGTGCGTTTGCTAGAGAAAATGAAAATAAACGTTATTAGGGCGGGCGGGTTTTACCTGAATAGGTGGGAGCAGTAACAACGGATGTGGCACGTGTTTTTTTTGCATGAGCACGATTTGAAGTATCAATTTTGTTGTTCCAGGGAATGATAGAATTCTACTTGGATCTCGATCAACCGTTTACAGCGTACCGCTTGCTTAACGAACACGATTCTGATAATATGACAGAAATATCGGCTGAACCTTTATGGAGACTAGGGAGATTCGAACAACTTGAAGAACTGGTTAAGAAGCCTGTGGTATGATCACATATTATTATTTTAGCAATAATAACTATTGTTTGTAACTTCGTATATATTGAATTTGATTTAAAGTACTCTAATAATCATCTTTAATAGTGATATTAATAACATCATTCGGTTACTGTATACATTCAGATATTTTTAAGACAGAAAATTTAGTTCATTAACGCCTTTTTTTATTAATAATTACAGCCGCCATCTCGCGAAAATTGGGGACTCTTAATGGGTCGAATTCTACTTGCTTACCGCAAGGAAGATCATGATTTGTTCAAAGTATCCTGTGATGATGCAATAAGCAAATTGGTTCTACAAATGGACGGAAAAAGTAGAGGAGAAAGTGCACTTCGAAGTGGTTATCAGAGTATACTTGGATTACATATTATTACTGAGGCCGGTCATGCAGAGGAAGTTTTAAGAAGGTAAATTTTACATAGAATATTTGGTAGATTAGATATATATTTTATTACACCTATATACATAGTAAGTGCCCTTACTCTTATTTATTATTTATATACTCTCATATTCTATGATGGAGAAATGTTGGAATTTAATTCGCTACTCTGGTCTGCTGTGGATTAGTGGATATACATTGAATTTCTTTTAAGATATGTAGGTTTCCTTGAGATTTTTTTCTATGTGGTCAAGAACTTAATGTAAAAAATGAGCAATAAAATTAGCACTTGAAAATTTTAGCACTTGTGCTTGCTAGTCCAGATTTGAAGTCATCATTATCATATGTCCGCGATTCGAGCACATTAACGTTATTATATAATGTTGTTTGGTATTTCGAAAACTATTGATTTTTGTTTCGGTAAAATCAACATCTGTATATATCGTATCTACTTAAATACAATATAAGAATGATAACTCATGTGTGCTAATATACCTAATTTTTGTAAATTGATAATCGTTTTAGATTAAAAAATTTAGATGATGGAAGTACACAGAGTATTGCTGTAGTAAATAAGCTTTTAGACGAGTGGCGACTAAGATTGTCTGTCGTTCAATCGGACTTTAGAACTATTGAGCCATTGCTAAGACTAAGGAGGATATTGTTACAACAGACTCAGGTAAAATTCAACGGTCACATTAAAAATCTGCTTGTCGTTCACAACTTCTTACCGTCTTACTTATAAAAATCTCGTTAAGTAATACTTAGCAACCGTTTAGTTAATCCACTCATAAGCTATAAATCAAGGATTAACTTTTGTTTACTTATAAACATTGACTAGCTGTTACTTAGTTAAGAAACGAACAAAGAACGATACATAGATAGTTGGCACAGATTATACCCAAAATAATCGATTACATAGAGAAATTGAATGAACGAAATTGTTAAAAATTACATCCAAGCGACATCTATTAACATTATAGAGAAAACTCTAGCTCGATATTGTACCTAGTGAGTCACTACTAGTGACCTCTATTGACAGGAACTTGGATCAATATTCTAATTTCTAATCAATTTTATTTTGATGGGTAGTAGTCGTATCCTCAATTACAAAATTCAACAAAGCTTATTAAATATTAAATTAATAAATTTACTTAAGATTTAACCTGATTTAAATTATGTTATTATAATTAAAATTAGGTACCTAAAAATCTGTATGAAACAGACAGATAACGCTCATTTAGTATATATTAATTTTTATATAGAGGGAATTTCATTCTAAATATCTTCTTACTAACAAACAAACGCAAGTAAGTAGATCAGACGTCGCAATAGAACAGCTGATTTATGTGAAATCCGCCATCTTACCGCTTAACGAGGGTTAAACTATGTCTCGGCTGTGTTTAATTTTGACAGCTATTTACGCATTACTTAACGACTTCTTAACGCTAAATAGTGTTTATGAGTGAGGTTTTTGCTGATCAGTTGCTAAGCAATGGATTAAATATTAAGAAACGTTTATAAGTAAGACCGTTAATGTTTAGTATAAAAAAATAAAATTTCCTGCATTGTTGTTCAATAAAGTTATACCGAATAATATATGTAATTATAGTAAAAAGGGCAATAAAAACTAAAGAAATGTAAACCAATTCAGATTATTAGGAACTGAAAGATTTTTTGTTTTAATAAATGTATGTAATTTTAACATCAAATAAAGTAGTTTTAAATTCGTAGGAATTGCTTGAACCGACACATCCAGTAATGGCGAGTAAGTTGAAGTCATGTATTGGCGATCTTTGGTTGAAAAGCGCGAAACACGCTAGAAAGGCCGGAATCTTCCAACAGGTATTTAAAATCAATTATATTGTAAGAGAAAATCGGCTTTGCATATGGGATATTTTAATAAAAACGACGATAGCTTGTTTTTTTATCAAGAAGATAATTCAGACACCCTTATAAAAATAGTTTTTAGTAGTATTACATTTAAAACAAGTTTGAAAAAAAAATTGCGCTAGGTTTAGAAGGGAAAGATTAGCCTTATCAACATTTGAACAGCTACTGTATATATTACATGGAATAAAAGCAGTTCTACTAAAAATTTAAAATTTTTGTTTTTTCCACTATTTCCATGCATTTAACGCGAAAATTTTTTTTTATCGAAAGAGTCAAATCGGTGCTACCCTTTTAATTGGCAAACAACTTATCAATTTAGTTTAAGTTGACAAATGATTTCAGTCATACATGTATGTTTTGAATGCTGAGGAATACAAGCCGGAAGGACTATTTATCGAAAAAGCAAAGATATATTGGGCTCGGGGTCAACAAGAACATGTGATGACAACTCTACGACGGGGACTCAAAGAGGCTTTCCCGCAAACAGACAAACTTACAGAGGAGCAGAGGTAATTTAACCGCACCTTTATTCAACCGCTTAAAGTTTTGGTTTGTGGTTTTGTTTAATAATTTATACTTTTACTTAGTAGAGATAAATATGGCATAGAAGATGTATTTGTTATACAATTGAGAAAAAGTTTTCAGCAGATAATTGTTGAAAATTGTCATTGTTGTAAACTTTGGAATAATGACAGAAAAAGACTAAATGAAACCTATTATTATACCTTTAAAGTTTTGTTCTAATATTTTTCATGATACTTAAACCATTTTTACAATGACTACAAAAAAAAAAAAATCCTGAGGTATACAGGAAACTGTTTGTTCTGCATTAGTGACAGTTTTTAACAATAAGTTAATTCATTAAAATCAAATTAATTATATTGATACAATGGAACAAATTATTATTATTATTTTTAGAAAAATATGTGCCAAGGCAAAACTTTTAATAGCTAAATATAATGATGAAACAACAAATGTTGACGTGGATGTGAATATCGGGTATTACAAGGAATCGGTTGAAGTGTTCAAACAATGGGAGAAGAGTTTGGTGAGTGATGATTAAATTTAATTTATTCATTCTAGACCGTCTAACAATATGTTCCTAAACTCATAAATAATATATATTTATATTTAAGTTTTTATATCAAAAAAATTAATTTTAAAAAGCAATTTGTAGCAGTTATTATTAATTTAAACATGGATACCTACCATAAAATTCTATTTTGTTCTACCTGTCTATAACATGGCTTATGATATTTGAAGTGATGAAATTTTGTTATACATTTTCTTGTATATGTGTGATAATAATAAGAGTATCAAATAAAGAACTTACAAAATATCTCATTTCAGGTATGTCTCGGGTCGTACTATGAGAAGGTCAGCAGTAGTGACAATTGTAACTTGAGTGTGATGTGGTCTCGTCGCCTGTACGCTCTCAACAGCTACGGCAAGGCGCTGCAGTATGGACACAAGTACCTCTATCAGAGCATGCCGAGGATGCTGTCTATATGGTATGTATTTATGGTGTGTTTAGTGTGCACCGAGCATAATATTAATGTACCCACGGCTGAGCGAAGGCCTCTTTTCATATATAAAAGAAGGGTTGGAGCTTAATCGCGGCTCCACTGCTGGTTGTCAGATAATATCTTTACGATATGTAATGATCATTACCAGGTGTTTATGATAACAACCGGGACCGACGGCCTTACGTGCTCTCCGAGGCGCGGGAGACTCACAAGGATATACACTCAGACCGGAAGCAAATATTTGCACAAATACAAATATCTGTCCTGAACGGGAATCGAAACCGTGAATGCCGGGGCGCGGTTTTAGGCGACTACTCGCACCACTACACTAGAACGGTATTCAATATTAATGTAATATCATAAAGTTTGTGATTTACGTTAAGGTTGACAATAATGTAATAAACGCCAACCACCAACTATTAATAGACTGAGGTTCTTGGGTCTCGAAGTCATGTCAATAGCTTAAATAGTTTACAAGCTGTGTCATTCGCGATAAGTTGTATTAACTAAAATAATAGGACTTAATTATAATTATTTTAAGTTATATAATTCACACCTAATCGTATACTCAATAATATAAGTAATACAAAAAAAAGCAGATAGCATGTAACGGAATTCTTATTGCTCTATGCATGTTGATTCAATAAATAAAGTGCGGGTGGGTGTAAAATATAAGGATAATGAACATAAATGTACGTTATCATTACAAATAAATTGTAACAAGGTAACTAATTTATTAACTCAATTTGATTATAATATTTATTGCAATTTTTTTTTTAGGTTAGACGTAGAAGTGACGCCAGAAGATAAGAATATTCATTCAATATTAGCTCAAATGACAGAGATTATAAAGACGTATTCTGAAAGGCTGCCGATATATTTATTTTTGACGGCCTTTTCGCAGATCATATCAAGAATTTGTCATCCCGTTAAAGAGGTAACAAAAAAGAAAATAATAATAATAAAAAAAAAGTTCATTTCATCACATGGGCGGACCAGAGACGGAGACACGAGACCGCGAGTGTCACTTATCATTAGACTTTGTATGGGCTCCAGTTCGCGTGTGCGAATGAGACGCGAGACCGGAGACAACAAGACGGTCTCCGCCCCGGACGAGTATGTTTCGTGTCGCGCTCGAAAAGCACGTTTGTTTATTATTAAAATAAAAACCGGTCAAGTGCGAGTCGGACTCGCTCACGAACGGTTCCATAGTCCGTACCATTATCTATAAAAATGACAAAAATTTATGACTGTTGTATGGGAGCCCCCGTTAAATATTAATTTTATTTTAATTATTTAATTTTTAAAGTGAATAATATAACTCAATATTCTGTGAATATTTCAAGCATATACCTGTTGCCGTTATCAATATCGAGCAGAAATGAGCAAAGAAATCAAGTTTGTTGTATGGGAGAACCCCTCAAATATTTTATTATTTGATGTTATAGCGCCAACAGAAATACATCATCTGTGAAAATTTCAACTGTCTATCACGGTTCATGAGATACAGCCTGGTGACGGACGGACGGACGGATAGCGGAGTCTTAGTAATAGGGTCCCGTTTTACTCTTTAGGTACGGAACCCTAGAAATGACTGCGTTTTCGGATGAAGACTGCGAAGAGCTTATTGAACAGATTGGGCAGATTCGTACCCAATAAACAAAACATGTGGTCTGTGGAATGCATAGATAAAAAAATCATATAAAAGTGATGAATTATCAATTAGAAGAGGGCCCGCGAACGTACCCATAATGAAACAAATGCTTTTATGACTCAAAATCAGAATATTTAACTATTTACGTCTGTCTGTTCGCGATAAACTCAAAAACTACTGCACGGATTTTAATGCGGTTTTTACCAATAGATAGAGTGATTCATGAGGAAGGTTTAGGTACATATACATACCCCGGGCGAAGCCGGGGCGGTTAGCTAGTTTCTACATAAATTTTATTTTTTATCAAATTTCATGATACATTTTTCACTACCGAAAGTACCCTATTACATAACTGACTCGCGTTGATGTCGCGGTCTCGCTCTCTCAGAATTCACCAACGCGAACCATCACCATTAGTGTGGACAAGCTCTAGGTCAATTATAATGTTAGGAAAACGTTTTGAAACTCTTTTCTATTTCTTTTATACTTAAGTATAAAAAAATCAATTTTTAAGATAGTTACTGTGTAAAAAATCGCCTTTGTTGAATGGGGACCTTCTTTAATTTTTAATTTAATTTTTTTTTAATATCTGCCGTTTTGCGGCCATATTAATACGTACTTTATAAAAATTTCAAGTGTACCTAAACATTTTTTTTTTTTTTTTTTTTACGCTGGGAAATGCATTTACGCATCCCGCCGCCCGAAGGCGACGGGTATGTGGGACTCGCTGACACGGCAGAACGTGCCAGAATACCGCACTAAAACCCAGCGGTGCCCTCATCGTCATAGTGGGGCGCCACGGGATCGCTTTCGCATGCAACCGTGACGCCCCGACGGTTGGCCCACCTATGCGGACCGCCTTCGCCTATAGAGCGCTCGCGGGCACCGTGAGCCTGGTGGCGAGTGGGAGGATTATAGGTGCCCCTCCCACTCTATTGCGGAGGGTGAAGGAGCGCGTAACGGCGTCTCCTTCCCACCGGTCGTCTCCTGCGGAGCGGGTTAGCGTTAGCGTCTGCTTCACGCTCCCGCTCCGCGGCCTCCTTCAATGCCATGACCTCCTCGCAGAAGGAAGCCACGGCCGACCAACACCTCTCGCTGCCGAGCATGCAGCGGACCACGCTCGACAGCGAGAGGTCTCCGCCTATCACGTCCACCAGGGCAAGTGTACCTAAACCTACTACGGTTTTAAAGATAGCGAGTGATAAATGGACGGATGACAGTTACATGTATTTATGATGTAATATATATGTATCAAACGTGAGATTATGATTTGATAGTAAACCCGGTCGTGCAGGTGTACGCGCAACTGAAGGCAATAATCGTGCGGCTCGTGGCGGCGTACCCGCAGCACGCGCTGTGGATGTCGCTGAGCGTGCTGAAGTCCGGCTACCCGGCGCGGGCGGCGCGCTGCGCGGACGTGTTCGCGGACGAGCGCCTGCGCGAGCCGCGCGCGCTGCGCCTGCGCACCGACTTCACGCAGCTCGCCGAGCGCCTCATCGAGCTCTGCAACAAGCCCGTCGCCGCCGCCGGCAGGGTACGTGCCGCACCGCACCGCACCGCACCGCACTGTACAGTAGCAGGGCGAGTTCGCGGACGAGCGTATTACAACTTAACAGCTTGGAAATTACCTCCCGTTGGGTAAAGACCCATTCTTCTGTTAGGAAGGATTTGATCTTATTCTTCTACACCGTAGTAGATTATGGATAAGTAATTATACATAAGTCGAAATTTGTCGATGTTCCTAAATTTATAAGACTTCATGATGCTTTTTCATTTATTGTTATGATTCACATAAGAGTATGTAAAACTAATACTGGACTAATTTAGTTTTTTTTTTCACTTTTAGTAATAGTAGGTACTGTTTCATCATAATTTTTCAGAAGATTTGATGCCACACAACTTTTCGCTAGTACTTCTATTAATTTACTTTATTGTAGAGAACTAACCAAAACTTCATGATTTGTCAGCCTTAGTATAGCATAAAGATAATGGCCGTGTTCCGATATATACTGAACACTGCAATGTGTGACGTCATTTCAGTATACTGCGAAGTCGTTCCTTTTTAGTTTGCTATACTGCGCTATACTGGTTACTGTTTATAACGGAACGATGTCCAGTATACTGGACTACTGTTATCATTCTCATTTTACGATTTTTTTTTCAAATGAAAATATTTATCATGTACACGTTTTTTATTCAACAAGAAAAATTATTATTTGAATATTGTGGACATTTTTGAATAACAATCATTCGCGGTCATATTTTTGATCACGTGATCACAGTACTGAGCAGTACTGAGAGCACCTTACCTCGAAAGCTCCAGTGCTCTCAGTGCAAAAATGGCGGCGATTCATGACGTCATACATGACATCATATACTGCGGCAGCGTACTGGCAGTCTATAACGGAACGAATTTTCAATACTGAGAGCACTGGAGCAGTGCTCCAGTATATATCGGAACACGGCCAATATTTTAATATCTTTCTACAGTCCACCACGGTGTCAACTCTCGTCCGAACTCTGCCTCGCTTACTCGCTTCAGAAAACTTTAGTCACATTATGATGCCGTTTCAAGAGTTTTGTAAAATAGTACTCCCATCCAAAGCGGCCAGACAGGAGCGGATCGGCTTTAACATACCGACTGAACCCGCGGTCTATATCGCTGGCATTGAAGAACATATCACGATATTGCCTTCGTTACAAAAACCGCGTAAAGTAACTTTGAGAGGTTTGTATATAATTATGCTTGTCTATACTATCCGTCAAATTTTAGACGATACTACGATATACATAAAATGGTTTCTCTATAAATCATGATTGGTCGAGAGATATAGTTTTTTTTTTTGTTTGGGATAACATAGTATAGTATGTTGGATATGGGATGGCTTCGCCGAGGACCAGCTCGATGCTTAAGATTCGGTGGATCACCGCGCAAGAATACTCATCGGTGAATCATCGGTCAATAATATAATATATTTAAAAGAATATTTGGGAAATTAGAAATGAATTCCTTCTTTTTATAGAAGAAAAGCTTTTGTTCAGTAGTGGAATATTTACAGTTCAGTACAGTATATTATATACATATAATATGACAGTGTGTACCTAATATATACTACAAGGTATGTGTACTTATTATATGAACGTGACTTATTTTAGGTTCCGATGGCAAAGCGTATATAATCATGCTGAAACCTCGTGATGACCTTCGCAAAGACTTTCGTCTTATGGAATTTAATGGCGTCGTTAATAGATTTCTTCAAGATGCACCGGAAACCCGAAAAAGACGCCTTTACATAAGGACATACAGTGTTTTACCTTTGAATGAGGAATGTGGACTTATCGAGTGGGTGCCCAATCTTGTAGGCTTAAGGCATATACTTATGCGTATTTATAAACAAAAAGGTTAGTAATTATGAATACTTTTCAGTCTAGTTTTGTGTGTGCGTCTGCGCGTGCGTGCTTGCGTGTGTGTGTGTGTGTGCTTGTGCATATATTTTTATATGAACTTAAATATATTTAACATTTAGGTATCCACACAAGTAACCGAGAGTTGAAAGAAATGATGTGTTCCAATAAAGACCCCGTCGAGAAAAAACGTCGTATTTATGTAGACCAGTTACTACCACGACATCCGCCAGTATTTCAAGAATGGTTTAGAAGAGTTTTCTCAGATCCATATGGATGGTGAGTAAATATTGTATTTAAAATTTATGATTACACAATAGCTTAACGAAATAGCCTTAGTCTTGTTCAAATTCCGTAAAAAAAATGTTTTATAAGAGTTTTAAATTCTTCTGCCCCTTTAAATATGTTAAAGGTTTCTTTTTATTTCGAAATTTTACAATATTATACAATGCAAAACTTATTATTTAAGACCAGACAATTTTGGTATAAATCATATCCGCGTTGAATGGTGCCAAGAATACTGGTAGCATTTCCTGTTGAATTTTTAATGTAAAATAATCCGCTATATAAAAAGTTGTTTTTATAGATGAATTTAATGATTTTAATCAATGTAAAAATAAAACTTGAGTCAAATTTATTTTTGGGTGTAATTTTGTTAATAGTTTTTCATTTTATCATGCAGGTATCAAGCTAGATCGGCTTATATACGAACTACAGCTGTAATGTCCATGGTCGGCTATATTTTGGGTAAATTTTTACGATCTTACTTTTAGAAAAAGAAAAAAAAAAAGTGTAGTATTATACATCATTTTATTAAAGAAAGTTTATTCAAGAAACGTGATGTAAATTCTGACTTGATGTTGACTTTCATTTGTTTCTTCTATATTATTGTAATGACAATACGTTCGTTATTGCTATTGTCCAAAAACCAAGTTTTAATAAATATATTTATCTCTATAGTATCTATTTGTTAAATATCATTTAGTCTACATCATACTAATATTATAAATGCGAAAGTAAGTTTATTTGTAACGCTTTCACGCGAAAACTACTTAACCGATCATCATGAAACTTTGTAAACATTTTCTTGGAGGTATTAGAAGTAACATAGGATACTTTTGTTTTTGGTCGCGATAACCGACATCCATGGGCGAAGCCGCGGGCAGAAGCTAGTATCATTTTACAAAAGAAAGTTTATTCAAGAAATGTGATGTCAATTCTGTTTCTTATATTTTATTGTGTAGACAATACGTTTGTTATTGCTTTCCCCCATTAATCCCATACAAGTTTGATTATATAAATATCATCCCTAAAGTATTTGTTAAATATTATGTTGTCTTCATAGTAAGTATACTAATCTTGCTTGATCTTTATAGCAATTTTTGTACACGACCTAAACCGCATTTACTATGACGAGTCCTATACCCAAAGGTTGTCTGGAAGAGATCGCTCTTCTAGCGATAAGACCGCCTTTGTACATCTTTCTTTGTTCATTTCAAATATTTTTCTTTGTTTTAGTGGTGTGCAATAAAGTGTATTTATAATTTATTATTATTATTCTAATGTTGTTCAGGGCTAGGCGATAGACACGGCGAGAACATATCATTCGATTCAACGAACGGAGATACGGTTCATGTTGACTTCAATTGTCTGTTCAATAAGGGGGAGTCGTTCGAATGGCCGGAGAGAGTCCCCTTCAGATTGACCCATAATATGGAAGCAGCCATGGGTCCCCTCAAACACGAGGGCATGTTTAGGTTTGTTATTGTGTTAAATTTTTTATTTGTCTGAATCTATATGCGAATATTGTTTTTTTTTTCTATATTTAAAGATGCTGTATTCTTAAAACACATGTTGTTACTACTCTCTGTTATAATTTTTAGAAATGACATCTGTAATCAGAGGTCAAAAAATTTAAATGAAATAAATATAAAAGTGGAATAACAATAAACTATACACTAGGGCTATATTTATATAGAATAAATGGTAACAAATGAAAGTTCATTCACATAATTTTTAACAGATAGAGATTTGAGATTATAAAAAGAAAATAAGATATTACTCGCAACTTTACAATATAACTTTAGGCGTTAAACTAATATTAACATCTTAGGAAAACAAAAATCTATTTATAAATTCTTATTTGTATAAAAGTTAGCGCAAATTTTACTCATACGTATTTTTTTAAAATGATAAATCATAACAAAATACCTCTTAAATGTTTATTGATATATAAAAATATTTTTCCTACAACATATATAATATATTATATATGTATGTTTTATATTTTATTAAGAAGCTGCCGATCAAAAAGGTGTGTAGGTCAATAACCTAGTGTTTTAGTTTTTCCCTCAAATACAGTATATATATATATATATATATATATATATATATATATATATATATGGTATGGTATGGTATGTGAATTGATATCAGTCAGTCGCGGGCTCAAATCTGAATTGATGTCGTTTAATTGTTTTTGTTTGTTTTTGTGTACGATTGTGAAGAAAATAAATTGCGAGGAAACCTGCAGGGTTTGTTACGAAATTCTGAGACAAAAAAAAAATATCGGCTAAACTGCAAAGGAGTAGTGTCACTCTTTCACAGTTCCGAGCCTTTTTGAAGATAGTGATAACTTTTTGTGGGAGGGTAAAACGGTTCTTTTTAACTATATAACAGACGCTTTCAATTATATAATATACGTAAACAACCCACTACTGAGCGAAAGCTTCTTCTCCATATAGAAGAAGGGTTTGAGTTTAATCCATCACGTTGCTTCACTGCGGGTTGGCGGATAATTTCGTATCATGAGCAACGATCGTTACCAGGTGTCTAATGATAACAACCGAGACCGACGGCTTTACGTGCTTTCCGAGGCACGGTTGGGAGATCCACAAAGACATACACCCAGACCGGAAACAAATATCTGTACAAATACCTGTCCCGAGCGGGAATCGAACCCGCGACCGTCGCCGCGCGGTGTTGAGGCGCCTACTCGCACCGCTACACGAGAACGGTCGTCACTAAATCCTAAAATGTGAGATATCGTAGGAAGAGCTGCGAGGCGGTGATGTCGGCGCTGCGCGCGCAGACGGCGGCGCTCATGTCGGTGGTGGGCCCCTTCGTGTACGACCCGCTGCTGTCGTGGGGCCGCGCGCGCGTCGACTGCGCCGAGCGCACCAACGAGCAGGCGCTCGCGCACCTGCTGCACATCCGGCAGCGGCTCAACGGGCTGGTGAGCCGTCTGCAGTCTACACCACTGCCTCGGCTATATGCCGGAGGGAGCTTAGCAAAAACCGAATCAACATACATTTAAAACAGTATCTTTTTGAAGTGTAACTTCTTTAGAATCGTTGTGATTTGAAACTCGATGTAACGATAATGGGTCACGATAAAGAAACAAACGCATAAATATATAGGAGAGAATGAGATAGTAAATATAGTCCGGCGGGAGCTCCGAGGAAGCGTACGGGTATGCGCCACACCCGACCGTCGCTCCGCACCATACCCCGCACTCTTCCACTACTAGTGACGACCTCGACGTGAGAGCACGCGCATCGAGTCTTTCTAATTAAGAAATATTAATTCATTTATTTATTTTTGACTTTATTTCTAAAGGCCTATAAGCATCAATTTATTAGCTGATACCATTTTTAATATACTCTTTAGTCTCTGACATCTATTAACTATTAATTATAATTAAACATTTTAAATTGAGCTTGCCAAAGAAGTTTCACTTCTGACATGTGTACACGAGATTTTTTAATAATCGTAGCTTAAACCGTTCCTAGTTAACACTGTGTCTTTCCCGCGCTTTGGTATGGGGGCCTTTAGAATAATGAGATTTATTTAATAACATTGGTCTTTAACAGACGAAGTTTTCCGTTTTATTATAGATTAATGTGAACATTTTAAAATGATTTCATAATTATTCAATTTATACTTTGTATTCTTTTCTAGGTTAAAACAAAGAACAAACAGTTGTCGTTGTCTCTGTCGCCCGAAGGACAAGTCGAGCATTTGATCGTTGAAGCCACCAGTATCGACAATTTGTGCCAAATGTACATAGGTTGGGGACCATTTCTGTGAAATATGTAGCTTTTATTAATAAAGTTGATTTTTTGAAATAGGTTAGAGACACCAGTTTTGGACACTTTAAGGTTTTTAGTGAGTTCAATTACGTTTACGAAATAATAACATAGCATAAAGCACAATTACAAATTATTTTTTTATAAACAAAAATATATGAAGAACCCGATAATAGCATAAACTTATTTTTTTTTTATTTCTATTAAATAAAAAATAATGTTAGTATAATGTCACCTATTTTCTCTTGTTATGGTTGCCTATTAAAATTATTTTCAGATTATTTTCAAACATCGTCTTCTATACTAAGGATAAATCATAAAAATACTTATAGCTTATTCAAAAAAAAAAAAAAAAAAAAAATTGCGATTAATTAAACTGGGTCCAAAAATAGTAAATTTGCTTTTTGTTGTCACTATTTGTGGACAGTATTTTTTCATGGTATTTTAGGATATATTAGATTTAGATTTAACACATTTTTAAATTATAAAATAAAAGTATTTTTAAGTTTATATGTACAGTCAAGTGCCATACGGCGATCGCGACCGACGTGTTTGTTTATATTTTATAACATTGTTTACGCGCCTACCTGGAATCGAAAAGGGCACGTGCGGACCGCGTGATCCGCACACCTGCGCCTTACGCGAGACCGTACTACAAAACATCGTTAGTATGGAGCGTTCTAATGCAATGGATGATAATCATGAGAGCTATGAAATAAATACCGAAGCCGATATGTCGATAACTACTTATGATGTACAACCAACTTGTAACCCTTTAACATCAAATTCCTCCAACAAAAGGACGCGAGACGTCGATGATGAAGAAATTTGGAATGTCGTAACTAAATCGGGTAAACGACTTGCGCGTTGTGTTCAGAATGAAAGAGTATCAGAAGAAAAAGTTGAGATTAGTGTTACATCTAAAGAACCATTACCGAAACAATTTGCTTTCGCTCGTTTATTAAAAAATAATAATATTCTCAATATACTAAAGATTAAATACATAAATGCTTATAAATTAATTATACAATTTGAGGATGAATCTATGTTAACAAAATTCTTAGAATGCGAAGAAATTAAAAATAAAAGTTGGAATCTGCAAAGAACATTAGAAGTTGGTATCTCTTACGGTATTATTAAAAACGTGGAGTTGGAGTTGTCTGAACCTGAGGTCTTTGATAGTATAACTAGTACAGCTGAACTTATCGCTGTAAAACGATTGAATCGCAGAACGGATGATGGTACACAATGGATACCGAGTGAAACTATACGCCTGTGCTTTAAAGGCTCGTCCTTGCCTGCCTTTGTGTATGTATACGGTGTGCGTACAAGAATTGAAACCTACACTTTTCCAGTAACACAGTGTTCATTTTGCTGGCGTTACGGTCATCCTAGAAAAGTCTGTCCTAAAAAGAAACAAGTGTGTGTCAAATGCACAAAAGACCATGGAAATTGTGAGATAGTTGAAGACCAATTTGTGTGTGTGAACTGTAGAGGAAATCATATGTCTCTTAGTTCAAATTGCCCAGTAAAAATAAAAGAACGCAAAATAAGAGAAATAATGGCTGATTTCAACTGCACATATAAAAGAGCCCTTACCATGTATGTACCTCCTGATACTTCCGTTGTTGATGAAAACCAACCTATTAATGAATCCGAAACTTATGAAGAAGTACACAATATTGACAATACGACTTTAAAAACCTCAACCAGTTACGCATCTGTTACTGCTTCAAAATCCACTCAAAATCAAAAACAACAACTCGCAAACAAGCAACGATTGCACAAAACTAAAACTAATAATAATAAAAAAACTAGACAGAAAGATGACATAAATTGGGATGAGATAATGAACATGGATATACCAGAAGAGACTGATACGGAATCTACAGAAGAAAGAAGATCAGAAAGTACTAACAAAAAAACGGCACGTAAAGAACGGAATCATATTTCTTTCTACGAATTATTAAAAAGTCTAGGAAAAATAATATTTAATGAGAACAATACCACTTACGAGAAAATTACCTTAGTATTAAAGACCATTTATAAATGGTTGTATAAAATAATTGATAGCTATATCCCTAATATGAACATTTTTAAAAATATATTTAATAGTTTATGGACAGAACATTAATAAAACCTACAGTAAACATTATACAATGGAATTGTCAAAGTTTAACTAGTAAAGGCCTGACTTTAGAACAGTTATTAACAATTGAAAAAATTCATATAGCGGCGTTAAATGAAACATGGCTTGATGCTAGAACAGACTTTAGAATTAATGGATACAACATATTTCGTAAAGATAGAAATGATGGTTATGGTGGGGTTGCTGTTATGACTCATCATTCTATACAAGCCAAAATTCAAAATACAAGTAGTCGTAACCCTGGTATAGAATTAATACATGTCAAAATATTCAACTCGGAATACTTACAGAACATCATTTCAGTTTATTGCCCGCCCTCGGTTACTACTTCTCAACAAGATTGGGATGAACTTTTTTCTTTATTTTCTGAAAAGACCCTTATACTTGGAGACATGAATGGCCACCACTCCAGCTGGTCCTATAAAACTGATACTAGGGGCGTTCAAATATTTGACGCCCTACTAAATTATAATTTTATTATCTTAAATGATGGAAGCCCTACGCGCATCAAGTTGGTTAACGGAACGTTGCATCAGTCTTCACCGGACATTTCTATAGTATCATCTGATGTGGCAATCGAATATGACTGGAATGTTTTAAACGAAACTCTTGGCAGCGATCATCTAATGATAAAGATAGCGACTAATAACAACACTCAATACTCGTATATAAAAAAAAGAAATTTAAAGAAAGCAGATTGGAATTTATATCAGAAAATATTAAAGGATAGTTTTACACATCTAATGATACCCGAGGAGCTACAAGAGGCATATAATTTATTTATTGATGAAATCAACAAAGCAGCTGGTAAGTCTATTCCTTATGTTAAAATTAGCCAAGATCCATGCTCCAAATTTACACCAAGACCATACTGGAACACTAAACTTTCAAAAGCCATAGCCGAACGACGGTTAGCTCTAAGAAACTTCAGACGCAATAGTACTCCGGCCAATCTCTCTATACTTAAAGGAAAAATTAGTGAAGCACAAAGAATTAGTCGTGAGGCCAAGAGTAAAGGATGGATGACTTTCTGCTCGTCTTTAAATGAAGTTTCGACCGCAGGTGAAATGTGGCAGCGTATGAAGTGGATAAAAGGTCGCAAGACTCAAAAACTAAACATAGAAGAGAATCTTGCATTCAGTCTATTACGCAGTTTAAGCCCTGATTACGTTATTTCTAAAGAACCTGATTTTAATTCTTGTAATTTTAAACTAGAATTACCTGTATCTTTACATGAAATGGAACAGTGTATAAAGCGGTCTGATACCACACCAGGCTGTGACAATATATCGTTCTCCATGATAAAAAATCTACCAAAATGCGCCAAAATTTACTTAGTTTCTTTATACAGTTCATTTTTAAAATATGCTTTTGTTCCAGTTCAATGGAGAGACGTTCGAATATGTCCAATCCCAAAACCTGGTCGAGTTCCTAACACTTGTACGTCTCTTCGACCAATAGCTCTCATGTCATGTTTATGTAAGATTTTCCATTCAATCATAAAATCACGGTTGGAATGGTACTTAGAGAAGAACGATATGTTGGCACAAAATACAATTGGCTTCAGAAAGTGTCGGTCTTGTTTGGATGGTTTATCAGATTTAGTAACGAAAATTCAGACAGGATTTTCAAAAGGTTTTGTCACATTAGGTTGCTTCATTGATATAAATAATGCCTATAACAACGTGGATATTAATGTTCTATTGTCTAAATTGGATGAAGTAGGAGTAGGTTCAGGAATTTGTAATTATTTATGGAATTTTTTAAAACAGAGACGTCTTAAGATTCTTGTGGATAGTTCAATAAAATGTCGTTATACAGGGCAGGGCTTAGCCCAAGGAGACCCCCTTTCCCCTCTTCTGTTTAATGTAGCTACTATGAGTATCTGCAAGAATCTTAACGACAGTATATTTATATCTCAATATGCGGATGATCTTGCTATGAGTGTAACTTGTAAAGACATTAACAGTGCTGTGTCAGAATTACAACCTGCTCTTGACCGTGTTACAAGGTTGCTAGGAGATTTAGGACTAGAGATATCAGCCGTTAAAAGTAAGACATGTTTATTTAATAGAAGTCGAAAGCAACCCCCCAGCAATCTGTGCACACTTAAAATAAATAACAGGTGGTTAGAACTAGCAGACAGTGTCAAATACCTGGGACTGTGGTTGGATCGTTCCTTGCGGTGGGGAAAACACGTTAATGAGACCAATGACAAGGTTGTAAAGTTTCTTAAAATTCTAAAACTCTTAGCTGGGCCTGGATGGGGTGTACATCCTAAACATCTTAGAAGGTTATATCTGTCCATAATTCGTAGTAGAATTGATTATGGCAGTTTTCTTTATGATAACAGCTGTAAATCACATTTATACAAACTTGATAAGATTCAAAACCAATCGATGAGATTGATAGGTGGTTTCATTAAAACGACCCCAATACATGTGATGGAATCTGAACTTGCTTTACAACCGTTGTTTGTTCGTAGACGTTATTTAGCTGGAAAATTCATACTAAAAATTAAATCATTAAAAATTAATGGGATCATTTCATTTTTAGAAGAATTTGGTATATCTCATAATAACAGCAATTTTTGGACACATAAGAAAAAACCGTTGCTATACACGCTTTATGCTGAACTACAAGACGTCCCACTTCATACTACTACCAAGCTAGAGATGTTTTCATTCGATATATGGATTAATAATATAAATATCACAAATAACATTAAGTTCATTGATACGATCACTAAAGCCAAAAAAGATTATAGTAGACTGGATTTACAAACAATTAGCTCAGAAATGATGACTAAATATGTGCATTATTACAAAATTTATACAGACGGATCTAAAGATTTTAAACAGGCAGGAGCTGCTTTTTTTGACGAACAAATAGGAACCGGTTGCAAATTTAAAATCAGCGCTAATGTTTCAATAATGTATTTGGAACTCTTTGCAATACTTGAGGCTTTATCTTATGTTGCAACTATAGATGAAAATAACATTGTAATTTTTACAGATTCTAAAAGTTCGCTTCAACATTTGGCTCGATGTACCTCGACATTTCGAGGAACACCGATAGCTTACGAGATACTCAAGCTATTGCAACATTACAATTATATTTGTAAAAATGTTAGCTTGCAATGGATTCCTTCACATGTGGGCATAACTGGCAACGAAAAAGCTGACCAATTAGCCAAAGAGGCTATTACTGATGGAATCGATATTTCTGTAAAACCGTTCTATGCAGACTGTATTTACTTAATTAGAAAAATATGCTTCGAGTTATGGACAGAATATTTCGATGAAAGATCAAAAGAGAAAGGTATTTGGTACAAGACGATCCAACCACAGCCTCCTGGTATATCGTGGATTGACAATTTACGTATGAAAAGAACTGATATAACTCTCATGATGCGTCTTCGTTCCGGGCATATTCCGCTGAATAGGTTCGCACACCTCATTAAAAAAGTTAATTCGCCAAATTGCAGTACTTGTAACACCATAGAAGATGTTCTACATATTTTAGCGGAGTGTGCTCGGAACGAAAGTTACAGACGACAACATTTTAAGGATTGTTCTAGTAATATTGGATATTTTAATAGTGTATTGGCTAATCCATACTCTGTTGAAGCTAGGCGTATATTGAGATTGGTGGAGATTGGCATTGGAAACAGATGATTACTATAGCCGGTCTTTTCCTTTCCTAAAGCTAATTTACTTAACTCAAATGTATCAAATTACAGAGCGACATAGTCAGAACTAGCTGACAAAGCTCTTAAAATATAGATAAAAAAAAAAAAAAAAAAAAAAAGTTTATATGTAATTAATAATTAAAAAATTTCAAGTTTAATTAATTTAAACAGATACTTAATCAAGTTGTTCTTAACAATTATTATAAGGATTATCATGAGAGTGATCACTGAATTATTTTCTAAA
Source organism: Euphydryas editha (assembly GCA_036937285.1). Taxonomy (NCBI): domain Eukaryota; kingdom Metazoa; phylum Arthropoda; class Insecta; order Lepidoptera; family Nymphalidae; genus Euphydryas; species Euphydryas editha. The sequence goes on from JAUPFZ010000008.1 coordinate 8,757,274, forward strand.
TTTTTTTAGTCCAGAAGTTATTAAAATGCTTTGTTTACTTCGCATATGAATCTTAAGTATTTAAAGGTGCAGGTAAAAAAGGTAAGTATGCACTTACTATACTAATAATATCTTGTATGCTGTTAATAAATAGAATTAAAAGATAAAGTGTCCACAATTGGCGTAGTGTCCAAAACAGATGTTTCTATCCTACTTTGTTATTTGTAAGAAATTAAAGAAATACAATTTTTTGTTAATTTGCCTTTTATTTTTTAATAGATCCAGATTTTTTCTATGATTTTTCAAAATTTTCAAAAATGTTGTCAATACTAACCATATGGTCCAAGAGTTAGTAAATGTTTTTGAGCAGATGCTCGAGGCGTTGTGAAAACTTGTACATTATACCGGGTGTTAGGGGAATGGTTAGCCTCCCAAGGGAGTTGCTGGTCTCCTACTGGGCGCGTCCCCCGGGTGGCGGATAGGGGAAGCCACTCAAACGGCTCACGAGTGGTCGGGGTCTTCGGACCCCCCGTGGACCAAAACCAGCAGCGGTGGACGCGAAAGCGCAGGAGGGGGATGACTCGCTCTCCCCCTCCATTCGGTGGCGCGAAAGCGCAGTGGTTGGGCGCGGTGGCGCACAAGCCACTGGGCCCCTGGACCAGCTGATGTGCGGGCCCAGCTCAGGGATTTCGCCGTCTGGGGTAGCTGGGGTCTGGACCCCACACCACTGGTAGTGGGTGGGGCGCGAAAGCGCGGAGAGAGTGTTGGCACAAGAGGTACGGCGGGTGAGGGAGTGGCGCTGAGAGGGCGCGGAGATTTCGGTGGTGGAGCCGCTCCTGGTGCTTCTCTGAATTAGCAGAGTGGACCGGTCGAGCGGCTCCAATCACATGCGGAGGGGCCTCCGGGCCAAGCGTCGGGGCGTCACGGTTGTGCGCGCGAGCGATCCCGGGGCGCCCCACTACGGCGCAGACGGTCGATGGGTTTTAGTGGGTATTCTGGCTTCGCAGCCAGCGAGTCCCACATACCCGTCGTCTTTGGGCGGCGGGATGCGTAAATGCATTTCCCATCGCTAAAAAAAATAATAAGGGGAATGGTTAGCCATAGAGGTATGTTGGGTAGGGGGATAATTTGGAACCTATTTAGGCTAACTTACCTATATGTAAAGTCTTACGGACTTTTTCAATGATTTTTTTTATATTACGGAAAAAATGCCGAAAATTAGTGATTTGTCCATCATATCTTTTTTGTTTATTGATATGTCAGCACCATTTCTTTTTTCTTTAGATCATCAATACATTGCGCATGTAAAATAAATGTGATTTAATTCAGAAAACATCTACAAAAAAGATTGTGGGTCAAAGAAATCTTGACAGAGACAAAAAATAATCAAACCTTCAAGTTTAGGAAAAAAAAAAAAATAAATAAAAAAAAAAAAATTAAAGCCTACAGACAATTTAAAATAATTTAAAAAAATACTCTAGTTAACACTGTTTTTAATAATACTACTTTCATTCACCTAACTTGCTTAAATTTTTTTAATGATGAAATAACGAAATGGTCTACCTGAACCCGCACCCTACGCTGACAATAACAATAATTGTTTTTACGCAGGGCGGGTTTGTCCCTGTCTAGCACATGATAAACTACCTGCTGTCTCGTTTTGTCTTATATTTTATATTTTCTTATATTTCTGAGTATTTATATACAAATGGTTCTTTTTCTGTCTTGAAAAAAAAAAAAACCAAAAAAGTCGTTTCATTATATACAATATATGCTCTTTTTTTATCCTGAATCTCACTTTTTTTAAAATAACTATCTTAATTTTAAAAATATGTTTTTTGACATCTGTTTGAACTGAGGAACTAACAAGTTCGCAAACTTTTGTATGTCGTATGTTTCGTTTTATTTTCTGTCTTTAATATTTCTATAGAATAAAGATAGGTCTTTCAGTAGACTATTTTAACCGCCAGGTAATCAAAAATCTAAAATTTTCTAAAATAAATAATTATAGGATCATATTCGTGCGATTTAAACGGTATAGTCATTTTATAAGCTTTATCAACAATATTATTAATATTATTATTTATACTTAATAATTGTACACCACAATTACGTTATAAACAAAGCTTATGGGTCTATATTCAAAAAAGAGAAGGTTTTCTACCTTTTTTTGTGTCGCAGGGGAATCCATTTACGGATGATATTCAGGACACCCGGGTAGGCAATCCTAGACCTATGTCGGACTCGGCACTTTGGGAGTGCAATACCTTACTAAACCCCTGCGGGAGCCTTCAGCCGCTTTAATTGGAGGGTTCTGGATCTGCAGGCAACAGGATCCCTCCAGCGAGAAGCTGGCCTCGGCGAAAAGGCCAGACTTCACCATGGGGACTGTCCGGCTCACCTCTGAACAGTCCCGACGACGCCGTGTCTAGCAGGACTAGGTTTCCATCCCGGCCCGACACGGGCACAGGGACGTTACTGGAGGCGCATTAAGTAGCGCCTCCTACGCACCCCCATTAGTCGCCCGCGGATGGAGGCCACGTCGGCGGCCTCCTCTCACCCGCTCATCGGCCTCCTTCTGGGACATTACTGTCTCGCAGAAGGAGACCATCGCCTTCCAAGGTTTTCTAAGCTATGCCACTCTTTCATTATGCAGACTAGGAATCTAAAGTTTTAATATATGTTTTTTGATACTGTGTTCTTGTATTGTATAATTCTGAAAACACGATTAAATGAAATTTTCTCGATAGAAAAAATAGTTAAAATATCCTCTAAAATTATTCATTTTTCCATGCCACAGCTAAGCATTTTTAACTAAGTCAATGGAAGTTAATTTAAAAAAATAGAAAATAGTTATATCGAAATTGACTGAAAATAGTTTTTTATTTCATGACATAGTTTATTTTTTAGATAATTAAAACAAAGCTTGTCCAATAAAAGTAACTTAACGCATCGAAAATTATACAAACACACCGTAGGGTCTGGCATGGTGCTTCATCGCCAAAAGCAGATTGAAACCGAGCGAGGCTCTTCTGAACTGTGAAATTACACTTTAAATAGTAGAAAATCATACTACGAAATTTTTCCCAAGTTACAATAAATCCATCTTAATGTAGACACGCAATTTTTAAAATGGCGCCACAATGTAAAAACAATTGACAGTCAGATAAAACAAACTGCATTCTACAGCCAAAGAGTTCCATTTTCAAATGTTGTAATTACTTTTTAAATATTGTTTATGTAACTGGCCATTTCCGGAAAATTATAGTGCGCCCTATGTATGATACAATTTTTGCCTAACTTTATGAACGGATGATTTGTTTATCAATTTATTCATTTAGAATTAGTCGGTTTAAGTCTGAGCTATCTGACCTTTCCGCTTTTCTATTGTTTATTATCTTTTCGTTGCGTTTTGTTTCGCGCATCACTAAGTTTTACCATGTCATGGCTTACAATAGTCACGTCACAATAGTCAGTCAGTCATTCAATGGCGTTATTGAATCGCACTACTATTGTTATAATTCAAAAAGTAGATAAATAATAATTAGGCTCAATTATTTCTGCGATGTCTAAAATTTGTTTAATATTGTAATTATTGGTTATTTGTACGCGCTTATCTTAAGGACAACCGGTTTGACTTATATAACATTAAATAAGATAATAATTTTGAAAATATTCTACTTAGTTGTTATTGTTCTGATTTTAACGTACTCAAATTCTCTAATGTGCCAATTACATTAACTGCAGATGATGGATCGAAAAGAAAAAAACAAATTTATTTCTAAAATTTACTTTAACTTCTAAACTTAATTACAACTAGAATAAGTGGAACCTTTCTCGAATCGAACGGCAACAAGTTTTTATTAAAAATTCTCTTGCTGGTCGTCAGAAAACTGCACCTCATTACACAAAACTCATACAAGACACTGTGTTAGCTAATTTGCTAATCCATATATACACTTCGAAGAAATGAGGTCCTGTAGCTAAATCGCGTCCTAAAAATAAACAATAGTTGCAGAATTCTGCTATTGCTGACAATACACGCGAGGTATCCCCAGACTTTAAGACTTGAAACTTTAGCTGACGCATCCGGACTGTTATTCTACAAATTAGGACCAACCAGACTAATCAAATTATCACTCTTTTATATAGTATGTAAAACTAACTGACATTAAAGATAAAATAAATTATGTACAGACACAACACTTTTAAGTAATGAAACTTACATTTTTTACGAATACCAGATTAATTATCTTACAGACAAGCTTAACAAGGCTTTACCTAAGTCAAGTTATATCTTTAGAACCTGTAAGAGTTAAATTAAATTAAATACTAAATAGCCATAGATCAATAATAAAAAGTGTTTACTTATTTAATTATTATGTTAATACTAATAAATTTTAGTAACTAAAGTAATTTAGCAGTAAACGTAATTAATGTTATACAAATCGTTTGCCCGACGTTGTTTAGCCACATTAGTTAGAGTTTTTATTGTTACATCGCAGTAGATTGCCATAACTGATAGCAATGAAACCATTAAATTGAACTAATTATATTAATTATTCTCACAGAAGCGTCTCTTCTATGAATGTTATTCTAGATGTACCGGTTTTCATCTGCTCTGAGTTTTGGTATCGCCTGTTTGGACGATATTTTTTATGATTAAAAAGTATATAAAAGTGTATAAAAGCGTGATATTTAGTGGCCTCTAGTTTTCTTCAATAAACAGAGTCTCATATATAAAAAATTGAAAATCGAAATGACATGAATTGCTTACATTACTCTATTCTATATAATTAATTATTTTAAATTATGATATGAATTTTATTTCTCTTCACTCTTCCTGTGGTCTGGAACGGGTTCCGTGTAACGTAAGCATGGAAACGATTATTTATCAAGCTTATGAAAATAAAATATTGCAGCCGATAATTTTACATAACGAACCGCGAATTTATGCAGAACATTGGAACTCAATTTTGCACTTTGCCTTTCCAACAGTGAAAATATATTTCTTTTTAAATGTTTTTATTTATTATTGTTACATGTGTCGTAAGGAAAGTTTTTTTATAGTTTTTAATGGATTAAATTGTTTTTGTATAAATATTTAAAACTTTTAACGAATATTTTAACGACAGATGTACCTTATGTGTCCTTTACACCTAAGCGGAAGAATTACGAGGTTATTATTTAGTTCCATTTTATTACCTATATAAATAAAGTAAAAAATATTAGGTATTAAAATTATTAGGATGTTTTTCCTAGTTATCTAATATAAAATATATAAGTACCATTTATTTTAGTTTTAGAAGATAAACTAATAAAAAAGTTTAGGTACGCTGTTAATTCTCAGTGTATGTCCACCGCGACCTAGTATCGGCGAGTGGTTGACAGGCAATATCCGGATGATCCATTGTCTTCCTCATTGCGGATTCAGAGCGCTTCGGTCCCTCTTTGCTCAACCTATATATCCTAAAATGCGATAGGCGTGAGGATCATTGAGAAATATGTGTTTCGTATATCTTTTTAAAACAATTCTCATGAATTTTCTTGCCACTTACCAAACAAATTTCGGACGGACGATCGTTCTGGTGTAGTGGTGCAAGTGGTCGCCTCAACGCCGGCAGTCACGGCTTCGATTCCGCTTTGGGCAGATATTTGTATTTGAACAAGTTTCAGGTCTGGGTGTATGTCCTTGTGGGTTTCCCCACCATGCCTCGGAGAGCATGCAAAGCCGTCGATTCCGGCTGTCATCATGGACACTTGGTAATAATCGTTACTCATGGTAGAGATATTACCCGTCAACTCGAAGTGGAGCAGCGTGGTGGATTAAGCTCCAAACCTTCTATATCAGTGTTTCCCAACCTTTTTTAGGCCATGCCCCACCTTAACATTTCTAAATTCTTTATGCCCCCACGCTAGGGGTGTTCATCGGAAAAAATTATCGAAAATGTTATTATCGATAATTATCGTATTGAGTTATCGATACTTATCGGCACAATTTTCGGACGACGAAAAAAAAAAAAAAAAAAAAAAATGGAGGTCATCCGCCGTCCGGTATCGAAATAATCTATCGATAATTATCGGATCACAAAAATATCGATAATTATCGGACCGGAAAAAATTATCGATAATTATCGGATCGCAAAACATTATCGATAATTATCGAATGAAAAGTTATCGATAATTATCGAATGAACAATTATCGATAATTATCGAATCAAAAGTATCGAATAACACTTATCGATAATTATCGATAATTATCGAATGAAAAATTATCGAATACTTACGAATTATCGATAATTATCGCACACCCCTACCCCATGCATAATTTTTAACCTTCAATATTGTTAAAGTCGTGTCGAGTCAATTTTTAAATTGCCCCCCTTTACTATCAAATTGCCCCCCAGTGGGGCGTAGGCCCCACGTTGGGAAAAACTGTTCTATATGGAGAAGAGGCCTTCGCTCAGCAGTGGGTTTTTCACACGCTGATACAGTACAGTTACAGTACAGTACAGTTACCAAAGAATTTAATGAATATTTTTGTATGCTTGTTTTTATAAATCTAGAATTAATTTAAATTATGTGTTTGTTACATTTACATTACAGCTTCTCTGTCGTCTAAAACCATCAGAAAATAACCTTTTTTGATTACATTCGTCTTAGCTGTGACATAGTAATAAAAATTTCTGTGTCATTTGGTACTTTTTTTTTAATTTTCACTTTATTCTTGTTCTGTATAATTTTTTTGATATCTATTAAATTAAAAAATGAAATTTTATTTGTAATTAAATTTTGAATGCATTTGAATCTTAATAGTAATTTTTTTTTTATTTTCTCGGGAACCCTAAAAAACATGAAAGGTGCTGTAAATAGTAAAAAAAAGTTCCTTGAATCGAGATTAGAGGTCACTAATGAAAAACTTTTTAAATTCTACGCAATATGCTTCGCAATTAACTTCAAATTCTTTTAAATTTTATCTCCTTTTTCTCTGAGTACAATCTAAGGGGATTGCAAAACACTTTAGGTATTTGATACTAGATATCCCTTGTGGTTTTATCTAGCTTGACAACTTGTAACGTGAAAGTTAAATTATTTACTTCTCAATAATGTTGGTTCCTAGTAGTTAACGATTATGAAGGTCGCTTTTGAAGTTCTCTATGTAATATACAGATTCATGATTTTGATACAAAATATTTTTATAACATCGTGCTATAACCAAACAGCACATGCACTACTTAATTTATTTAATAATCCGTTACAAAATGAAACTAATGTGATAAAAAATTTATTTTGTAGAAACTTGAAATATTTCACAGGCAAGTTACGTAAATAGTTTATGAATAAAGGGCTGTATAAGCAGCGAGGGTCAAGTTGAAATTCGATAACGACGAAAAATGCTTATCAAGTGGTTCTTCAGGACACTTAATATAAAAGGGTCGCTAAAGGATTGTAGAATTTGACAATTTGTTAATTATATTGTATGTAGATATTTTCATCAGTTCGTATTACAGCACGGATATAGCAAAATCAGTAAAAAAACACTTAAATGCTTATATATAACGTACGCAGAGGGTTTAAAAAAGCTATAATGTCACTATTTAAATAAATATACTAACAGAATTACTAAGTATGATATGCTGTCTGTAATTATATTTAATCATTTATATTTGAGTAGACAGAGGCTGTAGTAGGGGCATTGGTGAGTATGGCCTTGTAGGAATTCAGACTTGACAGACAGACAGATTGGAGTCTCAGTCGCTGTACCTCCATCTTCTGTTTTCAGCTTCGACAACCGGCTTTGACCAACATACTACTCCTTTGAGAACACTTTGGAGCCCTAATCCCGCTTTATTGTATCTTTAAAACGTTTTGTAAGATACGTAGGGGAGAGTTGGATAATACCGCGCGTTTGATAATTCCACGCCCTAGCATATTTCAAAAACTAAACGCTAATTGCGCTATCCAGTCCTTAAAGATCACAGTCCGAGTCCTCTACCCCTCCCCGTGCACGACGCTAATTTACTCGGAGCAGCGATTAAGACACATCGTGTCTTACAAGTTTTTACTCTCGTTCCTTATAATTTCGCGGGCATTTTTGACAAGAGGTAAGCTATTCTATATTTGTATTGTAACACATTGATTACTTTTATTTTAATCCTAACATATTATAGAATTAATGACTACATTGATTTGAATACACAATTAACTTGACTGTATTGTTTTGAGGTTATAAAATGAAATAACAGAGTTTGTCAATTCCGCGCCCAGGGCGTGTACGAGTGAAGACCACGTACCGGCAAGCACAGTGTCGGACGGCCATCCACGAGATGAACAGACGACTTAAAGAGAGCTGAGAGTCGCCGAAAGTCGTTGGATGGAGGCTGCTTTGAACCGGAGTCGATGGGGGGAGGCCTACGTTCAGCAGTGGACATCCAATGGCCGATATGGTTATGATAATTAATCTAGTCGTAAAATAATAATTATATCTAGGTATAGAAAGAAGTCTATGCTTCTTTTTCTACGAACGAGTTTATTCAACGTTGCATTTTTTTTTAATTCTAAGTTTACTGATAGAAATTCACGAAATTATTATGGGCACAGTTTTATCAAACCTTGGCACGATATTATCAGACCAGTCTGATAATACCACGCTTTCCTGTTTTTTTATTATTTTGCAATAATTAATTTTTGTTTATTTTTTGAAATATTTTGCCGTGATGTATGCGTAGCTAAATAAATTCTGTACTATTTACTGCAATTTTGAATATATATATCGAACATTCTCCGAATTTATAGGTCCAAGTTCTTAGAGGCTCGGTAATATCCAACTCTCCCCTACATATATAGCGTCATTCTTTCATGAGACTTTGAGATTCGTCACAGAATTTTTGTGGGTCGCTTTTACGGCAGGGACTGTAAAATTGGCTCCCGACTGTATGGACAGTGCTCATCATCCTGTTGTTTATATTGTCCACAGAAATGCAATCGTCAAGGTAATGGAAATGATTAGATGATTTGAGCTGAAAGCTGTGGGGGTTTTAGATATGTGCGTTTGATGGTCGGAGTGTAGACTCCATCAGGCAAGTTCGTTCCAGTTTAGCTGGTGGGTATACTTTCAGCGAATATCTTTCAAACACTCTTAGTATAAGGTACGTAACCTACAAGGTACAGAACCCTGTTCGATAGATTTCCGATGGTCACCATGTTGCCAATGAGGGAGTCACGGACTATAAATCCGACACCACTGTGGGACTATTCGTCGCCCTCCTTTTAACAGGTTACCAGATTTCAGGGTTATCGTGTCCTCCCCCTCTCTTCGATGTTCAGGTAAACCCATTATATTCCATTGTAATCTGTTCATTTCTTCTTACAGCTCAACAATGTTTTCGTCAGACCTCAGAGTACGAATGTTATGTATTACCAGGGCCAGGTTTACGATTAGTAGTTTTCGCTTTACGTAGTAGCCAATCTCTTCCGGAGATTCTTAGCACCCCCAGCCCTACCATTATTTAGACTGCCAATACCGACACCTGCCAAACTAGGCAGGTGGTTTCGCGAGCGCAGTGTGTTAAGTCTGGATTTGGTGACACTGTCTATTACCACTTCGTTTAATGCACACACCGTACGACCTAATAATGTGTCAGAGAGCTATTAAAAGTATGAACTAAACTAAACTGAATTGGCCTGTAAACGTCATACTGCTCGGCAAAGGCCTCCTCACCATATAGGAGAAAGATTGCTTTATCTGCCACGTTGGTCAACCGAGATTAACGGATAATTTCCCTACCATTAGCAACGATCGCTAAAAGCTGGTTAAGGAGGGGGGGGGGGGGTGAAGGGTTTGCATTGATCTGAGCAAAATTCCGAAAGTTAGTCTCCGTTCCTTCAAACTGTAGTTCCGACAGCTTCGGACGCTCAGAATTTCAGAGCGCACCTATGTATGTAAGCCGTAACACGTCTATAATATTTTGAATAAATTCGAGCGGTTGTGAGTTGTGGATCGTTTGATCGTCCGCTTGTGTGTGTAATGATTCGGTATGGTGAAAACAATTTTTTTTTTCACTTTGTAGCTTCTAAATATCTAAACGTGTTTTTCTCAAAACCTAAATGGTTTTAAGAATAATTTTACATCACAGAATATTCTTCAAACCATACTTAATAATGTAACAAAAGGTTTTTATAAATTTACTCAAGTCAGTTTAAAAAAAAAATAATAATAACCAATACCTCCCGTATATACACCCAGGCCAGAAACAGATATTTGTACAAGTACAATTATCTGTCTCAAGCGCGAATCGAACCCGCGACCGTTGTCGTTAAGACAATTTTTCGCAACACTAGGTACATCAGAACGGTTGTAACAAAAAAAGTATAGGACAATAAAATCGTGGATACTACAAATGGATATATACAAAGGAACTTTTTATGATATCGGGCAGCATCTTATTTTACATGATAAGGTACGTCATAAGTATTAACAAAATTCATTTGCGAGAGTATGTACATAAACACACGGTCATCTGTTTCTAAGGTAGGCAAATATAAATTTACCTTCGTATTCTAATGATATTTTTTAATTGCGTAAAAAAAGAGATAAAACGACATTTTCAAAAAATAAATCCTAGCTAGATCGATTTATCGCCCCCGAAACCCTCTGCATACTAAATTTCATGAAAATCGTTGGAGCCGTTTCCGAGATTTAGATTGTATATATATACAAGAATTGCTCGTTTAAATATATAAGATATATAATATATTTATATTTATATAGATATTAGACCTAGACTCTGGCAGGAAACGAACAAACAACACTGGATCAGAAAACAGGGTCACTGTCAACGAAATATAATACATAATTACGTTTTATTTTGACATGACTTTCTGGGCGGCTTAACCCGAGTGAGTAAGATTATTTGAGAAATTGGTTGGTATATTTGGTTATTACTATGATCCTATGTATCACAGCGATTTTTTTTTGTCTTAACTTTTTTCAATAAATAGGTTGTCAAACACACAAAATATAACCGACTTGGACTAGGGACTTTTCAGATAGGTGTGTTCAAATAAACAGACCATACCTACAGCGTTGTTGTATATAAACATATACAATAGACCTTGTAACGTCGATTCAAGGACTATTATGGCAATTTTCCCGATGATGTTCTGCTTCGTTTTTGTGAAGTTACTCATCATGTGCAAATTTTTCTAATACAAAATAATACATGTGTTGGGTGGAAACAAATAAATTACGTCATACAGTCATTTATTTGGGCAATTCTCGGAGAATATTCATACTATATTATAAAATATAATAATGATATATGATATATTGACAAATAATACGTAATATTTACGTATCACATATTGATTCAAGGCTTTGCGTCAGTCGTATATAATACATATGTACCTAAGTTAACGTTATTAGCGCCTTATTAAAAAATATTATTATGACTACATTGTTCACAAATTCACAATATTTCAAGAATAATTAATACTAGCTTCCGCCCGCGGCTTCTCCTGCGTGGGTGTATTGATAAAAAGTACCTTATGTTCTGTCAAATTTCATACAAACAGCGCAGCAGATTAGCCACGAAACACACATTGACATAAATACGAACTAAACTAAAACTACAATCCTATAATCAAATTTAAAACAAAAGAGCTAATACTACTGTACACTGTATGCGGCTGTGTATTACAGCTTTTTAGTAAGAAGTCAGCGTGGTCTGTTTTTACGTATGGGTATGGGTGAAAAAATAAAAAATCGTCACATCACGACCGTCACATTTTCGGACCATATATGGTATTGTAATGAAATGATGCAACCCCATCGAGTTCGGGCTCGATTGAATCGCCTTGATGAGTAGTTTGTCTTTCAATGGTAACCAGGGTCTGATGATGGAGCTGGAAGGTAGTTATAGGAACTCTGTAATGAAACGACGCAATCCCATCAAGTTCGGGCTCGATTGAATCGTCTTGACGAGTAGTTTGTCTTTCAATGGTAACCAGGATCTGATGATGGAGCTGGAAAGTGGTCACAGGAACTCTGTAATGAAACGAAGCAACCCCATCTAGTTTCGGCTCGTTTGATTCGTCTTGACGAGTACTTTGTTTTTATGTGGTTACCAGGGTCTGATTACATATGGTGTGCACAACCCAACAACTCGGCGCATCATTTTATTATAAGTATAACTTTTTATGCGCGTATATAATATGTACACACACACTTTTTTTCGTAAACCTCACTTGACCAATTAATGTTAAATATATAATAAAAAGTTTCACTTCATACGTGTGTACATTAATACACACACACAATTTTTTTTGTGTGCACTTCTGATATATCCAAACTATCGATATATTCATTCGATATATCGAAACATATCGTTATATTTCATCCGATAATTATCGATATATTTCATTCAATATTTATCGATATATAGATAAGTATCAATATATTTATCCCATATATCGGATCGGAAAAAATGATTGATATAGTTTTCAAACCATATATTTTATCGATAAAAATATCGATACTTTTTTTAATTGAACATTCCTACTCATAGTATTCGTTTAATGGCCCTCCATTCTGGCCAAACGAATTCTCGCGAAAAGAAGATCGTTAGCGCCATGGAATTGTATAGCACTTGTACGTTTTAGCGTGATATTTATTAAAATATGTTATATTATGGCCAAATTACACAAAATATTTATAAATTGTAGCCTATGTGTTATTCTGATGTATAAGCTATATCACTGTAAAGTTTCATCTAAATCCGTTAACTAATTTTTGCGTGAAAGAGTAACAAACATACAGACAAGCTTTCGCATTTATAATATTAATAGGATTTATGTAGTTAATTAGTTACTCATAGTTGTTATACTTTGAATGTGTTAACTGGAATTGTTTATGAAAACAAAAACAAAAAAATTCCATTTCAATTTAGTTACAGTTTGTTATTTTTTAACGTGATATTGTTAATTTTATTATAAAAGGTAATCTCAACAGATTCTGTTTTAGAATTTTTAATTAGGACCGGTTTTATTTATTGGTTCTAATTTTTCTTCTATAATTGTTATAAAGGATTTATTGATTAATTTGTTTAATGGCTGTATAAAGTATTTGACAAACTTTATAAAACATTAAAATGGCATTTCTTGTAAATCGACTTTCAAATAATTAATGAACGATTATTTTGTTAAAAAAAATTGTAATGAAGAAATTGCAAGATTTATTTTAATGTTTCAGAAAACAAAGCGATGCAAAATCATTAATAATGTAATTATACGAAGTACTCGTAGTGTCATTAAATCTAATCCAATTAGTTGTGGTTAAAAGTAACTGTGAAGAAAGTCTTTGTTATGAAATAAGTAAAAAAAATCGTTATTTGTAATACCTAATCTAAATGAATAACAACTCGGCAATGGTGTATCGACTTATGAAACACCAATAATGTTGAAATTTAATTATGTTTTTATATTGACTAAGAGCAAAATAATAAATTATTTATTAATAAAAAATGCATAACATGAGTACCTACGACATACACACACTATACTGGAGGTCTCACTTAAGATCTGATGTAAGATTCTAAGATCTGGTGTAGGTTCTTCTTAATACACCGTTTAGAAATAATTAAGTTTAAAAAAGTTTTTTTAAAAGTTTAAAAATAATTATTCTACGATTTCACAATTGTTGTGAAATCGTAGAATAGAATTTTAAGTCACAATGGCGATTTTGTACTTATCAAAACATAATGTAAATATAATAATAAAAAAAAAAATTGTAGATACATATAGTGCCATCTTGTAGATCAATTAGATACCAGTAATTTTGAATCCAATGGAACCAATCAATAACTAATCACGCTGCAAGCGAGACGGCGCTTAGAGACATATTATTATGTAGTTTATTTTTTGAGAATTGCGTTTCGCTGCGAAGACAAACATATCGGTATAGAGAGAAATGTTAAATAACAAAGTTTGTCTAAATAGGTATATAGGGTTTTATTTATTACTGTACCTATATTTGAAAAAAAAAAGAACTTTATATATTATCGGACAAAAACTGAAATAAGTAATAGAAGTGATTTCCTTAAAGATTATAGTAACTGGATGACCGAGATTTGCTCGGTTAAATTATATTTAGATATGAGTAATTATTATTTTATTACATACTGATGAAATTTGAATAATATTTAATAATCGATATCGAACTTACCGACATAATAATAAAACAATAGGAACTGGTTATTTAAATAAAAAATAAAAAGGGCTCCCAGTAAAAATTTATCTCACAAAAGAACTTGAAAAAATAGGAAAAAAAAATAGGACTGGAGACATGAGGCGGAGGACGAGAGACCGGGATCTTCCATTTTCCAGACCGTCCGATTTTCCACCTGAGCTATTATAAACTTATAGATGGCGGCGAAATTGACTTTTGTATTCTAATGATATTCTAGCTCTAGCAGTTTTGATGAAACTTGAAAAAAAAAGGACAAAAGTCGGTCTAGAGACATGTGGACTCGAACCCAGGTTTTCTGATTTAGAATCCGCCCGATTCCCACCTGAGCTATATATACTCGTATACTATTATAAACTTGTAAATGATCGCGAAATTTACCTTCGTATTCTAATGATATTTTTTAATTGTCTAAAAACACGGACAAAACGACATTTTCTAAAATTAAATCTTAGCTAGATCGATTTATCGCCCCCCTAAACCCATACTAAATTTCATGAAAATCGTTGGAGCCGTTTACGAGATTCAGATTATATTATATAAATATGCAAGAATTGCTTGTTTAAAGGTATTAGATAATGTACATAACAATAAATATTTGTATAAAGACCAACTGCTAGATGGCGCGATGATCTGCGCAAGGTGGCGGGTAGCAAGTGGATGCGAATAGCTGAAAATCGGACTCAGTAGCGTGCTTTGGGAGAGGCCTATGTCCAGTACTGTGTAATGATGTGGGCTGAGGAAGGAAGGAGGAAGATATCTTTAATTAGCCGCTCCACTGTCCGTGTCAAATACTAGTTGACAAGAGTTTACAAACTAACCGCAATAACCGCAAGCGCCCGTGTCAAGTAATGGTCGCTATGGCTATATATTATAATAATAATAACCGCCGTTTGGTTCCCGGCAGAGTAGAATAGGACCAACCCATCCTCAGCCTAGGGTGTCGTACAAGGCGACTAAAGGCAACAAAAGCTGCACAACACCAACGCAGCCTCCTCGAAGAGCGTGAGTGCCTCCCCGAGGGAGTAATCTCGTACTCAATTTTTTCAATGGATGGACAAGGACAATAGAAAGCGCATAGGGCCGCTACCTGGGGGGCGCCAGGGCACGTCTGGAGCTGGCGCTGGACGTGGCAGCATGCGGGCCGCCAGCAACCCCCACCGACCGGTACCACCACCTAGCCGGCCGGTGTCTCCACCATCCCCACCAGTTGGCTTGGCGCCGACAGAGTCTCCAGGGACTCAGCATTCGGCGCCCGCCGCTGATGGAGTACGCCGCATGAGATGTACACAGGAGATGAATCGAAATGTCATGCGTGCGTATTTTAGGGCTGTAGGGGGCGAAACCGGGTGGACTGGCTACCGAGCAGTAATGCACCGCGAGTTCCTGCTGCTCGAGCCAAATCTGTCACGGAGCAAAACTTGGCAGATAGAGCTCGGTACATCCAACGAAAGGGTGTATTCAACGCCGCCGAGCTCGAACGATTACGACGTGAGGCTGCTCTTGAAGTCGAACCCGTATCTACAGAGCATAACGCAGTTGTAACGCAACAGGAAAGCGTTCGTAGCGAAGCGCCTGTGGATGCGATCACTGAAGGAGCAGTCTCCCAAAAAGTAGAGCAGATGAGAGGGATTTTGGAGGAGGCGATTTCCGAGATACGGAGCGCTCCTCTGAAACAGAGGCCACGACTCTCCCGTCTTCCTCTTAATGCTGCGACGCGGGCTGCCATTGAGGCAGCTAACAGGCTGCTACCTCCATATTTGGATGGCAGTCTGGGCTTGGATGATACGGGTTTTATTCTCTTTGGTGCCGCTCTAGCTGTACACCGCTTCATTGGAGCCAAAACCCGGGAGCCTGGACGCACTATTAATAAGAGTAGTGACGTACCAGCCTGGAAGAAGAGAATAGAACGCTGTATCAGCCTGACCAAGGCCCTCATTGGCAGACTGCAAAGCTTCAGGTCGGGCAACACTAGGCGAAGGATTGTGCGCTCTGTCAGAATAGCTTTCAATGGATTAGGCATCAGGCTTGACCAGCCTGATATAGCTGAAAAACTGACGGAGCGCATCGATGGCCTGAAGCAAAGAATCGCGGCATGGGGGAAGCGTATTCGTAGGTACTCTGAGAGAGTTGAGCGCTTCCGACAAAATCGCCTCGTCGTGAGTGATCAGAAGAGGTTTTACAGGAAGTTGGAGAACCCGACGCCGTGCTCTACCTCCCCAAAACCGAATACGGCTGACCTCGTCGCCTTTTGGCGAAATATATGATCACGGGAGGTAGAGCATGAGGAGGGCCCTTGGATTGCGGCGATTCAGGAAGCATGTGCTAGAATCGAACTGATGAACCCGATCGCCATCTCTTCGGAAAACGTAGCTGATGCGGTCCGGCGGGGGCTGACGGCCTGCACCACTATTGGCTGAAAGGGTTCTCGGTATGCCATGCGACCTTGGCTCGACAATACCAAGAGGCGATAGAGCGGAGGACACTTCCGAACCTCTTCACTACTGGGATCACTCACCTAGCTCCTAAGTCCACCAACACCGCGGATCCTACCAACTACAACCCCATAACGTGTCTGACTTCCATCTACAAGACACTGACATCCGTTCTGAGCTGCAAGATCTCTCGTCATATTGACGAATTCAACATCTTATCTGTAGCTCAGAACGGATGCCGTGGAGGCTGTCGCGGCACAAAGGAGCTCCTTCTCATTGACTCTGTTGCGGGCCAGCTTGTCAAACGCAACCGTCGGAACTTCTCTGCTGCATGGATCGACTACAAGAAGGCATTTGACTCGGTGCCTCATTCATGGCTTCTGAGGGTCCTCGAACTGTACAAGATCGACAGTGCAGTTCGAGACTTCCTCGAAGTATGCATGGGGCAATGGAGTACGATCCTTTGTCTCCAGGGCGAGAGACTGACGACGGGTGCCGATGACCGAGTCCGGATACGAAGGAGTATTTTCCAGGGTGATTGTCTGAACCCGCTATGGTTCTGCTTGTCTTTGAACCCTTTAAGCACCCTGCTGGAGTGTTCGGGGACAGGCTTTCAGTTTCGGAGAGGAGGTACTAAAGTTTCCCACCTTCTCTACATGGATGACCTCAAGCTGCTGGCACCTAATGCTGCACGCCTTATGGAGTTGATGAAAATCACTATTGAGTTCAGCGGCTCTATCAGGATGCAGCTTGGAGTGGATAAGTGTGCGGTCGTGCATGTGGACAGGGGACAGGTGACGCAATCGGCTGAAATTAGCCTCGAGCTTTCTAACTTCAAGACCCTCTCCGAAGCTGAATCTTACCGTTATCTGGGCATGTCACAATGTATAGGGGTGCAGGAAGTGGATATGAAACAGGTGGTTTGCGAGGTCTTTTTTGGACGGCTGACAAAAGTTCTTCGGAGCTACTTGTCGGGCGCCAACAAGATCCGAGCTTATAACTCAGACCGAGCTCGACGCCCTGGACAGAAGAGTCCGCACAACTATGACTCACCATCGCATGCATCACCCGAAATCGTCGGACATGACTGTACATCCCACGGAAGTGTGGTGGCCGAGGCCTATTAAGCGCCAAGTCCATACATAACCGGGAGGTGTGCAGCCTCAGGGCCTACTTTGAGACGAGGAGGGAGAGTGCTATGCATGGTGATGTTGTAGTATGTGACAAAGGTCTCACCCCGTTATCCCTGGCCAAAGAGGAATGGCGAAGAGCGTTTGAACTTAGCACCTCTAACCGGGAGACCGTATGGATGGAGAAGGAGCTGCATGGACGGTTTTACAAGGCGCTCCACGCACCTCACGTGGATGTTAAGGCCTCCGTGCAGTGGCTGCGATTTGGAGACCTCTTTGGGGAAACCGAAGGTTATGTCTGTGCAATACAGGATCAGGTGGTTAAGACGAACAACTACCGAAAGCACATTCTGGAAAGTAATGATTCGTTAAAAATGTGCGTTATAACAGGCAGGATGGATTCTATGATAGGGATGATCATACTACGACTAATAGAGTCAAAGCCCACCGCATTTGAATTAACGGCTAATATGTTCTTCTTAACATCACATTCAGACAATTGAGAGAAAGTAAAAGTTTGTGAGAGTAAGGGAGTTCTAATGGCTATATAGGTCATGTCAACTTTTTTTCGATACGGTCATTAGTACGCGAAGTGCACCTGTCAACTACAGGTTGATTAACGTATATTAATTACACTATAACCGGTGGGAAATTACGTAACAAAACGTGAGACGTGTTGGGCAGTTTTATGCAGTTGGTAAACTAAAAGGTCATTGCCCGGACACTCGAGCGGTTAAAAGTTATTGTGAAGCTACCACCGATCCGGAATGTAGATTCTGCGTAAAAGAATTGACAAGAAACTCAATAGTTACCTTTAAAAAAAATGCTTGTCTGTAAAGTCGGTTTACGGACGATAATTATACGTGATAACGTCAAAAGAAAATATTGATGAAAAATTGCATACTTTTATAAGTTGAATTATTATCACTGAATTATCATTATTTTGTATAATACAAAGAAGGAGTTAATTAAATAATTACAATATTTTCGATAAATTAAAAATTATTTGCACTCGTTAAATCAAATATTTTTACTCTTTTACTATATACCGATGGAGTGGAAGAGAGATAGATCTCTATCGCTTGTTCCGCGCTCTCGCTCGGGGAACATGACAATGAGTCATGCTTTTTCGTGCGTGAAGCCGGTGTTCATCGATTTATAAGAAGTTATCACGTTTTATAAATCAGTATAAATTCACTTATCACAAACCAAAGGTACGATAAAAATAATTATAGATATCAATTTCTTAAATCGTATCTAACGCACGAAATCACTAAAAGTTCAACTTCTTGAATTTCTGATATACCAAATATCGTGATATATGTGTAGTTTCAATATCCGATATCGACTTTTGATATATAGTTTTGTATCGATACGGAAAAAAGACGATAACGGCATTCTATACAGTGTATACACTCATAAGTATACGAGCTTAGTGCCGAGAGAGAGGGCGGATCGCCGAATAGCGCAGTGACGGCATGCCACATGTCGCAACGCATCGCTCCGCCAACAGTCGGTCTAACCCACTGCTATACACGTTTTACATCAAAATAACGTTTATCTATTTGTGGACTATGTGTGGACATGACATAGAACAAGCTAAAGTTCAATGGAACTTAGTACGTTTGTAGATTAACTCTAACACAAACAAACTATGTCTCTATATACTCTATGAAATAGGTCTCATTCTATTATCACCCCGGTGAAGGTCGGTTTGGGTTCGGATCTTCTACTAACTCTACAGAGGGGTTTTCATTTAAGTAAACAAAATCGATAACTAAATTTAAACGAAATATAGATAATGTTAATAATAAAATATTAATTTAAAACTAATAAATAAACAATTAATAATATATGTTAATAATATTTAATAATAATGTTATATATAATGTATGAATTAGTAAATATGTTAATGGAATGTTAATAATATGTTAATAATTTTTAATAATTAATTGTTAATAATGTTAATAATAATGTTTTAAAATATGAAAATTAAAACTTAGGAATAAATACTATTAAAAATATATATAACATGATGAAAGAAATTAATACAAATATCGTTTACTGTAGGTACATGTGAGAAAAAAATGTATTACCTATAAACATTATTTTAAAAAATGCATGTAAAAAAATGGGAAATAATAAAAAAGGCTTTTTTATTTTTATTTATTTATTATTTAGTTGTAGTGCCAATGTTATACATTCCCTTTGATTATAACGCCCATCAAGTTTAAGAGTTAATTAAATAAAAGAAGAGGTTATATTGTATATTTATTTATTTATATTTAAAAACTACAAATATTAAAGATTTTTCTTTATATTATTAAATAAGTTAATTAGTATGTTTTATAATAAAACTAAAGCCAATATTATCCAGTTGAAAGAAAAAATAAATCTCAGTGAAAAGTTCCCATCTGAGCTAGCACTGCTGAATACACAAATATTGTTCGCGACATACAGCTTTCCTGACTATGTTAGTTAAACATAGTCAGGAAAGCTGTATGTCGCGGTAAATATTATGAGACGAGTAGATAATGTTCAAGTTAAGTTGTTAAGTGTTATTAAATTCCAATCCCTTTCCTTTGTAAAAGTCGTGGAAAGTGCAGCAAAGGTACATTTAAAGGATGAATAGACAAGTTTAGTTGCAGTAACTAGGTAGTAATACCTACCATACATATGTTAGGGTTATTGCATTAAATTAGTAATTTGTGTAATCTTTTGTGCTTTGGTACTGTTTCTGGTAATCATTTTATATTTTGTATAAATCAAATGTACAATTTTAAACATAAAGGATATTTTAATCAACGGTATTGTAAATGATTTATAACTGTTTTAATTTTGTAGGTTATTTATAATTATTTTAATTATAATTTAGATTTATTATTGTCAATAATGTTTTGACGTTTCCGGTAATACGATATTGATGTTGAAGAGGGGAGAAGATATAAAAGGACTGTAATTGTGAGTTGCCGACCGACGCGTATAGTACTTCAGAGCCGCCCATAAGGAGGCTCTACTTTCCAGGCTGGACCTTAAAGTGTCCGCCCCCCTGCCCGGTGTCGCTGTAAAGGCCAGTAAGGCCAACAGCATAAGTCCATCCGAAAAAAAAAAAAAAAAAAAAAAAAAAAAAAAAAGAGTTGCGAGCATTATTCGGACGGAGCGCAAACTGTCAACACGTGTCCTGGATAGGTGAGGTAATTCTTAAATATTGTTATAAGGCTGTACTGTGGAAAAATAATTGAATAAAGGTTTCATTTGAATGAGGTATTTATTGAATTCTCGGCTGTAGCCAATAGTTCAGAAGTGGGACGTAAAGGATACAGAAAATTTCCTTCTACGCCTACAAATTTATAATTAACATTGTTTATAGCTTTTTACTTAAATTAAAGATTATATTAATAGCTTCATAATATTTTTTTCCTGAGTTAATTTATTAGTTATTAGTTTTCTGAGTTCTAGAGAAACATCAGTGATGGATTATACCCAAGGTAAAGGTTCAATGATGGATTGTACCCGAGGTTAAGGGTCAGTGAGGAAAAGTACCCGAGGTTAAGGGTCAGTGATGGATTGTACCCGAGGTTAAGGGTCAATGATGAATTTTAGGTGCCCAAGGTTAAGGGTAAATAATGGATTATATCCGACGTAAAGGTTCAGTGATGGATTGTACCCGAGGTTAAGAATCAATGATGAAAAGTACCTGAGGTTAAGGATCAGTGGTGGATTATACCGTTGCTGGTCCTTGGCCCGTATGCAAAGGGAGTAGGGTTGGTTTGGTGGGAGACAGAAGCCAACTGTAAAGGGGCAGCGCCGGGCTGTGGGCGGCGGTTAAATAACCCACTTCCGGATCCACCTGCCGATCTTGGAGCAGTTTTCAGTTGCTGTGAAAGATTAAATCACTTCTAGGAGACTGACAGGGAAGGACGTGGGAGCCCACCACGATTGTATCCCAGGAAAACCACGCTATGCTCTTGCCATCAAACATGAATGGGTTTGTCCTCGGATGCAACCCTTGGTCTGATAGAATCATCAGTTTAAGGTTGAGCGCAAGGCCATGCCTTAATAACGTTGTGCGGGTCTGCGCCCCTGCAGTACGGGCTTCGAATGGCGATGTCAGCGAGTTCTGTGGGAGCCTTGAGAGGACACTTGATACTGTAACAAGCCATCAGATCACGATCATGCTCGGCGGCTGGGGGAAAGAGTTGGCAGTGTGGTGCCGGACTGCACCATCAAGGACGCAGTCGGTGGATGTGGTCTGGGCATTAAAAACGAGCGCGGTTGAGCGTGGTTTGGTTTTGTGTTGGTGGGAGACTGGGTATTGTGAGTGCTTGCTTTGGACGCCTCTGCACATGAAGATCTCCAGGCGATCGGTATGGAAATTGGGTTGATAGTGTGATGGTTGGGACATTCTGGAAATTGTCCATAACAGGTATAAAGACTTCCTGATACCGATGCTATCTGGAAAAGCTTGGAAAGCAGAGTCAGTGAGTATCTGAGTGCAATTGTTTCGAGACTGGGAGGAGAACAACCGGGAGCAGATACTTGATGTCGAGCGGATTGTGGAGAGATACTGTGAGTTCGAAACACCGGTTGTTTTATGTTTTGTTGATTGCAGCAGGGCTTTTGATTGTCAGTTGGAGCTGTCTATGGAGAGTATTATTGGAGCTGGGTGTGCCTCATTACTTGACTGTGCTCTTGCAAGCACTTTATTATGACAGCCAGGGAATGGTGAGGGTCAGCATGACGTTGTTTGAACCGTTCAGTTTTGAAGGGGCTCTATCCTTGCGCCCATCCAATATAAACGGTGAATAATGAGTAATGTGAATCGTATCTGCAACGACTGGGGTGGAAGCATCGCCATCGGTGGTCACGGAGTTTGTGATTTGCGATGTGCGGACGATACCATCTTGCTGGTGGCAACTGTGGCGGGGATGATTGCCTCATCCGTAAATGGGTTACCCTGCGACAAAAAAAAGGGATGATTGCCTGTTTGGATAAAATGAGGTGCATCGACGCTAAGCTGGGACTGTCGAAGAGGGTTCTAAAACTAAGATCATGATCGTGATCGCGGTCGGCCTTGGGCGCGCAGGGAAACTTGGCTTGGAGATGGTTGGCAGCTTTGTATACCTTGGCTCAAAATATTGATAGTAGTAGCTCGTACGAAGGCGAAACAGGAGGAAGAATAGGAGTGGCGGGGGGGGGGTCACGGTTCATCTTTATAGGATATGGAAGGACAAAGGCCTAAAAGATAGGAACAATCGTGTGCGCGCTCTGGTGTTCTCCACGTTCTTGTACGGCGTGGGGGCGTGGACCTCGAAGAAGACCGAGCGGGACCGTGTTGATGCATTCAAGATGTGGTGCTTGCGAAAGATTTTGGGAAAGAAAGATGTTGGGTATTTCCTGGACGGTGAATCGAACCAGTGTGTCGGTCCTGCAGGAGCTCGGGATGCGGACAGGGCTTTCTGCCAACTGCTTTCATGGAGTCCTGGAATGTTTCGGCCACGTTGCCAGAGGGAGCGATTGCAGCTTGTAGGGGTTAGTGGTCACTGGCAGGTTGGATGAAGGGGGACCGCGAAGTGGAGGGTTGACGCGTTGGACTGGCTGGATCTGCACTACTCTCGATACCACAGTCCGCGATGTTTTGCACTTGGCGGTGGATGGGAGCGAGTAGTGTCGAGTAGTCCACAGCAATTCTTCACACATTGAAGAAAACGAAATGAGGAGAGGAGAAGGATAGAGCTCAAGGTTACAGGACAATGATGAACAATACAGAAAATAAAAATCAAAGACTGTGATCGCTCGACGTCAAGGTTTAACTGATCTTGGTCTTGGTCTAACTGGTCTGACTGATCACCCCAGGTCAATGGTTGAAGATGGAAAAAATAATTGAATAAAGGTTTCATTTGAATGAGGTGTTTATTGAATTCTTGGCTGTAGCCAATGCATATTGTACTGCACTGTCTCAGCCTGTAAACAGCCCATTGCTGAGCGAAGGCCTCTTCTCCATATAGAAGAAGGTTTGGAGCTTAATTCAGCACGCTGTTTCACTGCGGGTTTCGGATAATTTCTTCTTTTGGTCTCCGAGGCATGGTAGGGTGACCCGCATTATCATACACCCAGACCGGAAACAAATATTTGTATATATCTGTCTCGAGTGGGAATCGAACCCGCGACGGCCGAAGCGCGGTGTTCGCGTTGAGGCGACCACTCGCACCACTACACTATAATGGTCGTCTATAAAATGAATAACCTTGTGGCGAGTCTTAATATCACATTATAGCAACCAATTTAAAATTATTCATCCGTGACATAAATTAATTGTAAAATAAAATAGTTTTTCATTATTAGTACATATAAAATATTGTACTGTATTATTAAATGATAATGGAAGACAGTTCTTGCAAATAATACTTGTTTAATACGTTTCGTTTATTTTTGATTATAGCAACTTATATAAGAATCATTTAGTATTTTATTCTTATATGTATTTAAATATGTATAGTAGTAGTTATAGTTTTTAAAAAGAAAGCATAAACTTTTCAAATTTCTTTATATTCATGTTTTGAATTAGGTATCTATGACAGGTTTATATGTATCTAAAACATTGCTAAGGCTCACTCAGATTATGAACTTATTTTTCCTTAAGGAAAATTTATGTATGTGAATGTCAATGATATAAACAGTATGGTACTGAAGTAAAAAATAAAATCACATGTAGAATATACTTTTATTTATTTTATTTCCAAAATAAATATTATTATTAATATTATTGTTAATTGAATATAAGATTTCTGTGATGATGATAAAGTAAGTAATAATATTGATAAAGTAATAGAAATACTTTAAGGTACACATTTTTAAGATTTATATTACTTCAAATTTTTTAATTAATATACATTTATAGAACATTTATTGATGAAAATATTGTACACTGAAGTACAAGTAAGAATTGAAATTGTATAGATTATTAGGTAATAGTGTCATTACTAAGTACCACGAGGCAGTTTGCATTAAGCCGTTGTCGAATGCGCAGGGAAAAAAGAATTCACGCGCATGCGTCGTGACAAGCGCGGGAAAATATTTTTGTAAAAAGTTTTAATGTGTTCCCGTTATTAAGAAATGATAAATAAATATAAAATGTTGTTTCTGAATGTGAATTTAATATTTTTTTAGCTTGTATCATATTTTATTCACAGCGAGGAGTTAAACAGGTATTTTTTTGACATAGTTAAATAATATTAAAATTACTAGCCTTTTATGTATCTCTTTATTCTTTTTTGTATATCGATACCTCGGGGCTCAAAGGGCGTACCTAACCACCATTTTGGCGAATTTGACTTTTTAATGCAGCCCTACTTATTTTTTTCTCCTCTATCGATCAGTATATTTAAAATCTTCCTACTCGCCAAAAAATGGCGTTTACGACCCTATTTTTTGTAGAAAATAAAACATATTTTTTTTAGTTTTTGTATCGTAACAGCAATCACTGTTAACAATCATAAACGTGATGGCAGTAAACGACATCGTAGATGATACGAATGTTCTTACGTCTAATATTTTACATGGAAATATATTGTTTTGGGTCGTAAGAGCAATCTCTCAGGTTGATCAATAAATGAAATGAAATGAATAATTATTCAAGTAAGGTCAAATTTTAATGTAGTAGGTATACCTTACCAAAAGACTTCATAAATGATATATAATTGATCTCAAGAGTTCCTTGTATTTTCTATTAGTTTTAAACATAAGATTAGACATTAGTGCAAAATTTTGTAGCGATAGTTAATCGTTCAGTCTGCTTTACGTTAAACAAGATGTTTCGTTACAACTGAAATTATATAAAAATAAGTCTTTTTCGTACTTTGTTTAATAAACAATATTTTCAATAACAAGTAACTTTTATTTATCATTTTTCTTTTATAATAAATGAGTTTTTGAGTAGGCCAGGCAATTAAGTATAGATAAAATCAATAATTATTTGTATAGCTAATTAGTTATCTGAGTTGATAAATAGGTAACAAAATCTATAAAAAGGTTAATAAAGTATATACAAAAGTTTATAAAGTTCATACAAAATTGCACTGAAATCGATTAAATGAAGAAAACAAAGCAGCTGTCTACAAACTGATAGAAATATTGAGAAAATTGACCGTTACAACCATCACTAATCACATATCCATTGATTTTTCGGGCGTAAGTGCCCCAAACATTCAATTTTCCGAGGCGTATAGACAAGCTATTTTTGTTACTTTAAAATTTATTACAAATATAATTATACAAAGTTCTGCATCAAAAAAAACTAAAACTTTTGGTCCTAGAATGGTTTATTTAGGACAACAATCAAGAAGGTTACGTCGAAAATATTTTATTTTTTTTAGTTTTTTGGCTCTCCTGTAAAATCTAGTTTTGGTGCTTACGCCCTTTGAGCCCCGAGGTATCGATATATCGACAGGTTGACCCGATTATTACAAACTATAAGAGTATTTTCATTACGAAAAGTGTTGAATTTAATTAACCCTAATTATAAACTAACAATGACATTTTTATATTATTTTGATCTAAAAGTAACGTGAATCGGTAATAATTTTTAAAACTTAATTTATATTAATTAAAAAAATATGTTACGAAATATTTAGGGTTTTGGCTTAATTTTCGATTCCTCTCGCACTGTTTTACTCACGTTGTATTAATAATATTATTACTCTTCTGTTCTAATAGTTACAGACCTCCAGGATTTAAGATATATTTATACCAAGTTTCATTAAAATCGTCTTAGTAACAGACAAAGAGATAAATATTGTTTTATTATTACATTAACATAAGTACAAAACGTAATAAATATGGTCTTGATAAAGTATTAAACTTATAGAATTAGCCTTGCTACGATTTTATTATATGTTTATATCCATTAAAAAAATTGCAGAAAAATGTTTTTGGGCCCACGTTTTGTTTGGCGAGTGTTTCCCATTTTAAAATGGTCGCGGAGCTACAACACAAGTACAGGCATCGGGGATCTCATAGCTGGAATCACAGTTGCCCTAACGTTGATACCTCAGTCTATTGCTTACGCCTCCCTTGCTGGATTTGAACCACAGGTAAATACACAATAAATATTGTTATTTAAGACTGAAATAAATTATCACTGTAAGATTTATTTTTAGGCTTGTATTGTATTGTACCTATTTTTAATATTTTAAAACTTACATAATCGTAAAAAATAATAATTGGAAAATAGTATCTGGCCACTTTAGAAATAATATTAAAAAAGCAAAAAGATGTAAACAGTATTTGAATCAGAAATCTTGTAAGTATATCGCAGTTTAAGTTTGCGGTCAATTCTATGTTCGAGAAACAGTCGAAGTTTTTAATACGAAACATGTTTCAAACTCGGTGTAAGATGCTAACCCTACACCGAGGGTAAGTTTAACCAAACTAAGTGGCAGCGGTTAAAGTTCAACATTCAAAAGTTAAATGTAAATGCATGTACAAACATTAACAAATTTGCTTTTAGCGAGCGCTGTATAAGTGCTCGTATAAAAAGTGGATTTATGAAACTATTAATAAGTTACACCTGACCTCAGTGCGGTGACCGTTCTGGTGTAGTGGTGCGAGTAGTAGCCTCAACGTCACGCGCCGGCGGTCGCGGGTTCGATTCCCGCTCGGGACAGATATTTGTATTTGTACAAATATTTGTTTCCGGTCTGGGTGTATGTCCTTGTGAGTCTCCCCACCGTGCCTCGGAGAGCACGTAAAGCCGTTGGTCCCGGTTGTTATCATAGACACCTAATAACGATCGTTACCCATGATAGGGAAATTATCCACCAACCCGCAGTGGAACAGTGTGGTGGATTAAGCTCCAACTTTTCTTCTATATGAAGAAGAGGTCTTCGCTCAGCAGTGGGTGGCTTACAGGCTAACACAGCACCTGACCTCAGGCCTTAGGATCATATGCAGTTATAACGTCCAGTGTTGTATTATGTAACTTTCATTTATATTAATTTAATTAATCAAAATCAAAATCAAAATCAAAATTAACTTTATTCAAATAGGCCCTAAGAGCACCTTTGAATCGTCATTTTACAAATTAAAAATTTAAATTTGATTATTATTTTGTAATGGTAAAGCTACCACCGATTCGGAATGTAGATTCTGCAGAGAAGAATCGGCAAGAAACTCCGCAGTTACTCTTTTGAAAATGATATATAAACTGTGTTTTAGTATAAAATTAGTAATATCTTGCATGAAATACAGCGCCACTATGTCCACACATCTTTATCGACTAAGTAATCCTGCACCGAATAATAAGCTTTATCTATTAATTTTTTTTAAATAAAATCTTTAAATTTATTATGAGACAGTTCCAAAATTGTTTGTGGGATTTTATTATACATGCATTGTGGGATTTTATTATACGCACATACCCAGAAAGGAGGCGTTTACTTTGCGCAGTCGGAAGCCTGGAGTTACAATTTTGTTATTTCTTCTAGTGTTTACAGTGCGATTAATACTATTTATTTCAAAACAATGAATATTCTGGTGAATATATATAATATTGTTATAAATATACTGCGACGCAATTGTTAATATGTCTATCTTTGGAAAAACATCCCGTAGGGAGACTCTAGCTCCAAGATCGTAAATGCCACGAATAGCCCTTTTTTGCTTTTTAATGTTAAATTAGTAGCATTTATATTGGTAAATAAGTTTTCTTTTTTGTATTCGAATCCTCAAGGTATACTTCGTATCCTGTTTATATATTATCTTCATATGATATGATCTTAAGTAGGAACACAAAAAAAAAAAAACGTATGTTGCTAACACAACAGATATACAAGCAATGGAACAATTGTTCCACGTCCTACATTTGTCGAGTAGCAACGAACCTGCTCAGAGGGATTAGGGATTTAATTGCCGGGATCACCGTAGCTTACACTGATACCGCAAACCATTGTCTACGTATCAATAGCCAGTCTCAAAACAATGATAAACAACGATTTGTTGACGGTTGTTAACTGTTGATGGAATACATAATTGATTTGTTAAGACTCTACTTTAAGTTTTGAATTTTAAAAATTGATGTACAAAGAACGTGAACAATCACTTCTTTGTACATCGTATAAGTTAGTTTATTTTTTAAAGATAAAAAACAAGTATATACCATCATATAGTTTTTTTGACAATTTTTGTCGATATTTCGGACCAGTCACATGACCCGTGGTCACGCTCACGACGAGACTGCTGTCGAGTGTCGAGCGATGTGTGTCAGCCGTCACAGGCAGTATTTCTCTACTCTCCGTCTTTTTCTTTTTAACTCCACCTGACCACTTATTTGCGGCACAGATTCCCGACAAACTACACTAACAACGTCAAAAATCGTATAAGTTTGAAAATATATACATCGAAATAAGTTCTTTTAAAATAATCAGTTTTAACAGATGTATTTACAACTAATAAAGACTTCTGAAGAGTTCATTAAAGAGCTAATAATATTTCTACGTTACCTTGCAGTTTTTTTTATATATTCAGAAGTGACAGTACTATTTTCAAGTAACATTGTAACTTATACTTAAATTAAATATCAAAATACATTTTATTGTAATACTTTTGACACAAGTTGTCATTTTTACAAGTCTTACAAGTCGTATAAGTTATACTTAGTAGTTATTTTTTTAATATTCTTTGAATACAATGTACTTATCAAATACAAGAATGATGTTATGATGATGATATAATGTATACCAGTTCCACGCTATACTTCATATAATCTTTAACATAATATTTTTTTTTATTTTTACTAAATAATTCCTAGTGTAAGTTTTATATTACTGAAGTGGCATTTCTGGTACATTTTCTACATAATTATACGAATTATAATATATACGATGAATTAACTTAAATAGGCTGAAAAGTTGGTGTTATTATTGTAATCTTTATTAAGAGTGTTTATACTACGTAATAATGTAATAATGATAGATATATAGATAAAAACTTTATTGCACACACATAAAAGCTTCCTATATGGTTTAAGCACTCCGAAAGGACTAGCTTAGTTAGTTGCAAATAGCTTTAATGATAAAAATATCTGATATATCCAAATAATAAAAGCCATAATTATTGTTAAAATAATAGGACTGCTGCTGAATATTCTCACCATATTATACGCAATCATATTTTTATGATGTTGATAATGCTGTCAATTACAGATTAGGTCGAATTTCGACCATTATAATAGTATACCGTAGGGTAAAAATAAGACACAGATTAAAAATATTAAACTTAGTGCAACTGGTCTCATTGCCTTATAATGATCTTTTCCAGATAAAGTTTGAGATAGAGAAATTGCAATATTTCAGAAACGTAAAAAATGGAGTGGTATCTCGAGCTGGTTCAAAGAATATATTATGTATGTTCGAAACTAAATGATTTAAATAAATTAATCAATACGATACTTAATATCGTTTTTATTTTTATTTTTGTAAAATAGGTATCTATATCTATATAATATATGATTATATAAGATGTTACATTGGAGTATCACAAAGGGGTGTATGTTCTAGATTCAAAATTTCCTCAATGACAGATTTGAATATATTTCATTAAATAATAATTAATCGAGCGTGGTTTATGGAAACTAAAATTATGTCATCGAAATCTTTCGCAGTAAAGTTCAATAAGGAGAGACCTAATATCCTCTCGAGATTTATATAGTTTACGTACCTAGTATATATACAGGTGACTGGTAAATTACTATCAATATTTAAGGAGACTACTCGGTACATGATTATCATTCGAATTATGTTAAAAAAAAAACAGGTAAATATTAATAAACTTTTAAGTAAAGTTATTCAACAATTATCCAATTATGTACGCGTCGTCTGGACACCCTAGCAGCTAGCTGCACTTTCGACACAAAACAGGTAGTTTCCCTACGTTCAAACGCCGCCACGTGTTAATAGGGTAGCAGGATAAACAAGCATGATCCAGTCCCATTTAATACTTTAATCCTGGCTTAGGATAGGCAAAAATGCTAAGATATTTACTCGTTTAAGCAACAAATTTGTTGACTAGGTAAATGATGTGAACTTTGGCAATTTTTAGATGTGAACAAGCGGCACAGTACAACACCTGTGCACGTGCCGCCGGCATGACTGTAGGGTGTCAACGCTTCATTTACTTGAATTGAAATTTATGAAAATTTGGTCAAAAATTAAGTACCTATTTTTTTTACATAATTTGAATGAGAATCATGTACCGAGTATTCTCCTTAAATATTGATAGTAATTTACCAGTCATCCTGTAGATGAATCTCTATGTAATTTCGATAAATACAAAAATTCATTTGAGATGAGTTATAATAAGGAACGGAATTGGCGGAGTAATAAGAAAGTTTAGACTTTTATAAAAGCTGATTTAGTTAGTTTCAGTTGAGTTCGTCTAATGGATTTTTATCAAGCGTAAGACCGAGTTGAAAATACAGGAAAGTTCCTTTACTCATTTTATTTGTTGTTCTTGTTGGCTTTAAAACAGTTAACAAAGAAGAGCAAAACAGATTTAGGGTAAATGTTGCCAAACAAAAACAATCGATAGGAACGTATGGGTTGTCTTTATGAACGCGAATTTATATTGCGTATATGTTATGTTATGTGATGTGATGTTATTTATTACCTGTGTAAACATAAGCGATATATTTTTAAATAAGTAGTAAAGATTTTTTCTCTCATTTCATTTTCCCATTGATATTACTTCACTACAATCAGTATCTATGTAGGTACATAATATATCGCATATCTGTTACAAAAAAAAAAGTATTCTTAGTTAAAATAATTTTTATTTCACTAGCATATTATACTTATGTATGTTGATATATTTCCTATTGGTCAAGCAACTTATTTATTTTTTGTACACCACAGATCCTATTGCACAACTGTGTATTGTGAGCGAAACGTATAGTAAAAGTTTTGTGGAAAGTCAGCGTTAATGAGACTATTAACTTTAAACTTCTACGTAACCGACACTGTGGGAAACGACTCTGACGCATTTTAAAACATGACCACTCTGTTTGTTATTTGTGAATAAAATTAACAGTCACATGTAGATGTTACGGCTATATGCATGATATGCGACTAAGATAATAATAGGTACTTATGTATTCCACTATTTTTTCGTTTTAGAATATGAACATAATATATAATACCCTAAACTACCTACTTGTTTGTTTTATATTTAATTTAAAGTTAATACGTTATTATATGTAAGTAAATATTTTAATAAAATTGTAACAAACATCTTATGCTAATACTTTATCAGTTCATTTCTATGCAAGTTTCGAAATTTGCATTTCTTTATCGTGAAATAACTCTTTCGCTTCGCTGAAATTATTGGAATTTTTATTTTTATTGTGAAAAATGTAGTATTTTAAAACAACCTTGTTACTTTTATTTCATAGATCAAAGTAAAATTGAACTAAAACGATCGCGAATTTAATCGTTTTTAAGTTTACAACGGAAACTTTTTTTTCAGAGTTTTAGAACTTTTTTAACGGAGTTCTAAACTTAATCAAGACTTAGCTCTCCGTCCATCTGTCACGGGCTTTGTTATTTAATTCGTTGTTGCATGGTCTTGTATCTTTAATATTGTATAATTATAGATTAACAACATATAATAAAATTATAACAAGTGTGAGTCGGACTCGCCCATGAAGGTTTCCGTAGCAGCAAGTAACATAATATAATAGTTCTTATAGTTCGTTGTAACTTTAATCGATGTTTTAATAATAGTGTATTTTCTTTATATAAAAAAAAGAACTACTACTAGAAAAAAATGACTTTAGAAACCTTAATATCATTTAAGACCTATCTTATATATAGATACCCCACACGTATGGGTTTGATAGAAAAAAAATTTGAGTTTTAGTTCTAAGTATCGGGAACAACCAAAATTTATTGAATTTTCTATTTTTGTGTGAAAATCTTAATGCGGTGCACAGAATATTTATATATCTCTTATAGTTTCGGAAAAAAAAAAGTGTGAGCTGTGACATACGGACGGACAGACAGACTTCATTTCCATTTGGCTACGAAACCCTAAAAATGAAGAGAAGCTAAAAATTAAAATTCGATTGATTTGGCGTTTGGGGCTCGGTTTTTAAAAAGTATGTGGTGGTGTATGTATCTTATCGTGTACGAGACCCATTCGCACTGCAGGTTTTTTAGTAATCGGGCGAGTTTTTATTTTTTCTACAAATATTAATATCTATTTTATTAAGTATTTATCTATTCTATATGACGATTAATATAATATAAAGACTCGATGAATAGCGCAATGTAACATTGTGTTTCATTGCCTGCGTTAGAATACCTTTAAAACGGGTTTTTTTACCCGACTGCGACAGAAGGAGGGTTATGTTTTTCGAGTGTATGTATGTATGTATGTATGTATGTATGTATGTATGTATGTATATATGTCTGTATGTATGTATGTATGTATGTATGTCCATTTCTTTGGCACGCCCTACAGCCCAAACGGCTGGACGGTTTTTGACATATGAGGTGTCATTGGATTTGTCTAAATTGTAGTAGTGACATAGGCTATATAAATTTTCAAAATGGCGCCCGCAAATGGCGGAATGAGCGGGGGAGTTGAATTTTTTTTCTTACTGTAGCAATATGGGTATCAAATGAAAGCTAGTAAATTGTTTTATTCTTTTTAGTTTATAATAAGAGTATTTTACGCAGTCGGGTTTTTTGTTTAAAAGCATATTTTTTTATCATGTATAATATGCGTCTCATTTAGATCTGACCTAAATTCACACATTTTTTTGCTTTTCTCAATTTCTGTCGTTAAAAATTAACAAAAGCTAGAGAAATATATGTACTAATCGGCAAAACTATTGTGAAAACTCAAAATGCCAACAAATGGTGGAATGATATATACATATATATATATATATATATATATATATATATATATATATATATATATATATATATATATATATATATATATATACATATATGTATACCGTTGGTATTAGAAGAAAATTTTGATTACAAAAAAAAACAAATATGACAATTATGTAATAAATTATTATAGACCTAGATTTTTTTTAAAATTAAATTATAAAATATTCTGTCTTCATAATGAATGTTGTTTTATTTTCAAACATTTCAGTATGGTCTCTACGCATCGTTTGCAGGCGGCTTCGTCTATGCCATAATGGGCACGTGTCCACAGATAAACATTGGACCCACCGCTTTACTCTCTCTTCTCACGTTCACATACACGAACGGCAAAAACCCTGACTATGCAATTCTGCTCTGTTTTATTGGTGGAATCATTCAACTTTTGGCTGGTATCGTCCAACTAGGTAAGAAGGATTTATTATTACATTTTTCCTAACTTTTTAATTAGCTTTAGAAGATCTTTTTTGCTTTAGAAACGTTTTCATTTTCTTAATTAATGTTTGAAAATAAATTTTACGTAATTGGAGTATATTACCAATATAATTAACAATCCACTCAATGAGAACATAAAAAAAAAATGAAAATTACATTATAGGTAAGTCGCCGTTTAATTGGTAATGTTTTTGTTAGATGTGGATTATTTAATTGATAAAGGTTACGGAAGAAGCAATTTAATTCTCTAAATATTCAAGTTGACGAGCACATTATTAAGAGTTTGTAATAAATTGGTGAAAACAATGACAAAACTAGTATTATTAATTAAATTTTTTAAGGTCTGTCTTTAAAATTTAAATTTAAAAAGAAGGTTACATTTACTGGAAAAACGTATAATTTAATTTATTTTACACTTGAAAATTTGCGTGTTTTTTTTTATTAATGTTTAAAGTGGTAACATAGATAGATAATTAAAAAAAATACAACCTGTAAATTCTATTTATCATGTCAAAATGATGTTATATTAAAGAAGTGCGTTTATAAAAAAATATAAATTTACACTCTATCACCTTACTTCGTCTTAATACTTAGTGTTATCATGGTCTAAAAATCTATTTAATTTAATTTAATTTATTTAATTTATTTACCTCTATATAGTCTAAATGTCCTTGTTGTAATACAGAGTCATCTAATATGTATATTTTATTAGTCGTCTAATATGTATATTTGACATTTAGAGAGGAAAATTTTGCGGGGTGTGGGATGGCAGGGAGACTAAGCAACCATAATTATACTCAAAATATAAAAAATATAAAAATATCTTTCCGAGTCCCACATTTTAGATTGTGCTATTTAGTAATTAAGGTTTTCGGAAACATTTATTAATTTGACATATACTATAATTGATAATATTAATCGCATTGAAAACGTAATACTTTTTACCCGACTGCGCCAAAAGAAGGGTTATGTTTTTCGAGAGTATATGTATGTATGTATGTATAATTGTCTGTGTCGCTCTGCAGCCTGAACGGATCGATGGATTTTAGCTTGAGAGGTGTCATTAGATTCGTATTTACAGTGACAGTAATACTGGGTATATAAAAAAAATTCCTTTCGAAATTACGCAGGAACGCAGTCGGGTTATTTTTTTAGTTTTTTTAAAATAACTTTAACTTGTTTTATTGTTTTGATAGTTTTAAACTAAAATGTATTAATGCGAAAATTTGCTACAAATTTCGATTAACATTATATTATTTAAAAATATGGTCATAATAATTAAAAAAAAAAAAAAAAAACTGTCGCTTTAAATATTGATAGTTGGACTGATCTCTTAGTGCAGTTGGCAGTACTTTCCGCCCCAGGGTTGCGTATTCTATTTCCACCCCGGTTCTGGGTGTGACATTTATAAATGTATTATGTAATGTAATGTAATGTATATTTATCGGTCAGCTGTTACCTTAACCACGGACCTTAAATTGCCTACCTTAGAAATAGTCGACCGTGTGTGTATATTAAACAATTATATTTATTTATTTGTTTAAAATACATGTTTCTGCCACATGCGTTACTAATTAACAAATTAATGAATATGACAGCCCTGCGACGATGATATTAAAGTAGTTATGAGATTTCAAAGGTGTTTGACATTAACCATTATATTCAACTTACTATTTTTTTCAATATGATACCGTCACGTAACAAAGAGAAGTCTGAAATTAAAAGATTTGACAATTTTTTTTGTAGTTTGGTTTCATAAATCCATTTGTCGTGAAATTAAAACGACAAGTTTGACGTCAAACCAGGTTCATCGTTTACAAGTCTATTTACATGTCGAAACTCTGAAGATTTCTCATTTACTTAAAAATGTTGTAACTAAGTTCTTTATAAATCTTAAATATTTAATTAGGTCGACACGTAACATATTATTAATTCAATATATATTAATCCGTGTTCTTACAAAACACAGTTACATATATTCTAGAGTTTTAAATGTCAAACACCGCTACCTAATATTTTTACTTGAACTAAGTCGTACGCTGGTACGGAAGTCTCCATGTGTGCGACTCTATTGTTTATTTATTTGGGAAACTTAGTAACATGAATGGCTTGATAGATTTAAATGTAATTAGCTGTTTTTTGGCTTGTCTTGTGAATGACGTAGGTTATAACATTTATAATTTAAATATTTTTTCCTTAAGATAAAAGATTCTTTAGTTTTTTATTTGACTGCAAAGGAAAACCTTGTAATTAAAATTATTAAGGAAGTTTTATATGTATTTATGTCCGTCCGTGATGTTGTGCCATGGTCGACACATGATATAATTTGACGCCTTTAGAGCCGAAACACATAACCGCGGCGCGGCACCGCAAATTCCGGCGTTATGACGTCATACTTGTTGACAATGATTTATTGACATTTTGTGTCTATTTTTATATATTTATTTTTTTGTGTCTATTAGACATGGGTAATTCAATGAATTTGTATGAACCGCAGGTAAGCTCATGAGCCATATGCTTGAGCCAGAGCTGTGAACCGGCTCACAGTTCAGCTCAATTGTTGTTATATTGTTACTTTTAACCACTTTTAACTATTAGATTTACAGCTAATTTATGACTCGGTTCAAACAAATGACATGTATGATGTACCTAAATTATAAATATGTAATAAAGCAGCGTTTCAAAAAGTTATTATAGTGATATTTTTTTTTATCTTACACAATTATAGGGGAATGCTAATTTCATGCATATGATAAACGCTAAAGTGAGTTTCTTTGTTTGTTACGCTTTCACGCCTTAACTATTCACCTGAATCACGATCATCATAAAATTCTGCATACCAGTTATCTGGGGTACAGAAAAGGACATAGAGTACCTACTTTACGTACCGACTACCGTAGGTAGCTGTACCACGCAAGCGGAGCCGCGGGCGAAAGCTATTTATTTATATTTAATCTATAAAACGAATATAAATGTAAGATATTAATTTATGTATTACTTTATTTAGATCTTGTTTAGGCTTTATAAGACAAAATTTATTTAAATAAGTCCTACCAGTATAAAAAAAAAAAATTTACAAAAATCTTACCGTTACAAAGGATTATATTTTTATGCATTCTACTTAAATAACAACTTCAAATATTAACAAATTTCACATGAATTATAATATTTAAAATAATTAAATTAATATCCACAATCAAAAATCACGAAGAACTGGTTACCCTACAAAAACGCTCTTTTTCGCGACGCCGCAACGCCGCAACGCAAACTGCCGTTTTTAGCGTTGCGTCGATGCAACGCGGTTATGTGTTTCGGCCCTTATACTTAATAAGATTTCTAAGTTTTAAAATTTCAGGATTACAAGTACTTAGTGCCTAGGGCACTGAGTTCTTTTAATATTCGTAATTTGAACTCATATTATACCAAGTTTCATATCATACCAAGTTTCATTCCAAGCCATTCAGTAGTACTGACGTGATGCGCGGCCTAGATACAGATTCACACTGTCGATTATAATGTCCTCCAAAAATTTTTTTTAAAATATCTTAAATGTAC
This sequence comes from Euphydryas editha, assembly GCA_036937285.1. NCBI lineage: Eukaryota > Metazoa > Arthropoda > Insecta > Lepidoptera > Nymphalidae > Euphydryas > Euphydryas editha. Next base: position 8,795,006 of record JAUPFZ010000008.1, read on the forward strand.
AGAATTTGACCAGTTAAAATTTTATTATAAGTATAGATTTATAATAAACTTAAATATAATATACCATTGAGTAAAACTAACATATTTTTTGTTCTTATCGACTTCGAAGTGCTCGTACATGTGCTATTCCTATAATAATACAAAAATAAATATTTAAAGACAAAAAGCGTCCAAAATTAAATCATTTCCTTTTATTATTATATTTTTTTTCGTGATACGGAAGAAATCTACTCGCCTGTAATGCGTTACGTAAAGAACGTAGACCAATCACGACCTTGAGTGTAAATAAAATTTAGGCTTCATAACATCGTAATCGTGATAGTTAAGTTCTGTAATTGTGATAAACTGGTCACTACCGGTTTATTGTTAGCGAGCATTTTCTCAGACGTATTTAACTGTTATTGTCCTCACTGTCGGTTAAATCACTAGCTCGTTATATATTATAAAAAAAAAAACAATCTTTAAATATGATAAAAATGCAAATTTCAAGGTTTCTCTACATTTCGGAATTATGTGAAAAAATGATTACAATGGACAAAAATAATAATTTAAATATATTGCTATCATTTAAGAAAAAAAAACTTTCTAGCTGTTTGTTTGTTTGTCTTATTGCTAATTAAGCTGGTAATTTGAAGGACGGGTAAAAACTTGTGCGCCTGTCATATTTCACAGTCTACATGAGATTTCATTTATTGACTTGAAAATATGAAAATATGAGGTGGCGGTATTAGTATTGCTAGTATTAAATTAACTTATGGCCAAGTATAAAACATGTTTTATGTAAAGAGGATAAAATTTCCATTTTTTATCTATTTTAATTGTTATTCTAACGTTCTGAGTATATGAAATATTGTTGCATTGTATGGATGACGTTTAAGAACATACTTATAAGCAAAGTAAGCAAGTAAACAGTGACTACTTAAAACTACGTAACCGTTTATCTATTATATTATATACTTTATAGTATAATAGTTACGTTAGTTAGTTAACGTAGAGTTAGACGTCCGTTCTGGTGTAGTGGTGCGAGTAGTCGCCTCAACGCCGGCGGTCTCAGGTTCCATTCCCTTTCGGGACAGATATTTGTATTTGTGCAAATATTTGTTTTCGGTCTGGGTGTATGCCCTTGTGGGTTTCCCCATCGTTTCCCCATCGTTTCTCGGAAAGCACATACAGCCGTCGGGCCCGGTTGTTATCTTAGATACCTGATAACGATCGTTACTCATGATAGGGAAAGTATTCGCCAACCCGCAGTGGAGTAGCGTGGTGGATTAAGCTCCAACTCTTTTTTTATATGGAGAAGAGACCTTCGCTCAGCAGTGGGCTGTTTAAAGGCTGATAAAGTAGAGTACAGTGCAGTACAGTAGGTACAATATAATAGTTAATTTATAAATATAGTACTCGTATAACATTTCAGAAAATATTATTTAAGCTGAAACGGAAAAGAAGAAAAAAATCAATTATTTGACGTACATCTGTGTTTTGATATAATAGTAAAAAAGTATACAATTACGTTAGAATTAAGTGCAATCCCAATTCCACATTGGCTAATTCCGACACATATTAAAGTCTGTCTAGGAATATAACTGCCCGTTCTATTGTTTGTAGACATTAGTTTTACAACTGGTTACATCTCAATTCCCTGACTCCACTTAATAGCTTCGTACTGCCCTTAGATCATATTTTACTTGGAATAGGAAGGGAATTGAAATAGATTTTATACATGAAATCATTTATCTAATATGTTTTTCTTTAATTTCAATTCTATTTTGTTTAAAAAAATATGACAATTCTTTGAGATGACGGAAACGTAATGTCTGGGTACTAGATAAAACGTACAATATTGGTATGCCATTTTTAATACGGTCACAGTTCTGTGCAAATATCTGTGTTGCAACACGAATAAAAAGTAATTGCTCTTGCTCTTTCCGGATTATTGTTATGGCAACAACTTCGTGAACTTGTATTGCTACGCCAGCTCTGAACTTTGCTTGAATACGTAACAGGAATGTTTCTAGTGCTTTACTGAGTTTCAGAGTGACGTTTGAAAGTTTATTATTTCTGTAGGTATTATAAATGCATGCAATATGCTAACGAACTATCGACTAGGTACTGAAGTTTATATATTGCAGCTGCAGCCACAATTAAGAATTTAAATTTATAGTCATATTTATTTAGTAACAAATTAATAGAAATAAGTTAACTACAATAAGAATCGTAAACTTAATTATATATAATAATATTACTTTATGATTTACATGATTCTATAGAAAATATTGCTTGGTCTCATTATTATGAGATAAATTATACTTCGTCCATAATAATAAGAGTCCAAAACTATGCCACAATCAAATATTCGCAATGTAATTCTCATCGGTAATATGGAATCATAAATTACCTAGAGCTTTGTGCGCTCCTAAACCTGTAACAGCTGTCGCAGATTGCTATACAATGAACGGAATATTCTAGCGGCGCGAGTAAGAACGCGTGTACACTGTTTTAATTAGTTAATATCTGCTACGTATGGTAATTCCGGATTTAGTTCACTGTTAGCATTTAAGCTTGACAAAAAACGTTAATGTATTCGTTTTAATGGTATAGGTGTTTTGATGGTAAAAATAACTGAATGAAATATAGGTACTGATGAAAATTATGAATTTCTTGTATTGATAATTTACAATAAAATGCATATTGAAGTATTATTATTTAATAGAAAGCGCTATTACTATATTAGAATCGTCAAAATATTAGTAGGTAAAAAAAGTGTTCTCTTAATTGATAATTTTATATCGTGCTTGATTTAAAAAATCTCATTGATTAAATACCATCGATTTTGACTCTAGACAGCTTTTTTTTATATTATAGTTCAAGCTAACTACTCCATTTGTATTCATTATATTCATATTAAAAGTTTTCTAGCACATTTTTCATCGTAGCAGCAGATAGCAAGATAGCGCATTCAAACAAACATAATCTCTTCCGTTTTATAATATTATTATCATAATTTTCTAGGCTCTAAAGGATATTAAGTTAAAAGATTCACAAGACGAGAAAGCTGGTCGCATAGTCGTACTACAACGGAGCTTATGGTTCGCGGGCGTCGCGCGGAACGCTGTTGTTGTCGTGATCGCATCCGTCGTGGCCTTCTTCGTGCACGAAGATAAAAACAGACCGTTGATACTTACTGGTGAGTTGTAGATTTTGTTATCGTGTTCCATTGTTATTTTTAAGGAGCTGATGACGCTTTTGACGACGCGTTGGCGCAGCGATCACAGTAACTGGCTATTGCGCTAGCGGTCGCGGGTTCGATCTTCGCACGTGACAAATATCTGTATAGGCCATACAGTTATTTGTCGTGGTCTGGGCGTTTGTGCTTGTGTATTGTGTCTGTTTTCAGATCCCTGACATAGGATAAACATCCTACTGGGGGCCGTTGAGTGTGAGAAAAACGTTTAAACGTTTTTGATGAAAGAAGAGGTGCCTGCGATGTATCTCAATCCTAAGTTAGATGTTATAACTATTGATTTTGACGGACTCGGTAATCTTTAGTAAATTCATAGATGACGTCAAAGTTTTGATGTTATGGCATAATAATGACTTCACTGAATTAACATGTCTCCCGGATAAAAAAATTTAGACATGATCATAACTGTTTTGTGCATAATTATACCTGAAGAGTAAAATACGTTCAGGCCTGACCCTACATGGTCATGCCTTTTTTTTTGACGCTGTGAAATGCGTTTACGCATGCCGCCACCCGAAGGCGACGGGTATGTGGGATTCGCTGACTGCGAAGTCAGAATACCCACTAAAACACAGCAGTGCCCTCATCGTCGTACTAAGACGCACGGGATCGCTGGCGCATGCCACCGTAACAACATGGCTATGCCTTCTCATGTCTGATGTCAGACATGACCATGTCTGTTCATGTATAAGCAGGCCTGAAATTAGACATGACCATGCTTATTCATGTCTGATCAGGTCTGTTTATTCCCGGTCATTTTTCATGCATGATCAGGCCTGATCAATTTACCCGGGCTATCATTATGACGCGAATGTATAACGGACTCGCGCTTCCGTCCTTACACCCTACTATGCATGTTATTTTTGGATTTACTGTGGAATGATGATGAATGATGATTCTTGAAAAATCACGAAAAAAAAAAACGAACTGTGTTACGAAAAAAAAAAAATTTTTTTTTTGGTTCGCCAACTCTTCAATAGTTATAGTTTCTTTTTGTTTCTTTTTATTGTAAAGCTTTGGCTTAAGGCCTTACATACGTCCAGCGGTACCGAAAATGTACCAAAAGAAAAACTGTTTTTAGGAGGGATAGAAATAGAAATTGATAAAAAAAATTGTTACACATTGTTTATTACTGTGTTATGTGTATTTCAATTTTTTTTTCAAAAATTATAACATGAATAATCACATTTTTTGAAGCACTGTAAAAAAAAATAGCTCCACGGTCGGCAGTATTTCTTCCTCAAATATTGACGGATCTGCAAAATGTAAAGAAATTCCTTTAAAATAAGGTAGTAGCTGTCTGTCGAGCCGGATTTTTGAAATTCAAAAAAATAAACAATTTACGGTAATTTAAAAAAAAAGTAAAGTTTGTGTCAAAAAAGTGACACTTTAATTGTTTTTATAAAATTTTCTAATTATAATTTGTATTAGAATAGTAAAAAGTAAAAAGATTTGCAAGGGATGTCGTGTGTATTAATCTTTTGAACTTTTTAGAAAAGGGTATTACTTTATTAATTAAAAGTTATACATTATTATATATATATATATAATCTATCATATCATACATAAGATTGTTATGTACGTAATATTTTACTCATTATAAATAAGAATTAGTCCGAAAAGATATCATACGCCTAACCGTCGAATATAAAAATATTTTATTTAATTGAAACTTGCGGTCAATTTTCACAACGATGAGTTTGAATGAAATCTACTCACATTCATTAGTCCGTGTCTTGTAGGTGGGTTAGTCGAGTGATACGTCTATATATGAAGAAAAAATATACATTTGAATTTTACATAAATATACATATACATAATTATAATTTTCCTCATTATGATTAAAAATATAACAAGAACAGTAGCTTATGATACATATATATCTTAGGAATGTATTCATGCTAATATACATAATTATATCTAATAAAGATACCATGTTATTGTAAAGCCGCTTAAATGACACGTCATCTATTAAAAATATTTTTGAAAAGTCATGATTTTATTATTTTAATCCTTTTTCGCCTAGGAAACTACCACTGAGTACTTTGACGACGCGTTGGCGCAGTGTTCACAGCACCTGACTGATGCGCTAGCGGTCGCGGGTTCGATCCCCGCACGTGACGAATATTTGTATAGGCCATAAAGATATTTGTCGTGGTCTGGGCGTTTGTGCTTGTGTATCGTGTGTGTTTCCGGACTCCCGACACAGGATTCACATCCTACTGGCGGCCGTTGAATGTGAGACATTTATTATTATGTTATTGTAATTTTTATTTAGATCGGAGTTTCTATAAATTATTGCTAGGCTCGTATTAAGCTATAATATTACATATTATCAAATTAGTTCATTAATTAAATTTTGTAAGCTTTTTAATATAAGAATATATGAGTAGCAATTTAATACAATGGGATCTTGTATTCAAAGAAAATACTAATGTAAGCGAGAGAAAGCAGATTATATAAACTGATAGTCCATTAGACTTAGGTAATAATAAAGCGGAAATAACAATTTGTTAATAAAAGTGTGACGCATCTGGTGATTTATTGCTGCTGCAAGTTAGTGCACTGCTATGACCTATTTTGATTATATCCTGTGAATTTACAACCTTACAAAATGTGTTTGATCCACTTGTGTACAGTCGCAAGTAATATTAGCTATAATATTCACATATTTTATATTCTGTGCTTTATATTCTACCAGAATTTGTATCTGTCCCACTGTTGGGATTAGGCCTTAGGGGTTGGAGCTAAATCAGTTTCTGATAAACTCCATAATTGCCGATGTGTAAATATATATATATATATATATATATATATATATATTTATACAAAGTAACATTTTATTATATATAAAATATAAATACACAGTAACAATCATAAAGGCCAAATATAATTCTTAATTAAATATATATATACATCGGTTTCCTTAACATGGTTATTGCGTTTTGATTTCAGTCCAAAAAAAGCACTACGTCATGTTTTTTGACAAGTTTTTTGTGCTTGATTTTGTACGTCGATCGCTTCGGTAAAAAATATATGATTCTTTTTTGCTTTTTGTCAATTATGTTGATTTGTTTGCGTAACTCCAGGTGATGCTGTGAGCCTAGCATATACAGAACAGCCATACAAAAATACCCTCGGTAGTCGGTATAGACGATGGAGCTTAAAGATTGGATATATCTTACAGTTATCTAGTTGGGAGATAAAGTTTTTTATCTACAAAAAATGTTTTTCAAATAAATATATTTACTAAATTTCTTCTTTAATTCTTTACCAAACTTAGTCTTATCAAAATATTTTTTATGTGTGTATTAATTTTTGTTTCATTGATAAACGGGCTTAGTTAAGTATTATGTAAATTGACTTGATATATAAATGTGATTCTGTAGAAGAGAAATGGCAACCAGATGGTAAAAATTATTTACGGTTTGATTCAAGAGCTGCACTGAGCTGTCACATAACCGTGATATATTTGGTTCACATTCTGCGAAGTTATTTCGTTTCTTCTCTCTCGTACAAGTGCGACGTGATCAATAACATTTTGATTTATTTTGTGTAACCGGTGTAATTACAATCATTTTGAATTTTCTACTTTTTATCTATAACGTATACATCTACTCTTACCTAGGTAATTGGAGTTTATATATATGTTGAGGTAATTAAATACGTAGTTATAGGACGATTAAAATACTTTGTGGTAATTAAAAAAATTAGCGACTAGCGACAGGAATTTTTATTAGTTATTGGATAGAAAACTTGTATCTAAAAAAAAAGAACTCAAATATTTCGAGTATATCAATATGTCATCTCGGGTACAAGTCCAAGCCAACATAATATGTTGTTTTGTGTACGTTTTGGCAATCTTCTTTTCGAAGAATTTTCAACCGACTTCAAATAAAGAGAAGAATGGCTGTTTGGCTGTGTAAAACAGGTGTAAAGTTGTAAATAATAATAATAATAATAATAATAATAATAATAATAATAATAAATGCCGTGTGGTTTCCGGCAGAGTAGAATAGGACCAACCCATCCTCAGCCTGGGGTGTCGTAAGAGGCGACTAAAGGCAACCAAAGCTGCATAACACCGACGCGGCCTCCTCGGAGAGTATGAGTGCCTCTCCGAGGGAGTAATTTAGCACTCAAAAAAAAAAACTTATGGATGGAACAAGGAAAAAGAGAGCGCATAGGGCCGCTGCCTGGGGGGCGCCAGGGCACGTCTGGAGCTGGCGCTGGACGTGGCAGCATGCGGGCCGCCAGCAACCCCCGCCGACCGGCACCAGCACCTAGCCGGCCGGTGTATCCACCATCCCCACCAGTTGGCTTGGCGCCAACAGAGTCTCCAAGGGCTCAGCATTCGGCGCCCGCCGCTGGTGGAATACGTCGCATGAGATGGACACAAAGAATGAACGAGAATGTCATGCGTGCGTATTATAGGGCTGTAGGCGGGGGAACCGGTCGGACTGGCTACCGAGCAGTAATGCACCGCGAGTTCCTGCTGCTCGAGCCAAATATTACTGTCACGGAGCAAAACCTGGCAGATAGAGCTCGGTACATCCAACAAAAGGGCGTATTCAACGCCGCCGAGCTCGAACGATTACGACGTGAGGCTGCTCCTGAAGTCGAACCCGTGTCTACAGAGCATAACGCAGTTGTAACGCAACAGGAAAGCGTTCGTAGCGAAGTGCCTGTAGATGCGATCGCTGAAGAAGCAGTCTCCCAAAAAGTAGAGCAGATGAGAGGGATTTTGGAGGAGGCGATTTCCGAGATCCGGAGCACTCCTCTAGAACAGAGACCACGACTCTCCCGACTTCCCCTTAATGCTGCGACGCGGGGTGCCATTGAGGCAGCTAACAGGCTGCTACCTCCATATTTGGATGGCAGTCTGGGCTTGGATGATACGGGTTCTATTCTCTTCGGTGCCGCTCTAGCGGTACACCGTTTCACTGGAGCCAAGACCCAGGAGCCTGGACGCACTACTAATAAGAGTAGTGACGTACCAGCCTGGAAGAAGAGAATAGAACGCCGTATCAGCCTGGCCAGGGCCCTCATTGGCAGACTGCAAAGCTTCAGGTCGGGCAACACTAGGCCAAGGATTGTGCGCTCCGTTAGAATAGCTTTCAACGGGCTAGGTGTCAGGCTTGACCAGCCTGATATAGCTGAGAAACTGACGGAGCGCATCGACGGCCTGAAGCAGAGAATCGCGGCATGGGGGAAGCGTATTCGTAGGTACTCTGAGAGAGTTGAGCGCTTCCGACAAAATCGCCTCTTCGTGAGTGATCAGAAGAGGTTCTACAGGAAGTTGGAGAACCCGACGCCGTGCTCTACTTCCCCAAAACCGAATACGGCTGACCTCGTCGCCTTTTGGCGAAACATATGGTCACGGGAGGTAGAGCATGAGGAGGGCCCTTGGATTGCGGCGGTTCAGGAAGCATGTGCTAGAATCGAACCGATGAACCCAATCGCCATCTCTTCGGAGAACGTAGCTGATGCGGTCCGGCGGGCACCGAACTGGAAGAGTCCGGGGGCCGACGGCCTGCATCACTATTGGCTGAAAGGGTTCTCGGTATGCCATGCGACCTTGGCTCGACAATACCAAGAGGCGATAGAGCGGAAGACGCTTCCGAACCTCTTCACTACTGGGATCACTCACCTAGCTCCTAAGTCCACCAACACCGCGGATCCTACCAACTACCGCCCCATAACGTGTCTGACTTCCATCTACAAGACACTGACATCCGTTCTGAGCTGCAAGATCTCTCGTCATATTGACGAATTTAACATCTTGTCTGTAGCTCAGAACGGATGCCGTGGAGGCGGCCGCGGCACAAAGGAGCTCCTTATCATTGACTCTGTTGCGGGCCAGCTTGTCAAACGCAACCGTCGGAACTTCTCTGCTGCCTGGATCGACTACAAGAAGGCATTCGACTCGGTGCCTCATTCATGGCTTCTGAGGGTCCTCGAGCTGTACAAGATCGACGGTGCAGTTCGAGACTTCCTCGAAGTATGCATGGGGCAATGGAGTACGATCCTTTGTCTCCAGGGCGAGAGACTGACGACGGGTGCCGATGACCGAATACGGATACGAAGGGGTATTTTCCAGGGTGATTGTCTGAGCCCACTTTGGTTTTGCTTGTCCTTGAACCCTTTAAGCACTCTGCTGGAGCGTTCGGGGACAGGCTTTCAGTTTCGGAGAGGAGGTACTAAAGTCTCCCACCTTCTCTACATGGATGACCTCAAGCTGCTGGCACCTAATCCTGCACGCCTTATGGAGTTGCTGAAAATCACTACTGAGTTCAGCGGCTCCATCAGGATGCAGCTTGGAGTGGATAAGTGTGCGGTCGTGCATGTGGACAGGGGACAGGTGACGCAATCGGCTGAAATTAGCCTAGAGCTTTCTAACTTCAAGACCCTCTCCGAAGCTGAATCATACCGGTATCTGGGCATGTCACAATGCATAGGGGTGCAGGAGGTGGATATGAAACAGGCGGTTTGCGAGGTCTTTTTTGGACGGCTGACAAAAGTTCTTCGGAGCTACTTGTCGGGCGCCAACAAGGTCCGAGCTTATAACGGCTGGGTCATGCCCACTCTCTTGTACACATTTGGCGTGCTCAGATGGACTCAGACCGAACTCGACGCCCTGGACAGAAGAGTCCGCACGACTATGACTCACCATCGCATGCATCACCCGAAATCGTCGGTCATGAGACTGTACATCCCACGGAAGTGTGGTGGCCGAGGCCTATTAAGCGCCAAGTCCATGCATAACCGGGAGGTGTGCAGCCTCAGGGCCTATTTTGAAACGAGGAGGGAGAGCGCTATGCATGGTGATGTTGTAGTATGTGACAAAGGTCTCACCCCCTTATCCCTGGCCAAAGAGGAATGGCGAAGACCGGTTGTACTTAGCACCTCTGACCGGGAGACCGTATGGATGGAGAAGGAGCTGCATGGACGGTTTTACAAGGCGCTCCACGCACCTCACGTGGATGTTAAGGCCTCCGTGCAGTGGCTGCGATTCGGGGACCTCTTTGGGGAAACCGAAGGTTTTGTCTGTGCAATACAGGATCAGGTGGTTAAGACGAACAACTACCGGAAGCACATTCTGAAGGATGGCACTCCCGACTTCTGTCGAGCTTGTCGTCATCCCGGCGAGTCACTCAGACATGTGCTTTCGGGGTGTTCAGCGCTTGCCAACACTGAGTACTTGCACAGACATAACCAAGCGGCCAAGATTCTTCATCAAGAGCTTGCTCTAATGTATTGTCTCCTGGAACAGAGGGTGCCGTACTACCAGTACACACCGGCGCCAGTACTCGAACGCGACGGAGTCCGGCTCTACTGGGACCTGCCTATCGCCACGGACAGGACGATACTGGCGAACAAGCCTGATATCGTGGTGATGGATAGGGCACAGTCGAGGGTGTTTTTAGTGGACATTACCATCCCTCATGACGAGAACCTCGTGAAAGCCGAAACAGAGAAAAAGCGTAAATATCTGGATTTGGCACACGAGATTGTCGACATGTGGGGTGTTGAATCCACTGAAATCATCCCTATCGTGATATCTGCCAACGGTTTGATCCCGGTTAGCCTCGCTCACCACCTGAGGCAGCTGGGTATCCGTGACGGTTCGCTCGCAGCCAGGATGCAGAAGGCGGTATTACTCGACTCGGCTAGGATTGTCCGCCGATTTCTCAGCCTACAGCCCTAACCCCCGGCCGTTTGATCTCCCTGCCGGGGCGTAATCCTCCACCCGCTTATATTTATTTATGTAAATTTATGTAAATTTATGTAAATTTATTATATTCCTTATATAAGTATTGTATTATATTATATTTATTTATATGTGTATATGTATATATTGAACGGGTGGAGTGTAGCAATAAAAATAACAATAATAATAATAATAATAAGCCGCTGCCTGGGGGGCGCCAGGGCGCGTCTGGAGCTGGCGCTGGACGTGGCAGCATGCGGGCCGCCAGCAACCCCCGCCGACCGGTACCAACACCTAGCCGGCCGGTGTATCCACCATCCCCACCAGTTGGCTTGGCGCCGACAGAGTCTCAAGGGACTCAGCATTCGGTGCCCGCCGCTGGTGGAGTACGCCGCATGAGATGGACAAATAATATGAACGAAAATGTCATGCGTGCGTATTATAGGGCTGTAGGAGGGGAAACCGGACGGACTGGCTACCGAGCGGTAATGCACCGCGAGTTCCTGCTGCTTGAGCCAAATTTAACTGTCACGGAACAGAACCTGGCAGATAGAGCTCGGTACATACAACGAAAGGGCGTATTCAACGCCGCCGAGCTCGAACGGATTCGACGTGAGGCTGCTCCTGAAGTAGAATCCGTATCTACAGAGCACAACGCAGTTATAACACAACAGACGATCGTTCGTAGCGAAGTGCCCGTGGATGCGATCGCTGAAGGAGCAGTCTCCCAAAAAGTAGAGCAGATGAGAGGGATTTTGGAGGAGGCGATTTCCGAGATCCGCAGCACTCCTCTAGAACAGAGACCACGACTCTCCCGACTTCCCCTTAATGCTACGACGCGGGGTGCCATTGTGGCAGCTAACAGGCTGCTACCTCCATATTTGGATGGCAGTCTGGGCTTGGATGATACGGGTTCTATTCTCTTTGGTGCCGCTCTAGCGGTACACCGCTTCATTGGAGCCAAAACCCAGGAGCCTGGACGCACTACTAATAATAGTAGTGACGTACCAGCCTGGAAGAAGAGAATAGAACGCCGTATCAGCCTGGCCAGGGCCCTCATTGGCAGACTGCAAAGCTTCAGGTCGGGCAACACAAGGCCAAGGATTGTGCGCTCCGTCAGAATAGCTTTTAATGGATTAGGCGTCAGGCTTGACCAGCCTGATATAGCTGAAAAACTGACGGAGCGCATCGACGGCCTGAAGCAAAGAATCGCGGCATGGGGGAAGCGCATTCGTAGGTACTCTGAGAGAGTTGAGCGCTTCCGGCAAAATCGCCTCTTCCTGAGTGATCAGAAGAGGTTCTACAGGAAGTTGGAGAACCCGACGCCGTGCTCTACTTCCCCAAAACCGAATACGCCTGACCTCGTCGCCTTTTGGCGAAACATATGGTCACGGGAGGTAGAGCATGAGGAGGGCCCTTGGATTGCGGCGGTTCAGGAAGCATGTGCTAGAATCGAACCGATGAACCCGATCACCATCTCTTCGGAGAACGTAGCTGATGCGGTCCGTCGGGCACCGAACTGGAAGAGTCCGGGGATCGACGGTCTGCATCACTATTGGCTGAAAGGGTTCTCGGTATGCCATGCGACCTTGGCTCGACAATACCAAGAGGCGATAGAGCGGAGGACGCTTCCGAACCTCTTCACTACTGGGATCACTCACCTAGCTCCTAAGTCCACCAACACTGCGGATCCGACCAACTACCGCCCCATAACGTGTCTGACTTCCATCTACAAGACACTGACATCCGTTCTGAGCTGCAAGATTTCTCGTCATACTGACGAATTTAACATCTTGTCTGCAGCTCAGAACGGATGCCGTGGAGGCGGCCGCGGCACAAAGGAGCTCCTTATCATTGACTCTGTTGCGGGCCAGCTTGTCAAACGCAACCGTCGGAACTTCTCTGCTGCCTGGATCGACTACAAGAAGGCATTTGACTCGGTGCCTCATTCATGGCTTCTGAGGGTCCTCGAGCTGTACAAGATCGACGGGGCAGTTCGAGACTTCCTCGAAGTATGCATGGGGCAATGGAGTACGATCCTTTGTCTCCAGGGCGAGAGACTAACGACGGGTGCCGATGACCGAATCCGGATACGAAAGGGGATTTTCCAGGGTGATTGTCTGAGCCCACTTTGGTTTTGCTTGTCCTTGAACCCTTTAAGCACTCTGCTGGAGCGTTCGGGGACAGGCTTTCAGTTTCGGAGAGGAGGTACTAAAGTCTCCCACCTTCTCTACATGGATGACCTCAAGCTGCTGGCACCTAATCCTGCACGCCTTATGGAGTTGCTGAAAATCACTACTGAGTTCAGCGGCTCCATCAGGATGCAGCTTGGAGTGGATAAGTGTGCGGTCGTGCATGTGGTCAGGGGACAGGTGACGCAATCGACTGAGATTAGCCTAGAACTTTCGAACTTCAAGACCCTTTCCGAAGCTGAATCTTACCGGTATCTGGGCATGTCACAATGCATAGGGGTGCAGGAGGTGGATATGAAACAGGCGGTTTGCGAGGTCTTTTTTGGACGGCTGACAAAAGTTCTTCGGAGCTACTTGTCGGGCGCCAACAAGGTCCGAGCTTATAACGGCTGGGTCATGCCCACTCTCTTGTACACATTTGGCGTGCTCAGATGGACTCAGACCGAACTCGACGCCCTGGACAGAAGAGTCCGCACGACTATGACTCACCATCGCATGCATCACCCGAAATCGTCGGTCATGAGACTGTACATCCCACGGAAGTGTGGTGGCCGAGGCCTATTAAGTGCCAAGTCCATGCATAACCGGGAGGTGTGCAGCCTCAGGGCCTACTTTGAAACGAGGAGGGAGAGCGCTATGCATGGTGATGTTGTAGCATGTGACAAAGGTCTCACCCCCTTATCCCTGGCCAAAGAGGAATGGCGAAGACCGGTTGTACTTAGCACCTCCGACCGGGAGACCGTATGGATGGAGAAGGAGCTGCATGGACGGTTTTACAAGGCGCTCCATGCACCTCACGTGGATGTCAAGGCCTCCGTGCAGTGGCTGCGATTCGGAGACCTCTTTGGGGAAACCGAAGGTTTTGTCTGTGCAATACAGGATCAGGTGGTTAAGACGAACAACTACCGGAAGCACATTCTGAAGGATGGCACTCCCGACTTCTGTCGAGCTTGTCGTCATCCCGGCGAGTCACTCAGACATGTGCTTACGGGGTGTTCAGCGCTTGCCAACACTGAGTACTTGCACAGACATAACCAAGCGGCCAAAATTCTTCATCAAGAGCTTGCTCTAATGTATTGTCTCCTGGAACAGAGGATGCCGTACTACCAGTACACACCGGCGCCAGTACTCGAACGCGACGGAGTCCGGCTCTACTGGGACCTGCCTATCGCCACGGACAGGACGATACTGGCGAACAAGCCTGATATCGTGGTGATGGATAGGGCACAGTCGAGGGTGTTTTTAGTGGACATCACCATTCCGCATGACGAGAACCTCGTGAAAGCTGAAACAGAGAAAAAACGTAAATATCTGGATCTGGCGCACGAGATTATCGACATGTGGGGTGTTGATTCCACTGAAATCATCCCTATCGTTATATCTGCCAACGGTTTGATCCCGGCTAGCCTCGCTCACCATCTGAGGCAGCTGGGTATCCGTGACGGTTCGCTCGCAGCCAGGATGCAAAAGGCGGTATTACTCGACTCGGCTAGGATTGTCCGCCGATTTCTCAGCCTAAAGCCCTAACCCCCGGCCGTTTGATCTCCCTGCCGGGGCGTAATCCTCCACCCGCTTACATTTATCTAAGTAAATTTATGTAAATTTATTATATTCCTTATATATTGTATTATATTATATTTATTTATATGTATATATTGAACGGGTGGAGTGTAGCACTAAAATAATAATAATAATAATAATAAAGTTTTTATTTCAGGTGATATACCCATAGTAAATACAATATGATAATAATTATTAAGTATAAAATTTTAAAAGATATATAAAACTTAAAATAGAATAAACACAAAAGTGCTTGGTCATTTTTTGTTATCATTCTTGTGAACGGATATCCAGTGCCCATAAATATAACCATTAAAATAATTGTCAGAGACAGCCACAAGAATTTTGTTATTAGAGCGGCTAACGCGGGTCCAAAACGCAGCTATGCGAGATCGGATCACAGCAAAGAAGTCAGGAACCCCTGCCTCAGCAAACATGCTCGACGCGCTACAGTATCTCGGTAGCTTCATAAGAGCACGGTATGCATCATTGTACTGGACTCTTATGTTGTTGTAAGCTTTCCGAGTATACGATACCCACAACTGACATGTATACATACATAGGCAGTATGCTTTGAATAACATGATCTTAACATCATTACTGCATTTGGCGAATCGACGTGCAAGCATGTTGCTTCTGACAGCAAGGGCTCTCCGCTCACGTTCAATATCCGTGTCATCGTTTAGTCGCTCTGTCAACCAGTGGCCCAGATACTTGAACTGCTTGACAACACGTATCTTATTTCCATCTAGAGAAACGTCCGGAACTCTCTCAGGGCCCCTCCCAGCCCTAAATATCAACATTTCTGTCTTAGAGACGTTGTATTTCAACCCATGAGCACCGGCATAGCGCTCACAGATAGAAACGAGTCTCCTCAACCCCTTGATCGAGGGACTGAGGAGCACCATGTCATCGGCGTAACTAAGGTTGTTTACACAAACATCCCCCAGGTGACACCCAATGCCAGCGCTCCCCAGCTCCTCGATCAAGCCATTCACATATAAGTTGAAGAGGTCCGGGGAGGTTACTCCACCTTGGCGCACTCCACAGTCTAGTCTATAGCTACTAGAAGTTGCGTCACCCCATTTTACTTGATTGGTTTGGTTTTCGTACCAATACCTCAATATTTTTATTAACGGACCAGGGACCCCAGATGCCAACAGCTTAGCCCAGAGAATTTCATAATTAACTAGGTCAAAGGCGCGGCTCAGATCTAGGAAACATGCATATACAGATGTATTTTTCGAGGTGTAGTAATGAACAGTACTTTTCAAGCTAACGATAGCAGTGTCCGTAGAAAGGCCCGGCCGAAAACCAAACTGCGCGTCATCAATCTTTATATTGTCAAGCAGCCCAGGGTATATGAGTCTTTCAAACACCTTGCCCACAACAGTCCCAAGGGAAATAGGCCTATAATTAGATGTCGAGCTAAGGTTACCAGTCTTATTTTTGGTCACCGGCACGACTAATGTTTTCATTAGTGCGTCGGGAAGAAAGCTGTATTTAATACACTTGTTAAAAAGAAGACAGAGATGATAATTGATTTTGTCGCTTGCCCAGAGTATATGTTCGACACTAAGCCCATCGTATCCAGGTGACTTGCCACGTTTCATTTGTTTAATGACCTTAGCGACATCATCCGGGGTAAACTCAGTCAAGTCGCTATCCGCGGGCAAAAATACACCGCCTACACACCCAGTGTCAACTGGCAAGGGAGCAGTTTTAAACTTTTGTGCAAATATTTCGGCTATTGCTGACGGTTCCTGCAGACCCTCTACAGAAATTGGTAAGCTCTGTTTGTAATTTAAATTTTTAGTGGCATTCCAAAACTTTATAAAATTTTTGTTTTTCTTATGTAACGCTAGAATGTTCATTTTAATATTTTCTTCATTTCTTTGACACCATTTTATTTTACTTTTAAAAACTCTACGACTACTTTGCATATTATTGTATATTGTACCTTCAGAGGGCCTGCCAGCAACCACCCAGCACTTAAAATATAACCTAGCCTCCTTGTGGCTCTCTCCGACATGATAATTCCACCCGATCACTTTTCTACGGCCGACCCCTTCACAAGAACGAGAACTGATAATAGCAGCGTTTTGCAACACCTTAACAATGTGATTATAATATTTACTAATACATTCATAACATTCATTCAAGTGGGAACAACTACTTATATCTATGCAATCACAGAAATATAATTTATGCAACAAATCCAAGTTATCCAAGTTATCTAAGTTTTTGTAACAATATTCTGAGTATTTTTTAGTTTGGTCTGAGTTTCTTTGACCCCATTTAACTCTTTTTAATAAGTCATCGCTCGCAAAAATAGCCGGCCCCATCGCTACATTCGCTACAAGGCAGTCAATTCGCAGGGGGTAGTGATCAGACCACATGACGTCATACATGACACTCGCTTCAATCACAGTTTCCCATGCGGCCTTAGTGGCGAGGCAATGGTCCAGCCACCTCCTTGTACCATGAGCTTCACTCTGAAAGGTATAGGTCTCCGAATCTATACCGAGTATATTTTTATCGACACATTCCCATAGCATATCAGAACAAAACTTACTTAGTTCCAGTCCGAATTCTGCGCTGGGATGCGCATTGAAGTCCCCAAGTATGTACGCGCACTGAACATTACTCTCTTCAATAATCACATTAATTTTAGCTAAGCAGTCAGTAAACTCAATAAGGTTATCATGCTTGTCATAAGGCATGTACACATTAACCACAAGAAAAGCACTAGCACCAACCGATACCCGAACAGCTATCAACCTGTCACTCGCACATTCCACTGGAACGACGTTAGGGAACCTGGTTTTGTTCCACAGGATGGCAAGCCCGCCATATGGTCTCCCACGAAGTATACCAATTGAGGTATCCACAGACGATTTTGCAACACATCCGAATGCACTGTTGATTTCATGAATAAAGTTCAGGTCATGTGGCAGCAGCCAGGTCTCCTGGAGCGAGACAATGTCTGAAGACACTGTCAGATCACGCACACACTGTACTGATCTCTTGACGGATTTACAGTTGAATGAAATCAAAGATATTTTCTGAGTTGTACTATCCATAAATTAATTTATACTTTTGACATTATTTCCTTTCGGTACAAATTCACGATACAATCTGTATTTAATTCCTTCGGGCCAGAAGTCATTGGTTAAAAACTTATCTAATTTGCGTTTTGATACTAATATTTTGAATGAAGAAAACTCAGTTTCATGCCTCTGTGTTAATAGTTCAACTCTCGAGCAATCCTCACCTTTCTCAGTTATATAATCTTTAATGTTATCTACGGTAGTCGTCTTTGTCAATCTCGAAACATAAATCGCAGAAGTTAATTCAGCTATTTGTAATTTAGTTGACACCTGCGCAGTCCCAGTTAAGTTACTTATTTTCTTACGTTTTTTCTTTTCAACGACTGTAAAGCCGTCATCTTTTTTATTATCAGTATGTCTTTGGTAATCTCGTACTTGCTTCTTTGCACTGACAATAATGTCTCGATAAGTCGGTATATTCATTATTTGTGCGTGAGCCAACGGACAGCTGTCGGGCTCGGGCGACCTTGACCGTGAGCGAGTGTGTACTATGGAAGTGCCCGCGTCATTAATGCATCTATCGTTGCTTCTTTGTTTGTTGCTCGCCCGTGTTATGCATTTCGATTGTAATTCAACTTCATTTACTCCGACCGAGTTATTGTAAGCAGTTTTTGACAAATTGTTTACACTATTTTTTGTCTGTAGGTCTGTAAGTATCGATTTTACTTCTTTTAACTCGGCTTTAATTGTTTCAAGCTCAGGCATTGATGGTGTACCTTCACTTGTTAAGCGAACAATTTTATCGGCTTTTATATTAGCTACGTCATTCCGTAGTAATGACATTTCCCTTAAGAATGAAGTCACGTCAATGTGGTCAAAACTCACCGGTGGGAGTTTGTTTAAGTTTTTAGCTACAAAAACAGGTAAACAATCCGGATCGAACTCTTTAATCAATTTTATTATCTCTTGGACACTTTTTTGTTCACTGCCTTCTTTTCTACGCATATACTTTTTTGTCGGCGAAAGGAACTTGTACGCAACACTTCGAGCATTTTCTATTTCTTCACTCGTATAGGCGCTCACACATATTTGCAATATTGCTGTTTCCGGTAATACGTCCACTTTATTATTTATAAATGCCAATAGTTCATTAATTATCACACTACAGCTGGTACATTGTAATTCTTTACTGGTTGACGGTATTTCACGTCTCAGCGCGTCACTCCGTGGGGATCGAACCATAGGCATCGTGCGGCGCCTACGGCGGTAGGGAGAGAGACTGGACTAAATAGACTACGCATTATAGGTATGTAATTGTAGCTATGTATATCAATTTGTACAAGGTTTTGGTCCATTTTAATAATTATTAATATTTGATTTATATATATTGAAAAGTCTATACCGGATTTTATCGCGTTTATTCAAAACTTTACAGTTAACAATATTTTAAATTATTTCCCGACGTTTCGGACCCTTTACAGCGTCCACGGGGGACTGAGGTGGTGGGTGTCCGAATAATGTTTTTATTGTATCTCATCAACTTTTAATCAAATGAGTAAAATTCGCGTAAATATAAGAGAACAATTATTAATATTTTAAAAATATTATTTTGATTTTTGTTTCTCTTTTGTTTTATTTAATTTTAAGTTTTATTTACGTTGTTTAGTTATATTTATTATATAGTATTTTTTAATATTAATTAATATTGCATAATTATTTTTTATTTGAAATGTGTATATTTACTTGTGTAAATAAATTATAAGTGTAATGGGTCACAGCCGAAGACAAGGTAAACACGATGTTATTACAGACTTAGCATTTATTATATGAAGAAAAAATATATTGAGGAGAGATTCACAAAGTACTTATAGCTATTAAACCTATTTGGTAATGCACTTGTTAAGACTCGTGGAACACTCTGAAGTACACTTTGATATGGGCTCAATATATATGAAAGAAATATAATTAATAATCAATTATTACGAAATTAAGAGGTATTTGGTTACTATCTAAACTTGATAACATGGAATGTTGAAATGTGACCGCTAATATAACATTAATATGATATTAATGACGATTCAATAAGGAAACAATTTGGAAAGTTTCGTAAGACTACGTAGTTATGATACAAATAATGGTTAGGTACATTACACCTTCCCCCTAAGAAAAAGAAATGATTGAAAATCATTTCGACTTAAATTAATTCCTAATAAAACTTATATAATGAAATATAACATTTTGAGATTTAGATTAATATCAATGATTAAGTTTTTAACTTAGACAATCTAGCACTCCTTCGTAGTGGTATTTCACTATTACAATCAATAACTATAGGAGTTTTTTCCATTAAATTCTGCATTTCGAGATCTTCTATGGGTGCTGTAGGAGCATTAGAGTACATTGGGGAATTTGGAGAATTCCTTTCTCTATTTCTATTTCTAACATTGAATGTAATACAGTTAGTTATACTACTACAACAATCATTATTGATATGCCGATGTACTTCAGGTCCATATTTGTATAATAACCATAAATATTTGAAGAATCTATAAACAGCATATATATGTGAATACATGAGGAAGAAAACTATTCCCTGTCATTTGATTAAATATAGAGTTATCATTTTCATATTCTTCAGTTAGTTTTTCAATTTCATCTAATTTATGACTTGTTAATTTAATTGAATCATGATCTAATTTATAAGATTGTAATGGAATTAAATCTAGTTTTGTAAAATTTAACTTATTTATCTTTATACAATCATTAATATCAAAAGTGGGAAAAATCCTTATATCTACTGAATTTTCATTATGAGTACTAAAAGTAGTTAACACAGAATTAGTAGTGAAAATCTTACAATTCTTATTAGAACTTAAAATTCCTTTTTCTTCTAACATAATATCTTTAGGTTGCATTGTTTCGCATTTTACAGTAGCAATTATTGGCTTTGGTACGACATATAACCATTGATTTAATTTATTCAGTTTGTAAAATAGCTCGTGAGAAAGTTTTGTGATTCTTATATTACAATTGTCTGGATTTTTTACATTATTTAACAAAATTTCACTTTCACAACTAGGTCTAGAGTGAGTTGAATACATTGGTACCTTATTATAACAAATTCTTAAATCATCTGACAATAATTTATATTCTGACAAATCCTTAAGAGTTACATAGTACATTCTATTTTCTGAAATTGACAAGTATTGACTATTTTCATCAGGTAATATAAAAGAATAAAAATCGTCGTTTCTGTGAATGGGTAAACTTATAAGTTTATATGCATCAAACTTTTCATTAAATATTAATGGAACTGAGATAACAAATATTAGTTTATTATTATACAGAAATAAATTTAGTTTCAGTACTGATTCTAGTTTATAAACTTCATTTCTAGTTAGATCGACTGGAAATTTGGTATTAGTAGGTAAGTAAGGAATAACTTTTTGAAGTTCATTTATTAAAACTGAGGGTGAAATTATACTTGGATGCAATGTTTCAGTTTTAGCAAACAAAATAGCATTAATAATAATAGAATATTCTTTATCTACTTCAGAAATTATTAGATTTAGCAATTCTAAATGGTCTTGCATGCTTTGTTGTTTTTGTAAAGAAGTTATAGTATCGACAGTTGTTTTAGTAAAATTCTCTAGTTTTCTCAAATTGGTATTGAATGTGTTTAAATTGCGTTCATAGTTTGTGATTGAGGAATTAAAATTCATTATTGTATTTTGAACAACTTGAGTCTGTTGTTTTAAGATTTTGACAAATTCATTTTTATCTTTATTAATTCGATCGAATGCATTTTCGAAATGTTCGCCATCATCAGCGTCTAAAGTGCCAAAAACTGTTTTGAATAGGTGTCCGAAGCCGTCAAACCAACCTCGTTTTTCTCTATGATGATCATCAGTTTTATAATAGTTATATGAAGAATCCTTTTTATTTGATGTGTGTCCTATCATGTCTTTTAATGATTCATCTTTTGCTTTTAAAACAGGAATAAGTTTATCAATTATATTCAAAGAAGTGTTGCATACAGAGAAGTTTGAAAACGTCTTGTCATTGCATAAAATTTTTGTATCGCTGTATGTTACTTCGATTAGTTCAATCTTGTTTTCTAATTCAGTTATATCAATGTTCGTGATTAATTTCCATGTATTTTCAAAAAAATCAATTTTTCCTATTTGATCATAATATAATCCAGTATTAATTTTTAAAGGGTATACTTGTATCAAGTTACTATTGATGTCGCAATTGATTGTCAATATTTGCATAAGCAGGATCCAGAAGGTTGTCCAAGCCATTCTGTAAGCAATTTATATGATTTGCATCAGTATGCTAATTTTAATCTATTATTATGAACTAACTTTTTCTTATTTTTTATAATAATAGTGGAGTTACAACTAGAATTGATTTCAACTATTTCATAAGGACCTTCGTAATTACTTCTAAGCTTTTTGCATTTGCCTTTAGAAGTGTTTTCATTTAACAAAAATACTTTATCTCCTACTTTAAACGATATAGGATTATTTTTCTGATCATAATACTTTTTATTAACTTCTTTTGATTTCTGTATGTGGTTTCTTGCTATTTCATTACTTTTTTGTAATCTCATTTTTAATTCACTAAGATAATCATCATAAGTGTATTTGAATTCAGGTGTAGAAGTGAGACTAGATGGGATGTTTGGTTTTACACCAAAAACTAATTCAAATGGCATGAATTTTGTTGAAGTATGGACAGATGTATTATAGGAAAACATCGCAAAATCAATCCATTTGTCCCAGTCTGTCTGTTTTTCATTAACATAATGTTTTAAATAATCAGCTAACGTGTGATGAGATCTTTCAAGAGCACCGTTAGTTTGTGGGTGATAGGCTGTGCAATTAATTTGTTTTATCTTAAATAGTTTTGAAATATTTTTTAAAAGAGATGACGTGAAGTCAGCGCCTTGATCAGTAAGTATCGACTTAGGTATACCAAATTTACATATAAATTGTGTGACAAAAATATTTGCAATTGTTAAAGCTTCATGATTAGGAACAGCATAAGCTTGTGAAAACTTAGTAAGATCATCTTGGAGTGTTAATATGAATTTATTACCATCTTCTGACAGAGGTAAGGGTCCTACGATGTCTAAGGCAATACGCTCAAAAGGCGTTGAAGATGTGGTGGTAAGTTCCATGGGAAGTTTATGTTTCTTTCGTATTAACTTATTTTTTTGACATGATTCACAGGTTTTAATATAATTTTTAATATCAAGTTTCATATTTTTCCATTTATATTTCTCTTTGATTCTTTTATATGTTTTATGGAAACCAGAATGTCCAGCTGTTGGATTTACATGGCATTCTTCTAAAATTTGTTTAATTTGATCTTTATTTGGTATAATTTTTTCATTGTGGAAAATGATAATTTTAATTTTTGTATCTTTGAAAATATATCTTAACATAGTTCGCAATTTAGACCAACTTAGTTTATCATATTTATCTCCTAATTTGGGAATTTTTAAAGTACATTCTCCCCCATTAGTTTTAAGTAAGTGCTCCCGCACTTTCGTCATTGTGTCAAAGAAATCTTGATAGTCTGCCCTATTCCAATAATATTGTTTAGTACAAAGGTAATAAATGAACTGATCATTATGTTTTTTAATGACAATATTACCAACATCGACGTCTTGTGGTTTGATATCGTTAAAATGATTTAATTTATTTTTAATGTCTCTATGGAAATCTTCAGTACATTCCAGATCGCATGAGATTGGAATACAGACGTTACTGTCTAATTTATCACATATATTTCCATTAACTTCTTCGATATTATCATTTAAAATCAATTTGTTTTTAAAATCGTTTAAAAATTGTTGATATTGAGAACGATTTACCGTTTGAATTCGACTTAACGCGTCGGCATTATGGTTTAATCTACCTTCTTTATAAATTATTTCGTAGTCATAGTCTTCTAATAAAAGTCTCCATCGGACTAAGCGAGAACTTGGATCCTTTGCATTAAATAACCAAGTTAAAGGTTTGTGATCTGTGTAAATTTTAAACTTCCTTCCGTAAAGGTAAGGACGAAAGTGTTTTATACTCCATACAATAGCTAATAACTCTCTTTCTGTTGTTGAGTAATTAGATTCAGCATGATTTAAAGTTCTACTTGCATAAGCAATAGGAAGATCATTAGGTGGTGAACCTTGAGAAAGTACAGAACCTATCGCATAGGCACTGGCATCTGTGGTAAGTATAAATTCCTTTTCAAAATTAGGATATTGTAAAATTGGCTCACAACTTAAAGCGTTTTTTTAATTTTTCGAATGAATCTTGTTGGCTACTTGTCCAAATAAAATCAGTATCTTTCTTTAATAACATAGTTAAAGGACGTGATAATTTAGAAAAATCTTTTATAAATCTTCTATAATATCCAGCGAAGCCAAGAAATGCTTTAATGTCTTTCTGACATTTAGGAATTGGATAGTTAATTATAGCTTCAATTTTCTTTGGATCAGGCTTAATTCCTTCATTAGTAATGAGATGGCCCAAGTACATAACTTGTTTATGCATAAATTCACATTTATCAGGTTGAATTTTTAAATTAAATTTATCCAAGCGTTGAAAAACTTCGATTAGACGTTTATTATGTTCTTGAAGAGAGTCTGCGTGAATTACGATATCATCCAAATAGACAAAACATCTATAATTTTGGATTCCAGCAAGTACAGTATTCATTAACCTTTGAAACGTAGCTGGTGCATTCTTTAAACCGAATGGCATTCTATTGTATTGGTAATGTCCTGAAGGGACAGAGAAGGCTGTTTTTTCAGCGTCTTCAGGCGACATTTTAATTTGGTGAAAACCTGAAGTTAAATCAAGGGTTGTGAAATATTTAGAATGACCTAATTGATCTAAAATGTCTGTTATATTAGGCAAGGGATAACTATCTCCTATTGTAGCTTCATTTAATTTTCTGTAATCGATTACTAAACGCCATTTTCTTTCACCAGAAGCATCAAGTTTTTTCGGAACGACCCATACAGGTGAATTCCAAGGAGATGTAGATGGTTCAATAATACCCTGTTCTAACATTTTTTTAATTTGTTTATCAACTTCTTCTTTATGAATTTGAGGATATCTATAGGTTTTAACATTAATCGGTGGGGTATTTGATTTAGTTGGAATAGTATGTTTGAGAACATCAGTACTAGATAATTTATCACCTTCTAAATAAAATATATGATGGTAATCCATACAAATTTTTTCTAAAGACTCTTTTTCTTCTTTATTAAGGTGACTGGTACGAAGATTGGATTTAATCTTTTCTAATCTTTTTGGAAATTGTAATTCAGCTTTCTGATAAAAATTTCTGACTTGACCAATATTATCGATATTAGAATTTTCATTATTTTCTAAACATTTTTTGAAATCTTCCGAAATATATTCAATTTCTATTTTCAAATTATTAATTTTAATAACTTTATCATTTGTATTTAAAATAGAAGTAATAACTTTTCCATTTGTAACTTTTACAAGACTATCCGCGATAAAAATACCATTTTCAATTTCCTTTTTATTTATTATTCCTAGCTCGAAATCAAAATTTAAAATATCAAATTCAACAACTTGTTCACAACGTGGTTTTAAAATAGTTTTATTTTTTATAATAATTGGAATATTTTGTCTTGAAAGTTTATTTAAATTCGTTTGAAGACCAGTTTCAGAGATCTGATCTATTTTATTAGAATCCTCGAAGGGAATATAATCAAATAATTGTTTTATACAAATATAAGAATCCTCAATGGGAATATTAGAATCCTCGATGGGAATATTAGAATCCTCGATGGGAATATTAGAATCCTCGATGGGAATATTAGAATAATCGATTTCGACTATTTTCTTGTCAGTACAAGAATCAAAGGGAATATCTACCCTATTAGAATCATTTAATTCATCAGCACGGGACCATGGTGCTTTATTGTTTTCGGGAGGGGCAGTAAGCGTTTCAATTACCATGATTTCAATTTCATTTTCATCTATCTTCAAAATATTTCTTTCAAAATCGAGAGAAGCGTTCAAATTTTTTAGAATATCGTTCCCTAAAATACCATCAAAATCAATTGGAAAATCTTTTGAAATAACATGGAAAAGAGTTTCGTATTTAAAGTTATTAAGACAAAAATCAAGATATGTATAAGCGAGTGTCTTATTTAAATTTTTTGATTCGACTTTATCAATGCCTCTTAAATAAATTGGGTAATCTGTATAGCAAATTGTTTCATAATTTAATTTATCAACTTTAATTAGGGAAATAGTAGCACCAGTGTCTAAAAGTAGTCGAACTGGTTCGCTAGTTTGGTTAAATTGAATAATTACGTATGACGTAATTGCATTGCAATTTACTGCATGGATCCGGCTTGGATCTATCGGGTTTCCCTCTGCACAGCCGGCTGCGGAGGACCCTGCCTGTTTAAAGACGAAGGTCCAGCCTGCTGTGAGGAATTCCCTCTAAACTGACTGTTATTTTGATGTGAATTATTCGTATGTCTATTGTGATAATTTTTATGGTGATTATTTCGATTATTATAATGGTTGGTGTTGTTATTATTATTAGGATTGCGATTTTTTAATTTAAAACATTTATCGATGGTGTGGTTCGTTTTTTTACAATATTTACAAAATTGTTGAGATACTGTTTGAAATATTTTATTTTGACTATAATTTGGTTTTTGATTATTATGAAAACGTTGCATTTCAAATTTACTTTTTAATTGTTGCTCCTCATTGAGTGCGACAGCAACTGCGCTTTCTAAGGTGTCAGGCCTTTGCGACTTGACTAAAATTGTTAAGTCTCTGTTTAACCCATTCAGAAAAACGCTCAGAGCTTCATTTTTTATTAAGTTAACACATGCTTCCCTACTAATTTTATCTAAATTATTATCTAATGAATTAATGACTTTAATGTAACAACTTTCGACTCTGTTTGCGAAGCTCATAACAGATTCCTTATAATCTTGTTTACACGCATTTAATTCTAGCTGCCATTGCCCTATGGTCCTTTTTTCCGAGTACGCGTCCAGAAGATGCGTTTTCAGGGCGTCCCAAGATGGGAACTCTCGGTTTCTTACGACGGCACGCGCATTATCCGTGATCTTGGTTTCAATTAATTTGAATAATATTTCTTTATATATTGGATCGACGAGAGTCATCGCCTTATCACAATTGTCCAAGAACTCGTACAGTTTGCTTTTATTCCCGTCAAATTTAATAAGCATACGCTCCGCCATTTCTAGGCTAATTGTAGGAGCCATTTTTTCTTCAAATAAGGAAGCCAAGTTGTACATATAAAACAATGCTTACTTGCGGCTGCTTTGACCTTATGGTGAGCACGATGTGGGGCTGCTGGTGTACTCCTCGTAGACCTCCGAAGCAGGTAGGCAGTAACTCGTACAGCGTTTCCTCACCGTGGTTCTGGATTCGTTAAGCTTTTATGCTTCTAGAACGATCCTACCGCGACTGCGCCAAAAATGTAATGGGTCACAGCCGAAGACAAGGTAAACACGATGTTATTACAGACTTAGCATTTATTATATGAAGAAAAAATATATTGAGGAGAGATTCACAAAGTACTTATAGCTATTAAACCTATTTGGTAATGCACTTGTTAAGACTCGTGGAACACTCTGAAGTACACTTTGATATGGGCTCAATATATATGAAAGAAATATAATTAATAATCAATTATTACGAAATTAAGAGGTATTTGGTTACTATCTAAACTTGATAACATGGAATGTTGAAATGTGACCGCTAATATAACATTAATATGATATTAATGACGATTCAATAAGGAAACAATTTGGAAAGTTTCGTAAGACTACGTAGTTATGATACAAATAATGGTTAGGTACATTACATAAGTGATTCAAGATTATTGCTATTGGTAGTTATTACATTACAAAAATAGTGTTTAAACTAATATTATTAAATGAAAATAACTTGCTATTGTATTAGATATCAGTTGATTATAAGGTACTTTGCAATATAATAAATTCGATGAGATACAATACGAAGTCACATTAGGATGTCTCTCTTGTATTTATGCGACTCCTAAATTAGATTTAAATATTTTTTTTGTTTGGAATATTTAGAAAAATACGAATTAAAATGTAATTTTATTTAAGTTTTAATCAATGCAATTACGATTTTGTTCGCTAACTCAACAATGATCACTTTGATGTACTTAAAGTACATAAACACGAAATTATATATAGCATTGTTGTTTCTGTGTTCTCTGTATGATTGATTCCTTTGTTAAGAATGAATTATTAGAACTGTTCATAGTTAATTAACTGAGTAATTAGTTTTAACGACAAAGGAAATTTAAGTGTATAACGTATATAACTAACGAAATAACGTTTGAAAACATATTTTGATAAAGAATTCTAAATAAAAGAACTGTATTGTGGAGTATTTTAAACTGAATAAGAGTATTCAACGGTTCTTAATATAGAGGTCGTATAGATAATACATTTGTCATATAAATAATGGAGCGCATATCCGCATGTAGGAAGTAGAGTCTTATAGATACTAACAAGACCATTGTATTTTTTTTATTTGATAAATAGTAGGATATTTTGCAATTTGACAAAAACTTTATATATAACTTGATGAACTTATGTATACAATTTAATTGTCATATATATTCTGATAATAAATAATCAAATTAAATAATTCACGTACGGTAATTTTCCATTGTTCCAATTATTTCACTGGGTTAGAAATTGTTTAAATTGCTTAAAACTTATATTGTTTCTGGAACAAAATGTTAACTTATTACAAGTTATGAACCTAATAGATTTAATTTGAATATCAATGACTTCATAACATAGACTATGCGTATAACTTTTTGACTGGCCCATGGCGCAGTTGGCAGTGGTCTTGTTTTCTGCTCCAGGGTTGTGGGTTCGATTCCCGCCCCGAGTCTGGGTGTATTATGTATTTATTTATATATGTATTATTTATATGTATATTTATTTTAAAAAATGTATATCAGTCGGCTGTTACCTAAAACACAGGCATTAAGTTACCTACCTTAAGGACAGACGAGCGTGTGTATGTTAAATATATTTATATTTATTTATTTATTTATTTTAACTTTAACTCTTACGCTTGATATGTAAAATTGCTTTTTTTAATATAGAAAAAAAATAAAAAAATAAACGTATATTAAAAAATAATAATTTGTATTTCCTAAGATGGCATAGTAAATGAAACACGTAGACAAACGCGAACAATCACAATCGAAATTCCGTCGTTTTTCTTCGGATAAAGTAATAATGTGCATATTTATAATATCTCTTATCTATATTTCGGCTATAAACAAATGTAAATATTGTAAAAAAAGATATTTTTTTTACTAATTGATTATAATTATTGTGAAGCTACCACCGATTCGGAATGTAGATTCTGTTGAGAAGAATCGGCAAAAAACTCAACAGTTACTCTTTTAAAAAAGAAACCATCAATACAATATTCGATAATTATACGGATTATCATATTCGTACAAACACTCAAATAAAATACCTGTTTTTCAGAGATCAGGTAGATTGCTTATTCACAATAAAAATTACACAAAAAAAAAACTTTACTTTTATCGATATAAACTACTTAATTCTTACAATAATCAACAATAAGCGGCTACTAGTCACGACAACCTCTTTTATAGTTCAACAATCCCGCCAGATATATCACGAATATGGCGACTAACTAATCAGAAGACAGTGTAGTCTTCTATTCACTCTTCCGGTACTCTATTTCTATAAAACAAATAAAAATAATTTAGTAATACCAACGCCTTACAGAATCAAATATTTTAATAATAAAATTAGGAAAATTTAAATGCTAACAACATAGTGAGTAAGTCTCGTCTTACTATATTACTATTACATTTGTGTCGCAAAGGCAAATCAATCATTAATTTCATAATGATTGCGTAACAATTTTGATTATACTAATTATTCAATCGCTTATCACTAACATTCGAGACTGTGAATTGAATGTCACGCCAGTGTTTTCTTACTGTAGTTGTATAATATTTTTTTTATTTTTTTATTTTATTTTACTGTACATCCACAGGCTTTATTTGCCCATGCCTTTTTTTATGAACATTTTTTGAATATTATTATTATTATCGTTAGTGCGTACTTGTTTAGATAACGAGACTTAAACTACCTTAGGATCTTTATATCGCGAGTCCTTGCACTTACCACAAATTTACTTATTTAATCTAAAACTTATCTAAAACTTAACTAAAACTAGTTGTATAATATTTATGTATTTCACTTTCACTTATAACAAAATCGGCCTCTGTATCTCTTGACATCGGGAGATGTTCTAAATAAATTATGTATGCTACACCTTAGAGGACCTGCAAAGCAGGCAGATTTTATTGAGCTTTAATTATCTTTATTAATATATGATAATATGATTAAGGAATTCTTAATAACAAGCCTTTGCCCAGCTGTACTTCAATTTTCAGGATTGTAAACTAGATTAGGTGGAGTATATATTAAGCTGATGTATGCATTTTTTTTTCTTTTTGACTGAATATTATCGATGTTCCTATAATATATATTTTTTTTTTTCTTTCTAATTTCTATTGGATGGCGCTTATAAAAGGCGATTTGTACTATCGGATCAGATTTGATGATCTTCATCTCTAAAGTGGTTCATTCAAATATTAAAAAATAAAATGGAAATGAGTTTTGAGTTTGGTGGGGTGGTGGAGAGCTTCCAATCGACCGAAGTGAATTGATATTGGTGGGGGGTAACTCCTGGTGTCTTCAAATTTATTGCCCTATAGGGATGTTTATCCCATTTACATCTATGTCGTGGTCTAAGCGTTTGTGTTTGTATTGTGTGTGGCTCCGGATTCACGACACAGAGAGACATCCTTCTCTAGACCTTATAGTGAAAGTGAGGTAGAGTGTGTTAAAAAATGAAAACCGTGGAATGAAAGTAACTTAATTAACTTTTTATTTTGTTTTTAATTTTCTGTATCCATTTCCTTTTTTCTAATATTCGGAGGAACTTTAAATTTCAAGTTAAATAAAAGCTTAAAAAGCCCCTGACTTTTTATTTTAAATTGAAACAATTAAACGTCATATTTTTCCATATGGCAGAGCTATCGAGGATACCGTCTCAAAATATCATAAGATTAACAACCTTGTAATAAAATTATTCTTGTTGAATTTCATGATTTATCCCTTTGTATAAAAATCGGTTCATGCACTTTAGAATAAAATCAAAAACAGCAATTAACTTTGTAATATAATATTTTATATGATTTGAACAAATTTATTGATCAGCATTCGATATAATATATCATCATTTTCTGTCAGCTATTTCTAGGGACTTTTTACAGACAAAAAATCCTCGCTCGTGACACTAAACGGCGTCCAGGCGACCGTTACGGTTCGTACGTTATCCTATATTCCTATACATTCTTCATTTGATTTTAACATCATGATTACCTGACGCATACTCGTTCGTAGCTGTTGGATCTAGGAATATGGTAACGTAAAAATTCTAATATTTAGTGATAGATGACATTAAAATGAAGCAAGCTCAATCTAGATTTAGACTTAAATCGTAATCAGCCAGAATATGTATGACATATTAAAATGTATACTGGATGTCAATTTCCAATTTCTAACTTGTATTATATTTAAGGTATTTGTATTAAACTACGATTTTGGAAACTAAGCATTTGATTAGATGGAAGTTCAGTACCTATAATACCGTCAAGTTAAAACTTTATTACGCACTATCATGCGTAAATTCGATCGTAATACGAGTATCAAGGGAGCGAGACTGCTAATATAATCGTCTTACAATTGTAGAAATGTAGTCGATCATTGTCATCATAATAGTTGTTTTTGTTAGTTTTGGTGATTTACTAATTCAATGGTGCTACTCGTATAATGGTGTCATTACATCAATCTAATTTTGATTCTATTAAGTTTTATTTGAAACTGTAATATATTCGGCATCAACCCAATGTATCTCCTACAGGTAATATAACGCCAGGGCTGCCCACACCACAGCCGCCTCCGTTCTACACTATTATCGGTAATACAACAGTTTCCGCAGGAGAAATGTTGTCTCACCTCGGCTCAGGACTTCTGGTGGTACCGCTCGTCGGAGTTATATCTAATGTCGCTATTGCCAAGGCTTTTTGTAAGTACAGTTGCAACAATAGTAAGAAAGTTACTTCTTATTTTAACTTTAAAATAATATCGCCTACATTATTTAAAAAAAATAATTTAGTAAGCAGATAAAGTGATAAATATTCTGATTGCCGTTATCTAATATAATTGACCCAATTGTCATAACCTCAGCAGGGCTGCTGCATTTTTTTGCCCAAATTGCGATTAAATATGGGAATGATTTCCATAGACATGATTTGTATCAAAACTATCTGTAAATAATTGCTTTAAGTTTTGAATTGACTGAACTGAATAAGCCTGTAGACGTGTCACTGCTGGGCAAAGGCCTCTTCTCCATGTAGAAGAAGGGTTGGAGCTTAATCCACCATCATCTCATCAATTTTCCTACCATGAGTAATGGTCCCTATCAGATGTCTGTGATAACAACTGGGACCGACGGCTTTACGTACTCTCCGAGTCACGGCGGGGAGATCCACTAGCACATACAACTGAAACTGAAACCAGACTGGAATCAAATATTTGCACAAATACAAATATCTGTCCCGAGCAGGAATCGAACCAGCGACCACCGGCGTTGAGGAGACTACTCTCACAACTACACCAGAACGGTCCTCAGGTACTTCCACACACACTACAGGCTTTTTGTCTGCAATTACCGATAGCAGTAATAAATACAATTTGTCATAATAGTGTTTTTAAAAAGTGCAAAATAATATTTTATCTAAATATGTACTCACCATTTCTGCATTCATTCACATTAAAAAGTAAAGTCACGAAGCTCTCAATTTCTTTTGAATTTAAAATACTTTAACATGAAAGTCGTCTTAAGTTAAAAGTAACGCAGAGTAAACGATGAAAACGTTTGGAACAACTTGAGTGGTCTTTGGTTATGCTTACTAATTAACAGCGGTAATGAGACGCAGTCAGCTACTGGAATGAATTTTGTTTATATCTTCGTTATTTCTTGGGTAAGAAAGTATAAAATTGTCTATGACTGTTCCGTGCGGTGCTATTTAGTGTAATAAGTGAAGATGAAATGAATGATTATAAAAAATTTGAAAAACATATATAGTATAAATGTAAAATAAAACCATTTGAAAACAAGTTCCACCATCTTAGCCTTATTTAAAAAAAGATTAGAAAAGATTAAAAAAAGCTTTTGCATCTCTAATCTTTTTGAAATCATCTATCTCTAATCTCTTCGAAATCATTTATCAATCTCTAATATTTTCGAATTCATGTCGAAAACTAAAAAGTATCCGAAGCGATTACAAACAAAAAAATTCAAATATTTTTTTATAATTTTTTTAATTTTAATTTTACGAAATTCTAACTCTAAGGGGATGAAAAAGGGAGGCAAACTTTGTATGGGGCAACGTGATTCCTTGGTCCAATCTACTTCAAATTTTGCATAAATATTCTTTAACAGAATTGATTGAAGACGTGTTTCGTATTTTATCGAAATTCATTCCCTAACGGGGTTAAAAGGGGATAGAAAGTTATTTTGATATAAATACTTCTTAGTGCTTTTGATTTTAATTACATTTTATTTTAACACATGTTTGACAATCAATTCGTCTATTATAATATATTTTCCAGTATTGACGTGTAGGTGATACCTTTTTTTGGTTGCTCCTGATGGAACAGGCAAGACTTTATATTAAACGTAACAAAATTGAGTTGTAAATATACCGTGTGATTGCTTTATTGTAAAATAGTGTCTTATATAATATTTTTTAATTCAATGTTGGTGTTATTTTAAGTCAAGGGTTTTAACCTAAATGACTCATCAGCAAGGCATCTGTAGTTCACAATGATACAGATATAGAAGACACCGATGTGAACTTGGAAACATTTTTGAATTAACACCCCAAAATACGGCATTAACACCCCAATTAGTACAGATATTAATTAGTTTCTGATATTGTTGGAACAATATCAGAAAACATTATAAATCATGTACCCATTTAACTTTATCTTACACTTAAACTAAGAAGGAGGAGATAAAAGCTGTCTTGGACTATTATTAAATATAAATATATGTTTGACATACACACATTGTCTGTTCCTAAGGTAGCGAACTTAATGCCTGTGTTTTAGGTAACAGCCGACTGATATACATTTTTTATAAATATACATATAAATAATACATATAGAAATAAATACATATTACACCCAGACTCGAGGCGGGAATCGAACCCACGATCCTGGAGCAGAAAGCAAGGTCACTACCAACTGTGCCGAGTCGATTAAAATTTAAAAAAATAATTACTTAATTTATTGACTTGTGATGTAATTATGCCTACGATACAACGAACGAAGCATTGATGACCGTTCTGGTGTAGTGGTGCAAGTAGTCGCCTTAACGCCTTGCCTCAATGGCGGTGGTCGTGGGTTCGATTCCCGCTCGGGGCAGATATTTGTATTTGTGCCAATATTTGTGTCAGGTCTGGGTGTATAGTGGGTTTCCCGACCATGCCCCGGAGAGTACGTAAAGCCGTCCATCCCGTTTGTTATCATGGATGCTTTATAATAATTGCTACTTATGGTAGGGATATTATTCGCTAACCCGCAGTGGAGCAGCGTGGTGGATTAAACTCCAACCCTTCTTCTATATGGAAAAAGGCCTTCACTCAGCAGTGGGCTATTTACAGGCTGATACAATACACTACAGTACAGGAGCATTTGTGGCCTGCAGTGATGAAACTGAGACTTACCATAAATATAAGAGTCCATCTAAGGGAGATGTTACTGCCGGACAGTTCTCAGACCTGTTGCTTAAAAAGGATATGGTGATTCCCGGGAAACATATAATAATATAATGTATGAATGTATATGAGTATGTATTTACCATAAACAAAGCTTAAGGTCAAACTCTTACTGTAGCGGAAGTATACTTAAGCGAAAGCTGCTGCTCTCACAGTCAGTTGTATGTGGCATATTCCAGAATAGCTTGGTAATTATAGCACCCCGAACGAAAAAAAATTGTTTATAAAGAAATACTACGGAAGGTGTAGTATTTCGATTTCGTTGTAAAAAGATAATACCCCCGTGTAACTTTCTCCAGATCAAAGGCAGAGCTTCTTGATCATAAAACATAACAATTTTTATTTTTATTTTAATGTTTATTTAAACTTTAAATCCCAACTCAACAAATAAAGATTGTTATATTTTATAAGTATTCAAATGTTTTAACATGATAATTTATATGTTATAACAAAATTATTAACGTAAAAAAAAAGAAATAATAATCCTATTATAACCATTTTCGACTTCTACGCGGACGAAGTCGCGGGCTAAAATAATATGTTTGACAACTCAATCCGTCTATTATGAAATATTTTCCAGTATCAACGCAGGTGTAGGTGATAAAAAATATAAATTTATATTTTTTTGAAATTTCAGTTAAATACCCGTGCGAAGCCGGGGCGGGCCGCTAGTATATATATAATTTTAAACCTTTCCGAATATCATGATGTCCGAAGATTTAGAAGTATTTAGACGTATTAAATGATTGAAAACTGGAGAGATTTAAAATGATTGAAGATATTGAAAAATATTTAAAAATATTTTCTTTAAATCTTTTATATTTAATAAGGGTAGCTATTATGCGCTCAATTTTATTTAAATAAAACAGAATATTACGAGAATACACAAGTGTTCCGCTAATGTGTCCTTATGTAATTTTAAATGAGTTAATGTTGCTCTTTTGTTAACATAAAAGGGAACATGTAGTTTAACAAAGAACGGGTAAAATGCATACAAAGCGAGAAAAGGTGACTCAAAACTGCAGAAAGAAATTATGACCAACACACTCCATTAAAAGAAGCTTGGGGCGCACATGTTCTCCGCTTGAACGAAATACATACACTTCACTCAAAAGTAGTTCTTAACACCGTTCCCATTGTGACCATAATTCGAAAAATTTTTATTGCTTTACTAGATCATAGTATGAAGATACTACTGCGATATTTTTATATGCGAATAACTATTTGTAGTATATCTAACGCTGATATATACAAAACTTGGAACATTACTAAGATTGTAAAATAAGTATAGTAGACGTGTGTTTTAACAAGTTTTATTTCTTGTAGTGTAATAAATTCTCCATACATTTGTTTAATGTTTCGTGACGTAATATTTTATAGCTGTATTTGAATAGTGTACCTATTTACGTAACATAACTTCTTTCGTCTTATTTTTCAAATGATATGATATTTGATATATTTTTTTTACAAATAAGAGAGGTTTATGGCAATTACAATCTGTAAGTTGCAAGGGGCAATCTTATGGCTAGTTAGGTATGTAGTGACATCTATCTCGCCACATGCGAAAACTGACGTATCCTACATCGCGCTTTCAAAGTTATCCGAGCGATTGAACATAATACAAGAAACCGACAGCAACCGTCGGAGGCAATAGCCCACCAGACACGACACCCGTCTGGTCGGAGGATCCTTCCTTTTCAATAAGGGATGAGGAACTTTACACCAATATTCCTCATCCCCCCAAACTGGTGACCCCGAGCATGAACGTCAGTCAAGACTTCATAAATCTACGTCATCGTTACGTCATCATCACTTCCTCAAGCTTTCGAGCAGCGAGTCATAGAGCCGGCCAGCATCCACGGCTACTACGGGTATCCTGACTACCAGCTTGCAGCGGACGCACATTCCTGGTCAAAACTCATAGCCTTCTCAGCGACCTTGGCACAGCACACTGCACTTCGACCGGTCAACAAGCAGAGACGCACTTCTCTCCTGGTCGATGCAGCATCCAGCCACTACGCAGTACTGCACCACCCTGACTCACTGGGGCATCACCGCAGACAGTTCCGTCTCACCGTGAACTACTAGCCAGCCACTACGCAGCACTGCACCATCCCGACTCACTGGGGCATCGCCGCAGACAGTTCTGACTCACCGTGAACTATGCGGCATCTGGTTCCAACCAACTGGAACATTCCACTAGCCCGGCAAGCATCACAGGGTGTATGGACGACTCAACCTGCTATCGACCTCCGGTCTCGACAGTGGGAGAGATGTAGTGACATCTATCTCTACGAAAACTGACGTATGTAGGATACTTTCGCGCTTTCAAAGTTATCCGAGCGATTGAACATATATACAAGAATCCGCTTGCATCTGCGTAGTCCAGGATTGACAATAGGAGAGAATTTACTAACATAATTTTTATCGGAATTGGTGGAAAAGACTTGAGGCGCTGTAGGGAGCTCAGTGAAGCAAAGGTTTTTCTGCTGACTTCTTTTAATTGTGCTGACTACGGTAAAGTTGGGATAAGGTATATATTAAAGTCTTTAGTGGAGGCACAGAAGAGCAAAGTAATAGCTTTCTAAGCATTAGGCGATAGTGTTGAGCTATTAACCCTCGCAAGCAAGATTAGACTGCCAATTATTATAACTTGAGATTTGCCAGGGTCTATATCAAGCCCCACAGAAGTTGCTGGTCTACTGCTGGGCGCGTCTCCGGGTGGTGGATAAGGGGTGCACCACTCGGACGCGGTGAACGAGTGGTGTACGAGGGGTCTTCGGACACCCGCCAAAATCAGCAGCGGTGGGTGTGAAAGTGCAGGATCCCTCCTGTCTGTATTCTCTGCATTGAGCAGAGTGGACCGGTAGAGCGGTGGAGCGAGGATGGAGGGAGATCGAGGGTACTCTCTCCCTCCACTTCGGTGGTTGGGCCGCTCCCGGTACTTCTCTGAATTTAAAAGCAGAGTGGACCGGTCGAGTGGCTCCAACTACATATGGCAGGGCGCGGAGGCGTGGTGAAGAGTGTTGGCACGGGAGGTGTGGTCGGGGGGGGCGTGGCGCCAAGAAGGCGCGGAGAGATGAGGAGGGGCAGGAGCCACTCCTCATCTCAAGACCAGGAGGTCTTCTCTGCCTCGCACAGACTGGACCGGTAGAGCGGTGGAGGGAGGATGGAGTGAGATCGGGGTACTCTATCCCTCCACTACGGTGGTGGTGGGCTGCTCCCGATACTTCGCTGAATTAGCAGAGTGGACCGGTTGAGCGGCTCTAATCACATACGGAGGGGCCACCGGGCCCGGCGTCTGGACGTCACGGTTGTATGCCTTTGCGATCCCGTGGCGCCACATATTACGGCGCAGACTGCCGATGGGTTTTAGTGGGTATTCTGGCTTTTGGAGGAGTCAGCGAGTCCCACATACCCGACGCCTTCGGGCGACGGTATGCGTAAAGGTATTTCCCATCGTTAAAAAAAGGGTCTATATCAAGGCCGTAAAATGTTACTCTATTCTGAGATATTAGCTAAATGATTTTTGATTTATTGTTTTGGTCTATATAGAAAATATTGAATTTTAAAACACAATTAATTATAGTTGAAGCTTAGCTTTAATGTGACGGTGAGGTAATTCTTTATATATTTTTTCACACCCTCAAGAGGTTACAATATGATGGATGGCCGTCAGTTTGCGACATAGGAAATGTTAGAAACATTAGTATTCGATATTGTAAATCAACAAAAGGATTTTAATTTACTTTAAAATAGTTCTATTTTTTCTTTTTATATAATCTAGTATACTTTAGTCAATCGTCTGTAAGTTCCAAGTCGCATAATTTTATTTGGAGCAGCTATGCTAATAAAATTCAAACCTTTGCATAGCGTTGCAATATTCATAAGGTGACTGTAAGGTTTAGCATCTATTGAAGTACATACTGCGAACTAGAATTTTAAAGGAGTCAGAAGTAGGGCAATATTTCAATAATTATTTTATTAACAGTTTTTTCATAAAATTATTTTAGAAATATAAATTTGTTGGGCTCATTCGAATAATACAGAAAAAAAAATTCAGAGGTATGCAGAAAAATCCGTTCATAGAAATAGTAGTTAGAATCTAAATAGGATCAATTATATACCGTAAAATGGAGCTATTTGGTACAAAAAATAACTTTAAATCGCTGTAATTTTATAAATTTTTATGTTAATTCACAATATATATCAATTTTATATAGATATGAGTGTATGTTAATGGATAATATTATGAATTTCATGGACATGGAAGGCAATGGATGCTTTGCAACTTGGTATTTAAAAAAAAAAATGTAAGCCTTTTCAAATAATCCTTAAGGTGGGGTTTATTAGAATTAAACAAATTTATGTTGAAAAACAAATAGATTTTGTTCCAATTATCAAATATACTTCATCATACGATATTTAGAAAATAATTAAAAGTAAGAAATAATTTTTAAAAAAAATTTGTAAAAAGGAAGAAATAATTTTTAGTTGAAAAATAACAATATTTTTTTCAAAAATAAAAAAAAAACCTTTTATAAATATTAATAATTTCTGCTTGTTAT
Organism: Euphydryas editha; assembly: GCA_036937285.1. NCBI lineage: Eukaryota > Metazoa > Arthropoda > Insecta > Lepidoptera > Nymphalidae > Euphydryas > Euphydryas editha. The sequence goes on from JAUPFZ010000008.1 coordinate 8,834,320, forward strand.
GCAATCAGAGTTTCTAGGCAAAACTAGGATTTCTTAACTTAATCACAGCACACTTGTTAATAAATTAGATCTCTATCTCTTTTATAAAGAGAGCTACATATATCTCTTACTTATAATCAAACAAACTAAATTGAATTGAATAATTGGACTCTGTAGATAAAACAAGGACCTCTTCTGAACTTAATTATAGCACACTTATTAATAAATCAGATATTATTTTATCTCTGAAAATAAATTGCATCAGATTTGTCTAGAAGCAGAAAAACTTTACTTTGGGTTTCTATTAACCGAACTGGAACTGGTTTCATGATACTATTCTTCAAAACTTGGTGATGTTTCTATTATTGGTTTTGGCAAATCTTAAACCATGTTTTATTTTCCGTACTTGGTAGATAGCAATAGTGTAATGGAGTTCTATACTCTCAAATTGAGCTAAATTACGATATATTGTATAAATTCATTGACATGATCCCTTATAAATACATCATCATTGATTGCTATAGAAGCTTTACCAGATTCTTCATCTAGTTGTAAAGTTACATTCGAATTGAAGGACTCTAGAGAAGAGTATTTATATACTCGATATTATTATCAGACTCGTTATGATAGCTCATTTAACACTGTTATTGGAACTTACTTTCGTACGTTCTATTGTTTCCTGGTCAATTTCGGCTCTTGTTGAAGAAATATTATTGGCATGGCGAAATGAGAGTTGGCTTTTGTGTGTGTGTAAAAATTAAAGCCCAATTCAGGAGTATTGTTTTTAATGAGGAAATATTTCTGCCAATTTTAGACAAATATGTATATGTGAGCCAAAACTCTTAAATCAAGTTTATCAATTGGAAACTACTGCTAATATGCCCAATATTTGATAAACATTTCTTCTACAAAATTTGAGAACAGGGTAGGATGACCAGATATACGTTAGATATAATTTTACCTTCTGGATTTTCGAGATATTGTAGCAATAGGGACACCGTACCGTTCAGAAGCTGCTGTGTTAAATAAAAAAAAAAAAACTACTTTATGTTCCGACCATACTAAACGCCAATTTCATATATAAGGACCTAATAAAAATCGCACTGGAACCGGTGAGACTATTATGTAACTAACCGTATTAACGTAACTACGTAACCATTCAGGAGGACTGATTTAGATCGCCCAGAATCCGGCATAGCTCCTTTAATGCTCCTTCAAATCAATAAATCCTTCAATCCGCAAAGATGACGATATCTTCAGCTAAACGAAGGTGTGATATGTATTTGCCATTGACATTTATTCCTCTTCCACTCCAGTCCAAAGTCTCAAAGACATCCTCCATCACTTTGGTATACAGTTTCAGGGACATTACATCCCTCGTCTTAACCTGCGATGAAGGGTGAATGGGTCTTATTCGTTGGTTCTGGATTTGGACGGTCATCGTCGTCGCGTCATATATACACATCAGTACTTCGATATATTTCCTGTTGATCTGACATCGCTGCAAAGAGTCCAGGACAGCCCAGGTCTCGATCGAGTCAAAGACTTTCTTATAGTCCACAAATACAGCGGCTGATTATACTCTTCAGTCTTCTGTATAATCTGACAAACAGTATGGATTTGGTCCACGGTGCTAGAGCCATTTCGAAACCCAGCCTGCTCATGTGGTTGGAATTCGTCGAACCTTGCGGTGAGACGATTCGTAACAACCCTCGAAAAGAGCTTATAGACCTGACTCAGAAGTGAGATTGGGCTATAATTCCTCAAGAAAGATTTATCACCTCTCTTGATGAACAATACAACCACACTCCTGGACCACACTCCTGGACCACAATCCTGGACCACACCTCCGGCGTGGTACCCCACTGGATGATGACATTAAAGAGCTCCGTAAGGGCTCTTAGGACAGGTCGTCCCGCGGCCTCTAGGAGCTCAGTTGTAATTTTGTCGTTCCCTGGGGCCCTTCTGTTTTAAAGCTGTCCAAGCGCCGCACTAATCTCACCGACAAGTCACTCAAAGTTATTGTAAATTAAATTTTGTGTTATAAACGATGGCTGCAGAGAAAATAAGGTAAATCAATAAATTTTAAATTTGATCCAAGAACGGTAATAATTTCGTGTAAAATCACGCTTCATAGCATTTGATTTAAAAATACAAATAACGAAAAAAAAAAAGTAAGACGAACAAAGCAAAATGTCGGATTGCAGATTTATTTTTACGGAAAGTACAACAGTTTGAAGTACGACACTATCTATAATAGATGGCGCTTTTTGAATGGCGGCTAGTTATTATCATACTATAAAAGTAGGGGTAAAGTAAAATTTATGTGCAGGCGACGCCGCAAGCACAGTTAGTGCTAGTGTTACATATGCTTAAATATTAAAAGATACATTTTACATTTACTATATTTTGTTTCTTTAACGGTTATAGTCATATTGAAGTCATTCAAGAACTTTTTTTTATATCTAATTAGCTATTGCCTGTAAATTCGTTCTCGTGGAAAAATATCTTACGGGAATCGAATATTTTCTAGACTACAATCTAACTTTGTGCCAAATTTCATTCAGTTCACTTCAACGATTTTGACGTGATAGAGTAACAAACATCCATCCCACCAAACCTTTGCATTTATATACCTACGTAGTAATATTTTAAATGTATTAATATAAAATGTTATGTATTATTTGTCTGTTATTGTGTAAATAGTTATTTATTATTGTGAGAGAAGTTCAGAGTCAGGTACAAGTGCTTAAAAGTAATGAACGTAACTCAAAAACGTAACGTACGTCAGTAAATAATACTCCTTTATATTTTTATTTGAATAAAGTCTAAATTCATTATTCAATTCTTCACTTTATTACATTCTTGTAAATTTTTTAATGATTGTTTTTCGATAATATGTTTTTGGAAAATTAAATATTATTTAATGGTTATCCAGTCACATTTTTTGCCCTCACAATCCAAGGTCTAAGGTCATAAGGTTCAAGTTTCGACTATAGACGGTTCAAAAATATAATTTGTGCTAAGTGGTAAATAATTGCGCCGCTTTACCGAAAAGAACTTTTTTTTCTTAACTCTTAATGATTTTATTGGTCAGGTTCTCATCCGATTCCGGTGGATAATCTATCCTCAGCTCTTTTATGAGAAATACTACGTAGTTCGAAAGAATCAACGTCCGTTTCGCAAGGATATGTATGTACGATAGTGAAACAGCGGGAACAATTTTCGTCATCTTAAAAGTTATCTTAAAAGTATCCCAATATTTTTTTACAGCATTGCCTGTAATAAGTAACTTGACTATAAAAATAATAATCCTAGACGTACAACGCAGTTTTGTTTCTCTAATTAGATTTTCCGTTAAGTTTTCACGAGTAATTTGATGTATCCTTAATTTTTTTTTGTAACTTCCCGGGAAAAAATGATGCCTGGCCAGGTCTGGTCAGACCCGGTCATTTTTCATATCTGATCAGACCTGAAGACTCATGCCTGTTCATATCTGATCAGATCTGATCAGACATGAACATGCCTGGCCAGGTCTGGTCAGACTCGGTCATTTTTCATATCTGATCAGACCTGAAGACTCATGCCTGTTCATGTCTAATCAGATCTGATCATGTTTTTCTTGGGATGCTCGTGCCCGACATTTTACCTATAAAAATTGTAAAATGATAATTAAATTGTCATGAAAATTATAAAACAGGAAGTTTTCATTAAATCTGAGGATCCTCCCTTTTCAATGGTAGATGAGGAATTTTGTTCCTATTCCTCACACCCCCAAACTGTAGATACCGAGGTGATTATATCCTGTTCCGCGCACCCCCAAACTGGTAACCCCGAGCATGAACGTCAGCGTGCAGCCGTCGCAAAGCTACGTCATCGTGACGTCATCATCACTTCCTCAAGCTTTGGAGCAGCGAGTCATATAGCCAGCCAGCATCTACGGCTAATACGGGTATCCTAACCACCAGCATGCAGCGGACGCGCATTCCTAGTCATCACCCAAAACCTTCTAAGCGACCTTGGCACAGTACACTGCACTTCGGCCGGTCAGCAAGCAGCGACGCACTTCTTTCCTAGTCGACGCAGCAGCTAGCAACTACGCAACACTGCACCACTCAGACTCACTGAGGCATCACCGCAGACAATTATCTTTCTATAATACTGTACGTATAATAAAGTGTTAAATAAATAAAATAAATAAAAAAAAAACAATTCCGACTCATCCTGAACTATCCGACACCAGGTTCCGACTCACTGGAACATTCCACTGGCTCGGCAAGTATCACAAGATGTATGGACGATTCAACTGGCTATCGACCTCCGGTCTCAGAGGGGAGTGATTTAGCGACATTTATCTCGCCACATACGAACTAAAAACTGACGTACCCTACATCGCGCTATGAAAGTTATCCGAGCGATTGAACCTATATACAAGAACCCAACAACAACCATGGGGGCAGTAGCCCACCAGACACAACACCCGTCTGGTCGGAGGATCCACCCTTTTCAACGGTGGATGAGGAACTTTATCCCTGTTCCTCACACCCCCAAACTGGTGACCCTGACGTGATCACATCCTGTTCCGCGTATTCCCAAAAGTAGATAAAAATACATACTAAAATATTACGACACTCACGACATAAACCAAAGAGTATAATAATATCTACGGAAGATAAACACTATGCGGTATCCATACTTGAATTAATGTCAAATCTCACACTTGTTGTTTTAAAATTTATCTCAATAGGGAAAGGCATAGGACTATAGTCCATACAGCCTGGTGTAAATTAGAATTTGATCTATATAATTTTTTGAATTTGATATAAACACACACCATAAAATGATTATGAATACAAAATACTGAGTCGCGCATTTGTTTGTAAACTTTTATTTAAAAAAATAATAATATAATAGACTAATAGTGTTTAGTTTAAAAAAATTTCAATAACGAAACTGTGGAAAGCTTAAAAGAAATATACAATATAACAGCGTGTTTTACCGTCGGATAATCAGTTACCAAAAACTGTTTCAAATATTTCATTACCTTCATCAGTCACCACCACTAAATATTATTTAGATATTTAAGAAATAGTTTCAAGAATTGTCGGTCCGTTGATAATAGCTGACGCGCCATCAAGGGCTCAGCTTCAGAATATTTTAAGCTTTAATGGTCTTTATGGCTGAAAATCGCAGACATATGAATCAATATATTATACATGTATGATCATACAGGTATGATCAGGTCTGAGCGTGTCTAACGCATCGAACATGAACAGACATGAACATGCCTAGACAGGTATGAACAGGCATGTACAGGCATGGACAGGTATGATCAGGCCTGAGCGTATTTAACGCTTCAGACATGAACAGACATGAACAGGTATGGACAGACATGATCATGTCTAATTTCAGGCCTGATCATACATGAACAGGTATGATCAGGTCCAATTTCAGGCCTGATCATACATAAACAGGTATGGTCAGGTCTGATCATTTTTTCCCGGGTTCTTTGAGGGTATTGTCATTAGGACACTTTACCTACCAATTATTTTATCTTTGGAGGATCGCTAACATGCACTGTATATGAGTTTAAAATTTTGGGTCATCGGACTTTAAAACGATCTAAAGAAGCAAATGCAGGAAGAACAAAATTCGAGTTTTTTACATAGCTTTGGTTTAGGAATTTTTTCCCAGTTGATATAAATTTAAAAAATGTTACTAATTTAAAGATTTTTTTATTATTTTTATTTATAAAACATCTTTCAGAAATTTAAAATTCGGTCACTTTAGTTCTCACTGTGTGATATAATAGTACCAGGCAGTTATTACTACTGTGTCACCAAGTCCTCCGGCAGTTATTTATATTAAACGAATTAGTTGTGTATCATGAAAAGTAAAATTACATTTTAATATTTATTGACTTAGTACAAAACAATGATGTAATTAAAAATTAAACGTTTCATCGTAACGTGTGTCACTCAATTGTTGAGTAGGTACGTGGTTTGTAAGTTATTACAATTTGTTTTGTCACGGCTTGTGTGCCTATTAATGATGATGATGATGATTTCTACGACAAGAACATTTAAATATAAAATACAACTTAAGTTTACCACCTTTAATTATTTTTGTATTTTCTTTGTTGATTTTTCTTAAATACGTCCACATATACATACATTTTTTATTAGTGCTGGATTGATGAAAAAAAAAAATTAAAAATGGAATCTCCATTCCTTGCTAGAACAACATAGATAATTTCATGACAGATTGGTACTTGTGACAACTCCTGTATTGTCGCATTAATATTTCACTACTTATACTCCACATAAAAAGACAACTGACATTATTATATGATTTTTAAATATGTTTTATAGTAGCCGTTTAAAATGAAAAAAAAAAAAATAATAATAAATTTAAACTGTTAAAGCCATACCTTTTCGCTGTTAACACAGTAATGAAACGTTCAATTTTGTTTTTAACATTTTTTGTTGCTTTTAAGTCAGTTCCAAGCTGTTACGTGAACTTGCGTTATTTGTTATGGTAAATGTCATGACCCATGTATGAGTATGTAGCGCCAGTGATATAAATCGTGCACGAAATAATTTGGTTAAAATGCATTGCATGTTTTCCAAGTGAGCCGTGTTGATGTGAATAGATGGAATTTCTCTGTTCAATTATTATAATTATTAGCTTTTCCGCGAAATATTCATTTTGTAATTATTGTATATATACAAAGCCAAGGTTTTTTGAATAAATTAAAGTAATGATTAAAATTTTATCACCAAAAAGATAATCAATCAAATAATGTTTGTTGGTGATTTTTGTTTCACGAGCTTTGCTTTTGGTAGATCAATTGAGTAGAGTTTGTTATTAAAATAACGTAAGGAATTTCCTATAGTTATGTTTAAGGAGACAATTTATATTAAAATCTTACGAAATATAGTCGTACACAACGGTACTTGTTGTACTTGTAAAAGACGTTACACAACTGTTGTTATGTTGGAAAAGATTTCTAGTTGTAAGTCACTAATGAAAATATATTAATAATAATTAATAATTATTCATACACAAACGAAAAATATGCTATTAAAATTTCGGCTTCAGCCCGTCAGGAAGTTTTTACAGTACAAAAATGTGTATGTCACCTTCAATAAGAAACGATCGTTAAATCTTAAGGCTTGAGATTGATTATTTAATACCAGGTGGTCCATTTAGTTAAATGCCCCAATAAATCAAGCTATACTGTTCTTTAATGTAACGGCTTGTAAATGTCCAACTGCAGGGTAAAAATCTCTTTATGATCGTAGAAGGGTTGGAGCTTAATCTGCCACCCGGAATACTACTGTGGATTGGCGGATACATTACGGATACATACATACAGAATTACTTTCCATACATGAAGAATTTTTACTAAGTTTTTCTTCACTGCCGAGCCGAGATGAATTTTAAAGAAAAATTTTGTATTGAATATCGAAGGTGGCAGCCAGAACAGGGTACCCGCGACCATCTATCCAGTAGCAATTTACATGTTTCGTGTACTGGGCCATCTCGGTTTGAAAACTCACCCAATATATTGTAGTAGTTTATCTATAAATAAAGATATAAGTCTATATGCATTACTGAAATATAAAACTTTACGTCTAATACTGTTTCAGTTCAGTGTCTTTATAATAATAAACTGTCAAACGCTCAACATGGAACGACATTAAAACCTATCTCGATGACTTAACAAAGTTTTATAAGTCAATATATTTCAGCGAAAGGAAGAACTTTGGACGCCACTCAAGAAATAGTCGCATTAGGTGCTTGCAACATTATCGGCGCTTTCTTCCGCTCGTTTCCAGTGAACGGTTCGTTTACTCGAAGCGCTGTAATGCCTAGTTCGCACTACGCCAGTATTTTAGACGAGTGGCTTGTTATTTAGTGGCTAAACTACGCGCTACTGCCCAGAAATCGTTCGGATTACGGTCGAGTACAGTACATAAGTGAGTGGTGCTGTACAAGATGAACATGCTGCAACGCAATAAAGTGAATAAATTGATTAAGCTAATCGTAACGTCGTAAAGTCGTGTAATTAATAAAAAGAAGCTATGGGTACGAAAATAGATCGATAGACGAGATAAACTAGGAGCTACTAATTGTCTTATCAAGGAATTAGCATTGGAAGATCCCAAAATATACTTCTATAGTTTAAGAACCTCGAAAGTTATGTGAATTTTCTGTTAATGAAAATACACTCAAAATTTAGCGTAAAGATAACCTTTTAAAAAATGCGATTCCTGCAATTATAAAATTACAAGCAGTTCTATACTTTCTTGCTACTGGATGTAGTTTAAAGGAAGTTTGTAAAGCAATCTATTAATCATTGATGGAATTTATCAAATTATAAATAAGATTAAATAACTATAACATATTTATTATGAAAATTTTATTTAGTAAGATATATAATAATATAATAATAATAATAAATAAAAAAAAATTGTTTACAACATTTTTAGTTATAACTTTTGTTATGTGTTTTGTTCCTATCACTCTGATTAGCAACATTAGCGTTCTTCATTGCTGTTAAAATTAACTCTGATTTAATTGTAACATTATTCTACGTTTCATTATTCTTTATATGGCCAGATGGAAACCTGGATGGATGGATGGAAACCTGATGTCAGCCCCAGCGACTGAATTTTTTGTGTCCTTTAATTTTTTAACTTCTGCGAGTAGGTTGATCTAAAAAAGATTGGATCTCGTTAAGTAAAACTATGATTATTATTCATAAATGTCTAATGTTGTAAAAGAATAGAATAATTTAAAAACTAAATTAAATATAATACAACCTAAACTTCTATACTTCTTATTTATTTCATTTTTTATAATTAATTATTGAGCATACACAATTTTCAAGTATAAATATAATTCTCAATAAACAAGACTTGTACTGAATTATTTTTAATAAATAAATATCTTTCCAGAACTATATAATTAAATAAAATACAAATTAAACTTCTATACTTCTTAGCTATTTCATTTTTTATAATTAATTTTGTTAAGCATAGGTACACAATTTTCAAGTATTATATAAATGTAATTCTCAATAAACAAACAAGAAATGTAGTGAATTATTTTTAATAAATAAATATGTTTCCAGAACTATACCTATAATTAAATAAAATACAAATTGAACTTCTATACTTCTTAGTTATTTCATTTTTTATAATTAATTGTTGAGTATACACAATTTTCAAGTATAAATGTAATTCCCAATAAACAAACAAAACATGTAGTGAATTATTTTGAATGAATAAATATCTTTTATATGTTATAACACTTATAACAATTAACAATTTAACAATTATTGATAAGTGCCATTAATTGCACTGAGAGGTCAATACCACATAATATAGGAAATAATTATTATGTGGTCACATACAAACCATCTACCAAAAAACAATGAATTAATATTTTTTAATTAATATAAAATAGATCGTACGAATAAAAACTTATCTTCCAATAATCGTATGAATAACAAAAAAGAAATATTCGTACGATAATCGTATGAATAGATTAAGGTGACCAACTATTTTTTGTTCAAAAAGAGTACACTTTGCAAGTATTATATAAAAAAGAAAAGTCAATTTTGGAAAAAGTTTTGGCAATTTATTGACAACAGTTATCGATAATTATCGGATGAAAGGTCGTCCGGCCTCCGTACCCTATCAGAAAACCTAAAAAAAAAAAAAAGGTCATCCGAACTTCTGGCCCTATCCGAATACCTAAAAAAAAAAAAAAACCTCATCCACCATACCATCATTACCAATTAATTATCGAATGACAAATTATCGAGTACTTCTCAATTATCGATAATTATCGCACACCCCTACCACAAATTACAATATAATATGTAGGTCAAGACTGTTGTTCAAATCACTGTCATAATATTTAATTAATAAAATTGAAATGAAATAATCTAAACAAATGTCTTAGAAATACAAATGAGTATAAAATTATACAAATGAGTACTTTCAGAGTACAGGATTTTAAAAGAGTACGGCTTGCGAAAAAAGAGTACAAAACTCAGTAAATGAGTACAGTTGGTCACCTTAGAATAGATACTTCCAAAAACAATATAAGTAATAATAATTGAGATCTTATTGTAACATAGTAATAAATATGCTTTATTGTTAAATAAATATGTATTTGAAATATAATTATAAAATTATGCACTAACCTGATGTTTTTTATTTTCAATTTAATTTCATTTTCACCAAATCCTGGTGTATGAAGTATGATGTAATTCATTTGTTTGTTTTTATAATGCGGGGACTTAATATTCCACAAAACATTCATGTTCTACATATTTAGAAACAAATTTAAGTTGTTTCTTCGCTCCAGCGAAACGACATTTTTGCGGCAACTAATGAAATAATAAACTCGACTACTTCGACACGTTCGTACTTGTTTAGTCGGTGATCCAGAGAGCGCGGACGCGTGGTGGGAGGTGCTACTCGCCCGATAAAAATAGAATGAAATGGATCGACTCGACTTAACAACTTACTAACCTACTCGACTAAATTTTTGGTGTTCAGACACGTTTAGCTACTAAATAATTCGACACTCGACTAAAATACTGGCGTAGTGCGAACTAGGCATAAGCGACGCGTCGGGAGTTAGAACCCCTGCTGCTGGATTTTATACCGGTATTTATAATATTTCTTTTAATTAACTCACTCATTTGTACACTCTATGGAATTTCTTTCAGATATTTCGATAAAACAGGTGATGACCGCGTTAAAATGCCACATTAGAAGAATGAAATTAAAATTTTTAAATTGTTATATTTATTTATTTTTGACTTTTCATATTTTGACCTAGTTAGTTACAACTGTAAAGCTAGTAAACACATTAGCATAGAATACAATTATTTTGTAGTTAAATATGTTTGTTTAGGTAAAACAAATACACTCGAAATAGCAATATTGTATCTAAATCCAGGAAAGCCTATATTTTTGTGTTTTCTAATTTATATAATTCAAGAATAGGTATAACAATTACACCAGGGGCTTTTAGTAACTAGAATGATAGTTGAAAGATTAAAATTTTATATAAAACTATATAAAATATAGATATAATCTCATTTGCGTTACATCTGTTATATCATCTTTCGTGTTCTAATGTACCGTGTACGTATTATATATCATAATACAATAAATACCTAAAGTACACTATCTTATTCGTGTAGGTAATGTATCCTAGAGAAAGGGAAGGGGTAATTATTAACAATGGATGATATTCTTTATAGACAATACCTTAATTGATCTATATTAAACAACTTTCCAAGAACATTTTGAATTTATAATACAGGTAGTAATGAGTTTATACAACATATTACTCTTGATGTCAACACGAGTGCTATCATTTTTCATTTTGAAATACCGAGGCCGGGTCGTGTAGCTCGTCTTTCATAAATCTAAAAGTTTTCATCATAGTTTACTGACGCTCTGACTTGAGAATTTTTGATATACTCCTTTAAAGCACACTCCGTTACTCGCATCAAGTTTAAAATCTACAGCTCTGTTATCTAAAAGTTTCGAAACTACATTAAGACGTCGGTTACCTACGGAATTAAATTACTTGAAATTGCTAGCTACATGTAACATAACTGAAGAAAATTTTTGTAGTAAATTGAGAAAATTTCATATATTCTTTTAAGCAGTAACAGTAAATACTTTTCACTACGTTCTCAACTATATTCAAGTAATTTTCAGTATACTTATTATTATTTATATGTTAGGTAATTAAAAATCAAAATCCAAAGTTTATTATTTATATATTATAAAGTTTCTTAAATATTTTTTATAAAAAAATTTATATTTTTAATTTCGTTTTATACTGTTATATAAAATAGTATTCGTAAATGGACTGGATTGATTTAAAAAAAGTGTATACATTGATTTTGTCAAAATGGCAACATTTTGTCAACAACCAAAAATCCATAAAACTATAAAATGACGCTATAAAAACGCAAGTATACAATCAATCTTTTGACTTTTCAAATGCTTATCAATTATTGCTTATTCTTACCTAATCTTTTGTTTATGGATATAAACCATGGACCTGGATTATAATGACCTGATTAACCATGGATTTATATGTAGGAAAATATTAATTTAATACGCGGACAAATATATTGCCCATTATTTGCAATCTCTTGAATCTTAATTTATGTTGCTTGTGAAATGGATTTTCTTCTATAAGGTATAAGTATAATTATGATATAATTCGCTATCCATTCTATAGGATGTAAATATTTCAGTGTATATACCTCAATTCAAGTATCCTTTCCTACGATATTACCAGCTTATCTCAGTAATTATTTTCTCAGTAATTTTGAGGACCAGATTATTAAAGTAAAGTTCGTCTGGTTTGTCAGCGATTTTTGATTAAGAGACAATTGAAGCATGCTGGCAATTTAGTCAAACAGCAAGTAATTTAGTAACTTAGGATCACTGAACACTTAAAATGTAGAGTTAGTAATCTTAGTCGAAATTAGAGTCTGTTTTTGTCTGACCCTGCAGTTTTATGCTAATAGTTAAAATTGTCTTAGTCTTATAAAATGTACTCATGTAGGTATAATAGTGCTCTTAACGCTGGGTCTACTGACGCCATACTTCTACTTCATTCCTCGTGCGGCGTTGTCTGCCGTAATCGTCTGTGCTGTCCTGAACATGGTGGATATCGCGATTATCAAGAGATTGTGGCGTACTAACAGTAAGTGTTTAATATTATTTGACATATTATTAGTAATCTTATATAGTTCATTTAGATTAAAGATATTTCCTCCAGTTTAGACTAAGACTAATTCATCTATAGACCATAGTTAGTAAGTACTACTCAAAAAGTTTCTATTAAAACCTAGGTTAACATCGTTGAATTCGGAAGATCTTTTGTTATAAACTTTTGTGAACACTAGTTCAATTAATTTAAGCCTGCATGTCTCAGCAGATATTCTAAAACGTGTTTATCCGCTAATCTGCAGTGAAGATGTGTGAAAGATCAAGGTCCAATTCTTCTACTTCATAGAAAAATAGGCATTTGCACAGCAATGGAATATGGACATACTGTTACAGAACACGCTACTTTATTCTGCATCCAAACTTGGTACACCCAAATTTTATTACGTTGTGTATTTCCATTATGAAACACATGAATTAGGTACCCACATCTAAAATTCAATAGACCTTGGTTTGAATTGTTGACTTTTGAAAAGTTTCTATTTTCCAACAACAACAAAAAAATTTTTTTAGGTATTTTATGTCTATTGAACAAATTGTAAATAATCCAATATTGTATACATAATTATTAAACTTAAATGTTTGTCTTGTGTCATTGATATTGACAAATTACAGTAGTAATTTTTAAGTAATGGATAGTGAACTTACGAACGACAGAACCAGACATAAATATATTAAAAAATTTCATTCAGGAATCATAGCAAATTAAGAAACTTACCCACCTACATGATTAAATATACACATACTCGTATGTACGTGCAGCCTGAACACCTATTTTAGACAATCGTGTACATTTGTAAACTGTAAATATAACTAAGTTTATTCATTTTTAAACTTATGTTAACCATTACAGCCGATTAACGAAATTTCTGCTATTTAATATAAATCAGGATCAATTATTATTTGAGTAAATTATTAAGTTATTCGTAATTTATACTGATAAGTATTGAATATGTAGCGGAAGCACGAGCACGTTGCTAATTGGTACTAATTAAGCGAAATTTGCATAATAACATTTGCTATCCAAAGACTACATACGCTTGAAGACGTATTTAACTCCTTTGTTTATTTTAACTCTTAATATAATGTTATGTTTAAAAAAAATTTAAACAACATGCAATATTCGATATAATTTTTACTTTTAATGTCTAGGCGTAAATGAAAAAAATGCAGTAAAAATAGAGTTTTACTTTTTAATAAAAGTTTGAGTGCAACCTGTGCAGGTTATCGAAATTAAATAAAGAATATGCCTAAAATACACACACGGTCGATATATCTTAAGGTAGCCAACTTAATGTCTGTGCTTGTAACAGATGACTGACATAAATATTTATCATTAAAAAAATACATACATATATAAATAAATATATATGTATACATAATACATAAATAAATAAATATCACACCCAGGCTCGGAGCGGGAATCGAATCCGCAACCCTAAGTGCGGATGCGGGTCAGTTAAATACGTTGTTGTTAATGGTTACTATTTCTAGTATATGAACCATAACTTTATGGTTCGGTTTACTATTTTTTATCTTCCGTGTATATACCAACAGACAAACGGGCAGACAGACAAAATAGATTCTACAAAAGATCGTTTTGGCCAGATTAACACGTGCTATGTATATTTAATGTTAAAATTAGCGTTCCTACGATTTATATCTAGTTACAATATATGTTTCTCAATAAGACAGTTGAAATGCAATATATTAAGAGATAAGTAGTTCGTAAAGTTATTATTCCCCTATTTAAAGGTGTATCAGATTATAATAATCTTCTTATTTATAGTAGCGCATTTAGTATGAAATCAAATAAAACAAAATAGAGGAAAAAACATGTCAGATATTAAACGTCTATCCTTTAATTACATATCCCAAATGCGTTCATGTTATTCCGACAATCACGGTTCCGTAAAAATAATAGCACATAAAGGAAGGGTAAAGCCTCATCCTGCATCGCGTCTGCGTGACGCCTGTCATTGTGAATACACTCCCGGAGGCTTTACATGAAACTCGTACAGTCAATAGAAACATACGAGACTAAAACACGTGCAGAAACTACGAAATTAGTATTATGTCATTAATTTTAAGAATAATTTCAACATTATACGAAATTAATTTGAAACTTCGTAGCCTAAAATAGTCAGGAGCATGCTATTTTTATAAAAGTACTTATACTATTTTGAAGCTAGATCATTCTTGAACAATTTAAATTGCGTAAAACTTCATTTCCTTATTTGCATTCGTTACAGTTTCTCACGCTATGACGTTGATCAAGTAGTGATAGTTTTAAAAAATGGATAAAATCGAAGATTGTGCTGTGATTAAGTACTTGAATAAGAAATGTTTAACACCAAAACAAATTTATGAAGACATGTCCCTGTCTCACACCTCGCTGCCTTGAAATCGCTCTCATGCTATGCTCCTGTACTCGAATCGACATACTAGCGTTATTGTTGGAGCACTGCAACACTTTGATATACCGGTAGTCAATGTGGCACAGCTGGAGAGACTGCAGTACCACCTAAGTTTCGAGCCAATCTTTGAAGCTTTCTCATATTCCACAAACGCCAAGAAAAATGGCTGATTATACTCCTCTATCATTTGTATAATCTGCTGCAGCATATGTATGTGGTCTATGGTACTATAGTCTTATCGGAAACCGGCCTATTCGGGAGGCTGGAACTCATCAAACTTGCCCGTTAGACGATTCTTAATGATCCTAGAAAATAGCTTATAAATGTGGCTCAGAAGCAAAATGGGCCTGTAATTCTTGAACAAGGTGTTATCGCCCTTTTTGAAAAAGCCCTTTTCGGAATAATGTCATACCCACACTATGAACAGGTTGGTTGACCGAGGTACGTATATAACTGTCCGTAAAACTTCCCTTAATATCTCGGCTGTGTCCGACCCTCTCTTTTCAGCTTCAACAACCTGCTTTGACTAACAGACGAATTCCTTGAAAATACTTTGGAGCCCTGATTCCTCTCTATCCTATCTTTAACACGTTTTGTATTAAAGACACGTATATCGTGTCTTAGAGACTATCATATTTGTCTGTTGATCCGCCTATTTCTTCAGCGTTCCCAGAGGAAGGCAGGTTTAATAAGCGTCGTTCTTCCATGAGACTTTGAGTTTGATCACAGGGTTTTCAGGCGCCGCTTTTACGCCCGGATCTGTAAAATCAGCTCTAGACTGTATGGACAGTGTTCACCAATCTGTTATTTATATCGTACATAGAAACGCAATTGTTAAGGCAATCGAAATGATTAGATAATTCAAGCTCTGGGGGATTTGGATATGTGGGTTAGATGGTCGGAGTGCTAAATTCATCATGTGAGACCACTCCAGTTTAACACTGATATTTAATGTGCCTCTAACTTATATGTAATCACGCCCGACTTTCACCATATGAATCACGGACACGTCATTGATATCTGTCATCTGGTGGTCATGATGAAGTTTATTTCATTTCCTGTGGAACCATGAGCATAAACCAGGTTCATTTTCTATGAGACAGCTTCTGAAAGAAAGAGTTCATCATAAAGAGTCCCTTCTTTTCCAGAAAATTGGCCTGTCTATGTCTGTCTATGTCTAATCTAACCTCTGTAGTTCCGCTGCCCATACTTCCCCACCCTTAGCTCATCGTCTTATTTTTTGCCTATCTTCGCTTTAAAATCTCACATGACAACATTGAAGTAATAAGTCATATAATACTAATAGTCATATATACATTACATATAACATATACATTACGTATAATATATTTAGTGTAATAATAAAAAATACAATATTATACATACTGAGTAAACAATTTTCAAATTAATTAATTAATCTCTTAAAATTGATTAATGTGCTATTTTTTTTTAATTTTATATGAAAATAAATCTATAATTTTGCAATATGTCTTCGTATGTTGTCGCCTGCAGGAAAGGGACGATTACTTTGGTTGTATGACTCTATTAGAGTTTGTCGAGGTTGACTTCCGCAGCAAGCGAATCCTTTAATGTAGCCGTATATAACGTCTATATGCGTCCTAACTGCGGCTTATTTGAAATTTTACATTGAAAAAGTAAAACAAAACCACTTTTCAGAACTTTAAATTATAAACGCTCTTGATTTTAGATTGACGCAATGTAATTCAGATTTTAAGTTATACAAGGAGTTGCCTTTAGTCATTACTTTTATCTTACATAATTTGTGTATAATATGAAATTTAAAAACAAAATGTAATATATAGTATTACAAAAAGTTGCCAATACAGTAATGTCTTATACCCAAAATTGCACTAATTAAGGCATATCGGACGTGAAATGCAGTGCTTTACTTCACACTGTCCACTACATCGCGCTATCGAAGTTTTCAAAGCGATTGAATATAATATGTACAAGAACCCGACAACAAATGTTAAGTGGCGCGTAGCCCACCACACGCAACACCGTCTGGTCGAAGGGTCCTTCCTTTTCAATGGTGGACCCTGTCCTTCACACTCTGATCCTCGTACCTTCCAAATGTTTTTTCTTAATATGTGTTTTTATAAATTATTATACAAGTGCAATATATGATAAATACAGATATTTTAAGTTCGAAAAATTACTTGTTTGGCGCGAAGTGAGAGTAGAACACACCACAACGCTTCGCTTTGTGGTGTGCAATATGTTTCATAAATTACGATTTTTCTATTTTTCACATTCCGTTTTATAGACCACTAACTAAGGCCAATTTTAAAACTTCAACCTTTAATTTAAGACAATGTTAAGTAGTTAAAAAATAATAAATGCAACGCATAAAC
Source organism: Euphydryas editha (assembly GCA_036937285.1). Taxonomy (NCBI): domain Eukaryota; kingdom Metazoa; phylum Arthropoda; class Insecta; order Lepidoptera; family Nymphalidae; genus Euphydryas; species Euphydryas editha. The sequence continues at coordinate 8,851,873 of JAUPFZ010000008.1, forward strand.
CATTATAAAACAATCATTAAAATTTCTCATAATACGTTAATTTTCGTAAGGATCATTAGCTAGATTTATAATTTTGGGCAATAGATATAAACTTGGTCCTTAATAACAATTTATTTTCTCCCCTTTTTGTGGGCGGTGATTTACGATTTCAAGACTTTTTAATTATCAGTTTTTAAGCCTTAAAGTTAAATCTAAATATCTAAGTGCTATTTAATTTGCATAAATAATCTTATATTTATATAGATCATTATGTTTAAATATTTTTTTAATCATAGTTTGAACATTAAAATTACAATGAACAAATAAATAATTATTTAAGTATATGTCATAACTTTTTTACTAAAAAAACTAGAAATTACTGAAGATTTAAATTGAATATAATTATAAATTGGACAGCAAAGAAAAAGCGTCGGTATTTTTAATTTTTTAAATTTTATTTAATTCTTTTTTTAATATTTATCCCTCCTAGATATTGTTTGGAGACTATTTTTTACAAATTTAATTTTTCTACTCTTTCATAATCAGCACTCGCTTTCATGGCTCTTGTACTTTCATTCTGAATACTAATTTTCTACTTGTATCCATCCTCTTTCACACACTGGGTGGGTTCCCGCTGAGGCTATTCTTACTTTTCACTTATATCTAATTAACTCGGGGACAATTAAAGGGGGAGGGAGTAAATAATTTTTATTTAATTTTACAATGTTTTCCTTATTATTATAAAACTTATTCAATCTAATTATACACAACTATTTTGTTTACTTAAAATACTAATACTATACTATATAATATACAAGAGGCAGGTATTTCAAAGAATACAAAAAATAACAAAATCTTAACTACTCTATACTATTACATAAAAATTCTCTTTATATAAAATACACAAAAAGAGGTCGCTAAAAAGGGTTGGTTAGAAAATCCTTAATATCTTCAAAAGTACCTTATCTAGCTTTATAAAATAACGACTAAATTAAAGAATATTTAAATGTTATTAAATGAAAAAAAAAATGAATTGAAGCTTTTTATTTTTAATAAATGTAAAATAAATAAAAAATGTGTTTTTTTCCCAGTATTTTCTTAAATGTATTGGTTACAGATGTGCTGTTTTCAAGCATTTTAGCACTTTTTGCCTCCGCGAGCTCAAAATACTGCTGTTATGTGATTTGGTATACCTACTTTCTACTAAGTTATTGAGACGAAATATTCTGCCATTCCTCTATTATAGCTTCTTTCATTTCACGTAGCGTGATTGGCGGCAGATTCCACTGACATGCACGTCGTCCCAGTTCGTCCCATGTATGCTCAATGGCGTTTAAGTTGGGGTTGCGTGCTGGCCACTCCATGTGTGTGATACCGACTTCTTGAAAATAGGTGAATACTATCTGAGATATATGAGGGCGGGCATGGTCTTGCATAAAAACGGCATTCTCACCCATGTCCAATTAAAATGGACCAACGCAGTCATTCAAAATTTCAGTGACATATCTTTCTGCAGTTAGTTAAGGCTTTCGGAAGAAATCCCAGCCCACCGGTGAACAGAGCCTCCGCCGTATGGTACTTTTTTTTCTATACAGGCTTAGTTATAGCATTCTCCCAGTCTTCTGTACATTCGTTTCCTCCCGTCGTGCTTGTATAAACAGATTCTAGACTCGTTGGAAAACATAACTCTTGAACAGTCATCGAGAGTCCAATTTCAACCTTGAGACTCTGTGATAACTTTCTAGTATTGAGCCTTTTGCTGGTTTTAATGGCTTCAAATTTGCTTCAGCCAGACGTTTCCTTACTGTATACGTACTCAAATCGTTTCCGCCAGCTCGTAAATGATGATTCCTTACCTCAACAGTCGTAAGAAAACGATTTCTTAAAATTGACACCATATAGCGATCCTTCCGCGCTGTCGTGAACATTTTTTGGTCTGTTCCTGGTCTTCGAATATTGCATCCAGTTTCATGGAAACGCTTGAGTATTCTCTGAACTGTAGAAAGAGTCACACCAACAGTTCTCGCTGGATTTCGCTGACTGTGCCCATTTTCAAGCATTGTCAGGATCCTGGTACAATCTTCAGGGGTCAACAACATGATGACTTCAGAATAATAAAAATTATAAGGCAGAGACACCATATTTATAACTTTTTTATTGCAAAACTAAAACAAACGCGAAACATTTTTTTTGATTTTTTTTGGTACTACGTTAAAAAACGGGCATTATTTTACATTTTCAGTTTTTTATACAATTATCAAAAAAAAAAAAAAAAAAAATTTTATATGTTTGTATTATGTGGCATCAAATATTCTTTAATTTAGTATTTATTTCATAAAGCTAGGTCAGGTAATTATGAAGATATTGAAGATTTCCTAACCAACCCTTTTTCTTTGCGGTCCAATTTATTTGAAGCAGTTCGCAATGTATAGCAAAAATATGAAAGTGAAGAAAAATTTTAGGTTCCATATCTTCCTATGATCTCTAAAGTTTCAAACGTTGTAGAAATAATATCGGTATAGTGTTTTGTATAATTAATAAGTAAATACATACAAAAAATATCATATCTTTCATTGTGACATTGTACCGATATTCGATGAGTTCAGCTAACAGAAAACAAAAAAGACAATAATTTTTGAAAATGATATTAAATTTTTATATTTTAATAATTTCATTTAAAAAAATTTTTACTCGGTTTTTTTTTGGCTCGCGTCCACAATTATGTTAAAGAATATATTGTTTTAAACTAATGCGATCACTATTCATATTTAAATTTATATTTGTTCGCGTGCTTACCGGTCCTAATCATTACTTATCTTAAACTTTATGGGTCCTAATCATTGGATTGAATTACATAAGCCTAAAAAAAAAAAAAAAAAAAAACTACACGCCCATAATGTATGTAATACAATACCTTATTTGTTGTACAGTATATTCTATTCATGTTTAAGAAATGGTGTACATTCAAAATTATATTTATACCAAAAGCGCTAATGATATCAACATAATTATGATCAAAGGTATATATATCCATACTTAATTTTATCAACATACTTACAAATGAAAATTGAATTGAAACCAATCCGATATAAGATTATTCTTGTAACAGACTTCAATTTGACTACATACATAAATAAGCAGGTAATTTTGTGTCGGAATTTCCTAAGATTGTCATCTCAACATCTCATTTGATTACGCCGGATTCTATCTAATCCCCGCGAATCGTGATGTCGCATATCTAAAGGACATGTTACGGATTTTTTAGGCTTGTCAATATTTGGCTCATAATAATAATTTTCATTTAATAATAAGAACGTAATAATTATTATGATTATTTTTTTTGTAAATTAAATTTTGTAATATTCAGTAACTCTTTAATACTAAAAATTCAGATATTGTAAATTTGAAATATCTTAAGAACATTTAATTATTTAATCATATTAGGTCAGGGAAAAGTTTCCTCGTATTTTATATACAAATTCAAGACTCTTTTCAAGAAAGCGACTTCGCAGGTAAAACCTAAAATGACTGGATTATAGTTTTTGTATTAAAGATACGTATATCGTCTCTCAACGATTTTCATATCCATCTACTGATCCGCCTAAATGCTTCAGCGTCACCAGAGGACTGCAGGCTTAATAAGCATCGTACTTCCATCAGATTTCGAGTTTGGTTATTATTATTAATATAATTATTATTTTACCACTATCTTTATTTAAATAATTTGGATAAATATATTCAAAGATAAGCATTACACACTAAAAGATGGCTTTCTAACCGAAACTACTTTCAGTTTTGGAAGCAGATATTCAGTCGAAGAGATTCTACCAGATTTTTGCAAAGTATTTTAAAAATATTTTCATTCGCCTTTACCTTATATCTGAAGTATAAGAGTTTAAAAGTTCCATCAAAATAAACTTGTAGATACTACAATAATTAAACAAAGACTGATAAAACGCATATCGGTAATGTATTTTTTTTTAAATATAGAAATCACTTATCTAATTTTATTTATAGCAGCATAGTATTTTTAGCATAAATATGTATTATGGTATTTTAGCATACATATTTAACAAAATAAACTCTTTCCACTTCATTGAAACTACAAGTTGCATCATCCATCGATGATCGAAGATTTTTTGTAAATAAAACGTATTTTGTTTTATTATTATTTTGTATTCAATAAGCTTTAGGTAGCTAAATGAATCCAAAACAAATTTTGTATTCTTGTTTTGTTTACATTTTGTTGTAGTGATTTTTACGATCAAGTTAATGAACTTTTGACAATATTTATGATGAAATCTACAGGAATGAAAATTACTGCGGGATTCGTATCAAAAAGAACGTTAACCGAGTTGGGGTTTATACGCAGCGGAAATTTTATTCGAATATTTATGAAAATTATACAAATGAACATGAATGGACGACTTGAGGAGAGTCACCGGAAGCCGTTGGATGGAGGCTGCTTTGAACCAGTCGCTACGGAGGTCGATGGAGGAGGCCTACGCTCAGTAGTAGATATACAATGGCTGATATATGATGATACAAATGAAAGGATTTTTTATTGCGTAGGCTTAAACATACGTTTTTAAATCGTCATTAGCCGTGTCCAGACCAACCGAGCACGACTCGCGAGCCACGCTCGGACTTCCGGCTCGCGAGACGTGGCACCCGTGGCAAATTTCAAAAGTTGCGGGCGGGGCTTGCGAGCCAAGGTGAGCCATTTTAAGCATTTAGTTTCTCTCCGGCATACGACGATAAATCAAGTGTTTTCAGCTGCTAAATGATCTGGGTCTTTTGAGACCCACAACATTTTGAAACTTCCGTAAAGTTATATTAAGCGAATAGAGTCTTATTTATCCATTTTTAATCTACTGGCTCACAAGTGTCGTTACCATACCGCGCGAGCAGCTCAGACTGAGGCGCCTTTGAGCATCGCCAAAAACCGACAAATTATGTTAATTATGGCTCGCGGTCGAGCGCTGCTCGGCCGAGGCAACGTGTGCCCGAGGCAGCCCGAGCCGGGTCCACACCGGTCGGTCTGGACGCGGTTATTGACAGCATATTCTGAAGAGAAATGAAATGTGAGAAAAAAACACATTAAATTTATTTTCAACTCGTTCAGCGTTCTCTTTGGTTACAATAACAAAATGAATGAAAATAATTATATAGCTTGAGTTTTATATGGGTATAATTGTACTCGTATTTTATAAGAAACTGATATCATTATCATTAATCTCGGAAGGAGATTTATTATTATTAGTTATCCTTGTGCATAATGATCGAACGTTGTCTGGCTGGAACAGGTTGGTTGATATCGCATCACACATTACGTTTATTTGTAAATACTATAAATATTAAGTTAAAATTTTAAAAAGGGTGCGATAACAAAACTTAAAATGTTCATATCAAACCAATAAAAAATATAGCTGAAATGTATTCCTGTATCTATATCAGGAATATAGATACAGGAATACATTATCTATGTTTAATCTATGTTTCGATATATTTTTTCCCTGGACTAGATCATTTTAGCGATATCGAATGGAAACAAATGTAAATTTATGTCAATTATAATTTTTTAGATTAAATGTTGAAAAAAATACTGTCCATTAAATTAATTTCAGTTTTTTTTGCCATTAACAGCAATGTGGTATATATTTTAGATCAACGTGAATAGTACAAAAATGTGGTGCAATTTAATAAAAAGTTGAATAATATTGGCTAAATGTTAGTAACAAACCTAAGGTTCAAAAACGACCGTTCTGGTGTAGTTATAATGAAAGATAAAATAGCACCGACGTTTACGGGTTCGATACCCGTCAGCTTCTAGCTGTCATGTTTTTATTGTAAAAATTGGTTGGGAAATTACATTCCGCGGTAGATCAGCGTTGTGGATTAAGCTGTAAACATTCTCCTTTATAGGAGAAAAGGCCTATAACAGTTGCATATTTACTGTATCTAAGCCTTATTATTTTGCAGAAAGTTATTATTTAAAATACGTTTATACACAATAAATAAATTTCAAGTCTGTGGTCATTTAGTCGTCAAAACCGATTTTCCAAGCTAAATATCAAATATACAAAAAAATATAGTACTATAGATGTTTAGAGAGCCTGTCTGGTATGAGTCTGTTTCTTAAAGTTGAGTCACGGTATCCATTTTTTTTCGGAAGTATTTTCTTTACTTACAATTAGTATTCGCAGTTAGTAGTTTGGACATTTGCAGCAGATTATTTCATTTAACTTCGTGCTTCAGTTTAAAAATTACGCGAAACCAAATATTCATTTACAGTGAAACAACGTAGGGATAGATTATTAGTAGGGCCTCGATGTACTTTAATATACCTAATTTGTACTCGTACGAGCTCTGGCAACTTGCTTGTTTCCATTGAGTAACAACGATAATGTAGTTATTTTAATTTTTAAACTTTTATCATACAAAAACATAAATTAAGAATAAAAGGCAAAAAAGAAGTAAAAGAAAGTCGTTAGCCTTCACATAAATCATAGTGAGCGAAAACAATAAGAAGTTTAACTGTCATTTACGGCTCGCTGGTAAATTCTCTTACGCACTTCGGAAATATTGTCTCACCCCTTCCGTTCGACAAACGCACGGAGCATCCGTATTTCAAGCCTCAGATAAATAATTCATTATTATAGACCCGAGCACTCTCTTTAATCGTTTTACCTGACATCACCTGATTTATAACACTAGCAGATTTCGTGGAATACTACTAGTATGTTACTCATTTTGCAATTATAATGGATCACATTTAAATGTAGTTGTGATATTAATTGTTTTTTCACTTCATTTTTTTTTATATAAAAGATATTACATTAATAATTTTCTTGGTAAAATAAGAAGTCAGTGTTAAAGAAATATTTAGCTTAAAAATACCTCGTTTAAATACAGTACCTAAAGTGATAAGGGCATAGGGATTTAGGATAAGAGAAAATTCTGTACAGAATTAGACGCTCGAACGACCTTTAAAATGTCTGAAGATTCAAATTAGGGACGAAGGCGAGGACACAACGTAAAGAACAAAGTCTATTTACTCGCTGATTTGAGGAGATAACTTCATTGAGCGAGCGTCGGTATGCATCAAACAGTTTCGTACGTCGTCGGGTTCAGTGGAGCTCAATCATAGCCCTTTGTAAGCTTTTCTTGAATTCAATACGATTTTCCGTCTAATACGAAACCATTTCGGCTGGTTAAGACGCTATTTTTTACATAGTAAACTTCAGATATATCTTTGCCTTAGCGGGATATCCGATGTCCTGAGGTTAAAAAAAGTGATACTCATATGAATAAAAGTCATTTTTGTCTGTCCAATGTGTAAAATAAGTTCTCCTTTTAAAATATGAATTTAAAATATATAAATCTATACAAATAATAAATCTGTTAAAACCTCCGTTTTATTAATACACTATATATCATCAAGAATAAATTTCAATAGCGCGTATTTTTTTGTATCAGCGTCATCTCTTATCGTGTTTTTCTCTGATCACGTATCACGTAAAAAGTACAAAACCAATGTTAATAACTTTAATACATAAAAATTAGAAATAACTCACAGTATAATTTAGTTTTTGTTTCATTGTAATTAAATTTAAAAATAAATATTTAAGAAAATAGAAATAGGTACCTACGCCGCCAACGCCATCTGGTCTAAGGAATCTTTAAAACTCACAAAACTTATATTTGAGTTACTATTTTGTTAAACTTAAAAGTTTACTAAATATGTCGGATAGGAACAGAAATCGTTTTAATATTTAAATAAACATCATTTTCAATTAATATACTATTATGTTAAATATTAATTATGTTAAATGTCACTAAATATAAAAACGATATTCTACAATTATACGATAGATGGCGCAGATAATTTTCTGAATCGCGCTGACCAAAACTTCGGCCAAAAGAATGACACTCGCCCGTATTTAAAAATCTGTTTTTCTTTTTGTATATAATTAAATACTTTAGGGTACTACGGTCTTGATTGTTTGTTCGTTGTTAAAATTTAAAATATTTGATCGTTATTTGTTTGTTGATTGTACAAAGTTGGATGGTTATAGCTATTTAAGTTGTAATCTATATATATATATATATATATATATATATATATATATATATATATATATATATATATGTAACTAACACGACTTTATATATATATATAAAGTCGTGTTAGTTACACCGTTTATAACTCGAGAACGAGTGGAACGATTTTTATGATTTTTGTGTTTTTGGATTTGTCTTCGTCGGGAATAATACTTATTAAAATATGGTATTCATCAATGAGAAAATAATTAATAAAAAAAACAGTTCAAATGTTTCATCCGTACTATCTATATACATATATATGTATGTATGTATATAGATATAATAAATCTGTCACTCAATCCGTCTATTATAAAATATTTTCCAGTATCGACGCAGGTGTAGGTGATAAAAAATATAAATTATAATTTTTTAAATTTTAGTTAAAGACCCGTGCGAAGCCGGGGCGGGCCGCTAGTTTAAAATATGAATGTATTTTAAAATAAAATTCAAGGATTTGATAAAAGAAATAAAACGTTTTGTGGATGGCAACTCGTGTATGGATTTTGTTAAAATATTAATTTAATTATCTTCATTATCATCTTCATCATCATCATATCAGCCATTGGATGTCCACTGCTGAATGTAAGCCTCTCCCATCGACCTCCAGAGTGACCGGTTCAGAGCAACCTTCATCCAACGACTTCCAGCGACTTTCCTCAAGTCGTTTGTCCATCTCGCGGACGGCCGTCCGACGCTGCGTTTGCCGCTACGTGGTCTCCACTCGAGAACCTTTCTGCTCTATCGGCCGTCAGTTCTACGAGCTATGTGCCCTGCCCACTGCCACTTCAGCTTACAAATCCGTTGGACTATATCGCAACCTTCGTTCGTCTGCGGATCTCATCATTTCTGATTCGATCTCGTAGAGAAATATTAAGCATAGCCCTCTCCATTGCACGCTGTGCATCTTGGAGCTTGTTAAAAAGGCCCATAGTAAGAGACCACGTATCAGATCCGTATGTCATCACTGGTAACAGAGGCACTTAAGTAACTATGATGGATAAAAAGACGTTTTTTATTTTATTTTCCCGAACGCTGCCCATCCTAGCTGGATTCGTCGATTGACCTCTCTCTTGAAGTTGGACCTACCAAGTTGGACATTTGGTCCTAGGTAGATGTGCTCGTCAACAACTTCGAGAGTAGAATCTCCAACCGATATCGGGGTGGGCACCACATGGACAATCGACATGATTTTTTTCTTGTTCATATTCATTTTAAGGCCTACCTGTAGGTAAACTCCTTCGAGGTCACTGAGCATAATGTTGAGGTCTTCCAGGGATTTTGTTATAAGCACAATATCGTCGGCAAATCGAAGGTGTGTGATGTACTCGCTGTTTATGTTGATGCCGAATCCTTTCCATTCCGTCGCCGTCGTCCGTCCGAAAGCGTCTTCCAATGATACGGTAAAAAGTTTTTGAGAGATGTCATTTCACTGTTTCACACCTCGCTGCATTGGAATCACTCTCGTTCTATGCTCCGGTACTCGAACCGACATACTGGCATTATTGTATATTGTAATTATGTAATTATAACTTTCCTTAATTTTTTATTGTTTTACGTTGGCATTATACACCTGAAACACCATAAAAATGTTATCGCACTGTTAAACACTGGGTTACAAATATCTTTATATTTTAATGATAATAATAATAAATAAATAAATAAATATTAACCAACAATCACACCACGTTAACCTAGCCCCGTGCTAAGTTCAAATAAATAATAAATAAAATAAATAAAAAAGATAATAATAATAAAACAAGTCTGTTCCTGATAAAACATTTGATGCGTTTTGTATCGTTTGCAATTAATAGACTGACTTTATTTTCTTAATTAGTATAAACTCGTATTTGTTTTGATAGCAATATAAAACAGTTGATCTTTTCAGAAACACATCATTTCGAGGTAATTTTTATGTGCTTAATCATTATCTAGCTTAATGAAGCTGTTCAAGTCTAGTTACGTATTGATGCACAGAATGCAATGCATTTACACAGGGTATACGAGTATATATTCATGAAATACTGTTGTACAATTTATATTTTAGTGTTTGTAATTTTCAAGACTGTTTCAATTCATGTAGATTACTTTTTGAATTGTTCAAATCGGCTATTACATTCAATAGATAGTACGAATTTAATAAGTCATAGAAACGGAAAAAATAAACGCTGTCGCGTTGTGCATGTTATTCATACCTTTTTTTATCAATCCTTATCTAAATAAATTATTTTGCATTCAAAATTGTTTTAATACCTGTAGATTACTTATTGAATTTTTCAAATCGTATATTCCATTCAAAAGATATTATTGTACAAAAAGTTATAGATATTGCAGGTATTGCAGCGGTGCGGTTTAAAATAAAAATGTAAATACAGAAATATTAAAATTACAATGAGTTAGAAAAACTCTAAAAAATAAATACACACACCTAAAACAACAAAAAAAAAGTATTATAAAAATATAAAAAAGCAACAAAACAATATAAATAAAACATGTAAGTATATAAAAAAAACTTAGGAAATCTAATTAGGTAAAGTCAGAATGTAAAATGTTGTAAAAATATAAAAAAAAAATCTAACTAAAATGTTTCACTTAAGATTAAATAAGTTACTTAAATAAATAAAAAACGATATACAAATTTGGATTTTAAGTATACATAGATAATGTGATACTGCGCTTAAAAATATATAAAATAAAACAACAAAAAATATAAATAAAATTAAAAATATTTAAAAAAATATTTTGTCCACCCGTTCGAAGTAGGTACGGGCCGCTAGTAATCTATATAAATCTAAATACAAAATTCAAGTTGAAATATAACTTTTTAAAATTTCTAAAAATAATAAAAATGTATATGATTGATGATTAGTGCTTAAATATCCACCAACCACGAAGCAATTACAAAGAGGTGTTGTAATCAATGTAGTCTAGCATCTACCTATGCAGTCCTGACATCAAACCGTAGTAGATCTACTCTCCACCAGTTGTCGCTTTCGTCAGTACAGCTGTCGTTGCCGGACAATTAAGTTGCTCTCGTGACTAACTCCTGTTTATATATTTAAAAAATATTCTCGACCCGCGCACGTTGTGAACATGAAATGCTCTGTTTTATCGTGTAGAAGTTACACGAACAAATTAAAATCAAATGGAATAAACATATCTTTCTACTCGTAAGTAATATTTAAATTAAATATATTATTTATTTTGTCTAGAAAGTTCGGTGATTACCATGCCTCTATCGGCAAGTAGCAAAACTACTGGTCTAGCCAGGGCCGTACTTAGAATTGAAATGTATCACTACAATACGATCCCAAAAAAAAGTTTAAATAAATAAAGTTTCTTATGACACCTCCTCTTTGTAATTGCTTCGTGCCCCCAACAACCTCCAAGCCCTTACAAACATTTTCGTCAGTAAAATTATGAAAAAAAAAAAGAAAAAAAACTGGCACGTGAAATTTACAATTTATTATATGTATAGATTTTAATAAGTATAGTTAAATGTATGTGTTAAAATCTAATTATATATATTCGATTTATCTTAAACAGGACTAGACCTAATACCATTGCTGGGAACGTTTGTGTTCGGTCTCATCCTGGGAGTCGAACTGGGCTTAGGCTGTGGAGTCGCGATTGACATGTTGCTGCTACTGTACTACCAGTCTCGACCGAGGCTCGATATCAGATATGTGGATGTATGTATTATTCTTACAGCAAATTAATGCAATATTTATTTATTGGGGTACAATATATATATATACATATATTTTTTTAATATTAAGTAGACCAAACAGGTTACATATGTATGTGTTTTAATGTGTTTTAAAATCTTTTTATATTTAAAGGCAGGTAGCAATAAAACTACCTACACTCGTAGTAAAAGTAGTCGTTTTTATACCAACGTAATAGTGTACTACGTATTTTTTACTGTTAAACTGTTCTTGACAAAATTTAAGTTAGACATGAATAGCCTCTATCGCATGTAGATGTTTTAGTTTAGTTAAATCAGCAACATTTTATCAAGAAACATTTTTGCAAAATCACCATTAAAGTTAACAAATATTTATATATATATATATATATATATATATATATATATATATACTAGCAAACCCGGCGAACTCCGTTTCGCCACCTTCTTTTTTGTAACATTTCGTTTGGAGATTAAACCACCATACAAAACCATATTGGTTTGTAGTACATGCTATTTCCCTGTTTTCCTGCTTTTCTGTTGAAATTTTTCCTAAATTTTCACGGAGCCCGAGACCTTTCCAACGAATGCAAAATCGTGGAAATCGGTTCGTGCGTTCTGGAATTATAGCGTCAGGAAGGAAAACCCGACTTATTTTTATATTATAGAATATATATATATATATATATATATATATATATATATATATATATATATATATAATTCAAGGAAGTTTAAATAAAAGACACGAATGTTATTCTGAGCAGACTTAGGAGTATATTGAAAGACAATTTTGTATTAATCGTCACTAAAATAAAACCGATGACGCCTGACGAAATATGAAGGCGATTCTGCCCTGAAGTCAAGTTGAGCCTGTTGCTTCATCAGTGTTTATTATATTTTTAATGATTATTTAACTTTCTTTTGTCTTCACGACGCTTAAAATTATGCCGTGATATTAAATAGGTATATAAGCTACATATCTGTTCCTAATACCTTTAAGGGTTCAAAAATAACTTTTATTAAAAAAAAATCTCTTTGATCTCAATGTATACATAATAATGTGTAAGTTGGTTACATTTCGTAATGAAATTCACATAACGAATAATGTAAACACAGACGAAAAGAACATACATAATGTAATATTCTATGATTTGAATATTTTAAGAAGGTTTATTTTTTAGATCATTGATATAATATTTATAATTACACTGGCATTGTAAAGATACATTAAAAGTAATGCCTTAAAATAAAATCAACTTGAAATATATTCATTATTAAATAATTATGTCACGGGTAACATATCGATTACTTATTGAAGTACAATTAGTTGAGTGTTTACTTGCACCGTTTGAAGGTCTGTCTACATTGGTAGAGGCTAAATAAACTCGGGTATGTAAAGTAGACTTTAATATAAAATACATACTTGTATAATATGTAGATACTAGTGATGTGCCAGATATCCGTATCCGCGGATATCCGAGGGCGAAGAGAGATCCGTATCCATCTCCGTGATTTTTTTGGTGGATCTTTTACCTTATTAATTTTAAATACATAGATGAAATTCTATATAAAGTGTTTTTATATTTACTGAAAAACTCTTACGTATGTGTTAGCAACATTGTAAATAGCAACTTTTATCCTAGACAACGTCGAACGAAAAAAAAAAACCAGTCCTCAGATAACATATCAGATTTACTATACGATCACCTCGAAGTTGAAAGTTTGTAGCATAAATATGAATAACGTAAAGAATTTAACAAAACTATAGATAGAAATGAAAACGGCATTGTCCACCTAAAAGTAAGAGTAAAGACAACAAATTCTTTTTGTTTTGCTGTTTCAATTTCACTTATTGCTCGAGCCGAAACATCTATCAGAAACATGAAACTAAAGATCGAAACATCTTGAAAATAGCAACCTTTCCAATTTTTACTAGCTTTTATTTTTCATCTATTACGTAAGAGTAAACGCCCTTACAGCCTCATCTCAAATTTCTAGGAAATTTAATTAAATTATTGTTTAAATAGCTACACATTTCAGAGAAAAGTTTCTAATTAAGAGAAATGTATTACGTTTTGTACTTTTTAGGATAATTTAATTAGCTTTAAACTTATAATGAAAATATTATGTTAATTATTATATTTATTATGTTAAAAAAGTTATTGTAAATTCTTTGTAAAGAATAATAATTTACAAATAATTAATTACTTTTAATGAATATATCAAAAACTATTTATTATGATTATAATCAACTAACTATTGATTAATTAAATAACTATTAAATTAACTATTGTTATGATTATTTTTCTCGGAAAAATTGTCTTAACATTGGTTCCATATTTTACTTAGCCCGCACTGGTGTGAAAACCTTTCTGGTATAGTGGTGCGAGTAGTCGCCGGCGGTCACGGGTTCGATTCCCGTTACGGGCAAATATTTGTATCTGAACAAATATTTGTGTCTGGTCTAGGTTTATGTCCATGTAGGTCTCCCCACCGTGCCTCGACGAGCACGTGAAGCCCTCGGTCCCAGTTGTTATCATAGATGTCTGATAGCGATCGTTACTCATGGTTGGTAAGTTATCCGCCAACTCACAGTGGAATGGAGTTGTGGATTAAGCTCCAACTCTTCTCTTAGATGGAGAAGAGGACATTGCCCAGCAGTGGGACATTTACAGGCTGATTCAGTTCAGTTTAGTATACATACTTGTGTTTAAATATCGGCTACTATTATTATGATTAATATTAAATTAAATATTTTTTAATTATTAACAATTCAAAGAATAATATATTGCGTCACAAGTGTCCTTTCCCACATGTTTTCCACTTTTGCCTTAGGCTCGGGTGGCAATTTCACATGCAGGATAGAAAGTAGTACTTTTGTCCCGTGTTGCACATACTTTTTTCTCCTACCTAGGTCGAAAGCTCGAGTTTTTTATCCGTGTGAAGTGGGGATAAAAGTGTCACTTTTTTCCTACCTAGGCCGAAAGCTTGAGTTTTGCAAAGTAAAATATTAAATAAAAACACAAATAAAGTTATGTCATGGACATAGCATTTAATTTGAAGTAATACTTTAACGTAATAGAATCGTATATTCAAATGAGCACAATACCCAAAAGAGATTGCTGTAAATTCTGTCACGTTACAACTAATTACGATTGTATCTAAATTCGTCCTTATACTAAATATATAATTTTCAGTACCTACTATTAAGTCTCGTGTAGTAACCCTAAATTGAATCACAATTGTAGTGTAATTAAGAACTAATAATGAAGGTTAGTATTCTTATTAAAGAATTTTGAGGACGTTGTTAATGTCATTTATTGTTTACAGGAAAGTGGTTTTCCTCCACATTATTCGATGCACCCAGTCGGTGGATTACACTTTGCGAGTGCCGAAAAAGTTCGGTCCAAAATAATTTCTCTAAGAAATAGAAAAAAAATAGATACATTAGAAAATCTTACTGTGGTAGCAGATGGTATGGTAATAAATGGCACAGCGGAACCAAGAGCGACGCCAAATATCTTGGTTATATATTGTCACGCGGTCTGTAGATTGGACTACACATTTTTACAGGTATGTTTAATTTATTTTTTATGTGTAATATTTACTTAAAAAATATACTATATACTATAATATAAGTGATACTTCAAGCCTTCAAAATAGTTTTGATAGTTTTGACAGATAACTATTGTGGATAAAGGGGTTGTTTCAAATTTATATGGAGCCTGGGCCAGGTATTTGTACAGTATTTTAAAATGTTCAGGGTCATGAAATAATGAATATTTTTTCTTTATTTCTCATGAAAAGGCCTTATTTACGAGGTAGTTTTAATTTTCAAAATAAAATCGCAACAACTTGTCATCCCTTTTGACAATGACATATACACAAACGTTGTGTTGACATTTTAAATATAAATAACGACAAAAAATAGGTACGTATCCAACACTAAGTCGATCGAAAGATTTCGAAGCCGAGAAATCCAAAGAAATGCCTGGGTCGTTAAAAAAAATATTCAGTAACAAAAAGAAACAACGAAAAAACACTCCAACGCAGCAAGACGCCAATGAATGACTTGACATTTGACAATTGAAATGAAACTAAGATAACGTAATGTCATCAAATATAGACAACAAAAGTAGGTTGATGTACTTCGAGAGTTGCTATTCTACGAATGTATTCAATTATAAATTTTATAACTAAGGGCCCGAGGGCGACGGGTATGTGGGACTCGCTGACAAGGCAGAGCGTGCCAGAATACCGCACTAAAACCCAGCGGTGCCCTCTCGTCGTAGTGGGGCGCCACGGGATCGCTTTCGCGTGAGCGCTCTATTGCCCTGGTGGCGAGTGGGAGGATGTGGTGCCCTCTCCCACTCTATCGCGGAGGCTGGAGGAGTGGATATTGGCGTCTCCTCCTCCCTGGTCGTCTTCTGCGGAGCGAGTCAGCGTGTACTGCTGCTTCCCGCTCTCGCTCCGCGGCCTCCTTCAGTGCCATGACCTCCTCACAATATGAGGTCACGGCATACGGTACAAATACCTGACCCAAGATGAAACAACCCCTTTTAAGAGTCGTCTTGAAAAAAAAATGCTTTAAAACTTAGACAAAGAAATAATAAACATGTCCATTAGTCGTGGTCTTTATTGGCTAAGCTTATCAATGCTTCATGATTTTTTTTTACTAATTTTGTATGAGGTTATAAAATATTGTGGTTTCTTTTTGTTAAATTTAAACTTTAAGTCAATATTTACATTGCTTATAATTAGTGTTCAGGCTTACTATAACTAAGGATAGTGTGTAAATATTTTTTTTAGTAAATATGAAATAGTCAGCTAAATAGGTATCTATAAGATAGTAAATTTTGATTAAATATATAAATATCTTCCTTTAGCATTACTCCATGAGCCTATTGACTAAGATAACGATAATAATTAGGTTGTACAATACTGGCAGAGTATTACAGCGGTTAACGCTCAAAGCGACAATACCCCTGAGTCAGGCCGAGCGTACGCTTTTACAGTCGCAGGGAATACTCGTAGAGGGGAAACAATTAATGGCATGTTGCTATTAACTAAAACCAATTCTACCTAAGAATATCGATTTCGAGCAAATTACAATTATTAGAATAAACTAGCTGCGCCTCACGGTTTTACCCGTGTTAACTTGGCAATGATAATAATAATATAATGTTCTTTATCAAAACTTTAGAAAATATACAGACAGTTTTGGAGGTAAATTAAAGTTATTATTAGATGACTAGCTGCTGCCCGCGACGTCGTCTGCGTGAACGCTATACAGCAACAAAAATACCTACGATTATACCTTTTAAAATAACATTCATTTACCCGTTTCTTCTTTACATTTCATATCTACAGAAAGTACAGTAATAGAGGGAGACTGTCTTTTGTAAAATTGACTTTCAAAAAGTGCTTATTTTTAGCCTGCTTTGAATAAATGACTTTATGGTGATTCTGCTGAATTAAGTCATAAGTTGTGACTGAAACGGATGGAGAAAATAATAAATAAGGAATACAGAATAGGGTAAAAATACATATTTATAGGACTTCTCGATAAACAACATTAGTAGTTTGGCTCTCCGCAGCCATAATGTAAAGAGAGTCAGGACTGGTGACGCGGGAGCAAGCGACGCGACGTACAGCTGCCCGTGTGAAGCAGCTCGTCCTGAGGTCGAAACCAGCTACCCTCAGTGTCTGCCCCTGCGACTTATTGATGGTCATCGCGAAGCAAACACTCACGAGGAACTGTACGCGCTTGAACTGGAACGGGAAGTTATGAGGAATGAGGGGAATGCGTGGTATAAATACTGCTTCGCCGACGCCACAACCCGTAAGAATTTCCACCTCAATGGTGTGTCTCTGGAGCGAGATGACTTTAAGGCGGGTCCCGTTCCACAACTTTTGAGGAAATAGGTTCCGGAGAAGCATAAGCATTTCTTATCTTTATAACATATATGGCATGCTTCATTTTCCTCTTTCTTCGTTATTTAGCTCAAATTGCTTACAGCAATAGCGTGCCGTTTTCGAGTTTAAATTTTGTTATACATCTATTCAGTTCTTTTTGTGTTCTGTTTGTTATTACATACAGAAAAACTCGATGAATTTTATAAGACATAGATGAAGCAGCTTAAAACTTATATAAACACATTTTTTAAATTGTCTTGCTCATCATGGAGTTGTGCATTTTAATTTTTATTAAAATGCACAACTCCATCTATGACTTTTGTAAACAACTATTAACCTCGCCAACATGATCAAATTTAAATTATTTATATCCAAAAAGGGTTTACACATGTAATTCGACTTGATGTTTTTAAAATCTCATAGATGGCGCTGCTTGTCTTGATACTACTTATATTCATTTCTTATATTACATTCATTCTTACATTTATTATGTTTATCAGCCTAAGTTACTTATATTTCGTGATTTTTATAGTGTGAAAATAGCTTATAGCATGGTTATTAACATAATAACAACATTCAAATATGCGTCGTTAGATTACACGCTGTTACAGAATGCGTTGAAGAAATAAAGGTTCACTGCTCGTTCCCCGTAGGTGATAGCGTGATAATATGTAGCCTATGTTATGACCCGACTTCTTAATAATATTCGTGCCAAATTTGAAATAAATCCATGCAGTACTTTTTGAGTTTATCCCGGACATACATACAGACAAACAGACAAACAGACAAACAGACAAACAGACAAAAATTCTAAAAACTATATTTTTGGCTTCGGTATCGATTGTAGATCACGCCCCAAGTATTCTTTTTAAAAAATATTCAATGTACAGTTTTGACTTTTCTACCATTTTATTATATGTATAGATTATCAAATGATTACTAATATGTATTGCCAAGTTACTTTAGGCGAAATCACGGGTCACAAATATTTTTAGACTTTTTTATCAAACCCACAAATCCCATATTTAAAATTTTTAAATTGATAATTTTTCTATACAAACTATCATCCCCGTGTTAAACGCCTCTAAGCATGTAATTTCAAAAAAGTTGAAATAGATAATTTTTAATTTTTATCAACAGTTTAAGATCTATATTTTCTGTCCAGAAATAATCAGAAGTTTCATATAAACTTTAACCCCCATTCTACCTTTTAACGGAGGGATTATACTAAAACATTTCTTAGCTGACGTTTCCTAGCCATACTCTACATTCGAGCCAAACTTCAACTTCATAGATCTAGTAGTTTTTATGATTTCGTAAATAGTCAGTTAATTTTTAAATATGATTTTCTTGAGCAATAAAGTCCTAATATACTGCAGTATGTGTTTCCCGTGTGATGCCACTGAATGCTTCTAAACATAATATTTTAAAATAAATGTTTCTATTGTTTATATTACTATTTTCTGTTACCTTTTTATACGTAAATTGTTGTAATGCGGATATTAATATTAATAATCCAACCTAAAATAACCCCGAGTATAAAAGTTTTTCGTTTAACTGATAAATAACTATCCGTATTTATTTATAACCGTATTGAAACAAATAACTAGTATTATTTTTATAACTACCACATGACTTTTATATTTCAAAACATATATTTAGTCTTTAGATTCTTAATGTTTTATTAAGAAATTCCAAAGATATCGAATTGTTGAAAATATCGTGCACTCGGTAAGAGTCTCAAAGTCTTTGAACACATCGGTGATGCATTGCAGTGCTCTCGACAGAATCGATTACTTTCCTATTCCGACTTTTAAGCTAAAAGGTTTCTTAGACATATTAGTATTACTAGGAACTCATACTTTCTATTGGATACGATATAACTGTAATTTATTTATTTCTTTATTTTTGTACAATATATATTATGTAAGTAAAAAGGTCGAAATTAATTCTTTCATAAGAAAAAATAATAGTTTTATTACAAATATCACCGTATACGTACACCGTACATGTAAACATTTTTGGTTTTAATTTAAACTGTTTTATTATTATATTATTTATTTACTATTGTTTTAAGATATGAAATTGTAAACTGGTCTTAAGCATTATAATACACTCATTTGCAAAAAAAACGGGCGGTTTCGATTTTCTTCCTGGCTGAAAAAAATAAAATACCAAAAAGGTTTTAATCATTTGAACATGTTACTGGCCAGTTATAAAAGTGCCATAATGTTTATAATAGTACATTCCAAATTCAAATTTTTGACTGAGCCTGGTTTTCATAGAAAATAACTTTTAACTACATTTTGTGGCGCGAATTCCCTATAGTTAATATCGACTCTAATTAACTTTTTGTCAATTTTTATTAAATTATCTGGTGTCCTTGACATTTAAAAGTATTGTTATTGCTGTTTAGCAATCTCGAAAATGGTAGATAAAGTGATAAAAGCGAGCAAAATTATTGCGCTGCTTGAAGAAGGTTGCAGTCAATGCTTCGTGGCTCAGAGGCTAAATGTGAGTCGGTCGACAGTTCAAAGGACCTGGCAGCGCTATCAAGAGACCGGTTCCGTCAAGAGAAGGCCTGGTTCTGGCAGAAAGACATGTACCGAACCACGGGATGATCGTTTTCTAGTTAGTCAAGTGTTGAGAAATCGCAAATCTTCTTATGTGGACCTCAAGAACACCCTCGAAGAAGTAAGAAATGTGCAAATTAGTCTATGGACGGTCAGGAGGAGGCTTCTCGCTGCTAATATACACAGTCATCGCCCGGCACGCGGCCCTAAATTACTCCGTGGACATCGAGTTGCCTGGCTTAGCTTCGCTCGAAATTGTGTGTCATGGACTCATGAAGACTGGGATAGGGTATTGTTCTCCGATGAAGCCAGGATATCTCTGCATGGTGAAGACCGACGTCGGCGAGTGCTACGTAGACGAGGAGAACGCTTTGCAGAGGCATGTTTTGAAGAAATCACACCTTATGGAGGGGGCTCTGTTATGTTTTGGGCAGGAATAAATTCTATGGATCGTACGGAGTTAGTCTTCATCGAAAACGGTACACTGACTGGACACCGATACATAACGGAAGTTCTAATTCCTTATGCACAACCCGCTTTAACCGCTCTTGGCGAAAACTCAATTTTTATGGACGACAACGCTCGCGCCCACCGGTCTGGCGGTGTGGATGCGTATATGCTAGAAGTCGGAATTCGTCGTTTGGACTGGCCAGCTAGAAGTCTGGACCTCAATCCCATAGAGCATGTCTGGGACGTTCTGAAGCGACGAGTGAGATCAGTGCAGCCGGCTCCGCAGACCATCAGAGAGCTAAAGAATGTGATTACCGCGGAGTGGGAACGTATTCCCCAAGAAACCATAAAAGATATACTCACTAGAATGCCCAGACGAATGCAAGCTGTGATTTCAGCAAGAGGGGGTCACACTCAATACTAAACTTTTATCTGCTTTTAATGTATTCAAGAAAAACAAAGAAATTAACGCGTTTCATTTTTATTTAGCGAGCAGGTACAATCATAGTGTTTTGAGCTTAAACATTATTTCTTAATAATTTAATTAAAATGTTATGATAAAACTGATGAAAACTATTCCTTCCTAATTAATTTATAAAATTCTGAGGATAACAATACCTAAAATTGTCAAACAAACTAATAGTAACTATAAAATAGTTCTTTGCTTAAGTGCCCGTTTTTTTTGCAAAAGAGTTTATATTATCTCGGCCTGGTACGCGTCGGCTGCTGCTGCAGCTCGCTCGCTTTGTTAATTCGGCTCGCGTGTCTTAAACAATCTAACAATAACTTAAACCATGACATTGAAATGTGTGATTTAATGAGACGTCTTGTTTGCTCCAAAGTTCGTTTATTAATCTTCTTTTATTATACCTTCCACGGCATTTAAAAAAAAAATTAAAATAATTTGTTTTAGTTTTTACATATTTTTTTAACACTTAATTCAACATATTTTTATTCTACATATAGTTTTTCAATAATACTAATAAGCATTACAATTCAAGTTTAGATGAGGTACAATTAACGTTGCTGTTCAATGACATAAAAATTTTTACTATAATTATAAATTATATATTATATTAAATTAATTATATATTGTATTTTATTAAATTGTTACAGAACCCTGGAGTTAATGCTAATTATTATGTTAACTTATTACTACTTATTTTAAATGAATACAAGGTTATATTATTATAATAAATGCTTACTTAATTTTAAAATATATAATATATAATAAAACTTGCTATTTAATTACAAAAAGAAAATATCAATCCGGGAATATAATTAATTAGGATAGGTTCCTAGTCTTATTTCACATTTGAGTTGTCAGTCAATGTTTAATTAATTAATTATCGTCACAAATAATTGCCGGCAAAATATTTCAATCATAATAATATTCAAATCAAATACTACAAGTCATAATAACTTTATATCTACTTTTTTCTACACATCTATCCGGCCGATTTATCATAACACATTTATTTATTTATATTTCTTAGTTTAGGGGGGTTCAGACCTCTCCCATACTTTTTTTCATCCATATTTTTAGTGCACTTTCATTATTTAAATTTTTATTAGGCCTTTTGCACTATTGCTCTCACGCAGATGACTCGCGTACAGCATGATCGAGATAATAGGCGGAACATCATCATTATAGTGCACCTTCATTATTTATATTTTTATTAGGCCTATTGCACTATTGCTCTCACGCAGACGACTCGCGTACAGCATGATCGAGATAATAGGCGGCACATTATCATTATCACTTATTATTAATTATATTCAAGTGTATATTTTATTCTCGACCCATAAGCAAAACACTAAACTTAGAACTTATTAACCGATTAACAGTTTCACGATTTTCGGTTGATCAGACCGATTATTGATGAAAAAGCTAATGGCTAATAGAACCAATTCTTAACGTCTTTCATTCCATATCCCACATCTTAACAAATCTATACAAATAATAAATCTGTTAAAACCTCCGTTTCATTAATACACTATATATCATCAAGAATAAATTTTAATAGCGCGTTTTTTTTTGAATCAGCGCCATCTCTTATCGTTTTTTGTTCGTGCACGTATCACGTAAAAAGTACAAAACCAATGTAAATAACTTCAATACATAAAAATTAAGCATAACTCACAGTATAATTTAGTTCTTGTTTCATTGTAATTAAATTTAAAAATAAATATTTAAGAAAATAGAAATAGGTACCTACGCCGCCAATGCCATCTGGTCTAAGGAATCTTAAAAACTCACAAAACTTATTTTTGAGTTATTATTTTGTTAAACTTAAAAGTTTACTAAATATGTCGGATAGGAATAGAAATCGTTTTAATATTTTAGATAAACATTATTTTCAATTAATATAGGTACTATTATGTTAAATGTCACTAAATATAAAAACGATATTATTACCATTATACGATAGATGGCGCATATAGGTGATAAAAAATATAAATTTATAATTTTTAAAATTTTAGTTAAATACCCGTGCGAAGCCGGGGCGGGCCGCTAGTACTACATAAATTTGTTACACGATCCGTGGTGTATAAAAGTACTCGAGCAATTTTTTCTATCAATTTTCCTGCAATTAAGCTCAAACCATTTTCTTATCTTTTATTTATTGATTTATTTTATAATTTGTTATATCCTTCTTTCAATCAAATAGTTTCCTTTAAAACTATTTATAAGTCATATACCATTCTTTTTTAATTTACGTATAAAATTAGAATTTGCAAACACTGATTTTTTATTGAAATTGTAATAGCCTAAAGCAATTTTAATACTTTATTTCAAATGTTATTAACAATGGAAGTAATACATCAGGTTGAAATAAGATTCCGAGATTCATATTAGTGTACGAATACCTTGCCATATTCGTAAAAGTTTTGTGTCAGGTAATTGAAACGCGATCTACGTATTCTTGTCACATACACGTTATAATATACCTACTTTATAGGAATGTGTTCCTATGAAATCTTTTAATAATTATGTTTTTAATATTATTATTAATCGATAATACATTTTTTTTTTAAATATTACAACAGAAGTATGGAATTTACTAGAAATATGTACTACGACATTTTAAATACTGTTACCATGCAAAGTTTTCTGTTTCTAAGATACTAGGTACTTATTACAAAATTCATTATTAACATACTGTCGTGAAGAAAAACTCTTTTTTTTAAATACGTAATTTAGACCCCTTTTATTCGGCATTTTTCTATTTAGTACCTAAATCTTATAAAATTTATCCACACTAAATAAATAATTAGCAAAACTATTTAATACTTACTTATACTTATATAATCCTTACTTTAATTATTATTATTATAATATTATTATTATTATATTATTAATATTATAAATGGGAAAGTGAGTTTGTATGTTTGTTCCGCTTTCACGCCGTAACTACTGAACCGATTGCTTTGAAATTTTGCAGACGTAAAGTTTGAAGTCCGGATTAAATAATAGGGTACTTTTTATCCCGAAAAAGTTTGATTTTCCCGAGGGAAAACAAAAATATTGTTAGTTCGGAGATGATGGCGATAGATGGCGCTGTGTGTAGTTTAAAACAAAGTTATGTTTTGCATACGAATATACACAATGTAAATTTAGAAGGTAAATGATATGATAATTAATCCCCGAAAATGAGGAATTCGGTTTATCTTCTAAACTGGTTTTTTACATCTACTAATCCTGTGTACTTAGTAATTTTCTTTGCAAAAACTTCTGTTATTATTTACCTACCCTTTATCCTGGTATAATACTGTTCCAGAGGGTTTACAAAAGTGAAGAAATTTCAAAAAAGTAGGTTATTACGTGCAAATATGACAAATATTATACTGAAATAAGTATAAAGTATTAGCAGTTACGCTATTTAGTTCTTAAGGTATGCGATAGATGGCGCTTGGATACAAAGGGGGACTCCAGCAGATGAAATAAAAGCTTGCCTAAAATCGTCTAAGTTATGGGACCATGTCATAAAATTCCAATTGACAACAAACATGCGAGTAAGATTACTTAACGACTTTCACTCAGGTCATTACGCGGAAACATTGTTAAAAATCGGTGATGGGAGAATGACAGTAGATGCAGAGGGAATGATAACTTTAACGGAAGATTTTTGTAATGTTGTGGGCAGCGAATCAGAGTTGGTAGCCAAAGTTTATACTGACTTACACAATAATATACATGATGACCAATGGCTCTGCGAACGCGCAATATTAGCACCAAAAAACGAAACGGTCACTAAAATAAATGAAAATATTTTGGATGAAGTTATGGGAGAAACTACTGAATATTTATCTGTAGACACGGTGATAGACTCAGAAAATAGTACCTCATATCCTGTAGAGTTCTTAAATTCTTTGGAATTATCTAGGGTGCCATCACATAAATTAAAATTAAAAGTAGGGGTTCCGGTGATGCTCATGCGTAATCTCGATGCCCCTAGACTGTGCAATGGTACCAGGCTGCGTGTCACTCACCTTGGGCGGAATATTATTACCGCCACTATTTTAACTGGCGCTGCAAAGGTTGAAAGTGTACTCATTCCTCGGATTCCGATTATTCCAACAGACCTCCCATTTCAGTTTAAAAGACTTCAATTTCCTATAAGGGTTTCATTTGCTATGACCATTAATAAAGCACAAGGTCAAACTCTAAGGGTCGCTGGAGTACACTTAGAAAAGCATTGTTTTTCGCATGGCCAGCTCTATGTATCGTGTTCCCGGGTATCCAGTGCCCAAAATTTGCATGTTTTTGCTCCCCAACGTAAAACATATAATATAGTTTACCACGCAGTTTTGGTTTAAAAACTCTAAACTCTATATATACGGGAAAACTAAGAAGCGCGATTTAACCGAATTCATAACCGAATTCCACGCGGGCGAAGCCGCGGGTAAAAGCTAGTACTTTATAAATTTAAAATTCGAATAACTTAAATGTTTTAAAACAATACTAAGCACATCATCCGTATATATTTTTTGTTTGCGCATACTTTCTCAAATTCGGAGCATGCTTTGATATAGTGCAAGAAATATGAAACGATGAACTCGGATCTATTCTTAGTAGAATTTCATAACAATGCTCTTTAATATGATTAAAGCTATTTGAATACAAACAAAATGTAATATAGTTATATACTTATCATTACTGTATTTAATTTATTATTAACTTATTTCAAAAATAAAAAGGAAATGCATTATACATTTTTCTTCTCCATTTTTTTTACTAAATAATATTATAGGGCAATATTTTTAGTATTATAAAATAAAATAAAAAAATATATAGTGATTAATGTATATCCAATGTCATTTGGAATGAATATTAATAAATGTATCAAAAAAAAACTATTTGACAAATTATACACTTTGTTGAGAATACAAAATATAAGTTATTTTTAGGTTATTAAAAAAAGGTACTGCAGCTACAACAATTACTTTCTTTTATAATATTCGAATAATTTTTGTTGATTACCTTGTTATTGCATAGGAAGATGTATGATGACGTATGTGGCAGCTAATTTTCGCGGACTTGAATCATTTTGGGTACTTCTTTCTTCTCAATCTTTTTTTAAGTTTGATTGACATTCTTGACTGACATGACTTTTTTTTCTTTTTTTTTTCTTCACTAGGCCGAAGTCGAGGTCATACATTATTCATAATTGTTGAAATTTTTGCTTTATTCTTCGATAATAGGTATATTTGATGTAATTTTATTTTTCTTCTGTTTTATTTATTTTATTTTATTTATACTACCATTTTTTCTTTTGTCTTATTATCTTATCTTTGTGTCTTCTTAATTTATACTTTTTTATTTTACTTTCATGTTTCTTGTTTTGTACTTTTCTGGTTCTTTTTTTATTTCCTTTCCTTTTTTATTCGGTAGTGAACGGTGGTGCGGTGCGCGTGCATTGTATAGCGCTTGCATGCGCACCGCCTGGCAGGGTCGCCATGGAATGTGTGATTTAATGAGTTATCTTGTTTGCTCCAAAGTTCGTTTATTAATCTTCTTTTACTATAGTAATACCATTTATATATATCGGACTAGCGGTCTCGTTAATATTTTTTTTAAAAACAGCAGAACCGTCGATCTCATTTAGTCAGTACGTGCCTAGGCACGTACGAGCCGTTGAATCCTATTACTTCGTCTCCGTCGGCGGAGACGGTGTAGGTGAGTAGTGTGGTGTGTGGTGCGGTAGTGTACTGTACCTATCGGGGGTCCTAGTGCATCGCTAAGTGCATGCTTTTATAGTTCTATCCGGCATAGTGAATTTACAAAATGTGGGTACATCTAATATTTTACAAAGTATGGGGACATCTAACAATAACATTTTAAAACAAATTATTCAGCAATTCAAACAGCAAAATCGTTACATAAAAATAAATAGGAACTGAACTGATAGGTACTTTCTTCAAAATTTTACAAAAAGAATAAGGAAATTACTAATGTTCCGTAAATTAATTAAAATAATCAACAAATTAATTTAAATAATCATTTCCGGCCACGTGTTTTTCTTAAATATGCTGTTTCCCGCCGACATATATATAACCGGGAGGCTTACATACACACACTACAACATTTAACTATTAATTTATAAAGACTTTTACAGTTTTAAGGGATTTTTTGGATTTTAAACTAACGGTGTTTAAAATATGACAGTGGCACGTACTAAAGCTACTTAAAATATTCAGAAAAAGGATTTTGGTTTTATCTACCACACTGCTGCTGAGCATACTGTAACATATCTATATAATAATTAAAAAAGCAAAAAGTTTATGGTATTTTTTTTTCTACCATCAAACTCTTTCAGATATTTCTGTTTAAAATCTGTGAAGCCAAAAGTTGTAGTTTCTTAGGTGAGGCAAAACAGGGTCTGAAGGCCTGGACCTCCTGCTGGTCAGTAAATTATGCGCAGAATAAACTTTATCAGAAACCGGTGAAATAGGAAAATTTACTGTCTAATATAATAAAGGTGTAAATAAAAATATTAGATTCTGAGACTACTTAATCGTTTTTAATTATTCTTCTCCCATTAAAAAGCTACATTATTCATAAGTTTACTT
This sequence comes from Euphydryas editha, assembly GCA_036937285.1. Taxonomy (NCBI): domain Eukaryota; kingdom Metazoa; phylum Arthropoda; class Insecta; order Lepidoptera; family Nymphalidae; genus Euphydryas; species Euphydryas editha. The sequence goes on from JAUPFZ010000008.1 coordinate 8,879,659, forward strand.
AGGCTATAAATACTCGTTATGGCGGAATTGCATTATCTAGTGGTAAAACATTTATTTATTTATAACTTCACGCCTATCATAACTGGCCTTTACTTAATGCGAAAGGGTGGCAATCAAGCCATTAATCATTTGTAAATTAATCACTAAACAATTATTACTTATTATAAGATAGCAAATACATAACTACTTTTGTGAACTCACTCTTATGACCTGAGAATATGTCGAGTCTATCACGTACCTTTTTTTTTGTATCACAGGGTAACCCATTTACGGGTGAAATCCAGGACGCCGGTGTAGGCAGTCCTAGACCGTATATCGGACTCAGCATGGGGGTGCAATACCGACTAAACCCCTGCGGGAACCTTCAGCCACTTTAATTGGAGAGTCCTGGATCTGCAGGCAACAGGATCACTCCAGCGACAGGCTGGCTTCGGTGAAAAGGTCAGACTTCTCCTCCATGGGGACTGTCCGGCTCACCTCTGAATAGTCTCGACGACGCCGTGTTAAGCAAGACCGGGTTTCCATTCCGGCCCGACACGGGCACAGATGCGTTACTGGAGGCGCATTAAGTAGTGCTCCTACGCACCCCTGTACGTCGTCCGAGGATGGAGGCATCGTCAGCGGCCTCCGCTCTCACCCACTCGTCGACCTCTTTCTGGGACATTACTGTCTCGCAGAAGGAGAAAATCGCCTTCCAGGACTCGTTGTCGCCGATCATCGCAGTGATGACGCTCGGGAGTGATAAGGTCCTCCGTGGTTTGAGAGGAGTCTGCCCAGTGCACTTGCCGTCTTCACGACCTTCGGTTCCACCATAGCGAAGTGTGGGCCGAAGGTCCACCCTCCGTCAAGGGTGAGCTCAGATATTTGATTAGGGGCTACTCCTAATCCTCTCCTCCCCGATCTGCCGGTAGCCTCCGGTGGAGGTCCCTTGCGTCCAGTCCCGCGGAAGAGAAGGGCTTCGGTTTTGTCGATTCTGACACGAAGCCCTAATTTCTTTATGCGGCCGATCACGAGGTCGAGTCCGACCTGAGTCAGCCGCGCCGCCTCCTTGTAGTCTCGTTCCCGGGAGTACGCGAGTGTGTCATCCGCGTAGCAGATGATACCCATACCGGGGAGGAGGCGGCTTAGCAGGATCCAGTTGCACCCGATGTCCCACAGGATCGGGGCCAGAACTGATCTCTGCGGGACACCACAGCCGACTCGACGCCACTTCACGGACCTCGACCGATTTTCGTGGCCTACCCTTTGAACGGAGAGGCATGCCTCGGACAGCCTTCTTAGATACGGAGGTACTCCGAAGAATTTTAATGCCTCACCTATCACTACGTGCGGGAGACTGTTGAAGGCGTTCGTTATGTGCAACGACACCGCGACCACCACCTCGTTTCATTCGTTCATCTATCATGTACCTCATTTAATGTACGGATTGCTCGGGTAAGCGGTGTCTTGGACAACAGGTTGGTCCTGGCCGTCGACACTAATAGCAGTTGTGGTCGACGGCGCCTCCACACATATCGTTCTGGCATATACAACTCAAAGCGAGGCAGTACTTCCTTGTTATGAATTTCCCCCCGTAGTAACTGAAGCAGGTGTGCTATCAATGCAAACTCCCTGCGGATTCTGAGTTCGTTGTTACCAACCATACCTAACACAAAAAGTGTAGGATACGTCAATGGGTACATAGGATAGACATCGTACAATTTCATTTGAATGAAATGACGGCCGGCTGGTCGAGTGGTCAGACAACTGGACACTTTACGCAGCGGTCGCGGGTTCGAATCCCGCCAGGTGCAGATAATCTGTATGACGAATATAGATGTCTGCACCGGGTCATGGATGTGTATTTATGTATATATGTATTTATATCTTAAATTTATCTCCGTTCCTAGTACCTGTAACACAAGTTCTTACGAACTTACCACGGGGCTAGGTTAACGTGGTGTGATTGTTGGTTAATATTTATTTATTTATTTATTTAGATTTATTTTCAGGGTCCTCATGAAGTTATTTTAAACCTTTTCTAGCATCAGTACATATTTGGCTTCATTTGGGGCCCATATGCTGCACTGTGTTCCAGCGCAGTAATATTAAAGAAGCCTTGTGGCTATCTCAGAAAAAAACCAAAATTTCTGTGAGCGGTTTTGCAGACTTTTGTAATGTGATCCCAGAACTTTAAATCACTAGTGAAACCAACTCCTAGATCACGCATATAATTTTTTTTTACAGTTTTATAATTATTTTTATAAAAACACCCAGCATCCTGACTTCTGTGAGCTTTAATTTCACTATCTATGAAATGTATTTAATAAGATATAATTTATGGCAGAAACGATAATATAATTTTTGACAGTTTTTTTTCTTTTAAAATTTCGAAATTAATTATTTTAAAAAAAATCAGAGCTACCTGAACTCGCCACTTATTTTTTCTACTTAACCTAGGTCCAGACTAAATTAAGTCTTGCTACCAACGACGATGAAATCATATACCAAAATTGCCACCAGCTCCCTAGCTATTATGTCATCCTATAAACGTTTGCAGTCACTATTGCCGTTAACCTCTAGCAGCAACTTTAAGTCATCTGCAAACAATGACATGTTGAACATGTCATTGTTTGTGTTGACATGTTGACAAACATGACCCAAGTTTGACGACCTCCGTTAATCGTGTGAAAAAAAAAAATACATGTGTAACATTTTAAAGATGTGAAACCACGACGGACATCTAGTTTGTAAATAAAAATGTCATGAAAGTTTCACTTATAAATCGTTTTAAAATGCATAACTAGTTTTTATGCTTTATTTCACATATATTTTTCTTATTATTGGCATATTTGATAGAACATGCATGAGATCAGTCAGCTTAAAAATTTTATGAGTACTGGCTAACTTCCATTTATAAAATCAATCTAGGTACTCTATTTTAAAATAAATTTAAAAATAAATATGAAATATATAAATATCAGATTCAATTGAAAATAATCTGGATGTGTTAATTAAGAGATTAAAGTGCATAATAGTTACGAGTATAAAAAAAGTCTAGTTATATTAAAACATATTTTGTTTTCACGTAAAAATAAGATAATATACGAGTAATGTCTAAAGGTATACCTTGAGTAGGTATAGGTAGGTATAGGTATATACTAAAATATCATTTTACTACGAATTCGTACTTAAAAAGTGCGAATATTACTAAAGGCTTCACTGTCCGTGTGTCTGTCACACGATGAAGATCCAGATATATCTTTGTAATAGGTAGGCATTTGAATTATATGGGGTGTTACAGTCGGTGACCTCCGCGTGGTGCACCCTGGAAACGTAGGCAGCAGCAGCTGCACAGTTGCGATTGCGTAACTGCTGCTGCCTACGGCTAACGACCGACTCGGGGGAACGCCGGGTATGCGATTTAGCGCTCCGGGGACTTCTCTGTTACGCAGAGTTGCCCCGTTGAGCGGCCGCATGGCGTATTGGGGATAGTCGTCTCCACGGGGGCTCCGGTGCCACTGCGTTCGCGCGCGGTGAAGCAACGGAGGCGGACGGGTCTGATGTGCACTCACACTGCCGTCAGACAGCGTTCACCGTCCTCTCGTAATCCCGCTACGTGGTGTCGTGGTCATGTCTCGCGGCTACGTGCGGGACCGAGGGTCTTGCCTTAACCGGCCGGACCGCGAGGAAGAAAACCTCTATAAAAAATTACCCCGAATCCTAAGCGGCGACGCAGCGCGAGGGAATGCATGGCTGACGGGTGGATCAGTCTCGACTGCGATCCTCGTTCGGGTACCGGCCGACACCCGCGACGAGTTACGCTAGGCTTACCCAGGTACAGGGGGCACTGCCTGGGCGGACCGTCTTTCCCCCATACTCGTGGGATCAAAATGGAACCTTATAAATTAAAATTTTATAGACAGAAGGATGCGGGAGAGGAGTCGGCTGCGCTCGACTCCGACGATTTTAGTTCGGCGGCGATAGCCAGCGAAGGTGAAAGGAGGGGCAAGCGGCCTCACGGAAGTCCGCGGTCGTCCGGCGGGGGGAGCTCAACTCTCGACGGCTGTAAGAGGCGGATACTCAGGCAGGATGAGGCTTGCACCGAGGCCGAAAAGGCCATACTCGAGCAAGCAAAGGTGGCCGAAGAGGGGCGCAGAGCGATGGGCGTCATAACTGGAGACTCTCTCGCGGAGGAAGTGCGTCAGCTCCAGGCGGAGAACTCCCGCCTGAGACGCGACCTCGAGGACCTCCGTAGACAGGTAGTGGAGCTACGAGAGCAGAACTCGTCGAATGCCGCTCTCACCTGTCTGCCAAGAAGAGAAGAGGGCCTCGCTGAGGAGGTGAGCGCATCGGTTATTCGGTCGGTGGGGCGGATGATTGATGCCCGCTTCGCCGGCCTTGAAGACCGCCTCCTGCCGGCGAAGACGCTCCGTCCACCGCTTGCGGCGGACAGACGGAAGGAGAAGACGACGCAGAAGGCGCCGTCTTCTAGTGCCAAGCCCGCTCCGGTTCGTATTAGACGACCACACGCGAGCGAGGAGTTGGCACCCGCAGTCGAGGCTGGCGACGGTGAGTGGACTACCGTCGCCAAGCGGAAGAGGAAGAAGGCGCCGAAAAGCTATGCCGCCGCCGCCGCCGCCGCTACTCCGGCCCCGAAGGGACCGCAGCCGCAGCCGCCGGCGAAAAAGAAGAAGAAGGCCAAAAAGCCTAAGCTGGCTGCCCCCCGCTCTCCGGCAGTGCTCGTCACGCTTGACGAGTACGCCGAGAGCAAGGGCGTCACGTACTGCCACCTGCTCAAGCGGGCGGCAGATACGATTGACCTGGCCGAACTAGGCATCGTCGGTGGTCTCAAGCTGCGGCGCGCCGCGACCGGGGCTAGACTTTTGGAGCTGCCGAAGGGGCAGACCCCGGAAGTGGCGGGACGCCTGGCCGAGGCCATGCAGGAGGCGTTAGGTAGTTTGGCGAAAGTCATCCAACCCATGAAGCTCGCGGGTGTGTGAATCTCTGGGCTGGACGACTCCGTCTCCTGTGAGATGGTGGCCGCAGCGGTGGCGAAGGTGGGCCGGTGCGATGCCGGCGTTATCAAGACCGGCGCAATCACAGTCGGACCGGGTGGGTTGGGGTGCACAGTCGTGCGATGCCCGATCCCAGCCGCCAAGGCCCTGGCCGAGGCTGGCAGGCTCCTAGTCGGCTGGACCTCGGCCAGAGTGCAGGTCTTAGAGCAGCGCCCCATGCGCTGCTTTAAATGCTTGGGAATCGGGCACACTCGCCCGACCTGTCCGGCTGCGGTTGACCGCAGCGGCGCGTGCTTCCGGTGTGGCCTTGAGGGGCACATCGCCCGCAATTGCACCGGGGCACTGCACTGCGCCGTTTGTGCTGCCGCCGGCAAACCGGCGTCGCACTTGATGGGGGGACGGGACTGCCGGCCCCCCAAATCGAGAGGTAGAGCGACCGCGAAGACCCCGGCCGCTCCCCAAAGTCCAATTCTCCAGGACACGGAGGAGACTGCGGCGATGTCGTCATGACCTGCCGCAGTTTCCCCCGTTCGCCGGTCCCTGGAGCAGCGGAGATAGAGCGCTCACGGTGCCCGCGAGTGCTCTATGACTGAAGACGGCCCGCGTAGGCGAGCCAACCGTCGGGGCGTCACGGTGGCATGCGCCAGCGATCCCGTGGCGTCCTTGTACGACGACGAGGGCACCGCTGTGTTTTAGTGGGTATTCTGACTTCGCAGTCAGCGAGTCCCACATACCCGTCGCCTGCGGGTGGCGGGATGCGTAAACGCATTTCACAGCGTCAAAAAAAAAAAAAAAAAGAAAAGGCATTTGAATTATATAATGAAGTAGAAACGTGTCTTTCCGGCATTTTTTTTTACTCGATCTAAACATATACGTATTGATAAGTGTAACAGAGGTGTGAACCCTTCATGTCGAATTTCAGATTGAGAAGTTTCAAGATTTTTAATTATATTATTTTATATTTTGTCATTAAAATATATATTATTTTACCATTCCTATTTATAAAAAGAAGAAGAAACAAAAATAATAAAAATATATTATAAGCATATTACAATAGGACGGATAGGCTAGTAAAGAATTTTATTTTATAATTATATTCCTGCTGAATTTAATAGAATAAAATTTGAATAGTAGCAAGTAGGTAGAGTAAAAGTAGAATACGAGTAGTACGGTTTCGAATAAAATATGAATTGAGTGGCAAAGTAACGAATTGCTATTAGAAACGGAGATTATTTCTCTCACTGGAACCATTTGCCGACCACGAGTCTGTTATATGCATATACTAAACTTATTTTAATCTAAAATTTGGTGTTAGTTCATAATAACAAGTTAATTGCAGTGCAGTGCATCTACTACTAAGTCATATAGTAGGTATTATTTCTGTATATATATAGTAGGTATATGTATATTTTTGTTGATGTTCATAGATTTTCCTAAAAAATAGATTTTGCAACCATAATTTTTTTTTCTAATTGTGGATTTGGTCTGTATATACATAGTTGAGAAATCGCAGTCGATATTAAAAAAATTATAAAAATTAAGTATGTACAAAATGACATCCATATTGAAAACTCCTCTTTTAGACAGGTCTATAAGGATGAAACCTACAGGTTTTAAGTTAGACCTCCAGGATCACAACTGTGAAAACTCCATCCAACTTGACGCAGAGATTTTGCTTGATGCTGGAAGAAGCATAAAGACAGATTTTTCAATAAAATAATTGTTTGGACTTCTATTGACCTCTTAAATACTCCCATTTGTTTATCATAAATTTATCTCCTGTACAGACATTGAGCGATTACAATCTTATTATATGTGTTGATAACAGTATCTATGAGATACTTTTAGCCAAAAGAATGATTTAGAGAATTTAAATTTAGTGTGTACTAATATAGAAAATGTAATTGTTTTCTTTTTTAAATGCGTTTAATTTTCATCGGACTTATGTATGCAAGTAATGAAAAGTATGTAGAAAATTCTATTTATAAAGTAGTGCACTGTTTTAATTGTGAAGCTGTTTTTATATAAAATATAATAATGCTCTAAAATGAGTATGCAGAAAAATTAAAACCATGAATAAAGAATAGTAAAAGCGGCGAAATGTAATATCCGTTATAAAAGTTTTTTACCCGTGTCGGTAAATACCGATAGAGGCTTTTGTGGTCCTTTCTGCTGTAAAACCATGTATTTTTTATGAAACTCGTTATATTTTATAAAGGTGCATACATGCTTATTGTATGTATAAAAATTATTTATTTTAATGATAACATTTTACAGCTTTGAGCTCTGAACTGTGGGAACGTTGTACGATAAATGCACGAACATGGGTATAATAATATACAATTGAGTTTTCTGAAATGTAAGCTTAGTTTTATGCGGAATCACTATACTATTACTATTAATATATAATGAACAATGACGATCGTTCTTGTGTAGTGGTGCGCGTAGTCCCTTCAACGCCAGCGGTCGCGGGTTCGATTGTCGTTCGAGGCAGAAATTTGTATTTGTGCAAATATTTGTTTCCGATCTGGGTGATGTCCTTGTGGGTTTCCCCACCGTGCCTCGGAGAGCACGTAAAGCCGTCAGTCCCGGTTGTTATCATAGGTATTTGATAACAATCGCTTCTATTGGTAGATAAATGATGTGAGATGTGAGAAGTTTATTTTTATTATAAATTTTCCGCCAACCTGCAGTGGAGCAGCGTGGTGGATAAGCTCCAACTCCATCTATATGAAGAAGACGCCGCTCCACTCAGCAGTGGGTTTATTACAGGCTGATACAGCACAGTACATAAATAATTCCATAAACATCCTCGTTTTTTGAAATCGGTCAATATTAATAAAACCAACTATAATTTTACTAAGGTAGTAGTTATTATGTAGTTTTTTATAATGTCGCGTAACGCACCGAGCTTATTTAGACGTGTAGAATAAAGGCGAAAATGCAAACGGGTTGCGGTCTAGATATCAACATGCATGTGATTTGACTCGCGGTCTGCGGTTCGCATTAAACTGATGCGAACACATCTCGCTGTAATATCGTGCTATTTTCATATTGTGCTGTTAATTAATTCGATATTTAAGTCAATTATGCCAGTAATGTTGCTTTAAATATGTCTAGGGAATTTATTTATGTTGTCATGTCGAGCGAGTTCCAATTATGCCTAGATATTATATTTTTTTGATATTATATTATCATTATAGGTGGTCCAATTATAGTTTTTTGGTGATTCAGACAGCAAGGCAATTTCAATTATTTCTAAGTTTTTTTTTTTTTAATTTTTTTAATATATTGTTAGAATAAGAAGTGGAAATCATTAAAAAAAAAAAAAAAACAAAAAAAAACAATCTTTGTTAAATACAATTTAATGATTTAAATACAATTGAATGATTATCTTAACAATTTACACAATTAGCTTTAAAACTAAGAAATCTAGTATCAATTATTACACACAATCAAATCTAAGTAATAGGAACTAACGTAACGATTACTTATTTGAAACAATTACAACAAAACTAAAGTGGCCAACGCGACTCGCAAGCCCAACACCGAAGCAATGGGCACGTCCGTCCAGCACGTAGGATGACAGGCGAAAGGACAGTTGCGCGTCGTATTTATAGGCTTCGTTCGTGTAGACGTCATTTTCTCCTTACAAAATTATATAGGTACAAAAATTTACTATTAGTCTAATAATAATTTATAATAAGAATTAAAATATAAAATAATCGGTCAATTATTCGGTCTATATTTTAACGCTGTCGACTGAATACGAAACATTTTATACATCGTGTAACTGATTGTCGTTATTATAACAAAATCATCGGGAAGCTGAAGTAATTGCTCAAACGCAAAATGAAAGTTAAAATGGGAAAATGATTCATGCGTTGAACGCTCATGAAAACGAGTAAAGGGAATAATTAAGTCTATTTTATTTCTCATTTATGACATTTATTATTAAGATTTTTCCATCATAGATCAATGTATAAATGTTTGTAAGCATATACGTATTAATGTATGTCTTTATGTATACTGGTGTCCAGGTATGGATGCCTAGAACTACTGAACCTATTTTAACAAATTTAAATTCATTTATTGCGAATACAGGTTTACAAGGATGTCATCAATATAAATACAAGCACGTACAAGCTATATTCAGCCAAGTGGTACGCAATATATTTGTTGTTTTAAATAATATACATTCAAAATAATAATAAATATAAGATACCTGAAAACATCATATTACTCTCACTCAATACGCTTAGTCGATTATTTAAATAATAATACTTTTACAAATAGTCAATTACCTACCTAAAAAACTTTAAAAATTATATTGTGATCATTAAAATTGTAACTAATATTAACAATTAAAACATATGATAAAGAAATATAAATTACATTCTTATATCAGTTATTTATATTTTTGTATCTTTTTGTATATTTATTACAAAGATATCAATATAGGTAAAAGTTATAAAAATATAATGATAAATATTCGTTAATATTATACAATTATATTACGATTATTTTATTTATTACCCTTTGTATTACAAAAAAGTCGTTTTATTTTCAGAATATTACTTGCATTATTATTATTTTTTTTTTGCTATTATTATTTTGAGTAAATTGTGACTAAAATTGTTACTTTGATATGGATTCATTTATAGGTAGTCAATTGTAGTCGATCACGATTGACAGAATATCTTGCATCTTTTTTAAGTGTATAAAATATACCTATATATATATATATATATATATATATATATATATATATATATATATATATATATATATATATATATATATATATATTGCTTTAAATGTTTACATATAGCATGCTGTGATAACTTGTAAAACCAGCACTCATCATATCGATACCGGAAATTTCAATTGTCGTAAAGGACATTTTAACAAAAATGAGTTATATATATATTTATTTGGAATCAGCGTCACGAGCTCTATCGATTAATATATTTAAAAAAAATCTATCTCTTAAAAAAAGCCTATTACGACCTGGATTTTCAACGTCTCTAGCTCGATTTTTTTTACTATTTGGGATGTATCGTAAAAATAATTTTCAATAGGTAGCTTACGCTTTAGACTTTACAGTCATGTTTTAATTATTTATGAGGCCATAATCCTCATTTTTGCATTGAACTTTTTGTCAGCATCGCAATAGTTACTTTCTATTTAAATTAAAAAATAGCATCACATTTTGAGTTCCTATTAGGATAACATTTCTGTTTATTTTGTTACTGAGTATTTTGATTAATAAAAATAAATAAATAATAAAACCTTTTATTTCACTTAGTTTTACTACCTATTATAGGAATTTCTAACCAGATCTTTAGTTTTTTTTTTGTTCCTTTTACCCCCTTAGTATCTGATTTAAATGACTTGTACTACCCATTGATGATTAAGATTAGCCCTTTACTACAGATCTGACTTTATCGTAACCAATTTTGCGTGGCTGTAAAGTACTTCAGTTCAATTTTTGTAGGCTGTAAAGGACTCTCATTTTCGTCAATAATTAATTTTGGTTTATTTTGTTAATTGATACGGATAGAACACGAAAAAATAGTTAGGGTTTCTTTTGACATCATGAATATAGTACTTTGTTTGCAAAAGATATTAGACAAAAACAATTATTATTTTTGTTTTTTGGCTCTACTGAAAACTCGTATTTTGTCCTTTACGACAATTGAAATTTCCGGTATCGATATTATTGTAAAACACGTTTGTAAATCACTTATCAGTGTATGTTTTATAAGTTGTCCTGAATAAATAAAAATTAAAAATAAGGAAAATAAGTAAAATAAATTAAAATTTCTCTTTAACGCTGCATTTTAAGTAAATTTTAACGTTTTAATAGATAAATAAGTACACGAGAAATTTCCTGTTTATGAAATGTTTAAGAAAAATAATAGCTGTTGTTTACGACTTTGCCCGCGTAGAACATAATAACAATAATTTATTAATTTGCAAATACACAAAATATATGTGACAAAATACAGGTGATATAGTGTAAGTTCCACTCAACAGTGCATTTTGCCATTTCTGGCGAGCAAATTTAAGTAAGAAGACAAATATTAACATATTCAAATAAAAGGATTCATACATAACCACTAGTATCACGTATAAACTATAATATAAAATATATTTGAATTCACATTTTCATTTTTAATCAATTTTGTAATCAAACTTCACTACATGTTATAAAAAAAAAGTCTTCCACCGCGTTTGTATGTCTGTCTGTTTGTGATAAACTCAAAAACTACTCACGGATTTTCATGCGGCTTTCACCAATAGATAGATTGATTAATGAGGAAGGTTTAGGTACATACAGATTCCTGAGCGCAGCCGGGCGGGCTGCTAGTTTCATATATTAATATATCGATGTCAAACTGCTACCATACACATTTCAAAACGTCATTATTTTGAATTTAACAATCTAATTACCTAAATATTCCTTCACATCACAGTAAAAAATTTCCATTTTTTAATTTTTCTCCTGATTTGATCAGTTGAAAGATTTTTCATTTCCAAGGGTAATTTATTATAAATTTTAACTGCCATGTAGCAAGCATTATTTTTATAAATATTAATATGGGGCCTAGGAATGTATAATTTATTAGGATTTCTTTTAAATTTATTAAATTCTGAATTCAGCTTAAAATAACTTGAATATCTTTTGACAAATACACGGTAAGGGTAAAACATTTAAATTTCCAAACCTACAAGATTTACAATACCGCAAATAGCCCTAATAGATTTCTTTTGGATTCTGAATGCTCTTACCATATCCACAGAGTTTGCCTAAATCAGCAATCCATACAACAAAACAGATGACACGTATCCATGATAAGCAGTCACAGCTGCTCCTCTTGAAACCGTCAAGCGCAATTTTCTCAATGTGTATAAAAACCCATCCAACTTCGCACAAACGAAGTCGATGCTGCTGTCTCTAGCTACAACGTTCATCATACATAACACCCAAAGACTTTGATACTTTAGTTTTTTCAATTTCATGTGATGTATATTTTACATCTAATGGAAATCTAATGGTAAAAGTTTGGTTATACCTTAATTTACTTTCTAGGAGATGATATCTAGCCACCCTATTACTTGAATTCAACAGTATCTCTTAAAGTATCTCTTAAAGGATCTGAATAATAAAAAATGCAAGCTAAATAGTTTTTAAAAAAATTATTAAAAAAAAAAAGTATCTATGTTCCAGTCACCACATAGGATTATCCTATTTTGCCTGTTTCTTGAATTTAATGAATGTAGTACAACTTCCACCTTCTGAAAGAATCTATATAAATCACTTTTTGGTGTACGATAAATGCATATAATTATTAAATTGTGATTGGTAACTTCTATTCCGGAATATTCAAGGGAATACAACATCGCTGAATCTTTGACTATATCTAATTCTTTGCATTTCATATTATTTTTGATTAAAATGCAGGATCCCCCAGGACTGCTGACTCAAGTTGCATTTGTAAGGCGTCAATATCTACGTTTAAGTACAATTTCATACTCCATACTCAAATTGGGCAGCGACTTTAGAGTGCTATTTAAAAATAACGCGATACTCAACTCGTGTGAATCTTCGTTTTCACTTTGGATATCCGAAATATTTAAAATGGATCTATTGTTTTATTTTCGCTATGTGTCATATGCTATGTTTTGACGAAACAAGAACATTTTACACGTTTAAACAAAGTTCACTATATAACACCATCTAACTAAATATAAGTAAGTTGTGTACTTACTTCGTCGTACATATCAATTGAATGTTAATTTTTATTTACCTGATTGCATTAATGTTATTTACTTACTACAGATTAACCAATAAAATCGTAATAACTTAGTATAAGCTAAGCGACATCCGTTCTGGTATAGAGGTGAGTGGCGCCTTAACGCCAGCGGTCGCGGGTTAGATTCCCCTTTCGGGGTAGATATTTGTGTTTGTACAAATATTTGTTCCCGGTTTGAATGTATATTGATGGGTCTCCCCACCGTGCCTCAGAGAGTACGTAAAGCCGTCGGTCCCGGTTGTTATCATAGACACCTGATAGTTACCGTTACTGATGATAGAGGGAAGTTATCCGTCAACTTCTTCTATGTGGAAAAGAGGCTTTTGCCTAGGAGTGGTTTGTGTAGAAACTGATTTAGTTCAGTATAAACTAAACAGGAAACATAAGTGTGATAGTATTCAAAACCCAAATGACGGTGAACATTGTAGTTAAAACGTGTAACCTCTGTAACTGTCGCACTTTTCTAACACATGTATAGAACAGATTCTAATATTTGTACAAACTCTCAAATAAAACACTTATTATTCACGAAGCAGGTAGATTATTTTATTTACAATATAAATTATATGAAAATGATTTAAACAAATTAACGCCACTAATTTATGCATTTTTATAGACCACTTATCGATAATTCACAACTACCTACGTAATTCTTACAATAGTTAACAATAATTAACAGTGAGTCACTTTTACAACATATCACATCATCAACATATATATATATTAGAAGGACAAATGTTAATATGCTAACAAACTCGACAAAGAGTCACCGATACAATGAGATACCCGTTTAGTAGGTTACCCTACTGTTCGTGCAAATTATACAATCACAAATAGAAATTACACCTAAAAAAGGCAAAAAATCTGAATTCCAGCTTTAAAAAAGTTCCATTATTTTCGTAAATACGTTAAAACGTTTACTTAGTTTAGACAGTTTAATTAGATTCCATGTTATAAAATCCTTTCAAATCATAAATATGAGTAGATTTCGCGGAAAAGCAATTAAGCAATTACTGAGACTTTTTTACATCATAACTGGAATATAATATTCATCATCATAACTGGAATATAATATAGTGAATCACGAGCAAATTATTATATTTTTCTAGGTTTGAATTTCAAATGTTATACTTTATTATACTCTCTGGCCCGTTGGTGCAGTTGGCAGTAAACCTGCTTTTCGCTCCAGGCCCATATTATATGTATTGTATTATGTATTTATTAAAAAAATATGTATATCAGTTAGCGGTTACCTTAAACAATTTTAATAGATTTATACTATCCAGTCAGTTTCTAAATAAGTCTAAGTATAAAAATGATATATTCCATATTAATACCAAGCACACAAATAATTAATTATAAATATCGTTATTTTAGAAATTAATATTTTGAATATTCATATTATAGGTTCTTGAGAAAATTATATTTTATATTTTAATGTACGAAATAATTGTATTTAGAGCCTCAAGATGCTTGTTCAAGAATGGTCGCATAATGGTCGCGTGGTGTGGTGTGACGCAAGCCCTGCGATCAAGGAGCAACTTAACAGCGTGATACAGAAGCCTTTGTTTTGCGATACGGAACAACTCGGGGTCTTTTTAATAGGTAAGTCGATAAAAGCCTTGTTACTTTTTTTAACGCGTTTCATGTAACTGATAGCTTCTTTTTAAGGAAGAGGTTGTCTATCGATCAATCGCAAAAATGTTTCTTTTATAATGATGTTATAATGACCTAATTAAATCAATATAATTTTATGTTATTATTATATAAATATTTAAATTACTACATATTCAGCGAGTACAAAAGCTAAACTACAAAAAGATGTAGATTCATATCGAGTATGTAACTAATTCGGATATACATATTTACGGAATCCAGCCATTTGCCTAATCTAATTCGAACTCACCAAATTTACTTATAACTTACTTTGACACAATTGCACAAAACTAGAGTATGGATATTCTAAAAAAAAAAAAGATAATTTTCTCGAAAATTTTTCATAGATAAGATTTCGAAAGAATATTCTTATTTTAGAGAAAGAAACAAAACAGTCTTTTGAAAGTATCTCAGCGGAGCAATTATTTTACTTCGTGTTCCGTCCGTGTATAATAACGAACTAACCTAACGCTCGAGGCGATGTTCACGTTTCGCCTTCTAATGTCTGTCGGGGGAACGAATTCGTAGCTTACACTGTATCTAAGGATTTGTCTCTTTCATTTTACGTTATTTAAATTCGGGTCATATGATTGCTTGATACTCATGCTTATCGTCTAATGACTTGATACTCGTCATACAAGTACTGTAGTTATTATATGACCTTGTCATTAAATGCCTTAATGGACAAAACACGAAAATTGATACTAGCTACGCTACTAACATCGATGATATTTCAAGTTCTAAAATTAATGTATATTTAAAGTTCACCATCGATGTAAAATATCCTGGAAAAACTTGCATGTGTCAATAAATAATGAGTTATGTATATGTATATACGCCACGCAGTAAAGCTGCGTGAAAGAGCTCCAACTGTTCTCCTCAATAAGAGAAGAAAGAAAGAGAAGAGTGAAACATTTATAGGTATTACGCTGATTACAATATATTTAGATAATACGATTTTTTGACATTCAAACTTATCGTCTAATATACGAGTAACATGACTCAGAGATAATATATTTTCCTGACTTATACTCAAATTATAATTTGAATTTATGTATAAAATATTTCTATTTATTTGAATATAAGTTATCTATATTATTATCTATATTAAGATTAATAATATTTTCATTTTTATATATTGTTAGAATAAAATAGTTTTGTTAGAATAAAGATTATGTCTAAAAGTAATTTCGATGACAATACTTATACACAGTAATAATTATAGAAATATGCCAAAATTTACACGTTTATGTTTTTTCCTCATATACTTGTAATACAATTTTTAGTTACTATAACAAATAATAACACGAATATTAATAAAATAATAATTATTTCCTGTATTTACATTGTCGTATTCGATTCCAATTTCGGTATACTTAAATAGAGCGAAGTTTCCAAATATTTGTAATGGTATTTCAAATTTATTAGACACTGTAAGAAAATTAGCATTTAAGGTACCAATAACATCATTTATTATCAAAACAACTGACGTTAAAATTAATACGTTTCATAATATCCGCTCATTTGAATTTAATTGTTTCAGAAATAACAGTGGCAACGCAAACGGGTAATATTACTGATACCAGACTATAGAATAGAATTAATTTTTAAAGTAACATAATATTTTTAATATAATTGAACGTTGTATTTTGATGTCTTAATGTCAGTCATATTTAGCATGTATTAATGTATATAAAGACTTAAATACTTATCAAAAATTAATTTTATATTATTTTATGCCAGTATAAATGAATGTTAATAGTTTTTATAAATTTTAATAATCTTGAAGTTTCAGAATAATATGTGCTTTAAATGTCGTTTTGTCTATTTTTTCTTGCTTTGATTTTGTTTACCAATAAGGTATTAAAATAATATACGTACAATAAGCTATTTTGAAAAAAACCTTGTTTATTTACGTAATATTTTAATGATAGACAGATAATATATTTACAAACTAATATTATAATTTAGTATGTATTAAAAAAAAGCAAGACATTTGGGCATACTTAACGTGACCATATTTTTTTTGGCTCAAAACGGGACATTTCCATATTTTTTGGCTCAAAACGGGACATTTTAATTTTTTTTTTGTTAATTTGCATGTTTATTTATTTATTTTTTACATCATGTACAGACGGCTACACATAGCACGAAACACTTGTGCTGCAAGTATAGCGCCTATTGCTACTGTGATACTGTGATGTGTGGAAGATTTCAAGGTTAAGGCATGTTTTATCTGATGTGCGGTCGTATGTACATCAACAGAAAAACACAGTAAAATTAAAAAAAAAAAACACTTTTACTACGCTTACACTTTTATTATTCTTATATTATTTCTATGCAAAATATTTTTCTAACTAGTTATTTTTGTATTTATCAGACGAACTAATTTGCTTTAATACAGCAGGTGACGATTTTAGATAAGAATAAAATTCTTGGCACGTTTTTTTTATATTCACTTTAATTATCAACGTAGCCTTCAAAACTGGAATCTGTAACTGGGTTTTTTCAGAAGTCCACAATTTGTTCATTAAGGAAAAGACTCTTTCCACTGGTGCATTACCTAGTAGCAGGCAGATATAAAATATATTCTATTAAATTACTGAAGTTTTCATGTTGAAGATTATTAGTGTGAAAATGATTGAACACTTCCACCCAGCGAGCTTCCGTAGAAACTTTTAGATCATTCCATTCGGCTATTTTTTGCATCGTGATGTAGTTACAAACTAATGAAAATTCGTCAAATACTTCCGTGTCTTTATTACAATCAATATATCCCTTTTCAATTAATATGTCGAGTGCTTTTTGAATGTCTGCCCATACGAGTACTTTTTTTAAATTTACTTATTAGCTTAATTAGCTGTTTGACTACTACGATTATTAAGTACTAAAAATATTTATTGTAGAAGCAACTAGTTCAGATGCTACTGATGTAGCAGAAGAAATTAAATATTTAACAGCTATTTTTGAAAGCACGGGTATATAATGTCTACTATCGATCCAAAATTTTAGCGCATTTGAGGATCTTGAAATATTTGGCTGATCTAAATACTTCTTTAATTGAGCAGGTATTAAACTAAAACTTCTGCCAGAAACTTCATTGGCATTGGACTTCTTTTAAAGCATAATATCTTCATGTCAAATATTCGCGCCATTTCGAAAACGGGACATTTTTGTGTCCCGAGGCTATTTTTGGGGACACCGGGACACACAACCGAAAAACGGGACGGTCCCGTTCAAAACGGGACGTCTGGTCACGTTAGGCATACTGTGTATGTGAAAATATGAAATAGATCTAGTTCAGCATATTATGTTGTGGAAATTTTAAAAACACTATTTTGTATTTAGGGTTAATGATAATTTTTAATTTTAAGCTACAGCACTGTTTGTTATTATATATATTTTTTGTTCCTGTTTGTTTTATATCTATTCCTATTTGTCTCTATTAAAATATATGTCATTCAATAGACTCGAAGATGAACTCTATTTGGATGCTTCAAATCATCTTGGCGTGCTTTGCTATATCTGCGTGAAAATTGTACTGATACAGTAATTTTGAACTAAGTCAGGAACGTAAGTTGTTTATAAAAATATACATATAAATGAATCTTTCCAAATTTAAAATAAAACAAAATATCTGGACCAAAATGTCAAGTTCTATTATTATCGATTCTACTCGCACAACAACAGGTAGGTTATATAGGATATTTTTATAAAGTCGAGCACTAATATTGGTCAGAAACCACTGATATACAACGAGTCCATGACGATAGTTTCTTACTTGGTAGACAAAAAATTTTGAAATTTTGTCGATAGTTTTAATTTAATTTTTTTTGTCACTTGCCAGAATAAAATAAAAATAAATATTAACCAACAATCACACCACGTTAACCTAGCCCCGTGGTAAGTTCGTAAGAACTTGTGTTACAGGTACTAGGAACGGAAATAAGATATAAATACATATATACATAAATACACATCCATGACCCGGTGCAGACATCTATATTCGTCATACGGATTATCTGCACCTGGCGGGATTCGAACCCGCGACCGCTGCGTAAAGTGTCCAGTTGTCTGACCACTCGACCAGCCGGCCGTCTAAGAAGAATCTAGAATGTAGTTAGACCCCAGCTAAACAAGAACGGCGATTCTTAAAAATCTATTTTGTTTTAATGCTGGATATAGGCCTTCTGTATTTATCTTCAACCTTCAGAATTATATTTAACATAAATATACACATAATTTTGTAGAAGTATTTTTACTTGGTATGTGGATAGTTATAGATCCAGAAAGTATATAAGCTACGAATATTCTCATAGAATTGGGAATAACGCAGCTATAACCCCGAAGTACTCGTGTCACTAAAATAAACAGCAACATAAAAATTTTCCTACCCATTACAAGTACATTAAATTATTAACCCATTACGTTCTGAAACAAGTATATACTAACTTCTTTATTACTTTATACAAAGAGACAATGAATATATACTTGACATTAACATAATCATAAATAGTAATTATTATTACAGTAAAAGAAGGTTTGTACTAAATTTTCTTCTATTCGATGAAAATGTAAAAATACTCGTAATAACATTTTCATAATAATAAATATTTTTTAATATTTTTATTTCGAAACTGGTAAGTAAGGTAATATTATTGTTATGAGCATGACTTTCGGATGTGGTAATCGTACTATGTATGTATGTAGTACCTACTACATATTGATGTCATCTAAACCTTTTCAATATATATAGTTTTTCTTAATATATAAAACCTGTTTTGACGTATTTTCTATTTAATCGGATAATGCTTACTTTAAGTATAGTAGAACTACGATTGTTATTTGTCGGTTAATGGGTATTCGTAAAAGTCAAGCGAATAAACTATCTTTTGCTTTGTTCTTACGCTGAGAAATAGATTTTTTCTTCTATCCAAGAAAAAAAAAATAGTCCTCATTTGACAAATCTTTAAAAATGTATCCATTAATACTTAATATCAGCCATAAACAAATATGCGTAGAATAATGCTACCCAATTGAATTAAATTATTGTGAACTTTTTTTTGTATTTAATGCGTCGAGTCAGTTAAAATTGAAAATTATACTGTACCAGAGCTAATCATATAAAATCATGTCTCAATGTCTCTTTCCAAGGATGATGTTAAAATAGTGCTGCTTGTTATACGAAGGAATATTTTCGTATAAAGATCTTATTAACCCTAGAAGCCTAATTTACGCCTGAGAGGCGTACACGCAACCGAGTATAGTTTGTCTCTCTGTAACGGTTAAAACTAGCGCATCGTGTTCTTTTGCCAACTCTGTGGCCGACGGGAGCTATCGGATTGTGTGTGTCTGGCTGGCTTCTAGGGTTAAAGCTTTTTAACAAGTTTAAAAAAATGGTATTTATCTCTAATCTGAAGATAAGAGCACAGTTTGCGTCTTATGCATTAAAGTTGGCCCGTTGGCGCATTTGGCAGTGCCTATACTTTCTGTCCCAAGGTTGTGGGTTCGATTCCCGCCCCGAGCCTGGGTGTATATATTTTATGTAAATTATTTACCAAAAAAAAAATGTATTGTATATCAGCCGTTTGTTACCAAAAACACAGGCATTAAGTTGCCTACCTTAGGAACAGACGACCGTTGTTAAACATTAAAAAAAAAAATTGCTAGTATAATAAAACGCCGTAAATCTCATCAAACTGTTTAGAAAAATGTTCTTCATACAGTTTCTCTTCTTACTAGGAGAGGCCCTTGCTCAATAGTGGGACAATCGGTGGCAGGTACAGTATAGTTCTAAATCATGAGATCAATCAGAGAGGTAGGGCACAGTGGGGTATATACCCTACTCAAATCGGAGCAGCCCGACTGGCGAAGTGCCTCCGCCTTACAGAAGATCGCAGCCAAATAACATTGTTCTCTGACGGTCTTGTGTTCCTGCGGTGAGTAAGGTATCCAGAGATCCCGAGGATTCGTTGTGTTGGTAGCGGAAGGCCGGTGATGCAAACGATACAGTCATCGGCAGGTGTAGGCGCGGAGTGTGGGCGCAGCGATCAGTGAAACCCAGTGAAACGGTTTGTCGCTGGTCGCCCGCGGGTCAGTAGAGTTCCCGAACCCAGGGATCACTTAATCTCCGCCCTGGGAGGCTGAACTGCCAACCCGCGAAAAATCCCTGCTGTAGCAGTCGTGCCGGAGAAGGAGACTGGGGTGGACCCGGCTGTTGCAATGGGGGGGGGGGACTGGGGGCCCTCTCGTTCGCTGCGCCGACAATTCGCACTACCTATGCTAGCCCGTGGCTGGTCTGCATTACAAATTTGCCTCTTTAGCTATCAACACAACAAATCTTCACATAAAACCAATAAACTTCCCCCCCAAAATGAAAAACAAAAAGAAAAGTGAGGTACACACAGCGTCTCCCCTCTCCGCACAAGTGGACTTCTGCAATATCAGGGGGCTCTATGCTAACCTTAGCGCAGTCCATCAACATCTGGAGACTGCGCAGCCGACCTTACTATTTCTAACGGAGACGCAGATATCTTGCCCGGCCGACACTTCATACCTACACTATCCCGGCTACAAACTCGAACATAAATTCCTGAGACGTGCCGGTGTATGTATGTTCGTTCGGGAGGATATCTGCTGTCGCCGTCTCCTTCATTTAGAGGACAGGGACCTGTCGATATTGTGGGTGTGCGTGGACTACGGTGGCCACACCCGTGTTTACGCATGCCTATACAGGTCTCACAGCGGTGACAGGGAAACAAAGCGGCTCTTCGAGCACCTGCAATTGACGACGGACAAAGTTCTTGAGCTATACCCCTCTACGGAGTTGGTGATTTTAGGAGACTTTAATGCCCACCACACTGAATGGCTTAGTTCTCGGTCCACTGACTACGCGGGGAGGTGTGCTCACGAATTTGCTCTGGCCTATGGTTACTCACAACTGGTACATTCTCCAACAAGAATACCAGATATTGAGGGCCATACGAGCTCTATACTGGACCTTCTGCTGACTCAATGTCCGGATGGATATTCCATCTCAGTGGATGCACCACTCGGCTCGTCCGACCACTGCCTCATCCGGACTCTTGCACCATGCACGCGCACAGATCCACCTCAGCCAACTAGTTTGCGGCGCATATGGCAGTACAAGTCAGCAGATTGGGATGGATTGCGAGAATACTATGCATCGTACCCGTGGAGGCAGCTTTGCTTCACATCAGAAGATCCCGACACCTGCGCAGCTGCTGTCTCTGAGACGATACTGGCGGGTATGGAATATTTCATTCTAAACTCGCTAGTTGCTGCCGGGACAAGAAAACGACCGTGGTTTAATCGGCCTTGTAAGGAAGCGAAACGCATTAAGCAAGCCACGTTCAGGGCTTAGACCACGGCTCGGAGTAACAGCGATCCAAACGTATCTAACGTGAAACGCAAGCTAAATGCTGTCTCAAGGTCCTGTAAAAGAGCAATTACCACAGCTAAATTCGAGTTCATCGGGAGAATTGGCGAAGGGCTTGCCAACTACCCTTCCGGGAGTCGAGCCTTCTGGTCGCTCGCCAAAGCTGCCGAGGGAAACTTTTGTCTGTCGTCATTACCACCACTGCAAAATGCCGACGCCAACTTGGCCCATAGCGCCAAAGAGAAAGCCTATTTTCTAGGTACACTCTTTGCCTCAAACTCGACTTTGAATGTCGATGAGAGCGCCGTACCGCCAACCATCCCGCGTGGACACTCCATGCCAGAAATAAACTTCTCACAAAGAGATGTCCGGCGGGAGCTGCTTACTCTCGATGTTCATAAGTCGAGTGGGCCCGACGGCATTCCAGCGATGGTGCTGAAACAGTGTGCCCCAGAGTTGTGCCCTTTTTTTTTTTTTTTTTTTTTTTTTTTTGTTTTGGCGGGAAAAAATGTGCCTGAACGCACACCCTATCGTCCAGGGAGACAACAGGGTAGTGTGGGGCCCTCACCCACTAAAATAACCCGCCGTGCGCCCTCACCCGCCCTTACGATGCGGACCACGGGTACCGCGTACGTTGCTCCGTGGCCCACAGGCGGCAGCCCCAGCGGGCACTCTCTCTTGTGCTACGCCCCGCGCACTTGGGCGTTGCACCTTCGCGGTAGGCTCTTTCGGCGGACGGTGGGCAATCCCCGACCCTACCGTCCGCAGCCTCGGCTAGGGCGGCATCAGGCGCATGTGAGCGCGTCTGCGCCGCCCCGCGCGCCGGCGGCGAATTGGGTCCGAAAGGAGTGAGTCCTCCCGGGCCCTCTCCGCCGCCTCCTTCTGCGAGATGACGTCCTCGCAGAAGGTGGCGACCGCGGTCCAGGCCCTGTCACCACCGACCATCGCTCGCGCAACGGCCGGCAACGACAGGTCCTCTCCAATGACTGCAGCGAGATCTCGGCGCTGCTCAGCCCAGGCCGGGCACGACTCGAGCGTGTGTTGCGCCGAGTCCTCGCTGCAGTCGCAGTGGTGGCAGCCCGGAGTCGTCTCCCTCCTTGCGACAACGTGCAAGTATTTGCCGAAGCAGCCGTGCCCTGACAACACTTGCACGAGTCGGAAGGTGAGAACTCCGTGCTGCCGCACCGTCCACTCCTCCAATATCGGCTGAAGCGCCCCTATGGTCCGATGACCAGCCCGGGGCGTCACCAGCCGAGCCTTCCACCGCGTGAAGGTGGTGCGGCGGGCGTCGTCCCGCCATATGGTGATTTCGCTCAGCGGGGGATTAGTGCCCCCCGACCGCGCCGCCGCTACCCGCCGATAAACTTCGGCGAGCGCTTCCGCCTCCAAGTCCCACGGGGGGGTTCCGGCCAATACGCAAGCAGCCTCGACACCTACCGTGCGGTAGCCGCGTATGGCCCTGACCGCCATGACCCTTTGTGGACGCCACAGACGGGTTCTATTGTGGGCAGTCAGGGACTCCGCCCACACGGGGGCGCCGTACAGCGCCATCGACCGGACCACCCCAGCGTAGAGTCGTCGGCACGCTAGACTCTGTCCACCCATATTCGGCATTAGCCGACCGAGGGCGGACGCGGTGCCGACGAGCTTCGGCGCGAGTTGGCGAAAGTGCTCGTCGAAGCACCACCTTCCGTCGAGTACCAGGCCCAGATACTTCATGTGGGCCCGGATACCGACCACAGTACTATCGACCGTTATCGAGGCACCGGCGGGTGGACCACGTCGAGGCCCATGGAAGAGCATGGCCTCAGACTTGTTAAGGGCCACCCTGAGGCCCAGTGCCTCGATCCTCCTGACCACTTCCGCGGTACCTGAGGTGGCCAGGGATGCCGCCTCCTCGAAGGTCCCGCCCCGGGCTGTGACCAGTGTGTCATCAGCATAACAGATTACGCTCAGCCCGGGGGGGAGCCGGCCACGGAGGACCCAGTCGTAACCGATGTCCCACAGGAGCGGTCCGAGAACAGAACCCTGTGGGACGCCGCACGACATGGGCCTCCTGACAACGTCCCCTTCCCGGTTGACGAAGAGGACGCTACGGCCGTCGAGGTAGTCTGCCACCAGCCGCCTTAAGTAGAGGGGCACTCCATGGAACCGGAGTGCCTCCGTGATGCAGCCGAATGGCAGACTATTGAATGCGTTGGCGATGTCGAGAGACACCGCCAACAGCACTCCCTTTGAGGCGACGGCCTCCGAAGCCACGGCCTTCAGACGCAAAATTGCGTCGATCGTCGACCGACCAGCCCGAAACCCAAACTGAGCGTCGGACAGATCAGGACCAACCCGCGTGAGGTGCTGGACGATGCGAGCAGCGACTACCCTCTCAAACAGCTTGCCCGCCTCGTCCAGCAACACGATGGGCCTGAAGGCCGCGACTGATTGCAGAGGCCGTCCCGGCTTCGGCAGGAGCACGAGCTTACCCTCCTTCCAGCAGTCAGGGAACTGTCCGGATACCAAGCTAGCGTCGAACAGTCCCCTGAGGCGAGGCTCCAGGTAATGGAGGACCAGGGCCAGCACTCGGGCGGGAACACCGTCCGGCCCGGGGGCAGCACTTTTCCGCATACGCTTCTCCGCCGCCCCCATTTCCGACTCACTCACAGGCGGTACACTTTCCTCATCGGCCTCCCGGTCTGGTGGAGCCATGACCGGGGGCGTGTGAACCGCCCGCGTTGGGAAAAGGCCCTCAACTACCTCGGAGAGGAAGCCCGGCTGAAGGGTCTCCGTAAGGGGAGGGCCCTGCGCGCGGAGCTTGTTCAGCGCCGCGCGGTACGGGCGTCCCCAGGGGTCACGCTCTAGACCCTCCACCATCTCCTGCCGTTTCGCCTCTTTGGCGCGACAGATGGCCAACTTCAATGTGGCGCGCGCGTGGTTATACGCCGCATACAGCTGGCCCTCCCGCTCTTCATCGCGTATTCGGCGACGTCGGCTGTGGGTGTAAGACCTCCGGGCACGAATACAGGCCTCCCGGAGGTCCGCCAGCTCCGGGGACCACCAATATACCCCCTTCCGTCGGGGCGGGTGCCGCACGCGGGGCATGGCCGCATCGCAGATCTGCGCTAACATACCGCGAATGCGACCAGCTTCGGCCCCAACGTCCTCCGTCAAGGGGGGAGACAGCCAAGACTGAACAATGGCCGCCTCCACCAGTAGGTCCCGATCGAGTTTACCCACAGCCCATCGTGGAAAAGCGGGAGCTCTGTCCGCCGCGTGACCCCTGCTGGGGCCCCGGAGGGACCGGGAGACCTCTATCCGGATGTAGCGGTGATCAGATAGGGTCTCAACCTCCTCCAGGACACACCAGCTCCTTACCCGTGCGGCGACACCGGGGCTAGCGAACGAGAGGTCCACTATCGATCCACCCCAGCGCCGCACACACGTTTGGGCGGACCCTCGATTTAACAAAACGAGGTCCGCCGCCGCCGCCCATTCTTCAACAGCCGCACCGCGAGCGTCCGTCCTGGGAGACCCCCACGCCGTGGATTTGGCGTTGAAGTCCCCCAGCACGAGCACAGGACCCGGTACACGCCGTATCGAGGTCTCCAGGTTATTTAAGAAGACCTCGTAGGCCGCCAGACTGCGATTAGGGGAGAAGTACACTCCATACAGAGTGACCCCTCCCCATTCGGCCGCCACATATCCCGTGCCCTTATCTCTGATCGACAAGAGCGGGGAATGCGGCGCCGTCGATCCGACGACCGCCACAGAGCCGTCCCTACTGCCCACCCAGTTCGGGCGATCCGGAATCGAGTAGGGCTCCGCGACAACGGCGACACTGACTGACCACTCCACCACGGACTGCAGGAAGAGATCTTGTGCCCTGGCGGAGTGGTTGAGATTCCCTTGCAGGAGGACAATGTCACGGTCCATAATCAGACCATATCCATTGCCTCCTGCCGCTGCGGCGGTTGAGCCGCGCTAGGTGGGGCAGCCAGGACCGATTGGCTGCCACTCACCACCTTCTTTGGGCCTGTTGCCGGAGGTCTGCACCCGTTCCGCCCCATGCAGTGCTCGGCGGGGCGATTGCCCGCCGCGCACGCTGGGCAGAACGGGGCAGCGGTGCAGGTTGCCGCTTTATGCCCTGTTTGACCGCAGCGGAAGCAGAGCCCGCTGCAGTCAAAGCAGCTAGTGCACAACGGCCGGGTGTGTCCGACCGCCATGCACTTATAGCACCTGGCAGGCCGAGGCTCCAGCACAGTCACCCGCGCGGAGCTCCAGCCCACCAGAAGTCTACCTACAGCGGCCAGAGACTTGGCCGCTGCAACAGGGCACGATGCCCAAACGGAACCCACACCACCTGGGCCTGGGCGAATGGTGCCCACCCGGACGGCGTTAACTGGAGACCCCGTTTTTGAGGCGATGGCCTCCCGGATCTCATCCGCCGTCACGGAATCGTCCAGCCCGGAAATGCGCAGTTCGGCGCACTTCACGGGCCTGGCGACCCGGACACCACTCTCCTCTGGGAACAAACCCAGCAACCTCTCGGCCATCGCATCGGCCGTCCTCGCGCCGTCAGCCCCAGGGAACTCGAGAATTCGAGCCCCGGTTCGGGCTTGACGGGTTCTCGCAGCGACGCTCCCAAGATCGGAGATGTCGATATCCCGTCGGGCGCGTTTCAAGACGGCCTCATACGTCAGGCCCTTCTCCTTGCCCTCCGGCAGCACAGTGATAACCACCGCAGCTGCCTTGGGCACTTGGAGCCTGCGCGGCTTCCTCTTCTTGGGCGGCGGCTTAGGTTGCCCTCTTGTTATTGGCGCCGCCTCACGTTCCGCGGCAGCGCTGCGACCCATTCCCCGGGACTTCCGACCCCTCACCACCTGCCAGCCCTCTTCGGTGGGCGCAGCAGCAGCGAGGACAGAACCTTGAGGTGCAACTTCAGCAGCGCGCGTAGTTGCGGTAGGTGCCTTGGGTGCAGCAGCCCGCGGGGGCGGAGCAGCGCGAACCAGAGGCGGGAACTCCTCTCGGGGCTGACCCCTCAAGGCTTTTCCTGCCCCCGAATTCTTTTCTTTCTTCTTCTTCTTTTTCTTCTTCTCGGGTTCATTTGAAGCCCGAGAAGAAACAGCCCTCGACGACGATAGTGCGGTCGTCACTGCTGTGGACGTCGTTATGCACCCCCCCTGGCATGGTGTAGGTGCCGTGGCTATAAGGGGCGCTGTCTTCTGTTTATCAGCCGCTAGCGGCGGCCGTATTATCGGTTCCGGCGGCAACCTCGCCGCCAGAGCATCGATCCGTGGGCCAAAGATCGCAGCAATGCGGTCAACGATCACACGGACCATTTCTTCAGGTATGGTGGCACCTGATTGGTCAGCGGACTCTGAGGAGGCAGCCGCAGGGAGCCCGAGCTCAACCCGCATCCCGACCTGCCCCCTTTCAAGCGCCGCCAACCGTGCCTCCATCCGTCGATTGGTCTCGTCGAGACGCTTATTCGCGGCCTCAAGGTGCGCATTTTGTTCCTCGAGGCGCTTATTTTGTTCGATGAGGCGCTCGAGCGAGACCCCTAACTCGTGCGCGGCGTCCTTTAAGCCGCGTACAAAGTTCCCCTTAAGATTCTTGGAACCGGCGGCCACTGTCTCAACAATGGCCACGCTGTTTTTGGCCCGCAACTCAATTTCGGCCGTTGTTTGTGGCCCCGTTGATGGCAGAACAAGCTGCGCCGTGAGCATGCTCAGGCGCTCCTCCGCTCCTTGCTCTACCTCCTGCAACTTTCGGATGGTCATCTCCGATCTCTCCGCACTTGTTAGGCTGCTGGAGCGCTGTAGGCTGTGAGCGCGCGGAGGCCGAGAACCACCCCCTGTCATGCCACACTCTGCACTCACTGCCCGCGACTTAGTTGGTTGAGCGAGAGACGGGTCCGTATCAAAGTCAGAGTCCACCGCATCGCTCCTCCGCGCCCGCTTCCTCCTCGATTCATGCCGTGCCGGGATGCTGTTTGGTCGGGGCACAGGAAGAGGAGCAACAAAAGAGACATCTCTCTCTTCAGCGGCAGACATCTCCGCGGCGGAATTGGCTGCTGAGCTATCTGTCGCTGATGCTTCCGATTTCGTCCCCCTCTTCTTTGTCGATCGACCTCTACCACGTGGTGGCAGTTGAGGTGCCACATCACGAGGCACTTCATTACTCCTCCCACTATTTTCTTCATTTTGGTTTATTAAAATTTCTTCCATATCTAGTCCCACGAGTATGGGATATATAAACGTCCACCCGGGCAGGGATCCCTGTACCCGGGTAAGCGTAAATTTGTGACCCAACACAGGGGGTCCGCAGGTACCCTGGCTGGGAGCGCGCTATTGATTGAACTACCCATCAACCATGCATCCCCTCGCCGCGCGCCAAAACTTGGAATTCGGGGTAATTTTTTATAGAGGTTTTCTTCCTCGCGGTCCGGGCGGTTAAGCCAAGACCCTCGTTCCTGACCTGGGCCGCGAGACGTGACCACGACACCCAGCGAAATCAGGATTACGATGTAGCGCGGTTGGCAGAATTGCCTGTCCAGTACCCAAACAAATGAGTAATTGGACCCGTCGCAGCTTTGCCTCTCATACGCCTCTCCCTCTGCTTCTGGGAAGCAGAGGTAGGCCAGAGGGATGGAGCAAAGCACCGCGGCGCAGTCATGAAGACCGCCCGTCTCCGGTGTACCATGCGCCGCTCAACAGGCCTACTCTGATCTTCCCTAACTACCTACTCCCATCCTACCTACCTACCCGTCCGCCTACATACCCGCCCCCCTAGCAAAGATCAGAGTAGACCCGGAGCGAAGGAATCGCATTTTCGGCCCACCCTCTGTCGGTCGTCAGCCGTAGTCAGCAGCAGTTCGCGAAACTGCGTAACTGCTGCTGACTCCGTTTCCAGGGTGCACCACGCGGAGGTCACCGACAATAGCACCCCAGAGTTGTGCCCTGTATTAACGCGACTTTTCGCACTTTCCTACCACACTAGGCAAGTACCGTCTTCATGGAAGACCGCCCATGTGCACCCGGTACTCAAAAAGGGCGATAGATCAGATCCATCGAATTACAGGCCTATCGCTATTACCTCCCTTCTCTCCAAGGTTATGGAGCGTGTTATTAACACCAAGCTCCTCAGGTACCTAGAGGAACACGATTTGATCA
Source organism: Euphydryas editha (assembly GCA_036937285.1). NCBI lineage: Eukaryota > Metazoa > Arthropoda > Insecta > Lepidoptera > Nymphalidae > Euphydryas > Euphydryas editha. The sequence goes on from JAUPFZ010000008.1 coordinate 8,908,694, forward strand.
GCGACCGGCAATACGGCTTTCGCCACGGTCGCTCGACTGGTGACCTTCTAGTGTATCTGACATACCGATGGGCTTCAGCCATCGAGAGTCAAGGTGAGGCATTGGCAGTTAGCCTAGATATGGCGAAGGCGTTCGATCGGGTTGGCACTGGGGTCTTCTCTCGAAGTTGCCATCGTACGGACTACCCGAGGGTTTGTGCAAATGGGTTGCCAGTTTTTTGTCTGGTCGATGCATACGAGCCGTTGTAGATGGCTGCTGCTCCGCAAAACTAGACTTAAACGCTGGCGTCCCGCAAGGTTCGGTGCTGTCTCCAACGCTGTTTCTCCTGCATATCAATGACTTACTGTCTATTGATGGCATTCATTGCTATGCGGACGATAGCACTGGAGACGCTTTCTACACAGGCCGTGCAAACATCCCTCGTTCCGCTGTGGTAGAAAGTCGCGAACAACTTGTGTCTCAAATCGAGAGTAGTCTTTCCAAAGTCTCCGATTGGGGTCGAGACAATTTAGTCCAATTTAACCCCTCCAAGACACAAGTTTGTGCGTTCACCGCTAAGAAAACCCCATTCACTGTGGCCCCTCAATTCCAGGACAAAACCCTTACCATCTCTAACAGTATTGGTATCCTTGGTGTCGACATATCCAGCGACGTCTAGTTCCGATGTCACCTAGAAGACAAGGTCAAGATGGCATCCAAAAAAAAAAAAAAAAAACTCGGTGTGCTTAACAGAGCGAAGCGGTACTTCACGCCGGGGCAAAGACTGCTTCTATATAAATCGCAAGTCCGCCTCCATATGGAGTACTGCTCTCATCTCTGGGCGGGAGCACCGGCATACCAGCTTGGTCCTCTTGACTCGGTTCAAAGGAGAGCTGTGAGAATTGTTGACGATCCAATACTGACAAGCGATATCGAGCCCTTAAGTCTAAGAAGAGATCTTGCATCCCTATGCGTGCTCTATCGTTTGTATAATGGGTTGTGTTCCGAAGAATTGTTCGAAATGATGCCAACGGCCACTTTTTATCATCGCACCGCTCGCCATCGACAGGGAATTCATGCTCACACTTTGCAGCCCAAATGGTCCCGTACAGTTCGGTATCAGAGGAACTTCCTCCCATGGACCATTCGGCTGTGGATTGAACTCCCTGCCGAGGTTTTCCCACAGGACTACAGTATGGGGTCCTTCAAGAGGGGAGTAAATAGGTTTTTGAAGGGTCGGCAACGCGCATGTGATGCCCCTGGTGTTGCAGGCGTCCATAGGCTCCGGTAACCGCTTACCATCAGGCAGGCCGTATGCTTGATTGCCACCGTCGTAGTATAAAAAAAAAATTATGTTACATTGTGATAAATCGAACTGTCATAATGCGATAAAAATGTACATTGTTTAAATAATTGTAACCAGTGTTACCAACTTATTGTTAGTGGTTTTACTACTTTTATATTTTGTTAGTGGTAATATTTACCTATTAGTGGTTAGTGGTTAGTGCTTTTTTATATTTTTATATGATAATTCGTCAATAGTCGATATTTTTTCATTTAGTAACTATCGATAATATTGATCCGATAATTATCAATATATTTGATTCGATAATTATTGAGTAATATCGATGCGAAGAAGCGATGACCTTTTTTTTAGTAGTAGCACGGAGTTAAGAGTAGATATAATAGAAATGTAGAGGTGATCGTGATGATGATGTGATTTTTAGGAATACACATAGCCTGGATGTGTAAACTTAAACATCGAAACATAGTACGAGTAGTAGCGCGGAGTTAAAACTAGATATAGTGGACATAATATAGATGTGATGACCTTTTTTTAGGAATACGCATAGTTTGGAGGTATAAGTAGTATCACGGAGTGTATGAGTGTATGTAGTGGGTATGTAGAGGTGTTTACCTTTTTTTTGTGTGCAATTCCGAGACAGGATAATTTTTGATATTTTTAACGTATAACTATCGATAATGAACATCCATCAAGATCAAAGATATTTGAAATAAGGAGATATGCCCTAAACACGAAATAAGTCCGATACCGCTGTCGCCACTTTTGAAGATGTGTGCGTTTTCATTACCGGCACACTAGCGTTCTAATCCTCTAATTGGTTCGCACACTACGAAAAACAATTGTACGAATACACTCGTACACGTAAAAAAAAACAGCGTCGGTAAACTCCTTAGGGATGTGACATCGCATTTATCGATAAAATCATGCGATGAGAATGTTATTCATTTTTAACCAATATAGGTACTTCGTGTAAGGGTGAAACAAAATAATGTTTATTACAAAAACAGAACACATCAAATTTACAAAAAAAAAAAAAATATTTATTAAAATAAATAATCTTATTATAATAGGGCTATTATAATAATTGAATTTACTTGTTTTTTAATATTTGTGTGCATTTAAATTTTCCTTCTTTAATCAATGTTTCTTTTATGATAATTTCCATGTTTTTACATAATATATTAACTACATCATCAGATGGAAATATCAACCCTCTCTTGTCTTCTGAGGATATTTTTTAAACATATTTTGTGTGCACCGAATTCTAAAAATATTATTGCCTTTATTTACATATGATTTTCGAATACTGATTGTTCACAAGTTAGTTTTAAGTTAAAAAAAAGGAAGAAAATTAAAAATGTATATTTTGTTGCAATTAATTTCCCAAAACGGTGTTTATACAAATAAAAGTTGTATATTTATATTTATTTATATTTACTCTGGTAAATCGAGACCTATTTTCGAGTTTCTAGAAGTATTATAAAACTAAAGAGCTTTAATTTAAATTAATTTAGCGATCAAATTTTAAAATCACGTAAGTTTTTAGTATTATGGAAAAAACACTATTTCATTTAAACGTAAATGAATGGGTTTTATTTCCATTTTAAGTTCTCACCGTCTTTTATATTTATAAAATGCCTATTATTATTTATCCGCAACGCTAATGAAACATCCACCGTAAATACGAATCGCTTGGTCTCTTTCTAAGCAATCAAATATAAACCTTATTTTGTTATTGATTTTAAAAAAAATATTCATAAAACTATACGGTTGACAAATATTAAAATTTGGCTATATTTCACATATTTTGTCGTTAAACAAACACTCAAATACAATAAAATAGTACATGTACAAAGACGCTTAACTCATAATTTACAGCTAACCTAAGTGCCATAGAGAGATTTGAAAATTATGACAAAACAATATAATTAGACGTTTCTAGTAACGCTTAAAGTATACATTCTTACTAAATAAGCTCAACAAATACGTATACAGAATACAACTTATGTATATACAACATACATAACTAACTAAAAACATACATACACAAAATTTATTATGAACTTAAATAGAAATAAGTAATTCGATAATCGCCGTGTTGTCGATAGCTTACGCCTGTTGCTCCGTATGGACACCACTATCTCATCGCACAAACAAAACGGTAAAATATGCGACATTACCATTACTATAGTATCGTTGTGTAAATTTTACATTGCTTGTCCAGTTACTCCGCAACATAGTGGGGTAGTGGTTAGAAAGCAATGTATTTTGATGTAGTAGAAGCAAGAAATATTTCTCGTATACCTACTTGTATTTTTACGATTTTTAAGTAAAATATAGTAAAAAAGTAATATTTACGTGTAGTAACTTATTCCATGACTTGTTAAATGTTTAATTTGACTTCTATTCTTACAAAAAACCACTGAATAAGACGGCATTGTTAGTTGTTTTCTCGCTCGCGGTCGAAATCACACTGATTAGCAGTGACGGCCATTTAAGCGATATGTGAGCATTTTGGGCAAGTTGCTTCTACGCGGACACGCCCCCATGCCAGTTCTCCTGTTCTTAATATTTCTATGATCAAGATCCATGAACATCCCTACTTAGTGGTTTTCTAAAGTTTTTCTATCATCTGTCTAGTGGGTTTGGAAATTAATTGTTGGCAACACTGATTATAATGTTAATCAATAGAAAAAAATATAATAAGACAACAAATTTATATAGTATGGGTTTTCAATGAAAACAATTATTGCGTTTGTATAATAAAAGTAGATGGTAGTTGTAGTTTCTCGCGATATAAGTATATTATTATTTATTTTACGTTATTAGGTATATTCAATACTTTAATTATTGTAAAAAGTAAACAAATTTCGATAATTGCTAATTGATTGCAATTTTTTCATTAGTCTTTCATTTTAGTCATGAAAAAATATTTTTAAAATTGGAACTACTGGAGACAGTGTAAATATGGATACAAATATACAAAATTAATTATATTAGATTTACTGTTCTCTTATTAATTAAACAAATAAACGCGATAAAATCCGATCTAGACTTTTAATTAAATGAATATATAAGATTCATTATTTTAACTTTGACATACATATAAATCGATTATAGCTAGCAATTGTCGGATATTTGTTGTATTTGATTTGTGCCGTACAAATCTCTTGTTTACTTTGTATTATTATCGGTCATCGTATTAAATGCTAGTGACGCTACTGATAACCTTGTATTGGGATGTAAACTATCTTCTGTCGGTTGCGGCTCCATACTCATTGCTGTACCGTTTATTATTATAAATAATATATGAAGATAACTTTAACTGAAGCTCGGGGATTAAGGTATAGAATATAGGATATGACGAGAATACATGGAAAAGTAAAATTTCATAGGATTAAAATAATTATAAAATATATTATTTTAATTGTACATATATTTTTTATTACAGTTTAGTCTTTTAATGTGTCACTGATTTTATTAGTTTTAATGACGTAAATGTGAAAAAACGAGTATTAGATACGATATTAAATATTTACACTACAGTAATTTTTATTTCAAAATAAACGTTATAAAAATTGAAGTATAAATTTTGTTTATAATTAATACGCATAATTAGGTAAGCTTAAACAGTAGATCTTAATCTTCTTCGCCGATCGTTTTAATTTTCTGCAAAAAGAAACAAAAAAAGAAACTTGAATTTTAATTATTGTCCAAAAAAATTAGATTAACTAGAAAAAAAAATATATAGAAATTAATATAATAATTAATTATTAAGTTAATATAACGCGGATATTCACTAAACGGTGACATCATTCAAAAAATGTTATCACAATTTTTTTATTAGTGACTTCAAGCAAATATAAATTAAACACTATTAATTAAATTATTGGATTACTCATTAGTAATCCAATAATTTTACTACGATACATTACGATTGATTGACATGACACACAAATTGAATTACTGTGCCTAATTATAATTAAAAAAATAAAATAATGTATACATACATAAATGAATAAAACAATTGTATGACAAATATTAAATGGGGTCAGTTATTTGTTATTATATAATTATATATATATCTTTCAATCAGTTTGAATATGAAGTAGAAAAAATAAAAATAAAAACGTACAGTGTTTGTCAGATTACCTAGCTTAAAATATTAATGATATAATTATATTAAGCGACTTACTTCTGAAACCGAAGAGATGTTTTGATTCCTCCGGAGTATAATCCGCAAACTTGTTTATGTCAAACGTCGCAGTAGACTGCTTTGCATTCGCCTCGTTTATTTTATTTAAAGATTTTTTAAACGCCTCGAAGTGCACCGCTTTATCTGCCTCATCTTTGTAGGTCCTTTTGTAGTCTTTTATAAACTTTTCAAATAAAGCTGGTGCATCGTTTAAATTATACTGCGGTCTGTTGTCGCTCGCCATAGCGACCACTACGAATAATAAAATACAACTGATAGATCTCATCGTGTCCGTTATCCTCGTTATGACTAACTCGCCGTGTTATAGCCAAGGTTACAATGACAATCGCCAGTAATATTCCGGTCTTATATATTGTAATTCCGAGGCTAATATTCTACATAAATAAAATATATTGACCAAAGTAATATTAAATGAGGAAAGTGTTTATTTGTTTCGCTTATTCGGATTCATACAGAACGAATAGACGTTTATATGTTGTATAATAAAAGGTAATATTAGGTCCTTACATATGAAATTGGCGATTTGTTGTACTGGCCACTTTGATGACAAATATTTCCTCTTTAGTAAGGAATTCCAAATTCACATTTATACAGCTATTTACTCATGCATTATTTTTATTATTCATTTGTTTTTTTTCTCTTTTTTTCATCTTTGCGTCACTCAGTTTACAAAATGGAAAACTTGATATATCGTGTTATTTAGGAGTACGAGTTCCACCGTGGCACCAGTGCTGCAGAAACGGGTCGAAGGATTAATGATGTGTATGGCTGCGGTGTCGTAAAAGAAAATACAGCGCGTTTTTGGTTCCAACGTTTTCGTTCTGGAAATGTCGATCTGCAGAACAAGCCCCGTGGACGGCCGGAGATTAAAGTTGATAATAAAGATTTGAAGGCTATTGTGAAAGCGGATCCATCACAAACCACGTCCGAGTAAGCTGCAGACTGCGGTGTTATTGATAAAACTGTTTTAATCCACTCGAAGCAAATCTGGAAGGTAAAAAACCTTGAAAGGTGGGTACTTCATTAATTGAGTGAAGCAAGCCGACAAACTTGCTTAGACTGCTGCGTTACATTACTCAACTGGCACAATAATGAAGGTATTTTAAATCGAATCATTACATGTGACGAAAAGCTGATCATGCACGATAATCGGAATCACTCAACGCAATGGCTGAATCCTGTCTAGCCAGTCAAATCGTGCCCCAAACGAAAATTGATTAAAAAAAGTTACTTGTGAGCGTTTGGCGGACTAGTGCCGGTGTCATTCACTACAGCTTTCTCAAATCTGGCCAGACGATTACGGCAGCTGTATATTGTCAGAAACTGTAAACCATATGGAAAAGCTAGCTGCTAAATAACCCAGGCTAGTCAATCGTTCTAGGCTACTGTTGCTTCAGGACAACGCTAGACCACCGACTGCATTACAGACGGCCACCAAATTAGAGGAGCTTCAATTAGAATCTCTAAGACATTCACCGTACTCCTCGGACCTTGCTCTAACTGATCACCATTTTTTTTTCGAAATTTGGATAATTTATTGCAAGAGACAAAATTCAACTCCGTGGGGCAGTCCAAACCGCCTTCAAACATTTTATTGATTCCCGTCCGAATGTTTTATTTTTTATTTTTAGTATAGGTATCAATCAACTACATATAAAATGGTCAGAGTGCATAGATAGCAATGGTACATACTTTGATTAATTAAATATATTTTGATTAAGTAATTTTTTTTTTGCTATCTTTTAACAATTTGTCATCACTTCGAGCTGCCCACTTTTTGAAATCTAAATTGTAGGAAATATGTAAAATACATTCCATGCATCTTATCCACATATGAAGCGAGGACAAACCATATTTGTACATATCATCTCTGATAGGTTGTTTAGACACAAAGTCCAAGTCATTCATTTTACTCGGTGGAGTACCACATATGTTACAAACCGCTGCAGAAGAAGTGTTAGAAACTACAGTAGAAATTTTCCCATCAATCATAGTCATATACAAATCATGATGTATTTCAAGATTTTCTACAATTGTCGGGACAAGATTGCAGATTTCTTCATTTATGGAAGCATTTTCCTCCTGGATCAAATCATTTGTTTCTTTTCAAAATTTAAAACCAATTGGACGACAGTAATTTGTTGAAGATGGAGTAGGATTTTGCCATAAGATACTACCACTATCTTCTACCAAACGAAGCGGGACCAAACTGATCATAAATAGTGACTTTTGTTTATAGTTACTATGAGAAGATGACCCATCAAACCCACATTTACTTATCAATTTTAATGACTTTGTGGTTGCAGAATCAAGTTGAATTACTTTTAAAATCCTATTAATAGTCAAATCCAATAGCGATTGTAGTCGTATTTTACACTGAAGCATACGACTTACGAGTGCGCGAGAGTGCGAGTCTTAATGCGTCATCAAAAGTCAAAAGCAAACTCGCGTGAAAGCTACTTATTGCTAGCCAGCGGATCTATCATGTATTTCCATGGTATTTCCAAAAAATTGCGATTTTAATAAAAGAAGTAGAACATACTCCCAGTATTTTTATTAAATTTAATTATGTACATGTTATATAATATTATTATCCATTCCATTTTTGATCTTATTATTATTATTATTTTCATGGTTCTTATGGTTCAAGATGATTATTCATTATAGTTCTTATGACCCAAATATTATGTGAGTTTTGTTTCTAGTAGACTAGAGTACTACTCATAAATGAAGGTACCCCAGTGCGTTGAGTTTGTATTTCTTCAAACTTATCTCAAAAACTATTATTAAATTAAAAATTTTCAAACATTGTAAGCATTTCAGTTAGTATATAATTCAAAAATAAGAACATATTTAATATTAACAAATTCGATTTTTCAACCGGCAATAAGTCTAAAGTACGAAGAGATAAGTAGAAAGTATGGTCGCATGAAATACTCAGAATCACTTGTTTTCTAACATGTGTGATCGCCATCTCGACAACTTTTAAGAATTTCGAGAAATTAACAGAAATGTATTTTCTTTCATACAAATAAAGTAATAATTTTTTTTTACCAAGAAATAGTCGTGGTAGGATAATAATATTTTTTGTCTTATTAGTTATCCTAGTGTTAACCATCAGTAAAATTTTCGTGCCTCTAGCATCAATGTCCATATTTTATTAAATCGGGACCACTGTGCGCCTCCCTGTAGTCACGTCCCCGGGAGTAAACGAGTGTGTCACCCCGTAGCAGATAACACCCATCCCGGGGAGGAGACTGCCTCGCAGGACCCAGTCGTACCCGATGTCTCACAGGATCGGACCCAATACTGATCCCAGCTGGACACCGCAGCTGACTTGCCGCCACTTCACGGTCCACGAGCGGTTCTCGTGGCCTACCCTCCGATCGGAAAGGTACGCATCCAACAGCCTCCCTAGATACGGGGGCACTCCGAAGTATTTCAGTGCCTCCCGTATCACTGACTATTGAAGGCGTTCGCGATGTCCAGCGACACCGCGACCACCACCTCCCTCCCGCGTTCCGCCTCACTTATCACCGCCCGCAAGCATTTGAGGGCGTCGACGGTCGACTGGAGTGCTCGGAACCCAAACTGGGATTCTGATAGTCCGGGTCCCGAGTCCTCCTCCAGGTGAAGGTCATTTGTTCCTAAGGTAGGCAACTTTGATGTCAGTGTTTTAGGCATTAATCGTCTGATATGCATTTTTTATTCGGAATATATACATTTCGGAATCGAGTCATAATCACAACTAATTGGAACGCCGGCGCCATTTATTTAAGCTTGAAAAAGCCTACATCGTGGCAGTTGGTCAGAATCAGCTCAGTTACTGCTTGGTCGGTCGTACTGTACACTACTAGGAACTGTCTTGCGTCCCCTATTGACTGTACATATTGATTGAGAATTGAAATGTGTAAAAAAAGTACTGAATGTGTGTACTGTGTGAAATAAAGTACTGAGTGATTATTATTAATTTTAAATACAATCGTGATTGCAAATTTCACTTCTGATTAGTTGAACCAATAATTCCCGTATAACGCCCCCTATATGAATCAGAAGAACGCAATGGAAATCAATAGTAAAAATAATGATATCATCAGAAGTGTGTGGATACAGTGTGTTAGTTTATATATACGTATACATGTACGTAGGTTGCTATACTGTGTCACATGAGTAGTGTCTTTACTCATATGACCGTGTGTCGCTATTCTGGTGCAAGCGTCATACGTCACCAACATATCGAGGTAATTGGTGACGCGAACCACGCAAACCCATAACTTTTTCCGCTACCAAAAATTGCACAACGCGGCTAAAGTAGTTTCCACCACAAAAAATAAAAAAAATAAAAATAAAAATAACGAAGCTATCAACCACAATATTATTGATCGAACACAATACTTAATTAATATATAATTATTAATTAAGTATTGTGGTCTAAAATTTAATGAAAATCTAAAATTCTTAAATTAATATTCTGAGATTTCATTTGAGGCTTAAAAAGCAGACCACGTTCTTCTGACAGAAAGTTCAGCTTAAGTTGAAATTTAATTATTTTCCTAAAGTTTATCTAGGAAAAAGGTCACTGCAGATCAGTCCGTGACATCCGTCTACTCAACGATCTTCCGGTTCATTACTATTTTCCCGCGTAAACTCTGAACCTATCCACCGCAGCCTCATTTTCAAGTAAATTAAATGTTCCCATCGACGTCTACATTATTGCTTCACCGCGGCTCCGTTCGCAGACAACGGCTTCGGCAGTGAAGTTTACTTCGGAACTTAACTCGTGCCGCCGGCGCCAAATGTTTCATCTTCTGTATATTAGAGAACTACTAGTTAACAGGTTCAGTTAGTAATTCATGTTAATAAAGTTATTTGTTAGACAGTTACATTACTCTTACATGAGGTACATCTAAATGCTCAATATACGTACTTGTAAAAAACTAAAAATGTTTTCCTAAATTACTTTCTGTCTATTATCAGTATTCCGTCAATGATTTTTCAATATATCAAATTAATAATCCGTTGTTTATTTTATAAACGTAAATTCGTGTAACTGTAACGTTTAAACATAGTAATAAATATCATGGATATAATTCTATTTTTTATTGCAAAACATATACAAAACATATACAAAATCTTACTTCATAATTAATGAAGATATAATGAACGGGCTATGTCATTAACAAGGTATGGTTTGATGTAAATTGAACACCGCCCGCGCCGTCGTCGTGATTGCCACAGCTCAGCCTCATATAGAAATTGGATTACACAAATATTCTAAGAATTTTATGATCAAAAGTATGATAATAATTTAAAAATATATTTCAAACCCGTGTCCTCAATCCTACTATTTTATATTGATAATTTTGTATATTTTTAATTCGAATAAATTCTATTTATACACCTTGTTTTGTTGTTTGTTGTTTTGTGTTTCACGTGCACAAGTATCAAGTACGTCAAAATGTCACGTCAATTACGACATTTTTCTAAATATTACGCTATCCTTGATCTATAGGGTTTTTTATAGATCAATGGCTATACTGTACTGACACACTTTTGTTTGAATATGTATAACGAAAAGTATAATAATATAATAAGAGGTAAATTTTATCAGTATAGTCTAATTCCTGCCAAACATTACTTTATTTTATTAGCACTAATTACTTTGTTTTATTAAAACTAAATGAGCCTCGTTTTATTTTCAAATCTCTCAAAATAGGTTCACTTTGTAAAGATTTTATTGAATTTCGACATTTTGATTAATAAAAATTTAAATAAGAGTCTAAACATCTTTTGATTAGTGAAAAAGCGAACTACTTACATTGTGAAGTCATTTTGTTACAAAAGTTAATAATTTGAAATCACTTACACATTACAATTTAGTTAATTGTATGAGCAGTAGTTCTTTAAATCGGCCCAGATGGATAATGTTTAAGAAATAGTGCATAAAATCTGTACGACTAAACCAGATATTTGCTAAATTTATTTAAACTGATCTAGAGTAGCTGGAAGGAAAGTAAGAAATTGATAAATCATTCCATAAACAAAATTAATTTTAAGTTTAAGATATTTGATTTTGTGTTTACAAAAAAGATGTTTAGTAAAATACGTTTTTGAGTTTACCACTTTATTTTCACAAACATTTCATTTTCTTTAAATTTTCTTTCTCTCGTTTCGCTTTTTCATATTTATGAATACTACTCAATAATAAAACAAAAAAATAATATTTGATGATACTTTTTTGCTTTAATGTGACATAGTTTAAAGCCTTAATGTATAAAGCATGGAGTATTATTTAAGCCTTTTTTTATTAATTTTTTAATAGCTATATTTTTTTACAGTTTAATAATTATTTTTATAAAAACTCCCATCATCTTGACTTCTGCTAGCTTTAATTTCACTATAATATATAAAATGTATTTACTAAGATATCATTGATGGCAGAAACGATAGTATTATTTTTGACAGTTTTTTTTTTAAATTTCGTAATTATTTACAAAAAAAGCTAGAGCTACCTGAACTCGCCACTTATTTTATCTAGTTAACAAGTCCAGACTACATTACGTCTTGGTATCAACGACAATGAAATCATATACCAAAATTGCCACCAGCTCCCTAGCTATAAGTTATGGGTGAAATTATAATTTTTTATATCCATCAGTTAAAGTAATTCATCTTCTTTTTATTATCAAAGCAACTTTATTCATTTTATGAATATACATAACAGTGTTTATTGATATTTTTAATCATTTTTTTAGTGTTTATGGTGATTAATTACAAATAAATAAAAATATTTATAATTATCGAAGTGAACTATTTCACTCGAGTAAGCGAAGTTATATTTTTATTTTTGTAATTATATTAGTCTCTACTTTAAATGAAACATATTTTAATCATGGAAAATTACTTCCATATGTAATAGAAACTAATTACTTCATTACGTCAGATTAATGCCTTGCCTCCCTTCTTAGACATCTCCTACTCCGTCTTATTGTAATTATTAAAGATATTCATATTCGTGTGACTTCATGCTTGAAATCAGGATACCACTAATTATTTTGTTCTTAAATGTTATATTATTAAATTATGTTTTATATTTCCTTTAAAAATAAGTTACGTACTCAAAAAATTTAAAATATAGTTATTCTAAGTACAACAACCAAGGCGATTAATTTTTTTAAATTAATCGCCTAAAATATTTTTTTACGGTAATTTGTTACAATATTTTAAAAACCATTTTTTTCAAGTTATTTAAGGATAATAATTTATTGATACATGGGATAAAAAATGTACTCATAATAATCACATACAAGTATTTTACAGTACAATTAAATACACAAACAAGGTCATATATATATAACAAACGAATATCAACATAAGTACGACATGGAGGATATTCACAACAATTAGCCCTAAAACATTTTAAAAATAAAACAATGGAAAAGGTTTTCACAAATTACGCGACAGTGATGATTAATAAAGTGTAAAAAAAAACAAATATTTATTTTAAATAATAGTCGTCGTTTATTTTATGGTATGGTATAAGTAATGGAACTAATAGTTAAATGCACTTACAAACACTTATGCTACTTACTACCTATGTTCAAACATTATTTAAGCCCGCAAGGATTCGCAGGAGTCAATTATTACTATTTTATTTCAAAAAGTAATGTCGTGATTTTTATAGCAAATAATCTTCCTCAATAGACAAGCAATATAACACAAAATTATATTAATTCATCTTGAAAATATTTTTGTAGATTAGGATGGAAAAAGGCTAATATTGGAATCGAAATGGAAAAAAGTAATTCATATGAGATCGTAACATTATTAACGTTAAATTTTAATTTATTATTATTTAAATTTGGAACTAAAATAAGCTAATTGCGTAACGCTTATTACTGCGCATTATCAAACATTACGTTTCTAAAAAGAAATTTCTGACGCAAAACATTTATCAACAGTCTTGCATGGAAGGTATCGTTGATAACTAGAATCCAACACTAAACCAGTTCTTTTGAGTAATAGTGAATTGCCAGGGACGAGGGTTTTGAGGTATGTTACGCCTTTTAGTACAGGTAAGAATTTGCTGTTATATGTATGTTATATATTTTCTTCGTCATATTTTGCTTTAAATTTCCTTCATTTCTACATTTTTCATTACTGAAAATCAGGATAATTGCGGCGATTGTTTTAAGAGTTTTATATACTATTGTACTGGAGCAGTCTTTACTCGTCAAGTGGTGGATAAAGGCCTCTTATTCTATGAAGAATAAGAGCTTAAGTTTTATTCATTCCTCCGAAAAACGCAGGTGCGAGATTAATTGAAAAAAAAAAGAAATAATAACTAGAAATTGAAATCTTAAGAGGAAAGGAAACCGGCTCTTTATACAAACGTAGTCGACTGTTTCCTCCCTCGATAATGACACTAGATTAAACATTTTTATAACATAAAACCTTTAACTGCCATGACCATGCCTCTATGTCTTGATTTTTTCATATTCTTATTATCATAGGGAGTAGGAGTCTTCAAAAACTAGAAATATTGCCTAATTTTTTATAATTATAATAATAAATTTTCAAACACAAATAAAAAAAAAAAATTCCGTATATTATAGCAAAAAAAAAAACGAGAATATAGGGGCTCATGATCGGGTTCGGGGCCGTAGGGCTGAAGGTTTTTTTAGTTACATTAAAAAAAAAACGCATGTTTTGGGGAGGAAATAGTTGACTACGAAATGCTATTTTGGTCAATAATTTTCAACCTAAAACGGTCTGAGCTGCAGTTGTCCCTTTCTTGTTGTTTGTGGATAGGTCTGGGGGAGCGAGACAGGAACATTTTATTCAAATACCTATTTTTCAAGTCTCTCAGGTACCATTTCCTCTTAACAGTGTTACCGGATTTGAAAACAAAATGAATTTAGATTAAAACAAATCAGTTTTAATAGTAGATTCTGTGTCATTTTCACATAAAAATGATTGATATAGCCATACATTTAACAGGCATGCGATTTTGCAAGTGTTAGCTTATCTACTAATTTTATAATATACAACTGACGTTACTGATAACCTATTTTTAAATTAAAGGTTGTTTAATATTTTTTTCGCTTTAAGAAATTATAAAAACTAAATATAGTAACTAAGTCATATTAATAATAGTTTCTAATCGTGATTAATTTTGTCTTAATGTAATTAACAAATGAAATTAGGATTATATTAACTTTAAAAAATTTACTATATAGGTAAAGCTGATAGATAATAATTCTGTAATTTTTTAATAATAATTAATACATCTTTTTTTATTCTTCTTAATCGGTCGTTTTCTGCAAAAGAGAAAGAAAAGTTAAAATGTTATAAATAATTTTTAAAGTTACATATGTTATGTATTTCTGTAGTATCACTTAAAATGAGTAAATAATTAAAAAAATAGTGATTTTTGTAGTTCCAGTATTATCACTTCAAAGTCTTTTTAAATATTGTGGCTTGATTGGTGTTTTATTAAAAAACCGAAACTTAACCATAAAATTAACATTGTCTTAACATAATATCGACGGTACTGTACTGGAACAACTAAAATAAATAAATATCAAACTTAATGTCCCACTAACTTGACTCTTTTCTTATTTAAAAAAAAATAGGAACTTAATCTGTTACGCTTCTCCACTTTGGATTAACGGATATAAAGATATTCCTTTATATAACATATATTTTATTATTATAAATACAACAATAATAATAAAAAAGATTATTAATATACAATAATAATAATAAAAAAGAATCTATTATCCTATTGCTTTTAAAAGTTCGTCATTATCCAAATAATGTTTGTAAGTTTTTTAGAACAGCTGGAGAATATGGTAATAAAAATAACATATTTTGAATCTGGAGGATATTTCGTTGGGATTGCCGAGTCGAAATGTTAAGCCGATATAGCTCCCTCAAGTCCGACATAGAACCGATTTAAAGTCCAGCCGGGCTAGCATGCGTACCCAGATATCTCTTAACGAGATAGAGAGATAATATGTCTACATCAAGTATTTTCTCGATAACCCTAACTACGAGAGACAAAATTCTATTTCGAAGAAAGTTAATTCTAATTATTTTATCTCGTCAATAATATTCTTCTTCAAACGTCAAAAATCACGTCAATATTCGACAAAATTACTATGTCATTTTAGCTCCCGTAGAGATAAATACTACAGATACCTAAACTTAATTTTATCTCTTCTATCGACGTAACGAGAAGAGTATCACGTGCACGCATGTTAACTGCTGTAGACGTAGAGGAATAATACGAGAAAAGGGGTAGACAAAATCTTGTCGTACGCGCATGCTAGCCGGGCAGAAGTCCGAAATAGAACCGATTTAGAGCCCAGTAGTCCGACTTAGTGCTTATAGGCGCTAATTTTTATTCCATTTAAGTCCGATTTAAGTCGTAAAGTGGATAAATACGGAAATTTGTGCCATTTTTGGGTACTAAGTCGGAATTTTTTTCTTTTTTTTTGTCGCAGTGGAATCCATTTATGGACGATATCCAGGATGCCCGGATCGGCAGTCCTAGACCTATGTCGGACTCGGCACTTTGGGAGTGCAATACCGTACTAAACCCCTGCGGGAGCCTTCGGCCGCTGTAATTGGAGGGTCCCGGATCTGCAGGCAACAGGATCCCTCCAGCGACAGTCCCGACGAAGCCGTGTCTAGCAGGATCGGGTTCCCATCCCGGCCCGACATGTACTAAGTCGGACCTAATTTAACAAAGGTTAGGATCGACTTTGTACCCAGAAGTCCGACATAAGTCCTACCGTAGGCGGCGCTAAATCGGCTCTAAATTTCGACTCGGGTTTTCGTATAAATATAAAAATTTATGACTAGAATATGTCAATCGTGTTTGATATTAATTAATATTTCTGACAAAGTTTCTGAGTTCTGACAAATTGTAAACTAAAAATGTTGTGTCACCTATAAAGGTGCATGCGTCAGAATTACTTCAAGAATTACTTCAACCTTTATCATAATTGTGTCAACGTATGTACCGCTGGTGTCCTTAAAAAAAAAAAAAAAAAAAATAGAAAAATATATGATATGACTCACATTACAGCTTAAAACCAAAGAGGTTTTCCGTTTCTTCTGGTGTATAGTCCGCAAACTCGTTTATATCAAACATCGCTCCAGACTGCGCAGCATTATTCTGGTTTATATCTATCAAAGATTTCACAAACGCCTTGTAGTGGATCAATTTATCATAGCGATTCTTGTAGTGCCTGTTGTGTTCAATTATAAATTTCTCAAATAAAGCAGGTGCATCATTTAAATCGTAATACGGATAACTGATGCTCGCCATAGTGGCAACGACGAATAATAAAATGCAGATGATGAACCTCATCATAAATATGTTTTATTTTATTCTGCAACTAAGTTGACCGGTTCGTAACCAATGTTGCAATAAATATTACTAATAATATTCCGGCCTTATATAGTTAAGTGATAGCTACACCACATTAAACTATCAACCATTTCATTTTTTAATTATATTAAATAGAGGAAAACGATTGATTGTACATCAGAATAGATTTTTATATGTTGTATATCAAATTAAAAAAAAAATTATTTGCTTACATATAGGTTTTTTTCAAAGCAATTTACATTGTCATATTTTTTAAATTAATATACATAAAATATGTCAGAGCCATGAAGAATTCGACAACTATTTTAATGAAATTTACAACCTATAAAGGGATAAAATGTAAAAAGGGTCAAGTGCGAGCCAGCCACGAAAGTACGGAGTTCGTATTACTAAAATGTTTAACAGAGGATTTATTTTAAAAAACTGGCAAAAATGCACAGAAAACACGATTATTGTATGAAATTTCGTTAAATTTTCTTTTTTTTTTAATTTTTGTTTTAAAAGCATAAAAAATTTAGAAAATTCGACTATTTAATATGATTTTCTTTCTAATATTGTACATTAGTATTTTTGTACATTACTTTACTATTATTTGTTAATTTATTTGTATTGTTATATAAATTATTATTTATATTCTCTTTTTTATTTTGTTTATAGGTATATGTATGTATAATAAAACATATTTTTTTTTACAATTTCACTTTAAAAACGAAAACATAAGTCGAGTTATTAAAACTTTTATTTCAGATTTATTAGTACGATAATCGCAACATTTTATTATTTTTATGATTGCTTTGAATTAATAAGCATTGAGGCGGCGATTTGTTACACTGATTTGCTTGCCTTGTGTTTTTAACGTGTTTTTCTAGTTTAGTAAGGTTTCCCCAAGCAAAACATCTTACAAAATTCCCCTTTATGTGTTTTTATAGGTACTGCACTAAAATTTGTGATTCAATTGTTTATATGTGGTATCGTATTTGAAAAAAGTTCATCCAATTACGAGATTATTTAAGGAATGTCTCGGGATAGACTTCGACATAATTTCTTGGAATGAACGACAGCATGCCAGATCATGACCTAAATCCGCTTAAAGAACCACTACGTGTATTTAATATGGAACATCTTGATTCTGTTGTTAAGTTTCGCGGGTTACCTAAAAACTTTACCCAGAAATGCGTGGCCCATACAAGGTGACCAAAATACTGCCCAATGAATGCTATGGTCTAAAATTTCTAAGCAGTGATTGTGGGAAAACTAAGCAAGACGTTGTTGCATTAACTTATTTTAGTTGAGACGTTTATTATTTATAAACTTATGCGGAATTCTTTAAAAGTGAATATTAGATTTGCCGTGCCGTGTCCGGCAGAGAAGAATAGTCCCGACCTATTTCTTGCTGAGGTGTCGTAAAAGGCGACTAAGGCCATAGTGGTGCGAAAAATTGTGCGCCAACGAGCGCGGTGATGGGCAGCAGCGTCATCATGTCCTGACATAACACATGCGGTCACATCGGCAAAGTGTCCATATGACGAGCAAAAACGATCTCGGGCCCCCTGTCCCCGGTGGCCCTACTATTCCCGGCTATGGCCGGGTAACGGTAGGGCAGGGTGTGCTAAGAATCTCCTGATGAGATTTCGCTGCTACCCACGACGACACCTGCCCTTGGTCACACACGAAATTCGCACCCTGAGGTCTGATCAAAGGATTGTTGAGCTGGAAGAGGAAATGAACAGGTTACAATGGGATATACTGGGTTTATCTGAAGTTCGAAGAGAGGGGATAACCTGGACGATAACGAAGACGATAACCCTGGGGTCCGGTATTCTATTCTACTACCGAGAGGGTGATCAACCGTCCCAAGGAGGTGTCGGACTTATGGTTCGCGGGTCCCTCATTGACAACATTGTAACCGTCGGAAGTGTGTCGGACAGGATTGCGAATATCTAAGAGATACTTACTGAAGGTCATGATATCCTAATTTTAATAGATAAAGTTTAAACAGTATTATTTACGGATAATTATGATGTAAATAATGTGATCATGGGCTTATGCCCATATCATAATTATTCATTTGTAAATAAATAATTATTGTTTAAGTTTTGCATGGTAAATATGAAGAATACTTTCAGTTTTAATTTAATATTTAATAAATTTTTTCTTTACATTATACACTAAAGGTTTAAGTAATATTATATAAGATATTTTAATACGAATTTTATAAAATAATACAAAATATGAAATATAATAAAAATTACGTGCCATTAAAGTGTAATTAAGACATGACGACTTTTGTTTTTGTTTGAGAAACAAATGCCAGAATCTAATTTTTTTTTTTAAATTTAATACCAGCTGTAGTAGTGATGCATTTAAATACAAAGGTATCGCGAACTAGTAATTTCAAAGAAAATATATGAGTTGTAATATATGAGATGGTAGTTAATAGGCCACATAAGAAATCACTCGAGATAAATGACTTGATGCTTTGAACTTTGGGTATACGATAAAATCTTGTTTTAACCGGTAACTGTGCTGGAAAAAGATGTTTCTATATAAATAGACAGTAGGAGAAGTATTTTGACTATTGTAATTTATTACTGTCATACGGATCATTTTTGTATATTTTTTATATCGATTAAGCGTTGCCTTAGAAATCCATTCATCAATCCATTTTGCACATTTATGTTTGTAAGAATTGATATTATTACCAATGCCATATATAGACGACATTTTTTTTACAGTTTAAATAGAATTCATGCTTTACCTTCTTGGCATTACTTTTTTCATTATTTATTTAAAGTTTGGTGTGATATGAAAAACGACATTAGAGATAAAGTAAATAAAGTGATGCTAATGGTGAGGTTACACTAACCGTAAAGTAAACGAAGTAAGAAAAAGTATTGACTAAAATACATATAAGAATAAAAGTTTAAGTGGTGTCTTGAAACGGGTCTTTCTGAGTTTTCTAAGTTTTTTCATTTTCCATATATAAAGAATACCTTATTATAATTATTATTTCATAATTAAGATATCATAAATTATTATAAAGCATATTTTTAAGATATTTGTACGCTGTTTAGCTAACGGTCATAACCCGCTACCAGATTAATAAATTCTATTGCAGCTGATGTGGCCTGATAAAACAGTTCGTTTAAATCAAATATGACTAGTTACTATGAGCAAGTCAAATATCTGGCATCCGAGGTTACAAATTGCCAGATAAATAAGGTTGTAAAATATTCAACAATTGATTGAGTATACAATAGGTACAGCCCATTGCAATTATCGGTTACATAACTATGTACAATCACAAGTTAACAATAATATAAATTGATGAATATACATATGTATCTATGTATATAACTATTATGAATAATCTTAGGTTTCTACATTAATTCAAATATGCATGTAAAAAGTGCAGTTTATTTATTTATTTATAATTAATATCACATTAGAGTTACAGTAGCAATTTGACAGCCACTGCACTATATAAGACTGCAATACCACTGACACAAGTTATTGTATTTAGCCTTTACTACGAACCGGTCAAGTTTCCAGAAGGATAATACGAATGATGAGGTCAATCAGTTGTATTTTATTACTCGTCGTAGCTGCTATGGCGAACGGCAACAAACCGCAATATGATTTGGACGCG
The DNA here is from genome assembly GCA_036937285.1 of Euphydryas editha. Lineage (NCBI taxonomy): Eukaryota > Metazoa > Arthropoda > Insecta > Lepidoptera > Nymphalidae > Euphydryas > Euphydryas editha. Next base: position 8,929,245 of record JAUPFZ010000008.1, read on the forward strand.
CCTGCTTTGTTCGAAAAAATTATAAAATAATATAACAAGAATTACAAAGATGATGCAGATAAGGCGGTGCACTATGAGGCGTTTTTAAAAAGTTTACATGTAATAAACGAGGCGAATGCCAAGCAGTCTTCTGCGACGTTAACAACGTTGACATAAACAATTTTGCGGATTATATGCCGGAGGAATCAAAAAACCTCTTTGGCTTGAAATTGCCAGGTGAGTTGTAGATAATATTATAATTATAATTAATTATTTTATCATACTAAGACACAGTTTCACCACTTACTGTTAAGTTCCGGCTAACCAAACTGGCACATTTTTGACAGGTAATTGTATGGGTTATCTGTCAAAATAAGTGCCAGTTAGGCTATCCGGAACTTAATAGCAAGTGGTGAAACTGGCCCTTAGTGATCTAATAGACGTTGTTTCGTTCAAATAAATTGGTTTGATTTCATAATAAAACCTATAAGTACGAAGTGTTTCAGTTTTTCAGAATAATCTTAATAAATCATAATATATTTATTTATAATATTATATATTCATATATATAATATTATTATATATTTTCTAAATATATATATATATATATATATATATATATATATATATATATATTCTTGCTCATGCATATGATGCAATATTTTTAACCGTCCCTATTTCAATTTGATTAAAGCTAAGATAATTTATTAACGACTTTGTGCCGAACGTAATTTTTTTTAAGTTACAATTTACCATCTATATTTGTTTACTACTTCTTTTAAATAATAAATAGAAAAGTAATGTTTTTTTATAAATTTCATAAAAATAAAATTGTATTTTTTATTTGCAGAAAATTAAAATGAATGCTAAAGAAGAAAGAAAAACCGTCTACTTGCTACTCTTGACTTTACAGATAGTACATTAGTCACTTGCTGTGACCACTGCACAAACGCGTCATAATAATAATAAATCATTATATTATTGCTGTAAAAGTTAAAGTATTTAACGTTTAATGAAGCTAGTTTATGATCTTTACATTCTTACTAATGAATACCTTTAAAATAACTTACAAAATTAATTGATTAATACTTAACAACGGCATGAGTAATTATTATTTTATTTCTTCAAAAATATTTTATGCATACAATAATATTCTATGTCTTTCTAACTAGTTAATCTTTTATCTCTGGCTATTACTCAGTGTATTGTTGTCGTTGTGAATAGATAAATACAGAGTGTATATTTTTAATTATTACTATTTATTTGTTTCATAGCAATGTAACATAACTATAATAACATGAAAAATATGTATTTTATTAGCAAATTAATATTTAGAAATAAAAAATTATGTTGTACATCGATTATTATTATTATTTTCTTTGCGTAAAAAATATTGTTATAGCAATTTTTTTAAATGATTCAGAGCTATTTGTTGTCAATGTTTTCATGATTTATAATAACTATTAATGTAAACAATTTCAAATAGTAAGAAGTTCTCGTTTGTTGTTTGTGCTTACAAATAAATATGTATAATATAATAAAATGTGTCATTTGAAAAATAATGAATTCTGTGGTTGGTGATACGCGTCGATGACTGGATGTTTCATTTCTTTTGTTTATAATGCTATTGCCGTTTTTCAAATGTCAATGGTATGATGATAGGGAATAAAGTTTACAGCTATATCAATACAATTTTTTAGACTTGTATTGATATTTAGATACCTGTGATCACAACTGTATTTAGGATTGCCTCAGCCCCTGGCAAGATTTTTATATTGCGCCCATTTGGAACAAATATAAAATGTTTTATTTTCTTTTCTTTCGAATTATTTATTATTCTTTTTTATTTTTGTATACGGCACCAATTTTTACGAGTAATAACTGAGATAGAAGGAACATTCTTTCAACGAGAGTTTAAACTTTTCTGTGTTACACACTCTCATTTTTAGTATCTAGTAGTATATTATTTTAGTACCTCAATTTTAGGTAATAGCTTTATCCATGACTTCGTTCACGATTGTCATCCCTTTAATTACAATTTCATTAAACCTATAAGATAGTGTTTACGTCAGCTTAAGAGGAGCCGTTCATTCACAGGTTTCTATAAATTCTGGCCTAAGCCACCTTAGTCCTTTCAAATAATTTGTACCAAATACTGATCATTATATCTGATTGGTGATCTACTAATCCAAATACCTTGAAATATTAATTTATGGAATATCTTTAAAACTTATCCTTCATAAAAAGTGAATTAATGAAATTAGGTTTTGAAAAAGTACATCTTTGGCTTTAATATCGATTACAGTGCCCTTCAAAAATTTTAACAGATAAAATTTTTAGTCTTACAATTAGATAAGATTAAAGACCAAAATAATATTTGCTGAAGACACCAGGAGACACCAATATCGCACCCCCCCCCTCAATTTCGCCACCTCCCCTCTGGTATACTTCACGCCTGCGGGCTATATCTCGGGAACCAGAAGAGCTAGATACCCCGAGTTTGATATCAATCAACTTGGGAAAACGAGAAGAATAACTTGGCTTCAACAGAATCCCTAATTTGTGCTTTTAGGTAACAAAATTCTTTAAAAAAATCAAGTAAATATATATAAAAGTATGCAAAAATTTTTTTTGGAAATTGTGTTGCTTCTATATTATCAAAAGGAACTTCGTTCCTACCTGGTGTCCCATGAGACCAAACACAAAACAAGTTCCTTACGGCAGGCTTGGTTTTTTTTAAAATAAATTGCTTTTTAGAGTATAATGCTATAAAGTGTAAAATCAATAAATAAAATAGTTTACATAAGATTAGTGCCAGTTCTCTACAAAAAGTAACAATTTCAAAACGAGTAACATCAATGTCATACAATAATTTCAAAACACTTCTGTTTTAGAATGTAGGTAATATCATACAAAAAATTAAATTGCGTGTACTAGCGTACACTCGTAAGAAGTGAAACTTATAATAAAAACAGTTTACTTTTTATACGATCGTAATTATATGAGTCCTGTGTTTGCGTTCGGACATATTTATATTCGAATTACCTATTCACTATAGAATACATCATACAATAACTGCAAACTTCTATATAGTGATACTTAATTTCACTCAAGAATCTTAGAGATTGCTAGCGCAGTGGCTGCCAACGCGAATTGAATTTCGTATATCGCTCGAGAGCTGCAAGTTCAAAACCCTGCGAGAGCCACATTTTCTAGCATTCAAAATTTGATATTTGATTTATTTAGTTTAAGTATTTATTTATATATATAGGATTTCATCTACTACCACTCGGAATCTTCCTTGCGCATGTGTTTATTGAAAAACGACTGAAATACGCAATAGTCAAGAACAAGATGGCGCGTAACGCAAGATGGCGCGTAACGAAAAAATCTTTCCAACCCCGATAAAGAAGTTTCACTTCAATAATTTCAGCAGTTTAATTATTAAAATATGTATAATATGATCTCTTTCCAAGCGTGAAAAAAGGTCCCTATATAACAAACACAAAAAAAATACAGACGAATTGAGAACCTCCTCCTTCTTTTGAAGTCGGTTAAAAATTAGATAGAAAAATAAACTCGAAAAACACTATTGTCAAGGTGCTAAGCATTTGTTATAGCAAATGTATCAATATAAAAAACAGCTATTTTTATATAAACGTACTACTTCAATATTTTTTTTAATAAAAACCATTATAACCAATGTACCTATAATTACCTATATAATTTATTACATCGTGAGTGTATATTTTAATACAAATTAAATTTAGAATTTGAGATGAAAATTTTCTCTTTGTTAATTACTCAATTAATTTTTAATTAGGAAAATAAGGCTGTTTTGAAGTAATCAATAATTTTCGCTTCGCTTTAAAAAATTATTATATTTTTTATTATCATAACGCCAAAGTTTCTATCGTACCTGTTTATTAAGTTGTAGTTAATTTAATGTATTGAAGTTTCAAGCCGTGCGGTAACCGGCAGAAAATAATAGTATATCGATCTCTTTCTTGCCGAGGTGTCGTAAAAGGCGACTAAGGCATTAGTGGTGCAAAGAACAGCTGTACACCAACAAGAATGGTAATGGGCAGCAGCGTCACCTTACCCTGCCTCAACATCTAACGGCTGATATGGTGGTGAATTTTTCCATTCTACGAGTACCTTCAAAGGTTTAAATATATTTGTTTCCGGTCTGGTGTATGTCCTTGTGGGTCTCACCACCATGCCTCGGAGAGCACGTAAAGCCAACGGTCCCGGTTGTTATCATAGACACCTGATAACGATCGTTACTCATGGTAGGAATATTATCATAGTTATGGTTACTAACACTAATGTTGAGACTAAAACTTTAACATTTTTGTCGTCGATAGTTATTCTGAGTTTTCGATATTTCGGCACAATTGCAAGCGTCATGGTCACTGGTATCACAGTCTATCTAACTATTCTGTACACTGTGCTGGGTATGATTCTAATAGTTATTAAAGAGTGATTTTATTTAATTAAAAAAAAAAAAATCTGAAATGAATTTGTACATGGAAATTCGTAATTACTAAATGCCGCCAGAATTATGTTACGATAAAAATTACGCTAAGCTAATATTCTGACTGTATTTATTCTTATATTTTTATATATATAGTATTAATATTACAATTATGTTAGATACATCTTTGGAACATAAATGAATATATGTCTCATATTATATATAATTTTTTTTTGTTATTATTAATATCCTAAAATCCATAAACTTTCCGAATGTCTGTAATTTTTTATGATTTATAAACAAACAAAAAATTTGCTCTTTTTATTATATATATGGTCATTTTTAACGGCGTGATTTATTGGCTACTGATTTATACATAGTGTCGATACAGACACTAGTTATTCTATCGTCGACTACGTAACGGGCTAGTTACGAGGAGGATAAAACAGAATGAGATTTATTTGTTGTATTTTATTATTTGTTGTAGCAGCTATGGCGGTCAACGACAAACCGTATTATAATTTGGACGACGCGCCTGCTTTATTTGAAAAATTTATAATAGATTATAACAGGAGCTACACAGATGAGGCAGATAAGGCGATGCACTACGAGGTGTTTTTAAAAAGTTTACAGGAAATAAACGAAGCGAATGCAAAGCAGTCTTCTGCGACGTTTGACATAAACAAATTCACGGATTATACATCAGAGGAATCGAAACATCTTTTTGGATATAAAACAGGTAAGTTTCGTTAAATTATAATTAACAAAAGTTGTACCTATCAATGATTTTTTGAAACTCGACCCCTACATTCATGCTTATGATTTGTGTAATGTGCAGCTTGTTAGCATAAAATCAGATACTAAGTACACGTTTTATTGTTTTATATCTTTATTTCAATAATTTTATTAAAGTAATTTATCAATCTTGCTCGAGTTCTTTTAAGTCAATTTAGAAATAGTTTAAATTCTCAAACGTATAATATACATGGTATAAATATATATAAATAATACGTATAAAGTACATGGTTACCTCCTGTTAAATTAATAATAAAATGCAAATACTAGTTGTAATGCATTTTTGTCTTCCATTTTTATGTCTCCATTTCAATAATGGCACTGTTTGCATTAATAAGAATAAACAAAAAAACATTAGGTAATAAGTATGTTTCTTTTTTGATTGATTGATGATTGATTTTTTGCCTGCTGATGTAAATTTATTTAAACCTTTGAAGATAGAATAGAGAAATCTACCATCATATCAGCCGTTGGATGTACACTGCTGAATATACGTCAATTGCCAATACTCGGCAAACTTGGAAGGTGGGTTGGCGAGCGCAGTGTGTTGTGGCAGGATATGGTGAAGCTGCTGCCTATCACCATCCTCGTGTGTACAGTTAGCACCACTATGGGCTTAATTGTGTTTTACGACACCTCGACAATTAATGAGGTCGGGATATTCTTCTCTGCCGGTATACATGAGTTTCTTTTTAGTAGTGCTATTATTTAAATTTTATGCAACGATTTATTAGCTAGGGGCCATTAATTTATTACGTAAGACGAATCTTGCTAGTTTTCGACCCCCTCCCCCCTATTGAAAAAAAATAAGAATAGGCCGACCCCCCCCCCCGCCGTTTAATATTTATTACTTAAGAATCTAAAGGAAAAAAATCACAAAAAGAAAAGTCACCAGGCTATACGTATACCTAAAAAAAGGTCGTCCGAGATCTACCATCGATGTTTACCCTTGTAGCCTATCCGATCCTATCCTATATATATTTGAACCAGTAGTTCCTGAGATTAGCGCGTTCAAACAAACAAACAAACTTTTCAGTTTTATAATATTAAGTATAGATATACTTATACGTCGAGCGTCGAGAGCAGTCGGATATTACCTAAAACACAGACATTAAGTTGTCTATCTTAACTGTGTGTGTGTGTGTGTGTATGTTCAAGTTATTTATATTTATTAAATGGTTTAAACTATATATTCTATACCATAATCATTGAGTGATTTTTAAAAACTCCTGTCGCTAAACACTGATTTGGTGTGGTTGCTGATTGAATCACGCTATAGTCGTACACTTTCTTACCTTATTTTTTTCGTCAATTTAATTATCTGAGAATCTTCTTTGAAGTTTCAGTCAAAGTAATTTCGTTCACTACGGTGATGAATTCAGATTTAAAGTTCATATTATTAAAAAACGTAAAAAATTATTTGACACGGATACGTTACATAACTAACAATTTTTGTGTTACTAGCAAAATGTTATATTGATTTTATTTATCTTATTGGATATGTTATATTTGTATAGTTCTAAAGAGTTTAAAAATATATCAAAGACTACACTACAAAGTCGACGGTGAAGCCAACGGGGCGCTTCTAAAATCTACGAGTATTACAGAACTACGTACTTGTACCGATCCAAGTGGAAGCACTAGAACCGTGGAAGTCCAAAGCGATGCCTCCGTTTAAGAAGCTTACAATAAAGCCTATAATTTTAACAAAAAATCCTAAAAGTTAACAGACTTAACAAATTTGACTGTACAAATAATAATATAATAATATATGGTAATACAGCCAGTTTTTTGGGAACCTTATTTCGATAAGAGGCTCGATGAGGATTGTTTTATATAATTTCTTATTAGTGATTTTTTTTTTGTTTTGATAAAAAAATTAATAGTTATATAGTCTTACTGGTGTGCTTATTGCTTACACATCATTCATGTGTGTGCATTTCGTATTGTGTTAAGATAATTTATATATATATATATATATATATATATATATATATATATATATATATATATATATATTTTTTTTAAACTTACAGATAAGGTAGAGGGCAAATCTAATAATGAAGGTGCAGAAGGATTGAAACTTTCCCATGGCGTTAAAGAGTCTGGTGAGTTGCTTACCTATTTTTAATTTTGATATAGGTACTCGTAATAATATATCAAAATAATTGAATATATATATTCAATAGTGATTATTATTCAGCTTATATACTTGATAAACTGGCTTTCTAAAAGATAAAAATTAAAATCGGATCAGTAAATTCTCAGATCTGTGTCTTCAAATGAACTTACGAACTTTTCTGGTTTCCATACAGATCTCTAGTTTCGGAGAGTTTAATTATTTAGTAGTTTAGAGTTAGTCGGTTTAGAGGTAATGGTAAACTAATCTACTTTTGTTGCTGTAATTGGATACTGTTAACGAAAATTGTTTTATAAATTTCAGTCCATTCAAATCTATTCATTGACACTCACGCACGTATCCTAATCTTAAAGCTTTATAAATAAAACTTCCAACTTCTGAGATTAGTGCGTTAAAAATAAGTCTTACGAGTATTATGGATACATTTTATATTATAATATATTTGCAATGTTGAAATGTATATCTATTTTTAAATCTAGTCTTTATAATAATAATTAAGTATTAAATACCGTCTGTATTACACAATACTATTGTCTAGTATTTATTAACATTTCAATATATTACACCTATTTCAGAATATTTTTGATTAATCAATAGTTGTCGCTTATAAAATGTATATTTTTAATTATTTCTTTACAGAATGCGTATTGGGCGGTTAAGAAAAATGAACAATTGGATTTCTCTAAAAAAATATTTTTTTATCAAGAATCATATATTTTTACTTATGACGGTAAATGTGCAGTACAGCATGAATAATAAATTGCAATAAAATATAGAATTATTTGTCAATGAAAGTGCTGTTTTTGATGTTAATAAAAGAGAAATATCAAATTTCCGCGTCTATTTTTCAGTTTATAAGTCAATGAGTCAGTTAAATATTTATAAACTTTTGAGACAAATAAAGATATTTTTTTGCGCAAAAAGGTTCTTGAGACGTTTTGAAATATTGTTGACTTTTAAATTATATTAAACAAAAACTTAAAATGTACTAACAAAAAAAAATCTTAATTTATTGTATAATTGTATTGTAATCATCTTAATTTAGCAACTAAAATTATATATATATATATATATATATATATAATTTTACATTGTACTATAAAAAAAAATAGTAGCATTATACAACCCTTAGTGGTTTTCTTTTGCTACCTAGAGTTATAAATTTGTAAATATTGTTTTTTTTTCTATTTGATAATTAAATAAATATATAATTTAACACTCAGTGTTCCTTCTTTACTGCTATGGGTTATATTTATTGTTATATATCAACTCGTAACATGATGTCTTATAGCCTATAATTTTAGCTCATATTTGCCTTAGACAGTTAGTGTGAATTGGTATTTGCTTTAGTCTAGTAATATATAATTGAAATCCGAACTTCACAAATTACATACATTGATATATACCATTTCAGCAACTTGAAGTGAGAGTAAATAGAACTAGTTCCACTACAAAGAGATGCATGTCGATACGAGGCGCTATCGGGTGACAAGCGAAGTTACTTGAAAGTAAAACTTAGGCACGTAAAGTCGACTAGCAAACAATTTGCACCGCGGCATAGCGCCTTGAAGTACTTCAATGAGAGCTTATTTTTTTGTGTTTAAAATAAATGAAAGTTTGGTAATATATTGTCTACTGGGTTAAATATTTTTGTATTCTTCTACTATTTTTTTTTTTTCGGTTATTATCAGAGTCGCCCGTTTCAAATTTTTATTCAGATCTATTGCAAGTAACTATTATATATTCATATTAAATTATTAAAATTATTGTCAAATTAAAAATAAAGGTGACTTACCAACGATCAAATGTTTATAATAATTACCTTAATGTGCTTTTTAAGTGTCAGTGAAAAAACCCACAACTATTAAAACCTAGGTGAAGGCATCTTGCGCACTAGAAGTCAAATTACTAGCAACAATTTAAAGAAGATATTTTAAAACTATTCAAGTGAACTATAATTGCCTGGGTCTAGTCCATACAACTTTGTAACTGTACTGTATTAGCCTGTAAACCACCCACTGCTGAGTGAAGGCCTCTTCTCTATGTAAGCGAAGGGTTGGAGCTTAATCCACCACGCTTTTCTACTGCGGGTTGGCGAATAATTTCCCTACCATGAGTAACGATCGCTATCAGGTGTCTTTGATAAAAATCGGGACCGACGGCTTTACGTGCTCTCCGAGGCACGGTGGGGAGACCCACAAGGACATACACCCAGACCGGAAACAAATATTTGTACAAATATAAATATCTGTCCCGAGCGGGAATCGAACCCGCGACCGCCGGCGCGCGGCTTTAAGCTGACTCCTCGCACAACTACACCGAACGGTCGTCGTCATACAAAACAAATATTTATTTCGAATAGTTATCGAATTCGCAACTATCCGCAATTGAGTGTTTTCGCCACCACTACACCAGAGCAGTAATTATATAATAAGGCAATTATATTTTCACAGTAATAAAGTCATAAAAATTAATTATCTTATTTCATGAAATAGCGAAATCAAAAAGGAGTTTGTATTTATTCAATTACTAGCTTTTAGCCCGCGACTTCGTCTGCGTAGAAGACGAAAATGGTTCTAATAGGATTTTTAAAAGGTTTTTTACGTTATTAATTTTGTTGAAACATATACATTATTATGTTAAAATGTTTGAATACTTATAAAATATAACAATCTGTATTATAGAGTAGGAATTTAAAGTTAAAAAAAAAGCTTTGGGGTGCTAAAATCACCAGTCTACTCTGGAACATGCCACATACAACTGGCTGTGAGAGAAGCAGCTTTCGCTCAAGTATACTCCCGCTACGTTAAGAGTTTGACCTTAACTTACTTTGTTTATGGTAAATACATTCTCATATACACTCATACATTATAGTACCTGGATGACCGAGCTTTGCTCGGTTAAATTATATTTAGATACATTACATACTGATGAAACATAAATAATATTTTCGATCTTACCGACATAATAGTAAAAAAATAGGAAATGGTTATTTAAATAAAAAATAAAAGGAGCTCTCAATAATAGTTTTTCTCACAAAAAAAAAACTTGAAAAAAAAGGAAAAAAATTTGGTCCGTAGAGACCGGGATTTGAACTCGGATTTTCGGATATTAAATCCGCCCGATTCCCATCGGAGCTATTTTAAGCTTATTAATGACAGCGAAATTTACCTTCGTATTCTAATGTTATAACTATTTTTTAATTGCGTAAAAAAAGGATAAAACGACATTTTCTAAAAATAAATCCTAGCTAGATCGATTTATCACCCCCGAAACCCCCTTCATACAAAATTTCATGAAAATCGTTGGAGCCGTTTCCGAGATTCAGATTATATATATACAAGAATTGATCGTTTAAAGATATAAGATTCTTATCCAGTTCCCGGAAGTCACCATTTCCTATTTTAAGTCGAGGCGTTAAGGCGACTACTCGCACCACTACACCAGAACGGTCATCAATGCTTCGTTCGTTGTATCGTTGGTATAATTACACCACAAGTCAATACGATTTTGTCTCTTAGATTTGAATAAACTCGCAAGTAATTATTTTTTTAAATTTTGATTGACTCGGCACAGTTGGTAGTGACCCTGCTGTCTTCTCCAGGATCGTGGGATCGATTCCCGCCTCGAGTCTGGGTGTAATATGTATTTATTTTTATATGTAATATTTATATGTAGTATATTTATAAAAAAATGTATATCAGTTGGCTGTTACCTAAAACACAGGCATTAAGCTGCCTGCCTTAGAAACAGACGATCGTGTGTGTATGTCAAACATATATTTATATTTTATAATAGTCCAAGACAGCTTTTATCTCCTCCTTCTTAGTTTTAGTGTAAGATAAAGTTAAATGGGTACATGATTTATAATGTTTTCTGATCTTGTTCCAACAGTAGTAGTCCGTGGTGCTAATCTGTACTAATTGGGGTGTTAATGCCGTATAATTCAAAAATGTTTCCAAGTTCACTCCGATGTCTTCTACATTTGTATCATTGTGACCTACAGATGCCTTGCTGATGAGTCATTTATTTTAAAACCCTTGACTTAAAACAACACCAACATTGAAGTAAAAAATATTATATAAAACACTATTTTACAATAAAGCGATCACACGGTATATTTACAACTCAATTTTGTTACGTTTAATATAAAGTCTTGCCTGTTCCACCAGGAGCACCCAAAAAAAGATATCACCTACACCTGCGTGAATACTGGAAAATATAATAGACGGATTGAGTTGTCAAACATGTGTCAAAATAAAATGTAATTTAAATCAAAACCACTAAGGAGGATTTATATCAAAATATTTTCTTCCATCTTTTAACCCCGTTCGGGGATGAATTTCGATAAAATACGAAACACGTCTTCAATCAATTCTGTTAAAGAATATTTATGCAAAATTTGAAGTATATTGGACCAAGGAATCACGTTGTCCCATACAAACTTTTCTTCCCTTTTTCATTCCCTTAGGGATAGAATTTCGTAAAATCGGTTCTTAGCTGACCTCTACTCGGCAAAAAGAATATTTTACCAAATTTCAAGTCTCTAGGTCTTATAGTTTCAGAGATATCGTGATGAGTGACTATAATTATCTATAGAAATTCTCCTATATAGGTAGGTATATAGATTCATAGAATCTAAATAATTTATGACTATTTCATTGCTTTAATTGTGATTCATATTGATAATTCATTAATTCAAATAATTGTTACAGAAAAAAAAGTTGACTTGAAAGTGAATGAAAACTTTTTTTTTATAATAATTTACCATCGTATGTTAAAGAAGCCCAATCACTCCCAACAAAAAAAAAATTAGTTAAAAGGCATTACTTTAATACTGGGGACGATTCCAATTAAATTTATTTATTTGTTTTATTTTAATTTTATTTTTATTTTAATGCCGTAATTGACTGTAAATGCTATGAGATACTGTTGTTATAATATATAGTTTATTATATTATATTAATCTAATGTGTATATGTATTGCTTGTAAGTATTAATGTGTAGATATTTGTATGTAAGTTAATATAATATAACCTACTCGATCTGTAAAATAAATAATACTCAATCCTAATTCGGGTTGTCTGGAAGAAATGGCTAACTAGCCATAAGACCGCCTCTTGTACTACACAATTTCTAAATATCTTAAGTTGTCTATATTATTATTATTTTGTATTTGTATATTGTGGTGTACAATAAAGAGTAAATATATATAATAAATAAAACTTTTCTCTGCAAGCCCAGTCTTGTTACACATAGTAATTTAGTATTTACTAATTTAAAATTAAATTTTATCTATTCTTAAAACTAAAATTAATTAATTTAAGCTGATAATAACTTTGAACAACTTATTTTGACAAGTAAAAGTATTGTAAGGTAAGGTCTATACTGACACCAAAGAAATATGTTTGTAATGGCAATTAAAACGGTAAATTTTGGAATACGATTATGGTTTTGTAATTTAAAAGGAAAGTTTCCATTACATTTATTTGTCTAAAATAACTTAGAGACTTCGAAAATGCAGCAAAGTAAATTAATATAAGCATATTTCGTAATAACAATTTTATTTCAAAACTATAGTAAAACTAATATATGTATAAAACCGTATGAATACAGGTTATCATCAAGTAGGTGTTATAATATAATTTAAAATGTAGTTAACAAATCGTTTTTAAACATAAAATATTAAAACAATTGCAATTTGTCTAGCATGTAGTATATCTGTGAGTTCTGGCAAGAACATATAAGAAAATTTCTGAGTATTATTTTTAATAGCAAAGTTTGATCTGCTTATCCTATGTTGTAAACGAAAAAAATTAAACTATTCAGCTAAAAACTAATCTAAGTTAGATAAAATAGCCTCGAAAGTTCAAAAGACATAATTCTTATGCGATTACGACGCCACTAAATCTTCAGAACTCGTTAATCGAAGTTTCTCGAACATCTCGGCGTCTGACGCCAACTGCCTTTGGCAGGACCCGCTTCGGGCGCCAGAGATAAAATTCAGATTTCCGCCACGGATAAGGACACATTTATCCTATTAACACATCACTTAACTGAAATAAAAGGCCATAGTTGTAATATTTTTGCATTTATGTTGAATCTGTATTGTGATTTATTTTGGAGTTAGATTTATCATTTTTAAGAAGTCGGCTATTAATGAAATTGATAACATGTTACTATGTTACTATGTAGACACATGTGTCATAATCATGATCTTCGTTTAAGAGTGTGGTCTACCACAAACTTAACACTTAAAACTCCTTGGTATTACCATTATTTAACGTAGTTTTATTCTATTATTTATTTATATATTTACTTTTAACCCAGTGAACACAATTATGTCAGACTGATGTCTGAATGACGCATGCTACGTCATGATTTACGTAAGATGTGAGTCATATATGAGTCATATATGACTCATAATTTCCCACTTCCTGACGTAAGATTCTTACGTAAGATAGATGACGTAAATATGACATAAATTCTTACTAATCAGTTTTTTACTACAGAACATTTTGAAAATATTACAATACTGATAGAAAAAATAATTCGATACGTTTGAAACGTTTATCGTTATGTCCAAAATCACACCTGCACTACGGGACCTACAATATAAATACTCCGTTTCAAGGTGAAATGACTTTGATTTATTAAAAAACCCTTGGTCAATTAATTTTGTATGGAGACCTATAATATGTAGATTCTGTAGAACCAAACGTTAGCGCGATTTAGCGGCTTGAAGCCGTCACATGCTTACGTAATTATGATATCACTTTGACTTCAGACTATGACTTGTAATTTATGTAAATTTATGATTTATTTCTTACGTGAATAGTATATCTATACATATAATAAAATGGTAGAAAAGTCAAAACTGTACATGGAATATTTTTTTAAAAGAATACTTGGGGTGTGATCTACAATCGATACCGAAGCCAAAAATATAGTTTTTAGAATTTTTGTCTGTTTGTCTGTGTGTCTGTTTGTCTGTATGTATGTCCGGGATAAACTCAAAAAGTACTGCAAGGATTTACTTCAAATTTGGCACGAATATTATTAAGAAGTCGGGTCATAACATAGGCTACATATTATCACGCTATCACCTACGGGGAACGAGCAGTGAACCTTTATTTCTTCAACGCATTCTGTAACAGCGTGTAATCTAACGACGCATATTTGAATGTTGTTATTATGTTAATAAACATGCTATAAGCTATCTTCACACTATAAAAATCACGAAATATAAGTAACTTTGGCTGATAAACATAATGAATGTAAGAATGAATATAAGTAGTATCAAGACAATTTCAGAGCAGCGCCATCTATGAGATTTCAAAAACATCAAGTCGAATTACATGTGTAAACCCTTTTTGGATATAAATAATTTAAATTTGATCATGTTGGCGAGGTTAATAGTTGTTTATAAAAGTCATAGATGGAGTTGAGCATTTTAACAAAAATTGTATCGTTGATTCGTTTCAGAGATGAGCAAGACAATTTAAAAAAAAATGTGTTTATATAAGTTTTAAACTGCTTCATCTATGTCTTATAAAATTCATCGAGTTTTTCTGTATGTAATAACAAACAGAACTCAAAAAGAAGTGCATAGATGTATAACAAAATTTAAACTCGAAAACGGCACGCTATTGCTGTAAGCAATTTGAGATAAATAACGAAGAAAGAGGAAAATTAAGCATGCCATATATATCATAAAAATAAGAAATGCTTATGCTTCTCCGGAGCCTATTTCCTCCAAAATTGTGTAACAGGACCCGCCTTAAAATCATCTCGCTCCACAGACACACCATTGAGGCGGAAATTTTTACGGGTTGTGGCGTCGGCGAAGCAGTATTTATACCACGCATTCCCCTCATACCTCATAAGTTCCCGTTCCAGTTCAAGCGCGTACAGTTCCCCGTGAGTGTTTGCTTCGCGATGACCATCAATAAGTCGCAGGGGCAGACACTGAGGGTAGCTGGTGTCGACCTCAGAACGAGCTGCTTCACACGGGCAGCTGTACGTCGCTTGCTCCCGCGTCACCAGTCCTGACTCTCTTTACATTTTGGCTGCGGAGAGCCAAACTACTAATGTTGTTTATCGAGAAGTCCTATAAATATGTATTTTTACTCTATTATGTATTCCTTATTTATTATTTTCTCCATCCGTTTCAGTCACAACTTATGACTTCATTCAGCAGAATCACCATAAAATCATTTATTTAAAGCAGGCTAAAAATAAGCACTTTTTGAAAGTCAATTTTACAAAAGACAGTCTCCCTCTGTTACTGTACTTTCTGTAGATATGGAATGTAAAGAAGAAACGGGTAAATGAATGTTATTTTAAAAGGTATAATCGTAGGTATTTTTGGTGCTGTATAGCGTTCACGCAGACGACGTCGCGGGCAGCAGCTAGTATAAATTATAATCACAATTATGACGTCTTATAACAGTCAAATATTAGGTCAGTACATAGGCAAGTTATTCTACTCTTTGGTCAGTACTATGTCATAATGATGTCATATTATATGACATCACATCAAAGTCATTTATAAAGTCATTTCTATGTCATATCTATGTAAATATTCTATGACCTCTATGTGATCTATCTATGACGTCATATGGAGGTCATGTGTTCACTGGGAATTAATTAATTTGTTTTCATTTAGCATTATTTTGTTTATATTATCCTTTTTAGCACGAAACTGATTACAATGTTGCGAGGTGTGAGACAGGGAGATGTTATGTCTCCGAAACTCTTTATCGCTGCATTGGAAGACGCTTTCAAGCTCCTGGAATGGAAAGGATTCGGCATTAATAAAAACGGCGAGTACATCACTGGCCTTCGATTTGTCGACTCATGGTAGAATCCCTGGAAGATCTCAGCATCGTGCTCAGTGACCTCGATGGAGGCTGCCCAACCAGTGGGCCTTAAAGTGAACATGGACAAGACGAAAATGTTGAGCACGATATCGTCGGCCTAAACCTTGTAAAGATTCCAACCTACTCTATGTTACTTCTATGTCTATACTATATGTTTTTTATGTCAATGAGTCTTTGAAAACATATGTCAAAAACTCGAGGAGCTCTTATGATTGTATTTTCATCTACCGATAGCTGAAATCAAATAAATCATAAAGATTGCTTTTGAATATGTATACTTCGAAGTTCACGTTAATTATCATTTACAAATTATTTAACCATTATAAAGCTACATAATTTAGAAATCATCGTAATAACTTTTTCTAATGTAATAAAAACAATGAAAACGGAGAAATAAGGAGCTGAAAACCGAAAAATATAATAACGCTTTTTTGTCTTAACGACCGAGTTTCTGTACTGATAAGTAATTAATTTTGTGTCGTCGTTTTTTTATTTTTGTGAGACGGAAAAGCCATTAATAACATATTTGTGTTAAAATTATTTTGAATAAAATTTTGTTTCCATTATTTTTGTTATATTATAATATGGTCACGATGAAACTTATCAGAGTGCAACATAGATAACAAGTACAAATACTTTAAAATACTTAGTCATATTTAAAAAAAATTTCACTAAAAGAATATACTAGCTGTACCTTTGGCTTTGTATGTGCATTAATTACATTTTATACAGTCATGTAGATGATGCGAGGTACAACTACAAATATGGGGCGGTTAAAATCTAAAGTCCATCTAAAAGCAGTAATTCTCAACCACTTAATAAACGTACTGTTATTTTATTGTATATATTATTTTATTTATTTACATTAAAAATATAATATAATGTATTTATTTTACTTCTTGAAAATAAGGTAAGTAAGTATATTTTTTTAAGGATATTAAGCCTCTTTTTATATTAAATGATAATGCTATCTTTTAAATTATTATAAATAATAACAATTTTTACACACTAATAAAAAATACTGACAATTCTAGTCAAATCTCTACTAACAAACTTACGAAGCTTCCGTTGATGTACAGACATTAAGTTCGAAATAACGATATCCTCTTTGTCAATGTCTCGGATCTGTAATATGCAATAACGCTGCCAACATATGGAATGGCTGAAAACGACCGCAAAGAGATTTAAGATTGGGAGAATCAAGGCATTTGCTCAAAGACTTGGAGTTTATTGCCTCTGTCACAGGACACGTGTAAAGAAAGGATTTTGCTCTGCATAGGTACTTTATTAATAAATTTTGTGGAAAATTCTTAGCCTTTTAAAAAAGTTTTATTTACTGTACTGTAATGTGACAGCTTGTCGACGTTGTTATTTTTTCATATAAAGAAATACAACCCGTATTAAAGCTTTAACCAACACGTCCTGTCACTGCTGTTTGGCGGAGGTACATGTTTATGAATTTCTTCCGTAATATATACGTTTTTTTCTCAACGATTCTTTTCACTGCTAAGCACAAAATGAGCTTTGAAAACAAATTTAGTACCTGAAAAATTAAAAATAGACGCCACACACTCAACGGCTCCAGTAGGTGGATATGCCAACCTAAGTCATAAAAATATTGGAATGTTGGAACCAGTGGTTGGACTAATGAATTTCTTTGGGTTCTCAGTAAATTCAACTCTTAGGATATTTTAAGTGGGGAACATAAATCATCCCTTGTTGTACTAAAAACCCAAAATTCTAATGTAATATTTTTAAATTGTAACAGTATCAGATCATGTATTTTTGTTCGATCATCTCGCTAGTTTAAATTAAATAATTTAAAATATAATTTTAAAAAAAGCCCACTCGCACTCCTGTAAGCTTGTCTAGGTTAAGAATCCTGTATCGGTGATCTGGAAACACAAATAAAAGCCCAGTCCACAAAAAAACATCTTTATGACTTATTCAAACATTTATTGTGAGCGTTGATCGAACCGGCGACCGCTAATACAACTGCTTATTGTTGTGACCACTGCGCATAGTAAATATATTAATACACTTCGTTAAATTGTATTTATATAGCGTTATGTATTATGGATTGCTTTTATGGGGAAGCGCTGTAAATATTGGTACTGTATTTGTTTCAGAGACTCTCTGATGGATGTTTTTTTTTTTGTAAAATATATCAGACATAAAATAAAATAACTTGTAAAATCCAAAAATGCACACTACATACAGTCATACCTAATCTCATTTTTCACACAAAAAGCAATTGTAAAAGTGTATATATAAGTACGTAGATGCGTACGTAGATTCTCATGTCCCAATTATTTCAAAATAAAATTAAAAGAAAAAAAGCCTTTTTTTATAGATCATTAAAGAACATTTAGCATTATTACACCTTCATTATTTTTCTTTTGCAATCACAATATAAGACGCTTCTATTTGTAAAAAAAAAATGGGTATCACATACCGCACATAAAACGCAAAGATATAATACAAGATGTAAAGTTTAAGGGTTTAATAAAAATGTCTAATAGGTATGTACCTACTTACGACATGGGATTATTGTGACGTAGACGTAGATGGTTTATTGACGAGATAACGTCTAGTAAATCGATGAAAGATAGTCGATACTTCACGAACAACTGTCTATAACTGGCTAATTCAGAGAAGTACCGGGAGCGGCGAACCAATGTGGAGTGAGAAAAGAAACCAAAAGTGGAGGGAGAGAGTACCTTCGATCTCCCTCCATTCTCTCTACACCACTCTACTGCTTCACTCTGCCCGAGGAAGAGAAAACCAGGAGCCCCTCCTCATCTCTCCGCCCCCTCTCGGCGCCACGCCCCCACCGACCGCACCTCCCGTGTATGAATTATTCACATAAAAACAACAGAAAATCGTTTTATGAATGACGACTATGAATATATGTTTTTAAAATTTTTCAATATTAGATATAAAAAATACATTTAAATCGTCGTTTAATAAATACTAAGTGTAGCGACAACTCGCCACATACGAACTGACGTATCCTACATCGCGCTATCAAAGTTTTTAAAGCGATTGAGTATATATACAAGAACTCGACAGCAAATGTTAAGTGGCGCGTAGCCCACCAGACGTAACACCGTCTGGTCGAAGGTTCCTTCCTTTTCAATGGCAGCCTCTCACTACGCCAAATTGGTGACCCCGCTTTTGAACCATGGATAAGGATTTTGACAGAGACTAGAGACACATCATCAGACATCACTTCCTCAAGCTTTCGAGCAGCGAGTCATACAGCCAGCCAGCATCCACGGCTACTACGAGTATCCTGACCACAAGCATGAAGCGGACGCGCATTCCTGGTCATCGCCCACAGCCTTCGCAGCGACCTTGGCACAACACACTGCACTTCGGCCGGTCAGCAAGCAGAGACGCACTTCTCTTCTGGTCGACGCAGCAGCCAGCCACTATGCAGCACTGCACCACCCCGACTCATTGAGGCATCACCGCAGACAGTTCCGTCTCACCGTGAACTATGCGGCATCTGGTTCCGACTCACTGGAACATTCTACTGGCCCGGCAAGTATCACAAGATGTATGGAACGACTCAACCTGCTATCGACCTCCGGTCTCGGTGGGGGAGTGATGTAGCGACAACTATCTCGCCACATACGAACTGACGTATCCTACATCGCGCTATCAAAGTTTTCAAAGCGATTGAGTATATATACAAGAACTCGACAACAAATGTTAAGTGGCGCGTAGCCCACCAGAAGTAACACCGTCTGGTCGAAGGTTCCTTCCTTTTCAATGGCAGCCTCTCACTACGCCAAATTGGTGACCCCGCTTTTGAACCATGGATAAGGATTTTGACAGAGACTAGAGAGACACGTTGTTTGGCAATTTTAACAAAAAATACAATTGTGAATATCTAACATTTTTAATTTAAACGCTAAATAAGAAATATTAAAAAAAAAAAAAACAAATGTAGTCTTGATTAATCCGAAGTACTGCAAATGACGTTAATTTACGGTTTTTTTTAATCGTTCTTATTTCAGAGAGTTCAGTTAGAATTTTTGCTGTTTGTTTGAGCTGATTTTAGTTCTTGTAGACAAGGGATGCTGGAGCGCTGCCAATAATCCTTCTGCTGCCTGCGAGCGGTGAGCAACGACTGACATAAATCGTCTTTATTGAATTGTGATTGACTATACTCGTATTTGAAATTCTATATATAAAACTGAAATGGCCCAGTAGATAATATAGTAGATTAAGTGAATCGATACCAAACGGTTACAGGTTCAAAACCAGCCTAGTACCGGTGACCTGAAACCTGCATGTAAAGAAGGCATTCTGAAGATATTTATATGCACCAATGAAAATGGAAAGAGGCGAGTTAAATTTCAACCCTGCTTCTTTGTAAGGTTATGCTGCAACCAATATATTAAATATAAATAAAATAGAATTTGTTGAATTCTTTATTAAATGATTACCAAATATTATGGCTGTTATATTAATTTAAATTCTTATACTTCTTTAATAATTGTTACATCAATTAATATTATAATTTCTTTCATATTTGTTTTCAACGAGACAAGTTTACTGTAGTTGTGACTGGAATGTGAAGTACAATTACATATAATATGTAAATTTGAAAGGAGTCATTAAAATACTTTAATTAATAGAGCGAATTGTTTGAAACTTCGAATTGAATAATAATTCATAACTGTTGGGTAACTTTACTTAGAAGTTTATTAATATTTACCTATTTTTTTTTACATAATTCGAATGAGAATCATGTACAGAGTATTCTCCTTAAATATTGATCCTAATTTACCAGTCATCCTGTATATACATATATACTATATTAATAATTTCAATTTATTGCCTGTAATAAAATCTCGATTATTTTATTTACAAGTAGATGAAGTTGGTCCCATCGCCAGCCATTAGACGTTCAGAAACGCCGGCGACACACGGCACCGCCATGAAATCTGCATAAATTTGCAGTTCCCTTGTTGTTATACACGATTTACGAGATGGAAAATTGTTTATTTGTAGCCTATTTTTGGTATTTTTGAATGTTTGCCAAAGCTCAATAAGAATTGTGTAATTAATTATTTAAACAATAAAATTGTAAAATACTTTTGTCTTTTACATTTAATAAGAAATTAAATGAATTCGAAATGAGTAAAACTTTAATTTACGATAGTATTATTTATTTTATTGTGCCAAAACTAACTTAGGTTATTAAGCACACAAAATATATATAGGTACCACACTTCTAATAAAAAAATATTTGATATGCGCCAAATCAGAAATTTGGAAATTTTTACTTATGATGTTAAATGCTAAAGTCATAAATAATAAAGTTCATTAAAAATATAAAATTGTTTGTCAATGGAAGTCCTGTTATTGATGTTAGTAAAAAAGCTTATATAACAACATTTGACATGTGCAATAAATAAACGGCTGTTATCTACTCGTACGCGGAAAATTCCCAAGTCTTGTTTTCAGTTTATAAGTCAATCAGTCAGTTAATACATTTTAAGGACATTTTTTTTGCGTAAAAATGTTCATGAGGCATTTCGAAGTATTGTTGACTTTTGATACTTTAAAATTATATATATTAAATATAAATAATCTCACTGTTCCTCTTTTTCCTCTATAGGTTATATTTATTGTTATATTTTAAATCGTTATAACCTTCCTCAATTAAAGCAAGAATGTATTTTTGGAGTTTACTCCTTAAGAATCGATTTTCATATAAGGCCCCCGGTATGAAAAAATACGACGAATTGAATCTACTAATCGAATTACCTCGTTACGTTTTTTCGTGCGCAACCTATTGTACCTTTCACTTCTCAGTCGTGAGTATTAAGACGTATCTACATAAGATATGTTGCGAGGCAGCTTAGGGGGCATCAATTAACTACGTGAGACAATTTGTGCTATTTTTTAAAGCCCCCTTCCCCCTTGATGAGATTTCGTAAGATTTTGCTCGACCCCCTCCTCCCTAGCTTAATCTCATGTGAGATTTTTTAAAATGCGTATTTGTAATGTAAATGAGTTAATCTGTGTTCGATTACATTCAGTACCGGCCTAAGGCGAAAATAGCAAGTGTGCAAGACTAATATTAGGGATGTTATGGAAAACATTATCGATTTTTACTATCCATAATTATCCTGTGTCGGAAGTGGACACGAAAAAGAAAGCTCATCGCAACCTCTGTACCGATGTGCCCACTTCCAGGCAATACGTATACCTAAAAAAGGTCATCGCTACCCCCGTACCATATTTTTTATTCAAGCCTCGCCTAATAAACGCCTCACGTAATTAATGGTTGCCCTCTTACGCATGTATTATGTGTATATAATATACCTATATGTTATTTCTATATAAATATATACATAGGCATATAATATATACTCTACAGCGTCTTCAAATGATGAATATATATTTTTATTATTTTTTAATAATTAAGTTTAAAAATCACAATGAGTTCAGATGAATCTGATCTTAGTTTTTCGTATGTATTTAAAAGTTCTGACAGAAAAGCCAAGTTAGTCATCAAAACATAGCGTATAATATTATTGATATAATACACAATATCATGTATTGTTTCTTTCCTAGAATGTTGTAAATTTAACATAGACGAATAATTTCTAGGACATAAACGCTAGCTCTTTTTGACGTTCAAACGGAATAAACAGAATTGTTTCATTAAAACTTACTTGATTCAAAATTAATATACATATTATATTAATTATTGCGACATTTTGATAGTATATTGTTATCAACGGTCATAGTAATAATGACCTATGTAAATAAGTCAAAACAATAGTCAGTAAATTAGTTTTTCTAAAATAAACTTGTAATCGAAAAGCGGCTGTAATTGATATTTAAAATTCATGTATTGTATTTTTAAAAATCTTTTTATATATTATTTGCGTTACATTAATTTGTTTACACCTAAACATTATCAGTTAAAACGTGCTCGCTATATTTGTATGCGATAGTATGTAAAAGTATATGTATTTCTTTTGTTACTTGATTTCTCTTTTTTACGCTTAATATAATTTTTATGATATCGCATATTTCATTATGTCGTTGTAAAGTTTAATTATTAAAAACACGTTTACGGTTTGATTGAATTAGTTTCAATAAAGTGAACAAAACGTGTTTCCGTTTATCGAACTTGCTGTTTGTTTATTACTCTGTCAATTATAAACGATTGAGAATACAGTAATGTAATTTCAACTAACATGGAAAATTTACTTGACAGAATATTCAAATGAAAATGTATTTATAATTTAGACCAAACTAAATTTAGGATTACTCAGAATTTTTATTTAGTTAAATGAGAAAATGGCTTTTGGAAATGTGTGACCCGTGTCACCACGACGATGTTTAAGTCATGGAGTATAGATACTAAGGAGGTCCATCTTCTATGGGGTTGAAAAAGTGGCTACTTTTTAAAGGAAATTATTGTTCGAACACTCACTGAAATAGCGCTAGTGTAGCAAATGGAAATGATATTAAGTTAGCAGTTATAAACAGAGTGAAGTGAGTTGTGTTGAAAAATGTAGTATTTCTTTTGACTTCTGTAGTTAAGAAATAGTCGACTAAATCAATACTTGTGTTTTTTTTAAATATTTAATTTATTATTGACAATGTTTATATTACATTATACCTTTTATTGTTGTTAATTTATATTGTTTATTGCATGTTTAGTCCGTGTTATGATTGCTTTGTTATTTAGCGCTTCCTTTAAAATTTACCCTAATACTAATGTGGCGCCACCCTAATTTGATGAATTTCGACGACACTTTTCGTAACAAGAGCACGGTACACCTTAGTATCTATACTCGTATCGAACTCGTAGTAAAATTAGTGTGTACCAATAAAAATAAATATAAAATAACTACGTAGTTTTATAAACTGAAGCGAACTGAATCAGCCTGTAAACAACCCACTGCTGGGCATAGGCCTCTCCTCCGTGTAAAAGTTGGGATGGATGGGAAGAAGATCGGGAATCGAACTCGCAACCGCCGGCGTTAAGAGGATTACAGGCACCATTACACCAGAACGGTCGTCATTTTATAAAATTACTATGGAATACCTAAGAATACCAAAAGTACTCTGGTAAAAATTGACTTATGCCACATCGAACGACAATAGATGTGAATTGAACAGATTGCGAGAAAATCATAATATTCACAATGTTCACGTACGCCGTACATTCAGTATAATGGTCTTACAGAATATTTCGTATGTCGAGTTGGTCATCAATTATGTATGTAAGTGCTAATTATTTAGAATGTGTTCTGGCAATCCGAATATTTTATACCGGTCGTGTGTAATACGAGTAAAAGAAAAATAACAAACGGATATGTTTTCACATTAGCTGCTTCTAGTAATAAATTAGTAATATATGTAATTTTGTGTTACTATTTATATACATTTGGGGATTTTTTTTCTTGGAAAAGTAAATAATAATATTTATTAGTAACAAAAAATAAGAATATAATGAATGCTCGTAGTAAGAAATTTTCCTGTTCTCGAATCGATATGTATATTTTTATTTTTACATTTAATTTTTTCATCTGTCTACAACGACTGTATGAAGATAATTTATTTTTTATTTTTTTTCTCTCTGCGACGGGATATTGATGAGGCTTAATTTGTTAATTTAAATTTATGCCAAACATGAATTGGTAATGCAATATTTATATTTATGCGCAGCATAAAAGTTAGATCAAGTTTTTTATTTAATTTTTATGAACTTATGCGTATATTTTCAAAATATTAAAAATTAAATTTTAAATAAGTATGGACCATTTCTAAATTACTATAAAAACGATTATTTTTACATAACATAAGATTGACGATCTGATATCATCTATACAAACAATAAAAATGTAATTTGTGTGTGTAATTAGTTAATAAGATTAAAAATAGTCAAGAACAAAAAATAGTCACTTTGATTTTTTGTAATATATATTCTAATTTATTTGATAGTATTATTTCATAACTAATGTTTTTAAATGAAGTAATAAATTGTAATTTATTAATATATCAAGCATTCAAATTATTAAAAAAATTAATTACCTTTAACACTTCGTTTATATTGCGGTATAAGTATATTTAGAAAAAAAGAAGACTTTAGTAGGTAGATATAGAAAAATAATAGCTATCATAATTTTAACCTTTTTGTCTTTTATAAATAAACGTGAATGTTTCGTCTATTATATAAATGAAACTGAGATTCATATTATTTATATTTCGTATTTACTTATTTGTTCATTATATTAATAACCATTGTACATTCGGGTTTATTTAGAGTTAGATCAGTCAAAAGTAATTTTTAATGAATATAATAATTTAATTTATTGGTTTATATTTTAGCCAAAAGTAGAAAATGTATTGTTATATTTGTGAACAATAAGTAGAATGAAACAAATAATAAATAATAATAAATATTAACCAACAATCACACCACGTTAACCTAGCCCCGTGCTAAGTTCGTAGGAACTTGTGTTACAGGTACTAGGAACGGAAATAAATTTAAGAAATTTATGTAAATACATATATACATAAATACACATCCATGAATGGTTTTCATGAGGGCATAAAAATAAACCGTTTAACGGTGGACGAAGCCCTCATGAACCACTTCGGGGCCATAATCATGGCCGCCCGATTGTCGGAGGCTAAGGAAGTGGTCCTCGTCGGAGATATCAATCAGTTGCCATATACCGACAGGGACAACCTGTTCGTAATGCGGTACTGCAGACCCAACATGACCACACACATCACATGTGAGTTGTCTTGCACTCATCGGAACCCCAAGGATGTTGCTCTCGCCATCAACGAGGTCTATAAAAACATCTATTCCTCAAACTCCATTGTCCACTCTCTGAGAATGGAGAGGTTCACTGGCGCTCGAATCCCTGAAAGACAGGACGGGACCCTATACCTGGTTTTCACACAAGAGGAGAAGAAGACGCTGTTAAACCAGGGATTTGGTACAGGGCGGGGGTCGAGCGTCATGACTATCCACGAGGCGCAGGGACAGACACGCGAGAGAGTCATCATCGTCCAGACCAAGGCTAGGAGGCTGCGGATTCATGACAGTGTTCCGCATGCTGTGGTCGCGGTGACTAGACACACAAAGACCTGTATCTACTACACCGACGACGGTGGTGACGCAATCGGTCGTTTTGTTCAAAAGGCGGTGGAGGCTACATCAAAGGAAATACTCGAGCACACCCTCAAGATGGCGATACAAAAAAGAGACACCGCCGTCATTGAGAATGTGCTCGAACAGCTGAGGAGTCTCTCGGGGAAGACTGGGACGGAGTCGGATAAATGAGAAAAAAAAAATGTAAAACGAAGATTGCAAACCAAGACTGGTGGTGAAGATGTGATGGCTGAAAACTAGACAAAATAATCTGGTATGTTGGTTACAAAAATTAGATAAATATAACTCAAAGCATGTAAACGAAAGAATGTAAATAGGCTAAGGTAGTAAGAATGCATATAGGCTAGTATGAAAATATAAAACAAAGTACCTATATACACAATAGAATTAAAAAAAAAAATATGTAAATAAATAGATATAAGAAAAAAAAAAAAAAACATTAAAAAAATAAATATTAAGTTAAGTTTATTTTTTAAGTAAGTTAAGTTTATTTTTATATATTAAATCAACGAATTTGTGGTCAGTGCAAGGACTCGCGATAGATAGAGATCGTTGTCTAAATAAGTACGCATGAAACATAACAATAACAATATAAAAATGTAAATAAAAAAAGGGATGGGCAAATAAAGCCTGTGGAAGTATAGTAAAAAAAAAAAAATACACATCCATGACCCGGTGCAGACATCTATATTAATCATACAAATTATCTGCACCTGGCGGGATTCGAACCCGCGACCGCTGCGTAAAGTGTCCAGTTGCCTGACCACTCGACCAGCTGGCCGTCAATGAAAGTAGAAAATGAATTTCTACAAGATAACATGATTTATAACTTGTAGATAAAACATATGTAGGTAAGTACAAAAAGACAAAACCACAAAGAGGCCATTTCAATTACGTTCATTATTCAGAAAATACCATTCGTATAAACTTATTCAGGGAATAAAAAAATAATTTTGACAACAAAGAAAATCCCATTTCTCGAGGTATCAGCCTAAAAACCCTTTCTGCAGATAAACATACCTTAGTTATTGTTCCGTATAACGGATTTATGTTTTCCTTTATAAGAGCACAACTCTGTTAGAGAAATTAAAAAATAACAATAACGATAGATGTTTTTTTTTTTTGTAGGGCGAAAATACAAAAGGTTCT
Organism: Euphydryas editha; assembly: GCA_036937285.1. Taxonomy (NCBI): domain Eukaryota; kingdom Metazoa; phylum Arthropoda; class Insecta; order Lepidoptera; family Nymphalidae; genus Euphydryas; species Euphydryas editha. Next base: position 8,956,835 of record JAUPFZ010000008.1, read on the forward strand.
TTGTTAATATAATTTATTAAGCGATGGAAAATCTTTTGAAGTCATTTTCCACCCGGTGCAAATGTAGTCTCTATAATAATGCTCGAGGTTTTGTTTTTTTACTCCAATTCCGTGTAATTCGAATAGGCTATATTAAATTAATAATAATCGGATAATTATTTCAGGTTTTGTTCATAATTGCTCCGTGTTTGTCAGGTTTGGTTCTGGATAAAGGTATAAATCCTTTTGCAAGGTACGGGTGCAATAATAAAATTTCCGTTAATTTAAAACCGAATCCGAATAAAAATGGAATCCGGGTAATAAATTATAACATTCTTTAAAGATTTTATAGTTTTCTTAATTGAAATCAGGCTCTCATAAATCAACCAATAATTTAATTTATTATTTCCAGGTTGTGCATTAGGAGAACTTTTTATCCATACCATACTTATATCATTATATTTATGACGAAAAACAATATTATATGGAACGGATACTAAAATAATGAAAATAATGTATATACAGTGACTCCACAAAGTATTCGTACTATGGCAAATACTATATTATTTTTATTAATGTTAATATTTAATTAAATGTAACATTTGTGAAATATTGTACATCATTAGTATTTACACTAGACATTATTTATTTACCGTTTAGCTGTAAAAATTAGAAAAAAAAATCATGAACATATAAAAGTTTAGCACCATAAAGTATTCGTACGCCCCACCTCCTTACCATAAGCATCATGTTTAACATGAGCTGCCAATCACGATGCATCACACAAAGCAGTGCATGTCGCGACACGTTGACGATCAAACAGTTTTATTCACAGTTCCTACGTGAGCATACTTATAATGGCGAAAACGAAAGAACTTTCTAATGATGAAAAATTAAAAATTGTTCTCTTATATTTACGCGAATTTTACTCATTTGATTAAAAGTCTATACCGGATTTTATCGCGTTTATTTAAAACTTTATATTTTATTCGGACTTTAAACTTTTTATTCGGACACCCACCACCTCAGTCCCCCGAGATCATGGACGCTGTAAAGGGTCCGAAACGTCGGGAAATAATCTAAAATATTGTAAAAATATAAAGTTTTAAATAAACGCGATAAAATCCCTATACATATATATAATATATATAAATACGTTATATATATAAATACGTTATACAAAAATGGAAAAAATTTGACACTACTAGTAATTTACCAAGAAAGGGACGTTCTAAAGTTTTAAGTACCAGAAATCAACGACACATTATGCATGAAGTACGAGCCAATCCTTTTGTATCCGCACAAACAATTGCAACAGACCTCGCGATATTAAGAGGAAAGAGTGTCGGTTCTGAGACGGTAAGGAGAGTATTCAGAAAAGGGTGATATCAGGGACGAACTGCACTTAAAAAACTGTACAACAGTGAAATTAACAGAAAAAAAAGATTAAATTTTGCTAAAGAATATCTCAGTAATCCATTGGAATTTTGGAAATCTGTTATTTTCTCAGACGAGAGCATGTTCCAAATTTACGGTTCTAGTAGCAAAAGCAAAGTTTGGACAAAAAAAAAGGTATGGCGTTATTGAAAGAAAATGTTATTCCAACAGTTAAATGCGGAGGTGGTGGTGTCATGGTTTTGGGGTTGCATTAATTATACCCTCAATGAAAATTCATTTCATTGAGGGTATAACGAATGCAAAAATGTACTTGAAAATATTGCAAGGTCAATTATTTGAATCTGCTAAAATTGTGGGACTTGGTGACAATTTTTATTTTCGTCAAGATAACGATCGGAAGCATACTGCTCAGATTGTCCAGAACTGGTTTCGTGATTAGAGTTCCTCATGAGCTGAAAACTCCACCCCAGTCGCGCGATTTAAATCTCTTAGAAAAACTGTGGTCATTTCTTGACAAGATAATTAGAACATTCAAAATATCAAATAAAAATGAACTGAAACAACACTTGGAATCACAATGGTATTCTGTATCCGCTAAATATGTCCAAAATTTAATTGAGTCAATGCCACGACGTTTACAATTAGTAATTGATAATAATGGTTTATTTACAAAGTATTACTAAATTTCAGAGTAAAATTATTTATTATATATATTTCATTTTGCGTTAATAAAATATAAATATAAATAATCTTTAATTAACTGTATATTTCATTTACATTAATCTAAAACGCCACTATTATATTAGTAGCTACAGATAATTTTCATTCTATATAAAGATATCATGAATTTTATTAAGGTACGATTACTTTGTGGAGTCACTGTATATATATATATATATATATATATATATATATATATATATATATATATATATATATATATATATATATATATACATACATTATATTATAATAAAAATTAATTAGGGACTTATAATCTAGAATACGCCTCTCTAAAAAGGCAGCATGAGCTGCATCTATTAGAACATATCGCTGTTCTTTCTGTAACTATATAAATAAAATTCTATATTTTAACATAAGATGTAGATAAAAACAAAAAAAGAGCTGCGAATGTCATAGAAGGATAGTGTATATGCACAATACTTATTATAAATAAATGATGTATCTTTTAATTATTTTACAATTAAATAAAGATTTGAGGAACAGATGCGATATATAAATTAATTTGAGTTTCGTTACAACATCTAATAAAAATCGTATACCAAAACCCTACTTTCCCTTACTTCGGGATTCGATAGTCAGCGAAAAATGAATTTCAGCTTACTAAAAATAATAATTATATTATTATATAGTAGCCTAATTACATTGCTACCATTTACAAAAAAAAAATTACTATTAATTCATTGAGACAGAAAATACTATCAAACTATGGTGATTTTTTTAAGCTTACATTGTTATTATTATTTTTTTAATTTCTTCCATATTTGTTTCGAATTCATAAGAATATGAAAAATACTAATAAATATTTGACACGTATAATTTAAAATATCCGTCAAAGTCTGGGAATGGATAACGATTTATGTCGTAATAACCGGACCGGTTTGGCCATGGTCCAGGCGTAGAATCCATTTGCTAACATAAAGAGAACTAGCTTCGGATCCTCAATCGCTTCCAAACTTTCATACACCGATCTCCGACTAGATGCAATTTATATCTTGCAAATATCAAACTAAAGTTCAATTCAATCGCTTGTTTATTTAAGTGAATTAATTTTAAAGAATTTTAACGATCATTTAATTTTAAGATTACCAGAAAACTACATGATGCAATTTTAAATCCATTTTTTTAAACGAATATGAACAAAGATCTAATAACTTGAATCATTTTGATCGGTTATACAGACAAAAATACCTTTTAATTTTCAATAATAAGCACTAGCGATTTATAGAGAAACTTCATCATCTTGTTTTTTAAGTATTTCTTTTTTAAAATTAAAATAGTAGGCGTGTAACAACATCAATAAAGTATAAATATATAATCGTAAATATGTAATCGTATTATTATTATATTTTCTTTAAACTCTTTATAATAATATAAAATAATGAAGAGTATAAAAGAAAATATCTTGAACATTCACTCACAATTATTCGAAGTAAAATTTTCTTCGAATATGAATTGACAAGCCCCGCTTAGCAAAGAAACGCAAAGGATTACTTTATTTTTATAGATAAATGATCGATTAAATGGCACGGACTGTTATAAACCTACTCAATCTTACAATAGGGTCAAAAGATAACATTTTTTTAAAGAAAGCTTAGTCGAGAATTTCATCGTTTGTTAATGATATTAATTGGCGTGATCAAGGGTAAATTGAGTAGCAGCGTAGACAACTAAAGTTAAGGAGACACTTTTCTTTATTTGGGATTAAGCTTGATACATTTATAGCATAAAATTATTAGATGTATGTTTCTTTAGTAATATACACTCATTTGCAAAAAAAACGGGCGGTTTCGATTTTCTTCCTGGCTGAAAAAAATAAAATACCAAAAAGGTTTTAATCATTTGAACATGTTACTGGCCAGTTATAAAAGTGCCATAATGTTTATAAGAGTACATTCCAAATTCAAATTTTTGACTGAGCCTGGTTTTCAAAGAAAATAACTTTTAACTACATTTTGTGGCGCGAATTCCCTATAGTTAATATCGACTCTAATTAACTTTTTGTCAATTTTTATTAAATTATCTGGTGTCCTTGACATTTAAAAGTATTGTTATTGCTGTTTAGCAATCTCGAAAATGGTAGATAAAGTGATAAAAGCGAGCAAAATTATTGCGCTGCTTGAAGAAGGTTGCAGTCAATGCTTCGTGGCTCAGAGGCTAAATGTGAGTCGGTCGACAGTTCAAAGGACCTGGCAGCGCTATCAAGAGACCGGTTCCGTCAAAAGAAGGCCTGGTTCTGTCAGAAAGACATGTACCGAACCACGGGATGATCGTTTTCTAGTTAGTCAAGCGTTGAGAAATCGCAAATCTTCTTATGTGGACCTCAAGAACACCCTCGAAGAAGTAAGAAATGTGCAAATTAGTCTATGGACGGTCAGGAGGAGGCTTCTCGCTGCTAATATACACAGTCATCGCCCGGCATGCGGCCCTAAATTACTCCGTGGACATCGAGTTGCCAGGCTTAGCTTCGTTCGAAATTGTGTGTCATGGACTCATGAAGACTGGGATAGGGTATTGTTCTCCGATGAAGCCAGGATATCTCTGCATGGTGAAGACTGACGTCGGCGAGTGCTACGTAGACGAGGAGAACGCTTTGCAGAGGCATGTTTTGAAGAAATCACACCTTATGGAGGGGGCTCTGTTATGTTTTGGGCAGGAATAAATTCTATGGATCGTACGGAGTCTTCATCGAAAACGGTACACTGACTGGACACCGATACATAACGGAAGTTCTAATTCCTTATGCACAACCCGCTTTAACCGCTCTTGGCGAAAACTCAATTTTTATGAACGACAACGCTCGCGCCCACCGGTCTGGCGGTGTGGATGCGTATATGCTAGAAGTCGGAATTCGTCGTTTGGACTGGCCAGCTAGAAGTCCGGACCTCAATCCCATAGAGCATGTCTGGGACGTTCTGAAGCGACGAGTGAGATCAGTGCAGCCGGCTCCGCAGACCATCAGAGAACTAAAGAATGTGATTACCGCGGAGTGGGAACGTATTACCCAAGAAACCATAAAAGATATACTCACTAGCATGCCCAGACGAATGCAAGCTGTGATTTCAGCAAGAGGGGGTCACACTCAATACTAAACTTTTATCTGCTTTTAATGTATTCAAGAAAAACAAAGAAATTAACGCGTTTCATTTTTATTTAGCGAGCAGGTACAATCATAGTGTTTTGAGCTTAAACATTATTTCTTAATAATTTAATTAAAATGTTATGATAAAACTGATGAAAACTATTCCTTCCTAATTAATTTATAAAATTCTGAGGATAACAATACCTAAAATTGTCAAACAAACTAATAGTAACTATAAAATAGTTCTTTGCTTAAGTGCCCGTTTTTTTGCAAAAGAGTTTATTATAGTTACGATATCTAATAGCTTGGAGAGATCAGTGGTAAAATTAAGATTTTCATAATGACGAAAAATCTTACTAAGCAATTATTTATCATAATATAAGAAAATATTATCAAGAATAAAAGGAAAATATTATGCTGAAATGTTTGTAAATACGGATCCAAAGTAAACCTTGCGCCAGGTAATGGAGGCGACGATTAAGCTAACGACCTCCTGGTTGAAGCTTGTTTTATTCAGATCGTCATATCTAGGTACTATTTTTATACGGCAGGTACTAGCTTATTTATAAATATAGCGGTCCAGCGAAATAAATTATAAGGATCGTTTTTATATTGTTTTTTGGAGTTTACTCCTTAAGAATCGATTTTCATATATAAGGCGCCCGGTATGAGAAAAATATGAGAGGTAAAATCTACTATTGAATGACCTCGTTACTTTTTCGGTACGCGCGCACCTATGGTGCGGTGCGAAAGTAATGTTGCTCTAATTAATATTGAAAAATAATATTTAAAAAATAAATGATAATTGTCAGATAATAATAATTACATAATTTATCAACATTCCTAATGAAATATTTGTGCACATCTGAAATTGACTATTGTGAAAAGTTTAATGTAAAATATTTCGCCGATTAGTTATAATAAATGTATATAAAATGAAAAAATATATATTTATATATGTATATTATTTTCATTAATTTGTTAATTTACCCTTTCATATGGTATTAATCTTATTTTCAGTTGGATAAACTCTTTTTGCGTATGTTTAGACAATCGTACTTAAGGAGTAAACTCCAGTCGTGCGTCGGAGCTGACACACACAATTTTTTTTTTTAATTGAATCTAAATGGTGTTTTTAGATGCCTATTAGATAGTATTCAATCATCAAAAATTACGTATAACGTAGTAATGCAGGACGACAGCAGTGTGAGTGTAACAGAAATAAAACAAAAAAGGGACATTTTAATGTATGTAGTTATAAACCTATGATTAAAATAAATAAACAAATAAAAGTTGTAGTTTATTAGTTTTGACGGCCGGCTGGTCGAGTGGTCAGGCAACTGGACACTTTACGCAGCGGTCGCGGGTTCGAATCCCGCCAGGTGCAGATAATTTGTATGACGAATATAGATGTCTGCACCGGGTCATAGATGTGTATTTATGTATATATGTATGTATTTATATCTTAAATTTATTTCCGTTCCTAGTACCCGTAACACAAGTTCTTACGAACTTAGAACGGGGCTAGGTTAACGTGGTGTGATTGTTGGTTAATATTTATTATTTATTATTATTATTTTTATTATTTAGTTTAGATGAAAAATGCCCTAAGGCTCTTGTTTACCTCCTGCAGATAAAGCTTATCAGTAACTTATGTTGCCGATAAACTTTATCAGGAACCGGTAAAACAGGCCCTAAATATCTATCTATAAGAAAATGTATTAATTAGCAATTAGAAATATATAATAAATATAAAATAATTAGTGCAATCTATTTTAATAAGTTAAGACACGTGTAGCGACATCTATCTCGCCATATACGAACTAAAAGAAACAGACGTATCCTACATCGCGCTATCGAAGTTTTCAAAGCGATTGAATAAATATACAAGAACCCGACAACAAATGTTAAGTGGTGCGTAGCCCACCAGACACACATCCGTCTGGTCGAAGGATCCTTCCTTTTCAATGGCAGTCTCTATTTCTACCGCCAAACACGTATACACATTTATTTTAATGAGATTTTTTACGAGTTGCAAAAATGCTGGCATGTATTAAAACATGAAATATTTACGAATATTTTTCGAAATGAGAAAGGGGAAAATAAATTAAATAAAGACTTACAAAAATAGCGATGATGTGTAATAATGTACGTGTTTCCGGATTTATAAAGTAAAAAATATAAAAGATTTTTCAAAGGTGAAACAAAAGCACGTTTGTAAAGTGATCGGTGGGGATAACTTCGATGCGTGAGATGAAATATTTTTTGTTATAATAATATACTTCAACGTTTTTATACAAAAATCTTTTCACTTATTCAAATAAGGTTTGTTTCGTATCTTTGGTTATATATTGTATGTAGTAATTTTGTGTTTATTTTTAACATATCATACTTTACATCGTACGTATTAGTGTAGTATAACTATTAAATAATTTATAAGAAAGTATATCAAAAAATAACATTTACGACTTGAACTCACTAGAATAAAATAGAACATAAAAGAGCGTACATTTCAATTGTAAGTACCTTCTCAAGTAATCTGTCACAATATCCGTATTGTAAGAACTTTTCCGTTGCACATTTGGCTCTGAGGTCGTATCTTAGAAGTAGAGTATGCCGAGCTCGATCGTTGACCCTTTTATGTACAACACGGAGCACTCTCACGACCCTAGTTACCTAATGCCCCATTCTTAGTGTGCGCTAATATTTAGTATCCATGAGGATCCATGTATGATAACAACAAAATATTGATAGTTGCCTTTGAAATTTCAAAAAATGCCGCCTTGTCTCATTCTCGCAGGGTTTGTCACATTTCACTTTATTTAAGTATTCATTTCTATATTTTCGTAGTGTGTGTGTATAGAGTAATAAGATTATTTTTTTATTTTTCAAAAATACAACATTAATAATTCGGGACTAGTAGTACAAGAGCAGTACTTGACTGGCCCGTGGCGCAGTTGCCAGAGGCCCTGTTTTCTGCTTCAGGGTTGTGGGTTCGATTCCCGCCCCTAGTCTGGGTGTATTATGTATTTATTTTTATATGTATATTTATTTAAAAAAAAATGTATTCAGTCGGCTGCTACCTAAAACACAGGCATTATGACGCTATATATTAACAGCTGGTCTAACGAATCGTAACAAAATAGATGGCGCAGTATAAAAAATATAATTTTTTTAAATCGCGCTGTCCAAAACTTCGGCCGAAAGAATGAGCCTCGCCGCCTTAAAGAAACGCTTTTTTTTTTGCATTTAAATACCTTAGTGTACTAAGGTCTTGGTTGTTTGTTTGTTGTTAAAATATTTGGTCGTTATTTGTTTATTGATTGTACAAAGTTGGATGGTTATAGCTATTTAATATAAATTTATAATTTTTGAAATTTTAGTTAAATACCCGTGCGAAGCCAGGGCGGGCCACTAGTGATTATAATAATTATATTTTTTAATATTTATGCATAGTGGTACAAGCTACATAAAACTTAACTAGTCAGAAAGTTAGATATATTTATATATTATCTATAATTATGTGTAAAATTTACTTGTTAACGTGTGTATACTAATTTACCACTGAATGATTTCCAAATATTTTCATAAATGTGTATATGCCTATATTAAAAATAGCTGCACTATCCCTAAATAGCATTCAAAATAAAACAACATTAATTTGTTTTAAAATGGATTTAATATGATTGGAGATCTATGTTCAGACACTCATTCTTTTTTATTATTTATTTTACTTTACTTACGTTGAATAAACATAGTAATTGTAATGTTTGAAATTGTGCATAAAAATCGATAACAGTTTGCCTTTGACAGTATAGCGACTGATCAAAAAGAGACCAAATGTTTCTTATCTGCGAAATTTTCCTGTCAAGTCAAAAATTTAGTGTTGTTGGATGTTTGTTGGTGGTTACAAATTTGTTAATTTTTGTTATAAGCAAATTTTCTTGTTTATTACGTATTTGGCGGTTAATTTAAGTTCTAGGAAACAATGTTGAGATAAAATTATTAGTGTATGACTAGGAAATTGGTGATAAATTACAATTTTTCATTACTAAAGGTGTGAGAACGCTATACACGATGACATTTGGTTTGTTTACATAAATTCCACATCGAATTTAGCTCAAGTATAATTGTCTAGTTAGCTCTCTGCCATTATTATTTTTTTTTCTCTCTTTTTTCTTTGTGTATAATATTACGATGTGGATAACGGTGCTGGTTGTGTAATTAGATAAGAATATATTAAATATTAAGATACCATGTAAACTTTTATTATGCAATTGTTAGTTGTCCTGAATAAAAAAAAAAATAAGTTGCCTACCTTAGGGACAGACGACCGTGTGTGTATATTAAGCATATTTATTTATTTATTATTTATTTACATTTTTGATATATAGAATATGTAAGATACAAACGAGTATAGCAGCCGACGGCTGTCTCATTTACTCGTAAAGTTACATAGTTATTCGTTATTTTATAATCGTAATTATATAGTGATTTAATTTTAATTATTTTCGAGTTCGATAATTATTTAAATTATAAGTTATATTATTCGTTCATTTGTTACTTGTATAAAAGAGTTTTTAATATAGTTTAAGATAGAAAGAGATAGAAATAGATTTATATTGAAATAAGGACATTTTTCGGAGCCTGGCAGTTACTAGCACTGAAATGGATAAACGGGGTTCCTGGATGAGGCAAGATGACTTACATAGTCAGAAACTTCGACGAGGAAAACGAGGTCGTAGTTACGATGACGTTGCATGTAGGTACTTATTTCTATTTTCTTAAATATTTATTTTTAAATTTAATTACAATGAAACAAAAACTAAATGTTACTGTGAGTTATGTATAATTTTTATGTATTAAAGTTATTTACATTGGTTTTGTACTTTTTACGTGATACGCGTACAAAAAAAAAGCTTATAAGAGTTGGCGCTGATTGAAATTAAATCGCTCTAGTAAAATTTACTCTTGATGACATATAGTGTATTAATAAAACGGAGGTTTTAACAGATTTATTATAGGTATAGATTATGAACCGTAGGGATACCGTAAATTCTATTAATATGTTATAATATTAAATAAGTGATTTTTTTCTTATCATAGTAATATATAGATTGTAGTTATGACAAAAAGATTAATATAGTGACCATATTTATTTAAATATACACACCTCATCTACACCATATACAGAATGAAACAGAACTACAATATTTAAATATTAATTTAATTATTTACTGTTTTTTTTAAAATGTAACACATCATGACCGTGACACACGTGGTGACCAAAGTTTCGCTGTATTTTTATAATTATTCGTACAATTCTAAAAAAATATATTACGAAACGATTATTTATACGAAAGTCTTAAAAAAAAAATTAAATACAGAAAAAATTATTAATATTTTTTGTATATTTATATAATTTAAAGCATCTGTCTGAAAAAAAAAAAATGAAAATTCCCTTTTGAACTGTAGTCTGTAACAATATTTTTACTCTATACAAAAAAAAAAAAAAATTAATGACTGTCATGGACGAAAAAATTGCGATCAGAAGCCACTTAATTTGTTTTTATCCAGTAAAAAATATTTTTTTCTGATTTATTTATGATATATGTAGGTATATTTAAAAAATATACCTATATATAATATTTCAATTGTAATGTGTAAAAATATTCATATTCTCAATATCCAAAAAAAAATGTCATCAGTTATCACGGATGAAATAAAATTGATCTTTACAATCTCTACTCGTTTAATTATTTTTTACCATTTAAAAAACCAAAAAGATTTTTTCATACCTCCTACACATTTATTAATCCGTATAATTTATTTATTTACCTTTATGATTTGATTTGAATTGATGAAAATATTTTACCTTTATCAGTCAATTATAATACATTTAGAAGGTCCAAGCCCGACAGACTAGCGCCGTTACGCGTTACGTAACGAAGAGATTTAAAAAAAAATCTAACGATAATCGTATTAATAGACGCTTCTTTTAAATTATTTAACGAGATACGAGTATACTCTCAGCACTCAAAGCAGTGTCAGAATGAAAAATTTGTTTCATTTATATAAAACGATAAAAATATACCTAATATACTCGTAACATTAGGGTAGTGTTGTGACTTTTGGAAATCGTTACCGTAACCTAAGTTTTATTTTATAATTCATAAAATGTTGTCCTTACCGTAATGAAAAGGGAAAATATTTAATAATTCAACGGCCGTTAACTTCAATCACGCTCTAAATAAAGGGTCTAATGTGGCTTAAGCAAAGGTTAGAATCTGGGAGCTAAACTAAGAGTAATGTTCGCTTCAAGTTGTAATGGCTTACAGCATTTTGCTCTACTCAGCAATGACACAGTGACCAATTTAATGGAAATAAGTGGCCCAACCTGTCATTACCTAAATGAAGGTTCCAAATCTTCATGTTTGTTGTGCGTAAGGTTTTGATATATGAAATGAAACGAAAATATGTATTTTACACAATTAAGGAACGTCAAACAAAAATACATTTAAAATAAATATGTCATCGTAGTAAAAACAATTACAATACAGAAATGGCTAAATTTTAACAATACAAACAAACACAATTTACTAACTGAAGTAATGGACCTAATATTATCCAGCTATCGTAAGTTAATTACTACTAGTTAACCTCTAGAAATTATTAAAAGCTAATCTCTAGTGTCTCTGTAGACATCCCTTTACTATTATACTAGATGTACTCGAGCCTTCGTTTAGGTTGTGCATATTTGTGCATAATTAAAGCATGTTTTGCCATTTTTAGTGTTAAAGAACATTAAATTTAATAATTTGTTAATTTTAATAAAAGTGTAATTTTTTTAAATGTTTAAATAAAAATAATTTTTGACATCATAATTTAGGCTATATTTAAGTTAAAGCCTAAATCATTAATATCATAATATCAGTCATTTGACATTGACTTGACTTGATTTGACATTTGCGGACATTTGATGTCCGCTGCTGAATGTAGGCCTCCCCCGTCGACTTTCTGAAAGTTCAAAGCAGACTCGTACCGACCCGTATCGACCGGAGACTCGTCTCAAGACGTCTGTCCAACTGATAGTCGGCCATTTTATGCTGGGTTTGCTGGTACATGGTCTCCACTCAAGAATCTTTCCGCTCCATCGGCCGTCAGTTTTATGAGGTATGTGCCCTACTCACTACTACTTCAGCTTATAAATCCACTGGGCTATGACGGCAAAGGTTGCGTTTATCTGCGGATTTCATCATTTTTGATTCGATTTCGTAGAGAAATACCAGATATTAACCTCTCCATTGCTCGCTGCAGTGCGACTTGGAACTTGTTCAAAAGCCATATAGAGATCGCCTTTCAGTTCCGTATTTTTAACACATATTAGTTGAAAACTTTCGACTTAAAGCACTGAGGTACAACGCATGAAAAGCTTCTTTTTTAACTTCACCAACGCTGCCCATCGTAACTAGATTCGATGATTGACCTCTCTCTCAAAGTTGGACCGTTGCATTGATTCTAGGTATATAGTAGTTGGGGTACTATATCGGTGACCTCCTCGTGGTTCACTCTGGGCAACGTAGACGAAAATCGATGATGAGTTGAAAACTACTATACAATAATTGTAATAATCAGAAATTATTGATTCAGTAAAATTTACAAATTTTATTGTGGACATTATATTTTTATCGTTGAATTTGTCAATTTCCCGGAAGACGAACTACTGATAAAATTATTATTAATTTACCAAACGATTATGACTATTTCTAAAAAATATTTTTTACGGCACGCCATTACTTGAATTCTTTTTTTTAAATTCTCGTCCGAATATAGAACGGGTCCTTTATATAACCTTTAAAATATATGTATCATATTTGACTCAAAAAATAGCATAAATTAACACAAAAGGCCAGAAATTGACAGAATTGCTCGTAAATATCATCCATTATTTCGGTACAATTTAATTTTACATGCGTAGTATGATAACGACCTCAATTTATATGTCTGTGGTTATAGTAAAATAATTTACAAAGCAACAATTAATTAGGTCGCTGTTCAATTATTGATATATAAAGGAATTAGATTTATTATTGTTGAGTTTAAATTAATTTGGTTACTCCCATAAATTATACAGTTACATTAAATAAAACATAACTCTCGCCTGTGGCTTCGTTTGTCGTTATTCATTTGGTTTTTCTCTCATAATATCTTCAGTTTTCTTTATTGTAGTAAATAAAATTGTATGTACGGCTATAAATATAGCTATATGTTAAATATGAACTTAAATATAACATAATACACGAACCACTGCCAACCTAATATAACAAAAAAAAAAGTTTGAAGCATCAAAAATATTGTCGATGCATTCAAAATAACACGGTACAAGAGTTTTTAAAATGTAATTTAATTTATTAAATAGCAGTTCCAGAGTTAAAATTTGCTGCTTTAATACAATAATTATTGTAAACTTGTAAATATTATCAATCAACATTTAACATTTAACTTAAAATATTCGACTGTCGCGTCTACAATGTTTTTATCAAAATAAAAATATCGCCATTGTTTTTAGTTATTTTTAATACTCACAGATAAATAAAATCGACTACAAGAAAAGTAACAAAACCATTCTCTTCGTAAGCATCCAATTTAACAATGGCTCTTACTTCGAGTCGTGAAGAAAAATATTTTAGCGACTATAAATAAAGAAAGGAATCGCTGTAAAAGCCCATCAAAACTTCAACACTTTCTCCAAAGAGCTCCTACACATACGCCACGCGACATTAAGCCTCGGCACGATAAAGAATAAAAACATTGGCATCGACGAGGGCGAGCATCCATAGCGATTCGACGTCTTGACTTAGGGGGAGTACACACGAGTGATCTATTCTATTAATTCATTATGAATCCCAAATAAATATTGCAGGAGAGCCTCCAGAAATAGAACATAATAAGCCTCAGTGACTTAAACTAAAATTACACACTTAAAAAAAGATAAAAAATTATTATTATTTTTATTACAATTATTAAGCAGTAAACGTGATTGATATACTACTTTTAAATCGATGTGTGCGCAGTATGTAGCGTTTGCTTCAAGCTCGTTGAGAAAGTAAGTAACTTTAAATTTAATTAAATGTTCTGCAAATTCTTCATATCGTACGATGCATTGTCAGATAGCACGATTGACTGAAATGTAGAACATGGCTAAGTTTCTGTTAGTTAATTAATGCATTTTTTACATGGCACTACAAAACAATGATTTGATGAAAACTGATTTAAATTTTAATAAAATACTACTAACTTTTTTAATGTAGGTATGACGTACGTATTAAAATATTACATTATATTTGGACTAGGGTAACAAAAACTTGATTAAGGGATACGTATTTTTATTTATTATTTCTCAGTTCATCTGTGAAGAATAATAGCTTCTTTCAGTTTTTTTTATCAATCTTGTTTTGAAAATTGTTCTTTTTTTACGTGAATACTTCTAAATAACATATTTATGAGTATAAATATTTAATAAATTATATAAATTATATCGAACAAAATTCGTTTTTATAAATGTTTATTTTTCTTTTCGTACTATGTTTAGTAATATATTTAGAGTAAAGCAAGTTTAATACCCTCATTAGGGAAGTGTCGGGATACGCCACTTGTTTTCATTAAACCGGGCACGGCGTCATTACAGCATAGAGCGAAGTGCTGTAAGCCATTACACCTCAAAGCGAACATTACTCTTATTCAGTCTAACTTTTGCTTAAGCCACGTTAAAGACTCAACTACAATGAGATTTCATTTCTACAGTTTGATATGTTATTCTTAAATGTAAGAAACTGTAATTATTTATTTCTTCTTAAATAATTTTAATATTACAAATCATCAGAAGTTGTATTAAAAGATTTTGTGTTATGATATTGCATATATTTTGAATGCAATCGTTAATTCTGTGTTACGTTAGCCTATATTTTAATTATGATCATTGCACGTTTTCCTGAGTTGGCGCAAAAGCAATGCGATACGATGTGACATTGGAGAATCGAGTAGTCTATTTAAATATACTAATTGAGTAGGTACCTAACGCAAGGTAGGTACTGGTCGTAATTTGTCGCATCTAGTCGCGTCACTTCTTATGTTATTTCGTCCCTCAAATGTGCGTACGTATGTTGTAGGATGATGAGTATTTTAAATAATAAATAAATTCTTAATGTTTTATTTTATTTAAAAAAAATATTTTTTTTTTATTTATATTTCGCAAAGTAAATTTAATAACATTATTGTACATCACTTCTAAAAATTTTACACATATGTAAGATCAATATGCCATTTAAGATATTATACATTAGCATTTATCCCTAACATCATTTATGTCAATACATAATTTCCCTAAACTTCTAATTGCCGGGCCTAATCCCAGTTTCGCGACAAGCGTAAGGGATTATTTCATTAAAATTAATGGCTGGATAAAGTTGAAGCTTTACGTCAAATTTGATGTCGATCGAACTAATGGTTCTTAAATCGTTATTATTTAGGTGACATTAACGAATAATAAAGTTTCGTTTTTTTTCATATCAATTAATGCTTGAAAACGCAACTGACCCGCAATAATAAATTAGTCTAATGTAAAAGATTCATAGGAACGGTATAAATACGTGAGAACCACTATACCACTGTACATGATTCACGCTCATTGGTTTTCATAGCTATCAATTTGCAACGTGAGATCCTCTGCCCTCAGAGGTCCTATCTACGTATTTTGTTGACCGCTATAAAAGGACCTCTAACTACAAATTGGTTATCTGTCCCTGGTTATATATGTCCTGTTTATTGACGGTTCTTGTTAATAATGTAAGAAATATCACTGGTTCATCTGAATATCTTTTTTGCTATCTATTTTATTATAATATTTTTATATGAGCGGACATAACTTCGAGATAAACTTAAAATTGTAGCATATTGCTACACATATTTTAATATTAGACGACATCAGTGCTAACCGCGTTGACTTTTATGGTTACTGTTCTGTTACTGTGAGGTGTAAATTGATGTTATTATCGATTATATTATAATTACTTACTTCTACTATACTTACTATTACTATACTTCTGGATTATTTTATATTAATGATTATTTAATTAAAGTAAACGAGTTACTCGTATTAGAAATCGGTTAAGTTTGTGTAAAGTTTTTACACAAATAACCAAACAAAAAATACTTCCACTTTATGATTTTTGTGAAATCTCGATAGTCTAAATTAAGGTTTATATTCTAACTCTAATGGCAAACGAGACATCGTATTTTAAGCAAAAGCAGATGTTATAATATCACCATCATTATCATCATCAGCCATTGGATGTCTACTGCTGAACCTACGTTCAGGTTAAATCTAGATCTCCCCCATCGACCTCCAGAGGGACCGATTCGAGGTAGCGTCCATAAAACGGCTTCCGGCGACTCTTCTCAAATCGTCTTCTATCTCGTGGATGGCCGTCCGAAGCTGCACTTGCCGGTACGTGGTCTCCACTCGAGAACCTTTCTGATCCATCGGCCGTCAGTTCTACGAACTATGTACCCTGCCCACTGCCAATTTAGCTTGCAGATCCGTTATAATTTATATAAAATGATCTTTAAATACAGAGGTTATCGTTGAAGACACGGTACTTTAGTTAAACATTTGTCAAACGATATTTACTGAACCCTAACTGCAGGTAATGTAGATGCCGATTAAGTTAATGATCGTTTGTCGCTAAGGATGCTTTGTTTACCTGCTTTTATTTAAATATTTTGAATTTCCATAATGGTTTTAGGAAAGTAAAATTTTCTATGTTCCTAAAAGGATACCTATATAATAAACATTATACAATATAACATTAATGTTTTACTTGACAAAAATACACATACTCGTATGAATAAAAACATACCTGAGGCTGAGGCACAACTGAGGATAATAATTCATAAACATTCTTTGGTTCTTTTTTTACGATATACAATGGTCTTCATATAAATTATTTTAAATAATCAAGGTAATTGATTTTAATTATGAATCTAGTACATGGAACACAATAGTGGTTGTTCTGCTTCTGTTCTGTACTGTTAACGGACTGTGCATTTCTCAAGGGTGAATTGGTATATAGGTATATATATGTGCAAATTTATAATACACAATTTTCGCCAGTCTTGCAGAGTTGCAACCTGTGTCATTAGGATAATTTTGTACAAATTTATCAAATGGACTCTTTCACAAACCGACTTGTTCGCAATTCATCCTGATGGCAAAATTTTCTAGCCTCATAATTACTAATTTTTCTAACGAAGTTCCTTACGGCAGGCTTGGAGGAGTATTTTCTTTCTTTTTTTTGGTATAGTTTCGATCACCTCGCATAGTATCGAAGGTTGTAGTATCCTCTTTCTTTCACGATATGGAGGTCGAGCTCTTTCAGAGTCCTAAATAGTTCTTCGCCTCTCGAATCGGTAACTGGGCTCCCCCACCAAACGCTTTTGATGTTCGAGTCGCCTTCGATGATCAAATTAGTGGCCTTACACTCCTGCTAAATCTTCCTTAAGTACGCTAAGTACTCACTTATCAGCCGTTCCGGTTCGAAGTAAAATGAGACCAGAGTGATCCCCCAAGCAGTGTTTCGAATCTTCACCACAGAGACATTGTTTTGTGTAAGTTTTGATTACTGCATAACAGTAAAGTCCATATCGACGACTACAATGGCTGCATTAACAGTCCACTTTCGTTTCCGCAGCTTTACTTTTTGAGGAGCCAGAGACTTGTCGGAGATTTCGACACGACTCTGGATCCTCATTTTTCCTTCCCTACCTGTATAGGGTTCTTGTACTAACGTAACTTGGGTTCCACTACTCTTACCCTCGATCAGGAAATCCAACTTCTTGTGCTAGAAATTACCTTAGAGAATCATGTAAGCAGTAGTGTCGAACCGCACGCTCTAAGCAGTATGCTATAGTTAAACGGATTGAGTACTCCCAGCTTTTCTTAATCACTCTCAGCAAGCAGGCAGATGGGACTTCTGCCAACCAGTTGGCACAAAGCGTCTTAATATGCGGGCCGCCACAGTGGTTACTCGCATCCACTGGTTCCTTACAAAACTTCCTTCAGTAGCCATACCCCCAGGCACCGATTTTGGTCTCGGCATGATTTGTTTATTGAACATGGCATCCACTGGTTCCTTACAAAACTGCCTTCAGTAGCCATACCCCCAGGCACCGATTTTGGTCTCGGCATGATTTGTTTATTGAACATGACTTTAGTCTTGTCCAAACTCATATCGAGTCTAATCAGACAAGAGGACTAATTTATGTCGTTTAGTAGCTGACCTAGCTCCTATGACATCTCTGCAAAGGGTGACGATTTCGTCAGCAAAAGAAAGGTGTGTGATGTATTCGCCGCTAACACTGATGCGTATACTCCAGTCCAAGGTCTTAAAGACGTATTCTATTAAGTTGATAATCATGTACAAATATTTACTAAATTTTTCCACTAAGAATTATTGCAACGTTTTGAAAGCTTTGCTTGCTTTGAAAGCATTTAAAAAAACAAAAGTTTTTTTAAATGCTTTCAAAGCAAGCTCGTTTCTATTATAATGAAAACTATGTCTTGAAATTCACGTGTTCTAATCGCTGGACTTTGAAATTTGGTTATTGCAAAAGGGTTACTTAAACTAATTTTCATGGCACGACAGGGGTTAAAGAATTTTATCGTTTTTAATCTAATAATATCACACTCATACTCATTATAGCTCATATACAAAATATTTGGTGACGTATCAACGTACCTTGTTATCTAGTAATAGCTATATCAATACCATTGGTCGGGTTTTTAATTATATATTTTTTTGTTTATTTGTTTCGTTTTCTGAGGTTTTTGAGAGTAATAATATTATAAATTATTTGAACGGAGATTGGTCAAGAATAAAATTAAACTACTAAGAATCGATTTATATTTAAGTACGTGTAGGCAAATACTTCTATGTATACTAGAAGTCTTTGCGTGTAGGGCTATACGCATATACTTTTTTACGAATAAAAATCAAAGATAATCGTAACGGAGGTTAAGCTCTCAAGACAAGGATATTCATGGAGATAAATCCCAATCTCGGATCAACATTACCTTGTTTTTCGTCCTGATAAATCACAACTCCCTTGTGATGGGGAGAATAGTAAATGAGGGTGATATTACCATAGTTGAATTATAATAATGGCTAGATTCCTTCAGTTCTAGAATTAGAGCAGAAATGATTTAACATTGCTATTTTTAGCTGCAATAAATGTTCTTATGAAATACAAATAAAATGTATTGTGATGATAATTTGCCACAAAATTTATATATATATATATATATATATATATATATATATATATATATATATATATATATATACTTTACTTGATTTTGTTTTTAATTATCTTTGGTGATGACGTAGATATAAAATAAAATTAAAAAAATATGACGTTGAAATAGAATTTTGAGTTATATGGTAAATAGAAACTTAATAGTAAACAAACTGCATTTTCCTGCAACGTAAAAAAGTCTCTTGCGGTATGCGACGGATGAATTTCATTAAAATCGCTCGAAGAGTAACGGACCGAAGTAAAAAGCTGTGCGAGCGATGGCGATGTTTAAACGAATTTTTAAATAAAGTGAAAAATTGCAACCAATCGAGTTTTCATTAATCTGCTGTCAATACAAAAAAGTACCGTTTTCGAGAAGACTGCATTAATTTAGTTGATTATATTGATCGTATATAATATAATTCATAAACTGTCTACCGGAAAACAAAAGAAATAGGTAGCAAAAATATTCAATTAAAAAAAATGAAAGTACATAGGAGAAACTATTTTATAGTAAGTATTGTTATTTTCATAAAACTACAAAATTACAAAAATGTGCTATTGATACTGAATTTGACGATACATAATATACTAGTATTAAAACGTATATCTACTAACTTTAGCTGGAACAAAAGTAAGCATAGCGTATTGTTGTTCTAAGGATTGCTAATCGATGTAGTTTAATGATTAATTGGCGTAAACAGACCGACCTAAATTGGAATAAATCGCTTACCCCATACGGAGACGATAGTTTTGAGAAATTTATATGAAAATGCTTTCAAAACTATGTAATGATTAATAATTTTATAATAAATAATAATATAATTCCATTACTAATAACAATGTTCTGAATGATAAAACAATCACAGCATAATGATAATAAGTTATAAGATATTGTGAAATCATAAGTATGCATTATAGTAATTTGACAATATTATTTTTTAAAAGGACGGGACTTACGACTTACGAGTAGTATAAGCTGGTCAAGCCAATTAAACTCTAACTTCAAAAACCCAATCGTCAACTTTGTAAAAAATATAATAAATTTTTAACGTTATTTAAACAAATGTCATAACTCATAACCAAATAGATTTAATTAACCTTCCAATTTATATAACAGCTTCTTTACCGATTTACCTTTTTTTTTCTATCCGTTGGAAATTGTTTTATGTCACATAAATTTATAAGCAACCGGTGAAACAGGCCCTAAATGTGTCTATTATAATATTTATTGAACAGATTGGAGATGTATATGGTAGAATTTTGAGTCAGAAGATAATATGTGACCTCAGTGATATTATGTGACCACAGTGACCTTGATGAATTTTCCCGACGGGCGGGCCTTAAAATGAATATGGACCAGACAAAAATCATGTCGAATGTCCATGTCGTGCCCACCCCGATATCGATTGGAAATTCTATTCTCGAAGATGTTGACGAGTACATCTACCTTTTTTTACGATGGTAAATGCATATATATGTCGGCGCAAAGAAACAAAGTTGTTTACAAACGTACGCAAGTGCAGCGATACGTCATATCCGCTGCTACCACTCCGTGAGTCAGGCGAGAGGTGGGGACGGGTCGTTATAAACACGTGCGCCACGTAGCAAGCATTTGAAGCATTCATTCGGACCGAGGCGCTCGCTCCGTCAAACTTCTCAAGTAAAAGTGACTAGAGTCACACCTGATTCACAGTTATCACTTTTATTGTTTATAATTATTGTGTTTACGTAATATTCTGATTTTGAATTAAGATTACTGTAAATAATTACGTATTTAGTCAACCTCAAATTAAACTGTTATTTGGGTTTAATAAATCTGTTTCCTACGTAATTACTGAAGTTTTTATTTTAGTCATGTCTGACGGTCGACCTAGTGCTGATAAGGATCATGGTCCACCTTACCAATTTTACAACAAGTTTCAGGTCCATCTGAAATATACGAAACCGCCGTGATATATATTGTATCGTGGTGTATATTTTATATATGAATTATTATCTTATTACTAATTATCTTTTTTAATATCTTAATACAAATTTATAGTAAAATTAATTCTTCTTCTATGTTTAAAAAAAATTTAAACTGTAACAAAGATGAGACTAGATGAGACTGTAACAAAGAGAAGGTGAATTTTTTAATGTGCTCGACCATTTATTAAAAAGGCGCTACATGATACATAACAGTATTAAATATTATCTATGGCACGAATAGATTTCTCACTATTCCTTATTGACTTAATTAATGAATATTAAGTCAACCTTAAACTTCGATTACATTGGCGATAAGTTTGTTTTGGACAATAGGCTGTCTGGAATACCCGTAAATTAACAATGAACAAGAATTGTGGAATTTATGCTCACGCCTTGATAACTACCATCCTATTTAGATTTCCAGAATTCAATGGAATCCCTGAAATCATTATAAAATGAATTAGAAAATGGATATTTATTTGCTATTTTCTGTTGTAAAGGAAACGGGATCATATTTGATATTTATTATTTATTTCCACTAGGTACTATATTAACTTATAATAATATGTCTGTTCTGGTTTTGACGATCGTTCTGGTGTAGTGGTGCGAATACTCGCCTCCACGCCGTATGCCAACGGTCGGGGGTCGATTACCGCTCGGAAAAGATATTTGTATTTGTACAAATCGTCATAGTCGTAGAATAGTGACGGATCTTGTAGATTTGAAATTTTGCAGGGCAGACGTTTCAAACAGTTATGTTGTTGTTGTTGTATATTTGAAATGTCTGCCCTGTGTGGTTTTGAATTTGTGGGATCCGTCGCTATTCTACGACTATGACGAAACACCACCAAAACATACAACAACATAAATATAGTTGTTTGAAGTGTCTGCCCTGTAAAGTTTTAAATATGTAAGATCCGTCACTATTCTACGACTATGACGAAATATTTGTTTCCGGTCTGGAGCACTTAATGCCGTCGGTCCCGGTTGTTTTCATAGACACATGATAAAGATCGTAACTGATAGTAGGAAAATTATCCGCTAACCCGCAGTGGAGCAGCGTGGTGGATTAAACTCCAACTATTTTTCTACATATATGGAAAGAGGCTTTCGCTCAGCAGTCGGTTGTTTACAGGCTGATATATGTCTGTTGAGACTCGTAGTCTTGTGTAAATTATATTCTTAATTTATAAATACATATTCAAGAACATTAAATTTATACTTCATTTATGAATAAAATGATCAATTGAATTTTTCGCTATCAATATCAATAATTAAATGGACAGTGATTCGTCGTAGAAGAATTGCTTTCGGTCATCGTTATGTTTAACAGCTCTACGCTTAGGGCGGGTTGCTCGAAACAACTTATAATATAATAAGAATAAGCAATATAACAAAAAATAAATAAATAGGAAATAAGTACAAACGGTCGCATAATCGCTTCCAGGCAACCTTAGGGCAGAGGAAATGGTATATACGAGTACCTACTCGAATATACCATTTCCTACTACCTAGTAGTTTCATTTTATACAAATATATAAAAATATATATAAAGAGAAATTAATGTAATAATTAATCTATTAAATAGATACAAATACAGATAGATTAGCATTTATACATAAAATATTATAGACATAAATAAACGTATAGATAGATAAGAAATTAGTTTCATATGATTCAATGTGACGAGAGTTATAGTAAGGTTCAAGTAGTAGGGAACGGTTATAGTTAAATTTGATATTCGACAATAACAGAATGCATTGCTCAAGTCACGGTTATATTTTAATTTTTTAGTATAATTTTACTGTACTGTATCATCCTGTAAACAACTTACTGCTGAGCAAAGGCTTCTTCTCCATACAGAAGAAGGATTGGAACTTAGTCCACCACGCTACTCCAATTCGGGTTGGCGAATAATATCCCTGCCATGATAACAACCGGGAACGACGGCTTTACATGCTCTCCGAGGCACGGTGGGGAATCCCACAAGGACATACACCCAGGCCGGAAACAAATATTTGCACAAATACACAACACAAATATCTGTCCCCAGTGGAAATCGAACCCGCGATCGTCAATGAGGCTACTCGCACCACTACACCAGAAGGGTCGTCAACTATAATTTTAACTGTAACTATAATCGGAAAAGTTAACTCCATTAAAGTCACTTTAAAGTTAAATTAGAAATGACAGATGGATTAATATTATTAATAATTGTTTGACTGGTTGGCCGAGAGCTCTTCATAATAATGAGAATATAAGGAAATAAAATTGTGACCTTTTCATTTTATTTAAAATATGTTCATTTAACAATTTTTCGCCTTGCATTCTGTTTTAACCATGTCCTAATTATACGAGAGGTTTTGATTGCGTTACGATTTATATTTGATTTACTCACGTTCATATATATACATAAATTGTATTACATTTAATATTGTAAGCAAACAATAATAAAAAGCAAAATGATTTTTTTTCAATCTAACAATAAGTAATAGGTTCTCAGATATAAAGGCTGTTCAAACAAACACTACAGTTTTAATGTATCAATAATAATTATATAGATTCAGTAATAATGATTTGATGATAATGATAATATATAATTCAATAGGCTTTAGAACATTTTTGAAATGTAGTTTTAGATAATAAATATTAAAGGATGTACGCTATAACTAGGAAGTATTAGACATTTTTCGCAGTTTTGCTTTCTCTTACATTTATGGCTACTTTTCGCAATACGATTTAGAATTTTCAGTTTTGATTTAAAAAATAAAAATAAGTAGATTATTCATATTTATAATTACGACTCTGTACACGTGAATTTTATGTTAAAAGAATTTTGAAATTATTTGTAATTAATTTATAATACAATAATCTCTAGTAAAGGAATGTAAAGATCAAATTCAGTAGTAATCAAACCAATCAAGTTAAAGAAATATAAACATAATAGGTATGATTAAAAAAGTAATGATAATTAATATAAATGAAAGTGGTTATGGTGATAAAAATAATAATTTATTTTTCTTTTGCCGCGTCTTCTTTCTTTGATAGCCTCTCGCGTCCTTTTTATTTGGTGTTCTTAATCTTAGCCTGTAATAGTGACTTCCTTTTTCAAGTATTTCACCATAATTATTCCTTCAGCGTCCCAAAAAACCGACACCATAACCTTTCCAGCCGAACTTGACACCTCGAATTACTTCGACGTTGGTGAGTAGGCTCGTTTCCAAGTCATCGTCTGTTGTTTTATTTTAGAATAAATATGGTAGATCTAAGTCTATGTATCTGATTAGCTAGGAACTTTTCGAAATTCGCTCTCGATGTCAATTCATTTTTTTTTGTCAGTTAACATTCTCGGCACTCAACGCGCAGATACCTTTTTCATATGTAATTCGTTTGTAAGGATTATTTTAATGTTGCTATATCAGATCTCTGTATACTCGGCTATATCCCACTCTTCGATGTGCCATAACAATATTTTCGACTTTTTTCACGTTATCTTCAGTGAGACACGTGGATAGGCGCCCCTTGTGATTTTCATCTTTAGTGGATGTTCTCCCCAGCTTTTTAACTCCTTTGCCCAGCGTGCAACTGTGAAATATGGAAAAACAGAGTCCCCCAATGTTTCCACCAAGTCGTTTTCGTTGGTAGACATTTTTTCTAACAACGATACTTGATCACAGCTCTAAATTATTATTTTTTTCATTTTGATCTTCTATCTTTCACGGTTCGTATTCAAATTAATGTACCTCTCAGGAATCGTGGTCTATTTATATGTGTATTGAATTATTTGATAATAGGTTCAGTTGGCTATAAGTTATTACATATGTATTAATTGATTCACAATATTAACAATTGTGTTCTCATGCGTGGAAGATATTTCATTCAAGGGTTAGGTTATTATTCTGAACGTAAAATTAAACGGAATAGTAAGTTATGCCTGAATAGATTTCAATTTAGTTTAAAGATTCAATTAAAGAATTATCAGATATTTTATTGATGCTATCGGGTTAATGGAAATTCGATTTGGTGCAGTTTTTGCACGTGATTTAAAATTCGTTTAACTTTCGCTCGCACGGCTTTTTGCACGATGACCGATTCCGACTATTTGGACGATTTTAATGAAATTCATCTGTCGCTGCCGTTCGACTCTGTAGCTCTGAAATACGTGAAATTCGAGATAAAGTTAATTTCTATGTTTTAAAACGGTACACATAAAGTAAGGCCGTACGGATTTATTTGTCCGTCTATCAACAGTTTAATATTTGATGAGTCCTTTTATTGCTTTTATATGCAACACGCTAGCCTTAGTGTGGGTCTGAATTTTGGACAGGCGCGCACTATCGACTCTCATAGCTGCTATCAAATAAACTGAATTTGTTGAATTTCCTAGAATATCGAATAATTTTATAGACATACATATATATTAGGTAAAAGGTTTATTTTGGTGGAGGAGTATTTTATTTATTATCCAAAAAAGGACATTAATTCTTAATATTTCTTTTTTTTTCAACTGTGAATTGTATATTTAAAGAAAATATTTGATACTTGAACAGTACCAAACTGTTTAAATTATTGAATTAAATAAATATATTTGATTTTTTTTTTTTAATTTTGGAGGATATTACACAAAGAGTATATGTGTATATCGATAATCATGAGTTATAAAATATTATGTGCCGACTGACTATTAACTATTGTACCACTATGGTATATTCAATTTTCAATAAATTGCTTCTTTTTTAATATAGAGGTAGAGGAAGGAGAAGGAAGGAGGACTTCTTTAATATTCGTATTGTCCAAACCTGTGTATACTACACTACTACCATTTAAAGTTATATTTTATTTAAGTAACAGAAAAAAATTCTTATTACCTAACTCTTAAGTTTATAAATATAACCTATAACTTAATATTTATCAAAACAAAATAAAAATTATTGTCTGTAAGTTCGGTCTACGTTTACGGGATAACGTCATAAGCAAACATTGATAAAAAAAGTGTGTGTGTAACTATCTACGCACGTAAGAAGTTATACTTGTAATAAGACGATGCGTCGAGTTAGTCGTGCGCGCCATCTGTAATTTTCACTTACAAGCTTGTAGCGTAACGTAATTGTTATTGAAGTTATTAGCAACTAGCGATAGATGGCGGTTATGGAAATCAATTTTAATATCTTACAATTTTATCTTAAATTTTTAACTTTATTTTATCAAAATATAGTTCAATTGATACGAACTATAGAGTAATTAAATAAAACTAACACATTGGAAAAAGAAAAAAATTACTGTATATAAATTTTAAAATAAAATTATCTATATCTTGTAATTAATATGATTCATAATAAGATGACAAACAAAAATGGACTACTTGCAATGCATGATATTTTCTAATAATTAATAGGTAGGTAATAGATGAAATAATAAAAACTAAGAAATAAAATGCAATACCAATATTATATATACTAGTCATCTATTATTAGTAAAAGCCAAGGAATTTATAGTTTGTATATTAATTCCTAGGTAAAAGCTTCTTTAAAAACAGTTCACGTTAGGTTGCGTGCAGCCGCTGTATCTTCTACTTGAACGCATCGGCCAATGGAGTGTAAGAGAGATAGATGCGTCACAGCCTAACGCTTAGGCCGATCGTGCCTATCGCTTGTTCCGCGATCTCGCTCGCGGAACGTGACAATAAGTTATGCTTTTTCATGCGTGCAGCTGGCTTTCATCGATTTACTAGACGTTATCATGTCAAAAGTACATACTTATATACTTGAAGGTATAGATTCCATAGATAAGAGAACCAAAAAAACAATTTAGATGTAAATAAATATAAAATTACTCTTAAATTACTTATAACGAAAGCTACACTATATTAATACTCCGACTTTGCTATTAGGTATTTAAATTCATGTCAAAGAGTACTTAGTAGTTGAACTAATCAAAATATTTAATATCTTAAAATAACTTTTTCTAACTATGTATGTTTTGAAAGTATGAGTATCTGCTCCAATTTTTAAATTGAATTTAAGTTAAATTTTCAAGGAAAACGTAACTTATAATTAGATACGTTTTCCTTGAAATAATAAAAATTTATATTGCTCAAATTAATTGGAAATATTTCTTGATTTAATCATCGGTAAAATAATTTCAGATGAATACAATAGTTATTAAAAATACTTAAATAGAAACTCTTCATATGAATTAGAGAAATTGCTCAAACTATTTAGTATTTCAGTAATTAAGACATACCTAGATTTTTTTGTTAAAATTAATTATTTAATTGATTTGAGTATAATGTTTATAAGATTTATAAGCATTCATTTGAATAAATTTAAAGAAAATAATGTTATTACCATAATACATAACACAAGCCATATAAAATTATGAGAATTACATGAAATAAACGCGAGATGCTTAAGCTCTTATCTATCGAGTGTTTAAAATTAATTGCTCTATTTGTGATAAATATATGATATATTATTCTGCTCATACAATAATTTTAGTAACAAGCGTAAAAGCGGATTGTATCGAGTAAATGAGATAAGTGTAATTTATGTGTTGTCGACTGGTCTTTGTTCTACAATTGTTAACTACGATGTAATTGAAAAACAAATAATTTCAATAATTAAAGCGTCTCGTACTGGGAACGTTCTATAAAACATTTTGTAAAAAACTAACAATAAGGAGTTTTCTGACTGTAATGAAAAATGTTTAAGTTGTTATTTACTTTTTGTTCGATTGTTGCTTTGGTAGTTGTGTTTTTTATTTTTTATTCTTTTTTATTAGTTTTTATTGATAGTTTTTAGTATTTTCATGTTATTGAAATCTACGCGTTGACTTCTAAGTATTTTGCTTTTTCACGATTCTATTTTTATATCTTATATTGCTCGGAACGATGCAAGTATTACTTTCGATAAGCGATTATGTTAACAGTATCTCGTACGTCATGTCTAGGGATTAAAAAACTATGGCGAATAATAACTCTCTTGCGTAAGTCATATATAAACAAAACCTGGCAACATTAAACTTCTTTATTTTGTGAGTCTTGTTATTATTTAAGGTATAAATCGTACTTCACAAATGAAAATTCATATTATGTACGCAATTTAAAACGCAGTTTTCAAAGTATTTTATCTTTTTTGATGTAATAATATATTCATGACAAGACAAGTTTAAATAGAACCACTGATAGGAAAATATCTTTCTCACTACCAGTCTAGTTGATAGGTTTCCAGGATATTTTCCACTTTGCAAGATATATTTTCGTTTTTTGTAATAATTATACCTTTTCTTTTTCGACTTTTTTATATATTGATAGAAATTATATATATATATATATATATTATATTCTGAAACTGCTTAAAATGTTGTTGTTACGCTTAACTTTTGAGCAAATTCCTGTTTTTATATTTACGAGAAGGATTAGAACTCAATCCGCCTTGCTGCTCCATTGTAGATTGATATAAATTCCTTACTAGGAGTAACAAGTATGCTTTTTTAATACGATATATAAAAAAAGAGAAAAAAAAATTGCTTTTGTAGCTTCCCATCGTTGTTATAAAGTATCAATAGTCGGTCTGATAACTTTATACGTGAGATTTTACATAAATAAATATTTAAAAAAGTAATAAATACAATCATCATTTATCTGACTTTATTGTTAATTTCATTATAAATCAAGAAATACTGTAGGCTAATACATATATCTTAAGATGGACATTCCTCTTGGTTTCTTCTATAGAATTGAACTTTTATTCAAGCTTCATTGAGTATCTACTCAGTTGACGGTTTATGACTATTAAATTAGTTGTTAAATGATTTGTTTAAAATTTTACAAGTCTTATTGTAAATGAGAATATTATTAAGGATATTCTGTGAATCCTTTTGTCTTTAGATTAATATTAGATATGAAAAATAATATTCTAAATTAATTGCTTTATTATAGCGTTGGTTACGATTACATTAATTTTTTATTTATAAAGGATCTAAAACATTTTATATGAAAAAGTCATTATAAGCACATCAGCCATTGATGTCCACTGCTGAACGTAGGCCTCCCTCATCGACCTCCAGAGCGACCGGTTCGAAGCAGCTTCTAACTCCATCCAACGGCTTCCGGCGACTCTCCTCAAGTTATCTATCCTCTAAAAAAAGTATTAGGTGTTAATAAAAATACATTCGCGATTAAGATCAATTTCTTACATATAACTTCTTAACGACTAAAAGTATTTAAATCTAAAAAATATTGATAAGTTCAAATAAAAAATTCTTAATAAATGCATTCTCTTTATGCACTGTTTTCAACTTTTCAATAAACCGTGATATTAATATGATACGGAAAGTATTCCTGGACATAGTATGGACTATTGTCAGCAATTCGAATTCCATATTGTGCCCATTTTGTAACTCGCGTCGAGATCTCGTTCTGCAACTGCTATATCAAATAGTGAGTCTTTTCAATATTCTTTATGTACTCTATACGAGTATGTATGTACATACGTCTACTGTATAAATGTTTAAGCTTAGACTATATATCCGTTATTACATAAAAAATTTCGAATAATAAAAGATGTAAGATACTAAAAGATTATTATTTTCGTTATACAAGCACCTTCTTTACCGGCTACCGAGACTTCCTGCAGCAGAAGAACTTTTGTTCGAAACCGCATCTCCAAATCTTCGTACTACTTATTGTTAAACAGATACTCGACCTGACGTTGGAGATTTTCCAAAGCAACGAGGACAAAGGTACGAAACGAGTTGAATTGATTGCTGTTGTTGGATGATGGGCTCGAAGTGGTGAGAGTACTGCGTTTTAATTCCTTTTGGAACTCGTTCATTCTTGCATTAAACATCTGAGTAAGCTCGTCAATAATGTGCTTAATGGATTCCATTATTGATCTTAAATAAATCTCTTTTTGAATAGGTTTATTATATAAATATTGGTAGCTGGCAGGTAAATTACGGCTACAGATGCATTTATTTTAAGTACAATATTTGAAATAGACCAAAACATTTGTGATGAACACTTCGCGATAACTCGCACAAAAGAAAAAGAAAAAAAATATACACATACAAATCTTTTGGAGGTATATAATTCACAAATGTAACTAGTTGTAGATATTTGATTTGCTATGGACAATAAACAACAGTCACAATTTTGACTCTTGATTTTTTTGTTGATCACGACATCCTACGTAGTGTGTTGCTTTCCTTTAACATATCTCCATCGGTGACAAACTGCTTTCTAAGTTACCTCAAATGACGATAGGAACGTATAGGCCTTAATGAGGCTTTATCTTTATGGCGTGAAGTTCAATTTAGGCCAGATGAAGGCGGCGTCTTGTCTTCTTTGCTGTTGATGATGTAGACGATATGCAGATTTGTCGCCATTCTATACCAAATGATATTAACAGTACAATCGCTATAATAAACTTCGACTTCGCAAAAAATTTAGAATGGAGTAAATGATTGTATTTAATATCAACCCTGGAAAATCATAGGACATAGTTTATAATAGTGCAGGCATGATTCTTTAAAACTAAATTTACCTCTAAAATTATGTTGGAAAACTCTCTCGTTTCTATTTTTGACTATACGGATGCATGCTTAATCTCAATTTGGCCGAGGACCACCTCAATAAGCTTAAGCGACTACGAAATCTGGCTATAAGCTTCATATTCTGCCTTTGCAAATTTGACCATGTTTCTGAATTTTGCTTTAAGCTTTAGTGGCTTTCTAAACGCTCTCGCCGGAACTTGGATATTGTTTCTCTGCTATACTGTGTGTTATTTAATCCAAAGTCTCCTTCTTATTTAAGAGATAAATTTGTGTATCTTGGGGATTCTTCAGAGTGAAGAACATCTTGAAGTCTTGTGCTAGATTTACTTGTCGTCGTTGAGTTTTGAGTGTCGTAGTGTAGTTCGTTGTAGAGTGTGTTGTCAATTTTTTACTGTTCAAGCTATAAAATTAAGGAATAATTTACCGTTACACATAAAACAAGCTAAATCACCATCGACATTTAGAAACTACGTTAGGGATTGACATTAAACTAGAGACTGGTTAGATTTTTATTGTATTAAACATCTTTATCTTATAATTTACGTTATTTATAAGCATTAGTAGGTATATAGAGATTAACATATTGTAAGTTTATAATATAACTGCACCATTTTTTACCCGGTTTCATTTTGAACTCTCCTTTTTCATTTGGGTCGTCTGGAAGAAATGGTTAATGAGCCACAAGACAGCCTGTTGTACCACACAACTTTTAACTAACTTTTAACTGTCTTTTATAATGTATTTGTAGTGTGCAATAAAATATCAATTAATAATAATAAAATAAATAGTTAGGTTCTGGTAAACTTTTTTGAGTCAGAAATAAACAGTTTCAGTTAGTTTGGAAACAGTAGATATTTCACTGTAGGTTAGCAAATAGACTCTACCCTTGGACAAGGTCCAAGCAGATTCGGTGGTTGGTGCATACATGCCTATTTATATCTCCAGTATCAACTTACCTTCTAAAATAATGTAATTTCTAATTGTTCAAAATATATTATAAATATACAGTAATAAATTGCAGTAAAACTATATATTTATAAACCCGAAAATTTTTGAAGAGGATTGTAAGGCTTGTCGGGTTAACCGATTGAATAGATTCAGTATTTTTTTAAGTAACGTATAGTAATCAAAATTTTTAGGTACTCGCACTCGCGGTTTTTAAGCATACTTCATTTTAAAAGATAAAAACGGACGAATTTATACAGAAACAAAGATACATAACCAAAAATATAAAGTTAAAATTTAACATACAGTTGAGCTTGATGAGATCACTCATGAAGCTAAATGTAAATTTACTACCGTGTAGTCATTGAATAATGAAAACCGTTACTGAAACAGCGAGTGTTAAATGTTTGTTTTGTATATGTGTTAGTTAATGACATAGAGGTTGTATTTATTTGTCAGGTTATTTATATATAGGAAATCAGGAACGTTGTTATGGTATACATAATCTATATATAATGGTAGGGAGTAAAGTAGAACAGTCGATTAAAGTATTGACCTATGATCGCAACACGCTTAGCGTAGCGTAGGTTCACCTGTACCTCTGTCTTCCTTACGTATATAATTAATTTTTGTTATTACGATGGGTTGATTTCGCGGTGTTTGCAGATTTGTCGTTTTACGTTTTTTTAACCTTTTACCATAATTAGAATCAAATAAGTGTAATCAAATAATTGATTAGCTGTTACTTAGTTAAGAAACGAACAAATAACGATACATAGATGGTTGGCACAGATTAGTATACCCCAAATAATCGATTAGATAGAGAAATTGAATGAACGAAATTGTTAAAAATTACATATTAGCGACACCTCTATTGACAGTTAGGAACTTGGTTTGGATTGGATATAATATTTCTAATCAATTTTATTTTGATAGGTAGGCGTAGGATCCTCAGTTACAAAATTCAACAAAGCTTATTTATTAATTTACTTAAGATTAAACCTGATTCAAATTTTTATATATTTAGTATATTTTAATTTTCATATAGAAGGAATTTTATTTTAAATCTCTTCTTTTTATCTTTCACTTAATTCTTACTAACAAACAAACGCAAGTAAGTAGATCAGACATTACAATAGAACAGCTGATTTATGTGAAAGCCGCCATTTTGCCGCTTAGCGAGGGTTAAACTATGTCTCGGTAGTGTTTAATTTTGACAGCTATTTAAGCATTACTTAACGACTTCTTAACGCTAAATAGTGTTTATAAGTGAGGTTTTTGCTAATCAGTTGTTAAGCAATTAATTAAATTTTAAGAAACTTTTATAAGTAAGATCGCTAGTGTTCTGATTCATTCAAAAATAAAATGTTAAAGTTTACAAAAAAGTAAAAAGTAAAAAACATCCTCTTAGTATTTACACATAAAACTCGAATTTATCTGATCGACAAAACCACATCTTTACAAACTGTTCTCTTATATTTACGCGAATTTTACTCATTTGATTAAAAGTCTATACCGGATTTTATCGCGTTTATTTAAAACTTTATAGTTTTACAATATTTTAAATTATTTCCCGACGTTTCGGACCCTTTACAGCGTCCATGATCTCGGGGGACTGAGGTGGTGGGTGTCCGAATAATGAATTAATTGTTACATACCCCGCTTTTTATACAATTTTAAATTATTACTATTAACCGTGCCTATTCATGCAGAATGAGCTTAATTGACTCCAAGGAAAATAAGAACACAGCACGACTTCCAGACACAATAAGCTAAGTAAAATGGCTAGTTCTCAGCTGAAAAACAATTTCAAAATCAATTATTATAGATTTTTATATTAAATTATTTGTATAACATAGTTTGTCAAAAACTCCTGTTTTATTAGTATTGAGATATTTCTGTCAATATTTGAACCGAATTAAAAACAGGACGAGATTCTACTTTTATTTATATGATTTTTACTATGTTTGATCGATGATATTTGTTACATTACAGAGGTGATAGATGTTTAAAACAACAACACAAGAGGTGATATATTTTTTAAACTACCGTCATCGGTAGCGTGGCCGAGCGGTCTAAGGCGCTGGTTTAAGGCACCAGTCTCTTCGGAGGCGTGGGTTCGAATCCCACCGCTGCCATTTACATTTCTTTTGCATTATTTATATTTTTAAACTATATATTGGGTTTTTATAATATTTTTACATCTAATCACTCATAATTTAGGTTTTATCAATGGATTGCTCAGAGTTAAGAATCCATTGTTCAAGATTGGCTTAAAACTCGTCCAATATGCAGTCGACAAAGCCAGTTCAATTACACTTCCATATTGTAGCGGTTGTCGTAGGAAAAATATAGCTATATTTTATTTTCTTCTTCTCCTTTTTTCGTCTGTCTAAGCAATGATCTTAGAAGAAAAAGAGTAGATAAGTTATACGCGCACCGCAAGTGGCACATCAAAACTTTGCTAATTAGCAAACCTTAGCTCAGTCGTTGCAACTCTTCTTTCGTGTCAACCGTCTTTTTTTCGCGCGCTACTATAGCCGAGGTTATAGGTACACCATCCTTCACCCACACTTACTCTCTTTTGTGGGACGTTATAATACTACCTATGCGTTTTATGTATGTGTGAGTCGTGCGGCGGTGACTCAGCGTGCCATTTGTAAACATAGAATGTGAATTAAGTAACCTATCTACCTGTTTTTCTTCTAAGATCATTGTGTCTAAGTCCTAGAACTTATCTGTAAAAAGTATCACAGTGCACCATGACCTAGGACTACAAATGATTACGTCCAAAACTAAAGGTAGCGCTACTTAATGTTTGATGGTGAAGATCCCGTGGCGTCCTTGTACGATGACGAGGGCACGCTGGGTTTTAGTGGGTATTCTGACTTCGCAGTCAGCGAGTCCCACATACCCGTCACCTTCGGGCGGCGGGATACGTAAACGTATTTCCCAGCGTAAAAAAAGGGAGACATACACCCAGACCGGAAAAAATATTTGTACAAATATCAGTCCCAGGCGGGAATCGATACCGCGACCGCCGGCGCGCGATTTGAGGCGACTACTCGCATTACTACACCAGAACGGTTGTCATATATGTATATATTATTAATTTATCGTTAACGTAAAATTTATTTCAATATTTATTTTATTAAATTTTATAAGAAAATTTGTTTTTTAACATTTTAAACTATAATTAAAATGAAGATACAATTTTAAAATGTCCTCATATTAATAATAAACAACTATTTAATAGTAATTAAACCTAATATTAATTAACTATTTTAATACCAATTAACTCGTACAAATGTAATTTTGTCGTATTTAAACAAGAAATAGATAACTTTCTAACTGCTAACATTTCAACAAATATTTCTCTTTAAATATTTCAATAGTGCTCACTAATTTAATTCAGAGGTAAGGAGATATTTTATTCGATTATTTGAATCATAGAATTGATAGTTCATTCGATTATGCGAGTTATAGAATTGATCTTGCAAGTTACAGCCAGCGAAAACCAACTGATCCAGTATTTTACGTTGGTATTTTGTGTCAAGTTAATTGTATTAAACCTTTGAGTTTATGAAAATGGAAATTCAGGATTAGAGTTATTTTAATTGGATTAGGTATTTATTATAATTAATAATAGCTAATTTTAATAAATTATATATTTTCAATAATATTAACCCCGCGCTGGCCCTCGCGGCGTAGGGGAGCGTCCCCCGGGTGGCGGATGGGGGTGGGTCGGTAGTACAGCCTTGCTACGCTACCGGCTAAGTCCGATGGACTCGCAGACCAACGATGGGTGTGGTCCTCCAGCATTTTGGGGGTTGTGCAGCGGGTAATGCCGCCCATGTAAAAAATCTTTATGTTACGAAACTGAGAACGAGAAAAAGAAAATCCGATCCCAAAAACAATGACTTAAGGCATGGCATAAAGGACTTACGAATAGCTTCATGGAATGTTCGCTCCTTGTTCCGGCCTGGCGCCATCTACCAAGTAAATAGTGAGCTGCGTAGATACAATATAAAAATAGCTGCACTTCAAGAAGTAAGATGGGTGGGCAAGGGGGAATGCAATATTGACGACAAAGCGATTTTTTTTTATAGCGGTGGTGACGCTGGACGTCATGCTCACGGTACTGGATTCATGGTCGCCAAGGATGTCGTCCATAATGTCATTCGCTTTGACGGTGTATCTGATAGAATATCAATACTTCGCGTTAAAGGTCAATTTGCCAATATCTTCTTGGTAAATGTATACGCTCCAACAGAATTAGCCGAAGACGACACCAAAGATGAGTTCTACGAACAGCTTAAACTAATATACGACCAATTACCTAATTACGATATTAAAATAATACTGGGGGATTTTAACGCCAAAGTTGGACAAGAGGTCATATATGTCCCCACAATCGGAACAAATAGCAAGCACAAAATTTCAAATGATAATGGTCTAAGACTCATAAGTTTTGCTTCAGCCAAAGCTATGGTAATCAAAAGTACTATGTTTCCGCATAAGGATATTTATAAGGGAACTTGGCGATCCCCGGACGGATACACTGTTAATCAGATCGACCATGTAGTCATTGATGAACGCCACAAAAGAACTGTTGAGGATGTAAGAACCTTCCGCGGGGCAGACTGTGACAGTGATCACTACATGCTAGGAATAAAGCTAAGGTTTAGAATTAAATCAATCAGAAAACATTTACAAATAGAAGATGAAAGAATCAATGTAGAAAATTTAAAGACACAGAAGGTTAAAGAAACATTTCAATTAGAGCTAAGTAATAGATTTAAAGATTTAGATATTAATGACAGCATTGACAAGGTATGGGATAACATAAATAATAATATAAAAGAAATTGGGCTTAAAGTTTTAGGAAAAGTCTAAAGGAAAAAGCGAAGGAAGTGGTGGAACCGGGAGTGTGAGGATAGGATGGAAGAAAAGCGACACTATAAGATCTTGGCGGAACAAGATAGGCAATGGAACGGAAGATACATATAATGCGGTTTACAACTAAAGAAAGCGATCAGAAGAGCCAAAAGACAGCATTTTGATGGCCTCATATAAAACATGGAGACATTTATACGGACTGGAGAGTCAAGGAAATTTTACCAGGAAGTTATAACCACAAGAAAAGGATACCAACCCACAACCCAAATGCTGGAGGACAAAAATGGCGACCTCATTACCGATAGTAATGATATTAAGATTGCATGGCGAGATTACTTCCAGAACCTACTTAATTGCCCACTTTCTCAAGCCGAAATCATCAGAGAAAATGAGGACAACAAGGAAGACATTCGAAGAAGTGCACAATGCAATTATGCGGCTCAAAAATAACAAAGCACCAGGTATCGACGGCGTGCCTTCGGAAGTATGGAAACAAAGTGGAGCGGTGGTGCAATCCAAGTTATATGAAGTCCTTAGAAAGATATGGGATGAACAAGTACAGCCAAAAGAGTGGAATATAGGAATAATCTGCCCAGTTCACAAGAAGGGTAGCAAGAAGAAATGTAGCAACTATCGCGGAATTGCTCTTTTGCCAACAACGCATAAGATCTTGTCGTACATATTGCGAGACAGACTGGAATCCTACGCGGAAAAAATTCTCAGTGATTATCAGTGTGGGTTTCGTCGGAACCGAAGTACGAATGACCAGATTTTCCTTCTCAAACAGATTATGGAAAAGAGATGGGAATACGCTCAGAGTATGCACGCACTGTTTGTGGACTTCGAGAAGGCCTACGACAGTATCGATAGAGGCGCCCTGTTTACCATCTTAATGGAGCTTGGTATTCCAACCAAACTAGTGAATTTGATAAAGGTGGCTATCGGGGAGAGTAACATGCGAGTGAGGGTAGGTAAAGAACTCACGGAAGAATTCGCGGTGATCACCGGATTAAAACAAGGCGATCCCCTGTCACCTGTGCTATTCAATTTGGTACTGGAATTTATCCTGCGAAAAATGCTTGCATTGGACTGGGGAGTGTCACTGAATGGGAAGCATAAGGTGATTGGGTATGCTGATGACCTCGCATTGCTAGGTGAAACCCGTGACGAAGTGGGCAAAGCTGCCGAGATCTTGAAAGAAGAAGCAGAAAAGGTTGGATTAAAAATTAATGTCAACAAAACGGAATATCTCTACATGAAGCGTTATAGAGATACACGAACCCAGCGCCAAGACCTACAGGTTGGAGATACGACGTACAAGAGTGTTGCTAGTTTCAGATATCTGGGTTGCACAATAACTGACTCACATTCCAGAGAGGAAGAAATTAAAATCCGCATCCAAAATACCCTCAAGTGTGGTGCAGCCTTGCATAAAGTGCTCGTGTCCAGGCTATTAAGTAAAAATACCAAACTGCGGATATACAAAACAGTTATAAGACCTATACTGATGTATGGTTGTGAAGCCTGGACTCCAACCCGGAATGAAGAACGTAACCTCTTAGTCACCGAACGAAAGCTTCTTAGAAAAATCTTTGGTCCTACCAGACGAGAGGATGGAAGCTAGAGAGTCCGAAAGAACGGGGAATTACAAGAACTTATGGCCGAGCCAAATATACTTGGAGAAATAAAAGCACAACGCCTCCGTTGGCTTGGTCATGTAGAACGAATGGGGGAGGAACGAGGGCTGAAGAAAGCTTACTTGGGCCGACCATCGGGCCGACGTCCGGTTGGACGACCTAAGTATCGCTGGCGTGATCGAGTTGAGGTGGACCTGTGCGCGTTACAAGCCAATAATAATTGGCAAGAGACCACTAAGGACCGGGCAAGATGGAGAGTTCTCGTCTCGGAGGCCAAGACCCACTTTGGGGTTTCAGCGCCATAGGAGTAAGTAAGTAAGTAATAATATTATTAAAGGTATTGAAGATTTTATGGAAGTATTTCTTTTGTGACTAGTATTTATAGTATAGTATTACAGAAAAAGAGCATATTTAGAGCTTCGTCCTCGATATTACTAGATATTAAATGTCTTATTGACGATATAAATATTAAAAACTACCAGGTATGCTAAATGAGAACACAAATTTTCGGGTTTCATATGTGTCACCTTATGGAAATTTAGCTTCGAAGTAGTAAGCATTTACAAATTCTAGCGCAAATGAAAAGTCAGATCTGTTAGTCTTCTAAGCCTAAATACTTTTTACCTTAAAATTCCTTAGCTCATATATTATATATATATATATATATATATATAAAGGCACTTGGCCTCTATCATCATTATTAATCGCATCCATATCTAAAAATTACTATTAAAATGTTGGTAGACGTGAGTTGACGGACGAAGAGAATAAAACGACGCTTCACGAATCATACACAATATAATCACTATTCACTAATTATAATCCCTTTTACAATTGTTCATTAACACTTTAAAGTTCTTAATAGTTCTTATATATCAATTAATAATCACACAGAAACACTCCACCGAACACGTAATGTACCGATACGATGTGAATCGAGAGACCGTTGACAAGCGTAATGTCTAATGGCCGTCCCGACTCACTCGCCCAAGTTCACTAGCGCCCGGGGTTGTGTCAGAGTGTCGAAACGTCACTCTAAAAATGTCTATGCGCCGTCACGGCCGGACTGACATTAGCACGCCCTCGTGCCTCTTATTCTGCCTCGCTGTTCCAGTTAATCTGCAAGGATAGAACACGATTTTTTTTAGTACGCTCGCTCATCCCTGACCCAATTTAATTAATGTGATGTCTCCATGTAATGTGTAATTTTTAACATTTCCGTTTCACCATACAATGGACCGGACAACTGAACACAGGCGTCCCTTCGACTAGCCAACATTCGCAATGTTGACATAGACCGGACAACCCTTCAGCGTCCCTTCGACCATTTACCACAATCGAACATTACATACTCGACCAGAGATCCGGTCCGAAACATCGACCTGTATAAGCCAGTTTCCGTGACCGATCACTGTCTCCAGTATACATAAACACGCCACTACAGTCTGCCTTAGAACATCGACCCGCATGAGCCAGTTCTAACACCCAGACACTTCTCGAAATTTTCCAATTTGTCACGCATGAGGTCATATATTACAAATCAACCGCAATTAAAGCAAAATTAAGACGGGTTCTAATACTGGGTAAACTTACGATTTAGTTTTCATCACGCTCAGAGGCTGAGAAGGTTCCTGAACTAGCGGTAAGGGTTTGTGAACTAGCTATAGAAATTGTATCACTATCATCGTCAGATGGTACCCCCTCATTCTCTTGATCGTGGATCGCCGTCTCGGCCTCCTCCGCGTTATTAGTTAAGATAGCAGCTGCTTCAACTAATCCACTATAGCCTTTGGGTACCGAACGTAAATTTTCGTGGGCGTATTTGTAAGTTCTGTTAGATCCATCAATGTCCTTGAGCTCATACCTATCGTTGTCTAAAACTCGCGAAATAACAAAAGGTCCTTTAAACTTCCGTTGTAATTTCGTTTGATTACGTTCACTACATTTTGTAAAGACGAAATCCCCTTGCGCAAAAGGTTTTACTGTCGCTCTACCGCGGTTAAAACGTATAGTATCAGCAGTGGCAGCCTTATCAATGTTTAAAGATGCATCCTGTCGAATTGCACTTAAGTCTAGGCGAGATTCGGGCTCCGAGTGAGGTAATATGCTAGACATTCCTAAGGACTGTGCTCGTATGCCAAACATCAGTTCTGTTGGCGTATATCCGGTTACTCTGGAACGCGTGGAGTTAAGAGCTAACTGTACCTCTGGAAGCTCGTCTCTCCATGTTTTATTGGTTTCGTTTTCTACTATGGTAAATAAGCATTTTAAAGTTCTCATCACCCGCTCGACTTGACCATTAGCCCTGCTAGAACCAGTAGCGATGAGATGAAGCTCCATGTTATGATCGCTGCAAAATTGTTTAAAGTCTGCACTTATATAGCACCGTCCTTGATCAGCAATAATCCGCCTTGGGGCGCCGAATAGACAGACAGCTTTTTTAAGAGCCTTAATGGCACTTGCCGCATCAAGTGAGGGTGTATACTGAAGTAGAACATATTTTGTGAAGGAATCGATTATGACTGAAGCGTATTCTTTCCTATCACTCTTTCCACTGAGTTTCCCTGTCATGTCGATATGTAAAGTATGCCATGGTGTCGCTACTTTTGGTATTGGATGGAGTTGTACTTGCTGAGCCCCGGAGCAACCCTTCGAGGCTTTGCAAACTATGCAGGATTCAATAAACTTACGGACTTGTTTAGCCATTTGTGGGAACCAATATTGTTCATATATTTTGTCTAGCGTCTTTTCAGCGCCAAGATGCTTAATTTCTGTATGTACATGATTAATCAAAGTCCATGTAAGAGATCTAGGTACGACTGGTAACCAAAGGGTAGTCTTCTTACGCTCTATTTTTCGATAAAGAATGCCCTTTCGGACATCGTAAGTATGCGCAACCAATTCTGGTAAATCTTTGTTATGGTACTTATTGATAAGATCTTGAATCTCTTTGTCGCGTTTCTGTTCCACAGAAAGCCAGCCCTTATGCAACTCTACAAAATGAACATCTTTGTTTTTCTTGGATACGCCCGAGCCGTCATTTGTATGAGAGGGTCCAGGTGCTGAAACTGAAAGTGGGTTTCTTGATAAGAAGTCGGCGTGTTCCATGCTCTTTCCCTGTTTATGTACAATATCAAAATCATACGCTTGTAAGAAAGCCCACCACCGATGAACACGCGGGGTTAAATCGGTTTTTGATTTAGACGCTTTGAGAGAGTTGCAGTCTGTAAAGACTGTGAAATGTTGACCATACAGATAATGGCGGAAATTTTCTACAGCTCGAACAACCGCCAATGTCTCCAACTCATAAGAGTGATATCGCGATTCTGTATCTGATGTTCTACGGCTAAAATAGGAAACTACATGAGGTGCACCATTCTTTCTTTGGATAAGTATCGCCCCATAACCTTCTGAACTCGCGTCAGTGTGTAGTTCTATTGGTGAATCCCGATCAAAAATTGTTAGTACTGGTTCTGTGGTAAGTATATTCACAATCTTTTTGTGAATCTCACTGTGTGCTTCTGACCATTTAATTGGGCCCTTTAATTTTGTTAGTGGGTAGAGGGGTCCCACAATACGGGTAAAATTAGGAATAAAGCGTCTAAAGTAGGACGCAAGCCCTAGGAATTGTCTAACATGTGTAGCTGTCTTAGGTGTGGGAGCGTTTGCTAAAGCTTGCACTTTGGATGGATTTGGAGTTACCTTTCCCGCCTTTATCACATACCCTAGATAGTCAATTTCCTTTTTCAAGAATGCACATTTCTTAATATTAAATGAGAAGCCCGCGTCAGAAAGTGCTTTCAGCGTGGAATCGAGGCGCTCTAAACCCTTTACAACGTCATCAGAGTAACATAAAACATCGTCCATGTAGGCTAATGCCACTTTATCTTTTAAGGAACCTAATGCTTTATTGATGCATCGCTGGTAGACAGATGCTGCATTCCGAAGCCCGAATGGCATTGCCAGGTACTCATATTGGCCTTCAGGGGTCACAAATGCCGTACGTGCTATGCTATCGGGATCTACCAAAATTTGGTG
Organism: Euphydryas editha; assembly: GCA_036937285.1. NCBI lineage: Eukaryota > Metazoa > Arthropoda > Insecta > Lepidoptera > Nymphalidae > Euphydryas > Euphydryas editha. The sequence goes on from JAUPFZ010000008.1 coordinate 8,999,432, forward strand.
ATAGCCGGATGCCATGTCTAATGAGGAAAAGTAGTGGGCACCATGAAGACGATCTATTTGTTCGTCAATTCTTGGCAATGGGTAATGCTCGGGGCGTGTATTAGAATTGAGCTCCCGATAATCTACGCACATTCTATCCGTATTATCTTTCTTCTTGACTAATAGCACCGGACTAACGAAAGGAGAGTGACTTTCTCTAATGACACCTGCATTTAAAAGAGCTTCGACTTTCTGCCTCACAATTTCTTTTTCCGCGGGGGCTAATCTATAGGGGCGTCGTTGCACAGTTTTAGTAGGGTCAATCGGGTCTATGCGCAATACTCCTGTAGAAACACGACGTGTCGGAATGCCATCGATAAAACAGTCGCTGTATTTTTGTAATATTTTAATTAGAGCAATTTTATTATCACCGTCTAAATCTGTATTTAGATACTTAAAATAATCCGCTTTGTCAGTTACACTAATATCTTTACGCAAAGAAAATATAATTTGATCATTATCGATTTCGACATGAATGTTATTTTCTAATAAATCTCGACCTAAAATTACGGGTTCTGCAATGGTGCCGTCCGGTACTACATGAAATAATACTGGTAATGTAATACCTTGTACATTGATGGAACTAAGAACTTGTGAGTTACATTTTACATTTTCGCTACCTATTCCTGTTAAATATACCAAATTATTTTCAATCGTACCCGAAAACTTTTTAGAAAAACTAGATGTGACTAACGAACAAGCAGATCCACTATCAAAAAGAAATGAAACGGGCTCACCAGATGATGTAGTTAACGTGCTCATCGATGATTTGCGCTCGCAGACGTTGACCTCTTTGGTTATTTTCACACTGCTCCCTCCTTTTCTTTCTGGGCATGTTGACGCGATGTGCCCCGACTGTCCACATACGAAGCACGTAATCGCTCGCGTCTTATCAGGTATTCGAGAAGATTGGATCGATGTCACCTCTGCGGAACTAGTTTCTTCACGTTTCTTGCGGCAGTCAATAGCTCTATGTCCTGGCACACCACAACGGTGACATGCTCCCGTAAAGCGACCTTCATTAAAACGAGTTCTTTTTAATTCAATTTCTTGGTTGTCATTACCATCATGCCTCCGCTTTAACGATATTCCATTAAGGATGCGAAAGAGTTGAGATCTAGTGGCAACATTATGAGAATGAAGCTCCCTACGAATCATGACATCCTTTTGACTTAATACTGATGCTACAAATCCTGTTATTATGTCTTCAGCCATTTCTGTACGTGGAATGCGTTCTATAATGCTCCATAGTCGTATCGCTGCCTCACATGCCGTTTCTTTTGGGCCTATTTGAAATCGAAGCACGTCATCGAAATAATCCTGTGGTAACATTGGCTTAGCGAACTTCGCCAACAAAATTTCTTTTATTTGCAACCATGTTAGTTGAGACAGTTGTAGTTTAGTTAGGCAAGAGGCGGCCCGTCCCTTGAGGGCATGTGTAAGCAATAATAGTAACTCCGCGCCTTCTAATTTCTTGCTATCAATAATGATTTCTGTCACTTTGCACCAACCTTCTATGTCTGCATCCACACAGTCAGGGTCAAACTGAATCAATTGCGTGGGAAGATTACTCGTGGGTTGCGTTTGAGTAGCCGTTAATAATCTAGTTAGTAACATTTCCATATTTTGTAGAAGATTGGGTGCCTGCGACGAGGTCGCCGCTTTGTTACCTTGCATATTCTCTTCAATTCTTTGTCCTGCGCATCCCACTTCTGATAAAGGCACTTGGCCTCTATCATCATTATTAATCGCATCCATATCTAAAAATTACTATTAAAATGTTGGTAGACGTGAGTTGACGGACGAAGAGAATAAAACGACGCTTCACGAATCATACACAATATAATCACTATTCACTAATTATAATCCCTTTTACAATTGTTCATTAACACTTTAAAGTTCTTAATAGTTCTTATATATCAATTAATAATCACACAGAAACACTCCACCGAACACGTAATGTACCGATACGATGTGAATCGAGAGACCGTTGACAAGCGTAATGTCTAATGGCCGTCCCGACTCACTCGCCCAAGTTCACTAGCGCCCGGGGTTGTGTCAGAGTGTCGAAACGTCACTCTAAAAATGTCTATGCGCCGTCATATATATATATATATATTTTAAAGCAAAATCAAAATTTGTAAATATATGTAAAAATTTGTCCCTATAAAGCTAACGTCCACATATTTTTCACTACAGAATCATGTTGTGTGCTTGCATACTTTTGTTAGTATTTAAAGCGTTGTAAAGATTACACTTAAATGATGATAAATACAATGCCTACGGCAAATTTCTTGCTGTGTATCAGAATCCTATATTATAAATGTGAAATGTAAGTTTGTTTGTTACGATTACACGCGAAAACTACTTAACTGATTATCACGAAACTTTGTCCACATATTCTTGGAGGTATTACGAGTAGAAGTAACATAGGATACTTTTTTTTTGTTGCGCTAACCGACATCCACGCGGGCAAAGTCGCGGGCAGAAGCTAATAATACATAAGTTAATGACACCAACTTTAAAAGTGGTAGTTTGGCGAAATATTTGTATAAGAAGCACGTAGTATAAGTTTTATTTAATTTTATACATTAATAACATACACAACAACAATAGAACTATGTTACTGTTATTATACAAATTTTATAAATATATTTATAGTAATATGTTTTTTTTTTTTAAATATGAAATCGATTTTTTTTACTCCTGCTATCAAAATCATTAGTCCTATATAAAATCAGCAAAAGTGTTTCTGACAAAAGTCTTGATTCCATAGCAATAAAATAGAAAATGAACAGATACATTTTATTAATAAGTCTAAAAGTAAATTTTCAAAATTCTACAGTTTCTATCACAGAAAATTTAATACACGTACAACTCATTATTATACTCGTAACTAAATTAAATTTATAGTACCCGTCGAACAAATTGTAATAGCTAAAATGTATCCAAGTTATGTAATAATGTATAATTAAACTATTATTAGTTTACCGTGATCACAGTATTGTAAGCTGATGTCCTGGTATTTGTTTTAAGTTATTAACTTACAGAATATAAAATACTATTTTAATTGCAAGTCGCTATTGGAATAGATATACTGCGTTATTTATTTTTAATTTGCTTTTCATATTGTTCAAATGCTATCTTTCGTTTCACAGACAGTATTAAATACCTATGATATATATGGTAGTTTAAATACTGTATTGTATCAACTAGTTTGTTTACTATTAAGTTGTAGTATAACAGCTCATGAGATCTGTCAGCTGGTATTTTATTCCTTATTTGCAAACTATAATTTCCCCAATTATATACTCGTACACTATAGCCATATATTAGGTATTTACAATATAAATATCTGATTTTATTTTTTGATTTTTCTGAATTCAATTTTTTTTTCGTTAGCAAATACAAGTATAAATTTTTGTGTTATAATTATTGTATACTATATCAGAATGATATTTTTGGAAGTTGTCCTCATCCACCATTGAAAAGAGAGGATCCTCCGACCAGAGAGGTGTTGTGTCTAGTGGGCTACTGCCCCGACGGTTGTTGTCGGGTTCTTGTATAATATATATGTTCAATCACACGGATAACTTTGATAGTGCGATGTAGGATACGTCAGTTCGTATGTGGCGAGATGATGTCGCTACAATATCAATTACATTTTACTTTATACTTCTCAGAACTGAACGGTAGAAAAGTAATTTAACCATTCATTAGTGTTTTTGTTATAGGTTAAATATGCCTTATATGAGGTTATATCTCAGAGATAGGTTTTGACTAAAATAGTCACTGTAGTCCTTTAATGCTTGTGGTGCAAGAAGTTGACAACAAAACAAAACGTGTGTTAATGTTTTTCAGCCAATGGTAATGTTAGGTTGTATATGTGTGACATTTTTACGAAACTACAAAACCCAATTTTTGTTATGAAATGTTCACGAGTTATGTTCTAACTTTATAATTGCCCCACATGGTTTTAATTTTTTTATATCAAGGTGCATTTGCATTTTTTTTTACTATATACAAATGAATAGGCAACCATTTTATTAAATGTAGATAGTTTTTTTTTTAATATGATATACGATGAGGCTCTTAAAATGGGGTATCTCAATAAAGTGAAGTTAATATAAAATTTACTTTTTCTAATTTTCACCTAACTAAAGGAAATATTTGAATCCACGAATTTAAAACGTGGTCGTAAAAGTGTGCAAATTTGAAAATATGTCACAGGAATGAAAATACAATTTTGTTGTAGTTGTTTTGTTTCACAATTTACAGTGAATGCGACAACCAAATAACGGCGAGACCAATTCCAATCACGGCGTGTCGTTTAAAATGTTTTTTTCCAATAAAATATTACTTCTTTTGGAAATATAGAACCGAGCGAGTTTTGAATTTTTGTACGGGCTATATGAGTGCGATGCTAGCCGCATCACTTACATGTTTTTGGGTACCGTAAGAAAAATGGTAAAAAAAAAAATAGATCATTCGGGTTCATTCCAGCCCTATTTTACTGGCATATTTACTCGTAAGTAGTAAAAGTAAAATATTTTTGGTTTCAAAAAAATATAAATCGAATGAAATTAAACGTCATTTTTGTTTTTGTTTTTTTTTTTGTATTTTTCATCATCATTTTCTCTGGTGGTAATATTTATCATCATAAAAAATATATTTCAGTAATCTTTTCGGTAATAAAGATTTTTATTTATTGTGTATTTATTAAGTGATTGGATAACTGGATAATGGATGGTCTACAGGCATAGTGTTGATGCAGATGACGTCGACGTGACTAAGAAGGCAGGAATTAAATACCGTGGATACGAAAACTGATGTGTTTATAAAATGATAAAATATGACTTAAGGCGAAAGCTATGGGCTCTTCTCATAATAAGGAATCTGTAGGTTTCACTGTTAGGCAAATAATTCTAGTAGTAGTCTGATAAGTGTTCCGTACCCATAGGCTGCCCCACTGTCTAAACATCCAAGAAGTACTTTTATACAGTGTTAACGTCACTAATACAATGAGTAGGTAATAACAATATAAAGAAGTTAAAAAGCTTAAAGATTTATATTATCAGGCCATTGTCATTTATACTGATTGCTGAATTCCAGAGTTCTATAATTTAAGGAACTGTCAACAATGACGTAGAGTCAATGTAAAAATATGTACAAATTGCGAATTATGAATATTCGAAATAGCAATTAAAAATAAGGTTGTATATGGAGAACTCATTATTTCTGAAGTTACATATATACTAAAAGCTATTTATTATCTTATTTACACATTTTTGATGAAAATAAATAGGATAAAAATAGTTTGAAATGTACCTACTCGAAATAATTATGCTATATGGACTGAGTTGTAGATTACCTAAGGTAAATAATTTATTGAAAACGGCTTATAAATTCTGTGATAGCTGTTTTATTATTTAAAAAAACTCTTTATGCGATACATCAAAAACGATTATTGGCAGCGGTGGGATTCGAACCCACGCCTCCGAAGAGACTGGTGCCTTAAACCAGCGCCTTAGACCGCTCGGCCACGCTACCGATGACGCTAGTCTTAAATGATATGAACACGTCATACAATAGTAACATCAAAACTATTCAAATCATAACTGGAACGCTCACTTAATAAAATTGTAACTGTATGTACTTTGTAAAAGCACTTGAAAACAATAGTTACTCATAGTAGGAAAATTATCCACTAACCCGCAGTGGAGCAGCGTGGTGGATTAAGTTCAAACGCTTCTTTTATATGGAGAAGAAGCCTTCGCTCAGCAATGGGTGGTTTGCAGGCTGATGCAGTATGCATATGACGTCTGACCATTCATTATTAAATGCGAATGAAATCATATTGTAGCTCATATAATTAAAAGTCTATATCGGATTTTATCGCGTTTATTTAAAACTTAACAGTTTAAAAATATTTTAAAATATATATTCAATAGAGAGGATGGTTGGAATGTACCACCAGCTTGGGAGCCAGTACTGAAATTAATTGAACCAAAGGAAAATAAAAACACAGCACGACTTCCAGACCTAATAAGTTCATTCTGCATGAATAGGAACGGTTAATAGTAATAATTGAAAATTGTATAAAAAGCGGGGTATGTAACAATTAATTCATTATTCGGACACCCACCACCTCAGTCCCCCGAGATCATGGACGCTGTAAAGGGTCCGAAACGTCGGGAAATAGTTTAAAATATTGTTAAACTGTAAAGTTTTAAATAAACGCGATAAAATCCAATATAGAATTTTAATTAAATGAGTAAAATTCGCGTAAATATAACAGAACAGCATATTGTAGCTGGTAAAACGAATGAATCTACAACGAATCACAATGGTCACCTCCAAATTTTTCATCTTGATCACATCAAACATCTTAAGTGACTATCAAGTGTACAAGCGAAATTAACTCAATCAATTATTATGATAAAAATAAGTAAAAATACGTCTTTTTCGGACCTGTGAAAGTATGAACAAAAGCTTTTAACGATTTTGTTTTATTCTTACAGTGACAAATCACACTATCATGGAATTTCCAGAGCTCTGATGCACGAATCGTGTTGAATTAAGTTACCTCAGTCTTCTCTTTAGCATTTTCATTCTTTTAAATTGGAATGGCACGAGTAAAATATATTTGCGAAACAAATTGCTCTGGATACATATATGCGGAATTTTTAATTTGTTTTCTAAACATGTGTTATTCTTTCATGGTAAAAATGTGCTTTTTTATAATAAAGGCATTAATTTATAAATTTTAATTAAAATAATTTGATAAAATATTACAAATATAAATTCCAGACATAATATTTAAGCAAATAATTCAGAATGTTTGCAGCAAACTACGAGCAAATTGAGTTGCGATCTATTTCAGTGACAGCGTGACGTATAAAATGTTTTCCACAAATAAAATTGTACTTCATGCCTGAAATTCACAAACGGGTAAGTTTAGATTTTTTTTTTTTGTAAACATCACGCGTCGCTCAATCAAATGCAGAACATTTTGAAAAAATGCCGTGGTTGATTTGTATACTACAATACTACAGGTTTGTACAGCAATGACATTATCACACAATATCTTAGAATCTATACTTATAATTATTATATTAATGTCATTGCTGTACAAACCTGTAGTATTGTAGTATACGAATCAACCACGGCATTTTTTCAAAATGTTGTGCATTTGATTGAGCGACGCGTGATGTTTACAAAAAAAAATCTAAACTTGTTAAGCTGAAGAGTTTGTTTGTTTATTTGAACGCGCTAATCTCAGGAACTACTGGTTCGAAATGAAAAATTCCTTTTGTATTGGATAGCCCATTTACCGAGGAAGACTATAGGCTGTATAAAATCAAGCTATGACCAATAAGGGCTGAGTAATTATAAGAAATGTTACAAAAACAGGAAAAATAATATTTTTTTAGAGCTTCCGTTGCGTCCTTTATTATTTGTCTTTTTCAGACATTTTTAACTATAGTTCCACTTTCAAAGTAAATATAATATCACTCTTTTAGTGAGAATTTTCGAAAAATAAAAAACTCAATAATATGTTGAACGACCCAGGAATCAAAGCTGAGAACTTGCTTGGCAGTAACGCTTCCAACCACTCGACCAACGAGGCGGGTACCTACTCTTAGTATTAGAGTAAGTTGCTTAAAAATATTTAAGTACATTTTAAGAATCCTTAAATTAACTCGGGTGAAACCGCTGGGCACAGAAGTCATAAGATAAAGTTCAAGAATTGCTATGGCAAGTGACATAATAAATACATACTTTGTCTTTACTGTCACCTATGCAAGTTTACTACTCAACCTGGGTTTACCTATCAATTTCCACCGACCAGGAAATAGCAATTATTTTTAGTTTATCTCTCCACTTATGGTATCTGCAAACAAAGCATATTCTTGATGTGGGTTCGCCATTGAAGAACTTTAGACTACGTGTCATACCTATTACCACATCAGCTTTGTGATATGAGCTATATAATTTGTTCATATAGTATAAAATTTCTTCTTTGTCAGGAAACCCTTAGATCGCTACTAAAAATTAATGGCGGATCTGTCGACCAGCCGTATGTTAGGCTAATCGTTACTGCGAGATATTTGATGCTCTTCAACTTTACCCAAATATTTTGTATACAACATTTCACGTTACCTTCTTGTATTGATGCTCAAAATAATCGTAAAGAGCAAAGCTAATCAATAATTCAAAAAATACGACAGTCAAAACTAACATTATTTACGAGTGACGTTAGTTGTGATTTTTCCTTCAGGTGTATTAGTGCTTGTAAACAAACAATTATTACATGATATATCTTCAGACAGTATTTATGTGTTTTTCCTCTTATGAAATAACGAGTTATTTATATAATAAAATTTTAATCTGTATATTAATACGTGAAGCAAAAACTTTTTACCACTTTTTACGAAAATTACGTGGACGGAGAAGTATGAAATTTGGCACAGTTAAAGTTTATAATATGGAGAAGTGCAGAATGATAATGTTTTTAAAAATAAACAAGTGTTATCACAATTATGTTATATATCGATATAAAATATAATATAAATAAAAAAATCAAGGACTTTTTTACCAAATTGGTTCAAAGATTCCACATCTGTCTTTTTTTTTTCATTTTGTATTTGTAATAAGTACATGTGATTAATGCAATTCGATTATAATTTAATTTCGTACAGAAACAATAATTCAAAATTCTTAAAATATTAAAAAAAAAAATACAATTATATCGCAAATATGCTACATTTCGCAGCAATCTTTACACTTTAAAAACACTATTTATGGTAAGTACTCTTTTCTCTTTAGTATTTCTTCATATAACACGTATAAAGGTATGCGATAGAAATATATAGTAAATCCTCAAGGAAATAATTATTATACTAATAATATTAATACTTATTAACTACTAGTACTTTGTATATATATTATAATAATGCTCAAAAAATACATTAAATTCATTAAAAAAAAAAACACTACATACACACACATATGTACAATGACTTATTATATATAAATTTTGTTTATTGTCAAAGTCTGTTGGCAACACGGTCGTAAATACAGGTCTCGCAACGAATTTTTTATCGAAATTTACTATCAAAGTTCAGGTCCAATGACTGCTGTATATGCTCACCATATTATTATATATTATGTATTTTTTTTTAATATTTTTAAAATTTTTAAAAGTCATTGCAAAGTTATGTCTATCAGAAAATTTACATCTGTCAAAAAGATCAAGCTGACTTTACAGGGTTTAGTAGCTTCGATCACTCATAAAAATAAAAATAAAACTATGCAAAAAAGTCAACGCTTCAAGGTACGTCAAGTTCAATCGAGTCAATAAATAATGTATTCATGTTTATTTATTTATTTATTTACTTACAAACACACGAACATTATATTACAATAAGTAATTGTATACAATATTAAGATAGTACGCATACCAATTACCGGTATGTACATTACTCTTAATTAATTAATGTTAATTTTTATACAATCCAAAAATAAAAAAAAGGTGAGTTTGCATTATGTACTCTCGCATGGTAGGTAATATAGCAAAAATTAGGAATTATGATCTAAAAAAAAAAGAAAAAAAAAGAGGATACAATAATGATAATAAACTTGTTTGCAAGTTACGCGGAGGATAATGAACAGAAATGTGCAGCAAGTTTTTTTCTAAGGCTAGAGACTGAATCATTAAGAAAATCTATATCTTATATTAACGTGGAGAGTCGGTTACCTAGAGCATATTCGTGCTATTGGAGAACCTTTGTGAACGTTAGTCCTGCGGGAACGTATAGCAGCTTAGTGATGCGATGTCGCGTGTATTTTCGGAGGACACTTAGCTTTATGTGATTAAGTCCACGCAGTCTATATAACCTAATATAATTATGCACAATTTCTGAATTTTCTATACAAATTTATCTTTTCATCTATTATTAGCCATCCGTGTCTCATGTTTGTGATACGGTCAATTGCTGAACTGCTATATAAGATTTTAAAAGTAAATTTTTGTTGAAAAGTATATTTAGATAACTTAAAAATTTTGAATAAAATAAAAATAAAAAATTAGATCCAAATATGATTTGTTTTTATGATCGTTGGCTTTGTAGTTTCTCGGCTCTCTATCTCTTAGAATATCAAAACTAGCAACTCGCGTTATATGAAATAGTTCTATTGGATAAAAATACGAGGACATAATAATATATTAGTAGTACTGTAGGTACATAACACGTGTGTTTTTCAGACCTAAAATATAAACTCTCATAACACGGGAATTGTTGAGGGTTAAGTGTTTTAGTAACTCGTTTTTGTATATAAAACATATGAGAGAAATTCATTTGATTACCTGTGTACTAATAAATAAGATTCAAGCGTCTGTCTTCATCTCCGCCCGACTGTTTTGTCAGAGAGTTGAATCTTTGAAAGCGAAACAGATCGTAAATAAAAAAAAAAGAAAAAGAAAAAAAAAATGAAAGAAAGTGCTAAATTAAAGCGTTTTCAGCTTTAGTATAAGTGCTATTTTGCAGCTTTTTAGCACCATCTTAACAAATAAATCTTGTTTCAGAGCTCCTCATGCGAGTGTCCGATTTGCATATATTATATATAATTGGATATTGAAACATATTGTAAACAAAATTTTAATTTTTTATAAAGCTTAACAGTTGGAATATCGATATGCTAAAATTTTAAGCCAGTGTAATGAATTTTTACTAAAACGTTAAAAAGGACAGCGATTATTAGTCAACAAGAAGCGACGTAAGAGACACACCAATGGTCGTTCATTGGCTTTTTGCCAGCCAACCATTCTTTGAGCTCAACATCACTATTCCATTATCCTAATAGAGGTTTGTATGGAACGGATGCACATAATATTCATGTAGGTTAATGAATGTGCGCCGGAAGTCAAGTATTTATTAGCTGGACGCGAGTACCTCATTATACACTTTAATTTAAAATGCATTTAATTCCAATGCTATTTCACTTGACCGCACAGATTTCAAAAACTTCTAACATAAATATTAGTTTCCAGTGTTATTTTATCCATGATTTTTTTAAATATTAATACAACATCTACGGAATCTCATTGCATGTGACCTTTTGTTATACAATATTCAATTTCTATATAATCTTTGCCACGTGCGCTATCGAGAAAATTTAGGTCTTGGTGCTACATACCTATATTGAATTCGATGTCAGTGGGTTCTGATTTTAAAATGGGCAGTGTTTCAGGATAGCGACTTCAAAATAAAACGATGATTACATTTCATTCGATGCAGGCCTGGCATCTAGCTCATCTTTTCTTAGTATCCCCAAAAATACCATCAAACGTATTCTCAGATGATTCAATGTCAACTCCGCTTTTTCATCTCCATAGCAACTTGTATTATTTACTATTCTGCGTATAATCTCTATTGCAATAAGCGTTTTTAAAATAAGATTATCGCTTGCCAGCTGCACCGACTACAACCAAGCTAAACTGCTTGATGCAACCAAACAGTTATTATTGCAATTATAATGTCGCATCTTATCTCAAACTAAAGTAATATAATATATATAAAATATTATTGATTCTAATTAATGTGAAGGTACCACCGATTTGGAATGTAGATTCTGCGGAAAACAATCGGCAAGATACTCAACAGTTACTCTTTTAAACAAGAAACCATCAATACAATATTCAATAATTATAACAATAACAGAATTGTAGAGAACGGATTATTATATTCGTACGAACATTGAATAAAATACTTATTTTTCAGAGAGCAGATAGATTGCTTATTCACGATAAAAATTACATCTAAACAAAACAACGCCACTAATTTAAGCAGTTTTATACACAACTTCTCGATGATAACTACTTAATTCTTACAATAGTCAACAATTACTAGCTGCTAGTCACAACAACCTCTTTCATAGGGGAACAATCCCGCCAGATAGATCACAAAGATAACGACTAACCAATCATAAATTAGTTTTAATCATTTGGAAGACAGTGTTGCCATCTTTACACTCTTCCGGTGCTCTATTTCTATAAAAAAATAACAATTATAGTAATACCACGAAGCAATTACAAAGAGGAGGTGTCATAAGAAACTTTATTCATATAATGTAGGGTCGCAACTGCGCGGGGGTACGAGGGGCTTCAAATAGCGGCAAGCCATCTAGCGACCAATAGCTAAAACAAGTAATTGACAAAATTGACAGACGTTATAATAGTTCTACTGTATTTCACTAGGTGTCTAGCGCCATGCCAGGGCCGTACTCAGAATTTTTTAGTTAAGCATAGGTATAATTATGTAATTTGAAGTTGGATGGCACACACTGCTATATAATATTATAATGATTTACTATTGCACTGATAAGCTGATTACGCTTTGTAGGATTTTGGTACAATGAGAGGTCGTCATCCTATGCTGGAAAATTAAAGCTTGATATTATGTAGCCATGTGTAATATCGATTTGAGATTTTTTTCAATACCAAAAGGTCGATAATTGCGTACTAAAAGTCAGTTTGCTTTTGCATATGCCATAAAGTTTTATCATCGGAGTGATTAAAAATAACGGAAAGGACACCAAAATTGGTAAACTTTTTCCCAAGCCAGACGTAGTGTAAGTAAAATTGAATAATGCTGCATAATATGATACATAACATGCTTTTATTTTCATAAACAACAGCTATAAATTGTAGGTACTGATAGATTTCTTATTATAGCAAGAAAGAATATTTTTTATTAGATCAGATTATTCAAATTCAAATATTGAACGTCAAAACCAACTACTATAGGTTCGAACCTTAGCCCAGAATATAAAATTACATAATTAGAATTTTCACTACAACAATTCGACTGAAACTGCCTCGGAAGAATACCTTATCCGATTGAGTGTCCGGACAATGACCTTTTAGTTTACCAACTGCACAAAACTGCCCAAGGGCTCTCACGTTTTGTTACGTTATTTCCCACCGGTGATAACGTAGTATACATGTATATAATGTGATGTGTCGAAAAAAAGTTGACATGGGCAATATAGCCATGGCGACCATTACTTGACACGGGCGCTTACAGTTATTGTGGTTAGTTTGTAAACTCTTGTCAACTAGTAGTTGAGACGGGCAGTTGCGCGGTTATTCGCTGAGTGAATGCTTCGCTATCTTCAATAATTATTTTGTAATAACCTTCACCACATACGCTCATTAACAATTTTTTTAAACTTTGTTAATTGAAAGCTTTTGAACAGTATCTGGGATCGTATTGTAGAAATACATTTCAATTCTAAGTACGGCCCTGGCTAGATCAGTAGTTTTGCTACTTGCCGATAGAGGCATGGTAATCACCGAACTTTCTAGACAAAATAAATAATATATTTAATTTAAATATTACTTACGAGTAGAAAGATATGTTTATTCCATTTGATTTTAATTTGTTCGTGTAACTTCTACACGATACAACACAGCACTTCATGTTCACAACGTGCGCGGGTCGAGAATATTTTTTAAATATATAAAAAGGAGTGAGTCACGAGAGCGACTTAATTGTCCGGCAACGACAGCTGTACTGACGAAAGCGACAACTGGCGGTAAGTAGATCTACTACGGTTTGATGTGTGGACTACATTGATGGATGCTAGACTACATTGATTACAACACCTCCTCTTTGTAATTGCTTCGTGAGTAATACTAACGCATTCCAGAATCAAATAGTTTAATAATCAAATTAGGAAAATTTTAAATGCTGACATTTGACCATCCGCACAAAATTAACGTCCCCGCGAATGATAGCGAGTATACAAACACTAAAAATTTACCATTATACATTTGAAATTATTTGATATTTATTGCATTAAAACACATAATATATAGGAATGTCAAATTTGTCTTAAGTCGTAAACAGCAAAATCATGTACAAAACAACAGCATTACAAATCAACACTTGAGTGGTACATATCTCTACTACTACAATGGTACAGGTTTCATCTACCCTGAAACCACAAATATACACGGTACGTGTCTCAATCTACTCTGAAAGCGTAAAGTTCAATACAAGGTATCATCTACCCTGAAACCACAAATAAACACACGGTACAGTTCTCGTCTACCCTAAAACCGTAAGATATAATACTGTACATATACATCGTTTACCATAATCACTACACCAGACGACCAGCACTACTGCGGGCTGGAGTCAAGAAGTCAAAATATTTCGACAAACAATCCCGCTTCTGAATGAAAAAAAAATAGGTATTTTTTTACTAATCGATTATAATTAATGTAAAGGTACCACCAATTCGAAATGTGTGATATTCCGGATCCCAACAAAAGTACAGGAAGGGACGAACCCACTCTTACAGAACCCTCATAAAGAGGTAAAAAAGCTCGCGAGACGTAGCTTGCAGAAGTGGAAGGCGGCGGCACCTGATCCCGCCTCAACAAAGGCGCAGGCCGCCCTGATCACCTGAAGGTGATCAGGGCGGCTTGAAAGCCGAAAAGGAAAATAAAGCGTAAGGGCACAGAAAGCCCAAATCAGGGGGGGAGGAGGTAGCACACTCACCTCACCCACGGCGACCTTACATAAAACCAGAGCGCAGGAAGCAGTCGCGCTGGTAACGAGGGCAAGGACCGCAGTGGGCCTGTCCAGAAATCTAAAACATTAATATTTTATATAAACTTTGAAAATTTTAAATGATTATTTTATACTGAATCTTTTAAAATGTAATGCTATTCTTAAATATTTCCTTTAAAACCTAGAACTTGGCCGGCGAAGCCGCGATAAAAGTTACTTTCTAATAAATATCATTTATTATAGCCCATATAATTTTATTGAATTAGTTAAAGGTCTTTAAAATTATTATTAATATGCTATTCCTAATATTTCCTAATATTTCATTCCTTTTTATTCTTTAGTATAAAGAGGAAAATATATTACGATTAAAATGATTAAGTATTATTGCTCACAGTACTTCGAATTCCCGTGCAAATATGACGCTAAGATTGACTTTACAAAACTCGTTTTACAAAGGCTCCTTGAAATATTTATTTTTCTGAAGCTTTCGACTCGAAAATTGGGAATGTACGTATATAATAGCTGGATGATTAAAATATCAGACTCCCTCGCGGCACCGCGGTATTGTCTTTGTAGTAGAAATAAACGTTATTCCATCAAGACAGAAACGAGTTTTGTTAGTAGCCGGCTGAAATGATATTAGGTATTATTATATATTCTGATTTCAAAATCAGCCAGTTTTCTTACATAAGATATAACCACTGAATATAAAACAATAATGTACGCTAATCTAGAGAGAAGTACATGCCGTATACTGACGCAATAAAGTCTGGCAATAAATTAGGAGCTATCTCTGGCACCGAACATGTACGCACAACGCCATCAAACCGATTTATCTGCATAAATTCGTAGTAAACCGAGACCGACCTATTTTTGTATATCTATTACTATTGTAGGAGGTATGTACTATTACGAATACCCAAAAGGAAGCTTTTTTGGTTGTTCGTTTATTCATTTGTTTGTATGTTTGAACGCGTTATTCTGATGGTCTGATTTAATTATTATTATTATTTTTTGTTTTGTTTTAGTAAGCCTGTTTTTAAAAACTATGGCTGTAATGAAAGAATTAACAAAAGAACAGGTGAAAATTAATGATGTATAAACAAATAATATTTAAAACTGCTTAAATCCTTTAAAAAAAAGAAGAATTCACTGTGACTATGTCGAAAAAAGATGTGTCTTTGCATATACTAAAAAAGACTAGAAAAAAAAACAAAGGCTTCGAGAATATTTCTATTAAATAAATATTATAAAATGTGCAACCTGTTAAAGTTTTCCTTGGCTTTAATCAGGTACTTGACCAAACACCTTAAAATAATGAGGATCGTACCAGTGTAAAAATGTAAATGAATTTATTATAAGACATTTCTACTTTTGCTAAAAATTTGTAGCATTAGTAGTTACATCTCGAATTTCAATAATTGATTAGGCAAAATCAGTGCGATTTTGCAACGAGTCGTTCTTTAAAATCAAACTTTGTATTCTTGTTACATGCATAAGACTCAAATTTTTGTTTTATTTATATTTTACTAAGAGTTTTTGGAAAAATATAATACCCACGCATGACATTTTCGTTTATTTTAATTATCCATCTCATGCGACGTACTCCACCAGCGGCGGGCGCCGTATGCCGAGTTCCTTGAGGCTCTGTCGGCGCCAAGCCAACTGGTTAGGATGGTGGATACACCAACCGGATAGTAGTGCTGGTCGGTGAGGATTGCTGACAGCTCGCATGCTACCACGTCCAGCGCCAGCTCCAGACGCGCCCTGGCGCTCCCAGGCAGCGGCCCTATGCGCTTTTCTTTTGACGTTATAACGTCTAGTAAATTGATGAAAGCTACCTAGTACTTTTTGAAAAACATGACGTCATTGTCACGTGTCGCAAGCGAGAGTGCAGAACAAGCGACAGAGAGAGAGAGTCCGAGTAGAACTTAGAAGAGAGAGCGGCAGACGCCACGCAATCTTGAATCTACACACGAACTGTTTTGTCAATTTATTGTTTGTAAAGTTAGTGAAATGTTAATGTTAGTGAAAATTAATTAATTCTTGCATTTTAAGAATTTGATATAATATCGTATATATGTTCTTTGATTTTATTTTAAAAAAGTATCATCGGTCGGCGAGTGCAGAAATAATAGGTTATATTACAATTTTGACTAAAAAAAATATAAGGATACTAGCAAACCCGGCGAACTCCGTTTCGCCACCAACTTATTTTCGTGAGGGATACTCACACCACGAACTGGCACCGTCTGCTCCACCACCATGCAAAACCATATTGGTTTGTAGTACATGCTATGTATCAGAGATGGCGCTGTATGTGAAAAATGATTTTCCTTGTTTTACTGCTTTTCTGTTGACATATTTCCTAAATTTTGTTTGTGAGCCCGAGACCCTTCCAACGAATGCAAAACCGTGGAAATCGGTTCGTGCCAAAATTGAGAGTTATATGAAATTTTTTTTTAAGTCATGAGAAAATAAAAATAAAATTTCTTCCCAAAAAAAATAAAAATTAAAACTTTAAAAAAAAATAGGGGTTAATCGTAGAGGGGTGAAAAATTCAGGGTCATATAAAAAATTTTATTCTAAGTCATGACAAAATAAAAAAAAATTCTTGCAAAGAAATTATTTTTTTAAATTAACAAATAAAAAATAAGGGTTGATCGTAGAGGGGTGAAAATTTAGGGTTACATGTATTTTTGTATGATGTATCATAAAAAAATAAAAACAAAAAATTTTGTCTGAAAAATAAAAAATAAAATTTAGGGGTGGACCACCCTTAATAGGTAGGGGGATGAAAAATAGATGTTGTTCGATTTTCCCCCCTGGCTAGTATCCTCGCTAAGGATCACGAAAATCGGTCGAGCCGTTTCGGAGGAGTTCAATTACTAACCCCGTGACACAAGAATTTTATATATTAGTAAATACTAAAATACTCAACTCATATAATGAAAAACGCCCGTGAAGGGTTGCGTAACAGCAAGTAACATCATATAAAAGTTTTGTATAGTGTCTCCTAATCCTCTGATGTAGCGGGTGTGTCTATGGATGTCGCTTTTACTTACCCCCAGGTGAACCGAATATCCGTTTGCCCCTCTAATATATATATATATATATATATATATATATATATGTGTGTGTGTGTGTGTGTGTGTGTGTAGAAAGTTTCATGATGATCGATTAAGTGGTTTTCACGTGAAATCTTAACAATCAAACTTACATTTCACATTTATAATATAGGATATACAGATGGCGGTTATGGAAATCAATTTTAATATCTTACAATTTCATCTTAAAATTTTTCCTTTATTTTATCAAAATATCGTTCAACTGATGCGAACTACAAATTAATTTAATAAAACTAACACATTAGAAAAAGAAATCAATTTTTGTACATAAATATTAAAGTTAAGTTATCTATATCTTGTAACTAATATGATTCATAAGAAAATGACAAGTAAAATTGCTACTTGTAATGCATCATGTTTTCTAATAATTAATAGATCATAGATGAAAAAATAAAAACAGAAATTACATGCAATACCAATTTTATATATATTAGTTATCTTTTATTAATAAAAGCTTCTTTAAAAACATTTCACGTGTAAGCTGCGTTTAAAATTCGTCTTAAGCTGCTGTCTCTTCTACTCGGACGCATCGGTCGATGCAGTGTAAGAGAGATAGATGCATCATAAGCCGAACGCTTAGGTCGATCGTGCATCTCTCGCTCGCTTGTTCCGCGCTCTCGCTCGCAGAACGTGACAATGAGTCATGGTATTTCGTGAAGTACAGCCGGCTTTCATCAATTTACTAGACGATATAAAGATAAAAAAATTAATTCAGTTCATTAATTTTCATCTTTATACAAACTAAATCTAATTTTGCTAATAAATTAATATAACATTTATTGATTATGATGTATTTAGAAAGTCGCCTGGTCAGCTACTCATCTATACTAATATTTTAACGCAGAAGAGTTTGTTTGTTTGTTTGTTTGTTTGAATGCGCTAATCTCAGAAACTACTGGTTCGAATTGAAACATTTTTTTTGCGTTGGATAGCCCATTTACTGAGGAAGGCTATAGGCTACATAACATCACGCTATGACCAATAGGGGCTTAGCAATAATAATAAATGTTACAAAAACGGGAAAAAATAATCTTTTTTGAGTGCTTTCGTTACGTCCTTTATTGTTTCTATTCTCGAGACATTTTTAACTATAGTTCCACTTTTAAAGTAAATATTTCATATACATCACTCTTTTACTCAGAATTTTCGAAAAATAAAGAAACTCAATAATACGTTGAACGACACAGGAATCAAAACTGAGACACCTTGCTCGGCAGTAACGCTTGTGACCACTCGACCAACGAGGCGGGTACCTACTCTTAGAGTTAGTTACGTTTTTCCCTCTAATTAACGCGGGTGAAACCGCGGGGCATAGCTAGTTATTATTATAAACTTAAAATTAGCATATTAGTAATCTATACTATAAATATAATACAACCTAGCTATTAAGTAGTTGTTGATTATCTGTAAGGTTATTGTTTATCTCAAAGTCAAAGAATCTAATAATCTCTCAAAGAAAAAACAAAATCACAGAAATCACTGGCTTAGTATAATTGAGTTCCCTTTTAAAATGAATTGACCAAAGATGTAACTAAAGTTTAAAATGAATATGGAGCTCTTCGGTGGCATATTAAAAAAAATCCCGCGGGCTTAAAATTTATTTCGACTATTTTTATTTCCTTATTTTCTTGCGGAACAAATTCTAGATTTCATTTAAATACGGTTGAACAAATCTGGAACTAATTAACTGACTTATCTATATTCTCCTACGATATGAGGTTCCACGAAATGTAATATAGAACCACTTATAATAATTCATCACAATTTGATTAAATATCGTAGGAACACAATTGTTTATAAATGAAAGTTATAGATTTGTACAAATTAGGAAATAAAAAGAAAGTGTATTGAAGGTGTTTTTTCAACCTTATTTAATTTAGATGAAACACCTCATGCTGTTTAAAATTCAATACTAAATAGTCAATCAGCTGCTCTTATCTCGGTTTTAAAGCGTGATCTTATGATATTTACTTTAAATTGTAATTAATGAAACCAAAAATATTATATTTGTGATAATTATTTTATTTTTTATATCAACGTTTATGATTTATTTAACAAAATTATTCTGTCGCTTACTCTTCGTCTTTAAACTATTACGAATACTATGTTGAGTTTCCTACTTATTTGTGAACTTTTCTACTTATCTACAAAACATTGAACCTTGAGAGTGAAATATCTAAGTATTTTATATGGTGTTATTTAGTTACTTATAACATATCTCGCAGAACATAACACTATAACTAGAACTTATAGTAAGAACTTATATAGAATTATATTACTTTCGTTGACTAAATAAACGTATCAATAAACAATATTTTCTATTTATTCTATTAGTAGGTATATCTTTCTCTAAGGTCTCAAAAACTTTATAAAGACTTGGAAGTTTTATTTTGATGTTTTGTCTGCTAGCTTTTAATAATTTTACTGGGTTTGGAAATTTAATTCTTATATAATAGCAATTAGATGAAAATAGTTTTTGGTTATGATATTTCGACTACCTTTTTTTTTGTTTCGAAAGGTAAACAAAAAACAAAAGTAGGTAAGGTAGGTAAAATGAAGCGAAAGAGAGGCAGAAATATGAAAACAATTATGATAAATATTTTATTTGATTACTAAACATATATAATGTTAAAGAAATCATCATCATCATCATCATATTAGCCATTGGATGTCCACTGCTGAACGTAGGCCTCCCCCATCGACCTACAGAGCAACTGGTTCGAGGTAGCCTCCACCCAACGACTTCCGTTGGCTCTCCTCAAGTCGTCTGTTCATCTCGTGGACGGCTGTCCGTCCATCCATTGAGCTATGTCGATAACCTTCGTTCATCTGCGGATCTCATCATTTCTGATTCGATCTCGCAAAGAAACACCAAGCATAGCTCTCTCCATTGCACGTTGTGTGACTTGGAGCTTGTTTAAAAGTTCCATAGTCAAAGACCACCCGTATGTCATCACTGGTAATACACATTGGTATTAGTATAAATGCACTTTACGTGTCCAATAATTTACTTGTCTGTTCTTGAAATTATCTAAAAGCTCTATTCTCAACAAAATTGAAAATTAGGGTAAAAATTGCGAGAAAGTAAGTGCAGTGTGGCTGTTAATTTTTTTTTTGACTGCCTACCCTGTCTAAAAACTTTATGCACGTATTAGTTACGTATCAGTATGTTCACAATATATATTGTTTTACACTACCTACTACTCTCTTCAGATCCATAATTCTTTAACCCTAAGGTTATCTAAAAGAGATCGCTGTTAAGACCACCCTGTTATAATCGTTCTCTTTTTCTTGATATTTTTTGTGATTAATTATTGTCAGTTGTGTACGTGTGTTGTTTAATAAAGTGTTTTATAAATTAAATAATAATAAAAAATACTGTGATAAGTAATGAAGTTTTATAATAATTAAACACTCCATAATCATCCTTTTCTTGTTGTTATTTGACTTTTAATTGCTAAAAGTATCCGGACATTATAATTAACACACCCGTTTATCACTTGATTTATAACATATACATAACATTAAACTAGCGTAATATTAATTTACCTCGCATTATTTTAATTACTTCTTTGTTATATATAACATGTTAAGTAATGTTGTAGTTACGGAAATATACTAAACCACTTACAAACTTTACTGGAAACAAAAACTAGGCCAGATGAATAAAAAATTATTAAACTTCATGAAGTGTGGAATTAAAACCTCATTTCGTAGAAAACTCAAATAGTTAATGGGTTTAACTTTATTTCACAACGCTAACTCCGTTCAAAGCGGCTCGTTAGCTTCAATGAAATTGTGACAAGTTTGATAAAATTCACTTCCGATTAAATGGGCTGCGTTTAATTAAATGCAAGAAATGTAACTATCTGTTAATATACCAATGCTGCGCAAAGACTGCTTTCCATATAATTAAAAAGTTTTAGAGGTGAATAACATCAAACATTTTATCTATTTGCCAGAATTATTCTAATATGAATATTACATATTTTATAATTTATAATGAAATTAAAACATACAATTCTGTACATATTTAAAAGACAGTTTTAATACAGTTATTATCAGAATATCCTTCAAGAAAAAAAATTTAAGATTAATTGGTTGATATTATTGAGGTAGAATTGGTTATGGACCTAACCTTGTAACTTTGCAATCAGCTTTAGAGACGCGTAGGAAATGTTTTCTAATGTTGCAGTTGTTCCAAACTACTAGTTTATCAAACTAGAAGCCGTGGTGGCTTTAAATAACTCTAAATCGCAAAATATGATCAATGCTTAAAATTAATCATCAAATAATTAGGTTTTATTATTTATACTAGAGAATTTTGAATAGCATACATTATTCATATGGTACTTTTAAGAAATTTATAATTAAACTAGCTGAGTAACTAACAAGGTGACCTATATACTGCCTCAGAATCAATAATTGTTGTGTTAACTTGCTAGAAAATATAAATTTAGCTTATATGCAGATGAAATTTATTAACTGAGCTAAACTGAATCAACCTGGAAACGTCCTATAGCTAACAAAGACCTTCTTTCCATATGCGAGAAAGGTTGCAGCTTAATCCACAATGCTGCTCCAATCAATGACACACAACACATAGTTGGCCGATAATTTCCTATCATGAGTAACGATCACTATCAGGTGTTTGTGATAACAACGATTTTATGTCCTCTCTGAGCTACAGTGAGGAAATCCACAAGAAAATACTGAATTGGTTTAAAATCGGATGGCATATCAGCTGAAATCATCGGGTTTCTCAGAATGAATTTCGTAACCCTTGAACTTTTCTTGGAGTATCGTCGCGTTAGTTACATTGACCATTAGTCCCTACATATTACATTCATTTCAGAACAATATTTTACTTGCTATCAAAGATTTAAATGTTACCGAGTGTTTCTTAACGTTGCTATCAGTTTTTTAGTCGTCACAAGATTTAACACCAATTTCAACGCTGAATTATCCATTTGGCAACATTATGTTGATCGGGTGTGGCATAAGGCACTTCTAATAAAGCTACCATACTATGGGCTTCCCAAAAAAATATGTAAATGGATCACCAGTTTTTTCGCAGACAGGAACATCAAGGTCGTTGTCGAAGTTGCGTGCCCGGACCTCAAGTCTGTTAATACTGGTGTTCCTCGAGGCTGTGTACTATCTCCTACCTTGTTTCTTCTGCATATCAATGACATTTTGGAAATTAGTGTCATTCATTGTTATGCGGACGACAGCACCGGAGATGCTTTATACACAGGCCGACCTAATATTTCTCGGGAACAAGTCGTTGAGTGTCGGAACAAACTTGTGTCTGAAATTGAGTTTCTTTTAGCCAAAGTATCGCAATGGGGGCCGACTTAATCCAGTCCAATTTAACCCCAACAAGACACGAGTTTGCGTGTTTACCGTTAAAAAATCACCCTTCATCGTTCTTCTCCAATTTGAAGGCAGTCCCCTAACTACCTTGGCCAGTATTGGAATATTTAGCGTCGACATATCAAGCAATGAGCTATCCCGTGGTCATTAGGAAGGAAAGGCTAAACTAGTCTCTAAGAAACTTAGTGTGCTCAATAGGGCGAAACAGTATTTCAGACCTTCCCATCGCCTACAATTATACAAGGCGCAGATCCGGCCCCACATGGAATACTGCTCTTACCTGTGAACTGGAGTACCCCAATATCAGTATCCGTATATCATCACTGGTAACACACATTGGTCGAAGAGTTTCAAGTTCAGGAACTGAAGTATGATGCATGAAAAGACGTTTTTTAATTTTCCGAACGTTGCCCATCCTAGCTAGATTCGAAAATTGATTTCTACCTCATGGTTGGACCTACCAAGTTGGAACTTTTATATCTTATATTACATCTGTACTCGTCAACAACTCGAGAGTAGAATTTCCAACCGATATCGGGATAGGCATGACATGGATATTCGACATGATTTTTGTCTTGTCCATATTCATTTTAAGGCCCACCCGTCGCGAAAATCCATCGAGGTCACTGAGCATAATGCTGAGATCTTCCAGGGATGTATTTAATCCGCTAAGGCTCTGGCCGAAGCAGGCAGACTCTTGGTCGGGTGGAGCTCGGCCAGAGTTCAAGTATTGGAGCAGCGCCCTATGCGCTGCTTCAAATGTCTGGGAATCGGGCATACCCGCCCGACATGTCCGGCTGCGATTGATCGCAGCGGCGCGTGCTTCCGGTGCGGCGTGGAAGGGCACATTGCCCGCAATTGCACCGGAGCACTGCGCTGCGCCGTGTGTGCTGCCGCCGGCAAACCAGCGGCTCACTTAATGGGGGGACGGGAGTGCCGCCCCCCCAAATCGAAGGGTAGAGCGGTCGCTAAGACCCCGGCCGCTCCCCAAAGCCCTATACTCCAGGTCACGGAGGAGGCTGCGGCTATGCCGTCATGACCTGCCGCAGTCTCTCCCGTTCGCCGGTCCCTGGAGCAGCGGAGATAGAGCGCTCACGGTGCCCGCGAGCGCTCTATGACCGAAGGCGAAGGCGGTCCACATAGGCGGGCCAACCGTCGGGGCGTCACGGTGGCATGCGCCAGCGATCCCGTGACGTCCTTGTACGACGACGAGGGCACCGCTGGGTTTTAGTGGGTATTCTGACTTCGCAGTCAGCGAGTCCCACATTCCCGTCACCTTCGGGCGGCGGAATACGTAAACGTATTTCCCAGCGTCAAAAAAAAAAAAAAAAAGAAAAAAAAGAAAAAAAGGGATGTATTTAATGGCCCTTAATGGTTTAATTTGAAAAAAAAAAACAATAATAATAAAATTCGGAAGGGTTTAGTGACGCAAGTGGGTGATAGTGACGATTGTTGTGTTGTCGAAGAAGTAAATTTTATTGAACAATTCATTACACTTGGTATGAGATTGGCACTTATCCATTATCAATTGCATTAATTCATGTATCAATATAAATTTATGAAAAACTAGTTCAGTCAATGTTGCCGACATCAGAGTCGATTTTATACTAAGAATCATTGTGATGTTTTATATCTTATGCCACTGCTAATGTAGCTTTATTATACAAAATAATAAATAAAATAGTTCTAGAAAGTTCAAAATTCGCCAACCAAATAAACAAACAAATCCTGTCCCCTTATAAAATTAGTATATGGGACACGCATTACAAACGTAAAAGAATTCAGAATCGCGGGAAAAGCAATAATTTATCAAAGTCACGTCACTTGAGCAAGCAATTGCTAAAGAAGGGAAACACCTACTTCAGAAAGTTTTGCTTATACGCAGATCAATGTGTGGGTGATTGATGTACCTTTTATATGAGTCTTGTAATTGACTGATGAAATAAATTTCGAGTGAAATCTGTAAGCGTTTATTTTGATAAATCATTTTATTTGTAAAGTTGTCGTTTTTACATGTTTGCAATGAAATATCTAGATGGACATAATTATATTTTTAATTTATATTTTTATTACTCTTTTTTCTATTACTCACAATAATTGAGGAAATGGTAAATAAAAACTACCGATAGGTGTACACTGCCTATAAAGTGTTAACATCAAAATAAAACATTTCCATGCAAACAATGTTTATTGAAGAACTTTTAATTTGTTGATAAGGTATAGAATAAGGAAGAAATTTGAAATATCATAAAACCAACGTCAACGTCGGACCATGTTCTACCTTTTCTAGGCAGTGTTAGGACTGCTGATCTGAAGTCTGATGTTAAGTGCAGGTGGATAAGCATATAAAGAAATTACATGATGTATAACAAAAGGACACGGGCAATTAAGAGCACATGGATGTTGTATTAATGAAAAATAAAAATCAACTCATAATAATCAAAATTTATTTTAAGCATTATCTGCTTTTTTCTTTTTAGCTAACGAACTTAAAAATGTAAATGGTTTATAGGTATTAATATAGATATCAACAAGTATATAAGATACAAGTATATTTTGGCAACACATAAAAGGTCAAAATTTTGTAAAGTTTTGGCAGCTACTAAAAATTTAGCTATTAACAGAACTTATTTATTTGTTAGCTGTGCCCCTGACTTAGTTTGCGTGGATTTTTTTTCTGGTACATATACTCGTACGTTTCGTGCCGGTTGCGGTAATCAACGAACGCTGTTCTCATTCTGTATCTTTCTCTATAGATCTCATGACAGCTACGATCCGAGGATAACCGAGCCACGTTCTACTTCAGTTTTCTCACGTTGGGCTTCATAATGACAAGCGCTATCTGCTTTCAAGCGACGTATTTTGACCATTAAGTTTTAGTTTGGTTCACATACTTTGACGTTGAATACGACGCGACACCATCTGCTTTTATCGAATAGTCAAACTAACTCACTGTAAAATCCCTAATGTGAAAAATGTTAAGATATGAAATGTTTTTTATGCTGTAGAATTATGCTAAGCAATTTCTTGTGTCTCTCTTAATCTCTTAAACCTTTGTTAGGATATAGACTGTTAGGTTATTTTGATGTTAAATTGACATTAGATTTGAAAAATCAAAATCCTAAATTATGAAAATTTTGTGTTTGTGTAATGTTCAAGTAATTCGAACCCGTTTCTTGAATTTCAACTATCGCAATATCTTTTTTTTTTGTCGGTTATAATTCTCGGCTCTGACGCGCAGTGACCTTTTTTATATGCAATATGTTTGTAAGGATTATTTGAACGCTGCCATATTAGATCCCTGTATTCTTAGCTATATGCCTGATGGTCAGACTTCGATCTGCCATAATTCAACATCTTAATTTTTTTACGTTATCTTCAGTAAGAGTCATGGATAGGCGTTTATCGCGATATTCATCTTCAGTGGATGTTCTGCCTAGCTTAAAATCCTTTGCCCAGCGTGCAATATAGAATATGGAGGAACAGAGTCACCCAATATTTCCACCAAGTCGTTGTGTATGTCTTTGGTAGACATTCTTTTTAAACAATAATACTTGATCAGAGCTCTAACTTAATTTTTTTTTCCATTTTGATGTTATATATCTTTGACGGTTCGTATTCAAATGAATGCACCTCTTACAATTAGAAATCATGGTCTATTTGAGTGATTTTTATGCTGACCTAGTGTACATATAGGCTACCAAAAAAATACAATGTATATTATAATTACACATTTTGAGTAGTTCTATTAATATTAGTCTTAGTTTTTATTTCCATTTGCTTTTGCTTCAATTTCGCATTATAGATAGTTACTAACAGAACCGAAGACCTAAGTAAAGGTTCTGCCATTTTTAAATATTCTAACCAAACCGCTAATCTAACATATATAATTATAATCTTTTAAATTTATTTGAAACAGCTAGTAATTTTCTTGAAATCTAGTAAAATCAAACGTCTAGTACGTTAAGGTAAACACTTTATAAAGCAAAGTTTATGAAAGTAGAATTAAAACCTCATCTCCGAGAAAATTTAACCAAGAATAGTTAATGGATCTTAACTCGATTTCTAAAAGCCAACTTTGTCGAGATCGACTCGGCTTCAATAAGATTTAACAAGTTTCTTGGAATATCCTAAATTTTACTTTAAATATACCCGTCAAATGAATGCACCTCTTACAATTAGAAATCATGGTCTATTTGAGTGATTTTTATGCTGACCTAGTGTACATATAGGCTACCAAAAATTACAATGTATATTATAATTACACATTTTGAGTAGTTCTATTAATATTAGTCTTAGTTTTTATTTCCATTTGCTTTTGCTTCAATTTCGCATTATAGATAGTTACTAACAGAACCGAAGACCTAAGTAGAGGTTCTGCCATTTTTAAATATTCTAACCAAACCGCTAATCCAACAAATATAATTATAATCTTTTAAATTTATTTGAAACAGCTAGTAATTTTCTTGAAATCTAGTAAAATCAAACGTCTAGTACGTTAAGGTAAACACTTTATAAAGCAAAGTTTATGAAAGTAGAATTAAAACCTCATCTCCGAGAAAATTTAACCAAGAATAGTTAATGGATCTTAACTCGATTTCTAAAAGCCAACTTTGTCGAGATCGACTCGGCTTCAATAAGATTTAACAAGTTTCTTGGAATATCCTAAATTTTACTTAAAATATACCCGTTTTTTTATATATTTATTTTTTTTAATCAAAACGGTATATTTTTAATTAATTGTACTTTATTGCGAGTTAATATAATATTATTAATATTTCTGCTAATGGAATAGAGGCTTGATTTTTGTTAAGATAAACTTATTTCAAAATTCTTGCATTTCCCTTAAAGTTCATTCCATCAACTGCAATGCAATTTTCAAGTCTTTTTTGCTATTGCTTTAAGTATTTTTGATAAACATCTTTCTTGGGTACCTCAAGTTAATGAAGTAAGTAAGAAGCTATTTGCTGCAATTAGGTCGCTAAGAAGGTTAAGTAACTTTCTGCCTATTCCTACTAAGGTTATGCTAGCACAGTCTATCCTTCTACCAATTCTTGACTATGCTGACTCGTGTTATGTTAATTTAAATGAGGAACAATTAAATAAACTTGAGCGTTTACAAAATCTCTGTATTCGGTTTGTATTTGGACTTCGCAAATATGACCATGTTTCCGAATTTCGTAAAAAACTCAAGTGGCTTCCTATACGACTTCGCAGGAATACTCACATATTATCTCTCCTTTATTCTATACTCTTCAATCCAACTACTCCGGTATATCTAAAAAAAACCGATTTGAGTTTCTTTGTGATACTCACGAAAGGCCTCTTCGCTCAAATGATAGCCTAACTTTGAAGATACCTTCACATTCTTCTTCCTTTTATTCTAAATCTTTCACTGTCGAAGCTTGTCGTCTTTGGAACTCATTGCCACTGTCCATAAAACGCGCTCAAACATTAATGACATTTAAAAAACTTATTAAGGAAATGTACTTAACATATTAAATTATGTTAAGCAACTTTGTTTTATTATCTATTATTTGTCATGAAGTTATGTTGTTATGTCATTCTTCTTAATTTATCAAGTTGCTTATAGTGTATATATGTATGTATTTATGTATGTATGTATGTATGTATTTATGTATTTGTATATATATGTATATATATGGATGTGTGTGTATGTGTATGTATGTATATATATATATATATATATATATATATATATATATATACATATTTGAGTATACTTATATGTATATATGTGTCATTAAATATAGCATCTATTGTTATATAGTTATTTATTTATATCTGCTTTTTTTTTTCATTGTTCTTTTTTTATATTCAAAATTTTGCGCTCTTCCCCTTGTTTATATGCAAGTCCTCTGCCCAAAGGTTGCCTGGAAGAGATCGCTGTATTAGCGATAAGGCCGCCTGTTGCAACTGATGCAAATTGATTGTTTTAAATTCTATGTATTGTTCTTTTATGTATTGGTGTGCAAAAAGAGTAAATAAATAAATAAATAAATAAATATATCTTGGAATTTTCCAATATGATAATTCCAATAGTCTATATCTAGTGCTTATTGCAAAGATATTTTATAACCCGTACGTTATTATAAAATTTATCTTTTAGCGTTTCTTTTATTCACTGCAATAACAATAAGTCAGGTGGAGTCACAAGGTCTAGCATATATGGAGAGTGGGAAATTTCAGACCACCCCTGGCTGTCCAATCGAGCCCGTAGAAGAATTTTAATCTCCTTTTTAATAATAATGTTTATTTCAATTGAAATAAATAATAAGCAAATACAATTATTTCGATAAAATAACAATCATATAAAATAATTTAATTACTTTTTTCTCTATGAATCATATATTTAATTATTTATCGTTATTTTTTTTTCTTTATTGTTATGACTACTAGACGACCAGGCATGTTGTAACATGTTAAATTAGTGTTTCCCAACGTGGGGCCCACGCCCCACTGGGGGGCAATTTGATAGTTAAGGGAAGCAATTTAAAAATGGACTCGACACGACTTTAACCCTTCCGCTTTGGGTTATTTAAATGCAATGCTATACATTTATGTTTCTTAAGGGAACAAAACAATTTTAAAGGTTAAAAATTATGCATAGGAACATAAAAAATTTAGAAATGTTAAGGTGGGGCATGGCCTAAAAAAGGTGGGGAAACACTGTGTTAAATGTTCACCACCACTCATGATCACTTGCAGCTTCAGAGAAGCTACTAAGTAATGCGTATATGATAAATAAGAAAAAGTAGGGAGCTAAGAATGATGTTGCAATATTAGTCGTCGACTCACTTACTCGCTGCATGAAATGCAGCTTTAGTAGCTAGCTGTATTCATTACATTCTATCACAACTTTGGTTCGGTAGTAAAAATCATCCACATTGCGAGCGTATATTAAAATATATATATACAAATTTGCTAATGTAAAATTCGAGCAATCGAGAAATAAACTCCTTTATAATACTAGAAAACATTTATTATAACTTTGACATTTTTATATTGTCGCACTTTGTCAGAGCTTCGTAAGAAAATATTTCTATAAGGAGACGGCGAAAATGTGGCATGCCGTAGTAGTTATTTCTTTGCCGTCTGTTTGAAATCCCTTTGTGTGGATAAAGAACTTTATTTTTTATGTGTGGTTCTATTCAGTATTCTGTATGAATGTTTGAATTTTAAGAAAAGCACTTCAATTTGTACATCTCATGCTCCTGCATATAAAGACTTTTTATAAAATACTTAAAATATAACTTTTATATCGTAATAGAGATTAAAATATTTATTTTTTTATAATATCACGATTGAAATTTGTCGTGGTAACAAATACAATTTTTATTTTGCTTCGTACATATTTTTGACATAGTTAATGTAATTTTTAATTGTATTTAAAACTGTCTAGATGACTTTTGTACGGTTATAGCGTTTTGACCATATCGATAAAAGGATAATTATCACAAGAAATATTAAAAACAAGATTAACAACGAGAACAATAGTCCCGACCTCTTTCTTGCTGAGGTATAGTGGTGCGAACAACTGTACACTAACCAGGATGGTGATGGGCAGCAGTGTCACTATATTCTGCCGCAACACTCTGCACTCGCTAACCCGTCTGTTAAGCGTGGCAAGTATTAGCTCCGCCCGACTTAATGGGAGAGGCCTACGTTAAGCAGTGGACATCTATCGACTGATGTGGTAGTGGATTTTTCCACTATACCCTCAAATAAATTAATCAAAAGTAGCATTTTAACATTTTTTTTTTCGTATGTATATTAGTATGGCTTTGGAACAGCTTAAAAACAATAAGACACCGGGCAAGGACGGTATTACGTCAGAGCATCTGAAAGCGGGTGAAGCACCGATACTTAAAGTTCTTCAAAAGCTACCTTATGCCGTCTTGCTCGAGGGCGTAACGCCGGAAGCCTGGAACAGAAGCGTGATGGTGTTCTTTTTCAAAAAGAGCGATAACACTTTGTTAAAAAATTACAAGCCCATTTCGGTTCTGAGCCATATTTATAAGTTATTCTCTAGGGTCATTACGAATCGTCTAACGGGCAAGTTTGATGTATTCCAGCCTCCCGAATAAGCCGGTTTCCGAAAAGGATATAGTACCATAGACCACATACATACCTACACTCGGCAGATTATACAAAAGAACGAGGAGTATAATCAGCCATTGTGCTTAGTGTTTATGGACTACGAGAAAGCCTTTGATTCGATCGAAACTTGGCCACTGCTGCAGTCTCTCCAGTGGTGCCACATTGACTACTGGTATATCAAAGTGTTGCAGTGCTTGTACAATAACGCTAGTATGTCTGTTTGAGTACAGGAGCATGGCACGAGAGCGATTCCAATGCAGCAAGGTGTGAGACAGGGAGATGTCATCTTCCCGAAACTTTTTACCGCAGCATCGGAAGACACTTTCAAGCTTCTGGAATGGAAAGTATTTGGCATCAATATAAACGGCATTTAATCATCAGGCCGACGATATCGTGCTTATGGCAGAATCCCTGGAAGACCTTAGCATTATTCTCAGTGACCCCAATGGAGTTTACCGACAGGTAGGTCTTAAAATGAATATGGACAAGACAAAACTCATGTCGAATGTCCATACTCATCCTGATATCGGTTGAAAATTATACTCTCGAAGTTGTTGTCGAATACATCTACTCAGTACAAAAGATCCAGCTTGGTAGATCCAACTTTGAGAGGGAGGTCAAACGTCGAATCCAGCTAGGATGGGCACCGTTCGGGAAATTAAAAAACGTCTTTTCATCTGTCATACCTCAGTGACTGAAGTTGAAAGTCTTCGACCAATGTGTGTTACCAGTGATGACATATGGATCTCACACGTGATCTGTGACTATGGGCCTTCTAAACAAGCTCCAAGTCACCCAGCTTGCAATGGAGAGGGCTATGCTTAGTATTTCTCTACGAGATTGAATCAGAAATGATGAAATCCGCAGACGAACGAAGATTGGTGACATAGCCCATCGGATCTGCGAGCTGAAGGGGCATTGGGTAGGGTTAATAGCTCGTAGAACTGATGCCCGATGGAGCAGAAAGGTTCTCGAGTGGAAACCATGTACCGACAAGCACAGCGTCGAACAGCCCCCTGTGATTTCTACGCCCCAATCCATGCGGTCCGATTTTCGATTCGCCGAGGTTCTGTACTCCCAATTTGGCATTTAGGTCTCCCATAACAACGTTGTAGAAGGCCGAAGTAGTACCATGTATGGCCTTCGAAATATACTCATACTTAGTCTTAACTTCATCGTCAGAGTGTGACGAGGTCACATACGTATATAAAAATTTAATGTAAAGTCATTTTACACATGTCTTACAAGAAAAAATATTAGAAAAAAAAAACTTACTGCTATTTTTCTTAAATTCAAAATACCTAACAGCTAATAAAATACGATATCTTCATCTTGATTTTAGATCTAAATGAGAGTCAATTAATTTGCTCTGTAGCTTCAATTACTTCTAATTAACTAAGACCTCAAATTTTACGATATTTTCTGAAATTTTCCGTGAATTTATATCAATTATGTTAACATATATGTTTTGTACCTAAACTATATTTATATTATAAAATAACATATCTCTTGAAGACAAGGTACTTATGTTTTGCTATTGCTTAATATAAGTACATGATATCAAGCAAAATATAAAAAAAAAAGAAAAAAAAAGAAAAAAACTGTTTGTGTAAGTAAAAAGTCTTCGGATAATTTTTCACAATTTTTTAATTTTCAAAATAATATAAATTATTAAAAATTTCAATTTGAAGAAAAAGCCACGAAACATATTTTGAGGTGTTTAAAGCATTACTCGGTCAAGTTACATATTAAGTCGTTTAAACTATAAATCAAACCAAAAAAATAAAGAGATTTCTTAAGTATGGTATATTGTTTAAATATAAGTGTTAAACGACTGCTACTATATTAACAAATGACGTATCTCAATCACTTGTGCATATGGAGAACAATTATAATACAGATTTATAGTGTTCGGCGTATAACATCGTCTAAAACAATGCAATAGGAATATTCTTATCATTTCCAACAATTAATGTTAAACGGATAGCTTATAAACGCAGTTTTTTAAACCTCTTTAGTGTAATATGTCAAAATAATAATCTATGTAAAACATATTTGTTTTAGATTACCTTTATATATAATTCAATAAGTAAAGAGACAAATGGTTATAGCTCAAAAACGGTTTATTTCAATCTTCAAAATTAAGGCTATTTTTCAACATAATCACTCCCTACAGTTATTCACCTGTCCCATATTTCTTGCAGCTTCCTAATTCCCTTGGCGAAGAATTCTTTCGATTTACCCTGAAGCCACTTTTGCACCGCTTCCTTAACTTCCTCATTGTTAGCAAACCTTTTTTCACGTAGGGCATCTTTGAGTGGACCAAACAGGTAAAAATCAGATGGGGCGAGGTCGGGACTGTAGGCAGGATGAGGTAAGACCTCCCAACCCAATTCTTGAAGCTTATCTCGGGTCAGTTGGGCTGTATGAGGGCGGGCGTTATCGTGCTGAAGAATGACTCCTTTTGACAAGAGTCCACGGCGTTTGCTCCTGATAGCTAGTTTAACTTTGTGTTCTAACATCTCAGAGTAGTATTGGTTATTGATAGTTCGCTGATCTTCAAGGAAATCGCATTAAGTGTTGAATCATATGTAAAAACAGTATGATATTTGAAAATTAAATATAATATGAAAGTAATTTATTTATTTATTTATTTTATTTATTTATTTATCTTTGGGAAACATGCAGCATACAATCACTACATATAAATAAAAGATTCTAAACAAATTTTCAAGCCAATAAAGTTTCCACTAAAGATATAAAATTTAGATAGACAACTAAGAGATTTTGTATTAGACATAAGTTTAAAGATTATTAAGAGTGAAAGAGTAAGAAAGGTGATTATATTGTGGAATGAGGAATCATTATGAGTGCGGAAGGATGTCTGAGGACAGACATGAAGTCAGGACAGCCGAATGTGGAACGGAACGCAGAAGGTATAAGCGACATGGAAGTATGAGATAAGGGAAGAGAGCGAGCGGATATAAGCTAAGATGGCGGACGTTGAGTTATCTGGGTGTGTATATTGTGAATGATTGATGACATAAGTCTAGGACTACCTACCCGGGCGTCCTGGATATCATATATTATAGACGAATATTAAAATGGAAGAAATCTCCATTATAAACTTAATTAATTTGACTTGAACAACAAACATCTTACCAACTTCTTTGTTTATTATATTTACTATTCGTTTATTTTTATATGATTATTAGGCTATTTGTTAATAGGGGGTGGTTATGTACGTATTATTTACAATGTTATTAGATGACCCCTTTTGTTTTGCATCTATTTAATGTTGGCTCTTGCTGGAGTCCCATAGTCCCGAGTTTTATGTGTTCGTATTTGTATTGAAGATTTCTAAAAAGTTCATGTGTCGACTAAAATAGAAGAAACAAAAAAAATATGTAAGTTCATTTTGTATTAGTTATTAAATTTTCTACAAAATTATATAAACTAGTGGTTAGGTACAGAATACTGGTTCCATTTAATTGTAGCCTGTCAATAAACTGTACTTTGTAATAATAATAATAATAATAATATTCTTTATTGCACACCACAGAGAAAAGAAAAAAACAAAACACTATTACATGAAGAAAAAGTTAATATCTAGATGCACAATAAGGCGGTCTTATCGCTTAGTAGCGATTTCTTCCAGACAACCTTACGGGTTTGGAAACAGAGTCAATATATATGTCATATAGTGTGGTGCTGCATATAACTTAAAAAATAAAATAAATAATTGCTTAAAATAATTAAAATAATTGCTTTTGATTATAATATAAATACAATTACATAAATATACGTACATATACTACATAAATAAATATACAATTATACAAATAGAAATACATTTTTCAATGTGTATAGAACACATTATAGTAGATTTGATATTTGATAGTAGACTTATAAGTGCGAGTTTAGACTACAATAGAAAAATACGTATTATTTGTATTGCCTCATTACCTCTATATGTCCATCTATATATTATTATTCTCATGTAAATAACAACAGAATGTCTTTGAGTAAAAGTAATAAACAATTTTTACTCAGAGGCGTTAATTCAATAAGCACAGCCTAACAAAAAAAAAAGTACAAAATATACAAACTTCATTTCTATCGAAACATAAAAATTTGAAGTGAAATTGTTTATATTATTTCTAATTATAAGTGTTTGATAACCAGTGGTAGCGGAAAAAATTCAAGGATGGAGTTCTAGCACTGCTGTATTCTCAAGTGCTAAATTTGCTTAAAAACTCATCTCAAGCTCGGCGGTGAAGGATAGCGTCGTGAGAAAACATGGGTCTTGGGAGAAATTCTGAAACATGTACAAAACGTAATCCTTTTTCCTAAGTGGAGAAGAGATCTTTTCGCGGCACCGTGACATTCCCAGGTCGTTACAGCAAAATTTACAGTTAGATGAAGAAACGCTTTGTCGACTGCACGCTTAGCTATTCTTATAGTTCGTATAATTGTAAGTTACTTGTAGCCACAAAAACATTTTACATTACAATACATTTTATCCCGTAGAAATTTGATCTGGTGTAGTGGTGCGAGTAAATAACGCGGCGGTTGCGGGTTCAACTCCCACTCGGAGCAGCTATTTGTATTTGTACAAATATTTGTTTCTTAATTATTTATACAAATATTTGTTTCCGGTCTGGGTGTACACCCACACAATATAGACCACAGACCGATATGTCTTCAAGGTGGAAAATCGAAGTCTGTTTCGGATCGAAATTCGATAATTTTTTTATTACTAAAGATTATATTCTAAAATTTTCTACAAATATAGATTAGTATAGTATGATGAGTGCAGTATGACCTAAGAAATCCTGAAGTTTTACTATTTTTGCACATGTGTTTGTAATTTCTATTGTTGTAGATAGTGGGTAGCAGGCTTGCACTGTACTGTGTAATATGGTGGGAATAGAAAACAGTTTCGTTCGTTTGTTAAATAGCTCAAATACAAATATTATGCTTTTGTTAAATCTAAATAAATCAACACGGCCAATGCTTCTTCATCTAGCTAGGCAACCATTTTTTTCTATCTTGTTTTGTGGATTGGAAATTTGCTGGATTGTGATGAGCCTTTGTAAGATACGCATATTCGTACGCGTATTCCACGTTTTCCAGATAAAATAGATGTTGTAGAGTTGGTTGTAATATGGGTAAAGTTACTCAATATTATCAGTCCAACCAATTACTGTTATTATTAATCAATAATATATTAATTAATTAAAAAAATCATAAAACCCGACAGCGTAAAATACTCTTATTATAAACTAAAAAGAATAAAACAATTTACTAGCTTTCATTTGATACCCATATTGCTACAGTAAGAAAAAAAATTCAACTCCCCCCCCCCCCCTCATTCCGCCATTTGCGGTAGCCATTATGAAAATTTATATAGCCTATGTCACCACTACAATTTAGACAAATCCAACGACACCTCATAATTATGTCAAAAACCGTCCAGCCGTTTGAGCTGTAGGGCCTACCAAAGAAATGGACATACATACATACATACACTCGAAAAACATAACCCTCCATCTGTCGCAGTCGGATAAAAAATCGATCCTTTTTCCGTGAAGTTTCTGTCCGTTGTTTATTAAAAGCTGGAATAACATTTCTTTGAATATCACTGATGATAAACCATATGTTGTCATCAGAGACTTGATAATTTTCTTTCAAAATTATTGATAATGCCTCAAATGTTTCGCTTCCTTCAATAAAGGAAAGTTCAATTCATGTCTACTACACTTGAAAGTGGACATCGAAAAGATTTGATAAAAAAGAAGATTTCCGCCCGTGTCTGGGTATAATATATATTTATTTATATATGTATTATTTATATGTATATTTATTAAAAAAAAATTAATATCAGTCGAAACAAGTTTTAACTGATACTAAATTTTGAGCATTAGTTAATTTTAGTTTTAACAAAGGCTAGCTGGTTTTAATCAAGAACTAGTTTTAACTAGGGAAAACGCGTTCTATCTAAAAACTGGTTTGAACTGTAACATATACATATATTCCTACAAACTTTAACTTTGAAAT
This sequence comes from Euphydryas editha, assembly GCA_036937285.1. Taxonomy (NCBI): domain Eukaryota; kingdom Metazoa; phylum Arthropoda; class Insecta; order Lepidoptera; family Nymphalidae; genus Euphydryas; species Euphydryas editha. The sequence continues at coordinate 9,036,738 of JAUPFZ010000008.1, forward strand.
AACTTTGAAAGTGATGAAGGAAACAGACTTAACATTAACGTCCGTTAAAATAAAAAGGTCTTGGCCTTGCAAAAAAATACTTTGTATAATTTGTACAAAATTTCAATATAATAGTTTAATTTGAGATAAAATAGTTCTTGACTACCATTTTTCCGTCGTGCACCGTGAGCACGCAAATATGTCGGTCCCTGTTGTTATCGTGGATATCTGATAGCGATCGCGACTCATGTTTGGTAAATTATTCAGTAACCCACAGTAGACCAGCGTCGTGGATTAAACTCCAACTCTTCTCGTCAACCTTGCTCTGATGTTTACAGGCTCATTTAGTTTGGTTCAGTTATCCCGTTGCAATATTAGTGATTAATATTAATAGCATTAAAACATAAGAGAATCTAAAGTTAAAAAAAAAAGTGACATAAAACGTTGCACAAACAATAGAACAGCGTTTATTATTTATTAAAGCAAAGAGTAATATAGAAATTGATAGATTAAAAGTGCGATTCTGTTATACAAAGTAAAGGAACACAAGAACAAATTCCTTACTTTAAATTATTGTAGTAAAAATTTCGTCCAGACCATAGAGAAAAGAAAAAAGGTTAACGCTGCAGCGATGCTCTGCAGCATTTTCTTATAATGTTAAAAGGCAAAAAAATACGTCGAGATACCTGTAGTAACTAGGTATATCAAAAGCATTAAATGCTGCAGCTTATAATACACATAATGACTAGAATAACATTATTTTTTACAAATACATAGTTATAGACTTACCATTGTGACTGCTATAAATGTTTTTGTTTGTGTATTTTGCTACCGTAATAATTTTGATGTTTTTGTTATCTTTAATATTCCTTATTACCTTTCGCCGTTAATTATTCTAACTTTTATTGATAAAAATATTTTGGTGTATAAAAAAAAATATTACCACTAAATATTACTGAAAAAATAGTATATATGATATATATATATATATATATATATATATATATATATATATATATTTTAATATAGCTATCTGCGGTAAGGACATAGTTTCTAAGTTTTTTTTAAAGTATAGATTATAATTATATACTACTAGCTTTCCGCCCGCGGCTTCGCCCGCGTGGAATTCGGTATATCGCGCGACATGGTAAGCGCGCTACCGCCGCCGCCGCTCTGCGCCCCGCCTACCGCCCGATACGCCCCCCCTCCCTTTCCCCGTCCACGCTTTTTTGTCTTTGTCTTAAACAATTGAACAATCTTACATGATTTTATGTTTGGCAATAAGGAACTTCCATACAAACTTTTGTCCCCTATTTCAACCCCTTCTACCCTTATTTTCGCGATAAAAAGTATCCTATGTCCTTTCCCAAGTTCAGTTCTATCTTCATACCAAATTTCATCAAACTCGGTTCAGTGGTTTAGGCGTGAAAGCGTAACAAACAGACAGACAGACAGACAGACAGACAGACAGACAGACAGACAGAGTTACTTTCGCATTTATATATTAGTAGGGATTTAGGGTAAAAAAGTAAAATAGAAAGTAGATTAAAAAATTGAACCGAAATCTGTATAATGAATATACATAATTATGTAATTTCAAACAGATTATTGTGATTTAAATAGTAGTATATAATAATTTGGAAAACTTGTATCTTGTTACTAATATCAGGGTTAAAATTTTTATATAAAAGCTTATGTAATAAACAAATTTTTCAAGAAGTGTCTAAAATGTTGGTTGAAATAACCTATATAATACCAGAAAAATTTCACACGGAAGATTCTGGAAAATAAAAAGGATTTTAGTGCCACTTTGATAGGATTACCCTCTGCGCTCCGAAAGAAATACTATTGTTTCTGTACTTTTTAACCGACTTAAAAAAGAGAATGTTATGTTTCGAATATATTATTATTTACGCGTAACATTATGTATAAAAAAGTCCAATATAAGGGTAAAAATAGGTGAAAGTTTCTTGCGTATTCATTTTATTTTTAATTTTTACCCCTTTTGATATATAATTTATATTGACTTATCCGATTTAGATTCTTTGATTTTAGGCACAAATATTATTTACTAGCGGCCCACCCCGGCTTCGCACGGGTATTTAACTAAAATTTTAAAAATTATAAATTTATATTTTTTATCACCTACATACGCCATCTATCGTATAATGGTAGAATATCGTTTTTATATTTAGTGACATTTAACATAATACCTAGATTAATTGAAAATGATGTTTATCTAAAATATTAAAACGATTTCTATTCCTATCCGACATATTTAGTAAACTTTTAAGTTTAACAAAATAATAACTCAAAAATAAGTTTTGTGAGTTTTTAAGATTCCTTAGACCAGATGGCGTTGGCGGCGTAGGTACCTATTTCTATTTTCTTAAATATTTATTTTTAAATTTAATTACAATGAAACAAAAACTAAATTATACTGTGTGTTATGTTTAATTTTAATGTATTAAATTATTTACATTGGTTTTGTACTTTTTACGTGATACGTGAACACAGAAAAAAACGATAAGAGATGGCGCTGATACAAAAAAAAAACGCGCTATTAAAATTTATTCTTGATGATATATAGTGTATTAATAAAACGGAGGTTTTAACAGATTTATTATTTGTAAAGATTTATTTGGCGCCTTCTCAAAATTAGTTTTATCAGTCTAGAAAATTAATTTATTGATTTTGTTTTGCTCTTCAGTTTCTCTATTGCTATTGTACGTTTCAATTTCTTGTTGATCAATTTATTTTATTAATTTTGAAGCTATTTACATAATTCAGAACATATATGTGTCTTTTCTTTTCATTTAATTGTAATTGACAAAGACAAGTAAGATCTAAAACCATAGCACGTTCATATGTTTTAAAATCACAAGTCTGTTTTTCACTTGATCAAATCAGAAATGAGGTAGATGTGGTTTATTATGTGTTACAATCCCGTGCGCATGGTATATGATTTAAATAACTAGTTGTGCAACTTCAATAGTTCCAACTAGATACAGTGGTGATCTTAAACCGGAGAATTCAGTGTTAGCAAGCCTGCTACAAGATGGACTATCGACTTTAAAGAAGTCGCGGAGAGTCGCTTGTTTCTGGTGAGGCAGAGCTACGGATATTAGAAAATCATAAAGAAAGTATATTTCCAGCAGTGCACGGTCACCAATTTAAGATAAAGCCGAAAAAGTTATGCGAATATAGTATGTCTTGTTTGTCCAATGTTATCAAAACATGGAGAACTATCGGTATCTCGAGAATCATAATTATCCCATGAATTTTCTCGGAATACCGTTGGGATTAGCTCCAAGATTGTGCTTGGGTAAACGAAATATATCGAGCAATTTATGGTTGACGTAGTTTTTATCGCAATAGCCAGAGCTGAGCTAGTGTGTTTAAAGCAGGAATGTTGTGATTACACTATCTTTCACTATTAAATGCCTTTAAAAATACATCACCTAGTACTTAGTACGTACGTAGTAGACTTTGATACATATTAGGGGAAAGGAAGGCAAAACGGACCACTTAACAGAAAACATGTATAGAAAATAATCTATTCATTTTTTTAAAACTTCTTCAAACTAAAAGTAATCGACATTGTTTACTCTATATTACGTACGAATAAGATTTTGATAAAATCACGGACAATAAAGATATTAGATGTTTTCTAATAGTTTCAATATGTCCGTTTTACCTTCATGGGTGAGGTAAAATGGACCACACTGGAAGGCAAAACGGACTTACATAAAATTAATTAGTCAACACATTTTTACATAAAAATACTATCTCATCATCCTATCTTCACGACATTTTGGACATTGCACCCGACCTCCGTTTGATTTTGAGTACAAATAATTACAGTACAGATACTCAGCGTCATCGTGTCATATGGACTATCATTTTCCTTAGTTTTTTTATTTTCTTATGTCAGATTTCTTGCTTGCCTTTTTTTTAATTTATAATATATTTTTACTTTCTTCTTTCTTGATTTTATTTTTTTTTATTTTGAAGATTTTGTGTCTTTCTCGAAACAAAGTGCTTTTTTAAATCTTTTCAGTCTCAGTAATCTTTTCAGTGATTATTTTGAGAAGTTTCCAGTTCAAAGCGATAAGGTGATGATGTAATCATTGCTGTTTTTCATTCCTTGACGTTAGCTTTTGTAGTATTTTTTGTTTTTGGGATAGGCGTTATATCTTTAGGTCCAAAATGGAAAACACTGCAAGGTTCATTGGCAATCATAATTTCACTGATTCAAAAATAATGACTGTGAAACTGTTGGTTAACAGCATTCTTTATTGATGTGGAAGTCATGGCAGTTTGTTTATCAATTTGGTTAGCATTTAAAACAGACGATGACGACACCCTTGAAAAGCGGTACCTCGGTCCGTTTTACCTGGGTCCGTTTTGCCTTTTTGCTATAAACAACAAAAATTAAAAATTTTGAGGTTATAACTTGAGATATAGTCGGCCTACTTGGTTATTAGTTTCATCATATGTCAGTTTACATACAGTTATCATGAGAACACACTATCACAAACGAAACCAAACTACAGGCTATTTGAAAAATGGAAGTTTTACATCAATATCTAAAAAAAATAACTTATCATTCTAAATCAGTGCACGTGCGGTCGGTAGAATTGAGTAGACTGACCAAAAGCGGTAACATGGTGGCCAACAATTTGACGTAACAAATTCATAGATAACGTTACACGTAGCAAAATTATCAAGGTAGACCGTTTTGCCCACAGGGTCCGTTTTGCCTTCCTTTCAATATTGATAATAATATAACGATTGTCATTAACGTTATCTTATTTTTCAAATTTTTCTTTTTCTTTTCTTAAAGTGAATTTTACGAATTCTCTATTTTGCACACCTACAAACGTCCGCTCTTGTGACGTACAACTAAGGTTGTGATGTGACTAAGGTTGGCTAATAGAGAATGCTTTTAGCATTAAGCCCGCCTTTTGTACAATTCTTTGATGTATTGTGCAATAAAGTTGTAATAAATATAAAATTAATAATTAAATAATACATTAAACTTTTTTTATTTTATTTAAAGCGGGTCAAAGTATTTGCAAAAGAATTACATTAGTGTTAGTTATTTGAATATTTAATGTCATAAATAATTCAAAATTTATTACCTAAAGTATTTTATTTGTGAAAAATAAATTATGTTACAACTGATGTAGAGCATTGTACCTTAACAAGGCAAAGGTTTTATTTATCGTTCTGTTTCTAGGAGAAAATTTGAAACTTAACTGAGAACTTACCTTACTTGCGGACTTATGGATTTAAAAATCGCTTAGTCAAATTGTTTTACATTAATGGATATTTTGAATGAGTGAAGATAATATGAATTATTTTATGTTACAATGACATACACCGAACTATGTATTTACTATCCAAAGATGTTTTTGAAGACTGCAAAATTCATGATTAAAGTTTTAAATAACGATAAGAATCCAAACTTCAAATCCAAGAAGAGCACCACCACATTTCCATTCCAGGCTTGCGGCGTTACGCACGACGATTTTACGACTTTAAGTACCGGTGTTTCACCCGCTTTCTGAAGCCTTGACGCGATACCGTCCTTGTCCGGTGCCTTATTGTTTTTAAGCTGTCCCAGAGCCATACTAATTTCGTGCAAACTGATGACCTGATTTCCGGGATATCTTCGGAATAATGTCGGGTAAGTTAGACTCTCGGATCTTCAGCAAAGCCACGAACAGGTTGGTTGACCGAGGTATACAACTGTACGTAAAACTTCTCAACCTTTCTCAATATCTCGGCTCTAGTCGACGCTGTACGTCTATCCTCTATTTTTAGATTCGATAACTGGCTTTGACCAACAGATGAATCCTTTGAAAACACTTTGGAGCTCCAATTCCACTCTATCGATTTTTTAATACATTTTGTATTTAAACACGCATATCGTGTCTCAGAGATTTCCGTCTGTTAATGCGCCTATATGCTTCCGCGTTACCAGAGGACTGCAGTTTTAATAACCGTCGTTCTTCCACGAGACTTTGAGTTTGGTCAGAGAATGTTCGGAGGCCGCTTTTACGGTCAAGTCTGTGAAATCGGCTCCCAACTGAATGGACAGTGTTCTTGGTGAACCTTGCTGTTTATATCCTCCACAAAATCGCAATCCTCAAGGCAATCGAAACGATTAGATAATTCGAGCTGAAAGATTTCCTGGAGGTTAGGATATGTGCGTTAGATAGTCACAGTGTAGACTTTACTAGGCGTGATCGTTTCAGTTTAACACTGATATATCCAATGTGCCTCTAACCAATAGGTAGTTACTCCCGGTTTTCACCCTATGGATGACGGAAACGTCATAGAATACCTATCGCCTGGTGGTCATGATGAAGTCTATTTCATTTCTAATCTAACCATCAGGACATATCCAGCTCCATTTCCTGTGAGATGGCTTCTGGAAAAAGGAGTTAATCATAGAGTCCCTCCTTCTTCAGAAAATTGCCAGCTTTTTACCTCCTAGGTTCCGCTTTCCATATTCAAATTGCCCCACTCTCAGTTAATTTTCTCGCTTTTGCCTATCTTCGCGTTAAAGTTTTATTCGTATGTTCGGCTCTACTGATATCCTCATACATAGCCCCTACTTCTTCATCTGGGTATGCCGAGTTCGGAGCCTATATCTATATAACCTTTAGCGAGTATCTCTGCGATACTCTGAGTATACGGTACGCGACTCTGTTCGACACACTTCCGATGGTCACAACGTTACCAATGAGGGATCCGCGGACCATAAACCCGACACCGGTTGGGACTGTTGGTCGACCTCCCGATAGTAGAACAGGTTACTGGATTTCAGGGTTATCGTGTCCTTCTCCTCTCTTCGGACTTCAGACAAACCCTTTTTTTTGTTGCAGGGGAATTCAGTTACGGATGATATCCAGGATGCCCGGGTCGGCAGTCCTAGACCTATGTCGGACTCGGCACTTTGGGAGTGCAATACCGTACTAAACCACTGCGGGAGCCTTCAGCCGCTTTAATTGGAGGGTTCCGGATCTGCAGGCAATAGGATCCCTCCAGCGACAGGCTGGCCTCGGCGAAAAGGCCAGACTTCTCCTCCATGGGGATTGTCCGGCTCAGTTCTGAACAGTCCCGACGACGCCGTGTCTAGTAGGACTGGGTTCCCATCCCGGCCCAACACGGGCACAGGGGCGTTACTGGAGACGCATTAAGTAGTGCCTCCTACGCACCCCCATTCGTCGCCCGCGGATGGAGGCCACGTCGGCGGCCTCCTTTCTCATCTGCTCGTCGGCCTCCTTCTGGGACATTACTGTCTCGCAGAAGGAGATCATCGCCTTCCAGGACTCGTCGTCGCCGGGCATCGCGGTGATGACGCTCGGGAGCGACAAGTCCCCTCCGACGACCAACGTCAGAGCTTGACGCAGCACCGCCCATCTCGGGCACACCTCGAGGGTGTGCTGGGCAGAGTCCACCGCTGCGCCACAATCGTGACACTCAGTCGTCGGCTCCCTTTGGGCCGTCCGACACAGGTAGTCACCAAAGCAACCGTGCCCAGTGAGAACCTGTGTCAGACGGAACGTGAGGGGCTTGCGTTTTCGACGCCTCCACCGCTCAAGGACCGGGCGAATGGCAGCCGTTACGCGTTTGCCATATGGTTGCCCCGCCAGGTCCTCCCCCCACCTCTTAATTAGCGCTTCCTGCCCTATCTGACGCACCCGTAGGATCCCCTCCAACGTAGGGTTCTCACCAAGAGCCTTCCTACCCGAGACGTATGAGTAGGTCTCGGCAAGAACCTCCGCCACGAGCTACCACGGGGGGTCGCCGGCTAGAGCAGTAGCTGCAGCCCACGATACCGTACGGTACCCCCGAATCACCCTCACTGCGATTGTTCGCTGCGCAGCGCTCAGCGCCGCCTTATTTTTCGCGGTGAGGCGATCCGCCCAAGCCGGGGCACCGTACGTCGCCATACTCCGGCAGACTCCAGAGTACAGCTGCCTGCAGGCGGCGCTGGGTCCTCCGAGGTTCGGGAGGAGTCTGCCCAGTGCACTCGCCACCTTTATGACCTTTGGTCCCATCATAGCGAAGTGTGGACCGAAGGTCCACCCTCCGTCGAGGATTAGCCCCAAATATTTGCTTTGGGGGCTCATCCTGACCCTTCCCTCTCCAATCTGTAGGGTAGCCCCCGGTGGGGGTCCCTTGCGACCGGTCCCGCGGAAGAGGAGGGCTTCGGTCTTGTCAATTCTAACACGAAGCCCTAAGCTCTTTATGCGGCTGATTACGGGGTCAAGTCCGACCTCGGCCAGCCGCGCCGCCTTCTTGAAGTCACGTCCCCGGGAGTAAACGAGGATCATCGCCGTAGCAGATGACACCCATACCGGGGAGGAGACGGCCTCGCTGGACCCAGTCGTACCCGATGTCCCACAGGATCGGACCCAGAACTGATCCCTGCGGGACACCGCAGCCGACTCGCCGCCATTCCACGGACCCCGATCGGTTCTCGAGGCCTACCCTCCGATCGGAGAGGTACGCCTCCAACAGCCTCCTTAGATACGGGGGCACTCCGAAGTATTTTAGTGCCTCCCGTATCACCGCATGCGGAAGACTGTTAAGGGCGTTCGCGATGTCTAACAACACCGCGACCACCACCTCTCTCCCGTGTTCCGCTTCACCCGTCACCGCCAGCAGGCGATTGAGGGCATCGACAGTCGACCGGCGTGCTCGGAACCCGAACTGAGATTCTGACAGTCCAGGACCGGAGCCCTCCTCCAAGTGCTGAACGAGCCGGGAGGCCACTATCTTTTCCAAGGCCTTCCCAGCTTCGTTCAGCAGCACCACGGGTCGCACAGACGAAGCCGAGTCCGGGGTTCGCCCTGTCTTAGGAAGTAGGCAGAGCCTACCCTCCTTCCAGGCCCCCGGGAACTGGCCAGACCGCATGCAGCGATCAAATAGCTCCCGGAGGCTGTCGTCGAGGTGCCCGAGAGCAATCGCCAGGACTCTCCCGTGCACTCCGTATGGACCCGATGCCCTCTTCTTATTCTGAAGGCGGGTAATCACCGCCTCCATTTTAGCCTCTGTGACGGGTGGCGGAATACTCTTCTCCTCGTCCGGCGTCTGCCGAGCCATTCTGGGGGGCACGAAGCCTTCGGGTTCGTCGGGAAAGAGTTCCCCGACGATCCTCCCCAGTTGGTCCGTCTGGAGCGTTTCGCTGATGAGGGCCGATTGGGCGCGGAGCATTATACAATCTGCCCCAGGGCCCTCTCCAAACCCCCAACTAACTCCAACCAGGCCTCCTCTTTGGCTCGCCATATGGCCTCCCGCAGGATCTTTGTTTTCTCCATGTAGATCCTGCGCAGCCTGTCGTCCCTGTCCACGTCCTGGGGGTGTCTCCGCCTGCTCCGGGTATATTCCCTCCTGGCCCCGAGGACTTCAGATAAACCCAGTATATATCCTATTGTAACCTGTTCATTTCCTCTTTCAGCTCAACATCTTTTCATCAGACTTCAAAGTGCGAATGTTGTGACCAAGGCAATGTGTTATCGTGGGTGGCAGCGGCAGTGGGTGTTAGCTATCCATTCTACCAAAATTTTATTCTTGTAAACCATAGATACAAATATATATATATATATATATATATATATATATATATTTTAAAGGTGGAGTTACGAAGTATTTTTTTTAACACGACATTTAAATGTAATAAAGTAAAGGTCATAGGCGCCATAGTATGAAATTTGTATCGGAATGGATAGCTAAACGCCTCTAGTTTACTATAATATTATAGGGACACTCCCAAAGTACCGAGTCCGACATAGGTCTAGGACTGCCGACCCGGGCGTCCTGGATATCATCCGTAAATGGACTCCCCTGCGACAAAAAAAAAACCATAATATAGGGCGCGTTACTGTGGATACTGCTTGTCAGGATAGAAAAAGTAGTTTTTATTTAGAACAAGTATTTTTGTATTTACAACTATTAGTTTCTCTTCGCGTTCACTTTATAACAGTTAAAAATTGTAATTATAAATAAAAATTATTTTTAGTTTTATTCGATATGATTAATGTCTACAGGTACAATCGAAATGTCTAAAAAGGCCGCAGATGAATTTGAATTATTTTTTCTTGATATCTGACCCAAGATAAAAAATAGACCACGCTGGCCCTATGCGTGTAGCTTTCAATTATGCGGTGATTCTGAGTGAGTTGTTGTTCTGTTTGATTCACATTTAAAATTGTCTTATGTCTTTCTAGAATACTGTTTGAAATTGAAAAACCTCAATTTGAAATAATTAATGTTTTTAATTATCTTTTGTACTATATTGTTTGTTACATTATGATAAATAAACTCCGATTATTTAACTGTTTCTGACTATAAACATGGTCAATAAATTGAATACAATATGCTTAGCAAAAGGCTTTGATTTTAAATGTGTAAAAATATTTTATTATTTCTCAAACACTACTTCAAAAATGATTTATAAACATAATAAATAAGCACATAAAATAAACGAATAACTAAACGTATTCTTAATATAAATAATAATTAATGTACTCCAGATGGGGTTTAGATGTCGGATGTAACATTTTGTTCAAGTGGGTTACGTAGCGTTAAGTGTGCGTGCGTGATATTTTTTGTATGAAATATAAAAGATTCTTATGATATTTTACCCAAACACTCACAAATGAAGTAATAAATACAAAGAGTTTATCAAAATATTTTTTCATTACCTTCATTTTTCTTCATATATAAAATAAAATTTGTGTATAAATAAATATAAAGTGGATGTTATTTATAGTAAAATACCTTATTATTCGACCTCGTTGAAGCTAACGAAATGTATAACGAAAATAATTAGCGTAATCCTATATATATATATATATATATATATATATATATTTATAAGCATTTTATATTACCTTATATTTGAACTCACGAGCTTGTCTCTGAATTTTAAAAATATGATTTATTCTACTAGTCTTCTATCTTGACGTTCATTGCGATTTATTGCATTCCATAACAGAATAGCAGGCGTAATAAATCATTTTGTTAGCCTACCGATTCTTCAATTCTATTTATTATTCAAACTCACGTAAAAATATAATTTGTCGATTGCTTGGATGCTCAAAGATATTGTTGATTTATTCAAATATTTCGGTCTGGATTTTACTGTGTCTTATTGTTTTGCAGATCTGTATTATAAAATATATATAAAAGCTAATAAATTATTAAATAATAAAATCAATTAAATACTAGGGGTTATTATAGTAAGTATATTATTATAAGGTATAGCATATTTTATCAGCTTCTACGTTATAAAATTGTTATTAAAAATATGTACTGATATTTTTTATTCTAACATCTTGCAGCTATTGCCTCTAGAATTTTAAGATGTTATCCCATTTAATATGGGTAGATATAATAAATTCAAAAGGTTATGAGGAAAAGTGAATTCATGAACCATATTTATAAGCATTTTTTTATCTCACGAATTGTTTAAATGTCTAAGTACAGATTTCCAATTTTAGCTTAATTTCAACACATGAGTACCTATTTAAAAAAAATTCCGAAATTAAAAAGTAATAATATCTTTTTTTCATTAATGAAAATATTTTTACCTTAAGTTTTGCTTGCTATCGGACTGCTTCATTTAGATATCCTGACAAAAAAGTTGCTAAAAAAATCTCAATTAAATAGGTTTTTAACACTACACCTAACAAGGCGATCAAATGACCGCTTTTGAGACTTTAATTAAACTTGTTAAGTTCTAGGCTTACATTTTTTTTGAACTTACTGCAAAACTTTTTCTATAATATATAGCCACTTAAGAAACCTGTAGGCCTAAAAAACCTAAAAGAAAAAATATTAACCTAGGAAAAAAAAAAGTATTTAAAGTCTCAAAAGCGGTAATTTAACTGCTCTGGTAGGTTTAGTGTGAAGCAAACGAAACATTGAAAATAGTTAATCCACTTGGGACCTACGAAATTTCAGATAGATGAATCATCGAACACGTTTATAGCTTATAAATAAATAAATAAAAAATAAATAAATAAACATCTCAGACTCAACGGCTTCCAAGCCGGCCCACAAATAGGATGTGAATCCTGTGTCGGGGGTCCGAAAACACACACATTACACAAGCACAAATGCCCAGACCACGACAAACATCTGTATGGCCTATACAGATATTTGTCATGTGCGGCGATCGAACCCTCCACCACAACCACCAACCACTACGCTAACGCGTCGTATATGTTTCTACTAAGTAAATAAATGTTCTAAGGATGAAAGAATAAATATAATCTATTTAATAGTTTCAAAGTTTATTGATCACAGAAAAATAGATAAATAAATCTATATAATATGGGTCGTAGAGAGTACACTATGAATGAAATTTCTACTTGCAAACATTGAGTCATGGTAGGAACAATAGCTACGTAAAGCATTTTTGGTAACGCATTACTGTATGTATGTACGTTATGTTGTTATGAAATATTTATATAAATAACTCAAGCAGGTAAGACATTTTGTCCTTTGTAAACCAAGATTCCATTAGATGTTCCTTTTATTAATTTAATAGTATCACTGAAAATAGAGAGGTTGATAAATAAGTACCCTTAGGAGTAAGTAGTCTTATATTTTCATTTTTTTATTCCCTTTTATTTATTTAAGACGGCTTAAGTAACAATGTAAAAAACTAAAGAATAAAGCATCTTACAGATCTTAGTCTAAAATTAGCTGGTACTTTAAGCTTTTCCTATTGAAATAAACTTAGTTGGTGTATTAATTAAGTAAATAAATTTAGTTCGTGTATTATTGAAATATTTGTATAGGTAATATGGAAGATATTAATAGAGAAAAAGTACACATATAATATCAATAGTATATCACCAAATTAAAATTAATTTCTTTGTTATAAATATCTTTTCAAACTCTTTGATATAATTACACATTCATAAAAACAGACCCATGAGTCACATAATATATAACACATATTTTCGTGGATACAGAAGAAAATTGTGAGAATTATTAAAAAAAGATTATTGCAATTACGCTGTATTTTCTTTGCTCGATTAACTTATTGTTTGTCCATAATGTCTGACGATAGTGGCAATAACGCTGTCGATCTAACATACAAATAGGTGACACGCGCTGTTTAATCCGCGTTTATACACCGCTCGTGTTAGTCATTGGTGGGTAAATATTTGAAAATGCGCATATGGCATAGTTTCGGAGATTAAGAAAAAAAGTTGAGGAAAATGATTCTTTATATGATTTTTGTAATCTCAGGTACTTTCTTTTTAAAATAGTATCTAAGGGAATGCCTTAAAATATTTACTTTTTGTATGATAGGCAATTCAAAATTCATACGAACGGTAGTGATAAATATGAATAATTGGTAATTAGGTCACTCACAATGTAATGAATAGTTTTCAAATAGTAATTATGAAAAAAAAATTAGAGATGATAACTAAGATATAAAAGCTGCTTTACCAATTAGAGATGGTGGCATCGGCGTGAGAAAAATTTCTAGTGTCGCTCTTCCTGCTTTTTTTGCTTCTGTGCATAGTATCAAAGGCCTATGTTCCGAAAATTTAAAATTAGGTTCAGTCCAAATTACAGAGGCTACAGACGCAGTAGAAAACTAGAGGTTGGTGTGTCCTAATGACGATAGCCCCAAGGAAGTTACAAAACAAAAACTTTGCGATACGCCATTAGTTCACAATACTCGTGAAAATTTGACGTAAAATCTTACTAGTGACAAAATCCGTGCAAGGCAAAAAATGCACCAACCCTCCTGTCACTAGTGGAGGATATGAGACGTAGAGTTAATTCTTTTAGAATTTTTTTTGCACTGCTACTCTAAGGTCCAAGTGTTTCGACTGTAAACGGCACAAAAACATAACATGGGATAAGTTACAAATATTTGTGCCATTTAGTCATTTCAACTTTCTCCGCAGCGGCTGCCACTCTTAAAGCTGTCTCCCTGACGTGAGATGGAGCTAACGCAGGTTGAGTCCCATAAAAGCGCCCGTTCCCTTTCCCAGGGAATCAGTGTTAAACCATCAGGCCTCTTGTCATTATCGCGACCAATTCCAGTAGGCTCAATAAGAGCAGGAACGTCGATGGTGGCAAGAGCCCTTTTAATGGTTTCATTCAGGGAACCTTGGCGGGAAAACATACCTGAACTCTTGTTGCAAGAAAGGCCGTGTAGTCCGAAACGTGGCTAAAAACCACAAGTTAAGTGAAAGAGAAGTACTTCCCCGGCGCGCCGCCCAATTTGGCTGCAAAAGGCTTGCATTAGGCCGCTGCTTCTATAATAAAATAGACCAAGACTTCAAAATAGACCAAAAATGTTGTCACAAGAATCACCTCCTTTCCGCACAGACATCAAAAATGCTGTCACAAATTAAGACGAAATTTCAACATAATTACCATTTCTAAAAAAACTAATTACCATTCGCTTGTGCGAACGGCAAATATCGGTAATGAGACAAATGGTAAGTAGTATTTCAACTATTTTCTTAAATAAATCAGTCTTGTGTTAGAAACATTCTAATTCTATTCTCAAAATCCAAAAGGAATCACTATAGGGACTATATAAAACATGTTATCAAAAATATGTAATTGATCACTTACCTAAAAAACAATAAATGGTTATTAGATAATATTTTTACTAAAACACTTTGAGGACGAGATAATCACAATTGGCGCCAAAAAGACTGATCTTTGACACTAGCCTTCGCTCGGTGTTCGAGCTCTAACTGGTACCCACGCGCCTATGTACTATTGGGTTGGAATATTCCAGTTTTTACAAGAAAAATCATTACGGAATGTTCCCAAATGGTAATTAGCAAGTTGTCCATGGACATTTTTTAACTGATCTCATTTTTAATAAGTTATGTTCTTTGCGTGTTACAGCATGGTTTTATGGGTTCATTAACAACTTAAGTTTATGAATATCTTACCAAAAGTATAATCTTCAAGAAGAATTTAACAATTTTAGGATAATTATTGATTGAAAATGGAGAATTGGACACGAATGGGAATTAGATTTTGGCTCTTTGATTTGTAATATGTCTAAACTCAATTTATAAATAAGATTTTTAGTTATCGGTCCATATTTGAGATACTTTTTTACAAAAGAAATAATTCACAAAAGTAAAAATATAAACTCCGCATTCGTTCTTTAATAACCGCCGCGCGATTTGCATGTTTTCAAATATTTGCCCTGGTGTGATATTTCATAGCCTATAAGTTGCCACGAAGGCTTTCACAAAAGTAATTTTTAAAAATACACCATTAGATCCTGAGATGAGCGTGTACAAAATCTAATATTTTTAGTTTTATGTTAATACTATATTGTATCCGCAACCTCACTCGCGACGGCCATCCTTGAAATATTTAATTTTATAAATAATATAATCATTAAAATATCCTCTTTTCTAAGTAAAAAAAAATTGAATAAAATCGGACTATGGCAATGAATTACATTACACATAAATATAATTATATACACACAATTAAATACATATCGCTCGCTTATTTATAAACCGAAATAAGTAAAAATTTAATTTCTACTTTTACTAATAAAATGTTTTTTGATGAAATGATTTTTTTATTGCCAAACTTTCACCGCGCAGTAAAATGACGACAGAATTTGCATCTAGTTCCATTGAATTAGTTTTTTTTTTTGTTTTTAATTTGATATTCAAAGCTTGCGATAGGTTCATATTCTTGGAGGTATTAGAAATAATATAGGATACTTTTTTTGGTCGCGATAACCGACATCCACGTGGGTGAAGCCGCGGGCAGAAGCTGTTATATAAAAAAACATGTTATTCCTTTTTTACAGAATCTTGCGCTCTTCTCATAGTTTATACGCTAGTCCTCTACCCAAATGTTGCCTAGAAGAGATTGTTGTATTAGCGATTGATGTAAGTTGATTATTGTAAATTCCATTTATTGTTACTGTTGCGTATCGGTATGCAAAAAAGAGTGAATAAATAAATAAATAAAATATCTTGGCTCCGGACAATACTCTACCTCCTTCGTTTTTAGATTCAACAACTAGCTATGACCAACAGACGAATCCCTGGAGAACACTTTGTAGCTCTAATTACGCTCTGTCATCTGTTCAACACGTTTTGTACAAAAGACACGTATATCGTGTCTCAAAGATTTCCTATCAGTCTATTGATCTTGATTTGATCGACGACCGTTCTGGTGTATTGGTGCGAGTAGTTGCGGCGGTCGCGGATTCGATTCCCACTCGGGACAGATATTTCTATTTGTACAAACATTTGTTTCCGGTCTGGGTGTATGTCCTTGTGAGTCTCACGCAGTCACGTCAGCACGTAAAGCCGTCGGTTCCGGTTGTTATCATAGACACCTGATAACGATCGTTACTCATGGTAGGAAAATTATCAGCTAACCCGCAGTGAAGCAGCGTGGTTGATTAAGCTTCAACCCTTCTTTTATATTGAGAAGAGGCCTTCGCTCGGCAGTGGGTTATTTACAGGCTGATACTGTTGATCTGTGTATGTGCTTCAACGTCAACAGAGTACTGTAGGTTTAACGAGCATCGTTATTCAATGAGATTTCGAGTTTCGTCAGAGAGCTTTTGGTGGCTACTTTTACGGCCGGGTCTATAAAATCGGCTCCCGACTGTATGGACTGTTTGTACCATCCACAGAAACGTCGATCGACTCGAAACGATTACATAATTCGAGCTGAAAGCTATCGGAGTTTTTGATATGTGCGTTAGATTGTCGGAGTGTCTACATACATTAAGCGAGACCATTCCAGTTTATCATTGATATTAAATGTGCCCCTAATTAATTGGTCTGAATCCCCGTTTTCACCCTATGGATCATTGAGACGTCATTAAATATTTGTCGTTTGATGGTCATGATGAAGTCTATCTCAATTGTATTGGAACCATCAGGAACCATATAGATCCATATCCTATGATGCGGCTTCGGGAAGACAGAGTTTATCATAAAGAGTCCCTCCTTTTCCAGAAAATCAGCCAGCCTCTGTTCTCTGGGGTTCTACTGCCAATATCCAAATCGCCCCACCCTCTGGTCATCGTCATCTCTTTTGCTTTTTTTGCTTTTGTCTATGGTTTTATTCGTATATGGCCCCACTTATATCCTCATATATAACCTTTACTTCTTCATGTAGGTGTATCTAGGTTGGTGCATATACCTGTATGACCTTCAGCAGGTATCTCATTAGCACTCTGAGTATAAGTTACGTACACCTGTTTGATATACTTCCGATGGTTACAATATTGCCAATGAGGGACCTGCGTACCATAAATCCGACACCTCGACTGTTGGTTGGATAGTAGAATAGGTTACCGGATTTCAAGGTTATCAGGTCCTTTTCTCTGTTTACACTTCAAATAAACATAATATATTTAAAAAAATACTAAAATATTTTTATTGTACAGAATTGGCCCTGTTACAGTTTTATTATAAGTATAGATTATACTCGTACTAATATTAATTTCTTTTGCTATAGATGGCCTCAATATATTTTGCTTTTAATTCATATTTACATTTTGGTAATAGTTTAAGGTCCATCTTAAACAGTGATCCGGAATTTAATATATCATTTAATCATATCAATGATATGAAATGAATAATTTTCTTGTGGTCTATTTTAATTTTCATGAAAATAATACATCAAATTATAAACTCATCAATTACAATGCTAAACTCGGGTTTATTTCATTATTATTCTTTAAGAAATTGTGTTGAAAAGCGAAAACATTTTTCGTCGAGAATAACACATATTTCACAATGAAATTCTTGTCGATCGAGCGACCGCTTTGTCTTGCTTCTTTTCGTTCATTTTTCTCGCTTGATTTGTGTTCTATGAGTGTTCCGCTGCAGCCGTCTCGTTCGAAGGAATATTGGATATCTGTCTTAAGTTATAAGATTTCGCATGCCGACTTTATAATATGCTGCATAAAACTTGCGTCTGCTAGGATATGATCGATTTTAAATACGTTTAGGTATTCAGTGAATGATATTGCCGTCCTTATTGAAATATTTCAGATATATTTCTAAAATAAAATAGTCTTGTGTTATTTTACAAAATACCTCTTTATTATACTAATATATACCTACGTTTAAAATAAATGTGTTTCGTTTTTTTTTTGTAAGTGTTCTTGTTATCGGAATGGAAATATTATATAAAAATAGATGAGTGTGTGAGATTTATCCCTATCTATCATTTTGGATTATTTTTACTTTGATATTGTTCGCTGCGTAAAGTTGCAATTTCTGTGTTCACGTTATTTATTTTGTATACTTTTTAAAAACGGTATTAGAATATGTCTCATAATCCAGAAAATGAATTGAAAATAACTGAAATTGAAATAGCTCAAAGAATTATTATTAATATTAGAGAAATTTTTACTTTATTGTGAGCATCATAATATTTTGATTCTTAAACTTGACGGCCGGCTGGTCGAGTGGTCAGGCAACTGGACACTTTACGCAGCGGTCGCGGGTTCGAATCCCGCCAGGTGCAGATAATTTGTATGACGAATATAGATGTCTGCACCAGGTCATGGATGTGTATTTATGTATATATGTATTTATATCTTAAATTTATTTCCGTTCCTAGTACCCGTAACACAAGTTCTTACGAACTTAGCACGGGGCTAGGTTAACGTGGTGTGATTGTTGGTTAATATTTATTTATTTAAATTTTATAATTTGTCGATAGGCAATAGCACCATAATATTGATATTGTAATATAGAAATTACAATAAGAAAGTCAACAAATCTTATTATTACTTAACGCCAAAATTTTCCGTGGTTATAATTAAAAAAAAGAAAAAAAAAACTCCATTTTACTAAAAACCAAAGTCAATTTTTTTGTAGTTGAATTTAAACCCACGAGTCTCAACACCAATTCTCGTTTTCTATAAGCTGGGCCATTTTAGCTTCGAATATATAATTCTAGTAAACCTTCCCTAACAAAACAGCTGTAGGCGCGTATTGAAGCAATCAATCCCATAAACACTATTATATAGACATAGATGGATTACATTCATATAAGAATGATGGCGCATTTATCATATTCTGTATACTTGAGTATATTATATACGTTACTACGAATGCGGAACGTGACGTAAATACTTTTACTGTATTATGTAAGTTTTATTATTTAATTGGAATTTCTTCAGTTTCGGGCAAAAATCTTTTTTTAATTAAGGTAGATAAAATGATAAAATAGATATTAATATATCTTTTTCCCACGATTTCTACCCTATTTGCAATAGCTATCTCCTTAGTTATTGTTGTTAGCTATATTCCAGTAGAAAAGTATTTTTATATGTATAGCCTAAAATCAGAACATCAGAAATTGATCAAATTTAATGAAACGATGTACTCTTTTTATTTAATCATTAATCTTTCAGTATTTTAGGTATTTTTGTTTTATTAAATTTGAACAAATTCAACTGTCTGATTTTTGGTTTTATAAACAATAAAATTATAGTAAATATATATAAATAATGGCTTCATCAGTAGGATGAGAATCAAGAGTATTTGTACAAATATCTGTTTCCGGTCTGGGTGTATGTACTTGTGGGTCTCCTCACCACGACTCGGAGAGCACGTAAAGCCGTCGGTTTCGGTTGTTATCATAGACACCTTATAACGATTGTTATTTATGGTAAACAAGTTATCCGCCAACCTGCAGTGGAGCAGTATGGTAAGTTAAGCTCCAACCCTTCTATATATGGAAAAGAGGCCTTCGCTCAGCAGTGGGTTGTTTACAGGCTGATACAGTATAGTAGAATACAAGACATACTGTAATAAGTTTTCAATTATTTTTGTATGAAATAATGATACATCATTAATAATAATAAACTTCATTACACGCATACACACACAAAAATTAATATACAAATTAAAGCTTATGATTATGAACATACCTACAGAGTGCGCAACGGGCGGATTTATAGCAAAATATCCTTCCAGACTACACAATCGAAACAATCTAGCAATATAAAAAACTTGTGCATCTTTTTCAAAAAAAAAAAAAAAAAGTTGCTGTTCCCGAGATTTTGCACGCATTTGCATCCCTTTCATTAGCCTGTAAGAAAAATTTGTATTGGTGCCAGTTTGAGATTAGTGGTACGTTGAAAAATTCCTGTATATTCTGTGTTTCAAGTAATTTAGCCACGATAATGAAGGTTATGATATCTATAATTTTTGAACTGTCAAACCAAAGACTTGCAATATTTACTAGATAATATTTAAAATATTTTCTTTTCTAATTAAAAAAAGAATATATGAAACCCGATTACACGTTAATGAATTACAACAAAGTACACATCTTGACTTTCATGCCTCATTCGAAGAGAACCTCGAAAGACTCGCCCATGAAGGGTTCCGTAGCAGCAAGTAACATCATATAAAAGTTCTTGTGGTTCGTTGTTTTATATTTGAGTCGATTGAATGAGGTATATTGCGGTTTACGATTTATGACGTATTAAAAAAACTACTTACTAGATCTCGTTTAAACCAATTTTCGCTGAAAGTTTGCATGGTAATTTACATCATGTATTTTTTTTTAGTTTTATCATTCTCTTATTTTAGAAGTTACAGAGGGAGGGGGGGAGGAACCCACATTTTACCACTTTTTAAGAGTCTCTCGCGCAAACTATTCAGTTTAAAAAAATGATATTAGAAACCTCAATATCATTTTTAAAGTAAAATTTTTTTTGAGTTTCAGTTTTAAGTATGGGGAACCCTAAAAATTTATTGTATTTTTTTTCAATTTTTGTGTGAAAATCTTAATGCGGTTCACAGAATACATCTACTTACCAAGTTTCAACAGTATAGTTCTTATAGTTTCGGAAAAAGTGGCTATGACATACGGACGGACAGACAGACAGACATGACGAATCCATAAGGGTTCCAATTTTCGCCATTTGGTTACGGAACCCTAATAAAAAGCATGCAGTGTCCCAGTTTGTAGTATGAACTCAAACGGGCATGGGTTTCACAGTTTCGTTTAAATTCATTCCGTTGTTTTGACATAAAGTGCCGCGAAGATACAGATAGAAATACTATAAATATTACGCTTTTAATTATGGAAACAAAGAACTAACCATAAACGCAGGTGAAGTCGCGTGAATTGCCTGGTATATAATCGTTTCGCTAAACAAGATTCACACTAACTACAACACGATTACGTAACATAATTAATAATAACTGTAATAGACTCTTCAATTACCTTAATGACCATATTCCTAGTTTAGTAGTCGGTGAAATCTAAGAGAATTTAATTACGCATACGCGATATTGTTGTATCATAATGTTTGAGATAACGAGACACGCATCTCGCTTAGGATTTAACGACGTTGAAGATATATATACGTAAGATGTTTAATTTTATTTCGAGCTTCGTCCTTGAGATTTGTATAATATATTTCATATTTTATAACATAAATGGCGTAGTCATTACGTACTGATTGTTGAGAAAAAGAAAATTCAAAAGTTTAGAGGAAATTCTTCCCTTTAAAAAAAATTAATTAGCCTTATTTACTTATATCTTGCTATATAAGGTAAGTGACATAAGTTGTGCTTGTGAAAGTTTTCAAAATAATTTTAGATGTCCAATTTATGTGATTAGCTAGGACAAACAAAGGCTAGTAAATAAAAATAGTTTTTGTCCAAGTATCGTTTGAATATTTTTATGAATATCGTCAAAATCTGTTATTTTGACATTATAAGCCGATATTTTATTTTCATTTATTTGTATATATAGACTATCTGGTGAATAAAAACAATAAATTTTAAAATCTAAAATCCGTCTATTATAATAAATCAGAAAAATAAAAATTAGCTAGTGCTGTGTTCAGTGGTTATAGTTTATAGGATGCGCTGTGCCGCGCTCCCGGCTGCATGGGTACCACCATCTTGCTTATTTCTTCCGTGAAACAGCTTTGCTGTGTTTCGGAAAGAAGGGCAAGACAGGCAGTGTAATTACTGGCACCGAGACTTAACATCATATGTCTCAGGATAGGCAACACATAAATGAGTTGGCTGGGCTAGTTCCAGGTAAACTAGTTTATGTTCACGGGCGACGTCGACCACTTACCATCAGGTGGCACGTCTGCCAGTTTGCCTATTCAACTAACACATAAAAAAAAAAAAAAAAAAAAAAAAAAAAAAAAAAAAAAAAAAAAAAAAAACCCTTCGATCAATAATAGGCTTATTGATCGAAGTAGTTACCGAAAGAATAAGCTGTGCGATCTCAAATTGATTTAAATTTCGATATTTTGATGTTTACGAAAATAAACACCACCTACGGCTTCAGCGACTATTACTTTTTCTAATTCTTTTCCAAGTAAGTTTCGTAAGTTTACTATAATTATTTTTCAAGAAAATCGTAAAAATATTTCTAATAATGTGTTCCTATTAATTGATTAAAAAAAGTCATTACATTTATAATTTTTCATGAGTGTTTATTAATAAACAAATTATTACGACTGGTTTAGGTCGATGCCAATAAGTTTTAATGATAATTGGTTGTCTGTAAAATCGGTTTATGGACGATGAAAAAAAAAAAATTTTGAGTTTCAGTTCTAAGTATGGGGAAAACCCAAAATTTATAGTTTTTTTTTCTATTTTTGTGTGAAAATTTTAATGCGGTTCACTGAATACATCTACTTACCAAGTTTCAACAGTATAGTTCTTATAGTTTCGGAAGAAAGTGGCTGTGACATACGGACGGACAGACAGATAGACATGACGAATCCATAAGGGTAAGGTTTTAAAATGGATTTATTATGATTAAAAATCTACGTTCAGAGACTCATTCTCTTTTATTATTTATTTTACTTTACTTACGTTGAATAAACATAATAATTATAAAATTTAAAGTTGTGTATAAAATTGATTACAATTTAGCTTTAAAAATAAAACGACTTTTCAAAAAAAAAAAAAAACCTAATGTTGTTTATCGTTTGTTTATTGTTGTTAATTTGTTGATTTTTGTTATAAGCCAATTTTCTTGCGTATTACTTATTTGGCGACTAAGTTAAGTTCTAGGAGACAACGTTAAAGTAAAAATTTTAATGTTTAACTAGGAAATAGGTGATAAATTACAATTTTCCATTAATAAAAGTTTAACAACCCTATACACGATGACTTTTCGTTTGTTTACAAAAATTCCACATCGAATTTGGCTTAAGTATAGTCCCGTCAGTTAGAACTAAAAAGTAATTAGTTTATTTGCTGCTAGATGGCGCATTAGACAGTTATCGATTTTTTTTTTTTACCACTATATTTAGAGTACTTATATTTCTTTAAAACATAGCTTGTGACAACTGTAAAGTCTATACAAAAGAATATACATTTGCACACATTTTCATTTTATGCTATATATATTTATATTGAGTGAGGCTAAATTGTTAACAGGAAATAACAATGATGTGAAATAAAAACAAAAATAAAGTTATAGAGCATGCAAAGACAATTCTATTCTATAAACAATCTCTTACAGATAACTTAAGAGGAGAGGAGTTACTTAAACAAAGAAAGTGAAAAATAAAATATGTAAACAAATAAAACAGTTTTACATATATGCATATTTTACCTTTTGAGAAGGCAGTCATTAATCGGTTGTTTGGAACATTTATAATATTTCACACTAAATCAAAACACTATATGTGATTTACACTATGGATTTTTGTAGTCGTTTAAATTGATTATATTAGTCAATTTATATCATTTATCTGCACTCTATTTGGTGCTGCTTTTAATTTTTCATGTGACGAGCGATTAAGAATTAATTCACTTTCATATTTCGCAGCGATCGCGAAACATATATCGGACGTTAAAGTTTTAAGCGAATTCTGATATTAATTTTTATTGATATTACAGGATAAGCTGTGGAATCATTTATATTGGGAGACGTGTCTGTTCCATGAAATATGATTCGAGGAGAATATAATAGGTAATGTATCAGATTGATGATAAAAGGGATATAAATATAGTCACTTTCATACAATTAATTATAATTATAAACATTAAATATTCAGAGATCATCGCCACTTTTATATTATAATGGATGTCAAAAAAAAAAAACACACACACACACACAAATACACCCGTATGATCTGTATAAAATATTTGTTGGTGATCTAAGTCGCGCTCGTTAGTGCAGTAACCAGTTGCAGTGAACGGTGCACCCATATGTCATTTAAAAGTGTATTAGAAAAAAATATATATCAAACTGTTGACCTATTCTGACCATTAAATATATTAAAAAAATCATTTTTCCTCAATGAAATTAATCCGGTAGACCCCGAGATTAACACGTTCAAACAAACAAACTAGCTTTACCAAAATATAATATCCAAGTATCATAACTGACAAACATTTTGATTTAGTGGTGCGAGTAGTCACCTTCACGCCGGTGGTCGCGGGTCTATTTCCGCTCGGGGAAGATATAAGATTTTGTACAAATGTTTATTTCTGGTCTGGGCTTATGTTATTATGGGTCTCCCCTCTGTGCCTTGGAGAGCACGTAACACCGTCGGTCCTTGTTTTATTATCATAGACATCTGATACCAATTTTACTCTTAATAGGGAAATTATCTACAAATCTGTATTGAATCAGCATGGTGGATTAAGTTATATCCATTCTCCTATAAGGAAAAGACGCCTTTGCCCAGCACGTAACACACGCACAGGTACGTTTGCAGGCAGACTCAGTTCAATTCTGTTCAGCACCATAACTATTTCTAAAATTAACACAACTTTTATAATTTTGTTACATTATAGAGATTCAATAAAAATACTAACAATAACTTACCAATAATGAGCGAAATGTTCATAAGCATTTAGAAGTACTTGTTACTCCAATGATGTTATCTATTCTTGAATATTAACAGTAAAAAGAGATAAATGCAACAAAAATTTACCTATTTTTTATTATTACTTAATTAACACTAAACATCCTTCGTGATTTCACCCGCTCTGACGTTTATAGTCACTGTTCTGTACGTTTTTAATAATCAAGAATTGTTTACTCGTAAATCGTTCCATTACTTTAAGAGTATATCAATTACAAATTTGAAAAATGTGTACCTGTATAATACTTATAAGATTTACTATAGAAATATGTTATTATTATTATTATTTTTTCTTAGTTAGTTTCTTTTTTAGTTATTTTTTCTCGTATCTTTGGGAATTCTATCGTAGTTTCCATCTGACTGCTACTGCCCATGAGGGAAAATCATGAGACACACCATTGTTTGACTTCAATAATAACCTAATAGGAATTACCTAATGACAGCGGGCCTTTAACTTAAATAATCTATGTTTATTTAGGTGTTAGTTTAATCATTAAATACGAATATTGAATATCGGTTGATATAAGATTGATATTAATGTTTGAAATAAATGGTTTTAAATTTAGAATGTATTTATAATGTTTAGTCTATATTTCATTAAAATCGACTATATATTATATAAAACAATTATTGCAAATTGAATGATGGCGTGAAATAACTACGAGTTTAGAAATAGTGTTACGAGACCAATAAATGTATTAAAATATTATCCTAAAAAAATGAAATATTTATTATTTATATAAAATATATGGAGAAAAATCAGGGAAATTAGAATGTTTGACCTTGAAGTTCCCTCAATCAAACGCACCGACACCGTGAACAGCTAGTAGATAATATATTTTATAATAATTAATGAAATTTTTAATAGTTTTTGAAATTTAAATTGCAATATTTATAACCCTTGATATTTATTGAAATAAAAATGCATTTTACAATTGACTCGCTGTATTTTACAACACATTTCAGAAGTAAATTCAAGTTTCTTGACGTCGTCGTTCATTTCGTAATGCCGCTTTGGTCAACATGAAAGGTTAAACACATTTACGTAGCGTATTCGTAGAAATTCTTACTGGTTAGAGAACTCGTTCAATAGGCAGGTAGTATGTGAGGTAACGAGACGCGGGCTCCTTTGATCCCGGCAGCGTTCGCGTCTTCTTTACGTTCTTTGAGAGCTGATTGAGCGCAGCACTCTGTGTGCATACGAAAACGTCTGCGCCCAACTCTTCTTTATTCCTATATCAAAGAAACTGTTTACTTTTCGGTGAATTTGATCAGTTGTTTTGACAAAGTATTTCTTATTTTTATATAATCGAGCCTCATAGTTTTATACGAATTGTTTTCGGAATGATAAAACAAATTTAAAATTAAATATCAACGTTTGTTTTGTCTGAAGTCAATATAATGAATGACCATTTTTCATTACGTAGACTACACACTCTTACGTACAATGTTTATATAATATAAAAATAGTAGATTTCATTATTTATGTTTTTTTTTTCAATTTTAATGAAACATTAAACTTCGAAAAGTTTATAGAAATATGATTTGTTTTACGTATCGCAATAATACAATACATGAGGGCAATTTGATGTTATGTTTAATTTACTTATTTTTATTTGTTAATATAAATAAACAATTTTCAAATTAATATTTTTCAACAAATGTTTCCTTACTCTTTCTTTATCCTTTGTAAACAATGAACCCTAGTAGCCTACTCGATAGAAAACTTGAATCGCTACCCGATGATCGCGAGTTTTAGTCCAGACAAGCGACGCTGAAATTTCAAATGAGAAATTTTCTCAAAAGTACATTACGCTGTAAGGGAAATCATAAAGAAATCTTGTTTGCATGTTCCGGTAGAAATTCTACAATATGTATGGAACAGCGTAGCAGATTAGGCTCTGAATATTCACAGGAGAAGAGGCATTTGTTCACTAGTAGGACGTTTTCATGCTGTTATGGTAGAGTACGGTACATTGGTTCGTAACTTTTACAAAAAGTTTTTGTTTTATTTTTAAATTTGTTATTTGGAATAGGTAGATACCTATTTCTATACACTTCCAAATTATAACCCATAGAAGTAAAACAAGCAAGTATAGTGGAAACTAATACTTAATCAAGTCTTCTAGTTCTAGTAACTTGTAATTGCTTCATTATCCATCACAAACCAAGATCGTCTGAAATTAACTTGCTCAGTTTCATCCTGCGCTTTGTTAATTGGTCCTATTTTCTCCTTGTAATGAAACTTTCAACATGTTACCTTAGTAGAGAGTAGATTAAATATATTAAAGGATATTTCGTAATATATAACACTAGCGTTGTGACTCAGCGTCGAGTAGGAAAATATTTTTGTTATGCAACTTAAATTTGATTTTGCTAATAGTGCTCCGCGGATTTTATAAACAACTTGTTTAACTAGCCTGGTCTATACAAAAAAAACGTTATATATTATTATTGTATAAACATCTAGGTACTCATATAATATAAAACTTTACACTTGATTTAATAATAAATAATAAAGTTTATTTAGCTGTAAAAAATACACATTACACAGAAGAAACAGTGATTCCCACACTAGGCAATGCCTGTGTCGTAGGATTCAAAAACACAAATGATTACCAGACATGGTGCGGCTTATGAACACAATAAGTATATGGAGGCACATAACTTTTAATAAATATATATAATAATAAAGCCCAAAAAGCGGAATCAGTGTCGCCCACTCCGTACGAAACAACATCTAAATCAAAGCTCCGTCTGATGGTGATAGCGAAAATTATCCAAGCGACAACCTACCCTAAACGAGGAAAACGACTGCCCCACCTTGCCCCAAGGTCGTTGGTATC
The DNA here is from genome assembly GCA_036937285.1 of Euphydryas editha. NCBI lineage: Eukaryota > Metazoa > Arthropoda > Insecta > Lepidoptera > Nymphalidae > Euphydryas > Euphydryas editha. The sequence goes on from JAUPFZ010000008.1 coordinate 9,064,452, forward strand.
AAGTGATCGGCAATCGGAGGCACTTAAAAGGTTCACCAAAAATGCATGGCATGCAGGAAATGCATTACGCATACGGGCATGTGGGACTCGCTGGCATGCAGAACATGTCAGAATACCCGCTAAAAACCAGCGGTGACCTCATCGTCGTAATGGGGCGCCACGAGATCGCTCGCGCATGCAACCGTGACGCCCCGATATAAAGAGTCCCCCTGTCGAGCTGTTGATGATCTTTATGTAAAGTGTAGGGATTCCCTGACTACTAAAACTGTCCCAAATCGCTTTATGGCTAATGCTGTCTAGAGATTTGGTGTAGTCGATGAATGCCATATATAAAAGTTTGTTATATTTATCATATTTCTCTACCATCTGTTTAACGGTGTGTATGTGGTCTATCGTGGAATTTATTTTTTTCTGAAACCTGCTTGTTCCTAGAGTGTTCACTAATTAAGATTATTTTAATTTTCATTGTAACAAATTAATATACAAAATAAAGTTATTATTATTATTAAAAAAATGTAAAAAGTCGAGGTTTGTACATAAGAAATATTTATAGAACACGAATAATACACTAATTGTAGAAGACAAAACCATTATTTTTAGAAATTTTATATATGTTGTTATATATTTGTTCCGGCAACATCCAAAACCTGCTGAACGAAATTGGATGCCATTTTCATAGTTGTAGAAGTTGTAGTTAATATACAATTCAAAATCTGATATATTTGTCATTTTGATACCGTTTAGATGTTTAATTAGTATTCTAGAAGTAATTATAGTGAAATTGTAATAAAGTATAAAGTATAAAGGATATTGGCTAGTAATATATTATGTAATAAAACAAGTATAAATATACATATGTTTTGTTTTTTTTTTTGGTTCAAGCTTATGTTTTTTGTACTTTTAGATTCTTTAATTTTATTTTTTTGTTACTTCCTTAATACTACTGTTATTTTTTTTCTGAGTTATTTTAGTTAAGTTTCTAATTTGAATTTTAAAATTTTTAAGTTTAAGTTGTATATACGCAACAAGTCATTTATTAAGTATGCTGTGATTACCTGTTATAATAAGAATAGATAGATAATATCCAAACTTGTATTTCAGAATTTAAGTGCTGTATCTTGTGTTGGTAATCTAATAATAAAAATTAAAAAATATTTTAAATTTAATTAATGAAAATTCTGTCATTGTAACCGGTTATCTAAACGATAAATAACTAATAATCATTTATGAAAGTGACATGAACTCGCACAGGGCACGTGTTTATTTCATAAGTGTAAAACAATATAAAAATATTTGCTGAACGAAATATATGATAAAAAGAAACGATGCGAAGCACATCGTACTTTAATAGCATGTACCTACTCATATAATAAAATGCGGTTTTCTATTCATTTTAATAAGCTATGGGCTTGTTTCTATTTTTTTTTTTATGTACACGAGATTGGTGGTAAATTATTTAACACTAAAATTACCAGAGCGGTCAAATGACCGCTTTTGAGACTGTAATTAAATTTGTTAAATTCCATGCTAACATTTTTCTTTTTTTACGTTTTAAAGGTTTACAGGTTTTTTAAGTAGCTAAGTATACATTATAGAAAAGTCGTGGAAAGTTTAAGAAAAATGTAAACCTAGAATTTAACTAATTTAATTAAAGTCTCAAAAGCGGTTATTTGACCTGTCTCGTAGGTTTAGTGAGTTATTTTTTTATGACTGAGCTAAATCGTCGAAAAATATCGTTGTTCATATGTAAATTTTCTGTTCCAAGGCAATAGTCTTTTTTGACAGACGGATAGAAAGTATTAATAATAATCTCGTTGGCACTCCTTTGGTACGGACGCCTAAAAATACGCTATAGAAATAAAAAAATATATATTTACAATTATTATTTGATGAGGAATAAGATTCGATTGAAATAATATAAATATATGATTGTTCGAATTCAACTTGCAATTGTAATCTTTCTGATGCAAATAACTTGAAAAAAAAAAAACAAAAAGAACGAACACTACGACAGGCTGAGAGACGTATTCTGAACATCTCTTTATAGAAATATTTTTCTTCGAAATTCCTTCAAAGTAAACAAAAGCGTCTTAAGACATCTCGTCAGATTTTTTATAAGAATTCTTTGCACTAACATTTTATTATTTTAAGAATTTTCACGATATATTGTTTTCATTTCTAAATCAAAATTTATTTATATTTTCTCTTAATGTTTTAAGGATAATGTAGTATTAAACGCTTCATAAAACCTAATAAAAAACCTTAAGGTAATCCTTAGTGCTGTCCCTTTCAAAGAGACGATTTTCTACCTAGCTGTACCTTTACTTTACCTTTCTTCTAATATACATTTAGAAGAAACCTTTGCCCAGCAGTTGGACGCTTACAAGCTGATTAAGTTCAGTTCTAGCTGTACCCGCGACTTTGTTAACATTTATCATCCTTTTCTTTAATCCTATTGTAATAAAACCCACCTTAATGTATAATATTTATTACTTATATTATTTCATTAACATTCATTGTAATTCCATTACAATAATATCAATCATGTTTTCATATTTTAACATCATATTTTAAATAATTAATAAAGGATTGACTATTAGCTTTATCATCAGTACTTCTTCATAAGATTCAATAGCGTCCGAACTCAATGATAGCCCAGCCTCGTCTCCCTTCTTCAAATCCCAAAACAAAAAACCCCGTTTTTTATTTTCTATTTTTTTTTAATGTCAGTACAAATTTTCGAAGACGTCAAACTGACTTTCGTTGTTATTTCAAAATAACCACGATAAAAACTTTTTGGTACCGAACTAAACCTTACACTATAAAAAGTAAGAACGCTAGTTTAAAATAAGCTGTACGTTCAAAGGTTTATGAACATTTATGATTTCTATTTATTTAGATATAACACAGACTGTTATGATATCTGTCATTTCAGAAGTATCAAACATGACGACTTAGCCTTTGAAAATATTTACGAGTCAATTTTTAAACTATCTTCTTTCTAACAAAGTAAGAAATAATTAAAGTGAATCACGAGTTGATAAATTATAATCAAGTGCACATTTTGGCTTTCATCCCCTCTTCGAAGAGAATTATGGCGAATTTCAGAATAAAAAGTAGGTACCTATCTTAGGTTCTCAATAAAAGTACTAAATTCATTGTTGTTTTGGCTTGAGACGCAACCAAACAGATAGACTAACAGACAACATCTCATTTTATGTGTGATGTTTCAATTAAAAATATATGCTTACGTGTAACAGCGTTTATGGTAATTATTCTCTTCGAGGGTTAAAATTAGGTATAAAAGTTGGAATAGAATACTGCTATATTCGAGGCTATAAATACAAAAGTTTGGCTTATAATTAGAAATAAATATTTGCGATGGTCGCCAATAACCGTACACTACTGAATTTATTTATACTTCCCGCATGAATCTCTATCATTATGTGTCATGTATCGGAAATTAATGCTTCCCATTGCAGGGTCATATTCTAGTACCTTGGAGCCTCAACGACCAACAGTTTTTCTACCTATATCATCATCATATCAGTCATTGAATGTCCACTGCTAAACGTAGGTCTCCCTCATCAACCTCCAGAGCGACCATGCATTTATGATCTTCACATATTCTGATAGATGATTTCTACATCATTGTCAAGTTGGCTGATATTAGTTCGTATATCGTTATTTAGTTGTGGGCATCATATTCGTTACCCTGCTCGACACACTTTTGCTGGGACAGCCCCATTGGAGAGGAACTTAAGGACGATGAACTTGACATGAACTAGAAATTGATGGTATCGCTCGCTCGATATCATAATTAAATTTAAATATAAGTTTACATATACGTAGGCAGTGTAACTACTGGCACCGAGACAATATCATATGTCTCAGAATAGGCAACACATTAAATGAGTTGGATGGGCTAGTTCCAGGTAAACTAATTTATGTTCATGGGCGATGTCGACACTTACCATCAGGTGGCACGTCTGCCAGTTTGCCTATCCAACTGACATGAAAAAAACAAAAAAAAAAAGCATGAAATCGGTTCAATATCATTTTGCCGCATCTGAATAAAAATAAATTCTTAAACATGCATATAAACTAAGTACTTATTATATATGTAAACTAAGACACTAGATGTAATTTATGCCGTAAAAGTTCAAACACTTAGTATCTTAGTAATTCATACCGATAACGGAAAATGGGTTTTGATATTATAAGGAAATTGAAGCCGGCGGCTGCAGGACAGAAACGTGAGAATCTGCTCAGATAATTATCCACCTGGGAACTGTTAACAACATCAATATAGCCTCAGGAGTTTTAGCTTGTACACACCTTGTTTTTTTTTATATTTATAAACAAACTTACAACTTATTAAAAATTACATCTATTTATTTATACTAGTGGACGCCCAGTGGTCGAAATTCGACCTAATCTATAATTGACAGCATTATCAACATCATAAAATATGATTGCGCATAACATGGTGAGCATATGCAGCAGTCATAAAAAAATCGATAAAAAATTCGTTACAAGACCTGTATTTAAAAAAATTCTTTGCATGACCTTGTATTTAAGACCTAGTTGCTAACAGACTTTGACAATTAACAAATTGTGTATATATATGTACATTGTACATATGTGTGTGTCGTAGTGTGTGAAGTGTTTTTTTTAAATTAATTTAATGTATTTTTTGAGCAATATAATAAAAAAATATTAGCATTTTGCACTTCTTTTCCATATAAACTTTAATTGTGCCAAATTTCATACTTCTCCGTCCGCGTTGCTACCCGATGTCTGTTTGTCCTTATGTATGCTTAGATCTTTTAAACTACGCAACGGATTTCAATGAGGATTTGTTTTAGTAGAGTGATTCAAGAGGAAGGTTTGTATGCATATAACAATTATAATATAGTAGAGAAACACTGATAATTTTAGAGGTTTCTAATGTGATGTCGTAAATAAACAATTTTTTTATGCTTATATTGCGAACGCTGGCTGAACCCTATGAGATAGATCAAAATAATAAGCTACAGTATTGTAGACCTTAGGTCTACAAAAAAGTCCGTGATGGTATATATCTATCTCTTAAACAGCATTAATTCTTATCCAATTAAGTACCTTATATACATTGTGCATTTAATATAGATTTATATATTTGCAGCATGTAATTAAAAGGAATATTTTCGAAGATATTACAGATTTAAAATTCAGGGACATAGCGGTTGCGGCGGTAACGGCCGGGGGGCCGGTGGCGCGTGCCTGTAAATAGCGAAAAAACATGTTTGTATTGTCTAATGACAATAAAGTTGTGAACTTTGTATATAAAAACATTCTGTAGTATATTTAGTATCAGCATTGCACCCGTGCGGAGCGGGGTCGGTTTGCTAGTATACTATAAAATATCGCGCAACTACATTAATTGTATAAGGGTTGTCAATAACATTTTTGAAACTCAAGTCAACTAGATGTGAAACTTATAAAAGTCGATACCCAAAAGTCTGAAAGTCAACTAAAAGTGATTACTTTTGTACTATACTAGCGGTATCTGCTACTTCGTCAGTTTTTAATATACATTTCGTTAAGCCTATAAGACGAAGTACATACTTCAGAATGTTACATACCCCAGTTAGGTTTCATGTGATTTTCGACATAATACTAAAGGTTATGATGACTGTAATTAATTCTGAAGAAACAAACATAAAAACTTGAAATATTTACGGAACAATCTTTAAAGTTTCTCTTTCTAAACTCAAAACATAATGAATAAAATCGGACTATGCGTTACAAAATTAAACAGAAGTGTATATTTTGACTTCCAATCTCTCTTCCAAGGGAACCGTGCTCAATTTCGAGATAGAACCTATCCAGTTTCCTAGCTAGTAGTATATTAAACTCAAGTCACTCTAAATTTTATTTAAATTCAATAGTTTTTTCGTAACGTATAGTCATAGAAGATAGATCTAAGTACTAGCCTGGCCCCGCGGTATCGCCTGCTTACTTTGACCATATAATTATTGATCAAAACCACGGTTTATAAATATTAAAAATCTTGTTTTAATTAATAAAGGATAGTTTAAAATATCAATTTTCTGAACATGTCAGGGCACTTTTGAACTTTCATTTACAATTTTATTATGTATAGATATACTGTAGCTAATCATCATCATATCAGCCATTGGATCCATTGATGAACGTAGGCTCCCCTTGATCCTATCCTATCGACCTCCAGAGCAACCGGTTCGAAGCAGCCTCAAGTCGTCTGTCTATCTCGTGGACGGGCGTCCGACGCTTGCCAATATCAACTCCAGAACCTTTTTGCTTTTTGTTTGATATATTAAAGCACTTTATACTTTTGTAATTCTTGATGAAACTGCATTTAAATAAAATTAATCTTTTAATACCCACAAAAGTTTATACACATGTGTTTGTACAGTGTTGTTACAATGCACCTATTTAAAATTTTATTTGTTTAATCTATTAATCCATTTCACTGGTCTGCATTAGCACTTATAATAATATTATGATAGCCAATAGTTAAAAATTGTTTACGAAAGTCTACAATAAATTGTTTATTTAATTAATAAATGCTCATCTAATTCTAATAATTATTCCATAGACATGTTCATTTGGGTGAAACATTTTATTGCTATAAAACGAAAAAGATGTAAATTTTGTTTTCTTTATCGCTTGTTCATGTGAAGAGGCCTATTTATCCCTAAACGAGTCACTTTACATAAAACTTCAGCCTTAGAGATTTGCATTTGAAAATCGCTGCTCCCCAGGTTATTTCCGCATAATAATCATTTCTAAACATTGGGATAACACAAAGTTTTTGTTGTTCTAAGTTGTATTATACAAAAAAAAAACTGGTTGTCTGTAAAGTCGGTTTACGGACGATAATTTTAGTTCCGTGATAACGTCATAAGGAAACATTGATAAAAAACAAATTTAGACTAGGCTGTATGTACTATAGTCCTTTGCCTTTCCTTATTGGAGATAAATTTTAAAACAACATTGATAAAAAATTGCATACTTTTATGAATTGAATTGAAATAATACAAAGAAGGAGTTAATTCAATTAATTACAATTTTTTCGATAAATTAACATTTATTTGCATTCGTTAATTCAAATATTTTTTTTAACTTAAATTATAAAGATTAATTACAAGTAACAATGTGCTATTAACAATTTATTTACAACTTATATATCATTTTTTTTATTGACTAAATAAAAACAGTTGTCTTTTTATACGATCGTTTATGAGTCATAATAATTTTTTTTGTCAAAATTGTAATATAACTGCACTCGCCGACCGATGCTACTCTTTTTAATAATCAAAAAACAAATATATGAGATTATATCGCTAATCAAATTCTTAAAATGCAAGAATTAATTGTTGTAATAAACAATGGAAACCATATTAACTTTTCACTAATTTTACAAACAATAAATTGACAAAACAGTTCGTGGGTAGATGGTGGCGTCTCGGTCTGCCGCTGTCTCTTCTACTCGGACGCGTCATAAGTTAGGCCGATCGTGAGCCGAACGCTTAGGCCGATCGTGCCTCTCTATCGCTTGTTCCGCGATCTCGCTCGCGGATTGTGACAGTTGTTCGTAAAGTACCGACTATCATCATCATTCATCGATTTACTAGACGTTATCTCGTCAAAAAAAAAACACTATTATTATTATTTACTTATCTCGCTCTAATTGTAATTATTATATTTTCACTAACATTACTTTCTTTTGTTTATCATTTTAAAATCATTACGAATATTGTGGCTACTTTAGGCAAATATTTCATATAATTTTTTTTTATTCTTGAATATTTAAATAGGATTTGTTCAAGTATTGAAAATAACATCTTCATAGGAACATCTTAAAATCATCTCCGCTTACAAGCTAAATTATAAACATGATACAGCATTTTTGCATCTGACGATAACGTACTACCTTTTTTTTTTATCGCATGGATGATATCCAGGACGCCCGGGTCGGCAGTCCTAGACCTATGTCGGACTCGGCACTTTGGGAGTGCAATACCGCACTAAACCCCTGCGGGAGCCTTCAGCCGCTTTAATTGGAGGGTCCCGGATCTGCAGGCAACAGGATCCCTCCAGCGACAGGCTGGCCTCGGCGAAAAGGCCAGACTTCTACTCCATCGGGACTGTCCGGCTAACCTCTGAACAGTCTCGACGACGCCGTGTCTAGCAGGACCGGGTTCCCATCCCGGCCCGACACGGACACAAGGGCGTTACTGGAGGCGCATTAAGTAGCGCTTCCTACGCACCCCCATTCGTCGCCCACGGATGGAGGCCACGTCGGCGGCCTCCTCTCTACTCCGCTCGTCGGCCTCCTTCTGGGACATTACTGTCTCGCAGAAGGAGACCATCGCCTTCCAGGACTCGTCGTCACCGAGCATCGCGGTGATGACGCTCGGGAGCGACAAGTCCCCTCCGACGACCGACGTCAGACCTTGACGCAGCACCGCCCATCTCGGGCACACCTCGAGGGTGTGCTGGGCAGAGTCCACCGCTGCGCCACAATCGTGACACTCAGTCGTCGGCTCCCTTTGGGCCGTCCGACACAGGTAGTCACCAAAGCAACCGTGCCCGGTGAGAACCTGTGTCAGACGGAAGGTGAGGGGCTTGCGTTTTCGACGCATCACCGCTCAAGGACCGGGCGAATGGCAGCCGTTACGCGTGTGCCATATGGCTGCACCGCCAGGTCCTCCCCCCACCTCCGCATTAGCGCTTCCTGCCCTATCCGACGCACACGTAGGATCCCGTCCAACGTGGGGTTCTCACCAAGAGCCCTCCTACCCGAGACGTATGAGTAGGTCTCGGCAAGAACTTCCGCCACGAGCTCCCACGGGGTGTCGCCGGCTAGAGCAGTAGCTGCAGCCCACGATACCGTACGGTACCCCCGAATCACCCTCACCGCGATTGTTCGGTGCGCAGCGCGCAGCGCCGCCTTATTTTTCGCGGTGAGGCGATTCGCCCAAACCGGGGCACCGTACGTCGCCATACTCCGGCAGACTCCGGAGTACAGCTGCCTGCAGGCGGCGCTGGGTCCTCCGAGGTTCGGGAGGAGTCTGCCCAGCGCACTCGCCGCCTTCACGACCTTCGGTCCCACCATCGCGAAATGTGGGCCGGAGGTCCACCCTCCGTCCAGGATGAGCCCGAGATATTTCATTTGGGGGCTCATCCTGACTCTCCCCTCTCCGATCTGAAGGGTAGCCCCCGGTGGAGGTCCCTTGCGGCCGGTCCCGCGGAAGAGCAGGGCTTCGGTCTTGTCAATCCTGACACGAAGCCCTAAACTCTCTATGCGGCTGATCACGAGGTCGAGTCCGGCCAGCCGCGCCGCCTCCTTGTAGTTTCGTCCCCGGGAATAAACGAGAGTGTCATCCGCGTAGCAGATAACACCCATCCCGGGGAGAAGACCCAGAACGGATCCCTGCGGGACACCGCAGCCGACTCGCCGCCACTCCACGGACCCCGACCGGTTCTCGTGGCCTACCCTCCGATCGGAGAGGTACGCCTCCAACAGCCTCCCTAGATACGGGGGCACTCCGAAGTATTTTAGTGCCTCTCGTATCACCGCGTGCGGGAGGCTATTGAAGGCGTTCGCGATGTCCAACGACATCGCGACCACCACTTCCCTCCTGTGTTCCGCCTCACCCGTCACCGCCTGCAGGCGTTTGAGGGCATCGACGGTCGACCGACGTGCTCGGAACCCGAACTGGGATTCTGAAAGTCCGGGTCCCGAGCCCTCCTCCAGGTGCTGAACGAGCCGGGAGGCCACTATCTTCTCCAAGGCCTTCCCGGCTTCGTTCAGCAGCACCACCGGTCGCACTGCCGAAGCCGAGTCCGGGGTCCGCCCTGCCTTAGGTAGTAGGCAGAGCCTACCCTCCTTCCAGGCCCCCGGTAACTGGCCAGACCGCAGGCAGCGGTCAAACAGCTCACGGAGGCTGTCGCCGAGGTGCCCGAGAACAATCGCGAGGACTCTCCCGTGCACCCCGTCAGGACCCGGCGCCCTCTTCTTACCCTGGAGGCTGGTAATCATTACCTCCATTTCAGCTTCTGTGACGGGTGGCGGAACACCATCCTCCTCGTCGGGCGTCTGCCGAGCCATTCTGGGGGGCACGAAGCCCTCGGGTTCGTCGGGAAAGAGTTCCCCGACGATCCTCCCCAGTTGGTCCGGCTGGAGCGTTTCGCTGATAGGGGCCGACTGGGCGCGGAGCTTGTTCCGCGCCCAATTATACGGTCGGCCCCAGGGATCTCTCTCCAGACCCCCCACTAACTCCAACCAGGCCTCCTCCTTGGCTCGGCATATGGCCTGCCGCAGGATCTTCGTTTTCTCCACGTAGATCCTGCGCAGCCTGTCGTCCCTGTCCACGTCCTGGGGGCGTCTCCGCCTGCTCCGTGTATATTGTCTCCTGGCCCCGTTGCAGGCGGCCCGGAGACCGGCTATCTCAGCCGACCACCATTAGAGTGCCCGCCGCGGGGGTGGGCGCTTCGCGGGTGGCATAGCCGCTCTGCAGACAGCAGTGAATGCGTCACAGAGCCGTCTAGCCGCCTCCTCCAACCCTAACTCTGACAGTGGCGGGAGGCTCCAACGGCCGACGATAGCGGCCTCCTCTGCCAGTTCCCGGTCAAGCTTGGACAGTGCCCAGCGCGGAAACTGGCTTCGCCCCCTGGACAACACTGACGACGACGCCGGACGGACGGGAGCTGAAGACACCTCGAACCTTATGTACCGATGGTCCGAGAGAGTCTCCACTCCCGTCTCCACCCTCCATCCCTCCACTCTGCGCGCGATGGCCGGCGTGGCGAAGGTGACGTCCACCACGAAACCTCCCGACCAGCGCACGCACGTCTGGACTGTCCCCACATTGAGTAGGGACAGTCCGGTAGCTAGCGCCCACGCCTCCACCTCCCTCCCTTTTGGGTTCGTAGCCGGATTACCCCAAGCCGTGGACTTGGCGTTAAGGTCGCCGGCCACGAACACCTGTAGGGGGGCTAGCTGCCCCACCAGCGGCCCCAGAACGTCGAGAAACCGTTCCAGGGCCGCCAGGTCACGGTTCGGGGAGAAGTAGACTCCGTCGAAAGCCACCTCTCCCCGAACCGCCGCCACGTACCCGCGGCCCCTCGCCTTGACGACGAGGGGGGGGGGGGGGGGGCGGCTCCAACGATAACGTACTACCTAATATTACATTAACTAATCAAAAATCACGTAAATTAATATTATTCACAGTTATTAAAGTTTGTCGTTCTGCTTCAATTCGCACACATTCCACGTGCATGTGATAAACATCATAAATTTGGTCGCACTCGGAACATTTTGGGGATTGTGCTTTTCCTACCAGGTTTGCAAAGCTATTCAAGGGAATGTGTCCAGATCGTAGTCAAAAAGCCATGACGAAATCTTTTCTTTTAATTTTTACTCCAGAAAACCATGGTGTAAGCCGAAGTGAAGGCGGAAGGATTTTATACCAAGTGCCTTTTGTGAGCGATCGGACATCAAAATGTTCTTTCCATATATCGTTACATTTTATTTTAACCAATCTAGTAAGTTCACGGAAATATGAAAGTCCATCAAAAAGTATACATCATCTACACAAGCCTCTTTTGCAAGTAAGTCCACTTCCTTATTTCTAATTAGCCCTATGTGAGATGAAACCCACTGTAGTTTTAATTTTTTGTGCTTATTTGAAAGAATATTTATTGATTTTATTGTTTCATACGCAAAAGGTGCTCCCCTAAATATCAAAAGATGTTGTAAAGCACTTTTTTAATCTGTCACAATTAAATACTTATCCAAACCCATCGAACTTATATAAGAAATCGCTTTATCTATAGCAGATAGTTCTATATGCATTATGGACATATTCTGATTAATTTGAAATTTACCTGATAAGCCTGTTTGATAATCTAAAAAAGCCACACCAGATCTTTCATTTCCATTAAAGCAATCTGTATAAATTCTATAAAAAACTACATAAAATTTTATTCAAATATTTCGTATATATATTTTTGAGAATATTCGGATTGTAGTATTTTTAGAACTATTTAATTGTTAAATCCAAATTCCTTACCCACGTGTCTAAACAGAATCATCCTGATTTGTTATTTCTATAAGAAGCTGTAGACTTAAAATTTTCGTGAACTGATGCCAAAGGCGGTATGTTTTTACATCCCATTTACTGTTTTGATTAGCGTACACAATTTCATTTCATACATTATGAAGATTATTTTGTAGCTAGTGACATACACTTAAACAAAAGTTTATCAGAAAGGTATTCCCTTCTAATATATAATGTTCAAAGACTTAGTTCAGATTCCATAACGTGGATCGGGGTACGTTTGACAAAGCCACCTATTATAATACGCATATATTGGTTTTGTAATTTGTTGAATTTCCATAAATGTATAATAAAACTACTACTACCGATTGCATACTACGCCTATGTAAAGTCGACGTAAATGTATAACTCACCCAGGCCCTACAAGTACTTTAAATAAATTCAACAATTTACTAGTCGTACATTTCAATTTTAAATAATTTATATGATTATTCCACCTCAAGCAACTATCCCAATACAAACCCAGGTATCTTATATTACAAATATCCTCAAGTGAACGATTATTTATGTTCATATTAACTATTTCATGGCCTTTTCTATTTTTAAATATGTAAATTATAGACTTTGTGGGTGAAACTTGTAGTCTTAAGTATGATCTGCAACATACTTACAACATAATTTCTATTTGTAAGAATTGTGCATCTTTTTCTACACTTTCGTAACTCATCTATAGAAAGTCGTCAGCATATTGAGACATTTTATTTTCATTTAAATTACGACATAGATCAGAAGTTGCGATGTTTAATAGTAAGGGAGAAAATGGATCACCTTGTTCTAAACCTTTGTTATATTTTCTAGATGAAAAAGTATTATCTTCATTGATTTTTATATTTATATCATGCAAAAACTTTCACAAACAGACGCATAATTTATTTCCAAGCTTCAGGCGATCAAACTTTTTTAAAAGTACTGTAATGTCAATGTTATTATAAGCATCCTTTCAATTTAAAAAATAACCTATTGTTTTTAATATTTTAGTAAAACCTAATTGAATATTTGAAACAAGAAGAGATAAGTTTTCTAAAATTAAACGACATTTTTGGAAACCAGTAGTAGTTGGCAGTAAAATATTATTATTTTCTATGAACCACTCTAATCTCCTTAGTAGGATGGCATGAAAATTTTTGCATTATATACTTTTATTATATGTAATGCGTAATTGCATGCGTAAATATACGTATTATTTATAGTATTGACTTCTATTGAAATTTTAATCAATAAATGGTTACTGCCCACTGATTCATTTCATATGTTCCAATTAAGTTGTAATCCAATATCTGACGAATCTAGAGAAATATCTGGTGCTGATTGTTGTCAAGTACCGTTGACTAGAAGAAAACGCGTCAGACTTTCGTTATTTAAAGGCCTAAATGAATTTTTAATTAGGGAATTAAATATATTAGTCCCTCTTGTATCTCTTTTATTTCACCAATTGGTATGGTGTCCATTAAAATTTCTTAAAATTAGCGACTTCTTATTAAACTTGGCAAAAAAGTTATCTCCAAGCTCTCTCTCTTTTAGTCAATCGAATAGATGGAGGGCAATACAAAAAATAACGAAATGTATTAAACCAAAATTGTATACATTACTTCCTACCACCTCTATAGAATGGTCAGTGTCACATATTGATATAATATTTGCTTTAATTGATTTGTAAACTAGTAACGCTACGCCTCCATAAAAATCATATCTATCCTTGCGAATGATGTTATAATCTTATTTAGTTATCTATCTTTTAATTATACGTACAATCATACGAAAAAAGAACAAATTAGAACTTTAATAAAATTACAAACATGATTGTATGAAAATATAGAACATAGTGTATTTATATCCAATATATATAATTATATATGCTATAGATATATATACCATACATATACATTAAATAAATTATTACTTAAGTACAAATAAATAAATACATATTTATAGACTAAAATCATTTTAAGGAAAGAAAATGCTCTATTAACTTTTTTTAAAAGATGTTTATAGATTTATTTGTATGAATTGATAATGGTTACGAATTCCACAACCTTGCTGCAAGGACTGTATATGAGTAAGAGTAAAAATTGAAAGAGTGTGATGGAATTTGCAGGAGGAGTTGAACATTGGGTCGACGTGAGGAAACAGGAGGATATAAGAATTTAAAACGCTCGCGTAGGTAGTTTGGTGATAATGGATTGAATATGATATTATAAAGGATATGAGTATGATTAAATTCTTCAGTCTTCTGTATATTCTGTCGAATAGTATGGATGTAATCTACGGTGATACAGCCATTTCAAAACTCAGCCTGCTTAAGGACTAGCCTTTGTGGACTCTAGCAGCGAAATAGCTCGTAACGACCTTCGAAAACAGCTTATAAACGTGACTCAGAAGTGATATCGGTATGTAATTCATCAGAAGAGAATTATTACTTTTCTTAAAAAAACAACCCAACAACATTCCTGGACTACACCTCCCTGGTAGTATTCTGCTGGATGACGACATTAAAGAGCTCCACAAAGACTTTTAAGACTGGTCTTCCCGCGGCCTGTAAGAGCTAAGTTGTAATTCCTGTGTTTCTGTGTAGTTACTAATCTTTGGTGTATTTTTGGTTCGCAACCTACCGTACTTCGGTGATTCTTAGCACCTTCCGCTCTACTGTTACCGATCCCGCTGCTGTAGCCGGGAATAGTGGGGTTGCCGCAAACTGAGATCTGAAATGTTTGGAGTGGAACTATATGCGGTTTATTCTTCTATTCACCGCGCTGGGCAAGTAGCTTCGTGACTCTAGTGCTGGCTTTGTCGTACCGAAGACGCTGCTGCCCGTTTTTTGCAATTAAGCCAGAAGCTTAGATAGCATTTCGCTACCCGTCAGTTTTTTATAGTTCCATAGTTGGACGAGGAACTTTCTTATCCCTTAGACGATATTACGACTCCCACGGGAAGAGATATGGTAGCTTCATTGTATCGTGCCGTAGCCAAACGCCAATATAATTATCGGCACTTAGACATAAAAAAAATCTTTTTAATTGATTTTTTGGATTGGATTGGTAATGTGAATTGGATTCTTTTTTTAAATACAGGGCACTTAGTAAAATTTTTCTATTACTTATCGTGCATTATAAAACAAATTCTTTCAGAAAATGTCGATAAATTTCTAAATAAACTCTTGATGAAATGTGCGGTGATACTTACTTACAATTAACAATATCAATATTATATCATTTGTTGCTTCTGAAGAAAAATATCTAAAAGGAAGTTGTAAATAAAAAGTGTTATAAAATAATGTGATAAAAAGAAAAACAAAAATCTAAGCAAATTTCCTTCGCGTTTGAATTTCTTTCATTTAACTTCTGTTCAAATGCGTTCTTTAATGCATTCATATCGTTTTATGTAATATGTTCTGCTTTTTGACAAATAAACAAATCAATGTAAAAGAAAATACGATTGAAATGGAATTTGTTAATATATTATCTACTCTACTTACAGAATGAATTCATGAAACTGCATGTAAAGTTAAGAAACATACCAAGATTACATTTTCACATTTAGAAGATTAGGAAACTCAATGCAGGGTGGGCTTGGAGGTTAACATATGTTTATTATATAAAATATGAAAGAGCTTATATCTAATACTGTTAACAGCACTTGCGAAAACAAAACACGAGAAAATCGTGCGAAGTGGAAGACTAAAGGTAAATAAGGTAATAGCTATCTTAATAAGGTAGGTAAGGCTATTGGTGACGAGGTTTTGTTTTATCTCAGTAATTGTTCTCAGACGCCGTTTCCAAGCTCTGGAAACTGTATTGTTGATGTCGGACGAGATTTTGACATAATTAGAGCTCATTACTACATTCCGTGGTTATTTGAATTAAGTAAAGGCTATGTAACCCGAATTTTATTAACATGCCGACATACTTAGGGGTGTATGAACGAGATATTATATTATAACAGGATTATTTTTTATTTTAAATAAGATTTTGAATATCAACTTTAACTTTTCATCTTTTAATAATAATATCTATGACAATCGATTTTATAGAATAGTATTTCAAGATTATTTATTTTATACGCAGTAATAACAAAGTTAAAAGTAAGATTGGAAAGCCTTATGAAATTTGTTTTTAATGAGTTATCCAAAGAAATTTTCTATGGAGTCGGGATACGAATGATTCGAAAGGGCTACAAAGTTGTTTCAAAAAGTTGAAGTCGTGATTTAAATTCCAAGTTAATTAACTGTCGTTGACAGTAGAACGAGCAGTTACAGTCTAATAAAATGTCACGCTCACCATACCTAATCTTTTGCGTATGTTTATTTGAAATAAAAATAAAGATATTGGTATTCGTTGAAAAAATTGCTTAATTTTAATATACTCACGAAATACGTTATTATTTTTGCAAAGATTTGTTTCAAAAATTAAAGATACATACCTATATATAATTATGTAGATATAGGTATATAAATTTTATATCGGAATTTAAATTTATTTTCTTGATATAAATTTTATAACGGAATTTTAATTTATTTTCTTGCTTTCGTAAATAAAACTTTATATGTTCAATATATTTCAACGTTCTATCTTTCTGTGTCTGTGTGTGTGTGTGTGTGTGTGTGTGTGTGTGTGTGTGTGTCTGTTTTTTTTTTATTATCTTAATGAAACAATATATTAATTGTATTTCTACCGAAGTAATTTAATTACATAACAATAAATAAACTAATTACATACTTTTTAAATGTTTGTCTTATATCAACAAAAAATATTAACAAATTATATTAAGAGCTTCGTTTTCGAGGATAGTAGGTACACAATTAGGGATGCACTACCTATTGAGATAAAAGAACAACAACATAAAAATATTTAAAAAAAAAACAATAATAAGAGTATCTGTAAAGTACATACCCCACGGTAATTTCTGCTTCTATGGTAATTCATATTAAATCAGTTTACTAAAGCGCTATAATATAAAATTAAGTTATTCGATGCAATAAGTGGTAATTACTATCGTTGAAGTACGTAAACAAATTATCAGTCAAATTCATAACATACAACATTCGTAATATAATAAAAGAAATAATAGTAAGATGTCCGTCCACCGTTTGCCCAGGACGCTTGTAGTAGCTTTGTTCGACTTTCATTGCGTAGCTGAAATTATAGACCAAGGGCACCTCGGACACGAAATATTTGAGAGTTAAGTGGAATTTACATTTCCACAACTTCGAGATTGCTTTCATTACGATTTATCATTTGAGTTTATTTAAAGGCAAGAATATACCATTAACTTCACCAAAAGAAAATTAAAGAGAATACTGATAATACTACGTATATTCGTACTGCGTATATATTTTGTCAATTTTATGTCTTCTCAATCAATAAGCAATTTATATTTTATTCACCTTTATTTCATTGAATAAATTCTTATGACGTCTTAAAAAAGGGGTCTCTGAGTATAAGATACGTAGTAATATACATTATGTATTTTTGTAATATCTGGCACCACTACCGAATCTTACGAGTATGTGAATCAATACAAAAAAAAGTATTGTTTGTACTTTATAGAGTTTTTAAATTCGTTTTCATAATAAACCTACTATATTTCTTTTTAATCTAAACATTATTTTGGAAAGTAAATATCCGCTAGTAGAAACAAAAATAAAAAATTTTTGATTGACTCATAACTATTGAGTAGCTTTGAGCTTTTAAATTCATCAACAGTTCTGCTTGAGTAATGAAAATAGTATATATTTTTTATTACATATTAGCTTTTAGCCCGCGATTTCGTCCGCGTAGAAGTCGAAAATGGTTATAATAGGATTTTTAATTGGTTTTTTACGTTATTAATTTTGTTGAAATGTTAAATTTAATTTATTATGTTAAAATGTTTGAATACTTATAAAATATAATAATCATTACTATAGAGTAGGGATTTGAGTTTAAATAAACATTAAAATAAAATGACATTTTGTTATATTTTATGAACACGAAGCTTGGCCTTTGATCCTGAGAAAGTTACACGGAGGTATTATCTTTTTACAACGAAATTGAAATACTACACCTTCCGCAGTAGGTATTTCTTTATAAACAATATTTTTGTTTTTTCTTCGGGTGCTAAAATCACCAGGCTTCTCTGGGACATGCCACATACAACTGGATGTGGAAGAAGCAGCTTTCCCTCAAGTATACACCCGCTACCTTAAGAGTTTGACCTTATGCTTGCGTTTTAAAAAAAGCTTAAAGTTTTGTTTATGGTAAATACATACTCACTTACCCTCATATATTATATTATTGTTATCCAGTTCCGGAAAATCACCATTTCCTATTTTAGGCAACAGGTTTGAGAACTGTCGGGCAGTAATATCTCCCCTCGGATGGACTCTCATATTTATGGTAAGGCTCAGTTTTGTCAGTGAAGGCCACAAATGTTTCTGTACTGTACTGTACTGTATCAGCCTGTCAACAACCCACTGCTGAGTGAAGGCTTCTTCTCCATATAGAAGAAGTTGGAGCTTAATCCACCACGCTGTTCCACTGCGGGATGGCGGATTATTCCCTACCATGAGTAACAATAATTACCACTTATCCATAATAACAACCGGGACCGACAGTTTTACGTGCTCTTGAAGGCACGGTGGGGTAACCCACAAAGACAAGGCTCGCCAACTTCGAGTTGAAGTTGGCGAGCCGTTCTTTTGACCCGAAGAAGGCTCCAGGTGCGGACGGTTTTACCGCTGATATATGTCTGCACGCGATTGAACTGGACCCGGATCTCTTTTTGTGTATCCTCAAAAAATGCCTCGAGATCCATTATTTTCCAAAGCCCTGGAAGGAAGCCACGGTGGTCTTCCTTCGCAAGCCGGGGAAAACCACCTATACGACTCCCAAATCATACCGACCTATCGGGCTGCTTCCGGTGCTGGGGAAGATATTGGAGAAGATGCTTGTCGCTAGATTGCAGTACCATCTTGTGCACAAGCTTAGTACTCGTTTGGCTTTATGCCCCAACGAAGCACTGAGGACGCCCTTTATACCCTGGTGAAACATATCAGGCACAATCTGGAGAGGAGGAGGATTGTCGTCCTGGTTTCGCTGGATATAGAGGGCGCCTTCGACAACGCTTGGTGGCCGAAAATTAAGGTCAGACTGGCTGAGGAAAAGTGCCCCAATAACATCCGGCGGCTCTAGGGCAGCTACCTGAGCGACAGGCGTATAAGTATGAGGTATTTGTCTGAGGAACATATAAGAGACACCGGGAAGGGCTGCGTGCAGATATTATGGAACCTGCTGTTGGATCCATTGCTTCAGGAGTTGGAGGCCAAAGGCGACTACGCGCAGGCGTTCGCCGACGATGTGGTGTTGGTGTTTGAGGGTGAGACGGCCCCCGAGATCGAACGGCGAGCCAATGCCGCCCTCGAACATGTGAGGGCGTGGGGTGCATCTAACAAGCTTCGGTTTGCGCCCCACAAGACCAACGCAATGGATGTGACGCGCAAACTGAAATATGACACCCCACGTCTTCGCATGGGCGGGGTCGACATTGTCTTGACGAACGAAATGAAGTTGCTGGGGGTAGTCATAGACCGGAAACTCACGTTCAACACCCACGTCGCTAACGTCTGCAAGCGCGCGGTCGTCTTTTACCACCAGCTGGCCCGAGCAGCTAGAGCCAGCTGGGGTCTCCATCCTGAAGTTATCCGCACTATTTACAGAGCGGTGGTTGAGCCTGTGATGCCGTTTGGGCGCTGGCCGTGGACAAACTGGGTATCCGCAAGCAGCTGGACGTGGTCCAGCGGGGCTTCGCGCAAAAACTTTGTAAGGCATACCGAACTACGTCCCTGAACTCGGTATTGTTGCTCACTGGGATACTCCCTCTCGACCTACGTGTTCGCGAAGCCGCGGCATTATACGAGGCGAGGAGGGGGGTGCACCAGCCAGTGATTGGGGATCGGGAGGTGGAGCGGATGTCCTCGGCTCTGCGGTCTCCGCACCCCGCCTGTCATATCGACCTGAAGTTCGAGTGCCTGGTTGACCAAGAACAATTCGCCGCGAATAGCGAGCATGATTATAACATCTTCACGGACGGCAGCAAGATTGAGGGCAAGGTGGGGGCGGCGTTGTCCGTATGGACTGGCGCCATCGAAACCAAAACCCTCAAGCTTGCTTTGCCGTCCTACTGTACGGTATACCAGGCGGAACTCTTGGCGATATGCCGATTGCCAAAATGACGATTCGAAGGGGCCTATTTGAATAAAATTGTTTTTGATTTGGATTTTGATTTGATAAATTTATAATCACATTCTTCTTTAACCCGCTCTTTAAGTAGCTTATTATATATTTTTATCGACTGGATATACGTGCTCGATAAGTGTAATTTAAGTCGAGCATTTGGTAATATTTTATAATAAATTATTATTTACAAGAATATTTTGGTAATTGAAATCAAACATTGATTAAAAGAAATAAAACTGCTGATAAGGCAACTCAGTGTGAAAAATATTTTAAACATCCGAGTTCGAAGTGAAGAAGTGAATCTGAATCTCGATGCACTCCAATCTCTGAGATTTGTCTGTGAATAGCCTTTGGATATTAGAAACGAATCTTTTTCTAGTTAGGTTAAATTTGAATTGGAAAAAATCAGGCCAGAAGAAATATTATATGTCTATGGGCAGATCATAATCAATTTTTTATCCAGTTATATATATATATATATATATATATATATATATATATATATATATATATATATATATATATATATATATTTATCCGACTTCGTCCCAGCCGTCCCCAAGAGACTCCTCAGATGTTCGAGCACATCTTCAATGACGGCTGTGTCTCTTTTCTATTCAGGTTGTTCCTGTCGATATACGACAACTAATTGATATTTCCGACGAGGAACACTTCCTTAGCCTCCGACAGTCAGGTGGCCATCACTATGGCACCAAAGTGGATCATGAGGGCTTCATCCACCGTTAAACGGCTTATTTTTACCCATGAAAACCATTTACTAAGATAAAGGCCACTGTACGTACCTTTGATTTGGCTTTTTTGCCATAGGGGTGCGCTAGGCAAAAAAGCCCAATCAATGGTGTCTACCTCGCTACCTTTAGGGATAGTAATAGCAGCTCCAACCCCCGTATTACAGCGAATTGCATAAGTGATCCAAGCAACGATCTCCCCAAAGACAAGGACCCGACTGTTCCACCTTGCCCCAAAACCGGCATCTCCTGGTGAAAGGTAATCGGGGGCACTGAGAAGGTTCATGAGAAACGAAAGTTCGCAGCTCCCTCAGATGCCACCAGCCAATCGAACGAAGGCTGAGAAGCGGCAAGTCACACCATCATAGCTTCGAACAACGTCCACACCACAAAAACATGCAGAAAATGCATACATTGAGTTCCTGGTTATCACAAAGGTGAACCGAGAAGTAAGCCATGCTATCTGCGAAAAAATCATGCAGACCTACCAGTACGGATATGAAGGCCTACTAGAGGTGGAACTCGATGAAGCCGAGGTAGCCATAATAATAATAATATACTTTATTGCACACCAAAACAAAGAACAAAGTTAAAGATACAAGCTAACATCATTTAAGCTGTACAATCAGGCGGTCTTATTGCTAAATAGCAATTTCTGCCAGACAACCTGAGGGTGACAGAAATATTGCTTTTGTAGAAGGGCAGGTGGTATAGCAAGACTAATAACAATAATAACTAAGCTAATAGATACCTAAATGATATATATAATACACATACACACAATGTATATTGTGTACACATACATTGTACACATACATACATACATACATACACATATATATATATATATATATATATATATATATATATATATCTAATAATCTGAATCTGACACTGAGATTACCTATGCATAAAAACCAAATTCTTTAAGCAATCATTTGAAGTTCAAGCTATACTTCTTTGGAACGCTTTACCTTTATCTATTCGAAAGGCCGAAAGCTTAGACATCTTTAAAAGACGAGTTAAGGACTATTATCTATCTCTTAATTGACTTATGTTTATATATGAATATTTAATCGTATGTATGTATATGTATATATTTTTTTATATGTATATGTATATGTTTTATTATCTATATGTATGTATATATGTATGTGTATTTTATGTAGTGTATGTAGTATTAGTATGTTTATATGGTATGTACTGTATTACACCACCTACCCCTATCAGATCCACGATTCTCTAACCCTAAGGTTGTCTGGAAGAGATTGCTACTTATTGCTAATAAGCGATAAGTCCGCCCAGTTGTCATCATTCTCTTTTTCTTTGTATATGTCACGCTGAACTTGTGTTATTCTTTTATGTGTGGTGTTCAATAAAGTGTATATAAATAAAATAAATAAATATATATATATATATATATACACAAATATAACATATATTACACATATAGTATTCATTATATAAAACATACAAATACAATACATATAAATATATACATAAAAATAGAAATAAGAATAAGGCAAATTGAACGGTTATTATTTGAGTATGGAATAATTTATTGACTAAGGTAGTGTTTTTTAAGAATCTAGCCATATACAAGAACGACACTTGCCAAGTAATTAGAAGCAACATGTTGGGATTGTATATGGCCGCTTATAACACCACAGAACAAAAAAGAAGACACACGGGACAAAAAGAAGGACCTTAGACACTTAACACGCCTAAATTGGACCCAGTGGTGGTAGTGGCCAGGTGCACGAGGGTGATGCTAGGCGATCGTATAAGTAAGATGGCAAAAACCATCACGAGCGATCCGGATCAATGGAGTTCTCGGGTACGGCAAGACAACACATAATCGGGAACTTTGACGAGGATAGTGAAATAGTATTAATTGTACAGAATGTAGTCCATTACAACAGTAGGTAATAGCAATATACAGGGTTATTTGTAAAACACCAGCAACCTCGCAGGACAAAATAGCTAACATTATGTACAACAACATTTGTTCTACCACTTTTGACATAACTCAATACATTAATTAAAAATGATTTTTTAAGCTTTTATTGTACTGTCCTGACATTTTAAGTCTATGTTTCATTCATTATCGAAAGGATGACGCGACGCTCGGGCGCGCTTGCATAATAATAGTAATAAATAACACTTTCTCTGCCCGATAATTCTAGTTAACAAAATTAATATAAATTGCTTGGTGGGTTTGTGGACAGTATCACAGTACGTATATCGCAGTGACTTAAGTGAATAATAAAATTTCTGTTTTGTCATGTCCCTGTAATACGTACACTGAGTCCACAATCCCTTCATACTTTACCAGGCTTAGGACTGGCTATATTGAACAATAAAAAACAAATAAATCGTATGTATAGGAGGGCAAGATATCTGCATAACGTGTGGAGGACCTCCACGGCAACCAACATCACGTCGCCATTTTTTAATATTTTCAAATAAAATTTTACAATATTATTTTCGAAGCCCTTTGTGATATTGAGTTAAAAAATAAAAATATTCCGGCCCATAGGTTCGAATTTATTAATTTAATAAAAAAAAGTGCATTTTTCGTTCCGCCAGGGTGGCCAGACCCCTTAAGTCAGTTTTTAACCGACTGCGACAGAAGGAGGGTTAGTTTTTCGAGTGTATGTATGTATGTACGTATGTACGCATGTACGTATGTACGTATGTACGTATGTACGTACGTACGTATGTACGTACGTACGAATGTACGTATGTACGTATGTACGTATGTACGTATGTACGTATGTACGTATGTACATATGTACGTATGTACGTATGTACGTATGTCCATTTCTTTGGCACGCCCTACAGCCCAAACGGCTGGACGGTTTTTGTCATATGAGGTGTCGTTGGATTTGTCTAAATTGTAGTAGTGACATAGGCTATATACATTTTCAAAATGGCGCCCGCAAATGGCGGAATGAGGGGGAGGAGTTGAATTTTTTTTTCTTACTGTAGCAATATGGGTATCAAATGAAAGCTAGTAAAAAGACCAGTTCAAAAAAAAAAAAAAAAAATATATATATATATATATATATATATATATATATATATATATGTCGCAGTAAGATAGATATAGCCGTAATATAGTTATATCCCTAGGGATATAATTATGTACCGTAACATAGTTATACGAAAGCGATTCATTACTATCTCACTAGGAATATAGTTATAAAACGTCCAAGTTTAGTGATATAATTATATTACTAGATTAAGTTTAGTGAAATAGCTTTATAATAGAAATCTACTATATATAATTAAATAAAACAGAGTTTTATTGGTTTTATCTTTATTAATAAATCAACCTTTTTTTTTTTTTTTGACGCTGTGAAATGCGTTGACGCATCCCGCCACCCGAAGGCGACGGGTATGTGGGACTCGCTGACTGCGAAGTCAGAATACCCACTAAAACACAGCGGTGCCCTCGTCGTCGTACAAGGACGCCACGGGAAATTAATTTTTTTTTTTTTTTTTTTTTTTTTTTTTTTTAACGACGAGACCTCCATCCCACCTGTGTCCGTGGCGGAGATGGAGGTTGCGGTCCGCCGCCTGCGCGGAAAGAAGACGGCGCCTGGCCCGGATGGGATCCCGGGCCGGGTACTTGGAATTGCCCTCCAGGAGATGGGCGAACGGCTTCGGGACGTTTTCAGCGCTTGCCTCACGTCTGGACGATTCCCGAAGTCGTGGAAGGATGGAAAGCTGTGCCTGTTGCGGAAGGATGGACGACCCGTTGACTCGCCCTCCGCATACAGGCCTATCGTCCTGCTGGATGACACGGGCAAACTCCTGGAGAGAGTGGTGGCCTCCCGTGTCATCCGGCACCTGGAGGGTACTGGGCCCGGGCTCTCCGAGGCCCAGTACGGGTTCAGAGCGGGGCGGTCCACATTAGACGCCCTGCTTTGGCTGAAAAGTTGGACGCAGGCGGCGGTTCGCGAGGGGGAAAAGGCGTTGGCCGTCTCGCTCGATATCGCCAACGCCTTCAACAGCCTCCCGCATGCGACGATACAGGAGGCGCTCCGCTACCACCGGGTGCCCCTGTATCTGCGGAGGCTGTTGGGCGACTACCTCCAGGGTCGGGAGGTCCTGGTACAGGGACGTGACGGTTTGACGCGACGTCGCGTCTCCTGCGGGGTTCCACAGGGGTCAGTGCTGGGACCGCTCCTGTGGAACGTCGGCTACGACTGGGTGCTTCGGGGCACGCTTCCCGCAAGCGTACGGGTCTCGTGCTACGCCGATGACACCCTAGTCGTGGCCAAAGGGAGGGACCTCCGGGAAGTAATGCGGTCGGTCACGGCCGGTACAACACTTGTGGTCGGCCGCATTCGAGCCCTGGGGCTAGAAGTCGCCCTCACGAAGACCGAGGCCCTACTGTTCCACGGGCCTCGGGGAGGACCCCCTCCAGGTACGCGGGTGACTCTGGATGGGGTTCCGGTCCGGGTAGGGGCCCAGATGAGGTACCTGGGTCTCACCCTGGACGGGAGGTGGGCTTTCGGGGCTCATTTTGCGCAGCTGGCCCCGAGAGTCGTGGGAGCCGCCGCCTCACTGGGCAGGCTGCTGCCGAACGTTGGTGGCCCGAGTGCCAATTGCCGTCGGCTGTACTCCGGGGTCATCCGGAGTATGGCCATGTATGGGGCACCCGTCTGGGTGGACGCCCTCAGTCGCGACAATAAGACCCTGCTGCGACGTCCGCAGCGTGTCATCGCGACGAGGGCGATACGCGGTTACCGGACGGTCTCCTGGACGGCGGCGTGCGTGCTGGCCGGTGATCCCCCCTGGGAATTGCAGGCGGAGATCCTCGCCGAAATTTATCGCTTCGTGGCGGCGAGGAGATCCCGGGGGGAGCCCCCGACGTTGGAGGAGGTCGCACGCATGCGAAGGCAGGCGCAGGACACCCTGTTGCGGCGGTGGTCGGAGGACCTGAATCCGCCGGTCCCCGGGCAGTGGACGGTGGACGCGGTCAGGCCGGTCCTTCGGAAGTGGGTGAGGCGGCGGTTCGGGCCGCTGACCTTCCGTCTGGTGCAGGTGCTTTCCGGACACGGGTGCTTCGGAAAGTACCTGCACAAAATCGCCAGACGGGAGGCGACTCCAGCCTGCCACGCGTGTGGGGCGCCAGAGGATACGGCGCTCCACACGCTTGAGGTGTGTGTCGCCTGGGAACCGCAGCGTCGCGCGCTCTCAGCGGTTCTCGGGCAAGATCTCTCACTGCCGAGCGTCGTAAGCGCCATGCTCGACAGTGAGAGATCGTGGCAGGCGGTGGTCTCCTTCTGCGAAGAGGTAATGACGCAGAAGGAGGCCGCGGAGCGGGCTAGGGAGGACGACGCCTCTGCCGACCCGCTCCGACGCAGACGCACGGGGGTAAGGAGGAGACGGTTTGCCCACCTCTTCCCCTCCTCTTAGTAATGGGGTCGCTGGCCGATAGTCGGGGGACTTCGGCCAACTTAACAGCGCGACCCCACATGTCTGAGGGGTGGCCTTTGTTGTTGTGAGCAAGGCTGCCCCACCTTTGTGTCGTGGCCCCGGATGTTTCGTCCGGGCCTACCGCCGGGGTGAGGTGGAGAATGCTAGCGCGACCCCATCTCGCCCCCACCCAGGCGGATGACTGATCACACGTGGGGTTTTTAGCCCGTGGGAGTCGGGCATAACCACTTCGGTGCCCCCGCGCCGGAGTGGTATCCATAATGGATTTTCCCCACGCTAAAAAAAAATAAAAAAAAAAAAAAAAAAAGGTTGATTTATTAATTTCCCGTCCCAAGGGAGTTTCTGGTCTCCTACTGGGCGCGACCCCCCGGGTGGCGGATGGGGGAAGCCACTCGAATGCCTCGCGAGTGGTCGGGGTCTTCGGACCCCCGTGGACCAAAACCAGCGGGAGGGGCGCGAAAGCGCAAGAGGGGGATGACTCGCTCTCCCCTTCCACCTGAGGGCGCGAAAGCGCGATGGTGCGCCGGGGCCATAGTCTTGCGCTGTGGCCACCCCAGTCATGGTCGGCTTTACGTTGACCGTGGCTACCCCGGGCGCGGCCAGCGATGGTTTTCTAGCTGTCGCTGGCTGTGGCGGCCGGACAGCATGGCTGGTGGCAACAGTGGTTGCCGTCGGTCAGGCATCCAAACCGGGGGTGGTGTGTCCAAGAAGGTGCCGACGCTTGGAGCACTGGGGCGGTGGTGGTGTGTTTGGCACGGTGGTGCGGACGGTGAGGGAGTGGCGCCGAGAGGGCGCGGAGACAGAGAGGGCGCGAAAGCGCAGGAGGGGGATGACTCGCTCTCCCCTTCCACCTGAGGGCGCGAAAGCGCGATGGTGCGCCGGGGCCATAGTCTTGCGCTGTGGCCACCCCAGTCATGGTCGGCTTTACGTTGACCGTGGCTACCCCGGGCGCGGCCAGCGATGGTTTTCTAGCTGTCGCTGGCTGTGGCGGCCGGACAGCATGGCTGGTGGCAACAGTGGTTGCCGTCGGTCAGGCATCCAAACCGGGGGTGGTGTGTCCAAGAAGGTGCCGACGCTTGGAGCACTGGGGCGGTGGTGGTGTGTTCGGCACGGTGGTGCGGACGGTGCGGGTGTGGCGCCGAGAAGGCGCGGAGAAATGAGGGGGAGATTTTTCCCCCCATTCGGTGGCAGGAGCTGGCGGGTTCGCTCGTCCGCTCTGTGCGGGGGGCGCGTGGTGCGCGGGCCGCCTGGGTTGAGCCTGGCTCCTTGCAGTTCTTGTGGGGTTGTCTGGGTGCGATCCGACGGCGGGGGTCGGGTCGCTCAATGCTGGTTATCTTCTGCTCTGCGGAGGAAAGCCGGTGGCGAGTGGCCCGGCTTCGGTAGTTGGGCCGCTCCTGGTACCTCTCTGCCTCGGCAGAGAAGACCGGTCGAGTGGCTACAATTACATGGAGGGGCCGACGGGCCTGCGCCGGGGCGTCATGGCGAATGCGAAAGCGACCCCATAGCGTCCCACTACGGCGCGCGACGTAATCGATGGGTTTTAGTTAGGGTATTCGGCCTGCTGGGATTGACGTGCAGCCCTGGCGTCTGGCCGCGAGTCCCACATACCCGCCGCTTTTGTGGCGGGATGCGTAAATGCATTTCCCATCGTTAAAAAAAAAAAAAAAAAAAAAAAAAAAAAAAAAAAAAAAAAAAAAAAAAAAAAAAAAAAAAAAATTAATTTCCCGTGGCGTCCTTGTACGACGACGAGGGCACCGCTGTGTTTTAGTGGGTATTCTGACTTCGCAGTCAGCGAGTCCCACATACCCGTCGCCTTCGGGTGGCGGGATGCGTCAACGCATTTCACAGCGTCAAAAAAAAAAAAAAAGGTTGATTTATTAATAAAGATAAAACCAATAAAACTCTGTTTTATTTAATTATATATAGTAGATTTCTATTATAAAGCTATTTCACTAAACTTAATCTAGTAATATAATTATATCACTAAACTTGGACGTTTTATAACTATATTCCTAGTGAGATAGTAATGAATCGCTTTCGTATAACTATGTTACGGTACATAATTATATCCCTAGGGATATAACTATATTACGGCTATATCTATCTTACTGCGACATATATATATATATATATATATATATATATATATATATATATATATATATATATATATATATATATATATATATATATATATGTCGCAGTAAGATAGATATAGCCGTAATATAGTTATATCCCTAGGGATATAATTATGTACCGTAACATAGTTATACGAAAGCGATTCATTACTATCTCACTAGGAATATAGTTATAAAACGTCCAAGTTTAGTGATATAATTATATTACTAGATTAAGTTTAGTGAAATAGCTTTATAATAGAAATCTACTATATATAATTAAATAAAACAGAGTTTTATTGGTTTTATCTTTATTAATAAATCAACCTTTTTTTTTTTTTTTGACGCTGTGAAATGCGTTGACGCATCCCGCCACCCGAAGGCGACGGGTATGTGGGACTCGCTGACTGCGAAGTCAGAATACCCACTAAAACACAGCGGTGCCCTCGTCGTCGTACAAGGACGCCACGGGAAATTAATTTTTTTTTTTTTTTTTTTTTTTTTTTTTTTTTTTTTTTTTTTTTTTTTTTTTTTTTTTTTTTTTTTTTTTTTTTTTTTTTTTTTTTTTTAACGATGGGAAATGCATTTACGCATCCCGCCACAAAAGCGGCGGGTATGTGGGACTCGCGGCCAGACGCCAGGGCTGCACGTCAATCCCAGCAGGCCGAATACCCTAACTAAAACCCATCGATTACGTCGCGCGCCGTAGTGGGACGCTATGGGGTCGCTTTCGCATTCGCCATGACGCCCCGGCGCAGGCCCGTCGGCCCCTCCATGTAATTGTAGCCACTCGACCGGTCTTCTCTGCCGAGGCAGAGAGGTACCAGGAGCGGCCCAACTACCGAAGCCGGGCCACTCGCCACCGGCTTTCCTCCGCAGAGCAGAAGATAACCAGCATTGAGCGACCCGACCCCCGCCGTCGGATCGCACCCAGACAACCCCACAAGAACTGCAAGGAGCCAGGCTCAACCCAGGCGGCCCGCGCACCACGCGCCCCCCGCACAGAGCGGACGAGCGAACCCGCCAGCTCCTGCCACCGAATGGGGGGAAAAATCTCCCCCTCATTTCTCCGCGCCTTCTCGGCGCCACACCCGCACCGTCCGCACCACCGTGCCGAACACACCACCACCGCCCCAGTGCTCCAAGCGTCGGCACCTTCTTGGACACACCACCCCCGGTTTGGATGCCTGACCGACGGCAACCACTGTTGCCACCAGCCATGCTGTCCGGCCGCCACAGCCAGCGACAGCTAGAAAACCATCGCTGGCCGCGCCCGGGGTAGCCACGGTCAACGTAAAGCCGACCATGACTGGGGTGGCCACAGCGCAAGACTATGGCCCCGGCGCACCATCGCGCTTTCGCGCCCTCAGGTGGAAGGGGAGAGCGAGTCATCCCCCTCCTGCGCTTTCGCGCCCTCTCTGTCTCCGCGCCCTCTCGGCGCCACTCCCTCACCGTCCGCACCACCGTGCCAAACACACCACCACCGCCCCAGTGCTCCAAGCGTCGGCACCTTCTTGGACACACCACCCCCGGTTTGGATGCCTGACCGACGGCAACCACTGTTGCCACCAGCCATGCTGTCCGGCCGCCACAGCCAGCGACAGCTAGAAAACCATCGCTGGCCGCGCCCGGGGTAGCCACGGTCAACGTAAAGCCGACCATGACTGGGGTGGCCACAGCGCAAGACTATGGCCCCGGCGCACCATCGCGCTTTCGCGCCCTCAGGTGGAAGGGGAGAGCGAGTCATCCCCCTCTTGCGCTTTCGCGCCCCTCCCGCTGGTTTTGGTCCACGGGGGTCCGAAGACCCCGACCACTCGCGAGGCATTCGAGTGGCTTCCCCCATCCGCCACCCGGGGGGTCGCGCCCAGTAGGAGACCAGAAACTCCCTTGGGACGGGAAATTAATAAATCAACCTTTTTTTTTTTTTTTTTTTATTTTTTTTTAGCGTGGGGAAAATCCATTATGGATACCACTCCGGCGCGGGGGCACCGAAGTGGTTATGCCCGACTCCCACGGGCTAAAAACCCCACGTGTGATCAGTCATCCGCCTGGGTGGGGGCGAGATGGGGTCGCGCTAGCATTCTCCACCTCACCCCGGCGGTAGGCCCGGACGAAACATCCGGGGCCACGACACAAAGGTGGGGCAGCCTTGCTCACAACAACAAAGGCCACCCCTCAGACATGTGGGGTCGCGCTGTTAAGTTGGCCGAAGTCCCCCGACTATCGGCCAGCGACCCCATTACTAAGAGGAGGGGAAGAGGTGGGCAAACCGTCTCCTCCTTACCCCCGTGCGTCTGCGTCGGAGCGGGTCGGCAGAGGCGTCGTCCTCCCTAGCCCGCTCCGCGGCCTCCTTCTGCGTCATTACCTCTTCGCAGAAGGAGACCACCGCCTGCCACGATCTCTCACTGTCGAGCATGGCGCTTACGACGCTCGGCAGTGAGAGATCTTGCCCGAGAACCGCTGAGAGCGCGCGACGCTGCGGTTCCCAGGCGACACACACCTCAAGCGTGTGGAGCGCCGTATCCTCTGGCGCCCCACACGCGTGGCAGGCTGGAGTCGCCTCCCGTCTGGCGATTTTGTGCAGGTACTTTCCGAAGCACCCGTGTCCGGAAAGCACCTGCACCAGACGGAAGGTCAGCGGCCCGAACCGCCGCCTCACCCACTTCCGAAGGACCGGCCTGACCGCGTCCACCGTCCACTGCCCGGGGACCGGCGGATTCAGGTCCTCCGACCACCGCCGCAACAGGGTGTCCTGCGCCTGCCTTCGCATGCGTGCGACCTCCTCCAACGTCGGGGGCTCCCCCCGGGATCTCCTCGCCGCCACGAAGCGATAAATTTCGGCGAGGATCTCCGCCTGCAATTCCCAGGGGGGATCACCGGCCAGCACGCACGCCGCCGTCCAGGAGACCGTCCGGTAACCGCGTATCGCCCTCGTCGCGATGACACGCTGCGGACGTCGCAGCAGGGTCTTATTGTCGCGACTGAGGGCGTCCACCCAGACGGGTGCCCCATACATGGCCATACTCCGGATGACCCCGGAGTACAGCCGACGGCAATTGGCACTCGGGCCACCAACGTTCGGCAGCAGCCTGCCCAGTGAGGCGGCGGCTCCCACGACTCTCGGGGCCAGCTGCGCAAAATGAGCCCCGAAAGCCCACCTCCCGTCCAGGGTGAGACCCAGGTACCTCATCTGGGCCCCTACCCGGACCGGAACCCCATCCAGAGTCACCCGCGTACCTGGAGGGGGTCCTCCCCGAGGCCCGTGGAACAGTAGGGCCTCGGTCTTCGTGAGGGCGACTTCTAGCCCCAGGGCTCGAATGCGGCCGACCACAAGTGTTGTACCGGCCGTGACCGACCGCATTACTTCCCGGAGGTCCCTCCCTTTGGCCACGACTAGGGTGTCATCGGCGTAGCACGAGACCCGTACGCTTGCGGGAAGCGTGCCCCGAAGCACCCAGTCGTAGCCGACGTTCCACAGGAGCGGTCCCAGCACTGACCCCTGTGGAACCCCGCAGGAGACGCGACGTCGCGTCAAACCGTCACGTCCCTGTACCAGGACCTCCCGACCCTGGAGGTAGTCGCCCAACAGCCTCCGCAGATACAGGGGCACCCGGTGGTAGCGGAGCGCCTCCTGTATCGTCGCATGCGGGAGGCTGTTGAAGGCGTTGGCGATATCGAGCGAGACGGCCAACGCCTTTTCCCCCTCGCGAACCGCCGCCTGCGTCCAACTTTTCAGCCAAAGCAGGGCGTCTAATGTGGACCGCCCCGCTCTGAACCCGTACTGGGCCTCGGAGAGCCCGGGCCCAGTACCCTCCAGGTGCCGGATGACACGGGAGGCCACCACTCTCTCCAGGAGTTTGCCCGTGTCATCCAGCAGGACGATAGGCCTGTATGCGGAGGGCGAGTCAACGGGTCGTCCATCCTTCCGCAACAGGCACAGCTTTCCATCCTTCCACGACTTCGGGAATCGTCCAGACGTGAGGCAAGCGCTGAAAACGTCCCGAAGCCGTTCGCCCATCTCCTGGAGGGCAATTCCAAGTACCCGGCCCGGGATCCCATCCGGGCCAGGCGCCGTCTTCTTTCCGCGCAGGCGGCGGACCGCAACCTCCATCTCCGCCACGGACACAGGTGGGATGGAGGTCTCGTCCAGCTCCTCAACCAGAGGCGAGACGACCATTGGTGGAGGGATGTGACCGGGGTCTCTTTCGGGGAAGAGTCCACTCAACACCCTGTCCAAGACCGCGGGCTCCAGTGACTCGGCGACCGGGGGCGTCTGGTGCCGGAACTTTTTCCGGGCAGCCTTGTACGGACGCCCCCACGGATCCCTGTCGAGGCTCGCCAGGGCTTCGCCAAAGGCCTGCGACTTGGCCCTGACGATGGCCAGCTGTAGCTCGCGCTTGGCGGCACGGTACGCTTCGTACAGCTGGCGCTCGACCTCTAACTCCACGGCCGGCATCTGCTCGTCGGTCCGACCGTGTCGTCGCCTCCTCGAGTGTCCGTAGGGTCGCCGTGCCACCGTGCAGGCGCGTCGGAGCTCCGCGATCTCCGAGCTCCACCAATAGACCTCGCGGCGTTCGGGGCGCTGTCGAGACCTCGGCATGGCCGCGTCGCACACGGCCGTCATTGCTTCGCAGAAGTGGTCCGCCGCGACGTCTACCTCCGGGTGCGTAGGGGCGGCAGACCACGACTGGACGATCGCCGCCTCCCTTGCCAACTCCGCATCGAGGCGGCTGACGGCCCAGCGAGGAAACTGCACCGCCGCGTGCCGATGCCTACCTCGGCTGTGGGAGGTGGAAACCTCGAACCTCACGTATTTGTGGTCCGAGAGAGTCTCCACCTCCGACATCACCCTCCATGCCCGCACACGTGCGGCGACGGCCGGGGAAGCGAACGATACATCCACCACGGACCCCCCGTTGTGACGCACACACGTGTGGGCCGACCCCGTGTTGAGCAGGATCAGGCCCGCGGCGACCGCCCACTCCCTGACCACTTCCCCGCGAGAGTCAGTGGAGGGGTTGCCCCAATCCCGGGCCTTTGCGTTCAGGTCGCCGAGAAGGATGACTCGACGTGGCGCCTGTCTTCCAACCGCAGCGGCCAGAAGGTCTACGAAGGCTTCCAGCTCCGCTACGGTTTTGTTGGGAGAAAAGTACGCGCCCACCACGGCATACTCTCCCCATTTGGCCACCACGTACCCGGAACCCCTCTCTTCAACTGCAAGGGGCGGGCTGCCGCCACCGGATCGCCCCACAATGGCAACGGAACCATCTAGGTCCGCAGCCCAACAAGGATGCGAGTGAGGGACGTAATATGGTTCCGCCACCACCGCAACGTCTATTCGCCACTGCGCCAGTGTCTGCATGAGCAGGTCTTGGGCTTGAGCGCAGTGGTTGATGTTCGTCTGGAGGAAGTTGTGATGTTCAACCCGGTTCATATTATTCGCACATCACAACCCCCTCGGCATCCGCAGCCAAAAGGACGACCGGCTCCTCGGCAACCTGGCTCGCATGCGCTGGGGTGGCCCGGACCCCGGCGGCTTTTCCCTTCTTCGTCGCAGGCTTACATTTACGACCTCCCATCACGTGGCCGGAGGGTCTACCCGACTCAGCGCATATCGCGCAGCGCAGGGTGGCCTCTCCACATGCGACCGCCTTGTGGCCTGCACTTCCGCAACGGAAGCACAGGTCTCCCCTATCCACAGACGCAGGACACTGGGGGCGCGTATGGCCCAACCCCATGCACCGGTAGCAGCGCATGGGACGCGCCCCCAAGGCCACCACTCGCGCCGAACTCCATCCGATCAAGATCCTGCCCTTTTCCCTTAGCGTTTTCGCTGCCGAAATCGGGCAGGAGACGATGACGGAGCCCGTACCGCCGTAGCCGGGTCGAATTCCTCCAGCCTTTACCAGACCAACGTCGACTCCCGTCGCTTTGGCGACCGCCGCTGCCACTCCCTCCTTGGTGGCCGTCTCGTCCAGGTCCGAAATTCGTACCTCCACGGATTTTACGGGCCTGACGACGTTCGCCACCTCGGAAAGGACTCCACGGAGCGACTCCGCGAGCCTATCCGCCTTCTCATGTTTTTCGGAGCCAGGGATCTCCAACATCCTCGCTCCCGTTGCCGTCTGTCGAAAATGAATTCGGCTGATCCCCAGCTCCTGGAGGTTTACTCTCTCCTGAGCCGTCCGGAGAATGGAGCTGTAGGTTATACCCCTTTCCACAGCTTCCGGCTGAAGCGACAGAACAACTGCCGCGGTTTTCGGTGCCTTCATCTTCGGCTTTGCGGTCGCCTTCGCAGCCAGATTTTCGGACGGCTTGGCGGACGGCTCGGCGGTCGGCTTCGCGGACGGCTTGTCGGTCGACTTGGCGGTCGGCTTCTTGGACGCCTTTCCTTTTTTAGGTTTAGGAGGCTTCGCCAATTGAGCCGCATGCGCAGGGGCAGGGGTAGAGGACTTCTCTTTCCCCTTGCCCTTCCCTTTCCTTACCACTGTGGCCCAGGTTTCCTCCTGGACGACAGTGGACGGGCCCGCTGTGGGAGTAGTCATCTCCTTGCCTGGAGGCGCAGGTGCAGGGACAGGGGTGGAAGACTTCCCCTTCCCCTTGCCCTTTCCTTTTCGCACCACTGTGGCGGATGTTTGCTCCTGGGCGACAGTGGAAGTTGAAGGGCCCGCTGTGGAAGTGGCGGTACCCTCGGAACCCCGAGGCGCAGGCGGCGGCCCAGACGATGCGGCAGCCACCGCGTCCGCTCTTAATGGCGGGCGCAACCTCGGGGCCGGCAGCAGCCGGTCCTCAATCCCCGCGAACCGAGCATTCATCATTTCGCCGAGACTGCATGTCAGTGACCGCCGCAGCTCCTCGACGAGCTCCACCCCCACAACAGTTGCTGGCGCCGCTCGCGCTCCGGCAGCGGCGGTAGTGGCGGCAGCCGCCTCCGACTTGGCCTCGCTAAAAGCGCGCCTGAGCGCCCTCACTTCTGCCTTGATGGCTTCGACTTCCAGCTTGAGGCGACGATTATCCGCCCTCAGCCGTCTCGTCTCTTCGGCCTCGCTCCGGCTAGCGAGTGCCTCGACCACCTCCGTAAGAGTCGACGCGGACCTCTTTAACTTTGCCACGTACTCTCCCTTGAGGTTGCCGGACTTTTTGGCAACCTCAATGATGCAGGCGAGGTCTTCGCCCGCGCGCGCCCTCAGCTCCTGCGCATTCAGCGCGTCGAGACCGGCCGCCGCTAGAAGCTCGAACTCGCCGTCAGTAGCTCCTTCTGCGGCGCCAGGCGACGTTCCACGACGCTTAACTCCGGCTCGATTCGGGGCCGTCTTCTTCGGGGCTCTCCCCTCCCCCGACGAACCGGAGGAACAGTCCGACTTCCTCCGTCTCTTTTTCCCTTTCACTGGTAGCTATCCGACTCTGATCCGGCTGCCCAGAATTTTCCGCTCACCGAGGAGACGGAGCTCCTTCGCGAAGTGACATGCGAGCCAACATCGTCGACCCGCGTCAACACCACTTTTGGCTGCGCAAGCAAAGCAGCCTCAGCCACACTCACGCCGCCGGCGCCAGGCATCGGCGTCTCAAGCGCAACGCTCCCGGCTTCTTGTACTCCGCCCTTCTGGAATCTCCCTTTGCTATCACGCAAAGGAAGCGTCCCGTCCGTCCGTCCACAGTCCATGTCCACAGCCAAGGTCGTCGTATCTCCGCCCTTCTCGGGCACCGCGTCCACGCCCGTAATGGGCGAAACACAGAATCGCAAGTTGCCCCCCCCGGATTCGGTGGGGCTGCACGCCGAAGCGTGGCGGGATTCTCCGACGCCGGAGGCGCCGGTACCCGCCCGGGGTAGTAAAGTTTTTGCTTTTGATTCCATGTTTTGATGCTGTTGCACAGCTTATGGATTTTTGTTCGGGGTTTACTCCCCTAGGCCGCGCGGCTAGCAAGCCGCTAAAGGTGCGCCCTCACCTGCTGGTTTTGGTCCGCGGAGGTCAGACACCTAGTCTGACCCCACCACTCGCAAACGGTGCGAGTGGCGAACCCCTATCCGCCACCCGGGGGACGCGCCCAGTGGAAGTCCAGCAACTCCCAGTCCAGATTGGACCGTCTGGGATTAATAAATCAACCTTTTTTTTTTTTTTTTTTTTTTTTTTTTTTTTTTTTTTTTTTTTTTTTTTTTTTTTTTTTTTTTTTTTTTTTTTTTTTAACGTGTGGAAATGCGTTACGCATACCCGGCCGCTGGGGAACGACCGGGTTATGTGGGACTCCTGCCGTAGACTGGCAGTTTACCCACTAAAACCACACGGTGTCCACTTTCGTCGCCTGTGCCGGGGTCGCAGGGATCCGGATTCGTCTGCAAACCCCGGCGGCGTGCCTCATCAGGCTCTTACACGGTATTTCCTACCATGGGTGGCGCGCGGTGGACACCGCACGCGCCTACCCGGGCAGATTCGGTGGACGGCCGACTTCCCCAAGTCGACCGCCCTCTGCCTGGCGCTAAGGGGGAAGGCGGCGATCGTGCGCCTGCCTCCGACGCCCAGTCCTTTTGCGGCGGAGGGGGAGGTTGGTGGTGTCCTCCCTCACCCGCTCGGCCGCCTCCTTCTCCGACATCACCCGCTCACAAAAAGCGAGGACGGCGTCCCAGCACCTTTCGCTGCCGACCATGGCCGAAATCACAGCCGGCAGCGAAAGGTCTGTCCCCACAACACGTTTCAGCGCCTCGCGCTCCTCCTCCCAAGCCGGACACACCTCCAGCACGTGCTGTGCCGACTCGTCGGAACAGTCCCGGCAGTGGTGGCAACAAGGAGAGGGCTCCCTCCCAGCGACCCGACACAAGTACCCCCCGAAGCAGCCGTGCCCCGAGAGGACCTGCGTGGCATGGAAGGTTAGGACGCCATGCCGTCTACCCAACCACTGCCGGAGGACCGGCCGAATCGCCTCGATCGTCCGGTGTCCCGCGCTCGGACGCTCGAGCCGCCTTTCCCATACTTCGATCGCGGCATCCCGCTCTCGCCTGAGGTGCTCTAGTCGCCCCCGTGGTGCTGAGCTTAGGTCCCCGGACGCCAGACCCCGACGCCGCCGGTAGGACGACGCCAGAGAGACCGCGTCCAGGTCCCAGGGCAGGACTCCAGCCAGCACACACGCTGCCTCTCCCGAGATGGTACGGTACCCCCGTACGACCCTTGTCGCCATCACCCTCTGCGCTCTCCGCAGCAGGGCAATGTTGTCGCGATTAAGGGTGTCGGCCCAGACGGGAGCACCGTACATCGCCATCGCCCTCACGACGCCGGTGTAGAGCCGGCGACAGCTCACCCCGGGACCCCCTACGTTTGGCAACAGCCAGGAAAGAGAGGCCGCCACCTTTAGCAAGCGCGGGACAAGCCGCTCGAAGTGCGCCTTGAACTTCCATCGGCCGTCGAGCACGAGACCCAGATACGTCATCGTGCCCGACAGACCGATGCGAGTGCCTCCCACGATCAGATGGGCGTCGTGTGGAGGCGCCCTCCTTGGGCCATGAAAGACAATGCCCTCTGCCTTCTCGAGGGCGACAGTGAGACCGAGGCGCCGGATCCGCGCTACCACCTGCGCAACGCCTGCAGTCGCCAACACTGCCGCATCTCGGTACGTCGGACGCCGAGCCAGCACGAGCGTGTCGTCAGCATAGCACACTACGCTGACTCCGCGCAATAATGTGCCCCGCAGAACCCAGTCGTATCCGATGTTCCACAAGAGTGGACCGAGTACCGACCCCTGTGGAACACCGCATACGACCTCCTTGCTCACCATGCCGTTCTGGCCAGGAAAAATGACCCACCTGTCGGAGAGGTAGGCACCCACCACTCTACGCAGATAGGTCGGCACCCCGTGGTAGCGGAGCGCCTCCCTAATGCAGCTCCAGGGCAACGTGTTGAACGCGTTGGCGATGTCGAGGGACACCGCCACGACGACATCGCCCTGGGCCACTGCGTCCCGCACCTGGGCTCGGACGCACAGAATGGCATCCACCGTGGAGCGGCCACTGCGGAAGCCGAACTGCACGCCCGAGAGGTCAGGTCCCCTCTGCCCGAGGTGCGCCACCAAACGCCCGACCACCACACGCTCGAAGAGCTTCGCCAGCTCGTCCAGGAGGACGATGGGGCGGTACGCCGACGGCGACTCCGCCAGCCGGCCTTCCTTCCTGAGGAGGACTAGTCTGCCTGTCTTCCACCGCTGTGGGATTAAGGCTTGAGCCAGACAGGCAGAAAATAGCCCTCGAACTCGCGGCGCCAGGTGGTCGTATGCCAGCACCCACGCCCTTCCTGGAATGCCATCCGGCCCTGGAGCGACGCTCTTCTTCCTGAGCCGTGCGACGGCCTCTTCGAGTTCGGACTCCCCGACCTCTGGTGCCTCCTCTCCGACTTCTCCCTCCGCGTCCGCTGGTGCCATCCGCGGCGGCTGGTGCTGTGCCGGCGCCGTCGGGAACAGCGCCGCGACCACCTCACGGACCACTCCGGCGTCCAGGGTCTGCGTGAGTGGCGGAGCCCAGGGACGGACCTTATTGCGAACCCGTTTGTAGGGCTTTCCCCACGGGTCGCTATTGAGGCCATCCAGCATTTCCGCCCTGGCCGCGGCCTGAGACTCGCTTATGGCATTTTGGAGGCTGGTTTTGGCTGACGTGTATAGGGCGTACAGCCGTTCACCCTCCTCCTCGTGCCGTGCCCTGTCCAGCGAGGCAGGGGGCGAGCGGAAAATCCGCCTCCTGCAACGAGTGTACTGGCGTCGGGCGGCGACGCACTCCCTGCGCAGCTGCGCTATCGCCTCCGACCACCAGTACACTTGCGCCCGTTGGGGGCGGCATCTCGACCTGGGCATGGCCACGTCGCACATCCCGGTCATCGTGCCCACCAGCCAGTCTGCCACACTGTCTGCTGAACCACCGACCTGTGGCTGACAAGAGGCCACTATCGCCGCCTCTTCGAATCGCTCCCGGTCGAGACGCTTTAATTGCCACCGCGGACCGTCCTCCGCCGAGACGCGGCTGGGACTTGGCGGCACCGCAGGA
Organism: Euphydryas editha; assembly: GCA_036937285.1. Taxonomy (NCBI): domain Eukaryota; kingdom Metazoa; phylum Arthropoda; class Insecta; order Lepidoptera; family Nymphalidae; genus Euphydryas; species Euphydryas editha. The sequence continues at coordinate 9,104,151 of JAUPFZ010000008.1, forward strand.
CGAGCGGAGATCTCAAAACGGATGTAAAGGTGATCCGAGAGAGTCTCCACGTCGTCCAGCACTCGCCAGTCCTGAACACGGCGCGCTAGGGCGGGGCTCGCGAACGATACGTCCACGATGGACCCACCCCACCTTCGCACACACGTGTTGGCCGTCCCGCGGTTGAGGACGGTCAAGTTGGTGGCAACCACCCACTCCTCGAGGATCGCCCCCCGCGCATCCGTAGCTGGACATCCCCACAGCTGGGACTTCGCATTGAAGTCCCCGAGCACCAGCACCTCTGCAGGTTGAAACCGCCTTATTATTACCTCCAGTTCGCCGAGGTACGCCTCGAAGTCGGCGACCGACTTGTTAGGGGAAAAATAAGCACCCACTACGACCATCCCCCCCAGCAGTGCTGCGACGCAACCCGAGCCCTTTACAATACGCGTAAAGGGCGGGGTGCCCGCGGCGACCTGGGTCACGATGGCCACCACACCATCGCGATCGCCGACCTAGTTGTCCCTCGGCGGAACTGAGTAAGGCTCGGCCACAACCGCCACCTGCACGGACCACTGTGCCAGGCTCTGGACAAAGAGGTCTTGGGCCCTGGCACAGTGGTTCAGGTTACTTTGGAGAACTTTGGTGGCCATTATTGAGTCTCCATATTACTCTCCACCCCGACTCTATTGGTGGGCGATGTATGGGTTTGGGGCCCAGGTGTCGCCTTCTTTCTCCCTTTTCGTCCCGGCTTTTTCCGGGGGCACATAACAATTGTGTGCCTCGCCGGTCGGCCGGCGGCCTCACAGGCCGGACAGTTCGCCTCGGCGGTGCAGTGCCGGCGCGTGTGCCCCTCCTTGCCGCAGCGGTAGCACTGCGCGCTGCGGTCCACCTCCTTGTCACACTTCGCTGCCACGTGCCCAACTTCGTGGCAGCGATAGCATTGACGAGGCCTCTCCTTTAGTAGCTGGACCCCAGCCGAAACGAAGCCCACCAGAAGGCGGCGCCCGTCGACCACCTTCTTGGCCGCCTCTACTGGGCAACGTACCCATGCAGTCCCGACGCCGGTGTAGTTCTGGCGGATCGCGCCGACCTTGACCGCTTCCACGGCGCATCCCCCGGCTTTGGCGATTACGCCAGCCAATTCCTCGGGAGTGACGGAATCGTCCAGTCCGGCGATCCGGAGGTCGGCACACTTTTCCGGCCTGGTGACCGCCACTCCCTCGCCAACGATCTGCTTGATGCGCCGCGCCAGCGCGTCCGCCTTCTCCTTATTCTCGGCACCGGGCAATTCAAGTCTGCGCGCGCCTGTTTGCGAGACCTTGTAGCGGGTCTCCACTGCCATTTCTGCGATAATACCATCGGTCTTTATTGCCCCGAGAACCTCCGCATATGTCCTCGTGCTTCCCGGTAGCAGCGTTAGTTGCACCGCCGCTGTCCGGGGCAGACGCAGCTTCGGCGTTTTCGGCTTTTTGGCCGGCTGCTTTGGTTGGTTCGGCTGCCCAGTCTTCCTACCTCTTCTCGCCACCACGTTCCAGCCTTCCACTGGAGCGGCCGGATCAGACGGTGGGGGGCGAGATTCTGGAGGCGCAGCGGGTTGAGCCGCTTGCACGTCCGCGCCTTTCTTCGATTTCGTTTTTTTCTTCTTTTTCGAGACCTTCGCCTTGGGAGCCGGATTTGCAGGCGGGGTCAAGGTCGTGACCTGCACCGGCTCCGGGTTTGGAACGTCCCTTCTCGCGTCGGCCGCCAGAGGGGGCCGAAGTCTTCTCTCCGGAAGGAGGCGATCGCTCAAGCCCTCGATCCGGGCGTTGATCATGTTCCCCAACTTTATTGTCAGGGAACGCTCCCGCTCCTCCCAGTTGTCATTCCTATGGGTGGTGAGCAGCCTCTCCATCTTTTGTTCGAGGGCGGAGAAGCGCTGCTTCCAGTCCTCCTTCTCCTTCCTCAGGTCAGCAAACAACGCCCTGAGCTGGACCACCTCCTCCGTGGCGGTCCTGTTCGCCAGCTCTTGGACAACCTCCTTCATCCCTTCTCTTATTATGTTGAGGGCTTTTATGTAGCCGCCCTTCAGGTTCTTCGACTTCCGAGTGACCTCTTGAAGCAGGTCGATGTACCCCGCCGCCCTCGATAGCGGGTCTTCCGGAGGGTTGATTGTCGTTCCTGCTCTGTCGCTGAAGGACATATCTGATTGACGCGAGCTTGCCCTGGTTTGGACCGCCCGCGCCATGTCAGCCAGTTCCTTTTCGGCTTGTAGGCGTATTTCTCCCTCATTCTCCTCATTTCGTTGGCGCTTGGCTTCCGCCAGACCCACGTATTGGCCCGTAGTTGGAGGTCGGCCTCTACCTCGATTCGGGGTCTTTGTCTTCCTCGGTGTCCTCTCCTCCCCTGATGAACCGGAGGAGGAATCCGATTTCCTCTGTCTTTTTCGGCCTTGTGTTCGGCCGCCCGACGCCGCCGACATGTGGCTGTCGGACTCCGATTCGGCGGCCCAGAATCTGCCGCTCACCGGGGAGACGGAACTCCTACGCGAGGCTGGCAGCGAGCCAGCATCGTCGATCCGCGTCAGCACCACCGTTGGCTGCGCAGACAACGCAGTGTCAGCCGTATTTATTCCGCTGTCAGGTATCAGCGTCTCACGCCCAATACTCCCGGTTTTTTCCTTTCCGCGTTTGATGAATCTCCCTTTGCTGTCGCGCAAAGGAAGCGTCTTATCCGTCCGTCTGCAGTCCGTGTCCGTTTCCGTAGCCAAGTTCGTCGTTGTGGTTTCTCCGCCCTTCTCGGGCACCGCGTCCACGCCCGTAATGGGCGAAACACAGAATCGTAAGTTGCCCCCCCCGGATTCGATGGGGCTGCACGCCGAAGCGTGGCGGGATTCTCCGACACCTGAGGTGCCGGTACCCGCCCGGGGTAGTGATGTTTTAGCTTGCGATTCCATGTTGTAAATGACACAGATTGACCGAACCTCCCGTCGGCCATGCATCCCTTCACGCTGTGTCGCCGCTTGGGATTCGGGGTAATTTTTTATAGAGGTTTTCTTCCTCGCGGTCCGGCCGGCTAAGGCAAGACCCTCGGTCCCGTACGTGGCCGCGAGACATGACCACGACACCACGAAACGGGGTTACGATATTGACGGTGAGCGAACAGGGCTTCTGCTCGCTCGTCCGACGGAGGTGTTAACACACGTCAGACCCGCCCAGTCTCCGTGCTAGCACAGCGCGCGAGCGCAGCGCCGCTGGAGAGATCCCACCCTATACGCGCTCAACGGGACAACTCTGCTACGAGCAGAGCGCCGGAGCGCGTTCCTCCCCGAGTCGGTCGTTAGCCGTAGGCTTAATAAATCAACCTAACCTAACCTAACCTAAACCACCGGCGTAGGTATAAAATATTGAGATTTCAAAGTATGTAACATTTTATCACGGCCACCATGTCCTGTGTTTTTATGAATTTCTGACAACACATTGTAATATTCTTCGGAGGGCAAAATTTTTTATAATAGGATCAGCAGTCGACTTTCTCTATTTCACTAAACTTAATCTAGTAATATAATTATATCACTAAACTTGGACGTTTTATAACTATATTCCTAGTGAGATAGTAATGAATCGCTTTCGTATAACTATATTACGGCTATATCTATCTTACTGCGATATATATATATCACATTATGTTTATACTGCTGTTTTATTTAACAATATATTATTTAATACGAATAATGTATCGCGTCAGGAATAGCATTGCCATGAAATTTTTATGGGCTGAACTCTGTTTGAGTGAGCGAAACGTTGTTTGCCAGAAAAAAATATACCTTAAATAAAAACATAAATTAAAAAAATCAAAAAACCCGACTGCGTAAAATACTCTTATTATAAACTAGCGGCCCGCCCCGGCTTCGCACGGGTATTTAACTAAAATTTTAAAAATTATAAATTTATATTTTTTATCACCTACGTGCGCCATCTATCGTATAATAGTAGAATATCGTTTTTATATTTAGTGACATTTAACATAATAGTACCTTAGACCAGATGGCGTTGGCGGCGTAGGTACCTATTTCTATTTTCTTAAATATTTATTTTTAAATTTAATTACAATGAAACAAAAACTAAATTATACTGTGAATTATGTTAAATTCTTATGTATTAAAGTTATTTACATTGGTTTTGTACTTTTTACGTGATACGTGCACACAAAAAAATGATAAGAGATGGCGCTGATACAAAAATAAACGCGCTATTAAAAAAATTTCTTGATGATATATAGTGTAATAATAAAACGGAGGTTTTAACAGATTTATTATTTGTATAGACTAAAAAGAATAAAACAAGTCTGGTTGATCTGAACTGAAGGAAAAATGCGTAGAAAGTAATTGACCTAAACTATAACAAATAGTATATTTAAATACGGGATGTAGCGACTTTGACAGTCGGGACCCATTAAATAACCTAGACTTATTCCTATCCAATATGTCCATCCAATATGAATATAATAAGAGTATTTTACGCAGTCGGGTTTTTTGATTTTTTAAATTTATGTTTTTTAAAGTAGTTTATTCGTTTTATAATAACAAATATACGAATAAGTATAATTTTATCTTAATAGCGGTAAAATCTTACGTAAAATGTTCTTTTAAGTTATGATATGACTTATAACTGATTGTTATAAAATGGCGTCCTGGAAAACTTAATATCTCACACACAGCTATTTATTTAAAAATGGCCACAGCTGTAGCTTAGTAAGTATAACAAAAAGTTTGAGTTGTTTCATCAGCCACTGGAATAAACCATTACAAAACAAAAGAGTTTTTATTTTTTGCATCATATTTATGAGTTTTAAAATTTATTTTGTATTAATTATTTATTTATTGCAATAAAAAAAAACAACAATAAAACATTTTGACAATGTAAATAAACCTTAGATAAAGGTATAGATTAGGTATAAAAATGCTCTAATTAACACTAACAAAAGACATTAGGTGTACCGGACCCTAGTCGATAGAAACGACGAAGTGGACTGTATTTAGACGACTGTTATTCTAGGGCCGGTACTTGTGAAGTGCTGGTTCTACCGTCGTGTTCTTCGTGAAGGGTGTCTTCAATAAAACTCCGATGTATCGTTGAAGAATTATTACCGCTTGTGAGGAGGAGAACGTTGGCTAGCTAATGACCTGGCGACACCCAAAATGGCGTCGCCTTTTATATAAGCCTAATTACCTGGCTAGCGGACCCTTGCCTCACCCCCGGTCAACTATTTATTTTCATAAATCTTTATTTTCGATACTTTGAGCTTATATTTATATCTTAAAATTTTCTGTATAACATTATTTATGTATTTATCATACTATTTATGCGGCGCGCGCGATAATTATTAAATGACGAGCTAGGATCCTTGCGTAGTATTTATAGCTACCTCGCCCCCCCACAGTCAGGTATAAATACTCCCCGCAGATCCTTAATCCGCGTTAGTTCTGATCCTGCGTGCGTATTTATGAATCTATCACACATTTATTAATACTTTCTATTACAAAACATAAATTCTTATCTATAAACTATAAAATATCTTTTAAAATGTCCTTAAATTAATAATTATACGATAAAACATCATTTTTTCTATACAAACTATTTCTACCCTTTTATTATTATACTTATTTCTATACAAATTCTATCGCTATCGATTTCTATAAAAAACTACATTGAAAGCTCATTAATAAAACTTACAAATATACGAAATAATGTAAACGAACAATACAAAACGAATATTTTAATGAATGATTCAAATTCAAAATATTATTCTATAAATCTACACTTTTGCTAATGTAATTGATTTAAAATTGTGCATCCTTACCTAAGAGAGACCGCAACACTATGTTGTCTCGCTCGTTGCCGAGGGAGAGAGACATCTAGACTCGCTTGTCTCGCTCACGCACGAGTGAGAGAGACCATCTTCGACTGCTCTCCTCGGTTTTCTCGTACATTAGGCCTTAATCTAAGAATAACAAAATGAAATTAGACATGAAATATTAAAAAAAAAACTTATGTAAATTATTTTATATAATAACATTAATGAATTTAAAAAAAGAAAAGGAATTATAGGTGCTGTCTTGTTTTAATTGATAACTATGTAGATACACTTTTTAAATTTAACATGGGAATCGCCAAAAATATAAACATTGCTATTCTTCGGCAGAAAATATCAGAACTTGTTGTTACTTTTTAAATAAATTTTTACCGTATTTATGTTATTTCAGGGTTCTAAATAACATTAAAAAAATTGACAATATGATTGACTAAATGATTTTATTATTTTAACAATCAATTTGTGTTATTTACGATTTGTTATATTTTTAGAAGCTAAAACGCTAAAAAAAATATACAAATCGCTAAGATTTTTCCTTAAATGTTTCAATATATTTGAAAATTTGTAAATACGATTTCTCCGATATCGAATAAAATTTAACTTAAACAAGAAGTATAGTTTCCAATAAAAAAAATTAAAAAAAAAAATCGAAAAGACGATTTTTTTCCTAGTCTTTCATTTAATTTTAATAAACTAAAAAAAAAAAAAAAACTTGGGGATACGTATCTACTACGTGTAAACCGCTCTTGCAAACACCATGAAAATTTTTAGTCTTATTTTTTGTAAAAGCTTTTACACGAACTACGAGTTCAATTAAAAGTTCTCTTGTTGGTTCGTGTTTCTTAATAAAGAAAGTTGATTGTTCACTTTTCATATTTAGGTTCTATTCCACAGCGCTTTTTAATAGATCTGACTTTATTTTTTACAATTTCTGAATTTTTATTTACTTTGAACAAAACAATGTCAATAGCTTGTAATTGTGTATTCTTATGTTCAAGTTTTTCTGCCTAAATATTGATTAAATAGCACTTATAATTTTAACCTTAACTTGTAGCTATTAATAACAAATAAAATAATAAATATCTTAGGAGTTATCGTAAAATGAAAACTAACGAGTGTGAAAATAAATTCAAGCGTGGGTTTCACACCGATGACGGGACTCGCTTGATGTGACCACCACCGCGGTGCTTCTTTCGAAGCTGGCCGAGATCGCTAGTAGTATATTATTATTAATGATACGATGAACGGGCATGCTCTCTTTTCAGTGCTATAAATTATAACATTTGATCCTTTAATATAAAGTTGGCAACATATGCCTTAAGACCATTAGTAAAATTCACTTCATTTATTGTTATAGTTTTTAATTTTTTGATAGAATAAGTGTTTATAAATGAAGAATAGATAAAAGGTATTCAAATAATTTTAAATTTTTAAGTATATTTTTGTATAAGTTGATAATTTTTTGAACAAAATATAGTAAATAATATAAAACAATAATAAAACTTCAAGTGAAATACAATTATACAAGAGTTCGGTTTCCTTTGCATTGTACTACTAAAAAATTAAATCCTAGAGATAAATACAACCATGATATTTTTACTAATTATTAATGAGAATTCTTAATACCTTAAAACTACATTCTGCAGCCCTATAGTTTATAGTTAACTCTATAGTTTTATCTAAACAGATAACTTTCCTCACGTTTTCTAAGTAAAGAAGAAAGTTACAAGGCGCTCAACGCGTAATTCAATTTTAGCTCATTAATAAACAAACTGAAAACAAATCTAACGTCAAGGATCTTCATTTTCCGCAAAAGGTTGAAACTTCCAATAGGGTTAAAGAGCATTTTAAAATAATATTTCAATTCAACGAATTCTTTAGAGCGTATTCAATATTATCTAAGTAAATTCCTTGTTATTCAATGGATATTTTAATTATTAAAAAAAAAAAACACTAGATTTTAAGTAATAAAATAATATTTCATGTTATTAATATGATTACTTAAGCAACACAAGAACAACTACTACAAATTGAGAAGGACTCTTTAAACATTTAACTTTGTATTGCACCCGAGTCTTGGCATTGGTTCTAAGTAAGTAATTGAGTGCATTTACTATAGCAGTCTTTTAGAAATGTAGTGTTTGCGCAATGTGAATTTATATTTCATCTAGAAAATTCGATTCTAATTAAAATACTGTTAGGTTGTCTTATAAATTACCACCTTTGTAGGTGAAAATATATAAGATTCATAATTATATAGTGAATAATGTTTTCTTAAGCGAGTTCGATTATATTAGAATAATATATATATGTAAATGTAATGTAAAGTAGATGTCCAATTTAGAGACATGACAAAACGTAACTTCGAAAATCTGTATTGATTATAATAACATTTTTTATTAGCTGGAATCGAAACAAAGGCCGTTCGCAGAGCAACCAGTGTGCACCTAAGTTAATAATTAAATTACTCTTAAGCTTAGGGCAATTGTGTTCGTAGCAAAATAGTTAAATTTTGAAATTATTTTTAAATTTTACAATTTCAATCGTATCCTAGAAGTAAAAGTATATGAACTGGACTGAACTGAATCAGCGTGTAAGCGTTCACTGTTGGGCAAATGCCTCGTTTCCATATAGGAGAAGTGTTTAATCCACCACGCTGCTCCACTGTGGGTTGGTGGATATTTTTTCCTACCATGAGTAACGATCTCTTTTAGATACTTATGATAACGACCGGGACCAATGCTTTTGCATGCTTTTCGAGGCATAGTGGGGGACTCACAAGAACTCAGATCAGAAACAAATATTTTTACAAATACAAATATCTGCCCTGAGCGGGAATCGAAGCTGCGACAGCCGGCGTTTAGGTGACTATTCGCACGACTGCACTAGAACGGTTGTTAATAGTGTATATTTTTATTTATTTATACTTTATTGTACAACACATTATTGAATTTTACATAAGGCGGACTTAATGTGAAATTGTGAGGAAAATGTGAAACTTATAATTATTTTAATCTTTCCATACAAATTTTTCTATATTTAAAGGAATAAATTTCGTGCTTACTTTTAAATTTTTACTTGATTGTTATAGTAACAGATTAAAGTTATAAAAGAATTTTTATAAAATGTGAATAAATAAAGAATATATACAATGTGAATAACAAATATGTTATATAAGGTCCAAGAGCTAGATTCTGAGATATGTGAGTTTAAGGAAATTCGTTAGGCATAATTGTATGTAGATACCGAATAATTTAATATTACTTCGGCAATTATACTAAAGTCAAAATGAAATTACATATAAACGAATACTTTTAATAAATATATATAACTTCTTTCAGAGCTATCGCTTTAACTATTTGAAATCTTAGTTATTTACGTTTCCTTTAATGAAATGCGTTTCGAGTCATTAGGACTTCGAAATAAGAGGTATTTTTTAAATAATTTCACAAAATGTGACCGCATTACATTTTCTTTCTTGATTTACTCTTAAACTCTGTTCTAAATTTCTTTAAAAATGCATTCATTTAGAGCAACTTTAATGCCGTGCATTACGTTTCTCTAGTTTCAACTCATGAATAAATCTTTTCATAGCCCGTGTATAATTACGTAGAAGAGGGAAATATGGCTCGATCAAGTTATTTCATGCATATCAAGTTAATGAGTTAAACACTGCTTTATAATAGTGTTTAAATAATCTATACGGCTTAAACGAAGGTTGTACTATGAATAATTGTTTATGACATAAATGAAACACCATCTTATAATTTTGTGTAAATTATGATACAAAAAAAAAAAATAGTATCTACGATTATTTACAATTTAATCTTTACTATTAGTTTTTATTCGAGCCTTTTCAAATAATTTTATTTAACTTCAATATAATTATATGCTTAAGCTAAAATGTTACGAAAAGCTATATCAAATTATCATAAACTTATTATTGATTAAAATAGCTCAAGGGTACATTTTTTATGACCTCTTATTATACTTAAGGTTTTAAATGTATTAAATTTACACGACGCCTCGGTTTGAAGTAGTAAGTTGATAACTTTAGTAATTAATTACGTTGAGAGAAAAACAGGTGGTTTGTTCGATAAGAAGGAGAGAGAGGGATAAGTTTGGATTATTTAGGGTTTTTTATCAAAAGGGCGCCAACGAAAATACTAATCGTTTCTAAATACCAAGACTCTTTTGTTCGCTCATCCACTAGTCCGTGGGTATCTGTGAACGGTAAGATATACCCTTAGAATTTTCATACAATATTTATAACTATGGATATTATAGCAACCACTGATAAAAATAAGCTACATCAATAACAAGAAACGTGTTTCAGGATTTTTTAGCTTGATCTAACAATTGAGTGGTTTTATATATCTTGTGGTGGTGGTACGGAGCAGATGGAGCAGCAGCAATAATGCTGTATTGCTGGTCCAACTTTTAATTAGCTGGTTTTTCTAATTTTCTTTGTCACTGTAAGTAACGTGATAATATATTACAATTTTCTCCAGTGAAACTGTGCATATTATTATAGCTCATGGAAACAGATCCATTAGATAGCAGACGTAAATATGATGTAAACACGTCAATTGCCACAGAGTTTACGAGTGCTAAAGTGTTTAAAATTCATGCCGTGTTTAATGGTACCTAAAGGAAACATCATAAGGAAACCTACCTACATCTAAACAAATTTTAAAACATAAATATTCGTGGTGAAATAGCGTAAACGTTTAGGTTTCATATATTTTATATAATTATAATTATAATCACCATTCGATGGAAATAATAAAATAAAATAATCCACACTAGATCTTAATCACTGGTCGTGATCGTGAAATTCAGGCAAATATTATTCATTTATAGTTATTTTGTGTTTAATATTTATTTCGCATTATATACATATATTGGATAAAAAATTCAAAATAATGTTCATATTCTCCACCAGGTGGAAAACGACCTCAAAGATATAACTGGTATGAATCAAATATATAACTAGTACTAACAACTACAGGGTTGAAGATGACATGAGTATAAATATATTTTACAGAGATATAATCAAATAAAAATAGTTAATTATAATACGTACTTAATGTACCCTCGGTCAACTTTTTTTTTACATTTAGTTACGTCTAGTATAGGTATTAATACTTACCCACGGGAGTTGCTGGTCTCTTACTGGGCGCGTACCCGGGTGGCGGATAGGGGTACACCACTTGTCACTTACCACGAGTGGTTGGGGTCTTCGGACCCCCGCGGACCAAAACCAGCAGCGGTGGGCACGAAAGCGCAGTAGGGAGGATGGAGGGAGATTGAGGGTACTCGCTCCCTCCACTTCGGTGGTTGGATCGCTCCCAGTACTTCTCTGAATTAGCAGAGTGGACCGGTCGAGTGACTCCAACTACATACGGTAGGGCGCGGAGGCGCGGTAGAGTGTATTAGCACGGGAGGTGCTGTCGGTGGGGGCGTGGCGCCAGGCGCGGAGAGTCAAAGAAGGGCTCCTGGTCTTCTCTGCCTCGCTGCCTACACCAGTAGAGCGGTGGAGGGAGGACGGAGGGAGATCGAGGGTACTCTTTCCCTTCACTTCGGTGGTTGGGCCGCTCCCGGTACTTCTTTGAATTAGTAGAGTGGACCGGTTTAGCGGCTCCAATCACATACGGAGGGTCCGCTGGGCCAGGCGTCGGGGCGTCACGGTTGTATGTCTTTGCGATCCCGTGGCAGCCCATTACGGCGCAGACAGCTGATAGGTTTTAGTCGGTATTCTGGCTTTTGCGGTAGTCAGCGAGTCCCACATACCCGTCTCCTTCGGGCGGTGGGATGCGTAAATGCATCTAACATCGCAAAAAAAAAAGGTATTAATAGCTTAAATGTTGTTTCAGCAAATATTTAAGTAAGAAAATGGGTAAAGTAATTAGTTTACAACATTGTACGTCATTTTGCTTTGCATGTTTATTTTTGCACTAATATGTCATCAAAATAAAATAAATGAGATCATTGTTAATTTTTCTCATTATAATGTGAAAATAACTTCTCGAAAACAAAAATATTTGCGTATATAAACTGCAATTAAAACATAATTATAGCAATGTGTATTTTCTTCTTATTTCATCTTCTCAATTATTTTTGAAATATTATTTTATGAAGATACTGCTTGTATCTAAACTTTACCTATTTTGGCTTAAGAGTAAAATAGAGATATAGCGAAATAATCTATGTATATATTACTATAATAGACTTTTATCGCCCTTAAAACCAAAAGTATATTAATCGAAAGATTGTATGAATTATTTTGAAATCTGATTCAACTTATCACGTCCCGTGAACATGAAACTTTATCTCATCAATCAACAATGACATATTCTACAAGGCACATCAATCACTTATGTGCTCATAGGAACCGATCAGCAAATTTAAAACAAAAAGTACCCTTTTTACTTTTTACGAACTTCCCTATAATATGATATTAGCTTCATAAATTATTACAAAATCATATTTGAGTTTTGTAATTATAGAACAATAAAAATTACTTGTTATAATAATATAACTTTACTTTTATATAGATATTGCTAGAAATTGCTGTATACGTAAATCCTTTTGATAAAATTGGTTTTCTATCTCAAAGCCTTTTTAACAAACGTAAAAAGATACACTATCAATAAGTAATCTTAAAAACTTTCAACTAAAAATAATTTATTTGAAAATTTCGCAGACGACTAAGAAACGAGAATATTAGGGCTTTTTACATATGTTTTTAAACTACCAGTATTTTTTTTTATGATACATGGCGAATCACCGAAATCATTATTTTTATTTAAAACATGGATAAATATAACAATAACGTGTTCCAATGCCGTATATTGGTTGTAACTTTGATCGATGTTTTAATAATAGTGTATTTTTTTATAAAAAAAAAAAACTACTTACTAGATCTCGTTCAAAAAAATTTTCGATGGAAGTTTGCATATATGAAGTATACATCATATATATATTTTTTTAGTTTTATCATTCTCTTATTTTAGAAGTTACATGCACATTTTACCAATTTGGAAGTGCAAAATATTCAGCTTAGAATAAAATGATACTCGTATTAGAAACCTCAAAATCATTTTATACAAATGTTTTTAACATCAAAGGTTGAAGTTCGGAGTAAGGATCTGAAAAGAGTTTATTTTTTTTTGTTCATTTAATTTTTATTTAGGTAATTCAAATATATTACTTTATTTTGCTATTTGATTTAATTTTAATCATTCCCTTGAAATTTCTTTTTAATAGTTGAATTCCAAGTTGCTCTACTTGAATTTCAAGACTTTTGAATTTCAAACTTTTGAGACTTTTAAATATATTTTATTTGAATTGCTATTAATTGGTTTTGTTAAATGTGAAACATTTTTGAGCAAACTACGTTAACGAGAGATTTGAGGCACGTTAAGTTATAAAGATTAATCAATTAATGAATTCACACATAAAAATACTTAATATAATTTTGTTATGTGATTACTGCTACATGTATTATATTTTGAAATATTGCACTATAGTAAAATTATTAAAAAATAGCTGATGAGTTTCTTATCAGTCATTTTTTTTTTCTTTATTTTTTGTGTTGTAGCTTATAAATCAGTTTTACCTAGAACAAACAAGGTCAGAGATGGAAGTACCGATGATGAAAAATGCTTGTAAAAGATAATATATATAAAAGAAGACCGTTTTGGTGTAGTGGTGCGAGTAGTCGCCTCAACGACGCGCGTCTACGGTCACGGGTTTGATTCCCGCTCGGAACAGATATTTGTATTTGTACAAATATTTGTTTCCGGTCTGGGTTTATGTCCTTGTGAGTCTCCCAGTGGGTCTTTTCAAAATAATCAGTACATAATTTTAAGAATTCAAATTTACATAGTCAACAGTTAGTGTATTGCTTTAAAGCCAGCGTTACTCAACAAAGTATTTTTATTATTTATGTTATTTTTTACAAAATTATACATTTTATTTTAAATAATATTTATTTTTAAATGTTAACTATACAATCGTTTGTGGGTTTTATTATATACACAAATTCATTGTTCTAATAGGACTATTTATATGCCTGAATGTAATATACTAATAATATTTTTATTTAAAACTCAATCAACAAGGTACAAGAAGTTTATGATATTTGCAGCTTCGTTTGTGTGAAAATTTGCTAGTATTAAGTACGAACGAAGAACATAACATTTTTTATACCTCGAACCGCCGCGGCCGCAGTAGTATGTGTTTAAAATAATTGATTATCTCAGTTTGTGATTAAAAAAGAGTTAATTGTATTTGTGATTAATATTATTCAAGTTAATTAAGATTACTTTTTTTATTGTAGGTTTTTCCTAGACAACTTTATTTTTAACAGCTTAAGAGAAGAAAGTACGCTTTAAAGCAAACTTTTCACAAACTTGTCGAAATCTTATTTAAGGCGGGATCCGCTAGAAGCTAGTGTTTTTGACGTCGAGTATTATCTCTGCTGGATATTAATCCATTTACTGTCCGCGGCAGAGTTTTCTATGTAATGAGGTTTTTCTTTAACTTCTCAAAAAGTGGATATCTTGAAATCTTGTTTAGATTTATTTGCATTATCTTTTAATATTCTAACAGCTTGACCGTACAATATTATTAAGCTTTATAACAATGTTATGAAATATTAAAATCCACAATAATAATATATATTTTAGTTTTGTAAAAATCGTTAGCAATAAAGAAATGGAATTATAAAAATGAGTTATATATTATTTCTTTTTTTGGTTATTTCATCTTATAAAGTTAAAATTCATGAAATCCAAATGAATTCTAGTCAAAGTTATGCAATAATTTTTTTGCTCTTTCTACATCACCACATCAGCCATTGGATGTCCACTGCTGAACGTAAACCTCCCCCATCGACCTCCAGATCGACCGGTTCAGGAGCAGGCTCTATCCAACGAACTCCGGCGACTCTCCTCAAGTCGTCTGTCTGTCCATCTCGTGGACGGCCGTCCGACGGTGCGCTTACCGGTACGTGGTCTCCACTCGAAAACTTTTCTGCTCCATCGGCCGTCAGTTCTACAAGGTATGAGCCCTGCCCACTGCTACTTCAGCTTGCAGATCCGTTGGGTTATATCGGCAACCTTCGTTCATCTGCAGATCTCATCATTTCTGATTCGATCTCGCGAATCTTAATTGCACGTTGTGCAACTTGGAGCTTGTTTAAAGGCCCATAGTCAGAGATCACGTCTCAGATCCGTATGTACTGGTATCACACATTGGTCGAAGACTTTCAACTTCAGATACAAAGGTATGATGGATGAAAAAAAAGTTTTTTAATTTCCCCAATGCTGCCCATCCTAGCTGGATTCGACAATTGACCTCTATCTCGAAGTTGGACTTGTGGGTTCGTATATAATCGTAGGTAGCTGGATATTTTATATTTTATTGTACTTGTCAACAACTTCGAGAGTAGAATTTCCAACCAATACAGGGGTGGGTACGACATGGACATTCGACATGATTTTTGTCTCGTCCATGTTCATTTTAAGGCCCACCCGTTGAAAAACTCCGTCGAGGTTACTGAGAACAATGCTGAGGTCTTCCAGGGATTCTGCCATAAGCACGATATCGTCGCCATATCGAAGGTGAGCGATGTACTCGCCATTTATGTTGTTGCCGAATAAATAAATAAATATTAACCAACGTTTAACCGTTCTAGAAGCTTGAAAGCGTCTTCCAATACTGCGATAAACAGTTTCAGAAAGATGACATCTCCTTGTCTCACACCTCGCTGCATTAGAATCGTTGTCGTGCTGTGTTCCTGTACTCAAACCGACATACTAGCGTTATTACACAAGCACTGCAACACTTTGATATACCGGTATTTAATGTGATACCGCCAGAGAGACTGCAGCACCATCCAAGTTTCGATAGCATCGAAGGCATTCCCATAGTCCACAAACACCAAGCACAATGGCCGATTATACTCCTAGGTCTTTTGTATAATCTGCCGCAGCGTATTTATTTGGTATATGTTACTATAGCTTTTTCGGAAACTGGCTTGTTCGGGAGGCTAGAAGTCATCAAACTTGCCCGCCAGACGATTCGTAATGACCCTAGAGAACAGCTTATAAACGTGGCTCAGAAGCGAAATGGGCCTGTATTACTTAACAAAGCGTTAACACCCTTTTCGAAGAAGAGCACCAGCATGCTTCTGTTCCAGGCTTCCGGCGTTACGCCCTCGAGCAAGATAGCATTAAAGAGCTTCTGAAGAACTTCAAGTACCGGTGTTCCACCCGCTTTCAGAAGTTCTGACGTAATACCGTCCTCGCCCAGTGCCTTATTGTTTTTAAGCTGTTCCAGAGCCATACTAATCTCGTGCAAGCTGATGTCCGGGATATCTTCGGAATAATGTCGGGTTAGCTCGGCTTTTGGATCTTCGACCGCGTCACGAACAGGTTGATTGACCGAAGTATACAACTGTCCGTAAAACTTTTCGACCTCCCTCAATATCTTGGCTCTATTTGACGCTGTACCTCCATTGTCTGTTTTCAGCTTCGACAACTGGCTTTAATCAATAGACGAATTTATTAAAAACAGCTTAGAACCCCGATTCCACTTTATAGTATCCTTAATACGTTTGGTATTAAAGACACGTATATCGTGTCTCAGAGATTTCCATACTCGTCTGCAGATCCGCCTATATACTTCAGCGTCACCAGAAAACTGCAGGTTTCATAAGCGTCGTTCTTCCATAAGGGGGCCGTTTTTACAGCCGGCTCTGTAAATTGTGAAGCAATGGTTGAACGCTGGCGAGCCAGCCAAATCCAAAAGCCAAAAGTGAGCGTTTGGTGGACTAGTGCCGGTGTTGTTCATTACAGCTGTCTTAAATCTGGCCAGATGATTATGGCAGATGTCTTTTGCCAGCAACTGCAAACCATGTTGGAAAAGCTAACTGCTAAGCCACCGAGGCTAGACAATCGCTCTAGACCACTGCTGTTTCAGAACAACGCTAGACCACACACTGCATAAATATGGCTATCAAATTAGAGGAGCTTCAATTGGAATGTCTAAGACCAACTTTGCCAATTCTTGCCACGCTTGGCAAATGTGTTGGCAAACGCAGTGTGTTATGCCAGAGCATAGTGACGCTGCTCGTCGTAAGACTTAGTTATTTTTAATTCAAGTTTGAAATCAATAATAAATAATTCATACTGTTCATATTAATAAAATTAAATTGACTAAAATGAACTGTATTTCACTGTCTGGTACGCTTCACGTCGCGGTTTTCATCCTTGTTCATAATAAGGAATTTTACGTACGCCACTCGAATACCTCACGAATGGTAGGGGTCTTCGGACCCCCGCGGACCAAAACCAGCAGTGGTGGGCGTGAAAGCGCAGGAGGGGGATGACTCGCTCACCCCCTCCATTCGGTGGCGCGAAAGCGTGGTAGTTTGGGCGCGGAGGCGTACAAGCCACTGGGCCCCCTGGACCAGCTGATGTGCGGACCCATCAGCGGGGGTTCGTCTGGGGTAGCTGGGCGTCCAGTGGTGGGCGGGGCGTGAAAGTGCAGTGAGAGTGTGGGCACGGAAGGTTCAGTCGGCGAGGGCATGGCGCCGGGAGGGTGCGGAGAAATGGCGGGGGGGGGGGGGGATTTCCCCCCCATTCGGTGGCAGGGGCGGGCGGGTTCGGTCGTCCGTTCCGTAGAGGTCGGCGCAAAAACGCAGTTGTTAGACGCGGAGGCGCACAAGCCACTATGCCCCTGGACCAGCTGACGTGCGGGCCCAGCTCAGGGGTTTCGCCATCTGGGGTAGCTGAGGTCCAGTGGTGGGCGGGGCGCGAAAGCGCGGTGAGAGTGTTGGCATAGGAGGTGCGGCTGGTGAAGGAGTGGCGCCGAGAGGGCGCGGAGATTTCGGAGGTTTCGGAAATACACACACAGTACCAGGAGCGGCCGCTCCTGGTACTTCTCTGAATTAGCGGAGTGGACCAGTCGAGCGGCCCCAATCGTCGAGTCGGAGCGTCACGAATGTATGCGCGAGCGATTCCGTGGCGCCCCACTACGGCGCAGACGGTTGATGGGTTTTAGTGGGTATTCTGGCTTCACAGCCAGCGAGTCCCACATACCCGTCGCCTGCGGGTGGCGGGATGCGTAAATGCATTTACCATCGTTAAAAAAAAAGGTACACCTGCGTCGATACTGGAAAATATTTTATAATAGACGGATTGTGTTGTCAAACATGTGTCAAAATAAAATGTAACTTAAATTAAAAGCACTAAGGAGTATTGATATCAACTTCGAAGCAAATAACTTTCAACCCCCTTTTAACCCCGTTAAGGGATGAATTTTGATAAAATACAAAATACGTCTTCAATTAATTCTGTTAAATAATATTTATGCAAAATTTGAAGTAGATTGAACCAAGGAATCACGTTATCCCATATAAACTTCACCCCCCCCCCCTCTTCACCCCCCTTAGGGGTAGAATTTCATAAAATCGGTTCTTAACTGACCTGTAATCGGCGAAAGGAATATTTTTACCAAATTCCAGTCATGCCGGCTTACGGTGTGGTGTTGTACTGTGTCGCTTGCCAAACGCACGTGACTAATGATTGACAATCCTTATAAATAAGTATGATTCCATTTTTAAATAGCCGGAAATACCAAGATAGGTAAACAGTAGTCACTATATTAAAAAAAAAAAAAAAAAAAAACAGCCATAGTTGTAACAGTGAAAGTAGCATCAGAACCAGTCCATTCATTTAAAAAATAAGCGAGAATAGGTGAAAAAAATAAATTAAAAAGCTGTAGCTAACGCTATAGTTACGCAAAAATATCTTAATTAATCAAAATTTTTATTAATATTATTGTTTAAAAGTTATGTAATGTAATTATGTAAGTAAATAATGTAAGATTAACCTATACCATGACATAAACAATGTTTTTCATATTCAAACTATAGATAATCATGTCGAAGATATAAAGTCGTGTTAATCCTGTTTGTATATGTGTCTATAAAAAATATACTATACACAGGTATAGACGTAAAGAGCCTAACTTATAAACTTTTTGATTGACCCGTTGGCGCAGTTGGCGGTGACCCTGATTTACCTCCAGGACCGTGGCTTCAATTCTCGCCACAAGTCTAGTTGTAGTATTTGTATATTATGTATGTTGCATATTTATTTTATTTTATATAGGTAAAATAACTGATGACTAAGTTCGAATGGGATACAAATTCAATTATATAGCTTGGCACAGAATTGTTCTTTAACCATTAAAGCGTCAATGCAAAGACCGGGCTCGCCATCAATTTACCGAAGGGGCTAACAGTTCTGTGTAATGAAACCCCCTTTCGTATCTCTTAATGCCTTAGTTTTAGGTTCTCGGTACTTTAGCCCTGGGCGCTTCGTGTCGCTAGTTAATGAATGTGTTATTCTACGAATATATGAAACACCTACGGCGTACTGCGATGTAAAGTTATGTATGTATATTGAATGTAATACCACTGTATAATATTATTAGAAGTTCGGACGTAGACGTATGTCATTAAAATTAACATAGCGAATAACTTTGAGCCAGGAACAATACATACATACATATATACTTTATGTAGATAGTTTAATTACTTTTAAATATATGTACATATTCTATTTACATTAAGTTTTAATCTAAAAATGATAAAACATTAAGCTATATCTGAAACAATTGAGTGTAATTACATATTACTTTACGTTTACAACATACTATATACCATACGAACATATCAAATATATATAAGCGAGCAATTCTTGTATATATATAATCTAAATCTCGGAAACGGCTCCAACGATTTTTATGACATTTAGTATGCAAAGGGTTTCGGGGGTGATAAACCGATCTAACTAGGAATCGTTTATAGAAAATGTCGTTTTATCCATATTTTCAGGTAATTAAAAATATTATTAGAATACGAAGATAAATTTCGCTACCATCTGTAAGTTTATAATAGCTCAAGTGGAAGTCGGGTGGATTCGAAATCAGAAGAAGACTCCAGGTTCGAGTCCAGATGTCTCCTTTTGATCTTACCGATATAATAAAAAAAAATGAACTGGTTATTAAAAAAAAAAAGAACGAGTGGTATTTAAAACTGCTAGAATATAATTAGAATACGAAGGTTAATTTGAATTAACTATAAAATGTAAATTTCTCTGATGTCTACAAGTTTATAATAGCTCAGGTGGGAAATCGGGCGGTCTCGAAAAGAGAAGACCGCGGTTCGAGTACAGTACGTCTACCATGAGTTTTCGAGACGATACACGTTAGCGAGTGTAGTAGACAATTTGTATGGAAAGTTGAGCAGCGCCTCTACCGGATACTATCATTACTATTGCGTTTCCACGTTTACTACTGTAGTTATGTGATGTGCGCTTGTAATAAAAACTCATGGTAGACGTACAGATGTCTCCAGTCCGATTATTTTTTCCCTTTTTCTTTCAAGTTCCTTCTTTTGTGAGAAAAACTATTATTGGGAGCCCTTATTAATTTTTATTTAAATAACCAGTTCCTATTATTTTATTATTATGTCGGTAAGATCGCAAATATTATTCATATTTCATCATCCATGTACTATATATATATATATATATATATATATATATATATATATATATATATATATATATATATATGTATATATAAATACGGATTCACAAATATAACTGAATCAGCCTGTAAACGTTCCACTGTTGGGCAAAGGCCTCTTCTCCATATAGGAGAAGGGTTGGAGCATAATCCGCCACGCTGCTCCACTGCGGGTTGGCAGAAAATTTTCCCTATCATGATGATAGCTGTCAGGTGTTTATGATAACAACCGGAACCAGAAACAATACCAAGACCGGAAAAAAAATATTTGTTCAAATACAAATTTCGGACCCCAGCGGGAATCGAATCCGCGGTCTCCGGCGCTGAGGTGACTACTCGCACCAGTACACCAGAACGGTCGTCTATTAAAATTTTACATACATTTAAATATAAATAGGAATAAAGTTATTCTTATATAATAAGTCGCTTTTGGATCACATTTTTTTAAAGAGGATTACAAGCTTACGACATTACTCCAATTGGTGCTGATATTAATGTCATTTTGTTGACTATTTTCCCTTTTGTTTTCCTGAAACAAATACAACATAATTACATAATAAAATTAGGATGTGTTTTATTTAAGGAAAAAGTCATTTTGTCTTAGAAAAAAGGTCATAATTTTTATTTAAGAAGACGTTTAGGGTTTCTACTTTCAGTTTCTGTAAATAATTATATATATATTGTTTGTTTTAATTTTTCATAGCTTTTTTATTGTGTAAATGTATATTTTGCAAACTAAAAGCGAGTTATATGACAATTAATTCAAAATAGATCTCAAATTAAAAACAAAAGGTCTAAGTCTTAAAAGTATTATAAATGTGATAGACGACGCATGTTTTAGACGACAGCGTGGTGTAAATTTTGATACAATGCATATTGGTATAATAATATAATAATTGGTAAATATATAAATGTAATATGTCTAAAACGGATTAATTATATTTATATAAATTAAATTCTGAATTATTAATTAAAAGTATATCTAAAAATAATAACCAAACAAGTTCATACTACTTGAATAAGGAATCGTAATTATTTTACAACTTTTATTATTTTCTTTAAAATAACTATTTAAATACCTTCAGTTAAGGAATAAGTGTAATAAAAGAATAAAGTCAGGATAGTATAATCTCAATCGTATATTTTATCATAAAATATTAATAAATACTTCATTTATTCAAGAAGGCTTCAAAAGCACCATTGAGTAGTCAGTTTTAACTAATTTTATATTAATTGATTATAATTATTGTGACGCTACCACCGATTCGGAATGTAGATTCTGTTGAGAAGAATCGGCAAAAAAATCAGCAGTTGCTCTTTTAAAATAATAAACCATAAATACAATATTCAATAATTATAACAATAAGACAATTATAATACAAGAACAGATTATTAAACTCGTTTGAACACTCAATAAAATACTTATTTTCACAGAGCAGGTAGATTGATTATTGATTATTCATAATAAAAATACACTAATAAATATCGAAACATATTAAAGTCACTAACTTCAGCACTTTTACACAACTTTTTATCGATAATAACTACTTAATACAATAATCAACAATAACTGGCTTCATATCACTTACAACAACCTCTTTTATAGGGCAACAATCCCGCCCAATAGATCACAAAGTGGCGACTAACCAATCAGAAATCAGTATTAATTATTCGGAAGACAGTGTCGCCATCTTTTCACTCTTAAGGTACCTTATTTCTATGAAACAAATAGCAATAATACTAATATTAACATTTTACAGAACCGGCTATTTTAATAACAAAATTAGGAAAGTTTTAAATGATAAGATATGTAAATCGTAGCTCAAAGTTTTAAAGTCTATAACGGCTATATGCTTTCCCAATTAACATGATTTTAAACTTAAAATACATTTTTAAATCGGTCTGTTAGGCCTCGAGGTTAGCGCGCGTAAATAAGTAAACCATTCCTATTATAAAGGTTTAATTAAAACTGAAAAATCCGTCCACGTCTTAGAACAGTTTTTATTTTTATAGGGTCATCATGTCAGTATCGAGATTCTTTTATTTTTACTACGAACTGTATTCTTCAGTGCGCTATATTGCAATAGAACTCTCACAAAACACAAATCATGCGAGAGAAAAGAAAAGAAGGCAAGCGGGAAACGGCCGTTCGATCGGCAGGAATTTCATTGTGAAATATGTGTTATTACTGATGAAAAATGTTTTTGGCTTTTAACACAATATCTTTCAGACTCGAATAAGTGAACGAGGATATAAGTGATTATTTATTTCAGTCGATATGTTATTTGTTATACTCTATGTTAGACTCTATTTGTTATGGTGATTTATTTGTAGATCGAACTTAATGGACTACCTCAAACAACTATTGTTAGAAACATAGTGTAACTTTTTTTTTTTTGTTTTCTAAGTGAACGGTTTATTTACAAACGACGAAACATTTTCACTAAATTAAAAAAAATGAAAATAAATTAAAATAAAGACAAGTAAAAGAACACTTAAATTTCAGTTTTTTATCCTTTTTCCCTTTCCTTTATCCCTTTACGTAATGTAAGTATGGTTAACTTGCTCAAAATGTTTATTAACGGCGGTGTTCACTAAAAATCGAGCCAGCCAGTGAGCTGTTGGTCATTTACTGGCTATTATTTATTATATAAGATTGGAACACTGTGACGTTGAAAAAAAAATCTGAGACTAAAAGTTTTTGTCAAGAAATTTTATATTTTTTTATATAGATTGTTAATGTTAATACTAAAAGAGTGATAATATTTTGTAACTTAATTAATGGAAAGTTAATATTTTATTTCACTAAAACTTCAAATAATCACAGCAAATGTTATTAATTTACTTTTATTCAACATCTTTTCCTATAATTACAATTTAAATATATTTATAAAAAATACAAATAAAAATATTTAAATAAATAATATATATTCTAATATATATATATATATTATTTAATTTTTTTTATTAATTTTATTAATATCGTAAGTTATTTTGTACGTAACGATTTGAGACGAACGCGCTAACGGCTTTGTTGATATTATTACAACGTTAACAAAACAGACGATGCTGTAATTTCTAGTTATTATTGGAAAATAATCAAAACATAATATTTATTTTGCAAAGTTCTTGAAAACTTAAGCCTTATTTTATTAAATTATAGGTATTTACCGGTGGGAGGGATGCGCTGTGCCGCGCTCCCGGCTGCATGGGTACCACCATCTTGCTTATTTCTTCCGTGAAACAGCTTTGCTGTGTTTCGGAGAGAAGGGCAAGACAGGCAGTGTAATTACTGGCACCGAGACTTAACATCATATGTCTCAGGATGGGCAACACATAAATTAATTGTCTGTGTTAGTTCCAGGTAAACTGGTTTGTGTTCATGGGCGACGTCGACCACTTACCATCAGGTGGCACGTCTGCCAGTTTGCCTATCTAAATAAATTAAAAAAAAATAGGTATAATGTTTAAATTATTTATACAGAATATTTTATAATATTCGTATTTTATTATTCGTATTTTATTTAAATATTCCAATATCAAACTGTCATTTTTACAAAATTGTTTTCGTACCACTTAATATACATACTATACGAGTATATCCAACTTATGTTCGGATATAGAAATTGTGTTATAAAGTTATCTATGTTTCTATTTTACTCTGTGTTTCAAGTTTTCTTTGAACCATAGAAACTTTTGTTCGAAGTTATACGCATTGTATTGCCTGTATCTAAGTTTGAAAATGAAACTTTTATATTCATCTTTGAAATTTATCCATAACTCGTTGCTCTTGTGCAATTGTTACGTTGCGTTGAATTAAAATCTTTTAATCTCCTATAAAATAGGGATTTTAAAGGTTTGACGCATACATACATACGAGTATGAGTGTTTTTTTCTGTAGTTTGAAATATTAATTTATCGAGATTATTCTTATTAGCTATATTTAAGAAAAATCTGTTCATTTATTTGAAGCTCTTAGCTTTTGTTTTTCAGCTGAGCTGTTAGTTCTCTTCCAAGTCAATTATTTGTGAACAACTTCTACAGGTTTAGTTAAATTTGGAACTCTGTTACATATTTTATGACCACTGCTATGTTATTAAAAGTTGCTTTGTAGTATATAGCTTTCCTCGATAATTGTTAAAATCGTTCTTTCTTAATGACTTCATTAGTAATTCTTAAAATAATCCAAATTTATAAATAACGCCTTCGCCTTTTAACACTTAATTAACAATTAGTACAGATCAACAAGATATACGAGTACAAAAGCACTAAAAATAAATTTACAACAGACAAGTTAAGTAATTGACTTATCAGAGAATGAGGGTGGCTATTATAGTGAACAAAACTAAGCCAATGCACTAATACATTCAACTTTTTCAAAATTACCTTATTTACTTTCATTCTACTTCGAGGGTACAATTTTACTGTACTATTGCCACGTTTTCACCATTTTCGCTTACAAAACAAATTGAATCCGACACCGGAATTAAGTATCTGATTTCCTTTGTTTTAATAAAACATTATGAAGGGTAATAAAAGTAACTAGATATATATCTAGTATAGTATAGTATCTAGCTTTATTAAAACGGTAAGAATATTTTAAATGAAGTGGATCCTTATACTAATATATAAAATATGTTTATCATAATTTTATATAAATTCTTCTAGTTATCAGATTTACAGAAGAAAAAAAATATTTTACTCTTCTAAGGTTGTCCAATTTCAAGAATTTTTCCGAAGCTGAATCTTACTGGTATCTGAGCATGTAGCGGATGCTGGGCACAATGCAGAAGGCGGATATGAAACGGGTGGTTTGCGGCGACTTTTTTGGACAACTGACAAAAGTTCTTCGGAGCTTCTTGACGGGCGCCAACTAGGTCTGAACTTAAAGCGGCTGGGTCGTGCCCACTCTCTTGTACACCTTTGGCGTGTTTAGGTGACCCAGAACGAACTCGTCATCGCATGCATTACCCTAAACCGTAGGTCATGAGACTGTACATGCCACAGAAGTGTGGTGTCTGATTTCTATTAAGCGCTGAGTCCATGCATAACCGGATAGTGTGCTGCCTCAGGTTCTACTTTGAAACGAGGAGGGAGAGCGCTATGCATGGTGATGTTATAGTGTGTGTCAAAGATCTCACCCTCTTATCCTTGGCCTAAGAGGAATGGCGAAGACCGGTTGTACTTAGCATTTTTGACCGAAAGACAATATGGATACGGAAGGTTTTGCATATAGGGTTTTACAAGGCACTCCACGCGCCTCGCGTGGGTAGTAAAGCCTCCGTGCAGTGACTGCGATTTGGGTACCTTTTTTGGTGATACCGAAGGTTTTGTCTGTGTAATACAAGATCAGGTAGTTAATATGAACAACAACCGAAGGCACATTCTGAACTCCAGACTTCTGCAAAGTTTGTGATATATGTATATGTTAAAAGATAGCCCGGCATACCGTCATTGTATAAAATAAATATTTTATAGGTAGACGCGCAAAGAATATCCTAATTATTTGTTTATCTATTATTATAAAATATAACTTATTATATCAACTAAGTACCGTTTTCGTCACTCGGTTCAGAACCTTTATTAATAATTTTTGTGACAACTCCAATATAAAATACTAGCGGCCCGCCCCGGCTTCGCACGGGTATTTAACTAAAATTTCAAAAAATATAAATTTATATTCTTTATCACCTACACCTGTGTCGATACTGGAAAATATTTCATAATAGACGGATTGAGTGTCAAACATAATATTTTAGCCCGCGACTTTGTCCGCGTAGAAGTCGAAAATGGTTATAATAGGATTTCTATTTGTTTTTTTTTTACGTTATTAATTTTGTTATAATATATAAATTATTATGTTAAAATATTTGAATACTTATAAAATATAACAATCTTTATTATAGAGTAGGGATTTAAAGTTAAAATAAACATTAAAATAATATATATAATTATATTTTATGATCAAGAAGCTCTGCCTTTGATCTGGAGAAAGTTACACGGGGGTATTATCTTTTTACAACGAAATCCAAATACTACACCTTCCGTAGTATTTCTTTATAAACTTTTTTTTTTTCGTCCGGGGTGCTAGAATCACCAGGCTACTCTGCAACATGCCACATACAACTGGCTGTGAGAGAAGCAGCTTTCGCTCAAGTATACTCTCGCTACATTAAGAGTTTGACCTTAAGCTTTGTTTATGGTAAATACATACTCATATACACTCATACATTATATTATATGGTTCCCGGAAATCACCATTTCCTATTTTAAGTAACAGGTCTGAGAACTGTCCGGCAGTAACATCTCCCCTTAGATGGACTCTCATATTTATGGTAAGGCTCAGTTTCGTCACTGCAGGCCACAAATGCTCCTGTACTGTAGTGTATTGTATCAGACTGTAAATAACCCACTGCTGAGCGAAGGCCTTTTTTCCATATAGAAGAAGGGTTGGAGCTTAATCCACCACGCTGCTCCACTGCGGGTTAACGGAGGCATCCATGATAACAAACGGGACCGACGGCTTTACGCACTCTCCGGGGCATGGTGGGGAAACCCACTATACACCCAGACCTGAAACAAATATTGGCACAAATACAAATATCTGCCCCGAGAGGGAATCGAACCCACGATTACCGCCATTGAGGCGAGGCGTTAAAGCGACTACTTGCACCACTACAACAGAACGGTCATCAATGCTTCATTCGTTGTATCGTAGGTATAATTACACCACAAGTCAATACGATTTTGTCTCTTAGATTTGAATAAACCCGCAAGTAATTATTTTTTAAATTTTAATTGACTTGTCACAGTTGGTAGTGACCCTGCTTTCTGCTCCAGGATCGTGGGTTCGATTCCCGCCTCAAGTCTGGGTGTAATATGTATTTATTTGTATATGTATTATTTATATGTATATTTATAAAAAATATATATCAGTAGGCTGTTACCTAAAACACAGGCATTAAGTTGCCTACCTTAGGAACAGACGATCGTGTCTGTATATCAAACATATATTTATATTTAATAATACGCCAAGACAGCTTTTATAAATCTCCTCCTTCTTAGTTTTAGTGTAAGATAAAGTTAAATGGGTACATGATTTATAATGTTTTCTGATCTTGTTCCAACATTAGTCCGTGGTGCCAATCTGTACTAATTGGGGTATTAATGCCGTATAATTTAAAAATGTTTCCAAATTCACTTCGGTGTCTTCTATATCTGTATCATTGTGAACTACAGATGCCTTGCTGATGAGTCATTTAGTTTAAAACCCTTGACTTAACACAACACCAATATTGAAATACAAAATATTATATAAGACACTATTTTACAATAAAGCGATCACACGTTATATTTACAACTCAATTTTGTTACGTTTACTATAAAGTCTTGCCTATTCCATCAGGAGCACCCAAAAAAAGATATCACCTACACGTCAATACTGGAAAATATAATTTTTTTTTTCCTCTCTTCGTTCCTTTTGGAACAGGCTAAGATCAAAGGCCATGCTGCCTATATTGGAAAATATAATTATTATAATATAATAGACGGATTGATTGTCAAACATGTGTCAAAATAAAAAGTAATTTAAATCAAAAGCACTAAGAAGTATTTATATCAAAATAATTTTCTACCCCCTTTTAACCCCGTTAGGGAATGAATTTCGATAAAATACGAAACACGTCTTCAATCAATTTTGTTAAAGAATATATATGCAAAATTTGAAGTAGATTGGACCAAGGAATCACGTTGTCCCTTACAAACTTTACTTCCCTTTTTCATCCCCTTAGAGGGAGAATTTCGTAAAACCCGTTCTTAGCTGACCTCTACTTGGCAAAAGGAATATTCCTACCGAATTTCAAGTTTTTAGGTCTCATAGTTCCAGAGATATCGTGATGAGTGACTATATCTATAGAATGTCTCCTATATATATATAGATACTAGCGGCCCGCCCCGGCTTCGCACGGGTATTTGACTAAAATTTCAAAAGAAATATTTCATAATAGATTGAGTTGTCAAACATAATATTTTAGCCCGCGACTTCGTCCGCGTAGAAGTCGAAAATGATTATAAAAGGATTTTTATTTGTTTTTTTTACGTTATTAATTTTGTTATAACATATAAATAATTCTGTTAATATTTTAATACAATTAAAATATAACAATCTTTATTATAGAGTAGGGATTTAAAGTTTAAATAAACATTAAAATAAAAATAAAAATTGTTACATTTTATGATCAAGAAGCTCTGCTTTTGATCTGGAGAAAGTTACACGGGGGTATTATCTTTTTACAACGATATCGAAATACTACAATACACCTTCCGTAGTATTTCTTTATAAGAATTTTTTTTTCGTTCGGGGTGCTAGAATTACCAGGCTATTCTGGAATATGCCACATACAACTGACTGGGAGAGAAGCTGCCTTCGCTTAAGTATAATCCCGCTACAGTAAGAGTTTGACCTTAAGCTTTGTTTATGGTAAATTCAGCTTCATTGCTGAAAGTCGTGTCCACTTTGATCCAGGGTCTGAGTCACGATCTCTGTGAACTTTCTCCAGTCCGTCCTGTACTCTGCTTTCCTCAGAGCTGCGGGCACTTGGAGCCAGTGAGGTTGGTAACTTAATCCGACCAACGTGTGGGGTAGCGGCCACTTGGTCGTTTCCCCTCTACTTTACTTATATACACTGATACATTATATTATTATATGGTTCCCGGAAATCACCATTTCCTATTTTAAGCAACAGGTCTGAGAACTGTCCGGCAGTAACATCTCCCTTTAGATGGACTCTCATATTTATGGTAAGGCTCAGTTTCGTCACTGCAGGCCACAAATGCTCCTGTACTGTAGTGTATTGTATCAGCCTGTAAATAACCCACTGCTGAGCGAAGGCCTTTTTTCCATATAGAAGGGTTGGAGCTTAATCCACCGCGCTGTTCCACTGCGGGTTAGTGGATAATATCCATACCATAAGTAACAATTAATATAAGGCATCCATGATAACAAACAGAACCGACGGCTTTACGTACTCTCCGGGGCATGGTGGGGAAACCCACTATACACCCAGATATACACCCAGACCTGAAACAAATATTGGCACAAATACAAATATCTGCCCCGAGCGGGAATCGAACCCACGACCACCGCCATTGAGGCGAGGCGTTAAGGCGACTACTTGCACCACTACACCAGAACGGTCACCAATGCTTCGTTAGTTGTATCGTAGGTATAATTACACCACAAGTCCATACGATTTTGTCTCTTAGATTTAAATAAACTCGCAAGTAATTATTTTTTAAATTTTAATTGACTCGGCACAGTTGGTAGTGACCCTGCTTTCTGCTCCAGGATCGTGGCTTCGATTCCCGCCTCGAGTCTGGGTGTAATATGTATTTATTTCTATATGTATTATTTATATGTATATTTATAATAAAAAATGTATATCAGTCGGCTGTTACCTAAAACACAGGCATCAAGTTGCCTACCTGAGGAACAGACGATCGTGTGTGTATGTCAAACATATATTTAATAATAGTCCAAGACAGCTTTTATCTCCTCCTTCTTAGTTTTAGTGTAAGATAAAGTTAAATGGGTACATGATTTATAATGTTTTCTGATCTTGTTCCAACATTAGTCCGTGGTGCCAATCTGTACTAATTGGGGTGTTAATGCCGTATAATTCAAAAATGTTTCCAAGTTCACTTCGGTGTCTTCTATGTATATCTGTATCATTGTGAACTACAGATGCCTTGCTGATGAGTCATTTAGTTTAGAACCCTTGACTAAACACAACACCAACATTGAAGTAAAAATTATTATATAAGACACTATTTTACAATAAAGCAATCACACGGTATATTTACAACTCAATTTTGTTACGTTTAATATAAAGTCTTGCCTTTTCCATCAGGAGCACCAAAAAAAGATATCACCTACATAACACCTGCGTCAATACTGGAAAATATATTATAATTATAGACAGATTGAGTTGTCAAACATGTGTCAAAATAAAATGTAATATAAATCAAAATCACTAAGGAGTATTTATATCAAAATAACTTTCTACCCCCTTTTAACCCCGTTAGGGAATGAATTTCGATAAAATACGAAACACGTCTTCCATCAATTCTGTTAAAGAATATTTATGCAAAATTTGAAGTAGATTGGACCAAGGAATCACGTTGTCCCATACAAACTTTGCCTCCCTTTTTCATCCCCTTATAGGTAGAATTTCGTAAAATCCGTTCTTAGCTGACCTCTACTTGGCAAAAGGAATATTTCTACCAAATTTCAAGTTTTTAGGTCTCATAGTTCCAGAGATATCGTGATGAGTGACTATATCTATAGAAAGTCTCCTATATATATATAGATATCTTAAAGTTAGACACACGAACCATAATAAAATTCCGAAATATATTTTTATATTGCCATGCATTATCATTAATATATATATTTTTTTAAATCATTTATGTCCACGGGCTCTAATTTTTGCCCATGCCTTTTTTATTCCAATTTGTTTTGTTTACTTGGTATAATAGTAGCTGCTTACAATCTTACATTAGTGGTAACTTAATTAGAACTTAGTATCTCTAATGTTGGACGTGAGTCCACCGAACCGAACCGAAAATATATTCTTAAATCTAGGTACATGCATATTTGTTTTTTAATTATTATTTTTTCTTTTTATAATTTTTTAATATTATAAGGCTTAATAATTAAATAATAGAAATATATTATGTGTGTATCTATGCCTATTACAACATTTTTTTTTTTTTTTACTATTCTAATATGCACAACATGCTACACCACTTAATTTATTTTCGTAATAACAGTCTTACAGCTATTTGTTATAAATATATTCCTAAAATTTTTAGTTAACATATCGAGCACACTCTCAATGACGGCGGTATCTCTGTGATGAATCGCCATCTTGAGACTGTGCTCGAGGATTTCCTTTTCCGTGGTCTCCGTCGCCCTCGCCACAAAGCGACCGATTGCGTCATCACAGTCGTCGGTGTAATAGACACAGGTGTTGGTGTGTCTAGTCACCGCGACTACAGCGTGCGAAACGCTGTCGTGGATTCGAATATCATTAATATTATTACTAGGCACTGTTCTGGTTACTTGGTTCAGTACCACTTCCATAATAGGAGACGATAAACCACAGCTAGCAGCCTCGTGGGCTGCCTCGTTCCGCTGCTCCACTCGCTCGAGCGATGACGCCATCGCATTGACACGTATCATCGATATCAAGACGTCTAACATATCATATGCGTGTGTGGATGAAGCACCCGTCGACGCGGAGCACAACATTGAGTCGAGTCCAGCGCGAGCTCCGCTTCCTAGCTACATCTATTTAGCAACGCAAATTGTGAAATTGCCCAAATGTTGCAACTTCCCGCTGATTTCAAATACAAAGTGATTTAAATTTCACCTATAATACGACGATTTTGAGCTCGAAGAACTTCTATTCAGTAAAACTCTTTTTTAAAATACTTGAGCTGCATTAATTTTTGGAAAATCTTTTAATTTTAGAACGTTTGATAGTATTTAGCGTGGTTGAGAGAGCTTTAAAAGATAAATAATTTATAAATAATAGTAAAAAAACCTTCTGGGGAAAAAATTCAACATGATGAATAAATGAATCAGCTCGTAAACGTCCCACTGCTGGGCGAAGACCTCTTCTTCATATAGGACAAGAGTTGGAGCATAATCCGCCACGCGGCTCCAATGCGGGTATTCTTAGCCTTTTGTGATTTTTTTCACAGATTTTCAACTTTTAGATTTGAGGTGCTAATGAATATTTGTGACCTTGAAAATAACAATCACACCGATTCCTATAAAATCAATGTTTATCAATTTCTGGGATACCCTGACCTTTTGTGGAGTTACCGCAACGATGCCTTTTCCTGTTGAAAACAAGTCATTCGTAGGAATAGAGGTGCTATGATGATACAGACGTCCTACAAATTTTAAACTTCTGGTGATTGATTTTATACTGCTGACCTGCTGATATTGTAAGCTTCTGGTCCAATCGTATGTATTTCGCTACTTTGAAGTATCTTGGTTTGATAATGTAAAATTCGTATTTTGAGGTCTTAATCGAAACAATTCTACTTAATTTTTTTTATTTTATATTTTGCATAAACAATTATGACTATTTTGAAATAAATTGAAATGATTTTAGAACTAATCTGTAGGATTTTTTTGAGCCACCAAAATTTTATTACTTGGAATTTTAAACTTTCTGTAATAGTGTCAAAGTATTGATCAATTACGAAAAATCACTGACCAATTATGACCATTTCGTGACCGATTTGGACCACTTTTTAAGAAGCTAATCATCATTTGGGCCGCTAAATAGATGGAGCTCCGCTTTCACTCATCCTATTTGTTATGTTTGATAACGAAACTTACACTTGGGATGTGATCCTATACATTACCAATTTTAGTGCAAAATTTACAACATTATAAAGTAAATAAATACTACGCAGATATAGCAATACTAGTATATTATTCTCAAACCACGCATTAAATCTCTTTTTTTATGTATAAATTTAACATTATATAATGAACTCTTACATAATATTAATATGTTATGTCATATGTCACAGTAGTTATGTATAGAATAAAAATAAATAATTTAATTGTGAGGTCAATAAAATGAGATTTTATATACCTAATCTTTAAAACAATCGATGGCACTAATTCATTTTAAAATTAATATTTCTGAAAACCCATACCACACAAAGCGGAGATTCGTAATATTGTTAGCAAAGTGTATG
Source organism: Euphydryas editha (assembly GCA_036937285.1). NCBI lineage: Eukaryota > Metazoa > Arthropoda > Insecta > Lepidoptera > Nymphalidae > Euphydryas > Euphydryas editha. The sequence goes on from JAUPFZ010000008.1 coordinate 9,137,373, forward strand.
TCTATTAGAAATGTAAAATTATGCATATAGAATGCTACACTAATTACGATGTCCTCATATTGGAGTAAACAAAGGACTATTTCGATGTTATTTCATACGATTTTAGTTTTAATCGAACAGTTCTATTAGATATCTAATTCCGTTATATAAATAATACAATAATGATGCAACAATGTATGCTTAGCAAATTATAGTGTGATACAAATTATAATATAAAGTACTTTATAGAAATTCTACTCTCGAACAGTGCCGGATTAAGGTAACTTGATGCCCTAAGCAATCTTCCCCTGTGGGCCCCCCTATCCTATCTTATATTAAGTGAACTACAAAGAATTAATTGAAAAAAAAATTTGAATACGTATCGTAGGTAGAATATGTATGTATTGTTTCTTTTGCCCTTATCCCATGCTAAGTGGGGTCGACACAACATGATTTCACATGTTGTCCTAAAATTAGGCTATATTTCTAAACCGGCCGCCGACTTGACGTCAACTCACCTCACGAACATTTTACATAGCCAACATATGTTTTCGCCATTTTTTTTTTTTTTTTCTTTTTTTAACTACACCTCCGAGGGTCTGGTTCGTAATCCGCCACGCGGCTCCAATTCGGGTATTCTTAGCCTTTTGTGATTTTTTTCACAGATTTTCGACTTTTAGATTTGAGGTGCTAATGAATATTTGTGACCTTGAAAATAACAATCACACCAATTCCTATAAAATCAATGTTTATCAATTTCTGGGATACCCTGACCTTTTGCGGAGTTACCGCAACGATGCCTTTTCCTGTTAAAAACAAGTCATTCGTAGGAATAGAGGTGCTACGATGATACAGACGTCCTACAAATTTTAAACTTCTGGTGATTCATTTTATACTGCTGACCTGCTGATATTGTAAGCTTCTGGTCCAATCGTATGTATTTCGCTACTTTGAAGTATCTTGGTTTGATAATGTAAAATTCTTATTTTGAGGTCTTAATCGAAACAATTCTACTTAATTTTTTTTATTTTATATTTTGCATAAACAATTATGACTATTTTGAAATAAATTGAAATGATTTTAGAACCAATCTGTAGGATTTTTTTGAGCCACCAAAATTTTATCACTTGGAATTTTAAACTTTCTGTAATAGTGTCAAAGTATTGATCAATAACGAAAACTCACTGACCAATTATGACCATTTCGTGACCGATTTGGACCACTTTTTAAGAAGCTAATCATCATTTGGGCCGCTAAATAGATGGAGCTCCGCTTTCACTCATCCTATTTGTTATGTTTGATAACGAAACTTACACTTGGGATGTGATCCTATACATTACCAATTTTAGTGCAAAATTTACAACATTATAAAGTAAATAAATACTACGCAGATATAGCAATACTAGTATATTATTCTCAAACCACGCATTTAATCTTTATTTTATGTATAAATTTAACATTATATAATGAACTCTTACATAATATTAATATGTTATGTCATATGTCACAGTAGTTATATATAGAATAAAAATAAATAATTTAATTGTGAGGTCAATAAAATGAGATTTTATATACCTAATCTTTAAAACAATCGATGGCACTAATTCATTTTAAAATTAATATTTCTGAAATCCCATACCACACAAAGCGGAGATTCGTAATATTGTTAGTACAGCAAAGTGTATGTCTATTAGAAATGTAAAATTATGCATATATAATGCTACACTAATTACGATGTCCTCATATTGGAGTAAACAAAGGACTATTTCGATGCTATTTCATACGATTTTAGTTTTAATCGAACAGTTCTATTAGATATCTAATTCCGTTATATAAATAATACAATAATGATGCAACAATGTATGCTTAGTAAATTATAGTGTGATACAAATTATAATATAAAGCACTTTATAGAAATTTTACTCTCGAAGTTATTAACGAATATATCTATCTAGGAAAAAAGTTCCAGCATGGTAGGTCCAACTTCGAGAAAGAGGTCGTCGTTATTAATTTGGAAAGTATAAAAAATATATAAAAAACAAAAACTGGTATATTATCATATTTCCTGGGCTGACACTGACTCCAAAAACAACAATAATTGTACATTATATTATCGTAATAATTTGATTACAGACAAAAGAATACGTAATTATTTTTTTACTTTTTAGTGCATTTTTGTTTAACCCTTTTTTTTGCTTTGAAGTCGGTTTTTTTGTTAAAATTTTGTTAATGATCAAATTGATGCCATTGGAAGCGCCACCAGACTCACTACATTCGTTGGTTTCTGGAAATAGCCTATAAACATAATGTAATCATAATGATACGAAGGGAGCCGCGTCTTTGTAATGACGCCCGGCTTGCGGTGAAGAAATTAATGAACAACGTCATTGAAGCCATAATTTTAAAAGGGAAGTATAAAGGTGAAGAGGTTTTGATTTCACACATCTCTATCGTTCCGAACGACATGCCATTCGACTTTAAACGGTTACAATTTCCAGTGCGGCTTGCATTTGCAATGTCAATAAATAAACCACAAGTGCAGTCGTTAATTGTTTGTGGAATTAATCTTGAAAATCCATGTTTTTTACATGGTCAACTGTATGTCGCCTGTTCCCGAGTCGGAAAACCATCAGCATAATTTATTTACGGGGCAAGAAGCAAAACTAGTAGGTAATGTTGTGTTTCAAAAAGCATCACAATAAACAATATATTATAGAGATATTTAAAAATTACAAACATATACAATTTCAAAATTTATTTAAAACAAGATTGTTTTAAAACAAGTCATATTTACTTAAAAATGTATGATAAATTTATTTAATTTATATATATTATTACGCTAAAAATTGGTTGTCTGTAAAGTCGGTTTACGGGGGATAATTTTTACGTGATAACGTCATAAGAAAACATGAATGGAATTGAATTATTATCACTGAATTATCATTATTTTGTACAATACATATATATATATATATATATATATATATATATATATATATATATATATATATAAAAGCGAAATAAAGTTAAATACTTTGATATGTAATACAAGAAATAATCAAGTTTAATAAATAAGCTAAGTTTATTAACCACTTATGAAAATTGTAAAAATATACTATATTATAAATAAAAACAGTTTACTTTTTATACGTTCGTAATTATATGAGTCCTAATAAATTTTTAGTCAAAATTGCAATATAACCTAATATTACTGCACTCGCCCACCGATGCTACTTATTTTATAATCAAAGAACAAATATATGAGATTATATCGCTAATCTGATTCTTAAAATGCAAGAATTAATTACCTTTTTTGCTGCAATTGTTGTTGTAATAAACTATGGTAACCATTTTATGATTTTATTAACTTTTATATTATTAACTTACATTTATTTACTTATATATTATTAACTTATATTATTACATTACATTATATTATCAACTTTTCACTATTTGACATTACTTCAATATTGTTATTGACAAAACAGTTTCCCGCCATTTGCCGCTGTCATTTCTACTCGGACGCGTCGTAAGTTAGGCCGACCGCCGATCGTGAGCCGAACGCTTAGGCCGAGCCGATCGTACCTCTCTACCGCTTGTTCCGCGCTCTCGCTCACTAATTGTGACAATGATGACGTCATCTTCTTCGAACGGGCACGCCTTCATCAATTTACTAGACGTTATCACGTCAAAAATTGCTGCACTACTCTGTTAGAAAAAGCAGAGCTTTAACTATATATATTTGCAAACAAACTTGCTAGAAATTATTATTCTCATGATGTTGTTGATTCAAATCCGCAAACCGCACACCAAGGATCCTCATACCAATACGTTTAGCGGCATAGAAGCAATCGAGATTTGACTGTCAGGTTCATAGATCTTTTTCAAAATTTGGAAATAGTGTACCGAAAAATAACAGAGAATTATCGATAAAATTGTATATATTTAATAATAATATGAAATATAAACATAACCGCTAATATGAGAAATATTTTTTTCATCACGTTGGATACAAAATAAAAACAAAACATATCTACGTGTCACTGACAGAGTGTTTAAATGCGACACAAAATGCGTACAGCGTATTGTTTTTTCTATTAATATTCATAGTCACTGCACCCCTCTTAATAGCTTGAATACGTTCAACTACGTATTATAGCTTTCCTATAAAAATATATCAACGTAATATGCGATTATTATTCAATCGCATACCACATTCGAGGGAATGTTGGCATTCATTTTATTATTCATAGCTCGGCCGACTGATAATAGCCCGCAGGACCGCTAAGAATGTTTACACAACCATCTCATAGACGATATTAAAGATATTATTACATTTCTCCAACACCCTTCAACTTGATGATTATTTCCGGTTAAATAAAAATATATATTTCCAAAAATAAGCTTTTATTTATTAAGGATTAAATATTACCAACATTTGAAATATTGGGTTTTATATTTATGTCATTATTTTTTTTTGATCAATTGAGTTTTGTTTACTCGTTACTTGATACATATATGTAGGTATATGTATGTATACTTATGCATGTACATATTTCGATATGTATATGTGTATATTTGTTATATCGTACTACTAAACGATAACCACGATTACACCCGCAGTTACGGTTGCTATATATTTGGTCGGTGAAAATGTTTCTTCGTATTTTATATAAAAAATTAAGATATTTTTTTGAAAGTTTAATTACATTTACTGCACTGTACAATATCAGCCTGTAAGCGCCTCACTGCTGGGCAAAGTCCTCTTCTCCTTGTAGGAGAAAGGTTGGAGCTTAATCCACCAGGCTGCTCCACTGCGGGTTGGCAGATAATTTTGCTACCATGAGTAACGATGCTTACCAGGTGTCTATGATAACAACAGGGACCGACAGTTTTACGTGCTCTCCGAGGCACGGTGGGGAGACCCACAAGGGTATACACCCAGATCGGAAACAAATATTTGTACAAATACAAATATCTGCCCCGAGCGGGAATAGAAACTCGCGACCGCCGCCGTTGAGCCGACTACTCGCACCACTACACCAGAACGGTCGTCTCATTTTTCATCACCAGTGATCAATCTTTTCAAAATGTTTCAGTTTCATTACGTTTCAATAGAGAATCAAGTAAATAAACTAAATAAATATCTAATATTCAACGGCTCACAATCAAAAAAGGAGGACACAATATATTAGGTTTCTTTAAGCGAGCTCATGTGGCACCCAAACATCGAGATTTTTGTATAGCCAGAATTTTTCAAATGGGTAGAAACTGTTTTGTGTTTAATTCTCAGTTTCTCGGCTATATCATAACTACTAATATACCTCTCCACTTTTTCAAAAATTGCATTAACTTTATCCATATGAGGGCGACCAGAACGAGTTGCGTCTTTGACATCAAAATTCCTAGGCTGAAAACGTTCGACACAACTTTATGCTACTCTTACTGACACTGCATTAAGGTTCATAAATGTCACAATTTTTTTTTCGCGGCTTGATTCGCACATTTTCCTTTTTTGTAATAAAACTTCAGAATATATCGAATTTCTTTAGATTCACTCATTTTGACTGACAAAAAAAAAAAAACAATGTGAAAATGGCGGGAAAGTAGTACGTAGTATTTTTCTTTTTCTTAATATCCTATAGTTATTGAAATTTAAACCAGCCAGATCCAAATAGTAGCACCAAAGAGATTTTTCTTCAATTATATTCATACAAAATACGAAAAGACTTTTTCCCTGAGCTATTGTAAATAAATGTAGTATTCACATACTGTGTTGTTATCGCGTTATGTCTATTAATATAAAACAGAACACAAAGAAAAACAAAAAAAGTAAAGGTTACTCGTAAAGTACAAGTACATGTAGCCCACCGGCGATCCCCGCATTTTGTGCATAATCGTTTATATTACTGTGTTATGTGTAATATTTGTATATATTTTTTTCGATCCAGTTAATGTTAATTTTATCGATAGGATGCATTAAGGTGCGACCTTGTCAAATATAGTTATAAAATGGCCACCGAATTAGCCCCGTGACCCATAATAAGTACGTCAAGTGCTAGGGTAAATTTTAAACTTGCACGTCAGAGGTCATCGCACAAAATTATACACCACGTGATCATGTAATAGATCTAAGATGATGAATTGGGTTGGCGTTCTCATTTAAATTCATTTGTATATATTTTCCAATACTTCAAATATAATATTATATTTATAATATAATTTATTAGAATTATTTTAAGTTCATTTGTATTTAATTAAATAATTACTTTAATGTATAAAAGAAAATTTTAGAAATTGTCGTACAAATAAATTGAAATTATAATTATTGTTTTTAAATTATTTCGTAACTTTTGATTGTGTCGTTGATGAGATTTACATCTTAGTGAATAAGAACATATATAAATGATCATTGATTTTTAACCGGGCATTGGTATAGTGCACGTAGTGTGTCTTTGATTGAATATATTCAAATTAGTCAATTCATTTGCCGTGCGGTGACCGACAGAGAAGATAGTCCCGACCCCGGTGTCGTAAAAGGTGGCTAAGGCCACAGTGTTGGGAACAACTATACACCAACCAGGATGTTGCTGAGTAGCAGCGTCACTGTATCCTGCCACAGTACACCCCACTAGCCAACCCGCCTACCACGCGTAATGAGTATTGGCAAACCCTCCAGAGATCATAGGAAAGACCTACATTCATCAGGACATCCAACGGCTAATGCGGTAGTGGATTTTTCATTCTACCAACTACTACTCAAAGGCTAAAATAAATTAACATCAACAGGCTGAATCAATCAATCAATCTAAAAAAAATATTAATTTTTTTTTTAAATTATTATCTGTTCTAATTTTAACGTATAAAAAAAGAGGATTGAGGCAATACCTGAAATTTTTCCGATCGAATGTAAATTTTAAACACTTAAAATTATTATATTCATTATTTTATATAAAATGTATTGTATTTGTGTAATATAAAATGACTATTAATTAAACTAAAAATGTAACACAAAAATTGAATACATATATTTGTATGTTACTCATTTGTTGTTTTTTTTTTTCAACACCAATCTATAAAAATCATCCATATTATGAATAATTTTATGTTGAGACCTTTTTTTCAAGTATAATATTATATTGCAAGCTTTCTCTGGGAGTGTTATATTTTTAACCTGTAACGTGACGTTATAAATATAGAATAGAGGAGAAAAAGTTTTATCTTAAATACAAAATTATAAAGTGTAGTTTAACGATATTATTACTTATGAATATAAATTTAATAAATTACAAATATTTTTTGCTTTACCTAAAATAGTACAAGACTGTTTGGTTGACAACATTAACTCGATTTTCGGGATGTTGGTCCACGAAGTAACTGACCTGTTGACTATGTCCTAATTGTATAATTATATATCAAATCAAATTAAAAATTTCTGTATTCAAATAAGCTTTAATAGTACTTTTGAATCGTTATGTCACAAAGTATATACCATTAATTATAGCTATCATTAAGCTATCAGCTATTTGGAATGTAGATTCGGCTGACAAGAATAGGCAAAAAACTCAACAGTTACTCTTTTACAAAAGCATCGATAGATTACTTAAACCATATAAATTAAGTTATATGTTCCACATGAGAGATAGCGGCACCAGCCAGATACATCTTTATCATTTATATAATAAGCGATAAGCTATGGCAATTTTTTTAAATATGAACTTAATTAAATTTATTAGTTTGCAATTATAAAATCGTTGAAAAGATATAAAACAAGGATCTTATAGCGGCCTGAATAAGTTTTACTGCTAGGCAAAGGCACAAAGTTGCTCCAGGTTGTTTGTGTTTTTTCTGTACCATGTTTTGATTTCTTCCGTCACCCCGCTTGACAATGACATATTATGACATCACGTCACATTATTGTTCTGTTTTCGATTAAAAGGTGCACAGTATACCGTAGACGTATTTACTAATCTCTTTGGACAAATTTTCATATATCTAATAATTGTGATTGAACAGGTGACTTATTATACCTTTAATACTTATCAATTTAAAGTTTATATTTTAAACATAAAATACGTATTTTTATTTCAAATAAATTTTAACTCTATACTGCCTTAATCCGTTACCGCCTCCATCAGATGAAGAATTAAGAATTTCTTGCAGGATTCCTAACAATATTATTCTTTACCGCTAAGCATGAAATGGTATTTAAAAATAAATTTTAACTCTTTCAAAATTCAGCCGTGCATACGAGTATACGGGACATAGCCCCATATTTAGTTAAGCGTACGAGCATCAGTTGACGATCATATGTTCCACCGACGCGCGTAGCTATTTCGAATTATTAATATTAATTAAATATTATATTATATATATATATATATATATATATATATATATATATATATATATATATATATATATATATATATACTTAAGACAATAAATTGTAGTGGACATTTCAAAGTGAAACTGCTGAAACAAATTGTTCGCATTTTCCAGACGGACATAAGTTATATGCGACGCATTATAAAGTCTCTATGTATCTTACAACTTATGACAGATATCCAATATTCCTCAAGGCGCATCGGGAGTGCAGCCGAACACTCGTGGAACACAAATCATGTGAGAGGAATGAAGACAAGGAAGCAAGACAAAGCGGTTGCCCGATCGGCGAGTACTTCATTGAGAAATATGTGTTATCGTATATGAAAAATGTATTCAGTTTTTAATACAATATCTTTCTGAAATAACAATGTTTGCTAAGAGATAAATGACTATTTCATAGGATGTCCTTTTTTAATAACATTTTTTTTCTGTGTCAACTTTTTGTGTATTTGTTTATGATCGAGAGTGGTTTCTTAAAAGGCTTTAATCTAGGTATATGCTAATATAATACTACCTGTATATTATTGCATGAACACTGAAATAACACGTTTTTAATGTACTTATTATTTTAATTGTGTGTAGTGTTATTATTATAAATGACATATAGAATAATAAAATTTGGATATAAATATATATTTAAGTGATACATGGTCTTGCCTGAAATGGAAGCTGAGTGAGTTTAATGTCCAGGTATTCTTGCCAGCGAGCTATCTCAACTAATTAAGAAAATGGATAAAACTTATACTATAATATTCAATAGAAGTGTTTAATTTAAAGAAAATTGTCATTCAGAGCGCAGCTTTCCTGCAACTGGCGAGAAGCCAGCAACGTTTGGGTGGGTTTTAAGCCGACGATGGGAATCTACAATTTAGTTTAAAGCATTTGTTTTGTTTGCACTGATATTGGAACGAGAGCACGTGCTAGCGGCGATGCTAGGTTATTATTTTGTAATAAATGTGTTACTAGACTATGTTCTGAATTGTTATAAACGTTCTTATTTTGTCGAATATATATTCAGAAATCCTTCATTATTTCTGTTACATTGTTAAAAATATAAACTATTGCGCTTAAAAGTTTTAGAATCGCAGAATACAAAACTTGGATCTCTCATTGATTGGGTGTATTTAAGTACTATAGTTCCTCTAGTTATTAAGGTATTAAGTTGTAAAATAATTGACAGGTAAAGTAAAACTAATATTTCGATCACTTTATATATGATGCTGATTCAAGACCGCTAGATTTCCCAAAGGAAGTCTGTTCTAGTGTTCAGTGACTGTATAAAATACTCTTGTGATTCCGGAACAAACTTCATACATAAACATTCCTAAATGTTTGCCGGTCATTTGTGAAAGTTATTCAATTTCAAATGCTCTATACCTATATACTTATATTGAATATCTTTTGCGTACAACTTTGGTTGAAGGTAAATATATCATAATATATTTTTATATATAAACAGTATGTCGTATATTCCTCTATGAGGAATTATACTTCATAAATATTACAGTATTTTTCTATATATTATATGTCCTAAGTAGCAAGGGTCACTAATACCTGGACTGAACTAAATTGAATCAGCCTGTAAAGGTTGATGCAGTTCTCTTCTGCAGGTAGAAGAATGGTTGGAGCTTAATCCACCACGCTACTTCATTACAATCAGATTTTCTTATTGTATAAATCACCTTTTTCATTCATTTTCTTTGTACGGTGCAAAATAAAATTAAAAAAAAAAAACATAAAAATGAAAAAAAGTAAGTAAATAAATAACAATTTTTTTTTATTTTTTTTTGAAAATCGATATCAGGCAAAATTGTTATAGAAGCAATTCTACAAAAAGAATGTATAGTGCCTTACGGGATTTCCCATCAGCACACAACCAACAAATATCGTCTCTTATTTTATTCTTCTGGGAATGTATTTCAAAAATGATGATACATCCGACTCTTACTTATTTAGTCGGTAGGACTTTATTAAGACGGTATATACACCCAGAACTTTTTTTACCGATTATTATTCCCTATATTTCTAGGCGTGTTTCTGTGAAAATCAATTGAGAAAATTCCCCACAGTTCCCAAGTTATAATCAAAAATGTGACCGCCCGACGAGTTTTCCGCACACGTTTGCCGTCTCGTGTAGTGTGAAAAAAATAAACAACAATAATTGTTTAACTGACGTGGAAGGTGTACAATATGAATCTAAAATTGTAGAATAGACATAAGTTAATAAAATAAATAAAAAAATCCATAAAATTATTGCCTTTGTAATATATTATATATCTATATTTGTGGGGAGTCACTCGATATGCTGTTTATAGTCGCGAACCGGAACCAGCTCGACTTTTTATTTTTTAGTTACAATTTTTTTTAAACAATTTAATCACGAAATCGTTGAAGAAAACTATTTTTCAAATTGGTGTATATTTGAAATTTTTTTGAAATTCAAATATCTTGCTCGACGGGCTATAACTACACCTTTATTTTGCAACAAAAAATTTTCACTATCCAGATCCATTCATATTTGAAGGAAAATGATGTTGACCATGAAACTAATTTCTTAATATTGTTTCGTGTCGGTCACGTGGTTTTTCATATTGTAATTATTGAAAAAAAAATGTTTTTATAAATTAGAAATACCAATAAAAAATATCTAATATCTTATTTTAATAATTTATATTATTATGCCATCCAAAAACGGTTTCTTTTTTCGCGTTTTTAGCACGGCTGGGTGTATGTACCCCCTTAAAAGAAGCTTAACAAAACAACAATTCCCTACTCTATAATTTTTAAAAGATTTTCTTACGAACTTTTAGCCTCATTAAGCCCCTTAAGCGATACATTTTAATAATCCTTTCGATATAATTACTTGCGTTATCTAAGTAAATTCGGTGAAAAACTTAATTTTCGTACGACTAGACGCAGAAAACTGAAGCTAAGCTAAATACTACACTACTGGGCCTTGGCCTCTTTTGCAGTGTAGAAAAAGGATAATTGCTTTATACAGCATTTTGCTAATTTTTACTGGAAAAGTGTACCTACACTTTTCCAGTAAAAATTAGTGAATAATTTAAATTTCAAAAATCTTCAAAAATTGCGTTACGTAATACTTGAACGCCCTTTAATTTACAAAAGATTGCGTTACGATAAAAAGAAGCAGAACATTAAACATCAAAGCAAATGCGTTCAGTTGTCTAGTTTCGTTATCAACCGCCCATACTTTGACCCGCGTAATAAATATCGTGACATATTACTGCGCGAAAGAGATGGCTATACGCAATTGATTCGATCAAATACTTCATCATACTACATAGCTTTATACGAGAGCTTAGTAGATTCAATGGTTATTGTTTCTGTCATCCGTCACTTGACGGATCGCATGAACTGCGATGTTAATCGTGCGTATAATGTCCAATGTGAATGAATAAGTAATCTTGATAGATTGCATGTGTACCATAGAATTTGGTTTCAGTTGTAATTTATATTACAAAGTTATAACACAAGTTAAATTACATTTGATTTTTAAGGATTACTTTCATACAAAATAAATAAGTTGTATAAGATTTTATACAATTAAGGTTAGTTATAAAATGTAAGAGATAAAATTTACTGAAATTGTTATTAACATAAATATGAATAAAAATAAATTATTCATACAAAGTTAATCTTATTTTTGTACCGTACCTATATGTGTTATATAGTATTCTAAATGTTTAAATAAATAGTTATATTTATTCATAAAATAAATGTACAATGATACAATCCCGTGACTAATATATATAATTATCATGTTCTAAATACTTCGTGTCTAAGCTATTGTTGCATTTGTTTTGACGTGATAACGTCTTATAAATCGATGAACGCCGGCTACACGCACGAAAAAGCATGACTCACTGTCTCGTTCCGCCAGCGAGAGCGCAAAACAAGCGATAGAGAGGCACGATCGGCCTAAGCGTTCGGCTTGTGACGCATCTATCTCTCTTCCACTCCATCGGCAGATGCGTCCGAGTAGAACATAAAAAATATTTGAGTACAAATAAATGTTAATTTATCGAGAAAATTGTAATTTTCAATTAACTCTTTTGTATTATACCTACAAAATAATTCAATTCAAAATTCATAAAAGTATGCAATTTTTTAACAATGTTTTCTTATGAAGTTATGACGTAAAATTATCGTCCGTAAACCGACTTTACAGACAACCAATTTTTTATTACATTTGAAACGCAAATGTCAAACGAGACGTGAATAATGTAGCTTTTAAATGCTTCATGACAGACACAAGTCAGTTAGTCACGTGTAATCGTCAAAATTGCATTGTCGTAGTTGGATCGTTCGGCACATTAGCGAATGCATAACAGTTTTAAATTATATTTCACAGTATAAGAAACATATAATTTTAGATCTATGTTTAATTTCAGCTTACGAAAGATAGAGGAATAATATTAACTTAACGTTCTATGTAAAAATTTTATATGTACCTAATAAGTGGGTTATAGAATATCTTAACAACCAAATTATAAGTTAATGTCTATAATTGGACTTTTTCTTTTGCATAATTATTGAGGTAGCAAGTGGATGGAAGTTAGAATCATAATTCAGGTTAAAAATCGTTTTGACTTAGAATGTGTGTTTATTAGGGAAGTTCGTAACTTACAAAACGTGATGCTGCAACAGTTTCCTATCTAACTGCCAACTAAGTAGCAGAACCATAACTGCAAGCGTAGGTGACACTACGTTCTTACGAGTAACATGGATTCATCTAATAAATAAATACATAAATAAACGTCTCACACTAAACGGCCCCCAGTAGGATGTGAATTATGTGTCGGGGTCCGGAAACACACAATACACAAGCGCAAATGCCCAGACCACGACAAAAATCTGTATGGCCTATACAAATATTTGTCAAGTGCAGGGATCGAACCCGCGAACGACAGCGCATCAGCCAGTTGCTGTGATCCCTGCGCCAACGCGTCGTCATATATACAATAGTACCTTTATTTATAATAAAACAGTAAAAGACTCAATTATGTACATTGAAGGTATTACATAAAAAAAGAACATTGTAGGACATTATAATCGATACTGAACCCAAATTGTATTGAGTAATGGAGGTATAAAGTATATAAAAGTCAAAATTTATATTCAGTTATAATTCATTATCACAAATTTTAAAAAAGGGGATATTTCGAATACTGTCCGATAATTTTTACAACGTTTTTAAATTCGTAGTACAGAATTTTTATACATCTGAATATTACGAGAATATTACGAGAAACACCTGGACGCAGAGCTACAGCACATCAAGCAGGTACTGCGAGACAACAAGCTCCGAGCACCGCGTCAGCATCACAGATCCCGGAGGAAGAGGACTGCCACAGTTGAGCGCCAGCCTGCCGTACTACCATATGTTAAAGGAGTCACTGACAAGATTGGCTACATCTTGAAGCGAGCTTCAATCAAAACTTACTAGAAGCCGCCAACGAAGATAAGTCAATTATTACCATCTGTCAAGTGCCAAATACCTTTACAAGATGCAGGGGTCTACAAATTAGACTGTGAATGTGGTCTTTCATATATAGGACAAACTAAACGGAGTATAGAGACACGCGTAAAAGAACATATAGCTGACATTAAACACCAACGGTCGACAAAGTCTGCTGTGTATCAACATACTCAACAAGGTACCAACCACTACATTAGATTTGATAAGCCACAAATTCTCGCTAAAGAACACCGATTCCTACCAAGGATGATTCGCGAGGCTATTGAAATAAAAAAACATCCTAATTTCAATAGAGAGGATGGTTGGAACGTACCACCAGCTTGGGAACCAGTTCTAAAATTAATTGAACCCAAGGAAAATAAGAACACAGCACGACTTCCAGACACAACAAGTTCATTCTGTGTGAATAGGAACGGTCAAAAGTAATAATTTATAATTGTATAAAAAGCGGGGTATGTAACAATTGATTCATTACTCGGACACCCACCACCTCAGTCCCCCGAGATCATGGACGCTGTAAAGGGTCCGAAACGTCGGGAAATAATTTAAATTAAATTGTTAAACAGTAACATTAAATAAACGCGATAAAATCCGTTTTTAGACTTTTAATTAAATGAATAAAATTCGCGTAAATATAAGAGAACAGTATCTGAATATTAGGTAAGGTCGCCCTCAAGATCAGGTCTAAATAACTTGAAACTCGTGATGTACAGAAATCGCGAACGAACTCGTTGGTACAGTAAGTTGTCAATATTATCGTACCCATGGTTTTAAAATACATCATATTTATAAAAAAAGTCGCCATAACAATAGATTTTATAAAATATTTTATCATTTTATATGGTATTACTCGAGAGCTTATCGGCTACAATGGCTATTGTCTCACTGATCCGCCACTTGACAGATTGCATGAACCGCGGCGTTAATCACGCGTACAATGTGCCATGTGAACTAATAACTAATCTTTATAGATTGTCATCTCATGCCATTTTATGTAATAGTATATCTTATATCTTTAAATGAGCAATTCTTGTATATATATAAATATATAATCTGAATCTCGGAAACGGCTCCAACGATTTTCATGACATTTAGTATGCAGGGGGTTTTCGGGGCGATAAATCGATCTAGCTAGGATTTATTTTTAGAAAATGTCGTTTTATCCCTTTTTTCAGGCAATTAAAAAATGTCATTCGAATACGAAGGTAAATTTCGCTGTCATCGATAAGTTTGTAATAGCTCGGATGGGAACGGGCGGATTCGAAATCAGAAGACCCGGGTTCGAGTCTAGGTGTCTCCATACTAATTATTTTCCCTTTTTCTTTTTCAAGTTAATTTTTTTGTGAAAAAAACTATTATTTAGAGCTCTTTTTATTTTTTATATTTTTTATATTTAAATAACCAGTTCCTATTGTTTTATTATTATGTCGGTAAGATCGAAAATATTATTCATATTTAATTAGTATGTAATTCGTTTCTAAATATAATTTAACCGAGCAAAGCTCGGTCATCCAGGTACTACGACTTAAATATACTATTTTCTCATGCTTACTACTATTATTATTTTTCTAACATATTTTGTTGTAGTTTTTTTTTTTTTTTTTAAATATCATCATTGTACAGAATTCAATCAGACCAGTTTAAAATTTTGTTATAAGTATAGATTGGTAAAGTAGAATAATCAATCATATTACACATATTTTATTGTTAGATATGCATTACAAATTTTAAGACATTTTAATAAGATGCCACATACTGTGTAATTTTTTTTAATAGTGTTTGACGATCAAGACAAAGAGGAATGAAGGAACTTTTGAATGTTTTTTTTTCGTGTTTGTGTTTTATACCTTAGTAAAAAATATTAAATTAGTTAATGTTTATAAAATTGTGAGATTGTCTTTTGTATATGAAATAAGATTTTATGAAACACCAATATTCTCGAATAACGTGTAATGTCGATTGTTTCTTTAATTACCTTCCGGCTGTATTCTTTATACGACCGTTTTGGTGTAGTTGTGCGAGTAGCCGCCTCAGCGCCGCGCGCAGTCAGTCGCGGGTTCAATCCCGCTCGGGAAAAATATTTGTATTTGTACAAATATTTGTTTCCGGTCTGGGTGTAGTAGTGAGTGTATGTAGTAGGTCTCCTCACCGTGCCACGGAGAGCACATACCTAAAGACGTCGGTCCTGGTTGTCATCATAGACAACTGATAACGATCGTTACTCAGGTTAGGGAAATTATCCGCCAACTCGCAGTGGAGTAGCGTGGTGGTTTAGGCTCCAACCCTTCTTCTTTATGGAGAAGAGGCTTTCGCTCAGAAGTTGATGGTTTACAGGATGATACAGTACAGTACAGTACATTCTTTATAAACTTAATGTTTTGGAAAAAAATGTAAACTTTTAGAAAAGGTTGGCAAAATAGCAAATCGACAGTTCCCAGCTTAGTCATATAAAGTTATACATCTACAATGAATTTCGAATCTTCGACCACTAGCGCAATAGTCAGTTACTATGAACACTGTGTCAAATCGAATAAAGATTATTCTTTAAAGATGTTTCCCATAAATGAGTGTGGCTTATGATAAACTTTACTGAAACAAAACTGCTTAGACGCATCGCGTTTTGACCTAACGCTACGAAAAAAAAAAAAAAAAAAATTATCTTCATAATATTTCAATAATGGTGTCATTATGTTGCCAGCAATTTACTTCAAACAAATAAGATGTAGTTGATAAATGTAGAAAATACCCCATAAAACTGGTAATTATTTTATTAGTACGGTTCTAGGGAAAATACGGTGCTGGGAATCAGATCCTGTAAAATTAAAAAAAATATTTTTTTTATTAGTATTCGAATCCCTTATCAATAAGTACGTAAAAATAATATTTTCGCTTTTTTAAAAAACCCTGGAAACAAAATTATTGGTCATTATCAATATATACTTATTGTTAGAATCAGAAGTGGAAATCATTAATAAGAAAAACAATCTTTGTCAAATACAATTTAATGGTTTTGATTATTTTAACAATTTACACAATTAACTTTAAACTAATGAATCGAGTATCAATTACACACAATGAAATCTAAACAAGAAGAACTAACGTAACGATTACTTTATTTAAAACAATTATAACAAAACTAAAGTGGCTTACGTGACCTGCACGCATAACACGGCCGGCTGGTCGAGTGGTCAGGCAACTGGCACTTTACGCAGCGGTCGCGGGTTCGAATCCCGCCAGGTGCAGATAATTTGTATGACGAATATAGATGTCTGCACCGGGTCATGGATGTGTATTTATGTATATATGTATTTATATAAATCTATTAAATTTATTTCCGTTCCTAGTACCCGTAACACAAGTTCTTACGAACTTAGCACGGGGCTAGGTTAACGTGGTGTGATTGTTGGTTGATATTTATTTTATTTTATTTTTATAACACCGAAATAATAGGAACGTCCGTTCAGCACGAAGGATGACAGGCGAAAGAGGCCTATTGCCAGTTGCACGTCGTATTGATAGGCTTCGTTTGCGAAGACGTCATTTTCTCCTTACAATATATATATAGTCATATCCTCGAGTTATTTGGGTGGTTATTTGCTCAAATTCAACATTGAAGCTTTCTAAAGAAAAAGATAAGTTGTTTTAAGCATATACTGGAGATTAAAATTTACATTATAACATAAAAACTGCAAACTTTATAAGTTAACACAGTCTGTCATGGAAAACGGACATAGAATGTCAATCAAATTACCAATTGTCAATTCATTGCGACGTATCGGTCATATTATTATAAATTTAATTATATAAAACATATGTTACAAAAAATCTGTACAGAACCAATATGATGTTTATATGGAAAACATATATACCTCAACACGTTATATATAATTAACAAAAATTTTAATTAAATTTTAGATGGCTGATGAAGGTCAAATATATGATCGAAACGTCGCAATGAATTGACAATTGGTATTTTGATTGACATCCTATGTCTACTTTCCTGCGAACTGTATTACTATTTGTAAGTTATCACAGTTCGAAAACTACATTTAACCAAAAACTAGCAATAGCTAACTTACTACTTACTATTATACTTCAACTATAACTTTCGGCTCACACACTTTTTCCATGTAAATATAACATGAAAACATCGACTCCTATCAAAATTCCCTATTCTCTACTCAAGAAAGCATAAATAATCTATTCAAAAACCGCTCACATCTGCTCTTGAGCTTTAGTTTGGCAGTTACCCTATATTGTGCTGTGCAATTTAATACAACTTGGCGTCTACCCCTATATTAGTTGTTTGTCTGAACTCCGAATACTCAAGTCTCGTTGTGAAGTTTCGACGCCTTAAACTGTTTATAGACTGTTGTGTTTTACGTTATTATTAACGTGATAGCCAAAATTTATTTCAAAAGTACAATAACTTATGTTAAAAAAATAACGTTCGGTTACACTATATCTACTGGCTAACTAGTATATAGAAAGTTAGCCAGTAGTTCGATGTCAATAGGGCTAGGGCTATGTCAACTAAATATAGTACGACATATAGAGTATTTTTTATTGTACCGTATTTAAAGCTAACCTGCGTAACTCTATGTCTTCGATTAATAGTGTTTTGGAGTAGTGGGAGGCTGACATTGAAAAGGAAGGATCCTCCGACCAGACTGGAGTTGCGTCTGGTGGGCTACGCGCCACTTAACGTTTGTTGTCGGGTTCTTGTATATATACTCAATCGCTTTGATAACTTTGATAGCGCGATGTAGGATACGTCATTTCATATGTGGCGAGATAGTTGTCGCTACATCACTCCCCCTCCGAGACCGGAGGTCGATAGCAGGTTGAGTCGTCCATACATCTTGTGATGCTTGCCGGGCCAGTAGAATGTTCCAGTGAGTCGGAACCAGATACCGCATAGTTCACAGTGAGTCGGAACTGTCTGCGGTGATGCCCCAGTGAGTCGGGGTGCTGCAGTGCTGCGTAGTGGCAGGCTGCTGCGTCGACCAGGAGAGAAGTGCGTCTCTGCTTGCTAACCGGACGAAGTGCAGTGTGTTGTGCCAAGGTCGCTAAGAAGGCTGTAGGTGATGACCAGGAATGCGCGTTCGCTGCATGCTAGTGGTCAGGATACTCGTAGTAGCCGTGGATGCTGGCTGGCTGTAAGACTCGCTGCTCGAAAGCTTTGAGGAAGTGATGATGACGTTACGATGACGTAGATTTGCGAAGGCTGCGCTGACGTTCAAGCTCGGGGTCACCAGTTTGGGGGAGAGAATCACGTAGGACCCCTACGTGATTCTCTCCAGTGTGGAGAAGTGAGGAACAGGGTGTGGAGGTTCCTCACCCACCATTGAAAAGGGAGGATCCTCCGACCAGACGGGAATTGCGTCTGGTGGGCTACTGCGCCGCTTAACGTTTGTTGTCGGGTTCTTGTATATATACTCAATCGCTTTGATAACTTTGATAGCGCGATGTAGGATACGTCATTTCATATGTGGCGAGATAGTTGTCGCTACATCACTCCCCCTCCGAGACCGGAGGTTGTCGCTACAGTGTATTTTTTTTTTTTTTTTTTTTTGTATAAACTATCACAAATTGTTGACCACAGATTGTCAAAACTAGCCATTTCAATTCGAAGTGTGTCGTTTCATCGTTTAAGTACATATAGTCTGTCAGTGATCCCGCATAATCGTTAAATTAGTAGTCATTGTCTTAAATCACACTCCATCCTTTTCTCGGAAGATTTTCAGTTTAGTTAATGAAAACACATAAGTTCTATTTGTTTTTGTTATGAATATATAAAATGTTATGTTGAAATGTAGACGAAAGCAGTGTTTTCAAAAAAAAAAAAAAAGAGCACAAATGAGTCTTTCAACATAAGTTTGATATAATTATAAAATTTCGTTAAGTGATTAACGCTTAAACAAATGAAGTGCATCTTAAAGTAATAAATGATTCTGGCTAACCATCGAAACACTATAGTTATAGGTAAATTATATTATTACAGAATAATTAAGATATTTCAATTATTTAGATAATTAAATTACTTTAGCCATTCAATTTTTTATACACTGTTTTAGACCTCATAATAATTATACCCAATTTTTATCATAATCGGTTAAAAGTGCAAGAGCAGATATTTTAACATTAACCGAGGCGAGAAATCGATTTTTACGCTGACCCCATCAATTCATAGCCGATAGCGCTTAATATGTCCAAGAAATGTTGAATTTCTAGGTTATAAGGTCTCCAATGACCTGTTTTATAGCTCGCTGGGTAGACGCCTAGAGATTAATGGAATCTTAAGAGACCATCGCAACTTTGTTCTTATCTATATTTTATATACGGACAATCGGGCAAATTGATGTGATTCGCATTGAATTATCATAAATGGTTTATAGGAGTGGGAACGTTTATTTATAGTTGCCAAGAAAGCGTACAAGCGAACGTGTCACGTAAGATATATTCATACTATATATTCACACTAAGCTCCTCATTATACATCGAAAAGGCACTGTCAGTGATGGAAAATAATTCAATGTATAAAGATTTTTTACTACCCTTGTAATATTTAACTTGTATCCTTTTGTTTATTAAAAATATATACTTGAACTATAGAAATATTTTATCAAATTAACCTATTTTTACAATATATATATATATATATATATATATATATATATATATATATATATATATATATATATATATATATATATATATATATATATATATATATATTTATATATATATTTATATAAATGATAACCAACTAAACGTGGGTTAAATTATTACACTTTACGTCACGAGTTATATACAGTAGATATACATAACATCTACTATCATGTCACTAGTAGCTCGTAACTGCTGAACATTTAAACCGATTTCAATAAAGCGTCTATCGATAAAATAAAAATATTTTTTGAGGACTTATCAAAATAGAAGTTGTCGTTAATTGAGTTATACCGTGGGTGAAATATTTGATAATAACTCAGGTCATTCATTATCGATCACCTGATTACGAGTAGGTACCTGAAGTTCATCTTCATTCTTTTCATTCGATGTAACTTTTCACTAACCGAAATTGGCCTATTATCAGCTTTTGAAGTGTCTTGCTAAATCCTACATCTCGAAAGAACTCTCTTTCAAAATACACTGTAAGTACTCATAGAATTACTTCGTTACTTACAGTAAGTATCATAAATTCTGCCCATTAATAAATACTTTCATAAAAAATGTATATTTTTATTACACATTTTTAAAATAATAAAAAAAAAAATATTTAATACGCATCCAATTTTATTTTATTTCAGAGGAAGGAAGAGGAAGAGAAGGAAGGAGGAAGATTTTCAGTTTAGTTAATGAAAACAAATAAGTTCTATTTGTTTTTGTTATGAATATATAAAATGTTATGTTGAAATGTAGACGAAAGCAGTGTGTTCAAAAAAAAAAAAGAACACAAATGAGTCTTTCAACATAAGTTTGATATAATTATAAAATTTCGTTAAGTGATTAACGCTTAAACAAATTAAGTGCATCTTTCAATACAAAATTATTTTCATTTGTAAATAATTATTATCTAAATAAAAATAAAAATAAAAATCACACAATTGGTACTTTTACTCCTATTACACCCATTTTAAGGATATTGCGCACATTGAGGAGTAAGAGATTAAATTATTATTATTTTTTATTATTTATTTATTTATTTAATGTAAACAATATGTGCAGAAAGCGAAAATTTACTTATAATATGCGTCAAACGCGTTAAGCATAATAAAAAAGTCAGTTGAAATTAATGCTGATAAAAGCCAATAATTCATAATTTGTTGACTTTAATTAGCTTTAATCTCTTCTTCTCGTCTTGAATTACCGAAATATAATAAAAGTGTTTAGAAAAAGACATTTTATGCTGAAGAACACAACAATAGGTAAGTTTTAAGCAATAAAAATAAAAAATCACCGACTAAATATTCATTTTAAGTGATCGTTTGAATATTAGAACGGCATTTTAGTATGCGATATTTCTCACTAAAGTGGCTATAGCAGGGGTCAATGTTCAACGCATGGGCTATATTGCAGTACCGGCGATAATACTATAAAACTACCGAGTAACTCAAATAGCTTTCATTTCTAGTTTTGCAGCGTAAAATTTTTAGTTTTTGATTTTAAATTGCTCCTTTTGAAACACACTTCGATTTTATATTCGAACATTATGTACAGGATATATCTTAGTAATGCACCTCTATAGTTATGATATTTAGTATCCATGTAACAAAATATTAAGAACATTAAATTGAGGAATTTTTGTTTAAGTTTTTTGTGCGTGTTGCAATTATGTTGTAAAAGTTACAATGGGACTGGCGTGTCCATGTAGGAAAAAAGTCCCTAAAATTAATAAAAAAATAAAATAAAAAAAGAACATAATATACTTATAACAAAAAATAAAAATACATTAAAATTTTATAGATACATATTACTTAATATGTCATTGTGTTAAAAGAAAAGGCGGATATGTGTAAAAAGTAAGTTACACCTATTTTGTTAATCTAATGCATTGACTTGGCCTTCTTGTACCTGTGATTGCTTTTTAAGTAGCCATTTCTATGGAAACATAAGAACGTAACACATTGTTACTTGACTGCTATAAGAAGCTAATACATTACAGATGAGATATAATTATCACAAATATTCGTCACTTATTCAGTCAGTTATGTTTTTGTGCCGTTTGCAGTCGAAACACTTGGAACTTGGAGTAGCAGTGCAAATAAAATTCTAAAAGAATTAACCCCACGTCTCATAGCCTCCACTGGTGACAGGAGGGCTGGTGCATTTTTTGCCCAAAGAATTGGAATTGCGATTCAACGGGGAAATGCTGCTAGTATTCTTGGCACCATTCCACGCGGACATGATTTATACCAAAACTTTTTGTAAATAATTATTTTAAGTTTTGAATTGTAAATATGTATAATATTGTAAAATTAAATTATTAAAATTATGGAGGTATTGTCCTGGTTCTGTATTTTAACATACTTCGTTTCTTACAGTAAGTATCATAAATTCTGCCCATTAATAAATTAAAACTTTCATAAAAAAGGTATATTTTTATTACACATTTTAAAAATAATAATAAAATAAATATTTAATACGCATCAAATTTTATTTTATTTCGTTTTTATATCAATCAATGGCATTTAACTGAACTAGAAAATGTTTCATAGATGGACAAATACTGTTTTTCTTAAAAAGGAGAAGTTAAATGCATCCATTAATTATTATAATTAATTATTAATGCATCCATTATTATAAAATGATTGCTAATGCAATCATTTTATAATAAATCGTTAATTATTCCCAAAAGAGTCGTCAGATCTGTTAAAAGGCATAAATTATATCGTAAGCCGTGGTGTTTAACAACTTAAAAGAAATTATCATTTTTTACAAATTATATTTATCTTAGCGTTGCTTATTAATTCTGTAATGAACTGTGCAATTGTCTTGGAATGCGGAGAACACTGCAGCAAGTGAACCTCTTTATCACAACTGTAGAGAGTAAGATCTCTGGGAATTTTACTCGACAATTTGTACAAAGTGAGCACTTTCAACCGCTTATATTTATTTCTAAAGAGAAATTCACGAATGCAATCCTAACCGTTGTATTTAAAGCGGGATTAAATATCAACGATATTTCGTAGTATTGACCTTTTAGCCTTGGATTTAGTATATCTATAGTTTAACTAAATACCTATGTTAACAGTATGTGGAATTTTTAAATCACAGTACACTAAAAGTTTTAGTAAAAATATTGTAATGTTTATATTGAGACGAAAAATTTTATAGATAAATAATTACTATGAAAATTATGTCCGCGGTATTTTATGTAGGTACCTTTTAATTTTAAAAGTTGGTGTGAATCGAATGACGTTGTTAAGTTTTGTTGTTCTTGGTTAGGTCAGCGTTTTCAATAGTCGATAAAGTATACTTGTATCATAAAAGAATCTTTAAAAATTGATGATTAAGGTTATATTGTTAAATTTGTATAGGATTTTTTTCTGAGAATTAAAATATTAACTTTCCATGATTTTATTATTAAGATACCTTTTTAAATGTTACTGCATAGCTTTTTTCATATAATTATGTAACAGAAGTCAGTGTTTGTGAAGTGTACTAGGAAAGAGTCGAAACTAAACAAAGTCTCTGCTAATGGTAGAGGGTAGAAAAAAAAGGTGGTTTGACGTGCTTGATTTTCGTTTCATCAGGGAAGTTAATAAAGGAAGAAAATAATTACTACAAATTTTGGAATTTTAAAATCACTGTCCCCACACTTCACTGAATTTAAAAAGCAACCAACGCACTTCTTTGAGATTCTAGTTTTAGTCGTCATTGCTTATTTAGTTGAATGATTTTTGCTTTAAATATATCTACGACGAGACGAGACTAATACTTTTACGAGTATCAATAATTTATTTTTTCAAAGCAAAATAACTATACGTCTACTGTTATAAGTTTTCAGAGAATTAAACTTTGTTGCATGTTACAAGCGGTATTTTGGTCGGAAAGCAAACAAAACTATTAAGAGAATACAAAAGTTACGAAGAAGCTCAAGTTCTTTTTACTTAATACTTTATTAACCGTTCATATACTTAATTTAGAAAAGTTTATTTTTATACAAAAAAAAGGAACATATTTTATAAGCTACATTTTTATATGTTATTTTTAATAATGACGAGTTTTAATAGGAAACTAATGACATACATTTGTGTCTACGTATTGAACTCGGTATTGTTTGCTCAAGGCTCATAATATATTTACTATTACTACGTTATTTTCGATGTTTTATACCATGGTAAATTATTTATAATTATATAGGTGCACCGTATCCTATAAATAATATGTATTTATATCTATTTTTGGTTCGAAAATTCGACATATATATATTCATTGGGGTCATCAATTGACCGGAGTTTTTTTTTTTTTTTTTGTCGCAGGGGAATCCATTTACGGATGATATCCAGGATGCCCGGGTCGGCAGTCCTAGACCTATGTCGGACTCGGCACTTTGGGAGTGCAATACCGTACTAAACCCCTGCGGGAGCCTTCAGCCGCTTTCATTGGAGGGTCCCGGATCTGCAGGCAACAGGATCCCTCCAGCGACAGGCTGGCCTCGGCGAAAAGGCCAGACTTCTCCTCCATGGGGACTGTCCGGCTCACCTCTGAACAGTCCCGACGACGCCGTATCTAGCAGGACCGGGTTCCCATCCCGGCCCGACACGGGCACAGGGGCGTTACTGGAGGCGCATTAAGTAGCGCCTCCTACGCACCCCCATTCGTCGCCCGCGGATGGAGGCCACGTCGGCGGCCTCCTCTCTCACCCGCTCGTCGGTCTCCTTCTGGGACATTACTGTCTCGCAGAAGGAGACCATCGCCTTCCAGGACTCGTCGTCGCCGAGCATCGCGATGATAATGCTCGGGAGCGACAAGTCCCCTCCGAGGACTGACGTCAGACTTTGACGCAGCGCCGCCCATCTCGGGCACACCTCGAGGGTGTGCTGGGCGGAGTCCACCGCCGCGCCACAATCGTGACATTCAGTCGTCGGCTCCCTTTGGGCCGTCCGGCACAGGTAGTCACCAAAGCAACCGTGCCCGGTGAGAACCTGCGTCAGACGGAAGGTGAGGGGCTTGCGTTTTCGACGCATCCACCGCTCAAGGACCGGGCGAATGGCAGCCGTTACGCGTGTGCCGTACGGCTGCCCCGCCAGGTCCTCCCCCCACCTCCGCATAAGCGCTTCCTGCCCTATCCGACGCACCCGCAGGATCCCGTCCAACGTAGGGTTCTCACCAAGAGCCCTCCTACCCGAGACGTATGAGTAGGTCTCGGCAAGAACCTCCGCCACGAGCTCCCACGGGGGGTCGCCGGCTAGAGCAGTAGCTGCAGCCCACGATACCGTACGGTACCCCCGAATCACCCTCACCGCGATTGTTCGCTGCGCAGCACGAAGCGCCGCCTTATTTTTCGCGGTGAGGCGATCCGCCCAAACCGGGGCACCGTACGTCGCCATACTCCGGCAGACTCCGGAGTACAGCTGCCTGCAGGCGGCGCTGGGTCCTCCGCGGTTCGGGAGGAGTCTGCCCAGCGCACTCGCCGCCTTCACGACCTTCGGTCCCACCATCGCGAAATGTGGGCCGAAGGTCCACCCTCCGTCCAAGATGAGCCCGAGACATTTCATTTGCGGGCTCATCCTGACTCTCCCCTCTCCGATCTGAAGGGTAGCCCCCGGTGGAGGTCCCTTGCGGCCGGTCCCGCGGAAGAGCAGGGCTTCGGTCTTGTCAATCCTGACACGAAGCCCTAAACTCTCTATGCGGCTGATCACGAGGTCGAGTCCGACCTCGGCCAGCCGCGCCGCCTCCTTGTAATTTCGTCCCCGGGAATAAACGAGGGTGTCATCCGCATAGCAGATGACACCCATCCCGGGGAGAAGACGGCCTCGCAGGACCCAGTCGTACCCGATGTCCCACAGGATCGGACCCAGAACGGATCCCTGCGGGACACCGCAGCCGACTCGCCGCCACTCCACGGACCCCGATCGGTTCTCGAGGCCTACCCTCCGATCAGAGAGGTACGCCTCCAACAGCCTCCTTAGATACGGGGGCACTCCGAAGTATTTTAGTGCCTCCCGTATCACCACGTGCGGAAGACTGTTGAAGGCGTTCGCGATATCTAACGACACCGCGACCACCACCTCCCTCCCATGTTCCGCCTCACCCGTCACCGCCCGTAGGCGTTTATGGGCGTCGACAGTCGACCGACGTGCTCGTAACCCGAACTGGAATTCCGACAGTCCGGGTCCCGAGCCCTCCTCCAGGTGCTGAACGAGCCGGGAGGCCACTATCTTCTCCAAGGCCTTCCCAGCTTCGTTCAGCAGCACCACCGGTCGCACTGCCGAAGCTGAGTCCGGGGTCTGCCCTACCTTAGGAAGTAGGCAGAGCCGACCCTCTTTCCAGGCCCCCGGGAACTGGCCAGACCGCATGCAGCGATCAAACAGCTCCCGGAGGCTGTCGCCGAGGTGCCCGAGAGCAATCGCGAGGACTTTCCCGTGCACCCCGTCTGGACCCGGCGCCCTCTTCTTACCCTGGAGGCGGGTAATCACCACCTCCATTTCAGCCTCTGTGACGGGTGGCGGAACACCATCCTCCTCGTCCGGCGTCTGCCGAGCCATTCTGGGGGGCATGAAGCCCTCGGGTTCGTCGGGAAAGAGTTCCCCGACGATCCTCCCCAGTTGGTCCGGCTGGAGCGTTTCGCTGATGGGGGCCGACTGGGCGCGGAGCTTGTTCCGCGCCCAATTATACGGTCGGCCCCAGGGGTCTCTCTCCAGACCCCCAATTAACTCCAACCAGGCCTCCTCCTTGGCTCGGCATATGGCCTGCCGCAGGATCTTCGTTTTCTCCACGTAGATCCTGCGCAGCCTGTCGTCCCTGTCCACGTCCTGGGGGCGTCGCCGCCTGCTCCGGGTATATTGTCTCCTAGCCCCGTTGCAGGCGGACCGGAGACCGGCTATCTCAGCCGACCACCAGTAGAGTGCCCGCCGCGGGGATGGACGCTTCGCGGGCGGCATGGCCGCTCTGCAGACAGCAGTGAATGCGTCGCAGAGCCGGCTGGCCGCCTCATCCACCCCAAACTCCGACAGCAGCGGGAGGCTCCAGCGGCCGACGATTGCAGCCTCCTCTGCCAGTTCCCGATCGAGCTTGGAGAGTGCCCAACGCGGAAACTGGCTACGCCCCCTGGACGACGTTGACGACGATGATGACGCCGGACGGACTGGAGCTGGAGACACCTCGAACCTTATGTATCGATGGTCCGAGAGAGTCTCCACCTCCGTCTCCACCCTCCACCCCTCCACTCTGCGTGCAATGGCCGGCGTGGCAAACGTGACGTCCACCACGGAACCTCCCGACCATCGCACGCACGTCTGGACTGCCCCCACATTGAGCAAATTGACCGGAGTACCATGACTCTGGCATATCTACGAATTTTCTTTGCTTTTCTTTATCCTCACAATTGTAACATATATAACCATGCTGGGTTCCAACTGGAGTAATACTTTAGGCTCACTGTTTAAGGAACTTAACTTTATATAACATAATAAAAGTTAAGGGTTGATAAAGAGATTAAAATATGACATCGGAATAAAAATAATACTTTTAAATTTCCGTCCGAGGATACATATAAGGTATCCAGGTCTTCCAGCACAACAACACTCAAAGTGCTTTATTTACTCCAGGTATTTTAACTTCTAACCACATTTGTTCCAGTGAGGATGGTGGGTGTTGTATTGATCTTGTTTTAATGTCTTGCCTTATATAAAAGCCTACTCCACCCCATGTTTTTCCTTGTCCTGTGTAAAAATCTGTAATTTGGGATTGCAGACGCGAGAATCTCTTCTCTTGTTTTGATCCATGTTTCGTTTATTGCCAAATTTCAGGGGAGTATTTAAGGACGGAAACTAACAGTTCATTCTTGCCAGTATTTAGAGATCTTGCATTTAGTAGACCGAATCTCAAGTTTTTTCTTTCCGATTTCTTTAAATAATTAAATATATATCCCTATATTCATTATTTTTAAAGTTTAAGCAGTTATTTTGGGTTAGTTGGGTGAAGATCACGAGAATGGAGATGGAAAGTGGTGTGACAACTCCTGTGTGTAGTGTACTTTACATTAAACCTAAATTTTGATGTTAAGATATATGTAACTAGCAACCCGCTCCGACTGCGCCCGGAATATGTATATATACCTAAACCTTCCTCATAAATTACTCTATCTATTGGTGAAAACCGCTTGAAAATACGTGCAGAAGTTTATGAGTTTATCGCGAACAAACAGACAGACAGACCGGGTGGAAGACTTTGTTTTATAATATGTAGTGATTGAGGTAAAATAATTATTATCTACAGTATGTTTATTTCTTATTATAACGATAATACTGATTACTTTTAATTTACCTCATCCAATAGTACATAAGAGGATAAGGCCTTGCTTAGAGCAACAAGACCCATTGCCACACTGTTGACTTAAATGTAAAAGTCAGTCATGTGTAAGAAATAGCACCTGGATGACCGAGCTTTGCTCGGTTCAATTATATTTAGAAACGAAAAATTACATACTAATGAAATATGAATAATATTTTCGATCTTACCGACATAATAATAAAACAATAGGAACTGGTTATTTAAATATAAAAAAAGAGCTCTCAATAATAGTTTTTTCCACAAAAAAATAAACTTTAAAAAGAAAAAGGAAAAGAATTGGGTATAGAGACATCTAGACTCGAACCCGTGTCTTCTGATTTCGAATCCGCCCGTTCCCATCCGAGCTATTACAAATTTATCGATGACAGCGAAATTTACCTTCGTATTCTAATGACATTCTTTAATTGCCTGAAAAAAACGGATAAAACGACATTTTCTAAAAATAAATCCTAGCTAGATCGATTTATCGCCCCAAAAACCCCCTGCATACTAAATTTCATGAAAATCGTTGGAGCCGTTTCCGAGATTCAGATTATATATTTATATATATACAAGAATTGATCGTTTAAAGATATAAGATATTAATTGTAAGCAGAATAGTTGTAGTGTGTATTTCGCTATATTGATAGTGTGAAGTAAGCAACTTTTGAATTGATCAGTGTCAAGACTAATTCATAGTAATTTATTTAAAAAATAAATCAAATCATGTGCTTTTCGACATCGACATTCTCAAGTGTCGTCAATCGTAATTCGCTTCGGCACAAAATAATCGCGATAAAATAGTTAGCTATAAATAGGAACTATATAATGTACTAAAAAGAAATTAATATTTTAATTGAATGTAGCTATTTATTATATAATGTTATGAAATAATAACGAAAACCTATAACTTTATTAAAAATAAAACTTTGTATAACTAATAAAATATAACTTTATTAAAAAAAAGAAAAAAAAAACTTTGTGTATCTTTTGTCTAACAATATTGCTCTCTAGCGAACAGAGACGTCATTTAATTGGTAAGGTTGTTACAGTTCTGCATTGTTTTATAAGGATTAATTTTTGTACGCTAATTTCATTTATTCAAAATTTGTATGAAAAACCCACAAAAAATACTAGATTACCAGAAAATTTACATTTACTGTTATTCTGCATTACAAGAATGCTTTATCTAAGCAGCGTGGAATCGCTATGCGTTAAATTCCTTACGTGACAGCTGATCATACTTGTATTCAAAAATTATGTATTGAGAGATTTTAAGAAAGATATTTTTCTGGTTAGTTCTTCTCAGTATAATTTGCATTCTGAGTCGGTAGCTTCACGTAGAACTGACATGACTTATAAAGTGACGATTCAATAGTGCTTTCTTAGGTAAGCCTACTTGAACAATGTACATTTTATAAAGGCCTTATACAATATTTGCCGTGCAGTGACCGACAGAGGAGAATAGTCTCGACCTCCTCCTTGCCGAGGTGTTCTAAAAGGGGACTATAGCCACAGTGGTGCGAATAAATGTGCATCAAACGAGAATGGTGATGGGTAGCAGCGTCACGATATAATGCCACAACACATTGCACTATCCAAACCGCATGCCAAGCGTGGCGAGTATTGACTAACCCCCTCAAAAAATGATGAGCAATACAAAGACCAGCTCTAGAGGTCGATATGTACGTTCGAGGTGTACGTTCAGCACTGGATATCCAATGGCTGATATTACGATGATGATACAATATTTTAAGTTTCAGTTTATGTACTTTCTAAAAATAATATTTTGTATGATCACCGAATAGTTGCAGTATTCGTGTATAATTATAGTTTATATTCTTGTGAGCCGACCGAAGTAGCTTATGTTTCATATGATATGCAATAAATTATAATATGTAGAAAGATGTTCTACATATTATAATTTGTATTATTTTCTCTCGCTCAGGGCTATGATTGTTATACCATTGTAAAGATTTTTTTTTTTCAATAAAAGCCTCTCTTTACTAATTGGTCATTAAAATTATTTATATTTTTTTAAAACACAGTCCAAATTTAAATCAACTTTTCAATACGTTTCTAATTACAACCCTTATTAAAAAGTTTATGAGTTATACTTTTACAACGAAAACTTCAAACGATATTCAAATTTTAAAGTTAAATAAAGTTTTCAAAGATATTCTTTACATAAATTACTTTCTTTGAAAACGTTCTTTTTTTTTGTTTTGTTATAATTATTTACTTTTACAGGGGTCAGTCGTTGAATACAGCTAGGATTCGCAACGTTCGGGAAAGTAAAAAACGTATTTTCATCCGTCATATCTCGGTGCTTGAAGTCGAAAGTATTCAACCAATGTGTGTCACCAGTGATGACATACGGATCTGAGGCATGGTCTTTGATAATGGGCCTTTTAAACAAGCTCCAAGTCGCACAGCGAGCAACGGAGAGGGCTATGCTTGGTAATTCTTTGCGAGATCGAATTAGAAATGATGAGATCCGCTGACGAACGAAGGTTGTCGACATAGCCCAACGAACACGTAGGCTGCGTGGCAGTGGGCGGAGCACATAGCTCGTCGAAGTAACGGTCGATGCAGCAGAAAGGTTCTCGAGTGGACACTACGTATCGGTAAGCACAGCAGTAGACTGCCGTCCACAAGATAGACAGACGACTTGAAAAGAGTCGCCGAAAGTCATCGGATGGAGGCTGCTTCGAACCGGTCACTCTGGAGGTCAATGAGGGAGGCCTATATTCAGCAGTGGAGATCTAATGGCTGATGTAATGATAGTAATGGTCATTGTATATTATTCATACATAAAGTTACTGTTTCCAAAGGTTTCATAATAAAGTCCCAGTTATTAAGACTAAGTTGATCAGTCCACCTTTCTGTCTTAAAA
Organism: Euphydryas editha; assembly: GCA_036937285.1. Taxonomy (NCBI): domain Eukaryota; kingdom Metazoa; phylum Arthropoda; class Insecta; order Lepidoptera; family Nymphalidae; genus Euphydryas; species Euphydryas editha. Next base: position 9,169,139 of record JAUPFZ010000008.1, read on the forward strand.
AAATGTATCTATCTCAGTGTAATTAATGTATGTTGATTGAAATTTTTACGTAAAATATGTTAAATATTAGAACAAATTATAAAAATAATTAAATGTAATATCTTTAGTGTCTACTTTTAGTTTTTTCTTTCTTTTTACTCGTAGATTTTATCTTTTAAGGAGTTAGTTTAAATACTTGTTTTATAAGCCGTTATTAAATATTTAGTAAATGGTACATAATAAAAATAAAATCATGAGATAATTCGGCCAAAATCGCTTTCAACTTAAGTTGTAAATATTGTTGTAAATATTTACAAACTAGCTTAACTTGCAAGCTAACTGATACCCGTTGTTCATTATATTAATAACTAGCTTTTAGCCCGCTGACTTCGTCCGCGTAGAAGTCAAAAATGGTTCTAATAGGATTTTTTATTGTTTTTTTAAGATATTCATTTCGTTATAACATACTTATAAATTTTTATTTTAAAATGTTGGAATACTTAAAAAATATAACAATCTTTGTTATAGAGTAGCGATTTAAAGTTGAAATAAATATTAAAATAAAATAAAATTTTGTTATATTTTATAAACACAAAGCTTTTTTTCGGCCTTTGATCTGGAGAAAGTTACACAGGGTATTTATTATCTTTTTACAACGAAATAGAAATATTACACCATCTGCAGTATTTCTTTATAATTTTGTTTTTTGTTTTTCCTTCGGGGTGCTATAATCACCAAGCTACTCTGGAACATGCCACATACAACTGACTGTGGGAAAAGCAGCTCTCCCTCAAATATACTCTCGCTACCTTAAGAGTTTGACCTTAAGCTTTGTTTATGATAAATACATATTCACATACATTACATTATTATCCAGTTCCCGGAAATCACCATTTCCAGTTTTGAGCAGCAGGTCTGAAACCTGTCCCGCAGTAACATCTTCCCTTAGATGGACTCTCATATTTATGGTAAGGCTCAGTTTCGTCACTGCAGGCCACAAATGCTTCTGTACTATACTGTATTGTATCAGCCTGTAAACAACCCACTGCTGAGCGAAGGTCTTTTTTCATATAGAAGAAGGGTTGGAGCTTAATCCACCACGCTGCTCCACTGCGGGTTGGCGGATGATATTCCTAAAATAAGTAACAATTATTATAAGGTGTCCATGATAACAAACGAGACCGACGGCTTTACGTGCTCTCCGGAGCACGGTGGGGAAACCCGCAAGGACATACACCCAGACCTGAAACAAATATTGGCACAAATACAAATATCTGCCCTGAGCGGGAATCGAACCCGCGACCACCGGTATTGAGGTGAGGCGTTGAGGCGACTACTCGCACCACTACACCAGAACGGTTATCAATACATCGTTCGTTGTATCATTGGTATAATTACAATTCACAAGTCAATACGATTTTGTCTCTTAGATTTGAATAAACCCACAAGTAATTATTTTTTAAATTTTGATTGATTCGGCACAGTTGATAGTGACCCTGCTTTCTGCTCCAGGATGGGTTTGATTCCCGCCTCGAGTCTGGGTGTAATATGTATTTATTTCTATATATAATTTTATATGTATATTTAAAAAAAAAGTGTATATATGCCTGTGTTACCTAAAACACAGGCATTAAGTTGACTACCTTAGGAACAGACGATCGTGTGTGTATGTCAAACATATATTTATATTTAATAATAGTCCAAGACAGCTTTTATCTCATCCTTCTTAGTTTAAGTGTAAGATAAAGTTAAATCGGTACATGATTTATAATGTTTTCTGATCTTGTTCCAACATTAGTCCGTGGTGCCAATCTGTACTAATTGGGGTGTTAATGCCGTATAATACAAAAATGTTTCCAAGTTCACTTCTGTGTCTTCTATATCTGTATCATTGTGAACTACAGATGCCTTGCTGATGAGTCATTTAGTTTAAAACCCTTGACTTAAAACAACACCAATAGTGAAGTCAAAAATATTATATAAAACACTATTTTACAACAAAGCGATCAAACGATATATTAACAACTCAATTTTGTTACGTTTATTATAAAGTCTTGTATGTTCCACCAGGAGCACCCAAAAAAAGATATCGACTACACCTGCGTCAATACTGGAAAATATTTTATATTTATAATAGACGGATTGAGTTGTCAAACATGTGTCAAAATAAAATGAAATTAAATCAAAAGCACTAAGGAGTATTTATATCAAAATAACTTTCTAGCCCCTTTTTACCCCGTTAGGGGATGTATTTCGATAAAATACAAAACATGTCTTCAATCAATTCTGTTAAAGAATATTTATGCAAAATTTGAAGTAGATTGGACCAAGAAATCACGTTGTCCCTTACAAACTTTGCCTTCCTTTTTAGGTAGAACTCTTGGTGATATGCCGGGCGGCGCGAATGGCCGCGGACCGCTTGGCCGAATCGGTCGGGATTTACTCCGACTCATCATAAGCACTGCTCACCGTTAAAAATCCTAAAGCCCTCCATCCCCTGGCCGTAGAGGCGCGGGGACATCTGCAGAGGGCTTTGCTCCAGAACAAACGTATAAGCTTGTTCTGGATTAAAGCCCATGCAGGACTAGAGGGGAACGAGCGTGCCGACTATCTGGCCAAGGAAGCTGCGCTGAAGTCGAAACGCGTTTTTGACTATGACAGCTGCCCGGTTTCGTTCATTAAGCGTAGCATACGTATGCAATCGCTTGATGAATGGAACCGGCGGTATCGTAGTGGTGAAACGGCCGGAGCCACCAGGGTGTTTTTCCCTGACGCGATAGCCGCATACAGGATCATCGGTAAAGTGGTAAAGGTGGACAGATTTCTCACCCAGGTTCTGACGGGGCACGGTGGATTCTCCGAGTACTTGCACCGTTTCAAGTGCAAGGAGAATCCATCGTGCATCTGCGATCCTGCGTGTTCGGAGTCTGTCCTCCACATACTTCTGGACTGCCCGGCCCATGATTATGAGAGGCGTAAACTAGAATGTCAAATGGATGTCAAACTCGAATTGAAATCGTTGTCGGAAATTATGTATAGTAAAAACAGAGACCTGTTACTACAATTTTGTACAAAAATTTGTAAAATTGTAAATAAACGAAATAAGATATGAAATTATGTTAGATATTTATAATGTGTTTATAAATTAGGCTAGCATAAGAAAAATTGTTTATAAAATAGGAACGTAGTCGTTAAGTTATAAGTTTGTTAATGTTTATATAAAAAATGGTTAACATTAGATTGTAAATTTAGCAATTAAGGAAATTTTGTAAAAATTAATTAAAAGTTATAACCTGTCTCCCCCCCTTACTGCCCCAGTGTTAAAAATAGCCTATAAGTACACAAACGCCTTAAACTTATGAGCGAATGACGATGAATGCTAGATGAAAATGGGATGCAGCATGAATGATGATCAGAGCACAAGATAGAGTTGTATGAATGAGTTTTTCTCTGAAGAAAAATGAAACATCCGAACAAAAAGTAATTGTAAAAACAGTCTCCCCTATTTAGGGAGGTCTAGATAAAAAAAAAAAATAAAAAAAAAAACTCTTCAAGCAGCCGCCAAGGCAAACCGCTCGACCACTATACAGAGAAAAGGGCAAGCGTGACGAACAGGGTATAAAGATGCGGAGTGTGACTTTATTTATAAGTGACGCTGCAGAAAAGACAGGCATTGGCTTCTGCCGCCCTGAGGGCCCAGATCGACTAGAGGTGTCACCGAGGCTCACCTTGCCGATAAAAGGGAGTACGTCTAAAACGAGTATAAAGCGCGATAAAATCAACGCACTCACCCTGCGGACGATGGGTCACTCAAACTATCGATGCGTGCAACTGCAAAAAAAAGTGATTGCGCTCTTTGAATGGTTATGGGTTTTAAGTGACGAGGATTTGATCGATGCTCTCAGAACTTGGTGAGGAAGGCCAGGGTGATACCTAAGTAAGATAATAATAAAATAAGATAAAAATAAGATAAGACCTACGTAAGATAAATGTGGACACCATGAGGATTGGATTTGAAAAAGGCGACATAGATAATAATTACGGAAGCTTAATGGCCTCGACAAAACACGAGGTCAAATCTTACGAAAACAGAGTGGAAGACCTAAGTTTCTTAAACCCTAAAAACCTAAAAAAGCTATCAAACCTCCGCTCCCCATTATAGAGTCTGTCTTTATGGAGCTCCCACTGATTGAATTTTGAACGCTTCCAACTTAAAATAGCGGCACCAAGATCTAACGCTGCTACTTCCGAGACGAAAAGATTTAAAGAATTAGTCCCGAGTACCCGCCTGGCGCTGCAGATTTCAATCCATCATATAATTTCTACCGCAAAAAGAGCATCTAACTCGCCTCACCCGGACGTCTTTGACGTCAAGTCGGAACTCATGTTTAGTAAACGATTTCAATGAGGACACGAAATACAACCGTCTAACTGTGGATGAAGCCCTTATGAACCACTTTTGAGCCATAGTAATAACGAAGGGGCTGTCGGGGGCAGACGAAGTTATTCTTATCGAAGACGTCAACCAGTTGTCTCATATCGATAGAGAAAATCTGTTCAAAATGAGGTACTGCAGATTTTACCTTATAATAAATATAACGCGGGAATTGTCTTGCACAGAACGAAGTTCCATGGATGTTGTATATGCTATAAGCAAGGTATATAAAAACATCTATTAGCCCAACCCCATCGTCCACTCCTTGTGCAAGGGTAGGTACACTGGCGCGTAAATACCGATGAATAAACCGGAAACTCTGTACTTGGTCCATACTCAGGAGGAGAAGAAACTCCTGTTGGACCAAGGATGTGAAATCGGTGAAGGGTTGCACGCCATAACCACCACGAAGCGCAAAGACAGATCTACGGCGAGGTCATTATTGTCGAGAGTAAGACCGAGAATTTCCGAATAGATGACAGTGTGCCTCATATGGTAGTGGCGGTACAAAAACACCTGTGTCTACGCCGATGACGATAACGACACAATTGGCAGTCATCACATTGGCCATCGGCTGAGCGATGGATGCATCGATGAAAATCATACCAGTGCTCCACACAGCCTTAAGATGTCCGTATACAAACGTGGAGCTGCGCTTGAGATGCTGAAGAACGGAGCAAGGTCCATGGAGGAGCAAAGGACTAAGATGTAGCACAAAAAAATGTTAAGCATAAGGTAAATAATAAGAAAAAAAAATTTAAGACCATAAAACCGTCAGCTTCGGACCACCTTCTAGCATTTTTAGGCAGTTTTGGACTACTAATCTGAAGTCTGATGTAAAGTACACGTGGATAAGCATATAGAAATTGCAAATTAATGTATAACTAAACTTCACGGGCAATTAAGAGCCCATGGATGCCTTGGACGTTGTTATATATAACAAAACTTTACAACTGTTTTAAATTAAACATTGTTAATATATTTTAAATAATGATGATAGCGCAGCAACAAAGGTTGGCCAATGTTCCACATTTAACTGATCAATAGATGATAAAATGGCTACAATTGCTTGGTAAGTGGAGATTAAGGTAATTATAACGTTAGAATGGCAGATTATAAAAATTCCTTGTTCTACTGTTGTTACAATTTAACAACATATTAAAAAGCTTTATAAATTCAAATAAATAAAAAAAACCTTACACAATTAATTTGCCACTGACACATTATAAAAATATAATCGAACTGTTTTAAAAATGACGTCCTTTGTTATTGTTTAGGGAAACAATAAAATTGCTTTTTGTGTTTTTCGGCATTAAAAGATAAAAGGTAAAACAAACAAAGCTCGCGGTAGTACCGACATGTATAACATGAAAAGAAATTTAATACAAAAGGCGGTCTTGTCAACATATAATTTCAAACAACGGTTCTCACACGCGGCAACGCGCTTGCTGAATGCTATGTCACAAACGAGACTGACTTGTATTTCTTCAAAGAAATCCATCGGACTTAATAATTTTCTAAGCTATTTCAGTTTCACAACTAGGTCTATAGAAGTAGTTGAATTTATTATATATTATTTTGTAAAAAAAAAATATTATTTTAATTTAAAACTTGTCATATTCGTTTTATAATGTGTTTTATTAATAACTCTGTAATGTAAAAAAATATTTTATTATAATCTTAAGATACAAAAAATAATTAGGCAATATTTACATTCATTTCAAACTTGATGTGTATGAGATGGTTCGTATATAAAAGTTATTATATAGTTATTACCCCAAGAAAATTGTTTTTGGTACCAACCGTTTGTAATTTATGATAGCAAATTATGACGAGCAAAACTTTTTCTAATTTCCTCTTTTCAAAGACTGTTTGCGGGCCTTTACTAACACTGTTATTAAAGATCAAAGAGGGAATGTAATGAACTTTACAACATTCAGTCAATTATCTGCTTCAATTTAATATCATCCTTAAATAAATACGTAGTTTAATTTACAAGAATCAAAAATACATTAAAAATCTCAAGATTTAAAGATTTTTGTATTAATAGATTAATTATTCTCAAAAAGTTGAATAAATGAATGAAAATTGTTATTAGAAATAATCAGTCGTATTGAATCTACATTTTTAATACAAATATATAAATACTACGACGTTTCGACGTATGCCACTTTTTTAGTAGTTTTAGGCCCACTTTTTGTTTTGACGTATTTACTATATCGTGGACGTTTGATTTAATTTACAAAACACAAACCAAGTTACCTCCGACTAATAAACTATGAACGAAAATATTTTTAAATAAGACTACCAAAAAAAAAGTTGTCTATATATATATATATTTGTCTATACACATATTTTTAATGAAACAAATATTTATAGAAGCCTAAGGATTATATTTTTATGCATTTGATTATAACTTTGATTTATTGTCGAGTAAAAAATTATACAAATTAACTACATAATTTAGATTTAAAGTAGACTTCTATCCAATACAATAACTACGTTTATCAAATTGAACATCGATTTTCGAGCGTCGATTACAGCGCGTTGAAGCAAAGCGCAATTTTAAATGCTTGCGGTGAGCGCTTCAGCTCCTACTATTAGTCTCGTGCGATTTGAGCCTGAAATTCGGGAAAGCGCTCTCCAACGCTGCCCATTCATTTGGCCTTTCCATTAAAAGGGTGCTTTTAACTACAGCTAATTTATGCAGCACACGGTACCCCAGGACAGATTACAGAGTGGCGTGCTCATTTTGTGCACAGTTTGGACACGAATCACGACTGTCGATTGTGTTACTTGTAGTGTAATTTGACGCTCTTCATTCAATTATAATTAACGCCTGTTTTATTTATTTTACCACGACTAACTGTAATAAAAGGGTTACGTTTTTGGGGTTCTGAGTTTAAACTGTGTATGTATTTGTGTTTAAATGTGTCTATATAAACTATGATATTAAAAAATATGATTTTAGTCGTATTAGCTTAGATTTTTAGATTATTCAATAGTTCATATTTAGAATTACAAATTATGAACAAATCCTAATATCATCTCACGAAAAAATAAGAAACTATAAATACAATAGTGTTTTATACTTGTATGATATGGCATAAAATATTATTTAAGCTTGTTATTTCATGTATTAAAATAAGGTTCAAAGATTGGTTAAGTTTTTCTCATTTTTTTTATTATTTCTATTATTGAATGAGGCTAACGTTTTTCAGATATTTATAATTTACTTTAAAGTTTAATTTAAATCAAAAAGAAAATTATACAGAAAGAGATAAATTTGAATGTGCCAGTAAAACGTTAGCATGACCCATGGTGTATTATCCTCGTTTATTTTTAGTGTTCCACTCCTCAATCATCAGTTGTACCGTGACATTTTATCGCCTGTAACCTCATAAAATAAACAAGTTTAAGTATATTATTTTTGTCGTATAAATTAAACTTTAATCGGCATTTTACGAATTAAGAGTATAATTCGTCGGAACCAAAATAATTTTAACAGTAATATACTTTAGTAAAAAAACAAAACAAAACAATTAAAGCTTTATTAAACTGAAACATGTTGTTAAAATTGCTGTTGGATGTTGAGTTATCTTGCTTACCAGAAAGAAATATTGACATTACAAAATCCAAAGCTTATGAAACTGATTATAAACTGATATTATTGTCATTTTTATTTATCTTATCTTTTCCTGTTAAAAATGTTTGTATTTGCCCTTGAAAATAATCTACTTATGTATTGCTAGAGCTTTTTGGATTGTCGTTGTAAAAAATAAACAAAGAATGCCAAGAAACTGAACTGTAGTTAACGTTTGTTCACATGAGTCATAACATGACATTTTATAATAAATAATCTCTTTTGAATAAACAGGCTTTCTATCGCTCAACTGAACAGAAATAACCTGTTATTTTTCCACTACTGGGCAAAAGTCTCTTCTCCATATTGGAAAGTGTTAGAGCTTAATCCACCACGCAGATTCACTGTCGGTTGGCGAATATTTTCCCTACCGTAAGTAACGATCGCTATCAGATGTCAATGATAGCAAACGAGACCGACGGCTTAACTTGCTTTCCGAGGCACGGTGGGAGACTCATAAGAACCCAGACCCCAAGACCATGAATCGGACCAGAAATTTATACAAATATCTGCCCCGAGGAGGAGTCGAACCTATAGCCGCCGGTGTTGAGGTGACTATTCACACCACTACACCAGAACGGTTTCTAACATTAGATGACTTTTTTTCGGACTCGGATGAAATCGGAATGGCTGATCTTGTGATTATAAAGTTCATAAACAAACTCTTCAACTTTGTTTTAAAAAAAAGATAAACTTTTTTTTATAAAAATCCTAACCGTTATATTTCCACATACGTATCAACTTAATAAGATTTTCGCGTCAAAAAACTTAGACGGAAAACAGAAATTGAAATCGTGATCACCTCGGCCCTTCCATCAAACGCGATCCAATCGTCCTCTTTTATTGGTACAGCTCTCTAACCTCTTTGTTGCGGGAATTCTCTTGTATTCGATCTATGCAAAGTATTTCCGTTACGAGATTTTATTTGAGATACGAAAGTTACAGGTTAATAGTGCACTATGTAGGTTGCATTCTTAGAATAGGACAGTGATATTAAAAACGTGAACAAGAAAAAACTTATTCCTTTTTTTCCTGCAAACCAGAAATACTAGGTTATACACATATTTACGGTACTGTCAATTTATCAATTAACTTTTTGTTTTGAACGTATTACTTCTTAAATTTAATTATTACTTTTATTACAAATAAGTAAAATGTGTGTAAAAGGCAGAATATAAATAATGCTACGTTATAAGCGCTGTCTGGCAGCAAACCTTTCGATATACCAAAAAAGATAATGAATACATACATTTATAATAATTCTTCTTTTTTTTTATTCTAATATTATGTTATAATTATCATTTAATTATATGATATTTTTAGATGATCTTTAAAGTAAGCATTGGAAGATTTATTCTAACCTATAGGGAGTAGCTTTGTACAGTCGATAGAAATACTACTCGTATATGGTGTATCATGATAATTTTACTCGAACTAATGTAATGGAAAGTCGTAAATACCTTTAATATGAATTCAGACTGATCACGTCAAATGGGAATACGTAAATAAAAATTATATATTTTCAAAAAGAAATTAATTCCAAAATAAATTCCAACTACGTCAACCTGTCTGTCAAAAGATAATGAAATGGTTATAAAACTTAATGTAACAAATCGGAAATAGTAAAAAAAACCTTACCCCCTTGTAATAAAACCAAAAAACCTAATATATAATAATAGGCCCATATTCTTACATAATGGGCATTATGAAAAATTAATCTGTAGGTAAATAATTGTTACATAAAAATATTTTTCATAATTTTACCGAACCTTGGTATTTTATAATTAACTATCACAGCAACGTCTTGATAATCTTAAAATACACCATTATTAACTTAGGTCCTATTCTTCAGCGCTTAGTGAGTGTTTGATTAACGATCCTTATTAATTACATCTAAAATCCCCGTAACGAGCCGACGGAGGTATGACCGACTAGGAAATATCATCATCTAAGTATTCTTGCTGTTACTCTCTCGTGGCTGAGATTCTTATATATGTTCTTTATCATCCAATTACAATTAATTATAACTACGAATATTCTTAACCGTATCTATAAAATATATTTTTTATTTAAATCGAAATTCAATTTATATTCTATACTTATAGTCACGGGCGACTTTGTCAGCGTAAAATTTTCATGTAGGTGATCCTGTTGTCACTAGTCTAACTATCGCCGGCATTCAAATTATCTTCATATTAAAGCAATGGTTCCACGGTTTGATTTAAAAGCATACCTGACGGTGACATTCTGCTATGACTGTTAAATATTTAGAAAAATCAAAATACAGATATATAGAAAGAGAGACAAAGTTACAACCGCATTTATAATATAAGTATGAATTGGAAAGTGTTGTTGTAATATACATTTATCATGAGGCGATTAATAGTTAGTCGGAAACGGGTTACGTAATCTGCTGCCTAATTAGTCTAAAAGCGTTACAATTGAAAACTAATGTTTGGACAACAATTGCGGATATATCTATCTCTTTGTCTCTTGGACTATATCTGTCTCGTTTCACTGATTGATGGCACCGGAGATTGCATGTCAGGATTACATCTGCGGAGGATGTACGGATTATTTAGTTGCTCCCAGCGAGTGAACAGAGCGCGCAATATTCTCGAAAAAACTTATAGTAACCCGACGTTAGATTGACGCTCGAAAAGGCGCCGTAATCTTGTTTGTGTATTATATGAAAATCCCCGTATATCATAACCCAAGAGACACGAATTTCTTTAACAGTTCAAGCAATATTTTTATAGAACTTATTTAATAAAATAAATGATAAAATCTTAATCTAAAGTAAAATAAATTACATAATTGTTAAGACTGAATTAGAAATTAAATCGAATAGAGACGCTTCAAAGAGAAAGCCTTCAGAGGAACAGTATAGCGGTGGCACAATCTAATTTTTCTCAGCTTTCTTACTTCGCGTCAAAGTGTTGATAAATAAAAGTTGTCGTCTTTTTTAATACTGAACAAGAAAAATATCTTATAAAAAATATTCTTTTAGTTAAAGAAACGCTACAGAAATATAAATTATAATTTATTCTTTTGACTAGATTATGTTTTGCTACTACATTATATTATTTATAGAGTAATATGTATACAGACATCATTCATGTTTTATAATGTTTATTGTGTGTGTTGTGTATTGAACCCTTTTACGCATGAAATGTCAATATTACTTAGTGAATAAATAAAAAAAACAAGCTTGAAGAACGTATAGTAAATGAACATATGGTAGAAAGTAAAGAAGTAATTCCAGTGAAACTAAATAGTGCAGTTGGGATTGAGTTGGACATGAAAATCACATTTGGAATTCATAGCTAGTGTCAATTGCAAATAAGGCAGTGGCTATATAGGCGGAAATATTCCAATCCTTTACTTGATTTAGCACGTAAGAGATATCCTTCAAATGGATCCGACGTCCTTTGTCTCATTTGTGTAAGAATTTTATTCATACACCTAACATTGTTTCCATCTGAATTGAAATTTTTCCAATAAGTACCCGCTTCCAGATTTGTATTATCTTTCGAAGGTTTTCTTTGGAATGTAAGTTACAACAATGTTACTGTTTCATATTTTCTAACATTACTTTATTGTTTCTTAAGCTATATCACATAAATCGGGATTTACTCTTTAGAGTAATTTACTCTTTAGATTAGAATAATGTTTACATTGTTTTGCAAAATAATTCTAAGTAAATTTATGTAAAGTTTTCATATTTTGTTTTTAAATAAAAATAATATAAAAGTAACTTATATTTAAATTATTTCGTATCTTTATAAAATTAAACATAATTTAATTAGTTTATAGGAAATTACACAAAAGTATCGCGAAGTTAAATATTAAAATCGAAGCAGTGAGACTGTTATACTCATTGGACGAAATTAGTATTTAAAGTTTCTTTAAGACAATATTATTGCAATATAAGACCTTACTTTAATAAGCTTACGGATAAAGACTCTTACTTTAAAAAAAATCAAGAAGTCCAGTCTTGGAATATCTACAACTATAAGTAATCAATTATTTAAGGGCAATATATTATAATTATTACCCAAATAATAATTCTTCAATTAACATGCACAAAAAGAGTAAAAAAAACAACAGTGGTAGTGCCGGTCGGCGGGGTCGCTGGCGGCCCGCATGCTGCCACGTCCAGCGCCAGTTCCAGACGACCCCTGGCGCCCCCCAGGTAGCGGCCCCAGTCTCATCTTTTTACTCTGTGTATCCATCATCATTTTGAGCTGTTAAATACTCACTCGGGGTATCGCCCACACTCCCCGAGGAGGCTGTGTTAAAATGCAGCTTTCTGATCTTAACATCTGCCTCTTAAAACACGACAACAGAGCAAAAACGTTACATTTTCTTACCTCGTCCGTCAATCTGTACATTATTCCTATGACTAACCCTACTCACTACTTCCTTAATTGTAGACCATCTCTTATTGACTTAGCTTTTGTCTCAAATCCCAATTTTGTTTTACCTCATAAACAAATGACATCTCCTTTCTCTTATCACGACCTTATCTTTGTAACGTACAAAGTGCGCCCTCCCAAAATTAGAGAAAAAGTCTTTTTTCAGCACAATTTTAAGCAAATGGGTCTGCAAAGTCTAATAGAGGATGTGAAGAACATCGACTGGTCATCTGTATTCACTACAAACGATATAAATATCATGGTTGAATCTAACTATTATTGAAGTGATCAAAATCTATGACATCCATGCTCCCATAAGACCTGTACGAATGAAACTTGCTCCAGCCCCGTGACTGACTCCAGACATCAGGAAGACTGTGGATAAGCGAGGCAAAGCCAAAAATATTATTAAAAAATTTCAAACACAAGAAAATTTGAGCAAATACAAAATTCTGCGTAACCTCTGCAACAGGATGTGTAGGGATGCCAAACGTCACAACATTCATAATTCAGTTCAGAATCTTATCCAAGCGCAGGTTTGGAAATTCTTACAGCCACTAGGGGTGGGAAAACCTACTGAAGCTTGTCAAAGCTCAGTAGATCTTAATGCTTTAAGCCATCAATTCATAACTCCATCTATAACAGACTGCCATGTTAAAACTTCTACTCTACCTTAACTAATAAGATCCCACCGATCTGTCTCAATTTTCCTTCAAATTAGTCTCTATAGAAGAAGTTAAGAAATGTGTCCGTTTCATTTCTACCAAACCCATTGGTAGCGACAATCTCAGTCTTGAGATTATTCTTCTTGTGATTATCATTATTTATTATCATTATTTCATATCATCATTAATTTCTCACTGTCATGCAATGTATTTCCATCACTATGGAAGAAAGCAATTGTCATACCACTACCTAAAACCTTCAATCCCTCCTCTCTTGCTCAATATCATCCCATTTCCATCCTCCCCATACTGTCCAAGTCCTCCCCATACTATCTGTTGTTCACAAATAACTTTATTTCTACCTAATTTCTAACTCCCTCTTATTTCCATTTCAATCTGATTTTCGCCCCTCCCACAGAACTGTTGGCCCGCTGATGAATGTAACGGAGGATTTCCGGTGGGCTATGGATAATACTAAGCTCAGTGCAATGGTTTTGTTGCATTTCAGTAGTGCCTTTAATTAACTCTGTTGACTACGACATGCTTCTTGGCACTCTTCGTGCAGTTAATATATCATTTGCTACCATTAACTGGTTCCTTTCATGTCTTACTAGACGCCAGTAGGCAGTAAGGTCTGATGACAACTCATCGGAATGGTTGAATCTTACTGCTGGTATCCCACAAGGTTCCGTACTTTCGCTTTTACTATTTTATATTTTACTAACAATATCTCACATACTATTACTTCTCCCTAGAGACTATTGAACTTTTAAACAAAGACCTTGCTGATGTACATCTATGGGCCCAATCATTCGTACTTCTTATTGACCCAGTAAAATCTCAAGCGATAAATATCGGTAGCAGCCACTTAAGAAGCCGAATTGATTGGAATGCAGCACCTTCGATCATGTTGTAGTGTGGCACGCCAATCCCTTATTGTTACAAAGTTAGGAATTTGGGCTTTGCTTATAGACAATAACTTATCTTGGTATTAAAATAGGTAACTCTAATTTCAATAAAATTGACTTGCATCATCTGTGATGATAAAACGGATATTGTTATTTATAAATTTAATATTTATTGTTAGAAATTTAATATATAAAAATGAATGATAACCTTGTCAAAGCTGTTTTAAATAATTCTGTTAAAGCTAGTATTTTTTTTAATATTTCATTTTTAAAAATTTTCAATCAAACATATTATATAGCTGATGCATGTGAAGATTTTTTAGAACATCAAGAACTCATTTTCATATTATATTAACATTTAATATTTGACTACAATAGTGTGCGAAATTTTTACACGGGTCAGCAAGTTATTACTAATTATAAAATAGCAAAATACAAAACAACTTTTGTAAGCTCACTCGACATGAGAATATATATATATTCATAAAGTGGATAAACATTTTAATATTCAGGCAAACGATAACAAAATGTAATTTGATACATTATGAAAACAAGCTTTATAGCTTGAAAATATATATTCTGAGTGTGTCTACATTAATTTAAATAACATCTTCGAATGCAAACATTTCACGCAAACGATAATGTGTACATAATCAATTTGAGCATTTCCACACAAATTACTTACGCATAATATAAGTGATGGGTTTCCTCGAGAATTTACGAGTAGAGTTGAGATTTGAGACTTAAGCCTCAATTCGTAGAAAATAGAATATCCGATACGAAAATCAATTTTTTTTTTAATAAGTTTAAGAATTAAAGTAAAATAAACTGCAGCTATATATAGGTATTTATTAATTGTGTGGTGTAGAGTTAGATACATTATTTTAACCTACTAATCTAGAGATCAATGATATACTGATTAAAAAAATACTATTGCCTTAAAAGGCATGAAGGCTTTAATGATTAAAGTTTTAAAATAGGCTTTAAAAGTTTATGTATGCACATGCCGAGTGGAAAGGTTAAAGGTTAAGGTTAAACTGACAAAATTATCGAAGCTCGGATGATATTATTTGGAACCTAGTAAAACATATTATAAATTAATTCGAAAACTTATTATTATTACTTATTAACTTTACTTATAACTTATGTATTTGTATAAAAATGTTTGATAATCCAAAGTAGATACAATTATAGACTTGAATTCGTTAAATCTAATTTCGTTATGACAAGAAGTCTAGAACAATTACTGGAAGAAATGAATCATTATTGATAATAGTAGTAAATAATGGATAATATAAGCTATTATCAAGGAAAATAATAAAAAAGATCAAGATTTAATGCTATAATTATCTTAAGGGTGAAAGATATAACAAATAAAAAAAAATGTTATAGATAAATTAATTTATCTATAGCTTTAATTTGCAGAATAGTTACGCGAAAGCTTACCGTCTGAGTTACGCGTATTTTTATCGTTTGTTTTGGAGTACAGTCAATAAAACTAAAACTTGACATTTTGTATGCTGAAGTGTTGTATCATTTCAAATTTGAAATAATTGAAAATCGACATAACAAACGTGTGACTGTACTTACCTGTATGTAATGCATTGTTGCACGCGTAATACTTAGCGCCAAATTCGAAGCGTCTATACGACAGTAGCTACTGTTTTAATGTTCTTCACTAAACATATATCTATCCTTTTTAATGAAAATATATTTTGTAACTCAATACTATAGATCGTAAGATGATTGCGTTCAAAACAAATAAAAAATCAAAAAAAATATATAATTCTTTTTCCTACTAGGAAATAAGTCTATACATAGAAGTAAGATAGTTTTAAGCTGTTTACAGCTATATGTTGTAAAAATTAACTATGGTTCAATGATTCTGTTATATAAAGTGAGTGGTGTTAATGAAATAGCGAAACATTTCGGTTTTTAGATTTTGATGTAAATATCCATTTGACTATATTTTAATTAATTTTGAAAGTCCCTGTACGACTTCCACAAGCCATAGAGTGAAAAGTTTCTTGTTCAATAATATTGCTATACTAGCTGCTGCCCGCGACGTCGTCTGCGTGAACGCTATACAGCAACAAAAATACCTACGATTATACCTTTTAAAATAACATTCATTTACCCGTTTCTTCTTTACATTTCATATCTACAGAAAGTACAGTAACAGAGGGAGACTGTCTTTTGTAAAATTGACTTTCAAAAAGTACTTATTTTTAGCCTGCTTTGAATAAATGACTTTATGGTGATTCTGCTGAATTAAGTCATAAGTTGTGACTGAAACGGATGGAGAAAATAATAAATAAGGAATACAGAATAGGGTAAAAATACATATTTATAGGACTTCTCGATAAACAACATTAGTAGTTTGGCTCTCCGCAGCCAAAATGTAAAGAGAGTCAGGACTGGTGACGCGGGAGCAAGCGACGCGACGTACAGCTGCCCGTGTGAAGCAGCTCGTCCTGAGGTCGAAACCAGCTACCCTGAGTGTCTGCCCCTGCGACTTATTGATGGTCATCGCGAAGCAAACACTCACGAGGAACTGTACGCGCTTGAACTGGAACGGGAAGTTATGAGGAATGAGGGGAATGCGTGGTATAAATACTGCTTCGCCGACGCCACAACCCGTAAGAATTTCCACCTCAATGGTGTGTCTGTGGAGCGAGATGACTTTAAGGCGGGTCCCGTTCCACAACTTTTGAGGAAATAGGTTCCGGAGAAGCATAAGCATTTCTTATCTTTATAACATATATGGCATGCTTCATTTTCCTCTTTCTTCGTTATTTAGCTCAAATTGCTTACAGCAATAGCGTGCCGTTTTCGAGTTTAAATTTTGTTATACATCTATTCAGTTCTTTTTGAGTTCTGTTTGTTATTACATACAGAAAAACTCGATGAATTTTATAAGACATAGATAAAGCAGCTTAAAACTTATATAAACACATTTTTTAAATTGTCTTGCTCATCATGGAGTTGTGCATTTTATTTTTTATTAAAATGCACAACTCCATCTATGACTTTTGTAAACAACTATTAACCTCGCCAACATGATCAAATTTAAATTATTTATATCCAAAAAGGGTTTACACATGTAATTCGACTTGATGTTTTTAAAATCTCATAGATGGCGCTGCTTGTCTTGATACTACTTATATTCATTTCTTATATTACATTCATTCTTACATTTATTATGTTTATCAGCCTAAGTTACTTATATTTCGTGATTTTTATAGTGTGAAGATAGCTTATAGCATGGTTATTAACATAATAACAACATTCAAATATGCGTCGTTAGATTACACGCTGTTACAGAATGCGTTGAAGAAATAAAGGTTCACTGCTCGTTCCCCGTAGGTGATAGCGTGATAATATGTAGCCTATGTTATGACCCGACTTCTTAATAATATTCGTGCCAAATTTGAAGTAAATCCATGCAGTACTTTTTGAGTTTATCCCGGACATACATACAGACAAACAGACAAACAGACAAACAGACAAAAATTCTAAAAACTATATTTTTGGCGATTGTAGATCACACCCCAAGTATTCTTTTTAAAAAATATTCAATGTACAGTTTTGACTTTTCTACCATTTTATTATATGTATAGATTCATTCAATATTTTCCAATTTTATGGTATTTTCTTTTTTGTTATAATTAATTTTAATTCAATATAATATAATGATAAGCTTGTCTTTTTTAAAGATCTTAAATTAGCTTTACAAATACATTAAAAACGTGTGAAGTAAGTCATATAGGGATATGACTTACTTCACACTTCAGCACAATAGTTAATTGTTTTTAATGATACTCATCTTGGATCTCTACCTTATACTAATATCAAAATAGTGATATAATAATGGCAGTTCTGTTTCATATTATTTAATAGAACATATTACGAAATAACCAGAAAGCTTTCAAAATATGATTAACTGAGAACTTAGCTACTAAAAGCCCAAAATATCTGTGGTCGAACTGAGAGCGTCTTGCTGATAAAAGGTCTTAATCCAATATAACACAGAACGAAACAAAACAGAGGTTCAAAGGTGGCTAATAAGATCTTTCCATTTAATAAATACACCATTATCCGGGCTCGCTCTAGAGTAAATAGAGAAATGGGCGATCATTTCCTTAAGAGCGACGGCCACATCTGGCGCTTGTTGGATTATGTTGGTTAAATTCAATAATCTCACTAGTACCATCTGAGAAAGGCCGTTGCAAGTTTTTCGGCTCTCGCTTTAAGTTCTGACGACGATAATCAACTTTGCTAAGTAGCTGACTGGATTCAGTGTGCTTCGAATTCCTCCGATTTACAAGTAAAACCTTATTAAACTATTTCGTGCGTAAGTTCAAAGATAATTTATTTTATATTAAATTTTAAGTATAGATGCTATGACACGCAAGAAAAACTAAAAATTTTATTAAAATTTAATCGCGTGATAAATAATTTTTAAAATTATTGTAAAGCTTTGTCTATATTTATTTTATATGATCTGAGTTCGAGCGTTGAACTTAGTGTAAAGATTTTAATTCGCAAATTTAAAAACAGTAACTTTGTAAGTGCCCGGGTTTTTCGAAGAATCGTGAATTTTATTCCTTAACATTCTGAAAAGATCAATAACTAATTAATGAAATATAAATAAAACAAGGACTTTAATTATGAATTTTCGAAAACATACATCAATTTTGTGTTATTTATAAACTAATCTCATGTGTATCATCTTGCAGTCTAGTTTTAGTTATGTCAGTATAGTATTTTTGTAAGAAATTAGATTGATATACCTACAGCAAACAGAATGATTCCAGACCAATATTCTGACGTTACATTACAGTTTCCTTTCTTATTATAGGAAGTAAAAAAGACACGACAGCATTAAGCGGAATGGAGGCGGGAAAAACTATCATCTGTAGGATCTTTAGTATTATCTGCGACATTGAAGTATGAAGTAGAGACACGTGTAGTTTTATTAAACAGTTCATGACATTATTTATTTATTATATTATATAATAGGAAACGAAGCGAGTCCTTTACTAGATCACTTTGATACTCTTAAAGGATTCGTCTTAGTAAAAAAAAAAATCAGTTTAGTATTCCGTCTTGAAATTGTAAGTTTTTAGTAATTAATTACAAATTAAATATGTTATGATATTTTTGTAAAAAAAATATTTATCAAAAAATTTTGAACTTTACATAAGAAACTTTAAATAACAAAAATTTTATTTTACTGAATATTAAAAAAAAATGTAACAAAAATATCCTTAAACAAAACTTTCTGGACGTATGTTACTGTCAATCTGATTTGATGAGTCTGCAAATTTCTAACCTGAAGTGAGGTCAGACGAGAATATTATAGACGTTTCAGATAATATTATGTGAAGTAATATTTTTAACCTTTACTGAAGTTACGTAACGTAACAATGATAATGTAAAATAAATAAATGTTTTATTGTATACTAGCGGCCCGCCCCGGCTTCGCACGGGTATTTAACTAAAATTTCAAAAAATATAAATTTATATTTTTTATCACCCACACCTGCGTCGATATTGGAAAATATTTCATAATAGACGAATTGAGTTCTCAAACAATATTTTAGCCCGTGACTTTGTCCGCGTAGAAGTCGAAAATGGTTCTAATAGGATTTTTATTTGTTTTTTTTTACGTTATTAATTTTGTTATAACATATAAATTATTATATTAAAATATTTGAATACATATAAAATATAACAATCTTTATTATTGAGTATCGATTTAAAGTTTAAAAAAAATTTTTTTTGTTATAATATTTTATGAAAACGAAGCTCGGTCCAAAGACCAAAGTCTGGAGAAAGTTACACGGGGGACGGGGGTATTATCTTTTTACAACGAAATCGAAGTACCTACTACACCTTCCTTAGTATTTCTTTATAAACAATATTTTTTGTTTTTCTTTCGGGGTGCTAGAATCACCAGAGTAGCCACTCTGGAATATGCTACATACAACTGACTGTGAGAGAAGCAGCTTTCGCTTAAGTATACTCCCGCTACAGTAAGAGTTTGACCTTAAGCTTTGTTTATGGTAAATACATACATATATACACTAATATCACCATTTCCTATTTTAAGCAACAGGTCTGAGAACTGTCCGCTGATGGGTCCGCTGATGGGTCCACACATCAGCTGGTCCAGGGGTTCCAGTGGCTTGTGCACCTCTGCGTCCAAACTACCGCGCTTTCGCACCACCGAATGGAGGGGGAGAGCGAGTCATCTCCCTCCTGTGCTTTCGCGCCCACCGCTGCCGGTTTTGGTCCGCGGGGGGCCGATAATAACCCTACCATAAGTAACAATTATTATAAGGCATCCATGATAACAAACGGGACCGACGGCTTTACGTGCTCTCCGGGCCACGGTGGGGAAACCCACTATACACCCAGACCTGAAACAAATATTGGCATAAATACAAATATCTGCCCCGAGCAGGAATCGAACTCGCGACCACCGGCATCGAGGCGAGGCGTTAAGCCACTCGCACCACTACACCAGAATCTCGAACCGGTTATCAATGCTTCGTTCGTTGTATCGTTGGTATAATTACACCACAAGTCAATACGATTTTGCCTCTTAGATTTGAATAAACCCGCAAGTAATTATTTTTTAAATTTTGATTGACTCGCCACAGTTGGTAGTGACCCTGCTTACTGCTCCAGGATCATGGGTTCGATTCTCGCCTCGAGTTTGGGTGTAATATGTATTTATTTCTATATGTATTATTTGTATGTATATTTATAAAAAAATGTATATCAGTCAGGTGTTACCTAAAATACAGGCATTAACTTGCCTACCTTAGGAAGAGACGATCGTGTGTGTATGTCAAACATATATTTATATTTTATAATAGTCCAAGACAGCTTTTATCTCCTCCTTCTTAGTTTTAGTGTAAGATAAAGTTAGGTATATGATTTATAATTTTTTTCTGATCTTGTTCCACCATTAGTCCGTGGTGCCAATCTGTACTAATTGGGATGTTAATGCCGTATAATTCAAAAATGTTTCCAAGTTCACATTGGTGTCTTCTATATCTGTATCATTGTGAACTACAGATGCCTTGCTGATGAGTTATTCAGTTTAAAACCCTTGACTTCAACATTGAAGTACAAAATATTATATAAAACACTATTTTACAATAAAGCGATCACACGATATATTTACAACTCAATTTTGTTACATTTAATATAAAGTCTTGCCTGTTCCACCAGGAGCACCCAAAAAAACATATCACCTACGCCTACGTCAATACTAATATATATTATATAAAAGACGGATTGTCAAACATGTGTCAAAATAAAATGTAATTTAAAAAAAAATCCTAAGGAGTATTTATATCAAAATAACTTTCTACCCCCTTTTAACCCCGTTAGGGGATGAATTTCGATAAAATACAAAACATGTCTTCAATAAATTCGGTTAAAGAATATTTATGCAAAATTTGAAGTAGATTGGACCAAGGAATCACGTTGTCCCATACAAACTTTGCCTCGCTTTTTCATCCCCTTAGAGGTAGAATTTCGTAAAATCCGTTCTTAGCTGACCTCTGCTCGGCAAAAGAAATATTCCTACCAAATTTCAAGTTTTTAGGTCTCATAGTTCCAGAGATATCGTGATGAGTGACTATATCTATAGAAAGTCTCCTATATATATATAGACTATTAAGGTCACATACGGATGTTGTCGTTCGTGCGTAAATTTTAGCGGCTTATTTTAGTGTATTATTGTGTACAAAAAACTTGATTTTCTGCTTATATTTGTTAACCATACCTTTTTTTTTTTTTACCATACCTAATGTATTACTCTTATTTATGACTTCTAACAATTGAATAATAATAGGATACTGTGCGATACAACCGAGGAGAGCAGTCGACGGCGGTCTCTTTTACTCTTACGTGAACGAGATAACCGATTATTGCCGTCTCTTTCACTCGTAAGCGAGCGAGACAACTGAATCTTGTGGTCTCTTTTATTCGTAAGGATGTAGTTATTGGCTTATAAATTATGGTCGTAATTTTATAGATTTATAGATTAATAGTTTGATATTTAAATTACTTGTTATGGATATCTATATATATAATTAATATAGGAGACTTTCTATAGATATAGTCACTCATCACGATATCTGGAACTATAAGACCTAGAGACTTGAAATGTGGTAGGAATATTCCTTTTGCCGAGTAGAGGTCAGCTAAGAACGGATTTTACGAAATTCTACATCTAAGGGGATGAAAAAGGTAGGGCAAAGTTTGTTTGGGACAACGTGATTCCTTGGTCCAATCTACTTTACAATTTTGCAAAAATATTCTTTAACAGAATTGATTGAAGATGTGTTTCGTATTTTATCAATGTACCGGACCCTAGTCGATAGAAATACGAAGTGGACTGTATATTATGCGATGTGACGATGAGACGTCTGTTTCTAGGGCCGGTATCAAACGAATGCGAAGGGTGAGCTGGTTCTAGTTCGCCGTGCGTTCAGTGAGGGTGTACGTCAGTGAAACGCCAATTAAATGTTGAAGATTTTCCCGCTTGTGAGGATCAGAATCGCTGGCTAGCTTCTATAAGCAATCTCTTCTATACTATGGTCTCTTGCTATTCTTTATCTATGTACTATTCTTTATCGTTCGCTTGTCAATCGAAGACTGGCATGTAGTGCCCGGAATGGCACCGCAATTTATACTTCTCTGATTGGCTGGCCAGCGATCCCTTACCTCACCCCCTGGAATTTACTTTATTCAAAAAACATACTTTTTACAATATTCGAGCTTATCTCTATACTTACTCTATTTTAATTATTCATTCTCTATTATTTTAACATACAATTAATGCGGCGCGCGCGCTAATTATCAATAAACGGGGTCGGGCCCTCGCCACGGTATTTAAATCTACCTCGTCCCCCACCGCTTGATATAAAAGCCCCCCGCGGATCCTTAATCCGCGTTAGTCTGCCACGTGCGCGCGTCGCTAATCCATCTATGAATTCTCGAATGCTATGTTGTTAAAATCTATTTTTACATGTAAATTACTATTTTTACATTATAAAATATCTATAAAGTAACTTTAAATTGACAAAATATCCTTAAATCTATGCAAACTATATCTGAAAATATTCTTAAGCTAATATTAACTCAATGAAATGTTCTTAATCCTATTGCTTTCTCTATTTTTCTATATAAATTCTATATCTATCTCTCTTTATACGAAAATATTTAAACTTTATTAAATTTACAAGTTAATAAAATAATGTTACGAAATGATACAAGTACCTCTCTAAGTACCTAACTACGCGAATGATTTCTATAAATGTGATCGATATTTTTCGACGTCATTATGTTGTCTCGCTCACACACGTGCGAGGGAGACCGTCTATCTCTATCCCTTTCGATTGTCTATTACACATATTCTAACGAAGTAATTCTATGAAACGATGCGAAATACCTCTTTAAGGTCCTAACTATACGAATGATTACTATAAGTACGCGCGATACGGATGGTAACATTATGCTATCTCGCTTACACATGTGCGAAGGAGACCGTCTGTTGCTGTCCTTTTCGGTTGTCTCGTACATTCTCCCGCAGTCTCGGGGCTCGACACGATGCTGCATTCTTCCGTGCTGGGAGAGACGACCGATGCCGATGTCAGCTGCACCAGCCGCTTCGTAGGTCTTCTCAGGATGCCTCCGGATGTTCTCACGTCCACTACTCGTACCGTTCCGTCTTGACCGGGATACGTAGCTATCACGACGCCTCGTGGCCAGGTGTTGCGAGGTAGATTCCCGTCGACTATGAGTACCACGTCGCCGACTGCTATTGCTGGTCCGGACCCTCGGGGCTCCCGCCGGTGTTGAAGCTCGGGAAGGTACTCACGAACCCATCGGGCCCAGAACTGATCTGCTAGGCGCTGTGCTGCTCTCCTGTACGGGCGTCCTATCAGATCCCTATCGTCGAATCTGCCGGGCAACGGTACTCGGGCTGACCCTCCGAGCAGTATGTGATTCGGAGTCAGCGCTTCGGGATCTTCGATGTCGACTGAGACGTGTGTAAGGGGCCGACTATTAACTGTGTATTCGGCCTCTGCGAGTAGTGTAGCGAGGACCTCTTCCTGTGGACTTCGTTCTTGCAGTACTGCTGTGAGAGCGGTCTTCACAGACCTCACTAGCCGCTCCCATGCTCCGCCCATGAACGGTGCGCCCGGTGGTATGTACCTCCATGTGATCGATCTAATGTTGGCCTCCTCACTCGTTGCCTGCAGCGCCGTCTTCTTCAGCTCGGCGTCCGCGCCGTGGAAGTTCGTTCCGTTGTCCGACCAGATTTCGGTGGGACAACCACGGCGCGCTATCATTCGACGAAGTGCCAGTATAGCTGAGTCGGTCGATAGCGATGCGGCGACTTCCAGATGCACAGCTCGAGTGGTGAGACACGTGAAGAGGGCCACGTAGCGCTTTTCATGGCGTCTTCCTATGGTGACCGTGAACGGTCCGAAGTAATCGATGCCGGTGTACGTAAACGGCCTTTGATGATGAGCGAGTCGAGTCGGTGGTAAGTCGCCCGTTGGTGGCGACGGTGGTGCTGCTCTTCGAATCCGACATGGTAGGCAGCTGCGAACGATGACTCTGGTCACAGGACGGAGTCGGAGCACCCAATAGTGCTGTCTGCACTCGTTGACGACTGTTTCGACGCCGGCATGCTGCAGGCTCCTATGTGTATATTCTATATACAGTCGCGTTGCTCGATGGTCACCATCTATCACGGCTGGTGACTTTTGTGACTCCGTGACTCCCGCCGCTGCGTTGACCCGGCTCTTGACACGAATAATTCCGTCTACGAACGTTGTCGATAATAATCGTAGTCTACTATTATTCGATAGCGATTTGCCGCTCCTTAGGGCGTATACTTCGTCAGAGAAGGAATCCTGCTGTATCGATTTCACTATTAAGGATTCCGCCTGTCTTAGTAGTGCGGCTTCTATAGGCAGGTATTTATTTTCTTCTTTATAATGCCTCGACTGTTTCGATTTCGTACCTGTGTGTTTCTTATTATCTTTCGCTATATTCTTGTTATTCCAGTCGGGGTCCGCGTACTGTTTTTTCTTTCTATAGTTAACACGCTCGGTTCGTTGACCTCTACACAGTTGTATGAATTGTAGTACCCGCGCGGTAGCTCGTACTAGCCGTTCCCACTTAGAGAATCGTGCGCTGTCGGGTACGGACTGGCTGACGAATATCGATGTTTTCGTAGTGATGTGATGCGTACGTTCTTCTCCGGTGTTTTCGACTTTCGACGGGACTTCGGATGGCCACTCCGATGGATGCTTTCGTAAAAATGGTGGCCCCGTGAACCATCTATGTGCCTTGTCGAACTCACAAGGCACGTCCCTGGTGGCGTCGTCGGCGTTATTAAGTTTCGTAGGCACCCATCTCCACTCGCTGTTGCTGGTGGTTTCCTCTGTTGCGGCGATGCGATGAGCGACGAACGGTGTTTTCGAATCGTTTTCTTTAATAGGTAAAGCCGTTTCACACTGTCCGCGTTCTGTTCGTACGGTGTTCGCTTCCAGTATGTCGAGTACTTTTTGTTCCGGATCGGAACGCGGCTTTTTCTCTGCTATATCGATGGAGTCCAGAGCGAAGTGGTGTCGTAGCATCTCGTCCATGCGGCTTTCGTCGCTTTCTATATCTATGTCGGCGAGATTATAAACGAAGTGAACCCGCTGACCGACGGTGCGAGAGCCAGACCCGTGGAGGACCCATCCTAAGTCGTTTTCGATGCGACTAGTTGACTTCTATTGCCCTTCTTTGTTTCCGATGCTATTAGGAGGTGCCAGTTGTCCTGACCGATGAGTATAGTAGGGCGAGCGTCCTTATACGAAATGTCGTTAGCGATGTCTTTAAGGTGTTCGCAGGCCCGTACTTGTTCTTTGTTTATCGATTGCGGCGATATTTTCATTTTCTTTATAGTTCTCGCCTGTAGTTTGAACTCTTTTTCTTGCCCCTTTATATTGAACGTGACACGACGAGACGAGTGCGTAGCTAACTTCGTGTCGATTGTTTCGATGTTCAACGGATCCTTAGGTCCCTTCGCGCCGATCTTCGAAGCTATGCTTTCTTCTATTAAGGTCACGGTGGAGCCGTCGTCCAGCAGCGCGTACGTGTCTATGGTTTTCTTAGGGCCGCTGATCCTGACCGGAATGTATTTCAGGTAGGCGTGCAACTCCTTATGGCTATGTGTAGTGGTGACCTTCTCTGTTTCTTCTCTTCTATCTTCTTTGTTGGTCGGCGTGAAGTGAAGCAGCGGATGATGTGTTCGTTCGCAACCGTTCTTACCGCAGACACGTGTCTTACACTTGTGTGTTTGACTTCTGTAGCGAAGACATCTATAGCAGAGGTTCGCGTCCTTAGCTATTTCCCAACGCCTATGTTGCTCCGCTGTCTTTATTTTCGAACAGTCCGACGGCTCGTGTTCCTTCTCCTTGCATATAGGACAAGGGAATTTCCTATCGTTCGTTACGAGCGCGCGGTGTCTTCGTACAGGTGTCGCGATCTCTTCATGGTTGATCTGTTCCGGAGGTGCGTACTTCGCACACCTGTCTGCTTCTCGTTCTATAAATTCGCAGAACAGTACTAACTCCGGTTCAGTCTTCGGTTTATCTATATCGTTGTTTGTTGCGTAGTCGAACCATCTGAATCTTGTTGTTGGTGTTAGCTTCTCGACCAGCTGTTTTATGATTTCCGGGCTATACAGGTACTGGTCTTTAGCTAGCAGTCGTAGAGTGGCGACACAGTTCTTTATCTTGTTAGCGTAGGCGCATATGTCCCTTGGAGAGTCGGTAAGGCGAGGCAGGTTGCGCAGCTTCTCTAGTTCGGTGATGGCGATGGCGTCCGGTCTTCCGAAGCGAGTCTCTAGTGTCTTCATAATATCTATCGCCGGCGCGTTCGCGATGAGAAGGCTGGCGACCGCTTCCTTTGCTTTCCCTTTCAGGGCTCTTCGTATCCTTGCTGAGTTCTCCGCCGCGCTGAGTTGAGTCGATGATTCGTAGTAAGCAGCGCGGAAGGCGAGCCACTCTGTGTGTGACCCGTTGAAGTACGGTAATTCTCCTATATACCGCGATGCGCCCGCAGATCTTGCCGCTGTGGTGATGGCTGCCGCTAATTGCGTCAGGTCTATGCTATTCGATGCCACAGTCGCTATTTCTGGGGCTTCCTTTTCGATGATGACCGAGTTGTTCTTTTCTGTATGTGTGGCGGGCTTCGCTATAGGTACCTCGGGGTCTTGAGCTATAGGTTTCGTGGTGACCTCCGGGTGTGTGTCCAACCACTCTGTAACTCGGTTGTCGCCGTCGTGTGATGAATCCTCGCTATCGTCGTCATCGGATTCCAGCGCGGCGGCTTCAGCTCTTGCAATGGCGAGTTCCAGCTTGCGTTGAGCTATCTCTTCTCGTAGCTTGAGAAGCTTCTTTTCTTTTGATGCCTTCTTCGAGGACGGTTTCGAATGCTTTCTTTGACCTGGATCCGCCGACGGAGATCTAGGCGGTTCTTCATGTCGAACAGGTACGTTTGAAGGCTTCGACTGTGTTGCGATGTTCGAGGTGTCTTCTGGAGACCTTTCTTGGATCGCTTCTATTTCTTGTTCCATCTTCTCGGCTTGCGATCTTGTAAGCGGCATTATAAACGATGTCTTCAACTTCGCTATATCTATATGACGAACACGACGTACACGGTGACCACGATGAGACACGACGAAAGGCAGATCCGGCTCGAAGGACCAAATTGTACCGGACCCTAGTCGATAGAAATACGAAGTGGACTGTATATTATGCGATGTGACGATGAGACGTCTGTTTCTAGGGCCGGTATCAAACGAATGCGAAGGGTGAGCTGGTTCTAGTTCGCCGTGCGTTCAGTGAGGGTGTACGTCAGTGAAACGCCAATTAAATGTTGAAGATTTTCCCGCTTGTGAGGATCAGAATCGCTGGCTAGCTTCTATAAGCAATCTCTTCTATACTATGGTCTCTTGCTATTCTTTATCTATGTACTATTCTTTATCGTTCGCTTGTCAATCGAAGACTGGCATGTAGTGCCCGGAATGGCACCGCAATTTATACTTCTCTGATTGGCTGGCCAGCGATCCCTTACCTCACCCCCTGGAATTTACTTTATTCAAAAAACATACTTTTTACAATATTCGAGCTTATCTCTATACTTACTCTATTTTAATTATTCATTCTCTATTATTTTAACATACAATTAATGCGGCGCGCGCGCTAATTATCAATAAACGGGGTCGGGCCCTCGCCACGGTATTTAAATCTACCTCGTCCCCCACCGCTTGATATAAAAGCCCCCCGCGGATCCTTAATCCGCGTTAGTCTGCCACGTGCGCGCGTCGCTAATCCATCTATGAATTCTCGAATGCTATGTTGCTAAAATCTATTTTTACATGTAAATTACTATTTTTACATTATAAAATATCTATAAAGTAACTTTAAATTGACAAAATATCCTTAAATCTATGCAAACTATATCTGAAAATATTCTTAAGCTAATATTAACTCAATGAAATGTCCTTAATCCTATTGCTTTCTCTATTTTTCTATATAAATTCTATATCTATCTCTCTTTATACGAAAATATTTAAACTTTATTAAATTTACAAGTTAATAAAATAATGTTACGAAATGATACAAGTACCTCTCTAAGTACCTAACTACGCGAATGATTTCTATAAATATGATCGATATTTTTCGACGTCATTATGTTGTCTCGCTCACACACGTGCGAGGGAGACCGTCTATCTCTATCCCTTTCGATTGTCTATTACACATATTCTAACGAAGTAATTCTATGAAACGATGCGAAATACCTCTTTAAGGTCCTAACTATACGAATGATTACTATAAGTACGCGCGATACGGATGGTAACATTATGCTATCTCGCTTACACATGTGCGAAGGAGACCGTCTGTTGCTGTCCTTTTCGGTTGTCTCGTACAATCAAAATTCATCCCCTAACGGGGTTAAAAGGGGATAGAAAGTTATTTTGATATAAATACTCCTTAGTGCTTTTGATTTAAATTACATTTTATTTTGACATATGTTTGACAACTCAATCCGTCTATTATGAAATATTTTCCAGTATTAACGCAGGTGTAGGCAGACCCATCTTTCCCACTGGGCACTCTGGGCACTTGCCCAGGGCCCCGTGATCAATAGGGGCCCCACTAGTTCTTGCCAGATCACTGAACGATAACCGATATTTAATATCGAAATTTTTTAAAATTCGAATTGTCCGCCAATGAAAAAAACGTAAATGGAAGAGAAATTCGAAATAGAAACCTTTCTTCCCATAATTGATACTCTGAGCTTTCATCTAAAACAGCGATTAAGATCGTATAAGAACGTTAACTAGTAAACATTTTTTGAGTTATTTTGTTCGCTTGAAAGCTCTGAATTCCGAAGAGTTGAGAGAAATTTGCTCAAAATTTGCAGAATTTTATTATGAAGACGTTAATGAGAAAGAGTTATAAATGGAATGTCTGCATATAACAGAATAGGTAGTTACCTACTTGAAAATTGTTTACAGTGAAATCAAAGAAACTCCTATTACATTGGAAATATATTAAAATTTTGAAAGAAAACAAATTGAAGACATATTTTCAAATGTAGAAATCGTATTTAATTCTTTTTAAGCATGATGATAACTATCTCCAGTGGGGTATACTCCTTCTCCAAATCGAAAATAATAAAAATCTATAGAAGCATGTTTATTTACCTTCTTTGTCTATTCTAAGAAAATAGTGTTCTGTCAAACTCATAGGGGCCCCATTACCCTAATATGCCCAGGGCCTTCAGTAGGTTAAAGACGGCCCTGGGTGTAGGTGATATATTTTTTGGGTGCTAACGGTGGACAAGCAAGAACAGGCAAGACTTTATATTAAACCGAACAAAATTGCAATGTAAATATACCGTGTGATCGCTTTATTGTAAGATAGTGTTTTATATAGTATTTTTTATTTCAATGTTGGTGTTGTTTTAAGTCAAGGGTTTTAAGCTAAATGACTCATCGGCAAGGCATCTTTAGTTCACAATGATACAGATATAGAAGACACCGAGGTGAACTTGGAATTTTTTTTGAATTATACGGCATTAACACCCCAATTAGTACAGATTGGCCACGGTTTACCACGGACTAATGTTGGAACAAGATCAGAAAACATTATAAATCATGTACCCATTTAACTTTATCTTACACTAAAATTAAGAAGGAGGAGATAAAAGCTGTCTTGGACTATTATTAAACATAAATATATGTTTTGACATACAAACACGATCGTATGTTTTTGGTAACAACCGACTGATATATATTTTTTTATAAATATACATATAAATAATACATATAGAAATAAATACATATTACACTCAGACTCGAGGCGGGAATCAAACCCACGATCTTGGAGCAGAAAGCAGGGTCACTACCAACTGTGCCGAGTCAATCAAAATTTAAAAAATAATTACTTGCGAGTTTATTCAAATCTAAGAGACAAAATCGTATTGACTTGTGGTGTAATAAATTATGCCAACGATACAACGAAAAAAGCATTGATGACCGTTCTGGTGTAGTGGTGCGAGTAGTCGCCTCAACGCCTTGCCTCAATGCCGGTGGTCGCGGGTTCGATTCCCGCTCGGGGCAGATATTTGTATTTGCGCCAATATTTGTTTCAGGTCTGAGTGTATGTCGTTGTGGGTTTCCCCACCGTGCTCCGGAGTGCACGTAAAGCTGTCGGTCCCGTTTGTTATCATGGATACCTTATAAATATCGTTACTTATGGTAGGGATATTATCCGCCAACCCGCAGTGGAGCAGCGTGGTGGATTAAGCTCCAACCCTTCTTTTATATGGAAAAAAGACCTTCGCTCAGCAGTGGGTTGTTTACAGGCTGATACAATGCAGTATAGTACAGAAGCATTTGTGGCCTGCAGCGACGAAACTGAGCCTTACCATAAATATGAGAGTCCATCTAAGGGGAGATGTTACTGCGGGACAGTTCTCAGACCTGTTGCTTAAAATTGGAAATGGTGATTTCCGGGAACTGGATAATAATGTAATGTATGAGTGTATATGAATATGTATTTATCATTAACAAAGATTAAAGTCGAACTTTTAAGATAGCGGGAGTATACTTTAGGGATATCTGCTTTTCCCACAGCCAGTTGTATGTGGCATGTTCCAGAGTAATCTGGGGATTCTAGCACCCGAAGGAAAAACAAAAAATATTGTTTATAAAGAAATACTGCGGAGGGTGTAGTATATCGATTTCGTTGTAAAAAGATAATACCCCCGTGTAACTTTTTCCAGATCAAAGACCGAGCTTCGTGTTCATAAAATATAACAAAATTTTATTTTATTTTAATGATTATTTTAACTTTAAATCCCTACTCTATAATAAAAATTGTTATATTTTATAAGAATTCAAACATTTTAACATTATAATTTATATGTTATAACAAAATTAATATCGTAAAAAAACAATTAAAAATCCTATTAGAATCATTTTCGACTTCTTCGCGGACGAAGTCGCGGGCTAAAAGCTGGTTAGTTTTACATTATTTAGTTTTGTTAAAGAGTTTTTAATATAGTTTAATATAGAGGGAGATAGCAATAGGATTTATATGGGAATAAGGATAGAAAGAGATAGAAATTGATTTGTATAGAAATAAAACAAAATTTTAACAAAAAAAAACCGACTTCAAAGCAAAAAAAAAACGGTAAAACAAAAATGCACTAAAAAGTAAAAAAATAATTACGTATTCTTTTGTCTGTAGTCAAATTATTACGATAGTATAATGTACAATTATTGTTGTTTTTGGAGTCGGTGTCAGGCCAGGAAATATGATAATATACCAGTTTTTGTTATATATATATTTTCTTTTATTATTTTATTTTTTTTATTTATTTATTTTTTATTTCTTGATCTGTGAATGAGTGAATCTGTAAATCTGTAGTGCGATAACTAATTTTATTTATACTAAGCCGGTGACAGTCACTATTGTTATTGCTACGTATATTTTCGTATTTTCTTGGCTGACACCGACTCCAAAAACAACAATAATTGTACATTATATTATCATAATAATTTGATTACAGACAAAAGAATACGTAATTATTTTTTTACTTTTTAGTGCATTTTTGTTTTACCGTTTTTTTTTTTTGCTTTGAAGTCGGTTTTTTTTTGTTAAAATTTTGTTTTATTTCTTGATTTTTAGAGTAGTTCGATAACTGATTTATTTATATAAAGCTGGGCGGTTACAGTTCACAAGCTACAGGTAATTTACCACCCTCGAAAAAGCCGCAATCGACCTAAGTAATTTTTTTTTTTTTGCAAAAAATCTATACCAACTCGAAATACTACGATGAACTTACAAATCACCTATACAGTTCCTTTTTTCTTGTCAATTTAACATCCATATAATTTTTTTTATTGGAAAAAAGGTTATTATTTTTTCATTCATGGCATATTTTTTAAATACGTATTTTAATGATCTTTAAATCCCTTAATCAATATCCAATCAACCGTTCATGTCAAATATAGTTGAGGTCGATTTGTATTATTTATCTCGCTTCTAAGTAAAACTTTCTACCTGATTGTTTATATTCAATTATCCTAACCAAAAAGTTAAAACAAAAAAGGTTGGTTGAAAAAACAATTGACAGTTGACTGCTTGCGTATTATATCGAGTCATCGCAGAGGCATAAGTCGCGCCGTGCCATTTTTAACTAGCGTCTATTTACCCGAACAGGATCTGTTCACCATGTGCGTGTCGCAAACTAACCAGTGTTGATACTTTTGAATATTCATAGAATATTAAATAGAATTATATTAAAAAGAATTGAATTAGGTATAAAAAAATTATTATTTGAATTTAATGAAATTATGGAAAATAATTCGGAATCAGAATAAAACAGCGAGTCGTCATAATTTAATAAAAACCACATGTTTTGAATTATTAATTTTCAATGCCACCCAAGATTCCAACTGTCATTACTTTCTTGAGATTACATCAGAAAAGATTCCTCTGCTAATTGACTAATACTTAGGTACACTTGTTGCACACACAATGTCACATTTAAGATTTTAGTCTATGACAAATGACGCAAAATGGTGTCCGTTAAATATTTTGACAAATTAAAAATTTTAAAACAATTAGTAACAGTTAGTAAACAGTTAGTCTAGTTAATTACCGATGAAAAGTTATTCCTTTACACTTTGCCGTATAACTATTTTTGAGATAATATGATCTTTTAAATACAGGCCGCGCTTTGAAACGTGCTATCTCAAAGTTCAGCGCAACATAACTCTACACCATAGTCGTAATCTGAGAAACAAAATATAATATTGTATAGTTTAACTCGTAGTAAACATAAAAAACAACATGTGATAGTCTTACGAAACAAATTAAGTCACAAAGAACGATTGTGTGCAACGCGACCCGCGCAGCGACGCGCGGTATCAGGAATAAAAATACGCATTATTAAGGATTACTCAAAAACTACTAGTCACATCTCGCTCAAATTTAAATGGGACCACATGACGAGCACTAGCTTTTGACTATATAAAGAATCATTAAAATCGGTACACCCACTAAAAAGTTATGAGCTCACAAACACAAAAAAAAATACAGACGAATTGAGAAACTCCGCCTTTTTTTGAAGTCAGTTAAAAGGATATTTTAGCGTGTTATTATTAATCTAAGGACATATTAATGGACATTTTTTAGTTCATAGTTAAGAATTTATGTTTTTCCATGGAAATTGTTAGTAAAATATATTCGCTAAATCCAGAGAAACGTAAGCGACGCGCGCAGGATCAGGACTAACGCAGATCAAGGATCCACCGCGCGCGGTGGCACTGTCATCTACTATAAAGGTCACAGCTCATTAGAGCCACCTGGCACCCGACCCGCACCGCCTCGTCGCTCGGCGTCCACCCGTTGTCAACAGGTGGTCCAGGGGTGGACGTCGAGTGGTCAACCAGTGAACCTCGCGTGGCCCACGAGTGAATGTCGCGTGGTCAACGAGTGGACATCGTTTGGTCTACAAATTTTCGAGTAGTCTGTTCATTTTCACTAGTGTCTACACGTGTTTCGTACTATCATATGCCGCAATGCGTGGTTTATAATATTCTGTCTCATATTGAAGACTCTATAACAAAGAAAATCACACAGTGAATCTTTCGTGGGCTGCGCGCGGTCCACTTGAGAACCGTGCGCGGTCAACGCAAAACAAGCGTGCGAGCAGCGAGTTGTCACCGAGTGGTCCATACGCCGCGCGCCGTCTGCGCGTGGACAACTTGCGAGCGAGGCGATACGGTGTCGTTACTGAGTTGATATAGTGAGCGCGTGTCCATACAAGTCCATAGAAAGAATACGAACTACTACTACTACTACTAATATTTTTTACTCGAATATGTAGGTACTAAACAAAGTTTATCGATAGAATGTTTGATAGTAAAAAAAAAAAAAAACATATTTTGAGAACATAATGATACTTGTACAAGAACAATTACAATTTTACTTTCTTTTTTAAACTAAGCCAATAATCTTTTAGATAACGAATGTATACTCAGCTGTATTAAAGACTTATTCATCACGTACAACTTGCATTGCATATGCGAGCATCTCGCATCATGTATCTCAAGTAGGTACACGTAATTTTATGGGTACTCGTAAAGTGCTGTTAGAGTGCTTCTACGCTAAAAAAATCTATAATGAGATACTTATCGGTTGCATTTACTGGAATATTTAGGTATTTACATTTTAAGAATAGTGAGAAATTTATATAAATAAACTTATGAAAGTTTTTATTTTGATATGGTCGTGCTTAAAACAGACTTTGACGTTACACTTTAAGTTTACTATTGGTTTTCGAATTTGAGTTTGCTGAGCAACCAAATTTAATACATATTACAATAATATACAGCATTAAAATTATAATTTCATAATCTTTTGTATGTATTTTTTTTTCCACATAATAAATTCTAGAACATTTTATATAAAATAAATGTGTTGGTTAAGAATTTATCAACAAAATTGTAATCTAAATAGAAGTCTTGTTACATTATAAAGTCTTTATATCTGTCGCGCTATTTTAAAAATATTAGTAAAAATATTAAATAGGACAAAGTTGCTATTTTCTCTGTTCATTTTTTCTTATTCTTTCTATAACTAATGTTTTGTCTCGCTATGTAATGTTGAATAAACTTTTAGAGATAATAATATCAAAAGAATGTTCAAATCTCAATTATTTTTTAAAGTTTTTATTTAACATAATAGGTAAATTATTGGGTTTGTTGGTTTGTTGGTTCGGTATTTAATATAGTTTACTTAGTACTTTAGAAAACATCACAGTTTCAAAATTTGCAATAAAAAACTATTCAATATGAAACGGTAGATTAGGCTTCCCTATAATATTGTTTGAACCCGAGCGAACCCGGCGCGGGTCGCTAATTAATTATAAAGGTACATGCATATATAAACGTGAAACAAATTAATACTTCACTGATTAGTCCACTCGTGTTGAGATTCTCATCCCAAACTCAAAGCGAGTGTCCATAAAAACGGGATACGTTTCTAGTCACGTTTTAGCTTATGAATCACCTCAGTAAAATTCAACGGTCGGTATCACTTCGTTAACTCATCAGAATGGATCGAACAACGTATTCCCTAATCCGATTAATGCCCTCATTTATTGATTAAATTACGTTAATCTTTATTATTCATACGAGGTTATAAGTTTTTTTTTTAAATTCACATATGTTTTTTTTTTTTTGAAATAGGTAACATAAACATAGCCTGTTTATTGAGCAATGTTATGTATTACATGGTATTACATAAGATACTTTTTAAATGACCTTAAAAAGGACATATTTTAAAAACATTTATATAATCAGCAACCAAAATATTGTTTTGAACTTTTGCAGACGCTCTGTTTTTTGAAGTGGGATTTTTAAAATCTTTTGTTTTCTTTACTATTTTACATGTAAATATGTTGGCATTTACCAGTAAAATTTATAACCGTGAGATGAAAGTCTGTTCATTCCTGGATTAATTTTTAACTGTATTAATTTTATTTAATTTTACTTTAGAATACTTTGATATTTTGATACAATTAATTAATTAATTAATATTATATTATAATAACATTAATTATATATGTAAATAATTCTGTAAATACTATTTCATTACAGCGGTATAAGCACACAGACATACCTAGAAAATGAAACAAATTAATAAACGAGTAACTAGTAAGAGTAGATACTGTTCCGAGTTAAAATTTCAATCTCTTTATCTTAGCTATAGGTCATTTCAAATTGATACAACGTAAATCGAACCACCCATTGTGGTCTTGATTGACATTTTAATTAATGTTCTGTAACGTGAACCTTTCGTATCGTTCATGTGCGCCTACATTACTGCAGCTAGATTAAAGGCCATTGTTTAGATAACTCGAATGCCGTTCCTTTTTATAACTACTCAATAAATAGAAATGTTGCAGATTAATATCAATATATAACTTGCTGTCGATTATATGGGATTCAAGAAATAATTTCTTAAAGATAATTGAAATTCGGCAATGTTAAAACATGCAGTCAGTAATTATGCGATAACCCAAATGTAGGTGTAAAATTTATAGAAATATACAATTTCAAATAATTGTACGAGAACGAGAGTTAATCTAATTCAAAAACAAGTATCTTTATTAATTTGAATAAAAACTTAAATTTAATAAACATTCAATGTATACACGTCTTATTACTGAAAATGTTCTTTGAAATAAAACCGTCCGCTTGTAACTTGGTAGCCTATTGATAGATTGAAAATAATTATAGGCCACGAAACATTTGGTCTTCCGAGTGCGTAAAAATAAGTAAACGTTGATGAACGTAGACAATTATTACGGATACGTAAATTTAACGGGAGAAAAAACGTGAAGAACGTCTATT
This sequence comes from Euphydryas editha, assembly GCA_036937285.1. Taxonomy (NCBI): domain Eukaryota; kingdom Metazoa; phylum Arthropoda; class Insecta; order Lepidoptera; family Nymphalidae; genus Euphydryas; species Euphydryas editha. Next base: position 9,206,216 of record JAUPFZ010000008.1, read on the forward strand.
TTTTTAAATTCTAATATCTTGCAGTTGTTATGGCCTAGTGGGTAGAACAAATAGGTCTTAAACGCAATAACTATGGTTCTAATCCGCGCTAGAAATATAACGTTTTCATAAAAATAAACTTCGTGTTCGGCGGTAACGGAAAATATTAAGTGAAAGTCAATGTGTCAAGAGAAATTGAAAGACATGTACATATATACGTAAATCCGCAGTAGAGTGGTATGGCAGATTATGCTCTAATATTTTTTCTTACTAGCAAAAAAATCTATGCCATTTAGGGAATATTATAATACAGTGTATTCCGTAGATAAATATGGCATGACATGGAGATCTACAATTACACACACATCTAAAAAGTTAAAAAAAAAAAAAAAAAGTATTTTATTTGTTACAAATAAAAGGTACAATTTACACTATACAATTTTGTAGGTACATAGAAATGTATTTGATACTAAAGTGCACCTGTTATCTGAACTAGTTAGATAACTGTATCTCAGAATAACAGGGTTCTCCCCTCTAGGAATCTTATTTTATTACAAATTAGACGTGAAATGTGACAATACAAATACAAATAAAAATTAATAACAAATAATATAAGCTTGTGTGTGTGCGTGTGTGTGTGTGTGTATGTGTATGTATATGTGTGTGTGTGTGTGTGAGTGTCGGAGTGTGTATTTTTATAGTTATTTAAGTGAACGAGTATATGTGTACGTATGTCCATCCGTAATAGTGATATAATATTAGTTTATGCCTTAAGCAACATTTCCGTATCATAATAAGACTTTTGTTGAAGCCAGCTAAAAACTTTATTTTTACATTGCCGTTTGGTAAGCGAATATATTTTTAACCCTTGGTATGCCTGGTGGTAAAAAGTTACATGCTATGCCTGGTGGGTCCCTCAGACCCAGATTTTAAATTGGATATTTTCATCACATTTTCTATATATTTTAATTTTTTTATTTTTGTGTTATAATTCCTTTTAAGAGGATAAGCAATATAAAATAATAAAAAATACATAATAGTCGAATTATCTTTATTTAAATATCTTTAATTAAAGTATACTCATTTTTTTAACAAAAATATAATCATAATATTTGTAAAAAAAATATAAGAGATCACAAATTGGACTTTATGGCACGTAAGGTACTAACATACGCTTATACATCATTTTAAAATAATCAGTCTTCTTCACTCGTAGTAACATTTTCTTGGGATTTGGTTTCGTAGCATTTTGAACATTGAAAAATTGAATGATCCAGACAAATGTAGCTTTTACATGTCTCACAAATATACTGTGTTTGGCGATCTTTTTTGACTGGACAAACGTGGCATCTTCGTTTTAATCCAGAAGTGGATTTTTTCATTGGTGGGCTATCTTGTTCATCAATACTGTCAGCTAGTCTTTTGAGAAGATCAACAGAAATGCGACGGTTATCTTTTCTTGATTTCAAATGTGGTTCAATGTGTTCAAAAGCCAAACTTTTTATGAAACTTCTGCGATTACTCTTATTTTCTGGAGAGTTGAGCATTTGGATAATCTTGGCATTGATTCCAACAGTATTGAGAACAATGCCAATGGCCATCTTCTTGAGTTTCGCGATACATCGTAAGATCGAATAAGCTTATCGACTCCATAAACCTATTGGAAGATGCATATTTCAGAGTCCTCTCCACCAGAACATCCTCCTCATTCTATTCTAGCAGTAAATTAGCTATATCCTCATCGCGCAGTTGCCTTTCCATGTTTAATCTAAAAAATATATAAATAACTTTTAGCACACACATTTAGAAAGTAAATAAGATAATAATACGTACATTATAAAGTTTTACGTAAAAATATATATAAATAAATAAGTTTTAACACACAAATATCAAAAATAACAAGCAAATAAATAAAATAATACTTACATAAAAAAGTCGCGCCGTATGCCTGGTGGGGTCTGAGAGACCCGCGCACACTTTATAGATATGTTTCTTCTTCGAGAACATGCTGTGGACTGTGGAAACGGGCGGAGGATGTAGACAAATTCGTAATAGCCAGCTACTGAGAGAGGTAGCGCGCAAAATTCAAATTTAAGTGAACAACAACGATTTATATTTCTCTCTGGGTCTGACAGACCCTACCAGGCATGCCGAGGGTTAATGATCTATTAATTGAATTATAAATTATCGACCCATTTACATAAAAGTGCTTTCGCGCCAGCTTAGTTCTATGCTTCTCGACAGCACATACCAGATCAGTTCTCCTTTTTGTAATGCCTCTGCTATAGCCTATCATGCAATGCTTACGAAGTACAATTGTTTGAATATAAAGCTGGCGAACCGTTAGAACTTTACACTCTTCATACAAGTCATCGGTGGGATATCTAAACGGCTTACCAGTCAGAACCTTCAGTACCGCCCTATGTGCTCTCTCCACCTGTAGCATAGATGTTTTAGAACTACAACCCCATACAGTAATACAGTATCCAAGCAGCGATTTAACCAGGGCATTATACACAATAAAAAGAGTTTTTCTGCAAGCAGATGCTCTCAATTTCCTAAATACATAAATTAGTTTTCTTATTTTGGATGCAATATTAGCTATATGAAGGCTCCAAGTTAGCGTGCTATCGATTAAAACACCCAAATATTTAGTATTCCTTGCATATTCTAGAGCTGGGCATGTGCAGGAACCGTCTCGTGGATATAGGCCGCAACTATGGATTTTAAGAACACATTGATCCGGGGATGGCAGCGTACGAGTAGATGGAGTAAAAGTCAAAAATTTGGTTTTATTAACATTTAAGCTTAAGATATTAGTAGACAGCCACTCAGAGACCTTGTTCATAGCATTTTCAGCATTTTTTAAAACTCTGTCCCAAGTGGAGCCAGACACCAGTATAACCGTATCATCAGCATAAACAAAAATCTTACCTTCATCAAGATTTAGACGACAAAGACTATTGATATATATAAGGAACAACGTAGGACCCAAGATGCTACCTTGTGGGACACCGTATGTAAGTTTTGCATCTTCGCCGACGTAGTTGTCAATTTTTACCTGCTGATGGCGGTTTGATAGGTAATCTCTAAAAATGTCCAAAGCCAGGCCTCTCACACCCAGATCCTCGAGCTTAGAGAGAAGTATGGGGATGGAAACAGTATCGAACGCCTTGGAGAGATCCAAAAAGATACCAATACACTTCATTTGATTGTCCAACGTTCGTACAACGTTCGTACTCAATTACATCAAGAATGGCGTCCTCAGTTGACCTTCCTCTTCTAAAACCATATTGGTTTGCAGCTAAGAGATCCTTACTTTCTAAATAATTAATCAACCTATTGTTTAAAATCTTTTCTAAAATTTTAGACATAACTGGAAGCACAGAAATAGGCCTATAATTACCCACACAGTCCCTATCACCGCCCTTATGAACTGGTATGACTAAAGCCTTTTTAAAAACATTGGGAAAGACACCCGAGGAGAATGACAAATTACAAATATGAGCAATCAAAGGGGCAAGAACAGAAGCACTAGATTTTATAACCTTAGTATGAATTCCATCCCAGCCAACAGAACAATCATTTCTAAGATCATTAATAATGTTTAATACCTCCCCCTGATCTACCGGGATCAGACTAAAAGAGTTCGATGGTCTAACATTACCTTCCTTAAGTTTCCCAGCATTGGAACCTGAACCCAAACCAATACTCTGAGCTAACTGAGGGCCAATCTGAGAGAAATATCTATTAACCTGATTAACAGAGTCCTCAGGGGTAGAACACAAATTAAGTAATTCAGTAGCTGAAGAATTTTTTGAATCCAAATCAGCCACCTTTTTAATAACATTCCATGTTGCGGATACATTATTTTTTGCTCTATTAAATTCAAGTTTTTCGTAAGCAAGTTTAAGTCTCTTTAGTAAGTTGTTACAGAAATTCCTGTAGCGACAATATATCTTTTTTAATATTTGGTTGTTGGGTGACAGTCTATGCTTTTTGTGCAATCTGTCACGGTGACGGATACATCGCAACAACCCAGGTGTTATCCACGGCTTTAAGATATTATTCTTCCGAGAGAGTTTCACTTGTTTAGTATTGGACAAAACAATAGAGGAAAGAGAACTAACCAAAAACTCAGCAGCAGCGTTAGCGTCAGACAAAGATAAGATGGCAGACAACTGTGCACATTTAATATTTTTAGAGATTCCTTTAAAGTCAGTACGAGTTCGGAACCTTTTGGAATATTGACGGTGAATTTTCAAATCGACACAAAACATAGTCGGTGAATGGTCTGTAACCGATGAGTTCAAAATGAATGTGATGTGTTTGTATTGGCTCTTTATAAAAACGTGATCAATACAACTTTGACCATGCGTAGGAAGATAATGGGATGAAATCAGTCCATGGGAGAACATCAAATTAAGATAGTCTTGTGCGCTTGTATCCTTATGTGGTGGAAAAATATCTATATTGATGTCCCCCATTACAATTATAGTTCTATAATGCTTTAACAAAGAAAGTATTGAGTTCAAACTATTGTAAAATGTATCAAGCTGTCGAATAGAGGGAGAGCGATAAAGAGCAATCAGACACACTTCTCCGTTTAAGCTGCAAATAAGTGAACTAGCATCATCCACGTTCTGGTGTATTAACGAATGACAAAGATTGTTTTTAATGTATAGAATGATACCATCGTTTCTATTTAAAAGTACCGTGGACCTATACGAAGTGTATCCTGATAAAATAGGCAATCTATCGACAATCCTAAGCCAACACTCAGTCAAAATAATTATATCTAGTTCAACATTAATTCGATTTAGCAAAACCAAAAGTCCATCGTAGTTACAATTCACGCTTCGAATATTTAATTGAAAAATTTTTAAACTTTTGTGGTATGAAGAAATAAACTCGTAACAGCTTTCAGGTTCACACGTGTAATTACTAACATTACCCAGGAACCGCAAGTCATTATTTAATAATGAGTTTAATTGATTATCGAATTTTAAATTGAAAATATTCAAGGTTCACACTCAAGAAGCAGCAATGAATGCTGAACACTATTTGATAACTAAATAATAATAGTAAAAACATTTCATTATTTTTATGCAGTAACTTCCTAACACGTTTATAATGTTGCAAAAGGGACATATGTGAAAGTGTATGTGTGTTGTATGAACTAATGTTTATGCTGTGTGCATGTAAATAAATAAAATGTAAATTACAAGTAGAAACACAAAAAATTATACTATATCTTACAAGTTGACCTAAAAAAACAAGTATTTGTATAAATGTATTTATCTGCTCCCATCGAAAATCATACTTCCAATCACCATACCATACTTTGTATATGAACGGTAATTACAATAGTATAATAAAAATATTTACAAATATAATGGTAACATATCGTAATTATATTTACCATGATATTATAATTATAACGAGGTATCATCATTATAATCTCGCTTACTACTCAATTAATTTGGCAGAAGCTAAACGCTGTATTACGCAATGTAGTCTATAGCGACTTGGGTGCTTTATTATGAAAACGTTTTAGTTGTCAAGGTTTTGTTTACTTTGAAATTCACATCAGGCGACGCAAACTACGGTGGCATTCCTTTTGAATTCTGCAAACTGAGAAGCTTAGTTATATAGGTTCTAACTGAGAGTACGATAAGCAGCTAAGAGCAAATGCTGAAAATACTGACTTTTTAGTTTAAGGTATAATGGAACTTGCAATAAAATATGTTTACAGTGACTCTGTTGTATTGAAATTTAGTTTGAAATATCGAAATATGGTGAATAAACAAGATCTTATAACTGTTTGCTGTCTGTAATAATAATAATTATTTTAAAAAAAACTTAGAAATAAAATACATAAATTTCTTTGATAGGTATTATATTATATAGATTTTTATTAACTTATTATATTTTTAAAGTTAAGTATATTTCTGTCTTGTACACAATTATAATAATTTAGCTATAATTTAATACACTAATTAAATTATAAAAAAATACATACGCATAAAAGATATTATCTTTAATGTTGTTAACTTGTGTCGCCGTTTGTACCACAGTTATACCACATATCAAGCAATGCTCCCTTTATCTCCGCTGACGTCTTGCATACGTGATGCGAGGGGTTATGATAGAAACATTAGAGATAACAAATGGGAGACTTTGTTACTTTAAAACCCGCTTCACGACTAAACAATATAAATTGTGTGATATTTTCTTACCGCTATATTTATTCGAGTCTTAAGGGCTTGTGTTTATGCAAGCGCATTAGAGATCACGTTCAAAGATAATTTTGTGCTAATAAATCATATACAAATTGTCTTATCATAATTTTCTTCTTTGAAAAAGCTTTAAGTACTAGGTAATACAAGTGTTAAATTTTAACCGCATTGGCACTTTACTAAACTAAACAGGCTTTTTACTAAACTTTTATGTATCTTAAGCTTTTGTGTATCTCATTCTCAGTTTACTAAACAGAAACTTACAGCTAATGATATAAAAGTTTAAAGAAATTTAAAGAGATTGTTAGGTCTGATCGAGTTTATCACCATTACCGAATATACGTAATAGGTACTGGTAAATTTCATTTTTTTTTCCTTTATAAATATTTGTATAGTAAAAAGTCTGTACCTTTGCTGTGCAGCAGACCAAAACTACTGAATGGATTTGAATGAATCTTGGCATGATCTGAGTCCATACTACAAGCTTGAACAATGGGTACTTTTTATCCAGATAATCAGTGCGGTATCTTAGGAGAGGGGTTGAAATAAAAAATGTGTACTCACAAACGAAGTTGCAGGGACAGCCAGTACTGAATAAACTCATAGTTGGGAAATGGAGTTTAAGATTATAACTCCTAAAGGGCATAGTTATAACAGCTATCTACTATACAATAGAGGGAGGTGCGAACCTCTCTAAAACTGAAAGCTTCAAGTTTGATGTTGCACCTAAGTTTTTATATGTATGGTAAATCAACAAATAAGTTATGAGAAGATATGAAGAAGAAATTTTTTCCTTGATGAAATTAAAAAAAGAAAACGCCAAATTCATGTCCTCGTCTTATCAGACGTGATGGAATTTAACATTTTCTTCTTAGAAATTAAAAATGGCAGACGAAAACGACGGTCAAAAACGCCGTAACTCTCGTGGTAGCGTACAAAGGGATACATATTTAAATTTATATTTGTACGGGTGCTTACCGCGTTTATAGTTTTATTTAGTTCCCTATATTTCGGCAATGTTTCAATCGCCATGATCACGGGGAGACTCATGATCATGGCGATTGAAACATTGCCGAAATATAGGGAACTAAATAAAACTATAAACGCGGTAAGCACCCGTACAAATATAAATTTAAATATGAATAGTGATCGCGTTAGTTTAAAACAATATAAAGGGATACATTTTATAACATGTGACAAATGTCAAGTTAAGCTTCCGTAATTTTCCCCAATTATTTTTTTTAGTTTGTCATTCATTGTTTAAATTATTATTTTCGAATAATTAAGGATTATTTTTCTAACAACATCAGATAAAAATATTTATTATGACACAAAAAAAAAAAATAGGATTTGCTTGGATAAAATACGAAATAGTTTATATTAACAGTACATATTATATATTATTATCTATACCTAAATGTATAACTGTAGATACCAAAATTAATGTAATGTGTTCAATTTATAAAAATTAAGAAATAGCTCGACAAATTTGATTAATTTTAATCGTTACAATAACGAAATAGTTTTAAAAAAAACCTAAAGAAATATTTATACGAATTTTTATGATTTACAAATAAATTTAGATGTTACAAAGTTATTTATTGTTTAACTAAAATAATTATGTTATTTATTAAGACATAATTTACAATATTCAAGTTTTTGCATTGAAACTATTTCATGGACTTAAAATATTATACAGTCATATATAATCCATAAAACTGTTATATTAAAAAAGTCTACGTGAGAAATGTTCTAGTGTAGTGGTGCAAGCAGTCACCTTAACACCGGAGTTCGCGGGTTCGATCTCTACACGGGGCAGATATATGTAGTAATATTTGTTTTTGGTCTAGGTGTCTTGTGATGTCTTTGTGAGTCTCACCTTTATGCCTCAAAGATAACGTAAAGCCGATTCTGGCTGTTATCACCGGAACCTGATAGCAATCGTTACTCACAGTAGAGAAATTATCCGCTAACCCGCAGTAGAGCAGCATGGTGGTTTAAAGATCCAACCCTTCTCTTATATGGAGAAAAGGCCTTTTCCCAACAGTGGGACGTTTACAGGCCAATTTCAGTTCAGTTCTGTAAAAAAAAAAGTTGTTCTAGGAATTTATTTAGTAGTTATTTGAAAATCGTCTTTTTTTTGTGAAGCGTATGTAAACGTTTTATTATGTATTTATTACGTCGATTGACATTGGAATACTACATCTTTAAAATCTCTTGAGGCTAAGTACCCGTATTCATATTACCTCAATATACTACCTATCTACCTTAATACAATTCTCTACTCGGAAACGATTAGAAATACTCGTACATATAGGTCATTATCCTATTATTTGATTTCGCTATATTTTGATAAAAATGAAATTATTCAATGTATTAAATCAATTTATTTTCTTAAGGAGTATTAATTATTATTGAACCAGAAAATAGTACTCATAATACTGTCGTCTTGTATATACGGTGTATTCACCTCGTGGTCGATATTCAGTACACGCTTCACACACTTCAACAGACGTCAAATACTTGTTTAATTAACTAATAAACGTCTCATAAATCCGTCCATTAGTAAAACGTTTGTAAACGTGTAAATGTGTTAACGTACTATTAGGTTGATTGTTGTTTTATTATCATCTTACATCTCGGTAGTGGTTTTGCTATTGCGTGTTAGGTTTGAAATAGAAAACAAATTAAGGATTAAATGTTTAATTTGAGGTTATTTAGATTTTTTTTTTTCGTGTTAGTTGATTTGCTGTTGCTATTCGTATGACAACCACCTGAATAGGACAATAAGTACCTTAACCCGGCGTCATGGGGGTGGAAATATGTTACACGGACGTCGGGGTGGGTCTCACAGACCCGATTATTAGATATAAGTTATTTAAATACTTTACAAATAAAAAAGGTAATATTGATCAGTCTTTAGTTTTTTAGATATATGAAGTAAATAAATAAAAAACAAATATTATATAATATCATGTTTTAATTATATTTAAGAGCTCATTAAAAAAAAAAGCGACAAATATTATTAAAATATTTCACTTCTGCTTAAATGTAACTCTATTATTAATTAACACATAGTATTAATGTTTTAATGGCACTTTTTTGTAGGAAACTAGACTATCTTTGGAAGTAAAAAAATAATTACTTCGAATCAATATCTTATATTTTTATTTTTATGTTCCATACAAATATATTTGTTGCAACTCTTGCAGGTTTGTTTTACGGTTTTTCTTGGCTGAACACTCTTGACGCCTCTTGCGAATATTAGTCTTTTTTGCCGGAGGTTCCCCTGAAGACTCACCTACAAATTTTCAAATTTTTTGTCCCAACTCACGTGGAACTACTGACATATTTTGGCGAAGTTTTAGGTGTTCCGTGACAAGACCGAGGCCCAGGTTTTTATAAATCGCCTTCCTTCCATTTTGCACTACACCTAGCAACTGATTGCTTATATTTTCCGTTCTGGTTCTGACATTTTATCGAAGAGGCATCTTACACCTAATCGTACTATCTTTGCCACGATAACAGCTCGAAGTCCATGCAATTGTAGAATGTTCCTCCAACTGTGGCGAACAATTTCTATCCGACAGCGTAATTCCATCATCATGAAACTCTGATATTTCTTGCTTTGTATCACTGGGATGAGTATGCACACGCAAATGATCTTCCTCAACACACTCCTGGTCTGACAACGCAGAATCAGAGTCAGACTCTTGTAAAATCGACAGTATACGCTGTCTTTCTATTTCTTCTAGGTCCATTTTTCACTAAGTACCTACTAAAAAACAAATAAAAATAAAAATACATTGAATTATATATTAGCAACTTAAATTATAAACAACAACAACAAAAAAACCGAAAATAAAAGCATAAATCCACGGTAAACAATAAAATTGATACTAACTGCGGGGATGGGTCTCACATACCTTTTTCAACTTTGTGCACGTTTAACTCCTACTGCGACTGTCGCACGACTAATGTGTTACCTGCGACGCATAAAACAACACAATAGCTCCAGCTACTGAGAAGAACGGCCATGTCGCACCTATAGTAACTGAACTACAAGTGAAACAAAATGTGATGGGTCTCACAGACCTAACCCCCCTAACGCCGGGTTAAGGTAGGTTAACCTTTAAGTGAGGTCATGGGTTTGAAGGAGGCCGCGGAGCGGGAACGTGAAGCAGACGTTTTTTTTTTTTTTTTTTTTTTTTTTTTTTTTTTTTTTTTTTTTTTTTTTTATACTGAACCTCCCACGATTCACGGGAGACTGTTGTTTACAAATGTATTTTAAGCAAACTCATTCATACACAGCTCTCGCATTTATGCTTCTCGCACTTTCATTCCGGCATACTAATTTTCTTCTTTCATACATCATCTTTTACTCTTAGCTGAAGGCTCTTGTGTGTACTTATAACTAGGTACTCGGGGCAGTAAAGGGGAGACAATAGGTAACATTTATTTCAAATTAACAAAATTTTTCTTACATACTAAAAACTACACAATCTATACTAACAATTTTTATCAACTTAGAATCTACTATTTATTTATTTACAAGAGAGAATACAATTAGTGCAGAAACTTATCAGCTATAATATTTATTTACATTTTCTTGACTGCATAAAATAGAATATTTTACACAATGCAATACAATTATAAACTTATTAGCTATGTTCCTATAAACTATTTAATCTATGCTAGTATATTTATAACAACATTATAATTAACTAACATATTTACACTCTATTTCTAAGATTAACAGACATACACAATTTCTTACAATAACTAAGGAACACATCTCTGTCTTTACTATATACAATTCCCGAAAGCGCATTCAAATCTAGTTTCATTCCCAAAAGGCTTTCGACCTTCTGTCTCTCATAACCATGGGCCGGGCAGTCCAGGAGGACGTGGAGGACAGATTCAGAACACGCAGGATCGCAGATGCACGATGGACTCTCCTTGCACTTGAAACGATGCAAGTACTCGGAGAATCCACCGTGCCCCGTCAATACCTGGGTGACAAACCTGTCCACCTTTATTTTACCGATGATACGGTATGCGGCTATCGCGTCCGGGAAAAAGACCCGGGTGACACCGGCTGTTTCACCGTCCCGGTATCGTTGGTTCCATTCATCAAGCGACCGCATACGAATGCTTCGCTTGATGAACGAAACCGGACAGCTGTCATAGTCAAAACTGCGTTTAGACTTTAGCGCAGCTTCCTTGGCCAGATGGTCGGCACGCTCGTTCCCCTCTAGTCCCGCGTGGGCCTTGACCCAGAACAAATTGACAAGTTTGTCCTGTGCCAAAGCCCTGCGCAGGTGGCCCCGCGCCTCAACGGCCAAGGGGTGGAGGGCTTCCGGATTGATCGTAGTTTGCAGTGCCGACAGGGAGTCGGAGTAGATCCCGACTGATCTGGCCGAGTTTTCTGCGGCCTTCCGCGCCGCCCTGCATATCGCCAGGAGTTCCGCCTGATAGACGGTGCAAAAGGACGGCAAAGTAAGCTTGAGGGTTTTGGTTTCGGCGGCGCCTCTCCATATGGATAGCGCCGCACCCACTTTGCCCTCAATCTTACTGCCGTCCGTGTAAATGTTTAATTCGTGATCGGTATTGACCGCGAGTTGTTCCTCGTCCACCAGGCACTGGAAGTCCAGGTCGATATGCTGGGCGGGGTGCGGAGACTGCAGAGCCGAGGACATCCGTTCCACCTCCCGATCCCCTATCACGTCCTGGGGTATACCCCTCCTCGCGCCATACAGCGCCGCGGCTTCGCGAACGCGCAGGTCGAGAGGGAGTATCCCAGCGAGCAACAGTGCCGAGTTCAGGGAGGTGGTGCGGTATGCCTTACACAGCTTCTGCGCAAAGCCCCGCTGGACCATGTTCAGCTGCTTACGAACGCCCAGCTTGTCCACAGCCGGCGCCCAAACGGCAGCCGCATACAGTATCACGGGCTCAACCACCGCTCTGTAAATAGCGCGGATAACTTCGGGGTGGAGGCCCCAGCTCGCCTTCGCGGCTCTCGAAAGCTGGGCGTAGAAGGCCAGTGCCTTCTTGCAGACATTCGCGACGTGCGTGTTGAAAGTAAGGCGCTGGTCTAGGACGACCCCCAGTAATCTGAGTTTTCCGACCATGCCAATGTCGACCCCGCCCATGTGGAGGCGTGGGGTGTCATACTTCAGTTTACGCGTGATGACCATGGCACTGGTCTTGTGCGGCGCAAAATTCAGTTTGTTCTGGACTCCCCACTCCCTCACATGCTCGAGGGCGGCATTAGCTTGGTGTTCGACCTCAAGAGCCGTCTTACCCTCAAAGACCAACACCACATCGTCAGCGAATGCCTGTACGTAATAATTCCTCGCCTCCAACTCTCGAAGCAGTGGACCCAAAAGAAGGTTCCACAGAATCGGCCCACCGATAGATCCCTGCACGCAACCCTTCCCGGTTTCCCTCACGTGCTCTTCCCCACAGTACCGTGCGCGAACATGCCTGCCGCTCAGGTAGCTACCCAGGAGCCTCCGGATGTTAAACGGCACTCGTTCCTCCGCCAGTCTGACTTTGATACGTGGCCACCAAGCGTTGTCGAAGGCGCCCTCTATATCCAGGGACACAAGCGTCATCAACTTTTTGTTAGTAAGACCTAATCTGATGTGTTGAACCAGTGTATAGAGAGCGTCTTCGGTACTCCGCTGGGGCATAAAGCCGAACTGGCGGGTGCTGAGCCTGGGCGCTATATGATATTTAAGCCTAGCGACAAGCATTTTCTCCAACACTTTCCCCAGCACCGGAAGGAGACCTATCGGCCGATACGACCGCGGTGTCGTGTAGGTGCTCTTCCCCGGCTTGCGGAGGAAGATCACCGTTGCCTCCTTCCAGGGCCCGGGAAAATGCCGGAGTTCGAGGCACCTGTTGAAAAGAGCCAGCGAGAGATCGGGGTCATACTCTATCGCGTGCAAACATATATCGGCGGTAAAACCGTCCGCGCCTGGAGCCTTCTTCGGATTGAAGGACCGGCAGGCCAATTTCAACTCCAAAGGAGTGAAAGGCGGGTCCGACACATCCGAAGAGGTTTCGACGTCAAAGAGCTCGGCTTGTACCCTCACCCTTCGGTGCTCCTCGGAGTCGTCCTCTTCGGAGTCCTCCGGGTAGAAGGTTTCGGCCATAAGCCTCACCGAGCCTTTGGCGTCTAGCCCCATATCGTTTACCACCAGCGGTGGATCTACGTCTCTCCTGGATGTTCTGCTGAGGACCCGGTAGATTCCCCCCCATACCGATTCCCCGTCCTGGCGCTCACAGAAGGCAACCCAGCTGCGCGTCTGCGCATGCCTGACTTCGGTCTCATACCTTTCCTTCGCCTCGAGGTACTCCCCGACTACCTTCTGACGCCTAACCGGCGCTGCACACCGAATCCTACATTTCTTGGTGGCCACCTCACGCTTAAGCGCTGCCAACCCCTCGTTCCACCATGGCATATTCAGTACATCTTTCCGCTTAATAGGCGGAATGGACAAGGCACATGCTTCTGCTATGATTTTATTAAATTTTGAAATGGTATAATCCTAACTATTATTTAAAACTATTATTTAAACTATTTAAATGACTTTGGGTAAATTTTTCTCTATTTAAAATTTGGCCCAGTTTCTCACGAAACTGGGCCCAATTCGCATTTTTGGTATAATAGATTCTAGTGGTTTGCCTAATGTGGTTTTTGTTGATGTGCCTTGTCCGTAATGTAAAGGATATGCCATTATGGTCCGAGTTGGTCAGGTCTTCGCGCACGCGCCAGTCGTCCACCAAGCCATAAAGGTCCGGCGATACAGCAGTTATGTCAACATAACTGCTGTACCTCACGCCGCCCCGGATAGTGTCGAACGTAGGGGTTTCCCCTCGGTTCAGGAGGCAGAGTCCGAGATCCTCCAGTGTCCCGTGCAGTTCGTCGCCTCTGCGATCGGTCACGGGGCTTCCCCACCAAGCGCACTTCGCATTGGAGTCGCCTCCAATAACAATACTCCGAGCCCCTGTCTCGCGCTGCACCCGGCGCAGATGTGCCAGGTACGAGTCCATCGGCAGGTCAGGTTCAAAGTAGAATGAAACCAGGATGATCTCCCAGTTGCGGGCACGGATCCCCACCACTGAGATGTTGTTCGTGGTGAGTTTCGGAAACTGCGTAATGTGAAGGTCCGTGTCAAAAACTATGATCGCGGCCTTTACAGTCCCACTTCCACGGTCCGCACACTGGAAGACTCTGATCCCATTCCTACCCCTCACATAGCCCTCCCCGCCGACGTATGGCTCCTGTACCAAGGCAACCCGCGCACGCTGGTTAGAGGCCTCGATCAGCAGCTCGGAGTACGCCAATCTACTACGCTGGAGGTTCGACTGGAGTATTTTGATAGCCCCTGTGTCCGCCGGCACGCCCTTAGCAGTACGCTACGGATTGACGGGCGAGGTCATCCCACCTCTTCCTGACGGGACAGTCGTCGCTAAATGCGTTGTGTTCAACATTGTCAAACTTCGCGCGACGACAGTTCCGGCAGGAAGGTGGGGAACCCGCCAGCCAATCCGCGCATTTGGCCTTGAGGTGCGGCCCTCCACAGTGGCTACACAGGTCTGCCGGGTCCTTACAGTACTTCCGCCCGTGGCCAAACCCTAGGCATCGCGTGCACTGGACCAGTGGAGACTGGTCTTCTGCTCGCACCCTCTGGAGGTCGACATGGACCGAGCCCACGCCGGTTATCCTTGCCCAGAGGGTGGGCGACGCGCTTAGGACAACGTTGGCCACGTGCGGGTTCCTCGTCCTCCTGCGATACTTGACCAGGAGGCGGTCTTCCCCGGTGCCGAGGCCATCAAAGAGGTCCCGGTTCTGGTTCCTCAGGGCCTTGATTATATTGCCGTCAGTATTCATGGCCAAGACTCCTCTGAGTACCAGAAGCGGGTCTCTATTTTTGATGTCCTCGACAACGAGGCCCGTTCCTTCCTTTGTGAGCCGCTCCTTTACCTTTCGTTTGTCCTCAACAGTCCCGAACCCCATGATTATCTTCCGGTCCTTAGCCTTTCGGACCCGGTCAATCTTAACCCACCCCTCTTTGGCGTCTATGGTCCGCCTCACCTTCCCGAGGACCTCCTCTCCTGTCTCCTTCTCGTCCTGGGAGGTGACGACTACAGAATGCAAAGCTGTAGGCCTCATCTGCTGCTGCGGCTTTGCGGCGGCCACACTCGCATAGCTCCGTTGCTGCTCTTCGGCCGCCCTGCTGCACTTCGCAAGCTGCTCCTGGAGAGCCCTCATCCTCTCGTTGCTCTCCAGGAGAAGCCGAGAGTGCTCGTCGAGCCTAGCGCTCAATCCGGGGTCCGAAGGCACCGTAAATGTGGCGTCGGCGTCTATGACCACCGGCGCCTCCTTCACGGAGCCCCCGCTCCCCTTTCGAGCCCTCTCGGCCTTCAGTTCGGCCTCCGACTCAGCAACGAGCTTCCCGAGCCCGTCCAGGAACCTCAAGAGCGAAGCTTTGATTTCGCCCTTGAGGTTCCTGGACGCTTCCAGTTGGGTTTTCGCCTTTTCTACGAGGGTCGCCGCTTGCTGCACCCTTGTCCGAGTAGTAGCCGCCACCGGTGAGCGGATCCGCGCCTCCCCCCCCTCCTTCGGACTATCAGGCCGCTTCGGGGTCATTTTCTTTACTTTGGAGGTGGTCGGGGCGCCCCGAGCCTTTGTAGAGGAAGGGTCAGTGGCGGCACCCTCCCACTGCTCCAGACTACGCCGATTCAATTTTTTGACTTCCTTGGGGTGGGTTGAGGGTGGGTTCGTCGTGTCCATACCTTTTACCGGGGTGCGAATCATGGTAAGGTCGCGTTAACTTTTTAAAATATAAATAAAATTGTCAAAAATAAAATTGTAAAAATTTTTAAAAGTCAAAAGTTTTTTAAAATTTCCGCAATAGCGGGGTGTATATATCAAAAACAGAGAGTGCTCCGTCAAAAAATACACTGTACAATAATACAGCACTTAAAATGACTTAAAAACTAACTTAAAACTAATATAAACACTTCCGCAGCCGATTCGCGGAGAGTCTCTACAACGACTCTAGGTAGAGTCGCCGGATCAGTACCAGCTGATAGTCCCAGCCGGGGGCAGGTCAGCGGAGAAAACCGCGTCGCTCTACGACCAACGGTTCCCGAGCTATCGCGATTTTAAGTTTTCAAAGATGGCGGACCAAAAGGTGGTTCCGCCACAACCAAAACTTTACAGATTAATAGCTCGCGAACCGCTAGCCGCAGAGACACGAGCGACGGCTCTCCGTGATGGGCTCCTCGCCCTCTACCCGAAACCCGGTGTTGTTTTTTAATTTTTGGGGTGTCTCTATATAGAGCCCCTAATGGTCCAATGAGCTACCCCTAACTGAGCCAACCACTTCAGCGAAAACCGCGTCGCGCTACGACCAGCGGTTGCCGAGATATTGCGCCTCGAATGAAAACAAGATGGCGTCCGCGCACTTTGCGCAAGATTTTAAAATTCAATATCTCGGGAACCGCTGGCCGCAGAACAGCGTGCGGCGGCTCTCCGTGATCGTCTCCGCAAGATCCACCAAGAACTGGGCCTGGATTTAGGATTTGGGGGGTCGACTCTACCTAGAGCCGTTGATATGCTAACAATGTAGCCCTCGTCTTGCCTCACTAAATATAGAAAACCGCACTCTTGTGCGATGGCCCAATCTCGAGATATTCGGTTTTAAAAATTTCACAAATGGCGGACAAGTTGGCCGCCAAGACACTTTAATTTCACCAATTCGGCTATACCAATCCGAAATGACTCGAGCTTGGGCTCAATCGATCGGGCTTAAAATAAGCTTTTAAATGGTGGACACGAAAATTTTTTTAAAAACAACCCCCGATTTATGGGGTTGAAAAAACACACAATTTAACAATGAAATTTAAAATAAAATGTACAAAAACTATTATAAAAATCTACAAAAAATTTATTAACCTAAATGAGCTATATACAATTTTTTAAAATAGGTTCCGGAGCGATCGGTCCAGGGGTTGCAACCCCACGTGCCCCACTCGAATTTTCAAAAAATTTTTACTCCGAAACTACTGGTCGAAAAAATCTGAATTTTGGTATGTTAGTAGACCTCAACGAGGTCTATCTAAAACGCAAAAAATAAAGGGGGGTCGTCGCTTTCAATTTTGAAATAATAAATTTTGAATTTTGAGTAAATTTTTAAAACCTGATAACTCCGGAACCACAAACCTTAAAATTATGCTGCAAACGCCGCTGAGCTCGCCGCGTTGCGCCGCGTCGATTGAGGTGCGTAGCACCTCCCTCACCCCGCTGGATCGAAGACCACGTGGCCACGTGGTCGTCGGTTTTTTGATTATATTTCCGCGCGCTTGCACGGAAAAAATCCAATTTTGGTGTCAAACGAAAGGGCTTTGTACGCCGCGTCGAATGATATAATAAAAAGCATACGTCGTCGATCTAAATCGAGCGGCGTACGCCGTCAAAGTTTTTAATTTTTCGAAAAATGACACTTTTCCTCACTTTTCGCAGGGAAAACAAACACGAGCGAAGTGAAACGTTTTACCACCGTGTAGGGTGCACTGAGGCGCAACTTTTGATGCACTTTTCACGAAAATCGGTGCACTTTTTACCACTTAAATTGATTTTTAAATATTAAAAATCAACGGAGCAACAGCGAAAAACACATGTACACGTCCACTCTCGACTGCGTTCGACGGCGGAAATCCTGAAGCAGACGTTAACGCTGACCCGCTCCGCAGGAGACGACCGGGGGAAAGGAGACGCCGCTATGCGCTCCTACACCCTCCGCACTAGAGTGGGAGGGGCACCTATAATCCTCCCACTCGCCACCAGGGCAATAGAGCGCTTCCGGTGCCCGCGAGCGCTCTATAGGCGAAGGCGGCCCGCATAGGCGGGCCAACCGTCGGGCATTGAAGTAATATGTACCCGTCGGGGCGTCACGGTTGCATGCGCGAGCGATCCCGTGGCGCCCCACTACGACGATGAGGGCACCGCTGGGTTTTAGTGCGGTATTCTGGCACGTTCTGCGTGCCAGCGAGTCCCACATACCCGTCGTCGTCGGGCGGCGGGATGCGTAAATGCATTTCCCAGCGAAAAAAAAAAAAAAAAAAAAAAAAGGTTAACCTTTAAGTAGTGACGTGGGTGTCTCAGAGACGGCATGGATGCAAAAATTAGTCTCCCACAGACGATTTTAAAGTGACGTCCCTGCCCTCCCTGCTACCTTCGCGTTTCGGTGGCGTGATCAGTCAGTCGAGTGCTCGCGCTTGTGGCTGTAACACTTGTACCTGTATAACCATTGGGTGTCCCTGAGACGTGAGGTCAGTATTTGCGTATATGAATTATTAGACGTCACATCAGTATTACAGTATAAGTTTCGTCAAGTCAAGTCAAGTGTCTATTATTCGTCACCTCATCATATGTGATTTTAGATGGATCAACCAGGACGTTCAGGTAATAGCCGCTTTCGGCACCCTTAAAAAAATAAGCGTCATATTCCACCTGAATTTCAAGTATCCAAGTCACGGGAACCAGGAGTACCTAAAACATCTAAGGCACTTCTACTAATTTTATTTCATCTATGCATCACACCTCAGAAATTGATCCTGATACCATTAAACCTATAATCATTATAGACTACAATAAGACAAAGGGTGGGGTGGATGAAGTCGACAAGAAGTGTTAAAATCATTCTTGTAGCCGCCGCACTCGCAGATGGACTTTAGCTGTTTTTTTCAGATTGCTAGACTTAAGCGGGGTGAATGCTTTGGTGCTTTATAAACAGTGTGCTGACGTACCAAATATATCTAGAGGACGATTCTTGCAGGATTTATCCTGAGAATTAGTTTTGCCACATTTACGTCAGCAAGTTTACAATGACCGTCTTCCAAAAGAGCTAAGGCTGACAATAATAAGGATTCTTGGAGAAGACTTACCGCTGGAGCCTAGCCGTTTTGAGTCAGTTGTTGGTGATAATCTCAAAAAGACTTGTAGGGTGTTTCCGGCAATACTCAAACGGCGTACCAAGTATAAGTGCATTGCATGTCGCAAACCTATATGCTTGAGCTGTTCCAAAACGATCTGCAGCGACACTACTGATTACGACTGAATTTAGGAGACTGATTATTTTTTATTTCATTTTTTTCTTAGTTAGTACGTTAAACTAGTAGAAAACTTTCTTACTTTTGATTATATTGGGTTTCTTTTTATAACTAAACATTAGAAGATCATTATTTATTTCAATTATCAATAAAAAACAATGTCTAAAAATAATAAAATAAATAAATAAATATTAACCAACAATCACACCACGTTAACCTAGCCCCGTGCTAAGTTCGTAAGAACTTGTGTTACAGGTACTAGGAACGGAAATAAATTTAAGATATAAATACATATATACATAAATACACATCCATGACCCGGTGCAGACATCTATATTCGTCATACAAATTATCAGCACCTGGCGGGATTCGAACCCGCGACTGCTGCGTCAAGTGTCCAGTTGCCTGACCACTCGACCAGCTGGCCGTCTACCACTATAATAAAGTTTATATAATTTACATAGATTATATAGACGTCTAAAAAACGTCACATCACAATTTATAAGTCATCTAAACCACGTCAATACCTAAAGGTTAAATAAAGTGAAAAATAAATAAATTAATTAATATTTCTTAATTAAACAAAAAAAATAATCTATCATAACAATAAAAAAATGAAATAGTATTTTTTAATTAATAACAAAAAAAAAAAAATATTCGTACGATAATCGTATGAATAACAAATATATCCTGTATATATTTGTTATTTTTTTTATATAATTCGAATGAGAATCATGTACCGAGTATTCTCCTTAAATATTGGTACTAATTTATCAGTCATCGTGTATATATATATATATATATATTGTATATATATATTCGCACGTTATCGTATAAATAGACTCTTCCTCAAAATAATTAATCTTCCGATAATCGTATTAACAGACATTTCCATAAAAAATAATTATTTATTTATACGATAATCGTATGAATAGCAACAGCCTTAAATTAAAAACATAGGTACGTGATATAATTGTTTTTTTTTTCTTAAGTTTCACATTTGCCATGTGTGAATTGCACACTTTTTTTCTACAAACATTTACTTTTTCAGCTTTTACTATTTTTTGTAATATTTTTAATTTCGTTAAATTAGTTTGTATTAAAAATGATTTAAATTCTGCGACTTCGATTCTCGATCGAAGTGTATATTTGTATGGGTAACAAACATAAGTTTCTATTAGAGTGTTTGTCCTTCTGAATCTTCACACCGTCAATTAGATAGCACGTAAAGTCTTCGGTCTCAGCTGTTATCATAAACACCTGGCGATGAGTGTTCTATGGAGCAGCTTAACGGATTTAGCTCCAATTCTTCTCCTATATAGAAGAGAAAGTTTTTACCCAGCTGTGGGATTCTTACAGGATATTTCAGATCAGTTCAATCGCCTTACATGCCGCTTAAGTCTCAATCCATACAAACATTTACGTTTATGTGTATAAAATGTATTCCTATAAAAATATTAATTTAGGAAATGTAAGTCTATTTTCGACTGCTCTCTACTCTCTGATATTAGTTTTTACTAGTCAATGTGTTATGAAGAGATTGTAGATATTAAATTTAGTATTATGGCTATAATTAGAGAATAATTGATTTAGCTTCAAGAAATTGAAATACGCCAAATTTAAATGAACATGTTTTGAGTTATAATAACGTTATTTAATTTCTAAACATAAGTAATATATCTATTTTTTTACTTTAATGTTTATTATTTCTTTAATATTTAAGGTATTTGATAAAAATATTACTATGTTTATGTTAATATAACATATTTAATTCAAAATAAATGAAAATATTTCGATATTACATCGTTTAGATGACTTAGATCATATATCAAAGTAAATGAAAAATGATCGCAATATCATACGAATGAAAAAGGGTCAAATCGACATACATTTGTAGGCATGATGGGTTTCAGGTAAATTTTGAAAGCGCGAACTACAAAACCGTTATGAATGTAGTCAAATTTACTATATATACACATACTAGTACTCTAAGTGAAATCTCTGTGGCTTTGTGTATATGAAGTATATGTCAAAAAAATCTAAGCAAACCTTTACAATCACTTTTATATGCACCGTCGATGACTACATTGTTTAATTTTTGTCCAAAAATAATTACGGAGATTTTTGAATGATCTTAATTACAGCTATACCAAATTCTTTTAATTTTTATTTCCAAGGTAACAAATATATATAAAAGTCTGTATGTGTCTGACCTTTTTTTGGCCTGTCTTGGCACACTACTGGGCTGATTAGACTTGTCTAAATATACTTGGACCAAGATCCACCCAATACTGATCAGCTAAGTTTTGAAGTATCCGAATCTTGGCCCAAGAGTCGATCAATATTAACGATCCAAGCTTTGCCATGGCAGTCCTGATTAGAGACTCAGCCAATATGCAATTTAGGTTCAAGTTGCGGGCCAGTATTCAATTTCAGTATTAGCGTAACACTGACAGTCAGTCTTGGCATGGTGTTATTATTCCATTCTTTTGACAGGCTTGGGCCAGAATTCGATTCTACACTAAACCCAAGGGTGATAAGTATCTCGCCAAGCCTGGCCCATTCCTCATTTCCTGTAAGGGAGGAGAGTAGGATATTTTACAATTTATTATAAAGAGTCGAGCTTAGAAAGTAGTTCGACTTTAGGAAACCTGAGGTCTGCAAAGACCTAAATCATCTCGCGAATGACGAGGTGTATTTTAAGCCCTAAGCTCCCGAACCGCATACGACTTTCATTGTAAGTGGCAAAGCAAAAGCCTTACTAGAAAGTGACATTAGGATGAACATGCTAGGCGTATAGGAACTTGCTTTCGAGATTTTGGACGGCGGTCTACTCTGCCACCCGTCAGTACAATATAATTCTTATAAACTGTTACAATTTCGTAAAAAGTACGTGTATGAAAGTCTAAAAGTTATGATCTATTTGTATAATATATAATTTATTATGAAAATAAAATTTATTAATAAATTTTAAAATCTATTTCTAACCCATGCATAATATACAGTGCAGTTTTTTTTATTTACATATGATACAATTAAATATATAATTTACAAACACTCTCTTTACTATATACGTTCTGTTACAACAACTAAGAATTGTTCACTAACATCAATATTGGTAACTTCCTTATTCTTATACTACTTTATTAATAGCATATAATAATCCAAATGGACTTGGTTAACTATAAATCAAACTAAATTAATACCCGTCTAAGATAATGGAAACAGGTATGCTACATCATAGAATCGATTTATGTACAATAACTTTCTACAACATTAATTAATAGAGTATTCTACTATGTTTGAAAACGTATTTTAAAATGTTGATTTTCTTAATAAAAAGCCACATATAATATATTTATATATATATATATATATATATATATATATATATATATATATATATATATATATATATATATATATATATATATATATATATATATATATATATTTCGGCAAAATAAACACGCTTTCTTGGTATTAAATTAAATTAAATTTTAAATCTGTTTATTTCCGCGAAGACGCTGTCAGCCATTTTGGTGTACGTCACCAAATGTGTAAGGGCCGTGTTCCGATATACACTGAGAGCACTCTGAGGTGTTGAAGTCAATTCAGTATGCTACAAAGCCGTTCTTAGCCTTTTTAGTTTGCTATACTGTGCTATACTGGTTACTGATAAAACGGAACGCAGTTCAGTATACTATTAATAAATTACTTATTAAGTAATTCATTGTCATATTTAATAAAGCCGATTATTTAATAGTAATCGATTAATATAATTCGCGTTGTTATATTTTTTGATCGCGTGATCAAAGTACTGAGAACATATCACCTCGAAAGCGCCAGTGCTCACAGTACAAAAATGGCGGCTATTTATGATCTCATATATTTCTCTATGGTATAACGGTAGTGTACTGGCACTCCATAAAAGAACGAATTTTTCACCAGTGAGAGCACTGAGCAGTGCTTGCAGTGTATATCGGAACATTGTCTTTATGACGTTACACCACGGCGGCTCGTGTTTTAGATCACGTGATATACAGATTAAAAATTAAGGCTTTTAATTTCAATATGATAAAACAATAATGTGATTTTAGAAAATAATAGAATATTTAAGTATTTTTCTATATAAATTTTAATTTTTATCATATTATTGAAACTTTCTGGAAATATTTCTGTAACCTCATTGTATTTTTTATACTATTAAAATGTTGCATCAAGACTAATAATTCAAATTTCAGCATGTTTGTATTGACAAAATAACAGATATTTACCAAGTGTAGCATGCATGTCATAAATCAGTTGGCACTTTATATGTACAAAAAAAATATGACAAAAGAAATATTGTATTTAACCAAAAGTGTTATTTATAAAAAAGAAGCGTGTATTTAGTTATTTACATTCAGTTAATTATTTGGCTATGACGTAATCAATTTACTCTACTAAACAGTTTAGACTAAAGATATATAGAGTTTAGACGAAAAACTACATTATATAGTTACTCTAAATGTGATTTCAGTAGAACATACCACTTTTATTATAAATCTCTCAAAGCTTTAATTCTCGAAAAATTCGACAAGATAAGACGGGGTCGAAGAGAATCCCTCTATTATTTGATAGGGGTTTGACAGCTAAAGTTTTAGTTTCAAGCTTTCTTGAATTTATCGGAGGGTAAAATAAAAACGTTATTGAGAACAAATTGTGAATGACTTGCAGTAATAACTAACTTAACTAAAGTTTTACAGACTGGAATATTTGCGTATTTTACTTTAAGCTTATACGTTATTAACTGTTAATTATTACGTTATTTTACTATGCTTTCGGTTGATTATAATTGCTCAAAAATGTCAGTTCATAGATTTTGAAAGAAATAAAATCTACTTAATATAAAATATATATATTATATGTATTAAATTGAAAAACTAAGTAATAAATAAAAATATTTAGTGATATATATTTCCTAAGAATGATTATGTGTAAAGCTTCTTAGATCTAATCATCATCCTTTTTTATTTTCCAATGTAATTCAACTTACTACGGAGAGCCTCAAAAGCAAATCGCTAATATCCAATAGCTAAAAAGGGCGGCGAATGGCCCATTTCCTGAAGGGACTATATCTATCTCTCGAATGATACACACATTCGCTTTGTTGAAAGAACGCACTGAGTCACGAGAATGGTAAGGAAAGGTAATGATTTTCGACCTTTTTAGAAATACCATCATTTTATATTTTAAATACAGATATATAAGGTAATTTTAAAGAGTCATTGTCTA
Source organism: Euphydryas editha (assembly GCA_036937285.1). Lineage (NCBI taxonomy): Eukaryota > Metazoa > Arthropoda > Insecta > Lepidoptera > Nymphalidae > Euphydryas > Euphydryas editha. Next base: position 9,230,839 of record JAUPFZ010000008.1, read on the forward strand.
AAAATTATTTTTAAATTTATAATAAAATGGATCCATCCTTTCTACTGCGTCTTTGTCTGTCTGCTCTGTCTGTAAAATTCCACGTGGTCGAACCTACTCGCCCATTGTGTAAATGGTTTGTTTTTTTAGAATTATGTATATAATAAAATATTTCAAGTTAAATTTATATTAATTTTATTATATCTTTAATAATTTTTCAAAAATTAAAATTTAATATGTAACATTTATACTAATATTAATAGACTGTAGTTTGTCATTTTATTAATAAAATTTCTAACGGACCAAACTATATTTAGTAAGGAATTCAATAAAATTTGTCAAAATATCCTTGAGACTTTCTCAAGAAGGTTAGAAAATTTAATTTATAAAAGACTATGTAATCAAACAAAATCTAATAAAGTAAGGTATTTTAGAAACTTGAAATAAAATAAAAATAAATTTTTATACTAACCACTATAATAAAAGATAAAAGTTAGTCAATAGAAAGTAAAATTTGTTAAAGCGTATTTTGATACTAATTTTATAAAAATACTTGAGGTTAATAAATGTAATATAATGATAATATTAATTCGATGATTTTATATAATAGATATATTGCCTTTATAATATTTCCTTATATAAAAATGAGTAACATTAGTTCATTCATTATCTATAGTATTGTACTTTGATCAATTACACGAGGTAGTTTTCATTCAAATGATTGCGCTTCGAATAATTTCTCGTTGCTTTCTTGACGAGTACTAATTACTGTTGTCAAAAGACCTACCTAATGCTAATTGAGCCGTTTTCGGGTATTCAATATAGAAAGCGCTTAAAATTTGAATTTAATTCAGTAGTAGAAAAACTAAGATTTAAGAAAAAAATATTAATAATGGTAAATATACATATATATCTGATAATACATGAACGTGGATGGCCGTGCGAATGTGTATAAATAAAACGATTATACATATAAAGCTGTAAAATATATAATTATAAAATAACTTTCACTAAAATTAATTTGAGTGAGTCACGCGCGGTACTCTTGATGACCAATAGCGAACTAAATTATGTAAAGTAAAATATTGAAGTGAAGTAATTAGGCCATAATGAAAATGCAACCTAAGTACTTAAATGTACGTGCTTTCTTGTACAATACATTACAACGAAAGCAAAGGAAGATTTACAAAATTCACGTCACCAAAATATTAAGACTCAGAAGTGTCAGAAAGGTAACGTTGATATATTAAATTGATATACACCAATTGTAATGGAGAAATGAACGGCCCAGTGAGATTACATGTTAATCTTAACGGAATGTCACAGATACGTATATTTTCCCTACCAAGAGTAACAGTCGTCAACAGGTGTATATGAGAACAAACGGGACCGACAACTTAACGTGCTCTCCGAGGTACTATTGGAAGACCAACTAGGACGAAAATCAAGTTCAGTTATTAATATTTATATAAATACGATATAAAAATTATAAGAAATTGCGACCAATCTGTATTAAAGGGTTTTTTCGACAAGACTATACCAGGACGATTGGCAACGATAAAATCTATCTACATTTAGGTAAATGACTATCGATATACCATGTTTCATGGTAAATGGTACAGCATGAAAATGTAACATCCATTTATTCATACAAACCTTCCAGTCTATTCGCGTAATATTCATACATACTTTAGCCAGTTTGCTTTGTTATTTGTGTTGAGGCTGATCATACTTACTTGATACATCACTTAAAAACATTTATTGAAAATTTTAAACAAAAGTTCTTAATTTTTTTTTTTTGATGCTTTATTTATCTTTCACGCTAGTATCTACATACATATTATATCGTAGTAAAATATTTAAGCTATTGTTAATTTATTTAATTTAAAATATTTCATTAATTTATAATTTCAACAAATATTATTGTTTAGTTATAAAATAAATTATTCAATTTATAGTTTACTGGCCCTACAAAATACGACGAAAGATTAAAAAGTTAAATCGTAACTTTTGATATGGGTTTGACAGTAAAATATTAGTTTCAAAACTTCTTAAGTTTCTTCTAAGTGGACACTGTCTTACAAAAAAAAGGAAACAAAAAAAAACACAAGAGTATCACATTGTTTTTGTTAAGCTGTTTGATCAAATCAAATTAGAAGCTTGGTATCGGAATAAAAAAAGTATATACCATATACTCAGTGTTACACTCCTAGTAAACACGATAATTTTAACTCTTTTTAATAACACAACGCAATCTAATGTAAAAAATAATATTTCTAGTAAGGTTGATAGTTCCTGAAATAAGTGAAATCACACTTTTCTATTATACATGTTAGAATGTTTAAAAAAAATATTGTATGTATTATTTTCTGACGAACAACAAGCTTCGAACCGTACCATCAACTACGATTAACATTAGATCAATATAACAATAACGTATAGAGATATATAAAAGATTAAAAACCGATTTTTCCAATCTTTGTCTTTGAACATATTAAAATGCGGGCATAAGATTTTATGAGACTTTTTGATCTAACCTTTAGAATGACAAAACAAAGACCTATACAAGTTTTCATCTTAATATCTTTCATTTCGAGTTCCACTCCCCTTTTGCTCTTTTGTTATTGTTCTACTTGGCTGTTTTGGATACAAAATTAATTTATCTCAATGATGACAATTTCTACTATAATAAAATTCACTAAAATATTAATGGTTACCAATACTCGTATACAATACAAAACAAATTACAAACATTTACCGTAAAAACTCAAACGAAAAGGAATGTTTTTTTTTTTTTTTGTATTGTTATAAACATATCGCTGTTTTGACAGTATTTGATTGAAAGTAAGAAAAATCAATTGGAAACGCCAGAAATTTGAATAATATCTTTGTATACAAAGTAAGGTAAATATTCAGTTCAATATTTTTTTATAACACAAAAATCGAAACAGACTATAGACACAATAAAACATTAATTAATAATTTAACAGTAACTTTTATTTACCAAGCAGATTTATTTAATTTCCTATATAAGTATTAGCCAATTAGCAGAGGAATCTTTTCTGATGTAATCTCAAGAAACTAATGACAGCTGTTGGAATCTTGGGTGGCATTGAAATAAAATAAATAAACAACTTAAATTAATTAATAATTTAACTTAAATGTTTATACCATAATATATAATAAGTAATACCTAATGAAAGGCAGAAAGGAAGGCATGTTTTGACTTATGCCGTTGTGTCATTACGTTTCCATAATGCAATTCAATAGGCAGAATATAAACAATATATCCCATCTGTAATAGATTTCAAATAATCTGATGTCTTTCCACTTGAACGTAAACAATAGGGGTAATAAACCAAACACTCACAGAGCCCATTCATTTTCTATTCATTCATTTTTATTTGGAAAGAATAAATAATTAAATTTGTTACAGTATTTTATTCGAATATGTATTCAAACGTATCGACATTGGTTAGTTTGCAACACGCACATGGTGAACTGATCCTGTTCGGGTAAATAGACGGTAGTAAAAAATGGCATGGCGCGGCTTATGCATCTGTGACGGCTCGACACAATACGCAAACGGTCAACGGTCAATTGTTTTTTTTAACCAACCTTTTTTGTTTTAACTTTTTGTTTTGGATAATTGAATATAAACAATCAGGTAGAAAATTTTTCTTAGAAGCGAGATAAATAATACAAATCGACCTCAACTATAGTTAGCATGAACGGTTGAGCGGATATTAAGGGATTTAAAGATCATTAAATACGTATTTAAAAAATATGCCATGAATGAAAAAATAATAACCTTTTTTCCAATAAAAAAATTATATCGATGTCAAATTGACAAAAAAAAAAGAAACTCTATAGGTGATTCGAAGATCATCGTAGTATTTCGAGTTGGTGTTGATTTTTTGCAAAAAGAAAAAATTACTTAGGTCGATTGCGGCTTTTTCGAGGGTGGTACCTGTAGCTTGTGAACTGTAACCGCCCAGCTTTATATAAATAAATCAGTTATCGAACTACAGATTTAACAAAAAATCAAGAAATAAAACAAAATTTTAAGAAAAAAAAAATAACCGACTTCAAAGCAAAAAAAAAAATACGGTAAAACAAAAATGCACTAAAAAGTAAAAAAATAATTACGTATTCTTTTGTCTGTAATCAAATTGTTACGATAATATAATGTACAATTATTGTTGTTTTTTGAGTCGGTGCCAGCCAAGGAAATACGATAATAAACATTCGATTTTTCATGCTTTAATAAAAGCCATAAAAATATTTTGAGTTAACTTAAGAAAAATTAAACACAAGGATAAAAAAAATCTCATAAATAATAATAATAAGTGGCGTTCAAGTATTACGTAACGCAATTTTTGAAGATTTTTGTCCCACCAATTACTATAATTACTGAAACCGAGATAAGAGAGATTAGAAACATTTTAGTAACGACCACAATTCAAAATTATATTTATATAAATAATTATAATAAACTGGTGAACTAAAAAAACTAACTAAATAAACTAACTAACTCTCATGGCCTCCACTGGTGACAGGAAAGCTGGTGCATTTTTTGCCCAAAGAATCGGAATTGGGATTCAACGGGGAAATGCTGCTAGTATTCTTGGCACCATTCCACGCGGACATGATTTATACCAAAACTGTTTGTAAATAATTATTCTAAGTTTTGAACACAACATATATATATATATATATATTTTAAATAAACTGCTTTGGTTACAATATGTATATTTGTTTAAAAAAGTAAAAAATGTATATTAGTCGTAGATTTAATTTTAATTTTACCCAAACTGTTTATTATTTAACACGAAGATAATTAAAAATAGTTCAAAGAGTTAAGCAAGAATGTTTTTATTTGTAATTAATTTGCAACTCATATTTCATTTTTAAAAATAATTCATTTTCTATACATTTTAATTGTAATTTTGATATTTTTACTTTCGAATTATTCTCGTGCCTCGTTTTCTAATGTGTTAAAACATAAAAATATTGAACTATAAAAATATTTAATCAGATAGGTACTTAACACAATTAAAAGTATATACCTCATTTTTATACTATTCTGACTCATATAAAAACAACAATCAAGAAAAAGACTGGCATAGAAGCGTGAAATTTTGTAGAATTTTTGTACTCTTATAGAGTTTCTTTTATCAAGAAACCGAGAAAGGAAAGGATTAAACATAAATGATTCCCTAAGGATTTTAAATAAGGATGAAAGTTTTGTTCAAAGTACGGCTTCTTTAAAAAATTTGTTCGTCCTGAGACCTTTTCTATAGGAAACCCCTTCAAGCTCACAGCTATTATATTAAAACAATTGATAAAAAATTCAAGCCTTGAAATTCAAAAATATTGTTGTTTGACTAAAATTTATCACAGCAATTAAACTTTTTAAGCTTTAGCGAAACGTTTAAAAATGTAGTTCTATTTAGAAAATACTTAGTATAAATTTTATAATAACAATTGCTTATTAATAATTCCTAGATAATGTATTACATAACATACAAATCGCGTCAAATTACATCAGAGATCTTGCGTTCAGCCAAGGGGCTTTTCAGCAGGATTTCAGATGAAAGGGGCTCCTTAGTCAAATTACGAGTACGTTAGGATCTACTAGCACCATGATGTCTTTTATATTTTGCCGGAGGAATTATTACACTGGAACATGTAACTGGCAGCTTAAATTAAGAAATATATTTTATATATATTTAACAGACAAAAAAAGTCATTAAAATTCAAATCAATTTCGCATACAGATTTTTTTACATGTAAGTAACTAAGCTTTATCGTGCTTTGTAAAGGCGAGCTGGATCGTCGTATCTTATTCCATTAAATTATTTTCTTTTAAATTATGTTAAGAATTACATTTAGAAATTCATCCGTAATGTAATTAACGTTTAGATCTTTGGAGAAACAGAACGGAGATACTGGAAACCAAATTAGTATCTAATTGGCACTAAGTATATTTTTTTTTATGAGTCGTTTAATTTATCATATTCTTAACTTCCAGGAGAAGCTTCTTTTTTGTGATACTATCGAATCGTGTAATGAGACTACTTACTTACTTTTTCTTCTCTAATCGAGGCTAAAAATGATACTTTTAAAAAAAATTTAATGATTCGAATACGACGACTTGAGCATTGTCATCTCTGAGTTTTATTTTAAATACAATTTATAAAATAAAACCTCAGAGAAAAAAAAAGGAATAACGTCGTACTTGAGTAGAAATTTTAATAATTGTAATTAGACTTACTATGATGTAGATTGTAGACTATTTTTTGTAGTGTGCAACACAATAACATATTTGTAAATTTATACATAACTAGCAAACCCGGCGAACTCCGTTTCGCCACCAACTTATTTTCGTGAGGGATACTCACACCACGTACTGGCGCCATCTGCTCCACCACCATGCAAAACCATATTGGTTTGTAGTACATGCTATGTATCAGAGATGGCGCTGTATGTGAAAAATGATTTTCCCTGTTTTCCTGCTTTTCTGTTGAAAATTTTCCTAAATTTTGTTTGCTATAAGCCTTACGGAGCCTGAGACCTTTCCAACGAATGCAAAACCATGGAAATAGGTTCGTGCGTTCTGGAATTATAGCGTCAGGAAGGAAAACCCGACTTATTTTTATATTACAGATGTGCACAAACTTACGTTATGACGATACAACAATTTTTTTTTCTTTTAATTACTATACATAAGACTTTTATGATCTCAACTGCACTCAACTGCCTAATAAACAAACCATTTTGAACATACACATTTAAAACGCAGTTTATGCAAACATTTTCGCCATAGAAGATAAAATTTTATAATATTCAAATCACGTGGGCGATAAGGGCCAGCCTTTACGGTTTACGACTACTGTGTAGTATATTGAAGTCATTCTTGTTCAGTTGTTCAGGATGCTTGTAGGTACATTGGTATTCAACGCGAGCCCAAAAACTTCCAGCGTCACGTCTTTCAAGCACCAAAGGTTATTTGCATTTTAACCGTTACGTTTCTATGCTATTAAATATAATGCAATGTAAAAATTTGTTTATGGTGTACACAACTGAAGAGATTCTTTGTTTATAGCCTGTTTGTCAAAGAAGGAGCAGTAAATATACTTGACGGTGAAACCGAAGAAGAGTATACATTAAATTAGAAGAATAAAAAAGAAATTGTACGTGTGGGTCGACATGAAATTAAAATCATTATATAAATCTTTAGCTTAACATTCCTCAAAGCTTAAAAACATTTTGTTTAATGTTAGTCAATCTACTTCTAATACTACTAGTGTACTATTTAATGTAATTATTCTACTCCTAAGTTTCTAGATGCTTTGTAGCAAATAAGGATTTTTAATATACATATGTTGTATAGTTATTATATTATAATTATTTAATATATGTAGTATATGTTGTTATGTTAAACTAGAAAATATATTGGTTTAAAAAAAGCAACAAATTTTAATTTGTAATTCGGATGTAGGTAATATCTGTCATCTATGTAGCTTAAATGTCTTTCATAGTTTTCTTTAGTGTAGACTTAAGGAAAAAATCCGAAACCGATCTTGGCCGTAATATAATGCGCGGTCTCAGTTGCAGACGCGGTCATTCGAAAACCAATAAATTTTACAAGGTCTGTGAGTATATTTGATAAATGTCTCAGATAAAGACACAGCGGTGTAGAGATTCACCGTTTTCGGGATATAAAATAAAATTTTGATTTCATAGTTACTAAATTATTAATTTCATTGCATTAAAACATGTAAAAGTAACAACTTCTCAATTAGCATGCCCATACTTGTATTATAAACACCAAAAAGAAATTACATTAAATAAATATGAATGTAATTTTTTATTTTTTATTTTTCAGAAAACTTTAAATTTACTAGACGTTTTATAGAATAAACGTTCCATAGAACATCAAGCGTAGCGTAATATTTACTTTATTTATTTACTCAATTAAAAATAAATTCATGCTGCTAAACTAAAATCAGAAGAATACTAATACATGAGCTAACGTAATATGTGACAAGTTCATATAAAATGGAAACACTAAGCACAAAGATAACACTCAATTACAACAAGTATATACTTGTAACTTTATGATATTGTTACATTTAAAGTCCGACTACCCTCATTCAATTTATCGTTATTTAACAAATTGATCGAGTATACATAACTTTATTGCAATTACCTGATACATCATTTTGCATAATCATATGCTTACAATAATATAAATTGATATATAATGATTGCTATTTATTATATTTATATTTAACATTTTTTTTTATTTAAAATAATAATTAACGTTGGTATTCAAAGTTTCCAAGTATTTTAATATCAACACAATAAACCATGTAGACATAATCATCGTCATCATCATCATGTCAGCCACTGGATGTCCACTGTTGAACGTAGGCCTCCACCATCGACCTCCAGAGCGACCGGTACAAAGTACCCTCCATCCAACAGCTTCCGGCGACTTTCCTCAAGTCGTCTGTCTATCTCGCAGACAGCTGTCCGACACTGTGCTTGCCGGTACGTGGTTTCCACTCGAGAACCTTTGTACCTTCAGCCGTCAGTTCTACGAGCTAAGTGCCCTGCTCACTGCAACTTCAGGTTGCATATCCGTTGGGCTATATTAGCAACCTTTGTTTGTCTGCAGATTTCATCATTTCTGATTCGATCTCGCAGAGAAATACCAAGCATAGCTCTCTCCATTGAACGGTGTACAGTTTGGAACTTGTTTAAAAGACCCATAGTCAGAAAACACGTCTCATATCCATAAGTCATCACTGGTAGCACACGTTGGTCGAAGACTTTCGACTTCAGGCACTGAGGTATGACAAATGAAAAGATATTTTTTAACTTCCTAAACGCTGCCCATCCTAGCTGGATTCGACCATTAAACTCCCCCTCGAAGTTGGACCTACCAATTGGATATTTTGTCCTAGGTAGATGTAGTCGTCAAAAACTTCGAGAGTAGAATTTCCAACCGATATCGATGTGGGCACGACAGAGAAATTAGACACGATTTTTGTCTTCTCCATGTTCATTTTAAGGCCCACCCGTCGGGAAACTCCATCGAGGTCACTGAGCATAATGCTGAGGTCTTCCAGAGATTCTGCCATAAGCACGATATCATCGGGAAATCGAAGGTGAGTGATGTACTCGCCGATGATGTTGATGTCAAATTCATTCCATTTCAGTCTATTATAATTACCCGATAAAAAATCATTAACCGTAATTGATTACTCAATCACAAGATAACAATAATACAGATTGATGTACATTCTAGTATTTCAATATAAAAACAATAAAAAACAACCTGTGTTGATATAATTAACAGAAATGATTAAATAAAGCAAAATAACTGCTATGTGTAAAAGCAGCTGAATAATATACAAAATTTAACAACTATGATTTATACATACCGTACTAATTTAGTGCCTTTCATTTCTAAACTTGAAAACTGTGCCCTTTAGACACTTACTTACACTTAGAACTAACTCATGGTAAATTTCTGGAGTCTGCTATAAGTTATCATAATATGAATAAGTTGTCAGGAGTGACGGCATTAAGCGCTCATTTATGTTAAATTTTTACCCGACTGCGATAGAAGGAGGGTTATTTTAACATTATTAATCATAAAATTTTCATCAATATTATATTTGCGTCTTCCGTATTATTTCTTTCAAGGAAAATTCAAATAGCATTACTTAGTTGATTATAAATTTATATTATTCTACTAGCTGCTGCCCGCGACGTCATCTGCGTGAACTTTATACCAAAAATACCTACGATTATACCTTTTAAAATAACATTCATTTACCTTCCTACACAACTTCGGAGGAAATAGGTTCCGAAGAAGCATAAGCATTTCTTATCTTTATGATATATATGGCATGCTTAATTTTTCTCTTTCTTCGTTATTTAGCTTAAATTGCTTACAGCAATAGCGTGCCGTTTTCGAGTTTAAATTTTGTTATACATCTATGAAGTTCTTTTTGAGTTCTGTTTGTTATTACATATAGAAAAACTCGATGAATTTTATAAGACATAGATGAAGCAGCTTAAAACTTATATTAGCCGGCGACTCCCCGTGGGAGCTCGTGGCGGAGGTTCTTGCCGAGACCTACTCATACGTCTCGGGTAGGAGGGCTCTTGGTGAGAACCCCACGTTGGACGGGATCCTACGTGTGCGTCGGATAGGGCAGGAAGCGCTAATGCGGAGGTGGGGGGAGGACCTGGCGGTGCAGCCATATGGCACACGCGTAACGGCTGCCATTCGCCCGGTCCTTGAGCGGTGGATGCGTCGAAAACGCAAGCCCCTCACCTTCCGTCTGACACAGATTCTCACCGGGCACGGTTGCTTTGGTGACTACCTGTGTCGGACGGCCCAAAGGGAGCCGACAACTGAGTGTCACGATTGTGGCGCAGCGGTGGACTCTGCCCAGCACACCCTCGAGGTGTGCCCGAGATGGGCGGTGCTGCGTCAAGGTCTGACGTCGGTTGTCGGAGGGGACTTGTCGCTCCCGAGCGTCATCACCGCGATGCTCGGCGACGACGAGTCCTGGAAGGCGATGGTCTCCTTCTGCGAGACAGTAATGTCCCAGAAGGAGGCCGACGAGCGGAGGAGAGAGGAGGCCGCCGACGTGGCCTCCATCCGCGGGCGACGAATGGGGGTGCGTAGGAGGCGCTACTTAATGCGCCTCCTGTAACGGCCTTGTGCCCGTGTCGGGCCGGGATGGGAACCCGGTCCTGCTAGACACGGCGTCGTCGGGACTGTTCAGAGGTTAGCCGGACAGTCCCCATGGAGGAGAAGTCTGGCCTTTTCGCCGAGGCCAGCCTGTCGCTGGAGGGATCCTGTTGCCTGCAGATCCGGGACCCTCCAATTAAAGCGGCTGAAGGCTCCCGCAGGGGTTTAGTACGGTATTGCACTCCCAAAGTGCCGAGTCCGACATAGGTCTAGGACTGCCGACCCGGGCGCCCTAGATATCATCCGTAAATGGATTCCCCTGCGTAAAAAAAAAAAAAAAAAAAAAAAAAAAAAGCTTAAAACTTATATAAACACATTTTTTTAAATTGTCTTGCTCATCTTTGAAAAGAATTAACGATACAATTTTTATTAAAATGCACAACTCCATCTATGACTTTTAAAAACAACTATTACCTAACCTCGCCAACATGATCAAATTTAAATTATTTATATCCAAAAAGGGTTTACACATGTAATTCGATTGATGATGTTTGATGTTTTTGAAATCTCATAGATGGCGCTGCTCTAAAATTGTCTTGATACTACTTATATTAATTTCTTATATTACATTAATTCTTACATTCACTATGTTTATCAGCCTAAGTTACTTATATTTCGTGATTTTTATAGTGTGAAAATAGCTTATAGCATGGTTATTAACATAATAACAACATTCAATATGCGTCGTTAGATTACACGTTGTTGCAGAATGCTTTGAAGAAATAAAGGTTCACTTTTCGTTCCCCGTAGGTGATAGCGTGATAATATGTAGCCTATATCATGACCCAACTTCTTAATAATATTCGTGCCAAATTTGAAGTAAATCCATGCAGTACTTTTTGAGTTTATCCCGGACATACATGCAGACAAATAGACAAACAGACAAAAATTCTAAAAATTATATTTTTGGCTTCGCTATCGATTGTAGATCACACGCCAAGTATTCTTTTAAAAAAATATTCAATGTACAGTTTTGACTTTCCTACCATTTTATTATAATTATGTATATAGATACTTAGAAATTATTTCATTACTTTTTTAAAAGAAAATTTATAATATATCAGATATTTTTAGTAGCTTTTCAGTTTTATTATAATCTAAATTTAGAAGCCAATTACTTACTACATTTTTACATACTGATTGAGAAATATACATATATTTTTAATTTATGTTACTTAGGTAGTGTGGCTAACTAGCTAAGTGAAGGTCTAACCATGATTTCTTATATTAACTAGACGACATGACCATTGACCATGTGGTTACTGCTCCTCTATATTATATATTAATAAATTTATAGCGTACATTTTCTTTGCATACAACAAAAATACATATATATATATATATATATATATTTAAAGTATGCTTCTCGGGACACCCGACAGAAGTGATAAACAAATCTAAGAAGAACTATTTAATATTGAAATTGTTTAACTTGAGAAAAGCTTAGGTTATTACTTAAATTTTATGAATATTAATATGATAATGTAAAGAAAGGTTATTTATTAACACTGTTAACAGTATATGTCTATCTCACACTAAACACTGAGTAGAGATAGGGAGAAGCGTCTGTCCCAAAATACGGCTAGGGCTGTGGGTTGGAGTGAGAGAGAAAGAGCCTGCCTAACGCTGCCGTATGCGTAAGAGAAAGAAAAGCTAGACAGACTGGCGCCATAACGCGTTACGTAACAAAGCGGTTTACCCTCGCATTAAGAAGTTATCAATTCAGAAACAAATTAATAGATAACGCTTTCTTTGCTAGATACAATTCCATATCATAGTTTTGTTTTATCGCTTACTTGATACTATATTTATAAGAATTGATTCAAAAATATTTTTTTTAATTGACGTGATTTTAATCACTTAACAATTGTGTATCTTTATTATTTGTGTTGAAAAATAATACGCAAGACTAATGAATTTATCTTGAACGTATTACGTAATTAATTATTAGCACTAGTCGTACGTCATAAGTGATTTTGATGTATGACAATAATAGGTCAGGTGTTGCGTGAACACAAGTGATTAGTATAGATGGGACATAATACAATATAACACAACGCGTTATAAATAATATAAGCATTAACATATGAAATATATATGAACCGAACTGAATCAGCCTGTAAACAACCCACTGTTGGGCGAAGGTCTCTTCTCCATACAGAAGAAGGGTTGGAGCTTAATCCACCACGCTGCTCCACTGCGGTTTGGCGAATAATTTAACTACCATGAGTAACAGTTGCTATCAGATATCTATGATTACAATCGGAACCGACGGCTTTACATGTTAACCAGGCAATTATTTAAAAATATACGTATGCAGTTTAAATTCTTTTTTTTTTTTTACATTAAAATGAAGCCACACCTTGTCATATGTAAAATTAATATCTACAATTAAATGAATGCTTTTCTTATCTAAAAATAATTTCTTTTTGTCTCGTTTATTATCGATGGCGATGTGGTAAAAGAATTTCAATCTTCATTTCAATCTTCTTAACTTTTGGTTTGCAACAATATATTATATTGTGTGTTATAATAACAAGTCAAATATTAATTGATTTGATTCAAAATCAAACAAATCACTTTTAGGTTCTTAGACAAGTATTTTTAAATTTCTATACATTTTCGCATTCGAGGTGTATCAACATTCAACAGCTCTCTATAAAAAAGTCAGTAACAAAATGTCCCACATAGTTTATAACATTGTAATAAGAAAGATTTTAAGGTTTTGATTCAGAAAGAAGTAAGTGCACTTGACTGTACTTGAACACTTATTGGTGCTTTGGTCACATGTGATTTTAATATTTTGTTTATTCTATTTCCTTCGATGAATCGACATACGTACGTGTGGAATTCAAACAAAGGCAATTGGAATGTTGACTTCACGTAATGACATCTAAAGTAAATTCTGAAAGTATTTTTAGGCAAATAAAATAAAAAGATTAAGAAATAAATTTTAATATAATTTTTTGTCATATCATACAAGTCTTACAGGTATGAAAAATATATTCCGATTAATATTAAAATGATATGATTATATTTTCATAAAAAGATTGCATGGATTTTTTACATAATTATGTAACATTTCTGATGTAGGTACGTTATTAGTATGAAATGAATAATATGAAAATATTTTTAATTTCTGTTGAAAATATTGTCATGTTAGAAAAAAGCTTAATAAAGAAGGAAATACGTCATCTGCGAGACAAAATATGCTAAAGATTTGATACCGACTCAGATGGACGAACTCACTCATAAAATGAGGAAGGCAGACTTCAAGTACTTATATTTTATACGCAATACCGTATAGTGAATAATTAAATTTCATTTAGTAAAGCTCGAATTTCAAACACGGGTCTGATAAAATCAAATATTGTAAAAATAATTTTATATCTCGTACTTTCCTGAAGATGAAAACCTACACACCCCGTGCAAATGACAGTCTAAGATAAATTTGTTTAGCTCGTTCAAACGAAATGGAAGTACGTAATTGAGCGTGTTTCAGTCAAATTACTTAGTGCGGGACGGAGTGGCGTCGTAAGGCGTCATCCCCTAATTTCATAGAATGTCCGCTCATAACGATTAGTAGCTAGCTGGATATTACAGCTAATGATCGTAGTTTGTTGCATGGTATAGATTATTAATGGAAAATAAAATAAACGTTAATTCTGTCTTTTAATAATTTAATAATTAAGACAGTATCATTATAAGATTACTTCATAGTAACAACCTGTAAAATGTAATGCTGTAAAAATAACCAAAAACGTATTAATTGAGCTGTCACAATATCAGGTAATTCACGACCTTTTTAAACTGCGTTTGTTACCAAGCTGAATCCTACAGTAAAAAATGACAAATAGGAATAACAATGAAGCTTCTTATGTAAATTTTATCTGAAACATACCGTAGTATCATTAATACTTGAAATTAAATGGTTCTACACAACTTCACAATATTCCTGACGGGTCTGAGTGATGATCAATGTATTGGTAATCATTTAGATAAAGATATAATACGTATTATGCACCATTACAATCTCCTGGATTCATTTAGTATTTTAAACGAACTATCATAACGTGCACATGAAATGTCATTGCTTGTTCAAGTGTTCAGTGAATTATCACTGAGAAGTTCGAGTACCATTACCAACAATATACTCTGGCGATATTCTTTCTATAATTCTCGATGGTTTGATATTGTGACAATACTCTGTGGCTTATTTCAGTTTTTGTAGTAGAAATATATTTCATGTCAATTTCCGTGACCGAATGTTACTAAGAATTGCGAAAGCTTTTACAATGGTCGAAGTCATACGCTACGGCAAATATGGACTTTTGTTGTGGATTCTGTGTTAATATATTATTACGTATAGTTTATTTATACGCCTTTAGCTTTGCAAATGCCCTAGCATCAAATATTATACCTTTGTCGTTAATTTGAATTCGATCCTGCAGTTATACAAACTAAAACAGTGCTGGCAACACATTCCTTCCTTTTTTCTTGTTCTCCGACAAATGGTTGAAAATTATAAATCGTATTGCTGTCGAATCACTTCGGCTTTTATACTTTTAAAAGTTTATTAAACATAAAAATTATTAATATAAAAAAATTTATTTATAATCTTAAGTACGTATGTTGAATTACTAGGCAAATTGTATTTTATTACTTAAAGCTGACGCTCTGAAAGAATATGATCATGGTTATTAGTAAAAAAAAGGAAAATGTATCTTAACTAACTAAATAGCACTACGAACTAAAACCATATTTATTTATTATGTAACAAAGAATTCAAAAGATGTTAATAATAAATACATATATTTAAACAAATTATGACATAATATAATTTTATTAAATATCTTTAAAATAATGTTTAATTTAATTTTACATATATTTAATTTTTTTTTTTTTTTTTTTTTGTAAAATTTGTTGTAACTTATATCGAACACATTATTTTATTGTTAGTACACAAAATTTTTCGAGTATACACAAGAAATACTGTGTCCTCCTGTACCAGGCGAAGGATTACCTGGAACAAGAGGACTCAGTGAGCTTTTATCCCCGACATAAACATGTTTATCTCAGGAGAAATGGCCGTCGCACAAAATCTTATACATTTAAAAACAGTTCTTATTTTCTAATTTAACTTATTCTTATCTAAACGTTGTGTCTTTGTAACTGTTGTGAAAGTTTGACGTCTCGGAGGAAACATCTCCAGGGTTGAAGAATACAGTAATTTAACATCATGTCTAGCTTTTAAAAAATTACTGAGTCGGTAAGTGAGAATTGAAGATGTAGAGTATATATATAAATAATTATTTATTAAAAATTGTAATTTTAAGCCAATTTGTAGACTTTTAACGTTTTTAGATAGAATGGGTAAAATTTCTAGGCAAAAATTCTTTTTTTTTTCTATATGTGAGTAAAGGTTGGAGCTCATTAAGCCACTGCTACCACTACTAAACTTCAGGTTGATGAAAAAATTCTCTTACAACACTAATGATCATTATCAGGTCATTTATCATAAAAGACGAGACCGATGGCTTTCTTGTACAAATACTTGCTCAGAACAAAAATCGAACCAGCGAGCCTCGACTGGACCTTCCTTTGAGCTAAAACCAGATAGGTCCTCTAGGTCTCTAGGTCGGTAGACTAGAATGCATGGAACTTTCACAGAATTATTGCAATCATATTCTGAATTGTAATTTTATATTTGGAAATTCATCATCATATCAGCCGTTGGATGTCCACTGCTGAATCTCAAGAAGATCTCCCCATCGATCTCCAGAGAGCTAGAAGCAGCCTCCATATTACAGCTTCCGGCGACTCTCTTCAAGTCGTCTGTCAGCGAAGCTAATTATAATATTCGAATAGAACAAACAATGATCTTCAGCTAGCGAATATTGCCACATCTTGTACCAAAGTACCTTCACATTACTTTCTAATATAATTATAGTAGATGTTAGTCAAATCTTGACTTTAAAGTTGATAGTAGTTAGTAGACCTTTTGCGAATAATTTCATTTTGGTCAAACTTTTAACTACTGTAATTTGTGCAACATTATTACATACTAATAAAACTTTAAAAAGTCATTAATATTATTTCTATATGAATATCTAAATCTCTTCGAAACACGTTTTCTTTTTTTTACAACGTAAATATTTATTTCTTCACTTTGAATCGCGTTGATAACTTTATATAGGCTATCGTGATAGCGAGTTTAGGATTTTGAAACTGTTTTAATCAGGTTAACTTAATTTTCGTGATGTTATTTATAAAAAAAAGAAAATCATAAATATTAATATCAAAACCACAAATATATTGTAATATCAATATGACTGTTTTTCAAATGAGGAGAAGTAAAATGGACTAAAAAAACGGAATAAAAAATAAATATTATTTTTTCAGTTTGTCTGTTGCCTTTTTTGAAAATTCATAGTAATGTCTAGTTCATTTAGTTATATAAAATTTATTTCAATACAAATAATAAATTTGTATAAAAACCTGCGATGGGTAATAAATTGTCCAACTTAGTAATTAATGATCGAAAAAACAGCCAACTGCCATTTTCAGGTAATAATGACACCGTTTTTAACAAGGGTATCGCTGTGAGAGTCTAACTTATATACATTTTTTATAATTCCCAAACTACTCCACCTAACCTCAAAACACGGTGTTTTATAATACTGTTTTTAACGCCATAAATCTGGGACTGTCTTTTAAAAATGTTATGTTTCGATACGATTAATAAACTTTACCAGCCTCATTTAATTAAAAGTCTAAATCGGATTTTATCGCGTTTATTTGTTTTAAAACTTTACAGTTTTACGATTTTTAATTAAATTAAATTATTTCCCGACGTTTCGGAGCCCTTACAGCGTCCATGATCTCGGGGGACTGAGGTGGTGGGTGTCCGAATAATTATTCAGTCCGAATAATTCATTATTAAATGAGTAATATTCGCGTAAATATAAGAGAACAGTATGTTTACCAGCCTCATTATAAATTATACATTTTTACGATACATTATTTAAATTAGATTTTAGTATAAGAAGATTATTATACATTATAAGAATATCAATACAATTGCATCGCTGAAATTTTAAGTAATAAAACTACCTTCATATTAGAAATAGCGTTTGCAGACGTTTTTTAGCTGTAACTTTGTGAGCAGATGTAATTTTGTGAGCAAGTGACATGTGGTGATTTCGGCATATACGATTGGCTGTCTCATGTTTGTTCTGATCATTTCATGATCATACTGTGCATTATTGCATTATTCATTTATTTTGTATGATAACGTTTAATTTTTTAAAAGAGTACCGAGAGATTTTTTCCTCCGTCTTTTTTTCCCTCTCGGCCAACTAGGGACATTAGATTAAGTTACTTATTTATTGTAACATTTAATAAAGCCGATGATATAATAGTAATGTTATGTCTACCAAGACATTAACTTGTAATAATTGGACGTATTTATTTTAAATGATTTTTTTTTGACATTCGTCAAGTGTGTATAACCTTATGACGAAAAAAAAATAAATATTTTCATTTCATTTCATTTCATAACAAAAACCGTAAAAATTATATCAAGCAGATATTTTATAACAAAAATTACGATTGTATTACAGACGTATCAATTATTTGTATTAAAAACAAAACTCATATTTAATATTGAGAAAGCAGGACATGCGAATCATTATCTGTGCACATGTAGTATACTAATCGGTTTTGATATTTGCATTATTCATGAATTGAACTTCAACATAAATATTTAGACAATTTCAGAATAATTTGATATTCTATAATATAATAATAATAATAATAATTTATTTTCCATCACAATCAGGTTGATACAATAAATCCACTGCTTATGATCTAACTACTAAGATGACAACTTGATTAGTGAAGGACTGGTGCCCAAAAAAGGTATATAATACCTGTACTATAGGTCACCAGGTCCCCCCCACGGATAGAATGATCATGATCAGATGTTCAGAATTTAAATGGAAACAAATCTCATATGTGATGTTATGAATAATTTAGTATACAATAATTTATGTCAAATGTTAAACACGATACAATAATTGCAACACTGAGAGAAAAAAAAAAAAAAAATATATATATATATATATGCAATTTTATTAACTCTTTAGATTTACTTCTCAGAGATCTCTCTCAATTTAAAAATATTATTATCATGGGTGATATTAATATTGATATTTCGACTCATTCGTCTGACAACAGGCACAATGAGTATCTAGACCTTCTTGCCAGCCACGGCATTTTACCTGCCCATAACCTATCTACCCATGGCCGTACATGCTTGGATCACGCCATGATAAAATCAAAAGAATTATCCTACTGCCTTGTCATTGAATCTGATATTACTGATCATGAGTGTGTTGCCTTAACCATCAATG
The DNA here is from genome assembly GCA_036937285.1 of Euphydryas editha. NCBI lineage: Eukaryota > Metazoa > Arthropoda > Insecta > Lepidoptera > Nymphalidae > Euphydryas > Euphydryas editha. The sequence continues at coordinate 9,250,012 of JAUPFZ010000008.1, forward strand.
TCAAGTCCAGTTATCATAACTATGGTCCATGTAGCAGGAAAATCGTTGATCGTGGTGGTGCCAATGATTTCTTAAGAGACTTTGACTTTAGTTCCATATATCTTATGAATGATGTTAACGAGATAGCTAAGTTTATTGTTAATGCTCTACAAAGAGCTTTGGACATCAACACAAGAGAGGTCATAGTGCCAAAGCGTAAAAGGATAGCCAAACCACGGGTCACACCTGCTCTGCTACGCTGCCTAAGAAACCGTGATAACCTTAATAAAAAAGTAAAACAGGCTCCAGACAACGATATCTTAAAGTGTATATATAAAAAATACAGAAATTACTGTACTGACCTACTCCATAAGCTCTATAGGTACGCGTTAATGTGGCAGATTCAATTAATCGCGCATTTGTTCTGAATTCCCGCACTCACAGTGCATGTCCGAAAAGTCCATCTTTATTTGATCGCATCATCACAAAGCTTAAGTTTAGCTGGTTTAGACAAAGAAAAAGAGCTAAGATCTCGTACTGCAAAACAATATTTTTATTTAAGCGATTCCAAATTGTTTGTCTGTGGGTCCAGCTTATCACATTTTTTCGTTTGACTAGCGTAATTAACAAAATCGACGATACAATTTAGCCAGAATCAGACTTCTCTGTGCACTATTTAGGCTAGCTTACAGTAAAAAAAAAAGGATTTGTTTAAAACAATACTTTAATATTTTTATTTTGCTTTCAGTTTCAGTATATAGTATTAAATTCTTAACATTTCGTATTAATTTTTCGTTATTAAAATAATATTAAAAAAAAAACAGTAAACAATATTTACTATTGTTATTCTAGCACTAGCAAAACAATTTAAAACTAAAAAAAACAAGTTGAAGTATTTTAACTTCTTACTTTAAATTTCATTTCCTTGTTAAAAAGTACCCTTTTGCCGTAATGGCGAATAGAGTCAAGTAACGAATTTAAGCTGAGTAAATGACTTGACTTTTAACTTTACTAACTTCGCTTTTGTGAAGAAAGCACCGATACGGTATTGGCTTGTGGCTAACTTTAAATTGATGGGAATGAAAAAATAGGAATCCTACTGGTTTTGTATATACCTCAGACAACCATTTCGCAACCAGATGGAGTAACTAATTATAACATGGATTTTCTCTGATACACACAGATATATATACACAAGTACGAGGGTATTTACCAACAATTTAGTTGAATGAGTTAGTAAGTAATTTAGTAGATTGGAGCCACTTTGTTGTTTTTTTTTTATCGAGTAAATAGCGCCTCCGTATGTCACGGGTCAGTGTCTAAACAAGTCCCAATATATCATTTAGTCGAGTTCATTAACTACATCAAAAATAATCTTGTAAAACGTCATTTATACTGGGGCCGGAATGCGGGCGATTTTGTAGTAGTAGTGAATATTACCGGTACTCAATTTCTCGCTATACTTAACTTAATAACTATTATTGTCAAACAAAAACGAACACGTCGTTACATTTGAATTAAATTATAATGATTAATGTATGAATAATATACAACAGAGAGACGTCTTATAATATAGTAACTTCTTGCTCTATCGTAATATATATTATGTCGGTGCGAATAGAATAATTAACCTATTTCTTAGTTAAATTTTATTATTTCATTATCCTAAATAAGTTCACCAATCATAAATTTTCATTGAATTTCATAACGGCTCTTATTATAATTACCTACAGTTAAGTTTTTGTAATTGAATTTAATAGTTTCGTTGCTTAAAAATGATTTTTCTGGGAGGTCCTACTTGTTTTCTCGGCTGGGTCTTTGTACCCGGCCCTCCCACCCGGTTACGCTGTAAAGGCCGCTAGGGCCAACAGCAATAATTATATCAGCTTTAGAAAAGAAAAAAAAAGAAAAAAAAAAAAAAAGAAAAACAGACGAGAATTCGATTTGACCAATCGTCGTAGTGTATGGACATCTCTTGAGTGACGTTACTCTGTCTGACAAATAAACGAGACCTATCAGTTAGTCCGTGAAGTTTTATTATGGAATATGGACGTTTGCCTTTCGTCATATTTATTACGATATATTGTTTTTCTTTTTCTATTATAATCTTTGCAATATACTAAGTTTATTAAGACATAAAATAGTTTTCTATAAAATTCAAATATAAACATTAATTTAAACTTTACGTAAGATTTCCATCTAATATTCGCCTTTGTATAATATTAGAACATATTTCGACTTCGTAATAATTGAAACATGGGATGCTGTTAATAATTTCAAATATTTATTGAGGCATAACTACTATAGAACGTGCCGGAAAGTGAACTATTTATTAATTGGCAATAGTCTGCGCTACAGAAATTATAAAATCTATAATCAATTTATATATGTTACTACTTGTAAATTGCTAATATTAAGCAAAAGAGTGTTATTAAATAAGCTTTAACTACTCCCATGCTTTAAACCCTCTGTAAAACATTCTGAAACAGTTAGGTTATTGCCAACATTAAAACACCCAATGTCTTAATAACCATTATATCATCCAAACGGATGATAGTTGTACTAGATTTAATTATAACACTCCTTTGTTTTTTTTTTCAATCCCTTCTGCGCAAAGAGTTAACAACAGACAGCCACATTCTTACTGCTCGATACATGTTATATCTGTATGAATTTCAAAAAAGAACATCTGTATGAACTTAAAAAAAAGAACATTGTCATTCACGCGCGTTTCACTACTAGAAAGTCACGCGCTGTAGAAAAAAAATAAATGGAAATTTAGACTAGGCTGTATGGGCTATATTCCTTTGCCTTTCCATACTGAGGATAAATTTTAAAACAACAACAACAACAAGTAGGTTATTTGAATCCCCGCCATTTTTCTTCGATATTTTTATTGCTTCGTTTGGATTTAAAGCATGGAAGTAGATAAAGTCTTGAATGCAACACTTTTTTTAAAAATAAACGCGATTAAATCCGTTTTAGACTTTTAATTAAATGAGTAAAATTCGCATAAATATAAGAGAAAAGAAATTTTACTTCAAAAAATTAAAATCCCTTTTTTACATGTTGATTACGTTTATTACAGAATATTTATAAAAATATTGAGTAACGATTAAAGACTCTAGCTACATCATAACCGCTCAGAGACGATATCCATAGCATCAGTGTTCGCGATTCGCGACATTACTTGATTAATTGCTGACGACGTTCGTCCCCTTCTGATTGATTACATTGTAATCTTGTTTGTGACTTGACTGATGTTCGGTTATTGTATCACAGTCACGTTTATCATATTTTTGCTAAAGCCTCTCATTTGTTGGATTGAGAAAAAATGATTAAAACGATTTTTTAAATTAATTTATAGAACAGTTACATAGTCAAATTAATTATTTTTTACCCGACTGCGACAGGAGGGTTATGTTTTTCGAGTGTATGTATGTATGTATGTATGTATGTATGTATGTATGTATGTATGTATGTATGTATGTATGTATGTATGTATGTCCATTGCTTTGGCACGCCCTACAGCCCAAACGGCTGGACGGTTTTTGACATAATTATGAGGTATCGTTGGATTTGTCTAAATTGTAGTAGTGACATAGGCTATATAAATTTTCATAATAGCGCCCGCTTCTATAATTATATGTGATATATTACGGCTTACTGGCTATTAAGAATTATAATATGCATTCATATTGATATTACATAACTACTTAAGTAGCTATATATTAAAAAAAAAGTCGTGCAGTAAGTTCAAGAAAAATCTAAAACTAGAATTTAACTATTTTAATTAAAGTCTAAAAAGTGGTAATTTGATCGCTCTGGTAGGTTTAGTCTTAAATTATTATCTAAAGGTATTAAAAATATTAAATGTGCCTTTTAAACGGACTGAAAAATAGGAGGGATATCAATAATATTTTTTTTAAATAAAATTTTTACGATCTTTGGCTCTTAAAAACTTTATTTGAAGCTGAATAATTAATTATATTATAAATATTTATTTTTAAAATTAAATTAAAAATGTGGATTTTTTTTTAAGAATTTCAATTCGAATATATATAAAATTACTTCCCGCATTTTCGTTACGTACATTTTTTGGCGGTTAGGGTACCACTCCGCGTCGTCCCATAAGGAACTTCGTTCCAAAAAATGTCTTATGTAAATGAATTTAAACAACCAAAGCGAAGGTGGTGGAAGCTTCTCTTGTAGTGGGATTTTGTAAATAAAAAAGGATTAGTAAAGATAAAAAATGTAATTATTTAACTCTGTTACTATAATTACTTGCTGTATTCATAAATAGGGGAACATAATTTACTAGATAAATCAGAGGGTCAATTATTCAAATGATTGTTTATAAAATATATACTAAAACATCATAGGCTTTTCTCCAATTTGAGTTATGGATCTTCAGAATAAAAATAAACAAATAAACGTCTCACACTCAACGGCCCCCAGTATGATGTAGTACAAACGCCCAGACCACGACAAACATCTGTATAGCCTATACAAATATTTGTCATATGCGGGGATCGAACCCGCTACTGCTAGCGCATCAGTCAGTTACTGTGATCATTGCGCCGATGCGTCGTCAAATATAGTGAGTGTAAGCAAATTTTAATCAATAAAAGTACTCGCTTAACACAAATTAGTGATTTATCACTAATTTCAAGTAAATATTCACTTTTTATCAATGTGAGAATCGTACCACTCAGAATTAGTGACTATTCAATGTACGAATATGTAAAAATCAGATTCCACTGATTTGATTATTGAATATGTGTAACTGTATTAGTGAGTATTCTCTAAATTGTTATTGAAATTCACTGATATGTGTACATATCAGTGAATTTCAATAACATCATGGTACACTATACTGTGGTACACTATAATATGGTCACTAATACAGCTTGACTAACGTAATTAATAAAAAATTCACTGATTCATGTTTAGAGAATACTTTTATTAGACCTGGTTATACGAGCATATGCTGTTTTATATCCATTACTCTAATTAATGCAAAAATTAATGAAATACTGTTGCACAAACCTATGTAGTCGCCTCAACGTCTGCCAATAACAATTTCTATCGTGTTTGCTCATGAAAATATGGTCGATGACAATAGTATGAGATATTAGGTTAGATATATATATATATATATATTGTAATCTACCTAAACAAACTAACATGAAAAGTTGATTGAATACGCACACGTGTTTTTATGTGATAGTTGATGAAAAGGATACGCACGTTTTCAAAGACACATTTGTGGTTATGAGTGAAATAGCATCAAAACTTGAATATAAAAATGCCTACGAATATAGACCTGCAATAGTCCTGTTTTGAATTAAATGCAATCAAATAATTTTGCATATATTATACGAGTATATTCAAATAAATCCTATGAAAGTTGTATATCATTTAAATAGACATCAGAACTTCAGTGTAGTTTGACATGTTATACATTTTAAATTTTCCTCAGATATGTATTTATTTACTTCATTTTATATTATTATATATTCATAGTTTTTTTTTTAATAGCAGCGTTTTACCTGTAATTAAAACGCTTATTAATACTTACCTTATTTGAAACTTTTTGGTTGAAGAAGGCACTTCCGTTTTCTGCTTTATCCATGTATATATTGCCCCACTCTATTGACCTCTCGCTCGCACATCTTCCATCTCACCTGGCAGCACAGCGGTTTGTACCGCGTGAACTTCCATCATTGAGTCGAAAACCACTCAGGCAGAAATAAAAATGAAAGTTTCAAATAAGGTAAGTATTAATAAGCGTTTTAATTACAGGTAAAACGCTGCTATTAATCCTTGACCGTTATTTGAAACTTTTTGGTTGAAGACGTGTTTGTTATCGCCTGGTGGAGATGGACGCCAATGTGACCGTTTTACCTTTACCTACTTAGTAGAATGTGTAAATACAGACAAAGTAGTTACCTATGTAACGGATTTTGGTAGGTATCAAGAGGGAGAGTACCTTTATAATAAAGGAGTTTAAATGTGCGAGAAAAATATTTATTGAAAAAAATAAAAAGAAAAAATACCCTTTTTGTAATCAAACATAATTTAAAAACAATTCTTGTTACTTTAAAAATAATTAATTTGCCTAACTACTTAAGTATAGTATATCATTAATCATAAGGAACAAAAGAGTTAGTAATACTATACTGAGTAGGAACTTTGACAATTTCCCGTCTATAAAATTGTCTAAAAGTATTTCCAGATCTCCAATTTCCGCGCGAGAGAATGTCGTCAATAGGAACGTTGTCAGCCCAGTTCTTTGAAGCTACCGCTGATCGAATACTGCCCGGAGACGCGATGATTCCGGCATCAGCTAATAGCGTCTTTACCCATCCAGCAATCACTGTCCTAGATGCAGCTTTAGGTTGACCTCTTAAATGTACAAATAAGTTTGAACATTTTGCTGCATCGCGCCTGTCACGTAGGAGCTCCTTACAGTGGTTGACCCAAAAAACTGGGTCAAGCTTCTTTCCTTTAGGGCTTTTTAGTAATTTCCACCCCGACTGTCTGTAATCACAATTATCAGTTTTTGAACCGAAATTTGGCCATAAAATGAGATAATCGTTTTTCTTTTCAAAATGAACATCATCTACAGCCAGTAAAGTTAGGTCGTGTACACGACGACCTGAACATAACAACAGCAAGACCGCGCAATGTCTGGATGCATGAAAAAAGTTGTTTTCATCAATATTATATTTTTCTAAAAATAAAACGAGAATATCCATATTCCAAACGAATTTCTTATGATTTACAGGTTTCTGCAATGATATTGATTTTAGAACATGCTTAACCAAGATGTGTGAGCTTAAATGACCGGATAATTCCGTGTTGCATAATGTGGATACAACAGATTTGTGCAATAAGATTGTGTTGTATGATAATTTTTCTTTTTAATGTAAGTCAGCTAAGAACTTGGCTACATTAGAACCGCTAGGGCTAAACGGATTGACTTTATGAGTTTTAGTCCAAGCAAGCCATCTATTCCATGCTGCTTTGTACGTCTTACGTGTGGAGGGACGCCAGGATGACAATAACAGCTCTAATTGAGAATCATCCCAGCTGGTTAGATCGTCCGACCAGCCCCACATTTCCATACTTCTAATATCATTTCCCGTACATTGGGAGGTGGAAGGCCTGTCGATGTGTCTATCAGGTACCGATCCAGGTGACGTATCGTGAATGGCGCTGCCAATGCCCTGGACTTGAGGTCTGACCTCCAAAATACGCGATTCCACCACGGGACTACTATAAGAAATGTCCCTTGTGCTTGATTGAGATGTGCTAGCACCTTGGGTATCAAGTAAGGTGGAGGAAAGACCCAGGCTAGCTGGTAATTCCATTGGTGGGAAAAGGCATTGTGAAGTATTGCTTGATTGTCGTGTTGATCTAAAGAGACATAATTGGCCACTACATGTGCATTTTTCGAGGCAAAAAGATCTATAACCGGAATTCCAAATTTTCTGAAAATTATTTCGGTACAAGCAGGCACAAGGTGCCATTCTGGGGGTGATCGGTAACGAGATAGATGATCTGCGTGACCATTGTATTTGCCCGGTATGTGATGAGCAGAGAGATGGATCCGATGAACCTCTAACAACTGAAAAATTTCGAACGCTATTTTCATGAGAGCTGTAGATTTTGTGCCACCCTCGTTTCGAATGTAGGCAACCGCTGTTCGGTTGTCGCTCTGCCACAGAACTGTGGATCGATTCAGCAACCGATGTTGCATTTCTAAAACCTTCAATACAGCAAGGAGTTCTTTCTGATTGCAGTGCAAGATCTGTTCTTGATCGGTCCACTGTCCTGAAAACGCACGACCGTCCAATTGTGCTCCCCAGGCTAGGTCGGATGCATCTGTCGCCAGAAAATGCTTTGGGGGCGGTAAATGAATCGAAGATGGTAAACAGTGGTTTTGAAGCCACCATGTAAGGTTTTTCAAAGCTTCCTTTGAAAGAGGAATCCGCCTGTTTCTTGTCTTTTTGGATGCAACATTGAGAAGATTTAGAAGGCCCCGATAGTGAAGCCTCCCTTTGGGGACTACAAAACTTGAGAAATTGAGAAGGCCAACTAAACTTTGCAGTTCTTTTAGTGTAACCAGGCCATTGCTCAGAATATTTGTGATCTTTTGACAAAGACTGAGACCTTTGTCTAAGGGTAAAGATTTCTCGTTCTTCCAAGTATCCCATTATACTCCTAGGAAGATGAGCTTTTGCTGAGGCTTTGTTATTGACTTGTCTAGGTTTACTTGCCAACCGAGATAACGAAGCCTCTCTAGAACAATTTGTACTTGAGACTGTAGGACTTGACGACTCTGATGGGCCAGGAGAAAGTCGTCCAAATAAACGATAATACGTATCCCTTGCTCTCTCAGAGTTTGGGCTACCCAATTTGTCAGGGAAGCGAACACCTTCGGCGCTGTGCTGAGACCAAAGGGTAGGCATGACATTTGTAATAATTTGCCTTTGTAAACTAGTCGAAGAAAACGCCTGTGGGACGTACTTATCGGTAAGTGGAAATATGCCTGTGACAAATCTATTTTGCACATCCAATCCTTGGACTGAAGAAAATCGGGAACACGGTAAACGTTTATTAGTCGGAATTTGTCTGTTATTATATAACTGTTGAGAGCTGACAGGTTGAAAATCGGACGGTAAGATCCGTCGCTTTTTGGAACTAGGAACATGTTTGAAATAAAGCTTGGTGCAAGGTCGACTACTTCTAAAATACCCTGATTTATCATTTGATCTAGAACGGTTGTCATTTGATCTGATGTTCGAGTACAGAACTGTTTGTTCGCTAGATCTGGTAATACCAGAGGAGGTATTCGGAAAAATGGTATGCGATACCCTTGAATTATTTTTTGAATGAAAATCGGAGCGCCCAGTTGAGCCCACCGACGGTGGTATAGAAGTAGTCGACCCGCTCTGAATGTCTGATTGTCAAAACTTACGTTTTCTTCCTCTAGAGTTGTTCTCAGAGGAGGTTGAAGGACGTTTCGGATTGTTATATTGTCCTTTGTTATTTTCCTGAGGCTTGCTCTCTTGGCGGCCCCCTCTTTGACGAAACGAACCTCTGTAGCTATTCGAAAATGTATGACGGTTGTCATTATAGTTATTATATCTCTGTCCCTGCGAGGGACGGTGTACAAGCTTGCTGGGTCCCGCTTGCGGAGCGGGAGCATTGAAGCCATGTCTATTCAAGGGCAGGAAGGCTTTTCGGACGCCACCAGCTTTTTCAAGCACCTTGGTCAGTGATTCAGCTTCAAATTAAAGGTGGTAAGAAGGAGGTACTTTCTTTACGGCAACTTTGGTTAAAGGATCCCGTAGACAATTTGTTATACCATCTCTTCTCATTTGAATCACCTCAGCTCGATGGCCACAAATTAGTTGTAGCAGTTCCGATGAAGTCTTATAAAACTCACCGTTCAAAAAGTGTTCGTTTATTTTCTCACTTAACCCTTCATAAGTAATTTCAGAATCACGAGCCCATTTTAAAATACTACGGAGGGTAGTTTGTAAAACTTCACGTTGTTTCAGGACACAAAACGTTAAGCTAGCGAATGCCTTATCGGAATGGGCTAGATGCCGCAATGAATCATAGGCTTTAATCTCGTCGTTGGCCTCCAGTTCGACAAAGCCAGGAGTATGGTTGTAAGACTTTTGAGTCTCCGCGTAGCGGACTTCACACCACTCACTGCTTTCAAAATGTTGAATATCTTTTAGTATCGACAAATAATTTTGAGGGGTTTTGGGAACTGAGGGTTCCTTGAGCTTCGTTTCGATTTCAAATACAAAATTCGGCTCTGTAGGTGCTTCCGATTTCTTGTGTATTGATTCGTCGCTACCATAGTTGAAAAGCTCACCACTAACATTGCCATCAACTGAATCCTCTGAATTTACAAAATTTAAATTTGTTCGTTCTCGAAGTTCCTGAACTTCTTGTGTCAACTTGTTTAAGAGACGGCGGTCACGTTGACGTTGGCGATTACGTTTGCCGCCCCTCTTTTTACGTTTGTTAGACTTTTTATGTTTGCGAGAATTGGAGCTAGAGGAAGAAGAGATACTCTGAGCACTTGAGGAGCTCGAGGAGCTACTACTAGAAGGGCTGCGCCGTCTCTTAGACCGCTGTCTATCGGTACCAGACCCGCCACGGACGGTATTCGTCGGTATATTATCGTTATCACATATTTCGATCTCATGGTTATTTCTAGAAATTTCTCCTTCTTTAACACTCATTTCGAACAAATTTACCGCGCAGACAGATATCTAGGTCAATAGAATAGAACAAAATCAGCAAATAACACACAAAATTATAAAAACGGAAAAAATATTAAGTAAGGGTAGATTGAAAATTGAACAAGAATTCTGTAGCTAAAAATAGTTCTTGTTCGAATCTACAAAAAACCCATAATAAAAGACGTAAAAGTTATATCGAACGATAATATCGTTAAAATATAAGTATGAAATAGATAAGTAAATTACTCACGTGATAGGTTTCACACACAAAGAAAGTCGTGTTTTGTAAGGAGTATTTAAAAGTTAAACACTGAGTTGAGTACTAAGTCACAGTAAAATATAAGAAATATAGATAGGAACTCCTTTAAGCACGACTCGACTGTGCGTCGCAGAAAACAAGACGCCAATGATGGAAGTTCACGCGGTACAAACCGCTGTGCTGCCAGGTGAGATGGAAGATGTGCGAGCGAGAGGTCAATAGAGTGGGGCAATATATACATGGATAAAGCAGAAAACGGAAGTGCCTTCTTCAACCAAAAAGTTTCAAATAACGGTCAAGGATTAATTTGTGACATATTTGTTTACCTTATATTCGGATTATCGACATCATGTTACTTTATTTTTTTATGTCACACCCAGGCAAAAGATCTACAGTGTCATATCGAATTTCACTCACTAATTTCAGCGATTCTGCAAGAACGTCGTTTTGACTTGCTGATTGGGCTACTAAGACTCTGACGAAGGGTTTACTTTTTTACATAATTTAATGGCTATCCATTTATATAAGAGCTTCATCAACTCACTACCTGTAGGGCAACAGATCTAAAATATCTTTTGTAGAAGTGATTCGTTAAGATCTTTGTTAACTTATAGGAAGAAAACATTTCGTAGTGAACTAAATTTATCACTATAAACAAATTATCTTCAAGCTGTCTAGTCCTTTATTCATACCATCAAAAAAGAATATTTCGTTGTGCTTACTTCGTTTTACGTATAATAATTATGGCAAAATTACTTTTTCTGATTAATTGAAACTTTTAAACCAATAAAACCTATAAACATTCGAATATTATACTTAATTAATAAATACATGCGTAAAAAAAAGAAAACAAGGTACAGATATATGTATATACAAATTAAATACCTCTGTGAAACTAGCACTCAACTCTATTCAAGATTTTTTACTAAACGAGTTTATAACATAATAATAAAGTTAAAATAATTAAAGACATACAATTTTCACACAATTCAATCAACCTTAATCTAGAATAAGCTATTTTATATGAAAAAAAAAGAAACGATTGACAGACTTCGAGACAATTGAAATGAACCCGAATAAAACTGGGACAGCCATATAAAGTCCGTATCAGATTGATTGCTCGAGTTGCGGCTAGCTAGAACTTCCTTGACAGATTACACCAACGGAAATAAATCAAAATGTCTCTTGCTTTTACCCTTCGAAACAAGCTTTATTTATTATCTTATACAGAGACGTACTTGTAGTAGTATAAACAGTTGACGAAAATCTATTATTAATAAGCGAAATGTGCTTCGAACGATATTTCATTAAATGAAAAGTAGGGGTTAATCTAAGACAAGTCATCGTAATGTCTGTTTATCTAAATAGGCTATTTAGATCGGTGATTTGTTAAGTATTTTTTTATAGATCCATGTCACTGGAAATTAATTTCAGGGTTTATTTATATCTCTACAGTAATACTTACTTTGTATCCAATGCTGAAGGGTAGGTTTTATTTTGATTAGGATAATTTGATACCGTATTTTAAATTTTGTAAAATTCGGTTCTCAAATCTTATGCTACCGAAGTAGGCATATAAAATAATGATAATAATATTACATAATGATATCTATACATATAATAAAACTATGGAAGAGTTCAATTCTGTACATTGAATAAAAACTAAAAAAAATATCCCTAGGGGTCTTCATACAAGTAACACAAGCCAAAAAAAAAATTTGAAGTTTTTGTCTGTCTGTATGTTGTCCGGCTTTAATGCAAAAAGTACTGGCCGGGTTTTGATGAAATTTTTTGTTATATTGCTATTAATCCTCGGCAACATATAGGCTATAATTTATTTTAAAAATCGGAATACCGGATTGAAATTTTTGTTTGTCTGTCTGTGGTCCGGCTTTCACGCAAAAACTACTAGACAGGCGCAAACGTTGTGTTTGTCAATATCTCCTTGCCATAGAGTAACTTGAATATCGGGTATATAGTTTAAAGCCAGTGCCATCTATTGGCTACCTGTGAAAGTACAATATAACATATCTATAAAACATTGGAGAATGTATAACTTAGTAAGTATAGCTTGGAAACAGCATTCATGTATTACTACCTATTTCAAAAATAAGAAATAATACATTTCCACGCGCGGCTTCGACTGCGAGTGAGTATTGATAAAAAGTAGCCTATATCCTATCACATTTTATCACATACGGCGCAGCAGATTAGCCACGTAACATAGATTTACATAAATAATACTAAAACTACACTCTATCGATCTAAATAACTAAAACTACAATCCTATAATCAAATTTATAAAAAAAAAAACATAACATTTTATAAATATATAATATACATAAATATACTGTTTCAAATAAAAATAACAATATAGAATTAAGTGTACATTGTAAGTAGTTATAAGTGTAAATATAGAAAATAATTATAAGCTTGTAAATTTACGTACTGTTAATAAATCAGTTAACACAATTTCATCAAATATGTCTGCACCTATTCAAAAGAAAGCGATGTCGGACTCGGCCCCAGTAACAAAAAAATCTCTGAGGCAAATCGTTTTAAAAAAGACAGCCTCAACTGCAAAAGCCACTATACCTCCATCCATACCAGAGGTACAAAAAGCTAAAAACACAGCGGAGATAACCACAACGCATGCGGAAACTTTGTCGGAGCCTCCAATGTCCGACATGGAGGAGTTGGAGACCTCCTCAGTGGAGTCCGCGATGTCCGCATGTAATAGAAGAGTGAGCCTTCTCTACACATCTCCGAGAAGAGGCACAGGAGTGGAGATGGACCTCGTGACGGGGGTGGCTAATGAAATGCTGCAGAAGGGGAAAGAGGCCCTGGAGTCGGCTGGAAAAATGAAGCGAGAGTCAAAGATTACCGCCTACGAGAGCCTTCAAGGACTTTACGAAACAGTATTATCGCTCTCTGAATCCCGTAATAGACATAGATGCAATTTGGAGAAGGAACAGTACAGTACAGCAGCTGAGAGTTGCCACCCAAAAAATCCCTACACAACATCTGATAGTGGCCGGCGACGTGAACGCTTGGAGTCACTGGTGGGGCAGCAGCTCCGAAAACCATCGAGGAGCACAACTACATGGCTTTGTCTCGGAAATGGACCTACGAATTCTCAATAGAGGACGAACACCCACGTTTGAGACGTACAGGGGCGACAGGCTGTACTCGAGTTGCATTGACGTAACTTTAACTAGTCAGTCCCTTCTTGCGAAAATGGAGAACTGGAAAGTGGAACGAAATCTGATTACGTCAGATCACAACGCCATCACTTTTGCTCTGCGCGTCGAGGGACCAATAAAACCATTGCAACCAATCTCGACGCGCAGATACAACACTAAAAAGGCGAGATTGGCAGATTTCACCACAATCCTGAAGTCCGGTCTTGCAGAACAAGACGTGACTCTGAGCAGCGTCTCTAACGTCTCGAACGGAGAGGAGCTCGAGGAGATGTTGACCAGGTACACAACAGTAATCCATGGTGCCTGTGAAACAACCATTCCAAGGATAAAGCCGTGGAAAGGCTACTAAAAAACAAAACGCCGAATAAGAAATGCTGCACCCAGCAGAAGAGCAAGCGTCGTCGAAGAGTACATACTGGCTAGGGATAAATATAAAATGGCAGCAAGTGAAGCAGCTACTCAAAGCTGGAAGGAGTTCTGCACGGCGCAAGACCGTGAAGCGTGTGGGACGGTATCTACAGAGTTATCCGGAAAACCTCTCGTAGGCAGGACGACATGCTGCTGAGGAGCGCAGCTGGTGAAACACTTACACCAGATCAGTCGGCTGAACTCCTCGCGAAGACGTTCTACCCGGATGACTCTGCGACGACTGACACCGCTTATCACAAGCAGGTCAGAGAAGCCGTCGACTGCAGAACTCCTGCAGAGTTACAAGACCTGTCGGACGATGACCCTCCCTTTACGACCGCGGAGCTAGAAATGGTTCTCTCGAGCCAAAATCCAAAGAAAGCTCCAGGCCCTGATGGGTTAACATCCGACATATGCGCAGCGGCAATAAACTGCGACAAGGTGGTGTTCCTAGCGTTGGCAAATAAATGCCTATCGCTTTCGTACTTCCCCAAGCAGTGGAAGGTCGCTCACGTATGCATACTCCGCAAGCCAGCCAAAGAGGATTACACCCACCCGAAGTCTTACAGACCTATAGGACTCTTGTCGATCCTAGGAAAGACAGTCGAGAAACTGTTAATAGGCAGACTCCAGTGGAGGCTCTTCCCAACGCTGCACCGTAGCCAGTATGGATTTATGCCACAAAAGGGAACGGAGGACGCTCTCTACGACTTAGTTGCGCGTATCAAGAGTGAGATCAAACTAAAAAAGATAGTACTTCTGGTATCGCTCGACATAGAGGGCGCTTTCGACAATGCGTGGTGGCCAGCTCTTAAAAAGCAGCTGGTGGAAAAACATTGCCCGAAGAATTTGTATTCCATGGTGGCATCCTACTTACAGGACCGAAAGGTTATAGTAAACTACGCCAGGGCAACCAGTGAGAAGGAAACCACGAAAGGTTGTGTCCAGGGATCCATTGGTGGACCGAACTTCTGGAACCTTATTCTGGATTCGCTCCTGAGGGAAATCAATGATATGGGAGTATACTGCCAGACTTTTGCGGACGTCGTGGTTTCAGCCGAAACCACCATAGCTACCGTCCAAGACTGGGGAAATCGCAATAAATTGAGTTTCGCCGTACATAAAACAAAAGCGATGGTCATGACAAGGAAGCTCAAATACGATACCCCCATAGTTCGCATGTCCGGCACACGGTTGAGGCTTGTAGAAGAGATAAAACTGCTGGGGCTCATAATAGACTCAAAGCTCACCTTCAATGCGCATGTATCTGCAATATGTAAAAAAGCAGCAGACATATATAAACAACTCGCATGCGCGGCAAGGGTGTCTTGGGGTCTGAATGGAGAAATAGTGAGAACCATATACGTGGCGGTGATAGAGCCTATCGTCCTGTACGCGGCAAGTGCATGGTCTCCTGCAGCAGAGAAGTTGTCAATAAGAAAACGACTAGACTCACTGCAAAGAGGCTTTGCCCAAAAAATTTGTAAAGCGTATAGAGTATAGAACGGTGTCTCTAACATCGGCACTCGTCCTATCAGGCTTGCTCCCACTTGACCTTCGGATCCGGGAAGCCGCTATGCTCTATAAGACCAAGAAGGGTCACTGCGATGACCTTCTATCGCCGGGAAGCGAGCTGGAGCGCAGGGTGGGACCATTACAGAATCCCCACCCATCTCAACTCAAAACAACTGAGTATGAGTGCTTGTTGAATCTGAACCCCGAAACTCTTGAGAAACATCACATCGACGGTCCATTAATCTACACCGACGGAAGTAAAATAGAGGGTAAAGTCGGTGCAGCCCTGACGTGGTGGGACCAAGGAAGGGAAGCAAGGTGCTCCACATTCCGGCTCGAACCGCACAACATGGTCTTCCAATCGGAAATGTACGCGCTCTTCAGAGCTGTGGACATGGCGAGAAAATCGAAAGAGAGCTCAATTAATATCTTGAGCGCCTCTAGATCCTCGCTCGACTTGCTCAAGAGCCCATTGGCGACTTACCCTTTGGCCATGGAAATGAAGAGATGCATCAGGCAGATCCAAGAGGAAAATAGATCGGTGCGGTTCTTCTGGTTGAAGGCCCACGTGGGAATACCGGGCAATGAAAGAGCGGACGAGCTGGCTAAAAAGGCGGCTCTCACGAAAAAATCGGCCCCTGACTACAACAAAGTCCCAATATCGTACGTCAGGAGGCAGATACGGGAAGAGACTGTCCGATTGTGGCAGGACAGATACAATTCTTCACAAACTGGTTCGGTCACGAAAATCTTCTTGCCAGATGCAAAGACCGCTTGCAAGCTATTAAGAAAAGCGACGTTAACACCCGTCGATACACAGATTCTGACCGGCCACGGAGGATTTGCGGCGTATCTGCACCGGTTTCACTTGAAGGACAGTCCTTCGTGCGTCTGTGATCCGAATTGTGAGGAGACAGTTCTCCACATTGTGTTGGAATGTCCGAGATTCGGTAAAGGAAGACTAGATCTGGAGATTAAACTCCAGAGAAAACTAGACCAGCCTACACTCCATACCATCATGGAAAACGAAGCCGACAGAACGTCTTTCCTCGCATTCTCAAGACATGCCGTCGTGATAGCGGCGAAAAGAAATGGATCAACCGCTCTACCACCAGCTCCATTGTCTGTACCACAGGCCCAAAACATTACAGCCACCCCGCATCTACATCCAACACAAAACCCAAATACACAGACAGGCAGCGCAGCTGAAGAGGTTCAGGAATCTCCGACTCGAGCATTGCTGGGTCTCAGATCACAGGCCATACCGTCCGCTCTGCGGAAACTATTTCAGGGTAGGACCACTCAAAACACACCCCCGCCACCCACCCAAAGCAAAACATTAGAGTCTCTGCTCAGAGAGGGAAATGGGAGCGGGGAAGTGGGTATAAGAACCAGATGCGTGGCCCTCTTCATGGATGGTGAAGCGGAGAGGATCGGAATAAGCTTTTGTCGCTCTGAAGGACTGGATCGGCTGGTGGTCTCGCCGGGGCTCGCCCTGCTGATAAAAGGCAGCACGCAAAAAACAAGCTTAAAGCGTAAAAAGATCGACGCACTTGCGCAGAAACAGGACGATGATTTAACCTACCGTCTGGTGCGGTTGCATAATAAGGCAATCGCTCTATTCGAGTGGGGAGAGGAGTCCGCTTTTGCGCAAGCAAGTTCGTGGCTGCAGCGGCAGAGCAAACTCCCCGGGGCGACCCCCAGAAGAATAAGCGTGGATTCTATGAGAGTTGGTTATGATAAAGGCGACGTAGCTGATAGATACGGTTGCCTGATGGCCTCGAAAATACACGAGGTCATAGTCTACGAGGATAGGGGGGAGGATCTGGGATATCTAAAGGCTCAGATTCGAACACCTTCACCCCCTAAAAGGCCGGCTCTTGAAGAGACTATTCTCAGTGGATCGGAGTGATTACAGGCAAAGGTGGAGGCCCAAAGAGCGGAGCTCGAGTCACGTACCTCCAGGGATAGTAATAGCAACTCCAAGTCCCGTCTGACGGCGATTGCAACAGTGATCCAGGCAACGATCTCCCCAAAGAGAGGCACCCGACTGTCCCACCTTGCCCCAAAATCGGCATCTCCTGTTGAAAGGCAATCGGGGGCACTGAGAAGGTTTATGAGAGACGAAAGTCCGAAGCTCCCTCAAGTGCCACCAGCCAATCGAACGAGAGCTGACAAGGGGCAAGTCACACCACCAAAGCTTCGACCAGCGTCTACACCACAACAACATGCAAAAAATGCATACATTGAGTTCCTAGCCATCACAAAAGCGAACCGACAGGTAAGCCTGGCTATCTGCGAAAAAATTATGCAGACCTACCAGTACGGACATGAAGGCCTGCTGGAGGTGGAACTCGATGAAGCCGAGGCAGCCATATACAATAACGACACCTGCCAAGTAATTAAGGGCAAAATGTCGGGATTGTATATGGCCGCTTATAACACCACAGCCGGCTTCGTGGGCGCAGTCGAGGCTGAGGGACCAAAAGAGAGACCTCAGATATTTAACACACCTAAAGGGGACCCAGTGGTGGTAGTGGCCAGGTGCACGAGAGTGATGCTAGGCGACCGGATAATTGAGATGGCAAAAACCATCACGAGCGGTCCGGAAGTCGGCGATGTCTTCGGGGCCTGGGAACTGCCGGCACTGAAATGGATTAATGGGGTTCCCGGGTGCGGCAAGACAACACATATAGTCGGGAACTTCGACGAGGATGGTGAAATAGTAGCCACCACCACACTCGAAGCGGCCAAAGACCTGAAAGAAAAGCTAGCGCACCGCTATGGCAAAAAAGCCAAATCAAAGGTGCGCACTATGGCCTCTATCTTAGTGAATGGTTTTCATGAGAGCATAAAAGTAAACCGTTTTACGGTGGACGAAGCCGTCATGAACCACTTCGGGGCCATAGTGATGGCCGCCCGACTGTTGGAGGCTAAGGAAGTGGTCCTCGTCGGAGATATCAATCAGTTACCGTATATCAACAGGGACAATCTGTTCACAATGCGGTACTGTAGACCCAACATGACCATACACATCACATGTGAGTTGTCTTGCACGCATCGGAACCCCAAGGATGTTGCACTCGCCATCAACGAGGTCTATAAAAACATCTATTCCTCAAACCCCATTGTCCGCTGTCTGAGAATGGAGAGATTCACTGGCACTCGAATCCCTGAAAGACAAGACGGGACCCTATACCTGGTTTTCACACAAGAGGAGAAGAAGACGCTGTTAAGCCAGGGATATGGTACCGGGCGGGGGTCGAGCGTCATGACTATCCACGAGGCGCAGGGACAGACACGCGAGGGAGTCAT
Source organism: Euphydryas editha (assembly GCA_036937285.1). Taxonomy (NCBI): domain Eukaryota; kingdom Metazoa; phylum Arthropoda; class Insecta; order Lepidoptera; family Nymphalidae; genus Euphydryas; species Euphydryas editha. The sequence goes on from JAUPFZ010000008.1 coordinate 9,268,962, forward strand.
CATCATCCAGACCAAGACTAGGAGGCTACGGATTCATAACAGTATTCCGCACGCTGTGGTAGCGGTGACTAGACACACAAAGACCTGTGTCTACTACACCGACGACGGTGGTGATGCAATCGGTCGTTTTGTCCAAAGGGCAGTGGAGGCTACATCAAAGGAAATACTCGAGCACACCCTTAAGATGGCGATACAAAAAAGAGACACCGCCGTCATCGAGGATGTGCTCGGACAGCTGAGAAGTCCCTCTGGGAGGGCTGGGACGGAGTCGGAAAAAAAAGAAAAAAAAAAAAAGAAATTAAAACAAGAAACGCAAAACAAGACTGGTGGTGAAGATGTGATGGCTGGAACGTAGACTTAAAGCATGTAAGTAATATTTTAAGGAATGGATGTAAATAGAAAGTAAGGTACCTTTATAATAATACAATCTAAACGAAAGTAAAAAAAAAAAAAAAATAAGTTTATTATTTAAGTATTAGTTAAGTTTTATATTTATAGATTAAATAATTAAATTTGTGGTCAGTGCAAGGACTCGCGATAGAGAGATCCTAAGCTTAGTTTAAGTCTCGTTGTTTAAATAAGTACGCACTAACAATAATAATAATAATATTCTAAAAATGATCATAAAAAAAGGTATGGGCAAATAAAGCCTGTGGATGTACAGAAAAAAAAAATCAAATTTATAAAAAAAAAAATTAATATGACTGAAATTAAAAAAAAAAGTAATCTATATTTCTACTTAAAATATACTACCTAAAATAATAATAATGGCTGCTGTACAAATCATAAGTAATGAATCGCTCCGAGAATCGAATTACCCATTTAAGAAACCCGAAATTGAAAAAAACCCAAAATTGAACACAACTCTCTATGACGTCAATTGACGTCTGCCCTTACGTGTTTGTCCAGTGGCAGCGTTCAGGTCGCGCACTCGGCGATGACGCATCATTACTTAGACCGTACCTTTACCCCCGCTCTGCACGCCGCGCTGACGCTCCATTCTGGTCAATCGAATTTTCGAGAAAAGAAGGTCGTAAGCACCATGGAACTGGGGGCACTTTCGCGTTTTCGCGTGATACCTTTTAAAGTATGTTATATTATTATAAATAATAATAATATAATATGTTATACTAATATAAATAATAATAAAATAATAATAGTCGATATTAAATTACACAAAATCTTTATAAATTATAGCCTATGTGTTATTATGATGTATAAGCTATGTTACTGTAAAGTTTCATCTAAATCCGTTTAGTAGTATTGCGTGAAAGAGTAATAAACATCCGGTCAAAATTTCGCATTAATAATATTAATATGATAAACGTAAACTATAAACTTATGTAAAGAATTTTTTTTTCTATTGTCCACGCAATTTTATTATTTTTTTTATTATTAAAACCTTCCGTGTGCCTTTAGGAACATATAAAAAATAAATAATAAAATACCCGAATTGGTCGAGCCATTCTCGATTTTTAGTTTTTACGCTTAGCAACATTCATTTTCATTTATGTAGATTCTCACTATTTTTTTTAAATTAAATTTTCAAAGTTTAAAAAACATAAATGTTTTGTTTCTCTATAATTTTCATTTCGGTTTTAAGTACAAAATAGGTATATTGTCTAATATAACATATTAAGCTCCAACCGTTCTTCTACATGGAGAAAAGGCCTTCGCTCAGCAGTGGGTAGTTTACGGGCTGTACTGCTGTGGGTAGTGTACGGTATGTAGTACAGTTTGTCTTATAAAGCCTTAACAAGATTTAAATAAAGTAATACATAAATTAATATCTTACATTTATATTTGCAACTAAGTCGAAACAGAAATACCATTATCTATAAAAACGGCAATAAATCATGTATGTTGTATGAGAGCCCCCCCCTTAAGTATAAATTTTATTTTAATTATTTATTTTTAAAGTGAATAATATAACTCAATATTCTGTGAATATTTCAAGCGTCACCTGTTACCGTTATCAATGTCGAGCAAAACCGAGCAAAAAAAATCACGTTTGTTGTATGGGAGCCCCCCTTAATTATTTTTTTAAATTCTGTTTTTTTTTTTTGTATTTGTAATAAAAATACTAACTAAAATAGCGGCAATAGGAATATGTTACATCGTCTGTGAAAATTTCAACTGTCTAACTATCACGGTTCATGAGATACAGCCTGGTGACATACGGACGGACGGACGGACAGCGGAGTCTTAGTGATAGGGTCCCGTTTTATCCTTTGGGTACTAAACCCTAAAACGTCTTTTTATCCATCATACCTCTGTGCCTGCAGTCGAAAGTCTTCGACGAATGTGTGTTACCAGTAATTACATACGAATCTGAGACGTATTCTCTGACTATGGACCTTATAAACAATCTCAAAGTCACACAGCGTGCAATAAAGAGGGCTATGCTTGGTATTTCTCTGCGAGATCGAATCGAAGGTTGCCGACATAGCCCAACGGATTTTCAAGCTGAAGTAGCAGTGGACAGGACACATAACTCGTACAACTGACGACCGATGGAGCAGAAAGGTTCTCGAGTAGACTACGTACCGTCAAGCGCAGCGTCGGACGGCCGTCTGCAAGGTGGACAGACGACTTGAGGAAAATCACATAAAGCCGTGGGCTGCTTTGAACCGGTCGCTCTGGAGGTCAATGGGGGAGGCTTACGTTCAGCAGTGGATATCCGATGGCTGATATGATGATGATGATGGTGAAAATGTTTTCTCACTCGATAATATGTTGTTTATCACCCCATACTCCGAAAGGTATTGGTAAATGTATCGGTCGAAATGAAGAAATCACTAAATATAGGTATATATTATTCCATTTTGTTTTCCAAATCATTGTTGCTTACACTGTTACGTTTGAATTGCAAAGAATATATAAATAAATAGTCTAATACAAGTTTTATATTTCTTTCAATAAAAAATTCGAGGTAAGTTTTTTGAACATTTTTAATGATATTTTTAAATTCTTTCAAAAGTTTTCATCCAGAATACATCTCTAAAGAATATCCCTAATACTTAACAAGCGGAAAGGGTGGTGGATAGCCCATTTCCTGTTATATTCAATAGATTTTTCTTTTCAAATTACTCACGCTTTGTTGAAACATCACGTAGAGAATGTATTTATTGGCAATATTCTTCCATTTTGAATTAAATATATACAAAGTTATAGATTCAAATGGTGTTTATTTTTTATTATTTATAGCCATTTATTATTTTATAATAGACAATCTATCAAATATTTTCTATCACACTTCAACATTTATGAGTTTCATAACACATTCAATACTCCCAATTTCCTAATATCCAAGAAATGATCAATCTTAACTATTTATATTGCAAGGGAAATTAAATTATAAACTCTTAATGCTAGGGTACAATTTTGTATACCAATACTTAAGCTTGAATCAAAGCAATTTCACACTGCTTCCAGAAATTTATACGGTCTTAAGAAGGGTCGGACACCAGAACGGTTTTATTCCCGTTCCCATCTTCTAAACACAAACTTATAGGTACTGTTTAGGTGTTTAAAAAATCTGAAAATATTGTTATTATTGTGTGTAAATAATAAATAAATAAATATGTTTAACACACACACACACGGTCGTCTGTTCCTAAGGTAGGCAACTTAATGCCTGTGTTTTAGGTAACAGCCGACTGATATACATTTTTTTTAAATAAATATACCTACATATAAATAATACATATATAATATATAAATAAATATATATTACACCCAGACTCGGAGCGGGAATCGAACCCACAACCCTTGGAGCAGAAAACAGAGTCACTGCAAACTGCGTCAACGGGTCAGTATAGTATCACCTTTATTGATTATAATATCATATCATAGCGGATAGGTACAGCTCTAAGTAATTTAGTTTATGTATGCAAATTCCCGACAAAAATTCCCAAAAAGTCAAAAATTATATAAATTTCCAAAAAGAAAAGAAGAAATACTAACATTTTCTTTACGACAACGTAAGCACAATACAAAAGTATTTTATATACTTTGTCGCACTATGAAAGCGAGTTAGAGACGCAGATGGCTATCGAATCTAATTTGAATCTAATTATTAGCCTGTCATTCAACCCTGTCTGTGTCGATAGCCATTGATAGAGGCTATCTTCGAGCTAATATTCATAATGTGTTGCCATTTGGCGAGATCTAGAATATTACGGCTCATTTGCGTTTTAATGCAAAAACTATTCATATTTATAGCAAAAACTATTTAAAACAAACTGGTTTTGTTAACAAGTATAATTTTAGCTAATGACTTATATAATTATAATAAGGAATTATTTTTCTATGACAAAGCTTCATTATCCAGAAGTATTTATTATACGTCACAAAAAAAGCGTTCAACTGATTTCAGTTGACTAATAAAATAGCTATCAGCTACTATAAGCAGACGAACTAAAACGTAATATACCACGTAACGTACCACGTTATTAGTATTGGTATATTAAAAGGTAAAGTATTTAAAGGTACAAAATGATACCTTACAACTAATTTTGGTAAAGAATGTCATTGTTAATGAAGATTATAGTCTAAACAAATATTACAGTATTATTAATTAGTTTAGAGCAGTAATTATGAATGTCATTGAAGCAGAAAATTATTAAAATTTAACGCAATCAACTCGACATGCAGTTTAGTGTAATACACAAAGTACAATCTTTATTTTCTGCAAAGTTATTAAAATGCAAAGCTCAGCTCCCTTATTTAAGTAAATTAACTTATTATACAATGTAAATTTCATAAAGTTATAGAACATTTGATTACAGTTTTTCATTATTTAACGATTGAAATTTTAAGCATAACATATTATTTGTATAAATGAATGAATTCCTTACAATAAAAGACTCATGAAACGGAAATAGATACAAATAAGAAATAAAAACCGGATAATTTTAAACATAGTTACTTGCAAAAATGTAGACAGAGTATTTTATAAATATATGGTTGACAATAAAATTTGCAATATGAAGTTGAACAAAAATAATATAATCTTTTAAATTAAACTTGTAAATTTTAGGTACCTCGAGCAAATAAACCCTTCTGCTTTATTGTCTTACAAAATCAAATCAAAATTGTTGATTTACTTCAATAATAACATATTTTTAAATTTGAAACCTTAAATATCCTTTTGTATATATATATATATATATATATATATATATATATATATATATATATATATATATATATATAATTTGAAATTTCAAATGGAAATTGAAAAAATTAAGAAATATATAAAAAAAGATACTCATTTTAAAATTGTCAATATATCATTTGAACTTAAATGAATCAGCCTGTAAACGTCCCACTGCTAAGCAAAGGCCGTCTCTCTACATAAGGGCCGAAACACATAACGGCGTTGGGGCGCCGCAACGCTAAAATCGGCGGTGGCGTCACCGCCAATTTTAGCGGCGCGGCACCGCCAATTCCGGCGTTGTGACGTCATACTTGTTGACCATGATTTATTGACATTTTGTGTCTATTTTTATATTTTATTTTTTTGTGTCTTTATTAGACATGGGTATCTCAATGAATTTTTATGAACTGCAGATAAGCTCATGAGCCATATGCTTGAACCGGAGCTGTGAAACGGCTCACAGTTCAGCTGAATTGTTGTTATAGGTATTGTTACTTTTAACCACTTTTAACTATTAGATTTACAGCTAATTTATGACTCGGTTCAAAAAATGACATGTATGATGTACCTAAATTATAAATATGTAATAAAGCAGCGTTTCGAAAAGTTATTATAGTGATATTTTTTCTATCTTACACAATTATAGGGGAATGCTAATTTCATGCATATGATAAACGCTAAAGTGAGTTTCTTTGTTTGTTATGCTTTCACGCTTTAACTATTCACCTGAATTACGATCATCATGAAATTCTGCATACCAGTTGTCTGGGGTACAGAAAAGGACATAGAGTACCTACTTTACGTACCGACTACTAGCTGGTAGCTGTACCACGCAAGCGGAGCCGCGTGCGAAAGGTATTTATTTATATTTAATCTATAGAACGAATATAAATGTAAGATATTAATTTATGTATTACTTTGTTTCAATTTTGTTTAGGCTTTATGAGACAAAAGTTGTTTAAAATTCTACCAGCATACAAACTTGATTCACAAAATTATTTCCGATACAAAGGATTACTTTTTATGCATTCTACTAAATAACAACTTCACAAACAATAATTAACAAATTTCACGTGTACTATAATATTTAAAATAATTAAATTAATATCCACAATAAAAAATCACGAAGAACTGGTTACCCTACAACAACGCTCTTTTTCGCGGCGCCGCAACGCCGCAGCGCAAACTGCCGATTTTAGCGTTGCGTCGCCGCAACGCCGTTATGTGTTTTAGCTCTAAGAGAAGGGTTGGAGCATAATCCGCCATGCTGCTCCACTGTGGATTGGCAGATAATTTTACCTATCATGAGTAACGGTCGTTATCAGCTGTTTATGACAGCAGTCGGGACCGACGGCTTGATGTGCTCTCTAAGGCGCGGTGGGGAGACCCACAAGGACCCATATATCATTTAGTAATTATAAATTTAGTCTTATGTTGTAATACGTTTTGGTGTGCTGTGTTCTGCGAATAGTCACTTTATGTACAATTGGGTTTCCTAACCATGCCTCGGAGTTTGTAAAGCCGTCGGTCTAGTTGCTCACATCTGATAATGATCATTACTCATGGTAGGGAAAATATCCGACAATCCGCAGTGGATCAGTTTCATGGATAAAGCTCTAATCCTTCTCCAGTATGGAGCCTTTGTCCAGTCGTGGGACGTTTACAGTTTGATTTTCCTCACATCAGTACAGTTCCAATGCGTTTGTGAACAATCAAAATACCGTTGTTAAAAGCTTAATGTACTTAGATAAAAACAAAAAATGTTTTATTCAGAATTTGAAATATGTAAGCAATTTAATTTAATTATTCAAATTATTATGATATCCTTTCCTTTCTACTTCTGAACGTTTAAGAGATGTTGAGATGTAAACAATATGCTTAAAACATCGAAATATACATCTTTGATGTTAGTTTTAGTTCAAAGTCATAAGCGTAACGTATTGCCTCGAGCTTAATATACGTGTAACTTGTGAGGTACAAGTAATTTAACAGAGACTTACCGTTGATGTACTCGTGAATTTTTACGTGATTTGGAGTTATTGTTTACATGTTTTTGTCAATGTTTTTGTTTTAATTTAACGCTATGTTTCGGACAGTACTACATATATTTTGTTTTGTATTTTTATTTATATATAAAAATCTGGCGGATTGACGAAAATAGTTACTCACAAATTCATATTGATATAAAATTTAAGATTTGTGTTATGTTTAAATAATAGAAAAATAACAACTAGCGATATCACAAAACTAAAATATAATTTTGATCTAACCACTACTAATTTCTCGAATCTCTTCTCATTTAAACTATGTTCTCACTGTTGGTGCATAGATTAGCGAGATCATAACCTACAGATATGTAGATCCATGCACAAAAATTGTAAACCTAAACTGTAGTGTTAAGAAAGAAAATGCATAGATGTAAGACAAATAAAACCCACTCTCTGTGATTAGTATTTAGAATTTAGTTATGTTTTTTGTTTGATTTGCGTTTGTTTACTGTTTTCTGAGTTTATTGTTTTTACTGAATTTTTGATTCTGTTACTATTGGTTTTATATTTATTAAAATCTCGTATTCCTTCGCCGTTTTTTCCCCTAAAATCTCTAGAATAATTATATAGCCATTACGTCACATAGACAGTTAGTAGGGGACTCACCCCGAGTGAGACTGTGTTATAAAGAAATAGATACCGAATAAGAGTGCGAGAGTCATGAAAACGAGAACTGGTATGAAAGAATCATAAGAGAAAACAGTCTCCGATCATGCCGAAGGGCAGTTTAAAAAAAAGCTTGGACATATTATATATATCCATAAATGGCCCATTGGTATACAGGTCACAGTCAATTTAATTTTGACAAAAAATTCGTGTATATCGTTATCAAGGAAAATAATTTTAACCAAAACATATAAAGGTTCGATTAGACACTCTTATATATTCACAGTCAACTGCTAAACTAGCAATGAGCGATGTCGAATTGTTTTATTATTTACCAACTTGATCCAACTTCAAGCACTGTTGACTTTACGACATCAGAGGTGTATGCAGTGGGTTCATATGAACAATGCATATTTCATGGGTTAATATTTACCATGTACATCGACTCTCGACTCAAACGATTGGTTGACATACTTATATTAATATATATACGAGTATTCGAACTCTTTAATATTATCATTAATTGTCAAACATTAAATTACTTAGTTGATAAAGATGTGTGTACTTAGTGGTGCTGTATTTCATGCAAGATATTACTAATTTTGTACTAAAACACAGTTTATATATTATTTTCAAAAGAGTAACTGCGGAGTTTCTTGCTGATTCTTCTCTGCAGAATCTACATTCCGAATCGGTGGTAGCTTTACTTTTACAAAAATAATAATCACTTTAAAGTTTTAATTTGTAAAGTGACGATTCGAAGGTGCGCTATTTGAATAAAGTTGTTTTTGATTTTGATTTTTTGATAATGATAATTATGAAAACGTCATAATCATATTTTTCTTATAATTTGAGATCGAATTAGATATTTATTTGAATAAAATATATATTTGTGCATTATATATTATTTATTAATAAAATACATTCTAAAAAAAATATGTTGTAGTGATCCGAATTAACTGACATCATATAGGTACAAAAATTATATTTCTGTTCTTTTTTTAAAAATCTTTCTAAACTCGGTTTATGATGGACTTCAAAAAAGTTTTTAACTTTCATTATTCCTTGACATAAAATATTCACAATTCAGAATGAGAGGCTATATAATATATATTCTTATTATAATTGTATTAACAGTATACAAAATGAAGAAGAAATTTTGAGAGATTCATTTCATTTTGCACTAATTGTCATTCCAAAACTTTTTCATAGTTATGATTGTGGACTTTGAATCAGAAGTCACTTTAGGTGACAGTACTGGATTCTCGTCATGTTATCATAAGGGTACAGTAATATTACGCTTACATTGTGGTTTTTTATAGATCAATGTACCCTTAAGTCAAAATTATATTTTTAATACTTAACACTTTAAGCCGTACTTACAAAAGATTGCATACGTTCCGGCATTCAGAAATTAAATAATCCGCGAGAGAACCAAAGTAACCGACATAGCCCGTAGAATCAGCAAGTTCAAGTAGCAGTGGGCTGGTCACGTATATGGCAGGATCGATGGCCGCTTCCAAGGGAGTTGCTTCTCTCCTACTGGGTGCGTCTCCCGGGTGGCGGATAAGGAAAGCCGCTCGAACGCCTCGCGAGTGGTCGGGGTCTTCGGACTTCGCTCGTCCGCTCTGTGCAGGGGCGCGTGTTGCGCGGTCCGCCTGGGTTGAGCCTGGCTCCCTGCAGTTCTTGCGAGGTTGTCTGAGTGCGATCCGGCGGTGGGCGTTGGGTCGCTCAATGCTCGCAATCTTCTGCTCTGCGAAGGAGAGCCGGCGGCGAGTGGCGTAGCTTCGGTAGTTGGACCGCTCCTGGTACTTCTCTGCTTCGCGCAGAGAGGACCGGTCGAGTGGCTACAATTACATGGAGGGGCAATTACATGGAGGGGCCTGCGCCGGGGCGTCATGGTTGAATGCGACCCCATGGCGTCCCAATACGGCGCGCGACGGTATCGATGGGTTTTAGTGCGGTATTCATCCTGCTGGGATTGACGTGCAGCCCTGGCATCTGGCTGCGAGTCCCAAATATCCGCCGTTTTTTCAACGGGATGCGTAAATGCAATTTCCATCGCTAAAAAAATTCATCGATGACCGCTGGAGCGGAGGATGCCCTGGAGTGGAGACCGTGTATCGGCAATTGCAGTGTGGGGCGTCATCCAGCCCGTTGACGACTTACGCAAGGATGCCGGCGGAGGCTGAATGAGGATTGCGGAAAACCGGGATATTTGTTGCGAATTTGGGGACGCTTATGTCCAGCAGTGGACTGCGATAGGCTGAAGCGAAACGAAGCGAAGCTACACATGTTGACTTTCATCCTCTTTTCTAATGAAGTCATGCCATATATTGCCAAAAAAAATATCCAGTGCCTTAGCACGTCGTATGAACACAAATAGAGCTTTGAAATTCGTTCGGCAGTTTTTGTATGTATTAGAATATACTGGTAATAATTAATATTCGAATTTCGAACATACCGTTAATTATTTAATATCTTGAAATACAATACTAAATTGGTGAACGAAATAGATCACAACTTTAGAACATAAATATCAAAATTATATAATTGTGAATGCTAAATTCTATAAGCATGTTTTGTGATGTAAAATGATATGGATGAATTTAGACTGGCGATGGGTTGACTTTTTGGCGCGATAACACAACAGCAACTGGATGTTTTTTTGTTTTGTTTTATCCTTGTTATTTCCGGACTTCTGACAAAGAAATTCATCGCAGTGGTCGTTGAATATGTGGCGTTTATTAATTTATTTAAAAGAACATAGTTTAAGAGTAAATAAATTATTCTAAAATAAATTCTTTAAATTTAATTTAAATAATTTTTTTTTAATTAAAAAAAACACAATCCGTATAATAAAATTCATATTGATATTAGATATGGACCAAAGTATCGATTACCCTTAAAAGCTATAAATATGTTTGTTAGTTATTTTTAATTACTTTAGTTCGAGAAAAAGATAAAAATCATATAATAAAATGATATTGACATTAGTGTATCATGATTTCGTTACTTTATTAGAATTTTAATACATAACTGTTTTATTCATTCATAGTTCTTAACTACTCCAGCTCCAAATTACTAAATAGAAAGCACATTTTTTTAAATAAATTATATTTTATGTAAATATTGATACCGATTCTCATAAAATTAAACTTAACGTACAGAATAGTTTATTTGGTATTCAACAATTAACAAAATGACAATACAATTCCACAAATAAAAATATCAAACATTTTTATTGTCATGAAATAAAAATCTACAACGATAAAATCACGTATGCAATAATGGTCGCAGCCTCAATAGCTCACTCTGACTTTACAATATATTATAGTCACACTCGCTCAGCTTGGCCCAGAGGTGCCACAACTTTGGTATTCAGCAAACTTACCGCTTCACGTCCTACCGCCAGAGGTTATTTGCATCTTACCTTTACGTATTCCTGAGCTTAAATACAAAATGTATGATTTTATATTAACAAATAAAATACTGTGAAAGTTTCTCTAAATGCGAAAATAAAAATTCTAAGGTAGTAACTAAAATACTTCATTTAACAATACTTAAAAATATACAAATACACTAAACGAAAACAATATTTTTTTTACATTATTTTGGATTTGTATCACAGTATCATACTGAATATTGTTAAATATTACAAACTATGAAATTTCTAATTGGTAAAAAACTTACATCTGTTATATTAAATTATCTTCATCTCGCCTTATAAGTCTTCATAATTATGATCTCAAATAATCTTTACAATACCAATTCAAACCATAAACTAAAACCAGAGCTGTTAATACAGAAATAACTTATCTGATCTTGGTAAATTATATCTTCTGTATCCTCAATTATAGACCAGCTAATATTAGTCAATAACCTACAGCGACGGAAAGACACATTACATATTTTGTATATAAATCAACCTCTATTCACCTTTAGCCCAGGAATTAGATTATAGATGTTCTAATTTCAGATACAACGTATTCATATAATAACTTTAAAATTTTATTGTCGTTTATTTAATATTGCTTTATAATTCATTAAAAAAGTATGTATGAAAACTCCACCATATTTTAACATCGTAAGTCTCCACATACATGTACAAGTACAAATTAACGATAGCAGTTCAGACTTGACATTTTAATTACATAGAATGATGGCGTTACTGCCTAATGTACTAACACAAGTACAAATTTTTCTTCTCCATTTACCGGGTAGTTTTTTTTTTATAATGGCAACACTGATACGGACATTCTCATTTTATATTCCATGGTCGAGGTGCTATACATAATAAACACACCATAAAAAAAAATACAGACAACAAGATTTAACTTCAAAAAATCTCTAAAATCGTCATGTTTTTGTTACGGTCTGAACCACTATTCTTGATTTGTACTTGGTATAGTACAACCGTCAGAAATGATTAACGCTGTTGAAATAACATAGGACTAGGTTAAAATTTAATTTATCGGGGAAGTGCTTTCAGTATTTTATCAAACACGGTTTTAAATACAGGTTTTCGTTGCAAGAACGAATTTTTTATTAATTTTTTTTTATCACAGATCAGGTTCAATGACTGCTGCATATGCTCACCATGTTATGCGCATATTTTTATGATGTTGACAGTGCTGTTAATTATACTAGATTAGGTCGAATTTCGACCACTGGGCGACCACTAGTTATTATGATTAACTGTAAATAATTATTCTTTATTTTACATTGTAAGTTATGTGTTTTTTTTTTTTTTTTCGTATTCAACGTCTTTTCTTTTAATTATTTTGCTTAATACCACCTTCGAATAACGGATCCACTTAGATGTGTTAAGCTGAAGTTAGTTGCCCTTCGCTTATCGTAGCTTTCTTGAAAGCAAAGTTGCGCGTCACTCGCTTCTTCGCAAAAGTTCGTTATTTCTCACTTTAACTGTACAAATATTGTATATCATATAAAATAAAGGTATACATAATTATGTAAAAATGACAAAAGATGTTTAAATCTTTATTAAATTATTATGGTTGATATATTAAATTATTATTGTTGGTTATTTCCATACACTGATGCATAAATTATTTTAATAGAAATGTTTGTGCTTGTTATTTTGTGTTCAGCACGATACTCTAGTATACAGGATATTAAATAAATAAATAATAATAAATATTAACCAACAATCACACCACGTTAACCTAGCCCCGAGCGAAAGAGGAGACCAAAGACTGGGCTTCGGGGAATCATGCTGCATCACGACAACGCTTCGTCACATACGTCCCTCAGATCAAAAGCGTTTCTTGAGGAATCTGGTGTTGAAACTTTGACCCATCTACTGTACAGTCCTTTTTTTTAATGATGGGAAATGCATTTACGCATCCCGCCGCCCGCAGGTGACGGGTATGTGGGACTCGCTGGCTTGCCAAGAAAGAATACCCACTAAAACCAACTGACACCGTCGGCGCCGTAGTGGCCGACTGGAGTTACCTACGTATATATATTTCTAAATATATCTACTACCTATACAAAACTAACCACTTTTTTGCATTAAATACTAATTGCAATTAATATAAAGTTTGAAAGAATTTTAAATCTACGTTATTTGCATTAGATTTTCTATTTTCCTCTCTATACATATATTAACGCTCCACATAATTATACATAAGTGAGCAGTTTAAAACGGTCAAAGTTAAAACTATGATGCAACTGTACATAAAGTGAGTTAATTCATTAATATATAAGAGAAAGAGATAGATGGAATGAAAAACTATGTGCAGTTCAAAAAAATAACGTTAATTAAGCAATTTTTACTGTCTTTTTTTAATCCTAAAAAAATAAAAAACTTAATAAAACATGTTGTTTGTGTTATTAATGATAAGTTTCATAAATATTTTTTATAAAATGATTTCGTTAACACAAACAAGTAAATATTGTTATATAGTTTTTTAGAAACAAATTCTAAGTTAATAGATTAGGTTTACAATATACCACATATAAATAAATTCACGGACATTAAATCATTCGTCTTGTTCAATAGGTTTCCTTTTACAATATAGGACAATTAAAAATAAAATGAGAATAAAATAACATGTATATTTTCATAAAAGTTCTAATGTATCCCACGTAAACCAAAATAATGAAGAACCCTATACTTAAGCCGCCATTACGACGACCATTATTTGATTATATAAGTACAAATATAATTGTATTTTGTGCGAAAGTTTTTATTAATATTTTTTTAACAGTTTGTGTGGAGTTGTTCTATAAATATTTGAAAAACAAAAATGAATCATATTTTACAATAATTTTAATCTTAGAGACAACAGTCATAAAAAGTTGATAAGATTTATGAATTTGCCGATGATCTTATCGTATTAGCGGAGATTCTGGGGGACTTCAACATGATATCCAGTGATTTCAACCATGTTTCTCATAGGTTAGCCTGAAAATTAATGTGAAACTACGAGTAATATTAACGCTCATGCCTTGCCCTCAACTCTTGAGTGTTTTGTTCTCAAAACTATCATTTAATTTAAAATTTATTTATTTCTTTCAATACTTTTTGAAGAAAGAACTGTTACCTATAAGTCAAGCGTTTAAAAAATCAGCAGTGCCAGGCCGAATTTGAACCCATTATGATTTAGTTTTGTAGTTAAATTTAACAAAGAATATATTTTATATTCATAATAGGTATATGCTTTTGATATGTATTGATTATTTAAAAACAAAAGACAGATTAAACTACATGTTCAAATAACGTATACATAAATAAACACACAAGGACGTAGGAAAATATAGTTTTGTTTGAAGCCATAGACAGATATTTAATAATTTTGTTGATTTGAACAAAATACAAAACATATACAACCGGTTAAATATATTAAGATTTGTATAATAAATTATCTTAAGTATAATTTTTTTTTAAATATTTATCCGGAAATTTTCGTATTGGCTACGATTTCTTTTTAAGATAAACATGTTTATACAGAGACCGCGATAACGTAGGTAACGTCTTATTTTGACCGAGCTTCACTTATTTACTTCGAAAATATTCGTAAAATAACCTTCACTATCTAGCAAAGAACACCGTTTAACAAGTTTAAAACTTCAATTGATGTTGATTGTTAAGAAAACTACGCTTACTACTTACTTATAATTTTTTCACTCCTGAAAAAAATAATACTTCAATTTATATTTAAAAAATGAAATACAAATTATGTTTAGTACAATGTAAACAGCTATAATAATTTTATCATCGTGTAGTTTCGAATAGAAATAGTAGAAATAAAGAAGCTGACTGTCATAAATTTCTTATAAAGGCCGAAAAGAATATTATAAGCCGTTTAGCGAATAGGCACGTTTTCGGGAAAAAGGTTAAGCGGGCTACGAAGGGAGCCCAAAAGTATACCACGAAAAACAATAGCCTTGTTGACGTTCAAAGTTAATTTTTATCCTTACGTTGTTTTTTCTAAAAAGCTTCACTCACTTCGCTCGTACATCGTAAATATATATTTTTTTATTTATATCCAGTATATATACCAAACAGTATGAAAAGATAAGTTGCTGTTTTTACTAATAATCGGTTTCATAGAATTTTGAGGAATATAAATAATTTAAGTCTAAATTTGTACAAAAATAATATACAGATATTATTTTTGTACAAATTTGAGCATTTATACGTTCAAGTAAAAATGACAAGCAATTATCATTTATTTAATTAAAATATACACAGCTTCAATCGAATAGTCGATCTCTGTTGAAGTATTTTCCTACTTAATATTACGACTGCATTAATTGCTAGTGATTTTCTGTCCGTTAAATTTCGTTTTCCAACTCAGATTGGTTACATCGAGCTTGATGGAATTTTAATGGGTATCTATCCCTGCACTTTATTTTATAAAAACTATCATTAAAATTGGTTCTTTTATATTTTGTTTAATATAAACTAGATTAATGTAAATTACTTCTTTATTCATATTAATGAGAAGCAAATGTTTACCCTTCTCTCTGTGTGATCCAATTTTTTTGATATTGTTATATATATGATATATATATATATATATATATATATATAAATTTTACTTTACCCACACACTATTACCTACTACTACTCGGTACGGTAGTTATACTATATACTAACCACGTCTTAGAAAGTGCCATCTATTATGATTAGGTCGTACTTTAAGCTGTTCTAATTTGCGCAAAAATAAGTCGAAACCCGACATTTCGATGGTTGTTTTTTCGTCTTTTTTCGTTATTTTAGTTTGAATATGAGTATTAATTATTTATTAATATCAATTATATGCTATAAACATTATTATACACAACGTTAATACCGTTTTAGGTCACAAGGTCACAGAGATATCTTCTTTAACGCCGTCATTTGAAATACAAAATTCAAATCACAATAACTTATGATATTACGAAGCGATTTGATGAAACAAAGAGTAAATGCTACCTTAGAACAATTTTTTTTTAAATTTTATTGCTAATTTTTTAACATATTCATAGTATGAATAAACAAACAGACAGACAGACATTTCTTAAAATGATATAAACGTATATAATTAGTGTTTTTAGACTCACTTTTCAATTTTTCCTCGGAGAAATTCGAAAAACAGACTAATGAAATTTATAATTTTATTTTATAGAGTATATAACTTCTTTAAAATATCACATGGGTTCCGTGCCACTATAACATTTAACAACTTATTTGCTAAAACTATTAACATATTTGCTAAGATCAAACTAAAAATGGAACCTACACGGGTTCCAATAACATAATTCTATCTGATGTATAGACGGACGGATAAGTAGATATGCTAACCGTGGTCTACAGGGTTCCATCGTTCTCCAGGTCACGGAGGAGACTGCGACTATGTCGTCATGACCTGCCGCAGTCTCTTCCGTTCGCCGGTCCCTGGTGCAGAGGGAATAGAGCACTCACGGTGCCCGCGAGCGCTCTATAAGCGAAGGCGGTCCGCATAGGCGGGCCAACCGTCGGGGCGTCACGGTGGCATGCGCCAGCGATCCCGTGGCGTCCTTGTACGACGACGAGGGCACCGCTGTGTTTTAGTGGGTATTCTGACTTCGCAGTCAGCGAGTCCCACATACCCGTCGCCTCCGGGTGGCGGGATGCGTAAACGCATTTCACAGCGTCAAAAAAAAAAAAAAAAAAAAGGGTTCCATCGTCACTTTATGGGTATGGAGCTCTACGATGGACGGATTAAACGAAATCTTAATTAGAATCAACTATAATATGTATATTCATATATATAATATGTATATACTATAATTGTCAATTGGTTAAATACTTATTAATTTTATTTATATATACTTTATTGTACACCACTTTATACACACATTTCTTAAATATACACAGTATTTAAACATGTTCAAAGGCGGGTCTTATAGCGATAAGACCCGCCTTTGTAGGTAAGTAGCGATTTCTTCCAGACAACCCGGACTATACGGAATATGCATGGAAAATCTGGATCTGTAAAATAGTGATTGTAATTGTTTAGTAATTGCTATTTATAGAACGCGTAATAAAATATTTCTTGCAAAGTCATGCTTTTATATATAAATTACAAATATTTTATCATACTAGTTAACCCTAGAAGCCTAATCTACGTCTGAGAGGCGTACACGCAACCGAATATCGTTTGTCTCTTTGTATCGGTTAAAATTAGCGCATCGTATTCTTTTGCCAACTCTGTGGCCGACAGGAGCTACGGATGGTGCCTGTATCGTTAAAGTAAGTCCCCCCATTTTTGATTTATCGAAGTATAGCACGCCTGCGAGACGTATGTTTAGGCTTTGTGTAACTTTTAACTAGGTTTGTGTGATTTTAATTTTGTTTATTTTCGTACATTTTATGTTTTTTTTTCGGCCTTGTTTTAGGTACAAATATGTCACGGTCTAAAAGATTACATGAAGACCAGATTCTAGCAATCTTTAACGAGGATAATAATCCTTCTTTGTAAGATTCAGATTCCGAAGTTGAGGATGACCAGATTATCGAAGACGTTCAAAGCGAAGATGAAAATAATTATGTGACTGAATACGTTTCGTCTTTACAAGAATCTAGTACCTCTGAAGAAACCAACTTTTGCGCCTATAAAAAAAAGAAGGTCAAAATCAGTGTGTTACAAATGCAAAAAATGTGCACAAGGTTGATAAGTGTGTAGACTGCTCTTAAAGTTTAGTTTGTCTTTTAAAGTCTAATTATTTTTAATGTTTGCTCTAAGAATAACTAATTAGCGTTAAAAAAAAAAGATTTTCTAAGAAAAATTTTACGTTTTAGTTGATTTTGAAAAAGTTAATTTTTTTTGTTCCAATTTATGCATACCTATAGTTTTCTCTTTGTAATAAATAACTGTGATTATAGTTATAATTCAAAAAAGTGTTGTTTTATTTTTAGTTTATATGCCAAATTTCAATTTCCGCTAAATAATTTTTCTAAAATAGGGCTATTTTTGCATAGGTACAGATTGTAATTTATATGTGTACGCCTCTGAGACGTATATTAAGGCTTTGTGTAAGTACGAAATAGATTAGGCTTCTAGGGTTAAGACACAAAAGACAAATTATCCGTATTTTTTTTAAATTTATCCTTGGGAAACATACAGCACAAAATTATTTTTGTTATATCCAAAGTAAATAGCTACTCGTAGCATTGATGACAAGGTAGAATGAGATACGTGTTGTGTATAATTCACGACGAATCTGGTTTATAGTAACGAAAGTTGCGTTAGCGCCCCGGGTTCGATTCACATGCACAGCAAATATCAGTAAATGTTTTTATGGTCTGTGTTTTTGTCTTTGTAATCCTACCCACAGTAGATTCGTTAAGGGGTAGCGAAATTACCTGCCAGCCCGCAATATAGCAGCGTTATTTATTACATAAATTCCCATACTTCTCCTACATAACCTCATCTACTGATGAGACCTTTGTCTAGTCATGAGAAATTTACTACCCAATTTAGTTCATCTCACTTTAGTGTATATGTTATAGTATTAATGGGTAGATTTGACAGATTTCAAACGCATCGCTTAGTTTATATTATTCGAACTACTGTGGTCTTTTTCCGATACTAGGGTGATGATGGCCTATCTGATAGTAATATTAAGTTTTTAATAAATTAGGCGATATTTGAAACACTATTTGCTGTAAAAAATAATTAGCTTAGGAATAAAATAAAAAAAGAAGAAATAATATCGAGTATATTTCTACTTATTAGTAAGTATAGTAAAGACGAAAAATTATCTTACTCATTCTTTTTTGGAAAGTTTTTACCGAGAAAAGTATGATAAGAACTGATGGTAGTGGAGGATTGAATAGCCATAAATGTTAAAGCGGGTGTAACGGTATAGGTTGTCTAGTACACATACGTAATATTATTCAATTATCCCGGTAAAATAATTTTGCGCATTTTCCGTCAATGAGGTTCTCCGACCAAGCTCAAGTAAGTTCCCAGTTAATTTTACAACCACATAGGGTTGGCGAAACAACACCAACTGATTTGTTTGTTATTTGTTCATTTTCCTTATCAAAAATTTTGGTTTAATTATAATACCGACAAAATTATTTTTTTATGATTTACAACTTAGGTATAACAGCATTATTTCATCAGAATAACGTAATGCCTCAATAAATTTCTCTTTTTGTAGGAACACTTAAATTCACTGGCTTTATTCTGTTTAAAGCAGAAAAAGTAATCGTATTTTTACGATAGATCAATCGTCATAATGGCCGTGTTTTGAAATAATACGATATATATTATAATCTAAACCAACTACGCACCATGTATTTTTTTCATTTACATAGATTAATTATTGTTAATCCTTTTCATAACGGTATCTGTTATTATTTATAGCGACTGTAAGACATTTTTATGACAACGTTTTCTTCACATTATGAAAATAAGACAGTGTATCATTTACTTTATATAGGACGATGACGTATAAATATAAGTACCTGGATGACCGAGCTTTGCTCGGTTAAACTATATTTAGATACATTACATACTGATGAAACATAAATAATATTTTCGATCTTACCGACGTAATAGTAAAATAATAGCAACTGGTTATTTTAATAAAAAAAATAAAAAGAGCAATAATAGTTTTTCTCACAAAAGAAAAAACTTGAAAAAAAAGGGAAAAAAGACCTGGATTCGAACCCGAGTTATCTGATTTCGAATCCGCCAGATTCCCATCCGAGCTATTATAAGATTATGAATGACGGCGAAATTTACTTTCGTATTCTAATGATATTTTTTAATTGTACAACAAAGGGATAAAACGACATTTTCTAAAAACAAATCCTAGCTAGATCGATTTATCGCACCCGAAACCCCCTGCATACTAAATTTCATGAAAATCGTTGGAGCCGTTTCCGAGATTCAGATTATATATATACAAGAATTGCTCGTTTAAAGATATAAGATATTTAATATTGTCGAACTAACTACTATGTACCAACCCTGTGACAAACCGAGATGCGCCCAACAATGCAGACTCGCAGCTAGTTGCTCGTTAATTAGCAAGGAAATGCCGCGCTGGAGCTAACTTATTCCTTCAAAGTGGAAACTTTAGTTCTAAGTATGCGAAAAGTGATAGACTGGAAAGAGCTACGAGTACGTCATTGTTTGTAGGTTTAGAGAAAGACGGAACTTGGCAAAAGTAGGTAACACATCGTTCAGGTACTTACTCTTCTTTTTGAGAGCTCTTTGAATATCTTTGATGATATTTCATATAATATGAATATATCCGGCGAATTTATTGCAAAAAAAAATTTATTAAACTGTAAAGTATTAATCGTATCTTTTGCTTTTTCGCAAAATTTTAATCGCAAAAATCGCTTATTAACTAACTTTACTGTAGCGTAATGTCAGGTGTCGAAATACAGTCATCACAGTCAAATGTCACTGACATAAGTACTAAAACCGAATAATTGAGTATTTTTCATACATTTTGACTTATCTGAACAGGTGAGCGACAAAATGGACTTATCTCATTTTGTCGCGACTTCTAATTCCTAAGTAACGTTGAGTAACTTATATTGTTACCATGTATAATTACTATGCGCAATTTAATAAAGTTATGATAAACTATTTACTGCATTTGTGCTCAGAAAAACGATACAAAATAACAGAGTATTATAACGCGACCTTCATTTACTTCTTTTGTGACAATGTGCTTTAAAGGCACCTACTAAGACTATGCCCAAAAATCGCACGCTAACTACTCATTTTTTTGTAATAGTGTATCTCGTCACATACAATTTAACGTGACAACGTAGGCTATATTATGTTTAAGTAGCTAATTTATTTTTAGCGTCGCTTCACATTTCCACGTCGTCAGTCACGTTGTCCCAGGTGAGTAACAAACATGGCTACACGATGCGAACGAGACTCGAATATATAGAGGTAAAGTAGTCGCTCTACCTATATTCAAAATATATCTGACGTATAAAACGTGTTACGTGTTACACGTGTTATTTTAAATCACATCACATAGCTTTTCAGTATATACAGCGGCTTGTGTAACGACTATTATAATGAGCACAGTTTATAATGACAATAAAAGTTTGATATATATATGTATATGTATTCACGGGCTTGTATCCGCAACTCGACGTCTACTCTGCGCCTATTTTGCGTTTAAAAAGCCGGCGGCTAGTCCTGCGAACCCATCTCCTCCAAATATTTAATCGAACTAAAAAGTTAAAGTAAAAGTTAAGTTTCATAATATAAATACTAAAAAGGGAAGAAATCTTGCGTATATGTCTTTGGAGGATTGATGTACTCTAGTCATTCTGTGACGAAATCGCTTGATATTCTATCAAAATGACAAATTATTATAAATAAGTATTTTACGAATATATATTTCTTAATAACTTGTTATAAAATTCGTTATATACCTGAAATGTCATGTCAACGGCCACAAATTCGTGGGCATAGCAGCTCATTGTGATATAAATTTCCTCTAAATGTCAATACGAAGCGCGAATATATTCAAAGGTGTCGTTTTATTGTCAAATTTACCATTTTTTCGATATGATATTTTGGTTTATGAATTCTCTGAACCAAAATTATACTTTAATCTTTTTGTTCAATAAAATATGTTGTTTTGTTTTGTAATATACTTGTTCAATTGTAAGCATTACATTTATAATCCACGGACTGTAACCAGAGTTAACACTTATTTTAGGAAACAATGCTAATAATTTTTAAGCCACACAAACTCCTTTTAAGAATTTGCCAAAGATAGTTACAAAGCTTAATGAAACTCCTTATGTTTCGAAAATTACATCGTTGTAGTAAAAATAACTTGAGAGTCTTAAAATATTTTAAAGAAAATTGTACTTAATGTTTTAATAATTTTCGAGCACTGTCTAAAGAGTCATCCCGTGCTCGGCGGTTAATAAAAAAAGCTCATGAGAAAATTTAAGTCGTCTGTTCCAAAGTACCTGCCTAATTAAGGTATAAGTCGACTGATATATGAAAAAAAAAACATAAATAATAATACACCGAGACTCGCGGTGGGAATCGAACACACGACCCTGAGCGGGAGCAGGGTCGCTGCGAACTGCGCTAACGGGCCAGTTAAAATCTATTTCTAGGGACACATTCTGAGATATATATTATAGCCTGTGACCTTCATTAATAAACAGACCATTTAATGACGGATGAATGATGGAAAAAGACTTCGAGTCGAACTGATAACTTCCGAGACGAGCGCATTCGAAAACTAACGAACGAGTGAATAAATAATCGAGCACATAATTTGTTCAAGTTTATTGCAAAAAAGGGCCTATGCTTACTCAATTAAAAAGTACATATAGTCTATATCCATAAACTAAATCGGCTTATACCGTATTCATGTTGACGTCTTAATGAATACTATTTCTACTTTCTATCTACCACTATGGTTTTGTTGTTACAAAATTAATATATTATATAATATAATATATTTAAAGACAAAACATTTAAAAACTGCGAAAGCGAGCTTTATTTATATGTATTTACTAAAATCATAAGTATAAGACTTATGATATATCTTACTAAAATATTATAAATAGAATTTTGAAAATTTTCTCATAAGTCGATGAAAAAATCTAAATCTTTACATAGTGACCCCCCACTAGTGACAGGACAAGGGAAAAATGCTGCCAGCATTCTTGCCACCATTACATGCGGATATGATTTATGCCTCAATTAATACTTATTTTTAGGGTTTGCAGTCTAAATATGTAAAATATTATATTTTTAATACATGTATTACAAATAAATACTTTTAATTAATACGTTTACTGTATTTTGATTTACATTGTTGATCATATTAATTAAGTTTTTATAACTGTACAAATTTATAAAATTATACATAATAGTAACATAACAAAACTGTTTGCATTAAGAATAATGTACATAATACTTAATATATAATACTGTTATATTAATAATAATAAATTAAAAAAAAAACAATCATTGTTTTTATTTCTGTTCATTTTAAATGATCGAATTCATGTTATTTTTTTGACTGAGTTCGGTATTGTTTGCTTTACAATTTGAATAAAGTAAGAAAAATACGACGAACTCAATCAAACGAATCACAACGTTACGTTGACCTAAAATTAGATGCATATTTATATGTAAGATATGTCGAATGAAATAGTTATATAATTGATACACAAAATGTATATAATTCTATAATATTGTTTCTGTGGATTACACGCGAAAGCATACATTTCAAATATTTGTCATTGAAGATGGACAGTAAACTGATACAATGTTTTCAATGTAATGACAATTTAGTAATTTAATGTGATTCACATTCTATACCTATGTTGTTCAGTGCCGTGTTCAAGGAGGTAGTACGGTATGCTCTGCATAGATTCTACGCGAAGCCCCGCTGGAAAACGTTCAGCCGTTTATGAATACCGAGCTTGTCCACGGCTAGCGCTCATACGGCAGCCGCATACATGATTACAGGCTTAACTAACTAAATAATGCGGATGACTTCAGGGTGTCCATCCTAACTGGCTTTAGCTGCTCGCGTCAGCTGTTGGTAGAAGGTGACCGCGCGATTGCAGAAATTTGCGAAGTGGGTGTTGAAGGTGAGTTTTCGGTCTATGACGACCCCCAGCAGCTTTATTTCAACCGACAAGACAACGTCGACCCCACTCATGTGAAGACATCGGGTGTCATATTTCAGTTTCTGCGTCACAAACATAGCATTGGTCTTGTGAGGTGCAAACCAAAACTTATTGGATGCACACCACGCGCTCACATATTCGAAGGTGCCATTGGGCCGCCACTCAATCTCGAGGACCGTCTAACACTTGAACAACAACACCACATCGTCGGCAAAAGCCTGCACGTAATCGCCTTTGGTCTCCAGTTGCTGAAGCAATGGATCGAAGAGCAGGTTCTATAAGATCGGCCAGCCGATAGACCTTTACACGCAGCCCTTTCCGGTGTCTCTTATGTGCTCCTCAGACAAGTACCTCACCCTAGTACATCTGTCGCTCAGGTAGCTGCCCAAGAGCCGCCTGATGTTATTGGGGCACTTTTCCTCAACCAGCATGATCCTTATTGGTGCGACTAGTTGTCTGAAACTGCGCGCTGGGGGTGGTGAGTTCGATTCCCGCTCGGGACAGATATTTATTTATTTATTTTTACTTTATTGCACAACACGTAATTGAATTGTACGAAAGGCGGGCTTAATGCTAAAAGCATTCTCTACCAGCCAACCTTAGGACGTACAAGAGCGAAAGTTTGTAGGTGTGCAAAAATTGGAAATTGAGAAATTATATTTAGTTTGTTAGGGAAAAAATAATAATAATTCGTAACAATTATTATATTAAATACATGAGCAATATTTACATAATATATATAAATACATATACATAAACAGATACATAAATAGATACATATTTATAAACATAATACTTAACAAGCTGACGACAATAATCAAAACACAGATTCATTCTGTTTATTGGGTTCATCGAATGAGGTTAAATTTTGGTTAAAAAGAATTCCTTAACTTGTCTCTTAAATGAGTCACGTGAAGGAGCCTTACGGATAGTTTCAGGTAACATGTTCCAGAGACGAACAGCAGACACAGCAAATGAATCGGACAAAAACCCAGACCGATGAATAAGAGTAGAAAGAGATAGATTATTTACAGAGCGAAGTGATCTATCATGAGAGTCGGAAAGGAAAGTGAACTTACATTTAAGGCAAGGAGGAGTAGAAGGAATGGAATAAGAGAGAAAAGAGTAAGCAAAGAATTCTTAAGTTTCTACGTTCCCGGATTTGTAATAATAATTAATAATAAGTAATAATAATAATAATATTTGGTAATAATAACCACTTAAGTTGGGATCTGTAATGTGAAACATGATCATATTTACGCAAACCGAAAATGAAGCGAATGCATGTGTTAAGTAATCGATCAAGTTTGTTCAAATAAACTTCATTGAGGTCTAAGTAACACAGATCGTATTTGTATTTATACAAATATTTGTTTCCGGTCTGGGTTTATGTCTGATATTTGTTAATATATATATATATATATATATATATATATATATATATATATATATTAACAAAGTTGCAATAGATGCGAGTAAAACTATTAATAGGGTAGCATAAGAAACGTTATCAATACGTTAAAACGCACGCAAATTAAATGCTTTCTCGCTATATAATCTGTCAATTTTTATTTGAACTGACTGAATTAAATCAGTATGTAAACGTCCCAATATTGGACAAAGGCCTCTTCTCCATATAAGAGAAGGGCTTAAGCTTAATCCACCAAGCTTCTCCAGTGTGTTGACGAATATTGTCTCTACCATGAGTTACGATCGCGCTATCAAATCATTCTATGATAACAATCGGGGTCGACGGATTTACGTGCTCTCCGACGCACAGTGAGAAATCCATAAGAAACTAGACCAGAAAGAAATATTTGTATAAACACCTACAAATATCTGCTCTGAGCGGAATTCGATCGCGCAACCGTCGGCCTTGAGGTGACTATTCACACCACTACACCAGAACGCTTTTCAATTTTAATCAAATGACTAATTTTACAAGTCATGTATACACAGCATACACGAAAATCATGTCTAATGCAAGAACAACGATTGTAACATTTGCAAATGTGGAATTACATTTTAGATTAAGCACAACATTCATGTAATCTAATGAATGTTAATTGTATTCATGATTTGCATAAGTACACTATACATTACAATATTCTTGTTAAGTGTATTTATAACACTAGTACCAACTAGTACTATGTCGATGAATCTTTACCAGTCACAATCCTTACTAGTAATTTACCTTAGTAGAAACTAACTCAAAACCATCAACCTTCATTAAAACTGAATTCTAAAATGTGTTCATATATAAACGATTTTTTTTTGAGTGTTTACTGAGTTAATTATAAAACTTACTTAAATTAAATGTTTCTAACTACTCTACTACAAAAATAAAATAGGAAAGAAGACTATAAATCAACTACTACTGTAAAAGATCCAATTCTGTACATTGAAGATATATTGAAAATTTACTGCAGGATACTTTATAATTGATACTGAAACCAAAATGTAAATTTATCAATTTTTATCTGTATCTTTGTCGCGTATGATCCTAAAATTACTAAATAAATTTAAACGAAACTAGGCACGATTTGAGTTCATAATACGATTTAGGATTCTTGAGTACTTTTTATCCCGAAATTCAGCTCGGTACCCTTGGGATGATAGTAAACAGTGTACTAATTTATAACTTAGTAAAGGGTAGTCTGATTTTATTTATTATTTTTTCGTGAAATTTTTTTTTAAAGATGTCCCGAATATATATGAAGGTTTGTTATTTCAAACATTCAAAAAAAAAACAGGACTACTGGAAGAGATTCCATCATGGGATAAGTAGTGCCTTGTACTAGCATTGTTTATAAGTGCTATTTCCTATTGTTATCCTCATGTACATAAATTGTTTAACAATCAAATAAATAAATAAAAAACCTATAACATTCAGTAAGAAGTTCAAATAACCTGAAACCCAAGTGTACAGAAATATTTGAAGGTGTGGCTCATCTTAAGCTGGCTAATGTTCTTTATCTTATAGGCTAATAAAAAGGATATTAATGACAAACGCAATCACGGGTACAGCTAGTGTCTAATGTAGTCAAAGATATTTTAAGTAACTTTTTTATTTAAGTATAGATATTTTAATATATAGATCATTAATTTAAAAAAATAACATCGATTTTCATACATTTGATAGATTTGAGACTAAATTGATTATTATACAATTTTGTTAGTATACAGTAAATAAAAATAACGTTTGATGTATTGTGAGATTTTTTTTCCTAGGCGTTTATCTGTTTTAGAGTGCAAGGCGTAAAGTAATAAGTAAGAAAGTCAAAATTGCATTAATAATGAATATGAAAAAAAAATTTTTGTATTAAATAAAAAAGATCTACACAAAAAAAAATATCGACAAAAACAAAAAAACCAAATTGATTCACAGTAGGTATATTTTTGCAAGATATACTAATAGTAAATTTATCTTAGCAAATCCTTACATTGTCATCATGCTGTCAAATATAACATTCAAGCTATTATGCATTTTGTATCAGTAATTAGAATTACTAATTGCATTTTAAATGTATTTTAGTTTGTTATTGATCGCACAGGCTTATAATTAAGTCAAGGTTTGACGATATTTGAAACCAATCATATTGATAAACTATTGCAAACGTTTGACCATCTCATTTCGGATATCTGTTTGCATGCTGAATGAAACCGCAATTTACAGTATTGACAGTCACAAATAAACAATACAAAGCAAAGCTGCAATTGAAAATCAAATATTTATGTCCTTTAATTTGTTAGCCGATAAAACTAAAAAAAGTTTTTGTATTGGATAATTAATAGCGAACTTAACTTTTGACACGACAGAATTTTTAATTTTTAATCATGTAGATCTATATTTACATTAATTTTTGAACATTTCCTCTACAGTATGAAAGTAATGGGTTGGCGTAGTGATCTCAGAAACTAGCTGTTGCAATAGCAATTGACTTTGACTTTGACTTTGACTTTGACTTTGTGTATGTTTCCAGATCATTGATCATCACAAACATACAGCTAATAACTCGCTTCAACCTATCGCAGTCCACTGCTGGACATAGGTTTCCCCAAGTTCGCACGAAATATCCCGGTTGTCCGCACTCCTGAGGACGCACTGCTCGTGGATTTTATCACTAAGCGTTACAGAATCTTCGAATCAAAGACTCGCCCATCAAACGTCACCCAGCCCATCTGAATCCTCCTATCGGTCTCCTTCTCAAAGTTGCTTCGTCCTAGTTGGATTGTATGGCCTAGGTAGACATAATCCTAGGGTGCTATATCGGGGACCTTCTCATTGTGTATCCTGGGCAACGTAGCCAAAAGTAATTTGAGCAAGGTTATTGCTGGCTACGGCTAACGACTGAACGGTGGACGCCGCCCCAGTCATGGTTATCAAAAATTGTTTGTTGGACACGGCCACCATGGGCGTTGTCGATATGACGATATTCTCTGGAATGTGCCGTCGCACACACTGGGAAAAGCGAAATGAAGGGAGATTGAGCTCATTCTGTCCCTTAATAAGGCGGTAGGAGTGGGGGATAAGCACACTCCCACCGTCTAATGGATGGGGGCGCGAAAGCGCGGGCCATCTGGATGGAGTCTGGCTCCCTGCAATTCTTGGGGGGCTGCCTATGATGAGATCCGGCGGCAGGGTTTGGTTCGCTCAATGCTGGCACTCTTCTGCTTAATAGAATAATGCTCTGCTTAATATATTCGAGACTTTAACAAAAAAGTCTTTACATTGCACCTACTCGTATTATACACTGCTTACAAAACATATTCTGATGTGTTTGTCTACCTTCCAAAGTCGATACTCCATTCGAAATTCATTTGTTTAATAAACATATATTAATTATTTGAGTCACAGAAATTCTTATGATTATTAGGTAGAATTGACTTCTAATGACTGTTACGGGTGGTAATATATAGACATATATATAGACATATATATAGACACATATATATAGACATATATATACACATATATATATAGACATATATATACACATATATATAGACATATATATAGACACAGGGTACAGAGTACAGGGTAGAGTCTATTTTTTTTTAATTCAACGTTACTGGAGCTTATATACATAATATATAAATAACAAGTTGTGATCACATAGATGCCCAGACCCACTTACATATATTTTTCTCTGAAATAAATGTTAAAAATATTATGTTATTTACTGGCTTGCAAAAATTAATATTAAATTGCTAAAATAAACTAATAAGCATTTTCCAATTAATTAAACGGGTCAAAATGAAATAAGTAGAATTTAAATTATAACGTACTTGTTTAAGTTTGTAGGTAATAATACTGATATGATACAAGGTAATTAAAATTTATTCGTGTAAAATTATATTAATTAGATTAAAACATTAAATTAAAACTTAAAACCGAATGTACATCACGTGGTTCTAACAATTACTATAACTAACTATTTATTATAATTTATTGAAACACCAGTAGAATATTTGTTATTCATCTTATGTGTTCCAGTTACGAGCCTGTAATTAATGAAATTCACAAAATACATAATTCTTATCTCATCTCATCATCTTCGTCATAATAAGAGAGTATATTGAGACTTTACATATGAAATTGGCGATTTGTATGGTCAGGAACACAAAGTAGATTTTTTTTTACATTTATTGATTAATATAGTATCAGTGTATTCATACATTTTCTTTTATTGAGTTCAGATTAGTTAATAATGTTAATAATGTTTATATTTACATTATTATGTCATCTTTACAATATTTCATAATTTAGTAATGTATGTAATGTATAAATATGTTAGTAAAATCATTATTACAACTTAAGATTTGTTAGTTATTTTTATTTTACTTATTTATTTTTTTCCTGCAAAGGCTCAAAGTAAAACAGTTTTTTTTTATTACTACAAGGTTAAACAGGGATGAAAACAATTGTCTGTATGAAGGAAACCTTTTACACATATTAACGTCTATTATTGCAATAAAACCTTTTCTAAATTGTTTTAAGATGAAACTCAGCTAGACAGGTTTTAAAGTGAATAAATAATTCAAACGTCAATAAATTTAAAAAGTAAACTTAAAAGTCACTTTCTTGATACAACTGTGACTTGATAGCTCCGATATATTTGATTGTGTGTATGTTTTTGTATGTTTTGTTCAGTCCCAGCTTGCTTCTAATAGGAGGATGTGTAAATGTGTGATTGTTTTAAGTTGGTTGTCTCATTGGTTACTAAATAGCATTTGTCATAAACCTGCGTGGTTTTTAATGCTGTTTTTAATTAAAATAAATAAATAATAAATAAAGTAAAATAACAAAATAATAAATAAACACTCTTTTCACCGTATCAAATCGGCGTTATTAAGTACATCAATTTTATCATAACAATTGCTTTTATATTCTTTTTTATATTTAAAGAAGGATAAAATCATATTGAACCTATGACGAGAAAAATAAAACCTTCTTTTATAAATTTTGGTATTAGCCTGTCTCATCTAGTTAAATGTCACGGCTGGAGGTCACGAGAGGATCTCGCTGGGATTGGCTCCGAGTTCACTTTATGAAGTTGCGACAAGAGACTGCTATAAAATAGAACTTAGCTTATGATAGATATGGAAGCTTTATTAACTAAGCTAAGCACACTTTAAGTTATATTAACTTCGATTGATTAAATATGTAATTATTTTATGTTATAAAATTATTGAGTTTTAGGGGTTTATAATTCCACCAACGTATTTTTTTTATAAAGTCGTAATAGGCTATTTTTGAATTATAAAAATATATTTTTTAAGATAAAACTTAGAAGTAGTATGTATCTTACTTTACTATGATTTTAAAAAAAATGTTGATAATATAACACTAAAGACAAAGAGTTACTCGGGTTAAAATCACAAACAAAATTATTTATTGCTTATTATTTTTATGTTTAGTATTTTATGGCACATATTTTATGTCTGTGTAACTATATACTTAAAATATGTTTTTTTTTTAATGTTATTAGAAAAGCTTATGTAAAACTAAACGTGTTGCTTTCCTTGAGAAAATAACAATCCTTATTACACAACGGGTGCAAGTATGCTTCTACTGAAATTCTAACAACTATTTCCCGACATTTATCATGTAAAGCGGATTAACCACTCAAAAACGAATGACAGTTTCAGGGTTGTCTCCTCATTTTTTATGTAGATTGACTTTGTAAAGTTTTCGCAGCGATGGCAGTAAGTCTTAACTGACTTAACAGTTGTAGCTGCCATGCCTTAATTAATAGCAGTCTGTGATTGGTTCTTCATTAAAACGTAACTTTTAAATCTTTTAGTATAAAACTGGAAATTTGTAATTTCTTTACAGCACTTCATTATATTGAGTTTAAATCATTGTATGATATTAAAATGTTTGTTACTCTACGCCATTATTATAATACACAGTAACAGTAATTAGATTTTTTTTAATATATTTACGATACCATTACATTTTAATTAAGTAATCAACATAACTTACTTCATTGTTTTGTTACTTCTAGACAACCCTGAATTCTGATTTCAGAATATTTCTGAATAAAGAGAATGGTTGGTTTCATACGTTATTCAGCAATTGTTTATTTTGATTTGAAAACCGATCTTTTCATTCACATGCCAATCAACGGGACGACTAAAATAACTCCCTTGTTGATCGAAGGTTTCGATAATGTTCTTTTATGTACAATATTTTCCTTTGGTTAGTATAAATATTTTATATTTAATTTAAAATAACTTATGAAATGAGAATTTAAATTAGAAATTATGATTCATACGATGATTAGAGCACAAATGAAAAATTGGAGCGAATTTGCTGTGACTTTTATAAGGTCATCTGTCCATCTGGTAGGGAGTCTACCAGCATTTACCGGTCTTCGTTCTCATTTCCAGTAGCAAGTCCGGTTTCAACTTATACAACGTCCGATTTGGAATTGATCACAACCACATACTCAGCTCAAAGCAGCTTTTAATTACCTAGTTAGTAATACAGTTAACTCTGAAATTCTTTTAATAGTTTTAGTGTCCATAAATTAATCTACAAACGTTTAGTTTAATCGGTTATAAAACTGTATCAGATGTAGATTTGGACTTGAAATATATCACATTTTGCAGTTCCGTTCTGAATGAAGTGGCTGTACGAATTCTCGTACGACGATCGATTTTTGATATTTTTACCCGACTGCGACAGAAGGAGGGTTATGTTTTTCGAGTGTTTGTATGTATGTATGTATCTATGTCCATTTCTTTGGCACGCCCTACAGCCCAAACGGCTGGACGGTTTTTACATATGAGGTGTCGTTGGATTTGTCTAAATTGTAGTAGTGACATAGGCTATATAAATTTTCAAAATGGCGCCCGCAAATGGCGGAATGAGGGGGGAGTTGAATTTTTTTTTCTTACTGTAGCAATATGGGTATCAAATGAAAGCTAGTAAATTGTTTTATTCTTTTTAGTTTCTAATAAGAGTATTTTACGCAGTCGGGTTTTTTGATTTTTTTAACTAAGCATACTTGTTAATATTTTGTTTCTACTCTTGTATACATAAAGAAAAATGTTTCTTATCTCTTTGCAACTCTTCACTTTAATGGTTATTAAAAATATATTAAGTATACCTATTTATAAAATATAATCTTAATCAATCCCAATCAATGAATGAAATAATAAATTAATAAATTTGTTTACAATAAGGGCAGTTGATCTATGTGATACTCTTCTATCTCATTTTCGCCCATTTCCGACTATATCTACTTTTAAAATTCGAACTAAAGAATAATATTTTATCTTGTACTGTTTGATTTATTATAATTGAATATATATTATTTTGGGCCTGAACTATAATATTACGGTATTATTTGTACTGTGTGTAATATAAAAATATGGATCACTAGCTCTGCCCCGCGTTAATTTGAGGGAAAAACGTACTTAAATATTTTTAAACAATTACTCTAAGAGTAGGTACCCGCCTCGTTGGTCGAGTGGTCGCAAGCGTTACTGCTGAGCAAGGGGTTACAGGTTTGATTCCTGGGTCGTTCAAAATATTATTATTGAGTTTTTTTTTCGAAAATTCTCAGTAAAATAGTGATGTTGAAAAAGAAAAGTGGAACTATAGTTAAAAAATGTCTCGAGAAGAGAAATAATAAAGGACGCAACGGAAGCTACCAAAAAAGATTATTTTTTCCCGTTTTTGTAACATAAGAAATGTTATTATTATTGCTCAGCCCGTATTGGTCGTAGCGTGATGTTATATAGCCTATAGCCTTCCTCGGTAAAAGGGCTATCCAACACAAAAATAATTTTTCAATTCGAACCAGCAGTTCCTGAGATTAGCGCGTTCAAACAAACAAACAAACTAACTCTTCAGCTTTATAATATTAAATAAGTATAAGTATAGATTATACCATCTCCCATGATAGTGTTGTAGTTCAAACTATTGTATTTTGATTAAAATAAATCGTTATCCGACATCTTGGCCTTTTTAAATCTTTTTTTGCTTACTGAATTTTAAATATGAATATGAGTTATTAATTATTGTTAATTAAAAAAATTGGTTGTCTGTAAAGTCGGTTTACGTGGTTTTAAGCTACCTCCGGATATGCTTTATGGTTTTTTAATCTAGACTTAGTACTTTAGTAGTGATACGTGTTTAAATAAACATAAAGACAGACAGATATATTTAAAAATAATAGAAATGTATATAATTAGTGTTTTATTAACCCCACATCAACTGCCCTCAGAAATTATGAAAAAAAAGATATGTGAAATTCATAATTTTAATATATGTGTAGACAAAATAATATTATATGTATTTTAAATATAAAATATGTACTCAAGACAGCGGGAGCGAGAAGCCGATTTTTAAAAATAATTTATTTCGAATTAAAAATATTCAATTTAATCGTTAGAGTCTTATAACGAATACAAATTATATTAAAACTAATTACACTAGTTGAGCCGAATGATTCTGAGTTCGTACTGATTTGTTAAGATTCAAATAATATTAAAAGGGAATGATCTTGTTTTATAATTCGTATGTACTTAGCATATTGGCTAACATTACGCAACCGTCTAAAGATGCAACGGTTTCATTTATTATATACAATTATTGTTCGCCTGGGTATGGGTGGTCGCCTAGCAACGTATGGCACGTGCTATATTTTATTATTGATTTATTATAATAAATAAATAAATAATTTTTTATATTTATATTATATTTATGAACTATTGGCTCCCGAGCTTCTTGCCGTAGTCACTTATTTTTAGTGATCACTACTTAATAATGATCCTTTTATTTTGTTTGCAATAGGGCTATGCTTCCGCATTTTTAAAGAGAGCAAAGCAATATCTCACCTACTTTACATGAATAATCTCAAGATATATTAATATATTAACCAACAATCACACCACGTTAACCTAGCCCCGTGGTAAGTTCGTAAGAACTTGTGTTACAGGTACTAGGAACGGAAATAAATTTAAGATATAAATACATATATTACATAAATACACATCCATGACCCGGTGCAGACATCTGTATTCGTCATACAGACTATCTGCACCTGGCGGGATTCGAACCCGCGACCGCTGCGTAGAGTGTCCAGTTGCCTGACCACTCGACCAGCCGGTCGTCAAAGATGATTACATCCAAAAGATCATTTTTATTTTTTAAATTACACTTCTATAGTAATGGAGTTTGGTGTGGATAAATGTACATCCATGTAGAAAGAGAGTTGTTTCATTGGCAAATATATTTGGACGGATTAACATGTTATCAAAAAATACTATTGACTATTATTCTATCATTAGAAGAAAAAAAAATTGGTCAAAATAATTTTTTTTAATATATTAATAATATTTAATATAAAACATTTAAATGTACATAAAATTATACATTTATAAAATGATAATGTAAAAGTGTTATAGCAAGATTCTTTAACTTGTATCGAACTAAACTGAATATGACAGGTAATATACGCACACAACTTATCAAAATTACGTTTCAAAACAATCTTGATGAGCACTGAAAAAAGATTTACAAAAATTATTTCTCTAAGAGTATTCAATAGAGAAAAAATCAATTTTCCATATACTACATATACGAGTAGAAATTTGATTTTAGATTCATTTTGTATGTAAATTACTAATTTAAAAAATGTGCTCATATTATGTTTTTGATACCGTGATAAAGTTTAAGGTTAAAGAGAATTTCTAAGGTTTTATCAGTATTCATTTTCACTGTGTTTTTGTTAGCAGCATTCAAATTTAGGACTCCATCGGGAGAGAAGGAAAATGAGCCAGATATAAAAATTAAACTTGAATTCAGGAATCGCATGCAGGGACATGAACAATGATTTTGCGGAGTATTTTCTTTAAAATGGTACTGTTTTATACTAAAATTTAACGAATTGAAAATCGTTTTATAATTTTATTAAAACAGATTTTTACGTTACATTTTCTACAGTGATCATTTTTCGCATGTTTTTAGCAATGGCCAATTATTATTAGTGTAAACTTTCCTTTTTTTCATTTTCGTTAATTATTTTAATAAACATTAATAAACGTCTCACACTCAACGGTCCCCAGTAGGATGTGAACCCTGTGTCGGGGTCCGGAAACACACAATACACAAGCACAAACGCCCTGACTACGACAAACATCTGTATGTCCTGTACAAATATTTCTCATGTGCGGGGATCGAACCCGCGACCGCTAGCGCATCAGTCAGTAGCTGTGACCACTGCGCCAACGCGTCGTTAAAATTGTGTAACAAAAAGAATAATAATATAAATGATTGTTTTGAATATTTATATTTACTATACAGATTACTATTTAGAGGTAAGACCTTTCATGCTTTTGTATTTTTGTTGAGACTTGATTTGTATTTCTTTTATTTTTATTAGAAAATAACACTTGACTTGTTTATTTCAAATAAATAAGAAGTTATATTGTAGATGTGATTCGTTAAATTGTTAAGTAGTATTAGTACCAACTTATTCGTTGTTGATATATTTAAAACCTTTTCCGGGAAAGGAAAAGTTACACGTTTAGTATACTTAGGTCACTCGACAAGATTTGAAACAAAAAAAAACTACATTTTTTCTAAATATTTTCATTCATTCTTTATGCAATGTTCCATTCTAAACTATTAAAACACTTTTGCTAGTCTTGATCCGATAAGTCCGAAATCGCAATTTTGCGTGCTGTCACGGCCTCTTCGGCACACGAAAAAATTTCCCTTTGATTTTTTACTTGATTATCGGGAACAAAAATAAATTACAGGGAGCTAAATCAAGACTGTAAGTGTATCCAAAAAGGATTGGGTAAGATTCAACATCAGATTCCTGAAGAAACGCCTTTGTTCTGAGTGATGTATGTGACGAAACATTGTCGTGATGCAGCATGATTCCTCGAAGCCCAGTCTTTGGTTTCCTCTCTCTCAGAGCTTGGAAAATTTTCGGCAATACTACTGTAGTATACCATTCCGAGTTATCGGATCTATGATTTTCCAACATTGTTGTCGACACATGCCCGCTGCGAAAAAAATACTAGCCCCCTTTTTTTTACTAACGTTACGAGTTCTTTGCAATTTTGTCGGCAAGTTTCCTTTAAAAAAAAAAAACCAATACTGACGACTGTCTCTTATTTTCTGCATCATATTGATAAATCCACGTTTTGTCGCTTGTGATGATTTCCAAAAAAACGTATTGACGTTCTGTTTTCAAATCGTAGACGCATTTCGCGGCACCACTCCATACGGGCCAGTTTTTCAGTGTTTGAGAGCAAACGTGGGATCCAACAACAACAAAGCCTCAGTTCAAGATATTGATGCAAAATAATGTTAACGCTCCCCAAACTAACGGCAAGAATCTTCTCGATGTCCGGGTAATTAATTCGTGGGTCTTATTGCACCATCATTTGAGTAGTCCACACATTTTCTGCAGTTACTGCCATTTGTTGGTGACCACTTCTATGGTCATCTTCGAGGTTTGTTTTACCCCTTTAAAATTAACTAAACTATTTAAAAACTATTGCTCGAGACGGGGCAGACTCCTCTAACACTGATTACAATCGTTAAAAGGCTAAGTTCTTCAGTTAAACTAAATTTAAAATCATATAAATACCATGGCGTACAAATGTTCGCGGTTAAGCTCCATCGTGGCAACTAAAAACACGAGAACTGTCGTAGTCAGATGATTGGAACATCTTTTTTTTTTTTTAAACCAGCAACCTGACTACTTGCGTTGTATTTTTTTAAATATATAATACAGATGCGTTCAATTTTCATTGGGAGTATCTTCAAAACACTCGATAAAGTGACCTACTGGTAATATCAACTTGTAAATGTCCCACTGCTTGGCAAAGGCCCCTTTTCCATGTAGGAGAAAGTTTGGAGCTTAATCCACTATGCTACTCCACTGTGAGTTAAAAACAGGCATAATTATGCAACGTAAAACTATTCCTTTGGATCTTGTTGACTACAGATTAAATACAGTTATGTTTAGAGAAAAGGTTTAAACGCGCAAATACTTAATTTGTTTTATATGAAGCTACTCGTAATTAAAGTCAAGTAAGACTTTTTTTATACATACGTATTGTTTATGGATGTTGTAGGCTATTCATAGAAGCGGACAGTGCCCATTACTCGCGGCAGGATCTGCATTTCCATCTTATTGTGGCTCCACCCTCGTTTCAATGCGAATAT
Organism: Euphydryas editha; assembly: GCA_036937285.1. Lineage (NCBI taxonomy): Eukaryota > Metazoa > Arthropoda > Insecta > Lepidoptera > Nymphalidae > Euphydryas > Euphydryas editha. Next base: position 9,306,629 of record JAUPFZ010000008.1, read on the forward strand.
TTTATAGTTCAAGCGCGAGTGAGCCATCTGCATTTAGTTCCCTTCCTTTTTTGTAATTTGCTTTCATAATGTTTTCCTCATTTTAATTTCGTTTATTTCAATAATTAAATATGCATAATGAATACAAGTAATAGCCGCTATTTTATTTTTAATTCATAAATAGGAAACTTATTTATGAATAGAAAATAAACTGCGTATTATTACAAATTGTTTGAAAAAACTTTTGACTGAATGTTCTTTAAAATACAACTTGAAATTTAATGGTCAAATGTGAAAAAAAAATATTGCACTTACATCCACACAAAAACGCAAACACAATTCAAAAGATATGATTGAAGATGAATTAGGAGTATATTTTTTAATAATTGTATGTTTTTTTTTTTCTTTTTTGTAAAAAAAAGATAAATGATAAGAGGTAACTATTTAATCAAGTAACTCGTGTTTTTAGATTTATAGAAAAATAATAAAAATTAACAAATAAAAAAAATATATTAATTATTATTTATTCACTACATGAAAATTTTGCCTGCATGTTTGCAATTTATAAATACTAAATAATATACTGCAATAAAATACATATAAATATATATAAGCGTTGAATAAGTCCTGCACATAGCAGGTAATATGAAATTTCAGTTTTAGTGAAATAGGCTATTAACAGGAGCGGACGATGCGTATTATTCACCATTTCCATCTTATTGTTGCTTCGTTCTCGTTTGGATGCAAATATTTTATAGTTCAAGCCCGCGCTAGTCGTCCTGCATTTAGCTTTCAAACTTTATAATTTGCTTTTATAAGGTTTTTATTTTCATTTTATTTTTATTAAAATATGAATTAAAAACTACGAGTTATCTGTGACTCGTTATCTCACATTAAATAATTTTACTGCGTAATAGTCGTATTATATATATTGGGATTTATTAGAACAAATGTAATTAATATAAAAAAATTAGAACTTTAGAAACAAATCAACAATTTAGTATTAGCTATGCGCTCTTCTGCGTTGAAGAAAAATATAATTATATTAATTTTACTCCACTGTCAATTAGAAACATAACAATAAATAACGTATAAATGTCTTATAATTTACTCTGATAAGTGCAAATTTCCTCACTGTTTCACATTTTAGCTACCGCTAATGCTTGCACAGTTATGTGTTATATTGCAAGCTAAAATTTCGAAAAACCTAATTTGATTTTACCTTGCTATTTTCAGTTAGAATGTCTATTGACAATATGTAATTAGATACTTCATTTATAAAATAAAATAACGACGAAATAAAGCTTTTATTTATATCAAATGTTTTCTTGTTTTTAATTTTTACAAAAAACTTAAAATTCGATTAGAATTTTAAACTTAATCTGTAATTAATTTCAGATTTTTTTATTTTTTTACATATTCTTAAGTATCTAATACAAATATCAAGTTTATTAATAGGCTATTACATTTTAAACTTAAGCTACGAGGGCAATTTCTTAAACATAACTTATCTAAAACATTTTTAACTTATTATCTATTAACAGTTATTTCTACTTTTATATAAAACAAATTTTAAACAAAAATACAAAATCTTATAAGCTATTCCTACTTTTTAATAACACATACTGATTATATTTATTAACTGCTTTTTAAGAAAAAAAAAACCGAGCATATCTGTCATAGTAGTGACAGATATTCTCGTTTTCTTTTTCTTAAAAAAAAAAAAAAAAATCAAATGCATCTTAATAGAAATCAAATGGATATGAGAGTTGACAAGCTGCCAGTCTGGAGGCTCGCCAGAGGACAGACACGTTGTGGCTTTTTATATATGCACCTAATTTGGCCAAAAGTGTTTTAATTTAGCCATTTTGGCACGTCCCGCCGGAATCGAGGATCGTTTGTATCGGGAATATAAATAATATGATCAGAAATTACTCGTCGGGCTCGGTAATTACTTGTCTCTCAAACGTTTCGGTTGATTGGTTTTAACAAAAAAAAGGAAAATATAAAAAAAATTGTAGATTAAAGTAGCTGTCGATCCATATTATCGATGACGATATCACATTATTTGTCAACGCTCATAAAACTAGCTCATTATGTTAGATTGTTTAAATTACATTTGATTAAATATTATCAATGTTTTTTGTCACTTAGAATTTGATCCTATGAATATTTAAAATAAAATATGAATATTTTTCTAGATACAAATACATTGTTTATAGATCAATCTCTTCTGATGACGAAGATTAAATTAAGTTTTTTAACGTTCTATACACAAAGGATGCAAAATGTAGCTTATTTAATGCTTATAAAATGTAGGTTGTTATAAAAACTCCACCACCCTTTCGAATATCCACTCGTTTATTCAACTTTACGGGACAAAAAACAGAAAAGTATTTCATACGTATATATATGCTTTTCACACTATACAAAACTTTTACACTACACTGATTTTAACTTTTTTTTTGACACGGAATAATCATAGTACGCTCAATAGTGAAAAATACAATATATTCATATCTTTCGTGAGTTCAATCGTCACAAATCCATATTAATGATGCTTCATGAATAACATTCTCTCCTGCGAACGAACATAATCACTGGACAAGTGATAGTTAATCTTGGAAGAGGTTTATTTTGGTCAAAAAGTTTTTTTATCTAGTTTATTATTATCATGAGTTGCGAGGTCAGATAGCAAACCTGGTTCCGAAAATCCGAAATATGCGGTAAATATATATAAAACCTAGTATAGGTTCTAAAAGAATCAGATAATAATTATATATTTATCAGATGTAAAATTACTTGCAATTATAATTGATTCAGCCTGCCCATGTATTTAAGCCTTATGTCCGCTGCTGAACGCAGGCCTCCTCCATCATTTCTGGGGGGGTTCACTACAAAATAATTTTGATTAAATTCAAAACAGATTCCAGGACTTAGCAAGATGAATTTTCGTTAGAGCGTAAAAATCTTCAGAATTATTACTAACGTGTTCTCAAGAGCCAGATTGAACTGATATTTTTGCAAAAGAAACTGCCGTCCTTGATTTACCAGAACCAAAATAACTTCAAACTATTTTTGGTAAGGTAAGAACATGCATTCTCTAATTTATAAAATTATTAATTTACTACGAAACAGGTAAGCCTTAATAGCTTACTCATAACTGAGTGAGTCAGTGAAAATGACTTGTGTTGTGGGAAAAAGAATATAAAATTGCTTCCAGAATGATAACTGCGTCAACCGTAAACTGTATTTGGGGTATTTTCTTGGGACCAGACCAGACCAGATCAGCAAGCAGCATCAAAACAGGTATCGGGGGAAACTACAGATGCGGTAGTATAAATAAAAATATGTTCTGACCTATTTTGTAAAATTATACTTTGGATATTGATATTTGTTTCTGATACAGTTTTCAAGCACATCGAGTTCTGTAACAACAGAAGACTTGTATTATGTACAAGAGCTTAAAAATTAGTAGTAAAAAAAGTACTAAAAGGAAAAGATGTTAAGGGATGTGGTAATCTGGTAAATTCAAGTAAGTTTTCTCAAAGTGAAGACGGAGTTCTGTTATTATAATAGACGTTTAGTCGAAATCACGAAGTGTGAGAAGATAATTACAGTGATTTGATGACTAAACGATCGCATAAAAATATTTTAAACTACACTAAAATAAAAATATTATAAATAAAAATATTCTTCTTCTTATCGCTGAAAAATTGCAATCTTGAGGCAGAGGCAATGGCTTTGTGTCGGGAAAGGTGTACAATTTATAATATAAATTACACACACACATATATATATATATATATATATATATATATATATATATATATATATATATATATATATATATATATATATATATATATCAAAGTAGTAGTTAGTAAAGTGTAAGTATGGGAACCCCAGCAAACACCTGAAACTGCTCTGAGGGCGTTATGTACTGTTTACATTTTTTATAAAATATACCTACGAATTTGACTTTATACCTGCAATGTGAATGCCAATTACGAGTCAAAAGAAGGGATTTTCTTTTTCTATTGAACACCGATTGACACTTGGGGATAAACTATGGACTGAAAGTCACTGGTCTAAATAATATAAAGCAGAATTTAGTCGATGTGTTAAATTACGCATGCAATTAATAATGCGCGGAATTTTGCAGTGAATTTGATCTATGACAGAATACAATATCATCCGCATATTGCAGAATGTTAGAAAAACTATTCACAGTCAAATCGAGACCATGAGTGTATATGCTACAAAGAAAAGGACTAAGGACTGACAACTGTTCTGGTGCATTGGTGCAAGTAGCCGCTTTAACACTAGCGGTCGCGATTTTGATTCCCGCTCGGGGCCAATATTTGTACTTTTATAAAGATTTGTTTCTGGTCTGTGTATATCATATATGTATATCCATGTGAGTCTGCCCGGCTCTTACGGCCTCGAAGATCGCGTAAAACTGTCGGTTCCAGTTGTTATAATAGACATCTGTCCTAGCAATCGTTACTCATAGTAAGGAAATTAGCCGCCAACATAGGTTGTGACTAGAAGAATCTGACCGATAAAAGGATTTTAATAGTAAACTTTTATGTTTTTTATATCAATAGATAAATCAGTGAAATAGGCTCTTAATCTTGATAACTTACATAAAGTTTTGGATAGCTCTAGCGTCAACAATGTGTTAAAAATAAATGATTTTACTCACACACGGAATATTCAATTGGCAGAGAATTGTTTTGCTTCGAACAGATTTGTCTATTTTTTTCTGCCGCAGGAGATAGGATTACATGTAGTCTAATTTTTTGTAGTGTCCTGTGACTTGAAAATAGGCAGCGTTTAAATGAATTCAAAAAAGAAAATAAAAAGAAAACGTGAAACTTGATCCAATTACAGTTTTCTTTAAGAAATAAGCCTTATTATAATTAAGTAGGCATTATTCATGTCTACTGACTCTGTTTTGAACGACCGTGCCTTAACAGTTTGTATCAGAAAAGTTATTGAGGAATATTTTGTGTTAGTTGGAAAAAGGAGGATGTCCTTGCTCACGGTGCCTCAACTTTTTGCGACAGAAATTTGAAGAAGCAACAAAGTTGCGAAGTTCTGATTTGAAGTTCTGATTTGTAGTTTTGAGTTTAGAACCAATTTGTAGGATTAATTTGAGCCGCCAAAATATTTTCAATGACGAATGATGTATTGACCAATTACTAAAAATCACTGACCAATTATAATCATTTTGTGACGAATTTGGACCAGTTTTTAAGAGATCAAATTTCACCATTTCGGCCGCTCAATAAAAAAATTAACTTAATTTTTTTAATTTTTCAAATCAAAAACCTTGACCATATATTAAAATCATTTGACCAATTGTGACTTTTTTGAGATGTATTGAAATAATTTTAGAACCAATTTTTTGGATTAATTTAAGCCGCCAAAATTTTATCAATTTTCTTGGAATTTTGAACCCTCTGTAATTATTGTCAAAGTATTGATTAAAAATTACTGGCCACCAATTACCATTTGATGATGATCAATGTGATCAATGATCATATTCTTGATGTGATCAATTTGAAACTTTTTTAAATAGGCAAATTGAACCATTTGCACCGCTCAATAGATGAAACTCACAATATGTCCTGTAAAAAATGAATGGCAGGTAACATTCCCTATCTATCTATCTATCTGAGTCCCAAGTATGCTCTTACAGTTATGTCACAAATAGTCACAATGCTAGATTATTGGTAAATAATGGTTGGTGACAATTTTAGTAATCAAATAAATTTACTGCATTATAATAACACCATATTTATTCCATTATGATACCTTTGAATCAATTGATCAACTATCGTGATACAATTTCAGTGAGAAGATTGAGGTCTCTGACCTTTTGCATAATCGCGCACCGGTTAATTTATACCATACATTCAACTAAAAATAATTCATCTATGTTTTCTATTATTATATATAAAATATTTAAATCAACAATAGAAAATAGGTCACGTTCTCGTATTAACATTTCAAACCTTTTAATCTACGGCTTAATATGTATTATTTCTTTAAAGGCTTTTATGTACTTATAAATAGTTTTATTTACGTTAAAACATCGCTTCGGAGAAATGTGTTATTTTTATAGTATGAGAGCTCGACGATGTATCTTGTAGCTTAGAGTAATGTTATGCTCGCTAGACGTGCAATAACGGTGGAATAAACTGAGAGCTCACGGTTATGATATACCCGACCACTCGAGCACTTTGGACGTTTAGCGAGATTATATTTTATATACACAAATTCATAAAATACTTAACGTTATTGCGAATAATAATATTCCGATACTAGCTATGCTCTCATCTTCGTCGGATGAAGATAAATTATTAGAATCTAGAATATTTTTAGAAATAGCATTTCAAGTTTTAAATAAAATTTATATGACAAACATGCAAATAATATTTAGAATTTCAGTTTTTTATTGATCCCATTACAAAAATATTTTACAAAATATATTTATAATTTATTAGTCTCGTTGTCAAATGGAAAATAAAATAAAAATACAAACTCAAAAGTTTTTGTTAACTTTTATTTAATTTTTTTTTTATTACTGCAAGCTATTCAGGAATTATCATATCATCATCATCATCATATCAGCTGTTAGATATCCACTGTTGAATGTAGGCCTCAGGAAAAAAAAAATGCTCAAATATAAACAATAACTATAAAAAAATCAGCTTTTTAATAAATAGTAAATAGTAGATATATGCAAAGTGGTCCTATACGAGTATTACACTAAAATAAAAATAGTATAGGTATAGTAGTAGTTCTACATTGCCATAAAGTAGTGTCTTAACGAAGACGAAGTAACAATAAGATTGAAATAGGAAAAATCAAACGCAAGTATTGTACTTATGTTGTACGCTTCTTTATAATCAAACGATGTTATCGCAAATGTTACAAAATTTTAAATATTAAATTATCTTATGCTACGAGTATACTAGATTAAACTCCATTTAATTATTATACATTCACAAAACTACGTACATAATTCACTTGCGCGCTTTTGAGGCAAAAAAACGGCAAATGAGTTGCCATCCATTTCACTTTAGGTAATAAGTATATTTATTTTTATTTAATGTGTCTAGAAGAAGATACAAACATTTTTGTCGGTTTAATACCTTTATTGAATTACAATGAAGCTAATTCTAAGACTTCGAAAGTTTTATTTTTCCAAAACATTCATGTTTTGCAACTGTAGACAATACAAACTTGCATATTTTTATGAGTTTTTTTTAAGCAAAGTGAAAATTAATATTCCCGTCTTATAATGCTATAAATTACTTTACTAAATAATACGAGATAATTAAATATTTACAGCTCGGGATAGCATTTCGTTCGTGACTTTGGATTCCTTCATTATATTTAATGTGTTTTAATTTATTTCATCGCCATGCTGAAAATCTACTCGAAATTTCAAAGTATTTAAATGTCACAAAGAAAATATAGTTAACTTTAATATAGAGAAAGCCCAGAGGAGTATTTCGCGGCCCTCTGGTGTCGCGGACTAATATTAACAAACTTTTCCACGCAATCTACATAAAAAATGAGGCGAGGGTTTGAGGACCTGCTGCTAAATGAGAGCCTTTTGAACGGTTGATTTTGTATGCATAAAATAAAATTTGACATAAAAATATTTTAGACTTAAAATAGTCATGTGACCTGTTAAAGTAGCTTCTTTTGATATGTATGGACGATAAGGAATTTTGATTTTATGTATTTTTTACTTTATAAAAAAATATAGAAAAATTACTACATATTCAAGTCTTTTTAACATTTTTTTTTTTCATCAGCAGATGCAGCATATGTATTTGTATCGCGTAGATATTTATTTATAGTGGATTTGAAACTTGGTAAAAAAGAAAACTACGATGCTAGATAAAAATACGATAAAACTATGATAAAATTACTTTTCATCCCAAAATTAAGTAGATATATGTAGTTCTTTTAGAAAAGGGTATGAAAGTAAAAACGTGTAATTGCGAACGAATTCGCGCTTATAGCTTAAATTAAATGATTATAATCGCAATAAAATTTCAATGGTGTCATAGCAATGTTGTCGTAATTTTTAGCAAAGTCTATTTATTATTCGATATTTATTGTTCGAGTCCAGATTTAACCAGTTATGATACGTGAAACAATTGTCATCTAACCTCCGCAAGTTATTACAGGAATACAATAATAATTACTATCATATCTTTCCTACAAAAATATGATTATTATTAGTCGCTTAAAACAACTAGAGCCTTACGTGATTTCCGAGGCGATCCTTCATTATGATACTTTGCTCAATGCGACTTGGAAGAAAAAAAAATTAACCCCGTTAGAAAAACGCCGAATAATATAAATATAATGATATATAATAAAAATAACGAATGCTGAGGCATGATCATATTTGCGCAAGCCAAATATGAAACGTATGGCAATATTTTGGAGATACTCAAGTTTAGTAATTTGGTCTTCGGTTAAATTGAGATAGCTTGCGTCGACAAGAGAAAGAATTAAAGATTGGACTTACATGGTTTTTGTGGGAATTAGTAGGAAATAACGAAGACGCTGAATGGATTTATTTGATGCAATGGTGTTTCGACTCAGTTATTTTATTTTATATTAATACAATCTAAATAAATTGTAATTATGTCAGTGAAATACATTAATTACTATTACAGTACCACTACATTGTGCTCCTCAGTAGTTTCAAATTAGTTAGCCAATGTCAGCAAAATGAAGAATTTATAAAATACGAAAAAGCTGTGTACAGTTTACTAAATTATTTTGATTAATTTTGAAATTAATATTTACTCAATATTTTTTTATTTATAGAAGATAAATACAGCTTGAAACATTAACTCACATTAAAACGAAAGTCTACGTGCAAATCGTTTTCATTTATATTGTTTATCAAAGTAATTCACTTTGTAAATATCTATAAAACGGGATTCTTGGAATTTTTCGAACTTATTTTGTGTTATTGTTAGATTATTATTATTTAGATATTATATTAATTATGAGAAGATTAGAAGTGCAAATGTATATTACTCCCATTAATTAAAGTCACTATAATATAATTAATTTTTAATATAAAAAAATGCGTGAACGTTTTAAGGGTCAGTAATTATAATTTATTTTAATAGGATTCTAGTGAATTAAGTCTGGTTGACAAGCCGCCATGCTGGAGGTTCGCCAGGCGCACGGAGCGTTGCGGCTTTTTATGTACGCAACAAATTTGCTGTCCGAAGTGTACTCAGTTTTAATTTAGCCATTTTGGCACGTCCCAGTGGAACTGCGGATCATTTGTATCAGGAATACAGATAATATGATTCAAACGGCGACGAACAAATTACTCGAATCTCTCTAGAGCTTTAGTCGTTTTCGCAATTCATTTTAAAAGCCTTCGGATGATCAAGAAGCGGGCAAGAATAATGAATGTATAATAACACAAGGGAACAAGAGTCAGACAATCAGAACGGTAATCTTATATTTTTGTTGTCCTACTCTCACTCATAAAGTTTCATCACTTCGATACATCATAATCTACCGAAAAATAATGCGTTAAATTGTAAGCAGTATATATATATATATATATATATATATATATATATATATATATATATATATATATATATATATATATATAATATGATGATTTTTTTTTATACTTGACCTCCCTGTGATCCTGGGTAGACCGAAGAATAATATTATTCGGACACCCACCACCTCAGTCCCCCGAGATCATGGACGCTGTAAAGGGTCCGAAACGTCGGGAAATAATTTAAATTAAATATTGTTAAACAGTAACTTTAAATAAACGCGATAAAATCCGTTTTTAGACTTTTAATTATAAATTTTTCCTTAATATTTAAGTTCCTTATTACCTATTACATATGTTAGCCTAGTTATATACAATATAATTACCTAACATAAATTCCTAAACATTATTTCTATTACTCGTGGTAGGGAAAAATATCTGCCATGTAATAATAATGTTTTTACCAAAATACTAAATAATATTTCATGTACACATTTTTTTAAATAAAATTAATATGTCGTATATAGTCACAACTATTTGGAACACCAGTTTCACCTATTTAGGTTGCACAGAGTCAGGTTGAGAGAGCTCAGTTACTGCTTGGTCGGTCGTATTTACATTACTAGGAACAGCATTGCGTTCCGTATTGACTATACATAGTAATTGTGAAGGATTATATAATTTTATAATAAAGTATTGAGTTATTATTGTTAACTTGAAACACAACCTGGATTGCAATTTCACTTTTCTTTATTTGAACCAACACTTCGCGTATAATGGCCGCTGTATAAATCACAATAGTGAATAGTGGACAAAATTATGTTACGATAAATAGGTATATTTAATGATCTTCTAGTTACGAAAGTCATACACGAGAAACTACGAAAATAATACACGAAGAGTGTACAGTACAGTCTTTCCCTATTCTATCATAGGGATCGAACTTCTAAAAACGCATTTATTTCGGATTAACAATCCAAATATAAAGTTTCAAGCTTTTAATTTAAAATCAACCTACATATTCAAATAACTTCAGAAATAGCAATAATTTAAAACAAACTTTTGTCACCAATTTTATCCTCATCATATGAGTCGGTTTTACTAAAACGCTGAAATACTTGCTTTCCTTCATTGCAATTTCAAGGGTTCAGGGGTGCCAGCGAGTCCCACATAACCGCCGCCTCTCCGCGGCGGGATGCGTAAATGCATTACCCAGCGATAAAAAAAGGGTCCACCCTTCAGTTCAAATATATAAAAATAACAAAATATCAATTAAATAGAAAATCTAAGTGACAGATTTATCATCACCTAGCCAAAATTTCTGAAACTAAACATTTATTTAAAAAAAGTCTAAAATAAACTTACTTAAACTTACTTATACTTCTAGAATTAAAAAAATGGCAGAATATCTAAATAAACTTTAATCGACCACTTAACCCCACTCAAGTGAAAGTTCCAAAAGCAGTGACACATTTTTGTTTAGTTTTATTTTTATCTATTGTACTGTACTATATAAGCCTGTAAACAACATTAGAATAAAAGATATTAAAATCGTTTCAGATAAAATTTCAAAACCATTAGCTAAATTCATAAATGCATGCATTAAAATGGAGATTTACCCTAAAGAATTAAAGACAGGTTGTAAAACAAAACTGTAGACTAATTACTTTATTATCTTTAAATACACAAAATGAAGAAGAATACATATGCGATCAAATTTATCATTCTATCAAAAAAAAACAATTAAGCTTTAACCAAATCGACTTTAGACCCGACAAAAATACAACGATTCTATTATCAGATTTCACAGACCAGATGAATTTGTGGATGAATAAAAGACTACATGCTAGCATTTTTTATTGATTTTTCTCGTGCCTTTGACACATTAAATTGCAATAAGTTTATAAGGAGATTAGAAATTTTAGGTACACGAAGACCTGTTTTAAACTAATGTGAAAATTACCTAAAAAATAGAAGTTATTATCTAAAAATTTGAGATAGCTATAGCACATCTATAACTGTTACTGAAGACACAGCACAAGGTTCTGTGCTTGGCCCATTACATTTAATTAGCCCACGTTAACGACATAAATAAGATTTTGAGTCATTGTATTACATAGCAATACGCTGACGATACACGTATGCTTGTTGCAGCTAAGGATGTTTTTGAAACTATCTTACTCATGCAGAAGTATTTCGATAGACTAAATAAATGGTGGAAGACACACAACTCAAACCTTAGTGGTTTGTCGCTATGCTTTAATACATATAAATTTATATGAAAATTTTATAACAATATCTAATAAAGAGAAAAAAAATGAAATTGGGACTTACAGGTATAATACTAACTAACAAACTTACTAACTACTAACTAACTAAAACTAACTTACAGGTATAATAACCTGAACCAATGCTTATTTTTAGTTACAAATTAGAGACTGTTGATGACTTCATAGTTTGCTATAACAAACTATGAAGATAGAATAAAATATAATACCATATAGATAGTAAATGCAATAACGGCAATAAGATGTTGTCCAAATATTGTACTGACACATACATTGGCGATGATGAGTCAGACAGTCAGGACATGTTATTATATTGGTATAGATAGATTATGCTCCTAATTATTTAACTGATATTTTTTATTGTTTTCTCTCAGTGCTTAGTTTAAATAAGTAGATTATGACGACCGTTCTTGTCTCACGGTGTAATATTAATATATGTATAAATATTTATTTCCAACCTGGGTATATTATATCCTTGTGGGTCTAACCACCGTGCCTTGGAAATCACGTTAATCCTCGGTCCCGGTTGTTGTCATAGATATATGATAACTAACTTTAATCGTGATAGGGAAATTATCTGCCAACCCGCAGTGAAGTATTATGGTAGATTAAGCTCTAACACATCTGCTATATACGGAGAAGAGGCCTTTGTCCAGGACTGGAACGCTTACAGGCAGATTCAGCTCCAGTACCTTTTTTTTGTACAAAAAAGTTGAAATATGTTATTTTATTTTATTGTAGCTTGTCAAACTCTTTTTGGTAAATTTTATCAACCCTTGTATATTTTTTACCAACCAAATCCATTTCTAAAATTTTATTTATATGGACATTGTATATCGGTATACAGTTTTGGATGCCCCTGGGAACTTTTTATGGAATACATTTTATCAGCTTAGTATTAAACGAATTCCCTTGTTGAATAACGGTAATATCGTGGTTTTTACAAGATCGTACTGATAGAGAAAGATTTTTTATGTGACTTAGTGTAAGATCTAATGGTTATTTTAACTGATATTTTGTTTACATGTACTTTTTATGTGACAATATTACTAAAAATCTGTGTAATTTTGTATTTTTACTATAGGTGATCTAAAAAATAAATCTAAGCATTTATGTCTAGGTAGGGTATAAAATAATAAATGATAAATAAACCATTTTATACAATTCATAAACATGGTCTACATTGTACAGTATGACAAGGCTTTGCCGGTAACAATAAAATTGGTCTCTGCGACAGTAGTTGTTTTTATATTTTTTACTCCTACGATATGAAAGAGATTCAAGAAGTCCTATTTCGGATTTTCTACATAAACACAATGTAAAATTATGTTACACTGCACAGATTGAGACAGCCAGTAGAAGATACTAAATTCTTGGGTCTCGGCCAAATGGAAATCACAAATTTGTATTTCTCTAGTGTATTCAATATTTATCAAGAGATGATTTTGAAATAAGATTAAAAGTTTGACGTTAGTTCCTAGGCAATGTGTTACCTACTAAACTTATAGAATGAACGGATGCGCCGGATGCACGCAGAGAAAGCATGATTCGCGAGTGCGCAGAACAAGCGATAGAGAGGCACGATCAGTCTAAGCGTTCGGTTTGTGACGCATGTCTTTCTTCCACTCAATCGGCAGATGCGTCGGAGTAAAAGACAAAAAATGTTTGAATTAACGAGGGCAAATAAATGTCAAAAAAAATGTGTCAGAATTGACAAAACCGAAGCCCTACTCTTCCGCGGGACCGGTCACAAGGGAACTCCACAGGGGGCTACCCTGCAGATTGGAGAGGGGAGGATCAGGATGAGCCCCCAAATCAAATATCTGGGGCTCAACCTTGACAGAGGGTGGACCTTCGGCCCACATTTCGCTATGGTAGGACCGAGGGTCGTGAAGGCGGCGAGTGCGCTGGGCAGACTCCTCCCGAACCTCGAAGGACCTAGCGCCACCTGCAGGGAGCTGTATTCCGGAGTCTGCCGGAGTATGGCGACGTACGGTGTTCCGGTTTGGGCGGATTGCCTCACCGCGAGAAATAAGGCAGCGCTGCGCGCTGCGCAGAGGACGATCGCGGTGAGGGTGATTCGGGGGTAACGTACGGTATCGTGGCCTGCAGCTACTGCTCTAGCCGGTGACCCCCCGTGGGAGCTCGTGGTGGAAGTTCTTGCCGAGACCTACTCATACGTCTCGGGTAGGACGGCTCTTGGTGAGAACCCTACGTTGGACGGGATCCTAAGGGTGCGTGTGAATATTCCTACCAAATTTCAAGTCTCTAGGTCTTATAATTTCAGAGATATCGTGATGAGTGACTATATCTATAAAAATATAAATATATATATATATATATATATATATGTGTTTCTGGCATCTATCCCTTGCCTAGTTCGTATGTATCATATAACTTTAATTAAATAATTAAAAATATATATATATATATATATATATATAAAGAAAATATTGGTGTCACTCTAATATTTTATTGCCAAAATCCTGCTATCGGAAGATGATACAATTCTATATCTCGTAGTAATCTTTGATAGCTATCACTCTTGGAACCTCAGCCGGAAAATATCTGCTGTTATTGAATGGCTAAATTGGCTTCTATATTTACTAACTTTGCCAATTAAAGTTGCGTTAACACAGTCCTTACCAACTCTTAACTATTCGGATACTTGCAATCATGATGTTAAAGAGGAACAATTAAATAAGCTTGAGCGCCTCCAAAATCTTTGAATAGAATTTATATTTGATCTTTGTAGATTTTATCATGTATTTATCTATATATAATTAATATATTTTATCATGTATTTATCGCAGATATCTTGCCCGGCCGACACTTCATACCTACACTATCCCGGCTACAAACTCGAACATAAATTCCTGAGACGTACCGGTGTATGTATGTTCGTTCGGGAGGATATCTGCTGTCGCCGTCTCCTTCATTTAGAGGACAGGGACCTGTCGATATTGTGGGTGCGCGTGGACTACGGTGGCCACAACCGTGTTTACGCATGCTTATACAGGTCTCATAGCGGTGACAGGGAAACAAAGCGGCTCTTCGAGCACCTGCAGTTGACGACGGCCAAAGTTCTTGAGCTATACCCCTCTACGGAGTTGGTGATTTTAGGAGACTTCAATGCCCACCACACTGAATGGCTTAGTTCTCGGTCCACTGACTACGCGGGGAGGTGTGCTCACGAATTTGCTCTGGCCTATGGTTACTCACAACTGGTACATTCTCCTACAAGAATACCAAATATTGAGGACCATACGAGCTCTATACTGGACCTTCTGCTGACTCAACGTCCGGATGGATATTCCATCTCAGTGGATGCACCACTCGGCTCGTCCGACCACTGCCTCATCCGGACTCTTGCACCATGCACGCGCACAGATCCACCTCGGCCAACTAGTTTGCGGCGCATATGGCAGTACAAGTCAGCAGATTGGGATGGATTGCGAGAATACTATGCATCGTACTCGTGGAGGCAGCTTTGCTTCACATCAGAAGATCCCGACACCTGCGCAGCTGCTGTCTCTGAGACGATACTGGCGGGTATGGAATATTTCATTCCGAACTCGCTAGTTGCTGCCGGGACAAGGAAATGACCGTGGTTTAATCGGCCTTGTAAGGAAGCGAAACGCATTAAGCAAGCCACGTTCAGGGCTTGGACCACGGCTCGGAGTAACAGCGATCCAAACGTATCTGACGTGAAACGCAAGCTAAATGCTGTCTCAAGGTCCTGTAAAAGAGCAATTGCCAGAGCTAAATTCGAGTTCATCGGGAGAATTGGCGAAAGGCTTGCCAACTACCCTTCCGGGAGTCGAGCCTTCTGGTCGCTCGCCAAAGCTGCCGAGGGAAACTTTTGTCTGTCGTCCTTACCACCATTGCAAAATGCCGACGGCAACCTGGCCCATAGCGCCAAGGAGAAAGCCGATCTTCTAGGTACACTCTTTGCCTCAAACTCGACTTTGAATATCGATGAGAGCGCCGTACCGCCGACCATCCCGCGGTGTGGATACTCCATGCCGGAAATAAACTTCTCACAAAGAGATGTCCGGCGGGAGCTGCTTACTCTCGATGTTCATAAGTCGAGTGGGCCCGACGGCATTCCAGCGATGGTGCTGAAACAGTGTGCTCCAGAGCTGTGCCCTATATTAACACGACTTTTCGCACTTTCCTACCACACTAGGCAAATGGAAGACCGCGCATGTGCACCCGGTACCCAAAAAGGGCGATAGATCAGATCCATCGAATTACAGGCCTATCGCTATTAACTCCCTTCTCTCCAAGGTTATGGAGCGTGTTATTAACACCAAGCTCCTCAGGTACCTAGAGGAACACGATTTGATCAGCGACCGGCAATACGGCTTTCGCCACGGTCACTCGACTGGTGACCTTCTAGTATATCTGACACACCGATGGGCTTCAGCCATCGAGAGTCAAGGTGAGGCATTAGCAGTTAGCCTAGATATGGCGAAGGCGTTCGATCGGGTCTGGCACTGGGGTCTTCTCTCGAAGTTGCCATCGTACGGACTACCCGAGGGTTTGTGCAAATGGGTTGCCAGTTTTTTGTCTGGTCGATGCATACGAGCTGTTGTAGATGGCTGCTGCTCCGCAAAACTAGACGTAAACGCTGGCGTCCCGCAAGGTTCTGTGCTGTCTCCAACGCTGTTTCTCCTGCATATCAATGACTTACTGTCTATTGATGGCATTCATTGCTATGCGGACGATACTGGAGACGCATTCTACACAGGCCGTGCAAACATCCCTCGTTCCGCTGTGGTAGAAAGTCGCGAACAACTTGTGTCTCAAATCGAGAGTAGTCTTTCCAAAGTCTCCGATTGGGGTCGAGACAATTTAGTCCAATTTAACCCCTCCAAGACACAAGTTTGTGCATTCACCGCTAAGAAAACCCCATTCACTGTGGCCCCTCAATTCCAGGACACAACCCTTACCATCTCTAACAGTATTGGTATCCTTGGTGTCGACATATCCAGCGACGTCCAGTTCCGATGTCACCTGGAGGACAAGGTCAAGATGGCATCTAAAAAGCTCGGTGTGCTTAATAGAGCGAAGCGGTACTTCATGCCGGGGCAAAGACTGCTTCTGTATAAATCGCAAGTCCGCCCCCATATGGAGTACTGCTCTCATCTCTGGGCGGGAGCACCGGCATACCAGCTTGGCCCTCTTGACTCGGTTCAAAGGAGAGCTGTGAGAATTGTCGATGATCCAAAACTGACGAGCGATATCGAGCCCTTAAGTCTTAGAAGAGATGTTGCATCCCTATGCGTGCTCTATCGTTTGTATAATGGGTTGTGTTCCGAAGAATTGTTCGAAATGGTGCCAACGGCCACTTTTTATCATCGCACCGCTCGCCATCGACAGGGAATTCATGCTCACACATTGCAGCCCAAATGGTCCCGTACAGTTCGGTATCAGAGGAATTTCCTCCCACGGACCATTCGGCTGTGGAATGAACTCCCTGCCGAGGTTTTCCCACAGGACTACAGTATGGGGTCCTTCAAGAGGGGAGTAAATAGGTTTTTAAAGGGTCGGCAACGCGCATGTGATGCCCCTGGTGTTGCAGGCGTCCATAGGCTACGGTAACCTCTTACCATCAGGCGGGCCGTATGCTTGATTGCCACCGTCGTGGTATAAAAAAAAAATATCTATCAATAAATTCCAGTACCTTCCTATTCGCTTTTACAAGATAATAATAATAATAATAATCATAATAACATTTCCTATATTGTACTTTTCCACAAACACACCTCCTTACCTCAATTCCTTCAAAGAACGCTTTAAGTTTTTTTTCTTGTGATATTTATAAACTCAAAATTAGTTCTTAATACTACTTCCCACATGAAATATCCCCCTTCCTATGAAATAAGCTCAATCTCTTGTTTAAAAAAAATAAGCACACTATGCATCACTTAATTAAATGTCAGATGACTTAGAAGTCATGATTGTCTTTAGCATCTCTTCATAATAATAGGTCGTTACATATGAAATTGGCTTTTTATATGGTTGGAACATAAAGTCAATTTTTTTTTATATATGTAATAATTAAATTTAATTAATGAAAGTATGTACCATTGCTATCTATGCACTTTTGGCATTTTATAGGTAGTTCATTGATACCTTTACTAAAAAAAAAAAACAATAAAGTTATCCAAATTTCGACAAAAATGGTAATCTGTTGGAGCAAGAACCAGGGAGTACGGTGGATGTCTTATACATTCCAATTGAAGCTCCTCTAATTTGGTAGCCGTCTGTTGTGCAGTGTGTGGTCTAGTGTTGTCCTGAAACAGCAGTAGCTTAGAGCAATCGACTAGCCTCGGTTGTTTAGCAGCTAGCTTTTCCATCATGGTTTGCAGTTGCTGACAAAAGACATCTGCCGTAATTGTCAGGCTAGATTTAAGAAAGCTGTAGTGAACTACACCGGCACTAGTCAACAAAATGCTCACAAGTAGCTTTTTTGAGTCATTTTTGCTTTGGGCAGGATTTAGCTGGCTTGCCAGGGTTCAGCCATTGCGATGAGTGCTTCCAATTATCGTACATGGTCCACTTTCTATCAAATGTAATGATTCGATTTAAAATTCTTTCATTATTGTGCCGGTTGAGTAAAGTAACGCAGCAGTGCAAGCGCGTTTGTCGGTTTGCTTTACTCACTTCATGAGTTATCCATATTTCAAGCATTTTTACCTTCCCATTTTGCTTCAAATGGATTAAAACAGTTTTATCACTAACACCGCAGCCTGCAGCTAACTCGGACGTGGTTTGTGATGGATCCGCTTTCATTCACAATAGCTTTCAATTCTTCATTATCAACTCTGGTCTCCGGCCGTCCACGGGGCTTGTTCTGTAGGTCGAAATTTCTAGAACGAAAACGTTGGAACCAAGAACGAAAAAACTGTGTTTTCTTTTGCGACACAGCTGCCATACACATCATTAATACTTCGAACTGTTTCTGCAGCACTGGTGCCACGATGGAACTCGTACTTGTACCTAAATAATACGATATTTCAAGTTTTCCATTTTGTAAACTGAGTGACGTATAGATGAAAAACAAGAGAGGAAAAACAAATGAATTACGGTTTCCGAAACGCAAATGCATGAGTAAATAGTTATATAAATTCTAATTTAGAATTCCTAACCGAAGAGGAAATATTTGATAATATTGAATTTTTTCAAAGTGGCCAGTACGACAAAACGCCAATTTCATATTATGTAAGGACCTAATATTAGGTTTAATATGTTTATGTATATATTTCCAATTCCAACAGGTAACATACTTTATCAATATTTTTACACTTCCCTACCGCTCTTACTACACCATGTTCTTTCTATACCTAAAGGTTGTCTGGACGAAATCGCTCTTCTAGCGATAAGACCGCCTTTCGTGTTTCTTTATTTATAATATTTAAAATATTTGTAATATAGAATAAAGTCTATTATTTTTATTATCGGAACCGGTAAATAAAAAACTACTCTAAGGACAAACCGACAATTTTCACAAAACTTTTCTTTTAAAGTTTTTTGTATATATTTTATTTGCTGTACGTGTAATATTGTACGTTACGTGTAATACATGTATGTGTAATATTTAATTATAAAGTAAAAAAGTCAATAAAATATACATTTATGAATAAATATATAACATATTTAATCAATGAAATTTACATAACGAAAATATATCATAGCATGTTAATAAATTCAAAAGATTTTCATAAATATGATGCGACTTTTCGATGGATCAATATTAACAACATATTTACGGGCACATTAGCGAGAAATTTAATAAAACTGTAATCGAAGCTGAATCCTCCATTTTTACTTGCCTCAAGGGAGCCTCTCGAAGCAATCTATTACTGAACGTCACCGAAGGCGACGGGACGATCTGAATATGTATGGACTATGAATGAAAAATCGATTTCAACAGATTATTCAACAGGAAGACTCATTAGACTACAAATTAGACACTGCGCAATTTGGGTTATAAATTCGGAAACGGTTTAAATTTTATAGAGTTGTAAATATTAATATTTAAATAATTTGATCGTTATCGAATAAAATGACTGGACTCAGATGACAAAGAATAAATTACAATCTTGTTTTTGACCCATATATATCTGTAATTACGTTTATTGGGGCCAAAAACCATATTATAATGGGGTAACAAATAAATGAATTTTAAAAGACTACTGAAAATATTACAATTTTACGTGTTTAAATAATTAAATAACTGTAAAAATAATCTCAAAATGGATATCTAAAAAGAAACTGTGGAAACCGACTGTAGTAAATAAATTGTTTTATTAAAAAGTAAATAAATAAGCATAGCTGAGGATAGTTACGAGCATATGCCTATAGCATGCTCCGTACAATAGAATGTACTGTACTGTACTGTATCAGCCTGTAAACCACCCACTGCTAAGCTTCTCCATATAGGGGAAGAGAACAGTAGAATGGGTCCCGCCTATTTAACTCTATTTTTTATAAATAATTGTCACGGTAATATTGTTAACAGTCTTTGTTATGTGTAGTATGTCTTCATTTTGACGGCCGGCTGGTCGAGTGGTCAGGCGACAGCTGGACACTCTACGCAGCGGTCGCGGGTTCGAATCCCGCCAGGTGCAGATAATCTGTATGACGAATATAGATGTCTGCACCGGGTCATGGATGTGTATTTATGTATATATGTATTTATATCTTAAATTTATTTCCGTTCCTAGTACCTGTAACACAAGTTCTTACGAACTTAGCACGGGGCTAGGTTAACGTGGTGTGATTGTTGGTTAATATTTAAAAAAAAAAAAAAAAAAAAAAAATTTCAAATTTTAATAAATTTATTTTAACGTGTATTGCAAATAATTATTAAAAACTTTTCCTCCAACAATATTTTATAACTTTTTTTTGTGGCCCAAAATATGTACACGTATTTATGATTATAAAATAATTTGTATTTTTTTATTGAATCTCTTACTACTCCACACTACAGGTATTTTTTTTTATTACTGTAATAATGTTAATAATGTTAAATTATAAGTTTTAACTCTTAAAAATTAATAATTACTTTCACCGTGTATTTCAATGGCTTATACTCCAACAAAACCTATACCACAACAAACAATCGCGTCGTGGTCTGATTGTTTATGTTTATGTTGTATTTCCAGACCGCAGGCACAGTACCCTTATGAGGCGTGCTAAGCGTTACAAAAGTTTACTTATAACAAGAATCGTGTTATGTATAAAAACATACTTATTTCGTAAAATATTTGAATGAAATACATCTTCTCTAGTTTTAGTATTTAAAATAAATAAATGACATTTCTTAGATGTCTATTAATTCTATAAAAATACTACATTATAATATTAGGTGCTTATATGAAATTGGCGTTTTGTCGTCTATATCTCAAATATTTCCTCTTAGGTTAAGAATTCCAAATTTAAATTTATATAACTATATTTTATTCATGCATTTGCGTTTCAAAAACCGTAATTCATTTGGTTTTTTTTTCCTCTTTTGTTTTTATCTTTGCGTCACTCAATCTATAAAATGGAAAACTTGAAATATCGTGTTATTTACAAGTATGAGTTCCACCGTAGCACCAGTGCTGCAGAAACGGCTTGAAGAATTAATGTTGTGTCTGGCTGCGGTGTCGCAAAAGAAAATACAGTACGTTTTTAGTTCAAACGTTTTCGTTCTGGAAATTTCGACCTGCATAACAAGCCCCGTGGACGGTGTTCGTTGAAAGTTGATAATGAAGGATTGAAGGCTATTGTGAAAGGGGATCCATCACAAACCACGCCTGAGTTAGCTGCAGGCTGCAGTGTTAGTGATAAAACTTTTTTAATGTACTTGAAGCAAATTAGGAAGGTAAAAAATCTTGAAAGGTTGTAGGGTACCTCATGAATTGAGTAAAGCAAACTAACAAACGTGCTTAGACTGCTGCGTTACATTACTCAACCGGCAAAATAATGAAGGAATTTTAAATTGAATCATTACATGTGATGAAAAGTGGATCATGTACCATGATCGGAAGCAGTCATCGCAATGACTGAACCCTGGCGAGCCTGGCGAGCTGATACTGCTCCAAGAGAAAATTGACTCAAAAAATTACTTGTGATCGTTTGGTTGACTAATGCCGGTGTCGGTCACTACAGCTTCCTTAAATCTGGTCAGAGGATTACGGCAGATGTCTGTTGTCAGCAACTGCAACGCATGATGGAAAAGCAAACTGCTAAACAACCGAGGCTTGTCAATCGCTTTAGGCCACTGCTGCTTCAGGACAACGCTAGACCACACACTGCACAACAGACGGCTACCAAATTAGAGGAGCTTCAATTCGAATGTCTTAGACCCACTACTTATTACATACACATATTTTGCTTACATATTTTGCACATAAATTATATTGACATATACCCTAATCTGTCACGGCCATGAATTAGACCATAATTATATGTAACTACCTTTTAGCCCGCGACTCCCCGTACTCCCCGGATCTTGCTCCAGCAGATTACATTTTTTTTTCGAAATTTGGATAATTTCTTGCATGCGATTTTAGGAAAACAAGGATAAAATTTAGAAAAAATTCGTTAGACTTCAAAACGTACTAAACCATAATCCTAAGCAATAACGCGAGGCAACCCCATTCGAAGCAAAAATATCAAGAACCTATACTATTACCGACGTTATAGTATTTCACTTAGTATGTACAGTCATACGTCAGATTACGAGGTACCCTCAAAATAATTTTTCTGCGCATATTATTCCAGCTCTCATTTTTGGTACCATCGAAAGCCATTAAACAAAATAAATGAAAGTGATATTTTATTCATTGGGTAGCAATAAAAAAATAGTTATATTTGATTTCTCTTTGTACGATTTGGAAGCCCAAAATTTAGAATATAATCTCTACAACGAAATATTACTAATTTAGTGACACGCTCCGGCTTCGCAAGGGTAGTAGAGCATATTATGTCTACATGTTTTTTTCTATCGTAGAGTCACATAAGCTTATTGGGTCGAATATGTGGATTAGGAGTTGTTATATGTGGTTTAGGAGGTTTTGTCACTGCGGAGCGCCAGTCAAACACCCGGACCGGAGTAATATGAACGACCCCGCGCCAGTATCTCTGTTACCCGCTTGCCCCGCCCATACACCCGAGCGTCGCACCAGCGAGTCATTTTGGCGATCGCTGAGGTAACGAGTTGATTCTCCGGTTTTCTTGTTGATACGGTGTAATGTGAATGCCTAGTTCCGGGAGTCGTTTTCTGGCAAATCCACCGACCCGGCATAGTGGAAACGCGGCGTAAGCCATCCTTAAAAGATAGATATATGTCATTGCGGACTTTTCTGATGTGAACCTATAAAAGAGGAATATCCCGCTTTTCATTGTTTGACTAAGCTGTATTTTCGATGAAAGCTCGCAGGCAGCTTTGCTAATTCCGACATTTTAAACTAATTTACACACAAAATTAATAAATTTTACACTTATACCTTTCTTATGAATCTCTACTAATCTATTGGTGAAACCACATAACAATCCATTCAGTACTTTTTGAGTTTATCACAGATAGATAGACATATAGACGTGGCAAGGAACTTGTTGTAATATGAAGTAGCTATAATTTATAGTTTATTAAAATTTCTTCTCTCAAAATAATTATTTACACTTACTTTATAAAATTTACACTTAGGTACTTAAAGACACTTAAGGATGAGCAATGTATTTTGAATCCATTATAGTGACTTGCAACGCCTGCTACATTATCTTTTATAATGACTTGTAATCCTCTCTCCTCTTAATAATGCTTTGTAAACAATTTCATTGTAATATAGATTTATGTTAACGTAAACAAAATTTCCTGAGTGGTCCTCAAGTGGTCATAGATACTTTGATGTCATTGCTTGTCCCGATTTATCTTCTAAACGTGAGCCGGGTTAATCTCTCGATATCGAGGTCATCCTGCCTCCTTGAGTCCTCTTTGTGTAGCATTTACCTATATATCTTTTACCCATTGATAATAAAAGCGTTCGTTTCGATATCTACTTTGGTGTTTACCTACCTTTTCTTACTTAATTTTCTCATATATTTTCCAGAATTATACCTATCAAGCCTTTCATTCATCATTTGAAGTCTGCTATTAGAATTTTTCTTTTGCTTAAACGCTTATAATATTAATACAATAGGTAAATATATGTTTCTCCATAAAATGGTCTATTTTATATATTATCAGTTAATATGACTACAATCATTAATAAACAACAGTACCTACTTCATTACTTGTGTTCCAATTATTATACAATTGTGTTAATTAACTAAGTCGTTATTTATTTTATCCAAAAATATTTTCATTCTATTATATGTACGATATATTATGAATGAAAATGAATGAAATGTTTTCGAATTTATTTTTGAAGTAAAAAAAAAACGAAATGAACATTTAGTTTTTATCAAAATAGGATCTCTCCGTCGTTTCATATATTGACATCCTGTTATAAAATATTATCATCTATTTATCACATATAGTACATACTATAGACTAATATTATTTTATACTTCTTATAATTCATTATAATCCATTATGTAATGATTTCATTTTTAGTTCAAAATTCGAAAAAATTTTTATATATTACTATGTAAAGTGTAAAATATTGAAAGAGAAATAAAAATACACGAGTTTCATATCATAATTTATTTACGTATTCCATTTAATTTTACAATAAATTAATTAAAACAAATATTCCATTTAACTGTACATTTAAGATAAAAGATGTTTTCGTGCAAAGAATTGACATTACTTTAAGTGAAACACAGCCATAGATTAATGCCTAATATATATATTTATAAATATTTTAACTAATATACATATTTGAATGTGTTCTATATTTATATAATAAATATTTATATGTAACTATAAAACAACGATTTTCGGATATGATACGAAAAAAATAAATTTCGTATTTATATATACAATTATACAGATTATATTACATATTACACATAATATATATATATATATATATATATATATATATATATATATATATTTACTTAATTAAATATTGAAATTAAAATATCTAATTTTAGAATAATATTTGGAATAAATAAGTATTTAACGTTTCCAATCGAATATTTTAAGAATAATTCCCTAATAGAATAATAACATAGTATTAATTCAACACGACACCAAGAAAAATCGACAATATAGAATTATTTTAACAAGATAAAACAAGAAGATTCGTGCATGATTCGAATTACTCTCTAAAAAAAAAATGGAAAAAGAGTTCATTATATACGCACGTGTTTTATATCTTATAGTTCCTGGCATCTTTTCTGCATGGGACCAAAATATTTCACAATCTTAATAGTTAGTGTTTTTCTTGACGCGGTGACTAATCGGTAAATTCTTAAGGTATCACACATTGTTATTTTATGGTGGAATTTGTTACCTTTTCAATTTTGAAATCCTTAACGATTTTTATTTTTTTGTTACTTAAGCTAGTGGACAATTGTCTTGGGGTGCTATGTCGGTAACCTCCTCGTGGTGCATCCTGGGCAACATAGTCAGCAACAACCTTAGCCAAGTTGTTGCTGGCTACGGGTAGCGACCGACCGGCGGGCGCAAAAGTGCTGTAGGGGGATGACACTCTCTCCCTCCACTTGGGGAGTGAAAGCGCGGTTGATGGGCGTGGGAGCGCACAAGTCACTGGGCCCCGGGACCAGCTCAGAAGTTCGCCCTCTGGGGTAGCTGGGCGTTCAGTGTTGGGCGAGGCGCGAAAGCACGTGGGATGAATAGGCACGGGATATGCACAAATGAGGACAAATGAGGGTGAGATTTTTCCCCCCATTCGGTGGCGGGATCAGGCGGGTTCGCTTGTCAGCTTCTTGCAGGGGGCGCAAGGTGCGCGGGCCGCCTGGGTCGAGCCTGGCTCCCTACAGTTCTTGCGAGATTAACGTTTAAAAAAAGTGGACAATGGTCTCGCTGGACAATATATTGATATTAACTATTTTCAAGCCAAGTATTAAATATTCCTATACACTTAAATGAAAAGTAACTTATATTAGTTACAACACCACAGACAAATGCCTAATAGAAAATGGTTGTCTGTAAAGTCGGTTTACGGACGATAATTTTTACGTGATAACGTCATAAGAAAACATAGATGTAGAATTGATTTACTCGAACGCGGTCCGATGGAGTGTAAGAGAGATGCGTCATAAGTCGAACTGATCGTGCCTCTCTATCGCTTGTTCTGTGCTCTCGGTCGCTCGCGACACGTGACAAAATGGCATCATTTTTGAAAATAATACCAGATAGCTTTCATCAATTTACTAGACGTTATCACGTCAAAAAATAAAGAAAATAATCTCAGCGCCGCAGCAGCCTTTCAGTCCTTGATATAATCCTATTTTTTTTTTCATTTTGTGTGACGTCAATATTAAATGAGTAATTAAGTAAGTATTCATGCGTGTTGTGTATTAGAATATTATTGTTTTATATTATTTATTTGTGACTTTTTGTTACTTGCCTGTACAATATCTCAATGTTATCAAAAATTACAATGAAATATCAAGACATGTCAAACACTGAAATCGCACGCATGATGTTCTTTTGTTATTGTAGATTCCAAAATCAATATTTTGTAACGCATGAGTAGGTACATATTATAAAAAATATATTGGTTTACATGTACACACTCAAAACCCGTTTTTAATTCTAAACCTCTTCTGCTAGATGAAACTATTCCATACTAAAAGTTTGTTGTAACTAGAGTTACGCAATAAAAAAACAGTATTTACTTTTTTACAGGCTAAAAATTCAAGAAAAATTAAGCTCAAACGTCAGTAAAATTTAATTCCAGCGGTTTTAGATAGCTAAATATTTTAATTTTAATAATGAATTGATTTTTTTTAATAATACATTTTGATAAACAAAAACAACAACTTAACACGTTTTAAAATTAAGAGAAATTTAAAAAAATATTAATATATTCTGTATAAGCCTGTTAATGTTAATATTAAAAGTCTTTTCTCTATTAAGGAGAAGGATTAACGCTTAATCTGTCACGTAGCTCCATTTGGTGGATATACATGTCTCAGTATATGAGTCAAACATTCTAGATAACGTATTTATCGTTACGGATAATGGCACGTTATAGAGTGTCAATATAATATAGTTTACTGTAAATTAATCAAATCTGAACCAGTGTTTACGCTATAGACTTTTTTCCGAATAGCACAATACAGTGTTTAAAATTTAATTTTAACTAAACCATATTTTTAAAACGCGGCATCTTTAATTATAAATTATTTAATAATTTTTTTTTAATGGAAAAATACATATTTATAAAATACGGGTTTTGAAGGTAACATGCCAATATGTATAAAATATATTTGCTATAAGTTTCAAAGTCCATCTTTTAAGAATGGTTTACCGCTTTATTAGATTTAATTTTTGGTGTGTGTAACTTGCCATCAACTATACTTGTTATTTTCTGTTTTTTATTTTATTTTAGTGCAATAAAGTATATAATAAATATAAAATTCAAGACATCGTTTTTTATGAAAAAAAATAGAGAAATTTCATCGTAAAATTTGAAAATATAAGGAGAATTTGTATAAAATTTCAGTTAAGAAGTTGTTGTACACTTGGGCGTTGCATACTGTTAAATATTTTCATAATCAACGAATTTTCAGCAAATGCGCGGAACGTAAACAAAATAATATTAAGTTGCAATATATAAGTGTAACAGTGTCAAGCCATAGGTACATACATATTTAAGATTATCAACGAAATAATTCTGCAAAAATAAAAATATAGTAATAATAAATTCAATTTACCGGCAAATCGAAATAGTTAAATGTGGTTAGAAAAAAAAAAATTACGTCCGCATTCTTCGTTTTGTCTAAAACTTTACTAAATTATTACTACAAATAATATAGAATATTCAAATTCGTTTTGTAGCGGTTTTTCTTAAATACACCTAAAAACATCTTGATGTAACGGTAGAAGCGGAAAAATTATCTTTTCTCTTATCTTTGTTGATCTAAAACATATTTACGTTAATTAGCTCAATTTTAAAGGCGTAATAAGAAATAATTAAAGGAAAATGATCTAATTATAAATTGTAACGATATATAAATATATATATACTTAAAAGAAAATCCGCCACTTTGTGTCGTTTTAAAGGTTCATTTAAATTCAATTTACTTAAACATTAATTTTCGTTTATTGTTTATAATTAACAATTACTTTTTTTATTTATATAATATAATTTAAAAATAATCATTTTATTAAAATAATATTTTAATAAACGCATTGGAAAATATTATTAGTTTAATTGCAATTACGTAACCGACCTCCTCGTAACATGATTACAAAAATAGATATGATTATGAAATATATAGTAAGCTGAAGATTTGTACAACATAAATATGTAAAACATACAAAAAAATTGGGCGAATCAACGTCATATGATTTAAACATAAAATGAAAGAACTGAAGCTTAAAATATAAATAAAGCTGAAGAGAAAAATTCGTTCAGTCTTGACATTTTATTCTGCCAAGCATTTTGAATTATATTACATTTGCATGTTCCCAGACTTTTATGGCTTTGTGCAACCAATTTAACTTGAGGCTAAGTTTAACAAGCTACTTTGATAGTTATAAGTTGTACAAACCAATCATGATATTCAATTTTTATTTATTGTATAAAATTAAGACGTATGTACCGTTCTCAACTCATTCATATAACGAATTATTTATAGTCGCACATTTTACAAATTATAATTTATATAAAAATATATTTCAAGTTATTAAAACTAAAGAAAATATCTGCTTTATATAAAAAAAACAACTAATTATAAGTTTTATTTAGTATATATAGATTTTATTTATCTAGTAAATTATTTATATTACACATACACTTTGACGATACTTTAAGGCCTCGTCCCCACTACGCCGGACGCCGGATTGGTGAAACTGCCGGAAAGGCTAGTACAGGCCATACATTTTATATGAAGCTGTTCACATTTATCCGGTTCCGGCGAAAACATCGGATCCGGTGTTTTATGAGGTGTTCTTGCCGATCCGGTGTAACGTGAACACCTCGTTCCGGGATCCGGTTTCCGGCGATTTCGCCGGTTCGGCGTAGTGGGAACACGCCGTTAATAAACAACACTTCGGAATGTACAAAAAATAATAACATCGTACTGCGTATTTCACCTATTCATATCTATAGACTGAATTAAATTCATTTTATTTGTAAGATATATATACGATCTACAATCGTACATAATATATTATATATTCAGTTATAGTCCAGGAGCTAGAAAGTATTTTTAATAAATAATTTTACTTCATAAATTCATATTTTAAGATTAGCAATTTTATACTTGATAAGTGATTTAAATAGATCATTTTCTTTATTCTTATAATATTTTCTAGCTTTTGGACAACGTGTGTATGCATTGAGGCCGAGCATTTATCTACACTTATACTAGTATCACTGTTGAAAGTTCTTCAAACCAAGCCTCATAAGCTTAAAAACTTTGATGTTTCTCTGAAAGTCCAGATC
This sequence comes from Euphydryas editha, assembly GCA_036937285.1. NCBI lineage: Eukaryota > Metazoa > Arthropoda > Insecta > Lepidoptera > Nymphalidae > Euphydryas > Euphydryas editha. The sequence continues at coordinate 9,336,061 of JAUPFZ010000008.1, forward strand.
AAAACGATTAAACCACTTGCTTTGTATTCGATGAATGTACCTGTAACAGATATTTTAATTATGAGAAATATTTTTTAATCTTAAAATATATACATATTACGATATGCTCTGTTATATTCATATTATTAAATTCCATTTAAGATTTTAAAAAGTTGAAAATATTTAAGTAAAAAAATCGAAAGGAAAGTAGAAAATAAATTCGCTATAAAGTAAAACTATATGGTTATTACTGTAACCAGTATCTAACAAAAATAGTACATAAACTGTTTAACTATACCGCTATACAATGTTCGGACTACAAATACTGTTTTCTGTTGGTATACTCTTCAAATATTCACATATTACATTATAAATATTACTCATCTTGACATGAAGTTATAATTAACTCATTTCAAAGTCTAAAAGTGTATTTTATTATCAGATACAACAAAGTTTAATTGTTAGAGTGTACCCAATGCATAAATAACAAAATTCAGAGTTGCTAGTATTAGCACCGAATTTCCCAAGGGTTGTTTAAAACGGTAACCTGTGTCTATTGTGGAACACTTTAATACAAATATTACATACTAGCTATGGTCCGTGAGTTCGCTCATGTACATTTAAGTGCATTTAGTTGAGTATAAAATAAATGGGTAACTTGTTTTATTATAATAGTCACTTATGTCATAAATTATATTTATTAATGAAGATAATGATTGACGACCGTTCTGGTGTAGTGGTGCGAGTAGTCGCCTCTAAGCCGCACGCCGGTGGTCGCGGGTTCGATTCCCGCTCGGGATAGATATTTGTATTTGTACAAATATTTATTTCCGGTCAGGTGTATGTCCTTGTAGGTCTCCCCACCGTGCCTCGGAGAGCAAGTAAAGCCGTCGGTTCTGGTTGTTATCATGGACACGTGGTAATGATCGTTACTCATGTTAGGGAAATCATCTGCCAACCCGCAGTAGAGCAACGTGGTGGACTACTTATTTATTCTTCTTTATGGAGAAGAGGTTTTCGCTCAGCAGTGGCTACAGTACAGTAATGAAGATTTTAGGCTATAAAATATATTATTATAACTAATAGAAATGAAGTAACAAATGTAAACGCTGGTGAACCTGTGTGGTTCGTCTAGCACGTCATAATATGTCTATGAACATAATTCTAATATACGAGCAAAAATCCTTGTTACAAATAATGAATTTTTTCTAGACTACATGTTCCAAGATGATTTATTATTATAATAAGGTAACACAATAACCATTTTTTGGAATTAATTATGATAGACGAATGTTAACCTTAAACAAAAGAGTAATATTCTATTTTTTTTAATTCTTTAACAATGTAAAACTTTTAGGGTAAGCTAGCAATATTCTAGAATTATTTTTGTGTCAAACTTAAAGCAAACCCTAATGAATTATTATAAACGTGTATAATGAGTCTTTGAGAATTTGATACTTTTGAATGGAAATTATTACCTTGACTGAGGACTTCTAGTACAAATAAACAATTTACTAAATATTAAGTTCCATAGATCATTATTATAAAAAGAGAGGTTTTTTCATTTGTAACCAAATAAACCATGAAAACATTAATATTTCAATATTAAATATTAATTTAATGTATAAACTCCTTATATCATATCCTACTGGGGGACGTTTTTTGTTGGGCGAATATCCAACTGACCCAATAGGATGTACAGATTTACAGGGACCCGGAAATATACATAAAATTATAAACAAATACCCAATATAGACCACGACAAATGTGTGCATGGCGTATATAAATACTTGTCATGAATAGGGATTCAACCTGCGACCGCCAGTGCAACAACCAGTACTGTTACCGTTGTGCCAACGCGTCAAGTACCTAATATATCTAAGTATAACACAAGCTAAAAGACAAGACTACGATTCATTTTCCATAATTTATCAATGGCGTTACGGTATTATATAATATGCATTATCACGATTGTTAGATAAATATATTCATGCATGGACAATATAATAAGTAGTCAAGCCTTTTTATAATTTTAATCCTATAAATAAGAAATTAATTATGCAAGTCTGTTTATTTATGTGTCCAAGTCCATGAACTTGGAGTTGCAAACAATTAAAAATTCTTATCCTTGTTGTCGTTGGAAACTCCAAAATTGAAGAAAATTTCAGTTATAAAATATCATATCCAAAATAATATTATTCGATACAGATAAACTCACGAAAACAGGCTAGGTTTACATATGTTTAACTTATGTAATGTTTAACTTTACCATGAATTTGATCTAAGAGATTTGAAATTCTATGATCTTAGGCAAATTGTATTACTTACAAAACTAAGACGTGTGAGTATATAATTACTGCTAGTTCGCTATCCCTCTAATAGACATGTTAATTTAGACATACATTATCATATATGTAAGACGGTAAGTTTGTCTTATATACATGCAAGTTGCTGTTTCAATTTTAAACTAGGCAACATTTGACATAATATTGTAAATTTATAAACAATAATACGCCTATGACTATTAAAAATGTCGGATATGAAAAAAAAAATAACTTTTCAGGAGAGCGATGCAAAGTGTAAATTGCATGCGTCTTTTTACATATTTTTTTTAAATACCGACATTTATAAATTAAGTGATTAAAAAACTATGCATAAAAGAATATTTTTCTTTTCAGCTGATGACTTGTTTATTTAGGAATGTTTTATGGAATCAATAAAAAAAGTCGATTTTGCAGTTCCGTAATAGTCACTAGCGAATATATTTAATAAATCAAATTTTTTTAGATGATTTTTTTTTTCTTTATTATTAATTTGGCTTATACGATTATTGAAACAAGTTAACACCGCAGTTAATTTTAATAATATAAAAATAGATTTATTTAATACTGGATAAAAAAAAGGTGATGATATTAACATTAGCACAAATATTTATTTTCTATAGAACATTGAAAAAAAATATCGTTTTATAGTTCTTTACTTCTGGAGCTTTTACTGTCTTCCAATAAACCCGTTATAAATTCAAAGTCTATCATTTACAATAAACATTTTTTTTCTCTTTCTAATGTTTTCGCGGTCCAGTTAAATTCATATAAAAATAAAATCATAAGTTATACCATTACAACTACATCTAAAATACGTCTAACTAAACTTAACCACTAGCACTAGTTACGTACCTCTATTTGCAATATACTTCGACAGCTGCGTGCGGGAGTACACAGTTATGGTAGTTATTGCGTCTCGTACTACAGGCGGCTCTACAGGAAGTATCGCTTCGCACCGCACTCGCAGTGATCCGCTCGCTGTAGTTGGTACCGCGACTCGTAGCACTCGCCATGATGCCCGTAGACCCCCTGGCTGAGGAGCGCTTAGTTCTCTACGCTGCCATAGTTCAGTCTGTCAAACCATTTTTTATTAACATAAAGATATATTTGTAATTTATTAAAATCTTAGAATCGTTAAGAGGCTAGAATTTGTAAATTCTCATTGAATTTGTTAGTATAATTATTATGCATAATATAATAATTCTGGAACTTTGTTGGATTGTTAAAATAATGTTAGTTTAAAATACGAATTTATCATTTTGTGTCTAATAATTTTTGACTAATATATAATATAATAATAATTTCTGTTATGCTCTATGTTCTGTTAGACTTACAAAATAATAAAAAAAATTGCATAAACTTACAAAAAAGTGTGTAAATATACATATATTGTTTCTTTCATTAAACTGTTTGTATTCAAACATCTTTACGGCAATAATAATTTTTAAATTTGATTGAATGTTATTTCAATAATCATTTTAAAAATTACCACAATCTTAATAATCGCATTTTATTCAGTTTTTTACATTAATTATTACATTTTTTTCCTTTAAATTCAAAGTCCATAACAGTGCCTGACATCGCATAATAATAGCATTCAATTTAAACCAACAAAAGATAAGAGGAAAAGTCCACTTTCTTGTTACTATATTTATGAATTTCTAAATATAAACAATTATTGACTAACTCATTGGCGCAGTTGGCAGTGACCCTGCTTTCTGCTCCAGGTTTGTGGGTTCAATTCTCTCCTCGAGTCTGAGTGTAATATCTATTTATTTCTATATGTATTATTTAAATGTATATTTATTTAAAAAATGTATATCAGTCGGCTGTTACCTAAAACACAGGCATTAAATTGTCTACCTTAGGAACAGACGACCGTGTGTGTGTGTTAAATATATTTATATTTATAATTATTTAGTTTTAAAATATAACAGACTTAACTATATACAGTTTCAATTTAAATGTTATTAGTCATTTATTATTATTATATTTTTAAGGCACCTTACTTTATCCTTCGTGTGTAAACAATACATTTCAATTTTTCGTAGAATATACGTTACAGTAAAATAAACATAAAATAAGAAAAACATATAATTGCAATTTTAAGTCACACTAGTATTATAAGCCATAAACTAGATAAAGTAGATATTTCATATACAATTTAGTGCATAGCTAGGAGTATTTCGCAAAATATATTAACCATTTTAAAAGGCCGTTAGTGAAGATTTAAAGTGCCTCGACTGTTAAGTCTCAACAATGAACCCAGTTAATAGCATACAAAACAAACGCTTCAAGTTACTATAGAGGTTCTTGGGTGTAGGTAGCCTCCTCGTAAATAATACGCCCCTTAGCTTTATTTATATGTATGCACAATACATGTATAAATGAAATATTTAAGAAGCTTTATTTTTATATATTTTTTACAAAAAAAAAATTTGATCTTAAGTGGTGGTGGGTTTTGTATTAAAATAAAGATTTAAACTAGCCGACAACTGTTTTGGTGAAGTTGTGAGACTAGTCGGAATAACTCCGGCGGTTGCTGGTTCGATTCCCACTCGGGGCTAATATTTGTATTTGTTCAAATATTTGTTTCTGGCCTAGGTGTTTGTCCTTGTGTGTCTCCACACCCTGCCTCGGAGAGCACGTAAATCTGTCGGTTTCGGTTTTATCGTAGATACCTGATAGCAATCGTTGCTCCTAGTAGGGTTATTCCCATATTTAATTTGCATATCATTCAAAATTTTTTTAAAATATATCATTTTTAATATACTGTTGTTACAGCGTTAATACCTAATTTCGATACTTCTAAGTTCGAAATTATTATCGTTCTAAAATAACATAGCTCCATATAAATCCCCCACTCTATCGCTTTATGTAGGGACTTTTCTAAAATTCTTTCTTAGCTTACGTTTTACAAACAAAACAAACACTTTTTTTATTACGGGGCTCGATTGTTACGGCAATATAACGGCAATCGCTATGAAAAAAGTGTGTACAAAACAGGCAGCTTAATTCCTGGGTAACAGTCGACTGATAAACTTTAATATTTTTTTAGTAAACATACATATAAATACACAATATACAAATATTACACCCAGGCAAAAACACGCATAAAAAAGTATAAATCAGCGACTTTTTATCTTGTAAAATTAAAATCGCAGATGTTAAAGACAAAAATAAATATCTTTTCCGCAAGATGAAAGATCAATTGAATTTACTAACGCTCAAGTAAACAAACACTTATTTAAGGGGCCGCCCATAAATTACGTGAGACAAATTTGGTGATTTTTGACCCCTCCCCCTCCCGCTTGGTGATATTTCGTGAGATTTTACTCAACCCCCTCCCCCCACCCTAATCTCGCGTGAGATTTTTGAAAATGCGTATTAGTAAGAAGTAAGCAAGATGTGCACACGAAAAAAAAAAGGTCAACGCGGTCCCCGTACCAGTGTTTCCACCTCCAGGCTATAAAAATTCCTAAAAAAAGGTAATCACCGGTACATGAAAACTATTTCCCCTTTTTTAATGAGGGAAAAAAATGTGATATTTGCCAAGACCCCACCCTCCAAGTGAGATTCTGTGAGATTTCGCTCGACCCCCTCGCCCCCCTAAATGCCTCACGTAATTTATGGACGGCCCCTTAGTATATACTTTCATATATTTATATACTTTACATAAATTATATACTTAAGAACACTACTTTCATTTTCCTGAAATTAATGCTTTTATTTAGAATAATTCTATGCTTCATTTCTATGCTCTATAAATTCTTAGTGTGATTATTTTAATTGTGTTATAAAGGCTAATTAAAAACAACGAAACGAAATTACGAAAATATATAGAACAACGAAATTGTGATATGTTGCAAATCCCTTCCAAAATTTCCATCGTAATTTATGGATAGCCCCTTAGTATATACTTTCATATATTTATATACTTTCTATGTCTAAATGTGCTATAAAAACCTTATTAGGAAAATAGCGTTTGAGCATTCGTCTAACTCAAATATTAAACTAAAATTTTATATCATTTTAATATCTCTTTCATCCCTTCTTTTATGGCTGTACTTTCTAAACTATGCCTATAAAAGTTTTACAGTAAAATTTTCATTTCATACAAGTAAACAATGCTTTAAATACTTATGTATATTCTGTTTAAAAATGCTCAATAAATAAATAAATAAATAAATATTAACCAACAATCACACCACGTTAACCTAGCCCTGTGCTAAGTTCGTAAGAACTTGTGTTACAGGTACTAGGAACGGAAATAAATTTTAAGATATAAATACATATATACATAAATACACATCCATGACCCGGTGCAGACATCTTTATTCGTCATACAGATTATCTGCACCTGGCGGGATTCGAACCCGCGACCGCTGCGTAAAGTGTCCAGTTGCCTGACCACTCGACCAGCCGGCCGTAAAATGTTATGTCAATTATAATTATATACATATATCTTTACGGATAAATCATAATAATTATTATAGACAAGCTTACCAGAGCAATAAGCATTTTAGGATAGACTTACAAACATTATTATACTGTCAACAGAACATACAAATAATATATGTACATTGTAAATATAAAAATATGTACAAAAGCCGGTCTTAACTCGAATATAGAACGATTTGCGACCTACAGAAAGCCATGAAAAATAATAAAGCGACATTGAGGTGTACGTACAAAAATGTGCATATATATAATAAATACACGACAGACGCGGATAAAATTATGGCACAAAATCATCAAGGACAATATACATTTAGATAAATAAAATGATTTATTAGGTTATAAGCCGTTAAAACTATAACCTATAAGAGTTTTATACAACTTTTTTCATCCAAACAGAAAATCAAAAGTTGCATCTATAAATCGTTAAAAGAGCAATTGTTTTAATTTGCCGATTCAATTGCCGATTAAGCTCAATCACAATAATTGATAGTACCTAATCCAGTCAGATTGGATTCCTGATTCCATTAGTAGAGCAAGATAGCAAACAGTTAAATCGAGTTAACCTATCTCTTGAGTGCACTGCCTACTGCGTCGAAAGCACAATAGTTATCCTGCCTTTGCCTGCAGATTTCATTAAGAAAATGTATTTGATCTCTAATATCATATTCATTAAAGTATTACCTAAAAACAAGAGTTTTGAGTAAGTAATAAGATCACATGATACTTTAAAAAGTATTTAAACATAATATATTACATTAATAACGTTTTGTTCGTATTACACATATAAGTGGATATGTAACGTTTCTCGATGACAACAAATAGTATTATTATAAATAATAAAATGTTTAAATTAACTATCATAATAATACGAGTTCATTAAATTAGAAAAAGTAATAATTACATATAAATATCATATATAAAATAAATATTTTCAAAATCTAAGCTCTGAAAGTCTGCATCGGACGTTTCAATGGGACAAAATACTAATAGTAATAAATATTAAAGAAAAAAATATTTTTACATATTTCAATAATATGTAAGCGACATAGTTAAGAAAAACCCAAGTTTACCCAAGTTTTGTATCACCATTCTCTAATGAGGGATGACAAGAAGGTCAGGTTAGTTACCTAGTTGGAATTCAAATTTAGATACGAAGTAGTATAAAAATAAAAATTCTAGCTTCGTAGTTTTCGTAACGAGCACATTTCGTTATTAGCATATTCATAGTTTGTTTTGAAACGTTGCAAATACACACACCCCTCGGCTTTAATTTAAAAGGAATTCTACAATGTTTTTACGAGTTATAATATTTAAATAATTCTTTTTAAAACAATATCGTTTTACGTTTCCTTTTTACACTTATTTCTTTGTTCATTTCGTAATAACATAAAATATTACATGTTATATTTACATTTAATAAGAGGAAATCTGTTAAGAATAACTTTTCAATTAAAAAGTTTTCGTAACTGTTTTATTATACAGATATCATTGTATTTAAATTTTATTTGTTATTAATATCGAACCGATCAAAATACTCAGTTTAAGATTATAATTAAAAATTGAAAACAAATAAGTATTATTACAGTATTTTTTATTTGGAATCACATTACTGAGCAATAATATTATTAATTAAAATTTAAGGTCTTATTAGCCCGTACTTATGTACATATCTATTTGCTCTATCTTGAGACGTGATAGCCATATAGATATCATCTAATGATATGCTAAGAGCGTTTAGATTGTAAACGATATTAGACGTGATCTCATAAGCCATCTAATGTAGCCCTAATAGCCCTGTAATTAAGCTTAAGTGATCAATATAATTCTATAATATAATTAATAAAATATAATAAATGTACTCGTATGTAGTGTATACTCACTATCATATTTTAAAACGACTTGAAAAAAAAGATAAAATTTTCAATTTTGGCTTTTTTTTATAAAATGTTACACATTAGAAACGCGATGTTTTTGGCATTTATAAACATATTTTAACTATAAGTTTTTATAAATAGGTTAATTTCTCAAAGAAATCCCATAAAATTTATTTATTTAAAAAAATATACTCTGAATTTAATAATTAACAAGAGCATTATTAAATTTATTTTAAAGAACATTTTAAATACTACACAATGAAAAAAGTTAAAATTCGATTACTTAGTCTAATTTACTATATATAGAAAGTACATACGTACCTTTGCTAGTTCATTGTCTATATACCAATTAATGTCAGACGGCGGGAGCGAGTAGTCGGACGTGCAGTTGAGGAGTATTTGCTCCCCAGGTTTCACTAATTTAGGTGCTCCAATTATTATAGGATCCTTGTCCGGCATCGCTGCAAGGAAAACAGTTATCAGAATATATACATGTATTTAGTTATGATTTTGGCAGAGTTTGAGTTTATAACGAGTTACTATTTAATTACGAATTTTGCTTGAACATTGAAGTTGTCTATTTTGTTAGTTCAACACCATACATATATGAGCGGATTAGAAAGACTACAGTCATTATTATTCACATTAGTGAAGTAAATAAAAATTTAAACTAAATAAAATAAGAGTTATATATTTTAAATTTTCGTCATTTATATTTTTTATGCTTATGAATAACGGATGTGGTCACCATTAATCAGGTATGTACCTTGTATTTTTTTTTGAATATTTCGACACAGTAACTGTTACGGTATACAAGTTAATCACAACAGATAAGACCCATAGTTCATAAATATGAAAAATAAAGGTTTACAATTCAAACAAACCTCAATGTAGTTCAGAGATGAAAGATTTTGAGGTTAGATAAAGTTTCATTGTTCAAATTAGGCAGAGATGTTAGCTAAATAGTAGAGAACTTGACGATTAAGATAATCCTATAAAGGACCTTCAGTAATATAAAGCGCTTTGGTTTGGAATATTGGGATCGCGGACATAATTAAAGTTTTAGGTACAACTTAGCCTTGTTAGACTCTAGACTCGGATTAATAGTCTCTGTTTGACTAGAAACTTAATAGAAAAAGGAATAAATATATATTATTATTTGATGGAAGTTAAATAGTAAATATAATATTTAAAGGACAATGTTCAAATCTGCCCAACAGGTACAAAAAATTGATATATTAAATTACCCTTTATTAATTGAAACTAGATTTTTAATAATAGTCTAAAAATGATCAAATCCGCAGTTTTTAATTAAATTTAAAAATATATATATAAATTTGTCGTCCTGATTGCGTCAATATGAATTGCTCAGTATTGCCAGACTGATTTAAAAAATACCTTATTTTTAGATTTATTTTTGTGTTTTATCTAGTACACGATAGCATTTTTTTTTTACGTGTGGTGATTAATTGAACGCATCCTAATTTTACATTTTTGGGTATATGGTATAAAAAAATATAAATATATAAAAATGGCACCGTTGGTATTGAATTTTGTATAGGCGATCGAAAAAGAAACTTCATTTACGAGGTATATTTCCTGGAAAAAGTTGTTCAGTATGACCAGTAGATCATGTGATTAAAATATCATCGATTGTCCCAGATTCACCCAGTATAATAAAATAGATTTAATGTGTCTGTTTTACTAATAATATACATTCTTATTAATGAATTTAAAACAATGTTTTAAACAGCTGCATAAAAGACATCATAAATTTTTAAAATTTTAATTTTTTGTTTCAAACGGGATGTTTGGTTTAAAAAAAAAACTTTTTTCTAACCCTGGTTGGTTGCATTACTCTCGATTCTGTTACTCAAGTTTCAATAATATCAATACTATCGATATCATCGAGATATATTGATTATATAAATACTATTGGTTGATCAATAGTATTAATCCTTTTTAACAATCGATTCTATTGATAGTATCGATAGTATTGTCACGTGCAAAACGTATCGATAGGACTATCGATATTATGACTGATTTTCAAGGTCAACTTTCAATAGTTCTTCAATACAAGTTATAAGTGACGATGCAGTTTAAGAATGAGCGGGCTACCCTGTTAGGAGTTGGCAGTTATATTAAACCCATCCCTCTAATTGGTTTTTACACTGCATTGGAGCAAAACACTCAATCGCTTGACTGCACGTATTTGCCGATAGGGTAGTAATATGTACATTATATGTGTGTGCCGTAGTGTGTATAGATTTTTTTAAAATTAATTAAATGTATTTTTAGAGTATTATTATAAAAAATATTGGCATTCTGCACTTCTTCTCCATTAAACTTTAACTGTGCCAAACACCTAATTGATTAAATGGGTATAACAGTAATAACTATCAATTATTTTATATTAAAATTAAGTAAATAAATAAAAAAATACAGAAAATAATTATACTCAAAATGACTTTTTTTTGTCAAGCTTATTTTTATGAAGAAAAAAAAGGTGGAAAAAATCGACAGCAATCTGACAACATTGTTTCGGCACACTTCACTTCATTCACCTCTCTTGTCAAGTAACTCAAGTTGTCAACTTGACATCACAATATGCCTGAATTGGTAAAAGAAGTGACTGTGCTAACGCAATTTTAGTGGGCAAAGGAAGAAAATATTGCAGTTGACTAAGTGATCCGATAGCAGTGAATAATTTAGGTCTTAGCTCACTCAACTGAGGTGTGAGACACTGTGTTGAGAGATAACTATCAAAGATCACTCCGAGATTTTTACTTTGTCGCAGTAATGGATGACAGTGTTATTAATGATGACTGGCGAAAATATTGACCAACCTAACCGATATATTAGTTTAGGACAGCCAATAATAATAACTTGAAATTTTGATGAATTTATATTTAATCATTTTAGAAAAGCTTTTTAGCAAAATATAACAGGACATGTTTATTACGAAATATTCATCATAGTATATTAGCACATGTAATAATCACGAATGAGTTTTGCTTTGAGATTTTACTTACAAATTTACATTTTACATTAGCTAACTATACATTGTTCGTCGAATTAAGTATTATTTTCATTTCATCAAACTGTTCTGATACAGCGGTGACGATATCCATTAAAGTCAATGGTCGCGGACTCAAATACTGCTCGGAATGAATATTTGTTTTTGTAAAAATATTTGTTTCTGGGCTGTGTGTTTAATGTTTATATTTGTGTGCCTTGTATGCCTTGGAGAGTTGGTAAAACCGTTCTTCCCGGTAAACACCTCACAACATTCGGTACTATTTTTGTTTGGAATGAAAAATTGGAAGTTGAATGGAAAATTGGAAGCTTAGCCACTAGTCGATCAGCGTAGCCAAATAAAGCTCCACCTTGTCTCATGTATAGGAAAAGAGGACTTAGACATTTATAGACTTTTTTATTCAATTCGGTTTCTTCAAACAACCTTTTATTTGTCCTCAAAGTATAATATTAACGTCCCTCTCTGTTTTACCTACATTCGAAAAGTAAAGTATTACCGATCGAAACTACATTATGTAGCGATTATGTTTACTTCTCCACTTCTTTAATTCGTAGTTTAATATTTGATACCTTGTAAAATGCCTCAGTAACAAAAACCTTTTGACAGAGAGTATTCTTTTCAAATTGGATCTATATAGATAAATTTGTTGAAACAAATATACTAATCAACTTCATTAAAGTATTAGTAGATAAGCAATGAACGGAACTATTTTCAAGTTTGTTGCTTTTCCTGGTTTTTTTTTCTTTTTTTTTTTTTTTGTCACAATAGAGAGCTACATTTAATTATCATAGAATCGTATGGTATAATACGATTAACTAAGGAATGGACTACTATAAGGAATGGAGTGACTGACGATATATTACGATAATTTTAAAATAATATATTACCTATTTTATATTTTTTACTATTCATAATATATTATTTGTAACTTATAACGTTTAAAAGTACTTTGTATATGCATTTCGTCATTTTGTTTTAGACAACTGCTATAGTTTTTACTATTATTTGGTTTGAAAACAAGAAGTGTTGAAGATAAGAAGAAGAAGACAATGATTTGGATTATGAGCTGGCGCTCATCGGTCGATATTTCTTTGAGAACGACGTTGACCAGGCTATCACTGTCAACGGCGAGTGCTAAAGGTCGATGATTACTAACTTCTTTTGGCCTGATTTGGATGATCTGGATACCAACGACATGTGGTTTCAACAGGACGCCGCTACATGCCACACAGCTCATTCCACATTGGATATTCTGCACGAGCGATTTGAGGATATAATAATGGTCACCTAACGTGGAGGTGATGCTTACTGGTCACCGAGATCATGTGATTTAACCCCGTTAGACTTTTTTTTGTGGAGTTTTCTTAAGTCTCAGGTGTATGCGAATAAGTCACAACGGTAATTCACAACGGTCCTCAAAGCCAACATAACCCATGCCATCAGTATAATTCAGCCTTATTTATGCGCCAGAGTCATGGAAAATTGGACATTTCGGATGCCCGCCACCCAGCGATGCCGCGGTGGACGTTTGCAGGATGTCATATTCCACACATAATAGCATCGATAGAACTTTCAAATGAATAAAAAATTGCGATGATATCTCACACACAATTCGTTTTATTTAAATTTAAAGATAGGAAGCGTTTAATGAAAGATCCTTTATAAAGACTCATTAGTTGTTAATAAAATTAATGATATTTTAGGATTTTGTACACCGAAATAATATTCATGGGGCTGTTAGAACATTTTTTGAAGCAACTACTTTTTTGAAATTTTATATACCAATAAATTTCTGCGACTCATAAGTGGATGTCATAAGTGGATATAATGTCATTGTTTAGTATATCCCATCTGTTTAAGATAAAAGTTATTACTATCTCTCCAGTCTAAGTCTAAGTTCATAATAATTATGTATATTCCCAAATAACGATACACGTGATCTCATTCATCAATTAGACATAATTATTAATTTGTATGAAAGTGTAATTTAGTAGAGGTCCCTCATGGTTTGACGAACGTTGATATATACAGCTGCTGTTCCGTTTAGATAGCGTTATGTTTTATAGCTAATATTACGAGTACTTCTAAATAAATTCATTAATAAAATAATTTTAGTTTCATAGTCTATCGATCCAATTGGTAATCTTTCATCTTTATAATACGAGTATTAGTATGACAAATGTCCTCAGTTAAGTTACGGTAGTTGTCAGATTGTTTCACGTTTCTTATCCGCTGGCCTGCTCCTGTCGCCTACTTGTCGACAAGATTTTACTCCTAAAATGGCCCGTCGACTATTAGTTGACAAGATCGAAGCGGTCCGGATATTCTCGAACAAAGTTATATAATAACCACCTTTGTCGCGCTAAGGTCGATTTGTGTTATTTATCTCGCTTCTTCGTAAAATTTGCTTAATATATATTCATATAGTCACGTATCATAAGCAAAATAAAGAGACGAGCAATCCGGGCCTGTCAAGAGGCTTGACAGGCCCGGACACCAGATCAGTCGGGATCTACTCCGACTCCCTGTCGGCACTGCAAACGACAATTAATCCAGTTGCCCTCCACCCCCTGGCCGTCGAGGCGTGGGGCCACCTGCAAAGGGCTTTGATACAGGATACAAACATGTAAATTTGTTCTGGATCAAAGCCCACGCGGGACTAGAGGGGAACGAGCGTGCCGACCATCTGGCCAAGGAAGCTGCGCTAAAGTCAAAACGCAGTTTTGACTACGACAGCTGCCCAGTTTCATTCATCAAGCGAAGCATTCGTATGCGATCGCTTAATGAATGGAACCAACATTACCGGGCCGGTGAAACTGCCGGTGTCACCCGGGTCTTTTTCCCGGACACGATAGCCGCATACCGTATCATCGGTAAAATAAAGGTGGACAGATTTGTCACCCAGGTATTGACGGGGCACGGTGGATTCTCCGAATACTTGCACCGATTCAAGTGTAAGGAGAGTCCGTCGTGCGTCTGTGATCCCGGGTGTTCTGAATCTGTTCTCCACGTCCTTCTGGACTGCCCGGCCCATGACTACGATAGGCTCCAAATTGAAAATGTCATCGGCTATAAACTGGACATTAACTCGATTTCTGGAATTTTAGACAGTGAAAACAGAGACTCGTTCCTACAATATTGCGCAAAAATTTGTAAAATTGTAAATAACAGAAATAGGACATAAGAATTATGTTGTTTAAATATAGTGTATATAATTAAGTCAACATAAAATATATTGTAATAATAATTAAGGAACGTAGTGTTAAGTTAGTCATAAGAAATAAATGTATGTATAAAACACCGTTTTATATAAAAATAATAAGTTGTAAAATAAATTAGTTAAGTTTTCTGTAGTTTTGTATACGAGCCTATTGTATTAAGTAAAATATATATTGTAATTAGATTAAGTAGTGAACTAGTTTATAAGAAGTTTGTTAAAGATGTTAAGATTAAAGACTTGCTATTGCTTTTCCCCCCTTATTATCCCCGAAAATATTAGATATAAGATTAGGTACACACAAGAGCCTTAAGCCATAATGGGAAAGATACCCAAAAGAATGAAAGACGAAGTATGTAAGAAAGAATTAGTATGCAGAATGCTAGAAGAGCAGAGTAAAAGCGAGAAAACTAGAATATAGAGTAATTAATTAAACATTGTAAACACAGACTCCTTCTTATTGTCGGAGGTTTAAAAAAAAACAAAAAAAAAGGCCCGGACATAGGAGCGGTTATTAGTGTTTGCTGCTATTTAATGTAACACGATGTCTGTAACTTTTCATGATAAACATACTATTTCATGCAAAAATTTTATTTACTAATCTAACGAAAAAAAAAATTGTAATACATTAGGATGTAAAAAAGCAATTTTTTTTTTTTACTGTAACCTTACAATATTAAACTATTATCTACAGGTGGCTGTAGATAAAAAACACTGTATTTACTTACACTACTGTATTTACACATACATACGTGTCATATTTGTGTGGGCATGTCTGTTTGATTGTATGTGTTGCAATAATTGTGTGTTATGTAATGAATAAACATACATGTGCGTGTATAGACTAATGTATAATATGATAAAAAATTACTTACCGACCACCGTCATATGTTTAGTTTGCCTTGCTATTTGAAATTTAGGACCTTCTGTCGATACTTCGCAACTGTACGCTGCACGTGTTGCGATGGGTGGTGGCATTACGCGCACCATACAGGAATCTTTCTGACAATCTCCACCTTGTACCATTATTCCCGTTATGTTGAATAGACGGATGGGTGGCTGGGGAGAGCAACTCGTTAAAAAATTACATACAATATAATATGTCAGAATATTTCTATGTGTATTCTATTGAATATATTTAATAAAGACCCTTTTTTCGCCACTTTGTTTGAAAATAGTATACATATTTGTGATATAATTTTGGCTTTTTCTTTCTAGTTTTATGTATTATATGCAATTGCAAAACACAAACGGGAAAATTGAACTTTAATTTCTAAACGTTTCACTGACTGGATTGAATTAAAAAGAAATATGTGATAAAAACTTCACTTCAAATATTACTTTTTAATTAAACTAGATTTTATTTCTGCTTTATGTTAGTTGCATTCAATCGTTACTTAGAAAGTACTTAAGCAATGGAAACTCATTAAAACGTCCAGTAAATATACTCGACCTCAAACACGTGACTAAATTACACCACGTTCAAAACATAGGCTGTAAATGAATATATGTCACATTTTAGGTCACGTTCGAAACATGAGCTCGTCTATAATCAAAAAAGTTTAAGAGACACGAGGGTTTTATTATATGTGTAGATATCAATTATGCTATGATGCGGTTAAACGATGCATGATTTAGCAAATCTAGATGAAGTGAGCGTCTTTGATTTGTTTCGTTAATCAAATATGTGATAAATTTTACAAATAATGCGGAGTAACATCGTGTCAAATTATCTAAATTGTGCATGATGCAGCTCGGTTAACATTGAGCCTCGCTTTGGTCATCCTGTGATGCGCTGCTTAACCGCTCCGCTTTCACGTTAGCTACTGCATGTAAATTTCATAAATTTCCTTTTCATATAACCGCTATTAATAATAAATAAATTTCGTTTCAACATTGACCACTTTGTTCAAACGTATTAAACCCCATACACAATAGCTTCATTATTATATCACGTGACTGAAATTTGTATATTATGTTATTTAAAAAACAGAAATAAAATTAAGATTTTCATGCTATTTATTTATACAGCATATTTTATCGAATTCTGTAAAAACTAAGGCTGTGTAAGCTTAATATGTTAACATGTCAAAAATGATACTAATGAGCTGAAAGTTTAAATTGAAAAACCAAATAGTATAAATCAATGTTACCTTCTGTGAGGGATTGTATCTAAATATTTCGTGTATATCTCTGTACCATTTGACAGAGTGTAGTTTCTGATCGTCCATTTCAAAGTGACAGCTGAGCTCTGCCGCTCGCCGAGGGTCAGCGTAGAGTGGAACTTTCAGTTGTGTGATTTTGTGCGCTGACGAGACAGCTGGAACAAAATCACAAAGTTAAATCCTATATTTTTTTTTTGTATTGTATTAATTAACCTACTTATACCTCATCGGACTCTTAGTGTTCGTGTCGTCGTTAATCTACGTACATATATTTTTAATTCAATACTTTTAGCTTTTAAAAAAATATATATTTATATTACCTATTACATACAATATCATTGGGAAAACGTATTGGTTTTGATCTTTTTTTTTTTCCTTTTTTACCAGAGACAGTCCGGAATTTTTGTGTAGTAAGAAATACTAAGAAAACTACAATTAAAATAAGCCATTGTGAAATAAACAGGGAGATAAAGAGGACAGCCAATATTATATTTGGAATTTTTATTAAATATAACGAATTTATTAAAATTAAAAAAAAAAAGAAAATATATTTACATAGATATGTAGTATTGTTCTAATGTTTTGATTTTCTACAAGGAATCTCAAAACAGTCTTATGCCAGTTGCTCTTAATAAATTACATACAAGACACTAAAAGATAATTAAATAATTAAAATAAATGACAAGCTTCTTTATTATGCTTAGGAATTGGAACTTTTTAGAATAAAAAAAATATATATAATTGTTTTTTATGTGTCTATGTAATATTTTAATTATCAACTATATTTTACATTTATGTCTATAATAGAGAAGTCATTAAGGCCGTTAACTTTTATTTACCTACTTCAGTAAATAACATTTTTTACAGTAAATAAACATATTTTACAATAAATAAACATAGAAGAAAACGCAATATCCGTGTTAAGTGAAGTGAACAATTTGCGTTTCGCAAACCTCATATAATAAAACAACTGTTTTTATCTGTATATCTATTTTTAGCCTCTCGTGTATTTAAAAGAATATTTTGGGTATATTTTAGTCCTAATCAAACCTTGATAATTTTTATTTCTAGTTCAATCAAGCGTAATTAGCCTAGCGTAAGGTAAGCACATTACGGTAATATTTATATATATATATATATATATATATAAATACACACAAAAGGTAAGCACATTACGGTAATATTTATATATATATATATATATATATATATATATATATAAATACACACAAAACAAACACACACATACACAAATACCTACTTACACAAAAGAACGCCATAATGTAACGAAATAACGTTAAAAAAATTGCTCAACATAATTTACGATGACAAATACAATTTTTTGGTAATAATATACTGATGCCAGTTTCATTTTTTAATTAAATATTACTTTCATAATAAATAAGAACAAACATCGTTTCGAAAGGACAAAAAAAAAAGTCATATCTTTTAATTACTATGTAGCGTTTTCAGTTATTTCGTGTATTTTTAACTTAAAAATAAGAAATTTCTGTTTTAATTATTCAGCGTTGTTCGTTAGCTTTTGATTTGGACAGAGAAATATTAATTTAAAATGTCGTATAGCTATTCATTTAGGTTTTTAAACATTTTAATTAAATTAATTTTGTCCGCCTACTCTGTTCTACTTTTCTTAGGGTTAGCCGGTTTCAAATAATTCATCCGATATTAATCTGGATATAACTATCGTATTTAATATATACCTAATTAGTCAGTTGTGAACCTATTTCGAGAAGTATTTTTTTGCTTGAAGCTTTGTGATTTAAGCTTTTTTAGTAGTTTATCATTGTCACGTATTTTTTTATTTAAACAGTAAATATATGTAATTATTTTGAATTTATTAAATTATACATGACTTAACAAATTGCGTATACTTTGTGAATCAGCCTCAACAGCTTCCATTAGGATAAGCTCCTGTGGAATGTGCACCGGGAACATGCTTAAGTTAATATGATAAAACTGTAATAGTTAAAATTCTGTACATTGAAGTTACTTTGAAAATCATTTTGTAGGCCATTTTATAATCGTTACTGAAACAAAAAAAATTTTTTTTCTAGGCTGTCTTAATTTTTTTTTATTGAATACAACGGAAAGAATAGAACTTTTACAGTTTTATTATAAGTATAAATTTCAGAGCTGCAGAAATATATATTTTATTTTATTTTAAACGCACTTTCGCCCGCCTTTTTTTAAGAAAAAAACGGTCATACTCATAAAGTCTGTATGTTAAACAATGTAAAAGGCTATTAAATATCAAGTTTTGACTAACAGGGGTGAAGCAGCAATCTAAGTCACCGTTATCAAAACTAAAGTATCGAAGAATATAAAAAGATCAAGTGAAAAAAAGGATACTTAATAAAAACCTCAATACAATATCCTCAGCTAACTTAACGTAAATGTATTATGATCGTAATGTTCTCTTATATTTACGCGAATTTTACTCATTTAATGAAGGTGGTGGGTGTGCACCTCAGTCCTCCGAGATCATGTACCTACGCTGTAAAGGATCCGAAATGTCAGGAAATAATTTAATTGAAAAATCGTTAAACTGTAAAGTTTTTTTAAACAAATAAACGCGATAAAATCCGATTTAGACTTTTAATTAAATTATGATCGTAAGTTGTAAACAATCATGAACTCGTATTTCAATGCGATGTGAAGCTGCACTGTTTTTACAGAAATATCACGTATGTTGAAGTGGATTCAATATTAACATAAGCTCAGACTGAATGTATTTCAGAAACTTAAGCCGAATGGTTTCTGGAGGGCATACTTCACGACTGTTCGTTTAGTTTTGTAGCAATTTCATAACTTGTTAAAATGTTGTCAAGATTTTAAATATAAAATACTATATGAATGTTTTATTAATATATTTTTTATTATAACTGAAACCATAATATCATAATGCGAGTATTTACATTTCATTAGTTCTTTTTTTTTTACTATTGAGTCTCGATTTAAACTACTTCTACCTATGTATCTTTATTATAAAAAAAATATCAACATTCATTGTTTATAAAAAAAATACGAATCGATTACATACATTCTAATAAAGATATATATTTTTTTCAATTAAATAAGATTTTATTATTTTAAGCTGATTACAATTGTAAATTTTTCGGCTCATGCAGAAGTAGATCATTGATAGATAATCATGGGTACATCACTACAAAGTCCTCCGCCGCGTCTGTCTATTCGGGATAAACTCAAAAACTACTAAACGGATCTTCTATCTTTAGGTACACATATGTATCTCGGGCACAGCCAGGGTGGGCCGCTAGTTAAAAATAACTTAAGATACAAAATTATCATTCATTTTATTTCATACTTTGACTTTGATTGGCCCGTTGGTGTACTCGGCACTGACCCTGCTTTCAGCTCGAGGGTGTGATTTCCGCCCCGATTCAGGGTGCATTATATATGTGAATATGTATATCAGTCGGCCGTTCACTAAAATAAGTTAGGTGTAAAGTTTGTACGTAAAGTTACTATGTCGTAGACTACTATGTTTATATGTTAAGCATTAAAAAAAAACGCCTACTTAAAAGTTTTAAGTGACTCCGCTTTCATATAAACTTTGTTTCTGACTGTCGGTTTCAGGTTTGGTTTAAATTTTGAAAAATAGTGAGTTATCTGTTTTCTGATATATTTATTTGATTAAAATAAAGCTAAAGAATTTAATTGTTGATTTGAAACCCCTATTCAATGTGTAGCGACCTCTATCTCGCCACATACGAACTGACGTATCCTACATCGCGCTATCAAAGTTATCAAAGCGATCGAACATATATACAAGAACCCGACAACTACCGTCGGGGGCGTAGTAGCCCACAGACACAAATCCCGTCTGGTCGAAGGATTCCTTTTCACATCTCCAAAAATGTGCCTCCTTGACCGATTTGAAAAAAAAATTTGCTACTGTCGATCTGTTTTTTTTTTGGAAGGTTTTAGGCTGAAAAAATACAGTCATGACTCATTTAAATGGAATACTAACCATACAATCGAGTAGAATAACCCGCACTGTTTGAAAAATTTTAGCCAATTTTTTTAGTATCAATGAATTCTTCGATTGCTATATAACTTTTTATCAAATCACAATACAATATTCAATCATATATAAAACGGAAACAAAATGTAAGGACAATTTCCCTGTGTACTAGAATTAGGCAAAATATGTACACTGCAAACATAATAAAGGAAGGAAACAAATGTTTACGGAGGTCGTGCGGGCTCGTTAAAAGCAAACATGCAACTAATTGTTTTAATTTTAACTGAGGCTAGGTTTATCGCTAATTTTTTAACCATTTAATATGACGGATATTTTCCTTGCTTTTTTCAAGTTAATTTCTTTATTATTCGTGAAATAAGTAGATCAAGATAGCCCAGTTAATTATTAGATTAATTTTATTAAAAATATGCTTAAATTTTTTCATCAACAAAATATACGCTTAATTAATTCAAAGAAATAATCCTTTGTTTGAATAATATTTGTTACGAGTATTTTAAATTTACTTTCCAGTAGAGTGTTATTATAATAAGTACGAGTATATAAGCATTGAGAGAATAAACGAATTGTCTAGTAAAATGTTAAAAATAAACTACAACGTTTGTTTTAAACAATAATTGAAGAGCTATAAAACAATGGCCGTTTTACACTGAGCTTTATCTAAATTGAAAATCTTCACTGAAGTGGCAATCCCGCCAGCTCTGACGCATATATTTATTGTCGCTGTTATGAATGCGCGTAATAAAGTAATAAATAATAAAGAAAATGTACATATCAATTTTAATCTCAACGTGTTTTTAAATAAACGTGTTACAATATTTATATGACTTTATTATTATGAACAATAACTGATCTTATACAATTTAATTCCTTTTAAGTGGAGAGTTTTCAATTATTTTTCGTTTTTTTTTTTGTTCAACTTATCAACTGTAATCGAGTTATGCAAAAAAAAAGTCATAAGCTAAGCAACATCAAGCAGCAAAATAAAAAGTTACTCGCCTACTCAAATCAATCTATTTGCAAATAACGGATACTAAGTTTCCGTCTCACCAAAGAAGTCATTACGATAAAGAAAGAAGCTGTCAAATGTCCCGAGATTATACCATTGATATAAATCAATCTACGCTCAGTAGTCACGGCAAATTGACTGTTCGCTTTATTGAAGGCATTTGATGTACGGTCAAGGATTTTACCCAATAGTACGTATGTAATTTGGCGTATTCGCCTGAAAGAGTGCACATAATGTTTGAGCTTTTTTTTGTATTGTTATAAAAAGAAGTTTTATTTTGTATTATTCGATTCAACGAAATTATTTACTCAGATTTCTTTGCAGTTACTTATCAAAAATTAAAAAGTAGAAGTAATTACTCATCATAAGATATATTTTTGGTCTTGAGATGTGAAATTCTTTAGAAAAATTCAACCAAATAATGACATGATGATGTCATAAGCACACATCCCGAGATACAAGAATGTGCGTGAGCTCTAATTTGAAATGTAGGTGGTAATATAATAACGGATCTGTGACATAATAATAACGACTCGAGATATGGTGCGCCATTATGTACGAAAGTGATTCAGAGTACTATCAATCTAAATAATTCATCCGGGCTTCCTCATTTCGCTCGTCTCTTTGCGACATTACGTCATTATTTTTGAATGCAATTCATACAGTAATTTCCCATCCATACAACTCCTTTTGTATCTTGTTTCTGGATATATTGTTTTTCATGCGTTTTTTGATTATTCAACAATAATTTTTTAACTGAGGTTTATTACCTCATTTATTTTATTTTTTTTCTCTGCTGAAACTAAAATCGAAACCGGTGGTAAACCCATTACAACTAAAAATGATGAATAAAACGATGTTTTGAAATTCCTTACTGCAGCCCAACTAAATGAAATATGATTTGATTATAAGAAAGTAGTTAGTTGTTTTTAATAGAAAAAATAACCATTTGACCAGTAGTGAGACATTTAGTACTCACTTAACAACGACGTGAAATGACCGCATTGTCGTCGTGTTTCGTTCGGTTTGTGAGAGATCCGGTGACCCATCCCTTCTCTTTCCTCCACAGATCCGGTGGAACATCCCTCCCGTCCCTGAAGGCCGGCAACGCACCCGCTAATCCTCTGATGTAGCGGGTGTCTATGGATGTCGTTTTTACTTAGCACCAGGTGAATCGACTTACCGTTTGCCCCCTCTAATATAAAAAAATAATAATTAAAGAATGTGATAGTATATTGTGGTACAGTACAAAATAGCTGTGTTTGTATAAGGTTAAGCTTAAGTTTTGTTTTAATCAGTAATAAATACACACATTTTTCGTGTAATCTGTAGCACTATATCGGATCTACTTGCAAATTAAATTGTCAAAAACATTATAGTTTAATATTCAAATCCCTCTTTGCTACCAAAATTTAACTACACAACTTTGAGATTATTATAGCGCTTAAAACTAAAAAGTTTGAAACTCGTTTTTCGCCAACTTAATTCTTTTTTTTTTAATTTGAAATTTATGCAGTCCCAAACTGACAGACTAAAGTAAGGTGCAAAGTTGGAGATCGTATCAAAAACTTTATCGGTGGGGGTGCGAGGAACAGGGTGTGAAGCAAAGGATCCACCATTGAAAAGGGAGGATCCCCCAACCAGACGGGTGTTGCGTCTGGTGGGCTAAACTGCCTCCCGACGGTTATTGTCGGGTTCTTGTATATATGTTCAATCGCTCGGATAACTTTGATAGCGCGATGTAGGATACGTCAGTTCTCAGTTCGTATTTGGCAAGATAGATGTCGCTACATAACTCCCCCTGCGAGACCGGAGGTCGATAGCAAGTTGAGTCGTCCACACGTCATCACTAGATGCCGCATAGTTCACTACTATAGGAACTGTCTGCGGTGATGCCCCAGTGAGTCGGAGTGGTGCAGTGCTGCGTAGTGGTTGGCTAGTTTAAGATGAGTCGGAACTGTCTGCGGTGATGCCCCAGTGAGTCAGGGTGGTGAAGTACTGCGTAGTAGCTGGCTAGTTCACGGTGAGTCAGAAATGTGTGCGGTAATGCCCCAGTGAGTCGGGGTGGTGCAGTGCTGCGTAGTGGCTGACTAGTTCACGGCAAGTCGGAACTCTCTGCGGTGATGCCCCAGTGAGTCGGGATGGTACAGTGCTACGTAGTGTCTGGCTAGTTCACGGTGAGTCGGAACTGTCTGCGGTAATACCCCAGTGAGTCGGAGTGGTGCAGTGCTGCGTAGTAACTAGTTAGTTCACGGTGAGTCGGAACTGTCGGCGGTGATGTCCCAGTGAGTCGGAGTGGTGCAGAGAAGTGCGTCTCTTGCGTGCTGATCGGCCGAAGTACAGTGTGCTGTGACAAGGTCACTGAGAAGGCTGTGGGTGATGACCAGGAATGCACGTCCGCTGCATGCTGGTAGTCAGGATACCCGTAGTAGCCGTGGATGCTGGCTGGCTGTATGATTCGCTGCTCGAAAGCTTGAGGAAGTGATGATGACGTCACGATGACGTATCTTTGCGAAGGCTGCGCTGGCGTTCATACTCGGGATCACCCGTTTGGGGGTACTGAGGAACAGGGTGTGACGGACAGGGTCCACCATTTAAAAGAGAAGAGGAGGATTGAAAAAGTCAGATACATATATATCTTAAAGTCCTAGTAGAAAAGATATCACATAAATATTGAACACAGAGAAGGATAGGGACAGAAGAGGGATTTAAAATTAGATATATCACAAAAATATAGCTTTCGTTCTTGGTTACGTTTAAAGATTAGGGGAGAAGTGTAAAATAATATTCCATACACTTCCACATAAACTCAATAGTATTTCAAGATATAATGAAAAATAATATCAGGCGCAGTTACTGAAATTGAGTTACGATTTCAGACCTTTTTCATTATTATGAGTCGTAACATGATGATTCAGCCTATAATATTTGCGAACTAATAGGATTTTAAAGCAAAAAGATTTATCTCGAATTCGGACTGACAGATGAAGAGATAACCGAGTTCAAACAAAGCAGCTTTTCATCTTGTTAAATTACTAAAATTTAATTATTCTAGTATTTCGAGTACTTTTAATATCAGCGAATTTTCATTAACGAATGGAATGATATGCATTCTGCTAGGGCTAATAATACGTTGAAAATAAAAAACAACTTAATATGTCTGTTTCTAAATTAGGTAATCATATACATATTCCTACTTCGATGCGTTAATTGACGTCATCATAATCATATCAGCCGTTGGATGGCCACTGTTGAACGTAGGCCTCCCCCATTGACTTCCAGAGCGACTGGTTCAAAGCAGCCTCCATCCAACGGCTTCCAGCGACTTTCCTCAAGTCGTCTGTCCATCTCGTGGACGGCCGTCCGATGCTACGCTTACGTGGTCTCCACTCGACTGTCGCAGTACTGCACTAATCTGCCGCAGCGTATGTATGTGGTCTATGGTACCATAGCCTTTTCGGAAACTGGCTTGCTCGGGAGGCTGGAAGTCATCAAACTTGCCCGTCAGACGATTCGTAATGACCCTAGAGAACAGCTTATAAAAGAGGCTCAGAAGCGAAGTGGGCCTGTAATTCTTCAACAAGGTGTTATCACCCTTTTTGAAGAAGAATACCACCACGCTTCCGTCTTACGCCCTCGAGCAAGACGGCATTAAAGAGCCTCTTAAGGACTTTAAGTACCGGTGTTCTACACGCTTTCAGAAGCTCTGACGTAGTACCGTCCACGCCCGGTGCCTTATTATTTTAAGCTATCCTAGAGCCGTACTAATCTCGTGCAAGCTGATGTCCGGGATATCTTCGGAGCAATGTCGGGTTAGCTCGGCTCGTGGATCTTCAGCCGAACTACAAACAGATTGGTTGACCGAGGTATACAGTTGTCCGTAAAACTTCTCGAACTCGAGATCTGGGAGTACTAATAGATGCAAAATTGAGTTTTGTTCCCCACGTAGATAATGTTATTCAAAAAGCATATAAACAGTTGGGCTTTATACTGAGAATAGGCAAACCTTTTAAACACTCCTTAACATATAAAATTTTATGTAATAGTTATGTACCCAGTCATCTTGAGTTTGCGTGTACTGTCTGGCATCCTTATTTTAGATGCCATATTAACAGAATAGAAAACATACAAAAAAAAATTATTTAAATCACTAGAATTTAGAAACGGTAACTTATATGTTGATTATGAAAACTCTGCTAAACAACATAACATTTCCCTATTAGAAACAAGACGAACTTATTTTGAAATTATGATCTTGTATAAAATCTTAAACAATGTAATTGATGCCCATTTATTACTCCATAATATCTTATTTCAAGTATCGTAAGCGTGTGCGACTTTGCACTAAGAAACATTTATTTTTTTTTATATAAAGTGGTAGAACCTGTTATGTTCAAAATAGTTTTATAAGAAGAACATATCGATTTTATAATGAAAATTTGCTTCATTTGCATTTGGTTCTCTGGCCTCTTTCAAAGTCTCTTTGACGAAATCGTTAAAATAAGCTTCTATTGTACTTATGCAAAAATTTGTTATTATAATTTATAAAAATAATGATTTTCGATTATAAACTTTTTATTTTACTAATGTAACTAAAAACCACAAAATAAAAATACTATGTAACATAACAAAAATAAAAAAATAACCACACATTATACAAAAAAGAAAAATAATATAATAAATAAATAAATAAATAAATAAATATATTTAACATACACACAAGGTCGTCTGTCCCTAAGGTAGGCAACTTAATGCCTGTGTTTTAGGTAACAGCCGACTAATATACAATTTTTTTTAAATAAATATACATATATATATATATATATATATATATATATAATACATATATATAATACATATATAAATAAATACATAATATACCCAGACTCGGAGCGGGAATCGAACACACAGCCCTGGAGCAGAAAACAGGGCCACTGCCAACTGCGCCACGGGCCAGTCAATGTACATTGATTGTAAAATAGGAAACTAAATATCTATAATATTCTAAAACATTATTGTAATAAATATTATTGTAACGCCGACTGTTTGCTTTCTATTAATAGGTACCTATTTGTTGCATAGGTTGCATACCAATACATACATGTATTGGTAGGTGTATTTTTAATCACAAATTATGAAAATTATGCCTTTCGTTCATAAACTTTTTATTAACTAATGTCACTAACAACCAAAAAAATTCTATACATCTAAAAAAACTAATTAAAAATACCTACCCACATATTAAACACAATAGATGTATATTTGTAAAATAGGGAACTAAATGTAATAACTTTTTGTAATGATTTACTTTGCTACGACTGTTTGTTTCTATAAATAAATTTTAAATAAGTAAAAATAAATAAAACTCTTAATTATCATATTCACACAGTTGATTGTTTTACTCTAATAGAATAATAACAGTTAAAATTTAAGTCAAATTTATTTTTTATGAGTGTAAACAATGAGGAACATAAATCACAATTTATTATTAGGTAAAGCGAAACTTAGCTCTAATACCGCCTGTCTCACAGCTAATAACAGTTGACATGGTCTTAACTTCCCGTTGACAATATTCGCCAGGTGATATAGGTATATTATATAATGACGAAGTTTGGGTGAGAGTTTGTTGTTACTAGTTACGAGCCATGTCGGCGAATTCAATTTTGTGATTTTCGGATGACATAATGCTATATACAACCACCCTCTGAATTGTTTAATTTATTAAAAACAAAACAGCGCAAACGCCTGTGCACAAAAAATGTGTTACCTAAAAAAAATAATTAACAATATTTTAAGCTTTAATGTCTAAGTGTCTAAGGTCATAGTGGTGCGAACAACTGTACACCGACCAAGATGGTGATGGGGAGCAGCGTCACCATATCCTGCTACAATACACTATGCTCGCCAATCCGCTTAACAAGTGTGTCGAGTATTCACAAATCCCCTCTAGGGATTATGGAGATGAACTACGTTTAGTGGTGGATATCCAACGGCTGATGTGGTAAGCTTTAATAGTCACTAACGATAATATTAAGACTTGAACGTGATATTTACCATGTCAGTCGTTGATAATTTTAGGTTCTCGATATTTCGGCTTTTACATTGTGTAGCGGGAACTCAAAATGATTAAAGAATTAACTAAGAAACAAGTTAATTATCCCTTATATATTAAGATTTATGTCCTATTACCGTAATGACGACTGTTCTGGTTAGTGGTGCGAGTAGTCGCCTCAACACCGACGGTCGCGGGCTCGATTCCCACTCGGGATAGAGATTTGTATTTGTGCAAATATTTGTTTCCGGTCTGGATGTATGTCCTTGTGAGTTTTCCCACCGTGCCTCGGAGAGCACGTAAAGCCTTCGGTCCCGGTTGTTATCATGGACGCCTGGTAATGATCATTACTCATGTTAGGGATATTATCCACCAACCCGCAGTGAAGCAGCGTGGTAGACTAAGCTCCAACCCTTCTTCTATAATCTATATAGAGAAGAGGCGTTAGCTCTGCAGTAGGTTGTTTGCAGGCTGATACAGTAGAGTGTCTTAATACAAAAAATTAGTCACTTATTTGTTATTATGAACACATGACAGCAAAAACATTATGTTTTATGTTTATTTGTTATGTTATTTTGTCTTATTAAAATGCCATCCCCCAATGAGACAACTTTTTTTTTTATAAAAATCATCTCTTTACAACACATTTATAAATAGAGCAAAAAATAAAACAGCCAATTGGTCGACTGATTTTCCAATGTATAATATAATATTTTTTTCCAATATACTCGTAGGTATACCTACCTATTGTTTATATATTTGTGAAGAATCTTTAAACTGAACTAAATCAGCCTGTAAGCTTCCCACTGCTCATCTCTCCAGACCTCTTCTCCATAGAGAAGAAGGGTTGGAACAACTGGGACCGACATCTTTACGTTCTATCCGAGGCACGGTGGGAAAACCCACAAACATAATACATCCAGACCAGAAGTTAATATTTGTATATTTAAATATCTGCCCCGAGCGGCATCGAACCCGCGGCAAATGGCATCAAGGCAAATATTCGGGAATCGAGTTGTTTTATGAGTCTTGATTTACTAAGTAATAATAAAAAGCAAGTAAATTAGCGTATACCAAAATAAATTTAATTTCAAAAAGAAAAAATCATTCTCTAGAGAAAACTTATTGTTAGATATAAGCTTTTAATATTTCAATATAATACGGCATAACAGATTTTGATAAGGCTACATTTTTGATCATTTATAAAAGGTGTTGTAATGTACGAATGTTTGTCAATTGTCATTAGTATTTTTTTTAAAGTAAATTTGTTACACAAAATCATAATGCACGTATCTAAGATTATATATTACATATAATTTGTGGTTTCAGTCACATACTATTCCGATTCCTCTCGATCAAGCACTCGGTTCACTGTGTCCGTTGCGATCCCTTTACACGACAACTCAAAAGACTCACGACACTCAAAGTATGCTAAGCAAGACGCCTTATTACTTTACCTTGACAGATGATCCTGTTCTCGCGGAAGTAGTTGAATACCATTGATCTATACCCTCTTAAAAAACAAAAATCAATTTCATATTTATAACAAAAAAAAAAAAACTGAATTACGATTTTTTTCCCAGTACTTTTACTTCGTTTCGAATTAACATAACGGAAATAATAATAATAAAAACCAAAGATAACCGAATTTATTTAAAAAAAAAACCTATATTGTTATAAATTATCTTCATATTTTTATGGACTTATTTACAGTAATGCGCCTAGATAATTTATTCCTCAAACGGAAATTCCAGTCCATTTACTCTACTTTAGCACTTTGGTACGGTGGAGGGAAAGAAATGCTTTTAATAAAAGTAATTTCGGAACAAATTTACTCGATTTGCCCTGGATAAAAGGTTGAATAATAATTACCGTCTTGGGTTACCAGGATAATTTGTTAAGTTGTTTTGTGGTTTTTGAAGACAGACACAACATTATTATTCAAAACATTGAGATGTCACTACATCTACGTATACAAATTATATTATAATATAAACAATATAAAAATGTTATTTGATTTATCTATACTTAAATATTATAAAGCTGAAGAGTTTGTTTGTTTGTTTGTTTGTTTGTTTGAACGCGCTAATCTCAGGAACTACTGATTCAAATTGAAAAATTATTTTTGTGTTGGATAGACCATTTACCGAGGAAAACTATAGGCTATATAACATCACGCTACGACCAATAGGAGCTGAGAAATAATAAGAAATATTACAAAAAACAGGAAAAAATAATCATAAAATAATGAAATAATGAGAGCTTCCGTTGCGTCCTTTATTATTTCTCTATAATTATATATATATTTAAATATAACATCACTCTTTTACTGAGAATTTTTGAAAAATAAAAAAAAATCAATTATACGTTGAACGACCTATTGCTCGGCAGTAACGCTTGCAACCACTCGACCAACGTCGTGGGTACCTACTCTTAGAGTATTTGTTTAAAAATATTTAATTGTTTAATATACGTTGAACAACCTATGAATCAAACCTGAGACCCTTTGCTCGGCAGTAACGCTTGCAACCACTCGACCAACGTGGCGGGTACCTACTCTTAGAGT
This sequence comes from Euphydryas editha, assembly GCA_036937285.1. Lineage (NCBI taxonomy): Eukaryota > Metazoa > Arthropoda > Insecta > Lepidoptera > Nymphalidae > Euphydryas > Euphydryas editha. The sequence goes on from JAUPFZ010000008.1 coordinate 9,366,769, forward strand.
ATTTGTTTAAAAATATTTAAGTTCGTTTTTCCTTCAAATTAACGCAGGTGAAACCGCGGAGCACAACTAATTATTAATAAGTTCTGAAATTGCTAAACTGATTTATATAATTGTTTTACAATTAAAAAGCTTTATTATTCAGACGTAATCATCATAAGAATGCTTCATGCAAAAAGATTAGGATAAATACATTTTAGTTCCATACTGACCTAAGACTTCTTTGCGCTGTTTCAGTTCAGTTTCATACATACATAAATGGCCATATGTCTACATTGAAACATATACTTAAATATACTCGTAAACTGATACAAAGCTATAGAGTAAAATAATATAATATTCCTTTATTATATTTGTAAATGACGCGAGGATTTGTGAAAATCTCGCTTTGAGAAGTAAAAAATTCCATAAACAAATGGATTGGATAAAAAAAAGATTGTGTATAAAATGATGTCGAATGGGGAGGAATTTTTATTACTAAATTTTCTTCTAATCGAAGAGTGTAATTATACGGAAAACCTAGAAACTGAAAACGATCTTCTTTATTATTTTATATTTTGAGTGATGTTTAAATATTTCATTGTTTTATTTTTAAAACATACTCTAGTAAATTTATTAACTAACAACTTTATAAAAGAAAAAAAAAACACGAACGCAAACAATTTTCTCGTTGGTAGATTGTGAAGACGACCCTAGTCATTTTTTTATTCAATAAATAAAACGAATGAATAATTGGGACTTAAGTAAATTAACCAAAAAGGCAATACATAAAGAAGTGTAAAGTATTTTTTTTTCTGTTTTTCAAAAATAATTTCTCTAAAAAAGTCATCATTTACTCTAGCAAATACACATCTTGCAATTCACTGAAGAGGGTTTATGGTATGATACATGTGATATGTTATATTACAATAATGTAATGATAACTCACGGAGCGTTACAACCAACACAAAAATTTGCATATATTGAAATTACTGACTAACAATTTAGAAGTTGTATTGATTTATGATATATACAAATATATTTGCAATGATTCTATTATTTAAGATCTTTGATAAGGGCAGGTGAGTAATTTCTGTACATTAATAACTGCTTTAAGTCTGATGATGGATAATTATGGGAACACAATGATGTAATAATCGTCTGATGATGGCATAGTGAAATATCGGAAAGAAACTTCTGCATACATAGCTAGTACTTTTTTTTGTCGCAGGGGAATCCATTTACGGATGATATCCAGGATGCCCGGGAATATTTTAATAAGGCGGTTTGCCTTATTAAAATATTAAAAATAGTATAAACAAAATATTAATCTAAATTTAAAAAGATGTCTTGCGGCTCCGTTTCTTTTTGTGCTATTCTTTAGTATATCTTTTCGGCGCAGTGACCTTGGACGCATGAATTTCAAATTTTTTCAAGCGTGCGAACATGTTCGTTACGGGTCGCAGGGTGAGTAGGCAATGCGTTTCTATGCAAAATTTGACGACGAAACGCCAGTAATTTTTTATTATGTTAATTATCGTAAGAAACAGGACGTTGTTTACTTAAGATTTTTCATCGTATAATTATTAATCTGCAAATTTTCATGGCTTTGATTTTAAATCCTTCAATTTAGAAAGTGACGTCTATCAGTCAGTTTCGAAGTTTGTCAAGAAAACTAAAATTACAATATTTTATGCAAATCAGACCTAAAAAAACGTTAATATAAATATTTTTTCACTTCCAATGGTAGACATTTTAGTATCATATTTTGAAGATATAAAAAAAAATACTTATGAATATTAGGTAACAAAACGCTTTTGTTGATCTGCGTTTCAATCCACTTTTACAGTAAGTTATTTTTCCACAAAAAACTTGCTATTAAATAAAAATGTTGATTATATTTTAGGTCCATTACTGACATTTGAGAAAATGTTAAAAATAAGATTACTAAGTTCCTTAGGAAAGAAAATTAATGAATAATTTGATGTTAATTACAAATGAGCGAGACAAATATAAAATTATAATCATTCGAGTAAAATATATCAAATAATAAATTATTAATACGATTATTTTTATTTTATATAACTATAATTGATATAAAAATTCTACTTTTATCTTCAATTAATTGAATTATTTTATATCTAAGTTATATTACTTCTAAGCCCAACGTGTGGGTAAATGATTTAATGTGTTCTTTTAATAGTTTCTGACTACATATTAAATCTGTTCACAATAAAAATTGATAAAGATGAGCAGAAAATCATAATTATCAACGCAACGCTTTTTCATTCAACATACAAATAAACAATTTTTAATATCGTAACGTGCTGAACGTTGAAATAACTGTGTGTAATGTGTCTCCCCGCCTCGGAGAGCGCATGAAGCCGTTGGTCCTGTGCGTCTACCATGAATTTCCAGAGACGATAGTTCACGATACACGCTAGCGAGTGTAGCAGACAATTTGTATGGAAAGTTGAGCAGCGCCTCTCGCGAATACTGTCATTACTATTGCGTTAGAAACGCACTTTACTACTTATGTCATGTGCGCTTGTAACAAAAACTCATGGTAGACGTACTGGTTGTTGTCATGGACACCTGATAGCGATCGTTACTCATGATAAGGCAAATTATCTGCCAACCCGCAATGAAGCAGAGTGGCGGATTATGCTCCAACCCTTCTCCTATATGGAGAAGCAGCCTTCGCCCCGCTGTGGGACGTTTACAGGCTGATTTAGTAAGCTTTAGTTCTTTATATAATTAAATATCGTTTTATATTATTCTTTATTCGCAGTAGGAATCGTATTATTAAATATTAAACACACCCACACTCAAATGCAACCAAAGTGACCTTAACGCAACCTCAAAAGCTTTAATATTAAAAAGATGTTTTATGGATGATTATGTTTTAAAATGTTTTTGCTGAATAATTTTCTTTCATATAATATACTAGTATAATACTCCAATGGCTATAAGAGTATTAAGATAAAAATCTTAGGATTTTTTTTACTCAAATAATAAAATCTAATTTTGACCTAACCGCTTATTAGCATTGAACGAAATATTCCAAAGCGAGCGAGCGTAGCGAATCGTCTATCGGGTCACTTTGGTCAATTCGTGTAATTCGTTTTGAGAAAAAACTTCTTTGTATTCATTTCTTGAAATTGTATGGGTTATTTTGTAATGTGGTCTAATTCTATTACCAATTCTTTTTATTTCGTAATTTAATTATAAGAGTTTTTTTATTTTTATTTTTCATTAAATACACACGTCATAATTTTATTGCTACAGGCTGATAAGCATGGCATTTGCTTAATATTTTTCAGAAGTTACTTTCAATAAGAAATTAGGATTTTTCTTCAAAATTATTACCTTTTACTTTTACTTATTCTTCAAAATTATAACCTTTTACAATTCACGTTTAGTGGTAGACAATTAATTACCTACATATTAGACATGTGTTAGGTATATGAAATAATAATATTAACGGATTTCAAGAGATATATCCATTCGAAAGATATACATGATTTTCAATCTATATAAAATATATTCTTACCCCCAGGGGTGCAAAATTAATTGTAAAAATTTTGTGAATCATAATATTTTAATCAGGGTTAGCATTGTTTTAAACAATTGTTTAAAATAAGTGTTTTAAACAGTGTTTAAAAATAAGTGTTTTAAACCGTGTTTATAACACTTAGAAAAATGTATACGTGTATTAAAACAATTTGTTTTAAACGTTTTTTAAACATGCATAAAACACTCATGTTTTTTTTTTCTTGTTTTTTACGTGTAGTAATTAATTTAATACATTCTAATTTTTTTGTAGATATTACCAATGAAGCTGGCAGCTCTAATTTCTATTACTGGCCTTACTTTTCCGAAACATAAAAAATAAGGGTGCGTTAGACAGGATGTTTCGTTTTTTTTTTTTTAACTGTTATTTTCAACCCTGATTTTAATATTAGTACCTTTGAAAAAATATCAGTATAATTATTAGGGAAAATGTTTTCCATACTTATCCGCTCATGTCCTTACTAAGTGACATTTTTATAATTACCGACATCAATAGATTATTTTATTAAAAAAAAAAAAATCTACAGCTTTGCCTATAATGTCTTCAAGACTGACAATAATTACATTTTTCTTTAGAAATTCAGTTGGTTATATTTCTCAAATCCCCATAACATAACAAGTTCTGTTTTTTTTTTGTATTATAATAAAATATTTTATAGATTTGTATTAAAAAATAATTATAAACTCTGTTTTTATTACCTTCTACTAATATTTCACTAGGTGGTATTTTATATTAATGATTCGTAAAACCATTTTCAAAATTTTACAGTGGACAGTATATTAATTTTCCCGTATTCGAATAAAATGATCTCATTTTATTTGCTCACGGAACGTAAGAAATACAAACTCTGACTCTTTTGTATTATTTTCACAATGGATAAAGGATTGACGTAATTATGGAATGAGTGATTTAAATAGCTTTAATAAGGGTCAGAAATATCAGTGATGTGAATGAGAAAATGTTGAAGAGGTAAAATTAAATCACACCATAACCTTATAAATATTATTGTATATATAATATTTATTTATTTATAAGTACTACCATATTATATGTATTACATAATTATAATAAATAAACATAACAGAAAAAATAAACAGTTTTTATACATATCACATTACGGCGTATACAACACTCAATAATAAAACAGAAAACAATAAAAAAAAGTTAGAAACAAAAATAAAACTTTAAGCTATATTATTTTAAATTCAGTTAGTTGACATTTTTAGATTTAAATTTTTTAAAGGTGTTATTGAATACGAGAATATCTAAATTGGAAACATAATTAGAAAGCGTGTTATATTTGTTACAAATTCGTGCCAAGGGAGACTGGAGACCAAGATTGGTTCTAGCAATCAGTTTTGCAAAAGTTTGCAATATACCATTGTCTAGGGTATTTATGTGGAACAGACAGATACACACGAGTTAGTAAGTCACTCCGTTGTTTACAATGCATGAGCTTGTGGAGACAAAAAATGTCAGATTCCTAAGATCTCGGTGGTTGCACATTTAAAATTTTGTCAAATGCTGATTGTAAGGCTGCGGTGGGAAAACCTACTACAGTTAAATACGAGGTATATAGTTGAAGCTCTTTGAACATTTTCAAATATCTGAGAGTGGACACTTTAGAAAGGATTTCAGACAGTAGAAGCAAATTTGAGATGGCTGCTCACCAGAACACTGTATAGCAAAATGTTTGTGTCGATACTAAAGTTACACTTAATGAATCCAACCATTTTAGTAGCCTTACTTACCGCTGTTTTTGATTATCAAAGTTTAATCTGCTGTTAATGTAAACACTGAGGTCCCGAACCACATTGACCTGCTCAAGCTTCACACCGCCAATTGATAACAGAAAATGTAACAGGTTGAGTTGAAGTTGAATAATGCTGATGTAGTTGTATTTGGTAAAAAGATTAACTGTTGAAAGTTTTGTGGGTACAAGGATATTAATACCATTTCGAATAAATAAAACATAAATAGTACTAAACAAAACATGAAGAGAATAATACAGCCTAAGAAATTGTTATAAATTGTCATTTTTTGTAGATGATAAGTAGCGAATATTAAAACATGTTTTTATTTTTGACGTGATAACGTCTTATAAATCAATGAAAGTCGGCTGCACGCACGACAAAGCACGACTCATTGTCACGTTCCGCGAGTGAGAGGACGGAACAAGCGATAGAGAGGCACGATTGGCCTAGGCATTCGGCTTGTGACGCATCTATCTCTCTTCCGATCCATCGGCGGGTGCGTCCGAATAGAAGAGAAAAAATATTTTAATTACCGAGTTACAAATAAATGTTAATTTATCGAAAAAAAAATATAATCTTCAATTAACTCCTTCTTTGTATTAAATTATTAATAATTCAGTAATAATAATTCAATTCATAAAAGTATACAATTTTTCATCAATTTTATATGACGTTATCACGTAAAATTATCGTGCGTAAACCAACTTTACAGATAACCAATTTTTTTCTTGTGTATATTTAAGAAAATAATAATAATCTATCATTAATTAATAAACTTCTATTCACTACTAGTTGGTAGTCAATATTATAAAAATAATGTTTCTTTTTTTATCTCTATGAGCGTAAGAGTTCTTAGCCAAGCAATGGCTTCTAATCTTATTTTTGATTTTATTTTTTTCTGAAGGCTTAAGTATATTACATGCATATATATGAACCGTTGTGAAGATGTCGTGGAAGATTTTTTTCCTACTTTTCTGAAATCATACGTATTTTATTCAAAAACATCAAAACATCAAAATATTTTATTCGTTATAAGGTGATTACACACACTCAACGAACGTCAAAAAAAAAGTCTCGGTAGACATCTACAATTTCATCATCGGCTTTACTAAATATTACAATAATATAATAATGTTCCTAGTGTAGGCCGAGAGAAAAAAGCCGGAGGAAAAAAAACTCTCGGTACTCTTTTTAACAATTAAAGTCATCATATTTTGTAGATACAAAATAATGTATTTACAAAGAACGAGCAAATCATGTCACTGCCAAGCAGCCTTGTCATTTAAAAAATCTTTAATGCTATAATATGCCTTACTACACAATTTGGATTTAATGAAGTGTTTAAATTTATTTAGGGACAAGTCTTGCACATTACCAGGCAGTGTATTGTACATGCGTATACAGTTACCTACAAAAGAGTTACTTATTTTGTGGAGCCTAAAATTAGGAATGGCCAATTTATTTTTATTTCTTAAATTTATATTATGTCTATCACAGTTCTTGACAAATTTATTTTTGTTTTTATGTGTGTATAATAAATTTTCAAAAATATATTGAGAGTAAACAGTTAGTATTTTTATTTCCTTAAATTTATTTCGTAAAGATTCACGGGTGCCCATACCGTAGATAGCTCTGACAGCTCTCTTTTGCAAAATAAATATACATTGAATATCAGCAGCGTTTCCCCACAGCTGTAAACCATAAGTCATGATACTGTGGAGTGACTTTAAGTCACCATATTGGACCCGCCATTTTGTTATATTATAAAAGACCACACTGATTTTAAAAGTACATATCTGTACAAACATTTTAAGCCCAAAATGGATTATGTAAGTTGACTACAATTTTGTCCGCAGCCTTGATCCGTTTGACGTGAAACGTATATATATATATATATATATATATATATATATATATATATATATATATATATATATATATATATATATATATATATACATACTACATGTACTTTTGAGGACTACTTGAATAAAGAATTTTCGGTACAGAGCCGAGAATTATTGACAGAAAAAAAATTGCTAAAGTATAATACATAATCCTAAAAATAGGTAAAATTATGAAATAAACTTTTCTACGTCTATATTTATTCACGAGCATCTCAAGATCAAAGTTAAATCTTATTAAATTTGTCATGTCATGAACTACACCATTGAATATTAATAACTCTATATCCTCCAATTTGAATATCTTTAATTCCTGACTTATTTAAATCTAAAAACAAACTTATTAAAATCTATTATATCTCATTAAAATTATATATAAACTATTTGAATCTATTATTTAAATCTAAAAACAAAACCATTCCGCAATTTATATCCTATATCATTTCAAACTTACCTGTAGATTCTATAATAATTACATCAACAACGATTTATTTGAAAGTATATTATATTTCTTTTTAGATTACTTTTTAGATAGCTTAACTCACTATGTTACACTAGTGATCACACACGACCCTAAGTCTTTTGATCGTGAACGCGTAATAGCCAGCGTAATAAACAGGCAGTATTACTTTTATATTCATAATATTATATATGGATTAAATTGGTATAATCGAATAAAGGTCAGTTAGGTTAATACCACTAGATGTAATCGTTCAATTGTTAAGTTTATGTAATTTGCTGCCAATACAAATTGAATCACAAAGCTTAGTTGATCTGAATTAGTATTGATAGATCTGCCGAATTTCGTACTTTATCGACCTATATAATCCTGAAACGAGAACAATTGTAACATTATTCACTTTACTCATTAACTTTAAATTTGTCAACTGCAGACTGCAGTATATAAGATATTAATAAATTATGAATTTTAAATATCGGTTTCGTGATTGAAATAAATAACAATTATTATTTCATTTTTCACTCAATCCTTCATTACGTTTCAGCAACGTATAAGACAATGGATTTACCTTCATCACGCCATAACTTTAGAACGAGTTTAGCGATTTCATTCATAACGGAATAAAAAAAAAATAATAATAAGCGCAGAGAATTGGAAAATTTCTAAAAACTTAATGTCTTAGTTTTTTGCGAAGTGTTTGTTACAAATTTATGAACAAAAGTTGCAGTTAGTTCACTAAGTTTTTGAAATATTTTTTTAATATTATTTATTCCACTTAATACTGAATATTCATAGCTAAGACAGAGGAAAGTTAGTTGAGTCAAGTCATAATATAATAATAATAATTTATAAACGAGCAATTCTTGTATATATATATATAAACGGAATCTCGGAAACGGCTCCAACGATTTTCATGAAATTTAGTATGCAGGGGGTTTCGGGGGCGATAAATCGATCTAGCTAGGATTTATTTTCAGAAAATGTTGTTTTATCCCTTTTTTTACGCAATTAAAAAATACCATAAGAATACGAAGGTAAATTTCGCTGTCATTGACAAGCTTCTATTAGCTCGGATAGGAATCGGGCGGATTCGAAACCAGAAAACCTGAGTTCGAATCCAGGATTCTACAGACCAATCTTTTTTTCTTTTTTTTTTTTTTTTTAATTAAGAGCTCTTTTTATTTTTTATTTTAATAACCAGTTCCTATTATTTTACTTTTATGTCGGTAAGATCGAAAATATTATTTATGTTTCATCAATATGTAATGTATCTAAATATAATTTAACCGAGCAAAGCTCGGTCATCCGGGTACTAATAATAATTTATGCTTCTGTCTTACGATAACAATTGTTTACTCTAAGTGTCACCATTTATTTTGACACTAGCCGTATGTCGGATGGTTTTCCATCAACATTCTTTTATTCTCCATTTCAGTCTTTTGAGATTATAGTTTATAGAATATCTTTTACATGTACTGATAAAAGCTACGACTGTCTGGTATTTGCCTTTGTACTTATACTATTGTCTTCTAAGAATATTATTAGATTTTTTTGTTCTTGAAGTGTCAAGTTTACTTAAAAGTTTACCTCGTGTTCGTTGGTGGAAGAAAACATCATGTAGAAGACCAGTAGCAGTAGTATGTCTCGGGGGAAATTCTGAGACATGTTTATATATCCTGTAATCCGCAGTGGAGTAGTTTAGCTTCAATCATTCTTAATCAGAAAAAAAACTTTACCCAGCACTAGGAAAATTACTAACTATTAGAGTAAAGTAGACTTAGGCTGTGCGCAATTTATTAAAACATAAATTAAAGAAAATTTTAAGTCGATATAGCTTTATTCTTAGTATAACTTGTTGTTGAAACAGTTTTCAAAATAGATTTCATTACATTTGTTTAATTTCTCGTTAAATTTATTATTACAAAGTATATAACACAATGTTACTGAAATTTACTGATACTATATATAGAATCAAAACACACAAAACATAGCATACTTTATTTTCAACAATATTCAAATTTCAAATGAAGGCATTTATATGCATAGCATAAACTTTATACTTTTTCAAAAGTAACATCTGGAACATATATATACTGTAATAGAATATTTGAACAACGCGTTTATTTATTTCAACTACACCTTACCCATCTAATACTTTTACAATCAAAGGGAAACCTTAAGGTATTAACCTTGAATAAAGCTATACCTACATACAATTTATAAGTCGCGATCATTAATCTGAATTAAGGTGTTTGATATCGGGTCAGCTACGACTAAAGTTAAAACTAAAATCTCGTAGCCTATCAATTTTCTTTACAAGGGTCGAAAACTTCAAGGCATGAGACAAATCTCGTTAATTTATTAGATTTTAGATATGAGAACAAAAGAATATCTAATGCTCTCTACGTAATTGAAAACATTAACTTGCTATAGGTACATAAAAGTTATAGTATAAAACATTTTTCGCGGTAAATGTTATCAGCAGCAAAAAGGTGGAATTGTCGCCAATGCTGGCTTTGAGCCAGCGTCTTCTCTTAGTATCGTGTGCTTTCGCCGTATTTTTCATGTCGCAATGCTTAAGCAAGATTCAAGATTGTATGAAAAATAGATTTTCTGTGACTAATTACAATTACATTTTAATTGCTGTACAAAAATTTAAATCTTGATGAAAATAGGTATTATTAAAAAAACCACTAATGATATCACTGTTTTACTAAAACGAATCAAATGGTATTTTTTGTTATATAATACATATAAAACGTTACGATGGGATCGGTATATGTACTTTTTTTTTAAGTCCTTAATTAAAATATATTATAATACAAAAAAATATTTATAATGATAAAATAATAAAATTATATTTCTAGCAATTTTTTTACCATTTAAACGTTGAGAACTAAAAAAAAAAAAAAAAACTAAAAACTCTCAACGCACACATAGCTTAACAATATGAAAATTCTATTTCAATTATCAAATGTGAAAAATATGAATGGATATTATAGGTTTTGTCACCGCAACAGTATCGCAAAGTATGATTTTTTACGTACATTTTTAATACATGGTAAGCCTCGAGTCGGGGAATGTACTACGCGCTAACGCGTATGAACAATATACACTCATCCATCGTTCTACTTCTCTGTGGGACGCATATGAAACTGTCATATAAAAGTAACAGTGCTATGCCAACTGTGAGATTAATTCTTGGTTATTGCATGGCTATACACCCTTATTATTTTATCTTTCGTATAAAATAAATTTCGTATGATATAAAAAGACGTGATTCATTAATGCATTAATTTATGTACGTGTATATTATGTATAAAAGTTGCGCACCGTAAGTTATTATTATAAAATTAACCTTGCACCAAAGGGGATTCCTCTGCTTACCTATTGGCAGTATTTTAAAATTTAATTTCTTACTTAAGCCTCTTAGGGATATCTACTTTAACAAGCAATTCTTGGTGCTCAGCAATATTATATCAGTATACTTATGTACAGAGCATCATTTCTATAAGAAAGACAATACAGTCAAAATGCAGCATCTTCTACGAGTTCTATTTTTATATCTGTATTCACTCTTCTTCAATTTATAACAATGAATAAAAATAACAAGACATAATGACAATTGCTCTACCCCACATATCATAATATATACTAATTAAATTAGAATGATTTAATAAATGAGTTAACAAATTAGAAATGTTTTTAGTTGAAAAATTGAACAATTTAAAAAATAAATATTTCCATTTGTTAGTTATTTAGTCAAGTGATCAGCTTTATACACAAATATTTGAAAGCACTATTTCTTTATTTTAACATCGTTGTACATTAATATTTGTAATGGATAAAATTCCAAAGATTACAGCCCTGTGCCGCCCGAAAGGACAATCGAATGGAAAGGGGAGTCGTAATAATAGCTGTCGTAATATTGCTTGGGCATTCTTTTAATACGGAATACTAAATAAACTGCACATTAATCGTTATATTTTGCAATACGTCAATTTTTTGACAATAATAATAACAAAAAAAAGGTAAAAAAAACACATAATTGTTACGTAATAACACTATTAACTTATAAAAAAACATGTTTTCATTAGTAAATATCAAACTACTCGTACTATAAATAAATGGAAATTTTAAGTAACATAATACAAAATAAACAAACGGTTGCAAATACATACTAATTCTTTTAATTTAAATGAAAATGCTCCTTAGTGAATATTATTTGCTACCATTTTTTATTCACCACGTGTTTACTTTAATTAATTTAAGTAGCTTTTTTTGGTATTAATCTTTAATTATACTTCGTATTCGTATTGAACGAATCTCATCGTAACCGACTTTAATACGTAGGCTCGTTGTTTTTTTTTTTTTTTTTTTTTTTTGGTAAATTGACTATTTCTATGCATGACTCATCACAACAGTAACTCTAATCTAGATCTGTATAGCTGATTATATATACTCACCTTCAATTATTCAACAAATGAAATGTATCAAATAATCAGTCCAAATTAACTACGTTTCTATAATGTATATTAAATTAAATGTTTTTAAGTATTACATTGATGTCGATTTATAATCTATAAAGATATCAAACTATCGAGTTTGCTTGGTTTGGTAAAGTACACTATTCTCAGTATCCTTACCGTACCAACCTGAAAAATAGCATTTGAGTTATAAAGCCCTTTTTATTGAGGAATTTAATAGAAATAAAAATCACTCTAGAATGAGATTAGTATCCAAAAATATACTCTTCTGATAAATATTGTCATCCCACGCAGGTAAAAACATGGCGGAAGTCTAGTACTAATATTACATTACGTGAGAACATCACCTAAAGCGCTATTGCGATCACGTGAAATATCGTTAAATTACAAAACATATTCCCTAGACATCTAACCTATTTTAGCACGGGTCGTTCAATACGCTGATGTTTCAATTATTTACATTTTTACTACTACTAAAGTTACTACTTAGTTATTGTAATATACACCTACTAGTAGTCTTACATTACGATAACTTTAAAGTTTTTATTCATTAATATCGAAATCTAATAGTAAAGTAATACACGTATTGATTTCCTAGGTACAGTATTAATAGACGTGTAAAACCCAACGGTTATTATGCCCCATTACGACGTGGAACGGGTTAATTGGTACTATGAAACTCTAAAATTAATATAGGTGTCGTGTTTGTTGAAAGTTATACGCGAATGTGTCATTTTAACTTTACGGCTTATATAACTTACATATTAAAAGCTTAGAAACTCTACTAACAAATGTAATCTAACTCGTTTTATAAGATAAATAGTGAAAGTAATTAAATTAATATTTGAGACCAATGTTTGAGTTATGAATTATGACGCCGTATATTGGCTTTCCTGTAAGTCTTCCGCCTTATTGTGTAGTGTATAATTTACACCGAAGCGATTTTAGGCAATAAATCGTACCTCGAAGAAACATAATTTTGTAACAACTTATATGAAAGATGAGATTTCCTTTGAATATTGTAGTTATTTTTATGTATATTATAATAATACTAGCAAACCCGGCAAACTCCGTTTCGCCACCAGAATGATGGCTTCGTTTTTTGTAAGATTTCGTTTGGGGATTAAACCACCATGCAAAACCATATTGGTTTGTAGTACATGTATCAGAGATGGCGCTGTATGTGAAAAATGATTTTCCCTGTTTTCCTGCTTTTCTGTTGAAATTTTTCCTGAATTTTGTTTGCTATAAACCTCACGGAGCCCGAGACCTTTCCAACAAATGCAAAACCGTGGAAATCGATTCGTGCGTTCTGGAATTATAGCGTCAGGAAGGAAAACCCGACTTATTTTTATATTATAGATTGACATGTGTTATAAATATGGACTAGCAGTCCGTTACTCAGCTTTCTTTAAAAAAAATGTTAAATGGATTTTGGTACTCATATTCCTACTTTTTTTTAATTTTTTTTTTTAATTTTCAGAGGTAGTTTATGCACAATATATTAAAATTAAATGTTTATTTATCAAAATTTATTTTAAAAATATTTTAAGTTACATGGCTTACACGCTACTGCTGAAACCCAACCATTTAACAACAAATCAACAACAGAAATAATTTTATTTCTTCGAAAAGCCTAGAGAAAAATCCGCAATGCTGCTACTGGCAACGGTTCCTTGCAGTAATCGTTTTTATCTTTAATAAGAAGAAATTCTCTAAAATTTTGAAATAATACCTGTGTAGATAAATGTGTTTTTTGCAATGGGAATTTAATTAACTTTAATATAAAATTGGTTAAAGCCTTTTGAATTATTTAATTTAAATAAAATAATTACTTAGTAAATCAATTTAAATAAATACTTTAAAAATATCAAAATATGGCAGATAATTATCTGCCAAATATAATAATTCACACAATTTTAACCAAATAAAATCGTACAGATTTTGTATTGGAAAATAAAGTAATTTTATGACCACAAAGTCCTACAAAATATCAATAACGGCCCCATGTCGGTTGTTGGGACTTACACCATTTCACTTCGGAGTGCGTTGATTTTCAGAAAATCACAAAATAAATATTCACTTTTTATTTTTAGGAGTATATGATATTTTTTACAATTACTGTTTGTTTTTTTACTTCTTCGTTGTAGTTCAGTGAAGCTATTTTAGTCCTTTAAAGTATACATTTTAAAATAATATTTTGTATTCATTACAGTTCTTTTCGTCTTAATTTAATAGAAAACCTTGTACGAGATGTCAAATTTCTAGGTCCAAGGGTTTGACTGAATCAGCCTGTAAATATCCCACTGCTGGGCAAAAGCCTCTTCTCGATAGAGAAGGGTTGGAACTTTATCCTCCATACTGCTCCACTGCGGGTTGACGGATTATTTTTCTAACAAAAGTAATGATCGCTATCACATGTCTATACTAACAATCGGGACCACGGCTTTACGTGATCTCCGAGACACAGTGGACAGTGGGGAAACCCACGAGGACATACACCCAGGCCAGAAACAAATATTTATTTAAAAACAAATATTTGCCACGAGTGGGAATCAAAACCGCGGCCGCTGGTTTTCAGGCGATTACCACTACACCAGAACAGTTGACTTATCAGTTAATGATTAGTGTATGTTTGAAATATCAAAATAGCACCCTTTTACTACATGCATGAGTTTATACTTGTATTATTTATTAAATTTTACATTTTTTAAATTTTTTTTTATTATATACAGAAGTGAGCTAGCTACTAGGGTGTCCAGACGACGCGTAAATAGTTAGATAATTGTTGAGTAACTTTACTTAAAAGTTTATTAATATTTACCTATTTTTTTTACATAATTCGAATGAGAATCATGTACCTAGTATTCTCCTTAAATATTGGTAGTAACTAACCATTCTTTCTGTATAAGCAATTGAAACAGAATTAAGTCAATTTGTCACAGATAACAGCTAGTTTTTGATAGATATTTGTCTACTTTTTAAAAAAAAACTAATAATCACTTGCACGTAGAATATGATATATTTGGTCATAGTAATGTTATGAAAAGGAAAGCTCTCAGACTACGTACATTATACTAAAAGCATAATATGATAACGGTGATCGTAAAATCGTACTCACTATTCCACTTTTCTATAAGCAGAAGGGACTCATATTATAGTACTTTTTCACGTAATATGATTTGACAAATATAAATAAATAAGAATATGAAGAGAAAACAAAGATAGAATCAGAATAAGTTAATGGTTATTAATAAATCAAAAGTAATTGTTGCAACTGTCATTGTTAATTTGCAAAATTATTCTACTTATCTATGTACACTTAAAAATATGAAAAGGCTAATGTGTATTTTTTTTTTATATTTCGCAGAAAAATTATCCAGCCCGACTTTAAAATCAAACAAATGTGTGAATACATAACATTTTTTAACTGTCTATATTTAGGACGCTTACTACTAATTTTCTTTATTTCGCAACAAAGCCCTGAAAATACATTTTATATTGAAACCTACAACAACAACAACAACAACAACAACAACAACAACAACAACAACAACATTTAAACACGAGTTGTATAAAATACGATGCGAATAGAGTTGTAAAGAATCGATCAGTGGAACAGATTTCTATGTTTGATTGGTGTATGATCTCAGAGTATTTTTTGAACATCAATAGTGATGTGCACAAGGATGTTATTACAGTTGCTATGGGATTTACTCCGCTATCCTTAGGCAAAGAGAAAAAGCGTGAACCTATTTTTAGCAAAGAGCTATATGTTCGATTCTATAAAGTTTTAACAGATCCCGATGTAGATCAATCCATATTCAGCTTACAATACAGTAACTTCTTTGGAGAGATCGAAGGTTTTGGCTGTGAAATTGATTTCATATTTTTCATATTTTTTCCAACGTGATTTTTTTGCTGAAAATGGTTCCTTAAAGGGAGATACGTATTGTGGGTAAAAACCATGTATATATTCCTTCCTCTTCAAATAATACCATGTAAAATATTAAAGTTACAAAAGAGTGGAATCGGGGCTCCATAGGATTCGTCTGTTGGTCAAAAACGGTTGTCGAGGCTGAAAATAGAGGATGGAAGTACAGCGTTGACCAGAGCTGAGATATTGAGGATGGTCTAGAAGTTTTACGGAGATTCCCGACCTATCCCAACAGATTTGCAAGCTGAAGTAGCAATGGGCAGGGTACATAGCTCGTAGAACTGACGGCCGATGGAGCAGAAAAGTTCTCGAGTGGAGGCCACGTACCGGCAAGCGCAGCGTCGGACGACCGTCCGCGAGATGGACAGACGACTTGAGGAAAGTCGCCGAAAGCCGTTAGGTGGAGGCTGTTTTGAACCGGTCGCTCTGGAGGTTGATGGGGAAGGCCTACGTTCAACCAATGGCTGATATGATGATGATAATGAATACTAAAGTCCGTGAAATATATAAATTTAATATTTTACCTCGCCCTCGCTACGTATCGAGTAGACGATCCGCCTTAGAAATAAACGGGCATCGTTACAGTCGGTCGGTGCACACGAAAATTCTTTCATGTCTATTCAGACGCTGGATTCTAGAACAGTTTGAACAGTGCAGTGAAAATAATCGCCGTAGTAAAGTACAATTGTCGACTGGACGGTTGCCAAGCCGTCGCAGTTCAAACATGGTTTCGTATGTTACGGCGCTATAGAATTAACAATTTAGCTTTTCATCGACGATTCCCGTGTCATGGACAGAGACACAAATAAAATATTATTTCGACAGGTATTGTTTCTTTTTTTCCTTTTTTTTTTAGTCATTCGAGTACGTTCATATAACCTTTTTTGATATATCAATTTCGTATATTGTTCGATAACTCTATTGTAAATGTTGTAACAGCTGCTCGAAACTATATTGTAAATTTTTAAGCAGTTTGTCATACAAAATGTTAACTATAAATAATAAATGAATTTTACAAGCGATGTGATCACGTTAACACCGTAGAATGGCAATATACTTTGAGGAGGAGAATATGGTATTAAAAATTATGAAACTTTTTCTCTTTGTCTTAATGAATATTTAAAATAACGTATGGGTTGATTATAATTAATAAATTTGTATTAATGTTCAATCAACTAATTAAAAAAAATAAATTCCTTAATCAACTTTTAGAAAATCACTGATGATGATCTAAAAGATATTTTACAGAATTTGATTCGTTGGCACTATATTATGTCTTACTTATTAAAATAAAATGTAATTAATATTATTAATTAATAATTTGACGGCCGGCTGGTCGAGTGGTCAGGCAACTGGACACTTTACGCAGCGGTCGCGGGTTCGAATCCCGCCAGGTGCAGATAATTTGTATGACGAATATAGATGTCTGCACCGGGTCATGGATGTGTATTTATGTATATATGTATTTATATCTTAAATTTATTTCCGTTCCTAGTACCTGTAACACAAGTTTTTAAGAACTTACCACGGGGCTAGGTTTACGTGGTGTGATTGTTGGTTAATATTTATATTTATTTATTTAAAAAAAAATTATTTATTATTAAATTAATATTCTACGTACACAAAACCGACTACTGACTATATGCGCTCATTTAGATTTTCTCCTAAAACGTCATACGAAATACAACTCAACTTGCGGTCTATTAAGTATTAATAATTAAATGATATCTTATAGTAATATAATAAAGAAATACTTAATACAAAAAAAATAATAACACAATAAAATCATAACATTAAATCTAACTTACATTGCTATTTAAATACATACTTCTCGAATCCTCGGCTACAGTTACAAGAGAGTTGGTTACCATAGATTAAATAGACAAAAGATAATAATTATGTATGTATAAGTTCTAACAACTACCGCGTGCAACATACCTGACCTCGTTCATTGAGAGCTAATTCAATAATATATTAATTACATATTTAATTTTAATTTTTTTACTTATATTATTATTTAAAATTGATAAAATAATAACAAATCAATGAAAACTTACAGCCTACGATGCACTCCGGCCGTTCTTATGAGAAAATGCATTCTTAGTTTGTTGTTGACAGTGTAATATGAAATATGTTGTCGAAACTGCATTTGTAATATACTTGAAAGCACTTACCATACGTTTCTAAGTTTGCTTCCGTGCACTCAGAGTCATATTAACTTAATAAACGACATCAATACGACGAGTAGAACGTTTGTGGTGCTTTCAGGAATAATGATTTATAACTTTGGACAACTCCTTAATATAATTTTTTTAATATTTATTATTGTAGTCGCATTCGAGTCATACATTTTTGATGTAAAGTTTTTAAAGTTTACCTCCTATAGTTCCAATGATAAAGGCCTATAACAGACGAAAGGATAGACGGTCACACGGATATACGGATAAAGCAGAGTCTTAGTAGAATCCCATTGATAACATTTTTTTGTACGGGAGCTTAAAGAAGATAAACATATTTTTTTAATAATAGTAATTTAGCTCATTTTTTATTAAATTATAAATTGTTAAATTGATTTGAAATATAGTTATTGTAATAAAAATAATAAATTAATTAATATCACATAAAACGCAGCACAATAAATATAGCAATTTCATAAAACTGGTAACTTTTCTTTGAGGTTCGCTCGATTCACTCTTGACCCTTTTTTCCGCTAGTATTGTTTGAAAATACGTTGCCTACGAAAAGAATAAATGAAAACACGTCTGGCTCACTGCCAGCCATAGCGAAGACAGCAAAATTCATTCAATTCCACCAATTGACGTATTTCCATGAAAATTAATTTAAAGATGTTAACGAACTCAGTGGATGTTGTTTCGAGTTCCTGGCTTTGACGGGATTAAAACGGCCCGCCTCTGTAATAACATTTACTGTAACCCTCTTACATAAATATTTAATATCATTCGGATGTTTACAGTTCATGGTGAAAGTGAATTTTAAATATTCGGATTAGAATTACTTTAATGTCCTCACTCTCACGTCATTATTAGGCTTATCCTTACTAATCTTATGTTACTCTAAAGTATTAAGAGATTTAGAGTCTCAGTTAAGACCTTGCTTAAATTACATATTTATTATTACTTGTATGTTTAATAGATGCTAATTGGTGCTTCCTTATGAATCATATCGTAATTTTTAAAATATTAAGCTTTTCTCAATAATCATGCTAGCTAGAAGATAATTTTTTAAACAACTTATTACATAATTTTTTAAGCTTATATTTGGAAACGTATATATGAAAACATACAACAGTTAGGATGGAAACTTGAGTCTTTAAATTGAAACCTGGGACACATTTGAAATGTTTCGTTTAATTATGTAAGTCATAAAAAGGTTTTATTAATATTATTTTACACTATTTAGGGTAACGTTATATTAACAAAATTAGTATTTTCTGTAAGTAATTAAAAAAATAAAAAAATTTGAACAATACATATTTTCAAGTATCTGTTTGTCGTCTGGGAGTTTGTTGTTGTTTGTATAAAACCGTGAATAGAAGAGCACGGAAAACCGTTGATTCGATTTGTTATCATGAACACATGGCAAGGGTCGTTATTCTTGTTAGAGAAATTACCAACCGAACCGCAATAGACCAGTGTGATTAAGCTCAAATCCTTCTCTAGCATAGAGGAGGAGGCTTTTGCACAGCATTGGGATATTTACAAACTGTTTCAGTTCAGATCAATAAATTTATATTAAACAAATTTAAAACATAATCTTATATATAAAATTCTCGTGTCACGGGGTTCGAACTTGAAC
This sequence comes from Euphydryas editha, assembly GCA_036937285.1. Lineage (NCBI taxonomy): Eukaryota > Metazoa > Arthropoda > Insecta > Lepidoptera > Nymphalidae > Euphydryas > Euphydryas editha. The sequence goes on from JAUPFZ010000008.1 coordinate 9,386,677, forward strand.
TCCTCCGAATCGGCTAGACCGATTCTCATGAAATTTTGTGAGCATATTGAGTAGGTCTGAGAATCGGCCAACATCTATTTTTCATACCCCTAAGTAATAAGGGTTGTTCACCCTTAAATTTTTTTTTTAATTTTTGGACGAAATTTTTTGTTTTTATTTTTTTATAATGTGGCATTAAAAAATACATACAACCCTAAATTTTTACTTTTTTATCACCAACCCCTATTTTTTTATTACTTAAAGATTATTTATATGGCAAAACAACGTTTGCCGGGTCAGCTAGTACAGTACAAATTTTAAAAGGATGTTATAACATAAGTAAATAAATCATTTTTATAAACTCGTAAGAACAAGCAAGTAAAACCTATGTAAATGTCGTAGAATAACTTAAAATCCAGTGACTATTACACTCGGTAGAATACAAGACCAGGAGAGCAAAAGGAGCACAATTAGCATTTTTATTACCACTGTAAAGAAGCGAATACATTTTGTGAATATTCATGTAGATTCTTGATTGTGTTTTGTAATAAAATTCTTAAACTTTCTTATATCTACAGATTTTGTTAAAGTTTTCGATGATACACGAACTTGTGTACAATATAGTTATGTGTAAATTAAAGCTTTAATTTGGTAATTAAAAAAAAAAAACTGGACTAAGATGAACTAGTAACTGTGTGTAACCGTCCCAAATAGAACATAATATGCCTCTTTTGCATATAAGAGATGAATTAGAGATGCCACAATGTTCCACTAAGTTTGTGATATTTTCTTTGTACCAAGTGTTACCGGTACAGTAATTTATGATGTAATCGGTACCAGTAATTTATGATGACAAGTGACACTGACGTCTTTATATATAAATACTATTCCAGAAGCAAATATGTATTTGTACAAGTAAAATTTCTGTTTCGAGCGGGAACCAAACCTGTACCATCGGTGTTAATGGAACTTTCGCATCACAACACCAGCTCGTATTAAACAAATCGAACATATCAATAATTATTTAAAAAAAATAGACAACCTGTGCGATGCAGTGGTGCTTGTAGACGTTTCAACACGGTCACAGGTTCGTTTCCTCCTCCGGTGTACAAATTTTTTTATTTTTTATTTCTGGGATCTTGTGGGCCCCAACCGTGCCTCGGAGAGCAAAGTCGTTGGGTCTTGATTATTATCATAGACACCTGATAGCGATGGTTACTCATGGTAAGGAAATTATCCTCCAACCCGCATTGAAGCAGCGTGGTGGATTAAGCTAATACCCTTCTCGTATATAGCGAAGAGACCTTTGCCCAGCTGTGCGACATTAACAGACTGACTAATTTCAGTTCATGTAATAAACATGACATTTTTACCCGACTGCGACAGAAGGAGGGTTATGTTTTTCGAGTTATGTATGTATGTATGTATGTATGTATGTATGTATGTATGTATGTATGTATGTATGTATGTATGTATGTATGTATGTATGTATGTATGTATGTATGTATGTATGTATGTATGTATGTATGTATGTATGTATGTATGTATGTATGTATGTATGTATGTATGTATGTATGTATGTATGTATGTATGTATGTATGTATGTATGTATGTATGTATGTATGTATGTATGTATGTATGTATGTATGTATGTATGTTCTTTGGCACGCCCTACAGCCCAAACGGCTGGACGGTTTTTGACATATGAGGTGTCGTTGGATTTGTCTAAATTGTAGTAGTGACATAGGCTATATAAATTTTCAAAATGGCGCCCGAAAATGGCGGAATGAGGGGAGAGAGTTGATTTATTTTTTCTTACTGTAGCAATATGGGTATCAAATGAAACCTAGTAAATTGTTTTGTTCTTTTTAGTTTATAATAAGAGTATTTTACGCAGTCGGGTTTTTTGATTTTTTTAATTAAGCATACTTGTTAAATACTAAATTCATCATTATTTAATATTTCCACAAAGTGACAAAATCTATATAAATTCTTGTTTCATAATACCAGTTTTATATTAAAATAACTAGCCAAATGCAATTTATACTCACAAAAAAAGATTCCCATGTGACTACATAATATCAAAAACTATATACATATATTTATTTCAAATCGAGTCGAATACTCGTATCTTGAAGAAAAATCCCCAAAATTTTTACTTTAAAAATATTGTTATTATTGGTTTCTATAAGAACAAAATAATACTATGCTAATAGCTTATAGTAGGACTAATTACATAGCACATAATATAACGTGTATCGAAACCAAAAGTGACGGATTAAAAGTTAGATTAGAAAAATTATATTGTAACATGATTTTTTATAACCTTCTGCATTTTATTTATTTATTTTGATATCAAAATACTGACTGGCACATTCGTGTGTGTTGCACTAAACCTGCTTTCTGCTCTGGGGTTGTGGGTACATGGTCCGATACATTTTGACTGCAATTATAACATTGTAAATTACTCATAAATATTGCCTGGTTTCCCAGGTCCATCTATTGAGCGGTCCAAATGGTGAAATTTGGCCTCTTAAAAAGTGATCCAAATCGGTCACGAATTAGTCATAATTGGTCAGTAATTTTTTTTAATTGGTCAATACTCTGACAATAATTACAGAAGATTAAAAATTCAGATTCAATTACAGAAGATTAAAGAAAAAAAAAATGTCCTTGACATTGATAAAATTTTGGCGGCTCAAATTAATTCTACAAATTGATTCTAAAATTATTTCAATTCACCTCAAAATAGTCACAATTGGTCAATTTATTTTAATAATTGGTTAAAGTTTTTGATATAAAAATTAAAATTTAAATCAATCATCTACCATAAGTTAAGTGGTCATGGCGATATAAAAATCTCTAGCACCCCAATATCAACATACACATTTTTTAACGCTCTTTGATTTGTTCACACTCTGGTCATAACTGGTCACTAGGTCGATGTAATTGGTCAACCATGGATCAATCAATCTACCATAAGTTATTATGACCATTTCGTGACCGATTTGGACCACTTTTAAGAGGTCAAATTTCACCATTTGGACCGCTTAATAGATAGAGCTTGGTTGCCCATATCATTTTAATAGTCTACTTTTTAGCTGATATTGTGTATATAAGTAAAAAAAAAACAAGTTTAGTAGTTTCGAAGCTAAGGTAGCAATATTCATTTATCAAACTGTAAATAAATAATACAAATAGTTTAAAAAAAATGGTGTGTGTACTTATGTACACGTCAGAAGTTATACTTTTTTGGCATATTATAATAAAAAAAAATTTAAAGAAAAAAAATACAAAAATTATCAAAGAAAAATGTTAAAAACAATCAAATAGGTTTTATTATAGTAAAAATTTAGCTTTACCGTATAAATATAAAATCATTAATTATCATATGAATTTAATTCAATATTATTAAAGATTTTTCTTAATAAACTAATTTTGGAGCTTCAAAGTATTAATAGTTTACAATCGATAATTATAAAATATTTTAATTATGAAAATTAAGTTAGCTGACATATAAAAATTTTGAGAAATTTTTTTTATTGAAAAAATTATTAAAAAAAAATAAAAATAAAATTTCACTTGTAAAAAACTTCAAGAACAGTAAGTGCAATTTTTTAAAAGTATTTTTTTGTTCTAATTTAATTATTAAAGATAAAATCAAAAAATTAAAAACGTCGGCTAACTGTAATATCATTAATTATTTATTTAAAATATATTATGTTTCTTATAAAATAATTCATTATTTATTATTTAACCTAGTGATAATATCTTTTTAATTAATATTTATTCAAAAATAATGTACCTATACATGAATTAAAAGACAAATATTGTAGTACGAAACTAGATTTTGTTTCCAACAAAATTCCGGAAATTTTTTTAAAATATTTATATTTTAGTTTAAATATTTTAATTCATGAAATTACTATTATTTTTGAAAAAAATATTGATTAAACGAAAATTATTATCAAGTTAAATAAAATCTAAAATATTTAATTGACCATTTTTTAGAATTGATTATTAATATGAATAATATATTTCATATTAAATGGTATTTCTATCGAATTTTAAAATAACAACGTTTCGTTGGATACTTTGCAACTAGCCTGTATATGAGTTAACTTAGTCATTTAAAAATATATACACTTTTAATTCTATTCTATGGCCAACTTCATTCTGTTAATTTTGTGTCACGGTGCGCGCGCATCGTAAAATATTACTCTCATCAATTTTTCATAACGCGCCTAAAGAAGTATAACTTCAATTATAAATATAATAAATTATAAATAAAATATATTAGGTACCCTTTAATACAGGTCAAGAAATCCATAGCAAATAAAATAGAATTTTCCCAGTGTAAAACGAAATTAATTCAACTCATTTAATAAAATCAACAAGGAAGTTTTTAGCGAACAGTTGCGCAATTAGTTCTCTCTCCGTTTGGTAATCGAAATGCAAGTTAGTCTTTTCTACTACTCGCTTATAGCGAAAACGATCTTTTTTTTTGGTTTTATGTACTAAAAACACTCGTATTTACACAAATATATACTTACATACATATAATATGTAAAGACACAGGTACAAATGTTCATATGTTCTGTTTTAATGACTTAACTATAAAACATTACGTTATGGCGCACAAGTGTGGAACAGTCTTTATTAATATGGTTAGTCATTTGCTTTAGGTAGAAAGTAGGTAGCTATGTGGAATTATCTATCTTCAAATTGTAAGTAATTCTAAAACAACACCTTAACTATGTAATAAATTTTTGTATCCTTAGTTAATTAACAAATTAATAGAAAACAAACTTAGATACACAAAACATACGTAAAACTATAAAGACAATAATTATTTATTATTATAAATCCAATATTTAAAAATATAAACGTTGCAGTAGAACCACTATATCTTATGAACTTCTGCAAGTCAACAGTCAATTTTCTCTGCAGTTGTAGCGTTTTCAGAAAATTGTTAGTAAAGCAAGTCTCTGAAGAGCTGTAAGAAATACGAAGTCAAAATCAAATTTATTTCATTCAAGCAATGTCTAAAAGACATCGTCGAATTGATAAATTAAAACAAAAATATAATAATATAACACATAAAAAAATATAATAAATATAATAATCAATGAGAAGATACTACCGCTTTGTATAGTTATTACTAAAACAAATAACACGAAACTCAAAAATTACGATACGTATACATAATTGTAATAAATATAATATGTAAAGCGTATTACATACTTTTAAGTTCTAATTTTTTAAAAGATAAGAATATAAGATACATAAAGAACGAATATTTCCTGTTTGCGGGGTTACTGACGCGTAGCTACTGTTACGAATCATTAAGCCGCATTATATTCGAGCTAACAGAATGATATCTTGTCTGGAATTAGTTCGATATACCTACTAACGAGATTAGAAAAAGATTAACTTGAGATAAATCGATTTAATAACTTACCAGTCTATTTTTCTTTATGTATCAAAATCAAAAGTTGATTTTAATACATAAAGTTATGCCACCTATTTCCGATTGTACTAAATTTCTTCTTAAAAAATGGGTACGCTATTAATAACCACTTTATTTAACATTGAACAAATACACATAATGTTCAAAAATTTTCTATTTCCAACTAAAGTGAACTGACGCAGCTTGTAAATATATAAAGATAAATGAACTCTATATCGGGGGGACAAAGTTGAAACTGAACCCGTCACGATATCCTACTGCGTGTTGGAAGATAACAAGCAAAAGTTAATAAGCAAAGTATAATATTTATTTAAATATTAAAGTATTGTCTAAGAATTTATTCATTCCACTCTATCACGTTATATATATCTGGTATTTATATAAACAACTTGGACAGACGGCTTTATATGTTTTCCGAAGTAAGGTTATTAAATCTCAGAGGTATAACTGCCAGCATTTTCGTCTTCTGATCATAGTACGTACAAGCTTTTTATTTCAATCTGCTTATGCCGCGGACCGCGCTCGTCTTCTTTATATTTTTGAATAGGAATCTTGTAAATGGCTTCACAGTACTTTTATATCATACCAAATTTACTTTGACATTGTATACTTGACTTACTTTATTGCGCACAAAGAGCTTAGCCCCAACTTTTGTCTCTCTTGCTATAACGCAACAATAACAGTAATTGGCCTCTGGATAGCTTGAATTTGCCAGCCATCTTAGAACCGATTAGATAGGTTTTCATGACAAAATAAGACTTAATTAAAAGTCTATATCGGATTTCATCGCGTTTATTTAAACCTTTACAGTTTAACAATATTTTACATTATTTCCCGACGTTTCGGACCTTTTACAGCGTCCTTGATCTCGGGGAACTGTAATTGTAAAGTTTTAAATAAACGCGATAAAATCCGATATAGACTTTTAATTATGAACAAAATTCGCGTAAATATAAGAGAACAGTCTGAAATAAGACTTGACGACATGACTTTACTGTTCTCAAAATTTAGCAAATCGCTGGCGTAAGATGCAACTTATGCCGACACACTAGGCTCATTACATATTTGGTCGACAGAAACGGTGGCGTGGCGGGTGTAACGACCGTTTATGTAAAGATGAAACACTTTGGTTGGACAATGGTTTAAATATCGCAATTAAAGTTCTTGTAATAGATCGTATTTTGTTTCTATTACAGTAATATTAAATGAAAAAGTGATAAAAAATACATGTAATTATTGGTATTAATTTTATTCTCATCGTTAGTCAAACCAAGCAGTTTTAGTCAATTATACAATTAGCGCTTTCAAAAAATAAAGCAAATGAATTTATTTTTTATATTATACCATACCTGAATCTAAATTTTTTTTAATGCTACTTTATTAAAATATGCGAAATTTAAGCCCAAATCAAAGCGCAAATAATAACTTAACGATACCGAACAGTTTAGGTACTGCAATGCTAATGGACAACACTGAAACTTCTTGAGCATCGTTACTAAATGATAATAGTTTGTCGCAGCTTGCGATTTACATCGAGTTAAAACGAAGCGGTTTCAAACTTAATTTTACCAAACAAACTAATTTCCAACATAACTTTCAAAGAAACTATAACTACATTCAAGTGAGTTTATTACTAGAATACTAACAATATTATAGACGAGCGTTCTGGTGTAATGGTGCAAAAGTAACATTAATTCTGACGCACGTGGTTTCAATTCACGCACTCTTGGTATTGAAATTACCCGGCAACTTGTTGTGGAACAGCGTAGACAAAGCTGCAACTCTTGTCATATGGAGCGGAGGCATATGCCCATGAGACTTTAGAGGCTGTTTTATATCAGTTTAATTAAGTGACAGAATTATTAAGACGGTTGTTGTCATAGATATATAATTGTAATAATTACTTTGGGAAGACAAATTATCCGCCAAGCCGCAACGAAATAGCGTGGTGTATTAAATGCTTTGTTTAATCTCTCTTCAACACGGAGAAAAGGGTTTTGCATAGCAGTAGTACAATATATAGCTGTTTCAGCTCAGTACAATTGAGTTTAGGGGAAAATGATTATCTATCCTATTTAAAATCTTTCTTAACTGACTAACTGACAGACGGACAGTCTAACTTACTGGCAGACTGAATGACTGACTAACTGACTGACTGACTGACCGACTGACTGACTAACTGGGTAATTCGTTATCACCGGACCATTATAGCTGAATGAAATTGAACTGAATCAGTCTATGAGTATACCACAGCTAGACGAAAGCTTCTTCCTTATATGTAAGAAATATTACAGCTTAATCCACAATGCTGCTTTTTAATGGATAATTTTCCTACCATAAGTAACGGTCGCTCTCAGATGTCTATGATAACAACCGGGGCCGACGGCTTTACGGGCTTTCCGAGACAAGGTTGGTGTAATGTAGGTAGATAAATAACAAAAGAATGATGTACGCGCGGCGCTAGTTCTATGTTAGCAGTCTTCCAATAAATGTGTAATTGTGATGTCGTTTGTTTGATTTGCGAATAATTTCTCAGTTGGGAGACCCAAAAGGGCATAGTCCCAGACCAGAAACAAATATTCGTACAAATACAAATATCTATATATACCCTGAGCAGGAATCGAACCAGCGACCGCCGGCGTTAAGATGACTACTCCGACCACTAAACCATAACGGATGTCTGCACATCTTCACCTATATGTAATTAACTACTTACGAAAAGCACAAGAATAATTTAAGTGTATTCTTCATAATATATGATATATTGCAGTAGAAATAAATTCCTCTGTGATTTATTTACGAACACATTGGAAGTTTTTAAATTAATGCGTCCTATTTCTCAGAATTCTAGTAAGAGAGCTCGGTACCGTGAATCTTATTTTATGGACGAGTCTATTAAAACTTTACATCTGTTTTCTATTTGGCTCGAATAACATACTTCTGACAAAATTCATAGACAAATAAAGCATTCAGTTTCAGCGACGACGGTTTTTAATCTTAGAAATGTGCTTCTATTTTTAGAAAAATATCATAGCTTTGTATTTCGCCTCCAGCACATATTTGCGAAAACGCGGTGGACAAATATTTTCTTTCTTATAAAAAATAATACATCAAATATGTGTAATTACTTAATCGGTTGAATACATGAACTGATTATTAATTATTCTCTTATTATGTGGAATATAACATAATATGTATTATGTAATAATGGAGTAACACGAACACGCGTGCAAAGTACAATAGATGGTAATTTAATTGTGAAGCACTGACTGTATTTGCTTCCATTTAACATGTAATTCAAAGTCTACTCTATAATCACATATGAGTACCTACTAGAAAATCAAATCAAAATTAAGGTATAAAAGGAGATGGATACGATTCCATACATTCTTGGGCCAAAATGTAATGAAATGAAAATGGTATCAATTAATGCATTCAGGCTTATAGATCCCTCGCTGAAAATTCTCTATATTTTGGCTATCTGAGAGCGGAGTTATTGAACGTTTTGTAAAAATGAGGTTATGTTACAATGTCTATTAAAAACCTGATCACTAAGTTATTAAAGCACTAATGTTTCTTACATTTAGTATAGAATGTTTGAAAACTAATTACAAATATCAATAACTTGAAACACTAATAAACATTATTCAGAATAAAATAAAACCTTTGAATGTATTTCATACTTAATTCTTCTTCTATTATTATTAAAATGTCATCTAGGAAATATAGGTAAAAAATAAACAGCTAGTATCAATGTCAGTCAGTACTTAGCTGTCACTAAAAATATGATTTACTTTAAATCAATACGAAATCGATATTATTTTCAAATATTAAATGATATTTTCGCTATGAATGTAACTTTATTTAAATGAACTTTATCGTTTACAACTTCAATATTGTGCATCTAAATACTTTGAGTTAATTAACTAGTAGAAACCTTTCTTTTTTTTATTCTGTAATCGATTTTAATTGAATCGATACCCGATTAATTTGATGAAAACAATCTTTTTCATTTTTCTCCGCTTCCAGATTCAGAATTAAGTTGATTTTTTATATTGTAAGATAAAAAAATATGACCAATTTTTTAAACCATATCTCTACTTATTACATTTTGGCCCAAAAGTCCCCATCTCCTTTTGGATCTTATTTGTACAATGGTAAGTTATTGTTAAATACAACCTACCTAGCGGTTAATCCTTAATTTTAAATGTAATAAATTTGTTGTGTTATAATCTGTTAAAACATTTTTACATTTAAAATCTTAATTTTAAATGTAAAAATGTTTTAACAGCAAATACCTTCATAATATTTGCCTTATAATTGTTACGTAAGCGGATAAAAAAAAGTACCTACATCGTTTCTATTGCAATGGTTAATTTATTACAAAAATATAAAACATAGGAAACATAGGAATGTTATACACCTATTTTATATTTCGCACACATAAGCACGAATCGAATATACATCAAAAATACTATCTTCACTTTCTGTTGTTATAAAACAAACCATTAAGAAGTTTGATAAGCCTCGAGTACGAATATAGTATATCCAGGGCCGCATTTAGGCGAGGGCAAGCGGGGAAACTGCCCCGGGAGAGAAGCTACATATAAAAGGGGCCCCCACATTCACAAAAGAGGGGCCCCCATATCCGCAAAAGAGGGGCTTGCACAATAGAGCTAAGGCAATCGAGTTGGAGCGGTCCGGCGTCGGGGCGACTTCTTTTTTTTTTAGTAGTAAGAATAGGTGATGACCTTTTTTTTAGGAATATGTTTACCCGGCAATGATAATACATTGAGATTGGGACGACCTTTTTTTTTTTCTTTTTCGTCGTCATTTTTTTCTCCAAGAAAAAAAAATACAGATCAAGGGGCCTCCACCCCTCCATTGTCCCGGGCCCCCACAACTTAGGTATTATTGTATGTTATGCATGCTATTTATTTATATAAACTTTACTGTACTTTGTTTATAAAAATTTAAAAATATGTATATTGTTAGTATACTTCAATAAATAACGACTTCTAATGAATTAGATGGAACAAAATTTTTTGTTTCGTCGGACTACAATTAATAATTGGCTCATTTATTAGTAGACTAAGTTTGTATTTTAAAACAAATTATACACATAATATCTGATATATTTGTATATTTGACTGAGCCGTTGGCGCAGTTGGTAGTGACACTGCTTTCTGCTCCAGTATCGTGGGTTCGATTCCCGCCCCGAGTCTAGGTGTAATATTTATTTATTTCTATACGTATATTTATTTAAAAAATGTATATCAGTCTGCTGTTATCTAAAACATAGGCATTAAGTTGCCTATTTTAGAAACAGACGACCGTGTGTGTATGTTAAACATATTGAAAAAATGTATATATATATCATATAAACTTGAGGCCCGCCCCACCTTGTACATGTACCTTTTGTTTACATGTAACCTTAACCTTCACTTTATCTATTGGTGAAAACCGCATGAAAATCCGTGCAGTAGTTTTTGAGTTTGTCGCGAACAGACAGACAGACAGACGCGGCGGATGACTGAGTTTTATAATAATTATGTAGTGTTATAGTGACAAAAACAATGTTTGTATATATATAACAATCATCTTATTTACATTTGCGTTTCCAATATAGAAAAGAGCCTGTATCCTAGCCTATTGTGTAATCTTAATTATTAAATTTTGATTTTTAGCAAAATGATTTTGATTTTTACTAGCAGTCAAACGATACAAACATATCAAAATAATGAGCCGGAACACTGTGCGCTAATATGGATCATATTAAAATATTAAAGCAGTCTGAGAAGCGTGAATTAAGAGCAACGTTTAGTGAAGGAGAATCTCTACTGTGTAAACTATCATGACTAGGCAGTTCGTCAGATGACACTAAAGAAAAATTATGACACTATGTAAAATACTTAGACACGACATAGTTTTCTAATATGCGTAAAAATCCAGCTCTTTCTTATGCCCAAATTAATAAAATAATGAGTTCTCTCTAACTCGGCAGAGACCCTTGAGGACAGATACATCTAATTAGAGGTAATAAAAATAATTAAACAAATATCTTTCGATTGCAAATATCAAAAGTTAAATAACATTAATTGTAACTGCATTAGCTTCTGTATAAGAGAATTTGATATACTGTTTAAATAAATTATATTTTGTAGGGTTATATAATATGACATTAATTTAAGTTTCTTCTATTAGTACAAATATTGTCTATCTAGTTCTTCTAGACATTTTTTAAACGATTGGGACGTGATTAGCTACAATACAAATAAAGTGCAGGCAGATTTTTATACTTTTTATTAAGAAGAACCTGTATCAGATATGGTAAAATAAAATTACAAATTACAATTATTCCAATACTATATGTTATTATACTATTCTTATCATTAATGTACTTATAGTAAGAAAAAAATGTAAAAAGTTAATGTTAATTTTTTAGACACCTACTGTAATTTTTAAAGTTGCTTAGAAATATCAAAGATAATATCACAACGCAATAAATACTTCTCACCTTATAATAGGTTAATATATTCTCTTAATTTAATTTCAGCAAAGAAAATTTTTATCTAAGTGTAAAATAATTTCATGAAAATATAATAAACATATACCATCCCTCTCAGACTACAGCCACTTCAAAGAAAATTAAACTCTTAACAATTCACACAATTGTTACGCATTCCTTTAAATCATGTCTAAAGTAGATAAAAATAAATTGAATTCATGCAAAGGCTTTCAATTTTTTATTCATTTATCTCAACGGTAAGGTACTTACCACATAACGCTATGAGCGTTAAAAACTTCATTTTCATGCTTTAGGGCACTGATCGCTTTACATAATATTTACTGTTCAAACTCAACTAGCACTTCTGTCTAATTTAAAAACTTGACAGTTACGGAAAACTCACATTATTTTTTTTTTCGTATGTTCATTTTTACATATCCTTGCACATAATTGAAATAAATTAAAACAAAAAAATTCAAATCAATTCAAAAACACAGAACGCGCTCGATTTTCAATATTAAAATAAATTCTATTGACAGATACGCGTTGTTTACAAGTCACCGGACGCGTCCGTATTCCATTATTGAATGGTAGGGAGCGAGACGTTCTACCCGCGGTGGGTCCGTTCGCCGAATGTCCTTGGTTTTCCCGCTAGGGTAACGTCATGCGCAGTACGAATTCTCCGAAAGGGTCCTTAAGTGGATTAAGTTTTTAAACTTTGACAATTGATAAAATGAGATCGAGTTTGCAAAGAGGTTGAATCGTTAAGTGAAAAGTTTCAAATAAAGCCACTCTTTAACGAAAATATAGATAGATAATCGTTAAATGTCTTACCCATCTACGTACTCGTGTATATATATAAATTTTGATACATGGTTTGACGTAGTGTGAATAGAACACATTAATTAGTTTGCGGAGTAGCTGCTGCATCCGGTGGCTGATAAAGCTACCCAACAAATGGGCATCATGTCGGAAGGGTGGTTGTGACGGTTTCAGTAAATACATTATAAACTAGCGATAAAGTTAAGGCCCTGAAAGCCAATTTGCAAACTCCATGCTCTAGCTCTTACATTAGACGTTCACAAGATTTGAACCCAGTGTAAAAATTTGACATCTACAAAAAAATTGAATTAACATGTATTTTTACGGTTGACAAAATAGGTATTAATTATTTAAAAATTTATTTAAGCTTGTTCATTTCAAAACATTTCAAAAATCTGAATTGATTGGTTCCGCTCCAGGATTGGTGGTTGTGAGTTCGATTCCCACCAAGAATCTTATTGTATTATTCATATATGTGTTATATTATTTATTAAAAAAAAATATAAACCACTTACCTAACAGGCTGTTACCTAAAACACAGGCAATAAGCCTTAGGAAAAGATGACCGTGTGTGTGTAAAAAAAAAAGATTATAATGAAAATACAATACTTAACAATGGAATACCTCAAATGTACTTGTATCTACATACAATACAAAATGTCATCCAAAATTAACACAAAGTGTTCACAGTGATATTATTACTCACCCCGAACGATACAACAGTTACACAATTGAGGGTGTTGAACTTTGACAGGGCGACAAACACCGACAAACGGGTATAAGTAATTTATTCCTCATGCGTCATACTTTCAACCCCTAGTAAAGTTTGTCTACACTCCCGCATATTATTACCAAAAAGTCAAACATGCGAGATAACTATGCAGAAGCTTACTTTTTTAGTAACGTAAAGGAAATTTTGTAGCCAAAAAACTATATTTTTTTCATTTAATTAAAAGTCTAAAAACGGATTTTATCGCGTTTATTTAAATTTACTGTTCAACAATATTTAATTTAAATTATTTCCCGACGTTTCGGACCCTTTACAGCGTCCATGATCTCGGGGGACTGAGGTGGTGGGTGTCCGAATAATTAATTATTAAACGCGATAAAATCCGTTTTTAGACTTTTAATTAAATGAATAAAATTCGCGTAAATATAAGAGAACAGTATATATTTTTTTCTATTTTAAAAGAAATATCCATAAATCGATACAAAAATAAATCGATAATTATCAATACCATGTTATTTTTGAATAAATTTCTTCATTCGCGCTTAAGGAAAATATCTTTAGGAAATGCTGAATGCTGCGTCAATTGAGTGAAATTATCTGATATATATATCCGCTAATCCGTACTAAAGCTGCGGAGCGAATGAAGCTCTAACTTTTTTTTTTTATATAGAAAAAGATACCTTTGTCATTTATAGCTTGTTTTAGTACACTACAGACCTACGCATAATGCTTTTAAACTTTTTGTATGCGTACAAAATATTACCAAGAAAATGTTGATTACACTCGTGTACTTTATAATGTAATTAAGTATGTAGTAGTAACATTCCTTTTATTGGAAAAAATTAACGGTAAAGTGATTTTTTGTTCTTGTAATTATTACTAAATTGTAAATAGTTTATATTTATTGTTCTTGTTAATATAAATATATATTAAGAAAAATAAAATAGAAGGATTAGAAATAAGACATAAAATTTGTTATAGCTTGTGTTCTTACTAAACATATCAAATCCATTCAGGAAGAACATTTTCAATAAATTAAAATAGCAGAAAGAACTGTAACAAAAAAAAAAATCAACAATTACAGCAAAGGAAGTAGATACTTTTTTTAAATTTGTATTCATATTTATTGCTACACTTTATTTTATTTTTTATTAATAAAATGAAAGTGAAGAAAATAAATTTTACATTTCTGCTAAATACAATTAATGAAATAGCTAATGATATAACGTCGATAAAAAATTACTCAACTCATTATATACTTTTAATTAAATTATAATTTAAAAATATATATAATTTTTGAAACGCACTATGTTATTGTATTATGAATAGAAATGAGTCTTAAAACAAATACATATTTATCCAAACTAATTCTAATTTTATGCTAAAGTAAAAATAAGTCATATTTCGAATACTTAATATAACACTGACGACCTTTCTGGTACAGTGGTGCGAGTAGTTGCCTCAACGCCGGCGGTCGCGGGTTCGATTCCCGCTCGGGGAAGATATTTGTATTTGTACAAATATTTGTTTCGGGTCTGGGTGTATGTCCTTGTCGGTCTCTCCATCTTGCGTTGGAGAGCACGTAAAGCCGTTGATTCCGGTTGTTATCATAAACACCTGGTAGTGATCGTTACTCATTAAATTATCTGCCAACCCGCAGTGAAACAGCGTGGTGGATTATGCTCCAACCCTTTTCCTACATGGAGAAGAGGTCTTCACCCAGCAGTGGGACGTTTACGGACTGATTGATTCATTCATTGAATATAACACTATTATCGACATAAAAATTTATGTCAATTAAATTCAAATGCTTGTATTGAAAAACAATAAAATTTGATAAGTATTCCTTCTTTTAAATTCATTATAGAGTTTTCATTAATTGAAAATAATATTAGACAGTTAATTAATGTTGAAAACTTAACAAGCATCTAACATGTTGAGAGACAGCTACTGTCATCAAAAGAGATTCCTTTGAAGTTTAATTTACTATTTAGCTGCCACTGAGTCATAAAATTGAATCAAAGATAAACGACGACTATTTTAAAACGTATTAAATTTTCTTCTAAATGACAATTTAAGCTTATTAAGCTGAATAATTTATCGACTGAATAATAATTATCGATTGAAACTTTAAATTTTTTTTAGTAAGCATGTTGGCCAGAAAAAGGATATGCTATAAATCATTAAGCTATGATTCATATTAGCAATGCAGTGAAGATGGTTTTCCATAGGAATATCCTATACTTAAATATTAGCAATTTATTAGCAATGTCATGTCAACCATTCAAAAACAAACCGTCGAAATATAACGAATAAAACCGCGCGTGTCATCTAGTTAATTTAAAATGTATTATTATTATCAGTATTGATGGTTATGATTACATAAAATACTATAATCTATTCTACTATCAGTAAGGCGACCAACAGTCTCAAGGAGGTGTCGGGTTTATGGTCCGCGGATCCCTCATCAGCAATATTGTAATTGAATAATATAAAAAAAGAAAAACTGTTATTAAATATATACGAAATTTGACGCCACGATTCAGAAAACAACATCAGATCTATTATGATAGTATTTAACTTCATACATGTACTTGGTGTGAAAATAAATCAATCCACCATTTTGATATATTTTCTTTTCTCGCTTAATGTATTTTTCATTTTATAATAACATTAATTATTATTTATTATTAATTGCATTTTATAAAATATTATTTTACATAACATTATTACCATTTATTGATCACATTTAAATGTATCAACTTACCCACTCTTCTCTTTATCTCACGCCATCATTCAAATAAAAAAGTACAATAACTTTTGATAGATTTAAGAAATTTGATATAAAAAATACTAAATGCTACATCAGGATGTGCTTTATAATTTTCATGCGGATTCGGTTTACACTTAGTGCTTTAGCAGTAATGCGTGTTTTAAAAAACAGTAAACAATAATATCAATATACTTATATTCAAAAACATACACATAATTGAAATAAACAAGTACGGAAAGAAGTAGTTATACGTAAAAATTGGTTTCTGGAGCCACAGACTTATCGAAAATACAAAGGATTGGAATAGGAAATTAAGAAAGTTTTTAGGTACAAAGAAACTACAAAGCTCGATTTTTACCCTATTATTGTGTTCCTAAGAAATCAATTTTAAGAATAAAAAAATCAAAAACCCGACTGCGTAAAATACTCTTATTATAAACTAAAAAGAATAAAACAATTTACTAGCTTTCATTTGATACCCATATTGCTACAGTAAGAAAAAAAATTCAACTCTCCCCCCTCATTCCGCCATTTGCGGGCGCCATTTTGAAAATTTATATAGCCTATGTCACTACTACAATTTAGACAAATCCAACGACACCTCATATTTCAAAAACCGTCCAGCCGTTTGGGCTGTAGGGTGTGCCAAAGAAATGGACATACATACATATGTACATACATACATACATACATACATACATACATACATACATACATACATACATACATACATACATACATACATACATACATACATACATACATACATACATACATACATACATACATACATACATACATACATACATACATACATACATACATACATATGTACATACATACATACATACATACATACATACATACATACATACATACATACATACATACATACATACATACATACATACATACGAGTACATATATACATACATACATACATACATACATACACTTGAAAAACATAACCCTCCTTCTGTCGCAGTCGGTTAAAAAGAGATCTTCTCAGACAGCTTCTGCTTTAGCTTTGGCAAATTTTCAATGAATAATAATAATTTACAATGGCTGTGTAAATTTTAAATATATCATAGCATCCAAAAAGATATCTTTTCTCCAACAGTGACATTTTATTGTCCATCAAATGTTCGTACAGACAATCCAATGCCATCAAAAACATCACTTGTAAAAAGAAACCAAGTCTCGCAACTCACTTCTTCTTCCGTAAAAAGTTGTGAGATCCATGTAATACCAAGTCGGCTAATTTATTCAAACCCTACTTAAAGGGTTCTTCTGTTTTAAGTTATTACGTTAGTAGCTAACCTAACAACATCGTATAGTGATCATATCAATATTAAAAATCTTTGATGTTTTAAATAAATAGACTGACTTGGCATTCGCACTAAACAATCTAATTTAATATAATATTCCTATGTGTTACTTCTTAGATATATTGTTTTCATGCGATTGCCAAGTCAATCTATTTATTTAAAACATCAAAGATTTTTAATATTGATATGATCACTATACGATGTTGTTAGGTTAGCTACTAACGTAATAACTTAAAACAGAAGAACCCTTTAAGTAGGGTTTGAATAAATTAGCCGACTTGGTATTACATGGATCTCACAACTTTTTACGGAAGAAGAAGTGAGTTGCGAGACTTGGTTTCTTTTTATAAGTGATGTTTTTGATGGCATCTCATTTCTTTTTGTAGACAGTCCTACTTATTTTCCTTTCCGGTGTCTTCTACTTCTTTAATATCAACAACGTATTTTCTTAAAGCCTTCGCTAGGTCTAATGAGCTTTTCTTATTTTTGTAGATATTCTTCCTCTTTTTCTTTTCCGATACGATACAGATATATAATTTGATTGTCATGTCATACATATTGTGATCTCAAGTTGACAACTTGAAATACTTGACAAGAGAGATGAATGAAGTATGTTTAGCCGGAAACAGTGTTGTCAGATTGGTGTCGATTTTTTACACCTAAACTTCCATAAAAATAAACTTTTAAAAAATATTTAAAAAAGTGAATGTATACTTATGTACGTACGTAAAAAGTTATACTTATAATAAGACGATGCGCCGAGTTAATGGTTGGTGCGCGCCATCTGTAAATAGACCCTGAAAACCCACTAAAACAAAGTACTCGTCAAGACGAATCAAAGGAGCCGAAACTCGATTGGGGTGCGTCGTTTTATTACAGAGTTCCTATGACCACCTTCTAGCTACATCATCAAACCCTGGTTACCGTTGAAAGACAAACTACTCGTCTAGAGGATTCAAACGAGCCCGAACTCGATGAGGCTGTGTCGTTTCATTGCGAAGTGCTTATGACTGCCTTCCAACTCCATTATCAGATTAGACCCTGGTAACTATCTAAAAACAAAGTACACGTCAAGACAAATCAAACGAGCCAAAATTCGATGGGGTTGCGACGTTTTATTACAGAGTTCCTATGATCACCTTCCAGCTCCATCATCAGACCCTGGTTACCTTTAAAAGACAAACTACTCGTCAAGACAATTCAATCGAGCCCGAACTCGATGGGGTTGCGTCGTTTCATTACAGAGTTCCTATGAGCACCTTTCAGCTCCATCACCAGACCCTGGTTACCATGAAAGACAAACTACTCGTCAAGATGATCCAAACGAGCCCGAACTCGATGCTGTTTTGTCGTTTCATTGCGAAGTACCTTTGCCTGCCTTCTAGCTCCATTAACAGATCAGACCCCGGTAGCTATCTAAAAATTAAGTACTCATCAAGACGAATCAAAGAGTCTAAATTCGTCGTGGTTGCGTCGTTTCATTAAAGAGTTCCTATGACCACCTTCCAGCTCCATCATCAGACCCTGGTTAGCATTGGAAGATAAATTACTCGTCAAGACGATTCAAACGAGCCCGAACTCGATGAGGTTGTGTCGTTTTATTGCAAAGTTCCTATTGCCACCTCTCAGCTCTATCATCAGATCAGACCCTGGTAACCGTCTTGAAACAAAATACTTGTCAAGCCGAATTAAACGAGCTGAAACTCGATGGGGTTGCATCGTTTCATTACTGACTTCCTTTGACCACCTTTTAGCTACATCATCAGACCCTGGTTACCATTGAAAGATAAACTAATGGTCAAGAGGATTGAAACGAGCCTGAACTCGATGAGGTTGTTTAGTTTCATTGCGAAGTTCCTATGGCCACCTTACAGCTCCATCATCCGATCAAACCCTGGTAACCATCTAAAAACAAAGTACTCGTCAAGGCGAATAAAATGAGCTGAAACTCGATGGGGTTGCGTAGTTTTCATTAGGGTGTTCCTGTTACCACATTCCAGCTCCATCACCAGACCCTGGTTACCATTGAAAGACAAACTACTCATCAAGACGATCCAAACGAGCCCGAACTCGATGAGTTTGTGTCGTTTCATTGCGAAGTTCCTATAGCCACCTTCCAGCTCTATTATCAGATCAGACCCTGGTAACCATTTCAAAACAAAGTATTCGTTAAGACGAACCAAACGAGCCAAAACTCGATGGGGTTGCGTTGTTTCATTACTGAGTTCCTATGACCACATTCCAACTTCATCACCAGACCCTGGTTACCATTGAAAGACAAACTTACTCGTCTAGAGGACTCAAACGGGCCCAAAATCCTTCTTTGGCTACCTTCTAGCTCCTCCATCAAATCAGCACCATGTAATCATAATATTGCATTGTCACATGATTTACTATTATTTTGGATCAAATTTAATTTGGAGGATTTGATGACAAATATCGAGACAGGTGAAACAAAATAAAAGCTTGTAAAAAGTGAGTTGATACATCCAGCGCAATGAAGTAAGTTAGCACAATTGCGCGGCGCCTACTACTTAGCTTTATGTTGTCGGTTTTTTGTCACAGAGTACACGCGCATCGTATAAAAATTTACTCTCATCAAGAAGTTATAGCTTTAAAATACAAAAGTTATTTTGTGTCCTTATTTTCTATATTTATTTTTATTTATTTAATGTTAATATACATTAATTAACAGTTATTGCTGTTATGACTCACTTAATCAATCAGGTGCATTCTAATAATGACATAATTATATGAACTCAAAAATGATGATCACGCTGGCGAAATGGTGCGCGCTGTTGTATATTAAGCGGGAGATCTCGGGTTCAATCCCCGGCAGAGTAAATTTTCATTCTCTGATCAGCTTTGGTGGGAGTCTTTGGTAGTGGCTAGTTACCACCCTATCGGCAAAGACGTGCCGCCAAGCGATTGAACGTTTTGCTACAATGCAGTGTAGAAACCGATTAGAGGGATAGTTTTAATATAGCTGCCAACTGAATAAAATAAAATAACTTACGTACGGGAAGCGTGGAAGCCGTGGAGCGGGCAAATCACCTCAGCCAGTCGCGGTTATGATTTATTAGTGTTCTTTAATACTTTGCGTGATTTTGGTACAGCTACATAAGACATGTCCCATTCTTGCTTTTTCATTCCGTTGACCATTTTACAGGTTACCTTTGAAGATAATTATATCTAGGTACCTATCTACACCTATTATTCCACTATGTTATACTTGTACGGGTACATTGATTCATTCACTGCAAATGTAACTTTGTAATCCTATATATTTATATGGGATTACAAAGTTATTTATGCAGTTGGTGTATCTAGAAAACTGGACCGAAATTGCAAAATATTTGAATTTTTCCTTGGTTTATATACTAAACACTAATGGTATTCTAACTTTGAAGCTTTTATGTCTGCTAGAAGTGCCTTAGAGTTTTGATGATCGGTCAGTCAGTGAGTGACAAAATTCGAAACTTTGACTAATTATAATTCTTAAACTACTGGTTCAAATTGAATGAAATTTGAAATATACCGTGTTTATACAATGCCTGCTTGGGTATTGAAAATTCAGACATCTAGTTTTATCCACAACGAAGTTATAGGGGGTCGAAAATGGCCTGAGTTGCTTCGAGAAAAGATAGTACGGCCGTGCCACTTTTTTTTTTGCTCGACTTGGCGGAGGCACTGC
Source organism: Euphydryas editha (assembly GCA_036937285.1). Lineage (NCBI taxonomy): Eukaryota > Metazoa > Arthropoda > Insecta > Lepidoptera > Nymphalidae > Euphydryas > Euphydryas editha. The sequence continues at coordinate 9,407,981 of JAUPFZ010000008.1, forward strand.
CGTGCCTCCAGATTATACGACATTCTTCGATCGGACGAAAAGTCGTTGACGCCGCGCCGCATTCTGATACTATAATTTTGATAGTTATTATGTGATAAAATCTTATTTATTGCGAATGATGTATTTGTCACTCGCAGTGGGAAAATAGCGAGTAAAATTATATCCACATTTTTGTAATAGGATGGATACGAATAAATAAACTAGTAAATGTTTATTCTATGATGAAAAAATGTCTGAAACATCCTTGAAGCTTCTGATAATTTAGAAAGACGTCTCGAGCGTTTTAATCTGCTTTGACATTTATGACTGCCATTCCATTAGAATGCATTAGCATGATGTGTTTTAGCCAATATTAACTTTAAACATTGTAGCTTCATTATGATGAAAGAATAATTAAAGTTGGTTCAGTGTTCACAGACCGATTGGCGACTACAAGACAGATTTTTTCCTTTATAATGTAAGTTTAGATAATGTGTACTATCATAATTTTTTTTGTGTTTCATTTTGTCGTAAAAGTGCAAACTGTAGAGTTTTCTACAGACTCGATAACTTTCCATGCTGTTAGAAAACCGCATCATTAACAAGCAGCCTTGAGCAGACACTGATAAAAAAAAGCGTAAAATATAATACGGATCGGATATTAATATTTTTAAAATAATGAGAACAATTTTATGTATCAAGTTAAAAAAGTGTATACATTTATTGATAATGTAAATTAAATATTGCGTAAAACATTTTTATTGTGATTTTTAAATATTATTATTATTATAAAAAATTAGAGTTTCTCTGTTTGTAATTGACAAACTATATGACTATTAATACTATACCAAATGAGAAAAAAAATTCGTGGTTCAAATGACAATCTAAATATTATGAGGGGGGGCTAATTTTTAAATTTAAAATATTTTATAGGTAGTGAAAGCTCAATATCAATATCAAGTCCTCACAAGTCATCAGAATTGATAAGTTGCAAAATCAAAAAAAAAATAATAATAAAAAGGAGAAAGAAAAAAAATAATAGAAAGTAATGCAAAATATTAATAAATAGGACTAATTGACGATAGAGAGATAGTGTTTTTTGACTCGATTTTAAAAGATATGACTCTGCTTGTCTGATCTTGAGCGGTAAGGAATTCCACAATTGGCAAATAATATTTTATAAAATTTGGTTGTGCGAATAACAACTTTAAGTGCAGTTAATATCATCTAACGACTTTTAATATCCGTGAATATTAAATGAAAAAGTTGAACTAAGGAAAATTAGTGCATAGATAAGAATTTCAAAGTAACACGGGAACAAGTATTCTGCAAGATAATTCGGACGTGTGCCAAGATGTAAGCACTTATTCCATTACTTTTAAAAATGTGATTATAGTCGAGGGTATTTTTATACATACCGACTTACTACCTCGTCCAACAGTGTGTGCTTTACGTTTTTTTGCTCGGAACCCTATTTTTTTTTTTTTTTTTTTGAGGAAATAAAATAAATAAATTCAAAGTTTATTATTCGGCATTAGCTATAATTATGTCAACAACAGTTCGTTTAAAATTATATCTGCCCTTTTCTGGAAATAGAAAATAAAAATAGTTTTTACGTATTACTACCGCATAAAAAAGTATAAATACGCAATTAGTAAAAAATATGTATGTATGTAAAATTTAAGTGTCTGTGTCTAAAAATAATTTCATTTTCATTCGATTCCCGCCCGGAGAAGATTTTTGTATTGGTACAGATATTTGTGCACCGTGCCATGTCTCGAAGAGCATCTATAACCGTCGGTCCCAGTTATCATAGACACCTGATAGCGATTTTTACTCATGGTAGGGAAAAATATCTGCAAATCCGCAGTGGAGCAGCGTGGTGGATTAAGCTCTAACCATTCTCCAATATGGAGCAGAGGTTTTTGCCCAGTAGTGGGACGTTTACAGGCTTAATTGGTTCAGTTCAAATAGAACGCGTGTCTAAGACCGTGCTTTAATTATAATCATATTTACACCCAAAATATCTTTTACGCATCATTGATTACTACTTCAATAAAATTATACTATGTATATAACCCAAAAATACAGGGGATATATTGAGTACTAGTACTTAATAACTACTAGTACTCACTGTAATATGATCTTATTAATCTGTAATGTAATTAATTAATACTAGAAACAAAATATGCCCCAACTGTGTGGTACTCCTAATGTAGGAAGCAATAATAAGCAAACGACATACATACATCCCTGCATAGTAACCCGTTGTGATCTTTTGTATAATTAAGATTTAATCCAGTTAAGAAAATTCCCATGTATTCCGTAATATTTTAATTTAGCTAAAAGGATGTTATGATTAGCTGTGTCAAATGCACTGGAAGAATCTTAATACATCGAATCAATAAATTCAATAATGCAAAACCATTTTAAAAATTATGCTAAGTTTAAGAAAATAAAAATAATGATGAGAAAAGAAAAAATAATAACACTAAATAATAATGAAAATACGAAAACTAATTTAAATATTCATAATATAATCGCATTATCACGATCAAGTGACCATTAGTTTAAAATCAATTAACTAAATCTATAACAAGCTATTTAGTTCAGATAGGTACCTACTCCATTCATACTCAGCCAAGCAATCAAATGGAATAAAATAAATGAAAGTTCATCCTTTCATCTCGATTTTCTATCACGATTCAATAAACAGTACCTTGCCCTTTATTTACGATACCTTTGCATTTACAGGAATAAAGGAAGTAATTGTTTATTTCCCGTCAGTAGCTTAATTAAAATTATTATTTTAACTGACAATGGTTTTATTAATTTGCTATTTCATAATTATAAAATAATTATCCAAAAATAGAGTTCTAATTTTTATTAAATAGAATTGTTAATAAAGGAAGTATGCAGGATTCTTATTTATTTTTTTTATTTTTTTCGGTGACCAACCTTTAACCGGAACAAAGGAGGAGATTTCAACAACTTCGCGACGAACAAGGAAAATTTACATTACAAAATAAGGAAAGAATCTTGCCCGAGACGATATTATAACATTCGGGACTATCGCTTATTTATGAGCATTCTGACACAATGGTTATCTTATGTTATCAAGACCAAATGTCATAATTTATATTGCATTGGTGTTTAATATCATTCAGTATTTACATATACTATATATTAGTAAAGCAAGCTGTAATTATTAAATATTACACTCTTTTTATTTTGTTATAACACAAAGAAGGAGCTAGTTGAAAATAACAATTTTTTCAGATAATAAACATTTATTTGCACTTAATTCATAAATTTTTCCCCCTTTTACTCGGACGCATCTGCCGATGGAGTAGAAGAAAGATAGATGCGTCACAAACCGAACGCTTAGGCCTAGGTTTGTTTTACGCTCTCGCTCGGGAAACGTGACAATGAGTCATGTTTTCTCGTGCGTGCAGCCGGCGTTCATCTATTTACAAGACGTTACCACGTCAAAAATAATAATAGTACGATAAATGAAACACAAATATTTGTCCCATCGTAAACAATTTGCCCTATCATAATGACTATAGCTTTAAATAAATTATTATTTATCATGTATGCTAGCTACCTCCATAATACGTGACTTTTCGTAGACACGAGCAGCGTTTGGGTAGTTTCGGAGAAAATTGATTTTCAAGCAATAATACTATAAATTTTCCAACTCGACAAGCATGTTAACGGAGTATTAACCTTCGATAGATAAAAGGTGAAATATTTATTAAATGCTGACTTTTAACGTCTTCAATTTTTTAACTAACTAACTTTGCGATTATACCTCAATCCTTATTAAGCGGGTCATTAGACGTAGCCCACAGTAAGCCTAACTGTCAAAATAAAAGGTATTAAACAAGCGATAAGCGTATAGCCCAGTTGATTACCTCACGAATTCCAGAGCCAAATTATACCGATTTCAAATGTCGTCAGAACTTTTCCTTGGGTAATAAACGCTCTCACAAATTGCCCACATTTATTATACAGTGGAAGAAATGTTTACCGAGAGGAATTTGTCTTTGTAGATATGTACTATATAAAAACAGTTTTTTTTTTTTGCAAGATTTCTTTTAAAAAATTAATAATATTATTAGAATTACGTGTACATTTTAAATTAAATAATTAATCTTTTTTTAATTTTTTTATCTTACATGCCATCAAAATAGTAATTTAATAAAAATTGTTATTGCAATATTAAGTAAAATAAACTAATATGTTTAAAACTTATAAAATAATTATTATTATTTGCTTATCAACAATCAAAACTACGCTATGGCTATAAAAGTAAATATTGATAGCTTCTATTCTGTATCAATTTGCAAAACCTTTTCTTCTAAAGAAAAGAAAAATAAGCATAAGCTTGTATTGTTTGAATTATTTTACGTTTTACATTTTTATTTTACAATACCCGCAATTTCATAACGTTTTGATACTTATCAAATTGGTTGTAATTTTTAATTACTGTTTCTTAACACTGGTAGCGTATTAGGTTTGTTATCTTATGACCTTTCGTTATAAACAGACTAACCGCCAGAGAAATATTTTGTAAAATCAGAATAATAAAGCCCAAGGTTACATAGAAAGCGAAAAACTTCTCGGCTATTATATAACAATAAATTTTAATATTTTGTAGAATGATATATAATAAAACTGTAATAAAAATATGATAATGTGAAACAACAGAAAAAATATAATTTTATTTATCCTCCTGTTCGTTAAATAATAATTAATTTAATTGCGTATATTGCATACAGTATGCAAAACAATTAGAAAATATTCATGGTGGCACCGTATATCATTTGCAATAAAGTAACATTTTTACTACGTTAATAAAAAGTTCATGCTGGTAGAGTTTATGCAGTACGAGAATGTACCAAACAAACCCTTGGCAAATGAACGGATGCCACAACACTTGACTGTAATGGGCTGGACGATCGTAAACACACGGGCGACCAGTCCACAAAATAATACCCCGGAGAAAAATACAAGTACCCAATAGGCTTCCGAACGTTTCGAGGGATATTCGGCTGGAATTAAGAAAAGAGTGCTAAGGAAAAAATAACTTGTTCTACAGGGAAAAAATCTCTTATGTTACCATATGAAAAAAGAACATGAAACGAAATTTAAAAGAAAAAAAATGAAATAAATAATGCTGCTGCTGGATATAAGTATTTTTTATGGGATTACAATGGTCAGGGTTCAACGTTGTTAAAAACTAGGAACTACACGCGATTCTTCTTAGGTTAGTCGACAAGTCGGTTAAGTCAACATATTTGCGCAACACTGCTAAATTAGCACCATTTGATTTCCTCGGGATAACTGACGCTGTCCAACCAATTTAGTAACATCGTTTGACCCTGACTCCTACCTGAAAAAAATCTTCGTAGTTGAATCCAGCCTTAATAAAATACAAATATGTATATGTATATTTATCGAAAATTTCGAGACTAAATCTCTGAACGGTTACTAAGTCGAGCGTAACATAAAAATTGGATATGATAAATAAATAAATTGCTGTTTTTATTTTAAAGCAATTTATTAAGAAATTCTGTCAGTCATTGAGCGTTGAGTTGAGATCTTTATATCTCATTATCCGCCAGAAAGACTACACAGGTGGCAAGCCAAAGGTGTCCGATATACCTACCATCAATGTTGATGCTGAGTCCACTCTAATCCTGAAGCCTAAGAAAGAAGTATTTTGTTTCTGTCGCACTTCTGGCTGTAGTCGGATAAACTTTGTAATCTGACCTTACGAGATTACACGAACCAACATGGTAGCGCTTTCATTGTATGAAATTTGTATATCAATGTAAATTTTATATATCAATTACTCTTGATATACTGTAGCACTGTCAATATTGCCCAATAGTCATTTTGATCGAAAGATGATTTATTGTACATATGCGCTAAGCAAAGCGGTAAGTTGTATACGTACTATTTTTCATCTTACCAATATATGAAAGTGACTATTATCCAAATTGCCCCACTCTCAGCTCATCGTCTCATCTTTTGCCTGTCTTCGCGTTAAAATCTCCCATGACAACAATGAAGTAGGTTTTGTTCGTATATATGGCCCTACTGATGTCCTCATAGATAGTAAAGAAGTAGAGCTTCTTCATCTGGGTGAGCCGAGGTCGGTGCATACACCTGTATGACTTTCAGCGAGTATCTCTTAGACACTCTTGAGTATAAAGTACTCAAACCTGTTCGACACACTTCCGATGGTCACAATGTTACCAATGAGGGACGGTAGTAGAACAGGTTACCGGATTCCAGGGCTATCGTGCTCTACCCCTCTCTTCGGACCTCTGACAAACCCAGTATATCCCAATGTAACCTGTTCATTTCCTCCTCCAGCTCAACAATCTTTTCGTCAGACCTCAATGTGCGAATTTTGTGCGTCACCAGGGCCTGGTGTCTTCGTGGGTGGCAGCGAAATCTCGCCCGGAGATAATTCGCACCTCCTGCTCTGCCGTTACCCACGCCGCTACCGTAGCCGGTAATAGTAGGGCCCTTTGTTGCTTGTCATACTGATGGAGGGTTTGCCAATACTCGCGTCGCGAGTTTTTTTATATTTATTAATATTAAGACTTAAGTAATTTTACACAATATCCAGTTAAATATTTAAAATTTATAAATTTAAAAGTAAATAAATATCATTTGATGAGGATGATTCAATTAAAAAGTTACATAAATAAGTATTTTGTCAAAGAACTTTTCCAGACGTTTGCTATTTTTTGTTCTGACGTTAATTAAAGTTCTCATATGTAATTATGTCCCATATGTCCCTGATCATATTATTTTTTTTGTCGCAAGGGAATCCATTTACGGATGATATCCAGGATGCCTGGGTCGGCAGTCCTAGACCTATGTCGGACTCGACACTTTGGGAGTGCAATACCGTACTAAACCCCTGCGGGAGCCTTCAGCCGCTTTAATTGGAGGGTCCCGGATCTGCAGGCAACAGGATCCGTCCCGCATCATATGACTTAATACATTCGAGAACATATTAATCACAAATTAAATAGTGTACGAAAATAAACTTTATACATTTATGAAAACAACTTAAAATCACTAAGGGGTCCTTTATAAAGAGAGAATCTTTAATTTTATTGCGTTCGAAACGTACAAGTCTCATAATCAGCTTGGACAGGCGAGAACTTATTTTACTGAGGTCGTAACAAATTTATTTTTATTAAAAATATATTAAATAATTTTATTATCGATAAATAAGTGTTTTGTTTATGTTATATATAACGAAAACTGTAAACGAAGACTTTTTCAGAATTAGATTAATGATGAATATGTTGTTTTAATTATCTATACAAATAATAAATCTGTTAAAACCTCCGTTTTATTAATACACTATATATCATCAAGAATAAATTTCAATAGCGCGTTTTTTTTTCGTATCAGCGCCATCTCTTATCGTGTTTTTCTTTGTTCACGTATCACGTAAAAAGTACGAAACCAATGTAAATAACTTTAATACATAAAAATTAGACATAACTCACAGTGTAATTTAGTTTTTGTTTCATTGTAATTAAATTTAAAAATAAATATTTAAGAAAATAGAAATAGATACCTACGCCGCCAACGCCATCTGGTCTAAGGAATCTTAAAAACTCACAGAAATCGTTTTAATATTTTAGATAAACATCATTTTCAATTAATATAGGTACTTTAAATTATGTTAAATGTTACTAAATATAAAAACGATATTCTACCATTATACGATAGATGGCGCATATAATACGTAATATAATTTTCTGAATCGCGCTGACCAAAATTTCGGCCAAAAGAATGACACTCGCCCGTATTTGAAATACCATTTTTCTTTTTTGCAATTAATTAAATACCTTAGGGTACTACGGTCTTGATTGTTTGTTTGTTGTTAAAATATTTGGTCGTTATTATGTCTATTTAAGTTGTAATCTATATATATATATAAAGAAAGTCATGTTAGTTACACCGTTTATAACTCGAGAACGAGTGGAACGATTTTTATGATTTTTGTGTATTTGGATTTGTCTTCGTCGGGAATAATACTTATTAAAATATGATATTTATCAATGAAAAAATAATTAATAAAAAAATCAGTTCAAATGTTTCATCCGTACTATATAAACATATAGATATAATAAATCTGTTAACGAGTCCGTTTTATAATCTTAATCTTAATATATAAAAGCGAAACTCATCACGATATCTCTGGAACTATAAGACCTAGAGACTTGAAATTTGGTAGAAATATTCCTTTTGCCGAGGAGAGGTCAGCTAAGAACGGATTTTACAAAACTTTACGGGGGCAAAGTTTGTATGGGACAACGTAGTTCCTTGGTCCAATCTACTTCAAATTTTGCATAAAATATTCTTTAACAGAATTGATTGAAGACGTGTTTCGTATTTTATCAAAATTCATCCCCTAACGGGTTTAAAAGGGAGTTGCTTTTGTTTTGAAGTTGATTTGACAACTCAATCCGTCTATTATAAAATATTTTCCAGTATAGACGCAGGTGAAGGTGATAAAAAATATTATAATTTTTAAAATTTTAGTTAAATACCCGTGCGAAGCCGGGGCGAGCCGCTAGTATGTATATATAATTATATACTCCGTAATCCGGAAAATGTGCCGGAATCTTTTCTTTCTATTATTTTAGAGTTGGAAGAGTTGGATAAAAGCAAGTGATAAATTAATGTTCACTCCGAACGTGCGATAGAAGGCGGCCATATTTCGCAACAACCGGCTCGGTCCCAACGGTTGTAATTTCATGTCTGGAAAGTTCCTTTTCTTATTTTGTAATGTAAATTTTCCTCTTTCGACCAGGAACTTGTCGAAATCTCTCCTTTGTCCCGATTCAATGTCGGATAACAGGAGATTTAATATGGAAGTCTTTGGATTCCTTTTGACTGTATCCTATTCGCTCCGGTTATTTTACGCAAAATTAGTTGATTATACCAATTTCATGTGAAATAAACCGAGCCTGGATAAATTGAAGTATTTATTATAATTATTTTAGATAATTACGTAACCTAATAATAAAGGAAGCAATTACTAAATACATTATTATGTTCATAATAATTATTTCAATTCAAAACTTTATTTAACCGTTATTTTTTTTTTTAGATGTTTATTCAAGATCATTTAAACTTTTATAATGTTTTCGAACATGTAACCTGACTGTGATACGATATTGATATACATTGACTATAAAAAAGATAATGGTCTCGTAAAATTTAATCACACGATATAAAAATGTAGTCAGAATATATTACTGAATAATATTAGTATAAATAAACAATTATAATGTATATATTGTTTTGAACAAATATCATAATTAAGGCTATTTAATCAGTCGATTTTTCCAGTGGTTTACCCGCGTGGAAATTATTTAACATATTTTTTTTATTAACTATTTGAGAAATTATTATAGGGAGTAACACATTATCACTACGTGTAATAAATAATATATACTCTTTCATACATGTTCTAAATAGCTATAGGGATTTTATGGCAGTTAAAAGTGCATAAAATATATTTAATTTCAAACCCTTAAAATCACTTGCTATGAACGCTTTTATTCATACAACAGTGAACTTAATAGAGCACTCGTTGCAAATGATTGGGGTCGAAATTGGACTTTTAAATCAATTACGGTCCAATAGCTAATTACGGATAAAATTTAAAATAATCCTTGCGTTTTTTAAATCTTTTTCAGATCATTATCAATTACCATTAGCAAAGTATTCGTTTTAAAAATATCTACACTTACAACTTATATATATATATATTTTTTTTTAATAGGTTCTTTTAAAAAAATCACATACATCAAACTTATAACACATTCTTACTACTCAAATTTACCAACTTTATAATACACAATTTGTCGCAGTTTGTTATTTTAAAAATTTCAAAACTTGTATGGTTTTAATTTTTTATGAAAAAATGGGTGACTGAATAATTGTAAGGCGAATCAAAAAAATATATTACACTTATCCAATTGTTATTCCACTTACAATAGAGTCAGTAATAGAGCGGCGACACTATCCAATTATACGTGCTTCGACCAGACAATGTCGTTGACGCCACGTTAAGATGCCATAAAGTTTTGATTGTTATTACATCGTAAAACGTATAATTCAAATAATTGACAACACATGATTTTCACCGCAGTCACGCGTGAAACTACCGATATACTAAAACTGTAAATGAAAAACTTGATGTGTCCATATTCTATAAGACTTATTTGAGGAATGTGAATAATAAAATAATATCCATATTAATATTATACTGAACATTTTTTATGTTTGTTTGTTTCTTGAACGCACTAATCTCATAAGATTTTACTTTCATAATTAAATGATTTTTATAAAAAATTTATATTTGTTCGGGTGCTTACCGCGTTTATACTTTTATCGAGGTCCCTATATTTCGGCAATGTTTCAATCGCCATGATCATGGGGAGACTTCCCGTGAATATGGCGATCATGGCGATAATATGAATAGTAATCACGTTAGTTTAGAACAATATAAATGATTTTTGCTTCAAATATACTTCTTTCATTGATTAAGATTACAGGTTATTTGACATTGCGATATAATATTAGTAATTATATTATTAAAAAAAATTATTTAGTACAATTTATGATTTGTGTCGAATTGTATTTAAAACAAACAATTTTCGAAAAAAAAAACTAACATTAAACATAGAGTTTAAATATAACCCATGAATTAGGATAGCTCTAAAGAAACTTATTCCTGTTACACTAACTGTTATTGTTTCACAAAAAGCAAACATTCCATTGAAGTTGCATTTAAGACTTCAGCAGATAAATTCTTAGTAGATTCTTGAAAATCTACGAAGGCGGCAACGTTCTGTTGCATAGCCTTTAAATCCATCCAAAAAAGAAACGGGACTCGAGTCGTACCCTGTTTGTCTTCAATTCTAAGAGAAACATGGCCTACATACACTCGAGTTAAACAAGCTTTTACAACTTTGGAAACGGAAACATTTCAACAAACGTTAAAATATTATTTGAAGTGTTATTTTAAGTCGATTTGAATGAATAAATAATACATAAATATATTGAATATACATTAGACACACGCGGTCATCTGTCCTTATTGTAGGCAACTTAATACCCGTGTTTTAGGTAACAGCCAACTAGTATACTTTTTTTGTTGTAATAAGTATACATATAAATAAAAAATTATATTACACCTAGACTCTGGTCGGGAATCGAACTCACAACCCTGGAGTAGAGAGCAGTGTCACCGCCAATATACCAGCGGGTCAGTCATAACTTTACATAAAAATACTCAGTTTCAAAGCTTTACTGAAGTAAACAATTCAAATATTAAAATATTTAACGAAATTTCTTCTTTTCTTTCATAAACATAACATAAAACTTACAATAAAAATATTATTGGGGCTAAAACAGATAAAATTTATGATTTTTTTTTTTTGTATTTGCCTATTCATTGCATTTATTTATAAGTTTAATAGAATATAATTATACATATTGATTTAATCAATAAATCCCAAGAAACAAAAACATGGTACATTATTCAGGCATATTACGAATATATGAATTTTAATTACACGTCAAAAAATCTTATACGAAACGTGAATGTTAGTACAAGACGTTATTTCTCACTAGAGAACAAGAGCTGAATTTTAAATGCGAATGAAGATCTTGCAACTCAGCGATACATGCTCGCTTCATGTAATATCTGAGCGAAATTCTGACATAAAAAATTATGCGTTTTAGCCATTTTCATAACATCAAATGAAAAAAATCTATTTCTCACAACACTATTACTAGCAATTGCCTATTATTTATATTATAATAAATGACTTTTGAATGAATTATTTCAATACAATGCTAGGGGAGTCCCGTAGTTTTATTTCTGACTTAATTGAGTGTATGTATTAATCATATGATAACTGTAGATAATTAATAACGTTAAAGTCGTTTGAATTTTTGTAATTTAGAATAAAAATAGGTAAAAGAAATATAAATATAGCAAACAATAATCAGAGAGTTCTTCGTTAAAAATACAAATATTGTGACAGTCGGAAATGTAATTTAATTTGAAAGTGACGGAAATCAAATCGTTAAATGAAAATCTGCGATAGCGAGAGGATTGAATTTGTACAATTTGCGATAATAGCTATACTCAAGACTTATTACGATCAGAATTTCGAAACATTTTATACAATAAACACTGAATCGTATACACTAGACATAAACATACTATGCTACTTATATAGGTAATTATTCGGGCTCCTGCTAAAATCGGGTAGCATACTTTTTTTTTCATCATTTTTTTTATAATAAAACGATGATGTAAAAATTATTATTAAAAAAATTCCTGAAAAGAGGTCACCATATTTATTTGTTTCGTAGTATAATCGTAAATATATTTTAACGAATATCATTTATTAAATTATGCTTTATCGTTCGTGTTATCCTATAAATTTGCAACCTTCGTATTACGTGACATTTTCGAATAAGCAGTATCGCACTTGGAACTTTCGTAGAGAATTGAATTTGTAGGGGATTCATATAAATTTTCTAGGTGGGTAGGAATATGTTGAGAGTAGATACATGTTTTACTAAAAATCATTATTATTCTTGTCAATAGTAGATAGTATAATCATACAAGATTTTTTTTTTCGTTTTTAAAATTTGTTTTAATTGTAAGTGAACATGTTGATAGAAACTTTGACCTTTTAACGTTAACGTTGTGGTAAACGTTTCTTTGGCCAGTCTGTAGTGGATCAATATGGTTGATCTTTATCTTATTTTTTGACAAAAAAGGTCCTTGTAAAAAACTACATTGAAAACACAATAGGTATACACGAGAAAAGTGGACCCTATGTACAAAAAAAAAACATTGACTTGAAATTTTAGCTTACAAATCACATATTTTTTCAATCTTAAAAATTAAAATCCTATCGGAGTTTAAATGTGCATAATCACTTCCGTTTTAACTTTAAACTAAAAAGCTTTTATATTTCCAAGATAAATACACATAAGATGAGACATACTTACTATTGAGAATACATGCAAAAAAAAATTGATTGAGCACTCTTTAGCTCAGCGCTTCAATTCTACGTTTCTGTTTTAAGAATATACTCAATAGAGATTGTAGGGCACTGCTATAGCTATCTTTCTGAACAATTAGATGTAGAATATATGCTGGAAATGTATACACTACGCTTTAGGGTCACGGTCGACTCGAGATGATGGCAGTCGACCATTCTCATGAGAATTATTGTTATGTTTAATGTGAATTATTTTTAACTCTAATATATACTAAAAATATTAACCTATATATTTAAGGCTATTTTTAATGATCAAAATTTAAATACTCTCTTATTTTGAATAATCCTGCTAATACCCTGATTTTCCTTGAATTTTTACTGTGAATGTTAATAAACATAAATACTTGTGATATGTATAATACGATGTACTTCAATAAGCAGCACAGCAATAATAAGCACACAATATAGAGGATATAAAAATTAAACTTTCTAACATATGATTACATAAAAATGAGCAATATTTTATTATATATATATATACTTTTTTTTCTTTACAAGAAAATTACAGTTGGTAATCTCTGATATTAAATCGCGTATTTTAGCGTGTATAGGCATCATTAGAACTTTTCTTAGTGAAAAATGCACTCGCAAATTGCCAGCATTTATTTAACACTGTAGAAAACTACTCTAATTCGTTCTAAAAGATATGTTACTTAGTGAACCAATAACCAAACAAAAGATTTTTTGTGTAATTTTTTTTTCAAGACTCTATTTATCTTTGTTTTGCTCAATATCTAAGTGACTTTATAAGTGAAATGTACTGTCTAAATTAAACCCATTCGGACCTATGTTTAATATGACGAGTTCTGCCGCAATGGCCACACAACACAATCACTTGTGAGAAGGTTTTCACATACTCGTAAATACATTTATTTTTATTTTATTTATTTATTAATACATTAAAACGATATATACATGGAGTGCCCGATAAATAAAAGTTAGTTTTACTGTGCACTGAGTAAATAATTTTTTGTCTTTCATTTATTTATTTTATTGAAATGTTTTCTCTGCGTACAATTTTAACATACGAGTAGATTTCTCTGTACTGTACTGTATCAGCCTGTAAACAACTCACTGCTAAACGAAAGCCTCTTCTTCATAATATATAATAAGGTTTAGAGCTTAATCCACCACGCTGCTCCAATGCGGGTTAGAAGATAATATCGCTACCATGAATAACGATCATTACGAGGTGTCTATGATAACGGAACGGGACACACGGCTTTACGTGCTCACCGAGGCACGGTGGGGAAAGCCACACGAACATACACCCAGAGCGGAAACAAATATTTGCATAAATATCTGCCCCAAGCGATAATCGAACCCGCGACGACCGGCGTTTAGGCGACTACTCGCACCACTACAGCAGAACGGTCATCCGTAAGATTTCTTTACTTATTGTTAGATATATAACAATTACACTTATATTTCTATGACACAATCCGTAGTATTTCGCTTATATGAGGATCAAATCACCACTTAAGTACATAAAAAAACATTGTAAACTATCCCGTATATAAACCTTTTTACACTCCGTGTCTTATAAATTACCAGAGTAACATATTATAGTCGAGGAGCTACCAATAAATTGGGAAATGGGGTGTGCGTAGCGTATAATGAAAGATCCGATGGCCTATCGAATTTATCTTTACGTCACTGTAGTTACCCGATATCGTTTCTAAAATTTTTCTTCGCGAAAATTCTGTTCTTATGAAAAATGTCATGATCTATATGACTATATGTATATTTATAGATTTGTACGCATTATTTATAAAAATGACGAGGCATCTTATAATAAGAGATATTTATATCTTATATCTTTAAACGAGCAATTCTTGTATATATATATATAATCGGAATCTCGGAAACGGCTCCAACGATTTTCATGAAATTTAGTATGCAGGGGGTTTCGGGGGCGATAAATCGATCTAGCTAGGATTTATTTTCAGAAAATGTTGTTTTATCCCTTTTTTTACACAATTAAAAAATACCATTAGAATACGAAGGTAAATTTCGCTGTCATTGACAAGCTTCTATTAGCGCAGATAGGAATCGGGCGGATTCGAAACCAGAAAACCTGAGTTCGAATCCAGGATTCTACAGACCAATCTTTTTTTCATTTTTTTTTTTTGAATTAAGAGCTCTTTTTATTTTTTATTTTAATAACCAGTTCCTATTATTTTACTTTTATGTCGGTAAGATCGAAAATATTATTTATGTTTCATCAATATGTAATGTATCTAAATATAATTTAACCGAGCAAAGCTCGGTCATCCGGGTACTATCGATATATATACGAAATTGAGCTTTCATCTTCTCTTTCATTTTTGATACCAACGCTAATTTGAATGATGAAATGAAAATATAAGTATTTATGTTTTGAAAAGTATAAAATATAGTAACAAAATCCACATTGTTATAGCTTTCTAAAAAACAAAAAGCAAAGGAAAAACAAAAAGCAATGTTTACAGTAGTATTTCGAATTCCTTGTAAAGAAATAATACCCCCGTGTAACTTTCATAAAATATAACAAAATTTATATTTGTTTCATATTTATTAAACCTTTTAACCCCTAATAAATATCATTATATTTTATAAGTATTCAAACATTTTAACATTACAATTTATATCTTATAACAAAATCAATAACGTAAAAAACCAAAAAAATCCTATTCGAACCATTTTCGACTTCTACGCGGACGAAGTCGCGAGCATAAGCTAGTGTTTATATACTTGTAGTAGATAATCTTTTAAAAATAACGGTGTAGACTTACATAAAATATATGGATATAATTTGACCTACGATGGCCAAGTGGATATAATATTTGGGTTTTAGCCAAGATACCGGGTACAAATGCAAGTTTCGAGTTTTTATTGTTTTATTTATTTTGACAATGTGTTTAATGCTTTTCAGTGAATAAGGATATAGTAATTAAAAATACGTAACTTTTTAACATTTTTTTTGTCATGCTTACAGAATTTTTGGACTGTAAGCAGTTATACATCGCTTGGCTTTTGCTTTCACCAGTGACTTAAATAAATATAATTTAATTATATATAAAAAAAAAACAATACTGTTATTTAAATCCCATTTTCATAAAATAAAAATAATATAATGTACGAAGCACTTATATATACTTGAAATTGTTCAAAAGTCAAGAAAAATAAGAGTATGTCTCAACTGTCTGCTGAACTTATGACATAAGATTTTGAGTTAATTATAATGTAAGATACATACATAAAAACGATTAAATAATTGCTATGAAAGTGAAACATTAATATCTATATTTGGGAAATTAAAAAACGTCTTTTCATCTGTCATACCTCAGTACTTGAAGTCCAAAAGTCGACCTATGTGTGTTACCAGTGATATACGGATTTGAAACGTAGTTTCCGATTATGGGCCTTTTAGACATACTCCAAGTCACACAACGTGCAATGGAGAGAGCTATGCTTGGTATTTCTCTGCGAGATCGAATAAGAAATGATGAGATCGGCAGACGAACCAAGGTTGCCGACATAGCCCAACGGATTTTCCGGCTGAAGTGGCAGTGAGAAGGGCATATCTCGTAGAACTGTCGGCCGACAGAAAGTTTCTCGAGTGGAGACCACGTACAGGCAAACGAAGCGTCGGACGGCCATCCACGAGATGGACAGACGACTTGAGGAAAGTCGCTAGAAGCCGCTGGATGGAGGAGAGATGTCAATTTCGTAGTCAGACATATCTCCTTAACCTTTGGCTACTGAGGTGGATTTAATTTCACATAAACACTGACGTGGGGGCCTCAGAGTCCCGCATATATATGTGCTTATATTTAAAAATCTTTAGGTGTTTTAGGGTTTAATGTTTAATAATTAGCTTTAGTGGATATATTTACATAAAATAAGGTTATTTTTGTCTTATTTATTTGCTTATAAAAAACAATTTTTTCAAAGTTTAGAAAACACTTAGCAGTTTTTGACAAAAATCACATAAGTTTATAAATTGCAAATTATTAACTTAAATTATTTAAAAAATTAACAAATTAACTTATAATCTTATTTTTTAATTGTCTTTCTATCAAATGGCACGTCAGTAATTATAATACTGTAAAGGGAATAAAAAACTACAGACATCAAATTATTACAAATTACAAACAGTCTGGGCAAACTTGCTTTGCACATTGAAGGCACACATGTTTTTTGCATGCATAACATGTATGTGTAGATTTTCTTTGAAGCTTCAAAGGACATGTGTGGCACCTTTTTCTTTTTTTAAGATTCTTCTTCATCAACTTCTTGACGGTCAGATTTGAAAAGTTAGTTCGTCGAATTATATTGTGTTGAGGAACTCGAATGGCTTTAGATGGTGGTTGGCGCGCCCATTTGTAGCGATTTTTCCCATAAAAAGATCGAGGTGCTGGCAGAGGAACATCATTGTCGGAGGACGTCTGTTCTTCCGGAACATCATCAGCATTGTCAAACTGTTCTTCGGGTCCCGACTCACTTACCGTATCTGAGTCATGCACGTGAAGCTCTGTTGTGAAGGTGGCATCAATATCTTCAGCCTCCGAATCGCTTCATGTCTTTCTGATCTAGTCTTCATGATCTAAACACGACGTCACGGTGGTGTCAAAATTTTTGTCCTTTGGCATAATGGTTCTTTTATTTTTCGCTACATGCTGGTTATTATTATTAGCGAATGAACGTTTTCTCTCCGACGACGTACCAGGCTCCATAATGTAAAACTTTTTAAACTACTGCAAAAAAAAAAATACGATAACTAAGTCAAAACTATTTACAAAAAAATACGTAAATACTGAGGTGGGGTCTGAGAGGCCCACGAAAAACTTCAAAATGTATTTACTTACCGAAATTGCGCGCGCAAACACGTGCTCAGCCGTTGACAGCCTCAGCGCAACTAAACTCGAAGGTACTAGAAGGTTCGCGTGTGTCGTGCGCGGGGGACAAGAGTAATTCAACAATTTTACTTTTTCAAGGCCTGATAGGCCCCCACCTCAGTAGTTAAAGGTTAAGAGTGCTGGCTGCGGAGAACTCGATTTCAATATTTAAATTTATTTGAATTTGACCTTTATGAATAACACAGTTTCGGCTATTGCAACTATTGCATTTATTGAACAGTCCTACAACTACATATATAAAACTTTATAAACATGCCCATAAACTATAAATTACTGATCTTTCGAGGAAGGTTCATCAACGAATGGTCGGAACCTACTGTAATGTGGCGGATGCAAGGCCATAAATATATAAATACCAGAAAGAGCTGCTTCCTTCAACAACTCTTACAAGTTGTTAATGGAAATTTGATTGGAAACTCACTAATTATTTCTTGATATAAGATATTTGTAATAAACATAAATGACGTTTATAATCATACTAAATAAATCACAAAATAATGTTTAAACAATAAGGCGAATGAAGGAAAATAAATGTGTTTCATTCAATTTACTTGTAATCAATTGAACCTATGATCACTGATGCTCTAAAAGAATATGGTTATTATTAAAACAACATGAAATTAAACTAAACTGACTGGATGACATCACGAAGAAATTCAATATTTTTTAAATATTGCTTTATTATCTCATTGTACCAGATTCTAGTTACAAACTTTGGAATTTAGCTGCAGCCCAAAAGGTTGAACTATACTGTATAGAAACTTTTATGCACTCGCGTCACTTAAATAAAAGTTATTAATCATGTTACTAATTAAAGTCCGAAAATTATAAAAAAGGCAGTTATAAGGACTGCTAACAGAAGAGAAAACTCAAAACAATGGAAAAAAATTAAAAGCAAATAATCAATAACAATGTTGGAAATTATTGGACAATAAATGGTTTGTTTTTATCATTTATTTTTATACCCAAACATATATTGAGTACGTGAGTACTCAACAATAGTGATATTGTACTGCACAGTGATTCTACAATCAATCACATCAAATAATGATTATCGAAAAAATAGTTAAAACAATGCGCA
Organism: Euphydryas editha; assembly: GCA_036937285.1. NCBI lineage: Eukaryota > Metazoa > Arthropoda > Insecta > Lepidoptera > Nymphalidae > Euphydryas > Euphydryas editha. The sequence continues at coordinate 9,427,084 of JAUPFZ010000008.1, forward strand.
GTATACACAAAATAAAACTATCGAGTGGTCAACATAGCACTTATTGCTATTACAGAATGTCGGTGACGCGAAGTCACAATATCTTACTCACCCGAAAATTCAAACACGCATATGATTTCATACGAACCCATAAGTTTTTCCCCTACCAAGAGCTTAAGAAATTTTATCTTCAAAAAGATTTCATTTTCTGACTTTTTCTGTTAAAAACCACAGTAAACTAAATATCACACACAGATTATTATAATAAATATGAAGAAACGAATTCGAAATCCTCTATCTTCTTCTACTTAGTCTTTTCCAGAACTTTACCAGGTTCTACTTAATAGTGTGGAGTTATCAGGTCACTGATTTTTACACAGCGAAACTGTCATCTAACTTCCGCAATCTATGGCGTTGAGCTAACCCTTTGGCTAGAATGATTTATCTACCATGAAAAAAGATAGCTTATAACCTTATGACATTTTAAAAATTTAAAATTTCTCTACGATACAAATAATTTTAAATTTCTCTACGAGGCATGAGTGGAATGTACCAGAATACAAACACGTAGCCTTTTTTATCTATTGCTTAGAATTTTTATTTAGGCTTAAGACTTAAGTTCGTATGGTTTTTAAATAAATTTAGTTTTTAAAATTATTTGGTATAATACATTCGTGCATTATGTATAAAGCTATTGTTTTGAGAAAACAAACAATTCGTTCACTTTATTCACATGTTTACATATCTTTTACGTGTTAATGACTACGCAATAATAATAGCTGATTCTCCTGTTTGCACGGAAACTCGAGTTATATAACTTTTGGGTCAACAAAACACTTCGATGTAGTTCGCTCAACTAAGACGTGTGGAAAGTCCAAATATTTATGACAACTCGCTTCTACCAATATTATCTAATACAGGTCCAATACAAACATGAATTCTAAAACTCTAGAAATTCGCATCTAAACAGGAATTACCGAAGGTTACGTTGATATTGAAACGTCTTAATCTTAGTGCTTTGCGTGACTTAATATTTAAGTGGGAAAGTTCAGGCCTCGGTAAGTTAAAACCGCACGACTCGTCTGTCGAAACTAGTTGTTCGAGTTTGAATCGTTACAGAGGAGTATATAATAATCTGATGTTACCAAGTTGTTACAAACTATATCAATTTGTACTTTGACGTTCTTATATTTAAAAATACAATCAATATTAAAGATATGATAATTGGGTATATAGACATTTATATCTCATATTACCTACATATATATTCATTCTGTAATGTTGATTTATTATTAAGTCGAGCAATAATGTATCATTATTATCACTGACTTTTTCACATTATTATTTTTTATGTTAACGTGCATGTGGAGTTTACCTATAAGTAGTTGTTACACTGTCTCTATAATTATATTAATGTATATTGTATATTGTCTGTATTGGTGTAAAGAATTGTTGGTGGACATTAAATAAATAAATAAATAGACTTCCTTTGTGTATATTAGCACATAATAAAATAGTAGATATCCAACTCCAAATCTTTTACCTCGAAACTCACCTAAGGATCATATTATATCATTATTCTTATGTTTTATCTAAAAGGCTGTCACCGTTCGATTATTATCGTATCATAAATATTAGGTATTAACGAGTTGTTATACTACAACTACTAGTCTGGTCGGGTACTAGCCTGGATTTGAATCCGCTAACGTCTAATATCATACAAGTGTTGGATTTATTGGATCATCTTGACTTCTAATAATTTGATGTGACAAATTACATACTTAGACAATTAAAACAGACCAAAACTTATTAAATATACATAAATAGAGTTATAATAATAAATCACTACAAGTAATTTAAGATATCTTTAATGTTGAATTATCCTAAATATTCCAGCTTTTTTAAATAATAATCAAAGAATTTATGAAATTTTCAAGATTCTTTGAACGCTAATAGAGTATTTTTACTTACCATACTATACAACTTTATGCCGTGCGCACGTAAACAGAGTTACTGTTGTGAAAACGCCTTCATTGGTTCTTCGATATGCTATAAATTAAATCAATTAAAGCTATATGGATCAAACGCTATAATGATAAACATACTATAGTAAAGTACCTGGATGACCGAGCTTTGCTCGGTTAAATTATATTTAGATACGAATTACATACTGATGAAATATGAATAATATTTTTGATCTTACCGACATAATAATAAAACAATAGTAACTAGTTATTTAAATAAAAAAAATTACAAAAAAAGAAACTTGAAAAAGAAAAAGCAAAAAAATGGTGTTTTGGAGACACCTGGATCAAATCTAGTTTTATTTTGACAGCAGTAAAGTGATGAGTTGAATACAATGATTACAGATTTGTACCGGTCAAATGTTGCATTCATTTTTTTTTATCTCTATTTACGTCATTATGGATTAAATATAATCTGTCAGTCTCGAAATTTGTTACAAAACTATTTTTTTTTTCTTTTTTATCACGAATCTTTTTGTAAATTCCAAGTCCGATCATGCATTTTTAAGTAACACTTAGGACTGCTAGCTCCGGTTTGATTTCATGCCCTCCAATTTTGATTACCATACTGTCTTTCGGACCATTTCATAAATAGCCAGATGTACTTATTTTCGGTTAGACAATTTTATCAGGAAATATAGAAGATCAAAAATCCTTTTGAAATATTAATTACATCAGTACGTATAAAAACTTCTACACTTACTTTACATTAAATTTAGCTAATAAAAAAATTGTTAAATATAATTCTCGCTTTAGCGTCGAAGTTACGCCTTTAACATTTGTAAAATTAACATACTTATCCTGTTTTTTTATACTTTTATTGATGATGATTATTAATTGTATTAAAGATGCATGAAATTTATGAAATCAAAATACAAAATTATAATCCATACTAACAAGTTATACCCTCGACTTCTTTCGTGATTATATATTTTGACTTTCATACCCTCTCTTAAGGGACGGTACAGAATTTCGATTTAAAAGTACCCAGTGTCTTAAGTCGTAACATAGACTCAAAATTATGGCAAGATTTACTTGAATCCATTCAGTAGTGACGGTGTCATTCGCGGGCAAGGTATAGGTGGGTTTTTACTAGAAAAGGTAAGTAAGACTAAAACTAAATATGCCCATAACCATTTTATTCTTAGAGCTTGTAATAAGTACAACAAATATTTTCTCAATATTGATTTTGAAACATACACAATACAAAGTGTAAAAAAAGAAATAAGAAATGCAATAATAGTGTAAACTGTAATTAATTATACATAATTCGTGAATTGTAGTTAGGTTGATTTCATTTTTAATATTTGTTTATAATTCTATTGAATCTGTAGTTCGCATGGTTGATTTGAAGTAATATTATGTTTAGAATTGATTTTATAATTTAATTGATTTGATTAATTATAATTGAATAAATGAGTTGTTTTTTTTATTATTTGATTGAATAATTTAATTGATCATTTCTCAATTTGATTTTATTATTTGATTAAGTATAAAAATTGGGATTGATTTTGTTACTTAATTAATTATTTATATTGAAATTTTTCGTATGCATGATTTTACTTTCTTCTGTCATACCTCAGTGCCTGAAGTCAAAAGTCTTCTACCAATGTGTGTTACTAGTGATGACATACAGATCTGTGACATGGTTTCTGAGAAAGGGCTTTTCAAACAAGCTTCAAGTCACACAGCGAGCAATAGAGAGGCATATGTTTGGTGTTTCATCAGGAACTATGAGATCCGCGGACGAACGAAGGTTGCTGACATAGCCCGACGAATTTACAGGCTGAAGTGGCAGTGAGCTGGGCACATAGCTCGTAGAACTGACGGCCGATGAAGTAGAAAGGTCTTTAAGTGGAAACCATATACAGGCAAGTGCTGCGTCAGATGAATGTCCGCAATATGGATAGATGACTTAAGGAGAATCTCTGTTGAATGTAGCCCTATGCTCAGCAGTTAACATCCAATGGACTATGTGATGATGATGCTGATAACGCTGATTCCGTTTCCTGTATATATAACTACTAAAAGATTTAAACATATAAAACATATATTAGGTTTAAAAATTATGTCCTGCATAAAAGTAATTAAAAATTGCAGGGATAGAGTAGTTTTTCACAACTTATTAGTTACTAGTCAACTTACTGACAAATAAGAAAAATAAAAAATTAGGTTATACAGATTTTATAAAGAATAATATTTGTTTTCCTTAATATCTCATGTGTAGAGACATTAAAATTACCATGACACGAAGGAACACGTGACATGTAGACATATTTAAAATAAAAGCTTATAATTAACAAATAAATAGAATTTTATTTGAACGTAGTTACCTCAGGCGTTACTGACCCAGTTTTAAATATTATCTTAGGGTAAGAAATCCTTTTTATTGGAAAGACTACTTTAAGAACAAATAATATATATAACGCTATAATTATTATCGTACATTAAGCAGATCTGCTTAGTCTTCTAGTCATAGAACATGACAAAGATAGGGCCATGTTAGTGAAAATTTTATATAAATTCGTCTCTAGTGTCATTCGTTCATTTTGTTTCGTAAGTTGACTAATAAATTAGTCAGTTCCTCTTGCTGAGTCGAGATAAGTGGATCAGACAAAGGATTACCTTATTTCAACGGCAAAGTGAGAAAATCAGAAATGTTCACAAATGAAAAACTAGTACAGAATGAAAGTATCGGTATTACTATTGTAATAGATATAAATTATCCTGAACTGTTTTCCTCTAATGTAATCTAATTAGTATTTAATGAATAAAAATGAATTATGGTGCTTATAAAAATATGATAGGATCTTATATATTATTTCGATTTTTGAATTATTCATACATCTTCAATCAATTATTGAATTTCAATCTCATTATTCAATCTCATTTATTGATTTTACATGCTGTTGACTTAATTTTTATTAAAATAAAATTTAACAAGTATAAAGTTGAAATAGAAATTTTAATTTATATTTGCAAGAGAAGTGAAAATATTTTCCGAGAACTAATGTTTAAAAATGTTTTTTTTTAATATTTTATTTCGTACAATGAGAATACTTTAGACATTAAAAAAAGAATTATTAAAGATATAATAAAAGGTATTATAAGTATACGTATGTAATCTTATTTGAATAAGTACTACTGTTATTATATAATTGTATGTAGCTTAAATAAGCGATTTACTAGAGAAAATCCGTAAACTGAATTAATTACTCTGTACAAATTAGAAAATGAAAACTAAGGACACTTCAAAAGGTCAAATTAAATTTGTTTTCCTTAAAATAAATACTTAAACCTTGTTGTCCTCATATCTATTATTTTATAACTTAATAAAATAGGTCTCTTAATCGAAAATAGGTCTCCGCGCGGTCTTTTCGGCATGAGCGCAACACTGCTCGAAACAATATATCACACAAAATATTTTTTTTATAGTGTTAAATACTAATTCAAAGAAAATTATGGTGTCATTAAAATACTTGAAATAATAAAGCCCCGTTGGATTTTTTTATTTTTTATTTAGATTTTTCAAAAAGCTATACGGTTGTTAACTAATTTATATCCAATCTCTATTATTATAAAAGTCGACATAAAAGTTTAAATAATTAACCTATATTTTGTTTTTGCTTCTTGGTGCCCTTCTTATATACATACTTAACAAGATTACGAGATAAAAGTTTATTGAAGTTTTATACTTTGTTTGCTATAATTCTTTTAAATGAACAAATCTTATTTTATTAATAACAATTGAAATTTTTTATGTACAAATAAATGCTCGAGATACCTTTTTCTAGACGTCATTCCGCATCGAATGAGATATCACGCGTATTTTTAGGACCGGGATCAAGAATTAACTCGTTTTTTGTCGTCGGGCGCTTTGCGGTCAACTTTGCGGTGCGCTAGACGTCGTAATTTTTGTCGAAAATGAAAAAAAAATTAATTAAATTGTAGATCCAAATACGCTCCATAAGTTTGATTCCAGACATATTTTTCGATATCTATAACGAGAAGAAAGAAAATAACAAAAAACAAATTCCCGAATTTTATTGTTTCTTCGATCGATATCTCAGTAACGATAAACGAAAGGTTAAAAATATTTAGGACCTTAATTGTAGATCGTAAAAAAGCAACAAGAAAGTCTTGCATAAAAATTTTCATATATCAACCGAGAACCGTTGTTTGAAAAAAACTGAATTAACCCATTTTTAAGATGGCGGAAAATGCACATAGGAAATCTTGGTCGACAGTTTGAAGTTAAGCTTTTCTAGGTCCCCCTACATAATATCCAAAATTTTGCCTTCTCGGTTAAAATGCATTTCCAAATGTAGGTATATAATGAGTACTTTGTAGTAATGGTACACAACACTCGTGATACTTTAAATACCATTTTTGTTATTTAAACTATTTTAAAAACTGTTTAAAAAAGTTCTGTCTTGGACGTCCGTGTATCTGTATGTGCGGATTTTGTATGTAGTCACGATTACGACCGAAAAACTTCACTAATCGAGTTCTTTTTTTTTACTCTCCAATATATTTAGGAATAGAATCCTATTAAAGATCACGGTCTAATTCGTTATGGTTTAATTGTTTTATTAACAATTTTATTGTGAGAAATGAAATTATGAGGAGTGCACTTTTGGATTTTCCAAACTAGGTATTATTATAAGTATCAAATAAAAGGGCTTAATTTTCAAAATTAAATACACAACGGGAAAATATCCATGACATATCCATGATGACCCTATTAAAAATGGCAAATTAGGTAAATATTTTTATAACCCTTACAATATGGGTATTAAATAAAAGGGTATGGTGACTAAGATGAGCTTAATATAATAAATAAAGTGAATTCATAGTAAATCCAATATGTCGGACGGTGCACAGTCACGATTAAATCAAATTTTGCAAGCTGAATTACATGCACTTCCTTTTTTATCCTACAGAGTAGAAATATTGCACGTTGGTTCAGTATCGATGACTTGATGATTCTACACTTTTCCATTCGATTCGGCTCCAGACGACAGATATCTTTAATAGTCAATGGCACAGATACGCAATTTTTTTTCGAATACACGTTCAATTTTGACATCCAATTTTAAAGTCTACCATAACCTGACGGCCGCGCGCAAGTTAGGTCCATCTAACAGATCTCTTCAACATTTAATGGTATAGTCGCGAAATTTTGTATATGCGTTCATTTAAGACGACCCATTTTAAAGTCCACTATAACGTGAGTGCTGTTCCCAGGGATGGCTCCATACCACAGATCTTCTCAACGGTAAACAGGACTGAAAAGTAAATGGTACTATTGTATCCATCACAGGAACAGGATTACAAATGTATGAAACTGACATACAATCTGTCCGTATCTAGACTGTGCTGGTGCAATTGCTGCTTTTTTAATAAAATACTTTTATTTCAATAGTAATCAAACCCACATTTTTTTCATTGTACATTTTTATATAATATTAAAACTTGTCGCGAGATTTTCCAGCGTATTTATAAACATAACATTTACAAATACGCTGTACAATGTAATTAAATCTCGGTGCCAGCCTTTGCTAAACTTCACAAATCAACATCGATACCCGTTTGTTTTTTAAGTTAGTTTTGTGCACCATTTTTACACATAATATGGTAGACGAAGTATAAAAAAAATACAGATTACAATTTCAATAAATATTACAGTTAATAACGGTATGCCGGAAATATTTTTATATATTTGTCATTTTGGAAAAACTACACAATTTTTTAAATTAAAATATTGAATTTATAATTAATTATATTAATTAATAATAACGCTAATCGTGTTAGATATTTTCCTACTCTCAAACTTGTCAGAGTCTTCAACTTGTCAGATATTGCAAATATTGAAATTGCTCAGCTTGAAATATAGAGGTTATTGATATCATTGAACCTTACCAAATCTACCGGTCGTGACTCAATTCCAGTCATGTTTATTATTAGGTGCACTAAGGGTATATATCGCCTTTTCTCATTTATTATTGTTTAGACGTTACCTGACGAAGGAATATTTTACCCCGATACGGAAGTCATATTTCATCACAAAAGTACATAAAAAAAATGGTTGTCTGTAAAGTCAGTTTACGGACGATAATTTTTACGTGATAACGTCATAAGAAAATATTGATGAAATAGTGCATACTTTTATGAATGGAATTGAATTATTATCACTGAATTATCATTATTTTGTATAATATATATTTATTATTAGCGGCTCGTCCTGGCTTCGCACAGGTATTTAACTAAAAGTTCATAAATTATTTTATATTTTTTATCACCTACACCTGCCTCGATACTGGAAAATATTTTATAATAGATGGATTGATTTTTCAAACATGTTTCAAAATAAAATGTAATTTAAATCAAAAGCACTGAGTATTGATATCAACTTCGAAGCAAAAAACTTTCACCCCCTTTTAACACCGTTAGGGGATGAATTTTGATAAAATGCGAAACAAGTCTTCAATTAATTTTGTAAAAGAATATTTATGCAAAATTTGAAGTAGATTGGACCAAGGAATCACATTGTCCCATACAAACTTTGCCTTCCTTTTTCACCCTCTTAGGAGTAGAATTTCGTAAAATTCGTTCTTAGCTGATCTCTGCTCGGCAAAAGGAATATTTCCACCAAATTTCAAGTCTCTAGGTCTTAAAATTCCAGAGATATCGTGATAAGTAAGTGAATGACTTTTCGCTTTTATATATTAAGATAAGGATATTTTATATTAAGGGGGTAAACCCAGTTGGGATTTTTCAACAAATCGATTTTTCTTTTCTTGCATTTTCTGAAAGTGTAATGTTTCGAAAGTATATTCTGAAAATTTCAGCCAAATGGGATCATTATTTACGGAGATAAGTAATTTTGAACGCATGAAAGTAGTTAGGGAGCGGCAGCTATGCCTATACTACCTGAGGGACTGTGAACCTCTTTGTTGTCGTTATACTATGTTGTATTGTTATAAACATATATGTTAGTGCTAAACTAATGAGTAGAGTAGGCAAGAAAAATCGTATAATTTTTAAGTCAAGACACAAGAAAAAAAACGAGGTGATGGTGGAGCGAGGACGTCAGCGAGAAAACTACACGATCACAATGAGCCTGACGTGCCAAATATGGATAGGTACAGTCGATTACAAATAATAAATGTTATTAATTATGACTGGCCGGTGGCGCAGTTGGCAGTATCCCTGTTTTCTGCTCCAGAGTTGTGGGTTCGATTCCCGCCCCGAGTCTGGGTGTATTTTGTATTTATTTGTATATGTATTATTTATATATTTTAAAAAAATGTATATCAGTCGACTGTTACCTAAAACACAGACATTAATTTGTCTACCTTAGGGACAGAAGACCGTGTGTGTATGTTAAACATATTTATTTATTTATATATTTATTTATTTATTAATGTTTTTACGGCGATCGCAAATTTGGTAAAATGTGCAAAGTGTAACGACAAAATAGCTTTTAGCATAGTATGCGAACGGAGACTTGGTCTTAAAATATATCTTGTGTGTGATAAGCTTAATCCTCAATACATACCATCGTGCGATTTTATCAAACATTCTTATGAAATTAACCTAAAGTTTAGAGATGCAGAGGAAAGAAAAGTGTATGGTCCTGGAATAGAGGATTAAATGTAAGTTCCAAAAAAAAATATCTGCATGCAAATTGTACTCAAAACTTCAAACGCGTTTATCTCGAAACTATGTTTTCGAAACCAGTGATCACTGTAATTTTAGAATAGCTTTACCGATCAATTTAAAATTTTAGTCGCTTATTCTATACATAAATATCCTCGAAGTGGTCGAAGGAGTTTTTTTTTTGTAAGTTATTTATTTATTTTTTAGCTAAAAATATGAATGAAATTTCGGTTGAAAATGAAAATTTCACTTTAAACATCTGCCATTTTTACGAAAAATCATTTTTATAAATTTCTTCTTCCACTTTTACCACTATGTTATGATCCAGTGACGAGTTCAGTGATCACTGCCAGCCCCAATTTTTTGCGCCTCACGCAAAGTTGCTGTACCCCGCGTCTTTTTTAATATTTTGTAACAATATATACATATATACATATAACATTTTGTAAAAATTACAGGATATTTTCTTGAAAAACATATTTTTCATGATAAAAAACAGTTACCTTAAATTATTATTATGAATAACCAAAAAAAAAACCTAAAACATCGCTGTTTTAGACGTTTCAACTGGGTTCCCCTTAAGAGGTCAGAGGCAAGCGAACACTTATGGTTGCTTTAAAATTAGATAGGAGACTATCCGGTAGGTAGAAAATATTTTCCTCAACCTTATGTGTTCAGAAACTCTGAAAGAAACACAGAATTTATATCAGGTATTGAACTGTGAAACTAAAAACCCAGTTGACGGCTAAATTGCCTGAAGGAATCAGCCTGAGAAAATCTGAGAAAAACTAAAAAGTTATCTAGAATAAATAAGTTTAGACATACAAGGAGGCAAAACTGTTAGTGTTTTGGGAACTTCATTTCGATGCAGTGGAATTGACGAGACTTATAATATTTTGTAAATAATACGAAGTAATTGTTTTAAAAATGATTTATTGTTTATTTTGTATACTTTTGATTTACTTTCAGTAAATTTATCTCAATTATGCTAATATTAATATTTAAATTCCAGATCAATATCAATTTTAGATATATATCTAACAGTATATTAATTAATATTTAAACGTCTCATACTGCAAAACAATTTTTGATATTTACTTTCTTAACGCGAGTAACAATTTTGTTCCTTATAAAAGTCCCAGTGACACGGAAATTCAAATATTGTTCTTGTGTTTTTCAAAAACAATAAGATATGTCATTTGTGTGTCTCTATGGACTGTTGTACAAAGTTGTGGAATAAATAGAAAAATATAATATTATTACAGGAGATATATATATATATATATATTAATATATTATAGATAGATATATATTAATATATTATTACAGGAGAACTTACAGCAAAATAACATTATTTATATAATGAAAAAAAATTTTTATATATATATATACAAATAGGTATGTAAATGCCAAGTAAAAGTTTTTTACAAATAGATTTACAAATATACTTTGATATAGTACATATATAATATATCCTGATAGCTAACAAAAGACAAGGATACTCAAAAATAATAATAGTCGGTTTTTTTTGCGCCACCCTAATATATATAAATATATGAGATGATGGGAGATGTCGGATCACTCTGCATCTTCTATCGCATCTATCACGCGGAGTTCTACAACAACTCGGTTTTTACGGCATGGAACCAGCTGTCACCAACGGTATTACCGAACCGATACGACTAAGAGACCTTCAAGATAAGAGCATACTCATTTTTGAAAGACCAGCAAACGCACCTGCTAATCCTCTGATATAGCAGGTGTCTATGGATGTCGCTTTGACTTACCACCAGGCCAACCAACTGTCGTTTGCCAACTCTTGCATAAAGAAGAAAACATAACAATTTTCCTGAACTTATCTAATTAGTAGGTTACAAGCCTACTGAATTCGCAATCTTGTCATTCATAATTAAGCTATCTAAATTATTTAACAACATTGATTCGTGCCAGATGCTCATAAAATATACAACATTTAGGTAGAACCTATAGAAAACTGATCATTAAAGATATTGAAATAAATAACACTTAAGTGCACTTTCTTAGAACGGAAGAATTAATTAAATTACTTGACAGAATCTTAGCTCCGCTTTAATTTTAATTTCGAATTGAGAATATAAATTATAAATTAAAAAGTATACTCGTAATTAAAAGGTAGTATTTAGTAAGTTAATTACTTAAAGATAATTATTAATACTAGTGGTCGCCCTCTGGTCGAAATTCAAACTAATTTATTATTGGCAGCATTGTCAACATCATAAAAATATGATTGCGCATAACATGGTGAGCATAAGAGAAGTCATAAAAATTTCGATAAAAAATTCATTGCAAGACCTAGTATTTAACAAACAGACTTTGACAATAAAAAAAATTGTGTATATGTGTACATTGTACATATGTGTGTGTGTGTGTGTGTCGTAGTGTGTGTGTGTGTGTTTTTTTTATTAATTTAATGTATTTTTTGTGCATTATTATAAAAAAATATTAGCATTCTGCACTTCTCCTTCAGATAAACTTTAACTGTGCCCACATTTCTCCATCCGCGTAATTTTCGTAAAAAGGGGTAGAAATTTTTTGCTTCACGTATTAATATATAGATTCCCTTCTCCTACATGTAGAAAAGACATTTGCCCAACATTGGGTAGTTTACAGGCTGATTCAGTTTAGTTCATTTAATTAAAAGTCTAAATCGGATTTTATCGCGTTTATTTATTTTAAAACTTTACAGTTTAACGATTTTTAATTAAATTAAATTATTTCCCGACGTTTCGGAACCTTTACAGCGTCCATGATCTCGGGGGACCCTCGGGTCCCGGTTGGTCCTCGGAGAGATAAAATCCGATTTAGACTTTTAATTAAATGAGTAAAATTCGCGTAAATATAAGAGAACAGCAGTTTAGTTCAGTTCAATTATTAATATACGAGGGTGAATCAAAAAGTTCTTAGAATCGCTATAAAAATACGACAAAATATAAATATAATTATTTTATTTTTCAACGTAATCTCCTTCTAAGTCAATACATTTAGAATACCGTTTTTCTAACTTTCTAATTCCTTCCGAAAAAAACTCATGATCTTGGCTCTGAAAAAACTCGTCAACGGCAGCCATAACGGCGTCGTCATCCTCAAATTAATGCCACGGATATGTTGCTTAAATTTGGGGAATAGGTGAAAATTACTAGGGGATAAGTCCGGAGAATATGGCGGGTATGCAATAATTTCAAAGCCAGCATTGCGGAATGCTTTCAGCGCGACTTCCGACCGATGAGCAGGAGCGTTATCGTGAAGAAACAATACGTCCAATGACAGTTTCCCTCGACGTTTTTCTTTAACTGCGTCGCGCAATTTTGGGATTAAACTAGCATAGTACTGTCCGGTAATTGCCTGTCCCTTCGGTAGGTAATCAATAAAAATAATTCCTTCACTATCCCAGAACACAGTGGCCATAACCTTGCCAGCGGTAGCAGCCACTCGAAATTTCTTCATAGGCGTTGAGGATGGTCGTTTCCAAGACATGCTTTGTTTTTTTGTTTCAGGATCGAAATGGTGTACCCATGTTTCATCCATAGTAATAACACAACAGCCAAATTGGTCCGGATCTGACTGTAACATTTCGAGATTACGTCTTGAAATTTCCAACCGACGCTTTTTGTTTTCGTGGGTTAACATTCGTGGAACCCACCTTGCTGACACTTTTTTGAAACCTAGTGAATCGGTTAAAATGGATTGTATGCTGTCAAATGATATCTTTGGGATCTCGGCCAAACCTTTTATAGTAATTATTCTGTCTTCTAAAACTAAATTTTCAATGTTTTTTTTTTTGATGATCGAGTTTGAAGGCCCGGAACGAGGATCATCTTTACAGCTCGATCTACCTCTTTTAAATTCAGCAACCCAGTAAACGACGGTGGAATAAGGTATAACCTTATCCCCTAATGTCTGCTGGATATCCAAAAATATTTCTTTAGTAGACATTTTTTTCAAGCACAGGTACTTTATCACGGCGCGTAACTCGTTTTTCTTCATTTTTAAGGATTTTTAGCAACACTTGGTACTAAATAATTTATTACGTGCGAATGGTACGACCAAATACGAGTGTAACTGCATAGGAATATTGTGTGATTTCAACTACAACTTGTTGCAACGTAGATGTGATAAAGACATCGCGCGCGAATGGCATGCCTCCCGCTTAATTTTTGAAAATAAGCCGTTATAAAAGTGAAGAAGTGAACATCGCGAGTAAGAACTCCTGGCAGGAACGTTTTCCGCCGGGTTGGAGAGATCACCTACCCCGAACAACAAAGGTACCTATCTTTTATCCTTGACCTTCCGCAGCCTTTGCATCCAAACGTCCACCTGTTTGTGCTGGTACATCGATCCGCACATACATAGTTTTTGGTTCTTCGAGCTGGACTATACACAGTTTTTTGGTTCACTCTTCAAACTACAATTAAACTACCCACAAAAATATTATATTAACGTGCACGTCTAAGAACTTTTTGATTCACCCTGATATTTTGAGCTCAAAAAAAAAAATCAAAGCTACTGCTATCAAAGTTAATTGAGACAACTGTATAAAGCCTTGAAAAGCCAAATTGGAAAAGTTTAAGGCATGAAGGCTTCTAAAAGGAAGATAGTAATCCATCTATAAAATTGTATTCATTCCAGAAATTATGAAAATATCATACGACATGTGATGCTTCTCATGTAAATTTGGACTAAGCATTTTATATTCCTAAAAGTTTTCTTATATGCAGAATTATTTTACACGTACTAATTGCTTAGTAGTTTTAAATTTGTTATTTTAATATTTTTTAAGAGGCGACAAACTTCTAAGAATATTAAGTAGGTTAAATAAGATTTGAACTTCTTAACAAAAAATTGAAAAATTTGGGCCAAGATTTATAATAATATTTTTGTACTAAAATTTTCTAGTTAATAATAAGCTTATAAATATAAAAAACCAGTAATAGCTCTATAGATAATAAAAAGAGTATTTAAGTAAAATACTGTTATTTATGTCATTTTTATTTCAGCTAATAATAGAAAAATATAAGCTATAAGTATATTAATTTAAAGTAATCTCTAATCTGTAGTTTTAGGACGAAATACTAACTAGTATTATGCATTTCTCAAATTTGTTGTATAAATTAATATCAATTTTTTTTTAATTCATGTTAGAAAAAATCAATTCTACAATCTAAGTAAGGAATTATAAGCACAACCTTTGCTACTAGACAGAACTTTACCACTTTATGATATAAGTATAGATTCTAAGTATTACTGAAATTAAAAAAGGTAAAAATTAAATATTGGTTCAATATTTATTTTCCTTGGTTAATTTATGTTTTTTTTTTTCTTTTTTTTTTTCGTAAGAAACACGAGATGACGACGTGTTGGCATAGTGGTCACAACAACTGCCTGATGCGCTAGCGGTCGCAGATTAAATCCTCGACGACTAATGATAGGTCATAAAGATTTTTGTCGTATTCTGGGTTTTCGTGATTGTGTTGTGGTTGTTTTCTGATCCCTGACACTGGATTCCAAACTGACATCCAACTCGATGCCGTTGAGTTAGAAACGTTCATTTATATATTTTTTGTACTAAATATTTTATTAAATATTTATTACTAAATATTTATTACTAAATAAAACTGTAACATGCTCATTTTTGTGCACTAAAGATACTTTGAAATTTTTTCGTGGGCACTCTCTATATTCGATACTGATGCCATAAATATTTTTTTTTCGTTTGTCTGTCTATCTGTATTTTATCCGCTTACATGCCAAAACTACGACATTGATTTAAATAAGGCTTGACACAATTTTATCTCATACTACGAGCTAGGACATTTTATCTTTTATATTCCGAAGGAGAGGAATAAAAGTAAAAACGTGTACTTAGTTATAATTCATTAATGTGTAGTCCGATTCCATTAATTCCTTTTTGTTACCATTAATATATTATAAATATTTCATTATTTATGGATTTTGAATAAATAAATCTTTTTTTTTATTTGAATAAAGAAATTTTTTTTAAATGTAATAACATAAAAGACAACAAGCTAAGTTTTTTACTAATATTAAATTAGAAATAATTTTCGACAGTCGATCTGAAACTAAATTCTATATGAATAAAAAAGAGTAATATGGATGCCGATTTGTCGCCGCATATGGTGGTATAGCTAAATTTACTTACCGCAATAAAATTTTCCGAAACTTTATCTTTTACCGAAAATTTCAAAGTGTTCTAATTATCCCTTTTTATAGACTACATAATAACTTTATTCAAATTAAGAATAGCTGATATCAAACTGAGTTTGATTTCAGAAGCGCTATAGAGATATGAGTATCTTTGAGTGTTAAGTCCAGTGCATTGATAAGTCCAACTGCTTCAAGTTTATTGATTTACAATAAATTAACATGAATCGTTTTATATAAATATAAATTTAATTATGAACTTATATAAAACTTGTAAATAGATAAAGACGAAGAAATTTCTGATATATTATTTACTACTTCTACACCGCAGTGAACATAAATTTCAAACTTTTATCTTTAGCACCTCGTTGTCTCATTCCAACAATTTCAAGTTTAGCTTACATAATAGACTTTCAACTGAAGACCTCGTTTTAATTAGTTTCTTTAATTACTTACTCGTTGGCTGAGAAAACAGCACATGCAAAGAGGTTGTCTCCGTTAGTTCTTGAAACTTTAAGATGTATTCACGAGGACGCCTAAGACATATTCATGAAATGCTATAAAATTTCAGACTGTGTTTTATTTGTTATTAAATAAATGTAGTACAATTTTACGTCACTGTGTTTATATTATTTTATTAAATGATATGACAGAAATCAATATAGGTACATTTTTTTATATTGTCACTTAAAAAAAATTCAAATAAGAATAAAACCTACTTCAATGTTGTAATGGGGGATTTTAACGTGAAGATAGAAAAAAGACAAGGCGATGAGCTGAGTGTGGAGTAATTTGGATATGAAGAGGGTTCATCTGTTGGTCAAAGGTCGGAGATATTGAGGGAGGTCGAGAAGTTTTACGGACAATTGTATACCTCAGTCAACCAACCTGTTCCAGGCTCAGCTGAAGATCCAAGAGCCAAGCTTACATGACCTTATTCTGAAGATATCCTGAACATCAGTTTTCACGAGATTAGTACGGCTCTGGGACAGCTTAAAAATAATAAGGCTCCAAACGAGGACAGTATTACGTCAGAGATGGAATGTGCGGATGGAACACCGGTACTTAAAGCCATTGAGAAGCTCTTTAATGCTGTCTTACTTGAGGGCGTAACTCCGGAAGCCTGAAACAGAATCATGGTGGTGTTCTTCTTCAAAAAAGTGATAAGATCTTGTTGAAGAATTACATGCATATTTCTCTTCTAAACCACGTTTATAAGCTGTTCTCTAAGGTCATTAAAAATCGTCTAACAGGCAAGTTTGATGATTTACAGCCTCACAAAACCAGCCAGTTTCCGAAAAGGCTATAGTACCATAGACCACATACATACGCTGCGGCAGATTATACAAAAGACCAAGGAGTATAATCGACCATTGTGCTTGGCGTTTGTGGACTTAAAAAGGATTTGGAAAGCCTTGGATTCGATCAAAAGTTGGGCAGTCTCTCCACCGGTGCCACATTATCTACCAGTATATCGAAGTGTTACAGTTCTTGCACAATAACGCTTGTATGAAAGTTGGAATACAGAAGCATAGCACAAGCATGTCATCTCTCCAAAACTGTTTACTGCATCATTAGAAGAAGCTTTCAAGTTTCTGGAATGGAAAGGATCCGGAATCAATGTAAATGGCGAGTACGTCACTCACCTTCGATTTGCCGACGATATCGTGCTTATAGCAGAATCCCTGGAAGACCTCAACATTATGCTCAGCGACCTCAATGGTGATTTCCAATAAGTGGATCTTAAAATGAACATGGACAAGACAAAAATCATGTCAAATACCCATGTCATGCCCACTCCAGATATCGGTCGGAAATTCTACTTTCAAAATTGTTGAAGAGTAAATCTACCTAGGAAAAAAGGTTCTACTTGGTAAATCCAACTTTGAGGTCAATCGTCAAATCCAGCTAGAATGGGTAGCGTTCAGGAAGTTAAAAAATCTCTTTTTATCCCTCATACCTCAGTGCCTGAAGTCGAAAGTCTTCGATCAATGTGTGTTTCAGTGATGACATATGGATATGAGATGAGGTCTCTGAATATGGGCCTTTTAAATAATCTCCAAGTCGTACTGCGTGCAATGGAGAGGGCTATTCTTGGTATTTCTTTCCGAGATCGAATGAAACATGATGAGATTCGCAGACAAACGAAGGTTCTCGACATAACCCAACGGATCTGTAAGCTGAGGTGGCAGTGGGTAGGGAACATACCCGTAGAACTGACTGTCGATGGAGCAGAAAGTTTCGTGAGTAGAGACCACGTACCGGCAAGCGTATCGTCGAACGGGCATCTGCGAGGTGGACAGACGACTTGAGGTAAGTCGCTGGAATCCGTAGGATAGAGTCTGCTTTGTACTGGTCACTCTGGAGGTCAATGGAGGTGGCTTACGTTCATCAGTGGACATCCAATGACTGATATGATAATGATGATGATGATATAATAAATAAATGTCACTGTTTTTTTAATATTTTATCTATGTTTTACCATTAAAGCACTTACAGCGTTGGCCTCAGAATGATATTTACATCCTTCTGTGGCTAAGGAACAGAAAAATTACATTTTGACTTTTTTATGGATTAAATCACATTTACACTGATTAAGCTACGCCTTTAATTTTAAACATGCATTTGTATTAGTAGATTCATTCGGCATAAATATAAATGTTTTAGACAGATTGCTTTGTAATATTTCGATATTTAAGTACTTATTTACTTTTGCTATAAAAACGTCTGTATATAACAATAAAATATATGTAAAGAAAAGGGTATAGGCGCATGTAAGCCTGTAGATGTGAATAAAAAAAAAAAAAAAAATATATCGATATTCTTACATTGATCTCCAATTCTGTCTTACATTGAAATGTAGGGTTCTCTTACAATAGTGCCTCTTGAATATGTTATCGCTCTCATCACTATTCCGTTGTCGTAATACGTGTCTACGATGTAAGCAAATGCAATCAGTCCTTTGGTTGCATCTATATCAGATTGATGCGGCACATCATTTATTGCCTTTTGTGTTCAGATGTATCGATTCCTATTAAGCCATATCAAAAGTTTGCCGACTGCAGATTGATATATTTATAAATTTATATTCTCTGTTAAATTGAACTTTTTTTTGTCTTTTATCTTTAATCTGTTTTTATTTTATTACTTTTTCACAATATAAAAATTATAAAATGTTTACTGAAAAGATATAAATAAATCTATTTTTTTGTTAATTAATAATAATTAGCACAAATTATATCGTTTCTCTATACCGTTATCGTAACTATACGATTTCATATCCGTGCCATAAAATCACTAAGGACACCAAAATACGTATTATTATATTGTTATATATATTATTATATTCACGTTTATGCTTATTTTACTCAAAAGATATATTTAAAAATAATTATTTAACATAAGGACTTTTGATTATCATTCATCCACATAGTTATTAGTTATAATAAAAAAGGATTCCGTACATTTTATATCATTTATTATTTTCATGTGCGCGAATATAAATTAGAAGAAAATACACAGACATATACACACACACAGACATAAACACACACACACACACACACACACACACACACACACACACACACACACACACACACACACACACACACACACGCAAACGAACACACACGCGCACGCACACACACGCACATGTAGACGACTTTAGAACATGCATTTGATGTATTTCATATTACTACCTATTCATTATATTAATGAAATAATAAACAATATTTTTTATTTAATTAAAAGTCTTGACGAAAATTCTAGAGCACAGTATAGCAAACAATATGCTCTTAGTAAAGGTGAGAGAGACGAAACTAAAGATTTTAATATAAATCGTGCCAAGCCCGAATATGGGTTAGCGTTTATCGAGACACAATACATGAGTTTCGAGATATCAAAGTTTTACACGTGTTTAGCGCACATAGAGGTTACTTATTCACTTCGACGCAGTCTGCGGTTTAATTAGAGAATTCAGAAAGGGGAACAAAGGTAATACAGGCTTCAAATTGATTCAACATTTAACATTGAACACTACTACAATGGACTTCTATTGTCACTCCCTCATTATCATTCACCAGGTCGCCTATACACGAGACAAACCGCACTGTATCACCCGTGTCAACGTTTACGACTTCTGTCGATACTCATGAGTCATCGTGGAATGTCTTAAACTATAATCTTTCTTATTTTATCAGCTGACCATCAGACTAGCACGTTCAAATGAACTAGTGGTCGCCCAGTGGTCGAAATTCGACGTAATCTATAATTGACAGCAGTGTCAACATTATAAAAATATGATTCCGCATAACATATCCAGCAGTCATTGGACCTGATCTGTAAATTTTAAAAATGAATGAAATTTTAAATTTACTGAAACCGAAATTTTAAAATTAAGTTACGACCACAATTATATTATTTATATAGATATACAAAAATTTCATTGAACCAGCAATAACATCATTTTTACCCATATGATATTGTAAGTCAGTTCAGATCACCTCCACACAATTTTCTTGATTGAACAAGTTGTGTTTTATTAACTACTAGCAAACCCGGCGAACTCCGTTTCGCCACCAGATGGCTTCGTTTTTTGTAACATTTCGTGTGGGGATTAAAAGATGAAGGAAAATTATATTTTTTGTTTTATATTTGAAAAGGAAAACGTACTTATTTTCCTGAGGAATACACACACCAAGTATTGGCGCCATCTGCTCCACCACCATGCAAAACCATATTGGTTTGTAGTACATGCTATGACGTATCAGAGATGGCGCTGTATGTGAAAAATGATTTTTCCTGTTTTCCTGCTTTTCTGTTGAAATTTTTCCTGAATTTTGTTTGCTATAAATCTCACGGAGCCCGAGATCTTTCCAATGAATGCAAAACCGTGGAAATCGGTTCGTGCGTTCTGGAATTATAGCGTCAGGAAGGAAAACCCGACTTATTTTTATATATAAGATTATATATAAAGCATAAATACCTATTAGAAAAAAATATAACTATGAAATTATTATAATTATGATTATTTTTGAGATTCAGTAAAACTATTGACAAATAATATTATAGACCAATAACATCAATCTCTTCTAATGACCCAAAGAATTTAAATCATAACTGGAACACTCACTTAATAATATTGTTTATTCAAATATGCAAGGTTGACATTTGTTTCCAAGATGTAAAGTGAAAAAAACGTTCCGAGGATTTCGTTGACTACTAGTATTTTGTCAATTTTTTACGAGTTGCCTTGAATCCATGGTAGAAAGCGATGTAATCCCTCTCTTAGGAACGTTTTCTGAGTGCACGTGCGCTTTCCAGTTTGTATATAAATTCCTTGATTTGACCTCAGACTTTAATAATAAACAAAAGAGTATACGTATATATTTCTGTAACACATATGTGTATGTCAAAAGCATAGTTGTGTGTTTAGTATTTCTTTTTTAATTAATTTAATGTATTTTTTAAGCATTATTAAAAAAAAGATTCGCATTCTGCACTTCTTCTCCATAAAGGTAAACTTTAACTGTGCCAAATTTCATACTTCTCCGTCCACATAATTTTCGTAAGAAGGGGTACAAAGTTTTTGCTTCACGTAATATATAGATAAATAAACACAAATTATTTTATATAAAACCAATGCAGTAATATTGATAAATATAGTAAGTAGTACGAACTAATATCTAGTCAGTTGGTCTATTATTTGTAGATTTGAATATAATATAAGGTACGAAGGTACCATAAGGATGACCTTCGTACTTTGTAATGTAGTTGAATAATGATTTTCTTATTTTTATTATGAATGTATATTATGTTTATTTGTGTATTAATTAATTTATGATAACTTTATTTTGATATATTATATAAACAGAAAATAAACATACTCGTATAACACAACGATTTAAAATAAACTATGGAACAGTAATAAATAATTCAAAAAATAAGGTTTTAGAAAATAATTTATTCGAGCTATAAAAAGCGTAGACACGTCTCGAAATGATTTTCTTTTCTCCCCCGGGATCAGCCAAAAAATATATTTGCAGTACGGGAATTTTGATCCCTGCCTTAACCTATAAAACAGGAGGAAAATACTACGGCACTTGAGTTTACGCGATACGAATTATTGCTATAAACCATATTCGAAACACAAGAGCATTTACAATTTAATGAACCCATTGATTTTTCAATGTTCGGTAAGCCATTCATATTAATTAAAATGAAATTATTAAAATTATAATTGACACCACGCAATTAAATTAATAATCTGTGACGAAATTCATATATATAATTAAACCCTCAATAAAGCATTACCATTCAAGGACAGATATCTTCGTAAACAAATATTAATCTACTTATAACCTTTTTATTATGTATTAAATAATCATAATCTATAGCTAGGTATATCTAATAAAATTTTTGATTGTAGATTCTAATAAAATTGTATATTGATAGATTGTAAATTCTTCTCAGCTGAATGTAGATTACAAATCTGTGCTAGCTTCACATTGTATATATTTAGTAAAATGACGTTAAAAATACTTTTGAAGCGTACTTAAATAAGGATTTTATTATATTTTGAGTATTATAGAAAAAAAAAAACCGTGTCGATCTTTTTATTTACCTCCTATATAATCATAAAAATAAAAACAGTACTGAAAAATCTATTTACTTGATTATCTTATTCCTTAATTATCTGTTTTATTATTTAAATATTATTATTCTCATCATTTTTTTTATTATTATTTAAACGCGTAATATATATATTTTTACTATTTATAAATGATATTTAATTTTTATGAGATAAACTCATGTCTTATTATTAAAACAAACATATAATTTATAAGCACCTACTAAAAATATGTAGAATATTATGTACACATATAGGTATACATAGGCCAATGAACACATTACCCTTCCTTTTCTGTGCCGTAATTGGGTGAAATTATGATAAAAATAACAGATAAATATTTTCCAATATAAATAAATTTTGTTGTAATTTTGTATAGTAATTAAATTTAAAATGGCAATACAAAGCTTTTGAAATCTATTTTCGTCCAGTTAAGTAAGGAAAATTGTTAGGAATCTTTAGAGTGTTGCTTCGACTAACGCTTAAGTACGTTGCTATTTGTAGAGTGAGCGATAGTTACAAAAGCTATTTGAAAGTACTTCTAGCACTTCTCGATATTTTTTTTTTAACGATGGGAAATGCATTTACACATCCCGTCGCCCGTAAGCAATGGGTATGTGGGACTCGCTGACTCCCCCAAAAGCCAGAATACCCACTAAAACCCATCGCCGCCTGCGCCGTAATGGAGCGCCACGGGATCGCAAAGGCATACAACCGTGACGCTCCGACGCCGGGCCCGGCAGCCCCTCCGTATGTGATTGGAGCCGCTCGACCGGTCCACTCTGCTAATTCAGAGAAGTACCGGGAGCGGCCCAACCACCGAAGTGGAGGGAGAGAGTATCCTCGATATCCCCTCCGTCCTCGCTCCACCGCTCTGACGGTCCACTCTGCGCGAGGCAGAGAAGACCAGGAGCCCCTCCTCATCCCTCCGAGCCCTCCCGGCGCCACGCCCTCACCGACTGCACCTCCCGTTCCAACACACTCCACCGCGCCTCCGCGCCCCTCCGTATGTGGTTGGAGCCACTGACCGGTCCACTCTGCTAATTCAGAGAAGTACCGGGAGTGTCCCAACCACCGAA
The DNA here is from genome assembly GCA_036937285.1 of Euphydryas editha. Taxonomy (NCBI): domain Eukaryota; kingdom Metazoa; phylum Arthropoda; class Insecta; order Lepidoptera; family Nymphalidae; genus Euphydryas; species Euphydryas editha. The sequence continues at coordinate 9,450,657 of JAUPFZ010000008.1, forward strand.
GTGGAGGGAGAGAGTACCCTCAATCTCCCTCCATCGTCCCTACTGCAATTTCGCGCCCACCGCTGCTGGTTTTGGTCCGCGGGGGTCCGAAGACCCCTCGTAAACCACTTGTTCACCGCGTCCAAGTGATGTACCCCCTATCCACCACCCGGGGACGCACCCAGTAGGAGACCAGCAATTCCCATGGGAGCACTTTTCGATATGAATCAATGGATCTTTATTTGTAAATTATTGAGATATATAATATAGGATGAGAACTCTAATTTAATTTAATTTATTATTAAAATTGTTAAGCATATAGCTGCGGAAATAGTAAAAAGTATTTTTCCACAACCGTGATATTAAATAGAGTTACATTTGTATCGTGCGATTCACAATGGCAGATTATATAAAAGACCGAGCAGTATATTTGGCCATTATGTTTGGCGTTTGTGGACTATAAGAAAACCTTCAATTCGACCGAAACTTGGGTGGTTCTGCAGTCTTTCCAGCGGTTGCATTGACTACTGGTATATCGATGTGTAGCAGTGTTTGTACAATAACGTTAGTATATAAGTTCAAGTACATAAATACAGCACGAGAGCGATTCCAATGCAGCGAAGTGTGAGACAGGCAGATGTCGTCTCTCCGAAACTGTTTATAGCAGCATTGGAAGACGCTTTCAAGCTTCTGGAATGGAAACGATTCAGCATCAATATAAACGGCGAGTACATCACTCACTTTTGTTTTGCCAACGATATCGAACTCATGGCAGAATCTTTGGAAGACCTCAGACCTCATCTCATTATGCTCAGTGATCTAACGGAGTGTCCCAACGGGTGGGCCTTAAAATGAACATGGATAAGACATATAAAATCATATTGTGCCCACCCTGAGTTGTATGGGAAAAACCATTAAGTTGACTCGCCATTTCACGTTTTTAATTACTATATTTTAGCTTTCACCGAAATCGTGTAAATATATAAAATATATCACCGCCTAAACTATAGTAGAAAGAAATAAGATGTCAACTGCCAAGACAGTATAACAAGTTGTTCTCTGAGATTGACCCTTTTTCCACATCTAGAAGTTCCTTTAAAAGGGCTGTAATAGAGAAACTTGCCAGCTCGTATGAATAATCTACACAGTCACTTATCCATACCCACACCCACTTACACATAAATACTTAGGCATACAAACTCACAAAATTACATATACATATCCACACATTATTGACCATGGATATTTTATATTTTCTGTTTGTTCGGGCATCCGCAGTGCCATCTACCGACAGCCGACAGGGAAGCAGACGGTGGCGCTTTACTCTATTCAAGACTATTTAATTTCACTAACCAATAATATTATATAGGGTAGAATCGATATATCATTCAAATTTGTAACTTACTAACGAACGAGCAATAAACGCAAAGTCACAAAACGATCACAAGTTTTTTTTTTTTTGATTCTTTATTACGCAAATCCGTGTAAGGGATATTACGCCAGTTCCCCTACATAATTTTGGTCTTCGAGCCGAATTTAAAAGAATCGGCGGAGAAAGTTCGCAATCTGGAAGGCGCGTATGCAGATTTTTAAGACTTTACCTACCAACAAAATACGCATTAAGAGGCCAGGACATCGGAGTAATCATATTATACGCTAAGGATTTCCCGTGTGTCACCTCAGGAGTCAGCTGTGTGCCGGAGCAAGCATAGGCTGTGGTGGTATAATCTTATTTTGCACAAACGTGAGTATCCTTTGCTTCTTTAAACTGCTAAAATGAGCATGGATAGTATTAATAAACGCGATAAATCTCCATATAAGGGCATCGATGATGAAAATGTCGTGATTTTAATTCGTGACCTTGCCAAAAAACGTGGCATTCTCAAAGCGAGACTTACAAAGTTCTCCACTTATTTATCCAGTTTGCGATCTGAACAGCCTACAAATTTAATTACCGAATTAAAATTGCGCACCGAGGGGGCTACATCCTTATTTCGTGAATTCAACGATATTCAAAGTAAAATCGAGGAAACTGTTCCCGAGTCCAATCTCGAGGAACAACTACTGCATCGGGAACAATTTGAAAATAGTTTTTACAGTGCCCAGGCACTTGCCGAGTCGTTAATAAATTCAAATGTCACTTTCACTAGCTCACAAGGTCATAGCAATAATCCTAACGCCTTACAATCCATAAGATTACCGACTATAACTATCCCTAAATTTGATGGTTCGTATGAAAATTGGCTCGAATTTAGAGACACATTTATTTCACTTGTTCACAATTCAAACGAACTTAGTGAAGTACAAAAATTTTATTATTTAAAAACGTCCTTGTTAGACAGCGCATTGCTAATAATTAATACGTTAGAATTAACATCTGATAATTATATAATCGCATGGGAGCTTTTACAAAATCGATACAATAATAATAGGTTATTAATTCAAAATCATATTAAATCAATTTTCAATATTCAATCGTTGGCAAAAGAATCACATATTTTAATAAGAACATTAATTGATTGCACGTTAAAGAATTTAAGAGCTTTGAATTTATTAGGCGAACCGACTGACACTTGGGATACGTTAATTATATACATTTTGGTGTCTAAACTAGATAAAATCACTGAACGCGAGTGGGAACAACACAAAGGTACTCTTTACGCTAGCGATAGTCAAATAAAGTTATCGCTAAACCACCTAATACAATTTCTAAATAGTCGAGCTGATATGTTAGAAACTTTGCAAGCATCACATAGCAAAGATCCGAGTGAAGTTAAAAAACACAATATTAATTATCATCACAACAGATCACATTGTAACGTTTCTACCAATAACGGACAAGATCGACCGACTAATAAGATATACAGGCCTTGTTTAATGTGCAAACTTACTCACCCGCTTTATTCTTGTACTAAGTTCTTAGAAGCTAATTTAAATACTAAATTAAAACTAATACGCGATAATAACCTATGCAAAAATTGCTTGCGTTCAGGGCATACTGTAGATCAGTGTAAATTCGGCTGCTGTAAAAGATGTAATAAGAAACACAATACACTTATTCATACTGACAATTTACATTCAACCTCCGTAACGATGCAGTCGTCAATGCAAACTGATGAATCGAGATCTACAGACCCGAGCCGTCGCAGCGCGACAGTACTCGCCGCTCAATCCTATTCTATAAATCACGCACACATGGGGATCGAGCCTATCGATACTAATGATCCACAAACAAATTCACTTGCGTCTCATTCTCATGCATTGCAACCCGTATTGCTGTCGACTGCTATCATCGAAGTGGCCAGCGACAATCGTATATACATCGCACGCGCTTTATTGGACAGCGGTAGTCAGCGCTGTTTTGTTACAAAATCGTTTTGTGATTTAATAAACGCAAATATAATACAGTCCACTCACGAGATTAGAGGTGTAGGTAATTCAGTTACGCAATGTAGTGAAAGATGCGAGCTGACAATAAAATCGCGCATAAATACCTACACTACAATTATTCAATGTTTTGTTCTACCAGAAATTACCTGTAAGGTACCAGCTATTGATAATTTCTCACACAAACATTTCTGTATTCCAGACAATATTCAATTGGCGGATCCACAGTTTCTACAGTCTCAAAATATAGACATTCTGATTGGCGCAAACATATTTTGGGACTTGCTTACTAACGGTAAAATAAAACTACATAATGGACCTTATTTACATAATACATTATTTGGCTGGGTTATATCAGGTCCCATACATTACAATTCACGCAACCGATTCGACCATACTCGTATCCAGTGCAACTACTCAAGCACATTAGACACATTATTACGACAGTTCTGGGAACTGGAGGAGCTACCCAAGCGTCGGGGCGCACGGACTGATGAGGAGCAAGCGTGCGAGAATCATTTCGTTACAACCACTACGCGAAACAGTGACGGTAGGTTCTGCGTTTGTATTCCTTTCAAACAGTCACCTGAGGTCTTGGGAGACACGTTTCCTCAAGCAGAACGACGCTTCTTAATGCTGGAAAAACGATTACAACGTTCAGAAACGTACAAAAAACTTTATAGCGATTTTATTCATGAATATGAAAATATGGGACATATGACTAAGTACACCTCTTATAGCAACCCACACTATTTCATGCCTCATCATGGGGTTTTACGTGAACATAGTGTAACTACGAAGTTGCGTGTGGTATTTGACGCCAGCGCCACTTCCAGCTCAGGCTTATCTCTCAACGACATCCAGCGTATAGGAGAGCCCATACAAGGTGACTTACTAGCTATCCTTTTACGATTCAGGCAACACCGGTATGTGGCCTGCGCTGACGTTGAGAAGATGTACCGGCAGGTGCTGGTTGAGGAGCAGCAGCGTCATCTACAACTTATTCTCTGGCGAGACGATCCTTCGCAGCCGCTCGGTATTTACCGTCTAAACACCGTTACTTATGGTACAGCATCTGCTCCCTTTTTAAGTATACGTTGTTTAAAACAGCTGGGCGCCGAAAGTGCGAATCCTGACGTCCAGAGAATAATAAAAGAAGATTTTTTCGTTGACGATCTTATTACTGGCGATGACGACCAGATGAAATTGTTGTATTTGTGCAATGAAACCGCCAAAACATTGCAGTCAGGTTGTTTTCCACTTCGAAAGTGGACCTTTAATTTTTCACAAGAAAATCTCCACGCATCAAATAATTATAACGCATTAAATAATTTATCTTCTAACAATAATAGTAGTAATAAGACATTAGGTATAGGTTGGTTTAATACGACAGACGAACTTCATTTTAATACACAAATTAATTTTAAAGATAATAATTCTAAATGTATAACTAAACGTATTATTTTATCTCATATTTCTCAAATATTCGATCCTCTTGGTTTAATTAGCCCTAGTATTATGCAAGCAAAGATTTTATTACAGCGTCTATGGCTACTTAAAATTGACTGGAACGATGCAGTGCCCGATGATGTCACTCGTACGTGGAACCGGTTTGTATCGTCCCTCGCTAATGTTCTCAATACTATCCGTGTGCCGCGTTATGTACTAGGGGAAAACCATAAGCATACTCTTACGGAATTGCACATATTTACAGACGCTTCACAAATAGCTTATGGTACTTGTATTTATGTTCGCACAGTTAGTGACGATTTAAATGTTTCTGTACGATTGCTCTGCGCGAAGGGCAAGGTAGCACCTTTAAAGCCGGTTAGCATACCGCGCTTAGAACTGTGTGGCGCGCTATTAGGAGCGAGACTATACGACCAGGTAGTTTCATCCATTCATCGTAGGTTCGATTCTATTAACTTTTGGACGGATTCAACTATAGTATTAGGTTGGTTACGCATGTCGCCTAATTTATTGCAAACATTTGTCCAAAACAGAGTAGCTGAGATACACGAACTAACAGGAGAACTGCCATGGCGTCATGTCAGCGGGAAACATAATCCGGCTGATCTAGTGTCACGTGGTATGGCGTTAGAAGAATTAGTGAATTCAAATCTATGGTGGACGGGGCCCGAGTTTCTTCACGATGTTAATATTGACACTACAAACATATACCAGCCAGCCCTCCCAGCCGACGACTTGTACGAACCGAAAATGTATCAGCTGACATTCGTAACCACTGATAAAAATCAATCCTACTTATTTATTAATTTTGAAAGATTTTCAAATCGAATGCGCTTATTACGCGCCGTGTCGTACGTGTTGCGTTTCATACATAATGTTCGCAACAAAAATAAAAATAAAAAGCGAGGCGAGGTTATCAGTGTGGATGAGTTAAGAGAATCGGAAAAATTATTAGCTAAAATATCACAAATAGAATCATTTTCAAATGAGTATAATTTACTACTTAATAATCATAAACTTCAGTCTAAACATAATCTGAGTAAACTTAACATTTTTATTGATAAAGACGGTATCTTACGCATTGGAGGCCGATTGACATATTCAAATACGTTCTCATATAATAAAAGGCACCCTATTTTATTAAGCAGTAATCATCACTTCACCAAATTGTTGTTCCGTTATGAACACGTAAAATTATTACATGCAGGTCCTCAAGCATTATTGTATAACATTCGTGAACAGTGGTGGCCAATAGGAGGTAGGAATCTTGCGCGTAAGATAACGCACGAATGTGTTACATGTACACGGCTAAGAGGTAAAACTCTTACTCCTCAGATGGGCAACTTACCTATTGAACGTATTACTCCCACTTACCCTTTTTTCAAATGCGGTGTCGATTACGCGGGTCCAATTTTCATGCTAAATCGAAGGGGCAGAGGAGCGCGTAAAGTTAAATGTTATATTTGTTTATTTGTTTGTTTTGTAACGCGTGCTGTTCACTTGGAGCTAGTGACTGATTTGACGTCCGATGGTTATCTATTAGCTTTAAAACGCTTTATTTCTCGTCGAGGTAAACCGGACGAGATATTTTCAGATAATGGTAGGAACTTTGTGGGTCTCATGAATGACTTTGCCAGGTTTTTATCAAAATGTAGTTCAGACATTATTAATTACGCTAGTAAAGAACAAATTAAATTTCGCTTTATTGTACCTTATGCTGCTCATTTTGGTGGTCTTTGGGAGGCTGGGGTGCGATCATGCAAATACCACCTCCGTCGAGTCGTGGGAAATGCGAATCTCACGTATGAAGAATTGAGTACAGTATTAGCGCAAATAGAAGCAATACTCAATTCGCGGCCTTTATCACCTATGTCTTCGGATCCTACGGATTATCTTCCTCTCAGCCCGGCTCATTTCCTGGTCGGTCGCAATTTAACATCACCGGCATGCGAAGATTTCACATATGCAAACACGCTGCGGCTTACACGCTACCAAAGAGTGGAACAGATGCGACAACATTTCTGGTCTCGTTGGATGAAGGAGTACGTTGGTGAACTTCAAATTCGCAACAAATGGAGAACGAAAATGGATGACCTTAAGCCCAATACGCTGGTAGTTATTAAAGATGACAATCTTCCCCCTCTTAAGTGGCAGTTGGGACGTGTGACACGAACGATACCCGGCAAGGACAATATCACACGAGTCGCTGAGATTCGTACCAACACGGGCCTCATTAGGCGCTCATGTACAAAAATCTGTCCCCTGTTTGAAACCAATTGAAAGTCAAGACTTCCAAGGCCGGGGGTATGTTCGGGCATCCGCAGTGCCATCTACCGACAGCCGACAGGGAAGCAGACGGTGGCGCTTTACTCTATTCAAGACTATTTAATTTCACTAACCAATAATATTATATAGGGTAGAATCGATATATCATTCAAATTTGTAACTTACTAACGAACGAGCAATAAACGCAAAGTCACAAAACGATCACAAGTTTTTTTTTTTTTTGATTCTTTATTACGCAAATCCGTGTAAGGGATATTACGCCAGTTCCCCTACACTGTTTAAAATTTTTTTTTTTTGTTGTAACTGTGCATCTATCATAGTTTATACTACCTTAATTCTACTTTGTCTACTTTGTCTACCTAAATAGTATAATTGAAATAATGTAAAATCCGAAATTGGCTTTTGTTTGGATGTTCTGTATTGGTTAAGCAACATAAAATGTAGCTGTGGATTTTTGTACAAATATACAGGGTGACTGGTTAGATACTATCAATACTTAAGGAGAATACTCGGTACATGATTCTCATTCAAATTATGTAAAAATATAACATAAATATTAATAAGCTTCTAAGTAAAGTTGCCCAACAGTTATCTAATTATTTACGCGTCGTCTGGACACCCTAGTTTCCACGCGGTAGTTTACTTACGTCCAAACACCGCCAAGTGTTAAAAGGGTTAGCGGATAATTCCCTACCATAAGTAACGATCGTTATCTTGTCTATGATAACAACAGGGATCGACGGCTGTACGTGCTCTCCGAGGCACGGTAGGGAGACCCACAAGAACATACACCCAGACCGGAAAAAAATATTTGTACAAATACAAATATCTGTCCCGAGCGGGAATCGAACCCGTGACCACCAGCGCGTGGCGTTGCAGTTGAGGCAACTACTCGCACCACTACACCAGAACGTCGTGCGTCGTGTTTTCATTTAATAATAATTAATTAATTTAAATAGTTTTTAAATGTAATTTTTAATAGTGTTTTAATATAAAAGTGTAAAAGTTTCCTAAATTTTTTTAGGAAAGAATCAATTTTTTTCTTTTTCGAATCGCAAGATCATAGAATAAGATCAGATTATATAGAAGATTTTTTTATACGTTGAAAAATGATAGTTACTTTTGAAAATATTTAAACAATAAAAAAACAACAAAATACAACAAAAATAAACTTTGTCATTTGTTGAACAGCTAACTGTTGTTTATTAAATAAAAGCAAGCAATAATAGAATCAAGCCATCTAGCGACCAGTAGCCAAAACAATTAATTGATTATAATATTGACAGACGTAATAGTTCTGCTATATTTCACTTGGTGTCGCAATAAGAGGGCTGTACTCAGAATTTTTTGTTAATCATAGGTGTGATTTGAAGTTGGATGGCACACACGGCTACATAATATTATCATGATTTGCTATTCTTATTATAGCAAGAAAGAAAATATTTTTTACTACATCACATTACATAATTCAAATATTGAACGTCAAAACCAACTACTACCGGTTCGAACCTTAATTGCCTCGGAAGAACACCTTATTCGCTGAGTGAGTGAGTTCAATAATAAACTTTCAATAAACTTGTAGTCAGTGTCTGACTTAAAAAAAATCTAAGTACGACCCTGGGAGACCAGTAGTTTTGCTTCTTGCCGATAGAGGCATGGTAATCACCGAACTTTCTAGACAAAATAAATAATTTACTTTAAATATTACTTATGAGTGCAAAGATATGTTTATTCTATTTGATTTTGATGTGATGAGCAACAAATTCGTTGACTAGGTAAATAATGTAAACTTTGAACAAAAATAAATATGAACTGTTTACCTATCTTGGTATTTCCGGCGTATTTAAAATGGAATCATACTTATTTATAACGATTGTCAATGTCAATCATTAAACTACCTATTTACCTACATAACTACTCTAACACACACACAGTCACTTTTAACAGTTTCGAAAGCAGTGGTGATTCTGCATTTGTGTATTGATAAGCCATACCTAATTACTAATGACAGATTACACTCACACACGATCACTAGACGCGCAGGAGCCGGGACGACACGCGCGTGCGCGCCATGCCAAGGCTTACGCCTTACTGACCTAGTGACCTACTAGCGGAATTCGTCGAGCGAATTAGTGGGAATTAGGCCGGCTTCAAACACCCGAATGTCTCTCTGAATTCATATTATTAATTCAGAAAGCCCGGAATTCCATACAATATCAGTATTCTCCACATACATTATGATTTTTATTAATATTATGAAAAGATTACAGCTTATTATTTATTAATTATTATTATTTATTAGTATATTATTTATTATTTTTACATAATATTTATTCCACGTGAATTACATTATTTTAAATTAATAAATTAGTATTTTTAAGAAACTTTTCAAAACGATAGCCAAAAAGTAAGTACATGAAATTTTTGAACGCAATATTAGACGCCTGCGGCTGGCCTTAGCCGCGGGGCGGGAGTGCGGGTACTAGCGGTACAGTACAACACCACATCGCACGCGCCGCCGGCATGACTGGAAATATACCTACGCCGCCTCATTTGTTTTGAATTGAAATATATGAGAATTTGGTCAAAAATTAAGTGCCTATTTTTTTCACATGATTCGAATGAGAATCATGTACCGAGTATTCTCCTTAAATATTGATAGTAATTTACCAGTCACCTGTATATATATATACACTAAAACACCTCTAAAACCCTCAAAATGGGTTCGTCAGACTTCTCATCTAGCATGTAAAAAACTTTTACTCTAAACCTTCTAACACAGCATATAAGTAATAAAAAATTAACAAAATACACAACAAACAACAATATTAGTGTATACTTCCTTACAAATAAAAGATATAACTTCACAATAAAAGAAAATTAGGCAGTATATAAGTATTTGTTTTGATTATATAATTTAAATAATGTAATACTAATTAACGATAGAAAGGCAGCGATTTGAGACAACAAATCTGTCTTTCAAAGCTCAAATACCGCAACAGATGCTTTGTTATTTGTCCACAGACGTCTTCCGAAACCGCAACAAGTATCTACGCAGTCGATTACATTATTCCAAGTAATCTTCTTGAATTAGAATCTCAACTCTCAATGTTTAATCATTTTATACAATTCCAATTTTCTAAATTGTACTTTCATATCGGCATTTATTGTGGAAGTTTGATAAAAAATGTTTTAGGTCTTTGTAATTTTTTGCAGTATGGTATACATAGGTATAATATAAAACACCTCGTTGTATTTCAAGATTCAACAATTTCAATGGTGTACTTTCGAAACAGTTTGTCGTTACCGTCTTATCTGTGCTTTGAAAGCTACTACAATCCGTTTCTCATGGAGACAAGAACACGCACCACTCGATAAATATACTCCGATACTCTGCCATTTATACCGCCGCGTTTATGCCTATATCTGCCTGGTTGTCCAAGAGCGAAAAACACGCCAGGATGTCACCGGCTCTCACTTATACTTGATAATATAAACTTTATATTAAAAGATATCTGCACTACGTTGATGGCTACTCTTTCCTGATAACACCAGATCTTATATCTACAGCACCGGATGCCAAACAGTCGGTGATATCAAACAGGCGCCCCAGATGTGAACTTCTTAACTCGGCTACCTTTTCGGCCACCTTTTGCCAATTAAGTAGTATTTTAGGTATGGCAGCCACTGTATTTTTGACCAAGTACTCAAAATCTATTTGAATTCCCAGCGACCATACCGTTTGCAGAATTCTATTATAAACAAACAAGTTAAACAAAAAAAAAAAAAAATTTTTTCAAATCGGATTTATCGAAATATAAAAAGTCCTTTAGAGTGGAATTGTTGTTGCGTTTTTTTTTTTTTTTTTAAGTAAGAGTGTAATACTTTCAAAGCAATAACCCAAGCAAAAAATTATGGTACCTACAGAGTAAATAACACTTCAGTAGACTCAGTGTCCTGGATGAAGATTCTTCAAGCAAACTAACTCCTCAGCTTTATAATATTAAAGTAATTAAGTATAATTAGGCTACTAAAATATATTCTTAAAATAATCTTAATATTAAAATTATTTGCCCATTTTAACTTATAAAATTAAGTATATGTAAATTTTAGTAAAAAAAAGGTTTTTTATAAATTAAAAAAACCTTTTTGATCTTTGCTTATCTAAATAATGTTAAGGAGGGAAAAACTGAATTGAACTGGCTTTTAAACGACCCACTGCTGGGTAAAGGCCTCTTCTCCATATAGAAGGGTTGGAGCATTATCCGCCACGCTGCTCCACTGTGGGTTGGCAGATAATTTTCCCTATAATGAGTAACGATCGATATCAGGTGTTTGTGACAACAACCGGAACTGACGGCTTTACGTGCTCTCCGAGGCACGGTAGGGAGACCCAGAACAATACCCAGACCGGAAAAAATATATGTACAAATATAAATTTTGGCCCCGGTCGAAGAACGAGAACGGTCGTCATTTGAGTATACACGAACAAATAAAATTTATGTTTTCTTGCAATAGAAAGTCTAAATTTTCAACATACAAAATATATTATATTATAATTTTAATAAGTCATTTATAGGTATTGTTACTATAAGTATAGTACACCTATTTTTAATAATTTTTTAATGTATCTCAGAGCTTAAACAGCTTCATTTTAAAAGAACCAGTAAAATAAAAAATTAATAGTGAAATACATATATGTAGATCTAAATATAGGTACATATTGATTTCAATTTTAGTATAAGCAAAATTAAATCGTTCAATAAATTGTTACATTTTTTATGGATTCCATTTAGTGACAGTAGTTCGAAAATAAAACAAAATTACGGAATATAAAGCTGATTGTGCACATAAACTTTTACTACTAACTAAATTTAATAATTAATCTCGTAGAACTGACAAAGTCCAAATATAAAACTTCGAAGTTCTATAATTTGTAGCTGAAGTATTAGAGCGACCAAAATAGTAGTCGTGGTGTCGCACAGAAATATCAAATGTTCCAAACTTTCGGTCACAACGGAAACAGTTTTGCAAATTGCATGTAATTTGCGCAGCTACCTAAAGAGGAATCTCCTAATGACCGGCCGGAATTCACCCACATAACTACAATCCTCAAAAAGGTCTCATAATGACTTTAATAAATTATTGTTCTATACTAGGATTTAACCAATGACTATTTTTAATTGCAACTACTTAACGGATCATGAAAAGTACGAAAGCAACGATGAAATAACCAATCGCTATAAAAAAATACCAATATAAATATTACGTTTGATCTTATCCGTAATTTATTTTATATAACTTACAAAATTAAAAATAAATATTTGCGGTGGAAGGAATTATTAATTGTTTACAAATCGACAAAGATAATTGAAAGGTCAACAAAAGAAACTCAAGAAAAGTTTTTGTATTTTGCTTTTAATATTTTCGGTAACTTACAATTGTAGTGTACGACGTAAACCTATGAAAAGTAAACCCAGAAAATAAACTTGTATTTATAATTGTATTACATTACTTAATATGATTTTCTTAAATAAGCATTAAATTTTGTACATTATATTTTTATAATTAAACCTGGAACATTATATTTGTTTCGCTGACAACAAATAACAAAAATGTGTGTTAATAAGTCACGTAGCGACCTACTTGAAACCAACTATAAATACTTTATATTTCTACACAGTAAAATATGATCGATGATCAATTGAGAATCAACTTTTGTCGTATTATTACATCTCCCGCACCGCATATCTCATGGCGACACTGCCAGGATAAGAAGATATCTCACAATCTGTACTAAATTGTAACAAGTCCAGCTACATACATTAAAACATTTTTTTTTTAATATTTCAATGTAAAGAATTTGACATGTTACAGTTTTATTATTATTAGTAGTATATATCTTATCATACACACTTTTTTACAAATTTACAAATGCAACAAATTTATCAATAAAATTTTTGCGATTATTGAAATTTAATTTAAAAAGAATAATTAATTATAAAGTTTTCTTTTAATGAAATCGTGGTTGCAAAGAATGTATATCGTTATAATTTGAATTAAAACATCAAAGATCTTTTGATAATTGAATTCACTCACTTCTATTCAATTAAAAAAACCGCAAGCTTTTGATCTTGCAACAATTAATATAAAAGATGGTGTTTTTTATTTTAAAACTTTATACTCGTTAGCGTAGATAATAATCTATTCTAAGCATACGTAACATTGTATTATACAATGTAATGTGAAAATTTTTAATAAGTAACATAAAATTGTACTTACTGCACACTTTTACAAAAAAAAAAAACACAACTTTTTGTCTCTTGATTGAGTCTGTTTTATATTAAACTAGCTACTGCCCGTGACGTCCTCTGCGTGAACGCTATTAGATTACACGTTGTTACAGAATGCGTTGAAGAAATAAAGCTTCACTGCTCGTTTCCCGTAAGTGATACCGTAATAATATGTATCCTATATGTTGACTCGAATTCTTAATAATATTCGTGCCAAAATTGAAGTAAATCCATGCAGTATTTTTTGAGTTTATCCCGAACATACATACAGACAAACAGAAAAACAGACAAACAGTCAAAAATTCTAAAAATTATATTTTTGGCTTCGGTATCGATTGTAGGTCACACCCCAAGTATTTTTTTAAAAAAATATTCAATGTACAGTTTTGACTTTCCTACCATTTTATTATTATGTATAGATTAATTTAATTGCACATTTATGGTTGCTGCTACGATAATTAAATGACACATTTAGGCCTAACAATTTATCTAGTTATAAATACTTATATTCAGCTATGCTTGCAATGTTACGTAAAACGAGAATATTTTATACGTTTTCTGAATAATTAAATAAAATATCCCAAATCAATCTTTAAAAAAAAAAACATAATAAAGCAACTGTGTTTGGTTTGTTTAGATACACTTACTGAATTTAATCAGCCTGTAAACGTCCCGTTGCTGCGTAAAAGCCTCTTCTAAGAGGAGTAGGTTGGGAGCTTAATTCACCATGCTGTTCAACTATAGGTTGGCGAATAATTTCCCTACTATAAGTAACGATCGCTCTCAGGTGTCCGTGACAACAACCCGGACCGAAAGTTTTACGTGATCTCCGAAGCATGATGGGAATACCCACAAAGACATACACCCAGACCGGAAAGAAATATTTGTACAAATACAAATATTTGCCCCGAGCGGGAATTGAAACCGCGACCACCGGCGGGTCAAATACACAGGTGCATTCAGTTTTTAAATTGACTTGAATGCACCTGCATATGATTTTTTGTTTATATCTCAAGCGTATTCATCCTGTGATGAAGTAACATATGGCATCAGATAAACTTACCATACACAACTTAAGGATCTAAATTGGACGAGCTATATCATGCAATGTATTACAATCGACGAGGAATAATTCCTATCTATCAGAGTACTAGCCGTGCGGTGACCGGCAGAAAAGGATAGTCCTGAACTCCTTCTTGCTGAGGAATCTTAAAAGGTGACCAAACTGTACACCAACCAAGGTGATGCACAGCAGTGATACTATATCGTGTCTCAACACAATATCCCAACCTACTTGTCAAGCTTTGTAAGTATAAGAGCCCAAACCACTAGTTCCCGGTGACCTTACTATTCCTGGCTACGTTAGTGGCTTAGATAATGGTAAGGCAGGGGGTGCTAAGAACCTTCAGTGGAGATTCCATAACCACCCACAATGACCATGCCAGGGCAAGGGCTCTGGAAACATACAATATTCGTACTTCGAGGTCTGGTGTACAAATTATTAATCTGGAAGAAGAAATGAACATGTTACAATGGGATATACGGGGTAATCTAAAGTCTGAAAAAAAAGAAAACGACATGACAACCCTAAAATCCGGAAATCTGTTCTACTTCCGGGAAGGTAACTAACAGTCTCAAGGAGGTGTCGAGTTTACGGTCCGCAGGTCTCTCATTACCAATATTGTAACCATCGAAAGTGTATCGAGCAAGGTTCCGTACCTTTTACTGAGAGTATCTGAGAGATACTAGCTTAAGGTCATACAGGTACGCACTGACCTCGAAACATCCCGATTAAGAATAGCATCGCAATAGGAAAGCATCGCTTAGCCGTATTACCGTCAGCTGTTATTATTCTAGGCTCAGGCCTGTTGAACTGCGCCCGCGCATGTAACACGCACTAGTCGTAACTTATATCCGATCCCGAATGTAGGTATGTTGGTTGTTATCGCGCCGTGATAGCTATAATTACGCTACCCTTTTTGTTAATTATTTCTATTTAATTTGCGTTTTTATTCCTACAATAAACTGTCTTAGCTTTTATCTTCGCTGTGCTCCTTTTAAAATGTATGTGTGTGGACCTTTGTGTGTGTTTAATAAATTATATTAAAAGTGATATAGACTTTGAAATTGTCACTTTAACCTCGTAAGTCCCCGTGTTATCATATTAATACATATTCAACATGGTAATTCAAGCCCAATTAAATATTTCAAGTTTAAAAAATTATGACCCACTGTTGTCATCCGACAACATATCAGAATTTCGTTCGTAATTTTGAAAATACGTGCCTTAATACAAGTTACTCTGGCAAACGCGACTTGTTAGACTCTTAGATGTAAGTTTCGTCGTTATTGAACCAATCACAGATGATCTAGTTAGTTCGTTTAAATGAAACAATGACAGGTAGACAAAAATGTAGTTGAAATATATTCTAACGATTAGTCGTCGTGGGTGGTAACAACTATAGTGTTTATGTTGTCAGACAACAAAATTTGGCGATAACTTCTTTAAGCGCATTTAAATCGTGGGCCTTACGAGGTTAGTATAACTATTATATTATTATAGTAATTCGAAGAGCTATAATTTAATTACATACCGTAACCCCACTATACCTACATCAATATATTGTGTCATCAATGGGAGATTTTAACACGAACTTAAGCAAAAGACGAGACAACGAGATCACAAGACAGTTTGGATATAGGCAGCGGAACTCCAGAGGACAGAGGCTGGGCGTTACCCTTTCTTTTTTTTTTCTTTTTTTTTTCGCTGGGAAATGCATTTACGCATCCCGCCGCCCGAAGGCGACGAGTATGTGAGACTCGCTGAACGCAGAACGTGCCAGAATACCGCACTAAAACACAGCGGTGCCCTCATCGTCGTAGTGAGGCGCCACGGGATCGCTCGCGCATGCAACCGTGACGCCCCGACGGTTGGCCCGCCTATGCGGGCCGCCTTCGCTTATAGGGCGCTCGCGGGCACCGGAAGCGCTCTATTGGGCTGGGCGTTACCCTGGATAACCAGGAACTACATATGATAAACTCTTTCTTCCAAAAGCTACACAGTAAATAGACCTGGATGAGTCATGACGGTTTCACTAAAAATTAGACGAGATAGACTTCATCGTGACAACCAGGTGACAAATATTTAATGACATGTCCGTGTTCCATAGGATGAAAACCTATTGGTTAGAAGCACATTGAATATTAATGTCAAACTTAAACGATACTGCCTGATAAAGTCTGAACTCCAACTATCTAAAATTCTATCTTCTATCCATCCATCTACTATCTAAAAAAACAGACAGGAAAACACTCAAAAAATGTCGGGAAAGTGATTTTTTCCTTTTTATTTTTCTAACACAAATACAAACTGGTGGTTGCCCAGTGGTCGAAATTCGACCTAATCTATAATTGACAACTTTGTCAACATCATAAAAATATGATTGCACATAACATGGTGAGCATATGCAGCAGTCATTGAACCTGATCTGTGATACAAAATTTCGATAAAAAATTCGTTGCAAGACCTGTATTTAAAACCGTGTTGAAAACAGACTTTCACAATAAACAAAATTTTGTGTATATAATTATGTACATTGTACATAAATGTGTGTGTGTGCCACAGTGTTGTTTTTTTTTATTAATTTAATGTATTATTTGAACATTATTATAAAAAATATTGGCATTCTGCACTTCTTCATATAAACTTTAACTGTGCCAAATTATATACTTCTCCTTCATATTTCTCTTCATATTTTCGTAAAAGGGGTATAAAGTTTTTGCTTCGCGTATTAATATATAGATGAGCCAAAGCGATTAAGACGTCCTCAAGTGATTCTATAAATCTGTCAAACATGTGACAAACGACTTTTAACCCTAGTCAACTAAACTATATTCACTGTTACGTAATAACTAAACACTCGTCGAGCGGACTACGCAATAAAAAACTCAAATGTTATCAAAATTATTTAATAAAAATGTGAAATTATTATCATTTAGCAATTAAATAAATAGCGCCAAGTGGATGATCTCGGGTTTTCCAGTATTTCCATTAACATTAAGTTGATCATGAATCGTCGACAAAAGAAATACTACTTTGTTTAATTGTGCTTTTTAAGAAACTAATGCCTTATCATAGTCGTAACAAAACATCGAAGTATCTATTACGCGAGACTTCGAATTTTTAATTTTTTCTCTAAGCTCTCTATAAACATAATTTATCTCAAGCAATTCGCGTATGTGATCTTCATGATTTCTTAAGTCCATCTAAAACAAATGGTAGAAATAAAATATAATATAGGTACATAATGATCCGTATATATTAAAAAATATATAAAAAAAAACCTCAATAAAATAAAAACAAAACTAATTTCTCAACGCTTTATACCTAAATTTATTTGAATATATATATAATTACTTAATACATAACATAATACTACTAATACAAGAAAAATTATTAAAAAATGTGGCTAACGTATACATACCTTGATTTAACTTGACCGAACGTAATTACTAAACTTTCGTCGATCTGACGACGGGATGGCTGTAAATCACTTCCTAATTGACGCGTGACTGCAAACGCGTTACTAGATGCATTGTTTACTCTTATTAGGAAGGTAAAAGAAGCGAGGGGTTCGGGGATGACGCGGAAGTAGATGCACTCGGCTTTCGTTCATACTTGCGTCGTCGAGCGGACGAATGTTTAGTTATCTAGGGTTAGCGATATTTATTAAAGATCGAATGTGAGTGAGACTAAAATACAGTCCTAAGTTCCGTAGTAAATAATTCCGTAGTAGTGTGTAGTGAACATAACATTATAAATATAAACATTATGAACCGAAACAACAACAGAAAGGGCTAAAAGAGAAATCAGAGTTTTAAAGAGTTAAATTTGCATATCCAGCGACCGTGTCAACGGTAAAGTGTCGTGACGAAAATATAAAGCGCTCATTAGTCCTAAAACAACACTAACTTGTGCGTTATTTACACGAGACTGTAAAATCAGTACCCGATGTATTAAACATTCGTAAAGTTCGTGCGTGGGCCCTCCAATAACGATAACGTGAATGAATCAATACAAGTTAACCTAATAATCTCGGTAGCCTGCGATTAATAGTTCTTTCTTCGTTACCATTTTGTTTTCAAAATGTATGTGAGTATGTCATAGCATCATTATTTTCTCTATTTCCATTTCATTATTGTGATTAATAGAGTGGGCGTTATACGGAAAGTGTTGGTTCAAATAATGAAAATTGAAATTTGCAATCAAGATTATATTATTTCAAATTTCAAATTAAAAATAATCACTCAGTACTTTTACACAATGTTATAAAACTTCACTTCACAATCACTATATACAATCAATATGGAACACAAGACAGTTCTTAGTAGTGTACCGTACGACCGATCAAGCAGTAGTAACTCAGCTGAGTCTGGCCGACTTCCACGACGTAGATTCTGTCAAGCACCAGTAGATGGCGCTGGCATTCCGATTATGTTATGTTGTGATTATGACTCGATTCCGACATAATATGTTTAATATTTATTTAGGCACAGGGCCGGATTTAAGGGAGGACAACCGGGGCAACTGCCCCGGGCTTCCATAAAAGAGGGGTCGCCACAATAGAGACTTCGGACAAAAACTGAAATTCAGAAATGACCTTTCTTTTGAATTGACCTTAATGAACAGCGGTTAGGAGTAGAGATGTTCATCGGAAAAAAATCGATAATTTTATCATCGATAATTATCGAATAGTGTTATCGATAGTTATTGATGATTATCGAATGAACAGTTATCGATAATTATCGGATGAAAAGTTATCGATAGTTGGCGACAGTTATCGATAATTATCGGATAAAAATTATCGATAGTTGATGATAGTTATAGATAATTATCGGATACAAATTATCGATAATTGAGAATAGTTATCGATAATTATCGGTACAATTTTCGGACGACGAAAAAAAATGTCATCCGCGGTCCAGTATCAATATAACACTCAGTACTCTATCCGAATACCTAAAAAATAAAAAAAATAAAAACATCCGCCCTTCCATCATTATCGAATCACAATTATCAATACTTATCGGATCCAAAAATTATCAAATGACACAAAATTATCGATAATTATCGGATCGCACATAATTATCGGATCGCACAAAATCATCGATAATTATCAGATCGCACAAAATTATCGATAATTATCAGATGGCACAAAATTATCGATAATTATCGAATGAAAACTTAACGATAATTATCGAATGAACAGTTATCGATAATTATCGAATCAAAATTATCGAATAACACTTATCGATAATTATCGAATGAAAAATTACCGAGTAGTTACGAATTATCGATAATTATCGCACACCCCTAGTTAGGAGTTGCGACGACCTTTTTTTTAGGAATACATATAGTTCGACGGAGTATTTTTTTTACCTCTTTTTTTTTCGTCGTTTTGTGCAAAGAAATATCGACTGTCCCTACGTACAGTATCGAAACTGAAAATTTGCGATTTTTTTTATTGCACTAAGAAACTCCTTTTTATATATTTTTTCATAAAAAAAGAGAATAAGCTAAAAAATACATATTAAAACAACATTTTTTATAAGTATAATATCGATACTTAACAAATAAATGACAATTTTGTACACAAAATTAACTTAAAGTGCTCTCCTGTGAAGTACCTTTTTTCAGTTTCGATAGTATACGTAGGGACAGTCGATATATTCGGAACCAAAATGTTAGATGAAGGGGGCTCCACTCCACTTTTGCCGCGGGCTTCCACAACTCTAAATCCGCACCTGTTTAGGCAGTAGACAAATAATACGTTATAGTTATCGTAATTACAATAATTCATTTACACAGTTGTACTTAAAATTAAAGTACTTGTATCTGTGTGCAAAAAAAAAAATCAGTAGACACGATAATTAGAATTATGTTATACTAGGCTTATAAATAAAATATTAGTTATTCACATTACATAACAAAAAGTAAAATAAAAAATAAAAATAATGTTTTTGTTTGCCTGTGATAGAGATAGTGCATAATAAGATTTTTTTTTCAAAGCCTAAAAGTTCAACAGAGTGTAATATTTTTAAATTCAATTCGACCCAATAGTTATTCGTGACATAACGGCAACAGACACTGCATCGGCCCATTTGTGTGATATTTTAAAGGTCCGAATAAAGCTCGCTCAGTTATTAAATTTCAATATTAAGCTTTATGCTTCTGGGTGATAAGAGGATTTTGATTTTCCGTTTCATTTTTGCGATATACTCGCATAGTCACATCTGTTCACGGCGGCGTAAAAGCGTTCGTACTTCGCCCTGTACGGATTACGACATCAATGTAAACAAGATCAGTAAAAATATTTTTCACGCGACCTACGCAAATGGCAATCGCTCCATCATTTTCCCGTCTTCCCTTCGCATGCTAACATTTATTTCATTTCATTGTTTTGTTGTTATTTTACGGGAGAAAGAATTCGTGTTTGCACAGCATTAAGGCGAGCGTGCTGCTTTTCCCTTCGAGCGAAATAGGTGCTTAATGTTAACAAAATTGTTTTATTTTATAAATAAGATAATATTGGTAGACTTTGATTAATTTTTAATTAATTTTTCTTAAAAGAAATTTCGTCCAATTTAATTTATGTATAATAATATATATATAATAATAATTAATAAGCGAAAAATCGTACATAATATAAAATATTAATAAATGTAAGTAATATTAAGGTAAGTTAAATAATTGGTACATGTATTTATTTTTTGTAATTTTTAGTATTTTTTTAATCTCTAACATAAATTAAACTGTATTTAATTCAAAGTAAAACTGAATAATAGTATATATTTTTATCTGTTATTTTTATCTATATCATATATTTTTATTTTTATTATTATTTTTAATAATAATCCTTTTGTGTTATTTTGTATATTTATGCACCACCCTCCATTTTACTCCGGCTATGTTTCAATTCCTCACAACGTAAGGTTGTCTGGAAGAGATTGTTTATTAGCAATAAGACCGCCTTATTGTGCAATAATATTTAAGCATATTATATCTCTATAATTTTTGTTTCAAAAGTGGTGTACAATAAATAATTATAAAGTATTTTTATTTTCTTAAATTTTACAATATTGTACATATTTATAATTCAAAACTTAAAATAATTATTTACAAACAGTTTTGGTATAAATCATGTCCGCGTGGAATGGTGCCAAGAATACTAGCAGCATTATAAATAAATAAATAAATTCGAATATAAACAATAATGAGCGTGGAACCGAACCTGCACTTTTAACGCAAACAAATTACCTACATATTTCGAAATATCATAAATTTAGTGAAAATATTTATCAACATAAATAAGCTGAAAGCAATATAACAGTAATTATAGTATAACCAATTATTATCCGGCTAATTTCACTTTGCGGTGATGATCCTAACTGAAACCTAATTGATTGCAGCACTTAATTAACATGCCGTCTTCACGTTCGCCTCTTGTTTTAATTACAACATTCGGGTTCGTGGACCCATAATGTTTTTCTCGTTGAAAAAAAAAGTGGTTTGATCGATAGTAGCACCCTGTTTTTATTTCTGAAGGGCGTTCGGTAAATTAGATCAGTACGGAGACTCCCCGGAGGTGCAAAATTGTAGTGATGTTTCATCAAACCAATTGGTCTTATTTTCCTTTTTATTGAGTGTGGCTCGCTTCGTGTTCAATTTTTGGGTATTGACCGATAATCTTGTTAACAAGCAGGACAAATGATTTGAAAAAGATTCACCGATTCAATGGGAAGGTTTTCACTTTTTTTTTGGTTTTTTTTTTTGTTTATTACAAATTGTTAGTAAACTGATTGTTGTTCTTGATTGTTTTCTACAATTTCCTGTATATTCTTATAATTTAAATAACTATAATATAATATTATATATATATATATATATATATCCAATAAACCAAAAAGTGATCCGTCTCAAATCGTCGGTATAAATTGAAAAAAAATGTCTGGCTGAAACTATTCTAAATAAAGCGAGCCGGTAGTAGCTGTTACCGGTACAAATAACCATGTCTTAGTATCTAATAAGTTCAAGCCTATTGGTTTACAGATTGCGCTATAATTTTTTTTATACCAAAACAAATATTTTATATTAATTTTATGCTTAAGATTTTATTATAGATCGTATTAAAAAAATGATAATATAGGATAGTTATATTAAAAATTCAACATAAACTATTTTTGAATACAATTAAAAAGTAACATATATACTATATATATATATATATATATATATATATATATATACATATATACAATTTGAAATAGAAATATGAGAACGTGGATTTTACATAGTTTGATTTAGGGACTGAAGCGTTCGTATCAAATATGCAGGTAATCAAAACAGAATATTTAAATAAGCTAAGTTTTCATATCATTGATATTCTATATATTATGTACATTTTTCATGTAGGCTGTTTTTATTTTTTTAATAACTGCACCTCCGAGTTTGAATTTTCGGAGCCTTTTTTTAACAATTTTTAGCTTTATTAATAATTTAAAATCTAGTCCTCTATTACCATACATCGCGCTTTTATTCTGTTCCTATCATTCAGCATACCAATTTCATCTTTTATCCATTCATTCAATATGGGTTTGTCCCATCAAAAGAAAAGAAAACTATTCATGCCTTAATTCTATGTACACCGAGGGGAGAAAGGGGGAAAGGGGGAAAGGGGTATAGATTTTTATTGACTACAACAATCGTGTTTTTAGTTTTTACAAAAATACTTAATATCAATTTCATTTTGTTCTTAAATTACTATACATTTATTATATTACATTTGTAAACTTATAGCTAAGGAGGCAGACAATTTCTTTCTCTTTGTTAACACTAAAATTATTTATCAACTACATAGTTAATCTATTATCTAACTAAAATATTACATTTTTCTTAATAAATAACAATGATTTCCACTTTTATATAGAACAAAGTTTTATACAAAATAAAATCTTAAACACTATTTCTAAATTAAATACAAATTTTTATATGTTAGCAATAATATAAAAGTACTATATTAAGTTAACATAATAATATATTACTAAACCTTATTTCTATTGTTTGCAGTAATAGCTACTTTTTTACAAAACCGCAGGAAACAGTTTCTACTATTTTTATTCCGGATAATATCATGCAGTATACTTTTGTCCAATTTAATCCCTATTTCACATCCCAGACGCTTCCTCTCATAGCCGAGGGTCGGGAAGTCCAAGAGGACGTGGAGGACAGACTCCGAACACGCAGGGTCGCAGACGCATGATGGACTCGCAGATAGCAGCCTTGAAGATATAGAGAAGCTTGAGGGTTTTGGTTTTGGCGGCGCCGGTCCATACGGACAACGCTACCCCTACCTTGCCCTCAATCTTGCTGCCGTCCGTGAAGATATTATGATCGTGATCGCTATTGGCAGAAAATTGCTCCTAGTCAACCAGGCACTTGAACTCCAGGTCGATATGACAGGCGGGGTGCGGAGACCGCAGAGCCGAGAACATCCGCTCCACCTCCCGATCCCCAATCATTGGCTGGGGCACCCCCCTCCTCGCCTCGTACAAGGCCGCGGCTTCGCGAACACGAAGGTTGAGAGGGAGTATCCCAGCAAGCAATAATGCCCAGTTCAGGGAGGTAGTTCGGTATGCCCTGCAAAGTTTCTGCGCGAAGCCCCGCTGGACCACGTTCAGCCGCTTGCGGATACCGAGTTTATCCACGGCCGGCGCACAAACGGCAGCCGCATACAAGATCACAGACTCAACCACCGCTCTGTAAATAGTGCGGATAACTTCAGGATGGAGACCCCAGCTGGTCCTAGCTACTGGGGCTAGCTGGTGGTAAAAGGCGACCGCGCGCTTGCAGACGTTCGCGACGTGGGTGTTGAAGATGAGTTTCCGGTCTATGACGACCCCCAGCAGCTTGATTTCGTTCGACAAGACAATGTCGACCCCACCCATGCGAAGACGTGGGGTGTCGTATTTCAGTTTGCGCGTCACAACCATAGCATTGGTCTTGTGAGGCGCAAACCGAAGTTTATTAGATACACCCCACGCCCTCACATATTCGAGGGCGGCATTGGCTCGTCGTTCGATCTCGAGGGCCGTCGCACCCTCGAACACCAACACCACATCGTCAGCGAACGCCTGCGCGTAGTCGCCTTTGGCCTCCAATTCCTGAAGTAATGGATCCAACAGCAGGTTCCATAATATCGGCCCGCCGATAGATCCCTGCATGCAGCCCTTCCCGGTGTCTCTTATGTGTTCCTCAGACAAATACCTCACTCTGGTACGCCTGTCACTCAGGTAGCTGCCCAGGAGCCGCCGGATGTTATTGGGGCACTTTTCCTCAGCCAATCTGACCTTAATTTTCGGCCACCAAACGTTGTCGAAGGCGCCCTCTATATCTAGCGAAACCAGGACAACAATCCTCTTCCTCTCCAGATTGTGCCTGATATGTTTCACTAGGGTATAAAGGGCATCCTCGGTGCTTCGCTGGGGCATAAACCCAAACTGGCGAATACTTAGCTTGGGCCCAAGATGGTACTGCAACCTGGTGACAAGCATCTTCTCCAATATCTTCCCCAGCACCGGAAGGAGCCCGATCGGTCGGTATGACTTAGGAGTCCTATAGATGGCCTTCCCTGGCTTGCAAAGGAAGACCACAGTGGCTTCCTTCCAGGGCTTTGGAAAATAACGGGTCTCGAGACATTTGTTGAGGATACACAAAAAGAGATCCGGGTCCAGTTCAATCGCGTGCAGACATATATCAGCGGTA
Source organism: Euphydryas editha (assembly GCA_036937285.1). Taxonomy (NCBI): domain Eukaryota; kingdom Metazoa; phylum Arthropoda; class Insecta; order Lepidoptera; family Nymphalidae; genus Euphydryas; species Euphydryas editha. The sequence goes on from JAUPFZ010000008.1 coordinate 9,475,893, forward strand.
AAACCGTCCGCACCTGGAGTCTTCTTCGGGTCAAAGGAACGGCTCGCCAACTTCAACTCGAGATGAGTGAAGGGGGGGTCCCGTTGACCCGAAGAAGTGTCGTTGTCAGAGAGCTCAGCCAGGACCCTCACCCAGCGGTGCTCCTCGGAGTCATCCTCTTCGGAGTCCTCCGGGTAGAATGTCTCGGCTAAAAGTCGGGCCGAGCCTCTGGCGTCGAGCTCCATAGCGTTTACCACCAGCGGTGGATCTTCGTCTCTCTTTGTGGTCCTACCGAGGACCCTATATATCATGTAGGCTGTTAAATTGAAAATTCTATTTGATTATTTGTCCACTTTTAATCAATCACAAATCTACGAGTATATATTAATACGTGAAGCAGAAACTTTGTACCCCTTTTACGAAAATTACGCCGACAGAAAAGTATGAAATTTGGCACAGCTAAAGTTTATATGGAGAAGAAGTGCAGAATGCTAATATTTTTTATAAAAATGCTCAAAAAATACATTAAACTAATTCAGAAACACTACACACACTACGGCACACACACACATGTACTATGTACCTGTATACACAAATTTTGTTTAATGTCAAAGTCTGTTGACAACACGGTTTTAAATACAGGTCTTTCAATGATTTTTTTTCGAACACGGTTTTTAATATAGGTCTTGCAACGAATTTTTTATCACAGATCAGGTTCAATGACTGCATGTTGCATGTTACGCGCAATAATATTTTTATGATGTTGACAATGCTGTTTATTACAGATCAGGTCGAATTTCGAACACAGGGCGACCACTAGTAAGAATTACATAAGTAATAGTTGCTTAACATATACATAATATAATACATAAAACATAAGGAAATCAAACAATCTAGAATAGAAAATTATAATTTCACGTTTAATTATAGAGTTAGTGAAATGGTACTACATATGTACGTAGTCTTTGAAGTTCGATACTCAAGTAATTGGTCTTTTTTATCTCAGTACTTAATAATAACATTCAATTAAGTCAATAAATAGAAGTAAGTAGTAAGTAGTCAATAAGTAGAAGGTGGGTATAGTTTCCAACTAGTGAAGTGTACTAGTGTATCTACATTTGATTCTCATAGACACGATAATGTAAAATAAAAAATAAAAACCTTTAAGGCAACTGTTTTTGCTACGGACAAATCCACACATTTCCGTAACAGAATTACATTAAAAAATCAGACTCTAATTGGTGGCTTTACCTTAACTGATCACTAATTGGACCTTTGTTGTAATTAAATATCGTACGCTAAATTATTCAATTGTAAAAAAAAAATACAATATACTACCTTTTAAATGAATATTTACTTTTTACTCGATTATCTATAATGAGAGGGTTTATATTTGACAAATACGTTTTATTTTTAAAATATAATTACCTTCTACTTAGACAAGCAGAAACCGACAATAATAAATTGAATGAATTGAATAAAATCGACACATTTTTATATCCTAACTGAAGTATTCTTACTATACTTGTGTTTATCATTGCAAGTCGAAATTAACCACATTACTATTTACATTGAAAATTACACTGTCACTAAGTATCCTCACAAAACCTGAAAATTTTTGAAGTGAAATCACAATCTTTACGTGTTGAAAATAAAGCTTAAACTCCAAGAAACCACAAACTACCTTAAACACTGCAAAGAAGGGGTTAACGCGAGTAAATTACGGGACATTTCCTGAGGAATTTGTCACAGCGTACCCCACGATTTTGAAATGCTGCTCATATTGTAAGGGCTAATCCTCGGGTAGAATTCATCAGATTCAGCTGTGCCCTTATCAGCACGACCCTCGCGTTACACACATTTATCACGGTCATCTTTTTGTTCAAAACTTCGAGAACATAAAAAATATTTAACGAGACTATTCGGAGTACAATGTCAAATAAAGTAAAAAATATTTGGATATAAAGTATACTTAACAGCTTCTTTGATTTTTTTTATAAAAGGATACAACACCAACAAGGTATTTATTTTTTTCTTGTAATAGATGTTACATGCACTGCTTGATAAACATTTGAGTTTAATTATCTTATGAATAAGATAATTAATTATGTGTATCTTAAACAAGTCACAATATTAAATGTACTATATTTTTTTCATACGTTAAACATTAAATTGAGCACGAAAATTATCTGACTGGGTTTTCATGTTCAAAATACATTTTATTTCTCTTTCTCTTCTGGAAAGTTAAGTTTAATTTTGTTTAACATAAATGGAGTCGCCTTACTGCTTAATGACTCGATTGTTAACATAATGTTTTCATATGTATGCTTCGTTAGGTTACCAGATACAAAATAAGCCAAGAATGAAAATTTTTGTAAAAATATTTTTTATAACTTTTATTTTTGTAAGGATTTTTGTTACGATTTTTTTTTATTCGTATTAAAATTTAAATATGTTCTATTAAAATAAAGTTTAAACTTCAAAATAGTATACCCTTATATATGAACCAAATCGGATTCTTCAGAGATGTCCACCATTACGCCCCATTTTTCACCTCGTAAACTCGCTTAGGTGCGCTTTAAGAGGTAGTATTATCGCAAACCTTACTGATAAAGACGATCATAAAAAATCCGCTTAATCGACCCATGTGCCGGAACGAGCTCTAGAATACCAAGTCACATTGTAATTCTTTCTATAGAATGTCTAATAACTTTGGTCAGCTATTTGGATATTATCTTACAAACCTTTGTTTTAAGAGTTCACACTACCTTTAAGTTTTAATATTTTTACAAAGATCTCCAAGTTTTTTTTTTTTCTTATTTCTTTATTTTATTCTTTATTTCTTTTTTTTCAGATATTTAAAATATTTCCTCTTTGAAAAAACTATGCATGAATCTGTGTTTATATATAAGTACCTGGATGACCGAGCTTTGCTCGGTTAAACTTACTATATTTAGACACAAATTACATAGTGATAAAATATGAATAATATTTTCAATCTTACCGATATAATAATAAAACAATAGTCTTAGTTGGTATGCCTTTATTAAATAAATAAATAAATAAATAAATAGTCACTGGTTATTTAAATTATAAATTAAAAAGAGATCCTAATAATATTTTTTTTCACCAAAAAAGGAACTTGAAAGAAAAGGAAAAATCTTCCGTTTTCGAGACCGCCCGATTTCCCACCTGAGCTATTATAAATTTATAGATAGTGGCGAAATTTACTTTCTTATTCTAATGATATTTTAGCAGTTTTTAATTGCTCTCGTGATTTTTATTTAAATAACCAGTTTATTAATTTTTTTCCTACCTCCGCCGAAAGTTCGATTGTCGTCCCTGTGAAGCGGGACAAAAGTGACACTTTCTGTCCCCGCTTCACATGGACAAAACCTGAACTTTCGTCCTAGGTAGGAAAAAAAAAGTATGTGCAACATGGGACAAAAGTACTACATCCATTCCCGTATGTATGCTACCCTCGCCTTCGGCTCGGGCGGCAATTTCACATGAGGGACAAAAAAAAATACTTTCATCCCCTTATGACACAAAATACTATATTATTATATGGGTAAGATCGAAAAATATTATTCATATTTCATCAGTTTTACCGTATCTAAATATAATTTCCAAAAAAAAGAACGATTAACAAAAAAAAAAAATACCGAGCAAAACTCGGACATCCAGGTAATAAAGGGCTCTCAATAATAGTTCTTTTTTTTACAAAAGAGGGAACTTGAAAAACAAAAGCAAAAAAAATGGGTCTTGAGACATCGGGATTCGAACCCAGGTATACTGATTTCCCACCTAAGTTATTATAACATGTAGATTATGCCGAAATTTACCTTCGTATTCTGATAATATTCTAGCAGTTTTTAATTGTACTCGTGATTTTTTATTTAAACAACCATTCATATTTTTTTATTATTAATTCGGTAAGATCGAAAAATATTATTCATATATCATCAGTTCGTAATTCATATGTAAATATAGTTTCCAAAAAACACGAATTCCAAAAAATAAAAAAATAAAATACCGAGCAAAGCTCGGTCATCCAGTTAGTAAAGGGCTCCCAATAATAGTTTTTCTCACAAAATAAGGAACTTGAAAAAAAAAAGAAAAAAAATAGTACTGGAGACATCTGGATTCGAACCTGGGGTCTTCTTATTTCGAATCTGCCCGGTTCACATCGGAGCTATTATAAACTTATCAATCATAGCGAAATTTACCTTCGTATTCCAACGATATTTTTTAATTGCCTGAAAAAAGGGATAAAACGACATTTTCTTAAAATAATTCCTAGCTAGATCGATTTATTGCCCCCGAAACCTCCTATATACTAAATTTCATGAAAATCGTTGGAGCCATTTCCGAGATTCAGATTATATATATATATATATATATATATATATATATATATATATATATATATATATATATATATATATATATATATATATATATATACAAGAATTGCTCGTTTAAAGATATTAGATTTAAACAATAATAGGGAATTTAAATAGAATGTGTTTTTAATTTCCTTATCTTAACTACTAAAGTAGTTCAATATTTTTTTTCTATATATTATATTATAAATTCTATATATTAATAAATATTATATAATTGAAAAAAAAATGTAATTATTAATTTAATTAAATTTTGATTGAGAAATACAATGTTCGTTTTGATATTAAATAAACATTTACAAACGATACCTTTCTGTACTAAATCCATAAACAATAGCAAAATGACCCGCTACAATGAGAGGATTTACAATATTTCGACCTAACTGTTCGGTCATAGTTCAAACAAAGGTCCAGCGTCAGCATCACTGTGATTTACTGAGTGAGGACATACGAATTTATTCAATATTTATGAAGGTAATTTTGTCGAAACACAATATTAAAATCGTTTTGTATTGAGGTAGATGCGTTATTTTAATACCCTTTCCTCTATTCAATACTTTAGAACGCAGAACCTTATAAAGTTGAACTTAGTTGAGTTTATATTGTACTAGCTAAAGTCATTGAATGGAAAAACTAATTCCTTGTTTTATATTATTACTATGTGGCTTATCTTTTCTTATAATATAAAGAAGAAAAGAAGAGAATGTATCGCTAAGTCAATTCAGTCAGTACGTCATATATTTATCTAAGATATCATTATCCAACCATAAACATATATGGGGTAAGTTCTCTATCGTATTGAGGCTTAATATAAATTAACACTAGAAAAGTATATATTAAATATACGGAAACGTAACACTAATTCTGGGTTACGATAGTTTAAGCCTCGCATTAATACATAAACTCAAATTGACTAGAACAAAGTTATTGTATATGATTTATTATCATATAAACTTTATACTTGAAAAATGATTTCTTCTCAAATAGTATAGCGTGACTATAGAATCGGCTTTTGGTTTGAAATATAGAGTATACAACACGACTAGTATACAACAATAATTGACGATGGTGTCGTTATTTACTCACGCCGCTGACGCTTATTATAGAATTTATTGGTGGAACAGAATGGTGCTGTGGGGGTGAGATTTACCCCGAGGTGTATTTGATTATGAAAGTGTTACTGAGAAGAGTAACCAGGAAAGTGCCTTGCGATAATAATTATATACTAGTGGTCGCCCAGTTGTCGAAATTCGACGTAATCTATAATTGACAGCATTGTCAGCATCATAAAAATATGATTGCGCATAAAATGGTGAGCGACATATGCAGCAGTCATTGGACCTGATCTGTGTTAAAAAAAAATCCGTTGCAAGACCTGTATTTAAGACCATGTTGACAACAGACTTTGACAATAAGCTAATTTGTGTATATATTATGTACATCGTACACATGTGTGTGTGTCGTAGTGTGTGCAGCGTCTTTTTATTTTATTTAATTTATTTGTTAAGTATTATTATAAAAAATATTAGCATTCTGCACTTTTTCTCCGTATAAACTAACTGTACCAAATTTGATACTTCTCCGTCCGCATTATTTTCGTAAAAGGGGGTACAAAGTTTTTGCTTCACGTATTAATATATAGATAACGTCATTATTTAGTTGCATAGCAATAATAACAAACATTTAGGGTTGCTTCCTATTGAATGAATATAGCTCATTATTATATATAATAATGAGCCGTTATCTACATTTTATTAATATTATAACCATTGATATTTTAACACAAATGATAACACTGCAATTATATACAATAATTATTATTTTATTATAATATGATATTTAATATTGACGAACGACCGTTTTGGTGCAGTGGTGCAAGTACCCCTCAACGTCGGCGGTCGCGGGTTTGATTCCATCTCGAAGCAGATGTTTGTATTTGTACAAATATTTGTTTCCGGTCTGGGTGTATGTCCTTGTGGGTCTCCCCACCATGCCTCGGAGAGCACGTAAAACCGGCAGGCCATCTGCTTATGCTGCTTCTGCATTATCTGCCAACTCGCAGTAGTGCAGCGTGGTGAATTAAGCTCTAACCCTTCGCCTATATGGAGGAAAGGACTATGCCCAACCGTGGGACGTTTACAGGCTGAATCAGTTCAGTTCAGCTCATTATAACAGACAGTTTGATGGGAGTTCTCTTAGAAAAATTTACACATTGTACACATACATATGTATGTATACAAAAGTATACAGGTATGTGCGTATACATGCATACAATTTTGATGAGATAAGCATTATCCAAAATTACCTCCACTAAAACTCATTTGTAAAACTACATCTAATACACCAGTAGATACAATTTTTAGTTAAGTATAATTTAATTTTTGAGATGAAAATTTATTGTCTTCACTTTCATGAAAACTAAAAATACAAAAGTATCATAAGACTTAACTTCGAGATTTACATCTGTAGCTTCTTAGAATTAATTCATTCATATTCAATCTCAAGGGGTTTCCACGTAGTCATCCAGAAGTCTAAGCCCCGAAACGATTGCCAAAGTTCAGTTCGCTGACTTCACGTAACAAGACTCCCGGGGGAGGGAATGTCCTCTAAAGTTCAGTTCAACAGCTTTAGGCGGTATTAGAGTAGAGATTTTAATATATTTTCAAAAAAATATATCGATACCACCAGGAGACATCCTTTACGATTGAATATTATAGTCCTTGTAAAGAAATTCCAACTATATTTTCTTATCATATTGTAATTTTAAATCAAAGGCCATGATAACATTAACCGATTTTAGATCAATTCTAAAATTGATTTTATTTATATGTTATGTGAACACAGTCTGTTTCTTGGGTACGCTCAATATCCTAAATGATTTGATAAATATTAACTTATTTTGTCATTAGATTTGCTAAGTACAATATTCATGTATAGGTAATTATTCTTCAACTTTTTTTCTTTTTCCTAAATAACTCTATTAAACAAAATAAATCATCTACAGACAATAACCACGCTTGGTTTTTTTTGCCACATTAATAATTACAATCGTCAAACAAAAGCAATATAACGGTACGCTAGGTACGCTCAATATCCTTTTTTTTTTGTTTTGGCGGGAAAAAATGTACCTGAACGCACATCCCGTCGCCCGGGGAGATAACGTGATAGTGTGGGGCCCTCACCCACTAAAATAACCCGCCGTGCGCCCTCACCCGCCCTTACAAGGCGGGCCACGGGTACCGCGTACGTTGCTCCGTGGTCCGCAGGCGGCAGCTCCATCGAGCACTCTCTCCTGTGCGACGCCCCGCGCACTTGAGCATCGCACCTTCGCGGTAGGCAATTTCGGCGAACGGTGGGCAAACCCCGACCCTACCGTCCGCAGCCTCGGCTAGGGCGGCATCAGGCGCGTGTGAGCGCGTCTGCGACGCCCCGCGCGCCGGCGGCGAATTGGGTTCGAAAGGAGTGAGTCCTCCCGGGCCCTCTCCGCCGCCTCCTTCTGCGAGATGACGTCCTCGCAGAAGGTGGCGACCGCGGTCCAGGCCCTGTCACCACCGACCATCACTCGCGCAACGGCCGGCAGCGACAGGTCCTCTCCAATGACTGCAGCGAGATCTCGGCGCTGCTCAGCCCAGGCTGGGCACGACTCGAGCGTGTGTTGCGCCGAGTCCTCGCTGCAGTCGCAGTGGTGGCAGCCCGGAGTCGTCTCCCTCCTTGCGACAACGTACAAGTATTTGCCAAAGCAGCCGTGCCCTGACAACACTTGCACGAGTCGGAAGGTGAGGACTCCGTGCTGCCGCACCGTCCACTTCTCCATTATCGGCTGAAGCGCCCCTATGGTCCGAAGACCAGCCCGGGGCGTCTCCAGCCGAGCCTTCCACCGCGTGAAGGTGGTGCGGCGGGCGTCGTCCCGCCATGCGGTGATTTGATTCGGCGGGGGATTAGTGCCCCCCATCCGCGCCGCCGACACCCGCCGATAAACTTCGGCGAGCGCTTCCGCCTCCAAATCCCATGGAGGGGTTCCGGCCAATGCGCAGGTAGCCTCGACACCTACCGTGCGGTAGCCACGTATGGCCCTGACCGCCATGACCCTTTGTGGACGCCACAGACGGGTTCTATTGTGGGCAGTCAGGGACTCCGCCCACACGGGGGCGCCGTACAGCGCCATCGACCGGACCACCCCAGCGTAGAGTCGTCGGCACGCTTGACTCTGTCCGCCCATATTCGGCATTAGCCGACCGAGGGCGGACGCGGTGCCGACGAGCTTCGGCGCGAGTTGGCGAAAGTGCTCGTCGAAGCACCACCTTCCGTCGAGTACTAGGCCCAGATATTTCATGTGGGCCCGGATACCGACCACAGTATTATCAACCGTTATCGAGGCACCGGCGGGTGGACCACGTCGAGGCCCATGGAAGAGCATGGCCTCAGACTTGTTAAGGGCCACCCTGAGCCCCAGTGCCTCGATCCTCCTGACCACCTCCGCGGTACCTGAGGTGGCCAGGGATGCCGCCTCCTCGAAGGTCCCGCCCCGGGCTGTGACCAGTGTGTCATCAGCATAACAAATTAAGCCCAGCCCGGGGGGGAGCCGGCCACGGAGGACCCAGTCGTAACCGATGTCCCACAGGAGCGGTCCGAGAACAGAACCCTGTGGGACACCGCACGACATGGGCCTCCTGACAACGTCCCCTTCCCGGTTGACGAAGAGGACGCTACGGCCGTCGAGGTAGTCTGCCACCAGCCGCCTTAAGTAGAAGGGCACTCCATGGAACCGGAGTGCCTCCGTGATGCAGCTGAATGGCAGACTATTGAATGCGTTGGCAATGTCGAGAGACACCGCCAACAGCACTCCCTTCGAGGCGACGGCCTCCGAAGCCACGGCCTTCAGACGCAAAATTGCGTCGATCGTCGACCGACCAGCCCGAAACCCAAACTGAGCGTCGGACAGATCAGGACCAACCCGCGTGAGGTGCTGGACGATGCGAGCAGCGACTACCCTCTCAAACAGCTTGCCCGCCTCATCCAGCAACACGATGGGCCTGAAGGCCGCGACTGATTGCAGAGGCCGTCCCGGTTTCGGCAGGAGCACGAGCTTCCCCTCCTTCCAGCAGTCAGGGAACTGTCCGGATACCAACGCTCAATATCCTAAATGATTTGATAAATATTAACTTATTTTGTCATTAGATTTGCTAAGTATAGAATTCAAATATAGGTAATTATTCTTCTACTTTTTTTCTTTTTCCTAAATAACTGTATTAAACAAAATAAATCATCTATAGACAACAAATACGCTTGGTTCTTTATGGCACATTAAGAATAACAATCGGCAAACAAAAGCAATAAAAATATTTATCACACAAACGACGTCAATGGCAGTCACTCAAACAGTTTTCCTAACTTTGTTTAGCATATTTTATAGTCATTCAATTTGTATAATTCTAACGTATATTTTCACGAACAACTCATCGATGAAAATCATTCAAATAGATCTAATAAAACTGATTCAATGATTTTTTTTTTTAATTTCTTTACAACTAACCTAACATAAAGATGGCCATGACCATAATAATAACCAAATTTAATGATGTAGCCTGCTTCTTTGGATACCTACTAGAACTGAACTAAAATATCCTGTAAATATTCCAATGACAAACTTAAAACTATTAAATATAGTAACGGTTTTCTTTTGGACGAAAGAATGTACGAAAAAAAATTTCAGTTGATGACAGTAAAAAATGTTATTTTAACATAATATAAAAGACAACATTCTCGAATACTATGACGTTGCGTCAAATGATTAATTATCATATTTCAAGCGAATATTTTGTAAGTAGATCTGATATAAAAGAGACAAAAATTAAGTCATTGTTATAGTTCTATCATAATTCAGGATATTTATTTAGTGCTTCTACAAAATGAAACAACCGTCTATGTTTTTGAACAATAATAAAACACCTCACAAAGTAAGTTAAATAAAATACAAATATTGTAACGAATTTTGATATAACAAAATAAACGTAAAGTACGGTCCCGATTAAATCAGCCTTTCGGACTCTAGCATGATCCAAATTTTATACTATAGTCGGTTATTTTAAATATATTTTTGAAGACACTCGATAAACTGTTACAAAAGTCGGAGCCGGAGTGGAGTCTATCCACAGACTCAAAGATGCTGTGTGAGCGCCAATAATAAGATTAAGATTGACAAAAGATATATAGAGGACAAATAGTATCTAAACCAACTGTTAAATCAGAGATGTTCAAATAATTAATCAAAGAAGATACCTTGAATCCATCCATACTCCACAAGCCCAGGAGCATCAATCACAGTATTCAAGCTCAGATAAGCGCTGCATGGGCTAAATGGCAGGTAGTCAGAGGTGTGATCTGTGACCGCAGAATACCCCTCCATCTCAAGGCAAAGACAAGAGCATCGTCCGGTCGGTCCTTTTATACGGAAGCAAGTGGCTCACTCATGAGCTTCACGTCACTGAGATGAAGATGCTGAGGGGGGTTTGCAGCGTAACGGGGGTTGACTCACTAAGCAACTCCTTCATTCGAGGCAGTCTTGTGGTCTGTGACACAGCAGGGTTCCAAGAGCGGTGCATGAGGTGGTATGGCGGACATAAATGTACGCGTACATGTACCACAAACATCATACTAATATTATAAACGCGCAAGTAAGTTTGTTACGCTTTCGCGAAAAAACTAATTAACCGAGTATCAAGTACCTACCTTACCGAGTAACATAGGATACTTTTTTCTTTGGTCGCGATAACCGACACCCACGCGCGCGAAGCCGCGGGCAGAAGCTAGTCAATAACAAGGGCCTGTTTCACCAGTTGCTGATAAAGCTGAATCTGGCACAAAAATTAATGTCCTTACGGCCTGTTTCATCTTGAGATAATAATAATAATAATAAAATATTCATTTGTTTTCTCTCACACAAAACTGACACAAAATAAAAATTTCAATATTAACAAAGCAAAATCTGTGTAAGAGACTGGCGACTGTACTAGGAGACCTGTATTACAGATTGCCAGTCTCTTTACATCCGGAGATGGCTTAGTTGACTAACATACTACCAATTTTGGATACACAGGTTGTGAATAGAAATATTTAACAGATAAAGTTGAGTTTGATGGTGAGAAAAAAAATTTATCATAATTTTTTATTTGATGGATACCGTTATACATCAGATAGCTTTATCAGTAACCTATATATATATAGACAAAGCTACTTCAAGTGGATGAATATCTAGAAAAGCTTTAAGAAATAAGTAAGACTCAAGTTTCGACATTAGTAGGTCCAGGTAGAGTAGTATTTCCATTAGAAAATAAATTAGGCACGTGAGAATATAAATCATCTAAGCACCTGGTTTTGTATTAATCTATTCATCCAATAAGACAGGAAGTAATAAACATTCGAATTTTGTGTTTATAGTACACGTGGGAAATCTCTATTATAAAATTATATTACAAAGTGGGTTTTATATAACATTAATCAATCAATGAGCCACTTTCAATTACGGAATTCATTTGTTTTAAGAAAATCTCGTAACTTATTTGTTTTTACTTCTTAATAGAATACCTCGGCATCGCTACGGAATAGTTCTCTATTTATTGTTTCCATTAAAAATGTATTTATTTTACGACCATTTTAAAAATGCTTTAATATTTGTTCTGTTCTAAATATTTATTTTTTAAGAGTAGGTACGAACTTATGTTTTCACAAATTAAATAAACAATTACGCTTTAGGTGGTATTCTAGTCTAGAAATTTGAAAAAATCCAATTTTTCCAAAGTTTAGACATTCAAGAATATATCCTTGAAAGAATTTTTCAATTCAGTTATAGCTATTTCTCGTCAAACGATCGTTGTGGTGTGACGAACGTTCTGGGGTAGTGGTGCGAGTAGTTGCCTCAATGCCGCTCTTCCCGCTCGGGACAGACATTTGTATTTGTACAAATATATGTTTTCGGTCTGGGTGTATTTCTTTGTGGGTCTACCCACCGTGCCTCGGAGAGCACGTAAAGCCGTCGGTCCCGGTTGTTATCATAGATACCTGATAACAATCGTTACCCATTACAAGAAAATTATCCGCCAACCCGCAGTGGAGCAGGGTGGTGGATAAGCTCCAACCCTTCTTCAACATGGAGAAGAGGCCTTCGCTCAGCAATGGTTGGTTTACAGGCTGATACAGTATAGCTGTTTTTGTGACACGATCTGCTCCGGTCCAACCGGAACGAATGAATAATTAAACTATTTATCTAACAATTCATTCTCTACGAAATAACTTCGGGAATGAGAATTTAGAAGTAGAAGAGGGTTATTTTGATATTTTTGTCGTTGTTACAGAGCCTCGAAAACCGCCCGTAATTCATGCCTATAGACTAGAATACCTCCTTTATGCTATTACTATTTTATTACTTTATAATCTGAAAAAAAATCAATTCACATATTTTAATTAAAAGACAGGATTAATAGAGTACAGTAAGAAACATAAAAATACTACAAAAAAAAAGAAATAATTTAGAAATAAATCAAAAATTTAGATTAATTTACAGAGCAGGATGTTAGAATTAAAGAGAAGTAGAAGAAAGAATACCAAAAACACACACTTATTGAGCTACATAACACTCACATTATGTTCTATAATACTTAAAATATTATATCTTTATACAATTTAATAAGAGTAGTCTATTACTCTTATATATACACTACTCTTATGTATCCTAAAAGAAAAGCCCCGTTTTTTATCACTTCTATTTCCTTTCGTTTACTTGACAAAGAAACTTGCAATTCAGTGGAATCTTTTATACTTTCTAAATCTCCGATATAAACATCCATTACTATGTAAAATGGAAAATTACGTAAATAGGAATAATATCAGACGCATTTCAGTACCCAGCTTATCCAAAATTCCAGCATACGAGCCCTGTCGTCAGGCTGTAATTATCATTTTCCCCAAATTCAATTCAACGCTTCGCTCTGATGCGGTCCTTTATTAAATCCGTAGATAAGTTAATATTTACCAGTATTCAAAAGGCAGTTCGCAGTTAATAACACGGAACAATCTTATTTATTATTTTTCGATGTGTAGTATAGTATGTATTCGTTCTAAATTTATTTTAAGGACACAATTTACGTAATTCATAACGCATAGCATCATCGGCTAAAAACGTAAAATATACATAATTTTATCAAAAATATATCGCGTTAGTTAAAACTGCGGAAGACTAATACGTGAAAATATGAGTAAATAAAATCATAACATTAAACCGAGTGCTCCATAAAGATATTTTTATTTGATGTCAAATTACATCTTACTAGACATCTTACGGTCACAGTGAGTGCTTAAAAATCGCCACATTACCATTTATATTAGAAAGTATACTCAGTTTATATGAAGGGATTCAAGTGACTCCCGGAATTGAAATCTTGACTTATGAAGGCAACGAGAAAACTGTATTTACCTTTTTTCATATAAAGAGGAAACGTAAACTATATGAATAAAACTTGAACTGCGCGTCGATTGAGTATACATTAATATATTCCAGTTGGTAACATTTAGTTTAACTTTATAGTGAGAAACAGATATATCATCGCAATTTTGCCAACAAACAATAGCCAATAAAATTTAAGAAAAAAACAAAATTAGGTATAAATTTTTTAACTAAAACACACACAGAGATAAACTGAAAATAGTACGTAATCATTCTTTACTTAGACTAACGATATCAAAATTCCATTTTGCCTGAATTATGCCGACAACTTTACGTTGATGCTTGGAATAGAAGAGAAAATATTGTTTATTTAGTAACGAGGACGCTTAATTTTCTTTTTCCAGTTATAGTGTTTAAGTAGGACTAAAAGAGGTAAGGTAAAACAGAGTAATAGCAAACGAAAAACCCTTTTTATCCTAATAATTTTATTTTAAATTACATCTGGGATTTATTAATAAATTTAATGGTAGCAATAAATCCTTAGTTTATTCTAAGGAGTTATATGGAATAAATATTACTTTACTAATAATAACAAACCTTGACAATTAAATAATAATTACCTCTGGGATTTTTATAATGTACTCAAAAATTTATTGTAATAATTACAAAAAAAAAAAGAATGGCATTGGGCGCAATGATGTTTTTAAAAGGCTTTTTATTTAAAATTATCTTTATAATTTTCGATGTAAACATAATCCTATATGTCTCTACTACATATGTATCAAAATTTAACCGTAATGGCAATTGATAAAGTACATAAATTAAAACTGAGAATAAGTAAGTAATGTAAATTAATCTCGTGCTGCGTTGAAGAAAACTGTCACTATATTGTCCTGCAACAGCGTGGTCGATAAAGTTCAGATCCAACTGGCAAGAAAAATTATTCAAATGAGCTCCTCATTTGAATAATTTTGAAATACAGTATACTACTACTGGTACTTACCAACAAGGATGAGTATTAAATTACTTTTATTACATAATTATCATCATGATTAAAATCAAAATCACTTAGACATAATCAAAATTTGTCATGAGAAGCTTACAAAGGTTCAGATACAATATATTAAATATATATTTCACCCTCAGGTGAATGCGTAGGCTAACTAATATATTTGTCAGATAGGAAGGGCACTGGGGAAACTGTACTCATATAGTAAGGGCTAATCCTCGGGATAGATTCATCAGGTTTAACCGAGGTCCATATCAGTAGAATTCTTGCCGTTACTATATATCATTATTATATTTAATACTTGTGCTTTGTTACCAATTTATTGGTATATTTTTCCTTAACAAGCTTAAAAAATGTTTTTTAGAATATGAGAAAAAACATTTTTTTATTATATTTTCTATTGAATTATTTGTTTTTCTAAGCTTATCGTGCAAATTTAATAAAAATGCATCATGCTTCGATCAAGTATTTCTTTTTATGATCACTCAATACCTATCCAGAGTCGTTCTATTTAAATTATATTCACAACACTTATTTTAAAAAATATGTTAATTTATTTTAAAGATTACTTATTTTTAAGCTTACTGCCTGTGAAACGACATGTAGCAGTACAGGCACCATCGGAGAAAGTGGGGTCATATAGGTCATGCCATAACTTCTAATTAATTTTAGTTGAATATTAATTAGTTCAATTTGTATTTACATTCCGGTGGCAGTTTGTGTAAAATTAATAACTCACCATTTAACTCGTCCAATAAAAAATTTATGAATAGTTTATTTATGATCATAATAATAACTAGCTATATCCATGACATCAGCTTTCGCGATTTCCATTCCTTTTATAAACCTAAGAATTAAAGTACGTAAAGTACCTTAAGATGATCCATATGATCAAAGATTTCTATACATGCCGGACTTAAGTTATTTGAACTTTTTACTGATATAATGTTTAGTACCTGGATGACCTAGCTTTGCTCGGTTAAATTATATTTAGATACATAACATACTGATGAAACATAAATAATATTTTCGATCTTACCGACATAATAGTAAAATAAAAGAAATTGGTTATTTAAATAAAAAATAATAAGAGCTCTCGATAATAGTTTTTCTCACAAAAGAAGAAACTTGAAAAAAAAGGGAAAAAAAAGGTTCGTAGACCACTTATATTCTAACTCGGGTTTTCTGTTTTCGAATCCGCCCGATTCCCATCTGAGCTATTATAAGCTTATCAATGACAGCGAAATTTACCTTCGTATTCTAATGATATTTTTTAATTGTGTAAAAAAAGGGATAAAACGACATTTTCTAAAAATAAATCCTACCTAGATCGATTTATCGCCCCCGAAACCCCCTGCATACTAAATTTCATGAAAATCGTTGGAGCCGTTTCCGAGATTCAGATTATATATATACATATATACAAGAAATGCTCGTTTAAAGATATAAGATAATTTCTGAACTGTCAAACCAAAGACCTTAAAATTTTTTCTAATGAAAAAATAATTAATGAAATTGGACTACGCGTTAATAAATTATAACTAAGTACACATTTTCACTCACTCTCTAGGGAACAGTGCTGAATTTCGAGATAAAATGTACTCAGTGTCCTAGCTTATAGTATAAACTCAAATCACGCCCAAATTCAAATATATATATTTATATATATATTGCCTTAAATACTATATTTCTTCTAGACGTATTTAATAATGAAATTTACCAAAGGGTTGGGTAATTTAACAAAATTTGGAAACCATGTCTTTTATATTTGGACCTAATAATTATGTTATGTTATGATATCTGTAATTCTTTAACTGTCAAACTTGTATTTACCGAATTATATTTAAAACTAGCGGCCCGCCCCGGCTTCGCACGGGTATTTAACTAAAATTTCAAAAAATAATAAATTTATATTCTTTATCACCTACACCTGCGTCGATACTGGAGAATATTTCATAATAGATGGATTGAGTTGTCAAACGTAATATTTTAGCCCGCGACTTCGTCCGCGTAGAAGTCGAAAATGGTTATAATAGGATTTTTATTTGTTTTTTTTTTACGTTATTAATTTTGTAATAACATATAAATTATTATTTAAAATTATTTGAATACTTATAAAATATAACGGTATTATAGAGTAGGGATTTAATGTTTAAATAAACATTAAAATAAAAATAAAAATTGTTATATTTTATGAACACGAAGCTCGGCCTTTGATCTGAAGAAAGTTGCATGGGAGTATTATCTTTTTACAATGAAATCGATATACTACACCTTCCATAGTATTTCTTTATAAACAATATTTTTTGTTTTTTCTTCGAGGTGCTAGAATCATCAGGCTACTCTGGAATATGCCACATACAACTGGCTGTGAGAGAGAGAAGCAGCTTTCGCTCAAGTATACTCCCGCTACATTAGGAGTTTGACCTTAAGCTTTGTTTATGGTAAATACATACTCATATACACTCATACTTTATATTATTATCCAGTTCCCGGAAATCACCATTTCTTATTTTAAGCAACAGGTCTGTGAATAGTCCGGCAGTAACATCTCCCCTTAGATGGACTCTAATATTTATGGTAAGGCTCAGTTTCGTCACTGCAGGCTACAAATGCTTCTGTACTGTACTGTATTGTATCAGCCTGTAAACAGCTCACTGCTGAGCAAAATCCTTTTTTCTATATAGAAGGGTTGAAGCTTAATCCACCACGCTGCTCCACTGCGATTTGGCGGATAATATCCTACCATAAGTAACGATTATTAGGTATAAGGTATCCATGATAACAAACGGGACCGACGGCTTTACGTGCTCTCCGGGGCACGGTGGGGAAACCCACAAGGACATACACCCAGACTTGAAACAAATATTGACACAAATACAAATATCACCCCCGAGCGGGAATCGAACCCGCGACAACCGCGTTAAAGCGACTACTCGCACCACTACACCAGAACGGTTATCAATGGTTCGTTCATTGTATCGTTGGTATAATTACACGACAAGTCAATACGATTTTGTCTCTTAGATTTGAATAAACCTGCAAGTAATTATTTTTTCAATTTTGATTGACTCGGCTCAGTTGGTATTGACATTGCTTTATGCTCCAGGATCGTGGGTTCGATTCCCGCCTCGAGTCTGGGTGTAATATGTATTTATTTCCATATGTACTAATTATATGTATAATTATAAAAAAATGTATATCAGTCGGTTGTCACCTAAAACACAGGCATTTAGTTGCCTACCTTAGAAACAGACGATCGTGTGTGTATGTCAAACATACATTTATATTTCATAATATTCCAATACAGCTTTTATCTCTTCCTTCTTAGTTTTAGTGTAAGATAAAGTTAAATGGGTACCTACATGATTTATAATTTTTTCTGATCTTGTTCCAACATTAGTCCGTGGTGCCAATCTGTACTAATTGGGGTGTTAATGCCGTATAATTCAAAAATGTCTCCAAATTCACTTCGGTGTCTTCTATATCTGTATCATTGTGAGTATATATGCCTTGCTGATGAGTCATTTAGTTTAAAACCCTTGACTTAAAACAACACCAACATTGAAGTAAAAAATATTATATAAATCACTATTTAACTATAAAGCGACCACACGGTATATTTAAAACTCAATTTTGTTACGTTTAATATAAAGTCTTGGCCGTTCCACCAGGAGCATCCAAAAAAAGATATCACCTACACCTGCGTCAATACTGGAAAATATTATAATATAATCAAAGAATTTATACCATAACATATATTGTATATAAATTCCTTGAATATAATAGACGGATTGAGTTGTCAAACATGTGTCAAAATAAAATGTAATTTAAAAAATCACTAAGGAGTATTGATATCAAAATAACTTTCTACCCCCTTTTATCCCGGTTAGGGAATGAATTTCGATAAAATACGAAACACGACTTGAATCAATTCTGTTAAAGAATATTTATGCAAAATTTGAAGTAGATTGGACCAAGGAATCACGTTATTCCATAGAAATTTTGCCTTCCTTTTTTATCCCCTTAGAGGTAGAATTTCGTAAAATCCGTTCTTAGCTGACCTCTACTTGGCAAAAGAAATATTTCTACCAAATTTCAAGTTTTTAGGTCTCATAGTTTCAGAGATATCGTGATGAGTGACTGTATCTATAGAAAGTCTTCTATATATATAATATAAATATATATAATAGATATTATCGTTCTAACAAAAAAAAAAGATAAATGAAATCGGACTAAGCGTAACTGAATTGTAACTAAGTAGGTACACATTTTGATAGTCATTCTTTCTCCCTTGAGAGGGAAAATTTAAAATTGAGAATAAAAGGTACCCTGTGTCTTAGTGTGAACTCAAGTCGTACCCAGATTTTTTAAGCTCATTCCGTAGATAGACAACAAGGTGAAAGGGTTTGCACCTCTATTCTTGTCTTCTCATTTACAAATGTTATCTCTTGCCTATAATCAACCATACAAAGCTCAAATGAGCACTAAACACTGATAATAGATACTTTATATCAACTTCGTCTTTGATTTGTCGTCATTGGCAAGATAGACGTCGTTAAATAAGGTGTGTTTTTATCGATTCGTTATATGCTAGTCACTTGACACAATCAATAAATACTCGTGTAAGATCTGTACTTTATTAGTTTCATTAAATTAGCAAAACAACTGCTTCTAACCATTAAAATAAAACAAGATTCATTTAAAACCTAACTTCTTCTATAATTTTAACTTTCAACAAGCTTCTAAAAAGTAAATTTATCAAAAGGAACGCTTACTTGAAAGTTAATGAACCGACATTGTGGTGATAATATTCCCGGTACTTAACGCTTACTACGCTGCGAAAGGAAAAAAAATATGGTAGGCAGGATTTCTGGCGACATTTTACTAAGCTCACTTAATTATAAATATTATAATAGCTAAAAATTTTACATTTTTCGATTCCAAAATGCAGATATTTTTAGCAATTAAAAATATTACTCATAAATACAATTGTGATATTTATAAGTATAATATTTTAGCAGTGTTAAAAATATATTACGTATTGCTAAAGGCTTGTAGGAAAATATAGTTCTTATCAAACAGTTACAAAGTGGCGCATATTTGCATGTTATATAAGATCAAAACACAGTCTAAAGTTTGTGTACGCATATTCTTTGTAATGTAATACTATTAATTTACAAGTATCATCATCATCATATCAGCCATTGGATGTCCACTGTTGAAGGCCTTCCCCATCAAACTCCAGAGCGACCGGTTCGAAGCAGCTTCCATTCAACGGCTTCCCGTGACTCTTCTCAAGTCGTCGTCTGTCCATCTCGAGGATAACCGTCCGACGCTGTGTTTGCTGGAGTTTGGTGTGCGCTCGAGAACCTTTCTACTTCATCGGCTGTCAGTTCTATGAGCTATGTGCTCTGCCCGCTGCCACTTCATCTTGCAAATCCGCTGGGCTATTTCGATCTTCGAGCGCTCCACGCGCCTCACGTTGATAGTAAGGTCTCCGTGCAGTGGCTGCGATTCGGGGACCTCTTTGGATAAACCGAAGATTTTGTCTGTATAATACAGGATCTGTAAGACGAACAGCTACCGAAGGCACATTCTGAAAGATGGCACTCCTGACTTCTGCCGAGCTTGTGCCATCCCAGCATGCCCCACATTCAAACAGTGCTTTCGGGGTATTCAGCGCTTGACAACACTGAATGCTTACACAGACGTAACCAAGTGGCCAAGATTCTCCATACGGTACACGATAAAATATTCGTAATTTGTAACGTCTCATTGTCAAGTTTTTTTTTATATATTCTTGTATGACATTTGTAAAAAATATGACCCCAATCAAATAATCCAAACGAATAAGTTATTAATAAACTTTATTTATACTACAATACTCAATACAAGTAGAATAAATATGAATACTAGTGGTCGCCCAGTAGTCGAAATTCGACCTAATCTATAATTAACGGTATTATCAACATCATAAAAATATGATTGCGTATAACATGGTGAGCATATGCAGCAGTCATTGAACTTGATCTGTGATTTAAAAAAAAAACTCTTTTTAAAACCGTGTTCGACAAAAAATTCGTTGTAAGACCTGTATTTAAAACCGTATTGACAACAGATTTTGACAATAAACAAAATTTGTGTATATATGTACAAGTGTGCGTGTAGTGTTTTTTTTATTTATTAATTTAATGTATTTTTGAGCATTATTATAAAAAATATTAGCATTCTGCACTTCTTCTCCATAAAAACTTTAACTATGCCAAATTTCATACTTCTCCGTCCGCGTAATTTTCGTAAAAAGAGGTACAAGGTTTTTGCTTCACGTATTAATATATAGATGTAACATTAACTTGCTATTTATTTATCCATTACATATTATAATATTGTAAATTTTACGTGTCTGTCTTTTCAGAATTTTGACGGAATTATTATAGAGGTCTTAGAACACTAATTTTATGCACCTATATATCGCATTTAGAAAAGTGTTCGTTTGTCTGTCTATTACAACACGCATCACTATTAAAGAACAAAGTTTCTGTTAAAAAAAGTTAGCATATAAATTATAAAACATATCCTGAGGTAACATTTAGGCGTTATTTCATCAAAATCTCTTCACTCTATCAAAATTTATTGTAATTTGAACTTTGGTGGTATTTTAATGTTAAATAAGAGTTATAAAGGGTAGTACATTAAAATGTTATCCCAAAAAAAGACAATAAATTAATTAAAATACAATGAAAAATGAATATTTAGAAAATTAAAATATTACGACATACCTTCAATCACTTACATACTCGTAACAACATATTAAAGTAAAACTTATGTGCAAGTGAAGCTACGGGCACAGATGACGGATTGATAGACGTTTATTACTGTTTCCACAAAAGAACTGTTACATAGGATAAAACTTAGTAAGGAGAAAGTTTTCACTAAGGAGAAAGTTTCAAAAAATACGTAAGCTTCTTTTAAACCCGAAAATCCCTCTAAATTAGAAATTCAATGTGTAAAAAGGACGTATCTCAAAAAATAGTAATTACAAGAATAATCAAAAGTACCAATTTAATATTTGAATGTGTCACATCATCGTCACAAGTTATGAATTTACTCAAGAAATCTGTACTAGAAATAACTGAGCTACTTATTCATATAAGGGTGAGTTTTATAGACTTGCTAGCCAAGAATAAAATATCTCACTGTATTTGTACTGTCTATAGTTCTATATACTTACCTATCGATTCGTACGATAATATCTTCAATAACCCATAAATATGTTTACTTGCTATAAAAAGATTTAAGTGTTAAGAACAAAATAAGTTTGAAACTCAGACAGGTTGGCATATATGATCGGATATCTACAATTGCTATAAAATTTTTAATACTCAAGTCGTTTCAAGGAACTGAGATAGGTAACGATGACAACAGTCGTAAAAAGTCGCACACTCTTAACTTTATATTTGAAATCACTGTATAATTTATGTCAATAAATTCATTTCAATTTATTTATACGTTATTTATGGATCACTTTATTATATATTTTATACATAGTGATATGCATTGCAGATATAGGTATCTATGCATACAGACGTGCAGTTAAACGTGCACTTGTAAAATAATGTATACACACACATATCAAGAGAAAAAACACTATATTTAACGCTCATGATACTTTTAATGTGTTTTTTAAATATGAACTAATTAAAAAAACTGTTTAAAAAAAAGTTCTGTCTTGGACGTTCGTGTCTGTATTTGTGGATCCATTTTCCAAACTTATTATACTTAATATATTTACTTATTATCTATTTAGTAAATAAATTTACGTTACAGCCGTCGTGATGTGGCTGGAGCCAAAAGCTGTTAAGTACAGTCCTGTCATGCATTTCCAAAAGTTATTCGGTATAATAAAATTTAAAATAGCTATTTTCCTCAGCTGTACCATTTATTAAATTTTCCGTTTGTGAAAATAGCTTCAATTATAAAACAAAAGAAATTAGTAAACAACAAAAATAAGTAAATATGAAATTTTACAAGTATTCGTTGTCTTCAAATATTTATATTCTCTTTAACTGTATATATATGTGAGAATATTGTATGTAATATAAATAATAGCTTTTGAGAGAGTAGGTTACTTAATACCTTTAAAGGAGATGGATACGATTCCATACATTCTTGGGCCAAAATGTAATGAAATGAAAATGGTATCAATTAATGCATTCAGGCTTATGGATCCCTCGCTGAAAATTCTCTATATTTTGGCTATCTGAGAGCGGAGTTATTAAACGTTTTGTAAAAATGAGGTTATGTTACAATGTCTATTAAAAAACCCGATCACTAACTTTTTAGAGCACTAATGTTTCTTATATTTAGTGAAGAATGTTTAAAAACTCATTACAAATATCAATAACTTGAAACACTAATAAATATCGTTCAGAATATTAAAAAAAACCTTTAAATGTATTTCATACTTAATTCTTCTTCTATTATTATTTAAATGTCATCTAGGAAAAGTAGGTAAAAAATAAACGGCTAGTATGAATGTCAGTCAGTTGTTAACTGTCACTAAAGATATGATTTATTTTAAATCGATACGAAATCGATATTATTTTCAAATATTAAATGATATTTTCGCTATTAATGTAACTTTATTTAAATGAACTTTATCGTTTACAACTTCAATATTGAGCATCTAAATACTTTGAGTTAATTAACTAGTAGAAACCTTTCTTTTTTAATTCTGTAATCGATTTTAGTTGAATCGATACCCGAATAATTTGATGAAAACAATCTTTTTCATTTTTCTCCGCTTCCAGATTCAGAATTAAATTGATTTTTTATATTGTAAGATAAAAGAATATAACCAATTTTTTAAACCATATCTCTACTTATTACATTTTGGCCCAAAAGTCCCCATCTCCTTTGATCCAAAAAAATGGTAATTACGATGTGTAAGATAATGTTTTATATCATTAATAGTCAATAAATAATATTATTATTCAAAACTCATTAAACGAAAAAAGACGCAAAAAAACGTTAAAATCGTACGACACTATCATAATAGATGACGCGGATTTCGTTTTTTAATCGTGGTTAGTTCTTTCAATCCATTTCACAACTACATAATAAGGTAAATCTTATCTGGAAGCGATACTGCGTTAACAATTAGTTATTAATAAAGGTACTGAACTGTGTGACCGGAATGGTGCCTAGGGATTATATCAATGGTGTTGCATGGCAATATAAACATATAAGTACTTATTATAGAAATATGTGTATTTTGCAACTTCAATCCGAGTGACGATTAATATATTTTCGACTATTTTGCTTAACATTGACAAAATTAATATTTCATTAAGTGTGTTAAAAATTCTGTGAAATTATTAATAATACATACCTATGAGTTTAGGCTTAAATATTATAATATTAATATAGCATTAAATGCTATGATTGACGATTATACTCGTAGTGGTAGCCGTCTTATAAAATATAAATAAATAAATAAACGTCTCACACTCAACGGCTCACAGTAGGATGTGAATCCTGTGTCGGGGTCCGGAAACACACACAATACACAAGCACAAACGCCCAGACCACGACAAACATCTGAATGGCCTATACAAATATTTGTCATGTGCGGGGATCGAACCCGCGACCGCTAGCGCATCAGCCAGTTGCTGTGACCACTGCGCCAACGCGTCGTCATATATACAAAAGTGTGTGATGGACCTCAACTGAAAAATATTTAGTACTATATGCATATAATATGAAAAATATAAACGGAACGATACATTATCTAATAAGTTGTGTATTATTTTGTATGTTATAGGTTCTTGCTGACTTAAGCAGAGGCTGCAATATAAGTTTTTGTAAAACTATGTCGACTGACGGGCGTTAGTCCATTTTTACCGGTCGTTTTAAAAACCTTTTTTATTATTTGATATGCCATATAATTAGGTATCAATTACGATCATTTGACCTCCGATGGTGATTTATATGATTACAATTATTTCATTAGCAATGTAATGTAATAAGTGTAACAGCGGTAAATTTTCACTGAATAGTGCTAGCGCCCCGCTGAATATACTCTAGTGAATTCTTGATGATTCGATATTGGGTCAAGACGCTGTGGCTGGCTCCGGTCGTTGCAGATTATTGTACCCTGTGTCGATGTCGTATTGACTTAGTATAGGTGACGCAAATGTGAAATAGGATGCTCTGCGATACGTAGAGTGTGCCTAAGGGTGCCTGTCCATTGAAACGGAGCGAGGCTGCGGAGTGGGAAAACGGAGAAATATTAACTAGCCCTTGTCCACTGGAGCGGGGGGAGATTTTTTCAATTCTATTGGTTAGTATTTCTCCGTTTCTCCGCTCCGCAGCCTCGCTCCGCTTCAATGGACAAGCACCCTAATACTATGACATCGATGTAGAAGCTATTGTATACAATTTTAGTTGATGCACGTTCTTCACTCTGTCTAGTTGTGAGTGTGTGATTTATACGCCATGTGGTTACTGCTGTACTACTTTTGATTAACGTTACGATCGCAGTATAAATGAAACACGTGAACTAACTGATTTATTATACAGATACGTTACATATCTCCCCTTTAAACATAGAAGTACATGTTAGCACAAAAGGTATGTATACACCATACACGAAATTTACATTAATTGCTAAATCTAAAATGTAAGTATAAGTACATCTTCTATATAATAAGCATTTCCCTTTTTTTACATTAATATATAATGTACTTACGAGTACATCGCACATCCATGACATGATTCATATATATATATATATATATATATATATATATATATATATATATATATATATATATATATATATATATATATATATATATATATATACCTATATATTTTAACTCAGAGCATTAAATTTATGATTAAGCGAAGAAATGTTCCCAGCGCTCTTGCCACCATTCCATGAAGACATAATTTGTATCATATTATTTTGAGATAATTAGTTTTTAAGATTTTCGTCGTAAATATGTGTAATATTGTGAAATTGTACAAAATGTGAACGTTGCCCATTACGGACTTTTCTTTAAAGTTTTTTAAGATTTACATGTAGATTTTTATGTAGTACATAATATTTATGAAACTATATGGTTTAAGCAGCGTAAACCATGCTTCAAACCAATGCCATTTAATTGCCATTAATTCAAAGTAATATTTCTAAATTAAATTAAATAATTTAAATAATCCATGAAATCCTTCTCCTATATTAGGAAGAGGCCTTTGCCCAGTAATGAGCCGTTTATAGGCTAATTAAATGCTACTGTTTATTGACGAATATTTTTCTGAACTACGAAATGGTTGATTACAACTATTTTACTTGCTGAAGCTTACATAGACACGCAAAAAAATAACGAGAGATAGGTATCACATCACTCAATATGTCTCACGTCTGACACATATATGGCAACACTGTTGACAAACTCATATGATTTCTGTATAGTACCAACCTTCAAACGATACGTGTCAAAATTTCATGACATTCTGACAATTGGTTTACAAGTTACAGTGGTTTTCGTGACGCCAGTTTAGTAATTTTCAAAACGATGGATAAAAAAGAATTTCGTGTATTGATTAAACATTGTTTTTTGATGGGGAAAAATACTGTTGAAGCCAAAAAGTGGCTTGATAAGCGTTATGGAGACTCTGCACCAGGGAAATCAACTATTATTGACTGGTATGCTGAATTTAAACGCGGTCGTACAAACACCGAGGATGCTGAACGCTCTGGTCACCCGAAATCGGCAGTTGTTCAGGAAAACATAAAAAAGTCCACAAAATAGTTTTGGAAGACCGTAAAGTGAAGTTGCGTGAGATAGCTGATACCGTAAAGATATCAGAAGGTAGTGTGTTTACAATTTTACACGAACATTTGAGCATGCGTAAGTTGCTTTCGAAGTGGGTGCCGCGCTTGCTCACACCGGACCAAAAACAACAACGCGTAGACGATTCAGAGTGCTGTTTGAAGCTGTTTCAGCGCAATAAAAAGGATTTCTTGCGTCGGTATGTGACAATGGATGAGACATGGATCCACTACTACACACCTGAATCAAAAAGATCGACAACTGAGTGGACAGCAGCCGGTGAAAGTCGTCAAAAGCGACCAAAAACTCAAAAGTCAGCTGGCAAGGTTATGGCATCCGTATTTTGGGACGCGCATGGTGTTTTGTTCATCGACTATCTTGAGAAAGGTAAAACTATCAACAGCGAATATTACATGGCATTATTAGATCGATTGAGTGTAGAAATTAAGAAAAAACGGCCTCACATGCAAAAGAAAAAAGTGCTGTTTCACCAAGATAACGCCCCGTGTCACAAGTCGATGAAAACGATGGTTAAATTTAATGAATTACGCTTTGAATTGCTTCCCCACCCACCGTACTCTCCGGATCTGGCACCCAGCGACTACTGGCTTTTTGCAGACCTCAAAAAGATGCTCCAGGGAATTTTTTTTGGCTCAAATGAAGAAGTGATTGCCGAAACTGGGGACTATTTTGAGAGCAAGGACAAATCGTTCTACAAAAAAGGCATCGAAAAGTTAGAGGAGCGTTGGAAGGAATGTATCACTCTTGAAGGAGAGTATGTTGATGAATAAAGTCGCATTTCTAAAAAAAAAATTGTTTTTCTTAGTTAGACCGGAGACATATTGAGTGATATATGTATAGGTGGAAATACGAATACGTTTACATAGAATTTTAACATCACTCTTTACGGGGAGTAAATAAAAAATAAGAGTATCAGTTAAGAGATTCGTTGTCCATTTAAGAGTTCAGGTACAAGAAAGGGGACGAACTCGCTGACCATTAAATATCCACTATTCACTCTGACCCATTTAAAGTTACACTGCAATGTCAGCAGGTTGCAAAGTTAAATTTCCTTTTGAATTGGTTCGATCCTTCGTGTTTTATATTAGGTTCTAGATGAAACTTGCGGTTTGGAAGACGGGCGGATGTTACACTGGTAATATTCCAGTTACTATATATTTTTATGGAGACTCTTCGAAGCTGCTTTTCGTAAGTATTTTCAGTGTTACGAGTTTTTTTTTTTTTTTTGTGTTTTAAAATAGTAATATTGAGAACTTATTATGTGACTACAATTTTTTTTTTTTAAATATTATATTATTCAAATTCACGCAAAATCTCGGGGGTTTGTTTGAAACTAAATATTTATAATATATATCTATTTTTAAACGAACAAAAGGATATATATTCGTAAAACTATATATAGTTACAAGAAGAACAAAACAGAGAGCCGTAAATCTACATACTCCATTCCATGCTTAGTTGCTTCCTCCGCCCTTTTATCTATTTTGGCATCAACTCATTTGTCAGTTTTCTAATAGGGATGAGGATATGGACAGCGATGACCATTTAACGATAAGTAACCGACTCACTTATTTCTTGGATATTTGATTAAGAAAAGCTAATATTTTATATGTGCAAATAAACTATTTTATCTAACATTATTGTAGATTTCACGTAAGCCAATACGATATTTTAAAATGAGTCTAATAATATATTCTATAATAACAGTTACTATTACCCTTATCATCTTATATTACATCTATAGTAAAAGAGTTATTTAAGATGACGTCAAGTACTAATAAACTAGCACTCCGCTTCGAGACTTGGACTAACTACACCAAACTATTTGATGTCGCAGAAGTTAGGGCTCAATATCCTGACCATTAAATGAACAATTATAAACAGTTGTTAACAGTGTTAAAGTTCTATTGTAGGCTTAATGAATTGTCTATGGGGATCATTTAAACTTCTTGCAAAGTTATGATTCATTTGTTCTGTCAATAAATAGTCGTAACGTTTTATTAAACAACTTAAAAATATGGAAGTTTTTTTTTTATTTGGATTAATGTTTTTAGTTTAATTGTAAAAGATTTTATTGTGGTTTTTATTTTATTTTTATGTTTCTACATATAAATTCTTCTAAGAATAAAATTACTCTATACAAAAATTAAATTTAGGTGTTGGTCTAATTTGAGAGGATCAATGATGAATTCCAGTAAGAATTCACAAAATCAGAACCTTTTCAAGGAAGAAAAATAACAGAGGTGAATCTAATGTTTATTCTCAATTTTTATTAGGTCTTCAAAAGCACCATCAACGTCATCTATTATGATAATGTCATACTTCAAACTGTTGTGTAAAAATAAAGGAATTTATATACAAACTGGAATACGCACGTGCACTCAAAAAACGGATTGCATCTCTTTCTACAATGGATTCAAGGCAACTCATAAGAAATAGACAAAATACCAGTAGTCACCGAAATGCTTGGAACGATCTTTTTCACTTAACATGTTGGAATCAAATGTCAGTTAATTCAAGGTGCATATTTGATTATACAATTTTATTAAGTGAGCGTTCCAGTTATGATATAAATTCCTTGGTAAAAAAATATAATAATCCGCCGTTTTGACCTTTTTTTTTGTATACTAAGTTTTAAATATTAATATTAATTATTATCATTTAAATGCAATTTAATATTATTTTACGCAACTTTATTAACCACCATAAACACATAACCATTTTTCGGATCACAGCTATTTACTAACTTCTCTTTTTTAACGCCGTTATTCAAAATAATAAATTCAAATTACTAAATTTTTTATAGAATGAAACGATTTTGATGAAATAAAGACGAAGAAGTTAAAATAGTATCAATTAATACATTTAGGCTTATGAATCCCTCGCTGAAAATTCTGTATTTACTGTTTTTTTAAATTCTGTGTTTTGTAAAAGTGAGGTTATGTTACAATGTCTATAAAAACACGATCTTTAAGTTCTTAAAGCACATTAGTGCTTATGATATTCAGTGAAGAATGTTTAAAAACTCATTACAAATATCAATAACTTAAAACCATAAATAAATATCGTCCAGTTTTCTTATATTTACGCGAATTTTACTCATTTAATTAAAAGTCTAAATCGGATTTTATCGCGTTTATTTGTTTTAAAACTTTACAGTTTAACGATTTTTAATTAAATTAAATTATTTTCCGACGTTTCGGACCCTTTACAGCGTCGATGATCTCGGGGGACTGAGGTGGTGGGTGTCCGTATAATGAATCAATTGATTCGAAAATCGGGAATCCGAAACGTCGGGAAATAATTTAATTTAATTAAAAATCGTTAAACTGTAAAGTTTTAAAACAAATAAACGCGATAAAATCCGATTTAGACTTTTAATTAAATATCGTCCAGGATAAAAAAAAGCCTTTGAATGTATTTCATACTTTATTCGTCTGCTATTATTATTAAAATATAATCTACGAAACGAAGGTAAAAAATAAACGGCTAATATCAATGTCAGTCAGCTGTCAAAGCTGTCACTAAAAATATGATTTATTTTAAATCAATACAAAATCGATAATCATTTTTGTTTATCAAATAGGTATTAATTGATATTTTCGCTATTAATGTAACTTTATTTAAATAAACTTTATTATTTACAACTTCAATTGTACATATAAATACTCTGAGTTAGTTAACTAGTGAAATAAATTAATTTAATGAAAATTATGTTTCTCATTTTTCCCTGCTTCCTGATTCAGAATTGAGCTGTTTTTTTTTAATATTTTAAAATAAAAAAATATGACCATTTTTAAACCATATCTCTACTTATTATATTTTGGCCTACTAGTCCCTATTTCCTTTACAATCTCATTATACTTATAGAAAACTCGAGTGATTCAAGAATATTAATAACAATCAGTGGTGAGTGTTGTGGCAGATTTTGCTCCATTCTTTTTACTCAAAGTAAGGAGAGATTTTTTGCCCAGCGGTGAAACGATTATAAGTTGTTTTTGGAATTTTTATAAATGTTGAAAAAATTTTAAGAATAAAAAAAATAAAAAAGTAAATGAACGAAATAAAATCAATGGACAAAATGCACCGAAAGGTTGTTAATACATATTTAAAAACCTACCGATTGCCTTTTAGCAAAATGTAACATCCGCGTAGTTCTTACGTGATTATCGTTTATTTCCCGTTCATGTCTCTAGTACGTGACTTTTCCGGAGAGACAGTAGCAGCCGTCCATCGCATTTTTCACTAGAATAGAATTTGCAAGGAAAAATTGCAAATTTCTGCAACGATGTCGAGATAAGATGTGGCGTCGCGTACTGACGTTAAGATACACTCAATAGCCGATAAAATTCTCATTACACGCTAGACAAACTCGTTAGCTTATTTATAGGCTACATTTTAATTTACGGAAAAAATACGCTAACTTAACTTTGGATATACTTTACATGTATTGTTAAGCATAATATTATACGACGTGATAAAAATAACTGCACATAAAAATGTGAATATTTGATTTTTGACCAACAAACTGATCAGTATTAATGACTTTAAAAAATCGACATATTTTCCATTTTGCAATTAACTTTGGATATACTTTACATGTATTGTTGAGCATAATATTATACGACGTGATAAAAATAACTGCACATAAAAATGTGAATATTTGATTTTTGACCAACAAACTGATCAGTATTAATGACTTTAAAAAATCGACATATTTTCCATTTTGCAGGGGCTCCAAAGCTCCGATCCCCAAAACACAACAAGAACCCAGTAATCAGGGATTATGAACGAGGATTTTAGCGCAACAGCGTTAGTATACCATAAGCATAATATAACCAGAGGAATCCTGCTCAAAAAGTAACACAGATAGATGCGCGGAATTGCTCGGACTTCTTCAAATGTATATTTTATTAGGATTTTCGTCATCTATAAATATGAATAATAAAATGGTTACCAGCCGATATCTGTACATGTTGTATATTTAGGAAAAACTAGTAATTATTGGGGATATTTATGAGTGAATTTGTTTGTTAGTTCCGACATTGCGCAAAGGCTACTGTACGAAATCGTAGGTTTCATTTTGAAACACCTTCTAGAAGTTAAGTTCTTCCTATATAAACATTTGTAGTAACATCGTAATAAACGCGTTTGAAACACACTTTTTTTATATTAACTGACGTCTTTACTATAAAAGTATAAAGTAGAGACCAAATTCACAATTTAACAAACAAATGTTAATCTGTTTGTCTTGTTTATCTTGCTGTTTGGTCATATCACTCAGAAAATCTCAATGAAATTCAGTATGTTTGTAAATTATTAGCTGCTAACCACGGAAAGAATTTAAAATTGGGAGGTGTATTATACGGTAGCATATCTCGACTTTTATTTGTTTACCTATTTGTGTTAAAATTACATCAATTATACATATCTGCATAAGTATTACCTAAGTGAATTAGACGTGTTAATGTTTATCAACATAATTATCAGATACAATATATACTGGTTGGTGGTTGGTGGTCACTGCCCACTGCGTAAACGGACCAGTCATTTAAAAAAGTAAAATCTTATATATATTAGGTCTTCACATGTAAAGAAATAAAATGCTTAATTCCATATTTCACGTGTGCGAATTCGTAGTTAGAATGAGTATCAAATATTATAATTTAGCATTTACAACAAAAATTATCTGTCTTTATTTTCACTACTTTAAAATCGTTTGATTTTGTTCACTGATGCATAAGTTCACTGATGCATAAAAAAGAGAGCTTATCTAAAGAGATTTTAAACAAAGAGGACGGATTTTCATAGACCAAATTTTCACGGTTCATATTACAAGTAGAAGCAATATTCTGCAGAGTTGAAAAAATGGGGCAATTTAGTTCACTGTGGAAAAATGACAGTCACACAAAATTTTACTTACTGCTGACATTTTCAAAGGTAAAATTACACTTAATTCTCATGTAATCTGTCGTTAACTATTTAAGATATTTTCTTGAGGAATATTGATATATACTATAAGAAACATAGATCTTTTAACAGAATTCCATTTTTTATTTCCCTTTTTACATACTTTGAAACGGTAATAAATACTCGCAATGGAGCAACGTTGTGCATTAAGCTTACCCTTAGCAGCTATGGGACGTTCCCTACAGATTGTTATAAAATAGTACAGTGTGATACTCTAATAAAACGTATTTTTTAGTATTTTCCACGAACTTCTCATACTAATTATGCAAAAAAAAACAGGAATTAATAACTAAACTACTAATTAGTAAAATTATCATTCGTTGTTTCTTTTTTTTTTTTTTTTTTAATTTGATGCCAAATTAATTGATTACAGACTACTATGACCCACTTAATAGACACATTAAGTTGTTTCTGAATAACAGTTTCTATCGAATTGATTGAAAAACAATGAACAATTGTTTAAATATTTCTCATACTTTATTAAATACTATAATAGTGACAATCACAATTTTTCTGCTCAAAATAAATATTGTATTCACTATTAATTATACAATTAACAATTCAACGGATATATTTAAGGTGTTTATAGAAAAATACAATAAAAAATATGAAAATACAACGGAAGAAAAAACTCGATTAAAATATTTTATTGAAAATTTAAACATCGTCGACAAGCTGAATGAAAATAATACTGACCGTGAAACATTCTTTATACTTAATCAATACGCAGATTTAAATCCGAAGGAGATTGCTGATAAATATGCTATTAAAATAAAACCGTGTAAGTAGATTTTACCTAATACGATATTTTTAGTACACTATATTCTGTAACATTAATATTATAACCATAGAATTGAGACATCATTTAGAATGATCAAGTACTACGTACATCATCACTTATAAGAGTAAAATTCTCAGATTTGATATAATTACGGACAAAGGATAATTAAAACTAAAATACTAGGAACATGACATTAAAATCTGCAGTCATACCTAAATGTAACATATACAAGGAAATGGAAATAGCTTATGAAGAATCTATATATATATAGGAGACTTTCTATAGATATAGTCACTCATCACGATATCTCTGGAACTATGAGACCTAAAAACTTGAAATTTGGAAGGAATATTCCTTTTGCCGAGTAGAGGTCAGCTAAGAACGGATTTTACGAAATTCTACCTCTAAGGGGATGAAAAAGGGAGGCAAAGTTTGTATGGGACAACGTGATTCCTTGGTCCAATCTACTTCAAATTTGGCATAAATATTCTTTAACAGAATTGATTGAAGACGTGTTTCGTAAATTATCGAAATTCATTCCTTGACGGGGTTAAAAGGGGGTAGAAAGTTATTTTGATATAAATACTCCTTAGTGCTTTTTTTTTTTAAATTACATTTTATTTTGACACATGTTTGACAACTCAAGCCGTCTAATATATTTTCCAGTATTGACGCAGGTGCAGGTGATATCTTTTTTTGGGTGCTCCTGATGGAACAGGCAAGACTTTATATTAAACGTAACAAAATTGGGTTGTAAATATACCGTAACTATACCGTGTGATTGCTTTATTGTAAAATAGTGTCTTATATAATATTTTTTAATTCAATGTTGGTGTTGTGTTAAGTCAAGGGTTTTAAACTAAATGACTCATCAGCAACGCATCTGCAGTTCACAATGATACTGATAAAGAAGACACTGAAGTGAACTTGGAAACATTTTTGAATTATACGCCATTAACGCCCGAATTAGTACAGATTGGCACCACGGACTAATGTTGGAACAAGATCAGAAAAAATCTTATAAATCATGTACCCATTTAACTTTATCTTACACTAAAACTAAGAAGGAGGAAATAAAAGCTGTCTTCGACTATTATTAAATATAAATATATGTTTGATATAGACACACGATCGTCTGTTCCTAAGGTAGGCAACTTAATGCCTGTGTTTTCGGTAACAGCCAAATGATATACATTTTTTTATAAATATACCTATAAATAATACATATAGAAATAAATAGATATTACACCCAGACTCGAGGCGGGAATCGATCCCACGATCCTGGAGCAGAAAGCAGGTTCACTACCAACTGTGCCGAGTCAATTAAAATTTAAAAAATAATTACTTGCGGGTTTATTCAAATGTAAGAGACAAAATCGTATTGACTTCTGGTGTAATTATACCTACGATACAACGAACGAAACATGGTGACCGTTCTGGTGTAATGGTGCAAGTAGTCGCCTTAACGCCTCGCCTCAATGGCGGTGGTCGTGGGTTCGATTCCCGCTCGGGGCAGATATTTGTATTTGTGGAAATATTTGTTTCAGGTCGTGGTGTATATCTGGGTGTATAGTGGGTTTACCCACCATGCCCCGGAAAGTACGCAAAGCCGTCGGTCCCGTTTGTTATCATGGATGCCTTATAATAATTTTTACTTATAGTAGGGATATTATCCGCTAACCCGCAGTGGAGCAACGTGGTGGATTAAGCTTCAAGGCTTCTTCTATATGGAAAAAAGGCCTTCGCTCAGCAGTGGGTTATTTATAGGCTGATACAATACACTACAGTACAGGAGCATTTGTGGCCTGCAGTGACGAAACTGAGCCTTACCATAAATATAAGAGTCCATCTAAGGGGAGATGTTACTGCCGGACAGTTCTCAGACCTGTTGCTTAAAAAAGGATGTGGTGATTCCCGGGAACCATATAATGATATAATGTATGAGTGTATATGAGTATGTATTTACCATAAACAAAGCTTAAGGTCAAACTCTTACTGTAGCGGGAGTATACTTAAGCGAAAACTGCTTCTCTCACAGTCAGTTGTATGTGGCATATTCCAGAATAGCCTGGTAATTCTAGCACTCCGAACGAAAAACAAAAAATATTGTTTATAAAGAAATACTATGGAAGGTGTAGTATTTTGATTTCGTTGTAAGAAGATAATACCCCCGTGTAACTTTCTCCAGATCAAAAGCAGAAATTCTTCATCATAAAACATAACAAATTTCATTTTTATTTTAATGTTTAATTAACTTTAAATTCCTACTCTATAATAAAGATTGTTATATTTTATAAGTATTCAAATATTTTAACATAATAATTTATATGTTATAACAAAATTAATAACGTAAAAAAAAAAAACAAAAATCCTATTATAACCATTTTCGACTTCTGCGCGGACGAAGTCGCGGGTTAAAATATTATGTTTGATCTCAATCCGTCTATTATGAAATATATTCCAGTATCGACGCAGGTGTAGGTGATAAAAAATATAAATTATTATTTATATTATATTTTTTTGAAATTTTAGTAAAATACCCGTGCGAAGCCGGGGCGGGCCGCTAGTGATTAATATTCTAATAATATGATGTACTGAGTTATGTTGCATGTGTAGCGTTATATATAAAATTTTATCTTTTATCTTCTTCATATTTCAGATTATAAAGTAAGCAATAAAGAGGATGCAGAAATTGTGGGCAGGCAAAGAAAAAATGAATTAAATACTACTCAACTTTTCGATTTAGATAATGCTGTGGAACTTTATCATGACTTTATAAAAAATAATAAAAAGAATTACACTAAAAAGCGAGAAAAAGCAATACATTTTTATCGATTCGTGAAAACTCTTGTTGAAATAAATAAAAATAAATTTGAAGGGAATGAAACTTTAAAGCTTGATGAAAATGCAGACGTTATCAAAGAACCCGACGAATATTTTTATTAAAAGTTTGTAGATGTTATTTCTGTTTTGAAATAAATAATTTATATCAAGTTAACCGTACAGATTATGAATTTGTCGCCACTCTCAAACAAATAATTTTCTATTTCTGGTGCTATTTGAGTTTTTTTTTCCCAGACTATACGAGTGTAATTGGTATTTTAAATTAGAGAGAAGTAACCAACGAAAGAATTTAAATTATCTTTCGTATCGTGCAATATATAGGTCATTATCAGTATTTATGTATTTGGTATCCGTATATGACTAAATTTTTTTTGACGTGATAACGTCTAGTAAATCGGTGAAAGCCGGCGGCACTTCACGAAATTTGTCACAATCCGCGAGCGAGACCGCGAAACAAACGATAGAGAGGCACGATAGGCCTAAGCGTTCGGCTTGTGACGTATAGTCTATCGATGCGTCCGAGTAGAACAGACAGGTCAGCGGCAGCACGCATCCTACACGTAAACTGTTTTAAAGAAGCTTTTACTAATAAAAGATGACTAGTATACCTACCTATATAATATTTTTATCAATGTTTTCTTATGACGTTAATCAGGTAAAATTATCGTCCTTAAACCGACTTTACAGACAACCAATTTTTTTTTTTTTGAATTTGTAGTAGAATGTATAAAACAGTATAGTAAATTTTAATAAAAAAAGTCAAGTAAGAGAAACGATTGCACTTGAAAATTTCTGCACAATATTTTAGACTTCATGCTGCTTTATATTGAGCTAAAACGCTGCTAAGAAACATTCTACTTTCGCTTCTTCGACTTTTCACTTTATTTGATTACAATTTGTGGTTTTAAATTATTTTTTTTAATATGCTTAACATTTAATCTTTATTTTATCAAACTCGGAATAACGGAAATAATCGATAAACTCGCTTTAAAACTATTAAATAAACCAAAAACAAAATATAGGTCATTAACTATCGTGCAATTTAAAATAATAATAAAAACAATCGATTGCCACAAATAATTATGTTAGTTTCTATTTTGAAAACAACGGGACCAACTTTGGATATTGCTATAATAAGGTTCGTATGGGGTATTACTTTTGTACATTTCACTCAAAAAGTCGAAAATTTGAATTCCGTTTTTTATAAATTAAGTAGTAATGTTAAGGTTGATTTTTTCGTAATAACAATATTTTTGAAATAACTGATAGAACCACTGGAGACAAAGACTTGATAGGAAATAAACGTACTTCATATCTTCGAAGTATGCCTCAATCAGGATTTGAAGGCCTCCTTTCCATAAAGGAAAAAGATTAGAGTTAGAGCTTATTCCGCCACTCTGCACTTCTGCGGATTAGTGGATTATTTCCGTACGTTGAGTAACAATTACTATCATTTTTCTATGATAACAAAGAATACTAACGGCTATACTTGCACTGCGAGGCACAGAGATCTCAACATGGATGAGGCACCAGATACAAATATTTGTATAAATGCATAACTGCCCCGAAAAGGAATCGAACCCGCGACCATGAGCGTTAAGGCAACTTCTCGCATCACTACAGTAGAACATTTATCAGTCCATACTTTTTACTTCTTATTTTTTTCATCATTGTAAACGTTATAGCCGGAACGAGTCGCTACTTTAAAATATACAAAAACATACTAAACTAGTTTATATACAAAGGTCGTATCTACAGCATATAAATTATTAATGTTTGCCGCAATAACTCAGTTTTATTGCTGTGCACTGCTATCATCCAAATAGTTGTTAGTCATTCATAATATTCAACATAAGTATGGAAAATTAAGCACACTAACTTTTACGTTCAGCAAAACAGTTGTTCAACTAAGACAAACAACTACGCTTCATATTTATGACAACTTTCTTGTTGTAATAACAAAACATAATACCAAGTATGAAAGCTCCTACGATAAAACACGCGAAGAAGTAGTTTACAGAAGGTCCACTAAGATTTTCAACTATATTCGTGCTTAAAATTCAACTCACGCTTAGCGATGAGAGAAAATATAGTACGGAAATGAGCTAAACATTATTTTTAATAGAAGAATACATATTTTTCTAACACATAAATAACTATACAATATAATTTTGTATTCCATACAAAAGTTTCATTAATAAAAATAATTGATAAATATTCTAGTTATATATATATATATATATATATATATATATATATATATATATATTCTATAGTTGTTATATATTCTAAAAGTTTCTATTTTATGAAGTAAAAGCTCAACATGATAACAACATCTAAAAGTTAGTGGTAAATAAATATATTTCTGTATTTAAAAAATTATTTATTTTAATTAATTATTATTTTTATTTGTTGGTATAAAAATAAATAAACATTTATTTTTAAATTGATAACAT
This sequence comes from Euphydryas editha, assembly GCA_036937285.1. Taxonomy (NCBI): domain Eukaryota; kingdom Metazoa; phylum Arthropoda; class Insecta; order Lepidoptera; family Nymphalidae; genus Euphydryas; species Euphydryas editha. The sequence goes on from JAUPFZ010000008.1 coordinate 9,514,638, forward strand.
TATAAAAGTAGCAACAAATGTTTTTTTTTTTTCTTTTTTCATGTAGACAACTACCTTTGTTTAATGTACTCGTATTTTAAATAGTTAGTAATGATGGTAATAAAATTCTTTATTGTACACCACAAAGAAACAAAACAAGAAATATTACAATTGAAGAAAGATGTACAAAGGCGGTTTTATCGCGAGAAGAGTTGTTCATTATATGATTACTCGTATATTAAAACTAAAACAAATCCATTAAAATAAAAGTAATAATTATTCAAGTTTTGCTAATTACTTTAATGATAAATAAATTATTTGTGATAAAATATAAATTATTGTTAATAAATAAGCTATATAATTTCTGTCTTTTCTATCAAATTAAAAAAAAAAACAAGATACAAAAACTATATTGGTAATTATTTAAAAAAGAATCAAAACACAAATAGAATCAATTAATAACTTTTACAAATATCTCAATAACTTACTAGGATAAAAAAATAATACACCCAAAATTTTACTATAACCAAGAACACAAATTACATTAAACATATTTTATTTATACATCAAATATAAATAAGGAATCTACACTAGGCTTACGACCCTTCATTTGTATTTTTAGCTCCGGATCTATTTTAGTAGTACCTTCAATGTTACTTCTTTCAAAGTCAGATAAGTCTGCGTACTTATTTGGTCTAACTTTCTCTGATCCCGGTTGGGAATTAATCTCGTTAATGACCCTCAAAGTTTTCATAAAGTTACTGTAACGGTCACGGTATTCTTCATCTCCTTTGAATGTTTTATTGAATTTTTCTACGTATTTTCTATATAGTTGCGGTCCATCACGAAGATTATATATCAAAGATTGTAGATCATCTGAAATTATTATATTTATATCAAAGAGCATGAATACAATGAAAAATAATAATAAATTACTGTTCATTTTTTCTTGGTTTAACAACACAATCAAAAGGTGCCTACGGTATGGAGAAAATATTGCGTGAAATTTCTCAATTAAGATTAAATTAATCTTGGTCTCAAGATTTCCTATCACAATTCTTGTTTCGAGATACATTGGGAAAGTAGCGAATTTAATTTGGCTTTATTATTGTTTTATTAACCAACTTAAAAAGGAAAAACTTTTCAACGCAAATACATTTTGCACCTTTTTATGTATTTTTGGCAATCTTAGTCCATTGAAAGCCGATTTTAATAAATCTTTTATATTTACAGAATATATATATATGTATATTAGGGTGTGCCAAAAAACAATATATTTTTTGCTCTCACCCCAAAATATCTCAGAAGATGTCCCAACACAGCTCCTGTTAAAAGCGGAACTCAAAATTCCAATTCTAAGAGGTTCTCCATCGAACTTAAAGTTTTTCTGTTTCAATAACATGGGATATTTCCCACACTTTTTTGTCCTGCAAACTGTGATAGAATTACTTTTTTTTTTAAAGAGAATGAATGGATCTTTTTTATTATTTGGTACAAAAAATTCTTGAGTCGAATTTAACTATCTTCAATATTCTATATATTTGATAAATAGCTTTGAAATTCATGTTTCCGGTTTTTTGCATTTTTAGCTAAACTGTAAGAGTTAGACAAAAAAGTTAAATGGCAAATTTGTAGTACTTTTAAAATTTTATAAAAAAAGTTCGTGTCAATTTTTTTCGTATCATCAATAACAACAAAGTTACAGGCTCATGTATATTTATTTTTCTGTATCTTTGTTACTCTTTCACCCAAAAACTTCTGAACGGGTTTAGATGAAACTTTACAGTAACTAGCTTATACATCAGAATAACACATAGGCTACAATTTATAAAGATTTTGTGTAATTTGGCCATAATATAACATATTTAACATTTTAATTATTATTAATTAATTTTAATTTTTGAGCTTTGGGAATAGATAAAAGTCAGATGGTACATACATAAATACACATACATAATACAGTACAGTATTCCGATTTATAATTCTATAGTTTTCTGTTAATATTTATTCGTTCTAAGATTAATAATGATAGGTCAAAGCTTTTTTATTTTATTTTCTCTATATATTATTTTATTTATTATTGGAAAATAAACGATTTATTAATAACTTATACAACATAAAAATGTATATAAAGATTAACTAAATTTCCACTTATAACTTAAGTGATTTGTAAAAATATTTTCATGCACAATTGTTGATAAATAAGCATTGCTTCCACAAGGAAATCCTCTTTAATATTCTCTTGTCTTTAACCGTATGCTTCGTATTATATCAAGTGTAAAATTCTCTCGTTTGTATTTTAATCCTAGCTGAAACCAGCTGCTTCACTTGTGTCAAAGAAGTAACTCATAAATTTGAAGAGCAAAAACGTTGAATAACGTATTTAGTAATTTGTAATTAAGGCCAAAGATACTGTTTAAACAAAAAATTAATTATTATACTTTATATTTTCGAGTATACATACCACTTCTAAAGGAGGATCATTAAGTGTAGAATTCCCAAAATCTTCCTATATTGGATATACATAATTTGCAATTTTTTTTTAATTGACAATAGCTCTCTTTGTGTATACAATTGTGGCCTAGTTAATTTTTTGTTCATGCGTGAACTATCCTTGAAAATTTGCCACTACGTTGCTAACAAATTACGTGAAAAAAATGGTCAAATATTTTTTCCACATGGAACGACTCAGTTTTTTTAATCATAATTCAATAAAGAGTAAATTTTAAAGGAAGTAAAAAATCGTGACAACAAGAGTGTATCCTGTCCTGTAGTGTACTGTATCAACCTGTAAACAACCCACTGCTGGACAAAGGCCTCTTCTTCTTTTTAAATTTTAGTAATCGTATAACTTTTATGTTTTAAATACATAGATTGACTTGGCAATTACATGAAAGCAGAATATCTCACAAGTAATACGAGTATTATATTAAATTATATTGTTTTTAATGCGATTACCAAGTCAATCTATTTATTTAAAACATAAAAGATTTTTAATATTGACATGGTCACTATAAGACGTTGTTAGGTTAGCTAATTACGTAATAACTTAAGACAGAAGGACCCTTAAGTAGGAGCTGAATAAATTAACCGACTTGGTATTACATGGATCTCACAACTATTTACGGTAGAAGAATTGAGTTGCGAGACTTGGTATTTTTTTTTACAAGGTATTTTTTTGATGGCATTACTTTCTCTTAAGCTTATTATAAGCTGCTACCTCTTTAGCCTAAAATTGTCTACAATCCCAACGACATCGATACACATGATATAAATTATATTGTATGTAACAAATTTCTATAGAAGTAAATAATGTATTTCATTTTCATTAAAACAAAGCTACGGAAAAATTCATTATATTATGTAACCTTTTTTTTCTATGTTTATCTCAAAATTAATCAAAAATTATTTGTAAAATTATAAAAGCCAAAATTAAAATCTTTATATTATCGAAATTCTTTACTAAGATTTCATAGCTAGTTTAAGACGAAACACTTCTGTAGAACATTTTTTTTAATATAAAACCGTCTTATTATCACGAAATTAATTAAAATTCCTAAATAAAAATGAATTACTTCAATAAATTAAAAATCACAAAAAATATATATATATATATTAATGTAAATCTTTGTCAATATATCATAATTATTTTAAAGTTGCTATTATCATGAATATATTAATACTTCAAAAATGAAGTATATGAGTTTCAAGCATTAAATTTATATCAATAATAATAAAATTAAGCTGTTAATGAAGCAGTTATCCCAGGCCAGGCTATAAAAGTCAATTCATACAATATTTATACTCGAGCTACTGTAAAACATTTCTCAAAATAAATACCTATTCAATTAAAATAGCATTTACCGAAACATAAAATGAAAACAATTTTAGTCGAAAAATACATGCTTTAAAATAATGATAGTTTTATATTTTATTAGTAGTTTTCCAAAGTCTAAGATATCTCTATTTAGGATGTTACATTAAAGTATTCAATTGTGAAATTATATTTATTATTAGCGATTCACTCGTAGAACCAAACATTAAAAAAATATAAAATGTATAGGAGTATCTTCGCCATGTTTATCTGAACTCGAAAACTCGTAGTGACGAGAAAACTGTGATTCTTATCGATTCATTAATCACATCGAAACTTATTTCGACATCAACAACTCACAGCAAAACAATTATAATTTTACTGCTTATAAAATTTTGGTTAAAAGTTAAAAGTATTTTTTTTTCTGAAGTTTCATACCAACATCATTCAAAATTATTTAAATAAAATGTTTAGTTGACGACTACGGCAATAAGGGCAAGGTTTACCCTTATAGTATAAATAAATAACTATACATTACATATTATTCTAGATGATGAATATCCACTAGCTCAAGCCTCTAGGCGGACTGCAATTAAGTTTTTTTTTTGTGATACCGAATGAAAGCTATTAGATTCACGATGTGGAATTTCTTTCAAACCAAATTAGAGGCAATTTACAGCAGAGTCAAATAAACGCGAGTAATTTGCACGAGCTATACACTCTCAGCTAAAGAAAAGATTTAGTGACGCGACGTCTCAACTACCACCATTTCAGCTTGAATTTTAGGGTTAATTATGTCAGTTATATGTACGTATACGGCAAATTTTATTATAATACATAATATGACAGTACACTTTAATCTTGACTTTCTTCATCTTACATTGCTATGTGTATGCTATTATTTTTAAAGAACACATTGACACGTTTTCAATTTACATTGTAGTACCCGGATGACCGAGCTTTGCTCGGTTAAATTATATTTAGATACATTACATATTGATGAAACATAAATAATATTTTCGATCTTACCGACATAAAAGTAAAATAATAGGAACTGGTTATTAAAATAAAAAATAAAAAGAGCTCTTAATTCAAAAAAAAAAAAAAAAAATGAAAAAAATATTGGTCTGTAGAATCCTGGATTTGAACTCAGGTTTTCTGGTTTCGAATCCGCCCGATTCTTATCCGAGCTAATAGAAGCTTGTCAATGACAGCGAAATTTACCTTCGTATTCTAATGGTATTTTTTAATTGCGTAAAAAAAGGGATAAAACAACATTTTCTGAAAATAAATCCTAGCTAGATCGATTTATCGCCCCCGAAACCCCCTGCATACTAAATTTCATGAAAATCGTTGGCGCCGTTTCCGAGATTCCGATTATATATATATATATATATACAAGAATTGCTCGTTTAAAGATATAAGATAAATAGAAATTTATATATAATCTACAGTAAAATTTTTATTACACTTACATACTTTTTTTACACACGAAACAGGCATTTTTTTAATTATACCTATGTGTAAATTTTACATACATACAATACATATCTATATAATCAAATATCATCATATCAATCTTAATAATCAAATTTAAATTTTTAATTTGTAAAATGACGATTCAAAGGTGCTCTTAGGGCCTATTTGAATAAAGTTAATTTTGATTTTGATTTTGATTTTTTGATATAAAAAAAAAAAGATTTCTCGGCTCTTAACATTTCTGTTCATACTTGTATGGTTGAAAATTTTTTGTTTCAGTAATCGCGAAAATGTAAAGATCTTTCAGATCGATAATAAATATTTTTTATATATTTATGTATAAGAAACATTAATTACTGAGAAAGGCTCTAAGACATCACTCATAAACATACATTACATATAAGAGCAAAGAAGTTTAAGGTTATTTATTTCAATAAAGAACATACACAACACAACAAGAGCAAAACATTCATGTATAAAACAATGCTGTTAAAACCACTACATATGCAAATCTAGCAAAACAATGTTTATATTAAATTCGCCTAATTTAAAAAAAAAATCTGAATTAAAAACAATATTATTCAGATTTGAAGGGCAACGTCAAATGTTTATTTGTAGCTAAAGCAATCAGATACATTCGTCAGTAATAGTAGCTATTAAAAGATCGCTGAGTTAAAATAATGCTAGCTAGTACATTTATTTCCGGTTCGTCATGCATGTGATTAATATTCGATGATTTATGTCGTTTCATTACATGACAAAATTTTTATACGCGTTTTCTATAATATGCCTTGCATATGTTCCGCTGATCACTGCCAATATTTTGGTAATAAATCATGAAAAATCTGCGGGTACCTGTTTGATAAAAGGATATTTATTTAACGTATAAATCCTTTACTGATAAATGAGAAAAGTCGTTAGACTGCATAAGTCTTTTAATTTAAAAAAAATACTATTAAATCATTGATATGCTTTGAGGATGCAAATATTTATACGTGTATAAATGGATTAAAAGATAAAGTTACTTTTCAATTTATTACATTATTTCTACTTTTAATTTGTACTTGCGAGTACTCCATAAAACTAGATAAATGCCTTGTTTTAGTAAAAAGAGAAGGTACAATTTATTATTTTAACTTTAGAGCACTTTAGAGAAACCGCTTGAGATATCTTGAAAATACGTCGAAATTGTAAAGGAAACTGCCCAAAACTTGTATTCGGAAGGACCAAAACCCTCTGGGAGTCTCGTTACGGAGGTGTCAGTGAGCTGAACTTCGGCTACGGTATCGGAATTCCAACTGGTATTTTATACGTTAACTTACAAAAGTTATTCGAACAAGTATTTTAATTTTAACAATTCAACAGTTTTGGCCTATAAATTCAAATCTTCTGTAATAAAAACAATTGAAATATATTATCTGCAAAAATGTTTTTAATTTGCAATTTAAAGTCACATATCATAGAAAATTTGTACCATGGATAGATTAACACACACGCAGTTTAAAAGCAAAGAAATTGTGGCCACAGGTTAAAAAAAAGAAATATTTATTTTTCTCCTATCAAAATATGTTAGAAAACAAACAAATAACAATAATACAGTACAGTACAGTAACTTCTTCTATCTGCAAAAATGCTTTTAATTTGCAATTTAATGTCATATATCGTACAAAATTTGTACTATGGATAGATTAACACACACGCAGTTTAAAAGCAAAGAAATTGTAGCCACAGGTTAAAAAAAGAAAAATATTTATTTTTCTTCTATCAAAATATTTTAGAAAATAAACAAATAACAATAATAGTAGTACAGTAACTTTACTATTAAATAATTTTATTAATATTTACTTTACTATTAATATTAATTATCTTAATCTATTAACCCTAGATTACGAACCTTCGTCGATTCGACGACGCGTGTTTAAAAAAATCGATTTAACTTCTACGCGCGCGGTCGCATCTCTTCTATAATCTGGCTAATCTCCGTCGACCCTTTGCCCCCCTTACACATGGTACTGCTTTAGTATAGCAGGCCTGTGCCCCCCCAGCAACCATGGCTCGTCGAATCGACGAAAGTTACTAATAACGTTATATTTTACTATTTATTGTTTGTTTCATTTTGCGTTTTTCTTTTTTTATATATATATATATATATGTTTTATTTATTTACAATATTTTTTTTTATTTTTTTATTTTTATTTTAGATGCCATTAATCGGTAATTATTATTCATTGATGAACAATTACTGGGATTTAGAGAAAGATGTTACTTTCACATTTATATACGAAATAAACCAAATAGGTTATGGTATAAAAATTCTGCTGTATATATATATATATATAATAGTTGATAATTCTACTGTGTACGTGGTTGATGCAGAGTCCTATCTTTCTTTTATTGAAACCTATGATCTATTTTGTAAGGCTGTTTGATTGAGAAATATGCCATATAATTAATACAAATATTCGAAATTATAAAAATAAGTATGTGTCATTAATAGTAAAAACAAATACTTATAATTATTTTCATAAAACCCTATAAACACCCTTAGTTAAAAAACGTAGTCGAATCGACGAATGTTAGTATTAAGCGTCGAAAAAAAAAAAGGTCAGTGATCTAGGGTTAAACTTATCTTAATAAAAAAAGCTTGGAGAAACATTCAAAAGAAAGTTTAATACAATATTAGGAAATATATAATTTAGACTGTAAAAATAAACAGGCAAGATAACTTGAAAATTGAAAAAAACATTACATACATTACAAATTATTCCAACTATCCGTGAAGATTATCACTTAAAGAATATATAATATGTACTTATAATAAAACTGTAACACCTCAAATTCTGTATATTGCAGATAAATTGATTTTTTTTTTCACAGGACACTATTATCAATACTGAAGCCAAAAATGTAGTTTTTCCATTTTTTTCTGTCGGTCTGAACCTTGGTCGCGCATCACGCTGAAACCATTAAATAAATTTTGATGAAACTTCCAACGATTAAGTCCTTACTACAGCTAGAACACTGGGTACGTTTATTTATTATTTATTATTATTTCAACATTTAGTACGATTCCCTAGAGTGAGGGTTTAAAAATAAAAATGTGTAATAGCGAACAAAGTCGCAGATATAATCTATCACAAATAAAAATATCACAAATATTTAACAATAAATAAGAAATAATAACGTAAAAGAACTTAAATTAAATGAACGGGATTTTTATCTCGAGGGCAAAACCTGAATATAACTTTGTTGATAATCATTTTACTCATCTATCATTCTGTTATCATAAATGTTATTACACTGAAGTGAAATGAAAAGACAAATAATAAATAAAGCCTGAAACATGGATACTATATCTGTGTATACGCGTTCACAGGTATCACAAATCCTATTACAGTGTAAAATGAAAATTGGGACATGAAATACTGGGCGTTGCGGCAGTGATTGGCGTCCGGCGGGTCAGACGCACTGATAACTGAATACGAACATGCCTCGCACAGATCGGACATGTATCCGGTTTACAGCATTTTTTAATATATTGTACCGTTCTTGCATGCAACAAAGCAAAGTTTAAATTTAAATAGCGATAGAAGTATCTAGGAGTGAGCCAAGATGGATGCCGTTAATTCAGTGGATATAACTCATGAATCAACAGTTGCGAGTTCATATCCGGGCTGATACAACTGTTTTTCAAGTGCTGAAATAGTTTTTGTAATTCATCTTATACTCGGCGGTGAAGGTAAATATTATCGTAAACGAAAGGAAAAAAAACTTCCTTTTTCGGTCTTTTACAACTGTCAAACCACAGTGGAGCAGCTTAGAGTAGACCTGTGTCAATCGCGATCGATCGAATCACTTTGATTCGATCACAACCCGCGAGTGAGTGACTCGATCACGACCGTAGAAACGACTCGATCGTTTGTGATCGATGGGTCGCCCGGCGCCGCCGCACTGGTTCGCGGTAGGTCGTGGCCCGTGGGTCGTGAATCGTGAAACGATTGGTTGATTGGTTTACGAAATCAATGCGCTATGACCTGTAACTCACGAGTCACAACTCGCGAAGACGTGTCGCTCACGCGTAATTTACCGAATGTATAATATTTTTGTGTTGTTTTTCTTTAAATTTGGAGGCGGTTTAAGTAATATCATTTAATGCCTTTAAATACAATTATAAAACAATAAAGTGTGTGTATATAAATTATTTTTGTGGTTATTGGATATAAATTAGTTTTTAAGTTTTATAACTATGTCGGAACTTTCTTCCTTTAAAAAAAAAGTTATTTGTCCTACATCTAACCATAACTACGTATCAGGTATGTCTACTGTAGATTCTAGGTACCTACCTAACCCTAATATATTCGTGAAGTACCTAAGCAATATTGAGTCTCGAACTTGACCCGTGCGTGATAAATAAATGATCGAGTGATCGAAGTGATCGAGTCTTTGTGACTCGATCACTCTGCCTATGGCTCGCGATCGACCCGGGTCGTCACGAATGATTGATCGACGCAGCTCTAGCGTAGAGTATTTAGCTGCAACAGTGGCCAATGCTCAGCAGGAACATTTACAAGCTATTAAAGTACCACATGTTAACAATAAAGAGAAATAATTTGTTTGTTTGTTTCTAAGTGACTAAAAATCATCTCGTTACGATACATAGGCACAGAGTAGAAATTAATCTAAATTGTAAATATTAACCAATAAATATGGCAAAATATCCGTCAAGTGTTTAGCTTAAGCCCTTATTGCTGTAAATCTTAATTCGGTGATAATTATATATCCTCAACATATACCATTCAGCCCTGAATCGAACCTGAATCTGAACTAAAGGTGTAAAATAGATTTTAATACAAAGACTGATCACCTTTAATGTGGTCTCAGGGAATACAGGGACTCTTCCTGGTGGACCTGTGCGGTCCGGTTCCAATCAGTTACTTGTTATTTTACTAAAATTAATCACTAAAAATTTAAAAAAAAAACCATAATGAAAATTGTTGCGTAGGAGGTTATGAATAAAAATAGCACATAATAATAATAAATGGCACCTTTAATTATACTGGCTTAAAAGATTAAACGAAATGCTGAAATACATACAAAAAAATATCATAGTTCAAGAAAATATTAGATTCGATAAGTCATGCTTTATTTTCAATTTAATGAATACTTCAAATTCTTTTAGGTTTCATCCAGGTTGTATTTTAATACTCATCAGATTATGATTACTCTGCTATTTTGTGTCGAAGCCTCGTATTTAATAGCTTTTATCACTACTGCATAACGCAATTTTTTAGTTTTGGTTCAGTCCTTTAACAATTTCTTTGTTACAAATAAATGAATAAATAAATCTTTTATTATTGTAATATTTGTATAGTTACACAGATTAGTAGTGAATTTATTAGAAGAAATATTTTAGATACACATACAGCAACTTTAGTCTCTAATAAATTTTATTATTAAAAGATAATGTAGTAGATAATCATGGTACGAAAAACTTAAGGAGAGCGCCTAAACTGGAACTCTTGTTTGACAGTTCATTCTGTTACTGTTTAAGAACCAAATTAACACTAAGAAATTAACAGACACAATTTATTTTAATTTAAAAACTAAAATTGTAAATTATGTTCCGTATTTACAGAACCACTCTTGTGTTTTTCTAACCATATGTCTCAGCCAGCCTTGGAGGACAAATTTGTATTATTTTTAATAATATAATCAAGCGAAAAACCTTGTTTATTTATTTGATCTCATCGATCTAGGGATATAAATAATTTATAAAATTTGTTCTACCTTTGAACCGCCAGATTATTGGGTAAGATTAATATCAGATATGTTAACATTAGATAAGATAATTTGAAATTTGACATTTATTATAAATAAGAAATATTTTGAAACCTTTCTTTATATGAAAGAAATAAATACCAGACTGGAAAAGAGGTGATTGCTTGCTGTAGGTCAGAGGCGTTGATTACTGAATTTGAAACATAGCGTTTACACCGAATCCTAATTATAAATATCGTTTCAACAAACAGAAACAACGATGTTTCCTGGACATCCTTAATTAACTGAATGTTTTAGAAATGAAATCCCCGTCAAATATATATGTTTTGTTGAAAAACACGTACATCAGGGTTGTCCCTGACATTGATTAACAAAAAACCTTTAAAAATAATTTAAACTTGTGGCATTAAATTATGAAGTACCTTATAAATAAATGTTAATACTTTAGTATGAAAGTTTGTCACTTTTTAAATATAAATAAATCCCATCCAGATACTAGTTATGCAATAGATTATTAATCAATAATCTTGTTGTTAGCGACACGACAGTTTTCTTAGGGATATTATGATAGGGAAATTTGGATTCAGGACTATAGTGGAATTCCCATTTGTCGTCCCTGTCTAATAATATAATGTATATTGATGAAAATCTTGATTGCTTAGACAGTAAAAGTAACAAACGTACTATAGACGTTTACCGGTGGGAGGGATGCGCTGTGCCGCGCTCCCGGCTGCATGGGTACCACCATCTTGCTTGTTTCTCCTGTGAAACAGCTTTGCTGTGTTTCGGAGAGAAGGGCAAGACAGGCAGTGTAATTACTGGCACCGAGACTTTAACACCTTATGTCTCTGGATAGGCAACACATAAATGAGTTGCCTGGGCTAGTTCCAGGTAAACTAGTTTATGTTCATGGGCGACGTTAATCACTTACCATCAGGTGGAACGTCTGCCAGTTTGCCTATTCACTTAATATTAAAAAACAACAGAAACGAGAAGGGGCGATGAAATAGTAAAACCAAAAATATATGTACTTTTTAAAATAACGATTCAAAAGTATTTTTGAAGCATACTTAAACAAAAAATTTTTTTTTTTTTTGTTTCGATTTGACTTAATAAATGAATCAATCAATAAAAACGTTGCTTATTTATGTAGCAATGTCGTTTATAACTAAATTATATAATTGATAATATGAAAGAACACACCATGATAATAGCAATATATATTACCAATAGATATTTTGCACGTCTGAATAAATTAAAATATATGTATATATATAAACGTTAACTTTTAATAAAAAGGTAAAAACAAAATGGAACGGTTGGTAAAACATTCTTTTTAGACTTAAAAATTTATTGGCTCTGTACAGAAAACTGCTTAAAGCTATTGAGCTTGTGTTTGGAAAGGCCGAATCCCTCTTGAGAGCCTCGTTATGGAGGTGTCACTGGAATAAACTTTCCTCCGATAGCAGAGTTCAAACTCCTGGAATATGGTAACGAAGTCCTTTGAGTTTTAGCGTGTAATATAAAATTTACGCAATAGTGTACAAAATAGCGTAATCTAAATGTCTAAAAAGGATTTATTTTTATAAAAACTATAAACATAAGTGACGATAAAAATGAACTTAGAGTATAGTTGATTTCTATGTAAAAAGATTAAAAAGGTATTCAGATGATATTAGTCATCTAGTATCAAAGACGGTGGTTTACACATTATCCTCAAAAAAAGTAAAAGGTAAATTTTGGCATACATAATGCCAAAATTTACCTTCGGCAAACAAATGTTTAAACCAATTGTCCTTATTAATTTTATAATAGAATTTACTAATTTAATATTATTACAACAATTAGAATTGAGATATAAGGTAAGGTTTAAATACAATTACAATGAAAAGGCTGAATCAATAGTTCATTTTATGTACAATATACATATATAAAACTCCTAAAATAATGATCCTTGACAAGATTAAGATGATAGATAAATTAATATCTGGATAGGAAACTAACAAATAAAATTAAAAATTTCACAACTCAAACCTAGCCGGCCAGAAATGCTAAAAGTAATGATTATTTGGTTGACGTTATCAAAATACGAGTAGCGGTCGCGCGCATTAGCGATTTGCGGGATTTGTTATTTTATACTAAACGCCACAACATAGTATCGCGACGCTCGCCATGCTTACATCATCTTAAGACGTTATATTGTTGAACGAGTCATTACCTTATGTAAAGTTTTACTTAGCAGTTTAAGTTTTACTTAAGTATCCAGTTATGTTATTAAAGGTAACAACTAGCTGCACTCCAGTAAGAGCCATCAGCGCCATTTATTAAAACAGAGTCATATTTCAGTGCTGTATTCTGCGTAAAGATCTGACATTTTGACGTTTTTATCTCATCACTTTTCGTAAGTTAAGATTTAAATATGAATATTAATTATTATTAATTAAACATTATTTTATAAAACGATTTCTTGGATCACATTTAAATATAATAAACTCACCTACTCTTCGTCTTTTAACGCCGTCATGACCTCTACAAAAATTATCAACGAAAAATGCTAAAAAAATCAGCACCTCAAATTTGTAACTTTATTTATGTATAGATATTCTATAATATATTCATCTTAAATGAATGGCATAAACTTTACTTTTTCTCTTTGTTTAATATTGAAGTAACATATTATTGTTAAAATATTTAATATTGTGTTTGTAAAAACAAATCCGAAAGTATATAATTTAAAACCAGATGCGAAAACCATAAAAATTGTTAATTTTAGTCAACCTTAAAAGTTAGCTATTGCAGACTTCTAGAAGAACTGCTTGAGAGAAACAATTTTACTCTAAATTATTGCCGTGTAAGTTTAACTATTTAGGTACTGAACGTATTACATACCTCGTGAAAGCTCTCAAGCAGCAAGACTTACGAACTGGAGCTAAATTCTACTATATTATATTAGCAACTAATGAATGACTCCATTGACATATAATGTTGACATATACATATATACTTTTGAGTGTTATTTATATATACATTAAGTATACAATAATTTTTAAAAATGGTTCAGTGGTTCCAAGGGCGAATTCTCCTGCAAACATATAAAACTCAATTGTAATATTAATATATATATAGTCACCGACTTATTCTCACATAAATTTAACAAAAAAATCATTAGCTCAGAGAATTAAAGACGTTTATCAAGTGTTGAGCATTCATATAAAAAGTGAATTCTGGGAATATTTTGTTGGTAGAGGATGCGTAAGAGTTACTCTTCCTGCTGGTAAGTCATCATCCTTCACCTTCGTACTTTCCGTCACCAAGGACTTCACTTCGCTATTCGTCGAGCTATATCAATAAAATCAGTCCTTTATGGATCTTCCAGATATGATATAATAATGAGACTTCCGACTCGATCGTGAAGAGATTTTTTTTTTTTTTTTTATGACAGATAGACAGGCATTTGACCGCTATCTCACCTGATGTTAAGTGACGATGCGGTCGAAGGTGGAGCATGCCTGCCTAATAACAGCCTATTCACTCTGGCCTTGAAGGCACCCAGGTTGTATCGTTCGGGAAACACAGACGCGGGCAACGAGTTCCATTCCTTAGCCGTGTGCATCAAGAAAGTAGTGCCAAAGCGTTTTGTGCGCGTAAGTGGCATATCAATGACATAAGGATGGAACGATCGACCGCGCCTAGTGCCCCGATGGCGGAAGGTTGTTGGGGGAATTAGATCGTGCAGTTCCTTCGCACACTCACCAAAATATATTCTGTAGAACACCGACAGACGAGCTACCCTACGCCGATGATCGAGACTCTGCAACTTGGTGTCTGTCAGAGTAGGGTCACCTATGAGTCTCTTAGCTCGTTTTTCCACCGAGTCCAAAGTTGCCAGTTGGTATTTGGCGGATCCATCCCAAAGGTGGCAGCAATACTCCATACAAGACCGAACTTGTGCTTTATACAGTTGAAGCAGCTGTTCTGGAGTGAAGCATCGCCTGACCTTAGAGAGGATACCTAGTTTTTTTGCTGCAGTTTTTGCTTTGGACTCGATGTGCTGCCCAAAGTTCAAATTGGACGATAGCTCTACACCGAGGAGCTGGAGGGAGTCGGTAATTTCTACAGAAACATTTCGGAAAGTCGGAGCCAGGTGTAAAGGGCTCCGTTTAGAGGAGAACACACACGCCTGTGTTTTTGTAGCGTTGAACGTGACCAGATTGGCATCGCCCCATTCGGAGACTGCCTGGAGGGCGACGTTCAAGCGGCTGACCATTTCCTCTCGACAAGACTGGATAACATCCTTACTAGCCCTTGCACTCGAAAAGTATCTGTCCGTCACTGTGCTGTCGTCAGCATACCCAAAGGTACCGGGGACGAGCAGATCATTAATATGGAGCAGGAAGAGGGTAGCGGACAAGACTGATCCCTGAGGAACACCGGCGTCGATAGCCTTTTGGTCCGACGAGTACCCGTCAAGGACAACTCGAATTGAACGTTCGTTCAGGAAATCAGAAATCCAAGCGCAAAGGCCAGGTGGAATACCATATGAAGGAAGCTTGCTTATAAGGCTCGCGTGCCAAACTCTGTCAAAGGCCTTCGAGATATCGAGGGACACGGCAAGAGCTTCACCGTGTTTATCAATGGCCTCACTCCAAATATGTGTGGCATACACTAGAAGGTCCTCAGTCGAACGGTTCTGGCGGAAACCGTATTGCCGGTCGCTGAGGAGATCGTTACCTTCCAAGTGGGCCAGGAGTTTGTTGTTCAGTGCACGTTCCATAGTCTTACAGAGTATGGACGTGACCGAGATGGGACGGTAATTGACAGGGTCTGCACGACTACCTTTTTTGGGCACAGGCTGCACGTTGGCAAGCTTCCAAGACTTCGGCACTTTGCCAGTCTTAAGTGACAGGCGGTACAGGCGTGTAAGAGGTGGAGACAACTCAGGGGCACATGTGCGCAGGACTATCGCTGGTATACCATCGGGTCCGCTGGCCTTGTTCACGTCTAGAGTTTGCAGGATTTTAAGGATCTCATTTTGGCGTATGCGTACTTCAGCCATAATGCAGTCAGCACGAGTTGAGATTGGTGGAGCTTTTCCTGCAGCATCCAGACGCGAGTTCTCAGCAAAAAGAGATGCAAACAAATCCGCTTTCTCTTTTGCAGAATGGGCCAGTGATCCATCAGCCCTCAGCAATGGTGGAAGTGACGGCCGACAAAAGTTAGATTCAGCGGCTTTTGCCAGGGACCAAAACGCTTTGCTCCCAGAAGGATATGAAGCTAGTTTGGCCCCAATGTGGCTGATATGGTTGAATTTAGCCCTGCGTAACGTCCTTTTACATGACTTGGCGGCTTGGTTAAAAGCTTTCTTCAAATTCCGAGAATTCGGAGACTTGCGCGCTCGAGCTTCAGCCCATGCAGTGTATGCCGTCCGTTTTTCGGCTTCTGCACGATAGCAGTCTGCATCAAACCATGGGCGAGCTTTTCCATTCGTCGCTACGTCAGAGTATGGTATAAAATATTCCATACCCTGGTGTATAACCGCAGTAATGGCTTCAGCGCAGCTCGACGGATCATCAGAAGAAAAGCATACCTCTCGCCAAGGATAGGACGAGAAAAAGTGACGCATCTCATCCCAATCTGCTGCCTTGTATCGCCACACCCGTCTTAAGCCACATGGGGCTTCTTCGGGTGGGGAACAAACGGATATAGATTTTACCAGACAGTGGTCAGAAGTACCCAGTGGTGCAGAAACTGTTATTGAGTGACTGTCTGGATCAGTTGTTAAAAATAGGTCTAAGCAGTTGGCGGTATGAGAGTCTACGTCTGGTACCCTGGTAGCACAGTTTACAAGCTGGGTGAGGTCTAGCGTCAAGGCTAGTTTACGCACTTCTCGCCCAGCATGGTCGGTCACCTGGTATGGGTACAGCCACTCCTGGTGGTGGGCATTGAAGTGAGATGCATAGAACATACCTCTTTCTGTCATCCGTTGAATGACAACAAAATGATTACCACATTTTGGAACCGTAAATGACCACTTACACACTACGCACTTTTTGAAGATATTTAGACAGTGAGAGTACAAATTATTCCGTGTATTGAATCATGTGTCCTAGGTGTATATAATTCTACGTCAATGTGTTGACCTTTATTAAATAAAATAACTAGTGCACTGCTTTTCGTCATTTTATTTTTGTATCAATACACAAAAATACAATGACGCTGCTTGCTTGCTGATTGCTGTTTTCTTGTAAATAACGGAAATGAAAAACACAGAGAAATTTAAACCCGCTTTTCAGGAATTCTGTTCCTCTTCTGGGATTATATCATTAATTCATTAAATAAATAACAATGACGACCATTATTTTGTGATAGAGACGTGTTTTGTTAATACGGACGGTATCGGGTTCAACTCTGGATTAGAGCGGAAATATGTCTATGCAGAAATATTTGATAATTATCTCCATTTTGGTCCTAGTCTGGTCTTCTTGCTATGTCTTGACGACTACACAAAACTATTAGTCCCGGTTGTAATAATATTATGATTAGGCTCCAACTTTTTCCTTTACAGAATAAAAGGCCTTTTTCTAGCAGTGGAATATTTACAGGCTTTTCCAGTTTATTTCAATGTCGGTTAGTTTTAATCTAGACTATGGGTCATGCTATCAATTTTTAAAGCCATTTCACGACCTAAGGCCTCATTCTTCCTGTTTGTTAGTCAGATCGCTTAAAATACTTTGTAACTCTATTTGTGCAGGATAACAGCTGTAGTACGCTCGGTATTGAAATTACGTGAGTCTCTAAATTAGAAACATTTCTATTTATCTGCCAACAGGCAGATGTGTCTGCTAAAAGTTGCAGTCTAGATTCTGATAAATTATATGTGAGGTGACCTTTACGTAATATTTTTGAGTGAGTGTGTGTGTGTGTTTTTGATTGTCTGAATTACTTTCGCCAATCTGTATAGGCTAGTATAAATTGTTCCTACGTATCGAATTAAAAATATTGTAGACCTAATTTCATACAACTTTAATATTTTACTCGTTAGATCATTAGATATGAGGGTCATTTGATAATTTCGTAGCCTAATATAGTGAAAAGCATGCTACTTTTATGAAACTACTCTTATTATGAAGCTACATTATTCTTAAGCAATTGCGTAAATTTTCATTTCCTTATTTGTTGATTAATAATAATATTAATTATTTATCATTTCATTTTCATCAGAACTAAAGGTTTATTCCAAATTTCAAATCAACGGACACTGAGAAGTAGGTCAAATTAAACTTGCAAGATTTGACCAAAACATACGAACATTGCAAGTTAAAAATAAGCTTTTAATAAAACTTTGAATCGGTCTGTTTAATGTATTTCATATTAATGACATATAATGTTTAATATACTTCAGTTGAGGTGATCCTCAATCATCTAAATCTACGTGTCACCCCAACACACAGATTTTTATGTATCATTTATAACGGCTACCGCCATCACCGTCAGTCATAGTGTATTGTAATTGTCATTATATTTTATTCAAAGTAAGTCTTAACAGATGCTTTTTATACTTCTCTTCACATATGCCTAAGCACATTACCAATATTCTATTAGCATTGCTTTATTAATATATATTTTTATAACGGTCCCTCATACCGACATCATATTATTTATCTCATAGGTATCATCTTTTAAGTGTTTTTTTTTCTATTGTCATGCTACATCATTAATATTATGGCTAGGTACCGTTGCGGTCACCTGGTTCGATACTTTTATAAATTTTATTATGATCCACATACCGTCATTATATAAAAATAGCTGACCCGTGCGAAAATTCTGCACAATATTGTAGTAAAATATGTTAATACAATGTGAAAATAAGTAATGTATGAGTTCTTGATGTTCTAATAAATCTTCGCACGCGTCAGCTATATAATACCCTTGATTAAAAAATATTTAAAAGTAAATTTTTTTTTTCGTATTTTGCTACTGAATTCTTTAAACAATATTCAATTCCAAAAAAGTCCAGTGAGACAAATCCGTAAATTAAATGTTTTTTCACAAATCGTCGTTCTAATCGATTTTTTTCGAAATAGCAGTAAATTGTATTTTGTGACTAAACTATTGATAGTAGAAAAAAAAATAGAAAACTTTGTAGGAAATTTTGTGCTCTACAAATTTGTTTTAAATCATTTTTCTGTACCAATCACAGTTTAGCTTGTATAGCTACTCAAATCGTTGAATTCTCAAAAATTCAGTTTCTGACGATTCCAATTTGTGAAAAAAATATTCAACTCACAGATTTGTCTCACTGGATTTTTTTAAGGTTATTATGTATATGATATACTAGCTGCTGCCCGCGACGTTGTCTGTATGAACGCTATTAGATTACACGTTGTTACAAAATGCGTTGAAGAAATAAAGATTCACTGCTCGTTCCCCATAGGTGATAGCGTGATAATATGTAGCCTATATGTTGACCCGACTTCTTAATAATATTCGTGCCAAATTTAAGTAAATCCATGCAGTATTTTTTGAGTTTATCCCGGACATACATACAGACAAACAGATAAACAGACAAAAATTCTAAAAACTATATTTTTAGCTTCGGTATCGATTGTAGATCACACCCCAAGTATTCTTTTAAAAAATGACCACGATTCTACCATTTCAATACACTGATTAAATCAAACATGTCAGATTAACAGTATAGTTTTATTATCATGCTTTCACGTTGATATTATTATAGCAATATTTATACATATATAGATTATGGACAAATACAATATAGTTTACATTGATACAAATACTATCTATCCAACAAAGATGTTATTCGTCTCGAGTCTAGTTTGAGAGTGTCCCAGAAACCGGAATAACCATTTCTTCTTTCATCTCTCCTCGTAAAGTTGCTACAGTGACCTCCAACGCTAAATCATAAAAATAAAAAAATAATATTTAATCAATTAAAAAATTAAGTAAATATTTTACAAATACAAACAACGGTATTTTTAAACCTAAATATTACACAAAATTTAATAAAATCGTGTTGTTAACACGAACATACTACAAAACAAAAATAACTTAAAGAAATAGAATAATATATTAATGTATCATTCTCACATTAAGAGTTTAATGATTTTTATATAATATATATGTCACAAGTACAATAGAATTAGAATTATTTAAACATTACATTATTTAGTGGAAATAATTACAAGGATATTTTTAAGCTGTCATATCACGGACAGCCAGAGACATGATACTTAGACCCAGTTTCACCACTTGCAATTAAGTTTCGGCTCACCTAACTGGCACTTTTTTGACAGGCAATTGTATGGGTTATCTGTCAAAATAAGTGCCAGTTAGGTTATCCGGAACTTAATAGCAAGTGGTGAAACTGGCCCTTAGTATCATGTCTCTGCGGACAGCCTCACGGGTTGTATAGCCTACGGAAAAATCGGAATGGATAAAGCGGCACGAAAATTCGTTAATTATATCAAATTATATAATTATTTATGCCATAGTTGAAACACTCATTTACCTGGAGTAACAGCGCTGAGAGACAAACTAAAAGTTCGCAAATTTGTGTAAAGGCTATAATGCGTCTCAGTTTTCAAGTACATTTATTCAAAATCTCATACTTGACGTTGGAAGGAAAAATCACTTAAAAGCCTACAAACTTAAAGACAAATATGAGACATGTATATCCTTTAATCAGCAGTGAAGTGATGTGACTGATTGAGCTCCAAAACTTTTTCTCCGTGGAAGAAAATACCTTAGCCCAGCAATAAGAGTTTTGGGTTGATATATTAGAATTAAATATTGTTATATTATTATATCAATACGAGGTTTTTAAACATCCCTTTCTCATATTTTGAATTATATTAAAACAATAATGGTTACGAGTTTCTTTTTTTTTTTTGTTTTTTTTTTTTTTTTTTGTACCCTTGTAATCCAATTTTGTTTAAGTTAATACTATATGTTTTTTAAAGTAAAGACATATTTGACACATTCAAAAATAAAAATAAAAACTCGAGTAGATATAATGTTTATCGTTCGAAAATATACGAATATTTATAATATTTACGAGTTGGTGTCGCAAAAGTTGTCCTTTCCCAAATTCAATTTTGTTGTGTTTTTACAAAAATACAATAAAATAACTTTTTCTGGAATATTACAAATTTCCGGGCGACAAGATTTGAAATTTTTCTTATCCTTAATGACTTTATTTTCTAACATATTTAATAAATATATTAACTAACATATACACTAATAAATGCATTTAAAAATACTAATTTGATTTTTTGTTAATTTTGGTAAGCGAACTTTATAGACAAAGGGCCTTATAATCATGGGGTCTTAACTACATTTAACATAGACATAAACTTTAATTGAAAAATTAATTCATCTTATTTATCAATGAATAAATATTATAGTTGTAGTCCTTGTCCTAGAACAAAGGGTAACGTCTAAATTTTCAGTCAGAAATCCAAGGCCAGCAACATCGTGAATCATGTTTAGTCTATACATATAATAAAATGGTAGAAAAGTCAAAACTGTACATTGAATATTTTTTAAAAAGAATACTTGGGGTGTGATCTACAATCGATACCGAAGCCAAAAATATAGTTTTTAGAATTTTTGTCTGTTTGTCTGTTTGTCTGTTTGTCTGTTTGTCTGTTTGTCTGTATGTATGTCCGGGATAAACTCAAAAAGTACTGCATGGATTTACTTCAAATTTGGCACGAATATTATTAAGAAGTCGGGTCATAACATAGGCTACATATTATCACGCTATCACCTACGGGGAACGAGCAGTGAACCATTATTTCTTCAACGCATTCTGTAACAGCGTGTAATCTAACGACGCATATTTGAATGTTGTTATTATGTTAATAACCATGCTATAAGCTATCTTCACACTATAAAAATCACGAAATATAAGTAACTTAGGCTGATAAACATAATAAATGTAAGAATGAATGTAATATAAGAAATGAATATAAGTAGTATCAAGACAAGCAGCGCCATCTATGAGATTTTAAAAACATCAAGTCGAATTACATGTGTAAACCCTTTTTGGATATAAATAATTTAAATTTGATCATGTTGGCGAGGTTAATTGGCTGGGTGCGTAAGGCATAGTGGGGGACGCAAAAGTGATGTTAGCGCCCGTTGCGGACAAAATAGAACTACGGGTGGCTCTTTATTTTCTATGTCCGTAAAAATAGCACGTCTGTCAGTTTAATTAAATAAATAAAATAAAATGGGTCATCCAAGTTGTTGTGTAGTCGATTGCAAAAATACTAGTAGAAATAGTAATTGTAAATTTTATAAGTTTCCGGTTGCCAAGTGGAAATTAAATCAGCGAAAAAAATGGATAACTGCTGTTAAACGGCAAAAGTAAGTATTACTATAACCTACAACCGTATTCTATAGAATAATGTCATATACATGTGTATATCGTCTAAGAAAATGGAGTAATAATTTAATAATTTTTTTTTGTAAAGTATTGATGGATCGTTATGGTCTCCAAAACCTATGGATGTTATATGCAGTGAACACTTCATTGGCGGTGAAAAATCAGATGTTGAATCAAGTCCTAATTACGCTCCAACTATTTTTCCATCAGTTTATAGAAGACGTAAAGTCAACGAATCCGCAGTTTTGAGTAGGTACGTAATAAAATTTAGTTTTGATTAAAATATTTAGATTAATAGAAATAATCGACTAAAAAAGTAAGACATATTATTTGATATAGTTAATGATTTAGCAATACCTTTTTTATTTTATTAAACCCGTTCTTAACACCAATTCCATTTTTTATCTGCAAAATTAAATAAAAAAAATTAAAATTTTAGATACATTCGTAAATATATAATTTGTTAAATAGAGCTATTTGTTATTTTATATATTATTTTAGATTGTTTTTTAATATTAATAATGATTTTTTATTCAATATTAATTTTACAATAAACATTTTGTCAGATTTTAACACTGCTTAACCTAATTCACTTATTGAGACTTGTTTTAGTTTTTGTATTTAAATTTTATTTTACTTACTGTTTTTAGCTGACCCACGGAATTTTTTTTTAATGTAATATTCACTCTGTAATATATTACATTTCAAATTGAATTTTTTTTTAAGTTTATTTTATTTTTTCAATAGCTATTTGACATCCAATACATGTTTATTTTCTCAAAAGAGCCACCGTAAGTTGTATCGTTAGATGGCGCTAGGGTCACGCACCCAGCGAATAGTTGTTTACAAAAGTCATAGATGGAGTTGTGCATTTTAATAAAAATTAAAATGCACAACTCCATGATGAGCAAGACAATTTAAAAAATGTGTTTATATAAGTTTTAAGCTGCTTCATCTATGTCTTATAAAATTCATCGAGTTTTTCTGTATGTAATAACAAACAGAACTCAAAAAGAACTGAATAGATGTATAACAAAATTTAAACTCGAAAACGGCACGCTATTGCTGTAAGCAATTTGAGCTAAATAACGAAGAAAGAGGAAAATGAAGCATGCCATATATGTTAGATAAGAAATGCTTATGCTTCTCCGGAACCTATTTCCTCAAAAGTTGTGGAACGGGACCCGCCTTAAAGTCATCTCGTTCCACAGACACACCATTGAGGTGGAAATTCTTACGGGTTGTGGCGTCGGCGAAGCAGTATTTATACCACGCATTCCCCTCATTCCTCATAACTTCCCGTTCCAGTTCAAGCGCGTACAGTTCCTCGTGAGTGTTTGCTTCGCGATGACCATCAATAAGTCGCAGGGGCAGACACTGAGGGTAGCTGGTTTCGACCTCAGGACGAGCTGCTTCACACGGGCAGCTGTACGTCGCGTCGCTTGCTCCCGCGTCACCAGTCCTGACTCTCTTTACATTTTGGCTGCGGAGAGCCAAACTACTAATGTTGTTTATCGAGAAGTCCTATAAATATGTATTTTTACCCTATTCTGTATTCCTTATTTATTATTTTCTCCATCCGTTTCAGTCACAACTTATGACTTAATTCAGCAGAATCACCATAAAGTCATTTATTCAAAGCAGGCTAAAAATAAGCACTTTTTTAAAGTCAATTTTACAAAAGACAGTCTCCCTCTGTTACTGTACTTTCTGTAGATATGAAATGTAAAGAAGAAACGGGTAAATGAATGTTATTTTCAAAGGTATAATCGTAGGTATTTTTGTTGCTGTATAGCGTTCACGCAGACGACGTCGCGGGCAGCAGCTAGTTTTATATAAATCACATGGTAGTAACAAACTAGCTCTATAAGTAAAATACTCATACAACGCCATTTCCAGAAAAAATCTTAAGCGGTCCTTGTCGGAGGACACTTGAGGCTGTGCATTTGTATACTACACATTCAAGACCTCTTAACAAGAAAGAGGACGGAATCATTGACCATTAGGTTTACTTGAAAGGGTTATTTGACTTCACTGGTATTTTTTACATTGAGTGGATTACGATTTATGAACTTAAAATTTCTGGCATAGAAAAATAATTAACGCATGGTTGGGTCGACTTGATTTAGGCTCAAATCTTTTTTTTTTTTTTTTTTTTTTTCATGGCGAATGCGAAAGCGATCCCATAGCGTCCCACTACGGCGCGCGACGTAATCGATGGGTTTTAGTTAGGGTATTCGGCCTGCTGGGATTGACGTGCAGCCCTGGCGTCTGGCCGCGAGTCCCACATACCCGCCGCTTTTGTGGCGGGATGCGTAAATGCATTTCCCATCGTTAAAAAAAAAAAAAAAAAAAAAAAAAAAAAAAAAAAAAAAAAAAAAAAAAAAAAAAAGGCTCATATCTTTTTAAAAGAATTTTTGCATTTAATTTTACGAAAATTTCTATTATTAAGCGTTCTATCCATAGAACAGAAATAAGTTAGTTGAACAAATACAGCAGATCTTTTATATATTTAACACGAACGAATCCACCTCGGCTTCGCAAGGGTAGTACTTATATAATGCTCTTAGCGGCGCTGGGTAGTCGCATCAAGTGAATCCCGTAATTGGTGTGAAACACTGGCCGTGAATTTATTTTAATGAACATTTTTGTGGTATTGTGATAAATTCTAAGATATTCATGTAAATGATTTGGTGTAATGGATTATCATAATATGCACGAAATGCTTAAGGTAACTAACGTATTTAAACTGTTAAGGATTAATACTATATCAACCAAAATAGCTTCCCAATTACAACATTGTACATGACCATTTCTTTTTTTAAGTTAGAATGGGTTACTATATTCATTCTTTACTATACCCTTATTTAAAAAATAAATATATGCTTCAAAACTATAACAAATAATACATCTAAACCTTTTTCATATATCAATCTGTCCAATGTTTAAAACTACATGAAAATCTGTTCAGTAGTTTATGATTTTATTTGCGAACAGTCTGACATAGCGGACAGCGGCTGATTTTGTTTTATAACATATAGTGATGCACACACCGTCTTCTGTTCCTAAGGTAAGCAACAAAATGCATGAGTTTTAGATAACAGACGATATAGATATTTATGTATGAATATTTTTAAAATAAACGTATATATACTTAATACATATATAAATATTAAAACCGGACTCGGGGCATCAATCGAATCTACAACCTTAGAGCGGAAAGCAGTGTTACTGCCAACTACTCCAACGAACCAATTACTACGTCAACGGGCACGTCAATCTTAAACAACTCAAAGACAGCTGAAACGACTTTTTGTTTAATTCACATCGTTCTTCTAACTTTATGTTAACAAAAGTAATAAATCCTGACATCACTGATAACTATCAAAGAAAAATATGAATCATAAAATAGACGAAAATTGACTTAAACTTAAGTCAGTTGTAGGCAATAATATTGAAGTTTAGCAGTTTGGTTTCGGATAAAATCGTCCAATCCATTATTCGTCGCCGCCATATCTCCAATAGGATTAGCGCTGTCGTCCATTAGATACTGTTTTACTGTTCTTTTGTTTTATGGTCACACTTTCCCGATAATGTATTAAAAGTGGCCACGAAATGTCGCTATTTATTCTGATAAAATGTTTTTTTGGATATTCTCTTACATGATATCGTGTTTTTCTATTTTAGCTATCAATGTTTCGAGTACCTATATTTTCATATTTTCATGTTTATTTGTTTTCCTTTAGATCTTGTTTCGTCTTTTACATGGCATTATAATATATTTTTTGAATAAATTATAATTTATATTTATTTATTTATATTATATAATACTATTATTGATACCAACCTAAACAAAATATATAGGTAGGATTTTCAATACATATGTAATTGGTTTTTAATTTGACATACTTTTTGTTCATAACGATTTTATTTACACGAAAAAATATGTCTTTGTATAACATAACAAAGCTCTAAAGTTATTTAAAAGTTAATAAACAGCTAGTCGAACTACACATTTTCAACTCCGTTAACGTTATGTTTACTGCTTTGTAAATTTCTTAGAATATAACATTTCTCAATTAGGTACCAGACTTTTTTAACAGAAGAAAGAGACAGACACACCATAATTAATAATTATATTACCATCTTGGAAGCAGCATTGATCAGATTTTAAACCTTTATATGTATATACTAACAACAAAAGATTTAGGACTGGTTTTAAGACATTTATCCTGCCTTCTTATTAAATTCCATAAACAGTAAATTTATTCCGAGGCAAATTAAAATAATAATATATAGTTATAACATTGAATAAAAAGTAATAATTCAAGAGCCGCAGAGATGATAAAGTGCTCCGACAAAAGATATAAAAATAAGATTTACACCTAATAGAAAAATTACACGTATCTTGTATTTCTCGCCCTGAATACCCAAACGGTATTCGGTCTCACATGTCTCGCCACTTTTATTTTCAGATGGGTATGATACTCCTGAGACAATTAGATTGCACTTCGTGATAATTCTTGAGATGTGCGGTGCGGGAGATGTAATAATACAAAGCTTGTCGATTCTCAATTGATCATTTATTAAGTAAAAATCAATATTTTCAAACCTATGTTTTTATAGTATCTTTCAAGTAGGTCGGTACCTACGTACGGGGCTTATTAACATACATTTTACTTATTTGTTGTCAGCGAAATAAATATAGTGTTCAAAGTTTATAAAATAATTAATGCTTATTTAACAAAATCATATTTAGTAATGTAATAATAATTAAACATTATTTAATACAAGTTTATAATCTGGGTTTACTTGTCATAGGATTACGTCGTACACTACATTCTGTTGAAATGTAATTTAACAATTTAAAAATTAAAGAAGTAATTTGTATTTTAATATTTATGACATATCGTCTCCTTTATATGTCACATCATTGTTTTGAGTAATATTGGCTTGTAATTCATCAAATACAAATCGTCAATTTATCAACTAGTATAAAACTTACATCTGTTATATTAAATTATTATTACTGGGTGTCTTAAAAAGTCTAGATTAGTAATAACCTAATCACTAGTTTTTTTTTTTTTTTTTTTTTTGTTTACTAATAGAGAAATGTCACTATTAAATTATATATCTAAAAATGATATAATGTATTGTAAGCTCGTATATATTGGATGTTCGACATAGAATGGAGACCTACAGACACGTTATAAATATTCCATATTCGATATATTATTTATCTATCTTATCATTTCATAACCAGTATTCTTTTTTTTTTTTTTTAATTATAATAACGGAACAAAAATTCCAGTATGTGTACTTCTTTTATAAGCAAATAGATGATAACAACTTAAAAACTCGTTTCAATTTGATTCATCCTTACAACGTGAAAAATTTACCATGTTCCAAAGGTTAATGCGTAGTAGAAAATTCGTGTGCAGTAAATATATTTCATAGCCGATCCCAAGCGAGCAAAGAATCATTTCTAGGCGTTCGTGTCTGCGTACACCCTTTTTATAGCCTGAGTGAATTATGACATAAAATATTTATCTCCTTTTGGGGATATGTAATACGCCTATTCCCTTTAGAAGATAATATAGTGAATTTCAGTTTTATAACAAAACAACAAAAATAATTGACTGTTTTAAATTACTTGATAGACCCTGAGAAACGATAGAGAAAAGAAGAGAATAAATATGAGATAAGAATATAATAGAGAAATAATATAATAGAGAACAAGAATGCTGCATAAATCAATATTGCTAAAGGCTTTTGCATTAAATGCAATTTTTTTTTTTATTCACGTTATATGTGCATAAATTCGAAGTCGAAATTTCGATAAATTAAAAAAAAAAATTTAGGACCAAACGAATAAATAAATTAACATTTTTTTTTTTATAGAATTATATACTTGAATCCTACACTATTAATAATACAGAAACCACCAAATTAAAATCAACACTTTAAGTTTCCTCAATAAAATATATAAAAGATTCTATAATCGTTTTAATAATAAAACGTCTATTTTTATCATAACACATTACAATTTAATAGATAATAATAGAGTAAACTGTTTCATAAAATAAAAATTATAAACATAACAAGTTTGTCATGAATTTAATCAACGTTACGTTGAATTCGTTTTTTAATTTATTTAAGTTGACCCAATCAAAAGGGAGTGGATTGTTTGAAGTTGTTTCGGCCGGATTTTATGGCCTAGGTAGACATAATCCTGTGTAACCTCGAGAAGAGTACCATCGACAGATATCGATATATATTGCCTTTTAAAAAAAATATAGATTCAACTTTTAATTCAAATTTTAATGTGAAATATTACTTTTTTTTCTGATTAATGAATTGATGTGCATGTTACTTTTCTAAAATAATCATGGAATCGGATTACAATATTTGAGTATTAGTCAAGATTTTGTATAAACAACTTGATCAACAAATTACGAGAAACAATCAAACTTCTCTCAAAAACTCTCATTCTTTTACTTTTATTACGAAAAAAAAAAGTAATTCTGAGAACAATGCTGTTGAGAATGATAATAATTTATTCGAAACTTGAAAAGCGTTTATCGGGCGATAAAGAGAACGATTGAAAATAATTAGATCTAATATTCATTATAATTAAGATTGTTTTAATAAATTTAGCTATTTTTTCGATCCGTTTTATTTATTGCCGTAACGTTTTGTTCTTATTTTTCTTTTGACTTATGTGGGTTGGTTTGTTGTCATATTTCAGAAAAAGTTTCAAAATTTTTCTTTTATTTACAATTTTGATCAATTCGTTTCACTTGAGGATATAAGTAATGTAATATCAGACGACCTACCACAATGATCACTAAAGAGATTAAATGTCGGCATGGTAAAAGTTAATACAATTAGCTAGTGACCCGAGTTTAGCTAGCTCGGATACAATTTACTAATATAGAGAATTCTCATTTTATATTTAGTAAATTGCATTTTATAAGCGCACAGCTTCTTTTCTTTAAGCGTCGAAACAAAGTAGACATCACCTATTTTATTTAAAAAAATTACAAAAATAAAATCATCCAAAAGTTCGAGACACACTCATAAATTCCGGGATTAGGTTTTTTTAAACAAAAATATTATTAAAATTTAGACTCATGACGTTCAGTAAATAATTGTAATAATTTTGCTGAATAAAAATATTTTGATTTTGATTTTTGATTTTGATTTAGAAATAAAACCCGTAGCATTAAAATTCTTGATATACAAATAGGATAATCCCGTTTAAAATTTATTGGGCTTATTTACTATTTAAGTTCTTTTTAATAAATTCAATGGGACTTTTCTATTTATTTATTTTTTTCTCTTTTAGAATTTTAAAAAAGTAGTTGTATTTCCGGCAATGTTATGAACATATCAAATATTAGCTAGGCCTGCTATTTGGCGAACTAGCTACGTTAGCTAGTTGAAGAAGTAAATGTAAAGCTCGTTTTTTAAATTATAATATAATAATTTAAAATATTTTTTATTTTGTAGACTGTTCGGTGACAAATACATTTCGCTTAAGAAAATCGTTATCAAAAATAACTAGGTGATTGTTGTTGTTTGTTTTGATATTTTTATCTCTAATAACTGTTTTTCGTCCGACATGAGTATGATTTTCGTTACGAGAATTGTACGAAAACTAGGCGTGCTTAGAATAAACGGGTGGCTCCATGCGAGCAAAACTTAGTCAAACTTGACACACATAAAAAACAATGTTTATAAGTATAAATCGTGAATAAGGAACCGAAACATAAAATGATAACCTAAAAATAATATAGTTGAATGGGATTAGTGCCGAATATAACTAATGAAAGGCTACTAAATTCATGGATCACGCTTACGCCACACATGCCTCAGTGGGATGGTTTTATAGACGCGATCTGAGTTACTTGCATATTAAATACTAGCTTCCACCCACGACTTCACTCCCGCGGTGTATAGATAAAAAGTAACATATGCCCTTCAGATAGAAAATACTAAACCGCACTTTTTTAGAACTTTTAATTGCGATCAATTCCGTCATAGTTTTTGCGTATCTTTAACTGTTTTCGGAGCACACGCAACGGAAGCTCTCAAAAACGAATATTTTTTCCCGTTTTTGACATTTCTTATGTATGCACAGCTCCTATTGACCGTAGCATGATGTTATATTATTTTTTTTTTTTTATTTCGCACCAGTAGTTCCTGAGATTAACGCGTTTAAACAAATAAACTATTCAGCTTTATAATATTAGTATAGATTTTATTTCAAAAAAGTTGAGAAATTCTACTATTTTAAAGAGTTCCTGTATAAGTATAACATTGACTTGACGTCATGGCCACAGATGCAAACTTTTGAATATCGTAATGTGCCCACCTTCACAGCCTACCTTCTCTACAGAACTGACTTATTAATACGAAAATATTTTTGTATATACGTATCGTTAGATTTTGAAATTGACACAGTAAAATAAAAAAAATAAGGCGAACAAATTATTTGTTTTTATAATAGTACTATAATATATGTGATTTAATTCTGTATCTTTTAAATTATATTTAGTATAGTAATATTATAAAATCTGAGAAAGCACTCGTAAGTTTTTTGCGCATTTTTTGAAATATATTTTATTATAATAAAATGTACTATTTTACAAATAATAATACAAACTACAAATAATATATTTTCTATTACATTTTTTACCCTCTACCCTATTGTTATTTTTACAACAGTTAACCTTGTGTGTATACAATTATACATGTGGTAGGTAAATAATTAAATTAGGCAATCAGTTTAATGGATAGGCTGTTCATTAAATACCGGCATTAAGTTAGACAGGCCGTCCGCTGTTGGGATTAAGATAGATCAACGTTCAATGGGTGTCCTGGTTAAACTAAAAGCTAACTTTTTGGAAACGACTAAATAAATTCATTGGAATGAAATAAATTTCATACAAATACAATTATTATTATTTCATATAACCTTAAATATAACTTAAACATCTTGTCATGTATATCATAATCTAAAATTATATTCAACCAAACGGTTCAGCATCTATCATCAAACACACGTATCATTTTATCTTGCTAGTTATATTAGATTAGTAAAATAATAAAACAATTATCATTAATATCATTTATCAAAACAAATTGTTGTTGTATTGTATTTCTTAAACAATCTTCATTAAAGAACTTAACAAAACAGATACATTACTTTTAAATTTATTATAGAAGCTAAATTTTAACTTGTTGAAACGGTAGACAATGACGTTAAAGATACTCAAACTTTACAATTTATCTCCTCTACGGTGAGGAATGGGTGTAGCAAGCTGGAGTCTAAATCATATCGGATAAACTATACTTTGTTTTAATTGCATATTGTACAAAAAAAAAACAAATCCTTTATCTAAAATTAAAAGAAAATTACAACATTATACCTAAAGTTAATATATTCATTTAAAAACTTAAAAGTTACAAAATTATTAAGCTATTGCTGATGATTTTTTTATTAATTTAATTTCAACATATAAGAATTTTTTTTTCTTCTCGAATTATCATAGTTGTGTTTGAATATATATATATATATATATATATATATATATATATATATATATATATATATATATATATAATCGTTAAGGAATCATGTCTCGAAGATAAATCCTTTCGATGACGCAATCGTGTGTCGCATCACAAATGGGCTCAGCGTGCTAAAATAAAGTACTTGTGAATGTTTATTCAATTATTAGAGTAACTTCTCGAGTCATATATTCAAGTGTAGAGCAAATATTGTATTATATAGATGAAGACGTGAAGTAGATTCAAAACGTTATCATATCGTCAAGTTTGAGTTCGAGCGCCCCAACGTTTACAACTTGTGCTCGGCCCAATGTCACTTTGACACACTTCTATTTTCCTGAGAACTATACTAGGGCTACCACCAATTTAGGTTTTCTTGAATTTATTCTCGTTAAAATTGCATACGGATAGCGTTCGAAAATGTTTTTAAAAAGTTTAAAGGCTTTGGCTTAGCCCAAAAATTATTTGATTCGCATTTAAAAAAGTACGCATTTAAAAAAAAAAAACATGAGTTTTTTGGGAAGTATCGTCGGAAAATTGATTCACCCAAATATCCACAGTTTTAGGTTTGTCTAGGTTAAGCAATACAGGAGATACCAACCCTATACTATACATTGCTGTAGGTAATTCCAACGGAGGAACTTTGCAAAGTAACGAGTTGATGTTTTAGCTATAGACGGTACTCAGCGGGCTTTTATTGCCTTTCCCTTATAAAGTACGGGAAATAAATAAGATTTCATACTCTTTTGCGTACATCGAATACAAGATTTTCTTTCTTTTATTTGTATCGTCAAATTTTTGTATCTTGTAAGATTATTGTGTTTTTGAATATTAAAGTGTTATAGCTTTGGTTTTTTTTTTTTTTTTTTTGAAAAATATAATAGACAAGCATTAAGTCGATTAATCTTTATAAGCTCAGTTTTGCAAAATCTAATTTAATGTTATTGAACCTCAATTTATGAATATTTTCCTCTTTATAAACTCTATATATTTCACAAAAGAAACATAAAAACCTTTAAAAAAACTGTCCAGACGCATTCATAGTTTTGTTTCGAGGTAAAATATAAAGGAAATATTGGATTTGTTTCGTATAAGCTTTATTTTACGTAAAACAAAGGAACATACAAACCGATATACATTGTTTAATACTAAAGACAAGCCATTCGGTTCTTAATAAACTTTGTTTCGTTTTAACTTTTGAGACAGTTTGAGAATAAACAAAGAGCATTTATAAACAATGTTATTTCTCTCCGCAATAAGTTGCGCAATTGAGCCAATATTGAAAAGATATTTTCTACTACTTATCAATAAAATGTGATAGGAGAATTTTTCTCTGAACTTCATTGTCTTTGTTTGTCACCAGTGTTTTCGAATATAGAGATAAAATTGTCAAAGTATCTTCCTAGCAAGATTTGTGGAACGAAGACAATGTTAAATGAAATATATCGGTTTCTCAACTAAATTGCAATGTTATGTTTTGATAAATACAAATTCTTTTCGACATTTATTTGAATTTTTTGTTTGGTAAATGAATATATTATCTATATTCTTATGTCCGTAACAAATAATCTAAACAAAAATTATCTACTAATCGTAAATTACTCTGAAAGAAAAACGTCAGATCTTTTTTTCAAATATAGAATGAATTTAATACAGAAAGAGAATTTACCAAAATTTTATTTATTTTATATGCATAGAAAATTTTCAAACAAACTTTTTTTTAATCTAAACAATTTAAATAATAAGTTAAATATTACACATATTAATTTAATTTACTTGTTTATTTATTTATTAATACATAAAAATATATATACGTGCAGTGTCTCATAAAATAAAGTTAGTTTTACTGCACACTGTACTTTAACTATATGTAGGTAATAATAGAATGAAATTATTTTAGAATTTAGTCTAAACTAGTGGTCGTCTAGTGGTCGAAATTCGACCAAATCTATAATTGACAGCATTGTCAACATCATAAAAATATGATTACGTAAAACATGGTGAGCATATGCAACAGTCATTGGACCTGATCTGTGACAATAAATTTCGATAAAAAATTCGTCGCAAGACGTATATTTAAGACCGTATTGACAACAGACTGAAAATAAACAAAATTTGTGTATATAATTATGTCATTGTACTTACATATGTTTGTTTGCCGTAGTGTGTGTAGTGTTTTTTTTTTTAATGAATTAATGTATTTTTTGAGCATTATTATAAAAAATATTAGCATTTGCACTCCTTCTCCATAAAAACTTTAACTGTGCCAAATTTCATACTTCTCCGTCCGCGTAATTTTCGTAAAAAGGGGTAAAAAGTTTTTGCTTCACGTATTAATATTTAGATATAAAAA
Organism: Euphydryas editha; assembly: GCA_036937285.1. Classification (NCBI taxonomy): domain Eukaryota; kingdom Metazoa; phylum Arthropoda; class Insecta; order Lepidoptera; family Nymphalidae; genus Euphydryas; species Euphydryas editha. The sequence continues at coordinate 9,549,027 of JAUPFZ010000008.1, forward strand.
TATAATTAATCCGTGCATCACATCAAAGCAGTTAGCAGAACCGACATCTATATGAAATGCTCTAAAATGTAGTTTTCGAGTTTATAATTTTTTTCGTTCATTTCATCTTTGAAGGTTTTCAGAAGTGAATTAATCACAGCAGGAACAATAAATTTGTGTGAATGTTTGCGATAGTTATTAATTACTTTGGAGATTTCTTATTTTGGATTATTAGTACTTCTCAATCTTTTACAGTGATCAACTTTTATTTGATTGAAGTTTTTGTTTGAAGATCTTATTTTGTTAGTACAGGATATTTACAGTACAGTAGATGAACACGAGACGATATTCTTGTTTACGTTGCTCTTTAATTTTTTTAATTACTACTGCTTTTAAAATACGTATTTTTAGTTAATATATTTGATTTTTATGACTATTATATGTGAGACCATAACTTCTTGGTCCATAAGATATTATGCATTTTCCTAACATTTTATACATCGTTAAAAGTATGAAAAAGGTGTATTATTTTTTATAATTAATAACTTTGACAGTTAAAACATAGTTAATGTACTGTGATGTTAATATCAGATATTTTTGACAAGTAACAGTTTGTACTGAAGAACAGTCACATCCACGGTAGTGATGCATGTCTTTATGTAAGCATTGATGGGTATGAGCTTTAAGTTTAACATCACCACAATTCCTGTTTTTTTTTTGTTTGTTTTATCAATATTAATAACGAGGCCAAGGTCATGGGACCGCTTAGAAAATAAACTAAAATCAGCTTAATTCATTGTATCAAATACTTTCCTATAAACAAAGTCAATAAATACTAATATGATTTTTTTGTTAATGGTAATTATTTTATTATTTAAATGATCATTAACATCACCTTATATTATCGCGTTGCGTTATATATTTTATTATAACATCAGCTATTGAAACACAGACTCAAAGCGTTGAGAAAGATAGCTTTATCAAAGATCCACAGAACATACCAAACTGTAGCCGGCTTGATTATGCATAAAATTTCGCAAAAGAAAAGCGTACTGATGTGAAATTGACCGACAAATCCTCTACACAATCCGGATTCCTGACAAGAATACGTTTCAGGGACACGCGTATCCTTTACCCCTTCTCTTTGTTATGTAAATATCACTGTCTGACAAAACTTTTCCAACAAATATCCCCTCAGAGCCGATCCATTAGAAAATGAAAGAAGGTTTGCTTTAAGCAAAACAAGAGCTCGCAACGCGTCACCCACGCCCGTCGATATTTATTAGAGAGCTACAAATTGTGTTTGTACAACGCCGGTTAATGTTGAGCTAAGCCAAATGATTCATTATCTACGCTATGGATTACATCGACATTCTAATTGCAACTTGATGCGGACCCTTTTTGGTACAGATCCTTTATAAAAAATATTTTAAGAGCTTTTTTTTTATTATTCAACTTCATAAAAAGAAATAAGTTATATTTTCAGATTGTATATTTGTTTATTTGTTGTTTCTTAGTCAATTCGCGTAATATTTAAGTGTATACTATCAATGTTGTTCTATAAAAACATAGTTATAATGGGACAATGAACTACGGAGTTATGTGTATAATAGGATCATTTAAAAACAAATTTTAAATTTTATACTATTTTGAAATCATCAATAAGTACATCAAGACATACTCTTCGAAATTAAACCACTACCCGGATGACTGTTTTCTTTTTCTGTCTCCCTGACCGGATGTCTAATAAAATAAATAATCTATTTTTAATTGTATTACATTATTATTATTTTGTTTATTATTTAAGGCATTATTGTTAATGTTTTGGACTACTACAATGCTCTACTATTTATATTTCTAAAACAAAGTTAAATTATTAAACTTTAACGCATCTTCTTAATAAATCTGCATACTTAATAGATATATTTTTTTTATAATTTTCTTTCAGAATTTTTCATTTTAATTTTAGTGATATTTCAACATATTAAAGGTATTTTTAACTAAGAAAAAATTAAACGATTTGTAGTTTACATCAAAGTCAAGTGATTATTATAGTAACAAAATTACTAACAAAAATCAACTACAATAAAGAATAATAATATATCGAACAACAATATATCGAACATCATGTTACTCGCATATATATGCCTTCATCAGCTATTAGACGATAAACACAAATAAAGTGTCTTACAACTCGTTCTTTCTAATTTACAAGTTAATTTTAGTTAAAACATCTCTGTTTTTCTTCAGACTATATATTCATCAACTGTCACGTTTCGAACGGTTGCTTAATCATGAATGACACGTTTACGTATTCAGGAGGCTCGCTAGCCGCTAACGAGAACACGAGATAAGTTTACGAACGTCGCGTCGCCTCGAATTCCCGAAGACGCAGACCCGGCTTTGATTATCTGGGATTAGAATTAACATAGAAACTAGATAGTACTATCCAAGACTCTCTTAAATCTTTATCTTTAAAGTACAATTTCAATTTTATTTATCTCTAGCAAAATGTAGACAAATACAGTAGTGTTAAAGATTTTGTTCATTTGAATGCTCTTATAGCGGAACTGGAAAAATATAATAGTAGGAACTCATGATTAAAATTCGTATCAAACGAATTTTCAAATAATTTGAAATGTTGTCTTCTAGCCGTGCGGTGACCGAAAGAGAGGAATAATTGTCTCGACCTCTTTCTTGCGGAGGTGTCGTAAAAGGCGACATCTACATAATGAAACCGGGCCGCTCTCGTAGTCAAATCGCGTTTAAGATTTCATCGCAGCTTTCCTGGCCAGATGGTAGGCACGCTCGTTACCCTCCAGCCCTGCATGGGCTTTGATCCAGAACACACTTATACATTTGTTCTGAATCAAAGCCTTCCGCAGGTAAGCCCTAGTCTCAACCGCTAGGGGGAGGAGGGCAGTTGAGTTGGTGATGGTCTCCAGTGCCGACTAAAAGTCGGAGTAAATGCCAACTGATCTGGCCGAGGGAATATGCTCGGTGGCCACCCACGCCGCTTTGCATATCACAAAGAGCTCCGTCTGGTAGACCGTACAGAAGGACGGCAATGCAAGCTTGAGGGCTTTGGTTTCGGCCGTGCCGCTCCATACGGATAGCGCGGCCGCCATCTTACCCTCAATTTTGCTGCTGTCTGTAAAGATCTTTTTGTCATAATCGCTATTATCGTCGATTTGTTCCTAGTCCACCAGGTATTTGAGCTCAAGGTCGATATTCCCGCGGAATGTGGTAAAAGCAACGCCAATGACATCCGCATCCGATCCCTTCCTCGCACCATACAGTGCCGTGCCTTCGCGAGCACGCAGATCGAGAAGGAGTATCCCAGCGAGCAATAGTGCTGAGTTTAGGGAGACAGTCCGGTATGCCCTGCACAGTTTCTGCGCGAAACTCCGCTGGACCACGTTGAAGTACCTCCAAATACCAAGTTTGTAGTTATTGGTTAAAGTAAAGTCAGAATGGAAATATCTTAAAAAGCAAATTGAATAGCGCGTGGTAATTACTAATTCCCCTACCCGGTTCTTTCACTCATCTGTGATAATTGTAGCCGTGTGGCGCTAGTTGCTAACAATTAAGCTACGAGCCTTAAAGTGGGGTGTATAGATGACGCCTACTATGCATAATATAGCGTGTTTCATTTTACTGCGCTATGGTGCAATGATATAACTCAACGAGCTGACGCAGTACGCTGCGCTAGAGTAACTGAGTTTAACGCAATTGATTTTGCTGAGTTATTTAATTAAAAGTCTAAATCGGATTTTATCCTGTTTATTTGTTTTAAAAACTTTACAGTTTAACGATTTTTAATTAAATTAAATTATTTCCCGACGTTTCGGACCCTTTACAGCGTCCAGTGGGTGTCCGATTAATAAATTTTATTTGAATTCATTAATCGGACACCCACCACCTCAGTCCCCCGAGATCATGGACGCTGTAAAGGGTCCGAAACGTCGGGAAATAATTTAATTTAATTAAAAATCGTTAAACTGTAAAGTTTTTAAAACAAATAAACGCGATAAAATCTGATTTAGACTTTTAATTAAATGAGTGAAATTCGCGTAAATATAAGAGAACAGTTTGCTGAGTTATCCATTTCTAGCTGACGCAAAGCGCAATAGCGCAGTATGTACAGAAAAAAATGAACTGTGTTGGCAGTTGAGTTGCCGTTACCTGCAGTTGTTTATGCGTTATTAGAAACTTGTGAAAGTACACGAATCTATCAAATTTATTTCATTTTTATAAATTTAAAATAATAAATTGTAGTCTCTTATATATTTCTTACTATTTTCTGTATTTTAATTTACTAGGAATTAGTTTTACCAAACAAATTAGTAGATCTAATGTAACGTAATCTAACTTTATGTCAAAACGAACGCAAAGCAGACAAGGCGCAATAATATTTATAAAATAGGCAGGTACATATTTAGAACAAATATAATTAATTTATTAATACATATCATTTATACTTTGTTTGAATTTTCAATATTAAGTACTTATTTCTTTTCCTAAGACATGAAATTGATTTTTATAGCGAAAATACAAAAAAAATAATACGTAAGAAGGATGTATAGACGGCGCGCTCTATTCATAACTCCATGAGTTTCGTTTTGTTGCGTCATGGCACAAATTTGAGTTAACTCGATGAGCCGGCACAGTCAGCTGAGTTACTGAGTTAACACAAAAAATATCTGAGTTACTCATGTCAAGTACTGATGTTTTAAATTAAAAAATACATATTAAAAATCTTGCTGATACTATAATGAAGTGCTGTCATGTAGTATTATGCAGCAAAATATGATAAAATTTTACAACGTTATTAACCCTAGGTGGTGCTGAAAATACATTTTATTGTTGTGAAAAATTTTTGTTAAAACAAAACATTACTATAAAAATATAATAAATTATTGTATCGTCATCAGTTCTTAATAAGTGTGCAAAGTTTCAAATAAATCCGAAGTTTTGAATGGGATGAAAATCACATTTAAAGATTCGGTTAAATAGATACACACCAAGCCAATAAAAGTATGTTAATAAAATAAGAACCATACCTACATCCACAGAAACTCACATAATTTTGCATTTATAATATAAGGGGGATAAATAAAGATAAAATTAAATATAATATTATTTTATATAAATGTTTCAAAACGATAGCGTTATTACTCTCATTTGTAATACTGCAAAAGTTGAGGTAGAAATAATACCGTTTAAGCTGTAGATTGAGGTCTGTCGTACTCTTTGAGTTCATAAACAATACGAATGTTTACTATGTAGCTCGAAGTAAATACGGATATGCGGTACGCGTTTAATTAAGCGCATGTCTAAACACTATCAGCTTTTAAACTATGCTGTTTGTTTTAACGATATTAAATCTAAATTTACTATTACTATACGTTAATTACTATTAAAATTTAGAACTGCAATAATTCAACATTAATTTATAATATTTATTAGCTGTAATTTTGTATCCGTTTTATTTATCTTTATATTTTTATAGTTTAAAATATTAAACCAATATCTAGGCCAATGTATTAATTTAGGCTTAATATTTTGAGTGTCATTTTCGCCTTAGCTAGTAATAAAAACTATACCTTGACAAATGTTAGTAGCAAAATTGTATCGATTAAATTGATTCTCGTAGTTCATTCAGTCAAATGAGATAAACTAATATCAATATATCAAGCAATTTGTAGATGTCAAATATTTGAAACAAATAAATATCTACAAAATATGAAAAATACTTCAAAATAAATACAGTACGAATATTTCCACTTTAACACTCGGGATGTCTCGGTTTAAGTTGTAAAGGTTCGTGTTTTTACATAGATTACACAAAATTCTAGAATTTACTCACATAAAATAATTAAATCCATGTAATATAATATTTTATTTGTATTTGCGTTTTTGTTTTCTAATAACCTAACCTTACATTAATTAAATATAGGTAATTAACTAATTAGTTATAAAATCTCAACCTAAATATAGGAACTTCTTTAATATTCTAAATATTCTAATAGATTAACTTTCAAAATCAAAGGAATTAGCTTTGAATGAAATTATCTGTAATTTATATGGTTTTATTTATATTGTAAATAATGTATATAAATATTTTTTGTAAGGAAGCCAAAGAGATAAATTCCCTTGTAATAAAATTAAGCCATATCTGTGTAATTCATAGATCTACTGTAAAAAATGAAATTTGGCAGGTGATTTAAATTACCGTTTCAGAAGGTTTTAGAGTTAGTTTATATGAATATGCAGCAATGTATCTCATGTATTTTGTAGTTCCGATCTCTCCCGATAATTGTCGAGAATTGCCGAGTGTCAAAGTTGAAATAAACATACTATATAAACTTTACAGAGTTGATAGCACATGGTGGCCATTGATAGGATATTGACTCTAACTACTATATTTGAAGATCTGTCAATGTTGAAAAGAAACAGTTTTTATAAAACTTCCACAAATTGAGATGAAGCGCAAAACTTTGAGAAGCGTATCATTGGCATCCCGGAGCGTGGTAAACGAGGCCGAAAATTGCTTGCAATTTATTTGGTTCAAGGGTGACCCGGAATGAAAAGGAGGCGTTTGTCACCCACTATATTATTTGTCGCGGACATTGAGTTCATTGTGTCTTCCAAACTGATGCAATAGGTTTTATTTATAGAAATAGATACCTACGCAATCCTCACTTTCATATTGATATCTTTAAATTCCAGATATCTTATTATTTCATTGAACTGAACAAAATCCGTATTAAAAATTTTCTGATCTGCCACCATCTACCATCACCGTACGTCAGTCTCCCGTGATCATGGCGATTGAAACATTGCCGAAATATAGGGACCTCAATAAAATTATAAACGCGGTAAGCACCCGAATAAATATAAATTTTAATATGAATAGTGATCGCGTTAGTTTAAAATAATATATGAACGAAATCCGTCTGTAAATGTCCCATTGCTGGACAAATGCCTCTTCTCCATATAGAAGGGTTGAAGCTTAATCCTCCACTGCGGATTGGCGTATAATTTCCATACTATGAGTAACGATTGCTATCAGGTGCCTATGATAACCACCGGAATCGATGGCTGAGACACGGAGGGGAGACTTACAAACATATACACCCAGAACAGAAAAAAAATCTTTGTAAAAATATAAATATCTGCCCCAAGCTGGAATCGAATCCGCTACCGCCGTCGTTAAGGCGACTACTCGCACCACTACACCAAAACGGTTTTAATGGTTTTTTTTTGTAAAATAATTTGTTTAATAAACAAATAAAACTAATTATTTTGTTTTTCAAGAAAAGTATTAAAATTTAAATAATATAATATGGGTAAACGATTTTAATATAGAACGAAATATTGATATTTCTTATTCTTTGGATAATAATATAAACTAATGACTGATTAATTAATTTTAGATTTATTTTAATACTAGCTGCGCCTCCGCGGTTTCACCAGCGTTAATTTGAGGAAAAAACGTTCTTCAATATATTTAAACAATTACTCTAAGAGTAGGTACCTGCCTCGTTGGTCGAGTGGTCGCAAGGGTTACTGCCGAGCAAGGGGTCACAGGTTTGATTCCTAGGTCGCTCAACGTATTATTGAGGTTTTTTATTTTTCGAAAATTCTTAGTAAAAGATTATAGAAGTAAAAGATAATTATAGTTAAAAAATGTCTCAAGAAGACAAATAATAAAGGACGCAAAGGGAGCTCTCAAAAAAGATTATTTTTTCCCGTTTTTGTAACATTTTTTATTATTGCTCAGCCCCTATTGGTCGTAGCGTGATGTTATATAGCCTATAGCTTTCCTCGGTAAATGGGCTATCCAACACAAAAATAATTTTTCAATTCGAATAATTTGTTCCTGAGATTAGCGCGTTCAAACAAACAAACGAACGAACGAACGAACGAACGAACCAACGAACGAACGAACGAACCAACAAACAAACAAACAAACTCTTCAGCTTTATAATATTAGAATAGATATTTTGAAATGATTTATTAATTATATTTGATGTACGTATCTAAATCGTCGTGATGTGAATTATATTTTGAGTGTATTTATGCCTGTGTGTTTTATTTAAAAATTACAGCTCGGAAATTTTTTATAACATTTTAAAGGGGTAAATAAAATGCTTGCAGCTGATTTGAAAAGAAATGTTTCGGTCCCTTGAGACACATAAAATGCTAAAGACCAATTATTCTTGAGAGTTAGTTACATTGAGTAATAAAGTGTATATTTAGAACAGTTTAAATATAAGGATAAATTATTGTTTTTTTTTTTTTTTGGTAAAACTATACACAATTTGCAATTATTTTTAACATCGTTTGATTAATTATGAAAAATGAGTAGTTCTGATTATTCACATTTGAAAAACATACTACTCATACATGTAGGGAACTAGAATATAAAAATATGTAAAAGAAGAAAATATGGGCTCAGCACATCAAAATAAAATAATACTATAATTTATTGATTAATTACAAATTACAAGACTGAAATAAAACTTGACTGTGGTTTAACAACACATATTGAAATTATTTACTTTACAAAATTGTAGTATTAAACAAATAGATAAGCTGAAGAAAATTTAATACAAGCGGGACAATTTGCAATTAAATATCGCAAAACATGACGCATAATATAAAAAAATATACAAATAGATTATTATAATAATAAATAAACGTCTCACACTCAACGGCCCCCAGTAGAATGTAAATCCTGTGTCGGGGCTCCGGAAACACACACAATACACAAGCACAAACGCCTAGACCACAACAAATATCTGTATGGCCTATACAAATATTTTTCATGTGCGGGGATCGAACCCGCGACCGCTAGCGCGTCAGCCAGTTGCTATGACAACTTATAAAATCAATACCGATATAATGATTTTTTTTTTAACTTGATCTATCGACATCATCATACATTTTGAAAAATTCCGCATTTTTTAGAAAGCAAAAATCATCAAATGTATTATATACATAATTTTCTTAGCAACACTATTAAGTCGTAAGAGTATTTATAAAATTATCAGCATGAGAACAGAAAAACTCTCGTGCTACGTTTTCCGCTATCATTCTGTATAGATACCCATTTCAGGTATCTCGTTGACAGATAAGACCAAGCCAAGTTGGGTCTCGCAGCATAATTCTACGGTTTGCGCAGTGCGTGCCTACAGTTAGAGCCTGATAAACCTTTGTTGTTCTCTTATCTTGTGTCGCCACCGGGCCTTGACTGTTACACCGAAATTATAAAAAAACTTCTTTTGTACTCCGAAATGTATCTTCGTTACTTTTGTACCCTTTAACAATGTCAGATTAAGATAAAATTAAACAAAAGGCATTACTTATTTTGAAAATTATTTGTAAGGCTTCTTACAAAAATAACATTATTAAAAAAATAATCTTTTTATTTATTTATTTATAATCGATAAGCTCTAAAACAAACTTTATAAAGACTTTATAATATGTTTATAAAATTATACGTCCTGACTGACGAACTGAGAGACTTGAAATTTGACACATAAGGCCGATGGGGTTCTTTAAGTGTGTATATCCAAATAGTTTTTGAAGTGAGAAGTCTATTTTTTTTTCAAAGTCAATTGAATTTTAAAAAAAAATTGAAAATATAATTTCTCGCTTCAGAGCATTTTTTAAAATTTATTCTAAAGGTGGGAAAGTGTAAGGAATGCGTTTTATAAGACACTTCAAGTCTATGCACAATTTCCTCCTACTTTAGCAAAGTCACGAACTGGTTATTTGTAAAACATAACGCGACTTATATTATAGTAGTGAAAAGTCAATATGAGCAAAACAACGAGGAATCTCAATTGTCTCGTGAATAATAAAATTTAAGTATTTAATTTTATTACGAATATATTTAATTATTATTTTATTATATCGTTAATTATCTACCTCCCTACCTAACTCGTTTAAAATTTGTATTCTTTATAGATCATATTGATTTTCCGTTTCCACTTCACCTATTTTTAAAAATCCTTCTCGCAAACGCAGTACTTGCTTTAAAAAAAACTAGTACAATTCGAATAAATTGTAGATGCTATATTAATTATTTATATAGATATCCACAAATTATAAAAATTAAACATTCAATTTATCAAGCATTACTTCTTGAATAACCTATTCTCCGTTCATAGCAGAATTACGATTATACATTACACAAAGCGATTTTTTATCATCCTGCATTTTGCTTAGTAAGCTAATAAGAATACTATAGTTACGGAACTTTATCTATATTAAAGAATACACAAATAAATAACTGAATAAAATTATAATCAATTACACTAATCTTGATCTTCGTCCGTATAAACTTGTTTCTCGAGGTCGAGCCAAAGAAATAAATTTAAACAAACGCTTCATATCCTTCGAGTGATTCGAATCGCGAGTATCAAAATGAAACGCTTACTTATAATAACACTAATATGTTTGCTTTTTAGCAGCACGAATAGTTTTCAATTCGAAGATGATTACTCAAACGAAGACGAGGATTCATCGGATGAAAAAGCACCCGTATACGAATTGAAAGATGCGCCGAAATTATTTGAAAAATTCATCAAAGACTATCACAAGGATTACAAAAGTAAGGAAGATCGAGATATGCATTATAAGAACTTTGTTTCAAACTTGAAATATATAAATGAGGTTAACCGGGAAAGCAGATCTTTTAAAGTTGATATAAACTTGTTTGCGGATTTGGCTGAAGACGAATTTAGTGTGTTTGAATAAATTCTGTGTGAATGAAAACCAGGTAAGATTGTATCAAATTCCTGCTTTAATATTTCTTAGAAACTTATTATTATTAATGATTAATAATCATACAAATCATTATAATTTTTACTGAATTATATTTTTAATCTTTTAACAGACTATATTTCACCTTTCATATAAGTTAAACCAGTCATCGACAGTCAATTTTTTAACCATTACTAATTAATTAACCATTAATAATACATTAAATTTGACTTACAATAAGAGTTTAGACATCACTGCTATCCCTCAACTAATTCACGATTATATATTTTTTTCTTTTATAAATATGTTTAACATACACACACGGTCGTCTGTTTCTAAGGTAGGCAACTTAATGCCTTTTTTTTGTGACGCAGGGGAATCCATTTACGGAAAGGCAACATATAGCATACTTTTTTTTAAATAAATATAATATAAATAATACATATATAAATAAACATATATTACACCCAGACTCGGGGCGGGAATCGAACCCACAACCCTTGGAGCAGAAAACAGGGTCACTGCAAACTGCGCCAACGAGTCAGTCAAAATCTTTCATCAAAAAATTTCCTAATTAGGTCCTATCTGCCTTTCAAAAATGTAAAATTATAATTTAAAATACAAGTATATCTTCTATTATTATATACTGATTTAACAAAATATATTTTACTGTTGGACAAAGGTCTTTATTCATATAAGAGAGAAGGATATTTCCTCATCGGAGCAAAATTGTATATTGAGCAAAAATACTTGGCAAATAATTAATTCCACGTCACAAATAGTTTAGATGCTTTGATGATGATATTATAATAGGTATATTTATAGAATGATTATATATATATTAGGGGGTCCCAAAAAAATCAGAGTCGTTTTTTTAGTACGCACGCAAGTACGCATACCCTCTTAATTTTTTACTTTTAAGTCAAAACAATTATAAATAAAATTTTAAGAAGGTAGGACCTCGGTAACCCGTGCCGACTTACATCAATATATGTCAGTACTTCCTCTCTAAGGCTGATGTGACTTAATATGTCGATGTGCTTTTGATTACTCTTTATTTAGTTATGAAACTCGCACTGTTTTCAGTCAGTCAATATGTCAGTGCGATTAAGCAGTTCTAAAAGGAGTATATTTTAATAGGTGACATAAAACATTAAATAATGGGTTCAAAACTTTCATCTAATCGACAAGTTCTAGCAGTTTTATTGTACAATATCCGTGAAGTGAATTTGTGAATTTAACTGTCAATGAAAGCACGAATCTCACTATTCGCAAGTGTATTATCTATTGGAAAAAGGCGCATATTCCTACTAAATCTTTGCCTAATTGTGTGAAAAAACTTGTAAACTCATATCAAGTTTGGAGGGACTTGTAAAAAAATGCACAAAAGGCACAAGACGTATTTAAGCAGCGCCGTCCAGATTTTTTCAACAATTTAGATAATTTTTTTTTGACATTTCACACGACGATACGCTTTAATTAATAAAAATAAATGAGAATAGAATCTTTTTACAGCGTCAAAGAGAACCAGGCCGACCTGGTCACTTAGCAGGAGTGGAAAAAAATTGACTGATAGAGAGGAAAGAGCGCGCCTCAGAACTATCGAAGAAGAAAAACGATGTGCTAAATATTATATATGTTACAAGACGAATCATCATCTGAATCTAATGAAAACATAGATTTACAAGAGGACGTACAAAAGCTTGTCGAGAACACGCAAGCCAAAAAAAAACCTCTGCGGAAAGATGTTATTACTCCAAAATTAGTAGCAGCGCTACATAGGTGTCAGTTGAGTATGAGAGATTCTGTGTTCATTCTTGGAGCAACTATTGAAGCACTTGGATATAATATTGATATATTATTTGAGTCAATGAGGTCAATTCGAATAAAAAGAGGGTATGCGTATTTGATTTCGCGAAAAAAAAATTTCCCTTATGTCTTGAGACACCATAATATATATATATAAAAATCTTTTATCCGGCTATTGCAGTTGAAAAAAAATATATGGAAACAGTGTGACCAAAATTTTTTACTAAATAGTCTTGACCTTCAGCTTAGAGAGCAGAACACAATAATTAACAAATAATAATATAAAAATTTGCGGTGTAAGACAATATTTTCTTGGAGATACCTGAAAAATTCATTAATTACTTAGTGGGTAAGATTTGCAGACAAAAGTATGTAAGCGATAAAAATATTTGCCAAGCTATAGAACATACTCGTAACTGCCAAAACCTACCTATCAAGGTACATTAATTTAACTGATGACATTAAAAATGTTATACGAGTTTGGGCATTTGTCTCTAAATGTTACAAAATATAAATATATAATATTTAAATTACAAAAATTACATTTTTCATTTTGAAGTTTTTTTGGATAGTATTTATTTAATTTAAATTCCATACGATGCTGGAATTTTTTTTTTAACTTAATTGAAAAATAATTCCCTTCGTTTTTACTTTTTTTATGTTTATTAACTATTACTATGGTAAGCTACATCAAATAATTTTTATTTTGTTCTATATTGATACATAAAATATATTGTATTTGTTAAATCTAATCAAGCTCTTATTAATTAACCTTTATAATAACATACACATATAATTTAAAAAAATGGTGGGTGTCTATTTCTATTTGCAATTCTGTATTGTTAAAAAGAAAATATTATAATGAATAACATAATAATTATTTACAATCGCAATGGAATCATTTACTTTTTTCCTATATATATATATATATATTTATTTATTTATTTATTTTTTGGTAATAATGTTTTACACACATCATGTATCAAAATTTGTTATTCAATTTGTTGTTAACGTATGTGTATCGATATATCAAATAATGAAAAAACGTCGTTTTTTATGTTTTTATTTTATTAGCACAAAGAAGAATACACTTACTTCACTTATCTTATATCTTTTTACAGCTAATATTGAATACCTATATTCAAGGGCCTTGGCGTTAAGCCCTAAGAAAGCAGATCTTGACATCATAATGGAAAAGCTTTTTACCCGTCCGTTAGTATGCATAAACATCAATAACTGTCTATAAATGGACCAGTTCAGAAGACCTTCCACTTCAGTTATGACTTTTTCCATTTACACTTTGTATATTTTGCTTACATAGATATTAAATATATCAAAAATTATTTAGACATAATTATGTTTTAAATAAAACGTGTTACATTTTTTTTTTTTTTAATTCTGTCGACCTTTTGAATGTTACTTTTAAAACCTTTTTATATTTGTGAACCGTATAAATTCTAAATTAAAATATAATAATATACGTATATTTCATAGATTTTATCTAAGCTACAAAACAAAAAACTTTAAATATTTTTTTTATTATAATAAAAATATTAAATACAGTCAAGTAACTTATTTTAATATAATAAAAAAGATGTTGACTCGATTCTCTTTAACGAAGTTATTATTCCTACTCAACCCTCAACTTCATTTCATTATTCAACGCTGAATTCTTTGAGCTATGGTTATTCATTTTCTTTGATTTCCTTTGACAATAAGCTATAGGAAACAATAAAAATCCTTCCTTTTCTCAATGTATTTGACCCGAATAAGAAATAATAAATAAAGAAATAAGAATAAATAAAACATTGAATTTTAAGTTTCTGTTCTGAAGCCAATCAAGAAAGCCAATACTTTGCATTTATTTTAGGACAAATAACTGAAACTATGAAACTATTGTTTATGTTTATGTTTTCATAACCATTTTTCTCTGTTGACAATTTCTTATCTATAAATTAAATTCACGAGAGAAAGAACTTCACTTGTATCATAACAAGGTAACGTAAAACGTATTTAATTTTATCTATCGATATCTGTTATCGAAAGGCGTTTAAAAGTAACCAAGTAGCAGTTGTAGTTTTTCTATTATGATAATCAGTTCCTTAAAAAATAAAGGCTCATAAAACATCCTGTTCCAATTTTCGCCGAAAACATTAGAACTATTTACAAAGTCATTTTAACATATATATGTTGCGGTAAATGTAAATAAAATTGTAAATATTAATAATCTTATAATTCTTAATAGTAACCTTAAGAGTATTTGGCAAATTTGACAAAAATTTAATTAGTATTTGATGAAAACAAAACATGCAAGACACACATGTCTTTGCTTGCTACCCAATGTTATATAAAATACACAATTGAGTCTGTTTCCACTTTTATCATTTCTATGTTATTGCGTGGATCCTTATCCCGTAGTGTTCTGGAGCAGTCGAAACGTAGTACGAGTAGGTATATATTAGATTTTTCCACTAGATCATTTTAATACTTACAACCCTAACTAACAAATGGCTCTGTCTGGTTCTAGTTGGTATAGTTATATTTCATTCATTCATTAATTCATTCAAGTGTTTTAATAGCGTCATAATAATTTCATAGTCATTAGAATACCATAATAGTAGCAGAAGTGTGACTCTGATAGGATCTGCGCTTCAAGCCCAAGGTATCTTCACCTAGAAATTATATTACAAATTTCTAAAATGACAATTTAAAAGTGCTTCTTAAAGCTTATATGAATAAATTATATTTTGTGCTAAAATAAGAAGTATGTACTAAAATAATGTTGACTTTTTTAATATTCTCTCTTTTAAGTATAATTAAAAGTTAAACATTTTATGAACACTATTATATTCCGAGATTCTTTAGCTTAATTTTTATAAAATAAAAATTTTATATCCGTGTATTCAGTGAATAGAAAATTTCTAACCTTGTTCTCTTATCTTACAAGTCCAATGAGAACAAAAGGTTTAGAAGCAACATCCTCATTACTCTTTTATTCTGTTTACATAATAGACCAACATAACGAATAATTAACTTGTTATATGTAAACGAAATACCTAATAAGCGAAAAACATAAGAAAATGAACAGCTTTTCAGCGGCTCGAATTAATATGCTCAGTTAAAGATTTTTGCATAGGGTCGTTTACGCTTTGTCGGTGAGGGTCGACAAGGCGGGGATAATGAATTAAATTAGATCCCTCTGATAACCTCTCACAATCTCAGATTCGGGTCCGGGACTCTCACAGGCTTATTGTTAACTAAAAAGGATAACACATACAACTCGTTGTTTTAATTTAAATTATTTATTTTAAACTTTAAATAAATATTAATTTCATAATTTAAGTGCAACGCAAGTAACAAAGAACAAACATGTGTAGGACCAACGTAAATAACTTTGGTTTAGTGTAATGTACAATTAATTCTAGTCGAAATCTTGTTATTTAAATATTTTTTATTTAATATATTTTTATTAAATAATATATATTATATGATGAATGAATTTTGTTTCAAGTTATAATAATAAAATTCAAACAATTATTTACTTCTATAAAATGTTTTACCAATATTAAATTAAAATAATTTAACATTCAATTTAAAGTTTATTTTGTCAGAATTTGAATCAGAATCAAACGTTGAAGATCATTTTCCTTACTCAACATTTTTTTTCACACCTTAACACGTACTAGAAACGGACGAGGGCTACAATTTTTTTCACTTTTTCTTTAAGAACAGGAAATAAGCGTTTTCAGACGAGTAAAACGTGTAAAAGACAATTTTATCCGCTAACCTGTGTTACTGTCAACGTTCTTTAATGTTTCATCACGTACGCCGTGTGTCGTAATCTTAACAAGTACCCATACACCGATTCTGCTGAGATTTTCAACATCCTTCTGCTGCTATAACTGATAATACAGACTATAGAAATAAAAAATATACGTAAAAACATTTAAATGTATTCCTGTTTAAGAAAAAAACTAAAATAAAAAACTTGAAAACATATATATGTGTCTATTTTAATATAGCAATATCAACAGGCTTAAGTAATAAAATTCAATCGAAAGTAAATGAAATTAAATATCACTTTGACAACCATTCTTGTGTGGTGCGAGTAATCACCTTAACGGTTCAATTCCCGCTCAGAGCAAATATTTGAATTTGTACATTTGTTTCTAGTCTGGGTGTATGTTCTTGTGGATACCCCATATATACCCAGATAACCCGCAGTGGAGCAGTGAGGTGGATTAAGCTCCAACCCTACGTATATACGGAGAAGAGAACTTTGCCCAACAGTGGGACGCTTACAAACTCATTCAGTTCAGTTTAGTTCAATATACCTTTATATCCTCTATAAAAATGTAATCATAATCTAAAATCAATAAACAGCTGTAAAGTAATTAAAGTCGAGGTCGTTAGCATTAGCTATAACTCTCTATGCTCATATAATAAAATTGAAGAAATTATTTGTTTGTTTGAACGCGTCAATTTCGGAACTTACCAATTCGATTTTAGATTAAATTATTGTTTATTAAGAAAAGTACAATATAAGTAGGCTATAATATATCAAAGATTCATAGGACCGCAGTAAACGTAAATGAGAGCCAATCTTACGAGTAGAAACCACGGGGAACATCAAGTATAGAATTTATAATCCTTAGAGTATAAGCTGCATTTTTAATTACTATGTTTTATACGTAGGACCTACATTTTACCTTTTTTTAACGATGGGAAATGCATTTACGCATCCCGCCACCCGCAGGCGACGAGTATGTGGGACTCGCTAGCTGCGAAGTCAGAATACCCACTAAAACCCATCGACCGTCTGCGCCGTATTGGGGCGCCACGGGATCGCTCGCGCATACAACAGTGACACCTACATTTTACCTAGTCACTTATAAAATTTAGTTTAATAAAACTGCTATGCAAGTCGGGAAAAAGAACTTCGAGAGAGAATCCGATAGGAGGATCCAGTTGGGCTGCATAACATTTGGAAAGCTACATGATATCTTCTCGTCGTCTGTACCTCAAAGCCTGAAGACTAAGGTCTTCAACCAGTGCGTCCCACCTGTTATGATCAACGGAGCCGAAACGTGGACATTCACAGTGGTGCTAGTCCATAAGATCAAGGTCGCTCAGCGTGCTATGGAAAGAGCTATGCTTGGTGTGTCCCTTCGAGACAAGATCCGAAACGATTGTATTCGTATGCTGACCAAAGTCACCGACATAGCCCTGAAGGCTAGCAAGCTGAAATGGCAATGGGCTGGCCACATCTGCCGGAGAACCGACAATCGTTAAAGTAAACGGCTATTAGAGTGGAGACCACGACTAGGTAAACGTAGCGTAGTACGAACTCCTGCTAGATGGCGCGACGATCTGCGCAAGGTGGTAGGGAGCAAGTGGATGTGAATAGCCAAAAATCGGGTACAGTGGCGTGCCTTGGGAGAGGTCTATGTCCAGCAGTGGACTGATTTGGGCTGAAGTAGAAGAAGAAGAACTGCTATCGGTCTTAATTTGATTGTTTTAGGCTTATAAAATTTATAGATATTCTAATAACATAAAAAGATATTTTATGCAGCATATTATAATTATACATATAATAAAATATAATTTAAATAAGAAAGAATTATATTTATTGACAAATTATATATCATTTTATGATATACAAATAATTTATTTCTAACATGACATCTAAACTGTATACACTGAAAATAAAACGTATCGCTCGTTCATATAATGTCCCTCACAAGATATTCCATAATGATGGATATGACTGTTCCAGTAGCTAATGGTCCGTGTAAGGGGACAGGACCTTGCTAATGTCAAGTGGTCCGAAGCCGAAGAGTTATGTGCATAAACGCCTGTTCTGTGATTTATCTCGTTTGAGATTCTGACCGCATACATATGTATTGTACTGGTCTCATATATTTTAACTAACGCTCTTTGACCGCAATTGAAAAGGTTTAATTTATTTGTTAAGAAAATTTGTTTAATATTTTCTATATTTATTTTACAGATATGCAACGGAAACTCAACATTGTGAAAACAAATTCAACACTGGTAAAGATGAAACTTTAGAAATATCCTTTTTTTAATTTGAATAGTTTTAGGTAATAATATTATAAATATGTAATACCAGTTTTATAAAAATTGAGTACCTACCTATTATTTGTCTTTACAATATATCTGTACCTACGTGTCAAAGTAAATAATCGTTCGGATTTTTATAATTTACCATTATATTTTCTGAAAAATTAATTGTTTGTTTCATTATTTTAATCCAATTGATTTTCACCTAAATATAAAACAAAAAACAGCATACTCCTAAATTAAACGGAGACAGTGCAGACGAATAATGCATATTGTCAGAATGTGCTTGTGTTAATGATTTCGTACAGAGCAATCCAGCCACGAATTATAGTAGCATCTGTCTTCACACAGCAGAGAGCATTTATATTATGTACTAAACGTTACATAGTTAATTTTCACTATTCATAACGTCTGTACGTTCGTATGTACGGCAACTAAGGCTACATATTATAGAGTTACTTTGTAATGTTTCCTAATATATTATGAAAATTAAACGTTAAAAAAATTTGAACCATGTGTTAATTTATGTCGCAAAATAATGGATGTAAACTAAAATTACAATTGGAGATTATTATTTTGAAAACTTAATAGGATTTTACAAAAAATACATTCAAGATTTGTCATAAAATTCTATTATATTATTTAGAATAAAATTCTAAAGAACCGTGCCCTGATTTGAGTCATATTTTATTTATATTTAGCTAAATTTTATTTAGAAGAGTATTAACATAAAAATATTTTTAGCATCGCTAATCGAATGCACTTTAATATACGGGCCCTTTAAAAATGAAAATTATTTTTCAGCATCCTCGTCATCTGAGCTTTCAAATCGTATGAATATAATCACTAGGTTTTTTGATGGTAGAGCTATTTGCTTCAATATAAATCTAAAATCTAATAAATTTCTATTTTTACGTCTACACAAGCACCGACGGTTCGTGCACAATTTTTTGGACACCATGACACCATGACTCGGGCATCTTAAGGAATGTAAAATCGAAAATCATTGAATACTTGCGCTTTTGTCTATTGCGATATCCGAAACTGTTTTCTATCTTCAGAACTTTCTTCAACAGGTGCTATTTGAATATTGCTGTTTTGTTTGGACCAGTCACCAGGACTTGTGGAACGACTGCTGCTAGATGGAAGGTTTTGAAAATATTCATACGCTTCTTCATATATTTCAGAACCAGAAAAAGAGTATGTCCGCAAACGTTTCCTATTTCTTATGAAATTTACTCCATTTCGCATTCACATTCGCATCGGCATTCGCCACTTGCATATCTTCCCATCCAGGGCGGACTCCATTAGCATTACGATGCATGGAATTTTTTTTTTTCATCGAAAAATAAAAGGTCGTCGCAACTCCGGACCGCTGGTATTCACTCCGTCGGGCTATATGTATTCCTAACCTTCACCTCTGAATTAAAATTTCTGTCCCGAAGTCTCTATTGTGGGGGGGGGGGCCTCTTATTTGGAAGCCCAAGGCAGTTGCCCCGGTTGCTCTCCCCTAAATCCAGCCCTGCCTCTATAGACCGGGGGCCCCGTATCATTGATACGGCTGATACGGCGGTAGCTACGCCTCTGCTTAGTACAGTAGGGATAATATTTTTAGTTAGTATATTTCTAGTAAAAATATCTAAAGTAAAAGTAATCTTACTTTTTATTTTAATTTCAGTCGTATTACAATCTTTTTTTATATTTTAATTGATTATATAGTATTGTAGTTTTAGTTATTTAGGTTTTATTTGTGTAAATGTATGTTCCATGGCTAATTTACTAAGCCTTTTGTGATAAAATTTGATATGAATAGTCTGAAACCTGGGAAAGGATATAGGGTACTTTTTATCAATACACCCACGCGGGCAAATCCGCGGGCGGAAGCTAGTATATATTATTTCAAAATTCTGAAATATTATATTCTACTCGAAACGAATATTTTTTTTTGTGTGTATATTTGTTCGGATCTAGAATTTTGTTCTTGTGAGTATCTCTATCATACCTCGAAGAGCATGTATAGAAGTCGGTACCGGTTGTTATCATTAATACCTTATTAAAAGTTATTAGTCCTGGTAGGGAAATTATCCGCCAAAAAATTAAGAAACATGGCTAATTAAACTCCAATCCTTCTTCGGCTTAGAAGACGAGCCTTTGCCCAGCAGTATAAAATTTAGAGTAGGTCAGTTCATTACTTAACTGTCAAACTTCATCGAGCGTACTAACTAACGTGTAGTTCAATGAGCTTTGTGACATTGTTTTAACGTTGCTATGTAAAAGTTTTGTTATTAACTCAGGTTCAGCTTTAGTGTATGATGGTAACAGATATTGTTTACAACATATAACTTAATATAATAGTTAATTAAAGAAATAACGAACAGCTTATCTTTTATAGTTATATCAAGATATTATGATATATTCACATTTTTACTTTTATTTATTTTTTGTGCTTTTTTAAAAGTAAATAACCAATCGGTTACCCTGTAATGATAAATCATCAATGTAACCGTTGAGAATAGTTACTTATAAATTAAAATCTGGGTCTCCCTACAACGCCTCGGAGAGCACATAAAGCTGGTTGTTATCATAAGCAACCGATAGCGATCCTTACTCATGGTAGGGAAATTATCCACCAATCCGCAGTAGAGCAGTGTGATGGATTAAGCTCCAACCCTTTTCCTATATAGAAAAGAGGATTGGCCCAGCAGTGTTCACAGGTTGATTCCGTTCAGTTTCATAATAATTATAGTAACTTAAATATAACCTTCATTATAATTTGAACAACAAAATGCAAAAATAATTTTATAAAACCAGAATTTATTTAAACTCAAATAATTTTTTGTGATTCAATTCCGTGTTTTACAAATGTATTATATTTTGAATCTATACAAAATTTCAAGAGCAAAGCACCATTACGTGAGATGAATTGCCTACTTATCGCTAATGACTATGATCAGGTGTTGACGATGACGTAAATAATGACCGGATCTTAACGCTCATCAATATAAACAAATAGAATACTTAGTAGTAGACTATGAAAAAGTTTCTAAGCTCATAATATATATATTTTAAACCGAAGTCCTCTGCCGCGTCTGTCTCTCTGCCTGTTCGCGACAAACTAAAAAACTACTTCGCGGATTTTCATGCGGCTTTCACCCATAGATAGAGTGATTCATGATGAAGGTACATATACATACCCCGGGCGCAGCCGGGACGCGCCACTATAAAAAATAATTAAAAAATAATATTATTTATAACGATACGAGAAGAAGAAGAAGAAGAACAAAAAGTACATGGAGCGCCATCTGTGAATCATGTTTGTACCTAATATCACAGTTATGACATTATTAACATTTTATGCAAGTGTTTGTGATCTATCACGCAAATCAATAAATACAAAATGTTCTGCTTTTGCAAAATAAAAAATAAAAAATAAAAAAATATGAATTTTTATTTAAAAAAAATGGCATCTCGCGTTACCTAAATGACAACATATTAAAATGAAACTTATTGGCGACCGACGCCACGGGCGCAGCTAGTTAGTAAAATAAAATAGTTTGGCTCCTCATTTAATATCTGCTTTTCAAAAATAGGTCGTTACTCTTAAGACATTTTGCTTACACAGGTTTTGTTTTGAAGATTACAATACGCCTTAGAAGGGTTTTTTTTTTCTTTTTATATGCTTTTTATCGTACTTTATTTATTAATTTGACGTTAAAACAAGTTTTTTGTTGCTTAATACCTTTGAATCGCTAAAATTTTTAAAATGACTATTATAACTACTAATTACAAGTGTGTTGGCTTAGATTCGATCATTGTTTTTTTTTTATATATATATAAAAATAATAAAGTATATTATGCCCATTTTACAGAAAAGTAGATTCAATTTGTTATTTTCCAACTTTATGGATTAAAGTAAGTATAACCTATATTAAAAGTAGTTTCCTTGTGCTTATTATACAAGCCTAAAGAATTTGTCAAGGAAATTTTAGAGAAAATTATGTTAAAATTTAGCATGAAAAATTTTACTTAAATCTTCATGCAAAATTTAACTTGAGATAGCTTATCTTTTTTACATAACAAGAATTCTTTTAGTAACATAAAACTGAGAAATTAAACTTTCAGAACATCTTATGTCTTATTGAAAGAAGATAAAGTATTAATTTACAAGAAAGCTTAGGAACTTCAAGTGTCTGTAGTTTGTCGAAATAACTACAAATTTATAAATAGTAAATACGCAACTGCATAGTAATTATGATAAGTAGCTACATATATAGAATAACAGACAGCTAAGTCTACCTAGCTTAGACACCGCGCGAATTGCTTGAAGGCCTTACATACGTCCAGCGGTACCGAAAACGTACCAAAAGAAAAGCTGTTTTTAGGAGGAATAGAAATAGAAATTGATTAAAAAAAACTTAACCGATCATCGTGAAACTTTGTACATATATTCTTGGAGGTATTAGAAGTAACATAGGATACCTTTTTTTTGGTCACGATGACCGACATTCATGCGGGCGAAGCCGCGGGCAGAAGTTAGTCATGTTATATTGTAGACTAGTAATTATTATTACATAAATATTCTAATAGAGTGTTCTGTGGTAGAATAGAATTTAAAAAATCACTATGGCAGGCTTGTGTATTTAATAAAAATATATTTTAAAGTTTAATTTTAAAAAAATCTGAAGATATGTATAGCGCCATCTTGTAAATCAATTAGATACCGGTAGTTTTGAATGCAATGAAACTAATCAATAACTAATCACGCTGAAACTAGATGGCGCTTAGAAGTGATTTCCGTAAAGATTATAATGTACATAATAGTAAATATTTGTATAAAGACTAACTGTGTACAAATAATGTTAATAAACTAGGATTTAGAACGTTTTGGTAAATAACATTATAACTAAAGTTGATAGAAAAATAGTTGTTATAAAAATATAAATAAATTAAACGTATAAATATACATGTTTATTTGTTTATATTTTAATTTCTTTATTAAAGTTGGGTCCAAAAGAACTTTTAAATTTTGATTTTACAAACTACATATTTTGATATTTTTAATTAAAAAGTTAATGTGATGTGCTACCACTGATTCAGAATGTAGATTTTGCCTGGAAGAATCGGCATGAAACTCAACCTTTCAAAAACATCAATATTATAAAAATTAATTTCATTCATTATACTTAAATTCAGTCTTCACAAACCAAAGGTACGATAAAAATAATTATAGATATTGATTCCTTAAATCTTATCTAACGCACGAAATCACGAAACGTTTAAACGATATCACACGATATCACTTGAATTTCCGATATACTAGAATATCAATATCGATATCGATATATAGTTTTAATATCCGATATCGAGTTTTGATATATAGTTTTGAATCGATACGGAAAAAACACGATATCGCCCATCTATAGAACTAACCTTAAATCAGATCAGATCGTTAGTCACATTATCTACAATAACTTTTGAACTAAGGGGAATTTTTATAATTAGCTTACACATAAATAGACCTAAGACTATAAGGAATAATTCTCTGTAAAGAAAAAAAAAATCGATTTTTTGAAAATTCTCGACGTATGTAAGGCCTGAACTAAAGAATTGGATTAAGTTAACGATATGCCTTATAAAATTAATAAACATTTTTCTATCTACCCCAGTTTCAGTTTTCGCCTAAATTCAACTCATAGTTGGCTAAAATACAAATAAAATAAAGCTTGAGTACAATGACGTGGTCAATACCGAATACTCAGAAAATGGAAGCATATTTAGAAAGTTTCTTGGACCGTGAATTGGTTGGATTCGTTCAGCCGATCGTCTAGTAAGAATTATTCAAAAGGAACGATCATGCGTGAATATTGACATTGCCCTAACAAACATATCGAGATAAAATCATACCTGAAATGTGTTCCAAATTAGAACAAAGATATAATTATGTATCGCTTGAATAATTCGAATATTCAGAATGAGATGAGTTTAATTATTGTACTTAGCAATGCTTAGGTTTAATTAATATCAAATATTTTATCAGATCTCTGGCATTTTGATATTAAATGCTTTATTACCAACTAAAATCGTTATCGGCACTCACTCAAGCGTAAGCATTATCTTGTGCTAATAAATAAAAAGAACATAATAATAACAATATATCTTCAAGTAATTTTAATAACGATAATAAATGTGACCCTAGTTTGTATAAAATTTTAATGTTCACAGACTTTCCTCGTAATGAAGAAGATACATAGATAGGACCATATCAAAAACGAACTATGAATTACTGGAATACGTGTTAGTATCAAATCCAAATAAGTAACATTTCAAATTGGTTCTTTCAAACAAAGCTGCATCTAGTACAAAGTAGTGTCACCCGGTAATACCGTTCACTTAAATTTTCGCTACAGTATGTAAGTACGCTGCTTTAGATGAAAACGTGAGTGGCGTTTTAATTTTCTACTGATATCGGGTAAATACGTAAGCGCGTTAGAAGAAAGATACGAAAACGTGGGTATTAAGCGATATACGCCAAGAAATCTTGGAAAACTGCGTGTATTTTCGCAGAAAGTAAAAAAAAATGTAACGTAAATCTTTATTACAACATAAAGATATACATTATTAAAACCTTGCTTGCTTAAAACTTCGAAAAGCTTTCTTCGATATCGATACGATCACGATTTTACGCATCTAATTTTTGATCTCGTAGAATTTTCGGGAAAGCAGCCTATGTGCTATTTTTTACTATTATGGATTTCCAACAATCTGTATGCCTTTTACCGCAATCGGTTCAATATTTTTATGTAAAATAACAACAGACATCATTCATACATCCATTCATCATCACAATTTTTTTAATTTATAAATAAATAAAGGACTTGGAAGTTGGATTAAAAACTTTCTAACCTGCTCCATACTTTAACATGCAAACTTGCTTTTAGTTTGAAGGTAGTTAAAATTTTCATACAACTGTAAGTTCAAAAGTTTTTGTCAAACAAACAAAAACGAAACCAATTTAAGACTTACAATTAGAAGAAATTAACTGTCTTTTTTTATAATTTGTTCGACCACAAAGGTGAGCTCTAAAAGATAATATTTAAATTAGTCTATCAGGTTCACCTATTATCTGTATTTTTAATTTTATCCTATCGAACGTGATTCATTGTTTTAAGTGTAATCTACATTTATTACGCTATTACTGCTATTAGCTGTTATAATTCGTACTTAATTGCAACATGTCTATAATATATAGATACTTTGTACAATGACGATTCAAAGTGTTTTTAGGATGCCGCAGCCAAATGGCAAAAACGGAACCCTTATATATTCGTCATCTCTGTCTGTCTGTCCGTCCGTATGTCACAGCCACTTTTTTCCGAAACTATAAGAACTACACTGTTAAAACTTGGTAAGTAAATGTATTGTGTAAACCGCATTAAGATTTTCACACAAAAACAGAAAAAAAACAATAAATTTTGGGGGTTCCCCATACTTGGAAATGAAACTCAAAAAGTTTTTTGTTCATCAAACCCATACGTGTGGAATATCTATGGGTACCAAAATGATATTGAGGTTTCTAATATCATTTTTTTCTAAGCTGAATAGTTTGCGCGAGAGACACTCCGAAGTGGTAAAATGTGTCCCCCCCTGTAACTTCTAAAATAAGAGAATTATAAAACTAAAAAAAATATATGATATACATTACCAAGTAAACTTCCACCGAAAATTGGTTTGAAAGTGATATAGTAAGTAGTTTTTTTTATAAAAAAAATACACTATTATTAAAACATCGATCAAAGTTACAACGAACTACAAGAACTTTTATATGATGTTACTTGCTGTTACGGAACCCTTTATGGGCGAGTCCGACTCGCACTTGTTTATTTTTATTGAAACCTACTTGAATAAAAAAAAATTATTTGATTTGATTGCCATATTAAAATCCTTGAGAGCATCGTGGAAACTTAATGGAATTGTTGCAAAACAATACTACAATATAATACTTGTCTTTAAAGCATCTCCTAACTTATAATAACAGTAACAGTCAGGTAACAGTCTGACCGGTAAACCCGAGAGAATAAATTTCTATTCTCATGCAAGCCTCGGTAGGTACATACTTTTTTGGTTTAAAGAAAAACTAAAACATTATAGTTTGTTACTTGTTAAAAGGGAATTTCTTTCTATGTTTAATATTCATAAACGCAAACATAAATAAAATATCAATGACGAAATTTAATATTAATTATTGATAACCAACAAAAGATATATTCAATAATAGTTAACGGATAAGCTAACAATAAGGTAAATGTTCTTTTAATTAAAGGTTATCACAACATGCAATGTCACGTCAAGTAACATAAAGTAAGAATTTTAACATAATTGAATCACAAAGTACATACCTACATTAGTTTAAAAAAAGTTTTTATTCTATAATACCAATTTAAAAAAATCATTCAAAAATTGGTAAATAAAGTAGATGAAAGAATTACACTTACTTTATTTAAAATAAAAAAAAACTTTTGGATGGAACGCTAAGCAGAAATTAAAGGAAATTAATGACATTTTTAATAAATACGTTGACTCTTAGCTCATGATAATGCTAGTTGATGCTACTGGTCAGTAACTTGAATATAACGAATTTTTTTACACGACCGTTATGGTGTTGTGTTCCGAGTAGTCGCCTCAAGACACGCGACGGCGGTCGCGGGTTCGATTCCCGCTCGGAATAGATATTTGTATTTGAACAAATACTAATTTGTTTCCGGTCTGGGTGTATGTCCTTGTGGGTCTCCCCACCGTGCCTTGGAGATCACGTAAAGCCGTCGATCCCGGTTGTTATCATAAACACCTGATAACAATCGTTACCCATAGTAGGGAAATTATCCGCCAACCCGCAGTGGAGCAGCGTGGTAGATTAAGCTCCAACCCTTCTTCTATATGGAGAAGAGGTCTTCGCTTCAGCAGCGGGTTACTTACAAACTGATACAGGATATACAGTTCAATGAATTTTTAATCATTGCAGAATATAGGTAGAAGGTATTTACCTCTATTTAACGATTTTTTTCAACTTAGAATCTTGATATAACGTAATTCCACTTAATTCCACTTTCTTACCTTGTTAAAGCCAATCGTATTCCGACCTAACCTTTACATAACAAACCTCATTATAACGAATTACTACGATATAACGAATATTTTCTGATCCCCTTCGGCTTCGTTATATCGAGGTTGCACAGTAATTAATTAATTAGGTATAATTAATTTATTATAGTTTCATATGGGAGAATTTTTTTTTTGTTTGTCAAGCATAAATTTACATTATTATTTTTTTTTTTTTTATTGTCACAAGTGCTTCACTCCACCCGTTCATATGGACAAATTACACAAAATATACTATGTGTCATTCTGATGTATAAGCTATGTTACGGTTAAGAAATAAATATACATGAGCCTGTAACTTTGTTGTTATTGATGATATGAACAAATTTGACAAGAACTTTTTTATAGAATTTTAAAAGTAGGTACTACAAATTTGCCATTTAATATTTTTGTCTAACTCTTACAGGTTAGCAAAAAAAAACCGGAAATTTGAATTTCAAAGCTTTATAACCAATCAAATATTGAAGATAGAAATTCGACTCACGAATTTTTTTCTACTTAATTTAATAATAAAAAAGGTCCATTCATTCGTTCTTTTTAAAAATAATTTTATCACAGTTTGCAGGACAAAAAGTCATAAAAACCATGTTTCCTTGTTATTTAAACGGAAAAACTTTAAGTTCGATGGAGAACCTCTTAGGATTGGATTTTTGAGCTCCGCTTTTAACAGGAGCTGTGTTGGGACATCTTCTGAGTTATTTTGGGCCAAGAGCAAAAAAAAGATTATCGTTTTTTATATCAATAATGTACAATATTATATATAATATTGTACATTACTTATATAAGGCATATAATAAATTTACATAAGCTTATAGATAAATATAAGCAGGTGGAGGGTTACGCCCTGGCAGGGAGATCAAGCGGCCGGGAGTACGGCCTATTGGCTGAGAAATCGGAGGACAATCCGAGCTGAGTCGAGCAATACTGCCGTCTGCATACTGGCTGTGAGCGAATCGTCACGGATCTCCAGCTGCCTCAGATGGTTAGCGAGGCTAATCGAGATCAGACCATTGGCAGATATCACGATAAGGATGATTTCAGCGGATTTACAGCCCACATGTTTACAATCTCGTGTCTCAGATCCAGATATTTACGTTTTTTTTTCTCTGTTTCGTTTTACACGATGTTCTCCTCATGCTGGATGGTTATGTCTACTAAAAACACTCTCGACCGTGCCGTATCCATCACCACGATATCAGGCTTGTTCACCAGTATCGTCTTGTCCGTAGCAATAGGCATTTCCCAATAGAGCCGGACACCGTCGCGTTCGAGTACTGGCACCGGTGTGTACTGATAATACAGTATCCTCATTTACGGGAGACCGTATATAAAAGCAAGCTCTTGATGGAGGATCTTGGCCGCTTGGTTATGCCTGTGCAAGTACTCATTATTGGCAAGCGCTGAATAGCGTGAAAGCACATTTCTGAGTGACTCGCGGGGATGGTGATAAGGTCGGAAGAAGACGGGAATGCCTTCCTTCATAATGTGCTTTCGGTAGTTGTTCGTCTTAACCACCCGATCCTGTATTGCACAGACAAAACCTTCGGTTTTTCAAAAGAGGATTTTCTTTTATTGTATTTATTTATTTAACATTGGGAAACATACAGCATATAATTACTAAATAAAGCTACACACTTCTAAACAAATTTTTAAGCCAATAAACTTTCCATTAAATGACAAAGAAAATGAAATCAAAACGAACACTCAAAAATCAAATAAAAAGAAAAAATACCAAAAGGTAGCATAATTAATGGTTTATGAGCGTGTTTAAAATCAGCTCCTTGCCTAAATAATATAAAACCTAGCATTTTATACGATTTAGTTGTTATATTATTTATATGAGGGTCAAACATGAGCTTACTATCCAGCAGGACTCCAAGGTCTCTTACATCTGTTACTCTTTTTATATTAACGTTCGAGATTGAATAATTATACAAAATTTGTTTATTTTTTTCCTCGAAAAAGTAATTGTATAGCATTATTTTGGCTAAATTCAAATATAAACTGTTAAGTCTACAATATTGTTCAAGTCCATTTAGATCATCTTTCAAATTGGAGTAGTCTTGTTCATTCCAGTCCGCATACAGTAGTACATTTGAATTCAAAAAGCATCTATTAATATCATTAATAAATATATTAAAAAGTAAAGGTACCAGGTGAGAGGCCTGAGGAACTCTTGAAGTAATTAGAAGAAACGATGCTGTAAAACACAGCTTGAGATCGATCGCGTAGATAGGATGTTAGCCAACGATGCAGTTTACCATGTATGCTGATACTTTCAAGTTTTTTATTAAAAGATTCTTTCGAATTTTTAGTTCGAGTAGGGATCGTACTTGGCCAGTTTCTTAATTGATTTTCTCTATTATACTAGAAATTTTTTGACTAATGTTACGAAATATTATAGTTATAGTATATGAAATATTATAGTAGGTACATGAAATAGTTATATATATATATATATATAAATTTCTTGGATTTACGATCAGAATTTTGAACGAATTGTAGAAGAAACCTTTAAAAGCGTCAATGTCACTTAAAAGTTGACATATGACGTTGACATTCAACGTTTAACCGTGCGAAAATTAAATAGCTTATGTTTAAATTAAATCGAAAAAAAGCTGTATGCCGTACATTAATTAATTATAAGTGTAAATGATTACATGCCTAAACTTCCAAAACTACTTAACAACAGCTTAAATAACAAAAAATGCATTAAGGTGCTAAAGTTACTAAATACTACGGTGTTTACGTGGATATCAAAGCTCCGTTTCGGTAAGAATTAATTAATATTCGTTCTGTACCTACAAACCTTACCATTTCATATGAAATATTAAGTGTAATAAAATATAATATTCTTACATATAATTTTTTTTAACTTTCTTCCAAAAACGAACTGAAATTTCATATATTTATTACTATATACTTTCTTAAAAATATAAAATATATTTACTATGCTAAGTTTTAAAAAATGAATTGATATATTTGTTTTATGTTCTTATGTGTACAAGTTAGTTCATTTAAAACATTATTACTTATTAATGACAAATATGTTTATTTATATTTCTTTTATATTAAGTGAATTTATTATCAAATAGGTATATGCATTATACAATTGTTTTTTATTCATTTACATTTATTTATTTAGATTAATGACTTTTGATGACGATGGTGTAGTGGTGCAAGTAGTCGCCTCAACGGTGGTTACGAGTTTGATTCTTAATCGAACCAGATATTATTATATGTATAAATATTCGTTTTCCGTCTGGGTGTATGTCCTTATATAGCACATAAAGCCGGCGGTCCCAGTTGTTGTCATAGACATATGATAACAATTGTTACTCATGCTAGGGAAATTATCTGCCAACACGTAGTAAAGGAGTGCGGTGGATTAAGCTCCAACTCATGTCATATATGAAGGAGAGGCCTTTGCCCAGCAGTGGGATGTTTACAGGCTGATTCAATGGCTTTTAACAGTGCAAAAATAGTATTGATGATTTTGCCAATGTGAAGTAGAATGAGGAAGACACAAAGCAGATTTGTTTGGTGCTGGGTACATGTTATTAAAGTAATCAATTAATTATTAAAAATATTCAGTTACTCATATTCAAAAGTATATTCTTTATCTTAATGATTGAAGTGAAATTTAATTTGAAAACGATAACAGTTAATTAATTATATCTTTATTAATTTACTTTTATGAGTATGTTTTTAAGAATGACAATGAACTGATTCATTAAAATGCCACAGAGCAGTGGTTCCTAAAGTTGTTTGGACTACGACCTGTTTAAAAAAAATTACCAAATACGGGACTTAGCTCTAGGAAATTGAACCGTTACCAATATGAATAAAGGGATTTTTCAAATAAAAAACAAAGTTTTAATACAATTTTGAATACATAATCAAATAACTTCATCAAAAAGTTATTTCAATGGGAAGGATGAAATTATTTCCTATGTTTCACTATTACAGTTTTGACGGTTGTTGTTGCGTCGTTCTACAGATAGGGCTCACTAAAAATTCCCTCGTGACCCACCAGTGGGTCTCGACCCATAGATTGGGAAACCCTGCCACAGAAGATGTTCAAATTGAGCTAATATAACAGTGCTAATATGATAAAAATTGTTTATAGTAAATCATCACCTACCAAAAGAAACCATAACCACCCTTTTGCATCAAACAATGTTTTCTTAAAAAGCATCAAAATCGTGCCACCATTTATTACATCAAGCTACTTTTTACATTATTTTATTTCTTCTTAAAAAGCCTACAAGTCCAAGAAGAAAATTTCTTTAATAAAACATGATTGGCACAATAGTCACAGGAACTGATTGTTGGGTTAGAGATCAAATTTTAATCCCCACTTTTGACAAAAGTTAATATGCGCCGTACAGATGATGTTTTGGCCTGAGAATTTGCTTTTTATGTTATTTTTCTGTTTCCCATAGAACATTGTTATTTCACTAATATTATTTATAATTATTAATTTACTTATAAAGCGCTCTTTAATTATGAATGATTTCCTGTTAATAATGTCATTTTAAATATGAATGATAAAGCTGAATTAGTTGATAATATAATTATATACTACTAGCTTCTGCCCGCGGCTTCGTCCGCGTGGATCTCGGTTATCGAGACCAAAAAAAGTATCCTATGTTTCTTCTAATACCTCTAAGAATATATGTACAAAGTTTCATGATGATCGGTTAAGTAGTTTTCGCGTGAAAGCGTAACAAACAAACTTACATGTCACATTTATAATATTTGGGATTACTGCCCTAAAAAAATTTACTCCAGTACAAATTATAATGCAGAATGTGTATATGTTGCTGTATTTGTAAAATTTAAATATAATTGTATATTGATATGGTAATCTATTATCATAAAGAAATAATGTCTTAAATAATACTGATTGATTTTGTTTGATGGACCATATTTAATTTTTATGTTTCTCGGTCCAATTTTAGAAAACTGTTTAGATTTAAAAAGTCTGTTTATTAGGCTTACTTTATTTGAAGGCTGTTTTTTAAGTTTGTTATTAATTTTTATTATAAAAAACGTTTAACTATTTTGAACTTATGCTGGGTACTAAAAAAAAGGTTTAATTAGAAAAATAAGTACCTAACTAATATTTAAAAAAAAAAATTTTTTTTCAAAGTCTATTCCTAGCACATTAGGTCAACAAAGTACTTTGCTTTTTCTTTTTTTCTCCCTTATAAAACTAATATAAATTAAATTTAAGTAATCAAATATTATTTTAAAAAACTGTATCTACCATTAAAAGCTTAAAAAAAAATTGAACTTAAGTGGTTCAAAAAGTATTTTATTAACGATTGAAAATTTGAAGAAGTTTTATTTATAAATATATATACCAGGAAGAGTGTCAACTAATAGTAGGAGTCGAATAAAGTAAAGAGGAAGTAATAAAAAAAAGTTTTTAGGAATATTTCCACAATACAGTACACAATTTTACTTTTTAAAGTTTATTAACTTTTTTAGTTTTCACGAAATGAATATC
This sequence comes from Euphydryas editha, assembly GCA_036937285.1. Lineage (NCBI taxonomy): Eukaryota > Metazoa > Arthropoda > Insecta > Lepidoptera > Nymphalidae > Euphydryas > Euphydryas editha. The sequence goes on from JAUPFZ010000008.1 coordinate 9,582,346, forward strand.
GTTCAATTCGACTATTAATTAATATTCAAATCGAACCATTCGCCAAAAATAAGTACCGTGTTTTTTGCAATATAACATGCATTGTTAATAAAACTTATTAATGTACAAAGAATATTTTACACGAAAATGCAATAAAAAAGTCAGTTGAATACCGAACGTGTAGCAATTCGCGTCGTTGTTAAAAAAATCGCTTAATTTCCTATTCGAATGTCGTTAGAGGTGGTTGTTTAAACAAATTGTGGTAAGTGAACATTTTGTTTATTTAATGTATCTTTGACATTGGTTTCGTGTTGTACCTACACATGCCAATCTTACTACGGGATGTACGCGTGTCTATTTATTTTTGTATCAATTATTATTGAGAGAGTGCACACACGCAGTGTTGCATGCGATCATGCGTTTCATGTGTGTAAGGTTAATTATTAAGAATTAGCTAATAATCAGAAACATTTGTTATATATGAATAAGTCTTACTGTTGCTTGCAGTTTTGCTGATAATATTAATTAATTAATATCGTATCGTATACGTTTGAAATATACTACGTGATAAAAAATATCCCTTTATTTTACCTACCCAATAGTAAAATCTGTATTCTGAAAAAACGCACTTATAATTTTCCAATTATTAATTAAAATAATAATTATTCTATTTTTTTTTCCCTTATATAAAAAAAAAGTACGAGTCGGACTCGCGCACGAAGGGTTCCATAACATTATCTATAAGAACGGCATAAAAATTTCACCTTTGTTGTATGCGAGCTCCCACTTAAATATTAATTTTATTTTAATTTAATTATTTATATTTAAAGTGAATAATTTTACTCAATATTCTTTGAATATTTTAAGCGTGTTCCTCTTGCCGTTATCAATATCAAGCAAAAACGAGCAAAAAAATTACGTTTGTTGTATGGGAAAGAAAAACCTCATCTGTGAAAATTTCTACTTGTAACTATCACGGTTCATGAGATACAGCCTAATCTCAGACAGCGGAGTCTTAGTAATAGGATCCCGTTTTACCCTTTGGTTACGGAACCCAAAAAAATAACAGGACTTCTGTGTCTTTCATTCGGATTTCACCCATTTTTCCCCCATGTTGCATTTTTGTGCCATATGTCACCGTAATATTGTGAACATCTTTGTTTTAGGTCTGTATACATATTGCAAACCGAAACACACACACACACACACACAGTCCTATAGCTATTATATAAAATGACTTTCATCCGGCCACGAATATTTAATAATAACCATAGAGGAAAGGGACCGAATATGGAATACTTAAATAAATTCCTAAAAAAATCAGTTCAAAAGTTTTATTTTAATCAGTCTAATGGGTTACATTTAAATGCAGTTTTAATAACTCTTGAAAAGTAATAATTTAATCAAAAAATAATAAACACTTTCTGTAATATTAGTAATTAAAATAAATTAATCAAAAATGTGCCTCTCGAAAATGTGATCCTAATATGGAATAGGGTATTCCATAATAGAATAATGTCTCGTTAATAAAAAATAAAAAAATAAAATAAACCCTACAAGCAAAAATCACAAATAAAAGCTGCATATTCTATTCCGGAACACGCAACGTGACACCACTGTCTACAGGCAATGCACTGAATCCACTCTTCTCCCTTTTTGTCTTTACTGAAAAAAACAGAGCAATACATGCACTCAGATTTGGATTCTTGGTAGAAGAACTGAGGGTTTATAGTAACTATGATCATTAGATAAAGATGTGGTATCTCTATTAGAAGATATTCAAGACTTCAACACTGGTTTCTTCTTTCGCTTGTTTTTCTGATAGCTGCTCGTTGATGGCTGTAGCTTGTGAGCAGTAGTTAGTTTTCGTATCTTGTACTGTTTTGACGACACGCTTTCTAATTGAGCTTTATAGAGAGATGCTGTAATTTTGCAAGCTGGAATAGTCAGAGCAAGAGAGAGAGTCCGAGGTACATTAAAGACTTGTGGATCTCTCTTATAACTCATTTTTGGGTTTTCAAGGCTTCAATAGCACTTTTCATATTGGTTTTGTTCCATGCTTTTCGTTTTCTTACTGGCGGGGCCATGTTGATCATAAATATACATGTAAAAGAGAGGAATAGTAATTAGTCACCACATCAAAAACTTGCTTACGTCGATGTTCTGTTAAGTTCCTAATATGGAATAGTATTCCATATTAAGAACTCAACGATATTCCATATTACGAACAATATGATGGTGGGAGAAAAATAAGCGCAACTTTTTATTATTATTAAATATTCATAAAATAATAATACCATTTAAAAATGACATATTTCGATTAAATACTTACCAACTTATATGAAATATTTATGTAAGAATAATAAGAGAACATGTACGTAAAACTTACTTCAATATCCAATGGATGTTTCGTTAACAGTGTCGCGCACTCTCACTCGCGTCTAGTGCTGCCGAACGCAACATGTTCTATGGCCGTCGAACGCGGGTAGTGGGAGGAATAACATGACATACTTCTAGAATTTTCGTGGCTCTTAGTTTTAGAAATATTATGGTGTTCCATATTAGGGACGTATTCCATAATTGGTACTTTTCCTCTACACGTTCCATGCTTTTCAATCGTCAGTTAAGTACACAATTTTACGCTTTGCAATAGTTGTAATATAAATAAACATATATGTATGTATATAATATATAATTATGTTGAATATAAAAGTAAATAGATAATTTTAATAGCCCTACTGGCTGAATTATATTGGTCAAACTTCAAAAGAAAGGCTCGGCTATGAGAAATCAGACAGTCAGAACATATTATTTTAGAAATAATATATAGTATAAACTTCTACATAAAGTAGTACTATACTATAACTATACTATAATATAAACTACTATTACAACTACTACATTATTATTATTATTTTTAATAGCATTAGATAGAGCACGTTTTATACAAGAAGTCACTCACTAATTTAAAAAAAAAAAACTATAATTAAAAAAAAGTTTTAATAAGTGTTGTATACATAATACATATGTTTATTTATAGATAAAATCTATCAGAATCGTAAAAATATTTTTATACTTAATTAATGACACGATTCGATATTGATAGTTGATACATTAGGTAGGTAAGTACTCTGAATTCAACAATTGACTTAATTCATTCATTTGGTTTAATGCTTTTCAATGGTGAACAATTGAGTTGTTTGTTATTTTAATCTCATTACTAGACGACCCTACTACTACTTTGATGATGATGATGATACTTTGCGATATATCATAGAAAAATATATCGATATTATACATCGAATCGTTGTATCGATACTTTCCAATATCATATTATTAATATTATAAATGCGAAAGTAAGTTTGTTTGTTACGTTTTCACGCGAAAACTACTTAACCGATCATCATGAAACTTTGTACCCATATTTTTTGAGGTATTAGAAGTAACAGGATACTTTTTTTGGTCGCAATAACCGATACCCACGCGGGTGACGCCGCGGGCAGAAGCTAGTATCGAATAAATATATCGATACCTTCCGATATATCGATAAATGTATCGATACTTTGTGATATATCGTATAAAATTATAGATACTTTCTGATATTATATCGGAAGTAATTTCCTTATATTGATAATTATATTCTTCGAATTTCCATACGAAAAAAAAATTGTCATCGCGTTCTCGTATTGATATGGAAACCTCTGCGTAGTCCTAAAGAAAAAGGTCATCACCTCTATCTATCGAATACATATCGGTTGAAATATATCGATTGTAACCTACTTGCACTTCTGTAAAAAAAGTCATCGCTTTTACATATCGATATATTATATCGGATGAAATATATCGATACTACTCGATATAATTATATCGAATGAAATATATCGATACTAATCGACATATATCGAATGAAATATATCGATACTAATCGATATTTTATATCGGACGAAAATATATCGATATGTATCGAATGAAATATATCGATCCTCATCGATATATATCGGACGAAAATATATAGATATAATATATGGAATGAAATATATCGACACTAATATCGATACTACGTGATTCGATACTATGGGTTTGATACGCTAATCGCACGCATATATCAGTACCCCCGGAAGTACATGACAAGTTCAATTTATTCGGAAATATCTTTTTGTAATGATCCTATTATAAGTTTTTGCGATTTTTACAGAGGTACAAAGCATAATGTCCTCATCTTAACAGTTACGGAGATATAAACCTTAAATAGGTATAACAAACACTATGTCACTGAAAAAACAGCGCATAAAAACTTTTATTTGCTCTTCTGTAAAAAAATAAAAATGTGACTTCTCCGGAGTACTGATATCGAGTATTTACGAAATATTTATATATATATAATCGTGCACTCCTACTTTTAAAGTAATGCTTTGCTACTTAACTATGTATCGTAATGTAATTTCTATAGCCTATGTCGCTTCTTGATGATATAGCCTTATAAGTTTAGTCAACTTAGTAATTTTCAGATATTATCAATTTCAATTAAACATTTGAACACCACCTTTTTTTCTAATGGTAAGTTTACGGTGTTATTTATATATTTAAATAAAATGGTCATTTCTGATTAAATTTTACTATTTTAGAATGTTTGAAATTCGAAAAATTTGAGACAACTCTCTGTATCAAAATTTGTCCGGATGAATGTAGATTTGATACAGCAGTAACATTAAAGAAACTTGTAAAAAAAACTCAACTATAAGGTTCATTACCGAATAGTATAACATTCCTTTTCCTCACTTAACAGAAATCTCGTGTTAGATTTCTCCCTCATGTGATTGCTATTAAAGTTACTTACACCATTTTCTTTCGTCGTGTTATCGTTAGTAGTCGAACTAACTTGGACTTTATTTGTAGATCTTTGTGTATTTTTATTGAAATTATGAAAAATAACTAGTAAGAGTATGTTTTTGTATATAAATTGTTCCATTACATAAGTTTAACGAAAATTAGTTAAAAAAGTATTTATTTATCTGTGCGCGTGATATCCAGCAACTCGTTGATTTTGCTGTGTTAGTCAAGAAAGCCGTTTGCATATGTATAGATATTAATGACTTTCAAGCAGTTATTACTAGGTTAAAACATCCTTATCGCTATATAAGACAATGGAGGTATGGATCTATGCTTAAACCTCATTGAGAATTAACGTTCATGACTGTTTAAGACGTTGTCTGGCCAAGAGCCAGTAAAGTTATACGCTAAGCCAAGATTAGTGCTTAGGTATCCTATATAAGACTGAAGGACGAGAATTAATTATGGAATAACTGCTGTATAAGCTATCGAACCATCTTATCTAAACGTTCGCAATGAAATTAGACTTGTAATAATATGTTCTCCGTTCAACGAGGCAATAGCTGTCAATCATTTGGTCCTTCACTCGCCTAGTTTTACGAGAAGCGTAACATGTTTAAGAAGAATATCTATCGCACATAATCATGGAATCATGGCATGTGGTGATTTCTACATATACGATTGGCTGTCTCGTGTTTGCCCTGATCCTCTCATGGTCATTAGCTTGATTCAATAGCAATATGATGTCTACCGAAACTTTAACATGTAATAATTTTGACGTATTCATTTAAATGTTTTTTTTTTTTTTTACATTCGTTAAGTGTGTAAAATCAACTTATGACGAAATAAATATTTTCATTTCATTTCAATCATAAAATATCTAGTGAATGTAACAAGCTTTTGGTAAACAATGGCAGCAAAATAATATATTTTACGATAACAAATTATTTACGTGTTTTCGTTTTAAATTATAATACTTATATTTTAAAACAATATACTCGTAAGTACTTGTTTGTGACTGTTATTACCCTTGCCATACATGTACTCATAAAACTTGCACACTCTTTTTCTCTGTATAATATAAGTGTAGATAAGTATAAATTCACAGCATCAATTGTTATCCGTTTAATAGTTCATGAAACACAGTGTGATCTCGAGAAATACTATTTAGATGTAAAAAGAGTAATACACAAAATATGACGTTAGAGCTTTAATTTCACTTTGCAAAATATTGCAAAATTTTATCACAGCTAAAATTATTTATTTAATAATATTAATAAATAATAATATACCTACAACACCAGACGTTCTTCGCGGCTTCACCACATTGAACTTTGATACATATCAGATTGATTTGGTGCATACATACTCGCTGTTTATAGTGTATACTACTTCTGAATAAATGAAATTTTCTAATAGTTAAATAATACAAATTAAAAAATATATTATTAATAAAAAAGTTATCTTAGCATATCTTCTTAAGTGGTTCCGACTGGTGCATGATCAAAGCTGGTGTGATACAGGGCGGCGTGTTATATATATAATTATAATATGTACTATATGACATTACTTACCAATTAACTCCTTTCTACCATTTATATGGCGATTTAAATATATTTATAGCCTAAATTGGCTATAAAATAAATTAAAAAAAAAAAATATATATATATATATATATATATATATATACAGGGTGACTGGTAAATTACTATCAATATTTAAGGAGAATACTCGGTACATGATTCTCATTCGAATTATGTAAAAAAAATAGGTACTTAATTTTTGACCGAATTTTTATAAATTTCAATTCAAGTAAATGAAGCGGTGACACTATACAGTCATGCCGGCGGCACGTGCACAGGTGTTTACTGTGCCGCTTGTTAACATCTAAAAATTGCCAAAGTTTACATCATTTACCTAGCCAACAAATTTGTTGCTTAAACGACTAAAATATCTTAGTATTTTTGCCTATCCTAAGCCAGGATTAAAGTATTAAGGGGGATTGGATCATGCTTGTTTATCCTGCTACCCTGTTAACACGTGGCGGCGTTTGGACGTAGGTAAACTACCTGTTTTGTGTCGAAAGTGCAGCTAGCTGCTAGGGTGTCCAGACGACGCGTACATAATTGGATAATTGTTGAGAAACTTTACTTAAAAGTTTATTAATATTTACCTGTTTTTTTTTACATAATTCGAATGAGAATCATGTACCGAGTAGTCTCCTTAAATATTGTTAGTAATTTACCAGTCAACCTGTATATATATACAAAAAAAAAAATTATGATTAAACAAAGATCTCAATTTAACTGTTCAATGGAGTAAATCACATGGCCTTATAGTAAATCCTTCAACAACTGGCAGTTATTATGGGCAGTCAAAAAATTGTAATACGCATTGATTGGTCTAGCCTGCCTAAAATAATTATCGATGGAAATCTTATACAATACAGTGACGCCGTTAAGAATCTTCACGTTATTTTTGATAAATTCCTGGCGGCTCCTCAAGTAAAGAAGATTAACAGGAAAATATTTGCTTCAGTTTTATCACTCCGTAGACTGCCGAACTACTTCATACCAATATACCAATACTAACTAAAATTGCACTTACACCATTTTTCCCTAAACCGATTGTCGATTATAGCTGACATCTGTTACATCAATCTCAGTAAGGAGTTGCTTAATAAACTTGATTATGTAAATATAATCATGTTTCTGAACTTCTCAGAATGCTCAAATGGCTCCCGATTCTCTTTTTCTAGGAATACTCATATTTTCACTTTTAAACACTATTTCATTCAATTCAACAATAGCTTAATATCTAAAGAGCAGTTCTAGTTTATCTGTGATACAGTGGCTTTCTCCGATGTGATATCCTAAAAATTTAATTTTATAATACTTCCTTCTATTCAAAATACTTTTCGGTTAAAGCCGTTTGGCTTTGGAACTCCTTACCTTGGGGCATCACGGTTGTATGCGCGAGCTATCCCGTTGCGCCCCATTACGACAATGACGGCACCGGCACGGCGGGTATTCTGAAACTTCTTACCTCTTCATGTCAGGTGCTCTCAATCGTTAGAAAAACTTAAGAAACTAATAAAAGCGCACTTCTTTCCTTTCTTTCCTTAAACCATCCATGACCTACCTTAATCCTAATTTAAATTATATATATGTGTATATGTATATACATAATTAACATATATATGGTTTCTCCTTTACTCGAATAAATATTTACATCATATTACATCATTATTTTTATTTATTTATATTTTAAATATGAACAGTACAGACAGTATTCTATACGTTCATTCTCTTTTTACAATTAGAATAATTATACTGCCTTAGTACGCCTATTCCCATAGTCAATTATCATAATATCCTCCGCAACTCGGTTGCCTCGTAGAGATCGTTATTTCACAATAAGGCCGCTAATTGTACAAAATAAAACTCAATTATTTGTTTTACATGTAAAATATTTCTCTGTGGTGTACAATAAAGTATACTTAAGAATATCATAGTATCGGTTCAGTAGTTACAGACTTTATTTGCTTCAAAAAAGACTTTTTTCTGTGTAGTATCAGTATATATAAGTACAAATCGAAACTCTAAATTAATTTTGTTGTTCATTTAAACCTAAGAGTCTCGATAGCATTGACGGATCGAGCAGCGGACGGCAGTCGATTGATGACCGTAGAACGTGCTCTACCGCTCGACGCAGCGTGATGAATCGGTGACTTGTAATCGGTGGACTAACACGGATACCGTAATTTATTAGGGAAAAAGTCAAACGCGACCTTTGCAGATGTGCACCATCATCATCGACATGCTCCACATCTGATACAGGCTCGACAAAAGGCAATTTAGGTAGGCATTCCTTAAGAATAACTGAATCTATCACAGTTTTGGCAAATTTTTGTGATATTTCTGCGAAGACTATAAAAAATATATTTAGGTATATTACCAATACGATAATTATATGCCTAGCGAGGCGCCTTGGCTTTCCCCAGATGAAATTAATAAATGAAGGAAAAAATGTACTGATGACATGTACTGACCGCGCCCGACGTTTCTTAACTTTGGTGATCGGACCAGAACCGCTGTATGGACATTGGTAATTCATACGGTCAAAGCTAACTTCAAGGTGTGTGCGCGCATCGTAAAAATGTACTGTCATCATTTTTCCCTAACGCGCCAAAAGCAGTATAACTTCAAAAAAAAAAATGGTTGTGTGCTTCTTTGGCATAACAAAACAAAAACAGCTAAAGATTTAAAACACGTTGTAGATTTATGAATATTTGAGAAACTACTTTGAATATAGTTATGAGTTTCCACGGAAACTTGAGTGACAGCTTTCAGCTAACTTCATCATGTCGCTTTTTATCTGATAGTGTGCGCGCGCATCGTAAAAAAAAATTTCTGTAATAATTTTTTCCAAACGCGCCAAAAGAAGTATAACTTCAAACAAAACAAAGACAATATACATTACATTTATATACATTTTTTTTTCATAAACTATTGTAGTTTACCTTTTTTGTCATTGTTCCGAAAAACCTTCTTTTCGTAATTACAAACTCAATACAAAAAAATTAACCCAATGATGTGAGCCAATCAGCGAAACTGGAACAAAAAATACAATGAACGTACAACACGTAGAATCTTTTAATTCTTCTACCAATATAAAACGATCAATAAAACTTTCATTTATCATGAGTAAAATTCGTACTTTTCTCAAAACTTACTTATCGCTTTCTGTATAAAAGTAATGTAAAAGTTGTAGCAAACTGTAAAAAATGGGAAAATTTCTTTGTATTAATGACTAACACGTGTCCAGCTTGCACTTGGCGCGTAACAAATCGACAGGCGCGCGTTCCTAGTAATTTGTTCGAGAATAAATATTTTTTGCCTCACTTATTTGCCTCGGAAGATTATTAGTGAAATTAATTGGAATTCATTCTCTATTTTTATACGTTCTGTGGGACATGAATTTATAATCAACAATTCGAACTATTTTTTTTTATTACAAAATTTGTTTAGACATCAAGACTGACACTGACTGTATATTTGATTAAAAGCCTATCTATTCTACTGTAATAAGAATTTCATTAAAAGTTTTTAATTCACATGATAATAAACAACATGTTCACTATCTTTTTGTATAACCAGTCTTATTTCCATATTTTTATCATTGGTTAGGCCGTTAATTACCTGTTTAGATTAAATATACATAAAAAACCCTTAAACATACATTTTATACTAATTTGCATCATTAAGATTTATCAGAAAAGATTTTATATTTCCTAACTGTAACATTAAGTACACGTTTTACATAAATTTATAGGGTTGTTGATATTCGCAAAATAAAGTACAATTAAATTATTACAACTAATTTGTAAGTCCGTGTGGTTGCCGGCTTAGAATATCCGTGTGGTTGCCGGCTTAGAATATCCGTGTGGTTGCCGGCTTAGAATATCCGTGTGGTTGCCGGCTTAGAATAGCGCCACTCCGAGTCGACCCGTGGAGATCGTAAGAGGCGATCGAAGGGATAAATATACCAGGAGATGGGCAGCAGCGTCTTCCTGAGGACTATTAAACCTACTGCGGTCACCAACACGCACTTGCCAAGCGTGGTGACTATGGCAGAAACCCCAATCATGAACATCACAAATAAACCACGGCCCCCAGTCCCCGGTAGCTCCGTTATTCCTGGCTCTGGCAGCGGTCACGGTAACGGCGGAGCAGGGGGTGCTAAGAATCTCCGGCAGAGATCGCGCTGCCACAAACGACGACTCTTGCACCTGGCAACATACAATACCAGGACACTGAGGACCGACGACAAGATCCGTGAGCTGGAAGACGAGATAGACAAGTTAAACTGGAGTGTCGTGGGATTATCCGAAGTCCGAAGACAGGGGGAGGACACGATAATCCTAAACTCCGGTAACTTGTTCTATCACCGGGAGGGCGAACATCTGTCCCAAGGTGGTGTCGGGTTCCTCGTCCACAGGTCCCTCGTCAACAACGTGACGGAAGTCGGGAGCGTGTCAGCAAGGGTAGCGTACCTTATACTCAGAATATCCAAGCGATATTCGCTGAAGGTCATACAGGTTTACGCACCGACCTCGGCACACCCCGACGATGAGGTTGAAGTTATGTATGAGGACGTAAGTAGGGCCATGCGTAACTCCAAGACTCATTTCACGGTGGTGATAGGGGACTTCAACGCAAGACTGGGTGCGCGAGACGGCGACGAGCTGAAGGTGGGGCCCTTTGGTATCGGGCAACGGAACCACCGTGGCCACTTGCTGGCTAACTTCTTGGAGAAGGAGGACTTCTATATGATGAACTCCTTCTTCAAGAAGAAGCCACAGCGCAGGTGGACTTGGATCAGTCCCAATGGTTCCGTAAAAAGTGAGATAGACTTCATTTTGGCAGACAAACCGCACATATTCAATGATGTCTCTGTGATCAGCAGGTTTAAAACCGGAAGCGATCACCGGATGGTCAGAGGCACATTGAATATCAATGTCAAGCTGGAACGGTCACGCCTGATGAAGTCTACGCTCCGACCCACACCTGCCCAGATCCAGGACTCCGAGGCCTTTCAGCTGGAACTCCGCAATCGTTTCGCGTGCCTAGAAACATGCAGTTCAGTGGACGAGTATAACACCAGTATGGTAGACACTGTCCACGAGGTTGGGTCTAAGTATTTCAAGGCCCCCTCCAGTGGTAAACCTCAAGTTCTCTCAGAACATACTCTCGGTCTTATGAGGGAAAGGCGGGAACTATGTGTGCAGTCTCCAACCTCAATGTCGAAGTACCGACTCCTCAACAAACAGATCTCTCAGAGTAGGCGACGCGATTTGCGTGTTTATAACACCAATCGTGTAAAAAACACGATCGAGCGGAACAAAGGCTCGAAAGTGTTCGCAAGAGATCTGGAGGTTGGGCAAAGTCAGTTGACGAGGTTGAAGACCGACTCTGGCACCATAGTTACGTCTAAGCCCGAAGTTCTGAGAGAAATTGAGAGGTACTACGGACAGTTGTATACCTCCTCAAGAGCTCCCGTTCCCAAGGCGGCGAACGACAAGCGAGCCAAATTAACCCGGCACTATACCGAAGATATCCCGGACGTCAGTCTGTACGAAATTAGGGGGGCACTCAAACAGCTCAAGAACAACAAAGCTCCGGGGGATGACGGAATCACAACCGAGCTGCTGAAAGCGGGCGGCAAACCCGTCCTAGTAGCGCTCCAGCAATTGTTTGATTCCGTCATCAACACTGGAAGTACCCCGGAGGCGTGGAGCAGAAGCGTGGTGGTACTGTTCTTCAAGAAGGGGGATAAAACCCAGCTGAAGAACTACAGGCCCATCGCGCTTCTGAGCCACGTTTATAAGCTGTTTTCGAGGGTCCTTACTAATCGTTTAGCGCGCAGACTAGACGACTTCCAGCCTCCCGAACAAGCCGGTTTCCGAAAAGGCTATAGTACCACAGACCATATACATACGCTTCGGCAGGTTATACAAAAGACCGAGGAGTATAACCTGCCGCTTTGCGTAGCGTATGTGGACTATGAGAAGGCCTTCGATTCTATCGAGACCTGGGCGGTGCTCGAGTCTCTTCAGCGGTGCCAGATCGACTATCGGTACATCGAGGCGTTGAAGTGTGTATACAATGCCGCCACCATGAAAGTCCGAGTACACGACAGCAGTACGAACCCCATCCATGTGCAGCCCGGCGTACGGCAGGGGGATGTCATCTCCCCAAAACTCTTTACCGCTGCACTGGAAGACGTGTTCAAGCTGATGGAGTGGAAAGGGCGTGGTATTAACATCAACGGCGAACACCTCTCACACCTCCGATTTGCCGATGACATAGTGATCCTGGCGGAGTCGCTGGAGGAACTCGGCATTATGCTCAGCGACCTCAATAGTGCCTCACAACGGGTGGGTCTTAAGATGAACATGGACAAGACGAAAATCATGTCTAACGTCCATGTCACACCCGTACCAGTGGTTGTCGACGGCACTGCTCTCGAAGTTGTAGACGAGTACGTTTACCTGGGACAAACGATCCGAATGGGTAAGTCCAACTTCGAGAGGGAGGTCACTCGAAGAATCCAACTCGGCTGGGCAGCGTTCGGGAGACTACGACACGTCTTGACGTCTGATATACCTCAGTGCCTGAAGTCGAAAGTTTTCGAGCAATGTGTGTTGCCAGCGATGTCCTATGGTGCCGAGACGTGGTCTTTTACTGTGGGCCTAATCCACAAGCTCAGAGTCGCTCAGAGGGCAATGGAGAGAGCTATGCTCGGTATTTCTCTACGTGACAAAGTCAGAAATGATGAAATCCGTAGAAGAACGAAGGTAACCGACATAGCGCTCAAAGTTTGCAAATTGAAGTGGCAATGGGCTGGCCACATCGTTCGCAGGACTGACAACCGATGGGGAAAGAAGGTCCTTGAATGGCGACCACGTTTAGGTAAAAGGAGCACAGGCCGCCCTCCTACCAGGTGGACTGACGACCTGAAGAAGACAGCGGGAAACCGTTGGATTCAGAGGGCCCAGGACCGGGTGGAGTGGCGTCGATTAGGGGAGGCCCATGTCCAGCAGTGGACTACCAAGGGCTGAAAAGAAAGAAGAAAGAAGAAGAATTTGTAAGTGAATCTTACAATACACAATGGGTTGGTCAGAAGACAAGTATTAGCACGATAGTTCGTCCGATTACGTTGGTGAATAATAAGAATAAACTTAAGAAATAATAAATAACTCGACAGTCCCTAGTTAGATGGAAAAATGGATCAGGTATCCAGAATTACAATATAAACACAGACGCCCAAGTTACAACAAACATCTTTAGACATGGAGTATAGAAATAAAGTGTTACGAAAAGTGTCTCCGAAATAACCTTTAATAAAGATGGCGTTGCTGTACCAGAGGACCGTTTTTAGGTTAGATAATTTAATTAACTCGCCAGCCATTAAAATTTCAATGAAAACACATTTACTAAATACTCTAATCTATGAGAATACTTGAAATTATACTTACTACCTTACTTACTCAGAAATTTTCAAGTCATCTAAAACAGTTCAGTTCAGATCATATACTCCACCACACCAGCGCATCTTTTACTTAATGCTATTTGGTGATCAGTTTGTGTCAAACAACCATATGAGATAGTGCTTCTTCACCTCTGTACTCCATGGACATACCTAATACTATAGCTTATACAAAGATTCGTCATAAGCGAGGATTACACCCGTAGCTCCAAGCTCAACAGCCTGTGTATGTGACCACTGCGCCAACCGTGAAAGCTTAACAGTGGTTCTGTTACACATAATTATGACACGATAAGACGCAATACGCCATTATTTTATTTCATTTAAGTCAAATCAAATACCATCGAAATATCTGTGACAGCGGCATTAGCGATCTTAAGCATAGATCTTGCCGTATTTGTAAGAAATGCGACGACCATAACTAAGTAAGACTGGTTAAAAAGAAAAAAGAAGACGACCGTTCCGGTGTAGTGGTACAAGTAGTCGCCTTAATGCCAACGGTTCGAACTCAGGGCAGATTTTTGTATTTATATAAATATTTGTGTTTGGTCTGAGTGTATATCTTTGTGGGTCTCATCACCGTGCCTTGGAAACCGCATATCCCGGTTTGTCCCGGTTGTTACCATAGATGCCTAGTAGCGTTCGTTACTCATGGTAGAAAAACTATCCATCAAGCCGCAGTAGAACAGCGATTAGGCTCCAACCCTTCTCCCGAATAAGAGGCCTTTGTCCAGCAGTGTGACGCTTACAGACTGATTCCTTCATTCATTTTCAAAAAGAACACAAAAGTTTGTATAGAACACTAGACTATACGTCCTTCACTCTTTTATAACGGAAAATAATTATTTCTGCACTGGTTGATCATAAGCAGTGCATTGAAACTAATTAACTAACTAAATCATAATATAAATATTCTTAATAATCTTGTTAATGACCTGTAACACATCAAACAATAACTTGTACAGACAAAGCAGTATCTATAACCGCGGTTAAAACCATAGTCGTCTACTGTAAAAATACTTTAAAAATTTATATGCTCTGTCATAAAAAAAATTCAATGCGAATGAGATTTTAATAGCATTAACATAGCTAAAGAGAGCTAGCTAGAAAATAAATCGCTGTTTATAAACAAAACTAAAGACCAGATATATTAGAAGAAAGATAAGATAAGAGAACAGAAGAAAGATATCTAAAAATAATGATACAGTTTAGAGAAACCTGTTTTCTAGCTTGAACTATTATTAAAAAATAAAATATGCTGTACGAATTAAATATTCCTCGAAAATTGATAAGACACTCGTTTTTATTTTCAATGTCAATTAATTCAAATTAAAATATTATTCCACGTCCATCGGAAAACGTGATACGAAATTCATATAACAAAAAATTTGATAATATTACGTAAACGAGTCACATTTCTGTATAATAAACCTAAAATTTGTAATACTTATCCGTTGTCAATTTCAATCCTACAATACATGCGCATTCAAAAAAAATTATATTATGTATATATATAATATATATATATATATATATATATATATATATATATATATATATATATATATATATATATTAATGTAGAACTTATACTTTTCTAAATTTCATTTCGACTTGACGACGTGTTGGCGCATTGGTCACAGCAACTAGCTTATACGCTAGCGGTCGCGAGTTCGATCCCTGCACGTGACAAATATTTGTATAGACCACACATATGTTTGTTGTGGTCTGGGCGTTTGTATTAGTGTTATGTATGTTTCTGGACTCCTGATACAGGATTCTCATCCTACTGGAAACTGTTGACTGTAAAAGATTTATTTATTTATTTCGAATTGTAACAGTAGCAAGGAATTTGTTTAGTGACACAAATTTCAAATATTTTACGTTATATCATTTAATAATTTTTCCAAATGAAAATCAAAAAGTAAATCAATTTGGTGTGGGATGTGTTAGTCATTTGGTAAATAACTATCCATAAGAACAAAGACAAAAAATGTAAATAAACTAAAATTGGTAAAACATTTTTCATTTTAAAAATCTATAAACTACATTTTCAATTTATTATACAAGTTGTGATGAGATAATACGAATGTACTTGTTCAATAGTCAATTTATAACTGGTATACTTCCGTTTGATATTGTCATTACGTAGTTACCCACATAATTACATGTACATTGGCTAGATGACATGTCATATAAGCCACTTGCAATTACTATAGATAGCCACGTATTGTGGACTAACTGCTAATTCAGCAAACAAAGAGTTAATGAAAATCCTCAATCCAATAGAGCATGATTGGCCCGGCAACCTGTCTGGTGTAACAAAGAGCTGAGCGACATTGTCTTCTAAACGTTTATTAGCCCATGTACCATCATAGTTAACAAAGTGAAACGCAATTGTAACGAGGCAGTTTGCCGATCAACACCGCAGTGATAAAAACACTGCCGCTGTGGTAATTTTTGCCGACTTTTTGTTTCTAAGAGAGGCATTGACAGTAATTGATTCGAATCCTTCGAAACCCTTACCACTAATCTTTCTTGTGTAACACAAATACTATTTCGTGTGTCCATTACGTATTTATAAGTTTTTTTTTCTAATTAGATAGCATAATAAAGATACAAATTATGTATGTTATTTTATTTATCTTTATTAACAATGGTCTCTCAAATATTTTATTACATACTGGTAACGAAACGAACCGATGTATGCCTTTAAAGGGATCGACTCTATCTAAAATAGTCATAAACGGAAATAGAAGATATTATCGTCCACACAACCCTTTGTGCCCATCCGTTCATTATTCTCTTCACGTTTGGAAATGGTGAACTTTTACGTACCTATAGTTACACGAAATGTAACTCGAGCAATAATATCTACAAGATCATCACTTTTTTTTATCTCCGCTACGTAAGACTATTTTCAATCCATTGTTTTTCGTCAGCGATGCTTAGGATTGAATGGGAAGTATATGACAAGGGGTCTTAAATTAAATTAAGCCCTCGATATTCCCTATAGATGAGCTTTGTAGGTTGTTAAGGAAAAGGCTTACATCCGTCGCTTTCGCCGACACCCTTTCAAGTCCATATTGACTCAAATCATGAATCCTTTATTAAGTGAATTATATAGGAGACAGTATTACGATCCAAAATCATATTGCTATTGAAATGTTTTAAATTAAAACAGATAATTTATGTATAAACAATAAATTACGACCACTCCACACTTATTAATTTAAATATTTATTTAAAAAAATTTAAGTGACTCTTTAAATGGGAAAAGTTAACTTCTTTTTTTAATACAAATTTGAAAAATTGATTTCTAACATTACCTGTTCAAGAGTTCCAATAATCATAAAATTAAAAAAGTTTTTTGTGGGTGTATCGTACAAATTAATATGAAAGTTCCAAAGTTATTTCTGCCTGCCTCTTCGTGTTATTTATTTTACGAATTTTGTATTTAATGAAATCAAACATATTTATGTATGAAATAAAATAATATAATAAAAGCTGTACGACAAACTAATATTGTAATATTTATATACATATTATCAAACATATAAGAAAATCACAAAAACAAATAGTATATTGGTATTATATATAGGACATTGTCAATAAATCAACAAAACTATTTTTTATTCAGTTTAAGACATTTATTATCATAAGAACGGGTGTTCACTTATAATAAGTAAATTTACAGTATTATCAAAAAATTATTAATATGTCGCAGCGTAGCTGCATACAAAAACAACCAGACAAAATGTAGATATTTACACTAAACAATAATTTATAATAAACAATAATATAAACTTTAAAAAAAAATATGTACAACGACGAGCGAGACGGTACTACCGACTACCACGCACATTTTTCTAACAAAGAAATCGTCATGATCATTACAACTTAATCAGAACAGCTAGTCGACATCTGAAACAGGAAATATAATCCTACTACTACAAGAATCACTTTTTATGTATTGGTTTCTGTATTTATACTTACATAGCTTTTTTTTAAAAGTTAAATAATGGCACTAATTTTTTAAATATCTATTTAACAGAAAAAGAGGAATCATGTCGTCACCTTCAAAGAAACGCTACAGGAAACAAACATGGTGCACCAGATTATTGCATAAAAGATTACCTATTGTAAAATGGCTACCAGAATACAATTCGGAAAAAGCTCTAGCGGACTTTATAGCTGGTGTTACAGTTGGGCTTACTGTTATCCCGCAGGCGTTGGCTTATGCGACACTGGCTGGACTGCCGCCTCAGGTAAGTTCGAATTCCATTAAATTATTATATTATGCACTCAGGTTTTACGTATTAAAATTTTAATTAACAAACTCATAGAACAATATTTCATTTTATGTTAGCTTACATAACTAAAACAGAAGACCTGTAACTGACATGATTCACACATAACGACATCTTTTACTAGTAACTTACTCGAAATTAAGAAATCGATACGATTGTATGCAGAACCAGTTGCGCAAAAGTTAGTTAATCAATGTATTATAAACAATTTCTTATAAATTCTTTAAAAATATTGGTAGGTACTTTCGCTAGCCATGAGAGTATTACCTAAACATAAAACACTGTCAAAATGTCCTAAGTAAATCCTGATTTCAATAAGAGTGAAAAAAGGATTCTGTTTTGCTATATGCTGGGGATTACTGTACTTGTGTGTCAAGTCGTAAAACTGAAACCCTTAATTCAGTTGGTGCGTCCCGCTGTTTTCTTTTCCCTGGAGTTTACAACCTATCACGATGAAATTTCTCAGACAGATGTGCCTTGAGATTCGAAAACAAGTGAAAAAAATATTTACGACGTCCCATTAAATAGATAAAAAAGATTTCCCATCGGAAAAATATTAAAAAACATAAAATTGATATAAAAATAATAATAAACAAGCAACTTAACTGTTTTCTATAAAGCTTATAAAGCTAACGTTTTAGATTTTGTTCTATTACATTACATATATATACTGAAGTAAAATATTATTACGCAAAAATTAGTACACTCAATATATATTATAACTAAAGCCGGATATAGGAAAGACAAGTAAAGGCAATCTTAAAATTCAAAAAAGAGTCTCGAAAATTTAGTAAATTATCATATAAATATGTATGTATTATAATTTTATATGTAACATTATGACTGAAATATTTGTAAATAATAACAGAACACAGCACATTTATTTTCTGCAAAATGAGTTGACAACACCCCCCCCCCCCACACACACACACACGCACACGCACACACACACACACATACGAACGCACGTAGCATTGGTGCAAATTCATTGTATAGTACGCAATTATGTTAGTGTTCTATAACACACTAATTTAATAAAAACAAAATTGATTAAAAAATTAATACCAAAGTTCACAATTACCACTCGTGGGTATTGTGTCAGGGTACAAGAAGAGTTTTGTGAATGGATCAAATTGGCAAAGGATTCTTTGGACCGTGATGCCTTAATTTATCAAATTACCGCATAAAATCCCACCCTTTTTTACAAACTGGTTATAGTTAAGTATTGCAGTTAATAAAATTATATCACATGGGTAGTTTTATTTTTGATGCACTTATTAATATTGCGAAATAAATATATAGAATAGATCAATTTTCGAATTTAATTAAAGTCTTATTTATATTTAAAACCCGTATTTGTGATTTTACTTAAATATATTTTTAATAATAATTTTTGTTTAACACGAACGAGCACTAAACACTAATAGGTTTTTTTTTTTTCTATTAATTCTTATTAGGTTTCCTCCTTATTTTTCTTCTCCTTCTTTTCCATTCCTCCGTTTCCATTACTTTTATAAAATAAATATTCTTTTTAGATTTTAAAATTGTATACGACATTTTTATAATCTGTTCTTAACGTTCTACCAAAGAAATCCATTTAAAATTTTAAAGTGTAAAACTTATTAAAACACTAGTAAATATTATAAACGGGCATCGCGTGTCATCTTAAAGCTCAACATTTCATAGTGATAAATCAATGCAAATCAGTTAATCTGAATAACGTAGGTATAAATACATTTTCGAATATGTTTCAGATACTTAACTTTATTAAAAACGAATATTTAATAATGTTTAAAAGGCAATAATACCTATTTAATTAATTTTTGACTGCCATGATGTCCTTCATTTGCAAACCAGTCGACAATTATATTAAATTTAACATTACTGCATTTTTACTATCGTAGTTATTTTATTATTACTGTAGATTTCATGTTCATTTATTAATTTGTTAGTGAATTTGTAATAGAGCTTTAACTGATATCAAATTAACTAATATAATTACTTTTTCATTGTTTTAAGTAATTAACTTTTAAAGTTTTTGAGTGCATATTACTATAGAATAAACACAATTTAAAGTTAAAAATTCAAAATGGATCACATATAAGTAGCTTGTTTTTTCTGCGTTTTTCTATTCAAATTGTAAGTGTGACTTGCATCTGGCCGGTTTTAGTATTGTTCCTTTTTCGACATGCGTATAAAGAAGTCCTTTGGTTTCCAAATCAATACATTTTATAATAGTTTTAATTTAATTTATTAAACAGATTTATTATAATTGTTACTGGTTCTCTTACGTTTAGCAACATTGATATTTATAGTCTATAATCCGCTATTAACAGTCGAAACTTGATTTTCTATTATCTATAGGGCTTCTAAATAAGGTATCTTTCTAATGTTAAATAATTATTAATATCTTAAGATTGTAATATCAGTATGGTAATATACATAAATCAAGTCATAATCAATCCGTTCTGGTGTAGTGGAGCGAGTAGTCGCCTAACGCCGCGCGCCGACGGTCGCGGGTTCGATTCCCGCTCGGGACAGATATTTGTATTTGTACAAATATTTATTTCCGGTCTGGGTGTATGTCCTTGTGGGTCTCCCCACCGTGCCTCGGAGGGCACGTAAAGCCGTCAGTCACAGTTGATACCATAGACATCTGATAACGATCGTAACTCTTGGTAGGGAAATTATCCGCCGACCCGCAGCGGAGCAGCGTGGTGAATAAAGCTCCAACCCTTCTTCTGTATGGAGAAGAAGCCTTCGCTCAGCAGTGGGTTGTTTACAGGCTGATACAGTATATATAATAATAGCTAGATATAAAATAATAGTTACTTGTATACATATCTGTTAGTGGTATGGTACCTATATATACATAATATTGGGCCATTTAAATCAAGAAATCGAAGTTCATTAAATATGATTAAAGTAAAAGAGGCTTAATTTGCAGTGATATATACACATACCGTACCTACTTCTTGTTAGAGTAATTTTTATTTACCATTTTTTTTTAAGATCATAAAATTAAAAAAGTGTAGTACTTGTTCCAAGTCACTTCCAAGTCTTTAAATATAACTAATAATTATTTTACTCTGACTATGGGCCTTCTAAACAAGTTCCAAGTCGCACAGCGTGCTATGGAGAGGGCTATGCTTGGTGTTTCCCTGGGAGATTGAATCAGAAATGATAAGATCCGCAGACGAAAGAAGGTTTTCGACATAGCCCAACGGCTCCGCAAGCTGAAATGGCAGTGGGCAGGGCACATAGCTCGCAGAATTGACTGCCGATGGAGCAGACAGGTTCTCGAGTGGAGACCACGTACCGGCAAACGCAGCGTCCGACGGCCGTCCACGAGATGGAGAGACGACTTGAAAAGACTCGGCGGAAGCCGTTAGATGGAGGCTGCCTTGAACCGGTCGGTCTGGAGGTCGATGGGGGAGGCCTACGATCAGCAATGGACATCCAATGGCTGATGTGATGATGAATAATTATTTTGGACAGTAATTGTTGATCAGATATGATATTAGCTCAGTAATTTCACTTTTAAAAATGATATGGTAATTCACTTTCTGTACATCGATTTTGTACCGATTTAATAAACGTTAGATCACTTTGGAAAGTGAACTCTTTAAAATTATTTTCTAGAAAAATTCTAAAAAAATATTTAAGTCTTGAATTTTGTTTTTATTTTGTAATACGATCTAAATGAATCAGTAATATAAAATTACTTTCATAAAGATCATTGACGAGCTTCAAATAGTCATTATAAAATTTATTTTTTACTACTTAATATATACCAACAATAATCGTTCACATTAAAGCATGTCATCATTAACGTATGATTCATGAAGTCGGCAAAAATGATCGTTGCTGAAATTACCACTCATTACAGCAAAATGAAGAGAAATGCATCTGTTTTATGACACCGATATTCAACAGCTATTTCGCTTATTCCCTACCAATTAACATTTATGAGTGTGGACATAACATTTAATAAATTATTATTGAAATATCTGTACTAAAGGATTATTATTTTATTAATTACAAACTATTATTCCTTCCAATTAAACATGAATCGAATGTTGAAATTTTTGTTATTCTGGTTATCGAAAACATTATCAGTTTAAATTGCTTTCTTAAAAGTCTTATATTTTATATAAGCCTTATATATTATATATGTATATCTTGTTTAATTAGTTTAATTGAATCTTCCCGTCGATCCGAATTATTTGTTCCAATAAAAGTAAAGCACAAAAGTAATAAATAAAATTTTAATGGATAAAAATTAAATGCAACTTAAACTTACGTAGTGATCGATCATTTTAATTTTTCAAGATGAAAATAGTCCATAAATAAATAAAGTTAGAAAGTTTGTTTGAATGTGTTAACCTCTAATTTAACGAAGTAGAATTATAAAAAATATATAAATAAAGAAGTTTGGACAACCTTTTAAAGAAACTTAGTAACGTTATAGGCTATAAAACATGTAACAACAATGTTAGTCAAAACAGCCTAGCAGTCTTCATACATATGTATTTACGCATATGGAACTACTTGGGTCGTTTATTTTTTAACTATTTTAATCTATAATTTTAAGTGCACTCTTTAATAATATTAAGTTAGTTATTTTGTTTCAGTACGGACTTTACTCTTCATTCATGGGATGTTTTGTGTACTTAGTCCTCGGTTCATGTAAAGACATAACCTTAGGACCAACTGCTCTACTAGCCCTCATGACGTACGAGCAAATACAGGGAAGGAACTTCGACTACGCCGTACTATTGTGTTTCCTTACCGGAATAGTCCAACTCTTAATGGGAATACTACATTTAGGTATGTATTTGATTTACAGTGCAAATACTACAAAATACATTTCAGCAATTATAGTGTATAACTATATATTTTGTGGCTTTTAAAATAACCTAGGACAAAAATATCCTTTATTTATTTCAGCTACTACTTAAAATTCAACTACCAGTTAAATATAAATACGCTGAAACGCGCACCTTTTTTTGTATGATATAATTATAGTGCGACAAAAATAAAGTGCTAACAAAATTGTATATGTATATATATGATATATATACGATGTCAGTGGGTAGTGATGATAGATTCTTTAAAAGTGGGCTGTGTGTCAGGATGGTGACTTTCAAATAAAACGTTGATTACATTTCTCAGGCTTTTACTTCTCGCCACTGATTACAATATTTTTTAGTTCTTACAAAATGGATTACTATCGTTAGCGGAATGAGTTCCATTTAGGCCTGACACCCAGCTTATCTTCTCCAATTGTCTCCAAAATACCATCAAATATTTTCTCAGATAATTCAATGACAACTCTGCTTTTCCGTCTCCATGGCAACCTGCCTTGATTGCTATCCTGCGTAGAGTCTGTATTTTTATCAGCGTGAGCCCAATACAATGAATTTATATCATAACTGGAACACTCACTTAATAAAATTGTATATTCAAATATGCACCTTGAAATAATATACTCGTATGGTTGACATTTCTTTCCAATATGTAAAGTGAAAAACTCGTTCCGACGTTCCGGGCATTTCGTTGACTAGTGGTATTTTGTCTCTTTCTTAAGAGTTGCCTTGAAACCATGGTAGAAAGAGATGCAATACAATTTTAGGAACGTTTTTTGAGTGCACGTGCGCATTCCAATTTGTATATAAATTCCTTAGCCAAATAACGCAATAGATTCGCTTTTTAAAATAAAATTATTACTTGCCAGCTCTGTATCGACTACATTAAATCTAAATTGTTTAACGCAACTAAAGAATAATTATTGAAATAATAATATAATATCGCTTCTGATCGTAAACCAAAGTAATCACATTATTTCTTCAATCCGCTGTGTTGTGTGTGTGTGTGTGCTTGTGCCACTGTTTCACGATCCCACATAATATATAAAATTATATAAAATTGTTCAGAATGCTGATGATAAAATTGGTCACGACACTATTATTTAAGTATAGATAGCTAGTAAACCATAAGCATATATATAGTTACATTTATCCCACAAGTAACGACATATATAACGAACTCTTTACAGTAAATCGCCTTTAATGTAGGTGACCATAATATAAGTAAACATTTTATTGTTCATAGTACAAAACGGTCAAGCTAATTTTTCTGCTTCATCATGAACATCGTAAGAATAAATCTAAAAACTACTTTTGGCTATGGATATTGTTTTTCAATATTGACTCAGAGATGGTAGGTACAGCAAATATTAATTACATGGCGCTATTAGATAGTACATACTAGTGAAAAAAGTAATCATAAAATTAGTCACAATAAGATTATAAGAGAGCTATTAAAAGGTGGAATTTTGTTTGTTGTATTTTTCGCAGAGCTCATACGAGTTATATCGGAACTTGTTATTACGAAGCATTAAAGCTTGATAGTAAAATAACTGGTTGTGTGAACCCCTAATAAGGTGGTTCCATAAATAAAGTAAGAATATTTTATTGTTCTAGAGAAGCTATATCGCTATATTGATTTCATAGTTTAATGCGAAGATAACTCTTGATAATGGTCATCTGTGGAAAAAGGAATTACTTACTAGTTGATCCTAAAAGAGTTGAAAACATAGAATATTTTTGATAATAACACTTTTTGTACGTACAAACCAAAACAACTTAACGGAACTGTAAAAGTAAAGTTTTTTAAATGAATTACTAATGTCAGAATCAAAATATCCTTTAATAACGTCGGCTTGTAAAAGTACTTCCGATTTGTGATTTTATAATAGTGTATTATAAATATGGGTTGATAATGGGACGCTAAAACCGGTTCGGAAGAACCTAAGATAAACTTTATTAAAGTTTTTACAAACGTAAATACAAATTTAGTAAATGTACGGCATTAAATAAATTAATATTGATTTTTAATATTGTAAAGTGAAAAAGCTTTATATTATTAATTTGTTTGTAAGCTTAGGATAATTCAAAGCAAGTGAAATCAGACAAGCAGACAGCTTGCAGCAGTTTGTGTTACAATTTTATATAAGTAAAGATATTCTTCACAGGTGTCCTCATCGATTTTATATCCGTACCAGTGACTGTAGGTTTTACTTCGGCGACGTCCGTCATAATCGCCGTCTCTCAACTCAAGGGATTATTGGGACTTCAGTTCAAATCGAAGGGATTTATCGATACTTTGAAAAAGGTAAATGATATATTACTAGTTCTGTATCATATAAGTAATTTATTTATATATATAATTATGCTACAATTATATTATTTAATCAATAATAAATATGTATTAAATTGTCGAACTAATAAAAACTAAGTACTTATACAGAGACTAAAATAATATAAATATTATTATTTAATTTAAAATATGATTTTGCTATATTTTTATGTAGGTTATTGAACGGAAGACTAGTTGAAAACTTCAAAAGTATATACTATTATTATTTCGAAATTAGAAAGGCCGTGGACCGTCCCATGAACTGTTCGTGAATCTTTACTATTATTATAAAACTGGGGTGTTTATTTGTTTAAACACACATATCTCAGGACTGATGCGATTTAAAAAAAATATTTTTGCTAGAATATTATGAAAGAAAGTTATGTGTTATTTTATTTTATTTTATTTTCAAATTTCGAAAACTTACAGCTAGTTATAATTATGATGAAATTAAAATCAATGATTAAGTTACGGACAATTACATTTTTATTAAAACAGGAACCTACGGATACGTAAAAGCAAAGCAGAAAACATAATTATATACACGAGTGAATCTGCACGAATCGCTTAGTCCTAACGTATAATCCGCTCGATTATTTTTTGTGGTTACCTTACAAACTGACGCGTGTAGCAACATTTTTTTTTTTTTAATTTATAATTTTGTTATAGGTATTTATTAACATACCCAACGCTAGACCAGCGGATAGTGCTTTGGGAATTTCGTGCATAATTATACTTCTTTTAATGAGGGTAAGTGTATAATATTTGTTAAGTTAGAATTATGAACCTATTAAAAAATAACTTTCATTTTAATTAATAAACGAAAAATTTTAAATTAGGTTCAACTTAAACATTAAAACTTATAAAATACGCTTTATAAAAATAAAATAGAAAGTAGAAATTACATTCGAAATATTAAATCTTTCATAAGTACTACAGAACAAAAAAATTAAAACGTCACAAAAGTAATTAAATAAATAAAATAATGCGTTGAAACCCAAAAACCAAGATTTTAAAAAAAAACAAATTGATACCGTTATTAACAAACGATAATTGAATCATACCCTCCATTTATGGCGGTAAAATATATTAACACAAGATATTTAAGGATATTGGAATTGCCCCACACTACAACCCCGTGTGTAATACGGGCCTTATGTCCATCGTAAAACGCACGATTAATTAATCGCCGTATCGCGTGCATCGCGTGATATTACCTGTCTTGAGATTATCTATTTTTAACAACACATGTTACCCATATAAAACGTAATAAAGCTAAAGTACCGAAACTAATACTTTATGAATCTATTTTTGTAATAATTTTTGAGGTATACTTAACGTCTATGATGAGAACTTTCACTTAAGAATCCCTGATTTATTTTCCAGGGTTGTTGGTTTAATTCGCGCCCGGAGTCTAGGTGTAATATACATTTATTTATCTGTATATATTTTTTTTTCAAGTTCATCAGTCGTCTGTTACCTAAAATACAGACATTAAGTTTGCCTACCTTAGAAAGAGACGATCGTGTGTGTATGTTAAAAAATTAAAACATATTATAATTCCATGTTAGTTGTATTAAAAAAATAACTATAAACCCGGCTGGCTATCTATAAATACAATATTACTTGCAATATTATGTCGATTCTAATGACACCTCATGTCATAAAATTCCGTTAAATCGTTTAATCTACAGAGCTCTATAGGTACTCCATGCTACAGTACTCGCCGAAAATAATATGAATTTTTACATATTATATAAATGGTATGGCTTCTGGCTGGTAATCCGGTAATAATTATTTTTAGGATAATAGCTATTAAAATTTTTGACAAGATGGAAATTAATTGCGGGTTTTACAATATTGTTTATAAATATTTTTATTATATTATTATATATGTTTTATTTAAATTTGATTTGAATTGATTTAATTTAATCACAATTATGTTGTATAGTTGATTTAAAGATGATGCATACTGTGTTTTCCTAAAAATAATTATGACACTTAGTTATAAGTTCTATTTAATGTAAAATTATTAATATCTAGTGTACACATTGTTGGAGAACCAAATAAATAAATAAATAAATAAATA
This sequence comes from Euphydryas editha, assembly GCA_036937285.1. Taxonomy (NCBI): domain Eukaryota; kingdom Metazoa; phylum Arthropoda; class Insecta; order Lepidoptera; family Nymphalidae; genus Euphydryas; species Euphydryas editha. Next base: position 9,609,805 of record JAUPFZ010000008.1, read on the forward strand.
TTGTGTTAAAGATATGACAAGACCTACTCAAAAATCAGTATTTATTACATTTAATAAAGTATAAGCAATACCTATGCAAGCATTATAACAATACTTACTTTAATAGAAACCAATTTCGATATGAAACCATTAGTGTAGACCGACCGCCGCAATGCGTACCTGACACATCAAATAGACGAGACTACTAATGAGCAATAAGTGCGGCAATCGATTAATAGTACTGTTAATAATATCGCAGCTCTTATTTTTATTTTATTTTTTTATTTGCTTAGAACCACCAGAGCTAATTACATAATTTTTTTATAATCTATAACCAAATGCATTACCTACCTATTAAGCTGAATACCGCATACAATAAAAGAAAAAATAATTTGTATTAAAACATTATTACATATTTAAAATTTATAAATAATTTTTAAGACATCTTAATTGCGAAAACAAATTAAACAAATACATTTAAAAAAAATTATAAGTATATAAATTAAGTAAGTAATATAAATTACGGAACTTAGCCAAAAAAATTAAAAATTAGGTCATCTTTAAAATTTTACTACCGTAAAATGGGGTGAAAAGGGACAAATCCGAACTTCTTAAAGAAAATTAAAGCATTTTTTTACGGATATATTGCTGTATGGAGATCGAAATGATTGAGTCTTTATGGTGTCTTTGTCATAAAATATAAAACTATGCAATTAGAATTTCAATTTATGAATAAATCGCTAAAATATATGCTTTCCCTATTCACCCAGAAATTGGGGTTAATGGGGACAATAGAGAAATTCACCAGGGCTGTCACTTTTGTAATATATAACAATTTCTAGTTACCTATTTAATTTGTTTTATGTAATTAATTAATTTACTAAACAAACCACTAACTCTTGCATTTTAGTATGACACTTGTAAATTATTAGTATGTATGCAATACCTAAAAATATAGTCGCTGAAATAAAATGCACTTATGTCTTCCATGGTTAATTTTTTTGAAAAATCGTAAAGAACGAACCTTTTGTAAATTATTGTTGAAGTATTTAAACATTTCAAAATCAACAAACTTATATCAATTTATAATAAAATAGCTTTTAGCAAATAAATTATAAAAAAAAATAATTAATTAACAACTCACTCTTCACAAACACGAAAATAAATTCTAAATAAAAACATTAACAAGATCAAACATTTTGGACCTTAAGGTATAAAATTAACTCAAAATCTTACGCTTATATACTAGATAAGAGATCATACATGGTTTGTTTAAGAAAAACATATTATAAAATTCTTTAAAAAAATTAAATATAAAAAAAAAAATTAAACAACATCAGAATCCATCAGATCTCGAAGAATTTCCATGTCAGTCTTATAATAAATAGGTCTTCTGAGACCATTTGTATCGGGCTTAGGTTCCGTGTTATTCTCATAATTACTGGATCTTCTGAAGCCACTCATACCAGGTTTAGGTTCTGAAAGTTTCGTGTTATCTACATAATAAATGGAACTTCTGTGACCATTAGCACTAGGTTTAAGTTCAATAAGTTTTTTTCATATTACCCCTCCTCCCTTCTTCCTCTTGTTCCAACTATATCTAGATATCCCTTTATTATCTTCCGTAAGTCAAAAGTATCAAGTGGATATCCCCAATGAGAACAAATATTAATATATTTTATTATATATTTTTCTATTTCTTCACTTAGGGCTTTTTGTCCACCTTGACTTTTCATTGTTCTTGTTACATGTCGATGCAAAACAGATTTAGCTATATTAAATTGCTTAGCTATTTCAACTAGAGATTTATTCCCTGTTTCATAGGCTTCTATTGCAGATTTTTAATATTAAGGGATCATACCTCTTATTAGGGTTTTGTGCTTTTTGTTATATACACGCGAGGCATATAAAAAAAACGAAATAAAATGCATAACTGTTTATATAAATATTTCCACTCAATACTACATCAACATTAAACATAAACAATCTATTTAACCCATAGTGTTGAACCATATCTAGCTTATAATACTTGGATGTACTCGTATATGAAATTATAAACAAAAACATAATTTGATAAATCAAATTATTACCTAGATACATAAAAAAATCGTTTAACTGCTCAGTGACAACCCTACAAAGCTGTACCTATTCATAATAAGTCGTTACTATTGTCCTCAGTTTCATCCCGTTTAACCCCGCTTTCTTTGTTATTCATACCTGAGACGTCCCCATTCACCCCAAAAACAACAAATTTCTCATGTCTTTCTAATTTTTCAAAATAATATTATTATTAATTAATAAATGAGACTTATCTTTTATGAATATGACAGCCCAAACACTAAATAAAGTATTAAACAAACACACGTATTCTCTTACTATAAAATAACTTTTAATGAGCAAAGTTTCTAACACTGTAATAACCGGCGTCTCATCAGGCCTATTTTCAATGACGATAAATTAACAGTTTGCAGTTAATTTCGCGCTTATTTCGTGCTACCATAAAAAGTTCCATAGATCTACTATCGCCCCACAAAAATTGGTAAAAATTGGAACTACTTGGTACCTAATATTAAGCGTTAAAAATATTTCTCAGTTTTATCCCTATTCCCCCCATTTTACGGTACTCGTTAATTTAGCATTTTGTTATCTATGTTGTGTTATATGTAACTACCTTTTTATAATAATAGAATTATACCATCGGAAGTAAAAGAATTTAAATTTCGATAAAACTATATTAAACTGCTTATTACAAAATAGTTAATAAACACTAGTAGACGAACACGTAGTATGAAGAATACAAACTAGCAGCAAATGGTATCTGCAATAATAGTATTTTGGTTTGTAATTTATATAATATATATTAGTTAATATAATACAACAGTACTAATATAATATATATTAGTACTGTCTATCACATCACTTTTTCATTCGAAATTTCAAAACAACTATGTAATTGAGGTAATTACGTAATACCGACGCACGGATTTTGAAATGCGCGTCTTAGACCTTAGTCCTCAGCTTAAAAAAGTTAATAAATTTAATTAGGATATTAATTTGAAAATATTAAATGTTTTACTGACATATGAAGTCGCTAAACATTCAGATTCAAACCAGAGTAAGAGCAGACGTAAATAATATTGCATCAAAATAACGACACAAAACATATTTTATTTTAGTTAAAAATAACAAGAGAAGTTGTTATCTTATATATCTATATTATATCTATCTATTTCATAGTTTCGACAGATTTCGAAAGACATTAATATTGGTATTTTCTAGTACCTAGTACCTACTAGTACCGGTATATTGTTTTCGCTTCAATTTTGTATTTCAAATATTTCAAAATATATTAAATTATTTAGAATAATATCTTTTTATAATGATGATGATGATAATAATAATATTGTAATCTTTATGTATGTCTGAGCTTTTATAAAAATAATTATTAAACTGTAAAAAAAAATAATAAAATATAAATAATAATTTTTATAAAAGCTCCCACCATCCTGACTTCTGCCAGCTTTAATTTCATTATCTATGAAATGTATTCAATAAGATATCATTAATGACAGAAACGATAATATAATGTTTAACAGGTTTTTTTTCTTTTAATATTTCAAAATTATTTATTTAAAAAATCAGAGCTACCTGAACTCGCCACTTATTTTTTCTAGTTCACATAGGTCCAGACTACATTACGTCTTGGTATCAACGACGATGAAATAATATACCAAAATTGCCACCAGCTCCCTAGCTATATGTATATAAGCAAAATATTTCATACATATTGCACATGCAGTACATGTTCATATTACTCGTGTATATCTTGAAACCCTTACCAAAACAGGTGAAGTAAGATTACATCGCTACACAAAGTCCTTTGACAACGCTGGTGGCGATGGTATCAACGTGAACACGAGATAGCAGGTCACAGCTATGACAGATACCATATTATTTTACCAGCGGCTTTGTGACACACAAAATGCGATTTCTACACTGGTCATTCTGATAATATTATTATGATATAACGCATCTAGAGTTTCCTTCCTAGGATTTTTTTGCTCATTTGATGATTATTTTGGAAACATAAGTTTTTTTTTTAAAGTTATCTTTTAGTACGTATTTCCACAAGAAATACGTTCGTTGTTATCTGAATTAACTGAACTAAACTATAAATTTTCTACGGCTAGGCAATATCTTTTTACCTATACAGGAGACAAAAACAAAATTATTCGTAATGCTGCTCCATTTTTAGTTTACAAATAATATTTGAAAGGAAAACAAACGTTATCAAGTCCTTATCATAATAATCTGGAATAACTGCTTTACGTGCTCTCCGAAACATGGTAGGAAGACTTATAAGGACAAACGCAGACGAGAAACAAATATTTGTATGAAAATAAATATAATATCTCAGCAGGGATCAATCCCGCGACCGTTGGCGCTGATGGAACTCGTTGCCACTACAACAGAACGATCGTTGCACAATAACTGTCATCTATAAGCTAATGGATGCATAAAAATTTTATTGAACCGACCAAGAAATGAGAATGAATATTGTATATAACTAAAAACGTGACACAAACGTTATATTCTTATTTTTAATTAATTAAATCGTAACTACATAGACATATTTGTATTTAGTATTATACAATTAGGTTAATGTAATGTTCAAACCCTTATAACAACAGGTTTAGATCGTACACTTATAATTTCCTGTTAGAAAAATTTTACCTTCCATATAAACTCGCCAACTGCTCACCAGATGCCAGGCGAGAAGATACACTAACTATATTAGACTGAGAAATTAGGTGAAATTAAATTATGTTACTTATAAAATTCCTAATAGACTTGTCTATATTTTTATGCCGTAGACTTATATGTCAGTATTCAATTGAATTCATTAGAAGGTTGTTTATACACTAGTTATTGTTTTGAGATCACGATCTTTTACGTACATACGTGTTGTTTACGATCACGACTATCGATTTGTGAACGTAAATCTTAAAAAACAATTTTTCACGCATCTCATAAAACTTTAACGGAATCAAAGCAAGGTCACAAAAAAAAACTAATAAGAATTCAAATATGGAAATACATCTTATTCCCTGTCGCATTCTTCGGGCTTCCCCTCAAATAAACGGAGTGTATAAATAAATTTTGTTTGCAGAAAATGAAAGATATGAATATATCGCCGAATAAAAAAAGTTTGAAGAAGACGTTATGGCTGTTATCAACATCACGAAACGCTATCATTGTTCTAGTGTGCTCTCTAATGGCTTTCACATGGGACTCTCATTCAGTATCACCGTTTAAACTCACCGGCACTGTGAAGTAGGTTAATATTTCTATGCTCCTTCATAACAGCTTCTATTCGTTTATATTCGAGTGTATTTTTATCTGCTACTGAGAGAATTGTTACTGTTTATGCTTAACATTATTATCTACCCATTTCTAAACAACAGGAGCAAGCGATGGGCGTTTTCGTCAAGCCAGTAATAAAAAATTCTAAAGTCCCATTCCAGAAAGCATGATTATTAAATTTAGTTACAACTACAAAAATAGATTATATGTTATTTATACTCCAATTAGTTAAAAGAATGTTTCTCGTCTTTTTTTATATTAAAAATATACCATTCCCAATTTCGATTACAATACGAATCAGTGAAACCTCTTTGGTATCAAACATAACATATACGCATCTTTATCTACTCGAATAAAAAAAGAAATATTTACAGAGACGACAAAATATATACAAATAATATACTTACAAACTAAACAGCTCTGAAAAATATCAAAGGATGTTTGTCCTTTAGATACGACGCTAGTAATTTTATGTTAACAACCGAGAACGGTCTGCTACTGAATATTAAGCGTTGTTTATTACTTCTTTTCATATATAAATACATCGTTAAATATTTTTATTTACTGTTAACACGTTTATTTTAATAAGCACTGGAGTTATATAAATATAGGTTAGCGAAAACGCCCTTCGCTTGTTAGAAATGTTAATGTATTTTATTTGTATATTAATAGCAAAAAAAAAAGATTTCGTTATATAAATTTTTTACACAAAAATATAATATTTGAATCATGATAAACTCAAATTATGTATATATGAAAAATATTAGACTCGATAAAATTGTATAAAACGAATAAACGTAATTACATGTCGTCAGATTTCTGAGATTGTCATGAATTTAATTTCAAAATTACAACGGAATGAACAAACCGTACTGTAAATTCAGTAGCACGACAAATATTTAATTTCAATATTTATATTTCCTACATTAAGCGACTTGTTCCAGAGAAGGGCTTCCCACATGGTCGATACCAGCGTTTAGTACCGAGTACGGTGGAAGGAATGTGACCTTTATTGAAATGTGTTCAGAATTGGGTTCTTCGATAGTACTCGTTCCGATAATTGGAGTATTGGGAAACGTCGCAATAGCTAAAGCCTTTGGTAAGCTACGTTATATTAAGTGTTGTCTATCTATAGCCTTTTGGTTGACTATCGAAATCGAAGTTTCGTCCTATCGTTAACTTGTCGTACTATTGTTAACTACGCTTATTACAAAATCGAAAGAGAGTGACTTTGTTTTTATTATTCAATAATATCAAGTATTGAACGTATGTGAAATAAGTATTCTTATAAAAATTCAGTTTATCTTTCTGTAGGTATATATTTAACTAGTTTCATTCTGTTAAGCTCAATTATTTTAATTAAGTAACAGTATTGCGTTTTCAATATTTTCCTTGCTAAATATTATAAACACGACACGAAGGTTTTATTCCGTTCCAATACCAAAAACTAATAACACTGGTACTTGTTTAACTCATATTAATTTTTTATTTCCGAACGGATACCATTGTAATAACTAATACTAAAATAAGTTCAAAGTTAAAAAGGGACAGTCAATAAAAAAAGTCGAGTATCGTACGAAAAAAATTTTTTTTTTCATACGATTATCGAAGGATATTTTTTATTAATTGTTGTAGATATTTTTTATTTTTTTATTTTATTGATACATAATTCTATTTTTGACAAATTATTAAGGCAAGAACTAGTTCTAACTAGGAAAAACGCGTTCTATATAAAAACTATTACAGATATTACGACCACATAAAAATGTTAGAAAACAATTTGACTAGGTTTTACTGAGCTGACTGTACCAAACTTAAGTTATTGGATTTCGTTCACACATTAAATTTCATTATTTAAAGAGTGGTACCCGTTCAGAATAAAAAATAAATTTGAATTGAAACAAATACCAGTGATATTAGTTTTTGATATTAGAACGGAATAAATCACACGAAGAACACGAAGTTAAAATATTTTTCTTTAATTTCGAACTAATCTCATGACTAATTTCTTTATTTCAGCCAGTGGTGAATCAGTTGATGCAACACAAGAGCTTCTAACATTATCTTTTTCGAACATACTGGGCTCGTTTGTAAGCGCAATGCCCATAACTGGGTCATTTTCACGCAGCGCCGTAAACCACGCCAGTGGTGTCGCCACTCAATTCGGAAGCATTTACACAGGTGACATAATAGTTGTTATCTTTATACTTTACTAGCATCTGCTCGCGGCTTCACCCGTGTGTATGTCGGTTATCGCGACCAAAAAAAAAGTATCCTATGTTACTTCTAATACCTCCAAAAATGTGTACAAAGTTTCATGATGATCGGCTAAATAATTTTCGCGTGAAAACGTAACAAACAAACTTACTTTCGCATTTATAATATTAGTATGATTTGTCAACATGAACATGTTTTGAATTAAAATATTGCAAGGTTCATATTTTTTATACGATCCTCATAATTGTCATCTTTGAATAATTTTTTTCCTTGCTTTTCGGCTTCGTTTTTTAAGAAAAAAAAAAACATAATATATGGACGATCAAAATTTGGGCTATTATTAAGAACTACGTAAGGATATATCTACATTAGACAACCTGATGAGCAGACGTTGTCCTGCTGTAATTTTAATTTTATTCGATTTTAATGTCGCACTTACATGATTCTTTTGTTTTTCAAATTTTCTATAAATTTTTAAATTTATCTCTTAATTTAAAAACCTTATTCGAAATATTATTAACGTTAGAAACAACATATATATAATATATATAAAGTACAACCTTAATCCATCGTAAAACATATCCTCTTTTGTTTTTGTCGATACCTTAAAAAAGCGCCGAGATAATCTAATACACGGACGTGACGGACATACGCCGCATTGAGACAGAGTAAAACATGTCCAGACACGTATGAGAAGCTTTCGTTGAATACCAATATTTACTCTAAATTATCGAATTTGAGCAACTTACTTACTGATCTAATACATTATTGAAATTACTCGTTTCTACAAATTTTATTAAAGAGTTACGAATGAAGTCCTAATAATAAAAATAAAATGAAAGTAATATTTTTGTCATGTAAATAGCAAGGGGGCACTTGACCTTTTATTATACATGTCTAGTTATATTAATTAATAATACCTAATGGCGACACAATAATTCCGTATAATATTGTTGCGTGTCACATATACAAAAAAAAATACAAAAAAAAATAATATCACTAAATGAATTTAACTTGATAATATAAATAAAAACTATTAAAATTTATTATTTTACAAAAGGATTATTGATTGTAATAATAGAAAAAAAAATCCGGGATAGATTATGTAATCTCAAATATTGAACTGTCAAAAATGAGTTTGTGCATTTTATTACAATGGACATTAAAGTTTATAATAAACAATTTCAAGCTAATAATAAAATTTATAATTGGTCATGTATGCGCAATGTTGCTTATGACTGCGCGTTAATTCTTTCGCTTAAAAATACAAATACATAAATTATACACAAAAAAAAGGCAGAAAACAAAAAATAAATGTACAAAAACCCGTCTTATCGCAAAAAAAAAGCGATCATATCCAGATAAACTTCAAAAGACAAAAAACAATACAGCATAAAAGGATGTGATAATGTTAATTAATATATAAGAAACAATTTATACTAACTGACAATATAACATAATTATACAATATTACAATACGTACAAATAATTTGAATTAAGTTAACATTACACTATAACTTTCTTTTAAGTTATAAGCTATACCACAACACGCTATGACTCCTTGAAGCAGAGCAGTAATCATAAACTTTAAAGTTTCTGAAACAGTAATCTATTGTATACATATGTATAATGAAATCGTATAAAAGTCAATTCTGTACATTGAATATTTTTACAAAACAATAATTGTCACTTACGTATTTTACTTATGCCACTGTGACAAAAAAAATTTTTTTTCCTTTACCTAATGTGTTAATTTCAAAAAATGTTGAAACGATTTTGATTTAACATATTATATTTATTTTTAATATTTATAAGTTATAAACATGGCTTTATACACACACGTATGAAGTACAAACGTACGTATGAAGTAGAAACATGGCTTTATGTACACACGTATGAAGTGAAACTTTTTATTATATATTTAACATTAATTGGTCGAGTGAAACTTACGAAAAAAACAGAGTGTGTGGACTTATGTACGTAAGAAGTTATACTTGTAATGAAACGATGCACCGAGTTAATGGATAGTGCGCACCATCTGTTATCAGACTTTGGTAACCATCTAAAAATAAAGTACTCGTCAAGACGAATCAAACGAGCCGAAACTAGATGGGGTTACGTCGTTTCATTACAGAGTTCCTATGACCACCTTCCAGCACCATAATCAGACCCTGGTTACCATTGAAAGACAAACTATTCGTCAAGACGATTCAATCGAGCCCACACTCGATGGGGTTATGTCGCTTAATTACTGAATTCCTATGGCCATCTTCCAGCTCCATCATCACACCTTGGTTACCATCTAGCACCAAAGTACTTGTCAAGACGAATCAAACGAGCCCATAATCGATGGGTTATGTCGTTTAAATTACTGAATTCCTATGGCCATCTTCCAACTCCATCATCACACCCTGGTTACCATCTAGCACCAAAGTACTCGTCATGACAAATCAAACGAGCCGGGACTCGATGTGGTTGCGTCGTTTCTTTACTGACTTCTTATTATATCCATCTAGCTCCATCATCAGATCAGACCCAGGTAACCATCTTAAAACAAAGTACTCGTCGAGACGATTCAATCGAACCCGAACTTGATTGCGTCGTTTCATTATAGAGTTCCTATGACTACCTTCCAGCACCATAATCAGACCCTGGTTACCATTGAAAGACAAACTACTCGTCAAGACGATTCAATCGAGCCCGAACTAGATATGATTGCTAAGTTTCATTACAGAGTTCCTATGACTACCTTCCAGCTCCATCACCCGACCCTGGTTACCTTTGAAAGACAAACTATTCGTCAAGACGATTCAATCGAGCCCACACTCGATGGGGTTATGTCGCTTAATTACTGAATTCCTATGGCCATCTTCCAGCTCCATCATCACACCTTGGTTACCATCTAGCACCAAAGTACTTGTCAAGACGAATCAAACGAGCCCATAATCGATGGGTTATGTCGTTTAAATTACTGAATTCCTATGGCCATCTTCCAGCTCCATCATCACACCCTGGTTACCATCTAGCACCAAAGTACTCGTCATGACAAATCAAACGAGCCGGGACTCGATGTGGTTGCGTCGTTTCTTTACTGACTTCTCATTATATTCATCTAGCTCCATCATCAGATCAGACCCAGGTAACCATCTTAAAACAAAGTACTCGTCGAGACGATTCAATCGAACCCGAACTTGATTGCGTCGTTTCATTATAGAGTCCCTATGACTACCTTCCAGCTCCATCATCAGACCCTGGTTACCATTAAAAGACAAACTACTTGTCAAGACGATTCAATCGAGCCCGAACTCGATGGGGTTGCATCGTTTCATTACAGAGTCCCTATAGCCACCTTCTAGCTCCATCATCAGATCAGGCCCTGGTACCCATCTAAAAACAAAGTACTATCAAACGAGCCGAAACTCGATGGGTTTGCGTCGTTTCATTACATAATATATAGTACGGAGTCCCGAAATACAAAACAATACCATATGTGGTCCGAAAATGTGACGGTCGTGGTGTGACGATTTTTGATTTTTTCATCCATACGTCGATATAAAAGTTTCCCTTCAAAAATAACCTTTCCATACATTATCATATTTATATAAATAAAATTTAAGTAATAACCTAATCTTTCGCAAGTTAAACAATTTCAATATTAAATATGTAGTTCAACTTAAATTAGTTTAAGTTATCACTTCTCTCGGGCGTACCGAGACGCACACATGGTTTTCTTAAATACATAAATTACATAAATTATGTTAAACTACAATGTAAGTTTAACGGACCTTAACGCTGTAAACTAACGAAATTAAATTTAGAAAAATCTTAGACAGATAAAATATATAAATATTCTCTTGTTCGTATAATCCGTTTTTATTTACTTAACAAAAACAAAACTAGTTAAGGAACATAAACTTGAGACAGAACAACTTAAACAACTTAAGGAGAAGGATTCGGTGTTTAAACCGCCACGTTACTCCGTCAACAGTTGACATAATATACACTAACTTCGAAATTCTATTGTGTAGTGCGGACTTTCTCTTCTTTGATTTGACTTAAAGAAATAACAACCTTACATAAGATTTCATGAATCATGAAATCATACTGTAATATTATAAATCCGAAAGTAAGTTTGTTTGTTACGCTTTCACGCGAAAACTACCTAACCAATCATCATGAAACTTTGTATAGATATTCTTGGAGGTATTAGAAGCATCGATGTATAATTATAGAAGTAACATAGGATACTTTTTTTTTGGTCGCGATAACCGACATACACGCGCCTGAAGCCGCGGGCAGAAGCTAGTGTATAATCTGATGCATTACTGATCAAAGTTTTTTTTTTACTATACTTCTTATTCGATATAATATTTCAAGTTGCTTTAAAGTTATAACGTTATTACACGCATTAAATTTTGTTATCACAAATCTTCCATATTAATGTTTGTTTATAAAATGTTTTAACGCAAAAAAAAAGTATTTTCTTAAGTGCAATAAGAACTCTCGACGATAGAGAATTAAAACAAAACAAATTCATCATCATAATTTACGTATATTATGATAGATTCTTAGTTAATTATAAAAAAGCTACATACATATATGTATTATGTATTAAATATAGATGATATATATTTCCTTTACAAATATGCCGAAATTTCTTCTATATAGTACAAATAAAATGTTTAATTCGTAATTTTTTTTTTTTTAAGCTATATGATTATTTTTTTATGAATGTATAACGTATGTACGGTCCTAAGAATAATATTCCCATTAATTGTTAAATACGTTTAAATAATTATATTGTACAATAAAAAATTTAACAAATAAACTTTATCCACCTAACCAAAGTATAAACGTGAACGCAAATGAATGCGCACAGTAAAAACTCCCTATTGTCGATTAAACAATTTTAATACTTTTGACTGACATTGTATTAGTTTATTTTAAAATATAGTATTTTATTTATACTAATTATGCCCACAGCATTAACCGTGTAAGTTTCACTTTAGTATATTATCGTTATTATATTATAATTAATACGAAAACATTAAACAAAAAATCAATTCAAATTTTAAAACAACATTAATTAATCGTCTTTGCTACACGAGAAATAAACAATGTACAAAATTAATTATCAAAATTTATAGGCATATAATACATTAAAAATATGCCATAAAACATTACTTATATTTATTTGTTATTAATTATAATTATATTGCTTAAACATTAATTATAATTATATTGCTTAATTATCTTGATAATTTAAGTGGATTTAAAATAAAATGTTTAGAACACGGAAAAATATCGACGTATTTTATTGAGCGAGTTTAACGGTACAAAACGAATGAAGTACGAACAAAGAGAAAATTGCCAGCCTAACACACAGAGACAAAAGAAATATTGCATTCTCAATTCCCAACAAATTATAATCATATTACTTAATTATAATTATATTATTGTCACTTGTGACCATTAAAGTGTATTAAGTTCCGTCTCGGTTCATTCAGCCTTTATTCATATACAATAACATTTGATAGATTTTTGTAATTGTAATGTATATAATCTGTATTTTTATGCCATTCCAGTATTTTAATGTAAAGATATAGATATTAATTATGGACTAAAATTTTATTTTCAGGTGTATTAGTTCTCCTGGCTCTAAGTCTTTTGACACCGTACTTCTATTACATACCGAAAGCATCGCTTGCCGCTGTCGTCATCTGCGCAGTCGTATTTATGATTGAATATGAGGTTTGTTTTATATTCATAATATTTAAAATTAGAATAAATAGGTTTCACTTGTTGTCAGAAAATAATCTTTTCGGTTGTCTAAATTTCACGATAAAAATCCAAACGCGTTGCATTATGGAAAACTAACCAAATATCTATAAAAATAAATGTTTTTGGAAACAACAACAAACAAAAGTAAGTCATAAACAGTCCTTTGGAAAAAAAATATTACCAATATTTTTTATAGTTTCAATTTATAAACACAGGAATATTTAGCGAAAGGAAGTTAGCGTAGACTTTTTTTTTAATAAACTATATGCCAAATAATTGCTCCTTAAGTGCTCCTCCTGAATCTGCAATTGCTCCAAATTAGTAGTTAAACAATTAAATAATAGTTAATTAATAAAAAGTTAAAACTCCAAATTAATAGTTAATTAATAAAATTAAATTTAATTACTATCTTGAAAAATTTTAATTCTTATAATTCAAAAAATAACACTAAATATGATATATGTTTTTGCTCTAGAATTGCTCTCTATTTGCTCTATCGACTAGGCAAAAGAGTTATCGGATTTTTGCCGTATTTATAATAATTAATTACAATAAACTATTTGTACATTGGAACTTATGAAGGCCATATTTACATATGGGTAATTCCATTCTAACTGTGATTTTTTATGTCCTTTACTGTTTGTTCTCACTGGTCATTAATTAATGATCTATAAATGAAATTTTTGGGTTAATTATATGTTCATGAACATATTTCATCACTTTTTTTCCAATGTAATAATTTAACATTGAATTTCTTATCGAATATAAGTTAAATTATTGTAGTTGATTAATATTTGCTATAAATTATAAAATAAATTGTTATGATTACTATTATTCATTATAAAAATGTTCAATAATTAAATGTTAATTAATATTAAAGAGTTTAAAAGTGTTATAAAATAATAAATTAAACGATTTTTCTAAAGAATGTTCGTCAAATTTATTATATGTCAGTACCGTGGAACGAAAAATTTTAAATTTGATTGTCGCTCTCGAAATTTTCAAGTTGTAGCGAAATCGTCTCAGACTTTCATTTTTACAATAATTTAGAGTAATAACATCCATAAACAGATTAAAAAAATTAATTTTGATATCCAAAATTTATTAATAAAAAAAGTCACAGTTAGAAAAGAATCACCCATATACTAGCGCTATAGCTATTTCATGTTTGTTTAGTTTAAAAAAAAAGTTCTTCGCCAACTTCCTTCCCCTGAAATATTTTACGAATTCTTTTCTATAAGTTCAATTCATTATACACTTCCTCGAATAAAAAATTAAAGTCACGATCGTATTTCGATATAATTTACTTTTTAATTTAAACCAGAAAACTACAGTATAATTATTTCCTATTTAATTTAATATAATATTAATTTAACAGGTAGTGAAACCGATGTGGCGATCGAGACGCGCCGACCTTGTACCGACATTCGCTACATTCGTTCTGTGTCTCGTTGTTGGAGTAGAGTTGGGTATAGTAGCTGGAGTACTCTTGAATGTTTTACTACTATTATATCCAAGTGCCAGACCGACTATGGAAGCTGAAATTGTAACGGTAATTACTTTATACGTTTTAAGTATTCTCATTCTCATGTTGTAAGTATTTAAAACTAGCACGTTCATTTGGCAGGACTCACAATAATGCAATTTAAATATACAGTATGTATGAAAAATAAAACGAATTATATTAAATAAAGAAAAATTCCAAATAAATCCTTAATTTTCGGACAACTTCAAAATAATAATCATACTATATTTTGTAATAGTAGACAAATTAAAATGCTTTAAATCCCTGACACGTTCGTAAGGCCGTGAGCAAAAGATAATGGCCATGTTCCGATATACACTACGAGCACTGCTCAGTGCTGTCACTGAGAAAAAATTCGTCCCGTTATGGACTGTCAGTACACTGCCGCAGTATCCTAGTGAAATATATTACGTCATAAATCGCCTCCATTTTTGTACTGTGAGCACTGGCGCTTTCGAGGTAAGATGCTCTCAGTACTTTGATCACGTGATCAAAAAATATAACAGCGCTTAGAGATTATTATTTTAATATCTTTAAGAAAATGTGTACATGATAAATATTTTCATTTGAAGACGAGAATTGTGATCCAGTTCGTGCTTGACGCAGTGTGACGTCACGACGCCTCCTCACAGACACAATCATGTGAATGTGTAGTACGTGCCAGTTTTGGTTAATTTATCTAAAAATAACTATCGATGCTGAATGCTTTAGTTTATAAACTAAAATTATAACTAAATATACTTATTCAAGTATACGACTTTAAAAAATTATTTCTGTTTTCATGCTAAGAGATAGAGTTTTTTCCTACTGTGGTAATTGAACTAAGGAATTGTAAACTGTTTTATATTTTTATGCCCTACTGCGCAAATATAAATAATTTTTAAACATGGATAAACACTAAACGTCTCTCGCGATTTAACTTACATTGCCTTGTTTTGCAACTGTTCCTCTACAATGAGTTATAGAATGATGTTTTATGTTTCTCCTCGAAAAAGCTTACTTTCTGCTCTTATCAACAATTACAGGCAAAATAAATAAGGATATCACACATTATCATATTGTCTGCGCGATGTTTTGCTTGAATGAAATAACTTTTTAGCAATAAAATCGCAACTTGTACCATCATTCATATCATCATTATCTTAATTATTAACATATTTTTTATGTAATACAATATAAAACTTTTGTTAAATATGTACTTAATCCTGCTTATTGCAGATACCGTAATATGTCTAATACTATTTTGTTTTAATTTAAAACATACCATAAAATTTCGTTTAAAACAATGATGAACCTTGATTTCATTCAATTGCTAAGCATAAGTTCAAATAAGTTAGAATATCGTTAGTTTTACATTGACATTTCGAACTACAATTATATTGTGTAAAATTCAAGGCCATACAATCAGCGCATTATAACTAAATAACTGCCATAAAACATTTGCTACGCGTATTCAGGGTTATTGCTGTCTATTCACATCAAAACTTTACAATTATCATTTACTAGCTGTGCCCTTGAAGCTCTCAAAAAAGATTATTTTTTCCCGTTTTTGTAACATTTCTCATTATTGCTCAGCCCCTATTGAACGTAGCGTGAAGTTATATAGCCTATAGCCTTCCTCGGTGAATGGGCTATCCAACACAAAAAGAATTTTTCAATTCGAACTAATAGTTAGTAGATTAGCGCGTTCTAAAATACAAACAAACAAACTCTTCAGCTTTATAATATTAGTATAGATTATGTTTGTCAATGACGTACGTTTACTTGCTGTTTCGTTGACAAATATATTTTTTTTTATTACAGAATGCCGCCGGTTTCAGTTACTTATTGATAATAGTTGGAAATAGTCTTTATTTTCCCGGCGTAGAGTATATAAGGCAGTATGTTAGTCGAGCTGCAAAAAAACAAGGTGGTTGTAGCATGCCCGTTGTAATTGATTGTAGATTTGTATTAGGTAAGTACGTCAATATTTTTCCATTTCACATCCTCAATATAGTTTCATTTTTTATTTAAATTGGACTTTTTCCGTTACTAGTGTTCCTTAAGTATAATAACCATTGTTAACTTCATGTAAAACACACGTTTTAAATTATTAAGCATTTTACATCCGTTTACAATATAGAAAATAAGTAATTCATAAAAATATTACGTACAAAACGCAGTAGTATTATATTTTTAACTGATTTGAAGGAAAGGATCTTTTCAATTTAAATGTTATTATTTATTTTAATGTCTTTGTATTTAATGAAAAGAAGAGATTACATTTTAATATTGATCTCATAGTTTCAATCGTTAAGGTGAAAAGAGAAAATTATATATGTCTATTTTTTTTTTCTTTGTTTTTTTTTTTTTATAGGTGCAGATTTCACAGCAGCAAAGGGTATATGTGCGTTATCAAACAGTCTCTCATCTCGAGGTCAGCCTCTAGTCCTATTATCTCCGAGATCAAGTGTCGCCTCTGTGTTCATCGGCGCTGGTTCTAACGTTGTCGTTGTCATGGATGCAGCAGAATTAGATGCTACGTTACAAAGTAAGAGGATAACTCTCAGCCTTTATATAAAATTAAAAAAAATAAAATAGACTTTATTGGTAACAATAATAAATAAACATTGCTTACAATAGATTAAGAAAAAACAACAACAATGTTTGAAGTTAATATTCAATTTCAAAGGTATACAAAATTAACTTGTTATGTCACCAATCGGACGCCCACTCAGTAACGTTGTGACATCATTGCCCCAACACAGATTTTCAGTGAGCACCGTGTATACGATAAGTGCAGCACGGTGCATATATCGTAAACTATCTTCTGTCATGTAAAGTATCAACCTTTAAAAGCCCTGTCGCTGGTGAAAGGCCTATTATCTGGTAAAAAAATAGTATTTTGTGTCACAAGGGACGAAAGTACTACTTTCTGTCCTGCATATGAAATTGCCTCCCGAGCCGAAGGCGAGGATGGCAAACATGCGGGAAAGGATGTAGTACTTTCGTCCCGTGTTATTTACAGAATGAATGGTGAGTTACTACGAATGAGAATCATGAACCGAGTATTCTCCTTAAATATTGATAGTAATACACCAGTCACCTGTATATACTTTTTTTCCTACCTAGACCGAAAGTTTGGGTTTAAGTTATCCCTGTGAAGCGGGGGAAAAAGGGTCACTTTTTTCCTTCCTGGGCCGAAATTTTTTGATTTTTGTCCCTGTATAGCGGGGAAAAAATTGTCACTTTTGTCCCGCTTACAGGGACGAAAATCGAACTTTCGGCGGAGGTAGAAAAAAAAGTATTTAGGCTGTCCGCTATGTTGCTCCACTACGAATCGGGCGAATGTACATGTTTCGGAATGACTTCTGAAAGACTTCCAAAACTAAAGGAAAATGTTAATTTATAACTAAATTCATTTTATTAAATCAAACCGAGACATACATGAGATCTGATAGAGCATAAAGATACAATTACTGAAATAACTCAATAATTGCAGTCAGCAAATTTAATTTATTGGTTATAATATGGTAAATAAGGATTATTAAACATTAAACTAAAAGCAGTAAAATTAAATAATTATTTTGTTTTAATTGTAACTTAACACATAATATAATAACACATCGCTTAGAATAAGAACAAAATCGAAGTCTTTTTTATCGGTGACCGACCGATCATCTAGCTCTTCTAGAGAGGGGTGGCTGCGTGTCCCTGCCATATGACGCCCATGTGAAATCACATAATCGCAGGCTTATAAATGATATCAACTATTTTAATAATATGAAAACAATGATTTTATTTAAGTATTGATGTCACCAAAATCCTTTTAGTTATAAATATTCCCTATCATTAATATTGTATATTATTTTACATATAAATTGCTTTTTAAAATTATAAAACACCTATAATTTAAACTATAATACTATTTTACAATTAGTAATGAATGATAAATATATATTTTATATTTTAACTTTTGATTTTACCCCTTTACATGTTGGAAACAAATGTAAACCTTGTGCGAGTTATTTCAAGGTGCATATTTGAATATACAATATTTTAAGAGAGTGTTCCAGTTATATAAATACCTTGGTTATTAACATAACAAGAATATTATTTGTTTTCTTTATATGTATATATATATATATATATATATATATATATATATATATATATATATATATATATATTACAAATTAGCACCAAATATGGTGACGAGATTTACTTCATTTTTGCAAGTTTATTCTTCGAGAATTATTATAAACTAACACAGTTTATGATAAACAGTGACGTTCGTATAACCACAATGGAATTCACATATAATTGTTAATATGAGTAGTTGTTTTTTAACATTCAAGTATTCTATTAACGAACAAACTGATAGTGTTTAATGTGTACATATTTTCCTTATTTACTTAGATTCAAATTAGTCATTAAGCGGTAGAGTTCCTTTTGTTTGTTTAAACGCAATAATATCAAAATTTACAAATCTGAATTGATGTAATAGAGCTTGTATTTGAGACAAGTTTGAGATCAATACAATATCACGATGTGTCTCAAAGGAGCGAATCGCTATTTATAAATGTCCAGCCATGATAAGCATTGAAAATCAACGCGGGTAAAACCTTTCAGGACGTTTATTAATAATATTAATATTTTTAATATTAATATATTATTAATAATATTAATATTAATTAATATAAATTAAAAAATCTTGACGAAGGCAAGGGTGCGGGGCCGGATGGCATTCCTCCTGTTTTTATTAGACGATGTGCTAAAAGCTTAACGGAACCGCTTGCTTCAAATTTATAATGCCTCACTCGCATCAGGTATTTTTCCGGATGAGTGGAAGGTAGCAAAGGTGGTCCCCATTTACAAGAATTCAGACAAAACAATAATCACCAATTATAGACCAATTTCAATTCTTAACTATTATGGTAAAATACTGGAGTCTTTGGTCAATCCATATATTATTAATTACTTCAAAAAACATCTAAGTGTGTATCAACATGGCTTTGTAAATCTAAGATCTACTTCCACAAATTTAGTAACTTTTGTTGAGGACATTTCCAGAGTAATAGATAAAGGCAAACAAGCTCACGTCATTTATACTGATTTTAGCAAGGCGTTTGACCGAGTACCTTTCCACATTCTATCTTTGAAGCTACGCCATTATGGGTTCACGGGTTCTCTCCTGCGATGGCTTACATCATATCTTCAAGGAAGATCATTTTTTGTTGTGATTAAGGGATTTGAATCCAGAAGATATGATATCACATCAGGTGTACCACAAGGGTCCCACTTAGGCCCCACTCTTTTTAATATTTTTGTAAATGACATTCCAGAATATATTACTTATTCCAAACCATTTCTGTATGCTGATGATCTGAAGATACTTAAAGTAATTGACACTTTATCCGACGTCAAATTACTCCAGTCAGACTTAAATAGCCTCTTCACCTGGTGCCAATCAAACGGCATGGATCTGAACTCGGAAAAATGTTTTTACATTAACTTTACTCGTAAGGTCAGTGGAGTAATAGGAGGTGCATACTTTATAGCGAATTCAATTATAAATGAGGTGGACCACATACGGGACTTGGGCATCTTGCTAGATAGAAAACTATCGTTCATACCACACATCGAACATATAGTAAAGAGAGCGTCAAGGACTCTTGGTTTTGTTCTGCGAAATGTTAAAGCCTTTCGTAACACACAGACCAAAATCATCTTGTACAACTCACTAGTTCGAAGTATCCTGGAATATGGATCAGTAGTCTGGCGACCACATTTTTCATGTCACATGCTCCGAATTGAAAGAATTCAAAAAAGATTTATTTGGCATTTAGCTTATTCGACAGGAGAATCTAAGAGATTAATTACATATAAAGACAGATTAAATAAATTCAATATCGTTAGTATAGATAAACGTTTTGATATTATTGACTTATTATTTTTCTATAAGATTGTTAGAAATAAACTAGACTGTCCTCAACTACTAAATAAATTTCAATTGAGTGTTCCATACAGATATCCACGAAATTATATTAAATCTTTGTTTATGGTACCATTTCGTAGAACACTTTTGGGTCGGAGTTCTCCAGTTCCACGTCTTTGTAAACTCTACAATACGTTTTCCAGTATGTGTGACGTCTTCCACGATTCAATATATAGTTTTAAGAAGTCTATAACTAAACATGTAAACAAGTAAATTGCTGTTACCTAATACCTATGTCTATTAGTATACTTTTAAGCATTTCAGAGCACTTTTTTTAAATTTTTTTAAATGTTTTTTCTTTTTTTTTAAATTCTTGTTCTTGTTTATCTCGTTTTGTTTAATGCATGCTGTGGTTATCAGTAAGTAGTTGTGCAATTGTATTGTCATTTTTTTTTGTATTTTTATGTTTGTATTTATAAAATTGTAACAACTGTTGGTAATCCATAAATAAATAAATAAATAAATAAATAAATATCATATACCTACATACATATTTATATAATTTAATAATACTGTATCAGCATGTAAACCACCCATTGCTGAGCGAAGGTCTCTTCTCCATATAGAAGAAGGGTTAGAGCTTAAAGATCCACAACGCTGCTCCACTTCGGTTTGGCGGATAATTTCCCTACTATGAGTAACGATCGTTATCACGTGTCTATAACAACCGGGACCGACGGCTTTCCGTGCTCTCCGAGGCACGATGGTGAGACCCACAAGGATATACTGACCACTAAACGTCCCTCGTGATTTTACTTACATTGCCTTGTTTTGCAACTATTCCTCTACAATAAGTTATAGAACGATGTTTTATGTTTCTCCTCGAAAAAGCTTACTTTCTGCTCTTATCAATAATTACAGGCAAAATAAACAAGGATATCATTTATTATCATATTGTCTGCGCGATGCTTGCTTGAATGAAATAACTTTTTAGCAATAAAGTCGCAAATTATACCATTCATTATCTTAACCCAGACCGAAAACAAATATTTGTACAAATACAAATATCTGTCCTGAGCAGGAATTGCACCCGCGACTGCCGGCGTGCGGTTTAAGGTGACTATTCGCGCCACTACACCAGAACGTTCGTCTGTAATTTATTGAATAATATAATAATACAATATCTTTAACTAAAGTCAAATTAATCTTTACAGATCTCACCGGCCGAATACCATTATCTGACTTAAATGGTGATGAGAAGAAACAAATAACCCCACCACCATCTTACAAATCATTGAGTCAAATCGATGAAGAGGCTGTAGAAGTTGTTATAACAGAAGATAAAAACACACCTTTATTAACAAGATCAAAATCAGTTAAATCTCTATCCAATGAAATCAATGACACATGACATTATTTTATAGAAATGTGATTATTGTTAATGGAAGACCGAATTGACGCTATCGGTAACTTTACAAAATAAAATAAAAAATCTTATAATATAATTGTAAACTAGATAGCAAAATATATAGCAAATAATTTTATAAACTTTTCAGATATTTGTACCGTCCGCTACATAAAATGTCAATCATAACCGATCATAGAGCATATACTACTGGAGGCAGCTTCCCGTAGGCCGAAAGTGTAGACGAGGTTGTACAGAGAGAAAGACATATTGAACTACATGCTATCACTCTCTAGTCGCACGCGGTTGGTCACAATTGACTTCACCGAATAGAAATGGTTTATATTATAGTTAGTCAGCTGTGACCAATTGCGTAGCGTCTAGAGAGAGATAGCATGTAGTCCGATATGTCTGTCTCTCTCTACAACCTTGTCTACACTTCCGGAAAACTGCCTCCAGTAGTATATGCTCTAAGTGACCAATCATTACCGAACTTAAACTGCCGGAATATGTTATAATATTCCTTTAAGTTACTCGAATAAAACTATTCACACATAAAAACGATTTCTAGATTAATGAAATAAAATAAAGCACAATTTGTTTCCATTAATATAGTTACCAATTATACCTCAAAGATAACAGAATCATCGCTGAACGACATATTTTGAAAATGTTGTTACAATAAGTGCTTATACGAGTATGTGTATAACAAAATTTAATTTATTTTTTTTGGATTTGTATCCAATGTAATATAAGATAAAGTGCAATCGGTGATATTTCCTTTGAGAGAAAATAAATAATACTTAACAATAATGACGTTTTTTCATTTGTTTTTTTTTTATATTTTTTATGTAGCCGAAATTGTGTCTCACTGCCAAGCAAATACCGTCTTTCAATTTCCGAGGTTCTGTATCGTGCTGTATCAGGCGACAAAAAGTAATGAAACAAATTCTTCCATGTTAGATTTAATATTCTAATATTAAAATTTGTTTCTGATCTTAACTAAACTGAATTATCCTGTAAACGTCCCACTAAATACTGGGCAAAGGCCTATCGTCTATAGAAAAGAATTAGAGCTTAATCCGCCACGCTGCTCCACTGCGGATTGATGTATAATATGTTAATTATAAGTAACGATGCCCTTGTGGCTTCCCCCACGTACCTCGGGAGAGTACGTAAAGCCGTCAGTCCCGGTTGTTATCATGCACACCTGGTTATGATCGTTACTCAGGATATTATCTGCCAACCCGCAGTTAAACAGCGTGGTGGATTAAGCTCCAACCCTTCTTCTATATGGAGAAGAAGCTTCCTGTAAACAACACACTGCTGAGCCTTCGCTCAGCAGTGGGTTGTTTACAGGCTGATACAGGCTACAGCACAGAGTAACGATCGCTTCCATGTGTCTGTGAGGTAACAACCGGACCGACGGCTGTACGTGTTCTCCGAGGCACGGTCGGGGGACCCACAAAAACATACATTCAGACCAAAAACAAATATTTGTACAAATACGAATATCTGCTCCGAGCAGGAATTGAACCCGCGACCGCCGGCGTTAAGGCGACTACTCGCACCGCTACACTAAAACGGTTGTTTATAGAAAATTTCTGACACAGCTAATTTAGCGATCCCAGACAAGATAACAGACCCAAAACACTTCCTGCCCAGGTGTTTTTACTTTTTAAAATAATACATTTTTCTCTAGAGTACTTCCGCTCTCACTTAAATGCAAAGTTCATTGACGTTTTAATTCGTTTAGAAAGTTTCTCGTTGGTAATTAAATTTGGCATATTTATGTTTAAAAAAAAACAATGTAATTATTACTATTATATATAATAATACTATAATTATTTGACGGCGTTCGATCTTCATGCGTGAAAATCCTTCAAAAGGCAATACAGACGTTTCTTATGGTTTGAGTGTGTATGTTTTGTATTGTGTATGTCTTGTATGTTGCCGAAACCCCGGCACTAAACTCTCGTCCTACTGGAGGCCGTAGAGTATGAAGTGCTTATAACTTCGAAATTACTAATACTCATCTATGGAGAGAGTACGAGTTATTAATATTATATGTATAAATAAATAAATCATAACAATATATAACAAACATAAATTATATCCATAATAAATCTATTAAGACGAAATAGATATCATAATTTATTAAATAGTTTAACATAATACGTTACGTTTGTACCGGTGAAATGAACACATTTTAATCAATTATAAATTTATTCGATCATAATTATATTAATATACATCTTAGCACCATTAAGTTACAATAATAATAAATGCATCATATGACTATTCAGTTATGAGTATCAAAAAATCATACGTCACTCCAACGCTATACATAAAACAATAAATATAACTTTTATTACTACCATATTCTAGTCCAGTCGTTTTATGGCTATATAATAAATGCATTCTTAATTCTTATATCTGCCTTCTTTACAAGTAATAGTTGAATCACAACACACTGTTAAATGTTACGATTCCCAAAAAATATTACAAAATTTACACCCACATTAATGTTTAACTATGTAATTTTCATTAATCAATTGTAATTTCTTCTGTAATTTTAACGTAATAAGTTTATCTATATTTCGAAAAAATATAACACTTTTACTTTATGTTTTGTAAGTATCTAATGCTACTCAATATTTTGAGTTAGTAAACATGGGTCTGGATGCAGATCTCAATTTTGCTGACACAACATGGGCGATTCTTGCGCTGCGCTGCCAAACCAATTCACGCGTTCTTTCATGGTTGCTGTCCACACGAACCTTGAACAATTGATAGATAATTTACTTTTTAACTCTGCTCAATCTTACTTTTTTAAATTTAATCCTAGTCTAAAACGCAACATCAGTTACACAAATATCTTTAATGTCGATTTTAGATTGAGAACTGTAGCATTTTTAGAATTTAGTCCAAGTCTATAATATATGTATAAGTTTCAAAGATTAATTTAAAAAAATATTTCACTTAAAATTATGCTTATTGTAAGGTACCTGTTTTGGCTGCAAAACTTTAATGGAATGTAAAGACGCTACGCCTTGATTATTAACTCGAAGTGTTAGCTTTCCCATCATTTCAGCAGTAGTTGCTGTTGCAGATTTAAGTTCCTTTTTAGCTCCACGTCCAACCTGATAAAAAATATTATTAATGTACAACGAATACCGTTTATTTAAGTATTATAGAAAAGTAAAAGTTATCGTACCTCTTTTTCTACTCGCAATATTAAAGGTCCAACAGCAAAATTGCTTTTTACAGTTGTGTGATCAGACATTATGCTAACTGCAACATCACCGCTTCTTCTTAGGGATGAAAGTCCATATAATGTTCCTTTAGCTTTAGGCTTACTTTTCTCACTTGTTTTTGTTTTATTTTTGTTCTTTGGTGGCTTTTTAGTAGTAGTTGTAGTAGAGGGTTTAGGTTTAGGTTTAGTTACTTTAGTAGGTTTTGGTTTTACTGTAGTGCTTTTAGCCTTAGTACTTGCTTTTTCTTTAATAGCTCTAGAGTCGTTTGGTACATCTTTCATTACAAATTCGTCTTTACCTACATTGTTTTCTTCAATCTTATTTTCTTCTTCTAATTTTTCAATTGATGTAGCATTTTCTTTTTTCTTATCGGATAATCCTCCGCGTCCAGAATTCTTCTTTTTGTTTGAAGTTTTCCTTAAATTACAAATTACAAATTTTTATATACTGTTATATTAATTTAACTACTTCTTCATTACATTAATTACGCGGTATTATTACAAAATTACAGAAGTAAAAAATTACTCGTTTTAAGACAGTTAAAAAAATATTTGTGAATATTCCTTTTGATTTTTCTTTTCTTATTACCTCTTATTAGTCTTTGGCTTATTTTTCTTCGGCTTAGTATTCTTCTTGTTTGCATCTATAGGCTGTAGTTTCACATTAACAGGATCGTAAGAGCGTCGTAGTATTTCATTCATTTTTTCGAGAATGTTATCGACAAATTTATTATATTTAACTATATAAATTGCAGGAACTGTGGCTGGTTTCTTTACTGGTTCGTCACCTAACGCACCTAAATTCACACACGAAATAAAAAAAAAGTTATTGGGAATTCATACCTTGTACAATTTTTATGATATGATTTACAAAAGACACAACTTTTTATAAAATGTAGCTTTAAAAAACCAAGCCTACAATTTTGATGAACTAACATGTTGGTTCATGTTATAAAACGGAAATTAGCTATATGTAAGTTATATTTTATATGGCCTTCTTCTTTTTTTTAAGTATGTACCACAAAGTAGTCAAAAAAACTGTTACTTTTTATTAATATATTCTTACTAATTCGATATTGTTTAATTATTATGTCAATTATTATTTATACAACGAACTAAATAATTAGTAGAACAAGCTAATTAGTTGTAATGAATGACCAACAGACACGAAATTAATTAAGAGTATAACTTAATCATATTTTTAATGGAATTGCCTCTACGCGTATATCAACTTGTCTTTCATATTATCACGAACTTCAATTAGTGTCTTTAATTAGGTATGCATTGACTAATAATTCATACAGCAACACGTCTAATGGCATTCAAGTCGAATAAGCATGCCAACAACTAACTGTTTTAGTCTATGCGAGCGAGTTGAATTCTAATAACCAATAACAATTAATAGGACCAGTCAACAGTGAATTTTCTATTTTCCACACGTAAAAGAAACTGCGTGCCGAGTAGCGTACATTCAAAGAAATCTAATTATGGAATACATATATGAGATACTTAGACTTGACTCTTTTTTTTTAAATGGTAGTATATGTGTTTTAATTCAGTAATCGATGTCTATAACAAGTGTATCATATAAGGCCATTAAAAAAAAATATCATGAATGGGATTGAGACCGATCATCAAAAAGTAGTTTTAAGCATAACTGGCTATAAACAAGTTTCATTTGGGTCAAATATGGTTCCTCGCAACTCTCCCAGAATTTCTCCACGACAAACATTTAAAAATTTCTCTTTTAGCATTTCATTATGTCGTTTTCACTCAGTAGGCAAATTTTACAGCGATTTCGTCATTTAGTGAGAGTAAATACTTGTTTAGATTTACTTTCTATCGGCAGTTTGATCAAATTGTAAGATTCGTCAAGGTCATTTCCTTAGAAATATCTGAGCAAGGTCAAAGAAAGTGTCAAGGTTGAGAAAGAAATCGGGTGGGTTCAACGAACTAACTCCGGATGGGAAAGTAAGCGGGCAGCAGCTTACTCCTCGTTGTCGACCCCTTAACATACATCGAGCTACGAGAAACTAGTTCTTCCTTGACAGTTTCTATGACACACTACTCGTCCCTATAAGTTATGCACATGCACACGGATTACTAAATTGGTATCGGCCGATACTCGCCACTCTCTGATAGAACTACAAACATTAACTTTCTTATATACTTTTTTATATCAATTTAGGGAATGTGGGAATAGGAACAGGAATTTTATTTGTGCGTTAGACTACATACATAAATCGGTCAAAAAGCTAGTTCATTGCGTTACATTGAAAATTTGTATGCAAAATTAATTTATAGCCAATCTAGAAGAATGATTAAAAATATATATACATATATATCGTTAAAAGTTAAGCATAATATAGCAAATATAAACAATATATAAGTACTTATGTTAAAGGAGGGAAATTTTACATAAATACATATAAGATTTTGACTAGTATACGTTTATTTTTTTACAATCAAAATTAAATTAATACAACTAGATAATGTCACTCTTATCTGACAATATAAACTAGAATTCTGACCGATAAATTTTAATCTCCTAACTTTTACATTTTTTTATTTTATTTTCTAGACGCACAATTTGCAACAAAGGTAAAATATAAGTAAGTATAATAAATTTTACACATAATTAGAACAAACAGATTTATTTCAAAAATTGCCACGGAACTGTTGTGACATGATCTAGACATTAATTTAATTTTTAACTTTCTTGCCCCATACTTACACTTTCACACATCAAGCACTCACACTTAATAAATAAAATAAATAGAGTAAATAAATAGTCAATAAATAGTTAAGCTAAGGAGGGGACCGTTGGGGTCTCTCAGGTGGATGTTTGGGCGAGTCTCGCCCGATCTCCAGTGCCTTCTAACTATCTGAACTTTTTATGCTCAACGGCAGCGGCCGCGGCGGATGTCGCTTTGATTTTCTTTACTTTGATGTGGCTTGTTTTTTTCCCACTTTTTTTCGCACTCGTCGCGACGTTCGCCTTCAGTTTTTTTGACTTACGTGCTTGTTTATTCCTGCCAAGTGCATCAGAGATATCATCGTCGTCATCGTCATCGTCATCATCCTCCTCTTCATCGTCGTCATCATCGTCCTCCTCGGGGTCAAGAGCATCAGTGATATCATCGTCTTCCTCCTCATCGTCGTCATTATCAGCAGCGGCAGCCGCATCAGAACTAACAGCAGCAGGGGACTCTACTTCCGCGCTAGCGGGTTCTTTTTGTCCAGCTTCAGGTTCTTCGCCTTCCGTGGCACCTTCAGCAGCTTCGGAAGCTTCAACTTCCTCGGAAGCTGCGGCAGCCTCTTCAATTGGAGCGGCGGGAGCAGGTGCAGCAGCAACGGTGTCAGCTGACGCTACCACAGATTGTACTCCTGTTGATTCGTCATCATCGTCGTCGTCATCTCCGCCTGAATAAAGAACGTTTATTTAAAAGATACACTTACCCGTTAATGTGTAAAATTAACACTTATAATTTTTTTAAGACAATATTTTATGAGAGACTTTTATCGTGTTCCGTAAATAAAACAACATCATACCTCCTAAGATATCGTCGAAGAATCTTTCCAAATAGTCATCATCTTCATCATCATCTGCTTCATCGTCTTCGTCGTCGTCATCATCATCGTCGTCATCATCATCATCATCTCCTATGAAAGAAAACAAATATAAAAAAATCGAAAAATGTTATGACCTCATATAATATGCATTTATCTAAAATTTCTTCAAAAACAAACAGTTCCTATAAATAATTATCACTTGCTTTACAATATGATTTAAATGGACAAGTGTTTCTTTAAGGTAACGGAACAAATAGTTTTTCGCAAAAAATAATTCCTCTTTATTTACGTTAAAATACGTTTATATATTTATAACATTAATTACTGCAATACATCTTAGCGTAAATAAGCTATTCAAACAGTTAATCGGATTCCGCGCCGGGGATTGGTGCGTGACGTCCGGTGCAAGGCTTTCGACTGTGGAAAAGAGAGTATCTTCAATTTCTCTGATTGAGTTTTTCTGTTTAAATTAATTAGCAAATGAGAGCAACTGTCACGCTGTACGATTCACATTCCGTTGGTCCGCGTCCTAATTCATTGGAATTTTTATCCACTGTACGTAACACTTTTCGTTTATTTGAATCCTTTTATTTTGTTACATTTTTATTAAGTAAAATAATGTAAAACTTTTGCTTACGTAATAAACTATTTACATTAAAAAAAATGAAAAAAAAAAAACAAGCAAATAGATTTGATTAAGTAAAATTACTTGTATATAGAATAATGTATCAATCATATCACAAAAAAATTATCACACAAAAAATTTATAATATTTATAACTTTAATACCGTCATAATGGACTAGATTCTCAAGTGCTCATAAAAAGTAATAGATCTATTCCATAATTGATATGTCTGTACTGAACTACCATCTATCTTGTTTTATAATGACCGATATACCTATGTATGAAACTTTATCTCGTATTTCATATTACCGTTATTATTTTACAAAAACGATTAATAAAATATTGTTTAATTGGCTTATCTGTAAATTTAAGAAACACCAAATGCAATTATTGCTTTTAAATTAAAGTTAGCAATTAATTATATTATTATTGTAATGATCTTTTATTTATTTTAATTTGTTTTTACGCAATAAGTGTACTAATTTATAATTGCATTTATATACTTATTTAATTGTAGATCGGTTTGAATTACCTGATAATGGACCTAGGTCAACGTCGTCGTCATCATCGTCATCGTCGTCGTCGTCATCGTCAGAGGAAGCCACTGGTGGAGCTGCAGCTGCAGGTGCGGATTGCCTGCCTACTTCCTTTCCTTGGTCTTCATCAGGCCTCGAAATGGGACTTCCGTAAGTCGACAACACTAAGCAGCACAACGCTGCTAACAACAACAACGACCTCATCTCGTATCTGAAACAAACAGAGGCCTTTAATCATCACCGTCAACATGACCGCGATCGCGACAGTGCCAATCAGTCCCGCCACTATCACGGTCACCGCTATCACGATGTCACAGCACTATCACAAACACATGATCACTAAAGTCCTAAGGGCACTTCACCTTTGACTTTCACTGTTGAGTCCTTTGGGGCTCTAGCGGAAGAGGTTCCGCTCGCGTCCTTCTATGTCTGTGATTGGGACGCTATGACCGAGGTTGGCAATCGGAAACGATATAGCGGCGGCGTCTTCACGGCTCTCTCTTTTATAGCGTTACGTCACTCGCGGGGAAGGAAAGTGGTGATGGTATTCACACTGGACATAGATCAGCGACCGCGAAGACTTTCACCGCCCATTGACTTTACTCGTTTATCTAGCAAACATGATTACCTATTGTTATAATTGTTATAATTTATAATAATTTATAATTCAAAAATGCTTACACAAATTCTATTAATTATTACTATTACTTGTTTTTCGATGCCAAACGTAAGATAATTATTAAAATGATTTTTAGTGAAAAATTGTACTTTTTTTAATATTACATGTAAAATGGCACTTCTGTTTTTATACTACTCTATTCTTCAGAATCGAAGAGGGGTTGGTAAGTTCGATTGACTAATTTATTCAACTTATTTGCCGACTCGGTATGTCTGGTTAGAGAAAAGTGCGGTAGCGTGTGGTTTCGGAATCTTAAAACGGTTTTAAGACATTAGTATGTGGGGACCAGCCCCATACTTTCACTTAAGGTTATGTATATAAACGCGTCCGTAGTGTAATTGATAACGTGACGTAAAATTAGAGGCAATCGATTGGGAAATATTGCCACTTTTACTCACCTATTACGAGAATTTATTATTCGAATAATCTTAATAGAATCTAATAAACCAAACAGTGAGACTATATCTTGAGACTATAACGTGTGAACTAAACTTTTTAAGTTATTATTGAATTATTATAAATACAGAAATGTCAAGTCAATTATCTAAAATGGAAAGCTAGTTTTGATTTAAATATTTCTTTTTTATTCATATTTTGACGCTTTCTTTTCTCTAAACTAATAGACATTGTATTAAATAAATATTATAGAAAAACATAGTTTCTCAGTGGTTCTATCGTGATTGTGATAAATAACGCATTTTTAACTTGATGTCTACAGTTTAGAAAAAAAAACCTACACGAAAAACCTACAACGGGATAAAAATATAACGCTTTACATATTTTTATTTTAATAATGTATTTTTTTTAATTCATATTGCACAAGATACGTAACTGGCCAACAACGTTTGTTTGCAAATTAAAACAGAATATTGAAGGATTTTTAAGGTTTTTTTTTTTCTTTTTTCACGTGCTAAAATATATAAAAGCTTTTTAATTTTATAAAATCAAAGTTTGTATTTTAATATCTAACATATTTGAAAGAGAACAAAGAAGTGTTAAAAACGAATCTTTCTCAAAGAATTCGTAAAACTAGACTGATTCATGAAAATTTTATTTTATTTTTTCCAGAAAAAAATAACATAAAATCTAAAAATACTAACAAATTTTAGTTGCATGTTTTGCAAATATTTTACATATACATATACAAGTCTAGTATAAACGATAATAATAAATACTAATGAATACTTATGATTATAATTGGTGCCGTAATTAATGAACACAAGATTCTAAAATCAATTACTCAAAAACATTATACGTATGTAATATGCATGCATTTACAACAGATTTTCATAGAATCTAAAAAAAACAGGTCACTTTACCTTACATATAGCATAAATATTTCAAGTCTATTAAACGTAGACATACCGATCTAAATCTAATATAGCCTAAAATACATTAAGCATTAGATCAAATCAACAGGTTGATACAGCGATAACTTCTAAACCGAGAAAGGTCTAAACCTGTTTTCGGTTTAGTAGGCGGTTACAAATATTTGTATGCGGCTTGTGAATGGACCTCGAAGACTTTCTCCTGCACCAACTGATTCTACTCACACAGGCAAAAACTCCTGTAAACATTATCAGTTGTTTCGTCAATAAAAAAAAAAAAAAACTAAAAATAATAAATTTATGACATGGATGTTTCTTGATTTTTATATATCTAAGGACCTATATTATTTATGTTATTTTTTAACTATTTAATTTTAATTCTGTAATAAAATAAAATTCTAGACTTGTAGTTAAAAATGTTTTCTTGGACTTGCAGGTATTCTATATCTAAATTTTCACCCACAAAATATTCTCAACACTCAAATATCTCATATAAAATATTTTCTAAGTATATGTTTATATACACAAATAGACAAATCACGGTCGACGCCTTAAGGTCAACGTTTTTGCAATACCGTACGGTCACACTAAATATTTGTGCTACTCATTCTTTTATATTTCCAGATATACAATCATCTTAAAAAGTACTCTAAAGATTACGTTTTACGTAAATACTAGCTATGTGATAGAAATTTCAATTGATGACATTTTAAAAAAGTAGCATCTCATCCGTTTCTCTAACTTTCTTAGATAATAATTATTTAAAAAATATTTTCTTTGCACTCATTCACTCACTTTACGTTATATGAAAGATTTATAAACTGTAAATAGGATTCGATTATGTGTTGCAGTTAAGTCAATTGTGAGGATTTTATTAAATGATCAAAAACTGTAATTTATATAGATTCATTCACGACTTAATACTGGAAAGTTTACTATATCACCCAATTAGTCATTGGTAACAATATAACTATACAATAAAACGGTAATTAAAAAAACAAAAAAAACCGACTGCGTTTCTGTGTAATTTGGAAATGGAATTAATTTGGCGCAAAAAAAACCCCCTTTTTTATTTTTTATTTTGATATACTATGTGTCAATCTCACAGTAAATACGAATCTAACAACACCTCTCAAACTAAAATCCATAGAGCCGTTCAGGCCTCGGAGCGTGTCAAACAATTATACATAGGTACATAGGTACATACATACATACATACATACATACATACATACATACATACATACATACATACATACTCTCGAAAAACCTAACCTTCCTTCTAGCGCAGTCGGGTAAAAAGGAAGAAAAGTTGTAGGTAAATTTCTTTATTTCACTGTGTATTTAAAATCTCTCAGTGTGAAACTGTTGCGTGTGATAATATCAGAATTCTTAATTTTTATTACAATGGTGAAATTAGAAAAAAAATTTATGATGTGACTAAGGTACAAATTAAACAAAAGAATGATAACGTTTGTTTTTTTGTTCATAATCAGTTTCTTTATCAATATTTTTAATGAATTTGTTTTTTATTTTAAAAAAGGCACTATAATATGCAGGGCCGGCCTAAGGCGAAAATTGCAATTGTGCAAGACTCACATTTTATGCCCATATGAAAACATTATCGAGTTTTATGATACATAATTATCTTGTGTCGGAAGTGTACACAAAAACAAAAGCCGCCAGCCAGGCTTTACGTATTCCTAAAAAAAGAAGGTCGTCCGAGATCCACTATCAGTGTTTACCCTTGTAGCCTATCCGATTTCCTAAAAAAAAAAGTTGTCCGAAATCAACCATCGACTGCAACCTATCCTATGCTAAAAAAAAAGCCCTCCCAAAAAGCTCGAGTGTGCGGCTGCATACTTCGCACATCCCTTAGGCCAGCCCTGATAATATGTAAGCACAGTACAAAAGTCTAAAAACCACATTTGGGCAGAGGTCTGCCTGAGAGTCGTAGATATATTATAAGTAGTCATAGTCGTACATTACGTATCTATTATTATTATTACACATTACTTTCAATCACCGTAAAAAGGTTCAAAAAAGTTGTGTTTAAAATAAATCTAACCAAATACTTTTATTATTATTTAAAAAACGAATGTTTGGAGATATTACGTTTTATATAGGGTATATTTAAAAAAAATATATGCTGTTAAAAGTACATACAAATCAGCTTTCTTAATACCATTTGGAATAAAAGCCATTACCAAGAAAGAAAGTCAACATAACATCGTCAATGTTATGTAACTAAAGTATTATCTTCAAAGTAAAATTTCAAAAGACATAATATTCTCGATTCTTTCTTCGCGGATATTAAATGAAAGTCGTTTACGTTTCATTTGAAATCCAGATAACATTTTCGTTTTACATTTTTTGCTTATTCGATTTCGTTTTCTGACCGTATATATTAATGTTTTATTTATTAAAATTAGAAAAATTTAATACAATCGCAAATGCAATTGCGATTGAGCGACAATTGAAATTTAGTCTTAATTATAATTTAGTGATACAAATGTTTCAATATACTAATCTGAATGTCTTTATATATGTATGGGCTTTTTATATATATATAAGTAAGAAAAACATTAACGGGCTTATATTTGCAATGTGCGTGTTTTTTTTTTAAATGTTGTATAGCGTCGCTGCGCCTGACAAGTTCCATATGTGGTTTTTGTAAGGTTTTGGGAAACAACATAAAATACGTTATTAATTAATTTTTTAACTATTTATTAACGGTTAAAATACATATTATTATAGAATTTATTAAGTTTGTTTCTAGTTCGAATATCACAAAAAGAACGTTATCAACACACAACAAAAAACAAAATATAAAAAATGCACATATGGAATTTGGAAGGCGCAACGACGATAGGCTATTCAGACGCTGGTTATCTGCAACAACTTGCTGTTTTGTTTATATTTTTTTATATATAAATACAGCACCCGTAAACTAGGCAACTTTTTCTACTGCAACTGCCACACTTTGATAAACATTTGTAAGAATTTGACGGTTGTGTCAATTAAATTTCTTAGTACCTGGATGACCGAGCTTTGCTCGGTTAAATTATATTTAGATACATTACATACTGATGAAACATAAATAATATTTTCGATTTTACCGACATAATAGTAAAATAATAGGAATTGGTTATTTAAATAAAAAATAAAAAGTAAAAAAAGCTCTTAATTCAAAAGAAAAAAAAAGGAAAAAAAATGGTGTGTAATCACCTGGATTCGAACCCAGATTTTCTGATTTCGAATCCGTCCGATTCCCATCCGAGCTATTATAAGCTTGTCAATGACAGCGAAATTTACCTTCGTATTGTAATGATATTTTTTAATTGCGTAAAAAAAGGGATAAAATGACATTTTCTAAAAATAAATCCTAGCTAGATCGATATCGCCGTTTCCGAGTTTCCGATTATATATATATATACAAGAATTGCTCGTTTAAAGATATAAGATAAGATAATAAGATACGATTAATAAAAGTAGTACAATAACCATAAATGTTAATAAATAAAACAAATTACGAAATAACTGCAGAAAATAGTACGCATCATCATGCGTATCATGAAAATAACATTAGTATTGTTTTATATTTTTTTTTTCATGACAAACGATTAAAGCTCTAAGAATATCTAAAGATAAATATCAATAAACAAATGAATTACAACCATTTTTATGTAGAGGTTCACCTTAACACCGACAGTGGCGGGTTCGATTCCCACTCGGGGCAATTATTTGTATTTATACGAATATTTGTTTCTAGTATGTGTGTATATCTTTGTGTGTCTCCCCACCATGCCTCTGAGTATATACGTAAAGCTATCGGTCCTGGTTGTTATTATGACCCCATGGAGAAGTCGGACCTTTTCGCCGAGGCCAACCTGTCGCTGGCGGGATCCTATTGCCTTCAGATCTGGGACACTCCAATCAAACCGGCTGAAGGCTCCCGCAGGAATTTAGTACGGTATTGCACCCCCAAGTGCTGAGTCCGACATCCGGAACATACAGCAATAATTACTTACTTACTAGACCGTTCTAGGACCTACCCGAGCGTCCTGAATATCACCCGTAAATGGATTTCCCTCCCTTCCATGTACAAAAAAAAAGGCTTGTTGGAATAAGCTTCAGTTATTCTTCTATATGGAGAAGAGGCCTTTGCCCTGCAGTGGGACGTTTACAGACAGATTGAGTTCACCAAATGAATATTAATAACATAATTAAAACATACATCTATCACTTCGATGAGTAATTATTGCTGTATTTTCCGAATCGTTATATCATAAAAAGCAACAGGAAAACATTTATATGTCAAACGACAATTTAACTTATTATACTCTCTCATATTCTATATTCGGTTCAAAATATAATAATACTGCTGAGTGAGTAAGTTTGTAACTGAAAGTACAGTTATTTAAAGTTTAATAATAAGAACGCACATTGCAGATTTTCTCATCCAACAGATGATAAGACTACCTTATAGTTTTTTTTTTTTTTTTTATAAACCTACTAGTTTACTAACGGAATTGGATTTTTTTTTTAAAGAATGGTTAAAGGATATATTATGAATGATATATGAAGACAAGTGATAATAAATTTTAGTACATAGGTTTTTTTAAGTCTACGCGTTACGTGATGCAGCCTTGAAGTTTAATTCAAAAGCAAAACATAGGATTTTCCAATAAACGCGCTTTTACAAAAACATTTAAAAGGGGAGAATATTTAGAACGAAAGTTAAATAGCGTCGATTCATTTTTTTATTACCCGACTGTGACAGAAGGAGGGTTATGTTTTTCGAGTGTATGTATGTATATATGTATGTATGTATTTCCATTTCTTTGGCACGCCCTACAGCCCAAACGGCTTTACGGTTTTTGACATATGAGGTGTCGTTGGATTTGTCTAAATTGTAGTAGTGACATAGGCTATATAAATTTTCAAAATAGCGCCTGCAAATGGCGGAATGAGGGGGGGGGGTTGATTTTTTTTTTTTCTTACTGTAGCAATATGGGTATCAAATGAAAGCTAGTAAATTGTTTTATTCTTTTTAGTTTATAATAAGAGTATTTTACACAGTCGGTCGGTAGATTTTTTTAATTAATAAATTATTGGAATTGGCCATCCTAACAAGCAAATAATTTATCTAGCTCTCTTGGTTATTCTATGTTAATATTATAAAGAGTTAATTTTTTATAAGAGCTAATCTCAACATCTGTTAGTCCGGCTTAAAAACAAATATTTAAGCTTTACAGAGACTTTTTATTCAGAAATGTTACAGAGTAGGTACAAAGTATCGTGCTGTGACGCATATGGGCAGAGCAGCAAATAATAACATATACCTACATGGGTGAAACCGCAGAGATGATTTTCTCTTCAATACGCGGTTCCAGTTAGAGCTCGAGTGAGACGTGTAGTGTAATGCGTTATGTCAACCTAACGTCATGTATCATCAGAAACATGTGTCAGATCCATTGTGGTCAAGTTAACTGTAACGGTTCAGCCATGACTACAAAGAATTATACATTCTCGCAACCCATTTTAGTAAAATAATTTATTTTATACTTTACTTTTATAAAATAAACATTGTTTCTATTCAAAGAAAATTCTCACGAATTTCGACGAAAAAAATGGGAATAGAATAATCGTTCATTGTATTCATTTTTCTAGATTGCTAAACTAAATAAATGCTTTGACGAATACAAAAGGAAAATATAACACATTTTTCGTAATGTGTCAATTCCAAGTTTTCGACTAGGTATTGCAAATTTTTAGAAAACATTCCGAGAATTGAATGAAATGGCATTGCTTATTAATTTTAGCTTTTGAAATTGTGACATTAAAATTTAATATTTTATTTCTTACAATAATTGTAACAGCATCAAATAATAATTTCGTTGATTTTTAAATCCTAATACGATTTTAAAAAATCTTTTGTATGTGTTATATTCTAAGAGAACTTTAAATGTTATATATCTATATTACATAATAAACAGTAATTTATCTTATTATATCTACACACATTAATATCTAGATTGTCTGTCAGTATTGACGCCTATGGGCGGCCTAATATCTCTGACTGACATGTTTAAATGCGACCTTGATGTCAGCCACACGTACGTGAACTAACGGGGCCGAGAACTAGTATACCAAAGTCACAGACTAGAATATGTAATATTTTATATATACAATGAATCAAAAAATAAGACTAATATAAATAATTAAATTTTGAAAAAAGCACGGAATTTAACTTTTACATCCAATTTTTTAAAAAAAACTTTCTATTTTCTAATAAGCAGTAAAATTTTAAAATGAAAGAGATCTGCTGTTTTTAACAGTCACAGCTGTATTTTATCTATTATTTTCAGAACGTATAAACACACTGCGGAAAACTGTTTATTCCTCAATAAACAAATTTTCTAATGTAAAAATCATTTTTAAAACATAACTAATAGATCACGAAATAAGTGTCTTTAAATAAACAAGCAAATATTTCAATTTTGTATATGACTAATATATTTAAAATAGTTGTATATATAAGCTGCAATTTTTAATCTGTAGTGTCACTGGCGCGGACCTGCCAGTGGCCCACTAACGACCGGTTGTGGGTACTTTCTTTCTGGGCTTCTCACTTCCGCCTGCGCGCCTCCACGCGCAAGGATTGACTCACACACCTATCACATAGCACACTTGAAAACAACTTATACGAAATGTTACAAAAATCATAGATTTTATTGGAAATTATTTTATTTAAATACAGCCCTAATAGCAAAACTTCTATGTTAACCGAACTCAAGAACTCAATTCAAACCATCCATCCTATATTCCTTCAGTACTCTTATGTTAAAAAAATTCGCTGACGTTGAACAATATGTAAGTAAATATATTTGAAGGTTTTTCATAATTGCTTACGTTTTTAAAGTTATTATAAAAATATAACCTAAAAAAAATTATTCCACATTATAAACTTATTTTCAATCATGAACAAGCATAGGGTGACCACTTTAATATCCAAACCGGTCTGAAATTTTTGAAATCCAGGAAATTTTGGTGAAATAGAAGCTTTACTAACGACGACGTCGAAATAATTACAACAAAACAAAAACATCGTTATAATTCTCGTGTAAATGAACTTTTACTGAGTCAAAAAGTGGACATACTAAAAACCACGGTCTTATAATATTAGTTAATACTAAGAACACTTCCCAGATTGTCTGTCCCTAGGGGCTATGCAAACAAAACAAAAAAATCTGCGGATCCTGGACGGAAATCGACACTATTTAAAATTACTATATTAAATATTTATATAAAAAATCGAATATAATTTAAATATTCTTACGATATCCCTTAATAAGTAATGAGGTAAATAGTTACTACGTTAATATTACATTCTATCATCTTAAACGAATATGTGACATTCAAATCTATTAATTAGTAATACATAAGTAACACATCCTTTTAATTGTTTCTTATTAATTCAGTCAAAAAACTGACTATAAAATATTATACATACACTACATAAAAATTAAATAGTTGGTGCGTGCTTGGTGAGGCCTATGTCAAGCAGTGGACTGCGATAGGCTGAAGCGAAGCGAAATTAGATAAAAATCATATACACTACAGTGCGTTCGGCTAAGACCGGACTATTTTTCGATAAGTTACGAGGATATTATAAATTATTTTTTTGATGGATCATTCGTAAGGGTATGAAAAAACATAAATGAATTGTTATTCGCAAATACATGTTTTTACGTGAAATATTATTTATTATTTTTCTTATTTTTTTACATCTAAAAATTGTTTTATGCAAACGTAAAGTTATGGATTGTAATAGAAAACGCCAAGGAAAGAACGGACCTAAGAATGGTAAGTTCGGACTGCCCTGTAATTATCAATAAAACTGACCTCTAAGAAACTTGGTGTGCTCAATAGGGCAAAGCAGTATTTCATACCTTCCCATCGCCTACAATTGTACAAGGCGCAGATCCGTCCACACATGGAATACTGCTCTCACCTGTTGGCTGGAGCGCCCCAATATCAGCTCCTTCCATTTGACCGCGTTCAACGCCGGGCGGCACTAATCGTCGACGACAAGGTTCCAATCAGCTTGATTCTTTGGCACTGCGTTGAAATGTCGGATCACTCTGCATATTCCAGCGCATCTATCATGGGGAGTGTTCTGAGAAATTTTTCAGATTAATACCTGCAGCAGAATTCCACCAACATCACCTCGATCCCCAGAAATCTACAACAACACGATTTTTACGGCATTTCCTGCCTCGCATGACCAGTATAGGGAACCAACTGCCACCTTTTTTTTGTTTTTTACGATGGGAAATTCATTTACGCATCCCGCCGCCCGCAGGCGACAGGTATGTGGGACTCGCTAGCTGCGAAGCCAGAATACCCATTAAAACCCATCGACCGTCTGCGCCGTAGTGGGGCGCCATGGGATCGCTCGCGCATACAACCGTGACGCCCCGACGCTTGGCCCGGTGGCACCTCCGCATGTGATTGAGCCGCAAGACTGGTCCACTCTGCTAATTCAGAGAAGTACCAAGAGCGTCCCCACCACCGAAATCTCCGCGCCCTCTCGGCGCCACTCCCTCACCAGCCGCACCTCCTGTACCAATACTCTCACCGTGCTTTCGCGCCCTGCCCTCCACTGGACCCCAGCTACCTCAGACGGCGAAACCCCTGAGCTGGGCCCGCACATCAGCTGGTCCAGGGGCCCAGTGACTTGTACGCTTCCGCGCCCAACCACTGCGCTTTCGCGCCCACCTATACAGAACGGACGACCGAACCCGCCCGCTCCTGCCACTGAATGGGGGGAAAATTTTCCCCCCATTTCTCCGCGCCCTCCCGGCGCCACACCCTCGCCGACTACGTCTCCCGTGCCCACACTCTCACCGCGCTTTCGCGCTCCGCATACCACTGGAAGCCCAGCTACCCCAGATGACGAACCCCCGCTGATGGGTCCGCACATCAGCTGATCCAGGGAGCCCAGTGGCTTATGCGCCTGTGCGCCCAAACTACCGCGTTTTCGCGCCACCGAATGGAGGGGGAGAGCGAGTCATCCCTCGCCTGCGCTTTCGCGTCTACCGCTACTGGTTGTGGGCCCTTTGGTCATTTGAGTGCTCCAAAATTAGTCTTAGGAAACTAAGTGGCTTTATGTGCAGCAACGAAGTTATGTGTAGTCATAGCAAACACATTGGATATTATGATATATCATCTTGCGATGATGAAGTCAATACCAGTCAATTTCAAAGATTTCTCGATGAAAATACAACACCAGAGCTTATAAACGAAATTAAAGACACAGTTTTCTCAAACATGCGATCTAATCCATCGTCTAGCTTTGAACATTTATCTTAAAGAAGGACATGCTCACCGAAAGTTAAAATTCTATCTGTTATTAATGTCACCGATTGGGAGAATCACAAATTTCATTTTAATAAAGATCGTCAGGCGAAAAATATATTAGGTTCTAATAAATAACAAAGTGATTTTGAAAAATTCATTACAAATGAAGATGATAGTAAAGAAAATAAAGATAAAAAGAAAGAAATAGAATCTCATAAAATCTCATAGAATCTTTAAAATCTCATTTTCCCAAAGATTTCTATAATTAATAAACGTATATTTGTTTTTAAATAAAAGCATTTTGTATCATTTCTTTCTATATCTGTTCATTACCTTCGCGCGCCAGCCCCTATACTTTTTGATTGTAATAATTTCCTTCCTTTGAATTATCATTACCATCTCTTACACTGAATTTTGAAATGATAATAACTCCATTATTGTTAGCAAAAATAAAGTAAAATTTACAAAAAGTAGAAATATTATTTATGTATTACATAATATATAAGAGAAAAAAATTGAATTATTTGACAATATTTTGAAACTGCAAAATTTCACAAAATTTGCACGAAATAAACGAAATACTCCTGTAGAGTAGTCCAGCGAACATAATTATTATTAATTTCAGTCCGTCTCGGTTTAGGGATGTTCCGATACCAACAAGGTATCGATACCTACTCATTTAAGTAGTACTTAAATCATTTTTCGATACTGTCTACTCGTATGAGTACCCTTAAAGTATCGATACTTATATCGATACATTTTTATTTCTATGGGATTAATATAAAAAAAGAAAAATTTCTTGAAATTGGTTGATATTTCTGAAAATATTAGTTTCCGGTTTATTTGTTTGTGGGTTTTCCCACCATGACTTGGAGAGCACGTAAAGCCATTGGTCCCGATTGTTATCAATTTATCATAGACACCTTTGCTCGTTTTTGCTCGGTAGGTACTGATAACGGCAACAGGTAGACGCTTGAAATATTCACAGAATATTTAGTTATACATTCACTTTAAAGTCAAAGTCAAAGCCGTTTTTATAGATAATGGTATTTCTGTTTTAACTTAGTTACAAATATAAATATAAAATATCAATTTATGTATTACTTAATATAAATCTTGTTTAGGCTCTATATGACAAACATAAAAAACAGATTTACAATAATATTTCCGTTACAAAGGATTTTTTTAATGCATTCTACTTAAATAACAACTTAAAATATTAGACAAATTTCACGTGGATTATATTAGTATTTTTAAAAAAACTTCTAAAAACGATAGCTAAAAATTGATAAAATGAAATTTTAAAACAATATTTGCATAAACTTTCTAAAAACATTCCCACGGTTGACCGTGCAAAGGATTTTTCTATCATTTTTGAAAATTCCATGTAATTTATGGCCTCAAAAAAGATTTTTGATGTAATTCTCACCTTTATCGCTGTTCGTTAAGGGACATTGTTGTTTGAAAATATGGATTTCTATCAAAATGCGTAACAATAATGCGTAGGTAAATAGCGTTTATTGCAAGTAGTTAAGGAACATTATGATATAGCAAATATTTTTATTATAATAGAATATGGTACAGAAGCGATAATTATCGTTTAAGACAATTATTTTTATGAGCATTTTTTGCAAGCTCCTATTTAATATTTGATATCGATAACAGAATACGATAATTATCGATATTTACTATCGATATCGATAATTTTTTCCAACGAACATTCCTAAAATGATCGATCGGTCCACGGATATGGTCCGGCGGACCAAATTAGAGCGTCTGTTACTACTATTAATCAGGCTATAAAAATAAGGAAACAATATAAGAAAACAGTACACAATACAAAAAATGGCGGTAACAATCATAGACGGCCCTACGTAAAATTAAACTTTTTGACCTTCTCAACCTTTAGAATACTGTCTAGATTATTTATAAATCTTTTTTTTTTTTCTTTTACTTTTTGACGTGATAATAGTTCTTAGACGTTACATTTACCACGTTTTAATTATGATTTAACAAAAATTGTAACTAGGAAATTTTATTTAATCATATATACAGCTTGACACGTATTACTAATGTATTATATTTACACTTTTAAAGTTATTATAAAAATATAAGCTTAAAAAAATTATTCCACATTATAAACTTATTTTCAATCAAGAACAAGCATAGGGTGACCACTTTAATTTCCAAAACGGTCTCCAATTTTAAAACCCAGGAAATATTGGTGAAATAGTAGCTTTACTAACGACAACGTCGAAAAAATTACAACAAAACAAAAACGTCGTTATCATTCTCGTGTAAATTTAAACTTTCTTTTAACGACATCAAACGATCAACATCAATGATCATGATCAATGATTCGAATTAATTATTTAATAACAACAATTAGATGCTATCTAATTATTTCTTACTTGTATATTATATTCATTGTTTCTTCCTTTTTCGATTGCAATTTTCATAATCGTATTATACTGTGTAGTCACACGTTAAGTCTTTTTTGACATGACAGAGAATTCGATTAGCAGAATAATATTATTTCTATATTGTATAATTGAGAAGGCATGCAAAAAAAAAAGTAACTCTCCTGAAAGTTTTTGACTCACAGACTTTTTACAGATTTTGTGTAA
Organism: Euphydryas editha; assembly: GCA_036937285.1. NCBI lineage: Eukaryota > Metazoa > Arthropoda > Insecta > Lepidoptera > Nymphalidae > Euphydryas > Euphydryas editha. Next base: position 9,653,983 of record JAUPFZ010000008.1, read on the forward strand.
ATTTCGTTACAAAAAAAAATTAATTTCTTTATGTTCCAGGTGAATTGGGTAAACTGTAAGAATCCTTAGATTGCTACACCTCAATATATAATTTTATTTTGTAAGTATTAACAACTTTGAGAACATTGGTTCTCAAAGTTGTTAATACTACTATACTAAGTTGTTAATAATACTAAATTAAATTGTTAATTCTTTATCAAAAAATATCCAATCTTTCAAAAATTGTTCCAAAATAGAAATAGAAATAGAATAAATGGTATTAATGAAACATTGCATACAATTATTATACAGATTGTCGGATTGACTTTTTTCGTTTAATTGCAATATTATTGCGCGTAATAAAATAGCCTTTCTTCCTATGTGACCAACACTAAGAAGTATCCTGTAATTAGCAGGATACACAAGTTGTACGTCTTAACTTAACCCTATAACCGAACGCACGGTCTATATGAGAAAAAAATATCATTATGACGCATTACAAAATACTACAAGCAAGTACAACCGCGAAAACATCTTAACGTGTCTTATAATATCCAATCTGTTTTAATAATACAATGAGATTTATTAATCTGATTTGTTTTATTTTTTGGATTTGACAAACAAATTATAATAACGGTTTTTACAATTACAAATTAATTAAAAGTAACATAGACTATAAATCATCACGATACGATTATTAAGTAACGGAAGATAAATATTAACGTGAGTGTAACCGCGAAAAAGTCTAGTTATTACATAAAATTAATCTAGTATAATTTCCGCATATAGCGCCATCTAGCGGCAATCCTGACAACGATCTACAGATCTAACTTGAAATTAATATATATTTTGCTTAAGAACATTGTAGGGTTAAACGTTGAAATTTCAAGTTTATGGTACAGATGGCGCTGATTACTGAAGTTTTCTTTTGTTTGACTGATTATAATAATTTAGAGGTTTCATTGCTTACAAAGTAGAATTATTATTTATTAGCTTAAAAAGCATTTAACTAGTTAGTATAGTTAAGTTATAGAGATTTATATTAAACTAAGATACTAGGTGGGTAGGTATTTACTTATAAAATAAAAATGAAAAAAAAAGTCGATGTATAATACAGATGTGTCGTAAATAGTAAATAATCTGAAATAACTTTTAACGCTAATTTTCATAAGTTTAGAATAAATAATGCCTGAAATAGTAATTTCATTAGATAGTACAAGTATTCCCGAGTAAAATAAAAATAAAAAGTATACTAAAATACCTTAATTTGTAAAAATTATGACCAAATTGCTAGTCACGGTAGAATTTTTTGAAAAAACACATAAATATTCACAATTTGACGACCGGCTGGTCGAGTGGTCAGGCAACTGAACACTTTACGCAGCGGTCGCGGGTTCGAATCCCGCCAGGTGCAGATAATTTGTATGACGAATATAAATGTCTGCACCGGGTCATGGATGTGTATTTATGTATATACTATATATGTATTTATATTAATTAATTAAAATTCATTTCCGTTCCTAGTATCTGTAACACAAGTTCTTACGAACTTAGCACGGTGTTGGTTAATATTTATTTATATTTATTTATTTATTTTCACAATGTTGGCAACCCTGACATAAAAGTACATTTTCTTGAAGCTCGACATCAGGGCTACCCCTAGTTAACGGATTATCCACTATTTACGACACATTATGTACCTATATTAAAAATTTTAATTTTTAGAGTAACAGAACAAAATGCGATATTTTAAGACAATTTAAACAACGACACGACGAATTAAAATGACGACACGTTGGCGCAGTGGTTGCAGCAACTGGCTTATCCGCTAACGGTCGCGGGTTCGATCCCCGCACATGACAAATAACTGTATAGTCCATACAGACATTTGTTGTGGTCTGGGCGTTTGTGCTTGTGTGTTGTGTATGTTTCCGGACCCTCGACACAGGATAAACATCCTACTGGGGGCTGTTGAGTGTGAGACGTTTATTTATTTATTATTTATTTAACTTTTCGAGAAAAACAAATAACAAAATAGGTACTTAATAAAATAACACTTCACACTTTTTTTAATTAAATGTTATTTTTCCATCGAAGAAATGAGTTCGTAATAATTATCATATATTAAAATAAATATTAACAAATTACTAAATAGGTACGTGCATAAAAACTAAGACTATTAATAACAATTAATTATGATTATATTATAATGATTTTTAATACGAGCAAATATTTATTTTATTTTTCTGCACTAACAATACGTAAGTCGAAACGATAAAATCAATGACCTGTTATTTACGAGAATCTTTAAGGACAATAAATAATATCAAAATCCTGTTCGAAAACATTCGAACAAACGGATGAACAAGTGATCTATATTTAGTCATCGCCAAACAATGACACCTCACGTAATAAAAACAAGGATGTGTGCTAATCTTTTTCATCGAGAATCGGAATGTGGCGGTCATTCCGAGTAATCGGAACAACATAAATATTTGTAAAGCGTCGCTAGACTTGAATTATTCCCTTATGTACATTTTAAATTGATCCTCGATTATATTAAATATAAATGCCATGCTGTTTTTATATCAGAAATATTTCTAAATAAAAATAAAGGATAAACTTCCGAAAAGTGGATACTGAATTTAGTCATGAAATTTGGCACGGATATTCCATTTGACGATCTAATCTAAGATTAAAAGGATTTTTGGCGACTCGCACAAAAAACTTCTTTTTTTTTTTCAAAAAAAAAACCTAACCTCACCTTTTTTTTAAAAAAATAGAAAGAAAACCTAACCTCTAACCTATCCTAGAATACGTTAATACATTTCATTCTTTTATTTTTTATTTACATCTACGGTAAAGACGAAAAAACATGATCACACAGTAGCTTATCTCAATATTTGATTATTGTTATAAACGCACAATAATTTGAAAGCATTCTTGCGGATCAAATCGGTATAAACCTGCAGCTCATGTGACTTACTCACGTGACGGCAAGACAATGACAGCCTTGACATTTTCAAAGAGGACGATACCGTGCTTAAAGTTAATGCTATGCTGCTATATCTTTTAAATAACTCGTGGCCCTTTACTCCTTGGTAACATGGTCTATTTTTTGATAAAATGTTAAGTGTTATTTACTTGGGTAAAACTGTACGTTATCGAAGATGTTGTAAAAGAAATTTTTTTTGTTTCCAAGTGTCACTTGTACATAAATAGATATACTTACCTTAGCACTATGTTTATAGGATTACAGATTTACATGCACCTTAATATTTTTTAAAGATAATTTTAGAAAAAAATTCATAATATTTCAATATAAAGTCTTCAATAAAAAATGAGCATGACCAGTGAAACATGACCTTGTATACGGAAATCACATTAATTTTAAACTGTTTGTGACAATATTAGGAGCTTTTACTATTTTTTTATTTCTTTAAGAATCAAATAATTTAATAAAAATTTTACATTTATACTTTTTTCTCTTAAATTTAGATGTTTCGGGTATTTCAAATTATGTTCTAAAAGTCGGTTTGTAACTGACATTACTTACAAAAAAAAATTTAAATACAATTTCAGAGTCACTAGTAAACCATTAGAAAATCGATTTAATAGTATTGTTGTCGTTATTGTGACACAAAATTTTTAGCATACAAAAACCTGTTTAAAAAAATCATCAAATTATTCATTATTCACCATTATGACAGTTGTAACAGCAAGTTTCTTGGTTACGGACTGTTTTATTTTTTTTGTCATACCCTCATTAAAGGTTTTCATCTTATTTTTATACGAAGTATTTTGTTACGGGGTCTACATGATTAAATATCAGAGCGAAGATAATATTATATATAAATAAGTATTCCTTGCACAATTATTAAGAATGATCATAATATAGAATATATAGTTGCCGTGTGGCTCCGACAGAATAGAATGTAGCCACCCCTTCTCTTCCCGTGGGTGTCGTTAGAATCGAGAAAGGAATAATTTCGAAAGTTTCACATCCAACTATGAAACTATAAAAACCGGCAGATGGCGGAATAGCCATCGAAAAACTCTGGCTTAAATGATTAGACAGGAGACGAGCAGCAGCGCCTTCGGTGCGACAAAGCCAGCCCTGCGGTCACCAACTCGCTTGCCCAGCGCGGTGATTTGGGCATAAAACCCCCATGACTTTACTACAAATCTTTCGACCCTTAGTTCCCGGCAGCCCTACTATTCCCAGCTACGGTGGGGCGGAGGATGTTAAGAATTACCGGGGTACGGTAGGCTGAACACCAATTATACACCTGGCAACGTATAATGGACGCACTCTAAGAGTCTAAATCGCGCACTCCCGGAGGAAGGAACGAAAGTTCAAAGCCCCATCTGGTGGCGATCTCAAGGTTTATCCAAGGCACGATCTCCCCCAAGTGAGGTACCCGACTGTCCCACCTTGCTCCAAAATCGGCGGATCTGAGGGAATGGCAATCGGAGGCGCTGAAAAGGTTTACCGAAAACGAAAGCCAGAACTACCAATAGGCGCCATCGGCCACCCGCACGAGGGCCGACAAGGGGTAGGTTAAACCACCAAGGCTTAAACCAGCGTCCACACCATTACAACATGCACACAATGCATCCTGGCCATCACAAAGGCGAACCGTGAGGTAAGCCTGGCCATCTGCAAAGAGAACATGCAGATCTACCAGTACAGACACGAAAATCTGCTGGAGGTAGAACTCGAAGAAGCCGAGACAGCCTTATTTTTCTTTTACATGGGGAAAATCCAATATGGATACCACTCCGGCGCGGGGGCACCGAAGTGGTTATGCCCGACTCCCGCGGGCTAAAAACCCTACGTGTGAGCAGTCATCCACCTGGGTGGGGCGAGATGGGGTCGCGCTAGCATTCACCACCTCGCCCCGGCGGTAGGCCCGGATGAACATCCGGGGCCCCGGCACAAATTGGGGCGGCCTTGCTCACAACAAAGGCCACCCCTCAGACATGTGGAGTCGCGCTGTTAAGTTGGCCGAAGTCTCCCGACTATCGGCCAGCGACCCCATTATTACGAGGGGGGGAGGAGGTGGGCAAACCTCCTTACCCCCGTGCGTCTGCGTCGGAGCGGGTCAGTAGAGGCGCCATCCTCCCTAGCCCGCTCCGCAGTCTTCTTCTGCGTCATTACCTCTTCGCAGAAGGAGACCGCCGCCTGCCACGATCTCTCACTGTCAAGCATGGCTCTTACGACGCTCGGCAGTGAGAGATCCCGCCCGAGGATCGCTGAAAGCGCGCGACGCTGCGTTTCCCAGGCGGCACACACCTCAAGCGTGTGGAGCGCCGTATCGTCTGGCGCCCCACACGCGTGGCAGGCTGGAGTCGCCTCCCGTCTGGCGATTTTGTGCAGGTACTACCGGAAAGCACCTGCACCAAACGGAAGGTCAGCGGCCCGAACCGCCGCCTCACCCCCTTACATAGGACCGGCCTGACCGCGTCTACCGTCCACTGGCCGGGGACCGGCAGGGCCAGGTCCTCCGTCCACCGCCGCAACAGGGTATCCTGCGCCTGCCTCCGCATGCGTGCGACCTCCTCCCACATCAGGGTTCCCTCCGGGATCTCCTCGCCCGAGACAGCCATATACGACAACGACACCCAACAAGTACTCAAGGGTAACATGTCGGGACGACATATGGCTGCTTACAACACCGCAAAAGACTTCGTGGACGCGGTTGAGGCTGAGGGGCAAAACAGAGGGCCTCGAACCTTTAAAAAGTCGTCCAACGTTAAACGGCTAAAAATGTATTCTCACAATAACACCATAATATCGGGGCGTCCTCCAGCCCGTTGGACCGACGACTTGCACACACGACACACACACTCCGGGGGAGGCTGGATGAGGATTGCGAAAAACCGGGATATTTGGTGCAAGCTTGGGGAGGCCTATGTCCAGCAGTGGACTGCGATAGGCCATCGATATATGGCCATCATGGCCATGCGATGCGATTCGATGCACAATTATTAATTAAATGTATAAAAATTAAAACTCGCTTACCGTGCTAAAACTGTCTTTAACTCGCTTTTACAAATAAATTATAGAATATGCAATTTTATACAAACTATAGTTCAAATAAAACACATTATTAAATAAATACAAATCCACAGAAGTATTAGCTTGCTTAGTTTCTACAGCTGACTGAAATATAATGTTTATTAACAATATAAAAAATAGTTACAGATTATTGTTTACTTATAAAAATCATTCTTATTTTTTCATACGATTTATAACAATTATACTTAGGTAATTTTTTAGGTACTTATATTTTCATACCTAAACCTGTACATGGTTGTTTTAAAGTCTTCCCCACACCACCCACTTTTTCATCACCCACAGAAACTTATTTGAGTGTCAAAAAAAACAAAATCCCTGTTTGGAATATTTCCAAATTAAGAATATGTCTGCATCGCTCTCCTGTAAAGTTGTTTTTTTTTTCATATCCGACATTTTTAATAGTCATAGGCGATATTTAAGTTTAATATTATTAATTTTGACATATTCAAGTAATAGATATATAAAGATATTTTATTTAGATTACGAATAACTATTTTAATTTCTACTGAATATGGAGCATGTATTAAATATGCTAAATTACTTAACAAAGACATTATTAATAGTTAACAAACGAAATCGAAAAAAATCTTTAATTTCTCAACAGTTAAGTGACTTAAGTTTATATTGTTAATCTTTTTTAAATTGGGAATTGGTACTAAAATTTTTGTTATACACTTATTTTTAGCTTTATTAATCTATACATATGTAACATTTAATAGAGTTATGTGATATCCTAGATGACCTTAATGACTAAGAGATATAAGCACCGTAGAGTTTCCTTTAATATGTGAAAATTTCATTATTATAGCACAAAGCAAGAAAGATTTATCTATACTAATATTATAAAGAGGAAAACTTTGTTTGTTTGTTTGGTTGTAATGAATAGGCTCAAAAACTACTGGACCGATTTTAAAAATTCTTTCACCATTTGAAAGCTACATTATCCACGAGTAACATAGGATATATTTTATTTTGGAAAAAATAGGGTTCCGTAAGATATTAGGGTTTTTCGGACACAAGGTGTAAGAAATTAACCAGAAAAGTTACTTATTTTGCGTACGCTGCCTAAACTATAAAAGATAGATCCATAAAATGTTCCAATTAATTGTAGATCTTATAAATATCTACAATAAAGTCCGCGACACACTATACCTATCTATGTTGAGTGAGGCACAACAACCATTTTTTTATTTAAAAATCTTGAATTTTTTGGACTACATTTAAACGCGTTTATTTTACTCATGCTATTAATCCTTATCAAAATAAATTCATTTCATCACTAATTACAGTTTATGTAGATAATATTTGGTCTTTGAATGATTAAAATTGGACGTTTGGTTTTGAAGTTATGGCGAAATTAAAATATTACGATTTCTGCTGCACGGGCCGTTGCGAAGAGCGGGGGCGTCACCAAGGCTGGGGTGCGCGTGCGGGAAGGGCATAGAATACTTTTTATCGCGATAATAAGGGTAGAAGGGGTTGAAATAGGGGACGAAAATTTGTATAGAAGTTCCTAATTGTCAAACATAAAAATAAATCATGTAAGATTGTTCAATTGTTTAAGCCAAAGACAAAAAAGCGTGCACGGGGAAAGGGGGGGGGGCGTATCGGGCAGTAGGCTTACCATGTCGCGCGATATAGCCGAATTCCACGCGGGCGAAGCCGCGGGCGGAAAGCTAGTTTTAAATAAAGAACATTATGTACATATGTTGCAAACACAAAGTGAAAAACCTAATAACTACTTGCTTAATTGGATTTCTATTAGTGATTTTTGGACAAAAAAATATTCAAGTAATCTTTCAATCAAAAGCTAGTAATAAAATAAAATATAATCAATTAGAATAGATTATTTTTTTTCTCTCTGTTACTATCTTTCGTCCCATAGTAACAGCGATGCGTGATCCACGTCATATATGTACATCAATCGATTATACACGATATATTAAATGGCAAATGTTTATAGATATTTATATCACTTCTATTTTTATGTATGTAGAATCTCTTGTATATTTTTTTTTTCTAAGGTGAAACGAAGACTTTATTTTGGTACTTGTGTTATATAACTAACATCCTCGTAATTTAAAAAGTAATTTTAATACAAATTATTACATTTCATAACTTTTCCACATATTCCTTATTTATTAGCCATAAAAATTTCCTTAGAAAGGCCGTTTAATAAACACGTAATTAATTTTAATTTTAATAGCAATATATATTATACATACATACAATTGTAACTTTTTATTATCTCATTATTAAATATATCCATTATGCAACAGTAAAATTAAAGTATAAAATGATATTAGAATGGATATACTCATAATATATTGCATATAGTATATGTGTATATGTATGTATTGTGTATCTATACTTAAAATAAAACTGCATGATGTTCAATTCTATACATTGAAGATATGTACTTTGAATGAAAGTGTTTTTTTGAGGGCACTGTATACTCGACATAAAAGCCAATTTTTTATTTTTTATTTTTGTGTGTCTGTTTTTATGACCGCGAATCATGCTAAAACTCTGAATGAATTTAAATGAAATGGGCATGATTGAAGTTCATACTACGAACAAATAGGTACTTTTTATGCTGAAATTCATTGTGATTCCCTTTGAAAAGGGGATGGAAGTCAAAATGTGTATTTAGTTGTTATTTATTAATGCGTAGTCCGATTTTATTAATTCTTTTTCTTTTTAGAAAGGAGGTATTATAAATATTTCAGTATTTGGTTTTTTTAATTTAGAAATTACAAACATCATTATCCTTAGTATTATCCTCAAATAACATGGAACAAAAATTTTATTTACAATATTTTACACAAACACAAATTAAAAACCTACACAACTTAAATGAAATAATACGCTTCTAAAATAATACTAAATAGAATATGTTTATTCTAAATAATGATTAATAACGACTTCTATAAATTATACGGTAAATATATACTTTATATTTTTAAAGTGAAACTTCTTTAGAATCGTTGTGATTTGAAACGGGATGCGACGGAAAAAGCGACAGGTGAGAGACAGAAATACAAAAATGTGTAGGAGAGAATGAGATAGTATGATCTCGCGTATCCTAGCAACGCATATCCTAACAACGCGTAAACAACGCGTAAATAAGTAATAGAATGTTTTACTATTAATATTAAAATAAGTAATAGAATGTTTAACTATTAATATTAATAAGTTTTAAATTGAGTTTGCCAAAGATGTTTCACTTCTGACGTGTGTACTCCGTACACACGACATTTTTTAGCTTTTATTTACAACTTTTCTTGAGTCGACTTATATTGTCGCACCTTACTAATATGACTGTGACATACAATGTCTTATTTACGATATGATAACTTTGGTCTTTTTGACTTCCAAAAAGAAAAAATCTTTTTAACATTGTTTAAAATTTCAGACCTTTATTAATTTAAATACATTTCATATTACATTCTTATTTAATGAAATATTTTTACTTTTCAATTTATCTTTGTAATTTTATTTCATCCCACTCTTAATCTCTTTTATTTCAATAATAAAGTAATTATTTATCTTTAACTATAAAGCGATAAGAGAACAACGTTTACACTCTCTACTGCTATAAATATTCTGCTACTGGGCAAAGAAGAAGAGGTCTCCATATAGGAGAATAGTAGCAGCCTAATATACCATGCTGTTCCACTGTGGGGATTTTCCTACCGTGACTATCGATCGCTATCAGGTGTCCATGATAACAATCGGGACCGACGGCTATACGTGCTCTCCTAGCCATGGTGGGGAGACCCACAATAGCATACACCCAGACCAGAACAAACTATTTGTACAAATACAAACACCTAACCTGAGCGTGAATAGAACCCCAGACCGCCGGCTTTAAGGCGCCTACTCGCACCCCTACACCAGATCGGTTATCTCTACTTCTAGACATAGCCTAACTTCTTATATAGCAATATATAAATCAGCGTATGTCTATTTCTTATTAGTAAAAAAGATGCGGAAAACATTCAATAAATTCAATTCCGGATACAAGTGACGAGCCTCCTCAATGCAAGTAACGAGCCTTGTATGATGTAATAGCATGTACACTGGTAATAAGAATTATAAACAGACACTACTGACAGGGTTTCAAGCTATAAAATAAAATAACAAATAACATTTTAAAGTATATAAGTATCATAATATTGAAATGGATTGTATACCAATGAATGTTAGTAAATATTAATAATTATATGTTTTGAAGACCTTGGCGCTTCGCGATTTACAGCTTCTCCGCCTTGGAACAATAAAATTGACCTGAACATTCCAGAGCTCACCAAAATATCTTTAGGTATACGATAGACAAGTATCAGTTAAAGTCAAATTTTTACCTAAGTTATTTTTAGTGTTTTATACAATACTCATTAAAAAATAACTAAATTAACGCGATTTATCTTAACATTCGCTAGTAAATGTTCTAAACCATTGTAGATGTTTGACTTCTACTAGTGATGACTAGTAGAAGTCAAACATCTACAAATTTTTTAACAATTAGTGAATGTACTAAAGCACACCACGATTGTAATATTTACAGTAACGTATATATCAAGTAGCGAACAACGAATAAACGTGGTCTAAACTAAACTCTCCGACATAGATCTAGGACTGTCTACCCAGGCGTCCTGGATATCATCCGTACATGGATTCCCCTGCGGTTTAATCTAAACTCTGTACTAATAACTGTTTGTGCGTAATCGGCCATTTTGGTTTTTTTTTCTGTCGAACAAGTTGTGATGCGGGTTGATATCGTTAGTTACAATATTACAATAATTGTATTATTCATAGGAAAAACATGTTATATATTTAACACAAATACAGTCTTTTGCACAGGATCGTAGGGTCCATAATTTCGATTTGGAGGTTAAGGTATGACTATTATTTTTTTTTTTATTTAAACACTTTATTGCATACACAAAGTTGAGGTAAACATTAAAATAGTATATTATATTTATAAATGTACAGAGAAAAAAAAATAAGTGAAGAGTAGAAAGATTTACTTACAGCATGCAAAGGCGGTCTTATTGCTTTAAGCAATCTCTTCCAGACAACCCCAGGCGAAGGAGACTATTCATAATAAAATAAAATAAAATGCGGGATAGTGTAAGCGTAGATAAATATAATTGTAGATACAAAATATACGTATGTACTGACACATATAAATATTTAAAAGAAAAAAAAAGAGAAAAATAAAAATAAGTATACAGAACATAAATTGATTTATATAAAAATATGTATACATATAAAATACTTACAACATATATCTACATAGATACATAAATACATACATAAATATACAACATAAACATATAAATATATACAACATAAACATATATATACAACATATGAACAAACAATATACATAGCATATAATAATACGAAAGCGATTAAAGCGAGAGATAATAATTGTATAAGCGTTTCTTAAAAGTTGACAACGAATCGGAATGACGAACTTTTCCAGGTAAGCTATTCCATAGTTTGGCTGCCTTTATTGTAAAGGAATTGCTGTACGCTTGCGATTGCGAAGCGAACATCTTTAGCCTATTGTCACTACGTGATCGAAGATTTAGATGAAGGTCAGAATTGGAACCAAGGAATACAAAACGTTCTTTTAAATAAGAAGGAGATAAAGGATTGTATAGGATACAGTAAAGAAGGGAGAGCAAGTGGAGATTGCGACGCAGTCTAATTGGTAGCCATTTGAGTTTAGCACGGAATTCGGATATGTGATCGAACTTACGTAATCCATATATAAAGCGTATGCAGTGATTTTGAAGTCGCTCATATTTGTTCAGTAAATCTTCCGAAAGATCAGGATAGGAAGAGTCTGCATAGTCTAATAACGGTAGGAGAAGTGAATGCGCTAAAGTTACTTTAGTTTTCATAGGAAGTAAATGCTTCCACCGTCGCAAACAGCCAATAGTCGCAAAAAATTTCCTGCTCACCTCAGCCACTTGTGGAGCCCATGACATAGTGCTGTCAATCATAAGACCAAGATTCTTAATAGAGGCGCTCACCATTAAGTTAGTATTATTTAACTTAATTGAGGGCAGGCTATTCATATTAATTTTTGCAATCTGTTTTGCGCCACCTAACAATGCTACCTGCGATTTATTGGGGTTCAAAGCTATTCCAAAGGATTTACTCCACGAAGCAATTTTATTCAAATCAGAATTCAAGTCTTCGATTGCCTTATTGAAGTTGTTAGCAGGGGCTGACGTATAAATTTGCAAATCGTCGGCATATAAGTGATAGGAAGAGGAAAGGGATTTGGTAACAGTGTTAATAAAAACAGAGAAAAGAAGAGGAGAGAGAACACCCCCCTGAGGGACACCAGCAAAAAGTGGACAAGAAATTGAAAGGCGGTTATCACTTCGAACACACTGTTCACGACCACGTAAATAGCTGTCAAACCATTCGATTGCATCGGATGAAATATTGATGGACTTTAGGACGGCTAAAAGGACGTCAAAGTCAACAGCATTGAATGCGTTGCTGAAATCAAGTAAAGCTATGACTGTTACGTGCCTATTGTCCATGTTAAGTCTTACGTCATCGGTTACCTTAACAAGAGCTGTCACAGTACTGTGGCCAGATCGGAAGCCAGACTGGTAAGGACTAAGAATGGAATTTTTAATTAGATATAGGTGTAGTTGATGGTACACTATACGTTCCAGGACTTTAGAAAGAAAAAGAAGAATGGAAATCGGTCTGAAATGCGAAAGAGAAGTTGGGTTTTTAATTTTAGGGATAGGAAGTATTTGAGCTTTGCGCCAAGAACTAGGAAACTTATGACAAGACAGGGAGGAGTTAAAAATGTGAGATAAGGTAGGGGCAATGTGGTCAAGTAGAAGAATTATCATCATTCGATTTATTCCATCGACGCCAGCCGCATCGGATTTGATAGATAAAATGTGTTTTTTGACGTCATCTGGTGTGACTGGTTCTAACCGAAAGGAAGAAGGGGTAGTAACAGAAAGAGATTTGAGATCATTTAAGGTCCTCTGTTTGATGTCACGGTCCATAGGCGTAATGGAAGAGAAATGCTTAATAAGTGCATCCAGGTCGATATTAGGAGGAGCGCTCTCTCGTTGACGACCGATACCTAGCGTGTTAAGAAATCGCCAAACTTTGGTAGGATTACTGTTTTTTATTGAGTCATTGATGTATGTACGTTGAGCATCTCTGCATATAGTACTGCAGCGGTTACGTAAAAGTTTATATTTACAGAGATTTTCCGCAGTTGGTCTTAATTTATATTTATATTTGGCAGCATTCCGCCGAGCCATCAATGTCTTGATCTCATCCGTCAACCACGGTGCTGGAAGATGCTTCAGTTTTGTAGGGCGAAGAGGAGCGTGCTTATCAAACAGATTGTATAGTATTGAATTAAAGATTTCTATTTTTCTATCAATATTCGGCTCGTCGTAAATGGCATCCCATGTAATGTTGTTTAAGTCGCTCATAAAAAGGTCACTATTAATGTTCTTAAAACACCGGCGCATAGTTATCGTTGGTCTTACTTTTGGTGGTCGTATTTTATATGACAGAAAGAGAAGGTCGTGATAGGAGAACGCATCGGCAGAAAATTGACCGTGTGCATCGACATGTTCTAAGGAAGAAGTTATCATTAGGTCTAGTTGTGACGGGATACAATTAGGGAAAAAATGAGTAGCGTTAGTGGAAAGTATATTAAGGTTGCAACTTTTAACGATGTTAATGAGACGTTTAGCGCGATGATCATTCTTTATTAAACATGTGTTAAAATCACCCATAATTACAGTATGATCCATAACCGGGACATACTCCTCAAGTAGACCCTCGAATGCGTCAAAGTAATCAATATGGAGAGAGGGACTGTAGAAAACGCCTAGAAGTACCTTCACGCGCCCAAATACAACCTCCACAAGAATATGCTCCATTGAATCTGAGAACTGTGATTCGGATTTACTTAAAATAGTAAAAGGTATTTGTTTGCGCAAGTAAATCGCCACACCACCACCACCCTTACCCGTGCGGTCGTTACGAATCAAGTGAAAGTTAGGTAAACAGAAAGACGTTGAAGGCAAGCACGGTTTTAGGAAAGTTTCAGAGATTAAGACAGCATGAATGTTATTATTGTTAAAAGTGGAAAGGAGATCAGGGAAGTGAGAAGGAACACTTTGTGCATTGATGTGAACAACATTGAAATTTTTAGAATAGGCGGCGAAGGCAGAATCGAGATAAGAACTGAGAGGGCTAGTTGAGCTATGGAAGCTATCTTCAGAGGATGATGCAGCAGAAAAGAAAGCATTTTCGTCGTCTGAAAAACTACAATTATTATCGCTTAAACTCATATTATAGAAAATGAATTAAAAAAAAAGTAAAAATGCTATATAAAGTATATATATATATATATAGAATATATAATATATTAAATAAAGAAATATATATATAAAAAAAAAACATAAATATAAATATGTACAGTAAGTTAAAAAAAAGGTGCTCTTTCATACACCGACCAGCTGTGTAAAAGAGATTGCAACACTTAAAAACAAAGAAAGACAAAATCATAATAGGAACAATAATTGATGCAAAATTACAACTCAGGAAGCAAAACAAAAAAAAAAAAATAATAATAATAACACATTAATGATTATAGTACCACATACAGAAAATCAGAAAAAAAAAAAGAAGTGATAATCATTTTATAGATCAATAACCACAACAATAAAACAATCTAAATACGTTATTGTTACATAATATATATTGGTTGGGTAGATGAAAAACAAACTGACAAATGACACCCATACACATAAGGCCCAAATTAAACCAAGCAAGAAAACAAAAAAAAAAAAAAAAAATATTAAAAGTATAGAAAGAAAGAAAAAAAAAAAAAGTAATAATAATATAACAGAATCAAAATTTATTGTGTCCCTGATGTTCCACCTGAATCAAAATGAGCCCGTAATAGAGGCTGTAAAATGTGATACCTTTGCCCATATGCAAAAGATGAATGTACAAGGCAAAGCTGTCAGTTGTCAGTTGTCACCCGTTATCATTTGTTTTTTTGTGCTGTTGTCAATTTACATAACATTCTAATACCCATACATTGATATAATAATTTAATAAATGATGATGCAAAATTTTGGTACCCACCACCAATAGCTTAGTGTAATACGTCATTGGATAGCTCTTTGTGAGCTAAACAAAAAATATTATGACCACTAGTTCCAAATCTTAGTCCGTTCAGAAATAACAAGTACTATAACATGCCAGTTGTAGCAAGAATATAATAAGGTTTATTATTTTTATTTCATAACTCACTACCCTTTTGTACATCAATAGGAGTGATGAATCATTTTCTTACCTGCCCGGGAAGGCGGGCAGGGTACCAGCAGCGGGGGGCGGGGAGAGGAACGAGGAATGCGCACGCGCAAGTGTCGATCGACGAATAGCTTCAGTCGTTCGCCAATACGCCGATATGATTGTAGAAGAAATACGATTGAAGTTACATACGTCTAATATTTTATATGATTATGTCGAAAGGAAAAGATTAAATCAAAGAAGAGCTGATTTTGTGAGGTTAGAAGCTAATGATGTAGAATTCCCAAGATACACTGAAGAGCAAGTTATTTTATTGGCATTAGGGACATACCAAATAAAGCTTGCAAGATCTTACTGCAGTGAGCATCTACAAAATGGAATATACACAATAGAGATTTTTAGACAAAATGCACTTGAAGATTTGCCTGACTATGGGATCAATGAAGATTCTTCGCTCATGCGCGGTCGTATCCAATCCCGACATATTCGAGCAAGAATATATTATTGTTATATTTTAATAAATAATAATAGTAATACTATCTCTCAATACTACTGTACATGCCTGACTGGGCGACGTACTGTAGGTACCTGTGCTCACATCGTGTCCATCGTGTGGTACCTAGGATACGCCAGGCACGAGGGATTTGTAGCCCCTGCCTTATTCCTTAATGATGTGTTACTAGATGATGATGATGTGTAATCATTTATTTCATTTTGTAATCATTCATTTAGTTTTGTTTTTATTCCATTTCATATTGTAATTATTTTATTTCATTTGGTAATAATTTCATATTGTAATCTCACTTATTAAGCTTCGTTGCGGCTGTTGCTTCTTTTGTATACAATAACTGATAAAAATAATAAACAAAGGAAATCATAATCGTATTTTATTTCATTTTCTTAAAGTTTATTTTAATTTTTTGTTAAAGGCAAATCCATATAACCCTGATATTGTATTAGGCTGGCAATCAGATCGGACTATAAATCAAGACAGGCGCCATACATATTCATATTCTATAAGAAAATACCTTTTCAATGATATATCACACATCACTATTGGAGCGGGTACCAGATTTCATACAATCTCTTGCATCATCCTTTGTAATCATTATCAAATTTTCGTATACCTACCACGAAACGGAAAAAAAAAACCACTAATTAAAAGTAGGTAACTATAAGGAATCATGCAAGCACAAAAATTACACAGAAGCTATAAGCAATAATTGTGCGGGCTTAACAAATTGATAGAACAATAAATGGGTTATAATGGTTTATAATAAGTAAAATAGGAACTATAAGCAATTATGTAAGCATGAAAACTTGATAGAAACAATAAGCAATTATGCAGGCATATCAATTTGATATAACAATAAATGTGATGAGAAGTAAAATAGTTAACTATAAGCAATTATAATTAATTAAATGTAAGCAAAATTTGATAGAAGCTATTAGCAATTAAGAAGGTATAACATTTGATAGGACAATAAATGAGATAAGAAAACAACAAAAGCAATGATCACAGACAAACACAAAGCAAAAACAACTATGAGGTAAATAAAGAAGAAGGATAAAATAAAGTAAATTAAGGGTAAAAATTATGTACCTATTTCCTGTTGACTCTCTTAGATCTGAGTGTTATACCTGTTTTGGGAGCGGAACTCGAGTTATGGGAGGTGATGGGGGCTGTGTTATCTGAAGTTGAGGCGCTAGATGAAGCAAGAGAATTGATGTCGGCCAATGAATTGATGTTATTCCGTGTTCCATCAGGCCCCATGACGACTACCTGTCCGTTTTGTGTCCAACATTTCGATATGCCAAAACGATGACGAGCCGCAACAAAAACCTCATGTCTTTCCTTCGTCAAAAACTCAGACAGTGTAATACCTGTATCTTTAAGTATGCTTTTACCAGACCAAAGTTTATTCCTCAATGATATGTCACTGAACTTTATAAGAACCGCTCTGGGTTTGCTGCCAGCTCTGATCTTCCCTAAGCGATGACATCGACTAATATTATTCTCGGTAAGTTCAGGAATCTTGAAGTGGTCGCTAAGAGTCTTAGTAATTGAGGATGTAATTTTTTCAGTTTTAGACTCAGGAATACCATGGACTAATAATATCTTTCTACGACTCCTCATCTTCAGGTCATCAAACTTTTTGCTCAAAATCTGTACTATGATCTTAACTGTCGGAATGTTAATATGATGCACCAGGGTGTATTAAGCATTTGACTCAAAATGCATTCGAATTTTTTCGCTAAAAACGATATTATACTAGCCTCCTGCTCTCATTTTTGCGCAACCCTCGCCTCACAAAAATGTCTAGTTATTTACAAAAATTATAAAACTAATTGTGTTATCGATCATCGACTTATTTTCCCAACCAGGAGATTTCGGTACCATGTTCGTGCCAAACTGATAGCCGCTGTGCATTTACACGTGAAGGTAAATAAATATAATATTTTTGATGAAAATAACATAATATGGCGTGTTTACTGAAACATTTTCCTTTTACACTATTTTGGGAATCGAGCTAGTGCCGAGATGCACGATATGCCTAACTATATGTTAGGGCCACGCCGTACAATATTCTAAAAAGCTGAAAATCCGTGTGCTTGATGCAGCTCGAAGCGCATACGTTGCGACTCGTTATCTAAGAGCCGCTGTATACCTATGCACACGCCGATACACCTGAGTAATATGCATGGCTTTTTCTTTAACTTTAGCGCAGTCGTTGCACCTCGTTCTATTGTGGGACCACGAGCTCCATGCAACGCCGGATAGTCACGTGCGCTGCGGTCTTATCGGGAGTTCGATGGTCCACCTAAGGTGCGGAGCCAAGACAAGTTGCAAGTCAGAACGTCTTGCACTTGGCACTTTACTCTACTCTACTACTACTCTGTTGGTCGCACAAGGTGCAAGCCCTTTTTTTTTGTCGCAGGGTAATCCATTTACGGATGATATCCAGGATGCCCGGGTCGGCAGTCCTAGACCTATGTCGGACTCGGCACTTTGGGAGTGCAATACCCGTACTAAACCCCTGCGGGAGCTGTCTGAAATCTGAAAATTGCAATGTTGTTTACTACTATTTTCTAGAATTATTTTCTCATTGAGTTTCCCGAGTCGCGTCATTTGCGATTTTATTTCTATTTTATGTAATGTGTAAACACAATTATTTGTGGGCGCACTATATAAAGCGCGCATATTCCCTTTGAATTTTTTACAGACCCCGACGATAGGATGACACTATTAAATGCCCCCTTCTTTGGGACCACAAACACAACACACACACACACACACACCGCCTCAATTAATTTTATATACGCCTAAATTAATTTTATTTTTTATTTTTTTAAAATATTTCTGTACGTTCCTTTCGAGGGCCCTGCAGCCTTTTTATGACTGTATTTTTTATTTTATTCGTTTCCATTTGCAGCTCTTTACGACCCTGATATACCAACCTATAAAAAAATGAAAACTCTACCACTCCTGATGGCTTGCCTTGTGATGGTGCATGCGAATGCTGAATTCGTGCCCGACCAACCCTGCCATCCACCAGTAGCAAGTATAATAAATAGTTTTACAACTTCATCTTGACCGTCGGTCCGAGTATTTCACAACCGTTGCAACATCTAAGCCAAGAGTTTGTCATGCTCTGACAGCCAAACCCTCAGACTGTCTTATAAGCTTTGACGAAACTAATTAGTTAATTTTTCTATTTCCAGTTCGACGGTCCTGTTGGAATGACTCTATGTCGTATTGAGGAGAATGGTCAAGATTTAAAATCTGCTCCAGGAACATACGTAGAAGTTGTTGTCGTGAATCGGATCGTTAAGTTTCCTCCTGGTTATGATTCAGATGAAGAAAAAGATTAATTTGTGAAATCTCCAAGCCATGCGGCTCACATTCAATAAAAATAATTATGTCACATGTTGTTTTATTATTGACGTAGAATACGCTAACGCTATAAGCGCGTCTCGTAGGTATCGCAACTCGCTGACGTAGCTGGCTGGACGCTTAGGGCATGTTTTAGTCTGCCAGGCTACATGATTGAACCGATATGCACATTTAGGTGTCACACTGCACATTGTGTAAAAGTAACTGCACTCTGATATCTCGAACATATGGGCCTACGTGTTAAGAACGTTGCAATGTAGAGCTTGCTCTCTAGGTTGCTAGAATATCACTTTCCGCCACCCCCGAGCCCTTAGTTTGGAGATACAGCAAGTACGTTCTTGTGCAACAGACTGTATATTATGTTTACTATGATAAACTAAAACGTAGATTGAATTAAAATGATTAGCTATTTATACTTTAAAGACATCTCATTAACAGAGTTTATAATGAAAATTATATACCTAATAATTAATCTATGCATAATAGAAATCAAGTCAATCATAGTTACATCTTATTTGTTATAAAACTAAATACACAATGAAAGTTAAGTTCTTAACTGATTCTTTTTACTCTAAATTAATACAAAAGAGTTCAACGCGACCTCTTTAAATCCGGATGACACATTAAATAATATATAGAATTAAATGACACAATACATTTTTTTTTTTTACTTTATTAGCTTATAAATAACAAATAAAAAACTAACATTCTTATATTATAAAAAAAACAATAAATATTGCAGAAGAATAATTACATATTACTAAACGATTATTAAATCCAATTATGTAAAATAAAAACTAAGTAATAATTTCAGTAAAATTTACCAATTTTAAAAATAATGAAATATTATCATACAACTATTTTATTTCTTAATTTATACTATACTTGTATATAATATTATAAAGCTGAAGAGTTTGTTTGTTTGTTTGAACACGCTAATCTCAGGAACTACAGGTTCGAATTGAAAAATTATTTTTGTGTTGGATAGCCCATTTACCGAGGAAGGCTATAGGCTATATAACATCACGCTACGATCAATAGGGGCTGAGCAATAATAAGAAATGTTACAAAAACGGGAAAAATTATCTGTTTTGAGAGCTTCCGTTGCGTCCTTTATTTCTCTTCTCGAGACATTTTTTAAGTATAGTTCCCTTTTAAAGTAAATATAACATCACTCTTTTACTAAGTATTTTCGAAAAATTAAAACACAATAATACGTTGAACGGCCCAGGAATCAAACCTGAGACCCCTCGCTCGTAGTAACGCTTGCGACCACTCGACTATCGAGGCGGGCGGACCTACTCTTAGAGTAATTGTTCAAAAATATTTAAGTACGTTTTTCCCTCAAATTAACACGGGTGAAACCGCGAGGCACAGCTAGTAATTTTTAGTGAAATTAATACCTGCCAGATGTGGATCAAAATTAATTTATTAACTAAGTAAAAACCCCGTACCATCTCATAATATTTAACACTATCTATTTACCTTTTAGATGGTGGATTTTGAATATGGATAGTTGTAAACAAATTTGTTGAGGCTTCACCCGCTTTGTCTTTCAATATTTGTCAGATTATATCAAAGATGTAGATATAGCTCCGCTACTTTGATACTTGATTTTATAGTAAAAATTAGATATTATAATATCACTCACTAATATATCAATAATACTAATATATCAATACTCACAAACAAACAATAGAATATAATTTAAAAAAAATAGTGATATTCTCAACTATACCTATTAAATTGATCCGGCTCGATTTGCACGTGCAAGGTTTCCTCGACATTAACATCATGTGACTAAACTTACTCAACATCCATAAGTAATACATGAATTATCGCTTGGTATGTATCATCAGGCTTATATTATAAGGTAACATATTCCCATTCTTAACAATATTTACAGGAATGAAACATACTCGAAACGCAGACTCGTAAACAGGTATCATAAAAGTCTACAACAACACGAATTTTTATGCCTTTCCTGTCTCGCACGACCACTATATGGAACCTGCTGCCACCTACGGTATTTCCGAACCGATACGACTCAGGGACATTAAAAAAAGAGCATATTCCTATTTGAAATTCTCCATGTAATTGAAGATTTCAAGCTTAACCCACCACTTTGCCCCACTGCGGGTTTGCGGATAATTCCTTACTGTGTGTAACGATTGTTATCTAATGTCTATGATAACAACAGTTTGTTGTCTAGTCACGCAAAAACTACTTAACTGGTGCGATGAAGTTAGTAGGTAGCTGGAGCTTGATAACTACAGGTAGATAACTTTTCCTCCTGAAATTTCCATGTAATGGAAAGAGACGTCATTAAAATCGAGATACAACTACCATATATTATTTAAAAATGAAGCAACAAACGTATCATAATTAAATTTGAAATTTCATGATATATTTTTTTTATTTTAAATAGAAACTTCGAAATATTTTTTAAATTATTCTTTTCACATTACATACATTTTCAAATGCCACTACTTTATAACTTATATTATAGATATTTTAAATATTCGTAATTTTTTATATAAGATTTTTTGTAAATTCTCAAGGATTTAAAAATATAATAAATATTCCTCTTATTAACTTTTACTTTTTAATTATTATAGGTTAATCATATTTTTCAGATTGAAACAGCCTTCACATATCCCACTACTGAGTAAAGGCCTGTTTTCCATTTTGGAGAGGCGTTGAAGATTAATCCGTGGTGGTGGCTACACTGCGGGTTGGCGGATATTTTCCCTCCTATGAGTAACGATCGCTATTAGGTGTCCATAATAGCAACTGGGACTAACGGCTTAACGTACTCTCCAAGGCACGGTGTGGAGACCCACAAGAACCCAAACTAGAAACAAAAATGTATACAAATACAAATATAGTGTTGAGGTAGCTATTCGTACTAGTTTGGTTTCACACCTCCGTCATTAGAACCATAAATAAAAGAAAATTCACCTATCAGGCACAGAGACACGAAACAACAGTCAGATAAAAAAGTTAAAAAAAAATTTACTTTTTGTTATAAACATCGTCAAAACATTTATATGCATTTACTACAAATCTGTCATTATGACAACTTTCAAAATTTTTAATTATTCATATAGATACAAAGTTCCAAGTTGAAAAGAATTCAATAACGCCATTGTTTATTTCGAAATAGATTGTCATGAATCAGCATCAACCGTTACTGAAGAAGGGCTCCTCAATATGTTAATTTTAAGGGTAATCGTTGTCTAACACAACATAAAAAACAAGAACGTTCTTAAGGTATTCTGTTCTCATGAATGTAAACACTTTAATTAGTATTGTGAAACCATTTTGTATGTCAATAAAGCACATGTTAGAAATACAAAATAACACGTAACACGAACGTAACGTTAGCCCAGTTTACGTATAGTTTTCGCAATAATTTGCTACACAAATATTGTTAAAAAACAAGAGGTACACACGAAAATGAGTTCTATTGTACTATTGATAAGAATAGAATATGCACGCATGTTTTCTTTGTTTTTAGCAATTTGCCATGTATACATAAGAAGCATTGTAAACCTCTCGCCCGCAGTCACATGAGCGGAGTCACATGCTCCCGCGCTGGTTGCATTTGCGGAAGCGTCGACTTTCTCCCGCCATTTTACATATTTTAACACCCCCCACTCTTCATAAAGGGCAAACGTTTTGGGTAGAGTCAATAAAATATTTGTGTAATTTAATTTTTTTAAATTGTGTGTGCTTTTACTTTATCGATTTTACTTCTTTCTAAAATATATATGTTATCACTTGGAACAGACATCCTGATTCCTCATCCTAAAGGAAACTTAAGTAGTTTCTTTGTAATGTTAGCTATAATCTGAATTATTCTTGTCAATTTTTTTTTTTTATAAATATGTTTAACACACACACACATATACAATTTTTTTTTAATAAATATACATATCAATAATACATATATTACACCCAGACTCGGGGCGGGAAACGAACCCACAACCCTTGGAGCAGAAAACAGGGTCACTGCAAACTGCGACATATATTTATTTAAAAATATACTATTAATTAATTTATAATCTAGTCTATATTACAAATTCGCGTCGTAAGCGCAATAAAATATTGATCAAATTCGTATTTTAAAAATTTTACGAAATATATGACTGCTGGTTTGTTTATTTAAATGGACTGATGTCTGAAGTTACTGCGTCAGCCTGTAAACAACCGACTGCAAAGCGAAAGCCTCTTCTCGATATAGAAGAAGGCTTGGAGCCTAATCCACCACGCTGCTTCACTGCGGTTTGGCGGATAATTTCCCTATCATGAGTAACGGTCGTTATCAGGTGTTTATGATAAAAACCTGAAATATGATAATACAGAATAAATAATGAGAGAGCCGGACTCCAGTTTCACCATACTTAATTCCGGAGCTCCTTCCTCTCATTAATTTCTTTGACCAGAAATTCATTTAAAGCTTCTTATAGACAGGGCAAATATTAACTGACTACTTAATATTAAGTCACTTGTCAGACCGCTTACAGTATATTCCCATTAAAAAATGCAACTTTTACAAACACAAATTTTGTACGAAAAGCTTTGTATGGAAGATTCTTTTCCTTAGATTAAGTGAAAATTCTTCATAACATTATAAGCTGATTTTAGCATAACAAGTTCCCTGTAAAATAACATAAAAATAGTTAGAAATTATTTAAAAAAAATTACGAATAAAATAATTTGTAGTTCCCAATGAATATCGATTTAAGAAAATCATTGTTTTTCTTTATGACAACTGTCGAAAAAGTAGGTAGTAATGTATTATGGTTACGTGATAATTTAACCTTAAATTATAATAATTATAAAACAATATTATTAATTCAAAAATTTCGGTTGAATTAATATATAAAACTTTACTATTCATATTTATAACTATTGTAATTCTTAGCTATTTATTTAAAAAGAAAAAATATTGAATATTCTTCATTATACAGGGATCGTTCTCACTCAATAAATTATACGTTTAACAAGAATCATTAGATTATCAGAAGATTACAACGATTATCCTCAAGAATTCACATAAACATAGTATGTGTTAAGATTAATAATAAACCTAGTTGCTTATTCGTCCGCATCTTTTAATTTGTGTCTTAGCTTAAGACGACTCGACGAATAATTTTATTACATCCCATTTGCATAGTCATGTGACTTGTTGAAACATTGCAGTAATTCTAAACCTCGTGGTCGACGTTACGTAAAACATTTTTATCGTTACTTGGGAACCGGTCTGAATGGAGCTCCTATACAATATTCAAAATAGTATCTTATTAAAAAAAATAAATTTAACAAAAGCAGATCTTAATCTAGTCAACACCACTGCGAATTTCAGTACTAATATTAAAATATGGATCTCGTTCTCGGTTCGGTTCTCGGATAGAGCAGCGTGACTGATGTGAGAAGGAAAAATAGCGTATGCTTAACAGTAGGATAATTTAAATAAAATTGACTGACCCGTTGGCGCAGTTTGCAGTGACCCTGTTTTCTGCTCCAAGGGTTGTGGGTTCGATTCCCACCCCGAGTGTGGGTGTAATATATGTTTATTTATATATGTTTTATTTATATGTATATTTAATATGTATATTTATTTTAAAAAAATGTATATCAGTCGGCTGTTACCTAAAACACAGACATTAAGTTGCCTACCTTAGGGACAGTCGACCGTGTGTGTATGGTAAGCATATTTATTTTATTTTTATTTTAAAATTGCAGCCTGGTAAATAACTTTACCCATCGTTGTAAAAAGTTTTTATTGTATTGTTATGTCACCGTATAAATAATAAGAAATAGATATGCACATTTTGGACTTCAAAATTAAAATAAAAAGTAAACTAAACTCTGGATATTAAATGTCATTCCGTTTATATTATTACAAGCTTTTATTTAACTTTAAATATTTGTTAGTATGTTTAAGTCAAATATTGCGAGCTGAATTTGACCCAGTTTTCAGTATCTGATTGAGTTATGGAAAAAACTTTTTGTATAAAAAATTTTGTACAACCCTACCAGTATGGGTATCAAATGAAAGGGTATGGTGACTAAGATGAGATTATTATAATAAACAAAAATGATGTCATGGTCAATCTAATATGGGAAACGGTTCATAGTGGCGATTTAAGTCAAATTTTGTAAGCCGAATTAGAACCTCTTCCTTTTATATACTTCAGAGTTGAAATATTGCATGTTGATTCACATAGATACGCAATTTTTATTTTTTCGTGTATATGTTCAATTATGACATTCAATTTTAAGGTCTACCATAACCTGGCTGGCGCATCCAGTTAGACACTTAACAAGAGATATAACAGATCTCTTCAACTTTTAATGGAACAGTGGTGAAATTTTGTATAGGCACGCTTTCTTTTAAGATGGCCCATTTTAAAGTCCACCATAACGTGTCTGCTGCGCCCAGGGATGGATCCAGACCACAGATTTGATTAACGGTTAACAGTAGTGAATTGAAATTTTCTTAAAGCTTTCAATAATGCAAATTTTCGGTAAAATATAGTCATGGCACTGCTGAGCGAAGAATGTTGCCAATCATATTATGCTGGTGTATTCATAAAATTCAAGGGAATACTGTTGACCATGCTCTTGTGTATTTAGAAACAAAGATCTTAGCTGCTGGCCGAGCATAATTATGTGGCATCAATTAAAGTCAAGTCACTGGAAGTTTTGTTTATCGAAGAACTGGATTAAGCATTTCAAATATCGTCGATTAGTTCGTTTATAATATAAAATTCGTATCGGTCATCGATCGCCAGTGACTTTCGTCCATTTATTATTTATTTTTTAAGAATCATAAATACCGGTATCATCATCTAATGGATTTTATTATTAAATCAGAAATCAAGTTTTATTCAAGATTTAGTAAAATGTTTGGAAGCTTCAGTAACAAGCTTCAAAAATAATTGTAAAATTCGTTCTAGTCGTAGTTAGCAGTGATTTATCTTTAAAAAGATACAAAAACTAAAAAAATAACATCAATATTCAATATTGTGCTTTATTGACATATTAAAAATATTTAATTTTTTATATCAATTCAATTGTTGACTGTAAAAAAAAGACCATAATAAGTTGAATTTGTAATAAAAATTATGTTGTGTTTAGTTATAATAGGGCTTCAGTGTTAAAAAAGATTCTTCCATTTATATTCTATTATGCATGCTTATCTAAATGTAGCCTGTAACTATTCCTATTGAATAAAAATAAAATAAAATAAATAAACAAATTTTGATTCTAATCAATATGTCAAAATACTTTAATATTTATTATTTTTGTAAACATTTTATTATTTATGTAATAGGTACATAAAATAGTTATTTTAAGTTTAGCGGGTAATTATTTTGAGTATAATTACTGTCTACATACCAAATATATTATTATTAAACTATTTACCACTTTTTGATATACAGGATGACTGGTAAATTACTATCAATATCTAAGAAGAATACTCGGTACATGATTCTCATTCAAATTATGTAAAAAAAATAGGTACTTAATTTTTGACCAAATTTTCATAAATTTCAATTCAAGTAAATGAAGCGTTGACACCCTACAGTCATGCCGGCGGCACGTGCACAGGTGTTGTACTGTGCCGCTTGTTCACATCTAAAAATTGCCAAAGTTCACATAATTTACCTAGTCAACAAATTTGTTGCTTAAACGAGTAAAATATCTTAGTATTTTTGCCTATCCTAAGCCAGGATTAAAGTATTAAATGGGACTGGATCATGCTTGTTTATGATAGTAATTTACCAGTCATCCTGTATAAAAAAACAAATATTTTACTTTTTCGTGTACACATAATTTCCAGCATAGTAACAATCTGCGTGGGTTGTATCGACGTGCGGAGAATTAAATTAATAAATTTTAGGTATAATTTGAAATTGGAATGTTGTATCCAATTTACATGTTGAGATATTAAAAAGTTTGTTGTTCTCAATATAGATGCTTAATCTTTTAGCATAATTCTTTAAAGATGTGAAAAAATAACGTCATAATTACACGGTGCCATTTATCAATTTTTTTAAATGGTAATTTCGAATTCCCTTATTTAGAAAAAGCAAAATTACTGTTCTCTTATATTTACGCGAATTTTAATCATTTGTTTAAAAGTCTATCCGAATATTCGGACACCCACCACCTCAGTCCCCCGAGATCATGGACGCTGTAAAGGGTCCGAAACGTCGGGAAATAATTTAAAATATTGTTAACTTTAAAATATTGTTAACTGTAAAGTTTTTAATAAACGCGATAAAATCCGGTATAGACTTTTAATCAAAAAAGCAAAAATGTCTCATATCAAAAATGATTTTATGTTTACTTTTGTAAGTATATAATTATCGTTACACGTTCTAAAAGAAAGACGTGTGAATTCGCACGTAGGTGTTTTTATCACGAATATTTGAATGTACACTCAAAAAATACACGGGTAATCCTGCACATAATTTTAATTCTTAATGAACTAAATTAATGAAATAGTCATGTAATGTGACTAAAAATATTTCAGAACATTTTGGGAACGTAAAAAAGACCTTTCGCTTAATTAAACAAATCCATTCAAATATTTTGTAATCTAAATTATATTGTAAGCATATTTATTTTTCGGTGAGTTGTACCCGCGATGTCATCTTTGTATGAATTCCACTTTAATATTTTTATAAGTAGGCGATGGAGGGCACAACTACAACAATAGCACCGTCTAAGTACATAAATAATTATGATATCATTTAAATAACCTTACCTAACCTTCTCTTTAAAAAGGAAGGATACCGGCTCTTCCCCCATACAAACGTAGAAAACTGGAAATATTGTCTAATTTTTTTTTGATTTTCAAAGACTAATTCAAAAAAAAATTACTCATATTTGCAAAAGAACGGGAACATTGGGGCATAATTGAAGGTTTTTTTTTAGTTACGTTAAAAAAAAATTGGTATGTTTTGGGGAAGAAATAGTCGACTAGGGGTCTTTTTTTTCTCGCAGGGAAATCCATTTTAATGATATAAGGGATATCCAGGACGCTCGGGTAGGCACTCCTAGATTTATATTGGACTCGGCACTTTGGGAGTGCAATACCGTATTAAACCCCTGCGGGAGCCTTCAGCCGCTTTAATTGGAGGGTCCCGGATCTGCAGGCAACAGGACCAGCAACAGCCACAGGCTGGCCTCGGCGAAAAGGCCAGACACAGACTTCTCCTTCATGGGGACTGTCTGGCTCACCTCTGAACAGTCCCGACGATGCCGTGTCTAAATGTGGATAGGTCTGGGGGAACGAGGCAGGAACATTTTATTCAAATACCTATTTTTCAAAAGTCTCTCAGGTACCCTTTCCCCTTAAGAACTTAATTTTACTTAAAGATATACTTCAGCTTACATAAACTTAGTATTTTAGCAGTCATACGTATTCAAACAAACAGACAGATAGAATTTTTTTTAAACTTTTGCAATATAATTTGACGACATGGTCGAGCGGTCGCGGGTTCGATACCGGCATATGACAAATGTTTGCATAGCCCATACAGATATCAGTCGTGGTCTGGGCATTTGAGATTGTGTTGTGAGTGTTTCTGGACCCCTGACATAGAATTCTAATCCTACCGGGGGCCATTAAGTGTGAAGCATTATATGAATGTCTTTATATAATAAAATATTAACTATATTATTAAAGTACAGACAGATATAGGAAATTATAGTTGCAAAGATTAATATTTATTTTTATATATATATATTTATTTAATATACTGTAAAATAAGACAGATAAATTTAAATGTTTAATTTTGTCAAAGTATCTAGTTAAAAATATTTATAGCCAAAATTTCCTGTTTTTATTAGCAACGATGGAATTTTGTGCGATATTATCGTAACGGGAGAATACAAAAGTTTTGTGCTTTCGGTAATAAACGCAGCCATGAGCCAACAGCGACCTATAATATAACTACACCTAATTCAATGTTCGTATTTGCTTTTTTTTTTGCTAAAATTGCTTCTGTAATTATATTGTAATAAATCATTTAGATAAACTCAACTCATATTCGTACTTCAATTTTTTTTATTTCAAAACAATAAAAATGCAATTTGTCAAGATGGGTCGAAAATACCTACAAAAACGTTTGATTAGGTCGACGATAGTTACGACGATCATAGTGTACGAAAAACATAATGCTGGAATTAAAAGGACGTTAAGAATCCGGTTCGACGAACCCGGAAAGATGGTTACAGTGCATATTGTAAAGCCGTGAAAACTTGAATGTAAGGGTAGGTAAATGTAAATCGATGTAAAGAGAGCATCAAGGCCAACTTCTGGTAAAATTACGGAGGTTAAAACAATGTAAAGTGTAGTTAAAGAATCAATTGATTTTAAGAGTTAAACTTAAATAGGAACTCCTATTATTATTTTTTTTAAATATATCCGTCCATCTGTCTTTGTCTCTGACTATAAGCTTGCTTAGCACCGCACTTCTACCCCACCTGCTAACTGGTAAGTACTAGATAAAAGCGACATAATCAATTGTCAAAAAGGAATAATTAAAGTAAACCAGAAAGCCTTTCCTCTATATGAAGAAGAGGCGTTCGCTTAGCAGTGGGTTTTTTACAGGCTGATACAATACAGTACAAACTAAAAAAACCCATTTTAATATCACATGTGGTGAGCACCTACGGAACCTTTTGTATATAAACCCGCTGCGCCTCTTTTGATCTTGAACTTTCAACTCTAAAAGGTAATAAACACCGTTTGTTACTGAATGTCTAACTAAAACATTTTTAACGGTTTATCACGAGATAAATGCACTGACAAAACAAAGATACGACGAAAATATCGATACAAATATGTAAGCTTATATAATCTATTTGAAATATTTGTATCAATAAAAATATTATAAGTTTATTTTTTTAATATTGTATATCATTCAATATCGTAACGTGTACGTCAAAATTACTATCTTAAAAATAAGAATGATAAAATTAAAATCTCTTATAACACAGTTCTCCATCCATAAATATTTCCCGTATTATTTTATAGAAACCGAAGCATAACGCAAAGTCTTTACTGCTTATATTAGTATGTATCAGTAAATCATTTAGGAGCATCGATGCTGCGGTCACGAATGCACGCGTATCCTTCGCTATATAGCCCATTCTCCTATTGCTCGACCCTGAAGGATTACTTATTGCTACTTTGTTTTTGTTACTGAGCCTCACAATATGTTATATTTATGTTCTAGTATAAGTTACAATATAATAATTCCGACGAGATTTTGAACACGAAAGCACATTGAGAATAGTTACAGCTTAGTAAAAATATTTTTTTTTAAAGATATGTGCAGTAAATGCAGTAAATATACATTTTTTTTTATGTTAATTAGATAGGCAAACTGGCAGACGTTCCACCTGATGGTAAGTGGTTAACGTCGCCCATGAACATAAACTAGTTTACCTGGAACTAGCCCAGGCAACTCATCTATGTGTTGCCTATCCAGTGACATAAGGTGTTAAAGTCTCGGTGCCAGTAATTACACTGCCTGTCTTGCCCTTCTCTCCGAAACACAGCAAAGCTGTTTCACGGGAGAAACAAGCAAGATGATGGTACCCATGCAGCCGGGAGTGCGGCACAGCGCATCCCTCCCATCGGTAAAAACAACAAAACATATATGTAACTAACCAATATGTGAAATCGTGAGGCGAGATTTTTTCTAATATGGCATAGGTACCTAAGCTGAACTAAACTGAAACAGCCTGGCGTCCTCTTGCGTGGGCAAAGATCTCTTCCTATACAACAGCAAAGGAAGGCTATTTTACACATTTTATGTATATTCATGTATAAACATAGGTACCTGACATATTGAAACAGCTTATATACTAGGCCTTTTCTTTAACGACGGCTTAATATCTTTAACGTTATTGTAAAACTCAAAACAAGACAATTCACATGTCAAAGCATAATTTATTTTTATTTACGTTACAATCTCGGTCATAATGATAGGGTACAGCCATAATTGAGACTAACTTGTTTTTCGCTGTAGGCACTTTTTTTATGAGTTCTTTTTTTATATAGAATAATGCGAATTTAATTAGTATATGTTTTTAATACACATTTTATATTACATATTTATGAAATTCATATTATAATCAAACATTTAATCTTAAGTACATGTTCTTTATTTATTTATTTATAAATAATAATATTCAAAAATAGTTAAATACTTTTAAAATACGGAAATAGTAGCCACGATAAATTATACCATAGAGCGTAATAAAATATAAACATGCTATAAAAATACAACACGATTTGAGTATTGTTCAATAAAACCAATTTCGTAGTCGAAAATATAATCAAAAGCTTAAAGTTCTTGATTTATTGTGTACAAACGTATAATTTGAAGTGTTCTCTCCAGACTGCTTATGAAGTCGGGCTTATTTCGAAGATATAGGAGATTTGAGTCCCTTTCACCAACCACGTGTACAACGTTCATTGTTTTATTATTATTTATTGGTTCATGCCCTGTTCATCCTCATTTTATTTTATTAAATTCCTACTTTTAGTTCACACTGTCCCTACATTTATTTATATATTATATTATTCAAATTTTCAATGGTTAAGAAATTGATTATTCATCCACTCAAGTTCAAATACTTTTTTTTTTAGTTTCAGTGGATGACACTTGATAGTAGTATAGTTTTTTCAAATATTAATTAATTAATTATATTTAGTTAATTTTAGTTTTATATGGGCAATTAAATCTTTATTGACCTAAGTATTTTCTTTTATGTTATTCATATATGACGACCGTTCTGGGCGTTCTGGTGTGACGACTGTTCTGGTGTGACGACCGTTCTGGTGTAGACGACCGTTCTGGCGTAGTGGTGTGAGTAGTTGCCTCAATGCTGCGCGCCGGGGCGGTCGCGGATTCAATTTCCGCTCGGGACAGATATTTGTATTTGTTTCCGGTCCGGGTGTATATCCTTGTGGTTTTCTTGGGGTAAAGCCGTCGGTCCCGGTTGTTATCATAGACACCGGATAATGATCGATACCAATTATAATGAAATTATCCGCCAACCCGCATGGGAGCAGCGTGGTGGATTAAGGTACAACTTTCTTCTATGTGGAGAAGAGGCCTTCGCTCAACAATGAATGGTTTACAAGCTGATACAGTTATATTCAAATGTTACCTTTATGATGATGCTAATGGAACTTAAGAAAAGTAGTTAGCATCTTGTTAATGTTCGACACATAGTTAGGTCTCATCACGATTATTGGTATTATCACCCTCTTCATCTAGACTTGACAAGAAATTCCTTAAAGTATTTGGCATTAAATCTATCCAACTCTGATAATCTCGAAAAAGAGCAGACATATACAGGAGGTACAGGCATATTGGATATAGTTTAAATAAACTACTCTACCTAGGGTTTCCGCCATAGTTCAAGAGCATAATGAATAAGCTAATAGCTTATATCAGAAAATATATTGAAAAAAATATATTTTTAAAATTTAACTAAAATCTGAAGCTGAACGAGAAATACACTAAATCTTTATTTATCAGAGGGTCAATAATTTCAATAATAATAATTGATTGAGATGGTAATTTTCTTGCCCACTAAACTAAACAAGCTGTAGTTATTTCATAACAATCAGTTGATTTATTATTATCTACTTCATATGTTGCAATGATTTTATTGTAAATGGGTTAATGAGCTTACTTGAATCAAGAATACAAGAGTCAAATAGCCTTTTTAGGGGATAAAAATATCTAGCTCAAAAAGGAAGACCAGCATTTATAGAGAAGTCTATTCCATTTGTTAAATATAATTTGTATAGAAATATACCAACATAAATAATTAATCATTGTAAATATATTTATTTAACGAAGTAGTTAAATAAACCATAAAATTAAATATCTCTATCTCTATAATAAAAAAAAATATTTTTTGTATACTACTCAATTCTGCACGATTTATATTTCGATTCATAGTATTTAAGCATACTTTCAAATGAAATGCTGCTCTTCTTTGTCAAATCCTTCTAGTTTAAGATTTAGAGTTCCTAGTAGTTTATATCGTCCACTTCATACACATAATAAAATTTCAACAAAATTGTCCTTAACATCATTTGATTTCAATGAATATCTTAGAAGATATCATAGTTTTAAAATAACTCCGCAACGAAATAATGATAACAAAAATTAAAAAAAGTGATTTTATTGCATTATTATTAGCCAGGCATATGAATCTTTACGAATTAGAAATACTTTATCAACAAGGCAACTTTATGAATATAAACTTTGTCTTCTTTAGTATTTAATTTAGATCCATAATTTAGGAGATAATGTAAAATCAAATGAAACGATATGCATCGCGCCGCGCGCTGATGCAAGTCGCCAGAGTATATCGTTAGTTGTAACAATAATAAAGCACAGGGGCAAACATTTAACCACACAGAAACCGATTAACGTCAAGACTGCTTTTCACGCGAAAAACTATATGCTGCCTAATAAAGATTGCGGATCAGGCGAAGGCAACCAGTAATTTCTTCTCCTTGGTTGGTTAATAATGTTTTTAAAATATTTAACTATGTTTTTACCTCAAATAAATGCGGATGAAACCGCGGGGCACAGCTAGTACAATATATAATTGAATATTATGCTAATTCTGTGACGTACGAGTATTATAATTCCACATTGTTATTTATACAATTTAGAAGGTATTTTATAAGCAAATAATGTAAAATAGGCGATACTTTTATACTTCTTATTAATTATTAATAAATTACTACTTCTATACTGTTGTAGGTATAATATATTAACGGGAAAGTTACCCATAATCTCAATCGCAAACATCGCTTAAATTTTTACAAAAAATATTCTCTTAGTAGTTGGTCAATAGTTTAAATTCAAAACATCATACTTTTTTGACATTGAATATTAATTATATTAAGTTATACATAATAATGATAATGTTAGTTGATATTCTTATATGACACATGATACACAGTCCTGTTTTGAATATAGTCGTTTCGTAATCACATAATTAATAACAATATTTCACATAGCTATATTTATTAATAATATTTTTAATGGTTATTTATGTATGATAATTTTTTAACGATATATGTATATATATGCAATTTGATTATTTCGTAATATTTGTCATTGTGTCCTTCAGTAACACTTAACATACATTATAGTACCTGGATGACCGAGCTTTGCTCGGTTAAATTATATTTAGATACATTACATACTGATGAAACATAAATAATATTTTCGATCTGACTGACAATAGTAATATAATAGGAACTGGTTATTTAAATAAAAAATAAAAAGAGCTCTCAATAATAGTTTTTCTCATAAAAAAGGACAAAAAAAAAAGGAAAAAAATTGGTCTGTAGACCTGGATTCGAACCCGGGTTTTCTGGTTTGAAATCCGCCCGATACCCATCCGAGCTATTATAAACTTATTAATGACAGCGAAATTTACCTTCTTATTCTAATGATATTTTTTAATTGCGTAAAAAAAGGGATAAAACGACATTTTCTAAAAATAAATCCTAGCTAGATCGATTTATCGCCCCCGAAACCCCCTGCATACTAAATTTCATGAAAATCGTTGGAGTCGTTTCCGAGATTCAGATTATATATATATATATACAAGAATTGCTCGTATAAAGATATAAGATGTTAGTACCTGGATGACCGAGCTTTGCTCGGTTAAATTATATTTAGATACGTTATATACTGATGAAACATAAATAATATTTTCGATCTTACCGACATAATAATAAAATAATAAGAACTGGTTATTTAAATAAAAAATAAAAAGAGCTCTCAATAATAGTTTTTCTCACAAAAGAAAAAACTTGAAAAAAAAAAAGGAAAAATATACTGGTCTGTAGGCACCTGGATTCGAACCCGAATTTTCTGATATCGAATCCGCCCGATTCCCATCCGAGCTATTATAAGCTTGTCAATGACAGCGAAATTTACCTTCGTATTCTAATGATATTTTTTAATTGCGTAAAAAAGGGATAAAACGACATTTTCTAAAAATAAATCCTAGCTAGATCGATTTATCGCCCCCGAAACCTCCTGTATACTAAATTTCATGAAAATCGTTGGAGCCATTTCCGAGATTCAGATTATATATATACAAGAATTGCTCGTTTAAAGATATAAGATAAACAAATAACGTTAAGTAGGTTGTGTTGTGATATTGTAGACTGGATGTACATTTTTAACAGACTGGAGAAGGAGAGTTATGTTTTTCGAAAGTATTATGTAAATATCTGTAATAATAAAATTTTAATTTAACATTCTCGTACGTACGTATGACTCTGACATAATATTTAAATATGGCATCCGAGAAGAAATATAAGTAGGTGATTAATTTTTCAGTACATAGTTATGAAACGGAATTACTATTTAAGCTTTTAATTTCCATTCCGAATATTGAATTTTTTTTTACTTAATTTTTTTTTAATCTTTACTAAGAACAAATCTTTTAATAATCGATATTATTCAATTTGATTTTAAATTACAACTAATGAGATTTTTGACCCTGATATTGAGGACAGTCATTTGGATAGCTTTTTTAACTTCTTAACGAAATACATTTTTAAATTTCAATTAAGATTTTTCTCAATAAAAAGATGCAGGCATATAGTTTTTGCATTATGATAACCTTAATCTTATATAATTTTATATTTTAACCATAAAAACAACGAATATTAAAAAAATACATTTTTATCAATAAATACAGGAAATAATTTCCGCTTAATAAAGGCGTAAGGTAAGGTTTATGTCTGCACATGGATGTAGATTTCTATAGGATCTATAAAGTTAGTATAAGCTAAAAATATTATTTTAAGAAGAAAATAAAGTTAGCAAAAAGTCAACCGGAGCTTGACGAGAGTTTAGCATTTGCGTTCTTGAAGTGCATTATCATGATCGCTAGAGACTCCTTCTAAGCGCGAATTGCTTTTAGATGTTATTGCTAATAACGCTGCCTCTCGGTTTGTAGAGATAAACGCAGAACGTGAATGTCGCTAGAGGGTAGATAGCGCACTCCATTTTGAAACCAGAAGTGAGGAAACTGAAGAAGAACGTGAGATTCGGTTATCCCCGGATCGTAGCCGCCATGAGATTTCTCGATCTGAGGAGACGGATTCCGAACGAGAACAGCTATAGGCTGATGATCGCAATTGTCACGAAATATATATGTACTAAAAAAAAATCCACGCTAAAGAAGTCGCGGGCACAGCTAGTAGAATATAAGTACATATTTAAACTACGATAAAACAAAACGGTCACTGGAAAGCGAAGCTACTTTAGCATTCTTTTGACACAACATTAACAGAAAAGCTTGACGAATTTCGGAACGTAACTTCAACCCATTGAAGAACGGACGAAAGTGAAAATTGTGGTCAATATTTGAGTTAAAATACATGCATAACACAAAATTTTGTGTAATAATCGCCTTTATGTTAATGAAATAAGACTCAGAGTTATGTTTTAAGCAGAAAAAGTTTCAAAAAAGCCTTTATATGTTCGTTTGCTTAGACTTTAAACTCATTACGTTTTGTAACGAGAATATCAATAAAGTGACATTTTTATTCAATAATCATAAAACTGTATCGTGTCATGAATGTAGATACAGTGGAGCATCGATTATCCGAACGTCGCTTAACCGAACGACCGCTTATCCGAACCACTACGCCCGCACCCGCTCGACCACACACACACACATTACACTCCCGCGCTACAGTGCTCGCACCCTATCGAAACATCCCTATGTCCATGTAAAAAAAGTATCGATATTTTTATCGATATAATATATCGTAATGTTGTATCGATACTTTTTTAATAGAAATAAAAGAAAAAAAACAGGATAATTTGGCAGTACATCTTGAAGTTTATTTTTAGTTTAGTAATGTTACTAATGGTTACTAACATCACATGTAAATGCATTGTTTACACAATCACATACTGTAACATTATGACTGTAAAAGTCTGTTTTTGTTTTCTTAAAATTTTATTTTTCTTTAATTCCTATTTGTCATTGTCATATAAAAATGTAAATATGGTTTTCATTTACCTGTGCGTAAATATGTATGGCGGAATCAATATACATATAGGTACTGTTCTCTTATATTTACGCGAATTTTACTCATTTGATTAAAAGTCTAAATCGGATTTTATCGCGATAAAATCCGATTTAGACTTTTAATTAAATACATATAGGTAGTTTGATTATCCGAAAATACCGGTTTTCCGAATACCCATGTCCCCCAATTAGTTCGGATAATCGACACTCTACTGTAATTTAAAATTTTCAATCGCTACAAGTTTTTTAGTCAACAACAATATTAATATGACATCATTTACTTAGACGCTTTAAAGATGGAATCTATGAAAAACACAATTTTATTTTCCGTAAAAAAAGTTTTTACATTTTTCATTTCATTATCTCTTAATAAAAACAACTTTTTTTTCTTTTCATACAATAAAATAATCCTTATATTAAACTTAGTCGATTTACATTAGAATAAAATCTTTGTTAAATATCTTACCAGTATCTCTTATTGTTTCAGACTTCCCATTACAATTCCAGTTAAATACAAAACCTGCATAGAAATTGAGTATCAACTAATTTACAAACAAATACCAAATATTTTCTAAATCTCTTTTTTAAAATACATAGGTACATACTATTATAATAGAAATATATCACAAACAAATATAAAATTTAGAATTAGTATATAAAATAACACTAAATATTATTACATTTACGTATAATGTCAAAAAGGTCACCTGCATCGATAAACTATAGCGTATGTGCGACAAAACTGAACAATTACCCTACTTATTGTATGCCTAACAAGTGACAGGTATACCTATGCATGTCAGCCTTCATAGCCTACTTATAACTCAAAACCCGGGAGGTACAAGACATTAAGGCAATTTTTTTCGAAATTATTTTTTTAAATGATACTCGTTCTATTATAACTTTTTGCGATTTTTACAGTGGTATAAAGCATAATATCCTCATCTTAACAGTTACAGAGATATAAACTATAAAGGTAACACTATATCACTGATAAACAGCGAATAAAAACTTTTATTTGTTCTTCTGTAAAAAAATAAAAATGTGACTTAGTGTCGTGTACCTCCGGAGTAATGAACTTATACACCTACATGCTTAAAAGGTCTTTAGAGCAATGTAAAAGATGAAATTCTTAATTAATCAACGTTTTAGTTCTCATCACTCTATATAACATACCATACTCAATTGCGTTTCAAATTACGTAATTTCGTAATTGTTATAAGCTAGATGAGATGACACGATGTCATCGGACAGGTTTGGAAGCGGTCTCTACTTTCACTTGATGTTCATGTCACCGTGTACTTGATTGTCTCAGGAACCTCATTATGTTATCCAGATTATCATTACTTAACTGAAATTTTAGGGTACCTACAAACAAAAGACTGCTTCTACTAAATATTTTATTAATGTTATATAAGTACGAGTATATTGACTTTATTAATAAAAATCTTCTCCGTCCGGACTTTAGAGGAATGATATAAAGCGAGAAGTAATTATTCGGTGTGTTTATTTAAAAAATAAAAATATTAAATCCTGGAAGCCTGAAAAATTTCTTTGTATCGAATACACAGAATTCAAAAGCAAATCAAAAATCTCAACAGGAAAAGTAAACAGGCTGTGGACTCAGTGAATCACAAATTTAATCACTGTTAAAAATAATATCATAGCAATTAAAATTTTCTATTTTTGAGAAATGATGAGATCTGCAGACGAACGAAGGTTGTCGACATAGCCTAACAGTCATGGCAGGCCTGGCAGTGGGCAGGGCACATAGCTCGTAGAACTGACGGCCGATGGAGCAGAAAATTTCTCAAGTAGAGATCACGGACCGGCAAGCACAGCGTCGAACGGCCGTCCCCGAGATGGACTGACGACTTAAGGAGAGTCGCCCGCCCTTGGATAGAGCCTGCTTTGAGTCGGTCGCTCTGGAGGTCGATGGAGGAGACCTACGTTCAGCAGTGGACATCCTATGACTCGTATGATGATGATGATATTGACATTATTAATAAATAGTCCGTTCAGTTATCATATCATATCCACATAAAAATTATCATAAAGTCGTTCTTGGTTTGTAAATTGGTATGTATTACATACATAAAAGGCCTTTGCACTAGTATAGCAAAAATCACACATTTTTTTAAGTCTCTCCCGTGCGAAGAGCCTTTTTTAGGGATTAAATTCGAAAGGAGTTGACATTGATGGATTTTCTGAAATGTCTAGTAATATTTTTTATTTTTTATTTAATCGAAATTTTATCGTTCGATAGCAATATCTTATATTGCTTTCAAGATTTATATGACATCAGCTCAGCTTATAAGAAATATTTTAATTTACTTGGCCGAGTGCCATGTTTTTATTAATATTACGTAATAAGTTACTTATTACCACATAGGAACATTATAGATAAATAAATAAATATGAATAATGGCTAAGCTGTACTAAAAACCTATACATAGTAGTGATATGACTTAATATTGAGTAGCTTTTTTATAGTATAGAGGGGCAAACGAGCAGTGGGAGCCTTTTGGTGACTATCGACGCCCATGAACATCCGCACAAGATGCAGATGCGTTGCCCTCTTTCTCCCCATACCCCCCAATAGTCCACCGGATACTCACACACCGCACG
The DNA here is from genome assembly GCA_036937285.1 of Euphydryas editha. Taxonomy (NCBI): domain Eukaryota; kingdom Metazoa; phylum Arthropoda; class Insecta; order Lepidoptera; family Nymphalidae; genus Euphydryas; species Euphydryas editha. Next base: position 9,694,038 of record JAUPFZ010000008.1, read on the forward strand.
AAACGCGACAGCATAGACGCTGTCACTTTACGCCGGTATAATGTGAGCAAGAGGTACCACCCCGGTCGTGCCGGCCCAATACCACTGCAAAGCAGCATAGAACTACCTCTTACACTTACACTTATAAATAAACCTCAAGAAAGATCCTAAAGGGACTGTTTTACCGTTTGTTGATAAAGTTATCTGACGTATAATGGTAATTAACAGATAAAAACTTATGACATATTTTTGTTTTTCATCATCAAACTCTACTGTATTTGTCAGATATTTCTATTTGCAACTTGTAATACCAAAATTAATTTATTAGTTGAGTTGAAACAGGCCCTAAAGCTCAGGTGAACCAGACAGTCCCCATGGAGGAGAAGTCTGGCCTTTTCGCCGAAGCCTGTTTACTACGGTATTGCACCCCCAAGTGCTGAGTCCGATATATGGTCTAGGACTGCCTACCCGGGCGTACTGGATATCACCCGTAAATGGATTCCCCTGCGATACAAAAAAAAATGCCCTAAAGCTCTTATTTACCTAATGCTTATAAAGCGTATCAATGACTTAAGTGTATCTCACACAAACACACACACTTTATCAGCAACCGGAGAAACAGGTCCTTAATACTTTTAGAAATATAGTGACATAAAATATCGAAAGCTGATTGGCGCAGTGGTCAGATTCCCTTACTCTTTACAGTACTCATGACAAATGATTGTATAAACCATACATTATTCGTATATTTCAAGCACTTCATCACACGCACTTTTTCACACGATATTTCAGATACCAGATCAAAATATGAGCAGATACGTCCAATACGTCAACGTACGAGATTAATAGTCACTTAAAATTAGTGAAATTCCACTGATTTATGTTTAGAGAGCAGTGTACCTAATGCCTATCATAATAATTAAAACGAAGTAATCTGATTTTATTTGAACTCATAACTTTCAAAATAAGAGAAATAAACTTCAACCTTGCTATGTCAGTAGTAATTGTTAAATATGATATAACGTAAACTTTCCGCTCCCGCCTCGTTAACCGCTACCTGTTTGGCCACCACCTTACGTTCCTCAAGCCGTATTTTAATATTCGCACAATTTGTAAATAAACTCTCAACTACCTTCTTGTACTGTTATTTTTTTTATAACGTATCAAAATCAAAATCAAAATCAAAATCAAAATCAAAATCAAAATCAAAATCAAAATCAAAATCAAAATCAAAATCAAAATCAAAATCAAAATCAAAATCAAAATCAAAATCAAAATCAAAATCAAAATCAAAATCAAAATCAAAATCAAAATCAAAATCAAAATCAAAATACAATCAAAATCAAAATCAAAATCAAAATACAATCAAAATCAAAATCAAAATCAAAATCAAAATCAAAATCAAAATCAAAATCAAAATCAAAATCAAAATCAAAATCAAAATCAAAATCAAAATCAAAATCAAAATCAAAATCAACTTTATTCAAATAGGCCCCAAGAACACCTTCGAATCGTCATTTTACAAATTAACACTTTCAAGTGATTATTGTTTTGTAATAGTAAAACTACCACCGATTCGGAATGTAGATTCTACAGAGAAGAATCGGCAAGAAACTCCGCAGTTACTCTTTTAAAAATAATATATGTATAAAATGTGTTTTAGTATGAAATTAGTAATATCTTGCACGAATTACAGCGCTACTAAGTCCACACATCTTTATCGACTAAGTAATCCTGCACCGAATAACAAGCTTTATCTATTAATAATTTTTTAATAATATCTTTAAATTTATTATGAGACAATTCCAAAATTGTTTGTGGGATTTTATTATACATGCGAATACCATAACCCAGAAAGGAGACGTTTACTTTGCGAAGTCGGAAGCTTGGAGTTACAATTTTGTTATTCCTTCTAGTGTTAAGAAGTGATCTTTAGAGAAAATAAAGTCTTAAACCATAAATATAGCATATAGCGGTTTATTTATATAACGTGAAGCAAAAACTTTTTAACCCTTTTTACGAAAATTACGCGGACGGAGAAGTATGAAATTTGACACAGTTAAAGTTTATATGGAGAAGAAGTGCAGAATGCTAATACTTTTTTTTAAATAATGCTCAAAAGATACAATAAATTCATAAAAAAAACACTACACACACATATTATGTACAATGACATATATATATATATATATATATATATACACAAATTTTGTTTATTGTCAGTCTGTTGTCAACACGGTCTTAATATACAGGTCTTGCAACGATTTTTTTATCGTATTATCACACATCAGGTCCAATGACTGCTGCATATATTCACCATGTTATGCGCAATCATATTTTTATGGTGTTGAAATTGCTGACAATTATTATAGATCTGGTCGAATTTCGACCACTAGTATATACAAATACATTATGTATATAAATAAAGAAAATTATTTAGGAAGATCCTGGTAGGATATTACTATGAATATAAGAACTGATAAAATAGACATACATGCTTTAGTATGTTTTCATAAATTTTTGCCATAGTTAATGTTATCATACCTGTGAAAGTGAAAGCCGCCGCTCACAATCGAATAATATTTAACCCACGCGTTATGTAATAAGCGATCAACTTAATGACGACTCTTTCTCCGAGCCAATGTTTATATTTATAACAAGCATTAAAAGAATCTGTGTAGCTTATATTTTATTGTTATGGATGTATATGAATTTATTGAAACCTTGGTATTTATTGATGTATGCGGACCGCAAGATATTCAACAAAGACAATTTCATGATACTTAAATGAATCCTATTTCATTAGCACTTTACAGTGTCGATTTTAAACCATGTGAATATTATATATACGAGTACATCATATGTCAATAAATGAATTCTACACTGTTTAAGTGTTAAATTATTGTATATATATAGGGGAAGGAGGGGGGCAAGATGGGGTAGCGGGCAAGACGGGGCATCGGGTCTCGTCGGTCGTACGGACAACCAATTACAGCCGCTCTGACTCGTAATGACGCATTATTATATTGTTTATCAATCAGCGCTGTGACCAGCTTGTGAGTCCATGCATTTTCGCCCTTCCGCCAAAAGTCGGTCTTTGCTAAGTTCGTTGTGATTTTCGTGTTATACATCGCATGTGTTAGATACCTCAACATTAGTTTTTTAGAACTGACTAAAAGTTATTCTTGTTTATCAATGATTACACCAGCAGATAAAAACATGTTTATTTCCATATTTTGATTTGTTTTTTTAAGGCATGCTATTTTATTGAAACTAGCGTGGGAGGGCAAGATGAGGTATGAGGTACCCCATCTTGCCCCCACGAAGAAAATTATGATTTTTCTAAGATACTTTATGATCCTTTAAACGTAGTTGAGTTTTATCTTGTTTTAGGATTAAAACACATTATAACAACAGACAAAGAGGGGAATTGGAGTGAACAGAGTATGAAAAATACGGTAGATGTTGTAATTGAAGGGATAAGGGGTATAAACTAGCATCGAAAACATATTCTGTGCCACAAATGACCTTTAGAAGAAAAGACAAAGAGGCTCTTGCAGCCCTAAGATCCTAATGCTCCTACAACTTCAGTGAAAGTGCCTTTAGGCCCAAAAAAGCGAATATTTTTTGATAACGAAGAAAAATAACTTTGAAATTATGTTAAAAAGAAAAAGGGAAAGAAGAAGATAACAAAAAGAGAAAAAAGAGTTAAAATAATTTAAAAAAATTGCTAAGAAAAAGAACCAGATTGTGACAACGAAGAAGATAATATCCCTGGCTTTTACTGCCATAGAAAATACTTGGATTCTAATGAAGGATGAGTCGAATGTTTTTACTGTAGTAATCGGGCACACTATAGCTGTGCTGGGATAAATGACGAGGACGACGAGGCGGTATTTGTTTGCGAGTTTTGCAGCCAAAAATGGAATAAGTCTGTCATACCCCATCTTACCCAATAGGGTACCCCATCATACCCTACCTAGGGGGCAAGATGGGGTGTTGGACGTTTTTGACAAAACTGGTCTTTTTTTTTTCTATGAGTGTAAATTTTCTTAAGTTCCATATTTATTAAGATTGATAATGTAAGAGTAATTATACATAAATAAATATTCAAAATACTTCAAGACGTGCGATTTATGACGCTCCAAACGTTAACTTCTTCCCCCCCCCCTTCCCCTATATGCCATGACAATGGCACACACACTCCGTAGGGTAGAATCTAGAATTTGGAGTTCTATCGAGTTTAAAAATCGATATGGTCTCTTTGAAAAACTAATCTTTAACTTAAGATAGACAATTTAAAGTGTAATATTTTAGAGTTTAGCTTATGACACCACTTCTTCGTGAGTGGATAAACTACATTGAAAGGTCACCATAAACTACTTGAGAATATTTATAACAAACAATATGCAATAGGTAAAATCGAACTTAATTTCAATCAAATAATAAAGCATAATCATCCTGCCTACTATTATGTACACATGGTATATTTTACCCTTACAAATAATTTGATTTTGATATTCATAAGTTACCAATATAAGTTTATCGAAATTAATATATTGGTTAACGTACGACGCATAACATGATCATTATTAAAACCGACATTGCTCCGTTTTAAATAAAATATTTGCATATATATTATATTTTTTATAACTATGTAAACGAATAGTAATGGAAAAAAATTTTGATCGAAGAAGCTCGCTGTTTATTACAAATAAAACGTAGGTATTTTTATTAAAATTAACAATTTTCTATGCAAATATAGAAAACTCAAGTCAATTGTATATTTTAATATAAAATTTAAAATTATGTATCCCATACAGTGATAAAAATCACTTAGTAAATAAAAAAACACATGGAAATTTCAACATTCATTTTTAGGAATGGCGGGGAATTCCTCCAATACCTATACAAGTTCTGAATTATAAAGAAGATCTTTACTCGTATCCTTTTAGAACATCCAATAATGCTTACGTAAAACAGTACTTACTCATTAAGCAATAAAGTAAGAAATTTTATACTTATAAATATACGCATCGTCGCAATTGTATGTGTCTAATAAAAAAGGCGGAAAATACAAGTTGAGAATGACTCAGAGGGGTAAAATTCTTTGGAATAAAAATAAAATTAAAAAATGTGGTAATTTAATAACAATAAGTAAAATAAAAAGTGCACTAATTAGACATCTTATCACTTTGACTAAGATTAAGTCTAAACAAAACATTGGCTTTGGTCGAGGCTCAGAACCATCTCAGAACTCTGGTTCTGTCTACTATCATTATTTAATTTTTATTAATTAATCAACGGTAAAACTTAACAAAAACAGAAATTTACACCAATTTCTAAAAAAAAATCCGGGATTTCAAGAACTTAAGAACTCTTATGGTATCAAAAATGTTGAATGCCAATATTAATTGCTGAGAACAAACAATCAAAGTGAAGAAAGCAATTTATTATTTCCTATTTCATCAATTTTATAATATAACTCAGTCAGTAGTCAGTAGTCAGTAGTCAGTCAGTATAGTCAGTAACATTAAATTTCTCTGAGTTCTTATCAAAACTGCATGTTACCATTTATTTTATAGAATAATCTAGCCTAACTGTCTAACTGCCGAGCAATGGCCTCCTTTTATATTGTAGTGATGGATTAGGACTTAATCTACTAGACTGCTCCATTATGAATTGATAGTGGCTTTTTGTTTACTTATTTTTTTAACGCAAAGCGTAAGATGATTGTCTAAAGAAAAAAAAACAAGAATATTCGGTGATACTATCCGGAATTTGAATCGGTCCATCTCGGCTCTATAAACAATCTGCTTTATATAAATCTTCCCTTCTTATATATGAAGAAGAGGCCTTCGCTCAGCAATGGGTGGTTTACAGGCTGATACATTACATTGCATTTATATAAATCTAATTATTAATGATCCAACACCTACTATAGGACAATACATAGTCTAACTTCAGTACCATTCAATTTTAGTTACTTCTATGTGTTATGCATTCTAAAGAGAACCATGATTTTTATAAATACATAAAAACTTATATACATACCCATGTATGACACCTGAAAATGTATTTATTATTCAACAATCAGCAAAACTTGGTCTAGAATACAATAATTCTGAAAACAAAAGCTATGGGGCTTATAATACAATACTTGTATCTTTGTACAAATATTCTAAAGTTCCTTAGACATACTGAACTGGCTTACGTGCCATTATTTACAATGTCAATTACTTTATCGAACTATATCGTCAATATACTTTTAAGTCCAAGACTAAACATTTTAGAAGTTAATTGATCACCTTCTTTCTTCGATCAACCTTCAACGACATCCTGCTGTTAACAAGATCCACAATTTATTATGACTTCCACAATTTTATAATTATAAACTAATAATATTTAAAAATAAAAAGAATATTTAAAAACTGTATATAATACGTAAGTTAATTTTATATATAGTTTTTATGTGATAACAGTAAACAAGCCTAAAGTAGGACTTCATAAATGGCTTCAGTTCACCGTGTCAGTAGCGCGTAAATCTCTAGGACGCGAAAATTTAATTTGTCACCGAATACGCAATCGGTGAAGATAGCGTCATCATCGAACGTAACCGCGAAGTTTGATAACTGCTAACTTTCTCTCTCAGCGTCCGTACGGCTGTACAGTCGAAGGAAGGCTGCATCCAGCCTCACTCCGCGATAGTCGACGAGCCAGCACGTTCGTCGAGAGCGCTCGCTCCGAACACGTTCTAAAAATCAAAATTATGACTTTTTAAAAAAAAATCTTAGTGACACATTAAATTGTACCAGCCAGTTCTGTTTTTGCTTCTCATGATTATAATTTAATATTACTGAGTGATTTTTCGTGCTAATATAAGGTGACATCATGGGATCCTATAAAACGTAAGTTGTTTATTTTAAAATAAAGCAATTATAATTTATTTTACCACTTCAAACAACCTTTGTCTACACTAAGTATAAGTATCCTCTTATTATAAATGTAGGACAATGCCAGACTTAAGTTCAACTCATACTAAGCTTTGTATAAACAGCGCCTATATTGTCCTAATTATACATATTACAAAATTTGAAAGATTTTAGCCGAAAGTAATTGACCTCGATTAAGTAACCTTCTAGACAAATATTCGTTTATTTTAAATACAGTAGGTAAAAGTTAAGTCGATGCAAGCAATATCTAGAGATCCTTGTCAATTTACATAACTCTACACTAACTTATTTGACCCACATTTTATTTAGTTTACATAGCAATTCAAGTAAAATCAAGATCAATTGTCTAAAATACGATAGGGTGAGATACGGCTAACATGTTTAATTAAAAATTAAACTATCTTTAGTAACTTTACGTATATATAAAGTTTTTTGATCATTATTTACCTCTGTTAAATGATATTGCTATTATAATACCCGGTATGATATAGAGGAAGTACACACAGTACATTGTAATTGATATATCTGAGAAACTGTTTTATATAAACAAACTAACAGTATTAAATTAAGCCAGAGAATATAATAACATAAAATGTAGTAAAACACCATTCTTATAAATAATAAATAATATTTTCAAGAGTTTGACTCTATTATATAAATAAACTTATATAAATTATATATATTTAATAGCATATGTGCTCAACTTGTTTTTTATTTATTAATTTTTTGTTATTCAAATTGATACAATAACTAGTAGTTATTCAAGATAAGCTCATAACGTTTATTTATATACTTTTTTATTTTTTTATTTTTAAAAGAAATACAAGTTGGTTGAGGATTATGTAAAATCATTACTGCATAGTAGTAATTCAATATAACAGACACTTTAACGATCATTATATCGTCAACCGGACTTCTGCCGTTTTTAGCGGCAACCATGTCTTTTTAGACTATTCTGACAAAAATATATATGAGATACTAACTCTTCTTGCCGGAACATATTTTATTTGTTTATTAAATAAGTTCACATTATACATTTGATACATCACTAAAGGTATATTGATCTTTTAAATTTTTAGACACATATTGCTTCCACTCGTAGGAAACCGCGGGTAAAAGCTATTCTTAAACGGTCTTACTCATAAACGTTTCTTAATATTTAATCCATTGCTTAACAACTGATCAGCAAAAACCTCACTCATAAACACTATTTAGCGTTAAGAAGTCGTTAAGTAATGCGTAAATCGTTGTCAAAATTAAACCCTGCCGAGACATAGTTTAACCCTCGTTGAGCGGCAAGATGGCGGATTTCACGTAAATCAGCTGTTCTATGACGACGTCTGATCTACTTACTTGTGTTTGTTTGTTAGTAAGAAGAGATTTAGAATGAAATTTCCTCTATATAAAAATTAATATATACTAAATTAGCGTTATCTGTCTGTTTAATACAGATATTTAGAGGTACCTAATTTTAATTATAATAACATAATTTAAATTAGGTTATATCTGAAGTAAATTTATTATTTTAATATTTAATAAGCTTTGTTGAATTTTGTAATTGAGGATCCGACTACTACCCATTAAAATAAAAATGATTAGAAATTAGAATATTGATCCAAGTTCCTGTCAATAGAGGTCACTAGTAGTGACTCACTACAATATCGAGCTTCGAGAGTTTTCTCTATAATGTTAATAGATGTCGCTTGAATATTATTTTTAACAATTTCGTTCATACAATTTCTCTATCTAATCGATTATTTTGGCTATAATCTGTGCCAACCACCTATGTATCGTTCTTTGTTCGTTTCTTAACTAAGTAACAGCTAGTCAATGTTTATAAGTAAACAAAAGTTAATCCTTGATTTATAGCTTATGAGTGGATTAACTAAACGGTGGCTAAATATTACTTAACGTGATTTTTATAAGTAAGACGGAAAATGTTTTGCTAAGCAAGCTTGACGAGTTAATTGACCACGTGTTTTTGTAAATCAATCTAATAAAAAGTAAAGACTACTGAAACTTGCGAATTTTCCGGTAAATGAACAGAGTAATTTTATTAACGCAATAACATTTTTAATGCTTAATTGTGATATTTTTATACGTATCTTTATATATGTGAATAAAAGCAAAACTTTAAATATTCCACCGAAAATAATTTTAATTGAAACAAATAAAATTATCTAAAGAATTCCTTTGATATAAAATCAATAAAATATTGATTTGACTTAATTTTCAATGTTACATTTTTGAAATAACTTTAGCATGTGAAGTATTTTAAGTATGTGGCGATGATAAATAATTTGACCTGCTAAGTGGGTCATGACTTTGTTGAATAAATCGAAAATAAAATATTTTTCATTTATGTCAATTTACACTTTGTACTTCTTATTTACAATGAGTATATAAATTGTCGATGTTAAACAATACTATTACATAATGTGTAGTATTTGGAACGAGGACGTTAAAATTATCCTTTTATTTATGACACTTTTTTCATTCGTACGACATAATTACCTAACTTAATTGAATTTAAAACTCTAAGTAACTACTAATTCATGCATATGTTTTGAAAAGATCGTTCTCTATACAAAAAATTGTTTCAAAGCTACACTATCCTTAAGTATCTATCACAGGCGATGGTTTATTATAGAACGCGAGCAAAGCCACGCATTGAAAGCACGAGACGTGACATTTTGTATATATTTGTATAAAATACAGTAATAAAAAGGAAATATTAAAAAAATATATTTATGTCTGATCAAATCAACATTAAACAAGATATGTAATATTTATAAATAAATATTAAAAAAAAAAACTTTTTATTCATAATCCGTTTCATATACTTGTAAACGAAAAAAATCGAAGCGAAATAAATAAATATAATAATGAAATGTAAATATTATTATATTTATAGAATATTATTAAGATTAAGAAAACGAAGAATAATTAAAAATTAATTTATTGATTGACTGTAAAGCTCCGTCAATTAGGTTACATGTTAATAATATATTAGTTGTAGACAGTCCTAACAGTAAAAAGGAAAGAATAAAAATATCCTAGAAACGTATTATTATTAGTCGTAATCATCGAACTATGCCATTTATTAAACAAAATTTAATTATTTTAGAAAATAAAAAGAAATTTCAAAATGTCTTTACGAAATCTCTGTACAATTTTTTTTTTATATTTAAGGCACCTTATTTCATATTACACCAGGATCGATAATTTTTAAAAACAAAATATATAATAATATGATGAAACCCATTGGAAAAGGAGGAAAATATAACAAAAAAGAAAGGAACCCTAAGGGTAAAAAACGGCTTATCTCAATTTCCGGCAAAACTACATTATCCTACTATTTTTTTTTTTTCACTTTTTACCATTTTCAAAGGCTGCTGCACTGGTCTATATATACATAACAGTCAAGAAAACAGTATTTGCATTACATAATTAAACAGGTTAGTATAATAAAACAAAGTCAGTGTCAAGCTAAACATAAATTAATGCATTTATTACGAGCAACAGTAAATAAAGAGCATACTAACAAATCATTATGTGTATAATCCGTGCGCAGAAACTTTGCCGATGGCCTTGAGACGTCACGCGTCGATAGTCAGTAGGGTTGAAAAAAAAAGGTCACATAAATGTAGATTATTATTGTATATATTTTACATCAAACTAATAAAAAATAGTCTCGGTCGAATTATAAATTTGATATAAAGTGTAATTATAAATATTAAATAAAAAACGCTGTTGTTATTAGGTAAATTATATATTTTTATGTATTTATATTTAGTGAATGAATGAAACGTAGCCGTAAAATAAATGTATAATGGTTCCAAACAACGAAAACAAATAACTAACAAAAATAAAACAAGTAAAACCTAAGAAAACAACAATTAATTAATTCGTAGTGAAAGCAAAAAATAACACGCACGTATCGGCTGCGTTGCTAGCGGTACACCTCAGACGAGCGAGGGACGCAGTCAACTCCGGTGGGAGGGGTGGTCATCGGCAAAGTTTCTGCGCACGGATAGTAAAGCTATAAAAATAGATGTTTCTCTTAATGCACACCAATCTAATACTTATCGAGTCGTTACCATGTAGTTCGATGATTAAAGTTAGCGGATTTGTGTTTGTCGTTGTTTCTTTTGGTGGTTGTTGTCGTTGTTAATAATAAATAATCAAGGAAAATTGTCCCTTCGTGGAAAATAAAGCAAGGAGAAACCTAATGTGATATACAATGCGTCATTTATAATTTATTACTATTAAACATGAAGAAGATACAAAATTTCTTAAGAAATTCCATTCGATGATTTTTTCCCGTATTAATAATATATTTTAAATATACATAATAAAAATTGTACACTTATGTGTGTATATGTACTTTGTATTAATAATATAATAATAAATACAATATTTACGATACATTCTTCTCGTTAACAATATTCTACAGTGATGTAAATATATACTCGTAAATACCTTATAATTGGTATAATTTATTAGTTTATTTCTACGAATAGTTTAATACTGTCTAATAAAATTATTATAGGTTAAATATATTTTCCAGTTCTTAACATCTACACTTATACTGATTTAATTGAAAATCACTTAATAAGGTCAAAAACAATAAAATACCAAGTAACAATTAATTAAACTTATTGTTTATTACCTACGATTTCAAGAATTTGTGATTAAATTATGTAGATATATATAATAAGACGTGCAATTGGTATCTTCCTCATCGTTTCTTGCATAAACGAGTTTTGAGCTATAGGCATATGATATACGTTTAAATACTTCTTCATTATATGAATTACGTCATACGTGTATAGACATAAAAAGAAGTGACCGTATAATTAATAGATAAGTGATTTGAACTACAACAGCACGTCCACTATTAAGTTTTGTTAACTTAATTGTATGCTTAATTAAAAAAATCAAAAAACCCGACTGCGTAAAATACTCTTATTATAAACTAAAAAGAATAAAACAATTTACTAGCTTTCATTTGATACCCATATTGCTACAGTAAGAAAAAAAATTCAACTCCCCCCCTCATTCCGCCATTTGCGGGCGCCATTTTGAAAAATTATATAGCCTATGTCACTACTACAATTTAGACAAATCCAACGACACCTGATATGTCAAAAACCGTCCAGCCGTTTGGACTGTACATACATACATACATACATATATACACTCGAAAAACATAACCCTCCTTCTGTCGCAGTCGGGTAATAAAAAACCTTCTCTGTATAGTAGAAGAGTTGAGTTTTTGTTTTACTATCTCTGGGTTGAAATAAAGGTACAATAATTACAGATTGACACATTAAATAGTGATTTATCTGTAAGTGTATAATTAACTAGTCCTTGCACGTGGCTATCAATTTTTTTGTCTCTTAACTCCGGATTTCATCATCTAAGCGAATTGAAATGCAACACGTAAAAAAGGTACTTTTTGAAATTTATCGCTATTTAAAAATGTCATTTCGTGATTCATTGACTGTCCAGTAAAACGAAATTAAAGATTATTTAACAATTTACAGAAAAACAAAAAAAATATTCAGGTCATATTGTGTCAAAAATGGCAAATAGATTATGCATATAATACCAATAACTCTATGTCTGGACTAACGATCTCAGATGTCATCCAAAGTTATTTTTGGTTATTTCTTATTTCAAGGCCACAGTTTAAAAAATAAAATAACTTTTTAAACCTGGGCCAATTCTTCAATTCCGATTTACGAAACATACTTTCGTAATTTAACTATAATGTGTATAGCAGAAAAGAAAAAGAAATAACAGAATAAAAAATTATAATTATGCTATTTGCGTCAATTAGGTTTTTTTTTTCAATATATTTGACATATATATTTTTTATTTAAAATCATACGAAACAAAACGTTTTTTTGCATAACAGCTTGCTTTTTATCGTTCCAGTTAGAGAAAGCGAGTAGCCATATTGACTGACGTATGACAGACATACATTTTTTGTTTCTACATGAAAATTAAAACTATTTTTGTACATATAACTCAGATCGATGACTTCTTTTAAGCACCTGACAAGACATTATTTTTCTTTTAAGGTCAACTTTAGATAAGTTTGTTAGGAAATAATTCGCTTTCATAGTATCCTTTTTTTTACGCTGGGAAATGCATTTACGCATCCCGCCGCGGAGAGACGGCGGGTATGTGGATCACTTTCATAGTATCCTTGACTTAACACAATCAACTAAGACTCGCCTTATTAGTTCTTACATCTGAGATAATTATTTAAAAAATACTATTCTTTTCTTTTTACAAGTTTAAATTTGATTACTTTAATATAAAAATAAAATATTTGAAATAATTATTTGGTTTTTAAAAAATTTGTTATCATTGTTGCTATCATGTTAATCCAGCCAGATAACGATTTTAAAGTTTTATTGATACAAAAAAAAATTGCCTCATTACCTACCTTATTTGATATGAAATGACAGCATATGTTGTAATGGAAATACGAGGACCAAACAAGAATTAAAGATTATTTAGAAACTGGAACTAAAAATAAACAATATTTTATAATAAAACTGGATGAAAATCATAAGGTACAATCTTTTAATTTTATAATGATAACAGACAATTAATAACATACACAAATCAACAATTAAATTAACATTAACAATAACAAAATAAGTAAACGTTTGAAGAGTTGTTCAGGATATAAGTAGTTATTTATTTATTTATTTTTTGCTTCAATTATACAACGATGTTATGCTATTCGTTGATTAAAAATAGCATATCATAAATTAATAATATTAATGGTTGTTTTTTGTTCAATTTTTAAACTTGATAATTTTGACCTTTACGTACACAGTTTGTACACATTATTTTTAATGTAAAGACATGTACAACATTCATAAAAAAAAACATATCCGTAATAACATATAAATTAATATGAAAAGTAAAAATGCTTTACTCAAATTTTCCATATTTAGACAAACAAACGAATAAACATTTTAATTAATAGGGATATTTTATGGAATTACTAGTAGCTTTATCAATTATCTTCCTGATAATTTAATTAAAAAGCAACGCTATTAAAATTTCTGATCCCTTCGAAATAAAATAAATGAAAACAAAAATTATGAAAGTTCTTCCATCGATCCGAGTAGTAAGAGATCCTGGGTCATGGACTCGGAAACACACATTACAAATACAAACAACAAAAATAAAAATCCGTTTAAAATATAAATTTGTCGTGAGTGGAGATAAAATCTGCAACCTTTAAAGCCGAGCCGTTTAATCAATAAGTTAATAATATAAAGACATAGGTATATTTCAAGTTTTATATCAACCCAGCTTTGGTCTAGAGTCTGGTCTATATATGTATTAATACGTGAAGCAAAAACTTTGTATCCCCTTTTTCGAAAATTACGCGGACGGAGAAGTATGAAATTTGGCACAGTTAAAGTTTATACCTATGGAGAAGAAGTGCAGAATGCTAATATTTTTTTATAATAATGCTCAAAAAATACATTAAATTAATTAAAAAAAAACACTACACACACTATGGCACACACACATACCTATGTACAATGTACAAATATATACTAATTTTGTTTATTGTCAAAATCTGTTGCCAACACGGTTTTAAAACAGGTCTTGCAACGAAATTTTTATCTAACACGATTTTAAATACAGGTCTTGCAACGAATTTTTATCGTATTTTTTTAATCACAGATCAGGTCCAATGACTGCTGCATATGCTCACCATGTTATGCGCAATCATATTTTTATGATGTTGACAATGTTGTTAATTATAGATTAGGTCGAATTGCGACCACTAGTATATTTAAATGATTAATACAAGTGACATATTTACAATCAACTAAAACCACAATTTGAAAATTATATAACAACTAATAAACCTAGATATCAGGGTCCAAACAAACCTGATGCAATAATACTGAATCGAAATGCAGGTCGCCATTTAAACCTAAAGCACGTACCGGCGCCATCTTCGATGCGTCAAATCGTTTATTGCGTAAACGATAGTTATTTCAATGGATTTTGCGTGACTTTATGTTTATTTTTCATGATTCACTTACATTATTATAAATTTTTATTCATAAAACGAATTCCAAAATGCTACTTGATTTTGACCTACATAAGAAATCGCGCTTTTGGACGGGACAATCTCTCTTCGATGTTTTCTTTTTTTTTTTGGTTGGATGGTCTCGATAGTTTATCTTGATGTTCCTAGCTAGAGTAAAAGTGTCCCATTTTAGTAAAAAACATATCTTAAATTATTTTGTAATTATTTTTTCACTCACGACGATTAGCCGGAAAATGTAAAACCACTGCTTAGAGGTGCAAATATTAATATTTGAGCTAATAGGGCTGAAAAACTTAACTAGCTAATTCATGTAATACAATATACTCTTTATCATTGTTATGCTTTTTTCAATGAAAACCTAAATACTAAAAAAATATTACTAATAATATTCTGCTGGACACATTTCACTCTGATAAATAAAATAAATAATTACGTTAGCTATGTTTGGCATAAAAAATCCTACAATCCTTACAAACTTTCGGAGTTATAAAGTTAGTAGAATTCGTAAATTACGCAATAAAAAATTCTGTTTTATTTAATGACTGCAAAATTGTTCAAGGTTTCTCAATATGCTACTTTAATCTTTTTATTTTTTACAAAAATATTTCAGATATAAAGTTCAGGGAAGTAAAAATATTAATTATATTTTAAGAAAATAATATTTGGTGAAGTCCTTTTTTTAAACAGTTTACATAAAATTTAATTTAATTAATATGACAAAATATTTAATATTCTGCATATGGAAATTAAATCGAATACCTTATAAGTAAAAATAAATATTATCTACCATTTATTTGCGTATAAAATACATACATATAGAGTATTACAATTAATATTACAGACCTACATAAGTTTAAATATAAGTTAAGTTTGTAGTATTTAGGTATTGTACAATCCTATGAACCTATCCTATTAATATTATGCGAATCTTTTTCCGGATACATCAATGTTTGTTCCTCTTTTACGCAAACATTCAGGATAAAACATAGATTACTTTCATCCTAAATTTTCTGTCAAACTCTTACAAAGACCAAAAACAATGCCTGTGCTGTATGTAAAAAGTTGGATATCACTCAGTGTCCACATATGCTGCAATATCAAATCAATAAAATCTCAAATATTTTGACATCCGTTTCTGAAGTTAGAATGGAGGATAAGAGCGTCTAATACGAGGCTTTACTTTTTAGTAACTTAAGTAAAAATATTGTATGTAAAATAAAACTGGAACAGATATAGATTGGAAAGATATCTTGTTACCGATCAATAAATATTAACATTATTTATTAATATTTATTTCCTATATTGTCTTTTATTGAACTAAATGACGTAATGAATTCATCCTGACACAAAAAAAATTAAATTAAATCAAAAATGTTATTCGCAATCAATCACACCTCTCGTAGTGATATCTTTTACGCAATCATATATTTTGTTTGGTCTACCTCCACCCACATATGTCCACAAAAATTAAAGTGTAAGTATTTCCATAATAAAGACATGCTTTGAGGCACATGCACATTACAACGGTCCTGACCAGTAACGCAACTTTACGCAACACGGGGACCTCTTTGCTTTCCGCTTACATAATACGTTTTCGATTTCTTCCACTGCCAGATTCACTTTCGTTAATGACGTATGCAAATGGACACCTTACTTCATCGGTACTAGTCTTTGAAGTGTAAAGATAATCAATGATAGTAATTAATAAAAAAGAACGGCAATAATTGGAAAACATTATCGTTAGTCAATTTGAGTGTAAGTATTATATTTGACGATGACAATTGAACTACGTAAAATAACGTGTTAAAATATTATGATGTTTCATGTAACTTCTAAATATGATATACGTAATAAATTTTATATTAATAGACCTCTTAAAATACATCTCTTCTTTTATAGGTAGCCCTGGATGTCTTTATCATTTATATTATAAGTTGCATAATACGTTACAACACACAAAATAGTGTATGTTAATTATAGTTAATTAAACCGAAAGAAATTAATTTTTCTTAATACGAGTATATTCTGACGGTGCACCCATATGTATGTATAAAATTACAATGTTTGCTTTTAACTATAATATAGAGTTTTATTTAATTATACAAAATTATAATTATCTTTCGGATAATGTGTACGGTGTGTACCTATATATTGTAATGTCGACGACGGTTATTGGCACTGGTTACAATGATTGGTCGTTGTGACTTCAAACTTTGTGTTTGTTGTTTATGTTACCTTTGTGTTAACGTTGTGTGTGAATTCGGTAACTCGACGCAGGAGGCAGGATGAGCCGTTTATTTGAGGTGGCTTATTCTTTTTATTAATTTAGTACCTGAACCTTCGAAGCCACTTAATATAACATTAGTAAAAAAAGGTATGAATGTTATAATGTTTTTTTTAAAACATTAGTAGCCCAGTCGGATTAGCTCAAAAACGGGCAAAGATTTACAAAAATTTTTAGTAGAAATTTTCTTTTGAAATTCGTTAGGGGGGGTCACTGGTAGTCTAAATTCAAAAAGTAGGGTACCAGAGGTTTCTCTTCATCCGCCATCTTGATTTAAAGGGTTGTTTTTTGTCTCTGGAATAACTCGTTTATTTTCAATTTTACACGGAAAATAGTTATTACAAAAGTTGTTTAAAATTAAATTTCCTACAATTTTGGTCTTATCATTCAATTTTTTCGTAGGATCGATATTTTTCGATTTATACCTGAAGTGGCGGTGAATTTTTGGTCATCGAGTAACTCGTTTATTTTCAATTTAAGGAAATCGCGAATGAAGCGAAAACTTTGGTACCCCTACTTTTTGAATTTAGACTACCAGCGACTCCCCCTAACGAATTCCGAAGGAAATTTTTGCTAAAAATTTTTGTAAATCCAAAATACTAATTGGATTGGGCTATAGTGCCAGCATTTATAGTTTATTTATTTTATTATATAGGTACTAAACATATCCCACTATTTATTGACTATTTCGGCATTTGTGTAATAAATTGTTTTTTTTTTGTGATATATAATAAAATGGTCGCAGATTTTAGATACATGACCAACAAACACATCAAGAAATCTAATACTTGAAATAAGCCCACCGTATAATTATTGGAATGTAAGGTCGCTAGGTTTGTTTAATAGTAACAAATAGTCAACAATGATAAATATAGTTTAATATTAAATTATTCAAAAATTACTAGTATTAAAGCTTCATTAATTCATTTCCGGAACTTAAATAATTAGGACGTTATTAGAACAACATACAGACAGTTTAAACACGCTAATCACAAGAGACAACCGTCCAGGTGTAGTGGTACGAGAAGTCGCTTTAACGCCGGCGGTCGCGAGTTCGATTCCCGCTCGAGACAGATATTTGTACAAATATTTGTTCCCGGTCTGGGTGAATGTCCTTTTAGGTCTCCCCACTGTGCCTCCCATGTATAGCCGTCGGTTATTATAGACACCTGATAGCGATTGTTACTTATTATAGGGAAATCATCCAATAACCCGTAGTGAGGCAGCGTGGTAGATTAAGCTCCAACCTTCTCCTATTTGGAGAAGAGGTCTTTGACCAGCTGTGAGACATTGACAAGTTTATTTAGTTCAATTAAATTTAGTTCAATCACGGAAGACCCCGTTTTCTTTTATCCTATAAATAATTTGTTTATTGAAGTAGGCTACAATATATAACGCTATGACTCATTGAAAGACAGCAGTAAGCATAAAGTTGAAAAAATCTGGCAAAAAAGGTACCGTCGCGTTAAACCTCTAGTTTATTCAATATTACTAATATTGTGCTTTACATCTGCTGAATATTTTAATTAAAAATATATATTATATATGAAATAAACTATGATACATAAGTTAAAGTATTACGACACAAACATTTAACACAATAACATAATATATATAAATAATATATATAATAAGGTAAACAAAACACGACATGCTTTTTTTATAATTTTATAATAAAAGAAAAAGGTAAGATTTGTTTGTTTATTTGTAATCGACTTTGAAAGTACTAAACCTATTTGATAAATCTTTCACGATTTAAAATTTACACTATCCAGAAGTTAAAATATATAGTTACAAGTTATAGGCTTTAAAAATATGGGTAAATATCACACTGGGACATAATAAAAGGGCAGCAATAGCCAGCCATAGCCAGTTACAAATGTCTGCTCGGGTGAATCCGCGTTGTTTCGTCTAGTAATAGATAAAAGAAGTATTTCGAGGTCTGATTTTTAAATTTTGGTACCTAACTATAAGCGCTCAAGGTTTTATGTAGATAAAACCCGCAGCTCTTAAATGAGATATTTATTTATATTGTTTTTTACAGTCCATAATATAGTTTTGAAACTCTTAACTTTTATAACATTGAGTAAACAATACTAACTACTATACTAAGTAAACACTTAAGCCTTTGAAACCAATCTGAACCTTTTTTTAGATGTCATCAAGGATCAAGGCTTAAAACGTTATAGTATTAAAGCTATAACCTCAGATATAGGTAATAGTTTCGCTTATCTACATACATATTATAAAATAGAGTGCGGTGTGTTTATCGATACGCAGATGACAAACTCCGGAATCACTACACAGATTTTCAAAATTCTTTCACCATTTGAAATGGATATAGGCTTATTTGTATAGTCCTCGGAGGGGACTTGTTGCTTCCGAGCATCATCACCGCGATGCTCGGCGACGACGAGTCCTGGAAGGCGTTGGTCTCCTTCTGCAAGACAGTAATGTCCCAGAAGGGGGCCGACGAGCGGGTGAGAGAGGAGGCCGCCGACGTGGCCTCTATCCGCAGGCGACGAATGGGGGTGCGTAGGAGGCGCTACTTAATGCGCCTCCAGTGACGCCCCTGTGCCCGTGTCGGGCCGGGATGGGAACCCGGTCCTTCTAGACACGGCGTCGTTGGGACTGTTCAGAGGTGAGCCAGACAGTCCCCATGGAGGAGAAGTCTGGCCTTTTCGCCGAGGCCAGCCTGTCGCTGGAGGGATCCTGTTGCCTGCAGATCCGGGACCCTCCAATTAAAGCGGCTGAAGGCTCCCGCGGGGGTTTAGTACGGTATTGTACTCCCAAAGTGCCGAGTCCGACATAGATCTAGGACTGCCACCCGGGCGTCCTGGATATCATCCGTAAATGGATTCCCCTGCGACAAATAAAAAAAAGGCTTATTTGTATAGGAAAGAATATTGAAAATAAACTGGGTCTTAACCGTCACGAATTTCGAGTACTATCACAGTGTAATAATTATGATTGATGTACATTAATGCAAACATTTACTGTGGTACGAACGGCTATTGACCGAATGTTACGAGTACAGTCGTATTCTTAGGTAAGGCCGCGTGATACACATTACCGCATAACAACAACTTCTAACAACTAATATTCTTCCTTCCTCACCTATTACACAATATTTCACGCTATTTCATTTGATAATACAAATTAACTGTATTTAGACTTTAATTAAAACGGTGATATAATTTACTTCTTAGATTCACTTAGATTCAAGTGAACACCTTTAAGTATGTTTACGGCGTATTTATTATTTAAAAATACAAAATATATAATTACTTACAATTTTAATTAATATAAATAACCCTTTCAATAACAATTTAAAAAAATACATTATAAATTTAATATATACAGACGAGAAAGACAATGAACTCCCAACAATTAGTCTTTTCCAAAGTAATAACAAATACACCACTCATCAAAATTTAAATTAAATCTGTTACAATTTATAAATAAGACAATTTTAAATTAAATAAAAGCAATGTTATATTCTTCATGATTTCTTTTTATAATCCTTTTAAAAAAAACGGTTTAAAAACTTGCTAGGGTTATTAATTTATTTTGGTTATGTTATGATAAGAGTTAATTTTTTTGTTTCATTTATAATCCTATTCTCACAATATCTGATTACTAAAACTCCAAAAAAAAAAGACTGTTTATTAAAAACAGTTTGCTAAAATGCATGTAAATCTGTATAGTTTTACTAGTAAAATATAAAGTAAGTAGTAAATAAATATCTAGTTAAAATGCTTTTAAAATGTCATATATAATGATAACCTTAATCGCGCCATTATTTTTTATTTATCATTTTATGCAGTAGCATTCAAGAGTTAATTCGCATCAAAACTTTGACCTCATAAACACAACGAAGGCTAGAGAAGCTATTAGCTTAAAACTTGATAATCTTACTTATTATCTTAAATATTCTATCCATATTTAAGTTATATTATAACTCACGATATTACAATTTAGCATGACTAATAAGACAAAGGAATCAGCTCTATCTTTGTGACTCAAACGGATATAATTTTGATGGTGTTATATTGTGACTAGATATATACATTTCAAAATATATCAATTTCAATTCAACATAAAGCTACTACTATTAGCATTTTATTACATGGCGCTGCAGTTTTTGTTACAAATATTGAAACGTAGGATTCACAGGAAATATAGCTAGAACTTATTTGCGAAGATATCTGATGTATTCAAAATATATATTATTGGATTAGGATAAAACCTAACTGCAAATATCATGAAAATTGCTGAATAGGTCTCAATAAAATTAAGTAGAATAAACATAATGGAACAATCGAGTAATACAA
The DNA here is from genome assembly GCA_036937285.1 of Euphydryas editha. NCBI lineage: Eukaryota > Metazoa > Arthropoda > Insecta > Lepidoptera > Nymphalidae > Euphydryas > Euphydryas editha. The sequence goes on from JAUPFZ010000008.1 coordinate 9,715,689, forward strand.
TGAAACAATGCAATTACTTTAAGATCAGCTTAAGCAATACTATCGTTTACTTTTCTAATAAAAGTACTTAGATATGTTGTGTGATAATATAATAAAATATATTATTATGTTTATTATAACAATGTTCTAATTAATACATAACTTTCAAGTAAATCATGAGTATTTGAAGAATTTATTATATTTTATATACATTCACATAACTATATACAAGCTGCTATATTATATACTAGCTGTTTCAAGCGGGTTTGCTTGCATAAAATGATATCATATTTATATATGTATATTTGAAATAACGGAGGTTGTTAAGTAACACAGGTGTTATTTTTTTAAATAGTGGTAAAATTTTATTATATACTAAAATACGCACCAAATAAAAGTCCAAATAAAAACGTTTTTATCGATGACATCGCAAAACTCCTAGATTTAATTAAATTTCATGTCAACTTTTAATAATTCTTAAAATAATATTAATTATAAATTTAAATAAAGCTATCCATAATCTTATATTATCGGATCAAATTTACCAGATGGAAAAATTTCAAAAATCCTTTAAAAAAACAACAATATCACGTAACATCGCCTACTAACGATATTAACCGAGTTGTGACCATTCACCTTTTTATATGGTTTGAATTAATTAATAATTCCTTCTTGTATTAAAAGTAGTATTGTGAGCACTACATGTCTTGCATATTATATCAGAATTTTATTCACTTTGACAATACCAGAATAAATGTTAGCTAATTTTAGTAAAAGATATCTTGCACCGGAACTTAACCTAAAAAATAATTTTAGGTAAGAGATAAGATTTTTATATGATAATCGACAATTTGATTTTGTATTGATTTTAAATCGAAAATCAAGGCAAACCTATTTATATGTATTGATTTTTTGGAATAGATTTAGATAACTAGTGCTTAATAGAAACCACTTTCAAATAACCTTATAAACATTTACTTTGTCTATAAAGTATCCTATTTACAATATGGAACTTTAAAATAACTTAAAACACAAATGATTTATTTGTAGATATATTTTTAAAGAGACATATTGTTTTTTTTTTTTTTTCTAAGTATGTTTCAATACACAATTAGAAAAAAATCTAAGACACATTTGCCTCATCTTTTGTAATACTTGGCTTCATAACTCCAAATATGGTTAATTGGTTATCGATCATAAAGGTCGTACGCACGATTCACATATTAGGAAGTAATTATCGGCCAATCAACTTATCTTAGGTATTGACAAGTTAATTGCAAGTCACAAGAAAAACCACCTATACAAAAGAACGGAAATTACCTTGAATCATCGCTTTCTGCATATTTTAAATATTATTACATACCTACATTTTAAGTAGTTTATTTTAGACAACTTTAAGATATAAAGTTAGAAAAAACATATAATGTTCGTCAGTTAATAGTTATTCTTAATGCATTTACTAAGGAATTCTTGTTTCTTAGTTTGAGGAACTGGTTCTATTTTTATGTTACCATTAATAAACTAACGTATTTTGATATACCCATGTCACATTGAAAATGCTTATAAATTAGTTAATTTAAGAGTTTAAGTTCATACATTACATTCTGATGAATGTAAATACCTCTCAAAAAGTTTACGTTGCATAAAGCAAGCAGAAATAAATGAGATAACGTTTTTCCCCTCGCCGATGGATTTTCGCAATATTCCGTTGCCTCATCTAGAGTCATATTAATCGCCACGGGCGGGAGTTGTCCATCCGTTACGCATTCTGTTGTTTAAGCATGGAATTCAATTTGTTCGGGTTATACCGTCACGTGATTTGCAAACCTGCAATAAGTGAGTCAATCGAGCATGACAATAATTATCATCAGTTACTGTCGAAAAATCGATTAAAATTTTTGTTTGTACTTGATCAATTTAAATTAACCGCTTCTTCATTAACGTACTTTACAAGAATTAGTATATTTTTATATTTTACCAATTACATTATAATTGCCTATCGTCGTCATCGTCTAATAACAATTCAGTCCTAAACATAAGTTATGAGTGGATTTCAAGCTCTAAGCACCCCAATGACAACCGTTCTGGTGAAGTGGTGCGAGTAGTCGCCTCAACGGCGCACGCGGGCTGTCGCGGGTTCGATTCCCGCTCAGGACAGATATTTTTATTTATACAAATATTTATTTCTGGTCTGGGTGTATGTCCTTGTGGGTCTCCCCAACGTGCCTCGGAGAGCACGAAAAGCCGTCGGTCCCGGTTATATAGACACCTGATAACGATCGTTACTCACGGTATGGAAATTATCCGCCAACCCGCAGTGAAGCAGCGTGGTGAAATAAGCTTTTTCTATATGGAGAAGAGACCTTCGCTCAGCAGTGGGTGGTTTATAGGCTGGTACAGTACAGTAGGAACCTAATGACCATCGATTCTTCGAACTACGTGAACTTCGTGGGGAACACCAACCCAATGTTACATCAACTTAGTGATGTGTGATGTGATATGCCTATTTCCACATATCTTTTCATTATCGATTCGACCGTGAAGAGACACACTGAAAATCATTATTTCAATCGCCCGCTGATAGACCGTAAGTCTTCTTCGTTTGTCAGCTATCATGTCTCGGAACCAGAGGCTTTACTGACAACACGATTTAAGATTTAAGATTCATTAAAAATTCATCCACAGGCAATGAAGAATCTTGGTCAAGCAGATATCGTAAAAATAGCCCAGGCTAGCTGGATTCGATGAATTGCCTCGAAATCGAAATTGGACCAACCTAGTCAGACCAGGTGACCTATGTACAATGGTTAACAATTTCGACAGCGGAATTGTAAAGAACTACCGGACATATCTTCTATCTTATCTCGAATCTTTTTTTTTGCCAAATCCGTTTTAAAATGAATACTTAAAGACGTCTTCTAACGTAACCGTAAACATCTTCAATAAACTTACATTTACCTCACATACATTCATTCCTTGCTGCAGTTGTATTAGTCCTGTATACAGACTGATATGGTAGCATTTTCGTATAAGCGCTTCTACAATGTATCAACAGTTGATTTGACATCTCTGTAGTGCAGTCAACTTTTTTAAAAACAGACCCATCACGCTTCTGTGCTAAACCTCCGTTATAAATGAATAAGTTAAACAAGTATATTAACTATTGCCTGGTGCCACAGTGTTCTTCATCTGCTTTAGAGTCTTATTCATCTGCGTTGACATTTTCGATATAATTGTGACTTTTCCAAGATTTCAAGCTTTTTCTCGTCCAATTAATAGATTTCTTGCCAACACTTTCTGAGCTCATGCTCTGTTTGATAACAACTAACTAGTAACTATTTTGAGATTTGTCTAATAACCTGCCTAGAGGCAGACGCCTCTGTTGGAGATTGAGACCTTATTTTTTCCTCTTTTATATTAGCTCAAGAATCGGTTATAACAACTAACGAATTGCAGAACACTACGGTGGTCCTATTTTGATCGCACCATGTCACCAATTTTTATTAGCCTGCTCCTTAAATCTTTTATTGAAAAGCTGTTCTCTAGACAATGTTTTGCAAATCGAGTTTGATCCTGGAGTTTAAGGCTTGTAGAGAACGAGTCATTCGAAGTGTAAACTTCACAAATGGAGCTCTCTTCGGCTTTTTAAAGGCAATTTATAGAGTCAGTCAGTATTTGCTTCTATAGTTTCATTACTTTTTTTTTCTTAAAATATTAGGTAATTATCTAAATATAGCTCTTTACCAATGTGCACCTCTGAACTTTTGCTAGAGATTTTTTGCACCATTTAATTTTTTTTTTTTTGCTGTTATTAAATCATTGATGACGAATTTAATACAATTAAGTACTAATTCACTCTATAAAAACAATACTTCCTCTTTATTTTTTTTTTATTTTTTTGTTAGTACCTAACTGGCAATAACAATAATATAAATATATATTATTTATCGTACATGTGCGTGTGTACATATATATAAAATACTGTCACTATAAACAAGTAACAGCACACTAAGCATTATATATATATACACACACACTATAACATTACTTGTAAAATTACATTTGTTGTATTTGTATTTAAAAATATGTATATATAGTATATTTATTAAAGAAGGTTAAAGGCTATGTAATATCATGCTTAATAATATAGTAAAGAAGTATTGAGAAACACTGTAAGCGTCACATTATGCTGGGAGCCACATAATAAATAAATAATATCAAAAAATCTTATATCAAAACCATTGCGTGTGAACTTACACAAAAACACCATTCAATTATTTCTGCATTGTCTAATTACACACTGATAGTGTTGAAAATAAGGATAGGTACATGAACGGTATCTATTTAGCTTGCATATATTAGAACGTATATAAATGTACTCCAAACAAATTAAAATTAATATCACCATATCATAATTATTTAACTAGTGATGCCTAAATCGTGTGACATATTTATCAATATTATAAGAAAATATAATTAATAAAGGAGGAGTAAGGCTACCTGTCCATTGATGCGGAGCGAGGCGGCGAAACGGAAAAATCGAGAAATATTAACCAAAAGGGTTGCAGAGCCCTTGTCCACTGGAACAGAGGGGAGATTTTTTGCAATCCTATTGGTTATTATTTCTCCGTTTCTCCGCTCCGCAGCCTCACCCCGCTTCAATGAACAGGCACCCTTAAGTTGCTTAGATAGCAATAATACCTACAGTTTTTATTATTATAGTAAGACAGACACAAGCGGAGATTATTTTTGTTAGTTTCCGTCCTCATTCACACCTTCCTAATAACAATGAAAAGAATTATAATTGACACCCTATGATAAATGATAAAGCAACAACAATGTAAGTTTTTTTTTTGTGTTTACCTAATGATTTTATTAATAATAAAATATAACATAATTGTATTTATCAAAGCCGTTCAGTGTTTCGATATTTTTTAACATTTTTAGAGATTTGGCATTTTGCTTAAAGCCTTCTTTAATAAAAAGGAAAAACATAGAAAATGTTTTCCTACTGTACCGACAACTTCAGAAGTCAACATTATAATATTTTCAAATAACGTGTTTTTCACTCTTCTCTTGTATTACCTATCATAATTCTAAATAGCTGGAAACACACTTAATGATTTGTATCGGAATTGTGAATAGGAAATACTTCATGCGTTTATGTGCGTTAAAAAAATTTAAATACCTATCTGTAATTCTCTCGCTCGAATGAAAAATCATATAGCTATATAAAATAAATAATGTTTTAAAAAAAATTGTTTCAAGTCCCCTTTCGTTTGTTATATAAATAAATGGCATTAAAACATAAAACCATTCTCACTTTGTATTGAAAGTAAAGGCGTTTTTAAACATTACGTGGTGCTTTATTAAGTAATTTACAATCATGATTAATATTACGATGAATTTGTCAGGTTGTTCATTGTTACTTTATATTTCTGCAAATCTTCGGATATATGTACATATTTTAGAATTATCCCAAGACATAAACAGATTTTCACACGATAATTTTCTTCAATTGCAAACGTTATTTATTGATTTTAAACAAATCAAACACTTCAAAAGTTAGCATTGCCTTGAAAAAAATTTAAACCCAAAACAGTTCAAAACTATTCTGTAAAGTAACCCGTTTTCTACATGGCATATCAACACGGCTTCAATTCATAAAGTTGAAGCATTGGTGGTAATAAAATGTTAAAAATTTATTGATATTTACTAGCTGCTGCCCGCGACGTCGTCTGCGTGAACGCTATTAGATTACACGTTGTTACAGAATGCGTTGAAGAAATAAAGGTTCACTGCTCGTTCCCCGTAGGTTATAGAGTGATAATATGTAGCCTATATGTTGACCCGACTTCTTAATAATATTCGTGACAAATTTGAAGTAAATCCATGCAGTACTTTTTGAGTTTATCCCAGACATACATACAGACAAACAGACAAAAATTCTAAATTAATAACTATAAAAAACTATAATATTAAAAACTATATTTTTGGCTTCGGTATCGATTGTAGATCACACCCCAAGTATTCTTTAAAAAAAATATTCAATGTACAGTTTTGACTTTCCTACCATTTTATTATATCGCTCATTTGGAACGACGGTGACACATTTGCAAAAATACGCGAAAATGACTTATTAATGCCAAAATACTATACATAAAAATCTGCGGTGGCAGTAAAATGCCACAATATCCAGCTATAATAAAACAATTTTAAAATAATAATTAGCCGTAATAATGCTTCAGAATCTTCTTTTGAACTATGAAATAATCTTTATTCTGATCTGGTGTAAATTAAGTTAACTAATTTGAATTTGTGTCACTGTCGCTCCAAATGAGCGATATGTATAGATACTAAAGAATAGCTAAATAAGTAATCCGAAAATATCTAATACAAATTTAAAAATCACAACTTATAGTTAAAAAAGCATTTTTTATAACAATTTGCAATAGATAAAGAGCTTATAATATTATATAAAAAATTAAATATCTTATGAACTAAAAAAACATAGCAAATCTCTATGTTATTTTTCTAGACAAAAATTAAATATTGGCTGTGAAATCATCACACGTTAGATCTTCATATTTATATACGGAAAAACGAACAAACCCACACGTCAATATTGAAATCGTTTAAATTAATAGAAGACACCATCTCAATTTAAATCACGATACTCATATGAAACATAATTAATAAAATATACATTACAAATAATAATAGGTACATATGAGGTATTTTTGATCATCGTTTTTAATTGTTTTACCATGGCACGATATTTACACAAAAATAATAAAGCCGTATTCCGCCTCACGACAAAGGTCGTCTGGTCCGGCATGTGAGGTCACCTCCACGTGACTAGAAATCGTTTTTTTAATCATCTTTACGTTTAAGGTAATTCGAGATCGATTATTATGATGAATATCCTTCACAATGTGTTTTAACCAATTGTTAAATAATTAATTCATATGATCACCAGTGAATTTCCGATTCGTGATAATTGATAATATTCCGAGAATGATGATTACATTCATTTGCGAAACTCTTACGTATGGTTTACTCTTTATCCTCATAATAAAATATAATTCACACTATAAATACATAATACAAAAAGTAAGCTCCTCTTTACATATTATATATATTATTATAAGGTTTTTTATATATTTATTTTTAATCACATGTGTTTGTTAATCTAACGAAGGCACAATTCCGTGCAAATTATTTGAATGTTTTCGTAACCTTCTTGAACGAACAATGAGTTATCATGAGAATTATACATGTCGAAAAATATTACAGTGAGAAATTGCACGTTTAATTATTTTAACGTTTAAAAAAGCAGACCAAAAGTTGCATTATTACAAAATCTAAACAATTTACGTCTTTTATAGGTTAAGAAAAATTATTTAATTTTTTAAGAAAAACGTGTTACGAATGTGATGATAAACAATTTGAAACTTAATTAATCTAGTACTGTTACTATAATAAATATAATATTACTATAACAAAAATACTATTGATATTTACCATATATAATAATCTGTTACTTTGAATGTCAAATTGAATTTTGATTAATACGAGTATGATTTGTTAACACATACATTTTTACTTAATATATTATTATCATTACCGCTAACAAATACCGGTAAAAAGTTTTTATGTGCATCTGTAATTATTATTTCGACTTTAAGGCTTAGAGGTTTGGATTTTATCCACTCCTTAGTAATTATATCGCCATCAATATCAAACATTGTAATGTTAGGTACTGTAGGTATCTACCTGCTTAAAATTTACTAGAGGAGGCCTATACCCAAAATGGGGTCCATAGCCAAAAATAAACAGTACCTATAGAGTAATTTGATAATTATAACTAACACTAGTTTTTCTTTTTAAGCACAGCAAATTACTAACAACATTTGAAATGTAAATTAAGGGTTATGGAATAAACGGCTTTATTATTATTATTATCGTAATTGCTACACTCCACCCGTTCAATATATACATATACACATATAAATATATATAATATATTACTTATATAAGTCATATAACACATTTACATAAACTAACTTACATAAATATAAGCGGGTGGAGGATTACGCCCCGGGAAACATATTAATTTGCATTTTTTGGATCGCTTGATAAAAGATGCTGCTCAGACACTTAGTATATATATTATATGTAAGGATTAGTACTCTATCGAAATTATAAACTGTTAATTTTTCATTGCTGGGCAAAGTTTTTCAGACAATAAGAGTTAGTGAAATAAATGTAGTAAACAGCCTCAGTTCCCCACTGTGGATGCAACATGCCTCAAAATTAGTTCCATAAGATATAGATTTGTTAACGATGAATGAGATTGAAGACAAATTTTGCACTTGAAAGCTCAGTGGTGCTAGCTCAGATTTGATACCGCAACCGCTAAGTATAATTTCGTGTTCATTGAGAAAGGGGTATTAAGTTTAAATAAGTGTCAAGTAATCATTTTTAAATATTTTATACAGCTATAAACAACTAGCCAAACTTTTTTTCCTGATTACACCATCGATTCATGATTCGACCTCGCCCAACGCATTTTTATGCTATGGTGATCTTACTTCAGTCACGTATTGTTGGTGAACCAACGCACTTTCGTTTCACTTCGTATTAATCGAGGCTGCTAATTCATGTCTATTGCGTTTTTGACATTGGCACTATAATGCTGAGCCATTCGGGTCAGTGTCGTCACTCGTCAGACGCTTATAATTATGATATTTTATATGGTTAAATTTTTAAGTCCATTAAAAGTATTAAGTGGTTCATTGAACTTCATGATTGGACCATAAATTATGAATGAGTTCCATATCAGCTATGACGCAAGATTCAAACACGCTCGTCGATTACGTTTTTCTTTTTAACCTGTCATGGGGAAATCATTGAACTACTAGATATTTAAAATAGTTATGTAACATTCTTAACCGTATTAGTTAGAGGCCGAGTTGAACGGTATAGTAATTTGATTCATCTAAGATATTAAATTTACGAGACGTAAATGCTTACAAACTGCGGCAAGAAGATTGATTAAAAAAACATCAGAATGTCTACCGGCTACGTGAAAGTAATTGACATTGCAAATGTCGAGGCTCACGAGCTATTGACTAGTACTCAAGGATATTTAATTGACTTTTTTCATACGTCTAAATGGCATTTTTACGCTCTGTAAAATATATAAGTATCATATTTATTTAGACATAGAGACATATATAATAATATATTTCATACAATACAATAAGTTCTAACTTGATTGTGTGTATAAAAGAAAATTAATGCAAAATAATAAAGTTTAAGGCTATTAGTAAAGTTGTTGTTATTAAAATGAGATGTTTTCATGGGTAACTGTTTTTAACTTTCTTTCCGTTAAATAGTTACCGTACTCACGGTACCGGCTCCACTTTTAAATGACCAGAGTTTTAGTACAAACTGTAAGAAACAAGAATAATAGCGTACGTTTGTTTTTTTTTCTGCGTTTTTTTTTTTTTTTTTTTGTTTAGCTATCCATTTTATTTTCTTTACTTCCACATTCCTCATTCTATCAACTGTGTCATCACAGTTCATGACATATAAAAATAACTAATAGATATTTGTTTATTTATTATATCAATCAAGACTGTTAACTTGACGAGTTCAGCGAGACGGAGATCCTGTTCAAAGCAACACCTAATAAATATAAATGACTTAATTTTCTAATTAAGAAATGTATATTAAATAAGCAATGCATAAATTCATTATTCATTACCCTACAAATATTAGAAATACCGTAAAGATATTTTCAAAATTTAATGCTTAATTATGTTTAAAGAAAAGAAGACGACCGTTCTGGTGCGAGTAGTCGCCTCAACGCCGACGGTCGCGGGTTCGATTCCCGCTCGGAGCCGATATTTGTATTTGTACAAATATTTGTTTCCGGTCTGGGTTTATGTCCGTGTGTGTCTCCCAACCGTGTTTCGGAGAGCACGTAAAGCCGTCGGTCCCAGTTGTTGTCATAAACGCCTGATAGCGATTGTTACTCATGATAGAGAAAATTATCTGCCAACCCTCAGCAGAGCAGCATGGTGGCTTATGCTCTAACTCTTCTCCTATATGGAGAAGAGGCGTTTGCCCAATGAGCAGTGGGTCATTTACAGGCTGATGCAATTACAGTTCATGTTTAAAGAACTTTTGATTATTAAGCAAAGAAAATAATCAACCATTTACAAGTTGATATTGAAAATTACTGCTACACTTTTGACCACTCTTCATTCCCATAGAGATGTATAATACCTAGTATTCATATCTCTATATGTCTTATAATGTTATTATTATATACTGAAACATGAAAAATTTACAGATCTAAAAAAACACACACCCCAATGTCGCCCAATGGTCGAAATTCGACCGAATCTATAACTGACAGCATTGTCAACATCATAAAAATGTGATTGCGCATAACATGGTGAGCATATGCAGCAGTCATTGGACCTGATCTGTGATAATAAATTTAGATAAAAAATTCATTGCAAGACCTGTATTTAAGACCGTGTTGACAACAGACTTTGACAATAAACAAAATTGGTGTATATATGTACATTGCGTGTTGACAACAGACTTTGACAATAAACAAAATTGGTGTATATATGTACATTGTACATATGTGTGTGTGCTGTAGTGTGTGTAGTGTTTTTTTCTATTCAATTTTTTTTTAGCATTATTATAAAAAAATATTATCATTCTGCACTTCTTCTCTATATAAACTTTAACTGTGCCAAATTTCATACTTCTCCGTCTGCGTATTTTCGTAAAAAGGGGTACAAAGTTTTTGCTTCACGTATTAATATATATAGATAATTTTGTTCGTGAAATACCCGAACGAATAACTTAGTCACTGAAAATCTGCTTTGAAATTAAGGGGTCGCTGTAAGCTTCAAATGCTATGCAGATATCTTGTTATAATATTCTTTATATTTAAAACTTTTTTTTAATACTTGTTCTTTTTTTTTAATTTACTGGGAGTGGAGTCTTCATAATATTGATCTGTGGCCCAGGTGGCGACAAGTGGCGAAAACAAAAGCAATAGGTTACTGTCGATTTCAGTCATTTTTAATATATATGTATTTATATAATATATATTTTATACATATTCGACTGACCCGTTGGCGCAGTTTGCAGTGACCCTGTTTTCTGCTCCAAGGGTTGTGGGTTCGATTCCCGCCCCGAGTCTGGGTGTAATATATTAATTTAAAAAATATATATATCAGTCGGCTGTTACCTAAAACACAGGCATTAAGTTGCCTACCTTAGGAACAGACGACCTTGTGTGTATGTTAAACATATTTATTTATTTATATCAATGATACATTTTGATAGTTTGTAAGAAGTTAATGTAGGTCGTAGCCAACCACTATTTTGTCACTTCCTGACTCAGAACCAGCCACGTGAATTAAAGGCGATCAATATTGTCGCAATGCAAATCTAAGCTGTAGTTTCATAGACTCTTGCGCCAAACGCTCGCTCCATTACTATTACGAAGCTAAAAATGTTGAACTCTAGATACAACGCAATCATTATTATTTTATTGTATCACCTCTCGTATTTTAATCAGCTAAAGTGTCTGCGATTAATTTAATAAAGTACGTTTTTACCTGTTTTTCTGAAGAAGAAAAACTATAAGGAAAACATTGAAGATAGAAAGAATTCTTGCTTTGTGACTAAAATCATGAAATAATTTTCTTTAAAACTCTTTATCTTTAGTAATTAGATGTTCAAAATACAATTTAAAATATACAGACACGCATCTAAAAAAATATGAGTAGAATAAAGTTATAATATCGTTCTATATTACGTCATCTATTTAAATTAAAAATATAAAAACGGTTATGATATTGGAGTATTGGAAGAAACTATTTATACATAAACGCTATAATATAATCAGCGTACTCTTTCAATGATATTCTTTTCGAGCATAAAATTGTATTAAGTAGCATTTTTTACCCAAGTAACCTAATCTGACCGACTTTGAACTAGGAAACTTTATCAAGGCTCTACGACGGTATACTTTTCCTTTAATCTCAGAGGTCATTCATCTACTATATGCAATGATATTATTGTTCCGCAGAAATACGTTTTATATTTTTATTTTTATTTACACTGTCTTGTTTAATTTATACTCTTATGTTTCACAAATTAATTATATAATTTCGCAGATCTCTGTCTGTGCAACGATGCAAACATTCAACATGTGTTAAATTTTATTATTCAAATAATTATTTGACTTGTACAATGTTTTTTTTTTCATTTAACAATAAACCGTAAATTATACTGACCTATAAAATAAAAACGATGTTTTATAATATATATATAAATTCCATATTTTGATATGGCCACATTCGATAATAATACATACAATGATAAATTTATTAAATATTTTATGCATATAAGTAGCTATGTAGATTAATTAGTTTCACCTTAATTATATAAATCAAATTCCCTAAAACCATATAAATATGTACTGAAGTAGCAGTAAAATGCATTGTTAATTACATATATTGTGTGTTATATATTACATAATTTTTTTAACACTTTGAAACATTTATATACTGCCATAAACTGCCATTATGAGTAATAACCTTATATTTTGTTGCAGGTTATGGCGATGTCTTTTGCTTTTGGCACTTGTGTCAACAGAGATACAAGCGCAAAAAACCAAGACAGAAGATAGCAGTATACAAGCAGTCCCGAGTGATCTACGCAGAGCTGTCAGCGAAGCTTTAACTTTAGAAAAAAGATTCCTGCTCGGAGCTAACGATGCGTAAATAAATACTGATTATGATAAAATCATGAGAAACTGTTTGTGACATTATGAAACACGTATCCCGAATATACTGATACGAAATCTTTAACAATCTATACTAAACACCTTTTTTTTTAAAGAGTCACAATCATACTACAAACTTACGCATTTATAATATCACTAGCCTATCCATAACAGTAAAAATAGATTTAAACAATTTTGTCAAAATCAATAAGAGTAGTGTTCTCTGCGACGTATGAATTAACTTACTTCCTTTTTTTGTAGATACAATTGTTCACAATCGGATGAAGATGAAATAAGTAATACTCCGTGTCCACCTAGCAAGTACCGCAGTGCGAGCGGAGAATGTAACAATGTGAGGCACCGACCGTGGGGACGAAGAGGCGATGTATTTTTACGACTACTTCCTCCAAACTATGCAGATGGTAAGAGAGCAGTAAGAATTTTATCGATTAATTTACCAGTACAATAACCAAATGAAAATCTATTTACTCAAATGTATCGGCGAAGTCGTTTATTGATACTTAAAATTTTAATTTAAATACTGTTAACCGTCTATTTTTACGTATCTGTACTTTTTTACCAGTCCCTCGATTAAATCGTCAATCGTTCCATATATTTGCTCAGCATTAAGTCGGAACCCATGGAGGAGAAGTCGGGCCTTTTCGCCGAGGCCAGCCTGTCGCTAGAGGGATCCTGTTGCCTGCAGATCCGGGACCCTCCAATTACAGCGGCTGAAGGCTCCCGCAGGGGTTTAGTACGGTATTGCACTCTCAAAGTGCCGAGTCCGACATAGGTCTAGGACTGCCTACCCGGGCGTCCTGGATAGCATCCGTAAATGGATTCCCCTGCGTAAAAAAAAAAAAAAAGCATTAAGTCGGACACTGGCCCCAACAACGGATTTATGTTTTGTAAAACCCTTATTAATAAATAAAAAATAATTGTTTTCATACATTAATATAAAGAGAGATCTTTGAATTTTTTCTTGCTTTCAAGTTTCTCTCCTTCATAAATTATTTACTCATATTCAAATTTACAAACCTATTATTTTTTGTAAGAGGTAATAGCACTGACTCTATACGTCCACTATCCTACAAGCAAAATTATACAGTTTAAAATTGTCATAAATTTCCACTTAAAGTGTCGGCTTAAAATATAATTTTGAAATAATGAAAACATAAAAGTTGTGTTGCTTTAATATCATATATGAATATATGTCTGCGTCCTACTCATATATTGTGGTCATGTTACTTTATAATTTATCTATTGATTCCCGTAAAACTGTGTACCCTCATTGATGGACCTGATAAGTATCAGTAGTATAATTATATCGGTGGTGTTTTTATTAGACATTTGAAAACGCATAAAAAAATTATTAAAATTACCAATGAAAGTTTATTACCAGTTCACAATCTGATGCTTCGTAAGATTATAAAGAATGTTCTCGTTAATAATACGGTTAATATTGTATATTCAAATGTATTCGTAATACCCGCATTTTACATATTTTAATGAACGCTTTAAAAAAGTGAAATTTGTAGCTAATATAACAATGAAATTGTCAAATATCACATAGGGTTCCTTAGTTAATTTGTTTTAAGTATTAATTTAAAAAAAAATCCTTATGTTTAGTATAATCTATACATAGGAGTAAAATAAACTAAATAAATTGTGTTATAATTTTATATTATACGGAAAAGATTAGAATGTTGCTATCTAGTATTTATTCTATAAGAAATAAGTCTGAAAATAAATTATTAATGAGAATTATTTAATGAAAAAATCTAATGAAGAAATAATAATAATAAATTTAATGAAGAATTTGTTTGTTTCAATTTGTACTTTTGCTAGTATAAATTATTAAGTAACAGTTTATATTAATGTGATATAATAATAAATTTTATATATTTTTACCGTAAATATATTCATTTATCGTTATATAAAACTAATCAGGTTACAACTTGACGTAACTGTCAATGTTCGATCTACTTTAGATTAATTTACATATTAGAACGAGAGTCAGATAAATAAGTATGTAGACCAGTTGCAGGTCTTGAACTTTATTAACCACATTTTGTAATAAAATTACAGTGAAAGTAGTTGGTTTAATTTATTATTATTGTTGCAAAACTCGCTATTATTAATTAAAATTATTAGTATTGACATGATATCGTTGATATTAATTAATATTTTTGTTGACTTACTAGTTGACTCAAAAACATTGTTCTATTAATATCTCGATTATTCATATTTTCCGGATATCTTTTTTTTTTCGAATATCTTAATGAGATTTTTGCAAATGCTACCTTCTGATAAATAGTGACTGTGTGAATAACTGACTCGAGATGGATTCCCTACCACCTTACAATATTTAAAACCTACTTTTGTCAAAATCGAATTCAAAAAGCCAAAAAGAAAATGTTTCTTGTAGTGGCTCTTTCATTTTTCAATTCCTACTATTAGTTCACCTCAAATTTTCAATCGTTAATAAAATACTTTTTATTCATCCACTCAAGTTCAAACATATTTCCTTTATTAATAATAGTTTCTTTTTTTTAATATTAATTCATTAATTAAATTTAATTACTTAATATTTGTTTCATATGGAAGAAATAAAATTCTTTCTTGGGCTCAGTCGGAATTGACTTTAATTTTTTTTTTTCATATATTACTTGTTAATTTTATAATGTTATTTTAATATTTATTATTTGTCATTAAAGCGGTTATAGACATATTTTGTTTAACTTTCAAGTATCTACACGAACATAAACAGCGGATTTATAGTAATAGGGTTCTGGTGTCACCTATTGCAAAAGGAACCCTAAACACAATCAGTCTAACCGTTCGGGTACACTTAACAGTGAACAGTACTGTATCAACCTGTAAACAACCCACTGCTGAGCGAAGGCCTCTTCTCCATATAGAAAATGGTTGGAGCTTAATCCACCACGCTGCTCCACTGCGGGTTAGCAGATAATGTCCCTACAATGAGTAACGATCGTTATCAGGTGTCTATGACAACAACCGACCGACCGACGGCTTTACGTGCTCTCCTAGGTGAGATGAGGAGACCCACAAGGACATACACCCAGACCGGAAACAAATATTAGTACAAATACAAATATCTGTCCCGAGCGGGAATCGAACCCGCGACCGCTGGCGCGCGGCGTTGAAGTGATTACTCGCACCACTACACCAGAACAGTCGTCTAACACTAACTTCGTCTTACAGTAAAAAGGGTTTCATTTTTATTAATATGGATAATTTGTTAAACCTAACAAAAGTATTTATTATTTACCAGGTGTCTCCCAGCCTCTGGCTCCCCCTCGCCTCCCAGAACCAGCACTGGTCATTCAGGCGGTATCACAATTAACTCAACCTGTGGACCATGACTACGTGACAAGCATCCTAGCAGCTTGGGGACAGTTCCTTATAGATGATCTTATTGCTACTGCTAACGGCAATAAAGTAAGATTATACAATTTTTTTCTTCTATATAATTTTCTTCTCTTCTATTCGCTAACCATGTTAAATTACAAATAAAAAAGCGGCCAAGTGCGAGTCGGACTCGCCCATGAAGGGTTCCGTAGCAGCAAGTAACATCATATAAAAGTTTTTGTTCTTTTATATTTGTAAAGGTAAATTGCGGTTTACGATTTCTGACGTATTAAAAAAAACTACTTACTAGATCTCGTTCAAACCAATTTTTGGTGGAAGTTTGCATGGTAATTGTACATTATATATTTTTTTTAGTTTTATCATTCTCTTATTTTAGAAGTTACAGGGGGGGGGACACATTTTACCACTATGGAAGTGTCTCTCGCGCAAACTATTCAGTTTATAAAAAAATGATATTAGAAACCTCAATATCATTTTTGAAGACCTATACATAGATACCCCACTCTTACTTATTCTTTTGAGTTTGATGAAAAAAGATTTTTTTGAGTTTCAGTTCTAAGTATGGGAAACCCCCAAAAATTTTTTTTTTCTATTTTTGTGAGAAAATCTTAATGCGGTTCACAGAATACATCTACTTACCAAATTTCAACAGTATAGTTCTTATAGTTTCGGAAAAAAAAGGCTGTGACATACGGACAGACAGACAGACATGACGAATCCATAAGGGTTCCGTTTTTGCCATTTGGCTACGGAACCCTAACAATAATATAGACAAGTGGTGCAGCTGATCCTTTATGGACCCATATCGAAATTTATTTTGGGGCCCCTTGACTATTGATTCAACTGTCAAATAACAAAAACGAGTGTTTGGCATTTTACAATCTAAATAAATATCCTTAGCTTAACATGAACAAAATAAGAGTAGATGTAATGATAAGATATTTGGGTCGTGAATGATAGTTCGGAAGTCTCCGTATAATTAATACGACAGATACCTACGCCCCTGATTTTGACCTTTTGCTAATTTTACTTGTAATCGACAGATGAGCATACGTCCTTTAAATTTTTGTCTTAAAAGTCATTTGTTTGTTTTAACATAAAAGTTTTTTTTAAGTTATCGTATTTAAAATATTTAACTCAAAAGTTGTTATAAAGACAACTCCTGTCATCAAAATTATATAATTTAAATAACCCAATGTGTGACCTAAAAATTTATTAACTATTTTATAAATCAGAAAGTTAAGTTACTTGTGATACTAGAAACTGAAAATAAATTCAGATATTTCATTAAAAAAATAGCGTAGTTGTAAAGTTATTTTCTTCAATAAATGGTTTCCTTAATTACCATTGGTATTCAAATGAACTGAATCCGATTGTAAACACCCCACTGCTGGGCAAAAGCCTCTTCTTCATATAGTAGGTTGGACCATAATACGCCATGTTGCTCCACTGCAGGTTGGCAGATAATTTTTTCTAACCGGGCTTTACGTGTTCTCCGAGGCACGGTGGGGAGTTTCCCCACCTTGCGCCACCATGTTCCACAAGGACATACACCCAAACCGAAAACAAATATTTGTACAATTATAAATATCTGCCCCGAGCGAGAATCGAGCCCGCGACCGCCGGCGTTGAGGCGACTACTCGCACTACTACACCAGAACGGTCGTCAATCTTATTCAAATAAATATGTTAACAAATAAATATGTTAAATACCGTGAGTATGAATAGAATTAAAACTGTTTTACACTATATAATTCAAGCGTATAGGTAGATATTTTTGAAGATATCATAGTTTCGAAATAATGTGCAATCAAAAATCTCATTCAGAGTAAAACGCCTGGCTGACACGTCAATGCAGTCTTACCTTATGATTTGCGATTTTAGATGCAAACATCTAAAATCGCTACCTCATAGAATTTGTAACTCATTGCAAATCTTTCAATAACCTAAAGAACACGATATCTATAACTGCGGTAGTAAATTTCATTCACAATTAAAATCTTCAATCGAGCTGTGGTAATCAATTACGAGTCTTGTCGCATCGGTAATGTTTCACACGTCGTGGGTAGCGGTGCGAAGGTCGACGGACGTGCTTTTTGTTAGTAACGGCCCAAGTTGTTGTGTCGTAACGCACGCATAGGTCACAGGCAGATATAGGATGAGCGTATGCTGAGATGGAGAACAACATACTTCGGGGCGTCACGGTTGTATGCCTTTGCGATCCCGTGGATCCCCATAACAGCGCAGACGGCCGATGGATTTTAGTGGGTACTCTGACTTTTGGGAGAGTCAGCGAGTCTCACATACCCGTCGCCTTTGGGTGGCGGGATGCGTAAATGCCTTTCCCACCGTAAAAAAAAAGCAGAACAACATACTTCAACATTGACAAAGAAGTCACGTATATATATGTGACCAAACATACCCGATTTCCAAATATTTTAGAAAAAAAAACCTTATAGAACTCATAACCCGAGACGCGTAGTGTTTTTGTACGCCCGAAGGAGCGAAGGGAGCCGAGACTAATTACGCAAAAAAATACGAACACTAGCTTGCTAGCTTGTGTTTTGTTACATTAGAAATAAACTACTTTACTTGCATCGCCAAAGACCTTAATTTTTTTTTGGTAACTTCCTGTACTAGTAGTAGAATGTGTTTTGATCGGTAAAATACAAACAACTAACCTATCGATGTCGCATGATTCTGCGTCGTAACATATTAATATTAAATCAAAATCTGAATTTATTCAGGTCGTTATCGTCTACTACTCAGCATACGCTAAACCTAATCATGCGATTTATGTGAGATTGATTTTTAAGCTTGAACTTGGCCGAAATTACAATGCATTATGCTTTAATAATATTATTGTCTGGTCGACCATGTAAATCTTCAAATTGATTATTGACATGAAAACATTATTGTTATCTACATCTTTCATAGTTCATACACCATGACCTTTCGTTATAATCACCACTTATATACTCAAACCCTATAATAGCAGGTAAATCCTTCGTTAAGCAATACTTTTTTAATGAAGTTATACTAATTAATTTTATATTTTCATGAAAAATATTTCTAAATGTCAGCTAGCTACATTCTACATTCCTTAAAACTTTTTTTTTATCAAAATCAAGTTTTATTTCAAAGTGACATCTCTTAGTTCGTGATAGTTCGCGGGGTCACGTGGGGAAAGGTTACAAGTTATTACCTGTGAGTGAAAGCTGTGACGCAATAGTAATCGTAGTTCCTAATGCCACGCCTATCCTATGTAATAATCAGCTGACAGACATCCAATCCGATCGGATCGGAAATAGGAACTCTAGGTTATTTCACATGTGGTGTATATTATCTTTAAGATTTCTATGAATTTATGTAACTTACGGAAATATTGCAGCAATTTTATTAGGATAATGTTGCATCGAAAAATATTGATACTGGATTCCTAATTCGTCTTTTGACAACTTTTGACATTGGCCTATAATATAATTGGTCTGTTATTATTTAAAAAAGGAGATAATAAAAGGAGTTAATTTTCTTTGCGTTTTCTGTGTGTTCTTCTAAACTAACTTGTTCGTCTAAACAAACTGACTTGTGTTAACTTGTTTCTACATTAGTAATATTATTATTACCATATTTATTACATGGTATATCGGTAACTTGGAGATATTAACGATTACGATATGCCAAATATGTAAAATCTGACTAAGCAACTCATAAACATAACATATTTATAAATAATGGCAAAATTCGTGACAAACGTCAAATTGAGAAACAATTTTCAGGAAAACGCAGGAGTTACTAAGTTCCACTTCATGGTGTTTTTAAAACAATTCATGATATTTGAGATTATTTTTGAAAATAAAATGAAAAATAAATCTCGATACGAATGTTATATTATTTGTACTGTCTTATATAATATATTATTTATTTATGTATCTTTTCCATTCAAATAAAATAAAAAGTTACGAGTATAAAATATCGAATTAATTCAATTTTGTAAGACGTTAATTGTAATAGAAATATTCAAAAAAAATATCAAAGCTATTTCATTGTCTTACATTTTCTTACGGTAGTGAATTAGTTACTGCCTCTTTATAAAACTATAAATATGATATTATTATATAATAAATCGACTACCTACGTATACTATCGAAACTGAAAAAAGGTACATTACAGGAGAGCACTTTTAAGTTAATTTTGTGTACAAAATTATCATTTATTTGTTAAGTATCGATATTATACTCATGAAAAATGTGGTTTAATATGTATTTTTTTAGCTTATTCTCTTTTTTCTATGAAAACATATATAAAAAGGAGTTTCTTAGTGCAATAAAAAAAAATCGCAAATTTTTAGTTTCGATACTGTACGTAGGGACAGTCGAAATATTAATCTTAAAGAAAACAATCAATGATAAACGACGATCATCCTTAATAATACTCATAATTTTTTGTGAAAGTTTACACACAACTTATGATGTTAAAGTATTGTAATTGGAAGTTTTTTTTTTCTGTTTTGTTTAACAGATGCTTTGTACGTTAACACGACGCAACGTATCACAGTGATTGTTTCACATTAATTAATTATTTGTACATACTTATTAAACATGAAGATAATGTTAATTCTATCCGCTTTTAACTAATTCCTTCCGTATTATAGTAAGACTCAATTTTAACTACCGGTTATTATTTTATATTAAATATGAATTGAACTGAAATCTAACAGCCTGTAAACAACCCACTGCTGGGCAAATGTCTTTTCTCCGTGTAGGAGAAGAGTTGAAGCTTAATCCACCACGCTGCTCCACTGTGGATTGGCTTATAATTTTCCTACCATAAGTAACGATCGTTACCAGGTGTATATAATAACAACCGGGATCGACGGCTTTACCTGATCACCGAGGCACAATGCGGAGACCCACAAGGACGTCCACCCAGACCGGAAACAAGTATTTGCACAAATACAAATACCTCCCCCGAGCGGGAATCAAACCCGCCACCGTCCAAGTTGAGGTCACTACACTAACTTATTATTAATTTTGTTTTCTTCTTGTTCTTCTAATGTATTTCTCTTTGTTTTCAGATATGTGAAGGTACAATTTGCGAATACGTGCGCTCAGCACCAACGAGAAATATTGATTCCTGTGGTTTTGGTAAGCTTCTACTACTGAACTTAACTGAACTGAATCATCCTATAAACCTCCTATTGCTGGACAAAGGCCTACTCTCCATATAGGAGAAGGGTTGGAGATTAATTCGCCAGGCTGCTTCACTACGGCTAGGCGGATAAATTCCCTACCATGAATAATGATCGCTATTAGGGTCTTTAATAACAACCGGGACCGACGGCATGATTTACATGCTATCTGAGGCACGGTGGGGAGACCACAAGGACATATACCCAGACCTAAAACAAATATTTGTAAAAAGATAAACATCAGCCACTAACCGGATTCGAACTCACTACCGTCGACGTCAAGATGACTTCTAATCATTGGCGTTAAGACGGCTACTAATTTTTGTTAAAATAAATTCAATATTAATATATAACAACGAAAGTTATTCTGCTATTAAAGTATATTATATAAGATACTTTAAATATTACATGACAAAAAAGTAAAATAATTCCTACAAATTACAATTTACAAATAGTAATATAAAACTAAAAACTTATTAAATTAACTCTTTATTCGCAGAACACAGAGACCAGATGAATTTAGCGACATCTGTCCTTGATGGATCCGCACTTTACGGAAGTTCTGAAAAAGAACTACGCTCACTGCGCTTGTATGATGCTGGGAAAATGGACGTCGCTTCCTGTCGCAAGTAAGTTTTACTGCCGTGTTTAGAAATAAAACATTCGTTTTTATTATTTCACATTCGTGTATTAGCGTTTACAAGGTTAATATTAGCAATTAAATGTATGAGAGCTAACGAGTCAGATGATTGATCAAGAGTCATTAAGAGATAAGACATATTCCTGTAGTAGAGACGTTTCAATTCAAATAGTGTATATTGTATATTTTGTATTTTCAACTTTACAGAAACGTTTAATTATATCTCATATATTATTTTTCCTAGTGTTTCATAACAAAGTTTTATTTATTTTTTGATATTTTTAAACATTTAATTTTAATATGTGATACGTAATAATATTCAATATATTTATATAAGTATTGAATGATAATAGTTATATTTTATAACAAAATATTGTTAAATATTTCAAATTGTAACTATTTCATTGCTAGCTAAAGGACTTTTTCTATGCGATTGAATATTGAATATTTTAATTGAATTTGCGAGATCCGCAACTTTGTTTTACTTTGTGTTGGCAGTAATACTTTTCTAAGAGTTACAACACGCTAAATTTCTTTACTTCTTCGAATGAAATGGGTTTTAAGCAAAAGCTCTAGAAAAATATCATGGTGTTAACCAGGACTTAAACCCACGAGCGCGTGTTCGATTCACTGGGCCAATTTGGCTTTTTAAGTAAAATTATATAACAAGATTTTTAATTGAAATCTTAAATAAAGCATCAAATCAATTCTCATCTCATCATATTGAAATAATCCGCATTTATTTAAAATTTTCAATTAAATAAGCATTGGAATTTATTTTCTCAGTTCGGCTCACAGCTTATAGTCCAATAGGTAAATTATGTAAGCAGGAATTTGTATTGGGTAATAGATCTAGCGGATTCTTGTTATCCATTGAAACTATTACTTTTAGCTACATATTAAACAAGAATATATTTAAACAGCTTTGTCACAAAATGACGAGATTTTTTTATATAAAATAAGGATTACCGAACCAAACCAACTTGTATGTCAAATTACTTTGAATGACGCTAATAGAAGTGGAATTCCATCTTGTCGTCACAATAAAGGATTATATGCAAACAAGGGCAATCGAAACATCACATGATTTGCATTCCGCCATGAACTGATCTAACTCACGTATTAGCTAAAATCAAGTACAAATCAAATCTCGCCTTCTTCATTCATACTTTTTTCGACATATCAGTTTATTAAACGCTTTCGACCAATATAGTAAATTATTTTATTTTATTTTTACTTCAGGGTTTTTCAATTGTCCTTTTTTAAGTTTTTTTATTTATTCGAGTTAATTTAAAAGTCTTGAACAAAACATTTTCATCTAATGAGTTAACAAACACATTTAGCTTATTGCGGTTTGTTATTTTATTTATTAAGAACATAAGAACGGATATGTGTGTAACTTTCCATTTGGGTCTCTATGTAATCTGGTAAAAATAGAAACCTAATACTAAAGATATTTACATTTGTTTGCGTATCAGGTAGGACCAAAAACGTTTGAACCTTCTAGCAATATTTAATGAGAATTAAAAATTAATACTTAATAAAGGCTTGCGGCTATGTGTAAGAAGACATCGTTTTCGAAGGCAACACGATATTTAGGTTTAATGAGGTTTAAGAATAAGACTAAAAACTTTTTTTTAATATTTGTTTTTTTAGATGCAATGATGGTTCTCCTGCCGCACCTATTTACAAAACGCTTTTGGCGGAACACAACCGCATTGCTGGTGAATTATACTCGATGAATCCTTTCTGGGAGGACAATGCGCTGTTTTTGGAAGCTCGTCGAGCAATGGCTGCAGTTATTCAACATATTACTTACAATGAATTTCTTCCAGTATTATTAGGAGAGGTAAGCAAAAACAGAACAAATATAGCTATAAGACTTAATTTAAATAGAGTATAATTTATATGATAGTATCTTTACAATATTGTATTCTACTGTAAACCATTGTATTAGTATGAAAGAACTATATTATTAAGCTCCTACCGTTTTGGCTTGATCTTAAGACCAGTATGAGGGCAGCACTCTGTTCAAATTGCGGGTTGGCGAGTGTCACAACATCAGAGAGACTATATGAAATAAGAGACAAAAATACTTTCAGGTAGGAATGGCCAAAGCTGAACTGAAATTAACTTCACTCGGATTCTGGCGTGGATATTCCAGCTCCAATCGCGCTGGTGCTTACGCTGAACTTGTTTCAGTTGCTCCGATTTTCAACGCAATGATGAATGAAAAACTGGTTAGTCATCAAGTCATTATTTTAAAATATGAACCTAAATTTATATTTAACATAAAAAAATTTAATAAAATGCAATTTTAGATAAACACGACGGTAACGCTGCAAGACCTTGTAAAAACAAGTGCACATCAAGTATCTAGATTTATGCCATCTGCACAATGGGATCTCAACCGAGCCCGTGATCATGGTTTACCATCCTATTTGGAAGTGTTACGTATGTGTGATCCTATGGCTAATGTTAAATCATACGCTGACTTCGAAAAACTAGGCTTTAACAGGACTCATCAAGAAATGATGGCCGATATGTACAGGTATGTCACTCGTAACTAAGATAATGGGTAAATGAAAATAATAACGGAAATTATACATATTTAGTAATCTACATTAAATACTACATTGGGCACTTTTATTATAGAAATGCAGATGATATTGAACTAATGGTGGCAGGAGCAATGGAAAAACCGGCTTCTGGTGCTGTTATTGGATCTACACTAGCATGCGTGCTAGCGATGCAATTCGCAAATCTAAAAAAAAGTGACAGGTAATGGAGTTTGTTATTAATTAAAAATAATCTATATTATACTGTATATATAAGACATGAGCACAATTTTGTATGATATTCCATTTTACTATATTTATGGTTTAAAACTTATTTTTTTACATATTTACCAGATTCTGGTATGAAAACGACATTCCACCATCATCGTTTTCTCTTGAACAATTAGCGGCCATCAGGAAGGTGTCACTTGCTGGACTTTTGTGCGCCGCTGATGATTCCCTTAACAATGTACAACCTAAAGCTTTTGTCAAGGAAGATCCTTACTTGTAAGTTATCTTGGTTTTATAACAAATTTTAAACCAAGAAAATATTAAGAATATTACAAAACATATTAACGGTTTTAGGAACGCAGCTCAAGAATGCTCTCAACATAATCGTCTCGAATTATCCGCGTGGCGTGATGAGAACGGCGCTAAAGCAGCTGAACGACTGTCACAGGATATGCTTGCTGCCGCTCTGCAAAAGGCCAAACAAGAAATGGCAAACAGAAAGAAACTAGAATACATGCTGTGGGAAGCTCGTAAGTTTCATCTATTAATAAATGGAAGAAAATGTTTTACAGATTTACACATTAAGCTTTAGTACTAAATATTAGTAGTTGTTATTAGAAATACCTAAAAATCTAATTATTTTATGAAATGGCTAATTTTTAGTATCAAGGTCAAGTCTACGTAATGATTTACAGATGGAGGAGCAGATCCAAAATCTCCGGTAGGGACAGCCGCTTCCTTCTCTAAAGCAAACAAATATGCATTGAAACTTGCCAACACATCACTGTTTTTTGAATTTGCAACTAATGAACTTTTAAATTCTGTTAATGGGTAAGAATATTTTCATATATTTTTATATTGCATAATAACAGTACCTATATTTTATGGACGGATTTATTTAAAAAATAAAATAAAAAAACAAAATTATAAAGTAGGTAAACAATAAACTTAAACTTTACAGACGCCGACGAAAGCGACAAATTTTCGACGATTCACTTGGCTTTGGTACCTCCAACGAGTTTGTTGATTCTTTACAATCTGTCGATATCAGCAGTTTCCTTGGACAAGATCAAATTGGACCAATTATTGAACCTCAATGCGATGATAACGGAAATTGTGATCCAGATAGTCCATTTAGAACTTATACTGGATACTGCAATAATTTACGCAATCCTAACTTGGGCAAAAGTTTGACAACTTTTGCACGGTTATTGCCGCCAGTTTATGAAGACGGTAATTACACATTTTACTGTATTTATACTATGGTGTACTATTCTCTCAAAACTTTTAAATTGTTTGGCAGCGGCCTGTTTTTCTATCAAAGAGAAGGTGTTTTACCATAATAACTAAAAATTAACGTAAAAACATTAAAAAGAAAGGTAAGAACTTATTTCGCAACGCTGCTTAGTGCGAATTAGTGGATGTACATGACTCAAAAAGTTTTTTGAGATATGCAGGTCCATGCAAGTGTCCTCACGATGATTTGTGTCACCACCGACTACACTATAAAATTTTAAGTACTCGAAAGTAGAGTTGTGCTAGCCTGGACCGTTCGATTTTTAAACAAAAATGTCCAATATTAGTGATTATTTCAGGTGTAAGCCGTCCCCGAATTAATTCAGTAACTGGAACACCGTTGCCTTCACCTCGTGTCGTCTCCACTGTAATTCATCCTGATATTTCTAATCTTCACACTCGATATACTTTGATGGTTATGCAGTTCGCGCAAGTTCTAGACCACGAGCTTACTATGACACCAATACACAAAGGTAAACCAAAATAAACCTTTTGTACTGAAGTTTAAAATAATAGGTATATAGGCCTTTTCGTCACACATTTTTTTGTGCGCATGCGTTAATGTCAGCCATCTTTTTAATATTAATATATAATAGGTATCATTTATATTAAATAAACTATATAGATTCAAAAAAGCAACAAAAAAAAAATAAAAAGTGTCTTAATTGAAAAAAAAAAATTTCAATCATATTATCTGTACGAAAAAGAACAACAAAACGGTGTTGTTATTGAGTATTTAAGAGTGATACACGGTATAATCACTCCAAGTATTAATAATATATAGTAAAAGATAACAGTAATTATTTTATCCGTCCGAGTTATGCATATTTGACGCACGAGACTTCTCAGACCACGAGGCCTCTCGGACCGCGGAGCCGTGGGCAATGGCCCACGTCACCCACGCCTAACGTTGCCTCTGTTTTTGAGTAGCTATTGAATACGATTCTTTTATTGTAGATTTGGCTACAAAAAGTGCACGTGCGAATTTTTTTATCTTAGCTGTAACCTTTATTAAACGGGCTTTTTACTCCATGTAATTGACTTGTTACAGTTTAATGATTTCGAACTCGTTTATCTTGAATAAGTGTTCTTTAGTTCAGCTATAAAAAAACACACTTTAGTTCTTATATAATATTTGCAATAAGGTTTATTTTAAAATGAGATTTATCAAAGATTTTAAATATATATAACTAAAAACTCTTAACTTTTCAGGTTTTCACGAATCCATACCAGATTGTAGATCGTGCGACTCGCCGCGTACAGTTCACCCCGAGTGTAATCCGTTCCCGGTGCCGCGCGGCGACCACTACTATCCTGAAGTGAACATTACCTCGGGCGAGCGTCTCTGCTTCCCATTCATGAGGAGTTTACCAGGACAGCAGCAATTGGGTTAGAATTTTTTTACTTATTCTTAGATAATAATTAAAATTATAAGTATGATTAAATTTATACTAAACAATCTAAATATAATTTTACTGAAAATTCACTCTATGTACCAACGAAACTACTTTACATAAATTATTTGTGTCCAGGTCCCCGTGAACAAGTGAACCAGAACACAGCTTTCATTGATGGTTCGTTTATCTACGGAGAAAACCCTTGCATCGTTCGTAAGCTTCGAGGTTTTAACGGTCGACTCAATGCCACCGATAACCCTTTCAATGGTAGAGAGTTGTTGCCCCGATCAGACAGCCACCCAGAATGTAAAGCACCTAGCGGCTATTGTTTCATTGCTGGTAAGTACTACTGTACTAGTACTTATAAGAGAAGAGGAAGAGAAGAGGAAGAGTTTATTTGGTAGAACGCGCTAAGCTCAAGAAACAAACAGTACCTACTGGTTGAATTTTATCGAAATTCTATTTACAAAAGATCTTGTACACAACAAAGAAGCTTACTAGTCCGTTTCTTTTTTTAAACTAAGTTAAATAAAACTATATAGGTTGTCTAGAGATAAATGATAATTAATATCGAACTTTAGTTGTCTTATAAATATATACATATAATAAAACTAAAGTTAGATTATTGTATGCTTCAATCTCGCGGAGTGAGCTATAAAACATCACACTTCGACTAGAAGTGGAACAAAAGCGCAAGTCTGGGAAATACATATATATAATTTTGTGTTATAATAATATTGAATTTAATAATAATATAATAATAATATTGAAAACTTTTATACAATTTTTTTTTTTTTTGTTAAATTATTCTCATACCAAGTGTTTCATTCATTCCCCAGGTGACGGCAGAGCATCCGAACAGCCTGGTCTAACAGCCATACACACTATTTTCCTTCGTGAGCATAACCGAGTGGTAGAGGGATTACGTGGTGTTAACCCCCACTGGGATGCGGACTTGCTCTTCGAACATGCACGTCGTATTGTTGCTGCAGAACTTTCTCACATCATTTATAACGAATTTCTGCCTCGATTGTTATCTTGGAACGCTGTCAATCTTTACGGACTTAAGCTGTTGCCTTCAGGTAAAATGAAATACACAACTTATTTAAAATAGCCATTTTGTAGAGTGATTTCTAACAACAAACCAATATTTTGCAGGATACTATAAGGAATACTCTCCCACTTGCAATCCCGCTATTGTAACAGAGTTCGCTGCTGCTGCATTCCGTTTTGGACATTCTCTTTTAAGACCGCATTTACCTCGTTTATCACCAAATTACCAACCAGTCGATCCGCCCATACTGCTCAGGGATGGATTTTTCAGACCTGATATGTTCATGAACGTAAGTGTTTAAAATAAGTACTTAAAAGTAGAACTAAGCACTATTCTTATTATTAACTTGATTAATAAATTTTGTTTTAGCATCCCCCAATGGTTGATGAACTCATGCGTGGTCTAGCATCGACTCCTATGGAAACTCTCGACCAATTTATTACAGGAGAAGTTACAAATCATTTATTTGAAGATCGTCGTATACCTTTCTCTGGAATCGATTTAATCGCCCTTAATATCCAAAGAGCAAGAGACCACGGTATTCAGAGCTATAACAATTACAGAGCATTGTGTAATCTTAAGAGGGCTACTACTTTCGAAGACTTGGCGAGAGAAATTCCGGACGAAGTTATTGCTCGGTAATTATTTGAAAGGGAAAGCATACGGTGCCTGTTCAGTTATAATTTAGTTAGATAACTGTATTGAGCAAATATTTAGAACTTTTGTAAGAAATCACAAAAGAAAGGCTGAGCTTTAGGAGAATTTAAACATTACTATATACAATCTAACATTACAGATTCAAGAGGATATATGCGACCGTGGACGACATTGATCTTTTCCCAGGCGGTATGAGCGAACGTCCTCTTCAGGGAGGTCTCGTCGGTCCTACGTTTGCTTGTATCATCGCTATTCAATTCCGACAACTCAGAAAATGCGATCGTTTTTGGTAACATATTAAATACTAACTTATTTTTTAATACGATTTAAAATTAAACTAAAAAACTCAAATTAGTTTTTCTATAGGTCGTAATTTTATTATGTGTCGTAAGTTGATTATGTGTCTTATAAAACGAATATTTGATTGACATATTTTTATTTTATTATAGGTATGAGAACGATAATAGAGCAGCTCGATTCACTGAGCAACAACTTTCAGAAATCCGAAAATCGACTCTTTCAAAAGTGTTGTGCGATAACTTCGACATTCCCGGCGATATACAACGCGCCACTTTCGACCTTCCCAGTAATTTCCTGTAAGTAGTGTAATTTCATAAAAAAGGAGTATTTTATTTTTCCTCAAAAATTCTTATTGCAATGACAGATGTAAAAATAACAAACTTATGTCAGTGACAATATAAGTACTCTTGTATCATATTTAAAGGTAATACAAGTAATACATGCAATAAATTACAACGACAAAAAAAACGAATATATGAATAGACAAAATAACAAAATTCAATAAAATATTGTTTGAATAAATACTTAATGTCCAAAATTAGCGTCGCTACGATTTTTTCATATGTATAAACTTTTTTTTTTTTGTTATAGCAACCCCCGTGTTCCTTGCGCATCACTGCCAAAGCTGGATCTCTCAGCGTGGCGCGAGAGTTCAACTCAGGGTTGTCTAATTGCTGGTCGTTCCGTTCCACTCGGCGATTCAGCCTTCCCATCTCCTTGTACTTCTTGCATCTGTACTGCCGAAGGGGTAAAGTGTTTTTTACCTTCTTGTTTTTATTCCTAATTTAATCCGGCAAATGCTTATCCCATTATATATTAAGTCTACTTTTAACAAATTTTTAACATTTATAAATGAAAATAGGTATATTTTCAATTGTTACTTCTACAAAAGGAGCTTTGAAACTTGAAAGTGCATTTTGTTAACAATCCTTAATTCGGTTTTTTAAAATTCTAATTTTCGTATTGCTATTTAAAAAAAATGCATAGCATAAAAAAAATGTGTAAAAAGTGTAAAATTTTCACCATTGTAAAGGCAAATTGGTACATATTGACTTGTCTTAGCAGGAGCCTCTATAAATAAAGCAACTGTCTTTAAAAGAAGAGACTGAGCAAATGAAAATCCTAATCATTTATATGATTCTGAATTCTAGGTTCCTTGATACACCAACTTATACAAGTAACACAACAACAAAAAAATATCAAATGTACTAAATTCACAACCTGCTACACTTACGGTTTTATTTGATTTATATGCACAATAAAATGGTATTAAGGTGCCACGTTAATTTCATAACAGGCGCAGTGCGCATCCCTCCGTATCACCGACTGCGCGCAACTCTGGCGCGAGTGGCCGCGCGAGGCAGTGTTGCGCGATGACGTGTGTACGGCACAGTGCGGCGCCGCGCCCACGCAACAACGGGCTCCGAGGAGACCACATTTTAACTTCAAATTCCCGGATTTAACGCCGTTTATCGCTAAGTGATAACTACAATTATAGAGATAAACAGGACGGGTTAAACTGGCTTACTGTTGTGTCAAATAAAACGCCATATAGATAACAATCTATAAATCTTGAAAACATTCAAGCGTGTCAGTTGAGGTGACTAGTCTCTTTCTAATACACATCATTAGACAGAGACAAGTGAAGTCTAGATTCAATTATAGCGTAGGGGCCTTTGAAGCCGTTTTCCCAGTCTGTTTACCACTCAGTATAGATACCAGAACGGCGAACGTTATTTTGAAAGAACGGCATCAATTTAGGGGACAGATATATCGCCGGTAGGGCGCGCTACTTTTGAATAAGTTAAATACTTACAAACTACTTAAAAAATATTTTGAGAAACGTGGAATTAATTTTAAATAAAAATAATGCTAAAAAATTATTAATATTTTATATTTAATTTAATTTATTTATACGTTCAAGAGACAGGATAGCCAGTTATTTACGTGTAATAATAATAGTATCGGTACGTCCGGTACTTGCGTAGCCAGTGGGAAAAAGGAGAACTATGATCTGGGTTTATTATTGTGTACGTAAACAACGTGAAAAATCCTATATCGTCCGCACTCCTGGTATCTATACTCCGTGTTATTTATAACAATCATCAATGTGACAAACCCAGTGATGTGAGTGTATTTAAAAACTTGTCATGTTTCCGTCATAGCTACAATTTATGTTTTAAATGTAGTACGTATTTATCGTCATTACGACGAATTAATATTATTAGTATGATTGTCATTATCACATGAGCGTTTCAATTTTGTATAAAATATTTTTAAAAATATAGTGTGAATGACAGAATTTAGTATGAAATGTTATGGTATAAAACAATATATAAAAATGGTCATAAATAAATTGCTTGCGCATGACACAGAGAACGATTAACATACATCTATCATTATATAAATAAATAAAATATTAATAAACATTAATAAAAAATCAACATTCATGCCAAGTTTATTTTTAAAAAGAAACAAGTTATTATTAAGTTCCATGTAACAAAGTGATAAATATCTGACATGCGCATTTACGGCCATCTTAAGCTTTAATTTAAAAAATGAAATGATACAAAATAATTTAAGGTTACTATATAAGTGTCTCAAATATCACAACCACCAAGAAATGTTATTTTTAACAGAATTTTACCAACTATGTTACCATTACATGTACAAGCAAAGTAGAGAACAATTAAAATATTAAAATAATTTAATATAAATAGTCCTTTGTAAAATATTATTACTCACTGCCTAGGTTTCTATCTAATGTTAAGTTTTGTAAAATATTGGCATAATTATTTTTTACTTAGTTTTAAATATAATAGTATTTTTAAAATAAAATATCACAAATAGTCAAAACAAGTTTCATTTTACATCAAGATAATATACCGACGTAATATTCATAGGGTCTCATGGTTAGTACATACAAAAAATAAAAGTTAAAATATTATTTACAAATCACTTTATTTCGTTTCATAATATTATCAAGTCTATTTAAGTTTCTTTTTACAATAAATACATTGCATTCGAGTATAAAAAGTAGTGTTGCGGTAAAAATAAACAGCACAAACACTGGACAATCGTTTAGTCTTGATTATCGTCCCGCACTTGTTTATGAACAAACACTTGGCCTGGAGAAGTACCTTCAGGTTCGTACATCGTAATACCAAGCGCTCAATTTTGATTGCACAATATCTTTTCTTTACTTCTGAAATAGAAATATAATAAGCAATAAATAAAAATATCATACTAAGCTTCAATAAAGCACTATATGTAGTTCAATATTATCTGTGATATTATTTTTTAAGTTGCCATATAAAAGATTCGTAAGAAATACAGTATAATATAATAATACAATGGATAAAGATCTGACTATCATCGATCTTGTACGACAAAAAAAAAACTCTTTTATTTAAAGTCAAGAACTATCATCTGAAAATCTAAGTTACAATTATTTCAAATTATAGTTTAATTCTTGTTGAAAAAAAAATTAAGTTAAAATCGAGTCAATGGGCAATAAAATAGTGTCTGTACTTAAGGATTAATAAGGTATTAAATATGGTTTATAATAAGGTATTATTAATAGATTTTCGTTTATTTAGTTTCTTTTTGTTAGGTTTTCGGTTATTATTATAACTAGTAAAGTATAATACCAAAGCAACTTACAAGAAACTTATGTATACCATGCTGTAATAAGTTTAAAAAAAATACCGAAAACCGATTTATTATGTGCTAAATAATTGGTGTTTTTTAATAATTTCTCACAACTGTCGTATCTAGGACAAGCATCATTTTTATTTTTATGTAATTTAATAAAACACAAACTCAGGGTGGGTACCGTTCTTGATAACTTATTTTAAAGCCGAAATTTTAATTTTAACTTTCTATTACATCTCATACAATTTTTTTTTTTTACTTAAGAACATTACACATGCTAGAGTAACTGCATAAGATTTAATTGAATAATATTAGAGAATTGAGTCTTGTGAAACTCACGAATACTAAAAATTAGAAACCCCAGTTAAGTCTTGCTTTTCATCATCATTATCAATCCAACATTCCAACATCATACCAACATCTCATTGGATGTCCACTGCTGAACGTCTCGTCTCGACCTCCAGAGCGACCGGTTCAAAGCAGCCTCCATCCAGCGGCTTCCGGCGACTTTTCTCAAGTCGTCTGTCCATCTCCCGGACGGCCGTCCGACGCTGCGCTTACCGGTACGTGGTCTACCCTCGAGAACCTTTCTTCTCCATCGGCCGTTAGTTCTACGAGCTATGTGCCCTGCCCACTGCCACTTCAGCTTGAAAATCCGTTGTTCTATGTCGTCAACCTTAGTTCGTCTGCGGATCTAATTATTTCTGATTCGATATCGCAGAATAATACCAATAGCTCTCTTGCATGGTTTGCGACTTGAAGCTTGTTTAAAAGGCCCATAGTCAGAAATCACGTCTCAGATCCGTATGTCATCACTGGTAACACACATAACACACTTTCGACTTCAGGCACTGAGGTGTGACGGATGAAAAGACGTTTTTTAACTTCTGTTTTAACTGATATGAGTAAGGTGTTCGTAGTGCAGACTTCATCAGGCGAGACCATTCCAGTTTAAAACTGATATTCAATATGCCTCTAATCAAAAGGTGATCACTCCCGGTTTTTACCCTATGGATCATGGAGATGCCATTGAATATCGTCATTGAATACTAATGTTTTGACTTTATCTTATCGATAAATAGAACGAATAAATATAAAATGCATTTAAAAATTATATTCATAAATTCTAAATACATAATAGTTCCTAGATCCAAGTAAACGACCTTTTTAAATGATTAAAATTGTAAATGTCAACTTTGTTTCTGTACTAGCTAAACCTATCTCATTCCTAGTGGAATTATCAAGACTCATCCAGATACATTTCCTATGGATGCTTCTGGAAGAAAGAGTTCATTATAAATAGTCTCTACTTCTCCAGAAAATCGGCCAGCCTTTGTCCTCTGGGATTCCGCTGCTCATATCCAAACTGCCTTTCCCTCAACTCATTGTCTATTCTACTATATTACTACTCTATTCTATTCTACTACTAATCTTCTCTGCCGGTCACCGCCCGGCCTTGCTTTTATAGTTTGTATTTTATCACTCGTACACAAGTCCTAACAAAAAGTGGCCTAATAAGTTTTGCTTTTTGAATTTGAAAGATAACTGAAACATTAACAGGTACAGCTAAGTTTTCAAGCAAAAAAATTGTTTTTAAAATTAACCTTCAGTACGGCGACTAAGGATAATATAATACAGAAGTGTTGTACGTAAATTCGCTAAGCCGCAGTGCTACAGCGTGATTAATTATTTATAACCTTCTAGTCTTCAATTCTCTATGTCGTTATAAACAACGTCAAACTGTTATTTGATTTTCAATAGTAATATATACATCCACCGAACATAGAAATAATGTTAATAATGTAATACATTAGATTTTTAGAGTACCCCGTGTACTAAGTGTATACGACGCACTGCTCGAAAACTTTTGTCTTTAAGCATTGCGAAATCTTCGAATTGAAGACCCGACGAAGACTACCAAATGCCGCCAAGCTCGACGAAATCCTTTTGATCTGAACTAAACTGAATCAGCCTATAAGCAACCCACTACTGAGCGAAGGCTTTCTAACGATCTCTTTGATAAAGATCATTACCCATGGTACGGAAATTATCCGCCAACCCGCAGTGGATTAAGCTCTAATCCTTCTTTTATATGGAGAAGAGGCCTTCGCTCAGCAGTCGGTTGTTTACAGGCTGATATAGTAGATCATGAGGAATAACAAGTTATCAATTAAAAAACTAAAAAAAACCCCACTGCGTTACTGTGTAATTTGGAAATGAAATTAATTTAGCGCCAAAAATCCGCCTTTTTTTTATATACCCAGCATCACTCTCACAGTAAATACCAATCTAATGACACCTCTCGAGCTAAAATCCAGCAAACCGTTCAGGCCACAGAGCGTGCCAAACAATTATACATACATACATACTCTCGAAAAACATAACTCTCCTTCTGGCGCAGTCGGGTAAAAAGTAATAAAATTAATAATTATAATCCTCTTGAACTGAATCAGCCTGTAAACAACCCACTGCTGGGCGAAGGCCTCTTGTAACGATCTCTCTGATAACGATCGTTACCCATGGTAGGGAAATTATCCGCAAACTCGCAATGGAGTAGCGTGGTGGATTAAGCTCCAACCCTTCTTCTATATGGAGAAGAAGTCTTCGCTCAGCAGTGGGTGGGATTACAGGCTGATACAATCAAAAAAAAATTGGTATTCAAGTCATCAACTCACAGACAAGTCGCGCTGTCAGTTAGCGGCGACCTCCTTGAACCCGTTGGCGATGGGCGCGAGGTCGTTGCTCCGGCGCCACAGCCCGTACACGCGGCCCGGCACCGCCTGCCACAGCCGCACCGTGCCGTCCTCCGAGCCCGTCGCGTACAGCTCGCCGTCGGGCGACCAGCGCACGCAGTGCACGGGCCCGAAGTGACCCTTGTTCGATTCTGAAACGTACAGACCTTTTGTAGAGACTTCGTCGCATCAATCATCTTATGGTGGCGGTTCGCGCCCGCGACAGGAGACAGAGACAACAGAAACGAGACGACCAATGATATAACTTATCGCGGTCTCCTCTCGCGGTCGCGGGCGTGAACCGTCACCATTAGTCACCATTACCGTATCCATTAATTATGTGAGACAATTTTAGCGATTTTTCGAACCCCCCTTGGAAAGACGTCGTGAGATTTTGCTCGACCACCTCCCTCTAACTAATCTCACGTGAGTTTTTTTAAGCTGCGTATTTATAAATGTAAACGTAACTATGCTTGATTTTGACATTAGATTTATAAACAATAAATAAATAAAAAAACACTTTATAATTTTCTTTTTACTATTACTATTTTTTACTACTAGTATTTTAAATTTTTAATGACGGAAAAAAATTTACGTGATATTTGCCAAGACCTCCCTCCCCCACTTGAGATTGAATGAGATTTTGCTCAAACCCCTTCCCCCCTCCTAAACGCCTCGCGTAATTAATGGATGCCCCTTAACGGACGTTAAGGTGTGCCTCGAATTTTGCATCTTATAGGCGCAGGGTATAGGCGCATAGGTATTTTTTTTTAAATCACAAAATGCATATTATGTTAATTTTTTATTTTTTCAATCAGTGAGATTTATTTTAAAAAAAGAATTCATATGGCTTATCGATTTGCAGTTCAAAAAGAAAATATTTTTCTTATCAAAACTTTTTGAAACCAAGTTCCTTACAGCAGACTTTTTAGGAGTTAGGAATTTTACGCGACCGAACTGAAAAAAAATGTAAGACAAAAATCGTAAGAAAAACGTTGAAATCGAAAGAAAGAAGTCGTTGGTGCGGGGGACGAGGGACGCCACCGCCGCCTACGGCACCACATCCACGACTCCGCATGGCGCATTGAACATTTTTACTCAATAATTTGAATTACATTTTTTTTTTGTTTGGTTATTTTATTTTACATTATACCTAAATACTTTTATTTTATTTTAAACCCCTTTTCTACCCCTAAATCCATCCCGGCGTAACTTCAAAACCAGCCACGCTAGGCCGCTTCTGTTGGGGCTCATTTGAAAGAGGAAGACACCAGGGTTACCCCCCCCCCTCCCCAATATCCCATACAACAACCCCTCAATTTTGCCCCCCTCCCCCCATCTATAACCCACTAGAAGCCCAGAGAAGAGATAATTTCGTAGCTGTATGCTATCAAAATCATATTTCATAAAATTAATTTTTAGGAAAAAAACAAACACTTCAAGATATTACCTACATATACAAACTTGGAATAAAAAGTAGAAAATAATATTTTAATTACTACAAAACAAAAGGCATTAAAGGACGATCAACGAAATTATCGATACTTGTATACCTATTCAAAATTTATGATCAGTTATTTTTGGAATAATATAAGTTTGGCTTACCAAGTTCAGTGCCAGTATTGTAGTCAAACTTGTACACCTTGAGATCTTCTCCCCCGCATACAAATGTTGCTCGACTGGGAGCCAGAGAAGCAGAGTAACATTTTGTCGGTACAGGGAACTCACGCATTTTACGCATTGTATCTGATGAGTAGAATGACACATTGGTACCTGAAAAAAGATTTAAAAAATTATGTAATTTAATTTATTTTTTATTTTAAATAAAATTGCTATTTTAACTTTACCATGTGCTACAGTCAAAACTGCCCCATCTCTTGACAGTTCCAAGCTATTTGGTATTGTTGGAAATTCAATTTTATGGACCTCCTGAAATTAACAAATTCATAAATCTTCAATATGTTTTTAAAACACTTAACCAAGGTTGTAACAACAGAAAAGTTTTTATGCTATATATTATTAACAGTTAAGTAACAGTAGGCACATATGTTTAAAATTGATAAAAAAAAAATCTACAAGAACAGAATAATGCTAAAATAAAACTTGTGACACAAAGAGAGAAACTCTAATAAGTCGACTAATTATATAATGAAACAACATGTTATATATTTGCAACAGCAAAAATGCAGGATATATGTAACTTGTAATTATTATGGTAAAATCTTACCTGGCCACTTGTGCGGTCCCATACACGCATTGTAAGATCGTCACTTACACTCACTATACGTGAATTGTGCAAGAAAACAGCATGTCTTATACTGCTTGTGTGCGCACTTATCTTTTCGAGGGCTAAAAACATAGTACATAGATTAAATTTTAGTCACTTTTTAGTACATCGATTAAATTTTAGTCACTTTAATACAATAAATAATATTTACAGAAAATTCACTCAAGGTTACTTATTTTGTAAAAAAAATTATTTCATTGTTTTTGTATGTTTAACAATCATTTATAATTACTTATTACAGTATTAAGTTTATAAAGTGCAACCTACATCCCTGTTTTACCACTTACTTTGTTACTGGATTACTTGTTGTTACATGGATTACTAATTCTGTTAGAAAAACTTCTAAAATTAAGCTTTTAAAAAATTCGAAACATGTACCATTAATTAATAATTACATAATTCATCCATTGGATTATCTCCCTTTAAATAATAAAAGTAATCAATAAACTTGCCTCCAACATCCGGCTTGTTAAGATCAAATACTCTAATGATTTTCTCATTGCTAGCAGTCAACAAAAGTGTATCATCAGCATTAAAGTTGACGCTTTTTACTATGTGCTCATGGTCAAAGGTGTGAACCACTTCTCCATAGCGCGCATCCCATAATTTTGCTGAAAAAAACATGAATAGTTATAAATATTATAAATGTGAACATTTTTAATAGATAGAGAGATAGATGTTTACTCTATTAATAATTTAAATTTAAATTAATATTGTTAATTGTAACAATACTTAATATTTAGACACATCACTTTAAATTAAGTATTTTTATTATAACACTACTTTTATCCCAAAATTCCCACAGGATTTGGTTTTATACAGGTAAATTGGTGGGTAATAGATAGTAATTTTTAGGGTTCTGTAGCCAAATATAAAACGGAACCCTTATGGATTCGTCATGTCTATCTGTCTGTCCGTCCGTATCTCAAAGCCACTTTTTTCCGAAACTATAAGAACTATACTATTGAAACTTGGTAAGTAGATGTATTATGTGAACCGCATTTTCACACTAAATGGAAAAATTCAATAAATTTTGGGGGTTCCCCATACTTAGAACTGAAACTCAATTTTTTTTTTTTTCATCAAACCCATATGTGTGGGGTATCTATGGATAGATCTTCAAAAATGATATTGAGGTTTTTTTAATATCATTTTTTTCTAAACTGAATGGTTTGCGCGAGAGACACTTCCAAAGTGGTGAAATGTGTCCCCCCCCCCCCCCGTAACTTCGAGAATAAAAGAATGATAAAACTAAAAAAAATATATAATGTACATTACTATGCAAACTTCCACCGAAAATTGATTTGAATGAGATCTAGTAAGTAGTTTTTTTTTTTTTATAAAAAAAGGACACTATTATTAAAACATTGAGTAAAGTTACAACGAACTACAAGAACTTTTATGTAATGTTAGTTGCTGCTACAACCCTTCATGGGCGAGTCCGACTCGCACTTGTTTCATTTTTTATAGTTTGCCTGATGAATGAAGAAAACTTCCAAACTCTTTCTACCAAATATTCCAAAATTTTGTCAAATAGAAAAAATATTTAATTAACATGATAAAAATAATTACTTAGAAATGATTTCAACCAACCTGTAAAATCTGCAGCTCCACTAGCTGCTAGATTAGCGTTTTGTGTTAAAGCTACCCCCCACACTGCACCTTTGTGGCCCTCAAAAGTTCCGATCCAATCTCCAGTTTCACCTTGCCGTAACATAGGCTTGCCATCTACATGGGAACAGAATATGTATAACATATGCATTATGTATTGACAGTGACTTTGAAACACAGTGAAGGCAAGTGGTTACTTTAAACAAGGTTATCATAATGGGTACAAAATAATATAAGTACTGATTCAAAGTAAATTAACAGCAGTTTTAAATATGTTGAATATTATAAATAAAAATATGCTTATAAAGATTTTTTTACAGTAATATTTTAAATTAATTAATTATTAGTAAATTATACTACTTTCAGAATTATTATACCTAGTGTTTACAATAACTATTAACACATTATAATATGTAAACAAAGATCACTTAAAAATATAAATAGGAATTATCAAAACTAAAAAAAAATAATTAAGTAGATTTGATCCATTAAAAATATAATCAAGTGCTATATTATTATTTATATAATATGGTATATTAAACAATAATATTTACAACCAAATAATACAATTTTTAATTTTACACATTAAAAGCTTGATTAGTACATTTAACTACTATCTGTTTATACCATGAGACTTATAAGGTCTTCAATTATAACAAAGCCAATGACACATTAATTCCATTATTATAAAAACTTAAAAGTCTTTCCTTGTAGGACAATGAAAGTAACTGATGTTTACTTAACATGCTATGTTGAAAACATTAATGTCAAGAAAACATTTACACCTTGAGGAATTGCAAGGTGACCCAGACTGTATCAGAGAAATGTCAACACTCAACAGGCTACACAGGAAAGAAATAAAAGTTGTACTCTAGAGCAATTTCGTATTTGCAATAAGAATGTTAGTCATGTCCAAGATACAATAAAAAGAACAAGTTGTCGACCAAGGTAAGCTACCGCCGCGAGGAAATATACAAACGGAACCTCAAGGTACTTCCTGCATGTCCGGAAAGGGAAGGTCGTTTAAGTCTATAGAAATTACTTTGTTCAAAGCTAGTATTGGAAAGAAAAAAAAAGTGAAGGCCTTTCGAATATCTCTTCACGCTCAACATCTGTCACGTGAATCCAAAATAAATACGCCCAAACACACTTGCGAGTCTTCCACCTACATGTAGGCCAAGGCAAAAGGGCACCCCGAGTGCAAAGCAATTGTTAATCTTACCTTTGCAAGCCGATATTAAAAAATATCCATCTTTTGTAACGTCACTGAAGTCCAAATGTACAACTGGTCTAGTATGGCCACCACATGTGAGAGGAACTTGTTTGAAAGTTGTCATTTTTTTGTATTAAAATATATTAATTTGTTGTACTTTTGCAAAATAAAACTAGTTATTTTTAAAATTAACCTAATGAGTCTGATCGTTCTGAATGTTGACAATCGACTGACGGTAAAATACACAGTGGTGTTGCTACATACTCATACAATCCATTTAAAATAATAATAACACGTTACTTGTGAAAGAATTTTTTAAATACTTTGATCTACATATACATAGGTATTATAATAAATTTACAGGCGGCTCATGTCTGTACATATAAGATATTTAAGGAAAACCAATTAGGGGCGTATTTATACCAATAAATGCAAAAACAATTAGGGTGACGGGGGCAAAGTGCGCCATACTATTTTCATAGTTGACTTTGGTGCAATATTACTTGTTTAAGTTCACGAGTGACACTAACTCATGGTATTATAAGGATCTGTGATGTTTTGCAATAACAACCAATGTCGTCTCATTAGAAATTGACATCAAATTAATGAATTTTAGCATAAAATTTGAAAACAGTCTGACCAGGCGCACTTTGCCGACACATCGGGTAAGTGCACCATGTGTTAATAAAACGCAATAATAAAGCATTAGAAAAAAAAGAGCCTTATATTATTATAAGAAAACAAGCAACAAAACGAATGACATTTTTTTTTTCATAGCCACATTCTAGAAGAAGCTATGTATTTAAAACCAAATTTCGGCTAAATGCGCCATACAATCTTAAGTCAGAGGCTATGAACCTTTTTTCTAAATATTGATACCTAATCGAGTGTCAAGTATATTTTTTCTTTTATTTACGATGGGAATACCTTTTTTTTTGTGACGCAGGGGAATCCATTTACGGATGATATCCAGGACGCCCAGATAGGCAGTCCTTTTTTTTTTTTTTTTTTATCGCTGGGAAATACATTTACGCATCCCGCCGCGGAGAGGCGGCGGGTATGTGGGACTCGCTGGCACGCAGAACGTGCCAGAATACCGCACTAAAACCCAGCGGTGCCCTCATCGTCGTAATGGGGCGCCACGGGATCGCTCGCGCATGCAACCGTGATGCCCCGACGGTTGGCCCACGTATGCGGGCCACCTTCGCCTATAGAGCGCTCGCAGGCACCGTGAGCGCTCTATTGCCCTAGTGGCGAGTGGAAGGATTATAGGTGCCCCTCCCACTCTAGTGCGGAGGGTGAAGGAGCGCGTAGCGGCGTCTCCTTCTCCCCGGTCGTCTCCTGCGGAGCGGGTCAGCGTTAACGTCTGCTTCACGCTCCCGCTCCGCAGCCTCCTTCAAAGCCATGACCTCCTCGCAAAAGGAGGTCACAGCCGACCAGCACCTCTCGCTGCCGAGCATGCAGCGGATCACGCTCGACAACGAGAGGTCTCCGCCTATCACGGCCACCAGGGCATGGCGCTGGGGCCCCCAGGCAGCGCACTCCTCGAGAGTGTGACGCGCCGTGTCTATCGGTGCGCCACACTCGTGACAGGCAGGGGTGGCTTCCCTTCTTGCAATTTGATGCAGGTACTTACCAAAGCACCCGTGCCCGGTAAGTACCTGCGTCAGTCGAAAGGTCAGCACCCCGTGCCGCCTTCTGACCCAGCGACGGAGATGTGGACGTATGGCGTCCACTGTCGCTAGGCCTGCCGCTGGGGACTCCAGGTCCTCCTTCCACCATTGGATCAGGGCTCTCTGAGCCTGAGCCCTGATCGGAGTTATCTGATATCAGATATGATATATATCAGAGATGATATCAGATAGGCAGTCCTAGACCCATGTTAGACTCGGCACTTTGGGAGTGCAATACCATACTAAACCCTTGGGAGCCTTTAGCTGCTTTAATTGGAGGGTCCCGGATCTGCAGGCAACAGGCATCCGTCCAGCGACAGGCTGGCCTTGTCGAAAAAGCCAGACTCGTCCTCAATGGGGATTGTCTGGCTCACCTCTGAACAGTCCCGACGACGCCGTGTCTAGCAGGACCGGGTTCCCATCCCGGCCCGACATGGGCAACATATTTTTGTTCTTAACACTAGAAAGACCAACGCCGTCAATTTGACGGCACGGCGATTTCATTCTTAAATATTTTACAAACTATGTTTTTGTTTCTTTCCATATTTTATTACTTTTCCTAATTTGTTATTGTTAGCTTAAATCCTTATAGAAAACTATTAGTATATATGTCGTATATGAAATACCCATCAAAATACCTACTAAAACCGCACACCGTCAATGTGACGGCAGTGATAAGACTAGCAAAAAAAGTTTTCTACGAACTAATCGAATCGAACTAATCGTTTCGAATTTGAATTATGAGTAAGTTGTAATTGCCTGGCTTGTTTACATTACACTTAGGAGACGTTGGTTTCGTTTAGTGGGCAGTCGTGATTTGTTATAAAAATGCGTCGCAGTCTCACTACTTCCTAAATAGAACAAGAACTGTCGCGATATCGTGACATACAACAAGATGTGTCAGGTGATGAAAGTGGTGACGATTTATCAGAATCTTTCTGAAAACCGTGATGTAGAATTTCAACCGGAGCAGGTATGTTACAGGTGGCAAGTGATGGCACAGAATGGACTTGTATTTCTGCAGACGCTAGTGAAGTAGGACAATTTGACAGTTGATGAGCAGTTGTTTCCATCAAAAACTCGCTGCCCGTTTTTACAATATATTGCAAACAACCCCGGTAAATTTGGCGTAAAGTTTTGGTTGCTGGTAGATGTCGAGAGTATGTACTTATGTGGAGGATTTCCGTATCTAGGAAAAGACGAGAACCGTTCCAACGATATTTCACTACCCGAACATGTGGTTTTGAAATTAGTACAACCCTATTTCAAAAAAGGCCGAAACGTTACAACTGATCACTTTTTCACGTCGGTAAATTTAGATAAAAACCTAATGGTTGAAAAGACTAGTATTGTTGGAACAATGCGGCGTGCAAGACGAGAAGTACCGCCAATTTGTAGAACTATTCGTACTACACGATATGAAAAGTTTATAATGAAAACAGAGACCAATGCAACCCTTACTGTCTATCAAGGAAAACCAGGAAAAAATGTTATTATTTTGAGTACTTTGCACCCAAACGTGAGCATAGGAATTGATAAAAAAGCTGCCCGAAACAGTGAAATTTTATAATGAAACGAAATTTGGTGTGGACATCATCGATCAAATGGCACGAAAGTTCACCGTAAGAGCTGGAAGTCAAAGATGGCCTGTTCATGTTTTTTACAATATACTTGATTTAGCGACT
This sequence comes from Euphydryas editha, assembly GCA_036937285.1. Taxonomy (NCBI): domain Eukaryota; kingdom Metazoa; phylum Arthropoda; class Insecta; order Lepidoptera; family Nymphalidae; genus Euphydryas; species Euphydryas editha. The sequence goes on from JAUPFZ010000008.1 coordinate 9,760,069, forward strand.
ATAAACTCATGGATTCTGTACCGAAAGTCACAGAAATAAATATTTCTCGGCATGATTTCATCCTTCAACTAGTGAACGACCTACGTGCAGAGTATGTGAAAAAAAAGTACTACTTCAGCTGCAACTCAAAGACAAGAAAGTATATTTGAAACAAGTGAACAAACTACACAACTACTACAAACAATAAGAGGCGACAATGTCAAGTCAATCGTAATTGTAAAAAAATAGAACATGTGAAAACTGCACAATGTGTAAAAAACCTGTTCGTGGAAAATGTATAAAAGATTTAAAAAAAACTATTATATGTTACAAATGTTACTCGGTTTAAGTGCTATAATTGTTAATTATGAATAAAAAATAAAGTTTTAATATTTTTGTCTCATTTTAAAGTGAAATACACATAATTATATGAGTATTCTGATTGAATGTCTAGTACCGTCAAATTGACGGCTGCGGTCTTTAAAGGTATAGTATGAAACACGACCCTTCTAGTGTTAATACAATTTGCCGTATTGAGCGGCTGACCATATTATTATCTACCTCCGCTCGTATTTCATTCGCGGTGGTATGGATCTTTTCTATAAGCTCTTTCCGTGTCTAAATCTTTTGCCTAATAGTGCCTCTACAGCCTGTATTTTTTTAATTGATAACACACATTGTGCTCTAAGCTGTAAATGGAAAATGCACAATATAAACTTTATATCAAATCAAAACCACCGGCACCAATGTACTACATTACCTACAAAATTTAAATTAAAAAAAAGCTGTTGCGATATTAAACTTGTGTAAATGTATTTCACTAATAAACGTATATGCAAATTACATCTAAATCGGTTTAAGATAACTGATTTACAATTCATTTGCAAGAATCGACCCGACCATACAAACAAGCATACAAACATTGCAAGTTAAATAAAGACTTGTAACAAAGACACGTTTTAAAAAAGTTTGTAACCTCTGGATTGCGGCGAAGTGCGCCATATAATAAGTCAGTATGGCGCACTTCCCCAACTATATAAATTTGGGGTAAGAATATTTAACTTGTAAAAACTATATAAATTTTACTAGACATGAGTGAAATAAAGCCAGAATCTTAACGAAAATTATTTAAATTTGGCACTCACCTCACTCGTATATCGGTAAAAACTCAATTTCTTGAGATTTACGAAGATGATCACCCCATAGTCATCACTCCTCACCACTTTGAATATCAGTGAAAATAAAATGGCGCATATCTTAAACACAAATGACTAGAGCCATCAGTGACTTTCACCAAGAACTATAATTTAGTTTGTAGCATCGATATAAGGTGCCACTACTAGTATCCAATCGGTAGTTTTCGAGATATTTGTGGTAGGTGCACTTGCCCGCTAGGCGCACTTTGCCACCTTCACCCTACTTTTACAATTTATTTTTCTGTGTATGTTTGTTTCGGCATAACGCAAAATCTGCTGCACAAAGATAGCTGCAGTTTTCACTGTTGTAATTCTAATAAATAAATAAACGTCTTACACACAACGGCCCCCAGTAGGATGTAAATCCTGTGTCGGGGGTCCGGAAACACACACAATACACAAGCACAAACGCCCAGACCACGACAAACATCTGTATAGCCTATACAAATATTTGTCATGTGCGGGGATCGAACCTGCGACCGCCAGCGCATCAGCCAGTTGCTATGACCACTGCACCAACGCGTCCAATCCTAGTAGCTAGGGAGGTGGTGGCAGTAATTTTTAGAGTAGTTAAATTTTTTTTCTAATTATTATGATATATAAAAAAATAAATTACTTCATCGGCAAGCAGATTAGAATTATATAAGATAAAAAAATTACTTCTGCCACCATGATGATGTTGCGCTAACAATCTGTGTTGTTGAACAATTGATTAAAAAATATATATAACATCGTTTCTGTCTTTAAGTCTAATATTTCTATTAGGAGAAGCATGAAAAGGCAGAAAAAATCGATACTGTCTTTTCGAAGTCAGAAGTATTTTACTACCTGAGGACTGCTGCAAGGGAGTACAAAAACACACTCAACAATATTATTTGCGTTTATTATATTGGTTCACATGGAAAAGAAAGTTAGCAAGAATAGGAGGTTTTTAACCGGAAATTAAGGTCACAAGAAAATGATAATTTAAATTTCAACTGGTGTGAAGGAGAGCAATTACCATCGTCATAAAGCGACATAATTCATGAGCTAGTAGTAGATGAGCAATCATTTGATGAATGACAAACAGGTAATTTTTGTATAGTTTTTAAATTACTTACTTTATGTTAAATGAAGATTCAGATTTTAATGTATGTTTATTCTGAGATGAAGGAGAGATAACGGCTGAAAGTGCAGATCTCGCCACTAACAATAGAATTCTGGATGAAAGTCACGAAGAAATCAATGACTAGTATGTATTATAAATATACATTCTGATAATACGTGTAACTATAATAATTTAAAAAAATATAAATAATAATGATATTAAATGATAATTGTATATATATTTATAATAGTACATTAAAAATAAAATAAAAAGAAATAATATATAATATATCTCATTTGTTTTTTACATTAATCTAAAATCAGAGTTGTAGATGTCAGCCACCTTTTTCTTATATTTACAAATACTTGACAAAACATAAAAATAATTCCTGAAAAGTTGATGGAATGATATAGCACTATTTTTTTTTTACAGTGTTATAATATTATTTTTATAAAAACTCCCACCATCCTGACTTCTGCCAGCTTTAATTTCACTATTTATAAAATGTATTTATTAAGATATAATTGATGACAGAAACGATAATATAATTTTTTTACAGATTTTTTTTTACAATTTCGTAATTATTTATAGAAAAAAAAAGAGCTACCTGAGCTCGCCACTTATTTTTTTTTAGTTAACATACTCACAGACTACATTACGTCTTGGTATCAACGACGATGAAATCATATACCTAAATTGCCACTAGCTCCCTAGCTATAAAAGCCTAATTTAAAATCTGGTGCAGGTTTTATTTGGATAAATGATCTGGAAGTGGATATATAACCAGAACCGTTATAAAAATTTAAATATCATTTTTCTAAATTTTTTATCAGCAAATTCTCCGATAAAATTGGGAAAATCTAGATTTTTTTGCAACTTGATTTTCAATATATAGCGCAGCCAAACTACTCAATGGGTACGTTCGTGGCTCTCTTCAAGTTAAAGATATCTTCACTTTGATAGGAGCGCATACACAAGACGTAAAGTGAGAATGTTACATTTGTAGGTAACTTTACTTTGGTAGGAGCCCATGCACATGCGCATGATGTTGTTCCATTCACGATGCACGATTCCATGCACGATGCGCATCATGTTGTTCCATTTCCGAGCATGTTGTATGTATGACATACGCATGCGCTCCTATCAAAGTGAAAAAATCTTCAATTAGAAGAGGGTTGCAATAGTACCCCTTGTTTGAGAGATTATAGACCGTAAATAAGTTTTTATCAATTTTAGTTGCAATTTCTCACCTGTTGGCTCTATTTCGTACTACATTATTCAGTAACAGATACGACAAGCGACAAAATGACAGGTCATGTTTGTTAGACAAAGAGTACTCATGCTCACTCCTACGAGGAAATTTTATAAAAGTTAATATGCTAAGTCTAGTTTACCTTTAGATCGATGAAAATAGGCATTTAAATTAAGTGGTTACTACCCTACTGGTCCTGTACTACCTGGCACCAAGGGCAGCCGCCCCAGTCGCTCCCCCCCTAAAGTCGGCATTGGTGACTTAAAATGAATTATTTTGCTTAAATTGTCAGAAAGGTACCTATTTCTTTACATTAATCGATGCAGAATCATTTACTCTATGAAATATTAAAATTCTTCTTAAAGTACCTATAATAAATTTTAAAAAATGTCACTGGAAGCTCAGCCTAGTCTAAACGCTAGAGCGTCAAATAAAATAATAAGCAATATATAATAAATATTACATTACATTGTTTTTACAGTATACATTTTTATACAACTTATTTAAATAATGTTATTATTATTACATATTGTCGTCTGTTCTACTACTGTGGTAAGATTATAAAGGGACAATAGGTTGCTTTCCAATTACACAAAAAGTGACACTGTGTAACACACTGTTTGAAAAAGCGGTTTCCATCAACGACACTGTCAAACACAGATGTACTCTGTTCGACTGGATTCGACTTGTGTTCAACTTACTCAGATGGGTAGAATCTTACTTATGTAGACGAAGCCAATTAGTAGCAATCAAGGTATTCATGTCATCACCAGTCATTATAACATCGGGTGTACCTCAAGGCTCTCATTTGGGACCTTTATTTTTTATTATTTTCATTAATGACCTTGTAGACCGGGTTAGTTGCCCATTTCATATGCAGATGATCTAAAAATCTTTCATATAGTTCGATGTCCCTCCGATGTTTTACTATTGCAATCCGACTTAGATACTATTAATCAATGGTGTAATGAAAACCTAATGTCCCTGTATATAAACAAATGCTTTGTTTTATCATTTACTTCTAAATTACATAAAATTATAGGTAACTACAATTTAGTCGGTCATAGTTTGGAGAGAAAATTTACCATAAAAGACCTTGGCATTTTCTTTGATGACAAACTTACATTCCACCCACATTATGACCACTTAATTTCTAAAACTAATAGAACTCTCGGTTTCATCACCAGAATAACTAAAGACTTTAAAAACCCTCAAAGTCCCCTTTTTATATAGTACACGTTGAGAGAATAAAAAGAATTCAAAGAATATAATATTTTATGAATATTTTGTCTAATAGGCTCAAACTAAATAGGAAATTGACATCTTATTCCAAAAGGTTACAAAAATTTAATGTGATGTCTCTAGAGTTGCGGCGTAAATACCACGAACTAATTTTCTTGTTTAAGATTCTACATGGCTTAATGAATTCGCCGACTCTACTGTCATTGATAATCTTAACATTAGACCAAGATCCAGGAACCCATTCCATAAGCCATTTATTTAAAATGTCTACTTTAATAACACATCATTTTACAACCCTATTATTAGAATGTGTCGTATGTGTGTTATAATGATATTGTCACCGAAAATAATGAAAATATAGATATTTTTAATAAAAGTAAGTCTAAATTTACTAAAGAGGTCATAGTTATTCTTAGCAAATTTGATTCAATAGCATAGAAGAATAAATAAACCACTACAATGTTATATAATATTTAAAAACTTCATAAAATACTGCTTTGTTAATAATATTTATAATCATGAAGTGTGCACATATTTTAGGAATATAATCCAGCCCTTTTATTATTAACGTTCTATAGTTATGTAAAAGTGTAATGATTATATTCTGTTTTGTGTACCATATTGAATAAATAAATAAATAAATTGGAAAGCAACCTAAGTAATGTTACTGTTGCTTGTTTTTTCAAACAGTTTATTTATTATCCTTGGTAAAACACTGCCAAACGCGACATTTTCGAGTGTCGAACCCAAGTTGAACCACGTCGAACAGAGTACATCTGTGTCTGACAGTGTCATTGATGGAAAGCGCATTTTCAAACACTAGCTTTTTGTGTAATTGGAAAGCAACCATTATAATGAAATTATTAGGTCGGCCTCACACATCCGGAATGTCTCTCTGAAATCTGAATTCATATTATTAATTCAGAAAGCCCGGATTTCCATACAATATCAATATTCTCCACACACATTCTGATTTTTTCAGATTATGAATTTCTTAGATCGATCTACAAGAATGATACTGACGAGCGTTCTGAATTCCAGTTCTGAATATTTAAGATTATTAATTCATAACGCACGTATTCATTTCAATAGACCGGCACATACATACTGAAAATCAGATTATGAATTAAGTAAGTGTTGACAACTCGGATTTTGAAAAAGGCGTAGGCGGTAGGCCAGATCAGAAAACTACGTAGAAATAGTAAAATTTGCATATGAAATATTCGTAGATCTACGTACTTTTTTCTGAGTGAAATAAAAAGGATAGTGCAGACAAAACTATTATTTTCGGATTATTTTAGGTATTTTATATTCTCATAAATCTCCAGAAAAAATGGTTGTCTGTAAAGTCGGCTTACAGACGATAATTTTTACGTGATAACGTCATAAGAAAACATAGATGTAGAATTGTATACTTTTATGAATCGAATTGAATTATTATCACATATATTATAATATGATAGTGTGTATTACTTTACATATATATGATAGTGTAGTACTTTTATATATATATATATATATATATATATATATATATATATATATATATATATATATATATATATATATATGATAGTGTGATATTTAAGATTTTCCAATCTGAGTTATTTTGTTAAGGATAGGAAGATGATAGGAAAAGTAGGAAATCAAGGGGAGTGTTTCAAGTGGTACTCTCTACCAAACAATTGACAAATCACAAAACAGTAGGGGTGTGCGATAATTATCGATAATTCGTAAATACTCGATAATTTTCCATTCGATAATTATCGATAAGTGTTATTCGATAATTTTGACCCGATACTTATCGATAATTTTTCATTCGATAAATATCGATAACTATCGACCGATAATTATCGATAACTTTCGTCAACTATCGATAACTTTTATCCGATAATTATCGATAACTGTCGCCAACTATCGAAAACTTTTCCTTCGATAATTATCGATAACTGTTCATACGATAATTATCGATAACTATCGATAAAACGATTCGATAATCATCGATACTAAAATTATCGATATTTTTTATCGATGAACATCCCTACTTCTACCAAACAATTGACAAATCACAAAACAGTAGGGGTGTGCGATAATTATCGATAATTCGTAAATACTCGATAATTTTCCATTCGATAATTATCGATTATTATCGATAAGAGTTATTCGATAATTTTGATCCGATAATTATCGATAATTTTTCATTCGATAAATATCGATAACTATCGACCGATAATTATCGATAACTTTCGTCAACTATCGATAATTTTTATCCGATAATTATCGATAACTGTCGCCAACTATCGATAACTTTTCCTTCGATAATTATCGATAACTGTTCATACGATAATTATCGATAAGTGTTATTCGATAATTTTGATCCGATAATTATCGATATTTTTTAATTCGATAATTATTGATAACTATCGACCGATAATTATCGATAACTTTCGTCTACTTCGACAATTTTTATCCGATAATTATCGATAACTGTCGCCAACTATCGATAACTTTTCCTCCGATAATTATCGATAACTATTCATTCCATAATTATCGATAAATATCGATAAAACGATTCGATAATTATCAATAGTAAAATTATCGATATTTTTTTCCGATGAACATCTCTACAAAACAGTTCGCGTGTAGATTGCGCGCCACTGTCTCTTTTACTCGAACGCGGTCCGATGGAGTGTAAGACAGAACGCTTAGGCTAATCGTGCCTCTCTATCGCTTGTTCTGCGCTCTCGCTCACTAATTGTGACAATGATGACGTCATCTTCTTCGAACGGGCACCCCTTCATCAATTTACTAGACGTTATCACGTCAAAAAAGGAAATTATTTGATATGACAAATAATTGTAAATTATAAATATATAAAGAGTATTAAAAAATAATAGCATATTATTTATTTATTATTATTATTTGTACTTTATAAGCAATTTTAGTAAACTTCTAAAAACGATAGCCAAAAAGTAAGTAAATGAAATTTTTAAACTCAATATCAATCTGAATTTTTAAGATATGTGTGAGGCGGGGCCAGGTGACGAAAACGATTATGAATTCAGAGAGACATTCCTGATGTATGAGGCTGGCCTTAGACCGTGTCATAGACAGGATGTAATCTACATCATCGTAGAATATCTTATATAGTCTGTGGTCTGGTGGAAATTGTCGTGTGGATTCTGGCGGGAACCTTGAAAAAGCGCGGTTGACTTAAAACTTTAATTTTAAATTTTTCTTATAAAAAGTGATTTTTTATAATTAAAGTGAATATAAGTATTGCTATTAGCTGCTGAAAAGCACAATAGCAATGGAGGTAAACGAGGGGGGCGGGTCTCACCCGCCCGCCTCAAAAAAACGGTCACGGCCTGCGGATGAAGGAGGCGTGGGCGTAGGCTCTGGACCATCGGGCTGCGGCGATGAGCGAGATGCTTATCTGCCTTATTGCAAACCAGGCTATAAAAGACTATATCCGGAGGGCTCAACCAACACAGACTTTAAAGTGTATGTGGAGTCCACAAACAACGATAGATTGGGCAACAAGAGCCCTATATACTTGAACCATATTTTCGCAATGGATGTAAAAGGTGTGACGGGTATTCAGAGGGTGAATGCAAATAAAATAGCAGTTATTTTCAAGCAATATAATACGGCCAATAACTTTATTAATAACACCACTTTCCTCACAAAATATAATATGAAGGCGTTCATACCGGCAGCGCAAATTGAAAAAACTGGCATCATTAGATTTGTTCCAGCGAATATATCTAACAAAGAACTTTACACAAGACTTTCTTCAATTTATGAAATAGTGGCAATAAGAAGGTTTTCAAAGAAAGTAGGACAAGAGCGCATTCCATTGCAGACTGTAAGCATCACCTTTTTATCTAATGTACTGCCTAATAATGTACAATACGATCTATTCTCGTACAGAGTTTTCGAATACATTCCACCATTACTACAGTGTTATAGGTGTTTTAAATTTAATCATTCAGCAAAAGTTTGTAATGGTAAACAAAGATGTAGTATTTGCGGAGGTGAGCACTTGTATAAGGAATGTGATAAACCAACAGAAATCAGCTGCATAAATTGCAGTGGACCTCATCTTGCGATATCTAGATTATGTCCTATTAAAACAAAGAAGATTATTGAAAAGAAAAACAACATATCTTATGCAAGTGTCGCCTTTACAAAACAAGTCACCACCAATGAAAAAGATTTTCCTCCACTCCCATCACCAAAATCACAACCTGTAAATAGTAATGTTAGTGTAAATAAGTCTGTAAATATCTCTGCAAATAAGTCTGTACAAGATGTAAATAAAGTTAAAATAGTCCATTCTAAAGACCTTAAAAGTCAAATAATTTCCGACAACGATGTACTTATGGCCCTAGTACAGACGTTGGTGGAATTAGCCAATAAAGATGACAGTACACCCACTAATCTTAAAACTATTAAAGATGCATTAATAAAAAACTTAACATAATGGATTGTGTAGGGCCTAGTTCTACACAATCCAAGTTACGTATTGCGCAGTATAACATTCAAAGTGCAAATAGTAAAAAACCTTTATTAATCCAATTTTTAAAACAAAAAAATATTGATATTTGCCTTCTTAATGAGACATGGTTCAAAGATAATAATTTTAAAATACCAGGATATAATATTTACAACAAAAATTCAAATAATACACATAATGGAGTTGCAATACTGATAAAACCATACCTTAAGTATAATACATTAAATACCATATTTTATGAAGACATTCAAACAGTTGCTGTATCTGTATCAACAGGACATAGTAGTTTAACAATTCTCTGTGTATACTGTCCACCTTCAAGTGGGCGTATTAGAATTAATAGACTCCGCTACATTATTAATGATCTACCAAAACCCATATTTATGAGTGGTGACTTTAATGCTCATCATATTGCATTTGGTTGTCAGTCAACGAAAGGTAGAGGTCAGGAGTTATTTAATTTAATTGATGACTTAGATTTGTGTATTTTAAATGATGGTAGACCTACAACTATAAATCGCCCTAAACAAACTGCTTCTGCCATTGATGTAAGCTTCATCAGTGGCAGCCTCGCACCACTATGTGATTGGTCTGTACATGATGATACAATGGGAAGTTACCATTATCCAACAATAACAGAGATTTCATTACATATAGATAAATATCATCTTAATTCCCCTGTAGATAGGTTTATATATAAAAAAGCTGACTGGGCAACATACACAGCTCTTTCAAAAACAATGTTTAATGATTTCATACTTCAATCACATGATCCTATTTCAACCTATAATAATTTCTGTTTTCATTTAGATACTCTTAAAGAAATGTCAATTCCAAAGCTCACTAAAACAAACACTTTCATAAGCAGGCCACCATCTCCCTGGTGGAATAGTATATGTGAACAAAGTGTTATTGCTTCATATAATGCACTAAAACTATATAGAAAAGAGCCTACTATTGAAAATTATATTAATTACAAAAGAAAAGATGCCCAGAAAAAGAGAACAATTTTAGAACAGAAAAAAATTGGATGGAATAATTTATGTAACACTTTTAATAGAAATACTCACATAAGTAAAATTTGGAATTTATTAAAAATGTTTAAAGGCATAAGACCTAAGAATAAATCATATACAAATGAGTTTATATCTCCACTCTTAGATAAATTATCAGATAATAGCAACTTAATTGAAGTAGATCAACTGAACATTCTTTTTGAAATCAACAATCATAACCCAAATTCAAAATTTTTACTGGATCCATTTTCATGGTCTGAATTTTTAACAAGCTTGCACTCTAGACGAAATACGACTCCTGGCTTAGATGATTATCCTTACATCGTAATTAAAAACTTAGATGTATCTGCCCAAAAGTTGTTTCTTAGCATCCTCAATTTGCTTTGGCGTAATAAATCTATTCCACAGTCATGGAAAACACAGTGTGTTGTCCCAATACTTAAGCCCGACAAATCTCCTGAACTTGCTAGTTCTTATAGACCAATTTCCTTGTCATCCTGTCTTGGTAAAATATTCGAAAATATGGTGAAAGTCCGTCTTGACTGGTATGTTGAATCCAAGTGTTTCATTCCACATATACAATATGGCTTCCGTAGAGGGCGTAGTAGTGCAGACAGTTTCACCTCTTTAATCTCTGACCTGAAAATTGCAAAACATAGAAAATTAAACACTGTTTGCGTATTTCTAGACGTTCAAAGTGCTTTTGACAGTGTTGATCCTGGTATACTAGTTCAAATCATGTCTAGGTTGGGTGTGCCCGGGCACTTATGTAAGTGGATTTTTAATTTTTTGAACAACAGAACGATCTATGCTAGGCATAACAATATTTTATATGGACCCAAATGTGCCTCAAAAGGCACAATGCAGGGTGCCACACTATCTCCATTACTATACAATATATACACAAGTGAAATTTGTAAATATGTAAATAATAGGAATGTAAATATTTTACAATTTGCTGATGACATTGTTTTTTACAGCAGTAATTACAACTTAGAGATTGCAATAGATAATATGAACAAATCCTTATTTCAACTATTACAATATTATAATGATCGTTTACATTTAAAAATTAACCCCTCTAAAAGTAGTGTTATGTTTTTTGGCAATGAAACCTCAAATTCAAATATTATTTACAACAATGAAATTATAAATAGAGTCACTTCAAAGAAGTTTTTAGGAATAATATTGGACCCAAAACTAACTTTTGAAGAACATATTAAATACATATCCAAAAATGCTCACACAGGACTAAATGTTATCAGATCACTTTGTGGCGTAACATGGGGTGCAGACCCTAAAATATTGTCAATATTGTATAAAAGTATTGTTAGAAGTCATTTAGATTATAGCTCACTCGCTTATATGAATAGTTCTCATGTAAATAAATTAGACATATTGCAGAATAAGGCTTTAAGAATAATATCTGGTGCTATGTGCTCAACTCCCATAAGGGCCATGGAAGTTGAGACAAAAGTGATGCCTTTGATTTTGAGGCGAATCTTACTTGCTGAAAGATACTGTCTCAAACTAATAGCATCAAACAACAATCAAATAATAAGTAAAATTGTACCTTATATAGATAGAACACCAAGAAGATCATTAACAACAGCACAAGGTCTATTATGCGGTAATTCTCCAACACTGTCCGATATACTTCTGGAAATAGACAATAGCTTTTTTAAAATTAGAAAACAGTTTCCATGGCCATGTTACTCTTTCTCTTATCAGTGTATTTCACATCCAATTAATGTAGTCCAACAGACAATAAACAATAATTCGGAAATGCTTCAATTTTTGGAGGAAAATTCAATGTACTATGTTATCTACACTGACGGGAGCAAAGCAAGTGATTATGTACATGCTGCTCTATATGATCCACAAGCAAAATTTTCTTCAAGTTTTATTCTGCATGAACCCTGCTCTATATTTACGGCAGAGGCATATGCAGTGTATCAGGCATTAATGCGTATTCGCGAAATCAATAACATCAAATATTTTTTAATAATTTCTGATTCCTTGAGTTTGATAACAGCTTTATCTACCCTCACAGTTAAATACAAGTCTAATTATATCCTTTATTTCATTAAACAAATAATTTACCAATACCACAATAAAAATATTCAAATTTTCTTTCTATGGGTGCCTTCCCACAAAGGTATCTCTGGCAATGAAATGGCTGATAAAACTGCATATGAAGGAGTTAATGCTGTTGATGTTAGAAATACAATGTATGTTCCTATGTCTGATTACTTGCAATGTATTGACCAGAATACTCAAAAGTTGTGGTTAGAAATGTGGAAGAAAGATCAAGATACGAAAGGAAAATGGTATGGAAGCATACAAGAAAGCTTACCTGCAAGACCTTGGTATCATCGTATACAAGATGCTACTCGAGACTTTATTACTATCATAAATAGACTGCGTTTTGGTCATACTACTGCACCGTCACACCTTGCTCGACTCGGCATTATTGCGAATAAAACCTGTTCACATTGTAATTCAAGTGATGGAACTGTGGAGCACATTATTTTCGATTGTCAAAAATTTTTGATTGACAGACTAGTGTTGGCCAGTGAACTTAGTGATGTTGAAAATAAGTGTGATTTATTGTCCCGCCCGCCGCCATTAAAACAATTATTACAAGACGAACATACTTACAAGCACATCTACAAATACATAAAGAATACAATTAAAACAATTTAATGAAATATGCTCAGAGGCGTACTATTACGTATATATGAATAATAAGAGTTGACCTAAAGGTTGTAGATACCAGGTCATAAAATCCCAAAAAAAAAAAAAAAAAATATCTTATATAGTCTGTGGTCTGGTGGAAATTGTCGTGTGGATTCTGGCGGGAACCTTGAAAAAGCGCGGTTGACTTTAAACTTAAATTTTAAATATTTCTTACACGAAGAATAGATATATAAGGAGAGCGAACGTAATGTTAAAAGAATGGCATCAATTTATGTAGATAATTATTTTGCCGCCAGAGCGCGCTAGGTACCAAGAAGTACTCGCTTAGATTTACGCGGGAAGGCTGGTTGCTATTGACAGCTCTGAATTTTGAAATTGAATTTATTAACTATAAATTAAATTAATAATTAAATTTTAATCTTTCTATGTAAGACTATTAAATATTGTCTCTATGAAAATTAACTAGTAAAATATTTTTAAAAATTGCCTATTTGTTTGAGTAGATATCAGGATAAATATACTTGATGAAAAAAAATAAAAAAAAATAAGTTATTGTCAAACATATTATTTATTAATAAAACAAATGAAACATGTTTTATATTTAAAAACCTAATTATTATAGTTTTAAGAGTAACTGGAATATTAATTTTGTTATTGAGAATTTTAAATTATTTTTGAAGTTATACTTTTGAAAAATTATGAGAATAAATCTTTACGATACGCGCATACACAGTGATGACGCCATGGAGTTTCGGCTCGTTTGATTCGTCTTGACGAGTACTCTGTTTTTACATAGTTACCAGGGTCTAATCTGATGATGGAGCTGGAAGGTGGCCATAAGAACTTCGCAATGAAACGACACAACCTCGTCGAGTTAGGACTCGTTTGAATCGTCTTAACGAGTAGTTTTTTTTTAGATGGTTACCAGGGTCTAGGCGCGCACTACCCATTATCTCGGTGCGTCATTTAATTATAAGTATAATTTCTTAAGTTCGTACATAAGTACACAAACACTTTTTTATTTAAATTAGAGTAATATATATGTATATATTTTTATATATAACGTTATATATTATTTTTTATTATTTATTTATTATTTAACACCAAATTTATAGTATTATTACAAAAACATGAGAACGATGATCCCACATAAGTATAAACTGTGTTGTAGTGATCATCACCCTCCAATTACATAGGTACATATTGATTAAGAAGTGCGTGTACAAAAAAAAATTAATAATAATAATGAGAAATAACAAAAAACAAAATTATGAATTAAATTATTCTTTAATTTTTCTAGAAAACAAAAGTTTAATGATACTACAACATTTAATAAAAAAAAAAATGTGTAATATAAATAAATTGATAATTCAAATCGATTATTAATGCAAATATACAAAAAATGACAATATTAAAAAGAAAAAATATAATCTAATTACTCTCAAACTTTAGAAACAATAAAGAAAGATGATAAATTTTAATTATATATATATATATATATATATATATATATATATATATATATATATATATATATATATATATATATATATATATATATATATATATATATATAATAATTATTATTATTATTACTTTAATTGCTACACTCCACCCGTTCAAGATATACATATACACATATAAATAAATATAATACAATACTTATATAAGGAATATAATAAATTTACATAAACTTACTTAGATAAATATAAGCGGGTGGAGGATTACGCCCCGGCAGGGAGATCAAACGGCCGGGGGTTAGGGCTGTAGGCTGAGAAATCGGCGGACAATCCTAGCCGAGTCGAGTAATACCGCCTTCTGCATCCTGGCTGCGAGCGAACCGTCACGGATACCCAGCTGCCTCAGATGGTGAGCGAGGCTAACCGGGATCAAACCGTTGGCAGATATAACTATTATTATTATCAGAACGAGTATGACTAGAATTTGTATTTGCCTTTAAGATATTACTTATATTCACAGATGCATTTTCAATAATGCAATCGATTTTTTTATTCCAATTTTCTTTATAAATATTATTCGCTTTTAACGATTCTCTAGTCTGCATTAAGGATCCCAGTAATTCTCCCGCAGTCACATTGGATCCTTTTGGAGGTGTTGCCATTGAATAATGAATATGAAATGAGAATAAAATAGGGTCAGGGTGATCATTTGACCCACATGCACTTCTAGCAATTCCAAAAAATTTCTAAAATCATATGATTGCGTTATTGACTGATTAAAATAAAACATACGATAAAAATGATGAAGACGTAGTTTCCTAACAGTTACTCTTAAGCTGATTAGTAAAACATTTACGAGAAAAGCTTAAAAACTCACTTCTAGCATATCTTGTGTTAATCTTGATGTCATCAAATACTGATAATTGCAGTGGTCATGTAAAAAATCCATCAATTCTAAAGTAGAACCTAAAGAAATATTTAACCCAGTCAAAGTAATATAGCTGTAATAGCCAAATAATAGGTTTTATGCTTTTCCGCATCGACGGAGTCACCTTTATTTTTTTTTTGTTTTTTTTTTGTTTAATTTGTTCAATTTTATCTTTAGCGGTCGTTTCCCAATTCCTTATAAAAGTATCAAACTCAATAATAACCTATTAAAAAAATAACTTATAGGTAGTCAGTTATAAATAAAAATATATGAAGGTAAGTATTTTAAGAAATAAATAGTGAATATAATAATTTTACAATTGATAGGAACAAACCTTCTTCGAAACATTATCATCATTAGGTCTTAAAGAATCTGCCGGAGTTCTAGACAGCATAGCTTTGATTAATTTGTTCACTCTTTCAATAAAGGTAATGGTACTATCGCAGTCAACTAGTTCAGAACAGTCAGGATCATCTTTCAATAGTTTCATTGCATTTGACAAAGACTCAGAAAATAGCTATAAATAATTTATTAAAAAATTGAGTTATCTAAATTAGTGTAGAAAGTACTTTACAAAGGGACAAAAGTTGCAAAGTATTGTGTAAAAAAAGTGTCTAATAAAAAAACATGATTTAATTGATAATAGGTATATTTTATTTAGCATTTCTAATAATTAAATGCAAAAAAGCCCTGATCCTGATGAGATCCCTGTCCGCCTACTCGGTAACCAAGCTCACTATCCATTCGGCCACCACGACGCTCTGGTATGTGATCAAAATTACCGGTATACAAACTGCGTGTGAAACTTCAAGGTCGTTTTCTCGCAAACCACGGGTCATCTGGTACTTTTGCTTTGTAGGATAGATAACCTTTAGGTATACTACAAACTTGCAAAGTCTCATCCCCAAATAAAATTTTGAGATCGTGCAGTCCCCTTGTTAGTTTCGAAATAATGTATTAGTCATTCACGCATAATTATACCTCATAAATTGTAGATCAGATAATTATCTACTAAAATTGTCCTATTTCTTTTTTCTTTAAGATTTACCATTTCTGAGAAAACGCCATTCCAAAGTTAGCTGGAGCTGTATTCAATACTAGCTGCTGCCCGCGACGTCGTCTGCGTGAACGTTATTAGATTACACGTTGTTACAGAATGCGTTGAAGAAATAAAGGTTCACTGCTCGTTCCCCGTAGGTGATAGCGTGATAATATGTAGCCTATATGTTGACCCGACTTCTTAATAATATTCGTACAAAATTTGAAGTAAATCCATGCAGTACTTTTTGAGTTTATCCCGGACATACATACAGACAAACATAAAAACAGACAAAAATTCTAAAAACTATATTTTTGGCTTCGGTATCGATTGTAGATCACACTCCAAGTATTCTTTAAAAAAAAATAATCAATGTACAGTTTTGACTTTCCTACCATTTTATTATATGTATAGATATTTTTGTGAATCATTGTAAATAAAATAAAAGTGTTAAGATAATTTGTAAAGTATGTAGTTTTTGATTTTTATTGATAAAAAAAATCATAAGAAAAAATTTATACCCGAATAATTATTTTCCTTTTACCTCGACTAGAACATGAAATTAATATTTAAGTAATAAGAAACTTCGTTCCTATCTGGTGTCCCACGACACCACAGCTTTTTTATTAAAAACTTTGATTCATCACCAACACAAAATACTCTTGGAGATTAAAATACATAGGCCGGTACATAATTATATTTTTTAAATTATTCATTAAATATTAAAAATGTAATGTCAACAATATTATTTATATTTTGTATTATTATCTTATACCTTTATATATATATATATATATATATATATATATATATATATATATATATTTTGAGATTATATTTGCTTAAAACTTTTTTATTTCACATTCTAGAATAAAGTTATTTTAATTAAATATTTGATAAAGTATGATAATAGTAGTCGGTGAAATATTCAAATTATATCAAAATGACTATAACTTTAATTAGAATAATAAAAATTATCATTATTTTGATATATATTTTTCAGCTAGAAAATAACATAAGAAGCCTCGCAGATAATTCACATAATTAGCATAGCATCAATTATCATACTCTATATTTTATAGAAAAGAAATATCAATACTTCTGTCCAAGGAATTAGATGATTCAGAGAGTTCTAGATATAATAATAATAATAATTAAGCCTTTTTAATTCCTCAATAAAAATTAATAGTACATTAATTATATTACAATTTACAATTCAATAGCATGCAATAATATTAATAAAATTCAAAACAAAAAGGATACATGTAGATAACATTCCTTAGTAAATTTTTAAATTCAAATTAAATCAAATCAAATCAAATTATGTCAGATTAAATTCAATCAAATTAAACCAATTTAAATCATACTCAAATCAAATTAAATCATATTAAATCAAAATAAACTAAATCAAATCAATTTAAATCAAACTAAACCAAACTAAATCAAATTAAATCAAATTAAATTTCAAAATTATTTATGGCTTTTAATTTATATTTAATAAGTAGTTAGTAAAATATTTCTTCGTTTATTAAGGACCTCTCTATAGAGTAAAGGCCTCCTCCATTTTTCTCCACATAATTCTGTCTCTCTTCTATCTACCCTTGGCTACCTTCTAGCTACCCTCTCTGTCTACCCTTGGTTCTCTTGCCTGTAGGTCCCTTCCAGAATGTAATCCTCTTAGCCCACCTGTCCTCTTTCATACGCGCAATATGCCCAGCCCATTTCCATTTCAGTCTTTTACAGTGTTCGAGAGCATCAATTAAATTTGTTGTTTTTCTTATATCCGTGTTTCTCTTTTTATGTCGCAGCTTTAGATTTAGAATGCTCCGTTCCATGGCTCTTTGAGTTGTTAATATTTTGTTTCTGATTTGTTTGTTGAAAATCCATGTTTGGGATGCGTAGGTGAGAGAAGGCAAGATACAAGAGTCCATCACAATTTTCTTCAGCTTTATTGACATATTTGACTTAAGAATTTCTTTCAGGCTCCAAAATTTATTCCAGGCTATGTTTACGCGTCTGATTAACTCATCTTTGTGTCTGGTTTTTTTAAATGATACTTGTTTGCCCAGGTATGTGTATTCTTGAACATATTCTAGCAAAACATTTTTAACGAATATTGGTGCCTCTATGCTGTTCGTCATAATTTTTGTTTTTGTTGTATTTAGTTCTAGACCAATATCATTGCTGACTTTATTAATTTCGTTTATCATAATCTCTAACTGTGATGAATTTTCTGCGAAGAGAATGATGTCGTCGGCGAATCTGAGATTACTTAGAAAATGACCATTGATGTCTATACCTTTGTTTTTCCACTTGAGTTTGTTCATTATGTTTTGCAGAACGGTAATAAAAATTCTGGGAGAGAGGGGGTCACCTTGACGAACGCCTCTACATATATTAATTTCTGTGCCTGTTTTGTCTAATATTACTCTACTTGTGCTTTTTTTATATATGTCTTCTATGAGCTCAATCATTTCTGACGGCACATCACACTCCTGCAAGGCTCTCCACATGCTGACATGAGATATAGAATTCAAGGAGAAGATAGAATACTGGGAAACTCATGCTTCGGAAGAAGAGACAAGAGAGGCGAAATTTTACTTCAGTTCTGCTGGGAAAATAATTTATTCGTTATCAACAGCCTGTTCAAAAAGAAAAGTAAAAATATTTGGACATGGCTTTCCCCGAATAAAAATAAAAGCCAGATAGACTATATACTGTCAAACCTAAAAAAATTAATTTACTAATATTGATGTGATAAGCAATCTATCGTTTCCGAGCGACCACCGGCTTGTGAGAGGTACTGTATTGTTAACTAATACGAGAAAATCTAGAGCCAATTATAAAAAGAACAATTTTTCACTAAAGACCATAGACGAACAAGAAAAATATATTGAAGCTTTAAAGTTGCACATTTCAAACACAATACTAGATATAATTACTATTAATGCAAAAAAAAAAAAAACAATATATTTTAATATTTGTAAATTCGTTTTGTTTTATTTAATCTTCCAAAAAATTTATATTTAACAAATAAAATTATATTTATTACATATGCAACTAAAATAAAACTGTTCTTGAAAGTAGGTTTTGAATTTACATTCTTAGCTTTTAGTTTTCTCTCGATTATATATATTTTTTCAGCTGTAGATAGGTGTAAGACACCTAAAGGATATTACATCATTCAAACTTAATTATGCTGTACTTTTAAATAAAAAATAAACATTTTTAATTTTTCACAGAAATAAAATTTAAAAAGGTGTAAAATTTACAATTTTTAAATTAATAGATTTTTTTGTATTAATAATATTATTATATCGATGACACGTTGGCGCAGTGGTCACAGAAACTGACTGATGCGCTAGCGGTCGCGGGTTCGATCCCCGCACATGACAAATATTTGTATAGGCCATACAGATGTTTGTCGTGGTCTGGACGTTTGTGCTTGTGTATTGTGTATGTTTCCGGACCCCCGACACAGGATTCAAATCCTACTAGGGGTCGTTGAGTGTGAGACGTTTATTTTATTATTAATATTGTTTATTTGTTATCATCTATTATCAAAGTAATAAAATTTATATGTATAATATATATTTGTAACGACCTAATGAATGAATTGAATGATGTACAATAAAATGTTTATTTTCACAATTTGAAAAAATATATTAATTACGAAATTTCCTACCATTTTTAAATTCATTACTTATTTCTGCGTTACATTTAATTGCTCTAGACGCTAGTAATTCATTTATTTTTATTTGTCAATTAATAATATAATAATTCGACACCTCCGGCGTATAAGGTCGTATACAGAATATGGCAAGTTTACAGTATGGGTATTTAAAGTTTACTTTTCTCACTACTCGAAAACGAGAAGGAAATTTAAATCAAGCTTATAATTAGTGGTGCCTTAAGTCATCATTAAACAAACATCACTGATAGGAAATGAATTGTTAATTAAGGAAAAAATACGGAAATTACATACTTATGACTTTATGCGAAGGGATGCAAGTTTTATATTATTATGTCACGACGAGTTACGGCAATATGCGTGGAGTAAGTTTCTTTACCTTCAAGTTACGCCGGGTTACTACTGTATGCGTGGTAAGAAATTTACATACAAATTGTTACGACGTAATTCTTGGAAGACAAACAATCCAGCTTTGATCACCATAAACGACGGATGAAAAAATTAGACATACTTATAAAAAATAAAGCTATATAAACTAGTAGCAATAAAAATATTTTTTTCAAATCAACTTTATTATAATTTAGTTTGCAATTACCAGCTTAAACTTAAAGACAAACAATTTTACTCCTACATCATAATTTGAGGTAGAAAAACATTATTTAAACTTTGAATAATATAACAACGTAAGGTGTCATAAGTAATAATAAACAATAAATCAGTCATTACACAGTTAGTATCAAAGAGTATATAATAAATTTTTGGATAACAACTTTTAACAATTTTCCATAACAAAAAAATAATATTTTTTTTAGAAATATAATCAGCCTTAAAATATTTTTATTTCTTTTGATCTATTAACTTATTTAATCAGTCAAGATGATGCTTTCAGCTTTATTTGCACTTAATGGTTTGTAATTATGATTAAAAAACGATGGTAATAAAACTAACTTATTTTTATGACAACAAGAAAGTTCTGTGTGAGTACCTATAACAAATAAACTTGAAAGAAATATTATAATTATGTCCTGAGAATTAATTAATCTACAAATTAACAGACAAATCGATATCCGTATTTTCTTCGTTCATCGTATTACATGCATTTGGCAATTTTTCATAATATGATATTCTTTTGGTATTATGCGTCCATGGCAGAGACTTTGTAAGTCCTCATATTTTGCAGTTCTTATAAGCAAATAATCTAAATTACAGCAATCTAAATTATTAAGGGTTTCTTGATTATTAATCCTTCTTGATGAATAGGTTTTTTGGTAAATAGTAAAGTCATATAATCTTCGTTATATTAAAATATATATTCAACAGCTTTGAAATATATCACTACATAGTATAAAACAAAGTCGCTTCCCACTGTCTGTCCCTGTCTATGCTTTGATCTTTAAAACTACGCAATGGATTTTGATGCGGGTTTTTTTAATAGATAGAGTGATTTAAGAGGAAGTTTCATATGTATATAACATGCATAATATAGTAGATAAACACTGATAATTTTAGAGGTTTCTAATGTGATGTAAATAAACACTTTTTTACGCTTACATTGTAAACGCTGGCTGAACCCTACGATATAGATGAAAATAATGTACTGAAGTATTGTGGACCTTAAAAAGGTCTATAAAAAATTCTGCGATGGTATGTCTATATCTTAGGGATAACCCACAATAACCATTATCCTTTACTTTTTGCGAGAAACAATGGCTTATTTACGAATAGATTTTAAGAAAATACACAGGCATAGTGATGATAGCGGGATAGCAAACATCATTTTACACACCAAAACAATATTATGATTATGATATTATGATTAGGCTCTGTTTGTTAGTGGTAAGGAATATTTCAAAGTTTTCTTACGTCTAGATTCAACCTTTGTACTGGTATGAATATTACACACTTCAATATACTTAGCTATGTAATCCCACTGTAGTGTATGTAAGTATGTATGGTCACTAAGCTTCCAAAACGCATAAAAAATATTCTCACGTTGCTGAGAATTGAACTTCTGATGACATTTAAGGCGACATGTTGAAGTACACGGAAGTTTAATCACATTACCATCTCTATAGAAGCCGTCTTTTTTGGCTATGTAGGCTTTACCTAAATTCTTAAGACATTTTCGTTTTATATCTTTCCACTCATCTCGTAGCTTGAGCCTCGAGAGAGAGAAGATGGTGTACCCTCAACAGACAAACAAGGTGAAGAAATAAAACTAGAGGCGTCACTATATAGATAGATAAATAGATAGATAAATAGATATTCGAATCTGGCACCAGGCTGTGATCACATGGAGAAGCACGAGTGACGTCATCGACTCCAAATGGTTTGCTTAACGGTGAAGGAACAGGTGTTTTATCAATTTGAGATTTTCAGATTCCAAAGCCACATTACTTAATTGTTTCACCATTCTTATAGTCTTCTTATAGTCTTCATGTCTTGATTTGAGCTAGTATTATATGTTATTTAATGCTAGTCATATTTCTTGGGAACTTTTTTTGACATCATCGACCTCGAGCATTGACTTGTACAAATTCCAGTTATGCTCAGTTTCCAGTTGAACAGGTGATTCTAAAAAACACACAATTACATTTCATTTACTACTACAACTTATTAATGGTACAAAATATTAAATTTATTTACGATTTTAGCAAATAAAAAATGTCAGTCTTATTTAATATTGAGTTCGAAGCATAACGTTGTATGATCTACATACGACTATAAGAACACCGTTTTGGTTATTTAATAACGACCGAACGACGCATATTGTCGTAAGTTGTAGTTACGACCGATCCTTAACTATTTATAACAAAATAACGCATATCGTTATAAGTATAATATTAAGACGTTATGCGTGGAACTAGATTAAAATTATAAATTTCGAAAAAAATCACATAAATATAATAATAAATCTAATGTAATAAGTTTGACTAGCGATATGTTTTCTAACTATTTAATAAAAAAAGAATCCATTATTAACCAAAACTTACCTACCAATTTGACTGGATTCATTAGAAATTGTTTCATTTTCATTAAGTGCTAATTTTAAAATTCTTGATGATCGTAGGTGGTTCATTTTGATTATAATAATAATATAATACAATCAACAATATCACAACACATTTGATAATATCATAATGTAAAACACTTCAATTAATTTCTTATTTACATATGCCTAATGCCCGTCGTGACATACGATGGCGGTAACTGGCCTTGATTGGTCATGTACAAACCAATAGCACAACGCTTATAGTCGTACCGCGAAATGCAACTATATGCGCGGTAACTTTCAAAATATACGACCATATAAGCGTTTTTAAAACTCGTTAATCAAAAGATTAAAATTCTGATTTCATGAATTTATAAAACTCATATACGTAATTACATGACACTCACGCATTTCTTTTCTAATATTATTTTAAGGTTACTTACTTTTGGCGCTTTGAATAAAGACACTTTTCCTAAAATCTTAGTTGCCTTTCGGCCACTAAAGCAACCATAAACGGCACAACACTTTCCCATTTTTTACAAAAATAATTCTGAGAAAATAAATTAACATTTTGTATTAAATTTATTTTTACATTGACGAGACAGGTTAGCCAGTCCGTATCTACATGTAATAAAAATTATAGTATCGGTACCTCACGAATACTCGCGCACCTAGTGGCAAAAAAAGAGAACTATAATCTAAGTTAATTTTTGTGTACATAAGTAACGTGAAAACTAGTATATCGTTCGCTCTCCTTATATATCCATTCTTCGTGATTTCTTATAAAAAGTGATTTTTTTATAATTAAAGTGAGGCGGGCGGGTCTCACCCGCCCGCCTCAAAAAAACGGTCACGGCCTACGGATGAAGGAGGCGTAGGCGTAGGCTCTGGACCATCGGGCTGCGGCGATGAGCGAGATGCTTATCGACCCTACTACAAACCGAACTATAAAAGACTTTACCCAGAAAACTCAACCAACACAGACTTTAAAGTGTATGTGGAATCCACAAACGACGATAGATTGGGCAACAAGAGCCCTATATACTTAAATCATATTTTCGCAATGGATGTAAAAGGTGTGACGGGTATTCAGAGGGTGAATGCAAATAAAATAGCAGTAATTTTCAAGCAATATAATACGGCCAATAACTTTATTAATAACACCACTTTCCTCACAAAATATAATATGAAGGCGTTCATACCGGCAGCGCAAATTGAAAAAACTGGCATCATTAGATTTGTTCCAGCGAATATATCTAACAAAGAACTTTACACAAGACTTTCTTCAATTTATGAAATAGTGACAATAAGAAGGTTTTCAAAGAAAGTAGGACAAGAGCGCATTCCATTGCAGACTGTAAGCATCACCTTTTTATCTAATGTACTGCCTAATAATGTACAATATGATCTATTCTCGTACAGAGTTTTCGAATACATTCCACCATTACTACAGTGTTATAGGTGTTTTAAATTTAATCATTCAGCAAAAGTTTGTAATGGTAAACAAAGATGTAGTATTTGCGGAGGCGAGCACTTGTATAAGGAATGTGATAAACCAACAGAAATCAGCTGCATAAATTGCAGTGGACCTCATCTTGCGATATCTAGATTATGTCCTATTAAAACAAAGAAGATTATTGAAAAGAAAAACAACATATCTTATGCAAGTGTCGCCTTTACAAAACAAGTCACCACCAATGAAAAAGATTTCCCTCCACTCCCATCACCAAAATCACAACCTGTAAATAGTAATGTTAGTGTAAATAAGTCTGTAAATATCTCTGCAAATAAGTCTGTACAAGATGTAAATAAAGTTAAAATAGTCCATTCTAAAGACCTTAAAAGTCAAATAATTTCCGACAACGATGTACTTATGGCCCTAGTACAGACGTTGGTGGAATTAGCCAATAAAGATGACAGTACACCCACTAATCTTAAAACTATTAAAGATGCATTAATAAAAACTTAACATAATGGATTGTGTAGGGCCTAGTTCTACACAATCCAAGTTACGTATTGCGCAGTATAACATTCAAAGTGCAAATAGTAAAAAACCTTTATTAATCCAATTTTTAAAACAAAAAAATATTGATATTTGCCTTCTTAATGAGACATGGTTCAAAGATAATAATTTTAAAATACCAGGATATAATATTTACAACAAAAATTCAAATAATGCACATAATGGAGTTGCAATACTGATAAAACCATACCTTAAGTATAATACATTAAATACCATATTTTACGAAGACATTCAAACAGTTGCTGTATCTGTATCAACAGGACATAGTAGTTTAACAATTCTCTGTGTATACTGTCCACCTTCAAGTGGGCGTATTAGAATTAATAGACTCCGCTACATTATTAATGATCTACCAAAACCCATATTTATGAGTGGTGACTTTAATGCTCATCATATTGCATTTGGTTGTCAGTCAACGAAAGGTAGAGGTCAGGAGTTATTTAATTTAATTGATGACTTAGATTTGTGTATTTTAAATGATGGTAGACCTACAACTATAAATCGCCCTAAACAAACTGCTTCTGCCATTGATGTAAGCTTCATCAGTGGCAGCCTCGAACCACTATGTGATTGGTCTGTACATGATGATACAATGGGAAGTTACCATTATCCAACAATAACAGAGATTTCATTACGTATAGATAAATATCATCTTAATTCCCCTGTAGATAGGTTTATATATAAAAAAGCTGACTGGGCAACATACACAGCTCTTTCAAAAACAATGTTTAATGATTTCATACTTCAATCACATGATCCTATTTCAACCTATAATAATTTCTGTTTTCATTTAGATACTCTTAAAGAAATGTCAATTCCAAAGCTCACTAAAACAAACACTTTCATAAGCAGGCCACCATCTCCCTGGTGGAATAGTATATGTGAACAAAGTGTTATTGCTTCATATAATGCACTAAAACTATATAGAAAAGAGCCTACTATTGAAAATTATATTAATTACAAAAGAAAAGATGCCCAGAAAAAGAGAACAATTTTAGAACAGAAAAAAATTGGATGGAATAATTTATGTAACACTTTTAATAGAAATACTCACATAAGTAAAATTTGGAATTTATTAAAAATGTTTAAAGGCATAAGACCTAAGAATAAATCATATACAAATGAGTTTATATCTCCACTCTTAGATAAATTATCAGATAATAGCAACTTAATTGAAGTAGATCAACTGAACATTCTTTTTGAAATCAACAATCATAACCCAAATTCTAAATTTTTACTGGATCCATTTTCATGGTCTGAATTTTTAACAAGCTTGCACTCCAGACGAAATACGACTCCTGGCTTAGATGATTATCCTTATATCGTAATTAAAAACTTAGATGTATCTGCCCAAAAGTTGTTTCTTAGCATCCTCAATTTGCTTTGGCGTAATAAATCTATTCCACAGTCATGGAAAACACAGTGTGTTGTCCCAATACTTAAGCCCGACAAATCTCCTGAGCTTGCTAGTTCTTATAGACCAATTTCCTTGTCATCCTGTCTTGGTAAAATATTCGAAAATATGGTGAAAGTCCGTCTTGACTGGTATGTTGAATCCAAGTGTTTCATTCCACATATACAATATGGCTTCCGTAGAGGGCGTAGTAGTGCAGACAGTTTCACCTCTTTAATCTCTGACCTGAAAAATGCAAAACATAGAAAATTAAACACTGTTTGCGTATTTCTAGACGTTCAAAGTGCTTTTGACAGTGTTGATCCTGGTATACTAGTTCAAATCATGTCTAGGTTGGGTGTGCCCGGGCACTTATGTAAGTGGATTTTTAATTTTTTGAACAACAGAACGATCTATGCTAGGCATAACAATATTTTATATGGACCCAAATGTGCCTCAAAAGGCACAATGCAGGGTGCCACACTATCACCATTACTATACAATATATACACAAGTGAAATTTGTAAATATGTAAATAATAGGAATGTAAATATTTTACAATTTGCTGATGACATTGTTTTTTACAGCAGTAATTACAACTTAGAGATTGCAATAGATAATATGAACAAATCCTTATTTCAACTATTACAATATTATAATGATCGTTTACATTTAAAAATTAACCCCTCTAAAAGTAGTGTTATGTTTTTTGGCAATGAAACCTCAAATACAAATATTATTTACAACAATGAAATTATAAATAGAGTCACTTCAAAGAAGTTTTTAGGAATAATATTGGACCCAAAACTAACTTTTGAAGAACATATTAAATACATATCCAAAAATGCTCACACAGGACTAAATGTTATCAGATCACTTTGTGGCGTAACATGGGGTGCAGACCCTAAAATATTGTCAATATTGTATAAAAGTATTGTTAGAAGTCATTTAGATTATAGCTCCCTCGCTTATATGAATAGTTCTCATGTAAATAAATTAGACATATTGCAGAATAAGGCTTTAAGAATAATATCTGGTGCTATGTGCTCAACTCCCATAAAGGCCATGGAAGTTGAGACAAAAGTGATGCCTTTGATTTTGAGGCGAATCTTACTTGCTGAAAGATACTGTCTCAAACTAATAGCATCAAACAACACTCAAATAATAAGTAAAATTGTACCTTATATAGATAGAACACCAAGAAGATCATTAACAACAGCACAAGGTCTATTATGCGGTAATTCTCCAACACTGTCCGACATACTTCTGGAAATAGACAATAGCTTTTTTAAAATTAGAAAACAGTTTCCATGGCCATGTTACTCTTTCTCTTATCAGTGTATTTCACATCCAATTAATGTAGTCCAACAGACAATAAACAATAATTCGGAAATGCTTCAATTTTTGGAGGAAAATACAATGTACTATGTTATCTACACTGACGGGAGCAAAGCAAGTGATTATGTACATGCTGCTCTATATGATCCACAAGCAAAATTTTCTTCAAGTTTTATTCTGCATGAACCCTGCTCTATATTTACGGCAGAGGCATATGCGGTGTATCAGGCATTAATGCGTATTCGCGAAATCAATAACATCAAATATTTTTTAATAATTTCTGATTCCTTGAGTTTGATAACAGCTTTATCTACCCTCACAGTTAAATACAAGTCTAATTATATCCTTTATTTCATTAAACAAATAATTTACCAATACCACAATAAAAATATTCAAATTTTCTTTCTATGGGTGCCTTCCCACAAAGGTATCTCTGGCAATGAAATGGCTGATAAAACTGCATATGAAGGAGTTAATGCTGTTGATGTTAGAAATACAATGTATGTTCCTATGTCTGATTACTTGCAATGTATTGACCAGAATATTCAAAAGTTGTGGTTAGAAATGTGGAAGAAAGATCAAGATACGAAAGGAAAATGGTATGGAAGCATACAAGAAAGCTTACCTGCAAGACCTTGGTATCATCGTATACAAGATGCTACTCGAGACTTTATTACTATCATAAATAGACTGCGTTTTGGTCATACTACTGCACCGTCACACCTTGCTCGACTCGGCATTATTGCGAATAAAACCTGTTCACATTGTAATTCAAGTGATGGAACTGTGGAGCACATTATTTTCGATTGTCAAAAATTTTTGATTGACAGACTAGTGTTGGCCAGTGAACTTAGTGATGTTGCTTAGTGATGTTGAAAATAAGTGTGATTTATTGTCCCGCCCGCCGCCATTAAAACAATTATTACAAGACGAACATACTTACAAGCACATCTACAAATACATAAAGAATACAATTAAAACAATTTAATGAAATATGCTCAGAGGCGTATTATTACGTATATATGAATAATAAGAGTTGACCTAAAGGTTGTAGATACCAGGTCATAAAATCCCAAAAAAAAAAAAAAAATTGTCGTGTTTGTCTACGTTGCCTATTTTGTCAATTTGTTATATTTGTGATAAAATTTTACTCGAATTAATTTTCAAAACAAATAAAATGGACTTTTTCACTTCTATCCCGACACACATAGATTACGTTGGACAGGCTAAGGCTGAAAAATTATACAGAGCTATTATAACTTTGTTCAGTATCGTTGGTTTTATTTGGGGTTATATTGTTCAACAATTTTCTCAATCGGTCTACATTTTGGGTGCCGGATTTATACTCGCTGCTATTTTAACATTACCTCCATGGCCAATGTACCGCAGGAATCCTCTCAATTGGCAAAACCCTAGAAATACTGAAGAAAAATCATCGGGCAAGAAGGGAAAGAAGTAATATGAAGCATTTAAATGACGTGTCGTTCTATTGAGTATTTTTGTTTCTAATAAATAATAGTTTTTAAGGTAAAAATGTTTTATTTTTCAATCAATTTAACATTCCTTTATTACAGCAAGATTGTCATAAATAATAAGCACATAAATTAGGACTTTATTCTAAAAATATAAGTGACAAATATTTGAGATGGTTGCAGTATTCTTGTTCTTTCATGTAGTAAAATTAGGAAGGTATACATAAATATTTCTGAAAATCTCAGTAGTTTTTTAAGTGGGCCAAAATATAAAATTATTCAAATAGTATTTACTCTTAATTTCATTTTATGAGTAAAGAAATTTTTGTTATATAAATATTAAACATTTGTTTTAAAATATCAACATTACATTCAAAATCTTTTAAGAACTACTTTTTTACAGTTAATATATTAAATTACTAGACTACTTTATAATCTCAACAATAACACAAAAAAAAAGTCAAATTTAACTAAATAATAATTTCCAAAAAGAAACTATTAAGTATGTACAGTACTTTCAATTTTCCAAACTATCATTGAAACTAAATTTCTCTCTGAGATTTTTGAATATATTGTATATCCTGTTCTCATTACATACATCACACTCGGTGGTATTTTCATTACTATCAGTAATATTTTCATTCTTTGGTCCAGTATTTGATTCAGAATTTGTTGCTTCATTTTCAGTTTCTGTTTCCAAATTTTTCGTATTAGCTGGATTCTCTTTTTTAGTATCATCTGGGTTTTCTGAATGCTCTTCTGAAGTTACTTCAACTAAATCTTCAATGTCATATAATTGTTGTATTGTGATAATTGTAAACATAAATGTTACTCCATAATTAACAATGGATAAAGAAAATGGTCCTAATGCTAAAATAAAGACTGCCATTGTGAAGAGTAAGGAAGCAACTGCTTCATAATGTCTCCTGAAAGAGATAAATCTGTAAATATTTATTTCACTGAAATATTAATAAAAGATTTATTACAGAATACATACAAATTCTTCCTTGGTCCATTCATTTGCCACACAATAGCTGAACATGCTGACATTACAAAACCAGTATGGTAGGATGTATCTGGTTTCAAAACCATAGTGTACCTAAAAAAAATTATTATACTGTAGTATTATGAAAAATTCTCTTTTAGTCATCATATTAATATAGTAACAAAAGATTATGTTAAACATGCTTATCAGTCAAGTAAACAAAAATTGCATTGTATGAAAGCATGACGAGTATAGAGGTATGATTATACTATTGTAGCGACATCTATCTCGCCATATACGAACTAGAAGAAACTAACGAATCCTACATCCCGCTATCGAAGTTTTCAAAGCGATTGAGTATATATACAAGAACTCGACAATAAGCGTCAAGTGGCGCGTAGCCCACCAGACGCAACACCGTCTGGTCGAAGGATACTTCCTTTTCAATGGCAGTCTCTATTTCAACCGCCAAACTGATGACCCCGACGTGATTGAACGTCAGCGCAGCCTTCGCAAAGCTACGTCATCGTAACGTCATCATCACTTCCTCAAGCTTTCGAGCAGCGAGTCATACAGCCAGCCAGCATCCACGGCTACTACGGGTATCCTGACCACAAGCATGCAGCGGACGCGCATTCCTGGTCATCACCCACAGCCTTCTCAGCGACCTTGGCAAGCACACTGCACTTCGGCCGGTCAGCAAGCAGAGACGCACTTCTCTCCTGGTCGACGCAGCAGCCAGCCACTACGCAGCACTGCACCACCCCGACTCACTGGGGCATCACCGCAGACAGTTCCGACTCACCGTGAACTATGCGGCATCTGGTTCCGACTCACTGGAACATTCCACTGGCCCGGCAAGCATCACAAGATGTATGGACGACTCACCCTGCTATCGACCTCCGGTCTCG
This sequence comes from Euphydryas editha, assembly GCA_036937285.1. NCBI lineage: Eukaryota > Metazoa > Arthropoda > Insecta > Lepidoptera > Nymphalidae > Euphydryas > Euphydryas editha. Next base: position 9,791,292 of record JAUPFZ010000008.1, read on the forward strand.
GAGGGGGAGTGATGTAGCGACATCTATCTCGCCATATACGAACTAGAAGAAACTAACGAATCCTACATCCCGCTATCGAAGTTTTCAAAGCGATTGAGTATATATACAAGAACTCGACAATAAGCGTCAAGTGGCGCGTAGCCCACCAGACGCAACACCGTCTGGTCGAAGGATCCTTCCTTTTCAATGGCAGTCTCTATTTCAACCGCCAAACTATCTCCTAGAAAAGTAATAGTTAGCCCAATAAAATATACATAGAAATCTTGTTATATATTTTATCAGTAACCTAGGTTAATATGCCATCTGTAGGAAATTTAAACTACCCAATCATAGGATATTAAAAATATACTATAATTCAAAAATATAAACGATTTACTTAAAGTTTCGAGCCCAAGTCAGTAAAGCAGGTATATTAACAATTGCCACAGCCATCCATAAGAAAAACATCATCATATGAAAGTTAATATTATTCAAGTCATCATCTACATGATTTTCTTCATTTGTACTACACTTCTCTTTTTCCTCTTCAGTATTCTTAGGCATCAATGCTTTTGAATCGTCATTATCTATCTCAGTTGATTTGTCATCTCCTGTGATATCACGTTTATCTGTATGGCCTTTGTTATCTACAGTCTTGGTATTTTCCAATGAATTTGTTTTTGTTGATTCGCTTTTTTGATTGAGACTAATTTTAGAGATTTCTTTATTTTCTTTAGACCTAAATGTTCGACAAATTCGACTAGCAATTTTTGACATAAGTCTATATACATAATCTTCTAGATATTCTTCGTACATTTTCGATAGCTGGAAAGAAATAAAAATTAATTTTTAAAAAATTAAAAATATTTTACAATTACTTGCATAAAGAAGGCCGTCTATAATTTTTTTTTGTCACTGTTTATAATTTATATACAATAAGAAATTGAATTTATACTTAAAAATAAAATGTGCTGATTAGCTAACAGTTTCAACATTACTGAGCCCTTCCTAATTTATTGAAATAAACATAATATGATATTTGGCCTTAACATTTAATTAGAAAGATTTTCTGAAAATTCTATTCGTAAAGGGGTTAGGATATAGGATGTAAAAGTTTATATGGTAAATCTATTACTTAGTTAATGTGTATTTTTAAAATACTGCACGAAATTGAATTGAAAATTTTCTTATAGATTATAATTTATAAGGTACCATAAATGCATAGAATGCAGCACCAGCAGCTAAAGAAGCGGCACCGCAAGACAATGGAACGGCACAGACAAGGGCTGCACTCATGAGCATTGGTACTTTATGTAGCCCGGCTGCCATTTTTTCAGCCAAACCTTTACCGCCACGCCAGACTATCCTAAAAAAATATTAAATATTTTAAAAATAAAAATTACAATTAAGAGAGATTATCTAAAATAACAATAAAAAATGTTATTTTATATATCTTGAGTTATAAGTTTAGGAAAAATTTCAAATAAGAAAAAAGCTAGGTCTTAGATTTCATCTGGAATATTTATTTTTACCTAAATAATAATCGATGAGCCAATTGAGACGAAAATACCATTACACATAATATAGCTGCAGCGGCAACATTTAGTATCCCCAAGGCAGTCATATATGCTGGCAGCACTAGCAGTGACCGTGTAAAGTATTGTAATTCGAGATTCCTCCAAGTAGCATTTTCTAGAAGAAATGCTAGGAATGGTATTGACCTGTAATTAGAAAATTTACGACTTATAAATCTACAATTATAACGTTATCTATCCACATAACAAAAATAACATAAACGCATACGAAATATGTGTAAAGAGTTTCGCCTGTTATGAAGATGCAGATTTTAAATTTATAAGTAAGAAAGTTTAAAGCAATTAGAAAATTAAATGAAACATTTTTGTAGTAATATGTATACCTATATAATAGATACAAAACCGTCTAACCACTTTAACTGAGCACTGAGGTTTAATCCTGTTATAACAATTAAGGTCAATGTACTAGTTTTACTAAACTTCGATCCAATGCAAGTCTCGCCACCAGGAGATTACACAGTCTCTATGTTGCATTATATAATTATATAAATGAATAAATCCCAAGCGTAAGAATGCATTTTTTGCATTTAAATTATATGTTAAGCATAATATGTAAATTTAAATATGATGTTTTTAAAGCGACAACTGTTTTGTCGATAATCATATTATCGGTGATTTATAAACATAGGATTGTTTATTTTTCTGTTTTGATAGTCTAAAAGTGCTCATACAAGACCTACTCAAACAAAGAACATTTTGATTTCATACCTCATCAATACCATTCTAAATAAAATTTGCAGAATCAAGTTATTAAACCTAAATTCGAAATCAGTATTAGCTTTGTATTGTTGTTAAATTTATCCCCAATAGGGAAAAGCAAAGGACTATAGTCCATACAGCCTAGATTCGCTTTGTATTATTTTATAAATAAATAAATAATAAATATTAACCAACAATCACACCACGTTAACACTTTACAGGTACTAGGAACGTAAATAAATTGAAGAAATTTATATAAATACATATTATATACATAAATAAATACACATCCATGATCCGGTGCAGACATATATATATACATATATATATATATATATATATATATATATATATATATATATATATATATATATATATATATATATATATATATATATATATATCTATATTCGTCATACAAATTATCTGCACCTGGCGGGATTCGAACCCACGACCGCTGCGTAAAGTGTCCAGTTGCCTGACCACTCGACCAGCCGGCCGTCAAGTTTTTTTTTCTTTCTTTTAACTATCCATATTTGGTTATCAATATTTGGTGTTCAAAAAATATTTTGACATTTCAATTCATTAATAAAACTCTTAAATGCATACTTACATCAAGGTCATACTACCCAATCTTCCGAACACCAATGCGTAATAAGGTTTCACACCTTCACTCATCAAGGCACTGTGTATCGTGATACACGTACCGTGTTCCTTCAGGCTAAGTATATTACTTCTCGCTGCTAATAAAACTATAGCCGCTACATAAGGCACTAATACTGGGGTGTAGTTACGTGAAAGTTGTGCTAAGCGATGGTACCATGACGTTGAGATACTGTTTAAAAAATGAGGGTAGTTATAAAGATCACACTTATAAATGCGATAGTAAGTTTATTACGCTTTCATGCGACAACTACTTAACCGATCATCATGAAACTTTGTACACATATTCTTGGAGGTATTAGAAGTAACATAGGATACTTTTAATTAAAAGTCTAAAAACGGATTTTATCGCGTTTATTTAAAATTACTGTTTAACAATTTTTTTTTCTTTATTTAAGGAGTTTTTGTCCATAAGGACTATGACACTCCATAGGAACACTGTTTAACAATTTAATTTAAATTATTTCCCGACGTTTCGGACCCTTTACAGCGTCCATGATCTCGGGGGACTGAGGTGGTGGGTGTCCGAATAAGGAATCAATTGTTACATACCCCGCTTTTTATACAATTATAAATTATTACTTTTGACCGTTCCTATTCACACAGAATGAACTTGTTGTGTCTGGAAGTCGTGCTGTGTTCTTATTTTCCTTGGGTTCAATTAATTTTAGAACTGGTTCCCAAGCTGGTGGTACGTTCCAACCATCCTCTCTATTGAAATTAGGATGTTTTTTTATTTCAATAGCCTCGCGAATCATCCTTGGTAGGAATCGGTGTTCTTTAGCGAGAATTTGTGGCTTATCAAATCTAATGTAATGGTTGGTACCTTGTTGAGTATGTTGATACACAGCAGACTTTGTCGACCGTTGGTGTTTAATGTCAGCTATATGTTCTTTTACGCGTGTCTCTATACTCCGTTTAGTTTGTCCTATATATGAAAGACCACATTCACAGTCTAATTTGTAGACCCCTGCATCTTGTAAAGGTATTTGGCACTTGACAGATGGTAATAATTGACTTATCTTTGTTGGCGGCTTGTAGTAAGTTTTGATTGAAGCTCGCTTCAAGATGTAGCCAGTGTTGCCACCTTAGCCCTTTTGGGGCTAGATCTAGCTCTTTTTACGATTGGATTTCTCCAGATTTCCTTATTTAGCCCTAAAAGAGCAATCTAGCCCTTTTCAAACATCACACAAAAACCTCTCTTGCCCTACTTATGCGAGTTGTTAAAAGATATTGAGCCGTTTGTTGCATTAAATTTGCCAGTGACCGTCAGCATTTTGTTTTGTTTTCACTGTGGTAACTCTAGTTTTAGCGGTGAAAATCCTAAACACAAACTCTGCCATGTCAGTATAAACCAAGTAATTTAAAATGCAATCACGACTGGTTCATAACATTTTAAATTAGATGATTTTTTTTCATAGTATTATAATACGGGTTTGTCATTGCGTTTTGATTACTGTTACATTGTTAAATTATTATTTATAATCATCTTGATCATTAAAATTTTATTTGAAACAAAAGTATTCCTGTTTTAGCCCTTTTTAAGACAGAATTTTTAAAATCTAGCCCTTTTTCGGTGCCCGGATAGCCCGTTTTCAAAAAATCAGGGTGGCAACACTGGATGTAGCCAATCTTGTCAGTGACTCCTTTAACATATGGTAGTACGGCAGGCTGGCGCTCAACTGTGGCAGTCCTTTTCCTCCGGGATCTGTGACGCTGACGCGGTGCTCGGAGCTTGTTTTCTCGCAGTACCTGCTTGATGTGCTGTAGCTCTGCGTCCAGGTGTTTCTCGTCACAGATCCCGTGAGCTCTCTGAAACAGAGACAAACCAACGGCAGAGAGTTGTCTAGGATGGTGGTGAGAAGCACCGTTCAAATACTTGTTTGTGTGGGTAGATTTTCTATACACAGAATGGCTTAAACTATGATCGGGATTCCTGATTATAAGTACATCTAGGAAAGCTAGTGTGTTGTTTGCCTCTAACTCCATGGTAAATTGAATATTGTTATTTATGGAGTTAAGGTGTTCTAAGAATATGCAAGTACTGTCTGTTGGTAATATGGTCAAAGTGTCATCTACATACCTCTTGGAAAATCTAGGAGAGATGGGTGCTGTCCTTAGGGCTCGATCCTCGAAGTCCTCCATGTAGATGTCAGCCACTATGGGGGATACTGGAGAGCCCATAGCTACGCCATCCACCTGTATGTAGTATTTGTGGTTCCACAACAGGTAGCCGGTTGTAAGGCAGTGCTTGAGTATTATTGCGTATTCCTCTGGCATGTCGTTCTCCACTAGTCTCCTCCGTACAATTTCAATGCAGTCTTGTACCGGTAAGCATGTAAATAAAGACTGTACATCAAAGCTCACCATCGTTTCATTCTGAGTGAGTTGCAGGTCTTTAATCTCACTCACAAATTGGTAGGAATCCTTCACATATGCTGTTGTGTTGCCTCTGAGTGGTGACAGTACCTTCGCTACGTGCTGAGCCAGTTTGTAAGTTGGACTGTCTATCTGGCTTACAATTGGACGTAGAGGTACATTTATTTTGTGTATTTGTGGTAAGCCATATAAGCGTGGTGATTTTGCACATGTAGGTAGTTTGACATCAATTTTTAATTTGTCGGAGTACTTCTTTATTAAGTTACTAGTTTCTTTTAATATTTTATTCGTTGGATCTTTATTAACGATTTTATACGTACTTTTATCCCGTACTTTATTCCCTTCGAAGAAATAATCTGCAATGTCGAGGACTGTTTGACGAAAAACAACTTACGCAAAGAGGATATGGAGGCTATACGTCAAGACATTTCTTCCGTCTTACGTCGAAGTAAATTGCCGAAACTAAACCTCTCTAAGGAAGAATCAATTGCTCTCAAAAACTTGCGTGCGAGGTCAGATATTACAGTACTCCGTGCAGATAAAGGGAACGCTACGGTAGTCATGGACACATCGGATTACAATGCAAAAATAGAACAACTTCTGTCGGATAAAAGTACGTATAAAATCGTTAATAAAGATCCAACGAATAAAATATTAAAAGAAACTAGTAACTTAATAAAGAAGTACTCCGACAAATTAAAAATTGATGTCAAACTACCTACATGTGCAAAATCACCACGCTTATATGGCTTACCAAAAATACACAAAATAAATGTACCTCTACGTCCAATTGTAAGCCAGATAGACAGTCCAACTTACAAACTGGCTCAGCACGTAGCGAAGGTACTGTCACCACTCAGAGGCAACACAACAGTATATGTGAAGGATTCCTACCAATTTGTGAGTGAGATTAAAGACCTGCAACTCACTCAGAATGAAACGATGGTGAGCTTTGATGTACAGTCTTTATTTACATGCTTACCGGTACAAGACTGCATTGAAATTGTACGGAGGAGACTAGTGGAGAACGACATGCCAGAGGAATACGCAATAATACTCAAGCACTGCCTTACAACCGGCTACCTGTTGTGGAACCACAAATACTACATACAGGTGGATGGCGTAGCTATGGGCTCTCCAGTATCCCCCATAGTGGCTGACATCTACATGGAGGACTTCGAGGATCGAGCCCTAAGGACAGCACCCATCTCTCCTAGATTTTACAAGAGGTATGTAGATGACACTTTCAACATATTACCAACAGACAGTACTTGCATATTCCTAGAACACCTAACTCCATAAATAACAATATTCAATTTACCATGGAGTTAGAGGCAAACAACACACTAGCTTTCCTAGATGTACTTATAATCAGGAATCCCGATCATAGTTTAAGCCATTCTCTGTATAGAAAATCTACCCACACAAACAAGTATTTGAACGGTGCTTCTCACCACCATCCTAGACAACTCTCTGCCGTTGGTTTGTCTCTGTTTCAGAGAGCTCACGGGATCTGTGACGAGAAACACCTGGACGCAGAGCTACAGCACATCAAGCAGGTACTGCGAGAAAACAAGCTCCGAGCACCGCGTCAGCGTCACAGATCCCGGAGGAAAAGGACTGCCACAGTTGAGCGCCAGCCTGCCGTACTACCATATGTTAAAGGAGTCACTGACAAGATTGGCTACAGGCTACATCTTGAAGCGAGCTTCAATCAAAACTTACTACAAGCCGCCAACAAAGATAAGTCAATTATTACCATCTGTCAAGTGCCAAATACCTTTACAAGATGCAGGGGTCTACAAATTAGACTGTGAATGTGGTCTTTCATATATAGGACAAACTAAACGGAGTATAGAGACACGCGTAAAAGAACATATAGCTGACATTAAACACCAACGGTCGACAAAGTCTGCTGTGTATCAACATACTCAACAAGGTACCAACCATTACATTAGATTTGATAAGCCACAAATTCTCGCTAAAGAACACCGATTCCTACCAAGGATGATTCGCGAGGCTATTGAAATAAAAAAACATCCTAATTTCAATAGAGAGGATGGTTGGAACGTACCACCAGCTTGGGAACCAGTTCTAAAATTAATTGAACCCAAGGAAAATAAGAACACAGCACGACTTCCAGACACAACAAGTTCATTCTGTGTGAATAGGAACGGTCAAAAGTAATAATTTATAATTGTATAAAAAGCGGGGTATGTAACAATTGATTCCTTATTCGGACACCCACCACCTCAGTCCCCCGAGATCATGGACGCTGTAAAGGGTCCGAAACGTCGGGAAATAATTTAAATTAAATTGTTAAACAGTAATTTTAAATAAACGCGATAAAATCCGTTTTTAGACTTTTAATTAAATGAATAAAATTCGCGTAAATATAAGAGAACAGTATAGGATACTTTTTTTTGGTCGCGATAACCGACATCCAGCCGGCGAAGCCGCGTGCAGAAGCTAGTACGATATTTTTCGATTTCGATTTATCTCTTGCGTTCAAATTTGATGTTACTGTTTCCTACTATGGGACATAGGTGGTGTGTCATAACATGTTACCAAGATTATGTATTTCAGAGTTTATTATTGTTGTACCTACTTCAGAGTTTGAAAATCACAAGCAAACCAATCTCTCTTCTTTACAAAATGAGTGTAAATATAGTAGATGGGACATGTAGACTTATACAAAGCTAAGCACCAGCTAAGTGGTATGGGCTCATTTAGATATATATTTTTTTTAATTACTGAATATAAATTTTCACGTCCCTATCGTGAGAAATAATGGATTTGCCGTAGAAATTGTATAATTATTGCAACGCCTTAAATCTACCACATTTTAGGAAAAACTGCGGTTTATGTCTTTTTCCAGGGTCAAATATTTTTCTAGGTCCAAATTCAAATTTGGCCAGACAACCAACTGACAGAGGTACTTTCCCATTAAATTTGTTCTGTAACTTGATATTAAAAATAGAAACATACTTTTATAAATTGAGTATTAATTAATTATCAACGAAAATTAGTATTTTGAAAGTCTGAATGTTTTCTGTTATACTTTACTTTTTGTTATTTTTTTACAATAACGCGGTGATAAGTTATTCTATTTCCTTTTTATCACAGACATATGTTGACATAAAATTGTCCTTATCAAATTTATAAATAATTCATCCGCTATGGATTATCGGGGTCAGAGACATAACTTAATGTAAACAACAGTCTAATGTTCCTTACCTTATTGTAAATGTGCATTTTGGATCTAATAAAAGTGTAATCTTAACTTTTTCTACAGTTTCTAAGCCTAATGTTACATTGGGGTTGCTTTTGAACAAGCGTAATTTCATTGGCGTACGTTTTAAATGTCTGAAAAAAAAATTGGATTTAAGTCAACATATATTATTTATTTAAACAGTCTGTGAATGACCTACACTTGGGCAGATATCTCTTCTAAAGAAAAGATTTGGTGTTTTTTCGCCACGCGTTTCCACTTCGAATTGGCAAATATACATATTTCAAAATAAATTCCGAAACATGGAAGTTTCTTCGAGATATTTTCATTAATTCTCAATCGTATGTGGTGCCAATATATATATAAATATACATAATGTATTTATTGAAGTGAATACTTCTTTAGAATCGTTGTGATTTGAAATTCGATGTAACGAAAATTGCGTCACGATAAAGAAACAAACACATAAATGTATACGAGAAAATGAGATAGTAAATATAGATTTGATAAGAGAGAATGGGATAGTAAATATAGATTTGATATTCTCAATGATGTCGGTTATCCTAGCAACGCGTAACCAAGCAACAGAATGTTTAACTATTAATTAATAGTTTTTAAATTAAGTTTGCCAAAGATGTTTTACTTCTGACATGTACCTATGTTGTAGGTACTCCGTACACACGAGTTTTTTTAGAATATTTTTTGTTCACATTATAAACAAATCAAGTCACGTAGAGCATTATACTTAAAATTGTTCAATAATAATGTCAATTTACTGTATTTAAAGTAATTCAATGCAACTTACGTAAAATAATGATATGACTCATGATTACTCGCCCATGGTACATGTAGTTCTGCGGAGACATGGTATTCCGTTTGACAATTACTTGTAGGTTCCACGTATAGTAAATACGCTTGGTGGATCACATTGAAATCCGAAAGAATTAGTTCGTAATATAAGCTACTGGCTTCCGTCTCTGCTTTTATTAACTGCTTTCCGAATGAAAATTCCGAGGGTACTTTGACATCAATCTGTCTTGACACATGATCGTTGATGTCAACGTTTAATACTGTCTGCAAAAAAACGTTAATTAGTCAAAAATAATAATATTTACAGGAAACTATAATAAAGAAGTCAATATCTGAAGTATTTAGGTCATTTTCGTAAATGTTCAAGTTCCTTATTGTATTTTAAGTAATAATAATAATAAATATGTTTAACACACACACAAGGTCGTCTGTTCCTAAGGTAGGCAACTTAATGCCTGTGTTTTAGGTAACAGCCGACTGATATACATTTTTTTAAATAAATATACATATAAATAATACATAATTATATAAATAAACAAATATTACACCCAGACTCAGAATGGAAATCGAACCCACAACCCTTGGAACAGAAAACAGAGTCACTGCAAACTGCGCCAACGGGTCAGTCAGTAGATCTGAATCATCATCAAATAGATCTTTACATTCAGTTATGTAATTATAGATTAATTTAAATTCGGTATATATTTAATTCCAAATAATTTTAAGCACGTAAGGATCATATTTGTGTGTATTTTGTAATTAAATATTTTATCATATTAAAAGATCGATTTAAATCTCTACTATAACAGGATGTAGGTAATTTTTTCACTACAGGACAAAAACTTCTATACTTATTTATATTAATGAGAGACAAATACTTTTCTACTGTAGGTTATACACATTTCTGAATTTATCTCGAGAAATGCAGATAAATTCACAATTTTTCCAAACCACGATTTAATTTCACACTTAAGTATTCAAAATTTAGCGATGATTATTTAAAATCAGTCGATTCAATCAAAAGTCGAACGAGTTAATACTTTTTCAGCTATCGCAGCTCAAAATTGTGATTAACACCTTTTGGTCCATAAATCAAACTGTTTTTACATGAATTCGTAACAATTCAATTAAAAGAGAATTTTAAAAAACACACTATTTAGAGGACTTTTAATACACTTATCTTATTATGCCTATTGTTGAGTTTCTTATGTAATTTATTTGTGTCTACTTAACTTACCGGTTTTCGTGTAGGTGATATTTTGACAATAACGTGAGTCCAATCGGGTGCTATTTCCATTAGTTTATGTAAATGAACCGTGGCTAACTTTCTCTTACCGAAGTCGGTGGCAGCTGCGGTCCAACGACTTAGCTCACTAAGCGATGTCGCTTCCTTGCTGTTAATAATTATTCAGTTAATACTTATTAATTTTATTACTTTTTACCCGACTGGGCCAGAAGTAGGGTTATGTTTTTCGAGAGTATATACATATGTATAATTGTTTGGCACGCTCTGTGGCCTGAACGATTCGCTGGATTTTAGCTTGAGAGGTGTCATTAGATTAGTATTTACTGTGAAAGTGACACTGGGTATATCAAAAAAAAATTAAAAAAAAAATGACGGAATTTTGGCGCTAAATTAATTTCATTTCCAAATTACACAGAAACGCAGTCGAGTTTTTTAGTTTTTTAATATATAACTTGTTACACCTCATGATCTACTGTATCAGCCTGTAAACAACCGACTGCTGAGCGAAGGCCTCTTCTCCATATAGAAGAAGGATTAGAGCTTAATCCACCACGCTGCTCCACTGCGGGTTGGCGGATAATTTCCCTACCATGGGTAACGATCGTTATCGTTATCAGGTGTCTATGATAACAACCGGGACCGACGGCTTTATGTGCTCTCCGAAGCACGATGGGGAGACCCACATGGACATACACCCAGATCGGAAACAAACACAAATATCAGTCCCGAGCGGGAATCGAACCTGCGACCGCCGTGATGTTGAGGCGACTACTCGCACCACTACACCAGAATTGTCGTATTATTATTAGTCGTATTATTAACGGTGTATTGAGTAGTTTCACGTAAAGCCGTCGGTCCCGTTTATTATCATAGACACCTGATAGCGATTGTTACTCGTGGTAGGGAAATTATCTACCAATCATAAGTGTAGCAGCGTGGTGGATCAAGCTCCAACCCTTTTCATATATGGAGAAGAGGCGTTTGTCCAGCAGTGGGATGTTTACAGGCTTGTTCAGTTCCGTTCATAGTTTGTATATAACTCTATATTTTTGAGACTCTTACATTATTTTTTACTAAATCACATTTTATAGCCTATTTTCCTGGACAATAAGACTAACTTAAGAACAAATACAAAATGTTCAGTTTTGAAAATATTAAAACTAGTATGCGTGAGTAAAAAAAATCTACTTATTTTTCTTAATATTAAAAATATTATTAGTTAATTATTGCGGTATCTAAAAAGTATAAAAATGTAATACCTACGTATAATAATTTTTATAAAATAGAACAAAACTCATATTATATTTGAATATCTTTACTCCCAATGTTCAAAGGACTGCTTAAGTATCTTACCAATATCTGTAGGTATTGTACACGTTTTTCGCATTGCATCCAAATATCCAGTCTTTATCCTCGACATTCACAGCTTCAACAGCTACGAATCGGTTTTGAGGAAAACTAACGAGTCTTATCATCAAATGTGCGGTCCTAAAAATTTAAATAAAATTGTCATTCAATTTTAAATAGTTATGTTCTCTAAATTATAATATATTTTGATAAAACATACAGATTCCGATAACAATTTCTAAAACTAATCAATTTTAATTGCATTATATTTTGGGGTCATGCTTCAGGGATACCATTTCGACAATCTTGATGGAGATTATGATCAAACTATCAAAACTTAAAGAGGATTAATTATTGTTAGTATGTATATTGAAACACAGTTTTTATAGTTAATTTGACAACCGTTCTGGTGTAGTGGTGCAAGTAGTCGCATTAACACCGGCGGTTACTAGTACGATACGGTCTGGGCTATTTTATATTTGTACAAATATTTGTTTCTGGTTTGGGTAAATTCCCGTGTGGGTCTCCCCACCGTGCCTCCGAGAGCATATAAAGCCGTCGGTCTCGGTTGTTATCACAGACACCTGATAACGATTGTTGCTCAAGGTAGAGATATAATCCGCCATCGCATTGCAGCAGCGTGGTGAAGTAAACTTCAACACTTCTCCCATATGGAAAAGAGACCTTTCCACAGCAGTAGGACGTTTATAAGATAATTTAGTTCTGTTTAGTTTTATATAATTTATTTATTTTATCATTACATCACACATCTCAATATTATAAAACAAGTCTTATCAATATCGTGCCATAGATTCATATTATTTTAGTAAATACATGTTTATCACAAAAATGCCATGTATTTTACTAAATTAAGAAAATATAATATATTTACTGCGACGATGATCTAACAGTTGTTAGTGTAATGATATTTCGAGGTCTGGAGGAACGCCAGAAATGTGCCGTGTTTGTTACCGGACATATATCAATAAGATAAATATAAATACTTAGATTTATCTCTTAAATAAAACTATAATATTCATACTAATTATTTATCATTTATTGCCTTTTTCAATAAACATGATTTATGAGCATACAACTTTTAAATTTTTTTTTTATGTAGCATAAACAATCTTCAACCTCATTAGATTAGTAAACATGACCTTAAGATGTTTTTCTCGTTTTACGCTCGCTATATTTAACAATTTCGTTCAACTTTTAAAATGATTTAAAAACGTATAAAAAAAAAGGAAATCACTAATATTATAAATGTGAAATGAAGTTTGTTTGTTACACCTTCACGCTAAACGAAAACTACTTAACCGATCATCATAAAACTTTGTACACATATTCTTGGACAGTGATGTACAAGATACCCTATACAAAGTATCTGGAATACAAAATACAAGATACTTTAAAATCAAGTATTTCAGATACCAGATACAAATACCTTTCTGGAATAGTATCTGAAATACTAGATACAAAATACGTATCTTCCAAATACTTTTTAAAGATACAAATACTTTTGTAAGAAAATAACATTTTATTTAAAGTAAGTTTAATTTTTTACGTGAATTATTTACAAATACCTATATCGCGTTGATCGCGTAAAAGTGAGAATATAAAATATTGTATCATTAAGGTTTTAATTGAGACTTAAGTAAAACCAGTTCTTCAAACATTTTATCACTCATTTTTCTTCGATAAGGCCTGATAATCATACCTCCAAAAGAGAAGAGTCGCTCCACAGGAGCAGAACTTGGCAAACAGGTGTTATATTTGAAAAATATTTTTCTGATTGTAGAGTAAGCATTTAAATTCTTTAAGTTGGTATCTTTATTGTTAAAGTATTGCAGTGTTTTTAAGTCAGCGGTATTACCAGTAGACCCTGTGTTTTCGCCACTTGCAATAGAGGAATCAGAATCCTCTAAAACATTTAAAATTAATGTCACCATAGAAACTTAACCCAGTCATTTTAGGTTTTAACTGCGGAAAAATTCCTTGTGAGCTGATTTTTTGTATACACCTTTATTACGGCGTTGTAATGAAGATGTTCGACATTGATATCTTGCCGGCTAAAAAAGTTATAAAGGTCAAAAGGTCACGAAAATCAGTTTTTCGCAAATATCACGCTACCTATTACTCGGAGGTCAATATAGATCATTATAAAAATTGTTTGTCATAAAATTATCTACAAAAAATGCCTCTTGCATTTTTCTCCAAAATTAACCGTTTTTGGAGTAGAGCGCGGAGAAAGCGACTACATGCACTTTTCCTCACTATCTACCTCGAGAAGAATCCAAGGTTCGTTTTTTTTTTTTACATGGTTTTCCCCGTATGAATAATCCATGATATTTAATAATAGATTTCTTTTAAGAGTGAATATTTTTTTATTTGAATGATAAATACACAAAAAATAATATATAGTAAGTATACTTATAATTTTTTTTTTGTCAATAATTGTCGATATCTTCAGTTTTTTATATCATTAACAGTTGCTGACAAAACGTCGAGTGGTCTTATTCCTATATTTAAATCGAAATCTTTATTATTTTCATCATTGGTTGATCAACTGTTGAAGAGCATGAAACTAATAAAATAAAGTCTAAAGACTCAAGAAATATTTTTCAACTGACTCAGTATAATTGTCAGAGTTTCACAAATAGTTAATAAAAGTTTTTGTGTTAAAACTCCAAATAAAAATCAATAAAGTTTACGCCTTGGTGTATGGTATATAAAACCGTATGTGAGTACATTCTAGTCGCTTTCTCAGCGCTCTACTCCAAAAACGATTAATTTTACAGAAAAATGGATGAAACATTTTTTGTAGATAATTTTATGATGAATAACTTTTATAATGACCTGGAATGACCTCCGAGCAATAGGTCGCGAGATATTTGCAACAAAACTTATTTTTGTGACCTTTTGACCTTTGTAACTTTTTTTAGCCGGCACGATTACAATGTCGATTTTTCACATCTTCATTACAACGCCGTAATAAAAGTGTATACAAAAATTCAGCTCACTTAGAATTTATCCGCAGATTGGGGCTTAAAATGCCTAAAATCACTGGATTATGCCATATTTTGTGAATGAATGCATAGAATAACTATTACTAAAAGTATTTTACCAAACAAAGTATTTACAAAATACTAAGATACCCAACAAAAGGTATTTAGATACAAGATACAAAATACATTTTAAAAAAGTATTTTAGATACAAGATACAAAATACGTATTTTGTATCTTGTATCTGTATTTCAGATACTTGTATCTTAAATAAGTCACATCTCTGTTCTTGGAGGTATTAGAAGTAACATAATTATGATACTTTTTTTTTGGCCGCGATAACCGACATCCACATGGACGCAGCCGCGGGCGCATGATAGTAATTAATATATGCGTTATCGTTCAAGACAAGAAAAAGCTATAAAAAAACATAATGTCATTAAGGAATATAACTAACTTTCTACGTTATCGTAGTCATTTTAAAATTCAAGATAATGATATAGGTTCTTCACATATTGACATAGTCATTATATAACGTGAATAAAGTTTTACCTTTCGATCTCCGGTCGTGATATTTGATAAATTCTTCTATTATCTTCGTACCAAAATGAATCAGCTAGCATAGTCACATTGGGTCGTATTATTCGTGGATTTAACACCATTGAATGATTTGCCTAAAATTATGATAATTTATTCAGTAGGTAACTGAATTTATTATTAACGAAAGAGCTAAATATTTTAATGGCTTTGTTTACATTATCAATATATCAATATAATTAATTCCTATTTCGGTATATCGATATGCAATCGTATCAGATACATTGATGTGTTTAAATCGATTGCAGTGAGTTTGATGCGGGCGCTTATCAACATTTTTAGTCACTTATAATGTAAAGAGATATGATCACTAAGAAAAATAGATATTTTAATTCTTTAGTCAAAGGTAAGGATCTAGATCTTGATGATAAGGAGATAATTGATAACTTGATTCCAGAATATGAAATCGTTGCTGCCAAAAGTTTAAAACGTTTAGATTGTGATGGGAAAATGAACAATAGTAAATATTGTCGTCTTGTTTTCAAAGGAAATATAGGTACTACCTACATTTTGTAACAGGATACGGAGTTAGATTCAAAGGTGACCTATTTTTGTTAGCAATTATTCGATGTTGGCTGCTGGAAATTTGACTATTTCATAAGTTTTGCACTAATAAAAAAATTCTTTCTTCTAAGTGTAGAGGTAATTATGACAAGAGAATCGTCTCAATTGTAAAGGCCCACATACAGTATATAAGTACCTACTAAATAATGTTGACTGTTTTTCAAAGAAAAGAAAATAAAAAAAAAAATATTAGCGAGATAAATTTTATCTATAGAAAAGCATTATAAACATATATTCAAGAAAAAGAGGCTGTAATAGAAATATATTGTTCTTCAAGCGAGAATAGGTTTATAAAACAAAAACAAGTTATCAGAAGACGGAATAGATATAAAGAAAAAATAAATGAGCGGCTTAGTTAGTATTGTTATTTATATTTTATAAGAACACGAATGTGGTACTGTGTTCTAATAAAAAATGAGAAGAAAAGGTTTATTAAATAAAGGTTAAGTAAAATAAAAAATAGTAATTAATTTGTTTCAAGGAGCGGACATTTTCAGTAGATTCTTAAGACTTTTTTTAACATACTGTTCTCTTATATTTACGCGAATTTTACTCATTTAATTAAAAGTCTAAATCGGATTTTATCGCGTTTATTTGTTTTAAAATTCGGTCCCCCGAGATCATGGACGCTGTAAAGGGTCCTAAACGTCGGGAAATAATTTAATTTAATTAAAAAAATCGTTAAACTGTGAAATTTTAAAACAAATAAACGCGATAAAATCCGATTTAGACTTTTAACTAAACTTTTTTTAACAGTTAAATGTGTCGAAAGTTTCAAAATCGAATAAAAGAACATCTCCACTACTAATGTGAGATACTCATATAATATTTTAAAAACCACGATTAAAACAATACAATCTAGGATTTTCATTATCTGCCCCCCTCTATAGAGAATCCTGGCTAAGCCCTTGCACATAAGAAGTTATAATTATAATAAAACGATGCGCCGAGTTAATGCGCGCCGTCTGAAATCAGACCCTAGTAGCAGCAGCGTTGCATCCACTCTATTCAGATGGAGGACTGTTGTAAACCTACGTAAGGTTTGGCTTTGATATCTGATAAAGCTGATGTACCGTAATCTCAAAATAAGACTGACTGGTTGGAGATTATAAAAGACGCAGCTTATACTCCATATAATCTCCATTTAAAACGAAACCCGCGAGTTTTTCGGCATCCGGCTGACGGCTGTAGGAAACACTGTTCGTGTTAATTTGAAATGATATATTTTATAAATGAACGACAAAAAAAGAAATCAGACCCTGGTAACCATCTAAAAACAAAGTACTCGTCAAGACGAATCAAACGAGCCGAAACTCGATGGGGTTGCGTCGATTCATTTTAATTTTCCCATGATCATATTCCAGCTCCATCACCAGACTCTGGTTACCATTGAAAGACAAACTACTCGTCAAGACGATTCAATCGAGCCCTAACTCAACGAGGTTGTGTCGTTTCATTGCAAAGTTCCTTTTGCCACCTTCCAGCTCCATCATCAGATCAGCACCATGTTATAATAATATTGCATTGTCACGCGATTTACACATGTATGCAAAATTTTAATTCAATTGGTGACCGGGTAATGGATCAAATTTTATTTGCAAGATTTGATGACAAACATCGGGACAGGTGAAACATCCACACATCCAGCGCAGTGAAGTCAGTTAGCGCAATTACGCGGCGCCTACTAGCTAAATTCATGGTGTCGGTTTTTTTTGTCACAGTGCATCGTAAAAATTTACTGTCATCATTTTTCCCTAACGCGCCAAAAGAAGTATAACTTCAATAACATAGGTTTAGAATTGTTCTCAAATGTAAGTATGTTCTGTGAGTCCATCCAGTATTTGGACTACACAAAATTACTGAGATATTTTTTTCTATTAAAGGAGAGGTAGGAGACTTTAATGGCCATCATACGAACTACTCGAATAGAGGCGACATCAGAGGAACACAACTCTTTGATTCAGTAATTATTGGAAAGAAACTATATAAAATGTTAAATAACCAAGAACGAACATTTGTATATTATAATCATAAAATATTTCCTACGTCTTTTTATCAGCTTTAGATATCGGTATATTCAAATTTGTTTACACTCACTATTTCTATTTACATTGATGTAATGTGTAAATGGAAATATGGTGAAGCTATTTATTTCATATTTTACATTACATATATTACAAAGCTTTTTATTAGAATATATTATTTGTTCTGCCTAATAACTTGTATTTGAACTATTTAAAATTATCGCATACCTAATTATATGATAAAAAGAACTACATGTATTATTATAATGCAAGTAAGAAGCAAGTATCACGGTGATTATATGAATTTTTACTTACCTTTAAAACTAAAATTACAGTTAAAAAAGTGTGTTTACTTACGAGGGAGGTTCAAAATTTCATGGAATGGAGGGTATGGAGCGGAGATAGGGGCGCTCGCTTAGTGACATACTAATTGGGGACTCATCATTAGTATATAAATTGAGTTTTGGTTCTATTGCGTTTCATTCGATCGACTTCGCGCTCCGGATAGTGCCTTTCCCCCCTTTTCGACGTCGTCCTAAGCTGAGGTGCGATCTCACTAGGAGATACACTTATGACTTACGATCACTCTGAGCCCCACTTTGGGAGCTACCATGTTTTCATGGTTGGAGCTCAGTTCTCAGTCCCCCGAACCGGTGATGCTGTAAAGGCCGCTAGGGCCAACAGCAATTATCATTTCGCAAAAAAAAGAAACGATTGCGTCATTCATTTACGAATACTCGCCTGCTAAACAAGTCAATCCAGAAGAAAACTTAAACTATGGAGAAAATTGAACACCGTGCTGTGATAAAATTCCTTACCAAACAAGGAAAGAACGCTTAGACCATTTTGGATAAAATGGAATATTATGTTTGTTATAAGCTACACACAAAAATTAAGGGAGCAGAAAAAAAAAATCCAAATTTTTGGGGGATTTTCAACAGGCTGTAACTTATACAAAAATGGTCGTACAGCAAAAAAAAAGCAAAATGTAGCTCTAAGTGTCTAGTTTTTGGATCTGAGTTTGAATTTTTTTTTTGAAAATATTTTTCGAGTAATCATAAGAAAACTACCGAAAAAAAAAATTCGTATTTTTTTTTTGTATTTTTTTTAAATCTACGGACGTGGAAAAAAATTTTTCGACTTAACTTCTATATGGACCGGATACCTTGTTTATTCAGCTTTAATTTGGTTTTTTAGAAATTTCGATACGAGCATTTCTCGCTGAGATATCGGTGTTTGAATGGAAAAAGATCATTTTGTCTTTGATTACCAATATCTCAGCAACCAACGATCGCACAGAAATTTTGAGATTGGTTTCAAAAACTTGAATAAATTCTCTACAAGGATTGACAATTGAATTTTGAAAAAAAAAATTTTTTTTCAATCATTACATGAATTTGAAAAAGCAACCAAAAAAGGGCTTTTTGTGGTTTTTTGGAAAATCAAGCGCCCAATCAAAAATATTGCGGAAATCACTAATGTTAGGTGTGCCTTTTACTGTTAAATATACCCACAAAAACCCTACGAAGTTTCAATTTAATCCAGCCAACCGTTTTTTTTCCCACTTGATCGAATTTTTGAAAAAATTAAAGGAGCAAGAATTTCGCTCGCTTTAAGAAAAAGAAATCTAAAATTTTTGAAAAAAAATCCAAAATTTTTGAAAATTTTTTTTTGCAATTGGCCCAAAATTAAAAAAAAATGTAGCGACTCACTTTCTCACCGATTTTCCTCTTCACAACGCTCAAGCCGCTTCAGAAACAGCAGCGTGTCGATGCGTCAAAACAATTTTGGAGTTGTGTGGAGACGAACCTGAACAGATTTTGGAGCGGATTTTTCCGGAGATGAAACATGGGTTCATCACTTTGAGCCTGAATCCAAACAAGAGTCCATGCAATGGCATAAAAAGAAATTCAAAGTGTCGGAGTCGGCTGTAAAGTTGATGGCTATTGTGTTTTGGGATGGTGAGGGGATAATACTGATTGATTACAAAGAAAAGGGTAGGACCATAACGGGAGAATACTACGTAACGTTACAAGAAAAATTAAAGGGGGCCATTAAGAAAAAACGTCGAGGAAAAATGACCAAGGATGTGTTGCTCTTGCATTGCATCGCGCTGGTTCACAAGAGCAGAGTTGCAATGGCTGCTCTGCACACGTATGGCTTCGAATAACTAGTCCACCCACCCTACAGGGCCCAGAACTGGCCCCAAATAATTTTTATTTGTTTCCCAATTAAAAAAAAAGACTTAAGGGGAAGGAAATTTTCAGGCAATTTTGGCACATTTTGAGGAAAAAGATAAAAGATATTTTTACGATGGTTTAGAAAAATTAATTCATAATTCTCTCTTAGATGTAATAAATGTATTCAGCTTATGGTGATTATAATGAAAAGGAAAAATAGATTTATTGCTTCATTTTATTTAAAACCCTTCCATTCCACGAACTTTTGAACCTCCCTCGTACTTCGTATGTACCGACGAAATAAATTTGGCGTTAAAGAATCTAAATAGTTAGAGATTTCATCCCATATGCCACAACTCTTTGTTTGTAAAATAAATGATAAACTAATAAGAATTTAAATCACATACACACATGTATATTTATGTTTTTTTTTTTTTTGTCTTCACTGATATAAATGTTATGAGTTTTGACGGAAACTCGAGAGATTGAGCTATCAGCTTACTCCATTCTATCGCTTTTTGACTGGCGGGGAGCGCGCGCATCGTAAAAATTTTAGTTTCATAAGTTATTTCAAACGCGCCAAAATAAGTATAACTTCAAAAAGATTTTGATTTCGTTTAACTCTTGTAAAATATACTAGTCATACGAATATATGAAAAAAATTGATTTTGATTCATGCAATCAAGATTAGATACATTTTATCATCCTATTAATATTATAAGTGCGAGTTGGTTTGGATACATATTTGTTAGTCTTCCACGCAAAAACTACTTAACCGATTAAGATGAAACTTTAGATTAATATACCTTATAATATAGCTTATAAATATAACATAGTATAAAAAATTATCACGCGAAAACGTGTTAGTGACTCTGATACCATGGCGCTTACGACCTTCTTTTTCGCGGGAAGTCACTGAAATGTCGACTGGAAGCATTCATTAGTGAGCACTCTGCGAAGAACGAAGAACTGCGTGAAGGAACGTTTTTTGTTTAAGAATCTTTGCTACCGAGCTGTTGTAAGAATTTGATACAGATAGTCAGAAGCCTGGGGCAGAACATAGTCTACTTTTTGTCAATACAACCACGCGGGCGAAGCCGCGGGCAGAAGCTAGTTAACTAGGTTGTATCTATAAGTATAAGTAACCGCAACGTATATAGCTAGTAAGATATACATTGCGGTTGGTATAATTATGTTTATGTTTGGTAAGAAATGAAGATTGTCGAAGTATTTGAAAAAGACAAGGGTGACAGGGGTACAGATAAGGGTGCCGGATCTCGGGATAAAATTTAAAATTAAGACGCATCGAAAAAAAAAAATTTGGTGACCAAATTCAAAGGTAACTGAGATAAAAAAATGCAGGTTGTTGATATCTTAAGGTGATTCGATTGATACAGCAAGATTAGATGGAAATATATTTTATATAGATTAAGTTTATACAAAGATTATTTTTTGATAAAATAAAATACACCTAAAAAAACCAGATTTATGTTCGAAACAACCAATTTCAGGATACCTTTATAAAATTTCTATTTCTACAAGATCTTTCATTCTTTTGCAATAATGACTTTGAATAATGCCAAAAAGCACAGAGTAGGTATATCCAGGGGCGTAGCTACCGCCGTATCAATGATACGGGGCCCCCGATCTACAGGGGCGCCCACAATAGAGTTCGGGACAGAAATGTTGCGACGACCTTTTTTTTAGGAATACATATAGCTCGACAGAGTAAATACTAGCGGTCCGGAGTTGCGACGACCTTTTTTTTTTAGGAATACATATAACCCGACGTAGTAAATACTAGCGGTCCGGAGTTGCGACGACCTTTTTTTTTAGGATTACATATAGGCCGACGACATAAAGACAAATTTCGGAGTGAGACGTGACGACCTATTTTTTTTCTTTCGTCGTTGTACACAAAGAAATTTGGGGCCCCTTTACAGATTTTGATACAGGGCCCATCTAAGTCACGCTACGCCAATGGGTATATCATTAATGTCATGTTAAATGGAGAAAACAAGAGTTAAAAGATAATAAAAATACCTGAAAATATTGTCTTGCTTTAGCTGCTATTTTCAAATTATTTTCAGTCACTTGTTTTGTAGATGAATCTATTATACCAAAGAGGAAACGGTTAACAACCTTCACAAGTTGTTTGCACCACACCATGCTGACGTGATCTGGGGTCACCCATACTCCAGGAATAGCAGTTGCCTAGGAATTATGAATTCAATAATTAACTTAAAATACTTAATATAATATGTATGTATAACGGTCACCATCAAAATATTTTGTACCTATATATTTTAGGTAACCAACTATAATGGACCATTCTATATCGCAATTATATTGATGATATGTTATTAATGTTTGAAGATTTTATATTGTTTTAAGATAGCTTATGTATTTATTAATGAATATATAATATATTAATTTAATATTTACTTTAACAAATTGTATATATATATTACAACTTAAACTGGGATTAACAGTAAGATGTAAATAATAATTTTAATAGTAAGCCTTTAAACATTTACCAAAGCACTAATGTGACTGTTGTTTGAAGAGGTTAGTCCAGCAGGAACAAGAACATCACGTGGACCACTTCCAATACTAATTAAAAATTTCCTTTCCTCTATATCTTTATTTTGTTTAATATATGCATCCCATTCTAAGTTCATAAGCATGTAGTAATCGTTAATTACTGAATCAAAATTTATGACAGGTGCTTCAAGAGGCGCTGCTAACGTTATTGCTATGTTAGTCGAGTTAATTGTACTTGGATAAGCTAAAAGTCGATTAGCGATAAGTCCACCCTAAAAACATTCGAGAGATTACTTTTTTGGAAATAATTTGAAACTAAATTACAAGTGTGTCATATTCCATTTTTTTTTTTTTGTCTGATATAGAGATTTGAAGCAAATTCATGTTTATAGTTTTTAAATTCTTTTTTTACACAAGTGTAATTTTTAATCATATATATTATATAGATTTTAAATAGAATAATATTTTTATGTCTATCATACATTTATATTGGTAATAAAGTAATAGTGATAAAGATAATGTTATGTGCTTAATAAATAATTAAAAAAATAATATAGCACAGATAATAATTATGTAAATATTAAAAGTAAACCTATTTTATTCCAGTTTTTAATACTGATTTATATATCATCTAAAAAATTAATTGTAAAAAATAGTGTCTGTATTTTTTTTTTTAAATATATAATTAGAGCCATACCATTGAATGTCCAATGAGAATAACTGAAGTAGGTACAGTTTTAGTATATCTATTGCTTTTGTAAAGACTCAATATTTTGGTTACACAAGAAGCTGCAAATTGTGTTTGGCTTTGAAGCACACCACCATATAATCCTGATAGCTCTTCATTGTAACTAACTGAAATAATCAACACTTTGTAAAGCAGATATCTAAATAATAAAGTTATTAACACACTTTAAAATTAAATAATAACTGTTGTACAAACTTTTAAATTAAATAGTGTTTTAATTATATTTATATATACAAATTTCAAAGTAATATAATATATTTAAAAGATAAATTGTATTTTTAATTACTCAGTAAATATTTTAGTTTAATTTTATTTTTTAAATACATACTCGTATATTTACTTACTTGTGAAAAAATCAAAATGGTATTCGTATTCTTGGGATAGTGACTTTCTCAAAGCTACAGATGCTAATGATCTAGCTTGCATGTGACTACCAGAATTTCCAGGTAGGAACAGAACAGGAATACCATCAAACCTAAAGGAAAATAATCAGAAATAATCAATGAAAAAAGATCTTTCTGATAGTTTTTTATACAACAACAACTGCAATTGATCATTAACAATCCATGCCAGTGAAAGGCATTATAATTTTAATTGACACCTAGATAATGGGCATAATTTAAGGTATCAATTAATTGTTTTCATGGTATCATTCACAATTTGTCAATACCCGAATAGTTGGAACAAAACATAACTGAGAGCAAAATCATGAATGCGACGATTTAAACTGGGACGCTCAATTAGGGAAAACATAATCAGCACTTTACTTACCACATTTTTCTAGCTCTCTCTGTAAATCTTCCTTCACTATATGCAAAGAGTCCATAATGTGGAAATATTTTATTTTCTTCTAGTGATATACGCTAAAAGAAAAGCCAATACAAAATGATTACCAACCTAGCAACCAAATATATAGCAACCTTGCTATATACTTAACTTTGAAAAGGTAATAAATTAAAATAAACTTACCACAAACTGAGGATACTCAAACATATATGTCATAGCACAATAATTATGTTTGTCACTAAAATAATTATTTAATATACCAAAAAGGTATCCCAAAAGACAAATACAGGACAAAATTTGAAAAGCACTGAGACTTATAATATTTAAAAGTTTCATCTTTTTTACGTATAGGTACTGTACGAATTTGTAAAAACTATGGTTAATTATAGGAACTTATGTAAAATTATAATATTTTCTATTAAATCACATTTCATTTATATTTCGCACCAAATTTGAAGTAAAAAAAAAAAACAAATTAATTTTTCATACATACTCCCAAACAAACATTATATTATACTCTTTGCAGTCTTTGCTAATAAATATAAATAGAGCAATAAAAAAATGTATTATTAATTTACAAATTGACAGCTGAGCCGAGTATGGGTTGCCAACACAATATATTTTCCCCTATGAGAAACAAAAAACGCATCAAAACGTTAAAAAAAAATCAGAAAACAATGAATATTAAGTCATTATATCTTTGAACAAAACAGAAAATAAATATATTTTAATTTACTATCCGTAAAGTGTTCATATTTTTTAAATTCAAGTATTGGTACTTAGATATGTATACATATTAAAAAAAAATTACCTAATACTTGCCGTTTGACGTTTCCCATTATTTGTCACTTGACTGCCAGTTGCTGCCAGTTTAGTTGTCATTTGTGAATTTTTAACTTTGTGTAAATCTGGAAATAAATATTTTTGTACCAGTTTAATAATTTAAATGATTTGAAAAATAAATTATATGTTAGTATCGTACTTAGTTATTGACGTTCATCAGCTAAAATGGCAATTATTATATACATAGTAACGGCTATATCATCGGCATTTATAATACGAGTATTTTATCTTTTTTATAAAATACTAAGAAGCGATTGCCAATTAATCAGCGGAAATAATTCTTTAAGAACTATATATTGCATTGGGTCTGGTGGACACACGACGGAATTGTTAAGGATCATGTCTCACTTAGATTCGAAGAAATTCCAACCACGATTATTTATTCTGGCCAAAAATGATACCAGTAGTGAAATAAAAATACAAAACTTAGAGAATGAGTCAACTAATTATTCATTGTACAGAATACCCAGAAGTAGAAATGTAAAGCAGTCGTACATCTCATCTGTATTTACAACCGTTTATGCAACACTTTGTACCATACCTATTTTGTATAGTTTTAAGCCTGATGTTATATTTTGTAATGGCCCTGGTACATGTATACCAGTTTGTTTGGTTGCTTTTCTCTTGAGATGCTTGTTTATACTAGACTGTAGAATAATATTCATTGAAAGTTTATGCAGAGTTAGAACATTATCTTTGTCAGGTAAAATATTGCAGTTTTTTGCTGATGTCTTCATAATCCAATGGCCACAGCTAAGGCATGCATGTTTTAGGGCCAAATACTTTGGTAGATTAACATAGAATATTAATTAAAATACTTTTGTAAAGATCCTTCAGTAAAAAGATAATTTTGTACATAAAACATTTTATTTTGATTTTAGGAAATAAACATTATAAATCAAAAAGCCTCATACATACGATAATCTATTTTTTACTTTATACATTTAACATTTGGAAAATATACAAAAAAAATCAAATCAATTAGTCATAAGGCTAATTTAAATAGTAATAAAAAAAGAAATCACAATAAAAATCATTTAAAGTATATAAATATAAATCTACTTTGAAGTAATATCTATTTCAGATCAATATTATTATCTATATTATAATATAATAAATGTAATGTTCCTCTATAAATTGCCAACAATGTAAAATGTATATCCTTCAGTCTCCATACAATAGTTAATTTTAATTCAATCACTCATGTAAATAGTTAAAGTAGGTATATTATCTCTGTTTGACAATAAAAGTAATGAAAACTGCATAAAAATATTAAATTCTTTAAGTCACATGTGGATGTAGCTTATCTAATAACTCAATATAAATTTACACTTATAGGAACCTATCAGTAACAATAACTTGTAAATTTATAAGGCATATGTATATAACAAACAAAAATGTCTTTGAAATGCAAATAATTGGCAATAATTACAAATCCTGTTATAATACTAAATTAAAAAATTAACACTGATATCAATGGTATAACATAAAAAGCATAAAAGTTATTACAGGCAGTCCTCGTACTTACAACATGTTACGTTCTCGAAATACACGATGTAAATCGAAATGACATATTTTTTTCATATGTTTACATGTAAAACTGTGTATGATTGAAGAATAGTGTCAAAACATTGTTAGACTTAACTTGAAACTATGTAAATTGAAACGACGTAAGATGTAAGTCAAGGACTATATATATGGCCTGTATATAATAATTAAGAGATTATGTAAAAAAATAAAAATGAGAAAAAAACATCTTTAAATATTTTTTCTTCAACACTGGATATTGTAAGTTAAATCTAGTGCAATTATTGAAATAATGCAATAATAATAAATAATATTCGAAAACTAATCAAAGGAATACTTTCAATAAATTTTACAATAAAATTAAAGTAGATTTATCTTATTTTAAATTAAGGAAACATCTTAAAATATATTATTGATGAAAACCAGACACAACAAATTGTTAAAATCACAAATACACCTTATCTTACATTACTTTACAATTGTAAATAAAAGACACCTTGTAACAATATTTCCAACAAGTCAATATTTTAGGCACATCAGAGAATACTATATAATATATATGTTGACTATGTAAACCATAAGTACAAAAGGATGAATTAAGTTTTGCTTACACTTCTAAGTTCAAATTATCAAATAAAACTTTATGGTTTGCTAATATCATTATTGGAATTCGTTTGATTACTAGTCTCTTGTTTAGCTCTGTCATCATTTTTGTTTCCTAAATGGTATTTTTCCTCATCAATTAAATACATTGCTTCATCATATGTTGGTGGTGGAGGTTCTGAACTTGAAGTCTGTGGTTTGCTACTCGAGGCACTTGATATTAAGGCATCATAAGAAGGAGGTAAGGTTACACTCGAAGCATTTCGAGGTACTCCGTATGCTTGTTCAGCCTGAGCGCTGGCCATGTCCTAATAAAAAAAAAAATATTACAACATAACTCTTCAGAGAAATTCGAAAAGATAAATGAGTAAGTAGATAGCTTGTAATTCTCAAATTGTAACAAACTTTTTTTTTATTTATTTTCATTACAAATTATATTGATACAAAAAGATCAAAATAGACTATTAGTACTTGATGGAATAAAAATATGTATAATTTAAGCACTTAAATATTTATTTATTTAAAAACTTGTTTTTTTTTTTAATAAATTTCATCCTTGTATGAATACTATATCCTTTTATAAACTTTAGAAAAAGACAGTTAAAATAGATATGTAAATATACCATATAATTTTTTCAGAAATGTAAATTTTGGAACTGTCAACACAGTAGGTATTTGTATGTTTGCTGTGATAATATAAATGATTTTTTGGGTTAAGGTTACAGAGCATTTACTTTTTGATACAAAAATAATATACCGTATATCTAAAAGCAAAGTTACTGTTATCTATTTATTCTATCACTTTTCAACTGAATATTGAATGCAACACTTCTTGAAGTAAAAAAAAATTACTTTTAAGTAATTAACTTACTCTAATAATTGCACGTTGATGTAAAAGCATTTGTATAACGCTTTTTCTCCTCAAATATAACATGCTCTTCACAGCCACCATCATTCCAGAGCATATAAATATAGGTCCCACGAGCCACATGTGTCCTAAATTATTCAGAATATATCCATCAGCGTCTCCCAAAGCTAATACTGTTATAACAGTACCAACAGAAAATAACACCATAGAAAGTACAAAGTAGGAATAACTCGTACAATCACATCTACCAAATCTCTGATCATCGTCCAAATCGAAATCACGGTTTCTTAGACGATGTAAACGTTGTCGGATGAAAGGACTATCAAAGACGGTAGCCATTTTTATATAAATTCCTTCTTACGGGTAGAAAAAATTAAGTACTTTCTTTTCACAAACAAAACATAGTTGAAAATGCTGCTGGAATTGTTTAGGAAAATGTTAAAACAAAAACAACAAATACCGCTACGAAGTAGTAACTTTTGCTTTTCTTGCCCAACAGGCACAGATTAAATTGACGATCACTACTGGAAAATGTAAATGTTTATTTGGCTACAGATTAAGTATTAGTTACTACTAGGGATGACGATTCTTCTAAAAAAATATCGATTTTTAAATCGATTCGAATCGCAACATGATGAATCGATTCTTAAAAAAAATCGAAGTCTTAAAGATCGATTTCTCAAAAATCGATCTTTTTAATCTATTAAGAATAATATCCTTATTTTATGTAAAATGATCATGCCAATAAGTGTTTAGAAAAATTAATTAGAAATTGATGCCGTTTGTAATTGTAAAAAATGCTTTTAGCATTAATCTCGTCTGTTGTATACATACATGTGTAAGTTCAACTAACTGAAATTTTTGTTATCCTTTTGTATAAATTTTCGTTAGCTAATTTATAATATTTTAATAAAGCATAAAAATCGACATTTATCGAGGGTAAAATATCGATTCACTGGATCGATTCAGTACTAAATATCGATCCAAAAATCGATATTTTTGTCTTGAAAAATCGATTCTTCGATTAATCGATCTCGGATCGCCATTCCTAGTTACTACGTAAGCTACGATTGGCTACGATTGTCGATTGACGATATTATGTATTACCAGTAGATAGAGGAGGCATTGAATTAAGCCATAGAGCTGCCATTTCTAAAAAGTAAGTTATATAAATTCAGAGACATGATCGTGGACATGATACTTACAACCAACTATCATGTCTCTGTATAAATTAAAAACAATAATATTTTAAATTAACAAAGAGTAAAGAATACGTACTCAGTACAAAAACTAGGATATGCTTCTATTTTTTTTAGATACTTTTTTTTATAACTTAATAATATTTTTAAGCAAATGCTGTAAGCATTAAGATACAGCGTAAATGAAATATTAGCATAAATATATTATGTTAAATAAATTAATATTACTTTTTAAAGAGAAACTTTTATATCGACGTATGGGAGAATAAATCAAATATCGTCATACTACGACCGTCACATTTTCCGACCATATGGTATTGTACTGTATTTCGGAACTCCGTATTATATATGTAATGAAACGACGCAACCCCATCGAGTTTCGGCTCGTTTGATTCGTCTTGACGAATACTTTGTTTTTAGATGGTTACCAGGGTTAAATCTACTGATGGAGCGGGAAGGTGGCCATAGGAACTCTGTAATGAAACGATGCAACCCCATCGAGTTTGGGCTTGATTGAATCTTCTTGACGAGTAGTTTGTCTTTCAATGGTAACCAGGGTCTGATGATGGAGCTGGACGGTAGTCATAGGAACCATGTAATGAAATGACGCAACCCCATCGGCTTTGGGCTCGATTGAATCGTCTTGACGAGTAATTTGTCTTTCAATGTTAACCAGGGTCTGATCATGGAGCTGGAAGGTAGTCATAGGAATTCTATAATGAATCGACGCAACCCCATCGAGTTCGGGCTCGATTGAATCGCCTTGACGAGTACTTTGCTTTTAAATGGTTACAAATGTCTGATTACAGATGGCGCGCACTACCCATTAACTCGGCGTATCGTTTTAATATAAGTATAATTGCTTACGTGCGTACATAAGTCCACACACACTTTTCTTCGTAAGCTTTACTTCACCAATTAATCTATTATTTATTTTTATAAAAACTCTTAATAATAAAAAGGAAATGTCGCTGTATACAATTAACTACATTTTATCAAGTTTAAAAATTAATTAGATATACTACGTAGTTTGACCTTATACACATCCTTAAGTTTTAAAAGTATCAATTTAGTACGAAATTGAGGTGCTTTGATGGTTTTCTTAATGTTTACATTCTATACAATTCTATAATTATTATTGTCAATAGACACTTCACACTTGTCAAAATCAATGACAAAATAAATATAAATGCCTAAATGGTGTATGTGTAGAATAGATGACGCAGAATCTTTTATTGATGATAATATATTTGCTGGTGTTTAGTGAACCAAACGTTTAATTTTTTTTAACTCTCTGTGAGAAAAGTAGTTTACTGAGCTTACTTATTTTACTTTATTTTAACATCGGATTTTAATATACATATATTGTTTTAAAACTGTTAGTGTCATGGCTCGTGTCTTACTACTGTTTTGCTTAATGTTTATCTTTGAAAATGGTAAAAGCCTTTTGATAACTATACATTAAACCACACATTTTGTATTTTAATATGATTTCGAGTTATATTAAAAATTTCATAACTATATTTTGTTTAATTTGTAGTTGTATTTGGATTAAAACTAACTATTGTGAGTGACGGTCCAGCTGTTCGTGGGTCCAATCTTACATTTACAGCAACAGTAAAGGGCTATGAAGGGGAAAATCTCAAATATGTCTTTTGGGATGATGCACAACCTCAACATACTGCTGAGGTAGAACCATTATTGTCCACATACTTATCTTAGATAATTTCTATTAAATTTACTCTATATATTGAAAGACCAATTTTGAATTTATTAGACTTAACTATGTATAATTTGCAAAACCAGTTATATTTTGTCTTAGCCATATTGATTATTAGTAAGCCACAATGGAAAATTTATGATTAATATATTTTTGGTTCATTTTATTTTTGTCTTTGTTTATAGTTTAATTATATAATAATATTCTTGCATTGTCTGTTAAATTAGATTTTGATGTTTATATTTAAGATATATATATATATATATATATATATATATATATGTATTTATAATATTTAGCATATGCTATAATTTATATATATTTACATTAATATAAATAATATCATTTTGTTTAATTTATAGTACATAATGTCAACAAATACTTCAAAATGGGTTGTTGAGTATCCTCGAGATCTGTATGAGCCTGGAGATTATACTGCCAGTGTAAAACTTATGAAGAGTTTCTATGGGATATGGTATTTGGTTACTACAGCAAGCACAAGTTTTGAATTAACTGGTATAGTCAATTTAAATAATATATTTTTAAAGTTTCATGTAGTATGTCAATAATTACAGTTACTAATACATAGGTCGTTCAATATAAAAAATCCAGAATATGTTAGGTTACGTTAGGTAAATATAACATATTCTTCATCTGCAGTTTCCATTATGTCATATTTGGATAGCCAGTAATAGTCCATAGACTTTTTTCGCATGATCAACCTACTATCCTTTATTTGTTTTATAAGCTATATGATCAAATAATCTTGATCAGTTCACGAAGTAGCACACCTTAGTTGACAATACCGACAAACGATTCTTATCATTGATCTGGCCAAGGCAGCAAGCAATGGCAAAGATTTATTATACAATCTGTTTCTTTGAAACTTGATCAAACAAAATGTGCAGATGTTAGACAAGAAAATGTCGATAGAAATACGAAAAAAAAAAAAAAAAAAAAATTAAGTTAACTATTTCAATAATCCTGACAATTTTTTTATTTTTATTTGTAAGATATAAGTAATGACTATGTAAGAATGTAAGATGTTTATAAATGAAGAATTATCTTAAAAATTGTTTCATCTGAAAGGTAGAAAGTGTAACTAGCTTAACAGATAAAAACAATAACAATATCGAGCAGAAACTTTAAAAAAAAAAGTTTTTGAAATTTATAAAAAAAGTAATTTTAATATTTGATCTGTTATTTTAAAACAGTTCGTTGAGCTTAACTTTTTTGCATGTTCTATTAAATACAAAAGAAAAAAAATACTGTCTTTATTATTATTATTTTTTTGATGCTGTTTAAACTTTTTTTTTCTTTTATTATATTTAGGGACTTTTGTCCTACATGGACACGCCAGTCCCCTTTTACAAAATAATTGCAACACGCACAAAAAAAAAACTTAAACAAAAATTCCTCAATTACTAAAATCTAACTAAATAAATCAATAAGGGATAACTTGTAAAAATCAAAAATCATTCTAGCAGATTCTGATAAGGGATCCGATAAAATACTTTGCACCGCGCCAACATCGAATTTAAATTTTAAAAACTACAATAAAAGTTGCAATTTATATTGTTGTTGGTATCTTATTATATTTTATAATTAATTTTAAAATGTAATGGTGTGTTAAAAGTGGACATTATTAATAAATTATTTATCAACAAAAACTTTTAATAGAATTTAAAAATAAAGAATCTACAGGATTGTTTAGTCTTATCTGGAGTAAGACATTAATTGTTTTGTTGGTATAATTTTTATAAATGCAAGAGTTATAAATGTTTTCTTTTTTTTTTTTCAGATTCACTAAATGGCAATTTAGTACTTAACCAGAATAATTTAGACAGACCAAATAAGTTTGTAAGTGTGAATAAAACTGTACTTCATATTATTAGATTGCCGGAAAATGAGCTTCAATTCCTTAAAAAGAATGCTTCAACAGTAATAACATATTGGTTCATAGACTGTCAATATATAGATCAAACTACAGACTTTGCTCTAAACTATACATACTCGGATGTAATGGGTGACCATTACATAGATGCACTCGTTGTTGCAAATAATCAGCCATTGCCACCACTTACTACAACGACAACAACAACGACAACAACTACAACAACAACAACGACAACTACAACAACCACAACACCAAGTCCTACTAGTGCTGCAACAACAATAACAACTCATAAACCGTCAACTGTTGAACCTTCAAGTACAATAGCACCAAGCACTGCTAAAGAACCAGAAACAAATGGAAGTAGTAGCCATTCGATTTCGAAGAGAGCACTGTCCAACAAAACATTAAAAAAGAAGAATGCAATTAAAGATTTTATATGTCATAATTCAAGTATTGTACCTATTGGAGATACATACACATATGGTCATTATCAGGAAACTATCAGCGTCAGAGGTAATTTTTTTTGTAATATTTGTGTATTTTAAATCTAACATTTTATCTATAATAATAAAATAAAATTACATTATATAAATATTATCTGTTTACGTATTTAAATTTTAAATGATTACTAGTAATAATTCCTTTTTTTTTGGCAAGTATCTATAAAACATTTGTACCATATTGGAACTGTAATGTAAACTCACTTGTTTCGCTTGGCTTTGTATTGCTCAATGTCTTTTTTGGATAATGACGCACCAGCATTCTATCCACTTATGTATTTATATAGAAAGAAGATCGTTATAACGTAATGTTTGTCATGCTGTTGGTATGTCATTAAATAAATATATTCTTTGTCTTGTTATTATTATCTAGAAAATATAATTTAGAAAATTCGACTTTCACAGTTGCCACTTGCTTTGATAACATATTTAATTAAGTGCCTTACAATACCAATAAGCATTAAAGATTAAAAGTGACTTACCGGCTAGTGATATATTTGGTTCTTTTTTTTTTCATTCCAGAATCTATATCAGTAGTAAATATAACAGGACTTAACTGGCTTCAACATGGAGATTTACTTAAGTTAGATGTGAAGTTTTCTGGATCTCCACCATTTGAGTATTGCGCCATATACAAAATGGGACAATACAATGTGACGGGAAATGAGACTTGTTCTTCCAATTCTAAAACAATGTCTAACAATTTTCCTTTAGTTCATTATTTCTCTGATAGCGACCAGCATACTGTTGTTGTTATCATCGAAAACGAAGTTGGGAAAACTGTTTCAAGAGCGACTATCAATATATATAAAGGTTTGTAACTTTTTTCAAGTACATTTAGAAATACGGTTTTTATTTATGTCTATAAAAATAATATACAGATTATAATATCGAGAAATATTAAAAAAAAAAAAAATTATTATAGTTTAAAAAAAAGAATTAAACTTTTTAGTATAGTAATATATTATAAAATGAGGTTGAATGTAGTTATATATTTGTTTGTAGGATTTGAAAATTAATATTCAAGAGACAATGATTTTAAAACAAAGAAATTGACTACTTGAAAAAATTATTTTACGATTGAAAAATCGCGGGTACCAGCTAGTTTATTTTAATACAGAATTTAAAATAAATTCTCGAGTGACTGAACAAATTTCTATAATTCTTTTAGAATGTTTGTAGCTCAAAAATTGTCTAACATATAGAATTAGAAAAATAGCTTTGAGTAACGTTGAAAACGCGGGAGAAATCGCAAGGGTTGAATATTATATTTATAAATTTGCAACTATTTTCAGCCTCGGTCCACGCACAGCTGTCGGTGATTGTGGTGCCCGTAGTATTCTGTCTGGTTGCTGTGATTTTGGTAGTCTTCGGAGTTGCCTACTATCAACATCGTTCCAGGTTCGTATGACGTTTCATATCAAATTAATGAATATGCTAAGTAGACTTTATATACTCGTGAATCGTCATTTAACAGCAATATTTTTAGTTAATATGAAGCTACCACTGCTTCAAAATGTAGATTCTACTGTGAATAATCAACAAAAAACTTAATAGTAACATGAAAATTTACAATAAATTGTTTTAAAAATTATAAATTTCGTTATATGTTCTGCACGAAATGAAAAATGCACGAATTCAAATTACACAAAATCTTTATAAATTGTAGCCTGTGTTATTATGATGTATAAATTATATTTATGTAAAGTTTCATCTAAATCCGTTTAGTAATTTTTGCGTGAAAGAGTAACAAACATGCAAACAAACTTTCGCATTTATAATATTAATAGGAAATGCTCTCGATGGTACATTATTCTCCTCTATTTCAGGTATACTGTTGAAGTAGCAGATTTCGATTTCGGTCAACAAGCCAATCTCGACTACAAAACGTTCACAGAACGCCTCAGAGATAGCTTCAGAAACGCCTTAAACTTCAGACAACACGAAGACACCGAACCGTTAACATGCGATGCGAGATACGATTCGATGACATAGAGTACGTATTAAATTTATTGTACATACTATGGTTATACTGTGTGGAAATTTAGGATTAACCGACTAATAACGCTTTAGTTTATTAGCCATTTTCATAGTCCATTTTGCCAAAACATAAAAATATTATTAAATTAAAAGAATTAATGTGATGTTATAGAACATCCGAAAGATTTTTCCTATTTTAAGAATTTATTACTAATGTTATATGAATTTTATTAATTAAAAATAATTATTGAAAAAATTATGATAAAATTTTGTAAATATTCTTTTATATTGATAAATAAGGAGAAAGATTAAGATATATATTTAGCTTTTATCTTGGTAAAATTTTGTCTGTTTTTGATGGAAAAATTTTTGTTAATGCTATTCTAGTTTCATGTAATTTTATCTGTGTAATATTTCTTTTTATCTGTGAAAAAAAAGGTTTTAAATATAAACATTAACATTTTTTAAATACAAAACTATTTATTGGGACGTTAATAAATATTTTAAATTGTTATTTTGAATCTGCAGAATAATTGTAAAAAATAAAGGTAAATTAGACGGCTTTGTATAGTTTTAGTGAATAAAATTAGTCGGTTAATCATTGGATTAAGGTTTACGAGTTTCAGGAAAGGATTTTTCAGTTTTCAAACAGTGATGAAGATTTTTGGCACTTTTAAATTCTTTATATTTCAATCTGTATTTTTTGTTTTAATTCTTATTATGTATCAAACTGTACTGAGCGCATAAAATAGCATTCCGTATTTATTATAACGAAAATATAGTTGCAGTTTGTAAAGAGACTGTGACACAAAGCTTAATTTCATGTATTGTTATAGTTCCTAACCCTAGCACTAACGTCGTAGCCATAGTTTCAAATTAATACTAAATATTAGTACTGACTTCAAGTGATTGCGATTAAAAAATACATCGTATTCTAGAGATATTTGTATAAATTAATCATTGTTTGAACTTCAGATTTAAATATTAAATAACAGCTTATATAGTTTGTATTGGATTAATATTAATTAATTATTTGTTATATTTAATTTATTATACAACAATCTAGTTAGATTTTTGTCGCTATGTTTGTAAGTACCTACGTTTATTTCGCGTGACACTATTCTATATTATTTTATACATTACAAAATGTGGGATAAAAATTAATTTAAAAAAAATCTTAATTATGCAAAAACAGATATGTATGAACGTATGACAAAGCGGCTAGTTTGATTCGTACAATTTACAAACCAATCACAATCACAAATGACGATTACACAAAAATTTCTATTTACAGTTAGCTACGAAACTTCGATAGTCACATAATGTTGGTAAATTTGTTTATAATAGTGGTAACTCCTGCTTGCTTACCCATTCTAAAGGTGCATTTAGAAAAAAATCTTTAATCTGTGAAATAAAATACATGACAGCTTGTCACAGCTGCCTCTGTTAACAGTCAAAATGTTCATACGATGAATCGATATTATCACAATGTAATTTTTTTTTTTACAAAAAGTTTACAAAATCTTTTCATGATGAGGTCTTTGAAACTTGTATTTTAATAACATGTATCTGTATATATTGTATATTCTGTTCGTAAAGTGTTCAATTAATGAGGGTTAATTTTTTCATTTGAAAGTGTCCGTCAAAATGCATTAAATTAAGGTGGCTCTAGTGTTGGGATATGCCATTTCAAAGCGAAAGTTTTCAAAATAAATATTAAATATGTAATCTAAAATAATTGGACCTACTTACGCAAAACAGAATCAACCCACAAAATGACAGTTTTGAGAAAAAGCCATTTTTGTCAAAATTTTGTATACAGTAAAATTGTTTGTTATTTTTAATAAAATTTATTTACAATATTGTACCAAATCATTTATTCTATGTATACAAATATAATATTGAAGAATATCATTAGCATTTTTAATAATAATAAAAGGAAAACTCGTTGGTTCCTTTTTTCAAAACTATCTGTGTGTGTGTTGGTTCTTTGTTAATTTTTCATCATGCCATAATTATATTGATATAAAAACAATGAAAAAACCCATATTTCTTTTGACATATCCTTTTATTATTGAAAAATAAAAATAAATCTTTAATTCTTAGAGTTATATGCAAATGTTAAAAACTAGAAAAATCTAAATCCAATTATCTACATCAAAATCCGGTTGACCTAAAAAACCTTCAGGAACGCCTTCAACAGCATTCCCGTCGAGACGATCGTGGAGTCACTGAAGTACCACGAAGTGCCCCACTATCTCCAGAGGCTGCTGGAGGCGTACCTCAATAGACAGAGAAGTCCTCTGGGAGGGGGGCGACGGTCGACTGTATCGACGTCGCGTTGACTGCGGCGTTCCGCAGGGTTCTGTCCTCGGCTTCGACTGGCTGCTGCGGCGCCTCTACCTACCGAGCTAAGCGTTTCGACGAGGCGGCTCATCTAGCCCAAGTCGGCTCGGCGATAGTGGTCGACCATATAGGGATGCTGGGTCTGAGGGTCTCTGTGCCTAAAACGGAGGCCCTACTTTTCGATGGCCCACGCAGAGGTCCCCCCGAGGTGCGCGGATAGTCGTCCAGGGTACGGAAGGGGTCGTCGGGACCTAAATGAAGTATTTGGGCCTAACCCTGGACGGCCGATGGAATTTCGATCCGCATTTCGCGAAGCTCGCTCCGAGGCTCGAAAATGCCGCCGCTGCGTTGTGAAGATTAACCAACGCCCAACGTAGGAGGGCTCGACTCGCCGTGTCAGCGTCTATACGCCGGCGTCGTGCGCGGCATGGCACTGTACGGGGCACCGATATGGGTCGACGCTCTCAACGCTTGCAACAAGGGCCTGCTGAGGAGACCCTAGCGGGTAGTAGTGAGAGCGATACGGGGCTACCGTAGTAGGCTCAGCGACGGTGAACTCAATATGTCCCCACCTGAAACGCTGGGTCGAAAGGCAGCACGGGGTGCTGACCTTCAGGCTGACGCAGGTGCTTACCGGGCATGGTTGCTTCGGGAAGTACCTGCACCAGATACCGAGGATAGAAGCAACTCCCACCTACCACGAGTGCGGCACGCCAATCGAATGTGCCTTCTGGTTGGCCCGGCGCCACGCCCTGGTGGCCGTAATAGGCGGAGACCTTTCGCTATCGAGCGTCGTCTGTAGCATGCTCAGCAGCGAGAGGTGCTGGTCGGCCGTGGCTTCCTTCTGTGAGGAAGTCATAGCTCTCAAGGAGGCCGCGGAGAGAGAGCGAGAAGCTGACGTTCACGCTGACTCGCTCCGTAAAAGACGACGGGGGGGAAGGAGACGGCGTTTCGTACTCTTTCGACCCCCGTAATAGAGTGAGAGGGGCACCAATGATCCTCGCACTCGCCACTAGGGCAATAGAGCGGTCACGGTGCCCGCGAGCGCTCTCTAAGCGAATGCGGCCCGCATTTAGCGGACCAACCATCGGGGCGTCACGGTTGCATGCGAAAGCGATCCCGTGGCGCCCCGCTACGACGATGAGGGCACCGCTGGGTTTTGGTTCGGGTATTCTGGCACGCTCTGCAGCCAGCGAGTCCCACATATCCGCCGCTTTTGCGGCGGAAAGCGTAAATGCATTTCCCAGCGTCAAAAAAAAAAGGACTGAAAATCATTTTCCTAAAGTTGACATAAGACAAATTTGTGTACTTTCGTGTCTTTCTTTTTTCCCGCAATAACCCACCATATTTTGGCTTCCTACCTTTTTTGGGTTTTCCCATAGGCTGAATTTCAGTTATTAATGATTCGTGAACAGAAACCTATACCATACCGTGCATACTTCTTCAATTGCGCAGCAAATCTAGAATAACAACCCGCTTTTGATCACAAATTGCTAATTTAAACATGCCTATGAAGTCAATTAAGCCTTTTCTGTAATTTAGATTGCTATTTAACATAAATAAAAATTCTGTACCAGTTTTATATGCGAAAATATCTTTGGACATGACTTCTTAGACGTCGTAAATAAAATTATATCGACAAGGAACCATGTAATGTGAATTTTTGTAAACTATAGGACTACACCTATTTTAATATGCAAAGAAGAACCAATTCGCATGGTTCTACTAATTTGATTAAAAAATAAAAAATCAATGGACCATGTGGTATAGGTCTTATTGAAAAAATCTATTTCAATTATTTTTTAGGATTGTTGGGGGACTATGAGGCATGGATCTTGTTAGTTTATTAAACAACTGCTGTTATGTTGGTTGGTAACTTTGTCATAGAAATGTTTTATTCTGTAAAAATTGTCAGATCATTTTGGTCTTTACAGGGTCGCTAGAAGGTTTATTTTTGAAAGCTTCTGTGTCATTATCTCGATTATGGCATGTGTGTGGATTGGTTCCCTCTTGCATAAGTAGGTCCAATTATGATTATAAAAATGGTTTTATTGTTTCTAAACGCGTAATTAAAGTAAGTAAGAGTATTAATTACGCATTAATACTCTTGCTACACTAGCGCCATTTTGAGTCGTTTTTTTGAATGTTTACTGTTTTCAAGTTAAGACTTTATTTTTGTCCCGCCTAAAGTGATCCTTCTAATTCCTATCCTCCATGATTGTAATGTGTATTTGAAAAAAAAATATCCTCTTACTGACCAAAGTCAAGCTTTTACTTAAAGTTGCCAGTATTAAAATTTGTTATTCGATATCGATTCTCGATTGTTTATTATAACAAGAATTATATATAATCATGTAAATTTAATTTCAATAAGGCCCAGTTTATGTATAATTTTTTTTTATATCGGTAAATAATTGTAATAGATCTATGTTTGTCTTTGTATATGTAAAAATTATTCTTAAGAAATGAGTTTTGTAATTTTCATAATTAAAATCATGCTTTATTGTAAGTGTTGTATAAATAAGCGTTATATTATAATAGACTGATAAATGCTGCAGTTTTTTTGTTTTTAATGTTTTGTTAGATATATTTATAACATTGACATAACATTTATCTCTTAAAATTCAAATAGAAGATAAACAATTACATCCATTTTTTTTTCTTAATTGGTACAAAAAGACGACATTGTTTTTTTAAGCGTGTATTTTTATTGTTTGTCGATTCACTATTCATCATGCATGCATGTAAAAAAAAGTTTTGTTGATTGAATTGAACAACATTTGCATAAAAATATTCTTATTAGCATACCCATATACACAAAAATATTCTACACGATAATAAACGATTTTTGTTCATAGTATTGATTTAAAAACAAACAAATTGATCAGTCATGTTTTGTGATATTATAGGTTTAATTATATAGATTTACTTGTATTAATATATTAGCTATAAAATATGATGTATAAATTATGTTTCTGTATTTTAGAAGCAAAGTATCTTGTTTTCTTAATTCCATAAATGTTTTATATCAAACAACAAATGAAATTAAAATTACAATTATTTAATATTTTGTGCCATTTTATAGTAACAGTAATAATCAAAATTTAATTAAACGTAAATTCTATTAATTTTATTATTGAAATACGATTTGGAATTATTTTACATAAGCGCTTTGATAAATAATTTTTGATCTTTTGAAATATTGTAAAGGATTGTTAAGTCAGAACAATATTAATTGTTTTTAAAGTGACTCAAATAAAATCTTAGATAAAAATGCAAATCATTATTAATCGTAATTAAATAGTTAGTTTTACATGTTTAAATTATTTTTATTATATATTTTAAAGCAATTCGTTATATTTGATCACTTTGAATGTGTATTGCAAGATTTTATAAATTTTTTATATATTTTTTTTTAGATAACTTGTTAAGCGGTTTTCTAATTTCAATCTAGTCATAACCTTATTATGTATTTAAATATTTATACATAAAAATTATGATAGAAATAAATTTTATAATAAACATTATCAACATACCACCTTCCCAATACCACCTTTGGCCCTATTATCATCGTAATGAAAGTTCTTTTGCCTCTAAACTACAGAATGTATAATTAATTTGTAGTTATAATAAAGTGTTAATTGAAAACAAAACTTTTATTTTAATTACATTCCTCCTCTATACATGGGTAACTAATTTAATTTATATAAAAGTTCGTGTCGCGTATAGAATCTACAATTAACTTACTACTTTTTATAGGTACTCTAATTTAAAATGTCTGTTTTTCGGAGAACGGGAACGTTTCTTTGAAATAATTAAAAATGAACACAATAATCCAACTAGCCATGTAAATCTTTTCATTAAAAAAAAAACCGATTTTT
Source organism: Euphydryas editha (assembly GCA_036937285.1). Taxonomy (NCBI): domain Eukaryota; kingdom Metazoa; phylum Arthropoda; class Insecta; order Lepidoptera; family Nymphalidae; genus Euphydryas; species Euphydryas editha. The sequence continues at coordinate 9,833,055 of JAUPFZ010000008.1, forward strand.
TTTAAATGAAATAAAACTGTAGCAACTTTTTTTAAAATTCGACATAAAGAAATGAAGTGGTCCTACAAGCACAACCAGTATAAGAGCAGCGTTGTAGGTCACGCTCAGGCTGAAAAAACCCTCTCGTGCATTGAGTTACACGTGAATGTGCTGTCACTAACTTAGATTTCAAAGGAGATTCTAATTAAATTTTCCATGAAATGCGTATTTTTCTTGATATTTTCATTTGTATACAATGTTCTTTTAATTTTAGTAGCGACTATTAATTATTCTATAAGATACCTTTTTTTTTTTGTTAAATATAATTATAAAATTCGTTTTTATCTCATATTTGAATTAAGTAGTACATATTCGCATTATTAATTCTCCATTATTAACCGCCGTACTTTATTTTGCAGTTAAATAATTTAGTTGCTACGTCAAAAAGTAAACAATAAAGTGTGAGAATATTAGTTTATAACTTCAGTTCTTATATGTATGTATGTTGTCAGAGCAACTTCAACATATAGATAATAATATGTTAATTCAGACTGGTAGGGAGAATCTGAATAAACTGTCACACATATTGGCATTAGTCTCTAAAAGTCTAAATTGTATGCTCTAAATTGTTTGCTTGGATTTGCACCAAAACATACGATTTTGACGAATTTTTAGATTTATTTGAAAATTTTAAACCACATATTATGTGTGTTTCTAATTATATATTTTTATTTATTTATTGAATAATTCGGCCGCCGGCTGGTCGAGTGGTCAGGCAACTGGACACTTTACGCAGCGGTCGCGGGTTTGAATCCCGCCAAGTGCAGATAATTTGTATGACGAATATAGATGTCTGCACCGGGTCATGGACGTGTATATAGTATGTATTTATATAAATTTCTTAAATTTATTTCCGTTCCTAGTACCTGTAACACAAGTTCTTAGGAACTTAGCACGGGGGTAGGTTAACGTGGTGTGATTGTTGGTTAATATTTATTTTTTTATTTATTATTGATATTTAAAAAAAGGATATAAATTACAAATATCAGTAAGATGTCACATAAACTCATTCGAGTTTTACCAGACACCAGTGTCATCGATATTAATTAAATTAAATAGAAAAATTAAAGGCATTAATGGTTATCAAGAGATGGACTACAAACTGTCATATTAGGTAGGTACATGTATTAAAAAGTACTAGTAAGAGTAACAAAAATAATTACGGTTACTTAAAAATCGATGTTTAAACAAAGCTTTAGCTTTCCTAATATATAATTATGTAGTAACGTAATTAATCAAAATAACGTGCAACACATTCACAAGTTCAAATTAATCTTCACAAATGAATTTCGCTTATAAACTACGAATAGGAATATTACTAGGAAAATAAAAAGTGTATGTTTTTTCGCAATTAATTAAAATTCCTACACACTAAGCGAACTCTGAGCGTTTAGCGGTCGGGTTAAATCTCTTCAATCGTGTAGCGAATACACTACGAGTACATTTTAATAGCCTACTCCGCCTTTAATAAAGCAAGCGTTCCGCGGGGCATAATTCCACTGTTTAATTTTACGCGCAAGCAATAAATAAAGATCTGTGAGTAACTTTTTGCAATATTCGTTGAAAATTTTATTTTCAATGTTTGGATATTTGTCATTATGAAATAAATTTTGAATATTTTATTTGTGTTTACCGCTTCAGTCTACGAATTTTTTAAAAATCTTTATGTAAGAATATTCGGTCTTTAAAGAATAATATTTAATTGATTGATTGAATAGTTGAAGTGCTTTTATCGTTCTAAAATAATAAAGGTTTGGCTGACCTATAAAGTGCAAAAACCTTAATCTAATAAAAGAATCCATTTAAACTAAACGGTTACTGTTTATAGCTCTAATCAGTGGCGTAGCGTGACTTATTGTTAGATGAGCCCTGTATCAAAATCTGTAAAGGGGCCCCAATTAAGGGTAAAGGTTTTTCAATAATGGAACAAAAGCACTTAATACACGGATTTAGAGGTGTGGAGGTCCCGTGATCTGAAATTTTGGTTCCTAATATATTTCTTTGCGTACGACGAAGAAAACAAAAAAAGGTCGTCGCGTCTCACACCGACATTTTTCTTTATGTCGTCGGCCTATATGTATTCCTAAAAAAAAGGTTGTCGCAACTTCGGACCGCTAGTATTTACTCCGTCGGGCTATTATGTATTCCTAAAAAAAAAGGTCGTCGCAACTCCGGACCGCTGGTATCCACTCCGTCGGGCTATATGTATTCCAAAAAAAAAGATCGTCGCAACTCCGGACTAATTTCTGTCCCGAACTATATTGTGGGGGCCCCTGTAGACCGGGGACCCCGTATCATTGATACGGCTGCTACGGCGGTAGCGTCCCCGTCCCCGGCTCTAATAGTGTTAATCATAAAAAAACCTAAAAGTTTACAAAAATGTAGGCTTATAACTTCATTTTTATCTAATTGTTTATTTTATTAGTCTACTGTAACAATATAAGCGTTCGAATTATATAACTAACATTTTATTATAATTATAAATGATTGGTAGTGGAGTTTCATTAGCAAATTAACAACCAGTTCTTGTAGCATTAAGCAATGAGAAGACTTTATTGAGGCAAAAGAATGACCTGTATTTTGTGTTCAAATCTGCAAATAATTATGAAGTTCCTTGTTTTATTCTTGCCTATTGCATTGTACGGTTGTAATTAAATAAGCTTAAAAATGTCTGGGTGATTTTAAGATAATGAAGTATCTGTGTTCCTTATCAGATAATCTAATGATCAACAAAATATATTCAATACTAGCTTCTGCCTACGGATTCGCCCGCGAGGAGGTCGGTTGATCGCGACCAAAAAAAGTATCCATGTTACTTCTAAATTCTAATATATCCAAGAATATGTGTACAAAGTTTCATGATGATCGGTTAAGTAGTTTTCACGTGAAAGCGTAACAAACAAAGTTACTTTCGCATTTATAATATTAGTATGATAATATCAAAGATTTCTATGGTAGTATACATAGAAGTCTTTGGATAATATCAATAAATACCAAATATGTAAGAATAATGTTTTAACAGAATCGTTTAAGTGAGAAATTCCCAAAAAAAGGTAAAAGGTAGGTAGGTATACATTAAACTTAGCGAGCAGGTAACACAAAGAGGTATCTCAGTAAGTTAAATTCATACAAGTCGAGATAAAACTTTGAATAAAAATAAACTAGACATCCCTCAAGGTTTCGCCCGCCATGAGTTTCTATATAAGTCAATACGAATCTAACGGGTATTGGCGGATATTGCGGATATTCGACTTGTAACTTTTGAGATAAGCTCGTTAAAACACGAAAACAATTAAAATTATTTGAATGAGTAGTATTATTTTATTTGATACATAACTAGAGGCTATAAAATAATATAATTTAATAATGTGTCTTTAAAAATAAATCTGACGATTCGAAAATCGCGTAACACTGGTTATGTGTTATGTAAGTATGGAAAGATATTGGTGGTATTTGTTAGATAATTATGAAAAGGATAAAATTCTAATAAAAGATATATGTTTTATTTTATTTATAACATTTGTCGATTTTCATTTACATTATGAACGTAATAGTAATGTTAAAAATAAGATGGTATAGGACATACCTATACCATCTTATTTTTAACCGTAAGTACCTATTTGTTTATTACATTATACATATATTGTTATCTGTTCTGATTGTAGCATGTAGGTATTGGAATTTATAAAAATATATTATGTTTTGTTTAATTGCTAGTTCAAAGTATTTTTATTTTGAGAACGAGGGTAAATTTGTGAAGATAAAACTAAATAACACGCCGTTTTTTTTTTTTTTTTTTTAAATAGTTAAGAAAAATATTTTTAAGCTTTAATTGTAGAAAATTTTCTGATGTTAGGAAAGATCAACAATATTTATTAGAAAATCATTCTATAATGAGTTTACCCACAAATAAAATCCTTTGTTGCCCCTATGATAAGGTAAATAACAATGATAATATGTTATAATTATATTGTTATTAATTTAAAAATCTATTACATAGGAAACATTTAATCATTACATAACACAGTATAGTAAACAAATAATATTGTAGGTATTTACTATGAAATGTAAATAACAATATGAAAAATGGTGTAACACGTTTTAGTTTATACTAATTATTCAAAAAGTGGTTCACCAGCAATTATTGAGCTTTCAATGCCACATTGATCTTCACCACGAAGAATTTTGAAGAAACCATTATCTCCCCAATCGGAGTTCCAAGAGTTTGCAACTAGCCAATATTTGTTTCCATTTTCAACACCCCAACCCATAATTTTAATCGCGTGACCGCCAAGAGCATCGCCTGCTACGTGTTTGTAAACACCACTTTTATACGCGAGTAAATCGGCATATACGGTAAATGCACCCTCAACGGGTCCATTTTCAAATATCTCAGCTCTAATATGGTCTTCACCACCTCGAATGGAGTACACGTGTTTGCCGTATTTTTTATCATTTTTGTAGGGGGTGGTATAACCATTTTCACATGTTCTATAGCATTTTGGAGTCTTTGTGTCACCGCTACACGGCATTCTATTTCCCGGAACGTGATGTTCGCATGGTGCTATTTCGTAAGGTCTGCAACCCTGTGATGAATTGTAATTCCCTCCGGAAACTATACCAAAGTGTTTCCAGTACTCCCAAGCTAATGTGGGTATACCTCCGTTACAACCGAGACCACAGATGGGACAGCAACTCAGTAAATCCTCTGCGGAGAAATGAAAATGCTTTGATCCATTTGAGTAAATGCAGTATCGATCAGTCATTGCTTCCACTGCTCCGAATGCCCAACAACTGCCACAAGAACCTTGATCTCTTATTTCGTTTAACGTTGGACAATTTGGCCATTTATCTCTGGGGTCGAAATTTTCAGGCAGATTAGCTATGACATGTTCGTCATGTTGCACATTTTCTAACTTTTCAATGAACGTGTCTTCAAGCGCACCCATTAGTTTCTTTATTGCAGATAATGGCATCGAAATGGGAAAATTCCGGCCAGCTTTCCATGAGCTTTGTTTTGTATTAATAATGTCTATAAAAGAATCAGAAAGCGGATGAAGTTTTTCTAATTCTGCTGATGAAACTGTCACCGCAATTAGTAGCACTAAACACGAGACACGTAGTATAATCATGTTTGTTTTTATAGTTTTACTAAAATCGAAACCAGTATCGGGCGCACAATTAGAGCGGTGCGCGTCGACTGAGTGGAAGTGGGTACTGCTCATACGCCGCGTAATTGCGTTCCTCGCGAGGGGCGAGTCGCGAGACAGCGCTTGACCGTTCGTGTCGAAGGTTAATAACGTCCATATCTAGAACAAAGAAATACAACAGAAGATATCGATAATTTGACGTCTTTGGAGTACAACAAACTTGATATACAAATAGATAATATAGTTTGCTTTTATGTGAAATAAAATTAGTATTAGTATTTATAATACTAAAATAAAATTATTATTTAGTTACTATAAATATATATGACGTAACTTTCATGAAAACCACATAATGATCCTACTCTCTACGGAAATAATTATTTTTGTAAATATATAAAATATATAATGAATAAAATAAATAAATATATAAAATGAGTACATAGAAGAAAGTTTTAAGTTAATAGAAAATAGTATTATAATTAACAACATATTATAATAATATTTGGTATCTGAATTATATTATAGCGATAGCGACAGTAGTTAAAATTTTAAAAACGTACCTCGTTAAGAAAGGATCATTAATTTGTATCTCCGTATAATGAGGATGGGTCTTGGTATAAAAAAAATCGAATAAAAAATTGTTCCTAGAGGAATATGCAAATAAAATTTTATGAAAAATTGATTTAATTTTTGCATTTATTAATTTATTTAAATTGCTTTGCTTTTTATATAAATGCGTTGGTCTACATACCCACTTGGTTTTATTTTTTCTAATTTTACCAAAAAAAAAAAAAAAATGCTTTTGATAGACAAAATTTTGTGCTGCTAGTATCACTTGGAAGGATTTATGTAGTCTAAAAAATATTTAAATATTTTTACTCATACCTACCTCTTTTTAGAGTACCTATCGTCAATAAAGTATATTAATAAAATCCTAAAACAAATATATTTCTTGCTTTTCATGAATAGGCCATATAGTTAATTCAGTAGTCTGGCTATTCACATTTCTATATTGATTGTTTTTAATTACATATTGTATAGGTACTAAAAATAAAGTGTTTTTTAAGATCATTGTACTCGTAATAAATTGATTGCTCTCAATTGAGTGTTCTAAACTTTATTTCGTGACTCTTGACACTTATCCAAAAAAATATTACGATATCTTCATTTATGTAAAGTTTAATGTATGATTTAACCCAGATAATTTATATACTTAAGCTATAAACAGTGAAACGGCTTTGGAAAGAAGTTTTATTAGCAAAATATATTTTTCTTACTATTATTTATTTTTGGTATTCTATTTATTTATTTTATATTTTAATGACTTTTTTTTGTATCAAATTGCATTGTTGTTTAATTTTTCTTGGTATTAAAGTTATAGAAGTATTCCGAGTATTTTAGTCATAACGTTTTCACCAGAAATTGGATGTGATAGCTGACAGCTGTTAAATTGTAATGATTCGAAATATTTTATTTGGAATAAAAGAACTTCAACCGCCATGATTTTTGTATGAAGCTTAGTTGTTAGGGGACCGATATCAAATTTTTATTGACTACCAATAAAAGTGTATTTTGCCAATTTATATATAATATTCTTTATAGCAATTAAAAAAGTATTTCAGTTTATATATTTTTTTCGTATTTTACTTTCTTAATATTTTGTTAAAAACCTGATTCAGTCGCCGAATCAGTTAGACGTTGACTAATTATTATGTTTGCTAAATATCATGTTACGCATAATGTTGCGTGTGAATTGTGGTAGTTTCGCGCAAGTTCTGGCGATTTTAATCATTGTCTATATACATCATAATTCTCCAAATTTTCTGATAACATTTAATAAAAAATATATTTTAAGCAATGTTAATATTATAGATTAAGTAAATGTTACATCATGTGTGTTGCAAATGTTTGCTAAGAAGGTTAAGAAAGACATCTCACAGAAGGTATAACTACTTACATATTTAAAGCAAAGAGTTATTGTTTTCAACGCCTACATTGAATCATAGAAAACAAGCCATTATTCATTTAGTCTCCTATAACCTATTACGTAATCATTTATGATTTCCTTTTTATTATATTCAGTTCAGCAGTTTATCGTCGAGTACCTACAATGATATTAAATATTTTTAGGAATTTCGTAAGTTAGAATGAATCAATTCTAAACAATTTTAGATGTTCAATTTATGATGAAATATTTTTATTATACTGGAATGGATAAGAAAATGGTCCAAACTGAAACAGTTTACATTCAACGGCTCTCAGTAGTGAATCCTGTATCACTCAAACAACACGCAAGCACATACGCTCACAACACGACAAATATATGGCCTATACAAATATTTGTCACGTGCGGGTTCGAACTTGCGACCTAGACCGGCAGTCAGTCGCTGTGTCCACTGCGCCAATGCGTCGTTACGCGAATAGTAAATAGTTTTTAGTGGGTATTTGAAATATATAAATATAGTATAAGATAATAAATTCAGTGAAGAGAACATATTATGTAAAAAACGCAGGGTCAAATCCCGGCAAGTAACGCTTATGTTGGCTTGCTCCTTTTAAATGTTATAGCTACAGATGCCGCGAATAGTTGTTTTAGCGAATAGTCGAATACCGATTAATCGCCATTTTCTATGGCGAGTATTCGAATAACTCGACATTATTATTCAACATAAAAAAATGAATATAAAAAATAATTTATTTGTTATTAAATAATAATAACACGCTTGTTGACGCTTTAGTAGTCTTGAACTTACCAATCATCTATTTGTTACTGTAATCTAAAAATTTTCTGAGGTTATGAAGAAAAGAAAACAGTGAAATTAAAGTGAGTAAAATGAGTTTAAAATGTAAAATCAGTCTCATATTATACTGATTTTACATTTTTAAATGCTGGCAAGTATTTTCTTATACCTATTTTACGGGGACACCTATTTTACGTTTCGTATAACCCAGAGGAATAAAACATTTCACGTTTGGCTTTATTTTGAGGAGGAAGAAAACATTGCAAAACGTATTTTGTGTGGTGTAAAAATAAGTAGAGCAGCAAAAGAAGCAGGAACAACAGCCTTGCAGAATCATATGAAATTCAAACACCCAGGTTTTTATTTATTTATTTACTTATACTGTTTTACTATTCATTTAAGTAGTATTGTGATTGGGATCCAGAAATGGCGTCCAGAAGACCTCGTTTAGACAATGAAAGTGGCAATGTCGATTCAGGAACTCATAAACTATTTTGGCCATGTTTTGAAGAATCTACAACAGAGCAGTCTTCTGAAGAGCAATCTAAGAATGCCACTGCTGAAGAAATCGCCCATTACATCGCGTTAGCATATGCTGACAGAAGTACAAACCCATGTGAATGGTGGCTTATGGTGGGGCTTTGAGTACCAATAAGAATGGATTCCCCATTTTAAGTAAACTTGCTAAGCGATACTTTTTTTCTTGCACCACAATCTGCCCCTTTTGAACTTTATTCTTTATACTATGTTACTACTAATTAACTTCAACATGACGACTTATTTTTGGCTAACTTTTATATTAATGATAATAATTAATACTGTGTTTTGTTTTTTAATAATTATTTAAGTTTCATTATTTTAAGTACTTATTTATTTCTTTGTTCATTAAAAGCTTATTTTAGACAACTATTCGCCGAATGTCGAACAATACTGGCTACTGTTATTTATTAGGTATTCGACGAATAACAAAAAAAAAGTCGAGTAATGCCGCATACCAAGTAATAACGAGTATTCGTGGCAACTCTAGTTATAGCTTTAATTCATATCGCCCTTAGAGATAACATTGCAGAAAATTTGCGTGTATCAGAATACCTAAATTCCGAGCCAAGTTCATATTATATATTTTCATACCTGAATATCACAGAACATACCTGTTCATAATGTATATTCATAAACTTGCAGTGGAGCAGTATAGTGAATGAGACTACAAAGTACAATCCCACTCCCTAATTGGAGAAGAGACTTTTCCTGAGAGATTTTTCAAGTAATGGAACAATTACCGTTCGTAACAAATATTAGTTTAAATGTACTGTTTAAAGTTATTTAACGTCGAATGATGTATACAATTTTAAATTATATTTAAATGCGAATTACATACTGATGAAATATAATAATTTAATAATAATTTTTCGATCGAATTCGAATAAAAAACATGAACTGGTTATTTACATAAAAAATAAAAAGGGCTCCTATTCTCCTAATAATAGCTAAGGAAGAAAGAACTTGAAAAAAAAAAAACGGAAAAAATAATCGGACTAGCGACATCTGGATTCGAACCGGGGTCTTCTGTTTACGGAACCGCCCGATTTCCCACCAGAGCTACTATAATCTTGTAAATGGTGGCGAAATTTACCTTCGTAATCTAATGATATTGCTTGAAACACGGATAAAACGACATTTTCTAAAAATGAAACCTAGCTAAGTCGATTTATCGCCCTCAAAATCTCCTGCATACTAAATTTCATTAAAAACGTTGGTGCCGCTTCCGAGATTCCGATATGGTACTTATTAAAAACGCGTTACCATATAACCTATCAGGTTACAGCTAACTGATTGAAATAGCTTTTGAGTTAGACGGCTAGCCCTGACATTTAAAAAAGCCAATCAACCGAAATATATTGATTAATCTAATGCCTCAACACAACATTTAACAGCACTATTATACGTTGCTAAGCTAAATGGTTAAATGGTTAAATGTCATGAATCATATTTTTAGCTTTACGTAAATTATGTACGCGATAAGTGTTCGTCTGATAATCATATAAGCTAATGACTTGATAATCGTTTTATAAAATATTATTAACTGAAAAAGTTATACTCTTAGCAAGAAAGAGAATTAAATTCTAGACATAATAGTAGATTTTAACATAAAACTTTCTTGGATAAAACAAAAACCACCACCTTCATGAATAATGTACATCTAGTAATGATATAAAAATACACATGTTAGAGAAACTTGAGTACCTACCTATCAATTGTCTGATATACGAGTTGTCTTATGTGTAAGTAGTTGTTATTTTCATGTTTTCCTTTGTAGGTACTATCATAATTGGTTTCTCGTAAGGCCTAACATCAAGATTCCTAATATTTACATGAACAAAATTATTAATTACGACAAAACAACGAAACAACGAATTTAAACTGCAATATCAACTACACCGATCAATTTATTTTGTGTCTTCATGATTATACGTAAAATTTACAAAATAATCTGTGCTATTAGATACAACTAAAAGTTATTACACTGAAAAATGAGTTAAGAGAAATTAAAAAAGAAAAAAAAAAGAATGGACTAGCCGTCCAATAAATGATTATTTGAGCAATTTAGCTGCGACATTAAGATAATGAGCATTTTACTAAATTATTGTTGATCCTAGGTACATAGTCTCTACTTTATCCAAAACTTACTTAATCCTGATTGGTGATATTAGTGATAATGAGGGTATTTTGCACGATGTTCAGCGATTTCAGCGTCGTCAGTGTTTCTACTTTATTCCTCTGTTACGTCCGGGATCAGATGCTTTTTAGATGAACTTTCAGCAAATAGTTTCAGTGTTTTGAATATTAAACAGGTACGATCTATTAAAAGTACAACAGTTTTGTAAAATAAAACATTTGGATTTATTATTTAAACTATGAGAATAACTGATATATTTTTTGACACATTAATGATTTAAAAGAAAAATTAGTATTTCGCGTATAAAATCTGGACGGTAAAGAAAAATAAAATTAAACTGTTGTTAGTTTATTACAGGAATATGCACACACATGCGGTATATGTCAAAATTACGAAGATAAAGATTTGCGACATACTCGTAATTCGAACAAGTTTTTTTTAAAATGTTAATTGAATAGGCAAACTGGCAGACGTTCCACCTGACGGTAAGTGGTTGACGTCGCTCATGAACATAACTAGTTTAGTTTACCTGGAACTAGCCCAGGCAACTCATTAATGTGTTGCCTATACAGAGACATAAGGTGTTAAAGTCTCGGTGCCAGTAATTACACTGCCTGTCTTGCCCTTCTCTCCGAAACACAGCAAAGCTGTTTCACGGGAGAAACAAGCAAGATGGTGGTACCCATGAAGCCAGGAGCGCGGCACAGTGTATCCCTCCCACCGGTAAAACTTTCAGAGCAGATTTGATTATAGTGTTCTATAATCAAATCTGCTCTGAAAGTTTATTTAAATTGAAAGAAGAAAGATTATTTCAATTTTTATTAATAGCATATTCATTCACTTATAGAAAATACTTTGTAAAATGAAATTTAGAAATCTATTTTTATATACTTTCCAAAACTACTCATATCTTTAAAAATACTTTTAATAGATCAATTAACATATGAATCAATACTAGACCGTCTTGAATAAAAAGCTAGACCTCGCTCAGTAGGTATTCAAACTCTAAGTATACTTTTGGTGATGAATTAAGTATCGTGAGAAATTCGGAATAGAACAGCGTGGTGAAAAGGAGCTGAACCCTACTCCTTATAAGGAGAAGCGGCCTTTGTTCAGCAATAGGACATATACTATCTCTTATAGTGCAGTATAAGTAATGTACAATAGTACAAATGGACAAATACGTGATAGAACATTTTTTATTTATAAAAACCCTTTTAGTCAATGTTAATACATCAGTTTTCTCTTTTAATATGAACCTATGTATGTACCTATGTACCATTTATTAGGTAAATTAAAACGTAAGCTTACAAAAAATAAAATACTCCGGAACAATATCCACAAAGGTATTTATAAAATTGTCTCATAATGATAAAATAACTTCATTACACTTAGCGGAAAGTATGTGAAAGTATTTGAGTAAAATATCAAAGTCAAGTCAAGTCAAAGTCAAAGTCAAAATATTTTATTCAGCATAAAATTATTACAATTATTTACTGAACGTCATGAGTCTACCACCAGTTCGGAAAGAAGAAGCCTCTGATCTGAGAAGAACTGGCGAAAGAAACTCAACGGGACTAATATATTTTTTTTTTTAACGTAATGGTTTTTTTTTCAAAGTAAATTGAAATTAACAATAATTCTCTATAAGTTGAAATAGCCTGGAGGCGACCACATTATTCCCAAGGCGTACTGTCTTCTAGAAAATCGTTGAAAGAATAATATCCTTTAGTACACAAACGTTCTAAATGTTAACACTTCTACATTCAATATACATATATTTTCAAGTTATTGAAATACTCAAAGGCAATTTATTCTTAGTGCTGTAATGTTTTCGTAACACGAAACAGGCGGTTCTGACCCATAGCAGTACCTAATATAATGAATTTCGAACATCTCGACATTTTGCTTTTAACAGCTTTTAGTGTAGTTTATGCATTGCTTGTGTTCTTTGACCTGAAGTTGTCAAATAGTTATAACGTATATATAACGTAAATGATTAATGGTTAAAACAATATTGGTGTGCAAATCGAAGTAGTTCACATAATCATTACAGTCAAACAAATCCTTTAGTGTTATAATATTAAAAAAGGAAAAGAGCATTAAAATTAAATTGCAACAAAAGCATCAAAATTATTTTTAGGGATCTTTTACTAAACTTTGGAATATATCTATACTTATAGGCATAAATTCATAGATCCCTTCCAAGAAATCGTGTCGCCATGATTTCATCCCTGAGGATAACGGATATGGAGTTACAATTTTTTGTAATCTCTAGGGAAATTTTTTATTTTCTTCGAATAAAACATAACTCATATCAATATTTGATACTACTGCCTTGACGCTACATGAAATTTAGTGGCTTAGTAACGTGTGGGTATTAGCTATATATATTTTGTAAAGGAAATTAATTTATTGTACAATATACAATACATATCTATACGTATATCTTTATCCTTATGTAGTAATATTCCGAACAGTATTTTAAGTCAAGATAACCTTCATTCCAGTCAAGTACAACGTGATCTATTCCTTCTCAATGTAACATAAGGTTTAAACTTTGTAATCCTTGTGAAATGGATGAAGAAAGTTTGGAATATCGTAACAGAGATAGCTGTCGTAAGATAGTGACGGGTTGAAGCCCCAGATGGCAAATTAGCCCTCGAATCACTTTCCCATAGCGGTTAGCAGCTCGACGAACATCTGTACCTACATCTATTTAATTAATGATCTTGTGGTAATACTTACCTATATTTTAATCGTCGTTGATTAATGATGTACAGCAATATATATAATGTGTTCTCTAAAATTTAGTATTATTGTTAATACGTATTTGAGCATTATAAAAATTTAATTAAATGCTGTTCTTGATGTATGTTTTCCTGTTTTGTATTTTATATTTGATTAGTAGAATATGAAAGATAATAATAACGCGAATATTTACCAGAGATAAATAGTAATATACAAAGAATATTTATTTAAATAAATATCACTTTATTTAAGGAATATTGTAATTAAAATACTTAAAGTGTTTGAAGTGTTTTCAAATTTCTTAGTAAAAAGCGGATTGCTTTCAAACAGAGTAATTAATACTAGTCATTGCTCTATAAGGGTTTTTTATAGATCAATGATACTAGTAAGTAAATTTAAAAAATATTATTATCATAATCACCATCATATCAGCCATTGGATATCCACTGCTGACCGTAGACATCTCTCTCGTAGTTCGTTTGTCAACAACTTACAAAGAGTACGAGAGTAGAATTTCTAACTGATATCGGGGTGGGTACGACATGGGTATTCGATATGATTTTCATCCTGTCCATGTTAATTTTAAGGTCCACCTGTTAGAAAACTCCATTAAGTTTACTGAGCTATGCTGAGGTCTTCAAGGAATCCCGCCATAAGCACGATATCGCCTGCAAATCGAAGGTGAGCGATGTATTTTTTACCGTACCGAGCTTTTCAACCTCTCTAAATATTTCAGTTCTGGACGACACTGAACCTCGATCCTCTAATTTCAGCTTCGAAAAACGGATTTGACCAACGAAACAAATCCCCTGAGAACACTTTGGAGCCCTGATTCCGCTCATCGTATCTTTAATACGTTTTGTATTAAACGACACGTATGTATATTGTGTTAGCTTGTACAATGTTTGTAAATTTATGTCTTAATTGCAAACAAATATAACAGATATTCTAGAAATGTTTTATTCATTCGTTCATAATAATTTGCCTAAAAATTGGTGTTGAAAGAAATTCTAATAAAACTAAGTATAACGGTCTTTTTAATTCGGAAATTATTTAAAAAGTGGAAATTTCGAACAATCGTGTCTCAAAGATTTCCATATCCGTCTCTTGACTCGCCTATATGCTTCAGCGTCACTAGAAGGCTGCAGGTTTAATAAGCGTCGCTCTCCCATGAGATTGAGAGCTTTCGAGGGTCACTTTTACGGCCGGGTCTGAAAACTCTGCCCCCGACTGCATGGACAGTGTTCACCAACCTGTTGTTTATATCGTCCATAGAAATGCAATTGTCAAGACAAACGAAACGATTAGATAATTCGAGCTGAAGGCTATCGGGGTTTTGGATATGTGCGTTAGATGGTCGCAGTGTAGACTTCATCAGGCGTGACTGTACCAGTGTAACCATTGAGGTATAAAGTACATATTACTTTAATGAGTGTAACACTGATATTCAATGTGCCTCTAACCAATAGGCATAGCAAGGATTGTCCATTTTAACAAAAAACTTAATTAACATTAAATGCAACTTACAAAAACTAATTAATATTGAGGTCCACTTCATTATCGTTCGTTAACCTCAAACAACAGATAGGTACATACGAGTATGTTGTGGTGTGCGAAATTGCTAATTGAATAGTAGACGTATGTCCTATCACGACCTTTGTAATGAGAAATATATTGTATGGTTATTGAAATAAGTTTTTATTACAAAACATAAATTACATTATATTAAAAAATTAGACAAATTTATGTACTTTAGTTTATTTCAGTAGAATTTCAGAGAATGTGTGTTTTTGAAATGTATTTTGTTTTGTTATTTTTATTTTTCATGAACAGCAATATAAATGAAATACATAACTGACTATTTTCATATTGTTATTTCTTTACATGTTATTTTGTCTTTTGAAATCAATATTCTATTTTTGCATAACTTATCTACTAGCTTATAATTAAACACAAAAATTAAATAATGAACGTTAGGTAAGAGGTATGTAGTACCTACAAACCATGTACCTACCTACAAACCTATATCATATATTATGTATGTACGTTGCAAAATTCAATACATTATGATAGAAATTAAATTGCATTTAATTAAGCTCATATGATATTTTAATTTAAAATGAGATTATTACCTACTTTAGATCGCTTTTGTTATAATGTGATTATTATATGATATATAATAATAATCACAGCATTACTAATATCACTCACACAATATAATTATCTGATTTGAAGTGCTTGTGCTGAAAAATTCTTTTTCGTATCAACTGGTTTATAACAATATGCTGTTAAGTGAATGAATTTTTATTTAATTTAAACTCGCATGATTTTGAGTAAATATACGTAGTCTATCTATATAATTGGTATCTATATAATTGGTGCCAAGTGAAAGAATACGTTCACATGGTAAACCACAAAAAATTACAAATTCTATTTAACTTATTTACCTATAGAATGAATTTTAAGATGCAACTTATTACTTCATTTAATAATACACTCAGTGGCGTAGCGTGACTTAGATGGGCCCTGTATTAAAATGTGTAAAGGGGCTCAAATGAAGGGTAAAGATTTTTCAATAACGGAACAAAAGTAGTTAATACAGGTCCGGATTTAGAGGCGTGGAGGCCCGGGGCAACAGAGGAGTGGAGGTCCCTTGATCTGAAATTTTGGTTCCCAATATATTTCTTTGCCTACGACGACGAAAAAAAAATTGGTCGTCGAGTCTCACAACGACATTTTTCTTTATTATTTCTATATAAATAAAATAAAAATATATAATAAAATAAAATAAAAAACTCATTTCTAAGTTTAAATTTCTGTCCCGAAGTCTCTATTGTTGGGGCCCCTCTTATGTGGAAGCCCTCTCCTTAATCGGGCCCTGCCTCTATAAACAAGTCAGATAGTCTTCCATGTCCCTACACGTTCGGGGCTCTTGTAGGCCGGGGGCCCCGTATCATTGATACGGCTGATACGGCGGTAGCTACGCCTCTGGATATACCTACTCTGTGCTTTTTGGTACTATTCAAAGGTAGCTACGCCTCTGAAAACACTAGATCGCTAATAATTTAATACATATCTATTAATAAGCACTAACTTATTATTTTCGATCTTTCGGCCACGTTAGAATAACAAAGATTGATGAGCAATCTTACAAATTCTAATAAGCTTTAATTTAGTCTAAATAGAGGAAAATATTTGGAGGTTGGCGGATAATTTCTCTACTAAGAGTAACAATCGTTATCATGTGGTTTTGAAAATAATCGAGACCAACGACTTTACGTGATATTCGTAGCATGATGGAGAGCCCCACAAAAACCAGATCAAAATATATATATTTCTACCAACACATATATCGAACGCACGACCGTCAACATTAATGGAACTTTAATACCAGTAGTAGTTAATATATAATATTGGGACAGTAATAAGAAGATATTTATTGTTTGATATTCTTGGCGCCATAACTTAAAGACCAACATTTTTTAACAAATAAAATCACTTGCAGATCGATTTTAGACCCCGAAAACTCCGTTTTAGTCCTTCGACAAATCGCGTGGCGTATACGTATACTATATACAAGAATTACTTAATACATTGAAAAGCTCTTCAGACTAATTATTTTGTTGTAAAAAATTTCATTATATAATACTTTGATTGAAAGATTATTCTATCAAAATAAAAAGTAATGTACTGCATTAGCATTGGATTTAATATTGAGGTATCTCAATTTTACCGTTTTCTCAATTCAAATACCACGTCAAAATAGAACTCAAGGCTATAAATTTCGATTAAATTATTAAAAAAAGGTATTGATTTTCACAGCCCATGATAGAGTTCCGAAGAAGAAAGGGAATTTGCATAAGAAAATTGAAAGTTTTCAATACCAAGAAACATTAGGTAGGTATGCTTCTTGAAGAAGAATGAATAAGATTTAGATATTGACTTTGTATTTTATAAATTATTTTCAACAAAGATTCCAAAATATTTAAATATTTTCTAGTTTGATACTAGAAAACAAATAATTATTAGGAGTATGTAGTTATTAGTATGATTGTAATGTAATAAAAGTTGTATTCTTTTACATATTTAGGTATATCATATACATAATAATTAATAATATAAGGATAGCATCATAATTTATTTATTTATATTTATGCTTTATTGTAAACCACAACACACATATAATTATAAAACATAAATTCAAGACATTTACAAATTGTGTAGTACAATGAGCGGTCTTATCGCTAGTTCGCGCTATTTCTACCAGACAACCCGATAATCAGATCATTGTCGTTATTACGTAAAATAAAAAAATATAAAACTTGTCATTATGAACATTACTTTAAATTGATCTTACTTGGCAAGTATTATTACTCAATAATATAAGATAAAATTCACTTATGCAAAATTCAATTAAATTAACAGTTAGAAGGCCGTGATAGACTGTTGGGCTCAACGAATTAATGGCAGTCTCTGGTGATTACACATGGATCCCTAAAATTGATGTTTTAACTAAACAAAGGTAGACTGGATTTTGTTTACCAACTCCGACCATTCTCCCTCATATTATTTCCCCTTAAAATTTGAGTATGTTTACATTGATTAATATTTTCGGTAACCAAAAAAATACAGGCACGCAAAGATAAAATTTTATGTGTATCATATTTATTATCTGTTGTTGTGATGTCGTGTACCCTTACATATCACGATATATTTGAATTTACATACCTCTATGTCTACCTATATATTTTTTTTCATTATTTACGTATATTGTATATGATGTAGGTTCGAAAATATTCCAGTAATTATAATAAAAATCAAAATTACTTTACTAAAAAAAATAAATGTCAACTTTTATGTATTTTCTGTAATAGTTTTAAAACTATTTCTTTTAAAATAACAAATATATAAACATGCATACATACATACATAAATACACATTTTAATTCGAGTTTTTTTTACTGCTCCACTTCTATGCGTCGTAACCTCATGTTTCGTTGCTACAACCATTACAGCTAAGCTGTCTACTCAAAAATATTACTTTAAATCGAAACTAGATTCCGACGTTAGCATGCGCAAAAAGACACACGAGTGATACTATAAGGGTTTTGGTTTTAGTTTGCGTAGGTAATCCTAAACATTTTTTAAAATATTCAATAAAAACGCGACTAAAATTAAATTAGATTTTATATTATCGTCTACTTTTCGTATTAGTTCATATGCTTAGTTCGTGTTGTCTACTTATATTTTTCGAAAAAATATTAATATTATCAACAGATATAGAACGATATTTATTGTTGTTGATGATAACCATTAAACCAAAAGAAGAAGAAATACTTTAAGGAAGTATAACTCAGTACCACGTTGAAGATGAATATAGGCGTAGGTGATAAAAAGTCACACTATGATTCAAACAGAATATATTATGTATGTATCAATCGTAACCGCTCAGGACGTTTAGTTAGTATTATGTTATATATTAGAAATACCTAGAGAATAGTTTCATAGAGGCTACTCTATTTAAAGTTGCTATTAAAACTGGTCCTAACTCTATCTCTAGTTTAGATAGTATTTAGATGTTTTTTTATGTCAACATTAGGCTTGAAATTGGATGGGCAACGTTTGAGAATAATTAAAAATACTAAAATTTATTTGTCGGTTAAGATCTAAGATTTATGCGTTTTTCTTTTTGTTTTGGAATATTTGTTAAATATGTACAATGCGTAAATAATATTTATTGTGTAATAAATATTAAAAAAAAAACAATACCTCAGTTTTGACATTCGATTTTTTTAAAAATAAGTTTACGTATTTTTTTTTTCTAAAATATGGTGTTATATAAACAATTCACTAAACCTTTATTCTGAAGTCAACATATCGCTACAAATACAATTGATATGATGACATTGTTTTATTATACTTTGAACCAATAAAAACTTGATTAAGTTTTATAGGATGAATAAAAGTGGCGTGTGAAATACTGGAAATAATTCTAGTAGGCGATGCCCTCGTAAATTTTATGTTTCAGTATTATTATAGGCTCAACTACTGTCTCAAATATTTTCACATCGATCGTCAAGCTCAAAAAGTAAGCCGAGCGCCAAAACAACAATTGCAGAAAGAAGGGGAGCTTCGTCCCCTAACGGTATCCATCCGGGAAAATTGCCCGGTGATGCCCGATTTATTTATAAAAGAATCTTTCCAAAGAAAATTTTTTTACATTATTATTTTTGTTTTATAACTAATCACCTAAACCCTTTCACAAAAATTAATACGAGCGTGAAAATATTGAGTAGATAAATAATTTTTTTGACAAGCTTTGTTATGATCGGATATAAAGGTTGATTTTTGGGCTCAAGCTTGAAGCTTTTAATGGAAAATATACAATATAATTGTGTAGAAGATTAACAATATTATGAAAAATATTTCAGTAAGAAAACTGATGTACGTTACTTTTTTATTTTTAAAATAATTATATTTATTTACGTGTTCGTAAAATAGTTCTAGTTAATAATTCTATTCCAAAGCTTGCAAAAAAATCCTAAGTACCTACTACTAAATACTGCGTATTTGTGAAACTTCCATTTTGTTAAATCGACCTATTTAGGGCAAATATGTTAAGTAACCTCCCAAATTCCTCATCAATCACGGTCTTATTATAATCTGTATACATTTTTATCAAAACGAACTAGGCGATATCTTGGAAAAGTCTGCATTACATGAATAATGCATACAACATGGCGTCTATTGAACGGTATGATCGCCTACGCGCTATTGTTACGGGACCGTTGCGCCATTTCTTCCACAATAGCTTTGTCCTTTACATGCTCTTATGTAACGTAGCTTAACTTTCAAGAGAAAAAGCAAACATTTAGGTTAATAGCTCGAAGAGATCATGCTTTCAAAAATGTGCCATTCCTGAAGCGTCTGCAATTATATTGAGTTCGCTCATTCATTTTACTATTATAATTTTTCGAGACTTTAATAAATTACATCTAATTTATCAAGGGTTTAATTAATAATTATAAAGATTATAAGATAGATATAGAAGAATTATAAGAGATAAACTTCATATTGAAAGATTTTAATTAATGAAATATTAGTGTGTTAAATGTAGTGAATTCCTTGAAAATAAGCTTTTATTATTGTATATTAGAAAAATTTAAAATTTATAAACTCTTTTGCAAAAAAAAAAAAACGGGCATTTAAGCAAAGAACTATTTTATAGTTACTATTAGTTTGTTTGACAATTTTAGGTATTGTTATCCTCAGAATTTTATAAATTAATTAGGAAGGAATAGTTTTCATCAGTTTTACCATAACATTTTAATTAAATTATTAAGAAATAATGTTTAAGCTCAAAACACTATGATTTTACCTGCTCGCTAAATAAAAATGAAACGCGTTAATTTCTTTGTTTTTCTTGAATACATTAAAAGCAGATAAAAGTTTAGTATTGAGTGTGACCCCCTCTTGCTGAAATCACAGCTTGCATTCGTCTGGGCATGCTAATGAGTATATCTTTTATGGTTTCTTGGGGAATACGTTCCCACTCCGCGGTAATCACATTCTTTAGCTCTCTGATGGTCTGCGGAGCCGGCTGCACTGATCTCACTCGTCGCTTCAGAACGTCCCAGACATGCTCTATGGGATTGAGGTCCGGACTTCTAGCTGGCCAGTCCAAACGACGAATTCCGACTTCTAGCATATACGCATCCACACCGCCAGACCGGTGGGCGCGAGCGTTGTCGTCCATAAAAATTGAGTTTTCGCCAAGAGCGGTTAAAGCGGGTTGTGCTTAAGGAATTAGAACTTCCGTTATGTATCGGTGTCCAGTCAGTGTACCGTTTTCGATGAAGACTAACTCCGTACGATCCATAGAATTTATTTCTGCCCAAAACATAACAGAGCCCCCTCCATAAGGTGTGATTTCTTCTATACATGCCTCTGCAAAGCGTTCTCCTCGTCTACGTAGCACTCGCCGACGTCGGTCTTCACCATGCAGAGATATTCTGGCTTCATCGGAGAACAATACCCTATCCCAGTCTTCATGAGTCCATGACACACAATTTCGAGCGAAGCTAAGCCTGGCAACTCGATGTCCACGGAGTAATTTAGGGCCGCGTGCCGGGCGATGACTGTGTATATTAGCAGCGAGAAGCCTGCTCCTGACCGTCCATAGACTAATTTGCACATTTCTTACTTCTTCGAGGGTGTTCTTGAGGTCCACATAAGAAGATTTGCGATTTCTCAACGCTTGACTAACTAGAAAACGATCATCCCGTGGTTCGGTACATGTCTTTCTGCCAGAACCAGGCCTTCTCTTGACGGAACCGGTCTCTTGATAGCGCTGCCAGGTCCTTTGAACTGTCGACCGACTCACATTTAGCCTCTGAGCCTTCGTGGCTTGAGTGCAACCTTCTTCAAGCAGCGCAATAATTTTGCTCGCTTTTATCACTTTATCTACCATTTTCGAGATTGCTAAACAGCAATAACAATACTTGTAAATGTCAAGGACACCAGATAATTTAATAAAAATTGACAAAAAGTTAATTAGAGTCGATATTAACTATAGGGAATTCGCGCCACAAAATGTAGTTAAAAGTTATTTTCTTTGAAAACCAGGCTCAGTCAAAAATTTGAATTTGGAATGTACTCTTATAAACATTATGGTACTTTTATAACTGGCCAGTAACATGTTCAAATGATTAAAACGTTTTTGGTATTTTATTTTTTTTAGCCAGGAAGAAAATCGAAACCGCCCGTTTTTTTTGCAAATGAGTGTATTAATTCAATGTCATTGATCAAACTAACTTTTGATTAGAAAAATAACTTTTCGTTCTAAAGTCGCTTCGGAAAGTGTAGTTTTGAAATATATCATAGTTGAATTTTTCATGTTTGTGTGACTAAAATAATATTGAAGCCGCTTTTTTAAAAACTAAAACATTAATTGTTTCTTTTTTTTTCAGATAAATAGGTAAGATTGACTGATGATCGATAACATGATAAGAAGAACAATATAAGTAGTTGCAGGTTTATTTCCCGCTTGGAGCACATTTAAATTACACAAGGTCGATTTTTAGGTCTGGAGGCTTGTGATGTAGGTCATTAAAAAAAACACTTATAATTTTTATATTTTCTATAAACTTTTAGAACAAATTTTTTACCCTTGTGTAGAAATATGATAAAAATTTATACACATAAGTAAGTACTCATAAATTCTTTTTTTGGCGAACTCGTAAAAAAACCCTAAGATTAAAACGATTTTTAAATTCACTTGTCCAGATCACCGAACACATGTTACACATTCGTATTTTGGCTCACAATTGACAGCGTCCCTTATTAAACTGTCGCCAATCTTGTCCATGGCGTGCAAACTGCTGACAACATAAAAAATAACAGGCCCATAAAAGTATATTGTGCCTCTCGAGGCCTCCGCTCATTATGTGTGTATAATGTTTCTACTAAATTACGATCACTGTTGTTATTTTGTAATCCTATACATGTATGGATGGATGAATGGATTTTTATTAATTACTTACCTAACAATAAGTAGTAATGTATATGCCAGCTTTAGATAAAAAATGTTCATATACGTTATATATAAATTATTAGGCTTGTCTTTTTATTCGAAAATTCCCACGAAATCGGAAATTACGCGGTTAAAACTCGGATTAGTAGTATGATTTTTTTTTTCTTTCACGTACTTCTTAAGTGTGCAATAACGTATAAATAATATAAAATAAATATAAAACCGCGAGTCATAACTAGAACAAAAATAAATAATTATGTACCCACGAATCAAGTTAACCTACACTTATTTTTTCCTTATATTATTTCTTTAATGTTTTTCTTCTATTTATTTATTTATTTTGTTCTATAATTATTATTTATTTTGAAATATTTTTACACGATATATTTAAAAAAATGTAATTTTTTTTTAATTTTTTAATTTAATATTTTGATGGAGTTTCTACATGAAAAAAATATCTTATGAAGTAATAGAGTAATGATAGAGTAATAGAGTTTTGGCTAAATGACAATTCATATCTGTAGAGAGAAAATTGTTATTACTTAAATGTTATAATTTTCATTTCAAAAATTTTCTTTGACCAATAGTAAAAAGGTGTGCATAAAAAAGTCTCTATTAAAATATCTTCCTAAAAAGCTGTATTACTAAAATATTAAAATATATTATTAGATTCCTAATTCTAGTAGAACATTTTTGTTTGCCACGAGCGATTATTATGATGTGGTCACATTATATCCGGTGCCGTCACATGCACTCACTGAAATACGAAAAAATGTATTATTATTGTTTTCATCGTTGTCAACTTGTGGTGGCTTAGTATCGTAAAACACAGTAAAATGTAATCAACAATCATTTAAAAGACATTCATAGAAAAAATGTAAAGTTTAATTTAAATATAAAAAAAATAAAGAAAAGAAAATTTACGTTATCTTACACTTTATAAAGCACATATTTAAGCTTACTTATGTTTTATATAGAATTTTTATATATAGAATAGTGTATGTATGTGTGTATGTATGTATGTATGTATGTATGTATGTATGTATTTGTGTATATATGTATGTATGTATGTTTGTATGTATGTACGTATTTATAAAATTCACTAATCAAAAACCTTGGAAAATAGAATTTATGCACCGTTTCCACCTGTCCGATTTTCATTTAATCCATTCATAAGGTTACCTGTAAGAATCACTTTTAGTGATAAAAACGCTATTTCACCATTTTCTTTTTTTATTCCTGTGTATTTCATTATTTTGTGTATACTTTTATGTGAGTGCAATAAAGTGTTTGTCTATCTATCTATAACTTTTTTATTATTTATTACACTTTTATGTTGTCGTAACTTTCTAATATTACAGAAGAATCACTTCTTAAAAATCCAAAGAAAGGGTCTAGCCGACTTACTATAAGGAAATTACACCGACGCCTTTGGACACAGTTTAACTTTTTACATATTACTTCTTCACCCAAAGTACTTGTACTCGAGATTTTAGATCTCTGCTTTCACTAATAAGGGAGATATGGGGATAACAGCCCCTAACGGTTTTATTTTTTTTTCTCAGAACTTTCATAGATGTTTAAATGATTCTAACGCGAAAAAATATATATCAATGAGCTCTATATTCAGTATTTTTTTTTCATATTTTTTGATTAATTTTCAGAAGTGTAAAAAATAATTTTTATTATTTGAGGGTGGTTTTTATATGAACTACTGGAGATACACCAAACAAAAAAATATCATACAATTGTCTCAGAGTCTACTACAACATATTATAAACACAAAAGTTTCCATTTGGTGGAACATAATTAAAAAAAAAATATTCTATGTGTTTCAGCTCCGACGCACGACTATACTCTTTAAGAACGTTTCTCTAAATATATAATCTGTCTATGATTATTGTCAGTTCAGCATTAAGCAATTATAGTCGAAATATATTAAATTTTTAAAGCTAACGGTTAAAAATTCTAACGGTTAAAATTGGTGATGTTAATACAGAAGTATAAATAAAATTGGTAGTCGTTTCGAGACACACGTTCCCCATCCCGTCATAGTAAAGAATTGGGACCGAGGATGGGTGAGGTTATTCAAAAGAAGAGTCCTTAAATGTCTGGACAACCTTCGCCATTACACGTGAGAATTCATTATAATTAATAAGAGTTGATCATTCATTTAAATCAATTCTTTATTTTATTCCTAATTGTATTTATTTGAAATAATTCAAAACACTGATGTAAAAAAAATTATATATGAACCATTTAAGAGTTGGTTGACAATTCATTTCTAAAAATCACGATGAATTGACAAAATCGTGTGACACTCAATGTCAGGGCATTATATCATATATTTAATATAACAATACTTAAAAATATATTGTAACTAGCTCTGCCCCGCGGCTTCACCCGCGTTAATTTGAGGGGAAAAACTTACTTAAATATTTTAAACAATTACTATAACAATAAGAGTAGGGATCCGACTCGTTGGTCGATTGGTCGCAAGCGTTACTGCCAAGCAAGGGGTCATGTTTGATTCCTGGGTCATTCAACGTACTATTGATTTTTTTTTATTTTTCGAACATTCTCAATAAAAGAGTGATGTTATATGTACTTTAAAAGTGGAACTGTAATTAAAAAATATCTCGAGAAGAAAAATAATAAAGGACGCAACGGAAGGTCTCAAAAAAGATTATTTTTTCATGTTTTTATAAAATTTCTTATTATTACTCAGCCCCTCTTGGTCGTAGCGTGATGTTATATAGCCTATAGCCTTCCTCGGTAAATGGGATATCCAACACAAAAACAATTTTAAATTCGAACCAGTAGTTCCTGAGATTAGCGCGTTCAAACAAACAAACAATTAAACAAACTCTTCAGTTTTATAATATAATATACTAGTATAGGTAAAAGACAAAAATAATCATATTTATTAGGAATGTTTAAATACAGTTATAATAATAAACTACTTAAATAAAAATATACAGTATTTAAATAAAAAAAAAAAAAAAAAACATTAAAAAACTAATTGTGTGATAATGATTTTCGGATGATTTTTTTTTAATGTGACATCAACGGAGGCCATTCTCTCATTTTTAACTGTGATTAATTTTACTAATTGTAAGCCTATGTTACTGTACTATAAGAATTCAGATATTTGGAGAGTAGTCGAAAGTTAGAATTACATAAACTGTCAAAAATACTTCTAACCGATCTTGGTATTATTTTGTTAAATGAAGCAAAAGTAATATAATTCGTAAATAGTATAGGTAGTGTTCAATATCCTCACGCAAATTACACTAGGCTGAAGTTAACGTAACTTTGAAATAAGACACGAAGTATATATATTTTAAGGTAATTGGTGTGAAAATCCTTATATTTTATTCATGTTATTATTTTGTCATGCCAAGTCCCAACTGCAACGTATACCTTAAAGTTAAACCAGTTGGCATAATCTTGGAAATAGCTCCCGAAAAGCAAACTTTCACCTTCTGTTGAAATGATTTCACTTCTTTTTCAAAAGCTTCTCTCGGGCAGTATCATTGATGTTTGAGGATATGGTACAAATTTTCATTTTTGTTATGTAAAGAGTAACGTGATTAATTCTCAATTTTAATATAATGCTGTAATGTACAGTGTCGTACTGACTTAACTGCTGATAAATTTCTTTACTAAATAACAATAACACAAGTTTCAAACGGCTATTAAATATTTATTAACAAGCAATTAATTCGATCTAGGCATTTTAAGTGAAAAATCTACAAATATGAGTAATTTTAAGCCTGTAAAAAATTAACAAAAAAATATAATGTGAAGGTACCTATAGTTTATATAAACTTCTGTTCTTTCACAATTTCTTACTCAACTTATGTATAAAATATATAAAAAACAATTTCCACGCGTCAGTCTCGTATCAACTCGAAAATGACACCATCGATTTGAATGATTTCTTTTGTTTGTTCGCCTCAATGGGGCAGTTAAGTCACTCACTCAGCGGGACGCTTTATTGCATAGAACTCCATTGGCTTTGTTGTAGTCCAATTATTTTTGAAGGTAAGTTTGATTGAATTGACTTTTCTTCTAAGATGTATCGACCAATGTCGGATCTCGGATCCCGAAAGTAATATGGAATTGCTAGAGGCTTACATTAAATGCATTTATTTCATAATTTGTTACGGAGCTAATTTGTTGTAAGTCGAATTCGGTAGAATAATTTTGGAAAATATTAATATATAGTAGGTAATGTTTATAAATAAGATATCATATAATTATGATTGATTTTCATCCTCAGATATGTTCATCAATTATAATTTGTTCGTAATTTGATGTCGCTTAACATACAATAGGCAAATTGAGTATTTCCTCCCTTATTAAAAAATTAAAAAGAAGAAAAAATTTAAATAAAGTATACAAATTGGTTATAATATTTTCTATTTATAAAATGAAACTTTTGTTAGAGAAAAGGATATTTTAGAAAAATAAAGTCAAAGAAAATAAAGTGTTACTTTAAAACGATGTCTCTAGAATTTGACACTAGTTCCTATATACTTTTGAATAATATTATCTTCGTATAAGTAGTTTTCATGTTATATTTTGACATTACCGTTATTCATTGAGGAGTGAGGACAAATTCGAAGTACTCTGAAAGAGATACGTCTCGACGGACAGTAGACGATATTCTCTATAAAGTGGAGTTTAGATGTAATTTATAAGAAATAAGACAACTAAGTTAAATTAATGTAGAATAATAAAATTGATTTAAATTAAGAATGACTTTTGGGTTTTAGATATTTAAAAAAAAAAAAAACGTGTGATTTTATGTCTTTGTCTCTTTAAAAAAATTTCGACTCTTACAATAGATCATATAATTTAGTTTGTTGACCTATGACCATGAAGTATTAAGTTACGTAAAACAGTTTCATCAATTCTTAAATTATTTTTTCTTAAATGTTTTGCTATCAAAATATATATGATTAAACATAGATTAACGAATAATACGACTATCCTAGACAATAAACAAACAATGAAAAGACAATATACAATAACATTTTTAGTGCCAATTTTGAATAATCGACTTAGAATAAAAATGAACTATTTTATAACATAACAAATAATTAGGGTAAACTGATTTATAAGATTCGAACGTCCTCGTTACCTAAGCTGTCAGCATAGCTAGTACAAACTAGTAAGGTAGATAGAAACGGCTTTGGTAAGGTTGGTCAGCAGAGGCCAATAAAAGTATTCTTAGTTTGACCGCACTCATACGGCTTCCTTCTTATGTTACTGTTTAGTAAAAATAGTTTTTTGTTCACTTGTTACCCGCTTGTAACTCGAACTTACGCATGTTAACACATTATTTTTTGTACTAAAATAAAGGTGTATTATTTACTCATATGATATTATTTTTCATTTTAATAAAATTATAAAAATATTCTCCACATTGAAAACGTACATTTATCAGTAAAGTAAAAGTTCAAAATTCATATTAATATTTCGTATGTAATTCAATTATTAGTTCTACATATTGCGATATTTGTGATTGTTTTTCCTTGATATGATTTTGAAAAGGACTACAAATAATAGTAGTTCTAAAAATATGAGTTATGACAAAACATTTTTAAATCTTCCAAGATAGGTGATAAAGCATGTCTTCGCTTCGTCTCTATCTATATATGAAACCTTTAGTTTACGACCACGCTTCCTGACCTAGTTGCGAATCGTCGCGGGATCAGGAAAGGGTTTACGGTTTTCAATATTTGTTATTCCGTATATATGACTATTTCTATATCTTATGGGAATAGGTCGTTTCAGAGGAAGAGTTCTCTGGTGTCTCTTAGCAGTAAACGTATATTTTTGACCTATTTTTATATCTATTTTAAGAATTGTAAACGGTTTAAATTAAGGTTTCTTATATAATATATCATAACCTTTTCAAAGAATAATCTGCTTTAGCGAATGGAATCCAATTTGCGCTCAGTGTTGTGGGTTTGTGGGGCTTCAACCGCAGCCTGATAATTGACACCGAAGTCACAGCCGCGGTCGTAATAACCATTATAGACGAAACAGCGTCATGCAAAAACATCAAATTACAACACGTCGCCGCCCAGAATATCCAATCTCCTAAATGTTTTATTATTATTGTTCCGACTATTGGAACTTCCAATAAAATAACGTAATTCATGGACCCAATAGCGCGTTCTTATAGGTTTAGTTTAGAAAGTTGGCATCTTGTCCATAGCGGTTATTTCGAGTTCCTTACATAGGTTACCGGGTGCCGGCTGTACAAAAAGAAGGCTCTATTTAACGGAAACCGATTCGGAAAAAAGCGTTCTGAGTCCCAGAGCCAAGAACCGGATTACTGTGGCCAGACTGAAAAACAAATCTACTACGATTTACGTACCGTAAACTCGTTACGCGATGTGAACGAGGCGAGTTCGTGAACGGGGAGCAATTCAAAGTGTATCTTGTTGCGATTATGGGACGGTCGAGATCGGGTTAAACGGGATCCGATAGAGATACGTTTAGTGCGTAGACGGGGCAGCGAGAGAGAGGCGAGCTTATACGCTGACTATACAGAGGTTCGCAGGTTCATTCGTAAGAAGTGTCGTTATCACAGTCGCTGTTCGGCAGTCGGGCGGCGTGCTAGTTGTAGGGATCTCTCGCTCCCGTGGCGCGTTGAATAACTACGGTAGAACTTTTACGAACATCGCGATCGGAAATTTGAGAGCCAGCAGCCATTTCCGATTCGTGACCGATTACGATACCCCGTGGAAAGTGAAACCGAACCACCGGGACGAGATAAAACAATTGTGTAAAGACTTTACTTGGTGTTATATTAAGTGACTTTGTGGAACGATATATTTGAAAAGTGAAATTAAAACTTATTTTGGACTAGTGTCGATATCAACGCAGTTTTGTAATAAAAACTGTGTCTTGACTATTGAATCTCGGCTGTTATTTAATTTCCTTATACGGTAAGTTGATTTTCATAAAGTTTTGTATTATTTATAATTATTATATTTTTTCTCACAAAACTTCGTTTAAAAAAATGCATAAAGTGATGAAATGCAAATTGCTTTTGCAATGATAATATTTTTGGTTTAAAATAGGGGAGCTACTTCAAGTATTCATGAGGAAAAATGTAAAAATGTAATATCATTAAGTCGGCGCTGTGTTCAGTTACGCCATGATTTTTTAAAGCGAAAACAGCTTTATTAGCATTTAGCTTACTTTTAGGGGTGAATATAGATCACAATATATGGCCTTAAAAGCTTTAATGACATTTTGTATTACTTCGGAGGGTATTAGTAAGCTATATTAACGAAAGAAAATATAATTTATTTTGTGCTGTTATAATGGATATTATGTTTCAAAATTGGTGTTATTTCTCTTTTTCTAATTACGTAACCAAAGTATCAAGAGTAACTATAATCAATTACACTGCCATTTCGAGATAATAGTAAAAATAATCGATTACGCATAAAAAGCTTCGGTTCCGGAATCCAGTCGATTACAAAATCGATTGTTATTCAAAGTCGAGTAATATTTACTTGTTTGGTAAAGTCAATTTTATTTATAATTTACTGGTTTTGTTTTTATATTATTGCTTTATTAACGTCATTATCATATTATTTATATTGTTTTTAAATTAAAAAAATTTAATCAATAAAATGTAAAAGTCTTTCCTTCTCGTCTATTACGTACGAACCAATTATATAATTTTCTAATATTTAATTGAATAATCCTTTATAAGTAACTTTAGTAAGCACGTGTTGCTTTTGACATCACAAAGGGCTTTTGTAAAATATGCTAATTGTTAGAACAGTAGGTACGTGTAGGCTCTATTCTTAACGTTATGATATCAAGCAAACTGACTTGATGGTAATTAAATCAATTTAACTTAGAATTAGGATTGACGTTAAGAAATATTTAATATTATTACGGAATACTATTAAGGGGGTTTCTATATTGTGTTAAGTATGTGTGACTACAGAATTATATCATTAGTGATTAGATAAATGGTAGTTGTTAACAGTTTTAGATTAACAATCCAAATATCATTTATTTGCGTCTGTGTTATAAGTTGTCATTTGTCTATAAATTTCTTGTATTATATATTACGAGTATTTTTGAGTAGAATAATAGATTGATATTTTTTAATATATGTTTATTAATAACTACTACAAATAAGTTTCATTTATTAACATATAATTAAAATTATAACCATATAATAAATATTATTATCATTTAACTATGTTTATTACCTACTATTGTTTGGGTTATTGCATTAAATTAATAATTTCTGTAATGTTTTGTGTTTTGGTACTAATTCCGGTAGTCATTTTATGTTTTGTATGAGTCATAAAGGACTATTTAATCAATAGTATTGTAAAGGATTTATAATGGTTTTAGTTTTGTAGGATATTTATAATTATGTTAATTATAATTCGGATTTATTATTGTCGATGTCGTTTTGACGTTTATGGTAAAACGATATTGATGTTTCTGGAAGAAGGAATAAAAATAAATATTAAATAAATAAACGTCTCACATTCAACGGCTCCAGTAGGATGTGAATCCTGTGTCGGGGGTCTGGATACACACACAATACACAAGCACAAACGCTCAGACCACGACAAACATCTGTATGGCCCATACAGATATTTGTCATGTGCGGAGATCAAACCCGCGACCGCTAGCGCATCAGCCAATTGCTGTGACCGCTGCACCAACGCGTCGTCAAAAAAAAAACAACTTAAACAGTCTCGAGTTTAGATAGTGACTTTTCTTACGTGTCATTTTAATCTGTTCCACAATTTAGTACACCAATATAGCCTGAGCAGTTTCACAATATAGCCTGAGCAGTAAAAGATTGAGCAAAAAATTTAGTTTTAATTGCAGGTATCTTCGACATCAGATTTTGAGATTATCCTAATTTTTCTGAAGCAGCCCAAAGATATTCAAATTTATTCTTCAAGAAAAAAGGAGCCTTTGAATTATATAGCACAGAGTACCGCAGTACTACTATGTATTATTATTATTATAAAACGTGAATATTATATAAATCATGTATCCCTTTCAAAAAAAATGTATAATTAAATATAAAACATTTTGAAAGAATACTTACATATTTTATTTTCAATGAAACATTTTGATACACCCACTTTTATTGACGCCGAGTAAGATGAAATGTGTTTTGTTTTACTTTGTTCGTTATATTGCCCCCGTTTGATACCATCATATGTCTGCTTCAGATGATATTTCTAAGAAGGCTAACAGTGTTTTTTGCTTATTACTTCTTGATACATCTTATATATTGTATTCAATAATGAAATAGAGATTGTAATCAATAAATTATCTACGCACGTCTCTCGCGAACATGATATTACGAGATCAATTGCTCTTTTCATTATAAAAGATAGGAAGAAAGTTACATAGGTGATTAATATATTGGATATCAAAGTGTATTACATTGTCGTGCTTTAGTTTTAGCTTTATATGGAATCTTCATTAAATCGTAGTGTAACAGCACTCAGCAGGTAAAAGTGGCTGTGTTTATTTTGTGTAGGTATAACGTAACATACAACATATTTGAGTTATGCTTATAATAATAATAATTATTAGCGGAACTTATAACGGCTGGGTCATAC
The DNA here is from genome assembly GCA_036937285.1 of Euphydryas editha. Classification (NCBI taxonomy): domain Eukaryota; kingdom Metazoa; phylum Arthropoda; class Insecta; order Lepidoptera; family Nymphalidae; genus Euphydryas; species Euphydryas editha. The sequence continues at coordinate 9,865,589 of JAUPFZ010000008.1, forward strand.
TCACTCTCTTGTACACTTTTGGCATGCTCAGATGGACACAGACCGAACTCGATGCCCTGGACAGAAGAGTCCGCACGATTATAACTCACCATCCCAGTGAGTCACTCAGATATGTGTTTTCGGCTGTTTAGTGCTTGCCAATACTGAGTATTTACATAGACATAACCAAACGGCGAAGATTCTTCATCAAGAGCTTGCTCTTATGTACGGAATCCTGGAACAGAGGTTGCTGTATTATCCATATAAACTAGTAACAGTATAGGTACTTACTCGAACGTGACTTAATCCAGTTCGGCGAACAAGCCTGATATCATTATAATGGATCGGTCACAGTCTATAGTGTTTTTAGTGGACATCACCACCCTGCAAGGCGAGGACCTCGAAAATATTGCATGTGAGAGAGAAAAAAAGAGTGAAAGATTAATTATTGGCGGTTTAAACACGTATATGTTTATTTTTTAATAATATAATTTTTTATATAATTTAATTTAAACACATAAAATTAATTTCATTAGTACAGGAGTCTATCTGTAGAAATTGTTAAGGTTAATAATAAGTCAGTTTGTTAACATTTAAAAAATAAACAATAATATAGTTTTGTTTTCATTGAATTATTCATGAATTAATTCGGGATTTTGATGATTAAATTTGGGAATTTTATAATCAATCATGTTTGTTTGTATAGCTGTCAGTGCTCGGCGGCTATTCTAATGATAAGTTATAATTGATTGAACAGTGAATATGCTAGTTCGATTATTATGAAATGGTAATTAAATTATGTAGCGGTGACATAATGCGATTATATCACATTTTAAAACGCAATTTAAATACAGCAAGTTATCCCAAAAACATATATAAAAGAGTCAAAAAAAAAAGAAACAATAAATAAATAAATTTGTTGAAACACACACTAACATATTACAACAAATTATATTATAACAAGATACCAAAAACAAGTCAAAATTGATTACAATAGGTTTTGTGAATACTGATAACTGTATACGGTACAATAGACAGGATTTGCATTTATCGAAATAGAATTTGAGATTGAGACAATGTGTTACTGAATACGGCTTAACAATAGTATGACATAATAGATTAACATGAAAATATAAAATAATTTCCAAGTTACAAAAGTAAAATCTGCCCTACTTTTTAACATCAATAACATTGGAGATTATAAAATTAAGATCTGCAATGATTTCTAAGAAGTAACTAGTTGTAAATAAATTGCTTGCAATAGTCACGAAAAATACGATCACGATCTTCATAGTCTATTTTTATTTTGATTTTGCATCACAAAACGAAATATTTTGAGTAAGACCTCCAAATATTCGATTACGAAATTATTACTTCGGCAATGCGTAGCGGTATCACAGTTAATGTGCTTTATGAAAGGTGTACCACCTTTTTGCAATAAAAGCGAGTTGTTAAATATATGCGAGCAATTATAAGTGTTTTATTAAGAAACTCTTCACGGTCAATTCATCAGTTTATTACTTTGTAAGAATAATTTGAGTTACAAATCCATTTTTAGACCAGTGCCGATAATTTTTGAAACTAAAAAAAAAATATATTTGGATGAAACCCATTGGAAAAGGAAAATAAAATAACAAAAATGCAGGGAAAAATAAATTACGGGCGATCTGAGGTCGAGAAGTGGGAGGGTTTAAGGGTAAAACACGGTATATCGCGATTTCTAGCAAAACAACAAGTCCTATTGAAAAAAAGTTAAAAGGAAAAGTTATAGGTAATATAAAGATCTACATTTTTTGTATTTATACTTTTTCACATAACCTCAAACTTTATGTAATTTTTTTTATATTTTTACAAAAATATTCTTTTTTTCACAAAATTTGGTGAAAACTTACCTTTTTATGTCCCAAATACACTGTAATTTTTTATTTAAAATATTTACTTTTTCGCCTTATTTTGACTTAATATTGTAAAAGCACCCTAATTTTCAAAATATTCTATTTATTATATAATATTATATTGTCAAAATATATGCTAAAAAAATATATTTTTGTTCGTTGACATCTCTACTTTTGACGGTGTAAAAAATATACATTATATGGTTAACTTTCTCAGAAAATACTACATACAAATATACACATAATATATATATTGAAATAAGTAAATTATGGCGATAGGTAGTAAAATTAAAATAAACATAAGTTGTGATTTCAGATATGGAATAGGTACGGAACGAAGCGACTCGTCATTTCAAAATTACAAATAATATAAAGAGGTTAAATATGGAAATATTTTATCCCTTAAATAAAGACGTCCAGAATGAGTAGGACATAGAACAGGATCGTTAACTAGAGTACTTGTTATACTGTTAGTTAAAGACGTAGATTAACATATAGATTGTGACACACAGAAATTATTTTATTCTTGAAATTTCTACGAGATCTGGTGATATACGAGTATGGGTAAAACCGCCAGGAACAGGTAGTTATATAAAGTAGTTATAAAACCTTTATGAAACAAAAACAAAGTAATAGAATTACATTTTTTTTTCTTCCAGAGCTCTAATAACTGTAAGCAATCAAGTTATAATTGATGGATGTGTTGGTGAGTTATTGCTTAGCCGGAAAATAAACTGTATTTCATTTCGATGAGACGCCTAGAAGGGGACTAATACGCGAAAAATGGTTTCCACTTTTCTTCGTTTTCACTAAATAAGGGTCCTTAGTGCGCGCCATAGAAATTTTGCTGCTATAATAAGCCATATTTTAGACAAATTTAAGAGAATTATAATTGAGCATTCTTATGTTTTTATTTTATTCGTAAACTAAAAAAAATGTTTAATAATTTATTTAAGATTTAATTACAAATTTAATTACATCGTTTAGTACGTACGAGTTTCTAAGTATTTAGTTTTTAATTTGCTAATAATAATTTATTTTTTAAAATGATGTGCATAAAAAGTATTATTAATATTATTAATATCATCGTTTAAATATTAAACGATTAATGCTTGTTGTGATTACCTCTAAAAATAAATACAATTATACTATTATTTTATAGTGTAAATATTTTTTTGTGTTAAGTACTATTGTTATTTGTGTTGGTAATTCTAATAAATAAATAAATGAAAATTAAAAAAAAGCTAAAGGGACTTTATTATGTTTATGTTAAGATAGTATAGGTGGCATATTATTTATATTGGTAACTGGTATAAAATAGCTTTTGAAAGTGGCTTCCTTACGAAGGTAGTGTGTGACATTATTTGTAATTGTTTAGTCTATTATCTATTTTTTTGATAAATAGTTATTTTAATATTATAGCAGATTCTACTAGGTCTCCCTCGTGGTTTTACTTATGACATTTATAGCTCATATTTCTTTACTATGAGTCATAGTGAGTTGTCTGTTGTTGTGCCTAGGTTACATCAAGATAGTGTATCTTCCGATCAGTGAAAGAGTTATTAATATTGGTTAAATACTTTCAGACTTTATCGAGTACAAAAATAAACTAATCCATCCTTATTACAATATCAGTGTACATGATGAGTAAATCAGCTGTATCGTGTGAATTCTCACACTATAAACGATGATGATAATATATAAACTTATTCTGAGAAATGTTGAGTTGCATAATATTATATATGTGCAAATGTGTTTCCGTGACGCAATAACAAATATCTAGACGAGATGACCGTTATGAGGTGTCTCAATTCGTTATGTACCGTTGCTTTGATTTACCATAACTTATCATTGATAAACCTTTATGATTGATTTTAGGTTTAAAATTTTACGTTTTGATTTTATTCAAAAGTCCTATTATTTGAAAAATACTATTTTAAACTAGAAATTTTACACCACGTACCATTTTCTGTTGGCAATCTCCCTATCGCTACGATTGCCTGAAAGATATGTCGAAAGCGATAAGACCGGCTGTTGTATTATATTCACTTTATAATCTGTGGTGTACAAAAAGTAAGTAAAATATAAAGAAAAAGTTAAATCTTTAATATTTTTATTAAAACATTATTTTATAGTCTTTATGTAATTTACGTTTATGTATTTATGAAAAATGATTATAAATTATCCCGACTCCTTTAATTTAGTATACAATGAAAATTGAAAAATTAAAAATTTAACTAATGATATGGCTATGGTAAAGATATACCTACATAGTGATATTAAAATTTTAATTTTTTTCAAAAGGATAATCGCAGTTTGAAAAGAAAGATGTATATGAAGCAAAAAAAAAATTATATTTTATTACATTTATTTTTAAATCGATATATTTATTTGACTTGACAATTTTGAATTTTGGTTTGCCTTAGCCGCATGCTAGATGCGCGGTCAAGCTGAGTGGTGCCTAAAGTCCGAACATACCGAAATATATTCGATTTTATACCACCAGGATGTGTCGATTAATGCCAACCCGCTTATAGCTGTGGTATACTTTACAGAATTGAATGAATGATTTTGGACAGAGCCGCTGGCAAAGGCTAGCGATAACACATAATTAGCAATTAATTGAGATAAAACTTATTTGTTTGTATTTATCAATTCTCATGTGATTTATGATAATATTATATTTATAATAATAATAATTACATAATCCGCTGGGGTTCATAAATACTGTCATAATTTGTTAGTTAATGATGACGCTATTATTATTTATATAAAATGATTATATTCGTATTAATATTTTATCCTTTATCAAATTCATTTATGTAGTTATTATGTTTAATTTTCATGTTGACTACATCTTTAGTTCTTCACGATATAAACAACCTAAACTTATTTATTCAATTGACTTATTATCTTCTGTATAAAACATTGGACATCTATATATATAAAATCTATTGCTGTTCGTTGGTCTCGCTAAAACTCGAGAACGGCTGAATAGATTTATCTCATCTTGGTCTTGCAATGTTCGTGGAGGTCTAGGGAAGGTTTAAAAGGTGTGACAAATTCGGCAAAACCCTAGAAACAGCCTTTTTCTTTTTCCTGTATAAAAGTTTTCTAAATAAAATGTAGAGTCTTGAAATTTGGTAGGAATATTCCTTTCGCCGAGTACAGATCAACTAAGAACGGATTTTAAGAAATTCTACCCCTAAGGGGTTGAAAAGGGGGCAAAGTTTGTATGAGACAACGTGATTCCTTGGTCCAATCTACTTCAAATTTTGCATAAATATTCTTTAACAGAATTGATCAAAGACGTATTTCGTATTTTATCAAAATTTATCCCCTAACGGGGTTAAAAAGGGGTTGAAAGTTATTTGCTTCGAAGTTGATATCAATACTCCTTAGTGCTTTTGACTTAAATTACATTTTATTTTGACACATGTTTGACAACTCAATCCGTCCATTATAAAATATTTTCCAGTATCGACGCAGGTGTAGATGATAAAAAATATAAATTTATAATTTTTAAAAATTTGTTAAATACCCGTGCGAAGCCGGGGCGGGCTGCTAGTAAGTAATATAATGGAAGGAACAGGGGAAAGGAACTTGGGGGAGGCCTACGTTCAATAGTAGACATCCAACGGCTGATATGATGAATTACAGCTTTTGAATTACAAGTGTATCGTACTGTTATTACATTATTTCGAACGATGTAGGATCATAATCAAATGATTTATTGACTTTTATTACCACAATCTTATAAAAAATACAAACATTTTCATTTATGTGTAAAATAGAAATATCAAGGCAAAAAGAAACATTATAATTATATAAATTTAAATAACCAAAGACCTAGTTTCACACGGGTCTCATTAATATCGAAAAAACTTTAATTTAGGTACCTACCTACACAGCACACATTGTGGAAGCTTTCATGCGGCACGAGTTTTTCTGAAGAATATGATCATTAATTTCAATAAAGTACGTAAACATAGCCATTGATAAGGAATAATATACCTTTCAAATGATATATTCATTTTAATATAGGTTCAGTGGATCTAGAAATGACTTCCGTCAGTTACATAGTTATTAGTTAAGACACAAACAATTACTAATTGATTATTGTACAGCTACTGATTAAGTAAAATTATTACAATTACATCTAGTACCTTGTAACACGGATAGTGCTCATTGACCGTAAAGATTGTTTTCTCTGCGCACGGGCAAGCGAAGAAAATTGAAACAGGTGCAACTTTCATCCGGCGCACGAGCGTGCCGTGTCGAATCGAACGAATTATAGCAAAAATTTTGCATACCTACCTATTGCCTGAACTACTTTATGTTTTCCAACTCGGCCAAACGAAAATATTTTGTAGGTATTTTATTTTGATTCCGTTGTTTCTATAGGTTGTATGTTGTATGTACTATGTATTATATAAATACATTAGTATAATAAAGCCAAATATGAGGATGAACTGCAAAATCGATTTGATTGTTATTGATGTTTGTTGTTTTTCACGCTAAACTAAGCGATTTGCATTAAACGTGGTAGATAGTTCAAGATCTAGACTAACATGTATGATTATTTTTTTCCCGAAACTCCGAATTAAAAGGAAAAAAAATACAGAGCATAACTAGTTTCATTATACAACCCTTTGTCAAAGATAGCTAAGTTTAATTATATTGATATACCTACTTCATATAATTATATCGATCAACAAGGGATAGTAGTTGCTCAAATATAGCACGTTGAAATTTCAAAATATTTATAGCCGTTACTTTTTTAATTACGTTCCGTTAGGCTTGTACTTGTAGACCGCAATAGCTTCAAAGTGTTTTGACATAAATCTTTTTTAATCTCTTTGGAAATTATCGAACCGTGACATATAATTATATACATTTCAATCTCACTTTCAACATTATTCAATTTCAACTTGTTACACTCTATAATTCTATATATATATATACTACTTCTTTTAAGCAGAATAGTTTGTTTTTCCAACGCACTAATCTTGACAACTTCAAATTTAGATAACTTGCAAGGAATTTAAATCATAGCTGGAACGCTCACTTAATAAAATTGTATATTCAAATACGCACTTTGAAATAACTAACATAAGGTTGGCATTTGTTACCAACATATAAACTGAAAAAATCGTTCCGAGCATTTCGTTGACTACTGGTGAGAGAGAACAAATCTCAATAACAACAAAACAACAAAATCTCTTTCTTACGAGTTGCCATGAATCCATGGTAGAAAGAGATGCAATTCCTCTCTTAGGAACGTTTTTTGAGTGCACGTGCGCATTCCAGCTTGTATATAAATTCCTTGATAACTTGTTAATCCTGGAAGATATAAAACATAATGTCACGTTACTAATGAGTGGAAAAGTGAATATAAACGCGTTAAAAATCTCTCACATATATTAGTTAATATGATACAAATAGCGGCAGAGTTTGATTTTTTGTTTTTCCGAACCTCTTTATTAAAGAAGGTAATTTATCAAGGTCTTTAAAACGTTATATAAAAAACGAATGAATCACAGATCATAAAAAAAAAACAAAAACCAATCTAATGTGTAGGTATTAAAAGTCATTGCGAATGAAATCACGTGATACGCTTAGTATAAAGATATGGGAAGTAGTCATTAGGATTTTAATGTGTTTTGTTTATAGCTTGCACAACTGTTAAGAATGCCACATTTAACACTGTTCATGTTCTTTTTTTTTTACATGTATGTAGTAGAACTAATTCTGTATATATAAAACTTGAATAAACTTCTTATCCCCATTACAGAAGAATATGTTGTGTAGCGATATTTTAGGGACATTTTTAATATCCAATTATATCTATACATATAATGAAATTGTAAATTTCATGTGTCTCTTTTTTTCCCAGAATGTTTTGATGAAATATTTTGTAAGAGTTTAAGAACAAAAATTATAAACATTTCTATCATCTTTGGAAATGCTGTCTGTCGGTCTGGCTGTTTGTTTGAACAAGCATCACAGCTTTACTAAGTGTAGCTTAAAAATCAGTGTTAAATCAAAAAGCATAATTATCCTGTGGTAGTATTTAGTCTTTTTTATAGTATTCCCTACTGTCGCTAGTAATGTGATAATACTTACTATTTATTTCATAAATACACTTCATTCGATTAATAGTACTTACTCGAATTTTGTATTTGATTGTTGGCATTCGAAGGCAAAGAGTAGTTGAGTTTTAGTTAATAATTTAAATGTGATACATAAATTGTAATAACATTGTGTTAAAAAACGTTTTACATTAATAGCAACTAATAATTCATAATTATATTCAAAACTCAGTAAACGAAAAAAGACGAAAAAAATAAATTTCAAAATGTCGGATTCTGATTTATTTTTATGCAAAGTACGACACTGTAAAGTACGATAATATAACATTAGATGGCGCTGATGCCACTTTTTAGATCGCGATTATATATACATAACATATTTCATACGACGTAAAACATATGTTTTTGATGTCAGATTGGCGCAGTGGTTATAGGTTAATGTGTTGCGCTAGCGGTCGCGGGTTGAATCCTTGCTTATGAAAAATGTTTTAGTGGTTCATACTAATGTTTGTCATAGTTTGGGCACTTGTGATTGTGACGTGAGTATTGCCTTACCTTGACACAGTATCTAACTGGTGGCTGTCGTTGTTGTGTGAGACGTTTAGTTATCATTTATATAAACACATATAAATAAAATAATATCAATGACGATGAGATAATCGATATAATAGACACAATTTCCGACCTTGACGTTCACTTGCAAAGTCGGATTCGAACACACGATTCTTCATGACCCTTGTTGGCTAATAATTTAATAATAGGTTTTGCAAGGCACGAAATACAAGAAAACATGAGAATATATTATACAATGTAATAATTAAAATATACGAAAATAATATATGAAATAGCTTCGATAGAATAATTATTTCTTAATTAATTTGACGATGGCGTAGTGGTCGCAGCAAAAGACTGTTGCGGTAATATCGCGGGTTCGATCCTTGATTTACAATAAATGATAGTGTATGTATGGGCGTATCTATGTTGTGTATGTTCCTGGATTCCTGACATAGGAACAAATTTTACTGGTAATCTTCGTGAGGTTTATAAAAATCTGTTATTTATTTTTTGTACTCTCAAAATGAAGATTTACTTTATTAATATTTATATTTATACACTTGGCTTTTAAAGCACTTTTGATTCGTTATTTTACGGTAACATATTATGTTAATATTAAGCAAGAAATTCAACTGTAATACTTTAAGAACTGTAAATTATTCAATAATTACAAAATTTATTCATATTTCCTGTATGAAAGCCAGTCTTAATAAGTATATAAGTATATCTTTGTCACTTATACAATGTTTAACAGAAATATGATAGAAATATGTCTCGGCTATCAAAGACTGTTAATATAAACTTATATTTATTAAAAAGACTTTATAAAATAATCTTGAAATTTACTTAATTTTTAAATATTTTTGTTTATTACTCTTAGGCACATAAATAATTTTAAAAAAAGCTGTTCGTAATTACTTTGAGTACCTATCAAAATACAACACATTTAATATGAACAATAATTAAACACTATATATTTTACACTTACAAAACAATAATTATAACTTACACGAAATATAAAATAAATATGTGAAAATACTTTCTTGTTTCACTAAATTAATAAAGTTGGAAACCGCTATTACCGCAGTGAAATTATAAAATGCTGACTCAGCATTGTAAGAGAAATTCAAAATGTTTATTACAACTAGGTGTCCCTCAGTGTTTTACATGTGATACTTCTTAATTACTATTTATTATTGTTTGACATTTATTGTTACAGTACATTTCCTTTAAGTCATAGTGTGATATTTTATAGCCTATAATCTTGATTAGTAAACATCCTATCTAAAGGAAAAGTATTTTCTCTTATCAGACTGAAAAGTGAAAACCCTGTTATTACCGCTTTTAAACTAATGAACAGAAAAATATACTTATGCAAATATATTGTATATTGTACTCGCAAATTCAAAAGACGTTATTCTGTCTAGGCAAATACTATAAACCAATTACATCGCCACCTACCGTCCAATCAAATCTAAGGGTCCAGGTCCATCTAAGAGAGCAAATTTGAATCTGTGCTAGAAACGGGTCCACTCAAACAGTCCCAAAAATGTCAAACAGTCACAAAATCGGTACAAACGCTTACAAATTCAATGACATACAATTGTACGGAAAAATATATATAATAATATATTACAATATACGTACTTATACATATGAAGCTAATACACAATGTATTTGAAATAGCTTCTTTACAAGGTGTTATTGAATTTATCGCAAAAAAATATATAATAAATGTGAAATTGGAAGAATAGGGGTTCCTACGCTTGAAACTATGTTTTGTAATATGCGAAAACTTACATTTACAAAATATTTATATTTCTTTGGAAAAAGGCAAATAAAGGTTTTATTTTTAGCGTGTTTATAATATATGTTTATATTTTTATTTCAGCTATGCTCGCAGCGATATTTATTATACTTTCCTCGCTATAGGCTTTCTAAGGAAAAAATAATTTTAAGAGTGGGTAAAATATTGTCGTCGGTTAACTTACGTAAAAAAAAAATTAAGAGCGAAGCAGAAAGCTTTCATTGCAATGAATCTGCATATAATGTCTAGTAATATACAAAACTAAATAATAGTTGTAATATTACATAGTATAACAAATTACTCTTCTAATGACGGCAAATGTTAGGTTAAGATAATTAATTAGTAGTTTTTTATTTTTCAAAAAATATTGATATTGACTTTTGTTAATGGTTTTAATAAAATCAATTTCGATATTTTGTTTACATATATTTTAAATGTATGCGTAATCTAATAGTAGATGACACACAGTACTTCGAAAATGGTTTTCGTTATTCGATATTTTCGTATCATATAACTGTACTCGAAATATTTCGTCAACAACATTTCAATAATTTATTTATTGGGAACTATTTATTTGAAATAATAAATTCTGCTTGAAATTATATACTATATAACAATGATAAATATTCTATTAACGTTTTTTTAAGGCTAAGTTAGCTGTTGAAACGATACGCAGATATAAAACATTATTTACTTAGAAGCGTATGTTAATATAAGGAAGGTGCTAAGTAAAAAGTGTCACGTAGAAAGCAGGTTATTTTTTTAATGGAAATATAAGTAGTGAACTAGCAAGCAGATCAGCAAATGTTAAGCAATTATTACCACCAGGAAACACTTGCAGCTCCAGAGGAGTCGTAAAGTCGTTAGGTACTCGCTGGAGAGGAGCTAAGTAAAGGGAAAGGGTGGCTTCCGGTATTTTCACTCACCATAAGAAACGTAGCTTTAGTAGTCACTTCATGCCGTTTTTCTGCAAGAATATGGTACTTTAGTCGAACCGCCTTATACGAGCTTTAGTTAATCACTAGTAGCTTGGTTCTATCACAAAAGGCAAATAGTACATCACATTGTGCCACGAAGCAATCTTTATGGAGCTCTAGTGCACTCGTTTTGCTCTCTTGGTTCGCTCGTCTTAATAAGTTTAACCATAACCTAACCTATTAAATTTTTTTGTTCAATGATTCATCTTATATCTTTAAACGAGCAATTCTTTCATTCGAATACGAAGGTAAATTTCGCTGTCATTGATAATTTTATAATAGCTCTTATGGAAATCAGGCGGATTCGCAATCAGAAAACCCGGGTTCGAATCCAGGTGTCTACAGACCAATTTTTTTTCTTCATTTTTTTTCAAGTTTCTTCTTTTGTGAGAAAAACTATTATTAAGAGCTCTTTTTATTTTTTTATTTAAATAACCAGTTCCTATTATTTTACTATTATGTCAGTAAGATCGAAAACATTATTTATGTTTCATCAGTATGTAATGTATCTAAATATAATTTAACCGAGCAAAGCTCGGTCATCCAGGTACTAATTATAATGTTTCCAACATATGGGTGGACATGTCCAAGAAATTACGGTGATATAGACATCCAACACTTAGAATCTCATATAGGTTTCAAGGTGTACTTTTGTTTTAGTTTACTCTATTTCAAATTTTGGTTTAAAAGTTTTAGGTTTCTTTTTATCATAAAAATATAGAGTTATTGATTACGAACATTTGACTTTCTATTTATTTAATTAATTAAAAGCAATAAAAATTATTAAGTGATAATTTAATTAGGTACACTAGATCATTTACACTTGTAGTAGACACTGCTTTCTAAAGTAATAGAAGAATTTAGTGTTTGTGTAGTGTTTGGCAATGTGAAAGTCAATTAGCGAATATTAAAGTTCTAAATGATGAATATTGAATATATTTTGATTTTCTAAGTTATCGTTGTAATTAAATGAAAGTGTAGTAATTTAATAAGTAATTAGTAATTTAGAAGTAATTTAAAATACGTTTATTTGAAATATTTTAGAGATGTTATAGATATTACGTTTATAGGTTAATTAAGTTATTTTAAGTATAATTATACCAAATAAAGATTTATTTATTTTATACATATAAAATTAATTTAAAAATGTCAGAGTTTAATTAAATTGAGCCTGTAGCTCTTTCACCTTGTATAAGATAAAAGTGCAACCTATTTAGTGTGTGTGCCTAACTTAATTGCTTATTAATTATAACTTGATTGTTTTCATTTATATACTGGATATTTAGATAACGCTTTTTTTTTTAAATAGACTTGTAATTTTATCGTTTTTATTGTTTGTTGTAATTCTTCTCAATTTTCGTCGTGAGATATTTAATTTGCACAATACTTTTCTAAATATATTAAATTATTAGATTCATAAGTGAAGCAAAATTAAATATAACCACCAACATAACGACATGGACGGGTTCTACGATGCCTTTCACTAGTCTTTATGGTCTATAGAGTAGCTAAAGTTTCGTGTTGTAAACGAAGTGATTCTGTGACATCTTATTTTATTACTATTAAAAGTATTAATTTACTGAGATTATTAATTATTGTAATCTTAGTTGCTCAAATGGGCGATGATGAGAAAATATTATTATATACAGATTACATTTAAAATATAATGTAATTTGAATAAGACTTTCTTGATGATTTTTGTACAAAACTGAAACTGACAATAAGTGCTCTGCATTCGTTTGTTATTAAGTCGAATCCTATTCCTTAATAAAGGCAATTGCGTGATTATAAAATTTAAGAGCAATTTCACTGGTTGCTAATAATCAGTAAATTAGATTCAGATTAGATTAGATTTCAGATAGTTATCTGACATATAACGGTAACCAACAGATAGAAGTATCTGATACATTTTTCTGTTTCCACATCAGACTCCACTTTATCTGGTCAAATTTTTCTAAAACAGGTCCGTAGGTTATCTTTTGCTGTTATCTTCTGCTGATAAAGTAAATGGAAACCTATCAGAAACTTATGTGCGATATAAACTTTGTTAGTAATAATATATATATGTATGCTTAGTTCTGAATATATAATACTTTTTAGTCAGTACCCCAGATCCTTAGATAACCGAGTTCATAGGCAAAACCATATAAAAAAATTAAATTACGAAATAGCAGTAATCGCGCTGATGAATAAAATTTTAGATAAAATTGGTTGACTATATTTCGCAAGAAAAATATTAGGTAATATTGTAAATGTAACTGTATGCGAACTTCCTTTTGTTAAAATTTCGTAACGATTTTTATTATTTTTGAACTAAGTTATTAGTAACGGTAATTCATCACATTCACACATTGTTGTTGACTGAATGAGGCATTGTTTTTGAGGACCGTTCTGGCCTAGTGGTGTTAAAAGTTTCATTAACGCCGAAAATGGTGGTCCATTCTCGGTGAGGATATTTCTATTTGTATAAATATTTTGTTGTGGTCTGCGTGTTTGTCCATGCTTCGACTTGGAGTGCACGAGAAATTTTCAAAATTATTCGTTAATATAAACACCTCCTAACACTTTTGTTAACCTTGTTACTGAAATTATCTGTCAAAGGGGAAGAGGCTTTTGCCCTGTAGTGGGACATTTAAACTTTCAGTTCAGTTCAATCATTGCTTTTCGATATTATTTTAAACAGTAATGAAGGATAAAATTCCTTATTGTTTGCTAACTGTAAGCTTAGTCCTAATAAATTTCAATATTGTTATAACTTTTAATTATGATAAAAGTATTTTTATAAAATTTCTATTATAGTTAAAAAATACCTTGAGTATCAGACATAGTATTGTACAGAATTATTTATCTTTATCTCAAAGGAATTATAGCTCCTTTAATTAGAAAGCGTTGTGCAAATTCTTTTAGAGAATACTTTTACGTTTCCTCTTTGAACTTACTTCGCTAAGGTAAACGATAAACTAAATACATAAACAAATTAATGATACTATGATTTTAACACTAGAATCTCGTGAATTCGTGAATGCTAATGGAATTTCCGCATCGGAAGTCAGAACATAGCACGTGCATGTCAGAGTAGGATCAAGTTATTCTAGTTGATAGAGGCGGATAAATTCTAAACGTTGTATAATAATATTTATAATTTGGAACACAATTTTCGAAGCAAATACGACAACTCTGTAATAGATAGTACTTAATGCGTTGTTAAAAGTTTATTTTAATTTTTTCTTTACGATTATTATGCAATGTAGTTTTGTGGTTTTTTTGTTTGTTTGTTTGTTAGAACGCGCATTAACGCATCCAGAAATTATGCAGGATATCATTTTAATATTTATTATCATTTAAATTCTTTTTGTCTCATTAATTTTGTTAACTAGAAACACAGACTAAAAATGATGACGCTACGACAAATCATAGCGTAGCGGTAAAAATAAACTCAGTTGAATACGCAGGGGTCACCTAATGATATTTATAATTTGGAACTATAATTCAAAACTCAATGAGATATTAACAGAATCATATTATTATTATCAGGATATTAGGATAAATGAAATACACTAGTGCCAAGATAACACAGGTGATTTCGCCAATGTCACGTAGAATGATAAAGAAACGAAGGTGATTGATCGGTACGTTTAAGGTTATAATTTCAATAGAATTTTGGAAACTGTAGAAATACTAGGTGTTTTTGGATAACCTTCAACCTAGAATAATATACCAGAATCTTTACTTTGAATTATTAAAAAAGACAGGTTTTTATCACTTCACTATCATTTTATGAATTACCAGTGCAATAAAAATGTCATGTTAAATAAATAAATAAATAAATATTAAGCAACAATCACACCACGTTAACCTAGCCCCGTGCTAAGTTCGTAAGAACTTGTGTTACGGGTACTAGGAACGGAAATAAATTTAAGATATATGTTAATACATATATACATAAATACACATCCATGACCCGGTGCAGACATCTATATTCGTCATACAAATTATCTGCACCTGGCGGGATTTGAACCCGCGACCGCTGCGTAAAGTGTCCAGTTGCCTGACCACTCGACCAGCCGGCCGTCTGTGTTCTATGTTAGTAACATAATATTTTATAGATAAGTTATAAAAGAGTAGAAACTCGTATTATCCAGGCTTTAGTAATAATCGAATTACAGAGCTTATTACAAAAAGCAATATAAATAATACTAGGTGATATTCGAATTGTGATTAGAAGTCGAAGAATGTTTAATTAGCATTTTTAATATACTTTTAAACAATAAACATTATAACCTTCAAGTCTTTCTAAGAAATTATTAAATCTATTCGTCTATATAAATTAAATATATAATTTTAAATAAATAAAATTAAATAATAAAAAAATAACGAGAAAATGTCTAGTGAAGTGGTTAAATTTGAGTGAGAGCCTATGAAAGTTTTATTTATTAATTCATGTGATTGGAAGCTATTTTTATTGTTAAGTGGACTGATATAAAACTACTTAACAAAAGTATCAATTCAACAATTCAAATGTATTGTTTATTCGATTTCAATATAAATTTAGTTTATTTTATAATTAATAATTAAAACGATGCAAAAAAATCTTAGATTTGTTTGAGTACCTACACGATTCAACAGTCACTTGGCATTTGTTGGGTACCGTGTATTCTACCCTTACCCTTTTATTAATCGGATTAATTCCTAAAGGCACCTCACGCCTGAAAGGATTAGGGGGTGTATTTAAATCATTTTTGCATGTGGCATTTTGATGTTGAACCCCAAAGTCACCTTTTACAGAGGTTGTAATTGGACTCCTTCATTTCGTTTTACAATGAGAAATGAATATTTATTTATAAATTCCAAATAGCCTTTAACATAAAATTATGTATTCTGGTATTATAATTATTTTATCGCAATATTCGAATAAAACTTTTTTGTATTTAACGTAAAAATAAAAACAATAAATGGAAATAAATTTCATTCAAGTGATACAATTGAAAAAATCCTTTCTGGTATCTCTTAATTATGTAAATGTGAGATTGTATCCAATCTGAATACATCGTAGAGAGTTCAAATAAAGATATCTGCATTCAACCGGAATCAGCGTACAGTGCTTTTGGTTTGCTTGATTTTAATCAAAAGTTTCGATTGAACTGCCAACCACTCGGGCGAGTGCAATCGAAGCGTATGTTCGCCTCCCATAGTCTAGGAATATAGGGTTTAATGGCTGTAGCCGAAATCTGTGTTTGCAGTCTAATACCTATTTGTTCTCTCATAATTGTGGAAAGTTTCCATAGATTGTGACGTGCATGAATAATGTTTGTGACTGTGAATCCTTTGATATATGTATGTGTAAAAGGTACAGAGTGGGTTTGAAGGCAAATATTAGAAGTTTAAATTTGAAAGTCTAAAGCCAAAATATTATTTGAAACTAGACGCCACTCATGGTTTTATCAGGGTTGTCAAAATACTCGTAGTGATGTGTGATCTCATATGATTTCTTTACCATTTATAGCTACCGTTACTATAATGAAGGCTTCTACTAACACTAAATATAACGTAAAAAATATTAAAAAGGACTTTATATGCACCATTTAATATTTTGTATTTTTTATAAAACGTCGGAAGAATAACAAATGCGGTTTTTTTATTGTAAGCAATGCAGAGCTTTTGTAATGAAAAGTGAAGGTAAATCTCCTCGGATCCATGGTTAAGTGAAATAAAAATATAAATTGCTCTCAAAATGGGATAGCCGCTCAAATTAAGCACCTGAATAAATTGTGTGATAATCTGTAGCAGTCTTATAATGCTTTATTTTAGGGAGCCGCTGGCGACGAAAAGCGTGCGGAGAAGAATAAACGAATGAGATAATGATTACTCTCATTTCATTTACTTCTCTTGATCCGGGTAATTGGGACAATTGGGTTGCATCCAAGATAAGGCTATTGAGTTTTGCGCGGTCTCATTAGGAATATTTAATCGCTTTAACGCTATTAGCACCTGAGGGTGTGAAATGGACCGCGACCAGCGGCATAAGGTGCAGAAATTGGTCGCAGACGCTAAATAAGTGTTGCACCAAACTTTCTAATCGCGTTGGACCGTGTCAATGTCAATGTTGCTATTTTACAACGTATTAGTAATAGTTGAATCATAATTTTTATAGGGTTTTAATGATTCTAGTAATTTATCAATTGTAAAAAATACACTGACATACAAAGAAAAATTGCACGAGAAAATTACTATTGTTGAAATCTTTATATTAAAATTAAAATTAAAATTTGCACATTTAATATAACTTTTATTTTTGAGAGAAAACCGAGAAATTTCGCTAATATCTCGCATTCTTGAGGGCCCAACCGAACGGTGGTTTTAATTTATATTTCTTTCTTTTCTCCCTTGCTATCATAATGGACAAAACATTAGCTCAGCCTACTTCGGGTGAAAGCTTTCTGGCTTTTTGACTCATCTTGTGTTAATATTCCCTCTCAACTCGTAAGAGCAGTTGCTGCTTTAAGTCAAATATGTAAGTGCAAGTTTGCAGAATATTTTGTTGTTTTAATCAATGCATTATATTAATATATCTTTAAAATTAATTTAGTTTGCTTGTTACTAATTTATTTATTTTAAATATTACATATTTATTTATTATGTGAGCAAATAAAATGGGATACAGCAAAAGGCTTTTGGAAAATATCAATAAAATTTTATTATTAATACATTGGGCGGTTTATTGAATGTACAACAATGGTAGGTACATTTATATAGATAAAGTCATGTATATGTTATTATTTATTGTCCTAGATTTACCCATTATACTTTTATAAAGAATAATAAACACAATATATTTGTTGTTAAATTAATTTCCATTTATTTTGTAAAATTATTATGCACGCTTTCCTTATGTAACTATTAGAATTCATGATTTACGTAAACAAACATCATAGAATATAAATGGCTCCAAAGAGCCTTATTGAAATTCAAGAAATATACAAATACATTTTAAGATTAGTTACAAGTTTCTATAAAAGTAGGAAGAAAGTTGACAAGTAACAAATGTCCTCCCAATTTAATTTAAATACAAAGTACCGAAACGAGTGACGGTAGACAATGATATAAATTTAATTAAATTATTATTTGCATCACTTCATCGGCAAAGGAAATTATTATAACAAAGGGTAAAATTAATTGAGTTATAAATTATTCTTCAACTTAATTTTAAAAATAATATATTTTTGTGATCCTTATTTATGACGAAGACTTTACACCTCACGTTTAAAAAAATAATTATATATATTGTTTTATCATTAAAATGTTACAAAATAATTCCTAAATTTGGATACAAGGATTTAGGATTATAAGTATTCTTTTACATTTTTTATTTTGTTATTAGGACTCATGATTAACTCAAAAATAACTGTGTTGGTAGTTGTTAAGAATTCTAGTTAAGGCATTTCCTCTGCTTTTATTGGACATAACTTTCAAAGTAACAGTCATTGATATATGTTAGTATAAGAGTAGAGCCGATTTATAAATATGTAAATAAGAATTAAAAGTATATTATTTAAATTTGAGCTTTCTCCTCAAGGGATTTATGGTCGCATCAAGGGTCTACATGACCATAAAACGGGTATAATCAACTTTGTAAAGAGAAAGTTTTGATAAGAGCGAAACCTTAAAAAATGTAGTCATACCACTTTCCTAATAACAAGATACAAAACCATATGTGACATACTAGTTTAACCCGCTGACGCGACTTTTGATGATAATCTATTAGGAACAAGTCGTTGCTTTCTCGACATTCATCTTATGCTTAACTGGGGGTAATTTTCCAACAGCTTTACGTTCACGGTAAAATAAAGTCTTGATACATCTCTTATATATGTATAAAGCGTATATAAGATCTACGGAATTCATAACGTGAAAGTATTTCCAGCTATGTGAGCAATTAGTTTAAATTACAACTTCTCTAAATATCCTCCATTTACAGTTATATTTAAATAGAAAATACTAGGTGAAATTTTCATATGAGCAAATCTCTCCCGAGGACTAAGTAATAGGATAAGTTTATGCAAGATGAGTCGACGCATGAGCAAAAAGTCCCTCTGAGGCAATGTTATCGTGTATTCTCGTAATATATATGCAATAATTTCGCGTCCCCACCTCAGGCGAGCAGTAAAGCATGGGTGACAGTTTTACTGGAGGTATGCGCAAGAAATAAAACTTAGCTGAAGTCGCGAATGTTCTACGCCTTAGCGTTCAATTTTTAATACCCGTTTTATGATTATTCTGAGAAAAAGATTTTGTGAATATACGGTATATACGTTGAGCTTCGTTAAAGTAAATTTATTGAGACAAAGAGGTGAGAGTTTAGTTACGTATATACTGTATTTTAGAGAATAATTTAATTTTACGCAAACTACGTATTTCAGAAATTTTATATGTATGTATATTTACTTACTTGACAACCATTCTGTTGTGGTGGTGCGAGTTGCTTTAACGCCGGCGATTGCAGGTTGAATTCCCGCGTGGATCAGATATTTGTATTTGTGCAAATATTTGTTTTCGGTTTGAGTGTGGGTCTTTCCTCTGTGCTTCAGAGAGCACGTATAGGCATCGGTCCTCATGTTCAGATCGTTATTCGTTACTCATGTTACGGAAAATTATCTGCTAACCCACAGTGGAACAGTGTGGTACATTAAACTCCAACGCTTCTCCTATATGGAGAAGAGGCCTTTGTCTAGCATTGAGACATTCACAGGCTGATTCATTTATTTACTTCTTCTTCTCCCTGACATTATCAATCTCGACTTATTAGCGACTGACCCGTTGGCGCAGTTTGCAGTGACCCTGTTTTCTGCTCTAAGGGTTGTGGGTTCGATTCCCGCCCCGAGTCTGGGTGTAATATATGTTTATTTATATATGTATATTTATTTTTAAAAAAAAGATATATCAGTCGGCTGTTACCAAAAACACAGGCATTAAGTTGCCTACCTTAGGAACAGACGACCTTGTGTGTGTGTTAAGCATATTTATTTATTTTTTTATTAATCGCAAGATCTGCATAGCGACTGAGTCTCCTCCACTTTGCACGATCTCTAGCACCAACCATTGTTAATCCATTGGCTCTCATGTCCTGCTTTATGACGTCCAGCCATCGCTTACTTGGACGACCGGGAGGTCTATTTCCAGGGACAGACATGTCAAGGCACTTTCTTCCAACAGGTTCATTTACTTATTGATATAAAATGGATATTTCGTAAATACGATAATAAATTAGCTATCACGAAAATAATATTTATGTTTTCTCGTATACAGTACTTCAAAAGGAAAATGAATCGCTCATAATCACTTTATAATCTTAAGACTACACCTTACTTGTACCTTTAAAATCCACATAAATTATACACATTTAGTTTGTAAAATTAGTTAATGTAACGAGTATTATGAAGTTTAAATATTAAAGTGATTAAAAAGTGCTTTTACACTTACCTAAGTGGTCGTAAAACATAAAATGTATATTTAACACAAAAACTTTTTAAGTATCTTTCGGTAGATATAGCAATAAAATTATTATTACTGGACATAAAGAAAGTATAAATAATAAAAATTATTTCCACCCAGGAAAATTATAAATGTAATTGTAACAGCCTTCTTATGTGTAACCGTTCAGCAACGTCTACTCTTGTTAATAAGGAGGAAATAGAGCTTAACTTACTAGGGTAAGTTGTTCTTTTATTACGGATTTGTGGGATCAGAATTTTATCCGAAGTATGTAGGTTTCTTATCATCGATAAGATGCTTACAATCGATAAACCGAGACAAATATTTCAATATAAAGGGATTAGAAAAATCAGCGGTGTTAACCCGGGTTAGAACTCGTTATTATTAGTATTATACACATCTCGGCTAGATAAAGTGAAGTCATAATATAACATTTTAATCATAGATTTTCAGTAATAGTGTTTTAAAGTAAGCTTCGCTCAAGGTAAGCTAATATGGCGGAATTATTCGCGACCTTTCCACTTAAGTAATATATTCCCTTGTAATTGTTCTTAAAAGCACCCCTTCTATTATTCGGTGAAGTGTAAAGGGACGTAATTTATAGGGTAAGTCGGGGCCACTTGATTGTACGCAATAACTGGTGATAATGTTTGTTTAATTGCTCTTTCGTACCCGAAAATGAGCTATTAAATTAATTTCAAACTATTTTAACGTTTTTTTTTATGTTTACCCAATCCGATATGTAAAAAATCTGCAACATATTAAAAAATATATATATCTTAAGTAACGTCTTTTCTGCCAATTACAAAAAAAATCTAATTATATTTAGTTTTATAACTAAGACTACTTTTGTGTTGTATTATCCCCCTATTCTACCTCTAAAATTATATAAACTTCCCAATGGTGGACAAAGCTTTCTTCTATTATGAAAGAGAAGGGTTAGAGCTTAATAATTGGCCGCCACGTTACTCCATTGTACGTTAGGCGATATTATGGGGATGGTTGGGAAGTTATTATAAATTTTTTAAAAGACCTTTTATAATGTTCCTCAGCGTTCTATATAGCTATCTATCTAAATGTAGCTAAATTTTATAGTTCTCGACTTAAAAAAAATCAAGTTATGGTGTTTGTCATTTTGTATTATTTTAATGTTCACAATTCAATTATACTGCAATTTTTATAAGCATTACAAATTATCCACAAAAATACAGATATTAAAATTTTTAGTTGAGATATAAATACTTGATAAATCCGTTCCAAAATTTGTAATAGATAAAAAATTGGCTTTCGCAGTAATGGTTTCATTTAAACCGGTAATATTTGTGATGTAAAAATATTGAAGTAGATTCATACTATTGTTGAATGATTAAAAAAAAAAAGTTAAAAACATACTAAAGAAAGAAAAAAAAAGAATATTTCTCGTTTTTTTTTTTTTTTTTAATTCTTTTTTCCATAGTTGTCAATTCGATGGCACTGTGTAGTGTAGTTTTATGTAGTTTTTCATTGGTAGGTCGCTCGTCAGTCGTTTGTCCGTCTTAATTAAATTTATCGTTTCTTTATTCGTAGTAAGTGCTACGAATAAAAAAAGTGATAAAACTCATAAACTAGGTAATATTTAACTTAAGTTTCGTATTAATTGAAAAAAATTAAAGGTTATGAAAGTATTTTACTTTCTACTGTCTAACCATAAAATTTATAGGAATTAAAACACAAGTAACAACTGATAAAACTCTTGCCCTATATTAGTCCCCACCGGGCCCAGTTCATCCCTAACTTTGTCCCATAAAAGTTAAAGAGGACATTACGGCAAGTAATAACCGAACAACGGACCCTAAATTGGGCAGGCTAGCCCATGTGATCCGATCTCTATTTGTTTCGGTTACCCTTTTTTAATTACGTCTTTAATTATCTAATTATAAAATTACAATTTAATTATAGTAAAGCTGAATCAACACATCTGGTATCTACCATCCATCTAATGAAATAAATAAAACGTTTATGTTTTTTAAGCTAACATACAAAAAAACATATCTCTATCTATCGATATATTATTTCGATAAAAAAAATGTTTTACAATGTTTATTATTGAGAACTTTTTTTCACTAAGATGTTTGATAACTTTAAATGTTGTTTTTATAATAATGATATGTTTACAAACCATCGCCTATTGCGCTGCAATGTAGTGTCGCAATCGACCGATTGCGGTAAGACTTGGTTGCGAGACCTTTATTATCTAATCCAACCGTGCCCTGCCAAAGAGCAACAACCTCGCTAACATTAAAATGCTTTATACAGGTGAGCTTGCGTTTCCTAATAAATATCTGACTATTTTATTGAAGTTTCTGTTACTCCGTCTTAGTTGTATAGCTCCTATTTTGAAAAATGGTTAATGAATCTAATGTGCTTGC
This sequence comes from Euphydryas editha, assembly GCA_036937285.1. Lineage (NCBI taxonomy): Eukaryota > Metazoa > Arthropoda > Insecta > Lepidoptera > Nymphalidae > Euphydryas > Euphydryas editha. The sequence goes on from JAUPFZ010000008.1 coordinate 9,888,791, forward strand.
GTGCGTACGTAGAAACGATGACTGTTTGCCTTGAATGCTTACGTTACAACCGTGATATGATTTTTAATACAAACCAACGCTTAATTGCAATTTATTTATTTTAATTTAAACAGAAATTACACGGAGAATCGTCTGGTTTAATTAAGTTTAAAATGAAGGATAACTTGTAATCCGTCCTTACGTCATGTAATCTTCAATATGCGCCTAATGTTAGTTAAAGCTTGAGTCTGATGATTCCAACACTTGAGTAACAATCGTCAATCTTGAGATTGGCATCGTAATCCCGGTATGAGTTACTTGGATGATCGTGAATTACGCGTTGTTAATCGTGGCTAACAGTTGCTTGGCGCTTAGGTTTTACTAATCCCCTTGTCGGCGAGATATCATCCAAGGAAGGGTGAGGTATTACAAGTAACGCATTACAACCTTAAAGCTTTTTTTCATCAAGTAACACTATAATTAAAGGTTAAGTATGAGTGTGCGATTTATAAAAAATCTATGTCTTATGTCATTCTCTGTTTTAAAATGTAAAAAAAAAACGCGTACATAATAAGGTAACATTTTTAGATAACATGCCAATATTTAAGATATTTTTTCTATTTTTTACGTTTTTGCACTTATAATTGATAATTAACAGTAGCATAAACAGACACTTGAGGACAATATAACTTAGTTCGTACAAACGCTTATTCAAAAGTCAAAACCTAGATTGAAAGTATTATAGGCATTCGGCGTATGAATGCCAGCGCTCCACCCGCAAACTCGCATGTGTTTGACATTAACTGATTTGAATGCGTTTTGTGTGCGATGGGAAATTTACCGTAAAGTTATTTGATCGTCGTCCAAGAAATTCTGATAAAATCGAAGTGTATTTGTGGTCTATTTAATTTAACTACACGAAGGTTAAATATAATGACGATTATTATATTGGTAACTATTTTCGTTCCTTTTATTTATTAATGTAATCAAATACCCCTTTTGTTAATAGAAGTATGTAACAAGGAGGACATGAACCAAATAAACTATCATTTTCTTTCATGATTAAAACACGTTTTGTACAGACTTCATATTAAATCTAAATTTCTCGATGATTAAATTTTTATCTGCATTTCGATAAAAAATTTAGATTTTCTTTTTCAACTTTTAATTAGAGAGTTTTATACTAAAAAATTCAACAAATACGACGGCACTTAACTTTCTCTTCGTTTTCAAGGCCAATCGTAAAATGATTTTAGCTGCTTGATAACACTTTCTCAATGTTTCATAAGTTTGAAGTTACAGAGATAAAAAAGATGTTTTTGATTTTTTTTTTAAATATTAAAATGTTCAAAATTATATAATAGTATTAACCATATTTTATATAAATATTTAGTAATCTCAGTAATATAGTCATAAGACATAAATGTCCCTAATTATAATAAAACTTATACTCAAGTATTTAATAATAAAAACAAAATAAGTGCAGGCTTTAGAAAAGACTTATCAAAGTGCTTATTAAATAAGTCATTTTTATAAAATGAAAACTCTGTACACTTCATAAAATAACTTCAAGTTTGAAAACTCTTGGTTACCTCATTTTGTTGTTGTCGAATAATAACTACTCGAGACGAGTATTCGTAGTTTGAAATTTTACAAAACAATATAAAAAATTAATTCAATTTCTTCAATTTTTTTCAACTCGTACCTGCATTGTGAATCGCTCTACTGTTTACAATTCCATGACTTACGTAACGAAAGCATCCGCTCTGAAACACATACACGTCAAACCCTTAATAACAAGACAATTGTTGTTCTACTCGTAATTGGCTATAGAGTCATAATTCACGATAACAAAAGGCGAATATCGCGCGGAGTATCAGTGATTCTAATTAACATCGCGGAATTGAGTCAACTTAGGTGATACCCTGGAGCAAACAATGCCTCATTCCATTGTTACATTTGCGCTGACTTAATGGTGACACCCGAGGAAACGTTAATTAAACAAGGATTCGTCGAATAAGATATTGTGCGACCTCATAACTAGATTGTGAATGTGCGAACTAAACTTAATTATTATTCGGCAAATATTGTTTACACGCGCTTTGGCACTGAATGTTTTAATCTGCCTCGGCTTTAATATAAGTTAAACGTAATAACAATAATACGCTTTAGAATATGAAGCTATTTATATTCTAAATTATAATGTATAAGTATATTACTGTTATTTTGTGTGATAAGTGTATATTGGTATTTCTATAATTATCCATTATTGATATTATTATAAATGAACAGAAATACTCATATATATTACACAATCTAAACTGAAGCTTATAATTACCAGTTTTGGTATGGTATGTGTAATTAATTTTTATTGTAATAATTTCAAATATAAGCCAGGCAAACAAATAAGATCACGCAGTATTTTAAAATCACACATACATTCGATATAAAGATTAATGAAACGTTCAGATAAGCGGAGTCATACTGCAGGGTTTTTTTTTCAACGAAGAAATAATGAAGCAATACAAAAATTTTGGCACAGGTTCGCTTTTCGATATTCAGATTTTTATTTTCAGATGAATCTATCAGATGGTGCTCCACTTGCATAATTTAGAGAACACAAACAAAGCAATTTGACCTAAAAAACAAATGAATATACAATGGAAGAAAGTACATATAGCAAAGATTTTTTTTTAAATTTTATTCTTTGGGTTACTAAAATAACTATCAATGGAACTATGTTAAATCATATTATTTGTAAAAACGTTAAGAGTATGATTACTGAGGTGTAAAATTATATTTAAAAGTATGAAAACAAAAAACAAAAAAAAAAAAATGTCTAAATTGCGTTTTGAAGTTTCTATAAAAATAATGTCAGCTGTGTAATACATTACGTCGTAAAATTAATACTCTATTTATTCCAAAATACCTATTCTTATTTATATAAATAGGAAAGCCTTTTCAGAAAAGGTATGGCATAATAGTGTCGTGACAGCTTACGTCTCATCCATCATTTTCTTTCACTTCATTAGTTGATGCGTTCAAAATGAACGCTGTTGTCCTCCTGTCATGTAAACGGAAATGTCAAATGGTTAATAAACATTGAACGTTGTGCGTTTTTGATATATTTACACGATTACCATATAGGTATGTGTTAACGAAGATTAAAAGTTATATATTTCTTAGTGTGACTCAAAATACCTCGTATTTTTTGCTCAGGTTACTTACGGTTATTGCTTCGATGTCTTGAATCGAAGCGTGATTTTTTATAGCTAATATTGTAATGAAATTTGCCACGGATATTCCATTTGACTATCTAAGAGGAAAGGATTTAAAGGATTTTAGGTGACTCGGCATATTTTTCGAAATATTTAATTTTTTTAGTATGTACGCTGATTAGCACGCTTTATAAAAGAAAGCGAGTCGATCAAAAGGAATAAGAATTATTGAAATCAGACTAAAGATTACAAACCAAGAAATACCCAAATTGTATTAATATAGAGTAGAAAGTATAGATATTGGTCGTGAAAATAATTGTTGAAAGTGGAGATTGTTTTTTGAGATAAATATCGAAATTAGTAAAATAGATGCTATTGGTTTTAATTTACGTTTTTATTAATTAATAAAAATATATGAATATACTAACATTGTATATATAATTCATACGACATTATTACTAGCCAGTATGTTCGGTTGTATTTAAAAACAACTTTACTTATCCTATTTATACATCAAATTATATGTTTAGTTCAAATGAAAATAATATATATTAAAACACATTTCAAAGACTGATGACCAAAATATTTAAAACTAACTAGATTTTATATTATTACAAAAATACAAACGCAATCATTGAGTTTTCTATTTTTTTTTTTTTTTTTTTGCAAAATAGGCTTGCGTTTGACGACAGTCTTGTCTGATAGAACGCAATGACGAACTATAGGTTGGAGTGCGCTTGTATAGAAAATGCCTATTCATACTTATCTTGAAAGTAACAATGTTATATGAGGCAGGAAACACAGATGTTGCAGGGTGTTTCACACCTTATCGGTTCGTATTAGAAACGTGCATGAGAAATTTCTTGTGCGACTTGGTATGGTGTTGACCTTATAAGAGAGCCACTGCTCACAGTATCTCGTCATTCTAATTAAGTGTCATCTAAATTAAATGTACACTGTCTAAAGTTTATCTTGAAAAATTTAAGAGACTCATTTACCGTATCGTTAGTTATCTAATTATAATTTATCTGGGTCATTTTGTATGAAATTTTTTCTGCTAAATTAATGATGAAACTAAAGTTATCAACTATTACATTTCATTCTGTAGTAATAAAAATATTATTAATATAATCATGATTGCATAACCAAGTCTATAAAACAATGTATAAGCGTTTTTATTCTTCCATAAACTCTTTTTGAATATTGTAAATTTGTTGGCGCTATTCCAGTAGTGAAATGTTTCGGACAAAACAGAAGCTCTGCAATTGAATTTTGTTTTGATTGGTGATTTTGTTATCCTATTGATATATAAACATTGAACTGTACTGCAAAAATTGTAACAAATATAGTAAAATACTGTTTTTTTTATAAAACTAAAATTTATAGTAAAGATTATCGACTTTTTTATTTTTTGCTTTTTTAGGATCAACGCTTGTCAGATCGGTGAAGGTTTTTGGCGACTATATTTTTCCAAAAAACCAATCGTTACGTTTTAGTGTATAACTTTCTTTAATAAACAGTAGTCTACGGCCGTGTTCCGAAATAAACAGCGAGCACTGTGAGGTGTGACGTTAATTCAGTATACTGCGAAGCTGTTCCTTTTAAGTTTGCTATACTGTACGTACTATACTGGTTACTGTTTATAACGGAACGCAGTCCAGTATATTATCATCCTCATTTTTCGACATTGTTTTGAAATTAAAATATTTATCATGTACACGTTCTCTATTCAAAAATTATTATTTGAATATTGCTGACGTTTTTTGAATAACAATATTAATTAATAATAATAACAATCATTCGCGTTGTTATATTTTTAGATCACATAATCACAGTACTGAGAGCACCTTACTTCGAAAGCGCAAGTGCTCACAGTATAAAATGGCGGCGATTTATGACGTTATATATTTTTCGTGGCGGATAGGGGGTACCATTCGTCGCTCACCACGAGTGGTTGGGGTCTTCGGAACCCCGCGGAAAAACCAGCAGCGGTGGGCGCGAAAGCGCAGGGGGGAGGATGGAGGAAGATCGAGGGTACTCTCTCCCTCCACTTCGGTGGTTGGGCCGCTCCCGGTACTTCTCTGAATTAGCAGAGTGGACCAGTAAGTGGCTCCAATTACACGGTTAGGCGCGGAAGGTGTGGTCGGTGAAGGCGTGGCGCCGGGAGAGCGCGGAGAGAGGAAGAAGGACTTCTTGTCTTCTCTGCCTCGTGCAGAGTGGACTGGCAGAGCGGTAGAGGGAGGATGGAGGCAGATCGAGGGTACTCTCTCCCTCCACTTCGGTTGTTGGACCGCTCCTGGTACTTCTCTTAACTAGCAGAGTGGACCGGTCGAGCTGCTCCAATTACATACGGAGGGGCCGCCGGGCCCAGCGTCGGGGCGTCATAGTTGTATGCGTTTGCGATCCTGTGACGCTCCACTACGGCGCAGATGACCGATGGGTTTTAGTGGGTATTCTGGCTTTAGCGGTGAGAGTCAGCGAGTCCCACATACCCGTCGCCTTCGGGCGGCGGGATGCGTAAATGCATTTCCCATCGTAAAAAAAAACAAAGTGTACTGGCAGTATATAACGGAAGGAATTTTTCATCAGTGACAGCACTGAGCAGTGCTCGCAGTGTATTTCGGAACGCGACCTAAGTAACGTGTGACAGCGCATTAACGTGTGACAGCGCATTTTTATTTTATCTGACATTAATTCTTGAAAACAAATAAACTTTGCCGCTATAATATGATTTAACTTTAAGGTAGTGAATAATTATAATTTACTTTTTGTAGCTTATATCATACTCTGTGCATGAAAAAGGACCTGTTCCTGTTTACCTACATTTTATACAATGACTAGAGAAACCCCATGTTTTTTTTAATCAGTTGACATTTAGGTTCGTAATTCGTTCTAATAATAGTGATATTTTAAAACCGGTATATTTTTTTTTCAATTATAATTCTTAAGGTTAAGAAAAAACAAACAATCAAATACAGGCTAATAAAATCAATAGTTTAAGAAGAAAACGAATAACTTTTTCAAATTTGTTATATTGGTACAATATTGCATAATTGTAATAAGTTATAATCAAATACAGCATTCTTAATTTATAGCACGACAAGTGAAATTGCTTTTATTGAGGGGTATAACGTTATGAACGCATATGCGTGTAGACTAAAAAGCGCTGTCGAAATAAAGGAATAAGTAACACAATCACTCACGATAAATTGCATTTAGAAATTGAAAGCGTTGACAAAGAGGCCCAATGATATTGTTATTAAGTCAACAGTAGGTACGTAGTCTACACGTGCGTAGCTCGAGGCGTCGATACTCGCCTCCCTGATAAATAAGAAGTGGCTGTGTTCCGAACACAATTTAACTTGAAATAAAATTTTGTTACCCCTCGCAATGAATAGGTCGTATATGACCCGGAATGGGAGGGCTTTTTCCTATCTTGCGCTATATCGCTTTGGGAACACATTACGTGCTGATTTGCTGACTTTCGTGTTTTACTTGGTTAATGATATGTGCAGACACGATAATAGATACATTAGTTACAGATACATTAGATACAGTAGTCTTTTTTTAATTTTTGACATGCCAGCGGCAGAGTTTAGGTAATATAGCATATACCTACTGATATTTTTTAAAATAAGTGTATTCTATATACGTTTTAAAATACAGTAATTATTAAACAATTTAAATAATATTCCTTTTTTTTTTCTTTTCAATTTAAAACCTAATTATGAAAAATAAATATAAAATAGACACACGAAAGCCATAATTTGATATAATTACAAAACTATTACATGGCAACATTAACACATTGTCACAGAGGTCCTTAAACCATACGTTGGTGGGTTCGTCGAAGTTTGATATTTAAACAATAAAACTTCTATGTTTTACAAGTAAAAATATCCACATTACAAATAATTTTTATTAGTTTATAACCTACATTATTTTACGAGGATCAAACTGAGTTTATAATAATAAAATTATTACATACACACACATAGGATAGATTTCTTTAATTTCCCATACTTTTTTCAAGTTCATAGTATTTATCACGTTTTTTAGTCATGATTATTATAATTCTAATTTAATTTTTGGATTTATACAGAAAGATTGTATCGGACCGCAATCCTCGATGGCAAAGACGCTCGTTACTAGAATAATTCCCTTACTAAGACAAAAGATCATTATCAGGTGTTTGTGGTAACAACTGGGGTCGAAATTTTATGTTTCTCGGGGGACGGTGGGGGAATTCACAAGGCCAAACATCTAGAAACAAATATTTCTACTTAAGCATATACCAGCCCCCAAGCGAGAATCGAAACAGAAACAACCGACGACAGATTACATAAATATATTCATTACCTTATCACAAGACTGTTTTTTTATGACATCCATTCCAATGTATCCTATACACTCATAAAAATAATGAGAAGATAACTCTATTCAATCAAGTTAAGCCCCTAATTATTATATACCGTCGCAATACAATTTCAAACTTCTCTATTAGCAACAAAATAATCAACGTTTCCCTCTTTTCCTTATAACTTTGGATATATAAACAAGGTTATGTACACCGAGTTGATATCAATTTCACGCTGTTTATACGGTTACGTCTTGAACAAACAACGCTGAATCTCTCAAGTGCGTGGCGTGGGAATCCACACTTGTCTGCAACACAAATATGGCTTGCTTTTGATGATTTGACAAGGATTGTGGGTATATTATTTGTTAGTAATAAATGAAAATAGCTAATACTATTTATGATTCACAGTTTCAATATACAAGTATAAATTTGAATGAATGTATAGGCGTATTTTACTAACTTGATATATGATAACTTTATAGTTTGTTGAGATTGACTGATCGACATTAATTTTTTTTTTAAACCGTCTTCAAGATTCGAGTTTGCCGACATGTTATATTGTTATAATAGTGATCGGTTCGATTATACATAATATATTATAATTATGTTTATGTCACACTTAGAGAGCCAAAATGAGAGGATAAATTTTTAAGCAATAGAGCAACAATTGCTTGCAGTCACACGAGAGGATACAATATCTAATTATTTACTTAACCAAATTTTTTATATATTTACGAAGTATTTTTATTTTTTGATAGTTTTTATTTTGACGCAATACTGGATTGGTTTTTACGTTTTATTTTTACGTTTCTTTCGTTTCAATATCTTGTCGTCTGTATATATAGAGTACCTGGATAACCGAGCTTTGCTCGGTTAAATTATATTTAGATACATTACATAATGATGAAACATAAATAATATTTTCGATCTTATCGACATAATAGTTAAATAATAGGAACTGGTTATTTAAATAAAAAATAAAAAGAGCTCACAATAATAGTTTTTCTCACAAAAGAATAAAACTTATAAAAAAAAGAAAAAAAAAAATTGGTCTGTAGACACCTGGATTCGAACCCGGGTTTTCTGATTCCCATCCGCGCTATTATAAAGTTACCATTGACAGCGAAATTTACCTTCGTATTGTAATGATAATTTTTAATTGCGTAAAAAAAAGGGATAAAACGACATTTTCTAAAAATAAATCCTAGCTCGATCGATTTATCGCCCCCGAAACCCCCTGCATACTAAATTTCATGAAAATCGTTGGAGCCGTTTCCGAGATTCGCATTATATATATATATATATATATATATATATATATATACAAGAATTGCTCGTTTAAAGTTAGTTAGTTTAAAGATATTAGATTTACCTAAAGATAACATTTTATATATATTTATTAAAGTAAAAAACAACATTACAAAAAGTGTAAATGGATAAATTTTATCAAAGAGTAAATTTTATATAAAAGTTTTTATAAATAAAATGAAATTACGTAATATAAATAAGGCCACATTGGAATTTTCTTTTAAGACTTCGTTGTATTATTCATAGAAATCTTTGAATAAAGATGAAAATATTAAATCAGTTGGTTGAGGGTTAATAGTCATACATATTAATGTAAAAAATAATACATTAACTATCAAATCATGCACAAACAAACGAGAAAATTGTTTAATGTAACTAATATAGTATGTATCAAATACATTATAACTTTATAGTACCAAATTAATAATAAACATGAAACATACAACACTTTTTAAGATACTCGTAATATTCGTTTTAATTAAGTTATATGTTAACTAATTTAGTGCCAATTTCGCCGATTGCAGATTAATTTTTAGATCTGATATGTAACGCTAACCAACAGAATATTCTAATATGTTTTTTCTTTTGATTTACCTTAAATCTCCACTTTATCCAACGCTCAACTGAGTATAATATACACGTGATACATATTAAATGTGTTTATTGATTTTTTAGTTTTTTAAGTAGTTACGTTTTTTAGTCAAATTAGTAATATAGGCTTCTGGATTTTGAATAAACCAATTTATTACGAATATTTTAGGAACGTAGATAGTTACATAAAAAAAGTTTTGTAATATTAATAGTGCTACAACAAGAAAGGTTAAGCGAGATTAAGCGAGCGGACGGTTTTCCGTAGCCGCTATTTTATACCCCGCCCCGACTGACAAAAGCGTTGTCTGAATTTCAGCGTCACGTGTTCGTTATGGTCTCCACTTTACGAATAGGGGTCTAACACGGGCCTAACTTTACGCTATACTTTATTTATTCTATGTCGGTTTATGTTTACTTTATTTATGAAATATTTGTTAAGTTTCCTTGTAATAATGACAGAAACCATTGCATATTGCATTCATAGATAAGTTTTGATATTATGACACAACAAAAAAAAAAAAAAAAACGTAACATCTAGTGTGCCTTTAAAAAGTTTGTTAAGACACTACATGTGTGGTTCAGTGTTCATTTTTTTTTTTAAATTTAAGGATTTTTTGCCATGTTAAGAAAGTAGTAAACGAACTTAATCACTTTATTTAGTATGTCATCGTGTTTTACAAACGTGTGATGATTTCTTAAATAGACAAACCAAAAATAGACAAATTATTTAATCAGTCAAGATTAAAACAATGTTGCTGAAGTAACCGTTTCCTTAAATAAAAATAATTGAAGCAACGATGTAAAATGCGCTAATAGTGTTTACAAAGAACATTGACTAACGAATCGTAATGCGTTCGTTGAAACACAGAACAAACGCGTTGTTTTCCCTTAGCTTTTCCCCCTTTAAAAATCAACACAGTTTTTTGTCACACGTTCTTTCAGCGATAATATCATGGTTTCTTTGACGTGCTAAGAAATACCGATGAAGTAATCTTAAAAAACTTAACATCCGATTACAAATACCTTTTTCGAAGTTGCTTAGTGGTATTTTAAAGAAATTTCGACTCCGACAAACTTCGACTTACTTTAGCCGCTTCGAAAGGGTTTTGTTTTCTTATTTACGGAAAATTTATATCTGATATAACTTTACCTTCAGTAGCCCCTCAAGAGTCATCCAACCCTCGTGTTGTGGTTATTTATTATATTTTCATGTCGACTACAAAAATGATATAGTGCCCGATTTCTGTGAAATGATATTATAGCTGTTTGTTCAATTCATAGAAATTGTATCAAAGATAGTAACAGTTTAAACAATGATACTAATGAGTTCAAAAGTAGTACAACGCTCATCTTTATTCAAGCGGTGTTCATGAATATCGTAAAGATGTAAATACAGGTCCCACGAGAACAGAACTAGTGATAACACAGATTCCTCGGTAGCGTTGAGGGCAATTCACTTCGGGATCTTTATGGCATAGGTACTCGTTACAGCGAAGTTTCGGTTTAAGGCCGCGGATAAGACAGAATAATGCAAGATTAGCAAAGATCCTCTTGAATAACAAATGCCTGTATATATAGCTTTTTTGTTATATTTGAAATCAAATTCACATCTTTGAATTAATAAGGTTTTTAATTAGGTTCAAATCAATAAGGTTTAAATTCACGTTACAGAGTATATTTTTTACAGTTTTACAATTTGTTACATAGTAGTGGTAAGTATTCGATTTATAAAATTAAGCCAGCGATATAAAACCCCAGTACTAAGGCTGTGATACTTAGCCAAGTTAGCACATTGAATAAGGACATTAATCGTCTAAGTCGTTGCTAGCTAGACGCATACGTCTTTGTGGTACAAGGTGTAATGGAGACAAGATGGGTTTATTTACCAGACATTAGTGCAGTTTCTGACATTATAAACGAGCCCCTGTTTAATTGCCATGCGCACTGCCACTTCGTGTCAAAAATGAAATGCACATACAAACGTAAGAGATTACGAATGTATATTAATATAAAAAAGCGAAAGTACAAAAATAAGTTTTTTGAATCTCCTGAATCTATTTGAAATATTATTGATCTATAAGAAAATTATTTATATTATATTCGTAGTTAAGTAGTATTATAGGTTCTCTTTTAGTTTAGAAAAATAATTAGATTAAATAGGAGCTTTCTGACAACAATAATGAAAATATGTTATATAATATATTCTGAGAATAAATATTATTCATCTTAGTAATATATTTTTTATATTTAAGTGCAAAGGATATAATGCCGCATGGATAATAATATAAGATTTTTAGTTCAAATTTTAGCTTTAAACAACTTTTATATGTACTTATAATAATATTATATTATGATTTTAAAATATATGTATATATTGAAATGTAATTAAACAGTACATTTGTACCTACACGTACATTTAAAATATGTACACTGTATCTACATCCTTCAACCTCACCCTTCAACAAAAAAGAGAGTCCAGAGATGGAATATTTTATAGTGTTTACAAAAATTCAATAACTATCAGTCAATCATTGTTTTGTAAATTATCTTTATTTTAAAAAAAAATTATACAAATTTATTACAATTATTTTTATTGTTAGTATATGCATGATAAAGATATTTAATAAAAAAAAAATCGCTATACCTTGTACTGCGACAAAGTTAAAAAAAAAGGTATGACCTGAAAAAATTAAAATAGTTTTTTTTTTCAAGAAAAGACGTGGATTTTCGATTTTCCTAGTGTCCGCGATTCCGTATGTAAAATTCAATTACTCGTGACACAATATCCGTCGTTCTACACTTTATTATTAAATCCGCTCAGAGGCCATGTGCATGCAAGTTACATATAGCGTTATAAATCATGTAATAACACACCATTAGCTTTATTAAATGGTACCACTTGAAAGCGGTACATGCATTTTTCAATCACCAATCTTGTTAAAATGGATTTTACTGCGATAGATTTACGTTAATAAGAGTTCAGTAACAACACATTTTTTAATACTTAGTTTTGGGTATATTTTGAGTTGACACACTAATATTCACAAAATGTTGTGTTACTTAACTATTTATTTGTATAAAAAATTTCAAAATATCATAAGCCTTTCGTTTTTATATCGTTTTTATTTACAAATAGCGACTACTCAAAAAAGATTAAGGTAACTTAAAAACAGAAAAGGAGTAATAATAACATTGTGTGTAAATAACAAATAATAATTACATATTACACAAATAATATTATATATATGTATTATATGTATGTATTATATATATATATATATATATATATATATATATATATATATATATATATATATATATATATATATATATATATATATATATATATGTATATTATATATATGTATTTAAGTAATAATTTATGTAATGTATATGTATGTTATATATGTCTAGCGTATACATATATTTTGATATAAATAAATATAGAATGATCTATATTTCCTTCACCCATAATTTTGTTTGTTAATGTAGTTCCAATTTCATTTCGTTTAAGTAGATTTTTTTTGTTTTACGTATAATTGTACGTCTACCTTATCTGTTTTATGTCTAAAATAATTCCTTTTCGGGTGTGCTGGAAGAAATCTCTCATAGGGATAAGCAAACCCTTTATACATTATATATTTCTGTTACTTGTACAAAGAGTTAAATAAATATTAAAATATAATAATAATTTATATTACATACATATATTGACAAATTGTAATGTCATCATAGCAAATTTTGAATGCAAATCTTAAATAGGATAAAAATATTGATTGTATATAATATAATATAACGAGAGTATTAGCAACAATATGTTGTTGATACATAATCATAACTCCCTCAAATAATCCCAACAATGACAGTGTGGTAATCACATATCATTATTATATATACATGTATACCATGGAATATAGTAGTATCTATATTCCATGATGTATACATTTCGGACACAGATTACATAACAAGAATGGCGTTTCGTGAAAACTATTTTGTAAATTTTAAATGATTTAAATGTATATAAGGTGTAACTTATAAAATATTAAAAAGCAAAAATTTTACTTTAAGACGACTCGGTATCTCATCTTTATATGTAAGTTCTGGTTTATAATTTTCGTAAAAATAATATCCCTGTCTAAAAATAATTATAGAACAAAGATAATTAATAGTAATTCTAGAGTATATTACAAAATTTTATGTATTTTTCAAAACTGGTTAAGTAGTTTTTTTCATAGAAAAAAAATACAAAATACTAAATTATTCATGGTAGCTACGAGATAACAAAACTTTGTTAAATATTTACTTTTATTGGAAGTCCTACATTCACACATAGCACGTTAAAATAAAAAATTAAGATTATTAGCATTTTAAATGTATATTTTATCCTTAGTCACCAGAAGCGAAAGAAAATTTTTGAAAAGTATTTTATTTTTATCAGATTTACAAACTTGATCTTTCACTATAAACTTTATTCGATTTAAATAAAAAAAAAATGAAAATTATTTTAAAATAGACCACGAGTTGGCGCAGTGATTACAGCACCCAACCCGTTTTCAATTAACTCCTTTGTGTACAAAATAATGATAATTTAGTGATAATAAATAATTCAATTCAAATCATAAAAGTATGGAATTTTTAATCAATGTTTTCTAATGACGATATCACGTAATATTATCGTCCGTAAACCGACTTTTTCTGTAAAGTACTAATTTTTTTGGTCGGATTCACGACATCCTATTTATCCCACTCACCCACTGCATTTTTTTTTCTACACCTCTGAAATTTAATATTCGTAGTCTTTTTTACACAATTCATATTTATAATACTAGTCCTCTTTGTAATCTGCTTTCTTTTGGATACTGCAAGAGGCAGTACCTATATAAGTTCAATTTTATAAGTTTGTATATAGGTTTTTCCTATTTTGTAACAATATTAAGTTAAAAATCGTTAGGCATAGTTTACTTTTTTTTTTTGATGAATAATGGAACATCCTAACAAAATGCAAATGTTAAAACAGTCTCCCCTACTATAGGGAGGTCTAGAATTAAAAAAAAAAAAAAAAAACTAGTCCTCTTTATCATACTTCTCGCACTTAGTATTTCAGTTTGCACTTTCATTCAGCATACTAATTGTCATCTGTCATCCATCCACATTCATTCTTTATGGGGTATTTTCCAAACAAAAAAAAAACTAACAATTTCTTAATTCTAGGTACACCGGGGATAAAGGGGGGAAGCAGGTTATTTATTTTTGAGGGGGGGGGGGGGAGTTTTTTATTTATCTAAATTTATCTTGTTTTTTTAATTTTTTGCAAAAGAACTCAATATCTAATACAATTATAACTTAATTTAATACTATAACATTTTTTGACTTAAAACTAGGAGGCAGATTATTTTTTAAACTTAAAAAAAGTTAAGCTTAAGTTAAAGTTAATCTTATCTATTACAATTGAAACGTAATAGCTAATACAGTTTTTTCCATTTCCATATGAAACTAAATTTTATACACAAATACAAATCTTTTAAAAAAAAAAAAAATCTATTCCTACATTAGTTCAGATAGATAGTCAGATATCGTTTTTTTTTTGCAAAACTACAGGAAATAGTCTCTGCTACCGCTTTTTTCTATGAGTTTGGGCAATATATCCTTATGCAATTTAAGACCCAATTGAAACTCTAAACGCTGCCTCTCATTGCCTAGGGTCGGGCAGTCCAAGAGGACGTGGAAAACAGATTCCGAACACCCAGGCTCGCAGACGCTCGATGGACTCTCCTTACACTTGAATCGTTGCAAGTGACAAATCTGTCCACCTTTATTTTACCTATGATCCCGTGTCGTGTCCCGTGGCTATCGCGTCGGGGAAAAACACCATGGTGACGCCTGCCGTTTCGCTTGCCGTTCCATTCATTAAGCGACTCTGTGCATTAGAGTTTGAGGTGTTTATAATACTTATGAAATACTTTAAAAAGGAAACTATCAGATTGTTAAACAACATCAGTAATATTCGAAATATATATCTTGTAAATATTAATAATAAATAAATATATTTTATGTTCATATATAGGTAAGCTCAATCCGTAGCATGTAGTAGCCATGGAGACAAACTTGAAATTAACGACAATGCCTTGTTTTCCGAAGGCACTCGACTGAAGAGACGTGATGTTTTCCGAATTCATTCGGCTGAGAGGAATCACTATCATTGGTTTTTATGTTTATTCCCCACTATTGTTATTAATCCGTCGTGCGTTGTTTTTATAGATTTTTCAAGCCTTAATATATGTGACTATAGTTTATATGTATAATACGATATATTTGTGTATATTTTTATGTATCGCTTTGAACTCGCAGTCGAACAGTTGGTGTTTTAATTTGGAACGTTTTTACGTAATAAACTTTGGATTTTTCATATTCAATATACATTTATTTTTAAGGGTTACTTGGATTGCATTTAAATTTAAGCCATAAAACAAAACAAAAAAAAAAAACAACTTTAATAGTGTGACGCTGTTAAAAGTAAGTTGCTTTTAATTTAAAAAAAATTATTATTATTTGAAGAATTAACTTGTAATCATACTCGTAATCATATTACAAACAATTTTATACATTGCTATTGTTTACAAAAAAATTAAATAAAAAATTACTAGACGTCCGTCACGGTTTAATCCGCCGTATTCCTTAATAAACTGACTCTTTCAAATATAATTTTTCAGTTTTTTTTTTGCTTAAAATTAAACATTTAAAATATATCTGCTACTCTCATAAAACTAATTAAGGATATCTGTGAAAGAGTAAAATATATTTGATTACATAATACGATTCTGCCCCGCATTGATTTAAAGTTGGAGGGACGTTTTGTAATACGGAGCGTATTATGGAAATGGCTAATTTCATTATGTACAGTCACGGACGAAATGTCCAAATATATATATTTTTATATTTATAAATATATACATGGATGTATTGTCTATACTAATTATAGTGAGTATATGACACATTACAGCCTCATGTTTTAAATTTTTAGACATAAAAAAAAATATTAGTGCAATTTTCTCCGTATAAAATTTCGTTATGTCCAGTTATATGAGCCGTAATGTGATATTTTACTATATTAAACAATTTGCCGTGCAGTGACCGGCAGAGAAGAATAGTCCCGATTTCCTTCTAGCCGAGGTGTCGTAAAAGGCGAATAAGGCCTTAATTGTGGGAACAACTGTGTATCAAACAAGATGGTTATGGACAGCAGCATCACCATACCCTGCCGCAATACACTGCGCTCCTTAACCCGCCTGCTAAGCGTGGCGAGTATTGGCAAATCGTATCAAAACGAGTAACACAGGCGGTCACTCTGCCGGTTGATGGAGGAGGCCTACGTTCAGCAGTGGACATTCAATGGATGATAATAATGATACAATAAAAATAATTAATTGTTAAAATGTAATTTATAGGAAGATAAATACTCTTCAAATTTATGTGTAGTTATCAGTATAATCAGTCATCATGTATACTGCTCATTTTTAAATGTCAAAACTTCACATCATGTATGCATTCCTTCATCACATGTTTACATCCAGTCTGTAGTAACTGTTTACGACTGTACCTTAATAGCAATGTCGTGTTTACAGTGAGGTCGAGGGTAGTGCATAGTTTTGACATCGCGCCGCGCTAATGTAAACTCTTTGAAACTTTCCCTCGTACGTCGTTAGCATAGAGAAAGCGTCAGTTGAGTTTAAAGTTTTCCTTTTCTGAATCTTAACAGCTATTTTATCTGGCGATACCTACGTTATAATGATTTATTTATAAGCTTTTTGATGTTTTCCGTAAATATTCCGTCCTCGTCTTAGTCTTATGTAAAATGTGACGAATTAATTTTACGATATTTTGTATAAAACTGGCCGATCAGCGTGATTTTACTTATATTGACATTAACAGTTGCAGCTGTTGTTGTACCAGATTTTTAAAGTATATTTATATTCAGTTTCATTAAAATTAGTTCAGTTCTTTTCGAGATTTGATCATTCATTTAAACAGAGAAACGAAAGTAAGCTAAAAATAACAAAATCACTTCTTTGGTCACAGTAACATTAGCATAACACGTAACAATTATTGTTTTCTAAGAAAAAAAAAAAAATATGTGTCGAAATTCGGCCTCGCTATGATATCATTGTATATCGAATTTATCTTTGAAACAAACATATCTTAAGACCACTAAATGTGTTTATTTCGTCGAAGTTTTAAAATGTAGAATACTAATAAAAATAAATGAAAGTACGAAATAATTATAAAATGTTTTAAATTTTTCGTAATTTTGTTTTGAATAATTTTATAAAGCATAACGTACACAGGTTAAAGTGATAGGAGGTTTTATTTTCATATAACTCCTAGTACCACTAATAATAATTAAATGTTTTGTGAACTTGTTTTCCGTTTTATTTAAATTTTGTAAACTGAACTTGAGACGGAAATTAAAAATACTGGACGTTTTTATTGTTAAAGTTTTACTTGTTTGCAGCCAAGTTCTGTCATTTGGAATGTTTCACTACGACTGTTTTGGGAACAAACTAGAATTTTTTGTGGTTAATCTAGCCGTTTCAGTTTCTGACTATTTTCAGAGACTACATTTTGGTTAAAAAGTAAAAAAAAAAAAGATATTTTCGTTTTCGTTTAGAATACTCGATCACTTTGAATTATCGTTTTTTATTAATGTAGAATGTTAATGTTTTGTTACAATTGAGAGACATAAAAGTGTCGTTTAATATTTATATACTAGAGATCATGCACTTATCACTACCGGTTTCTAATTTTTTTTCCTAATTTTTCCACGTCTCTATTTTACGTAGATACTTACTATAAATAGAATTTTTCGGCATGTTCCTCATGAGAGAAGGGATTAAAGAGTCAAAATGTATCCTTAGTTATAATTTATTATCGCGTTCGATTTCATTTATTCTCTATTTGTCAGAAAGGAAATATTTTATAGAATATTCGGTAATATATTATAATGTCTCTGGTTTAATAATTTAGAAATTACAGACATCGTTATTAGGTTGGTATTTTATTTGGACTTTTTTTATTTTATATTGGATGTTAAAACTGTATTTTTTTCATTTGTGTCTTTCTGTCTATCTATATCATGGCCACATATCACGATGAAACTGCTAAATTAATTTTAATGAAATTTGCCATGATTTGAGTTCATACTACGAGCTACGAGTAGGACACCGGATACGTTTTATTACTAAATTCAGTATGGTGGAGAGAGGATAAAAATCAAAATGTGTAATCGCTAATGAAGTCACGGGTACAGTTAGTATATCATATATTTGAGGATTACAAATTATGCAAAATAATAATAACATCCTAAATAAAAAATTTCCGTCCAGTCGTTAACGTGGCAAAGTAATGCAAAATTATACAAGCTACGAAAAACTTTGTGCGAGGGAGTTTTAGATTTGAAAAAAAAGTCCGAAAAGTTTACATTAAGTAAATACGATTTACGAATAAATCAAAGAATTGTTTTTATGAAGTTACAAAATTGCTATTTCATTTTATTTAATTTAAGTAAATGATGATTCTTATTATTATAAATTAATATAATTATTATGATATGAATTTAATATAAAACTTATTAACTCTGTAAATATAATTGTTACTAAAAAATAAACAATTTTGTTTTCGTTTGTCAATCATTATTTTTAAGCTAGGATAACTGTTAAAGCAATAAAAACTCTATAGAAAATTTATTCTTTTCGACCTAAAGAGGTAAAAGGGTCTTAGAAATTATATGCAAAAATTAGCATTTTCGTATTTTTATTTTTTTTTGGCTTCTTTGGTTTAATGGTTCAACAAGCCGATATAACTCTTACTTATACCTTTATATTGAAGCTTTATTTGTCTGCTTTTTAGTGTATTCTATTGTATATAGTTCTGAAAGGTAAGAAGAGGATTTTAATATTAATTTATAAACGGATTTTGAGGAATAAGGGTTGAGGTTTTTATATAAACCAATAAAATTTTATAACTTAGCAAATATTCACAGAACTGTATCATTTTGTAGTCAGTAAACAACTTAACGCCCGAATAACTATGTTAATAGCTACAACGAAAATTGTGTCTTGTTATATCTTGACTAAGAGTTTCCCTTTAATAATATTGGAGTTTTTATACAACTTTTTATAATTTATATAACTTATTTGGAAATAATACAAAAAATAATGTTGTACTGTACTAGACTGTAAATATTCCACGGCTTTGCAAAGGTCTTATGACAGAAAACGATCATACGATACTCTATACGAATTGGCAAAACTTGCCAAAATATTTTAATTTATATTCCAAAATAGACTAACATGATCACGAATATACAAAATTCATTTAATATTGTTATACTAACATATACGAGACCTAGATTTTCATATTTATACCTGCATTTTCGACTAAGTACGTTCAATTATATCAGATAATCTATATAAGAAAAATGTATGACTACAAAGAAGCTGTGATAGTATTTATGTAATTTAGTAGCAGTCTAGTAACACTCATAATGATTTAAATGTTTCTTTAAAGCTTTTCCACTGCTTACTTTCACGATTATGTTTTTATTCACTCGTTTATAAAAACTTCGAAATCGCGTTAACGCTGTATTTCCAGAAGCTGGTTGCTGCGCGAGCGGTTGCAGGTTTGATTCCATTTTTGACAAATTAACGTTTATATCGGCGTGTTGGCGGTGGTTGTGATTATCATATTGAGAGAGAGCTAATAGGGATAAAAATGGGAGTTTTATGAGATACTACATTTTAGACACGTCGATACGCTTTTTTCGATTTTCATTAGCGTTGGTTTCAACTTACTCGTATCAAACTATGTTATTAAAAGCTTGTTATAATCAATTTTTATCATCCAAAAATTTATTTTAAATAATTTAATGAAAATGTAGAATTTATAAGTACATTTATATAAACAAACGGATTTTCTAATAAATAATTAATTACTTTAAAGATATTATCTACAACTTGAGAATTAATTAAATCATCTTCTTTACAGGTAAGGGTTCAGTTTAATGAATTACGGCCAACATTTTCATAAAATGTAAGTAGGTAAAGAAATATATTAATATTCAAATTAAATTACATAATTTTACCATCTATTAGTATTATGTTCCTTTTTGTTTTAATAGGTAACATAAGACTTCTGTATATATGTGTAACGTAACAAAATATACAACTTAATGAGTATTAAGATGGTTGCATACAATCATCCATATTAGATACCTAGAGTGTAGATACTCTTTTATTTTTGTGGATGTAAACACTACTACCTACCACCTACTGGACAATCGTTCTGGTGTGGTGTAAATAGTCACCTCAACGTCAGTGGTCGCGGGTTCGATTACCGCTCGGGGCAGATATTGGCGTTTTGTCCTTGTGGTTCTCCCCACCGTGCCTCGGAGAGCACGTACGCTGTCATCTGATACGCTGTCATCTGGTACGGTGACATCTGATAGCGATCGTTACTCGTGTTAGGGGAAATATTCGCCAACCCGCAGTAGAGTAGCGTGGTGGAATAATTTCCAACACTTCTCCAATATGGAGAAGAGGCCGTTGCCGTTGCAGTTGTGGGACGTTTACAATGATCAGTTCAGTTCAAAACACTACTAAGTTTTGTTAATACAAGAAACGTATAAATATTACTCTTGTTATTAACTTACAAAAGTGCTTTAAAGTTAATATAAATCTTAATAAAAATGGATATTTATTTTATATAATAAAATTATTTGAATTATACTATGTTCAGGGTAAGGCATTATTGATTAGTTTCATACATCAACTTTGTTCTACGATTATTAACGCGCCTTTAACCCACGTCTCGTATATTATGGAAATTATATTTGAATCATACAAACGAAATTGGTGTTAATATCCATATTGGAATTTCACTAATATATTCATAAAATCATTCCCTTGGCGTAAACATTAATTAAAAAACAACAACCTCTTAAAATAATTTGTTTTATAGCTATAATTCTATTGAGGTTAAATGTAATATTCGCGATAATTATAGTATAATTGGTTTGTTGGTTTATCGAAATAATATTTCAAAACGAAAATTCGTTAAAAGTGCTTGATTTAAACATTCATTCCAGAAAATTTCGTTTCAAAATTCAAGTTGTTTTTATTTCCTTTCTTATCAATAAAATTTATGGTGTATATTTTGAGAATAAGCAAAGGTAAACTTTGAAGTTGTTTTGAAAGTTTCTAAATTATAACCTCCGATATTGCGACTTGTAACGAAACATTTTTTTTTGGTTATTTTTATTTCCATTCAATATTTGTATTAGATTGTATATGTATAAAACTAAGTTATATCAGAAGTTTTAATTTAAAGGATGGCAACTAAGGTTTATAAATTTAGAGAAAAGGCAAGGAAAAGAGGTGTTTATTTATGAACATTAACAATACATAATCTATAATTTAGACTTAGTATGACATCGATGTATTTCGATATATATAACACTTCAGTTTTATTGATATTAGCAGTGTTATATGATATCCCTAAAAATTAAACGCTGTGTGTATATGATAACGGGTTTAAATAAATGAACTAAAATGAAAATGTCATAAGCATACGTGATAACTTTTTGATATTTCCGTACCATATTTGTCAATAAACATACCACTAAGCCTCTTAACACCCTCAGAACTCATAAATCGATTTTAATTTTAGATATCAATACTTCCAGGTTAAATTTTTTTTACTCTTTTTGCAAGATTACGTACTCGTACATTAAAAGTAAAAACGTAAGGTATTACAAAAATATAAATTTTGATAATATATAATAATTATCTAGCTACTTAGAAGCTTTAAACGAAAATAATTGCGTTATTTATAACCCAAATATAATACGCGTTTAATTGTTATAAGTTTCGTTTTGTAACAATAAAATGTTTTGTAATATAATTATATTATGACACGGTTTTCAAACAATGTAATCTTTATTAATTTTTTAGCACTTAAAATTTTAATATCATAATTTTTTATAGTGTAATACAATGTAATCTATATTACATTTTTAGATACTTTAAGTTTGAATTAATATTTTTATAGTGTAATATGCTTTTAATACTTTAGGCTACGACTGTTTATGGATCGTTTATCAGCAGTCATTAAGGCAATCCGAACGGTGTATCCGTTGTGCCATTTGTTGGTATAATTAAGATAAGTCGCTTTATAAGTATGTATTAAAATGTTGTTAAAATGTTAATTTAAATATTGAGTAAGATAAAATGTTTACTGTTAAAAAAAACGATTAAGTTGCATTTTTATTTATTATTATTTTTACTTGATTATCACTATCGTAAATAAAAAATAAAGTAAATTTAATTTGAAAAAAAAGACTTTCCTTTTCTACATTTATATATAAACAATATTGTAGGAAGAATTTGTCGCATACGGGTTGGTAGCATCGCTTATGGTGGACCGCCACTTGCCGCCGCTGGCGATAACCCGCTACGCAGTGCGCACCCTATCCCTGCGCCCCCGCCGGTAACCCGGCGTGGACGCAGTCCGGATTCCGGATCGTTTCCTACTAATAAATGGCCGCACACTCACGTTAGTAATACAAATTATATTATTTGTAATACTACAGTATATTTAATAATAACCGACGACTGTTATCTTTCTTGTAGAGGTGATGAAAGTTTCATTAAAGCCAACATTTGAAGGTTCGATTTCGGCTCGAAGTGGATATCGTACACATTGGTGGTAATTGTACACTTATCAGAGTGTTTGCGTTTGTGGGTCTGCCCACCTTGTCTCGTTGAGTACGTAAAGCCGTCGGCCTCTCCTGGTTGTTAGCATCTTTATGTTTAAAACGATGATTACCTACTCTAGTTAGGGAAATTATTCTCCAAACTGTAGTGGAAAAGCGTGGCGGATTAAGCTTTAACTTTTATATAGGATAAATGTTGGCACAACTGTGAGATATTTATGTGTCGATTCAGTTCCGTTTAATTAATACTAGCTGTGCCTGCGGCGTCGTCCGTGCATAAGTTTTACTTCTTTCTTGGTTGTCTTGTTGATGATAAATCGCGATCCAGAAAGCGTCATCGGCGCCGTCTATTAAGATAGTCGTCTTTATCGATGTCGTACTTTAAACTATTGGACTTTGTGTAAAAATAAATCGCCATTTGACATTTTGACGTTTTTTTCGTTAACTCAGTTTTGAACTTAATTATTAATTATAAATAATTAAATACTATAAAAATTTATTGTGATAAATACACACATTAAAAATAACATAATTACAAGTACAGTAAATTTTGATAGAGTGGATCGATGTTGATAAAAAGGTACTATTGGAATAAGTTTCTTTTGAACAAAGATTAAACACTGATTAAATTTGCAATATTACGTCTTCTCAGTCTACTTTTGTAATAGCTACGATAGATATGCCTTTAAAAACCAAGAAAAACTTAATGACGTCATTTATAACACTTTGTGGAAGCCAACCACTAAACAAAGCGTGGCTATGGATAATATTTATCTATGTCATCGACAGCTGTCCTTCAGTTTTGAAATTTGATGTTCGCTAGAAACTTTTTCAACAAAAAACATTTTTTTTTAATTTTTTTATAAATTACTTGTTATCTAAACATATGTCTGAATAGATGCCCTGTTTATTTAATATGTTTTATTTATCTCATAACTGCACAAAAGGAAGGCTTAGTGCTAAAGAAAAGCAACGAAAAAAAAAAATTAAAATAAAAGCTCCTACAATACACACACATAAACACAAACCGGGGTTAGATGATATTTATCTACACTAATATATATATATATATATATATATATATTTTAATGGTTATCAGTTAAATCTGAAAGTAATAAATTCTTTCACTGTTAAGAAAACGTATTATCTGTGATACTGGGGCTAACGTAGGTGTAGCTACGACTCATAACTAGACAACGGCATTCACATTGCCGTTTGGCGTTAGGTGATAGTTAAAGTGGCGGTATAGTTTTAGCGCCAATTTATCGCCAAGAATGGGCATTCACGTTGAAAGTTCAAGTTTAGCCACTCACGTTATCGCGTTAAAATTAACGCAATATTTATCGCTATGATAGGTATTGACGTTTTCCGTTAGTGTAGCCCCAGTATGAGAAAAACATGTTACAAAATATCGCACTTCTGCTCGTAGTAACAAAAATGTACTCAAACACGGGTGAACCGCGAAGGATGTATGATGCAACATAAGTTGCAATACTACTTGACCATTACTTTATAAAATTATGATGTTCTGCCAGATTCTTCAACTGAAACCATGCTATAAATTAAATACTATACTTTTATGAACGAGAGTAGCCTATACCGAAGCGTTTAAAGGAGGACATTTACCTATAGGTTATTATTACTTTTTTATCTAATAGTATTCCTAATTTTTTATTCCGATTCCTTTCATCTTTTAAGGTAGTATAATTATATATAAGTAGGATTTTTATACTGAAATGTTCATATATTATAAATTTCAATCAATTTTTTTAATATTTGATATCTAATAGTGTGCGTAATATAAGAGTAGGTATACGGGCAAGTTTCTTAATTAAGCGACTGTGGCGAAGCCCAAAACGAGGGTTCTTATTTAAGTAGTATATTTTGTATATGTTTGTATGTATCGTATGAATAAATCGATTTCAAAACACATTAATCGACAGATTAGTCTTGGTTGCGAGTGTCATATAATATACATATAAAATTTACAAAATCAAAGGACAGATTTGGGCTGATATATCGTTGAGATCGATTTTTTTTAAGCACGTCGCTCAAGGCATCATATGATGGCCATAAAAACCATAAAAATATGATGACTAAACAATATTCAGATTTTATGTTCAATAAAAATGGTAGAGTCTAAACGTCATATTGTACGGTTAAAAAATCCAAATCCATTGAGTTTGGTATCAAAATATATGATTATATATACAGCCCCTATGTTTAAAAATAATTTAGAATGAGAAATCGTAAAAAACTACAATTATTTCCTTACTCATTAAATAGGGGTTGTTGACCGCTTAAGAATTTAATTCGAATGAACGAGACAACTTGTAAATAATGTACAAATTTGCAAATAAAAGCCATAGAAAAGATCAATTAGCCGACTAACTAACAGAAATAGGTTATTTTAGTATAAAAATATGTATACAGACAGAATATGTCCTGCCTGCTTCCAACTCTTTTATCGAATGCCTTTTGCCTATAATTGGTATAGTATATGATAATTGGTATGTATATATTTTTTTTAAATTGAAGTCGTATTTTAATTATTATATTACTATTTTTTTAAATTAAAATATTAACCAATTGCGAGTTCAAGTCTGACACGAAGGGTCCAGTGACACTAATGTTATACAATGCGTAGTTCTACATCAAATATAAAGTAAAAAAAAAAACAACGTTCCTTCAATGAGGGTTCCTTTTTATATGCATATTATTAAATTAGTCTCAGTAAAATATATTCTATGAAAATATTAGATGTTTGTTTATTACAGTTGAAAGGTAATTTTGTGACAGACAGATGGGATGGGTTTCATTAGTTATTTCTGTATAAGTCTATTTGCTACGGAACTCTTAAAAAAGAGTCTTCTTATAAAGTTATACGCCTTTTTAACTTCTCTGGAGTTTCTTGAGTATCGTTACTTGAACTAAATTATTTATTTATTTATACATTATTATTTATAATTGTTACTTTAGAATAATATAACTTTCTAACAATAAAAGTTTTATAGTTTATCAATCATAAACAAATAAATTATCCCTTGCTTACAGAATTGATTTACGTGCACTATTTAATTATCATTGCGTGTCCTATTTGACTCTATTTCAGACCAAACAATTTACTTATTCATCGCCACGAACAAAAGTTCATTGAAAGTGAATTTTTATATTTGTTATATGTTAGTTTTCAATCCGTGATGGATTTCAATTACTTGAGTGTCAATAGATTCGTTAGTCGTTTTGATTGATCAGTCCCAATCGAATGTCGTTCTGTTCGATAGAAAAATACATTTCAAGTAAAACAACATTTTTAGGGAACGCGATTGTTTCAGAGCAACACTCTCGATTTTTTATAATATACTTTATCATCTAAAAAATTATTCATTGAAATTCTTAACAAAGTGTTATATACAATTTTCTACATTGCTTATTTCAATTATAATTTGTGTTATATTGACAAACTACTTATTGTTTGTGCCTTTGATTAATATCCAGGATAAGGGATTGTTTGCTATAGTAAGATTATTTTACATTTATGGAAGTCACGAGCAGAAATTTAATAAGTCTTTTTATAATTAATACTTAAAATTCTAAAGTAATTAAAATTACTAATTTTGAGTCAGCGCCAATCAAACAAGCAAACTGAATAATTAATATTACGTCACCGGGTAACGCGCCAGAGCGGCGCGTTCTTTTCTGTTTAACTTATTTTGAACCCTTTAGTTTTTTCGTAAATTTTGTTTTGCCAGAAATGCTTTTTTGCGTCTAAAATACTATCACTAAAATCATTTATTAGTATATGTTACAAATTACATTTACTTTTAAAATATATATATTTTATAGTCTGGCTGGTATACATTAATTTATTTCCTGTTCTTGAACTAAGTTGTACAAAAGAAAAAAGTAACAGCTCAATAGTTATGCGTGGTAAAAGTATATATTTGATTGTTTAACAATCGATAATCCCTTTTTTCGTTAAGGGTAACACTTAAGGGCTTATCACTCATAGAAGACTAACAATAAGTTTTAGGTATACATGGTTGAGTACAGAAATATCTATATCGGATAATCCAGTATAAAAATATACGTTGTAAGAATATTAAAATAATAATTGCTTATGAATATCATGCCCTATTTTTGTATTCTTAGGGGGGATTTTTTAAATTAAAATACGAGTGACTTCGTAGTGTACTCTATTCAATTATTATCTAACTCTTATGACTGTATCCTAAAGTCATGCATACTAAAATAATTAACGTCATTTACCTAATCAAAATCTGTTAATGTCCCAATGTTAGGTATATCCTGAATGTATATGAATGTTTTGTAATATATTACGTATATCCAATAAAAAAAAATTATCAAAATCGGACCAGATGAAAATTTGAAAAAAAAAAAAAAAAACATTAAGTTGTAATGTGCATATCAATCAAAATATTATGATCTGTTTTACCCTTTTGTATTAAATACTTGATTTACTGGTTTACTGGATTACTGGTTTTTAAATATGTATATTTTTGTTCTCTCAAAAGTGTTTATATATACCAATTGTAATTAAATATTTTGGGGATAAAATTCGTATAAAATATAGATCTTTGGATTTTTGAACTGGTTGAAAAAGAACAAAAAAAATATACATATATCCAAAAAACAATAATTATTCATTATGTATATCGCCAATATCCTTTGACACGTCCTGTTTAATATAATCTCATGTGAAATGGAATATTCAGTTAGCACCCAATCAATTCAGCAGGAATTTACAAGTCTACGTTACGTCAGGTTGAACCATTCCCACAGTATTGAACTCTATTTACCGTTGTCCAGTTCGTATTCGCCATAGAATAATTGGGATTGGTCTTGGTTAGGTGAAAATGTCATTTTCATATGAAAGCCCTATTTAAACTTCCCAAAGTTGTCACGGGTTCGGTTATGTTATTGACGCAACATTTAATACTTTCATTAAAACTAATGCATATTTTATTTAAAGGTAGAGCGTTCAAATAAAATTATCAGAATTTTAAATGCATTTTATATGCTGAATTCATTTACTTGACCTTAATGTATTTATTTTAATGCAGATGTTTCTTCGTTGGTATTAAGAAAAGTTGTATATTTATTTGCAAAAATACAGTAAAATTTAGTAGAAAAAAATTTGAATGCTTGCATAATTTAGATCATAACACGTTGTACAAAAATAAGAACTAAAATGATGCAAAAATAATAATAACTACACACATAATTTAAGCATACTCGAAATAGTCTACATTGAGTGTTACTCGATTGATATTTACGTTTAAATCGTTTCTACCATTCCCGCATTCAAAGGGCACTGAGAGAGATCCGTTCATATTTATTTATCGCTTTCGAATTTATTGACAAGAGATCGCAATTACTGCGACCCTCATGCTACTGCAATTTTGCAAATTGCAGATTTTACCCGATAGCAAGAACTTTGAAATTGCAAGTCGTTACACGCATTAGCCCATCTTAGGCTCGTCGCGCTGTCTTCGACGTGACTCGAGCCAGACGTGTGGAAAACATAATTATGAAAATGAATAGTGTCATTTTGATAATTTACTTTATAAATAATATTATGTGTATCTTAAACATATTTTAAACATAACTAAGTTCTTGGAGATAAAAAATATAGTTTATTTTAATCTTATATAGCTAAACACTTACATCTTGGATAATTATAAAATTGTATATTTTATATACGATATCGGTAAGTTAAGGAATGAAACAATATATAGAGTAGTAATAGTAGTTTACGTCATTGTGAATATATAAAACTCACGTACGAAGTCGCGAACAGCATTCATTTAATAAATAAAAAATGGCAGTCGAATAAGAGACAACCGAAAACGTGCACTGAACGTTATAAACGATATATTACTAAAATAGAAATATTTATATTATTTAATCTGAGAAACATACTGAGTAATACAGTTATTTTGTAGACGAATTGAGAACCTCCTCCTTTTTTTAAAGTCGGTTAAGATATTTGACACAATGTCTTATTAATGTTAATTAAAGGCTATTGTAAAAATTCAAGACCGTTAAATAGCAATTGCTTCATTAACAAGTTGCAAGATCGTGAGTGCAAGACATTTTTCTTAACTGGAGCAGACGGCCTTATGCATATTTGATGTACCACGGCCGTACTGAGTACGTCTACACTAACGATGTAATGACTACACAGGACTATACTAGAATAGACGCTATTGTATTTTCATAAATATTAAAATTGCATACAAGGGTAAGCGGTATTGTTACGATTTAATCTCTCTGTCGTATATAACGTCGGCTTTGTAAAGTGGTTACCTAACTAATTAGGTGTGCACCGAACTCGTTTATCGTTCTTATCGCCTTGAAATAGGATTTAAATTGTCGTTTTATTTAAATGTAATGTCCGAGTATACGAGTGCATCGCATGAAGCATATGTCAAGGGCGCCCGCCGTGCCTGTAGCCCTTTTATACAGGTTTACCAGCATTGAACTAAACGTTTTAATAGGCCGTATTTGTGACTCGCAGTCTACGGAGCTTGGTGATGTTTTAAAATTTCTGTTTTACTTTTTCGAACGTTGAAAAGCTTTTTGTTTCGTTTTTATTCCAGAGCGTTATCGGTTAGCCAGTTATTTAGATTTTTTTAAGAGGTACTTAATATTTAAATTTAATACCTTTACAATTCTTTAAACATTTTTGTATTCTAAGTTCATTCCATCTTATTATATTTTAGTTATTAGCGCTTAAGTAAATCTGTACGCGTACGTTTATCGAATTCCAACTCAAAGAAACAATCTTGAAAACAAATCCTTTAAAAGTCTCTATTTTTTGTTGACTTATCTTTATCCGAAGGGATGTTTTATAAGTGACATACGATATGTAGTTCCGTCTGTATTAAATAAGTTGGATTGTATTTCGTTGTACAAATAAAAGTATATCAAATATTTCGACATTTTTCTTTAAGGAACAAAGGCATTGCTGAAAGGAATAATTACAGATAAAAAAAAATGTTTTTCGCATTATTTTCAGTTATACTTGAGGATATTTAAGTTAAGGTTTCTTTTTTAACTTAATAATCTATTTATAACTTCTCAAATTATTTTCCATAATGCATTCCATATAGGATGTTTAAAATTTTTTTTAATTGAAAAAAATTGTTTATTTTTTTATTTTCGTTGATATAATGTTTTAAATTAATTATTAAAAAAAATAATGTAACACAAAAAACACACCGGCATAAATAAACATATACTATATATAAACAATTATAATATAAGTTACTCTGCTTCTATTCAGACATTTTTATGTCATCAATGTTTTGTTGATTCTTTGAACAAATTCTAAAATATTTTAATATTCGAGTACAAAGATTTGATTTTTATTTTATTTATTTATTAATACATTAAAAATATATACATGCAGTGCCTCATAAACAAAAGTTAGTTTTACTGTGCACTGTAGTTGATGTAACTAGGTATTTATATTATAATATTTGATACAATTATCCCGTTTGTACGGGATACGGCAGGCGTGAATGTTTTTAGGCGTAAATATGAATTAATACATGTAGCGAACCATTTTAACACAAAGTTGCGTGATAACATGACTTAAGAGTTGATATAATACAGTGTTTCTAAAAACAATATTTTGAACATAAATTATACATATCGCTCATTTGGAGCGACAGTGACACAAATGCAAATTAGTTAACTTTACACCAGATCCGAATAAAGATTATTTCATAGTTCAAAAGAAGATTCGGAAGCATCATTACGGCTAATTATTATTTTAAAATTGTTTTATTATAGCTGGATATTGTGGCATTTTCACTGCCAACGCAGATGTTTATGCATAGTATTTTGGCCTTAATAAGTCATTTTCGCGTATTTTTGCAAATGTGTCACTGTCGCTCCAAAGGAGCGATATATAAAAAATTTAAACCGTCGAGCAGTTGAGAGTAGAGTAAGTTGTATTTTTGGTAGAAAGGCAACCTGTTAGATGTTCCACGCAAATTTACAACTTAGTTTATTGTACTATTTATCTTGCTACTTTAAAATGGTTTACATTTTTTAACGATACTCATGAACGGAGCATACCATCTGACGGAAAACTATTCTTTGAAATTTACTGTCCTCTCCTATTCATGTCCTTTCTATTTAGACATACTTCTATATGTCGTATAATCTAATTCAATGTCATTCATATAGTTAGTTATAAAATTTTGTAACTTTAATCATATTATAACTTATAAATAGAATTTAGCAACTGCATAACAGGTATTTCTAGAAGAAGAGATAATTGACATCAGGTCTATATTTTGAGGCAATTTAATGAGACGTCTAATTTAAAAATCGTATAATTTAAAGACATATTTTTAAATTAGACGTTTTTGACCGGCACAGGCATTGAGTTGCTTACATTAGGAACAGATGACCGTGTGTTTACTGTGTATGTCAAATTAAAAAAAAAGAAGAAAAAATGTCCAAATCTAATTAAAAACCTTTTAATCTGTATGTCATGGATGAAATACTTTTGTATAAAATTCATTATTACGGTGTTATGGACAAAGCGTTTGACCTTTTCACTTCATACCTAAGTGATAGAATCCAAAAAGTTACTAACTTCCGGTTTTCCGGATCAGTTCTTTGAAGGGGTAATCCATAGGAATCAAGCTTAAGTCCAGTTTTGTTTTTTATCTTATAAGATCATAATTAATTACGATTTTATATAAATGAAATATGTGATATTTTTGACGATGATATCTCATTGATATTTAAAGTCAAGAGAAAAATATATAAAATTAAATATTATCAAATTTCGAAATAAACCATATCAGATATTTAACGTTAAATAAACAATACATTAGTATAAAACAGGTCTAATTCTAATAATTTATTTATATTTTTGTAACCAGTCTTCATCATTAGTATTAAATAATATGGTTATTTGTATTTTTGTCATATTCTTTTATTCAATTACGATCCTAGTGACAGAAAAAACCTCCGTGTTCTAGACATATACTTTTAGAAACCCTTTTTGACCCTTCTGGATACCATCTAAATTAGGACGAATCCGGGAAAACTCAGAAGGATGGCAGCTTAAACTATATAAACAAAATTTAGGCAAATGTAAACTATTTTATAAATATGACAAAGTAATACTACAGTATCGCTAGTTTTTTTCGTCTGATTAACTCTAAAAATATGTTTATCAGGAACGTCATCAACGTCATCAACGTCATTTCGCGAACAAATTTCCTTCTGGTAAAATATATATTAGTACATATATGTATAATATTGTTTGTATATCGGCAAATTATTTAATTCTGAAAATGTGATCTATTTTTGTATTTTCTAATTTCCTGTTAATTTGTTTTCGCCAGTTAGATATTCCAACTACTAAAAGATGGACACTAATTAATTTTAAAACAATAGAGTAGGTACTTTCCGAAGCGTTCCGTAATGATGTTACGCTAAAACATGGTGTTTTGTTCTATTGTAATAATTTAACGCTTTCGAAAATAACCTCAGCGAATGCTGAAAAAATGATGCTGCCAAAATTATACGCATTACGTTAGTAATTCTAGCGTAACGTTATGAACGCATTTAATTGCGCGAAGGATAGCTTTGCAGTGACATCATTACTGATGAAATATTAAACAAGATCAGAGAAAGAGAGAACTTATATGACAGCCTCCTGTTCCTTTAAATCTTTATCTTTTAAGTTGAGATATTATCGAATCCAATATTTTTGATTGATTTAGCCTGCTGATGTAAATTTAAACCTTTGAGGGTAGAATGGAAAAGTCCAACACCACATCAACCGCTGGATGTCTATTACCGAACTTTGGCCTTCCCTATCACGACAGTGGCCATAGTCGCTTTTTACATCACCTCGGCACGAAAGAAGTTAAGGCTATTTCTTTCTTCCGGTCACCGCACTTGAACATTATTGTACCGTTAATAGTAAAATAACTGTTAATATAAATACTAAGTATGATACATTTATTATATGTTAGTAAGAGGTGATATGAATAGTATACATTTTAATATTTTAGTACGTAATCTAAGTTACAATTTTGTATTGTAAAAGTTTCGAATTACAATATTGACAAATTATTTCAATCAATTTTTCTCATTATTACAAGTTAATAAGAACAAACAATTTCATTTTGCGTGTTCCTTATTAATAAAAGTATTAGAAAGAACTGAAGTGAAAAAGCAACTTTCGTAACAAGACAAGATGGCTCCAATGTTATGGGCGGACAAGTTTTTCATTGTCCCATTTTCCGTTTCTATTCCGTCCTCGTAAGCCCAATTCTCGTCCTAGTTGTATACCCCATTAAACGCAAGCGTTCGCAGATTATAAATATACCTCAGCACGTGATATACATGTTGGTACTGTTTCTTTCAAAGACTCTCTTTGGATTAGTCTAGTAGAGATTTATTATTCGTTTGTGGCTGAGCCTAACTCCGTATGTCAGATGCGAGCACGAAAACGTACGTGTTTCGTTTCAAGTGTCAGGGGTGGCTTTACGTTTTACGTTGGATCAATCCTGGTGGAATTGAAGCTTAAGATTTATTAGAAGAAACGTTATATGTAAGTGTAATGGAATTTCTAAATTGGAATAGAGGTGTGTTATTCAGTCTCTTTGTAAGTACGTCGAAATGATTTGTGAAATTATAATTTGCGTTATGTTTAATCTTTTGTAGTTTAAATATTTACTCGACTTCTTTATAATATTGAATAAATAAAGTAATACGCACATGTGAAAAAAATAAGTGAAAACTCTAACAACAATGGAGTAAAACTATCAACAACTCTTAATAACGACTCCAAAATAGTAGGGTATTTAAAAGAACAATCGCATTGAATATATCCGATGGAGAGGATCGTTGAATTTACCTTCAGTAAATACTGCCGTGAAACCAAATTGGTTTCCCGAACTTTAAAAAATATACTGTAAAGAAGATACAAGGCAGGATTTTTTGTTTGCGAATCTCCATTGCACAATAAACAAGCCGTACTATAAAAGGGATCCAGCGGGAATTGTATCTCTGTTTGGGGTAAATGCTAAGAGAAAATCGTTACAGCACTTATTGTGTCGAAATCGTTTCAATAGTAGCGTAATTATGAATACTTCTTTCATAAAAATAAATTTAATAGTTTATAATTGTTGAAAATTTTTGTAAATCTTAGATATAAAAATGTGTTGTTGCTAATACATGTCTAAAATATACATATCTAATATATCGTAATTTTATGTGGATTTTACCTATGAGTGGAATTTTTTTTCCAACGATTTTTGTCTATCGCCGTATAGTTTATAGCGCAAGAATAGATATAACAGCAATATGTCTTCAAAAGCCACAAATATTGGCGGAATGATAATAAATGTGTTCCTGCGCGCGTGATGTCTCGAATCTTGCCAAAACACTTCCACTCCATGAACTAATATCTTTCTGGCTCCTTTTTGTTCAATTCAATAACTTTATGACGAAGCTATACATACCTATACAGGTTTTATGATATCTCATACATACATACACATTTTGTGTATTTCGATTATTATCGTAACATATAAATAGAAAAAAAAATGTAAAAATCAGTAACTTGCAGTACATTTTGAACTAGACTTATAAGCAGATTCAGATCAAAATACGAGAAAATGGGGTAGGAAGCGTAAAAAGGGGAAAACATGAAAGTATTTTTTTTTTGTATAAATGTTATTGTGTACTCGTATTTTCTTATTTATTTTAAGGTATTTCAATTTTTAATTTATTATTAATGCTACAAACTGAAAAATATTTATTCATTTTATGAATTTGGGGATTAAATGATTCCTCGAGAAAAAACCCTTTGATGGAAAGTAAATACAAAAGAAACACGAACAAATTGATTTCCTAAATAAAGATATTTTTAACAAAAAAAGGTAAAATGATTTATAACGGCCGATAGGAAGTAATCAAAGACTTTATTATTTGGAAAAAAAATTATTTTATTAAAAGCAAAGTAACCTTGCATGACCATTCTCGTTAGTGTGATCGAATATTACAACAATTGGAGCAAGCCATTAAGGTATTTTGTTGATATGATCTGTTCCCAGTAATAGACTCGAATCACGATATACTTACGTGCTGCTCTCGATACAACAATTTCCTTTTAATATTTACTTGTAACAAAATTGAAGTAACATACTTCTAATTAAAATTAAGTTTTTTTTTTATTTCAATAAAAAAAGTACTTTTATTTATAGAAGGATCAATACGTCTAAAAACTTCTGAGAATTCCTTTTTATCGTCTATCTACTAACTCATTTTGATTTTCAACCTAAATTAAAAGAGGAGTATGAAATTCATTTTACAGTTTTAATATTAACTATTTTAAGATAAACAAATGTTTGAAATAATCATTCAGTTTTAGCTTGTAAAATTGTTCTGCGAAGAGCACGTAAATGATTTTGTAGTTGCAATTTTTAAAACCTTCCCCTTCAGTAATCGGAATGGGATTGATGATTTTATTAATGTTCACAATGTGCGACTGATTGCGACGAAATTGTATATAAAAAAGTAATTGAATGATTTCGGCATACAAATGAAATTTTAATTAATTCTTCGTCATTGACAGCACGTCGTTTCATCGCATCACGGAATAATACGTGTTATAAATTATTTTATGAACGTTAACTCTAATGTTGACATATTATATTTTGTTAGTACCGTGCTTATTTACTCTATTTCATTACTTTAAACAAGATGTGAGCTTTCAAACATGAATTTAGATGTAAATATTCTGAACTAGTTTGTGTTTAATTTTATAAAAAAATACCCATGTTTTATTTTTGCAGGATAATCAAAGTTTTATGAAAAAAGTTTTCATTAATTAAGATTAACTAGAGCCTGCCCAAGATATGTTTAAACTCTTACAATTTTCTTTAAACGACCGCAGCTAATTGCGCAAAGGGTACAAAGTAATGGAACACAGCAACAAATTGAGTCGAAAGAGCTTTGTTTATCTATGTTTTACTTAAACTAACTCGTTGCTCAAGGGTATGGTATATATAAGATAATCTTTAGCATCGCTCTATGCACCAGACACGTTTTTTCATTTAGAAAACTCAAGAATGTTAAGAAAGAATACACTTTGATGTTATCTGCAAAGTGAAGTGAAAAAGTGATAATACGGTAGACGGTATGGTTTATTTACTAGGTATTATTATTGCAATGTACCTTATTGAGTATTAATTTTTTATAAGATAGAAATAAACGTATATTAACCGTATAATTATATACAGTAGTGATATAATTTGTGATTTAAATTATAAATTTACCAAGACCTAATACTTTATCTCACACAAATACAATGCGATTCGACTAAATATATTTTGCATGAACAAATTCAGCAGAGAATAGATTTTATAAAATAGGACTAGAACACAGCTCGAATTGCATTCTACCGTATGCTAAATCATACTTACCTCGTAGCAAAATACCTTTTGAAATAGTTTGTCATACGTGACATATAAATCGATTTAGCAGTTCACCACGATTTAGTAATTCTCAAGAATGTTCCAGAAGAATCGAATTGACTTCTGGACAATTCAATTAAGCTACACGTTAAATGCGAGTTTGTAAACAAGCGTGCAGGATAAGTTTCTTCGAGTGAGTTTATCAAAGAGATTGTAGCGGGCAAGTTAGCCTTCATCAAGCGTATCTACTACGATGTTTGTTTAGTTAAGTATTAATATGCAAAGGGATGTCTATTGTCTGTGTACTTTATTACTGTCGTTTAATTTTCTGATAATTATGTTATATATATATATATATATATATATATACATATATATAATTTGTTTTGTTTAATATGGGATATATAGGTTTATATACCATTTCTGGCTACTCTGCACTTTTCAGTAATAGTGTAGTACGACCAGTCTTAATCCATCCTCTATCTAAACCACTATACACTCAAAATGCTGTTTTTTAAGTAATCCTAAGATAATTATAGTCTATATACCTTATACCCCATTACCCAATATATGTATATATAGGGTATATAATACGTTACGCACATACTAGCAGGCGTTTATACGTTTTATTTACGTTTATTACACGTATTACGTTTAATAAACTTAAGTTATTTACGTTTTATTACGTTTTATTTTGATGCGTTTATACGCAAATAGATTTAGTCTAATAATAAAGGTGAAAATCGATTATTATTATTAATTTTGTTTAATTAATTATATCAAAAGTAATTTTATTTGAACATTATAATAATGTTACGATATCATACAGTATTTGATGTATTAACATTGCCTTCCAACATTAAATGTAAAATTTATATGAATACAGTGGAAAACTGTGTATACTCGTAATGGAAAACTTTTGTACGCCAAACTAACATGCAATTACTTTACGTGAAATTAAAAAAAAAAAAAACTATTTAGGTACTTAGTAACAAAGGTTATTCATCAAAATTTACAGAATTTTACACAAACAAAACTTAACCGTTTATGTTGGGAATGATTTTAGTTTCGATACGTAACTGATTTGAAATCCTCTGAACCTAAATTTAGTTACTAAGCCTGAGCACCGGCGGTGCGTTAACTGAACCGACGAATTAAATTATAAGGTCGCTCTGTAACTACAAACTTATATAATACAAGTTGTTGAGAGTCTGGATAGTGAATACTATTATTTATATTGTAATGCGACGTCTGTCTCTACATTCACAGTCTATCGATATCTTTGCTTACTCTACGAATATCTCTTATTCCAATTAGTTCAGTTTAGTTTAGATATGGCTGTCGGTGAGAACGTATATATAGACTTAGGGCATTATTAAAGTAGACTTTGAATTATTACATATTCTAAGGAACATAAACTAAGCTTTGTCTTCTTTATTTAAGATACCTTCTGATTTTAATAATTAAAACTATCGCAACAATTTCTTACATCTTCTTAAGCTAAAAAAAAAAAAAAAACATTTTCCCGAATACATATTATCGCAATCAAGATGCATCATCTGTTCGAAATTTTTAAACTCACCATCGATGCGGAAAAGTATGAAAGAAATAAACAACTTGCTCATGCTTATAGTCTATTTAGTGCTTTAAAAACTTTCCACAGCGAAGGGAGAGCAGTTGTGAGCAAATGAATGCTGTTTTTAAAACTACCTGTTTGAACATTTTATTTTTCCGTGGACGACTGGAGGTGAAGTGTTCCCTTTAAAAAGTTCGAACGTGGCATTTAATATTAAAATAAAAAGTGCTTTTAAATAATTATACTCTAAATTAAAAGCGATTCACCGTGACAAAGTTAGTTGCATAATTTACGTTACGTAATAATTCCCCTCGAGGCTATCCATCACACATATGTTTCATTACAATTTCTGTTTGCTGTTGTATGGTATTAGCTATTACAAGTGTCCTGATATTTCATAACCGCTAATAAAGGCCGGGAGCTCATTTAAATGGTTCACCACAAATTCACAAGTGGGAATAGACTAAATTCCTGGATAATACGTGAACTAGCGAGCTTGTTGCGTTGTATCGGCTACCGCATTCGTAATTAAATGACATTGCCAACGTTTGTTCGTAGGGAATCGAAATTCATCGTATTGTTAATCATCAATAATTCGAATGCTTACGTAATTTTGATTTTGTTTGTCCAATGTGATGACATTCGATTCCATGGTATTGTCACGTAGAGTTAATGTAATAGATTTACGTTATTTAACAAGATCATCTTTCGTGTAGTTGAACACTAGATTGAAATGTCAGCGTAGGGTGGGTTATTTTCAATATTTAATAGGTGTAACTTTCAGGTGTATTCAATTAATGTTTACCAAGTTAGACTTAATCACACTAATTGACTAACGGGAATTAGTTTTTGTTTTTTAGGTTTTTTCCATAATATTAGAACCATCAATCCCTTTAATATAATAAAACTGTACGTATACGTTCAAGTATATTAGTACTTTTTATAATTGAAAAAGTAGTATCACAAAACAAAAGGAAAAATTATTTCAAGATTAAATTTCTTGGCGGCTTACGCAGTAAATTTAGAGTAAAGCTTGAAATTACCATGGCATTTTCCGGAACGCTCAATTTACTTAGGGGGAACGTAGAGTACTTTTCAGTATTTTCCCCACTTACAGTGGTATTGAATTCTCAATTGTTTTGTAATAATAAGACTTTTTAAAATATCATGTTTAAATACAATATGAATATTGCTAAATTCATTAAAATTAAATTCTTTTCTTCAACATCAATTTATAGATTTTAATTAAAATATGCTTATTTCTTTTTCATAAAATTTCTTGTCATATAAAATATATAGTGTTTATTCCTCTTCTTTTTTATAGATAACACAGAAAAATGATAATAACGACAAAAGTAATTTTAAAATAAGCTTTATAAGCTTAACTCTCAATCGATAACAATCACGATTGTCTTAATACTAGTATCTCAAAAGCCACTGGATTGAAGTTAAGGACAGATTTAAAACCTTATTTTAGTAACCTAACTTAAACATATTTCTAAAAAATCTTATCAGTCTGAGTGCCAGTGATTAGCGAGTCTAAAGAAAGACACCAGCTTCATTAAATTGTATGAATGTAAATTTGTGCGTATATTATTTAGTTGACTGCATATTGATTGCGGGTTTGACGTTGGTTATGAGTTTTATTTTAAATATACACAAAATAATAAAAAATAAATATGTTTAGTATACACACACGGTCATCTGTTCCTAAGGTAGGCAACTTAATGCCTGTGTTTTAGGTAACAGTTGACTGATATACATTTTTTAAATAAATATACATATAAATAATACATATATTAATAAATACATTTTACACCCAGGCTCGGGCCGGGAATCGAATCCACAACCCTGGAGCAGAAAATAGGGCCACTGAAAACTGCGCCACGGGCAGTAAAACGTAAAAAGTAAAACATTTCTACAAGTGACGAATTTAAAATTTCTATAAAGCATACAATCTGACTGGTAAAAGTTATATATAATTTGAATTAATAAAACTG
Organism: Euphydryas editha; assembly: GCA_036937285.1. Classification (NCBI taxonomy): domain Eukaryota; kingdom Metazoa; phylum Arthropoda; class Insecta; order Lepidoptera; family Nymphalidae; genus Euphydryas; species Euphydryas editha. The sequence goes on from JAUPFZ010000008.1 coordinate 9,929,069, forward strand.
TAATGTACAAATTTTCATAAATTTATAGTTGTAAATATAATCAAGGTTTTATCATCATATTACACAATTATTTCTTTCCTCATCACCTAAATTAATATTCTAATTAAGTTAGAGTTCCCCATCGTGAGTTTTTGATAATTTTAATTATGTTTTCTTCGAGCGTGACAGGCGACTTGCCTTTATTTACGAGTCAGAAATGTATAAGCAGGTTATCTTGATTATATATACGTCCTTTATTTGCATCTGATTAACCGATTTAACTCTATTATAATAAATTGTAACTTGTGAATGATTTTGTAGTCAATAAAATTCTGTAGCTCACTAGTATTATATCATTTATTTATCGGGTCGCTTTGTTTTAACAATAAAAAAATATGATTCTATCAATAATCTTTTTAAAAAGCTATAGTATTAATTTCTTTATATCGATTGACATTATAACATAACATTTTGAAACAATGCAAGTATTGTATGTAAAATTGAATGATACTTATATAGTTGAAGTGACGTTAAGCAGTATGCAATCGATAAACTATATAGAACAGATTTTAAACTCTATAAAACGAACAAAACGAACCTACATGTAAGTAGTGAAGTATGGGGTTGTTAAAAATGCTGTGCATAATGGAGATTGGAAAGGGGCTTTAATTAAAAGTCAACGCTAGCCCTTGTAGAACAAAAAAGCAATTTACTTTGAATGTCCACCTAATAGTTATTTTTTATTTGAAATTCACTTTGGTTTGAGACTGCTTTGATTTGTGCTCTAATAGCTAAATGGACAATTACTTTGCGTTGTCTCTGAAATCTGCCGCTTAATCATTTTAAATTATCTAATCTTTTTTTCCTTTACAATCTATAATTACATAATAATTTTATAAGCTGAATTAGTTTGCTTGCAATCAAAACTCTGTGGCTATTGAAGCAGAAGCGGCAGTTATCCAGAAATATCAAAAGCTACAAAATATCATATTACAACTCAAAATAGCAGAATAATAGTTACAAATACCAACCTGGTTGATAACGCGAGGGACGGTTATTGTAATATAAATCACTTAAAGATGACATCAATAATTCTACACAGCACTTTTGTTGACATAAAACCAGTAACAAAAACCATATTGGTTTTGTTTCTAGACGAAATTTCTTCCATCGAATATAATCTGGTAATATTTCACAGCGACTAAGCTCCGATGAAACAGGGCATTTCTTGGACATATCGCACTGATTTATGAACTGTTTAAGTACCCTTTAAAACTATAGCCGAAGGAAGCGAGATTCTTAGAGTTAAATTGTCATTTTTAATAAATAACGGTATATTCGACTTCGTAATTACACTTAAGATTGATGTGATAAGTTGTAAGACGATCTTTTGTACGAAATTAACTTCACACTGTTGAGCTTACATTTTTTAATTTAATTAATTTTAAAGAAATATAAGAGTTCTTTCATTTTTATGATATTGAGTTGAACAGATTTTTATTCCAAAACTTCTACATTAGACTATATTCTACCACACAATATAGAAATAATTTATTAATTGGTTATTAATTGGTTATAATAACAAGAATATATCAAAGCTTGACTGGCCCGTTGTCGCAGTTGGCAGTGACCTTGCTTTCTCCTCCAGGGTTGTAGTTTCGATTTCCGTCCTAAGTCTGGGTCTAAAATATGAATTATTTATTTGTATACTTATTAAAAAACGGTGTATCAGTCGGCTGTTACCTAAATCATAGTTATTAAATTGACCACCTTATGAACAGACGACCGTGTGTGTGTATGTTAAAGATGTTTATTTATTTATAATTTCCCGCGTAATTAAACGGTAAATAAATGTGTATAAATACAATGTAACAATTATAATATTCAATAACGATTGAATCGCCATAATTTTTCCGTATTAAATGAAATTGTAAAAATGTTTATATCTGCTAATAGGCAGTGGAATAGCGTGATTGGTTAAGCTTTAAGCCTTCTCCTTAAGGTTATATCAACTTATTTATAAAAGAGATATGTCTTTGTAAGACACTACAGAGATTTCTGTCATAATTCCTATAGTTTTAATACAGTCTATTGTGTGGCGTGTAAACAAACGTCGTCGTGGAATAGACGTGGACAATTGAAAAGTTTTGGTTGTTTGACAACGAATGTAATTATCATTTGTAATACTAGAACATCTCAGTGACAGCTAATATAAAACTATGATAACAATAACCGACGCAAAATCAATATGAGAACTAATACAAACAATATAGATAAGTAGCTGTTTTGACTTATTTTTAATTGAAAAACTTTTAAAATATTATTTTTATTCGTCATTAGGAGAAGGTGTTTTTGTTTTGTAATTTGACTTTCACAAGTTCCTAAAACAGATATATAGAAAAGAAAAATAGAAAAGGGTAATTGTTCAAGTAATTCGAAACCTGCATAACGGTTAGAAGTTATCACAACTTCAGCTCTATGAAAGAATAATTTTGCCTGCAGTTCAACTATTCCTTTTCCAAAATAATTTATCGTAGTCTTCTTCTTTGATCTACATAGAAAGAGCCTGTAATTACGAAAGCCTTTTCATGATATCCCATCATTATAATATTCTCACTATTCTGAGAACAGATGCCAAAAAACTTTCAGTCGAGCTTGAAACTTTCAATCATTAGGTTTCAGCTTTTCCAAATTTTTTCCAAAGTTTGATGAAACTTTCGTATTTGATTGAAAACTATGGAAATCTGAAACTTCTCAAAATAGAAACACGAGATTTGGACATTTTTTTTAAATACAAGTTTAATAATAAGGAGCTGTTTTTTAAAATTAACTCCTAGAAGAGTAAACGGGACAGCAACGGTTGTATATTAGATATTTTCTAGACAGTCCTTTGCGCTTCACTTGTGTTAATGATTTGTACTTCACTCCTATGAGCTACATCGTGATTTAATATAGCCTATAGACTTCAGAGATATTGTGATAAGAGATTAGCACCTTCAAATATATATATATATATATATATATATATATATATATATATATATATATATATATATATATATATATATATATATATATATATTAAGTACATGAAAATAATAAAACAAAGTAAATAAAAGATTTGTCTTTATATTTAACATAATATTGAACTGAAATAAACTGAATCAGCCTGTAAACAACCCTCTGCTAAGCGAAGGCCTCTTTTCCATATAGAAGAAGGGTTACAGCTTAATAATCCAGCATGCTGCTCCACTGCGGGTTGGCGGATAATTTCCCTACCATGACGGTCGCTATCGGATGTCTATGATAACAATCGAAACCGACAGCTTTACGTGTTCTCCGAGGCACGGTGAGGGGACCCATAAGGACATACACCCAGAAAAGAAACAAATATTTGCACAAATACAAATATCAACCCTGAGCGGGAAAAATAACCTTTTTATATGAATGTCATATAAATTAGTGATGTAATGGAATAAAATTATTGGTCGTTTATTCTTCAAAATAATATAAAATTAATGTATGTTTGTATACAAAGAATCTCACAAAGAGGAACGATTTAGAACGTATCAATTTATAAATATTCATTATGTACTTTATGAAAAGCCAATTTATAAAACAAACATAACAACACGCTTATTAATTTGCAAATGATTTTGTGTACATTAAATAATTGTTTTAATTTGTATGTTGTTATATTGATTATATTTATTATTTATATATTATAGATTTATAATTTATATATTTTATAAATCAGACTTAGTATTTATTTTATATAAAAAGAATAGCCTAACGATTTGGACATTTTTCACAACAATTAATACTTGTGTATACTGCTCCACTCTTGTGAGTTGGGGCTTAAAATTTTAATACATACAATATTCATAACCAGCTTTTTAAAAATTGTGTATTTATGTTGTTGAAACAAATAAACAAATATTGTTTGTAGTATCCATTGTTTAATATAATAATTATTGTCTTAAGAACCAATTTAAGTTCAGAATGCAAGTTCAAACATATATCATTTCCATTGCGTGATATAAGTCGCATCATCCGAACCCCAGATAAACAGTAAAAGCCATAAATAACAGTGGACGATTAACAAACCGATGGCTGCTAGGGTCGTAATATATTCACTAGCTGATCCCAATTTGTCTGACCTAACGCAATATTGGAAGCCCTCGCTTGGTTTGCATAATATCTCTACGCATTTCAGATTACTTTCGTAATAGTTTAATTAGAGGATTATTTACCTCAAACAACATATTACTGTAATAACTAAGATACGATATACAATTAAAAGTTAACAGGTTAGCAATTATTTATACGTTTAATTAAATGATAATAAATATAATACGTATATGTCACACATGGTCTAACACATAAAACAAATTACTTTTAGTATATTTCTGGTAAAATACCCATTTTAAAATATGTATTATTTTGGTAGCACAAAGCTTCTGATACAAATATTAAAAATGAATTAAACATTTATTTAAAAATACAAGTATAAAACAATTGGTGTTTTAAAAAAGTATGACGAATTACGAAACATAAATTATTATAATATTAAATTATTAATTGTAATTATATAAATTATTTGCCTTTTTAAGCGAAACGTAGTACCAATGATTAACATAACACGTGTACGTGTAACAGACATTTTTATTATCTAATATATGGAAAGTCTCTTATTTCGTATAACGATGACGCATCGCTATCTAAATATAATCTAATATAATGATCTGAATATAATTATAGTTTATGTGCAAGCATAAATAATTATTATTTTGAAAATAGCATCAATCAAGTTTTATTCAATAATTAAATTAAATCATATTCCTTTTTTTCAAAAATACAATATATATACAACAATAACCACTTAAGCATTTGTCTACAATATTAAAGATATTAAATATTAATTAATTATTTAATAAGCAAAAAAATATATCATGAAATGACGTTGTAATGTAATGTTCCTTTCAATATTGATAAATAAAACAAGAATAAGATCAGAACAATTCCATCCTATGCAATAAATTAAACCCGATTTAATTGTTCACCGTTTTGTACCGAGACAAAAGATTTAAAGAACATTGTAGCGCTGAATTTAAAAATCTAAAGAAAGAAGACAAATCCTCGCTTCATTTGATATTCTTAAACTTGTAACATCTTTAGCTGAACTTGTTTAATAGTTAATGCAATTTGATTGTTTAATTTTCTACTTCTGTTGAGAATTACAAAGGCATATTTAAGATGCACTCGGCATACAAATAGAGTAAGTTTATCGACTGTAGCACGAGCAAGTGTGGTCGTTTTGAAAGTTCGCGAGTTTAATTGTTTTCCCATTTGGAACGTTCATCGCATACGCCTTTCCCATGTTGCCTATTACGAGGATAATTAAATTTAAGTCTGCTTATACGATTTCTTTGGAATGTTTTATTTCTTTGGAAAAGAAATCGCTAACAAGTATTTAATGCTTGTAATCGTAGACAATGGGTCATCGAGAACAGTACTTTTTATTTTACTTCATAGTGTTAAAATAAATGGTTGAATCTTTAATTAAAATAAAATAAAAACTTTATGATTTGGTTTGCTCTTTGAATCCTGGGCTTATGAAGTGTAGTTTTTAAATATATGAACTAATTAATCTGGAATTAAATAATTGTTAAACTCAGTATTTTGTTTTGTAAATAATTATTAAACTCAGTATTTTGTTTTGTTCAGTAAGTTGTTTTTGATTTTGATTTTGATTTTGAGTATATATGCCGTCTTCGTTTGTTAGTTCCAATCATCTAGAATTCGCCAATAATTCAACTCGTTAGTGAGAGTAAATCGTTCCAAGATTCTTGATTGATTAGAGAGATATCTGTCCATTTACCGTATAATTTAATTTAATACATTGCATGCTTATTACGTAAATTGACGTAATATTCAATTAAAGTTCACTAGTAACTAGGAGCTATTGAAACAAACAACAAATGCTCGTTTAGCAATAATTTTAAGTGTCTATACTAGAGATGCCGCGAATAGTGGTTATAGCGAATAGTCGAATACCGATTAATCGCTATTCCCTATGGCGAATAGTCGAATAACTCGCCATTATTATTCGCCATAAAAAAGGGAATATAAACCAATAATAATATCACGCTTGTTCTTGAACTTACCGATCATATATTACTGTAATCTAAAAAAAATCTAAGGTTATGAGAAAAGAAAACAATGAAGTTAAAGATATCAGTCTCATATTATAGGTACTTATTTTACATTTTTAAATGCTGGCAAGCATTTTCTTATACCTATTTTACAGGGAATACCTCGTTTCGTATAATCTAGAAGAGAAATATGTCACGTTTGGTGTTATTTTGAGAATGAAGAAAATGGTGCAAAATGTATTTTGTATTTTTATTTGTTTATACAATACATTTGTAAAAATAAGTAGAGCAGTAATAGAATCATTTGAAATTCAAACATCCTGATTATTATTTCTTTATTTAATTATACAGTTTTACCATTCATTTAAGTAGTATTGTGATTCGGATCCAGAATTGGCGTCCAAAAGAACCTCGTTTAGACAATGAAAGTGAGAATGTCGATTTAGACACTCATAAACTATTTTGGCTATGTTTTGAAGAATCTACAACAGAGCAGCCTTCTGAAGAGCAATCCACTGCTGAAGAAATCGCCCACTACATCGCGTTCGCAAAGGCTGACAGAAGTATACACCTGATACTTAATCACACCATCAAGCTCTGTTTATTTAGAAAGACTATTTTCTGAAGCAGGTTTGATTTATGAAGAAAAGCGCAACCGACTTGATCCCAATCGTGCAGAAAAAGTGTTTTTTTTTTGTACCACAATCTTCCCCTTTTAGACTTTAAATATTAATTAAAAAGCCTAACTAACTTCAACATGAGTTAACTGATTTTTAGCTCCTTTTATATTAATGATAATAATTAATACTGTTTTGTTTTTTAATAAGTATTTAAGTTTAATTATTTTTAAGTCTATAGTTCTTTTTTTTTTGTTCATTAAAAGTTTATTTTAGACAACTATTCGCTGAATGTCGAATAATACTGGTTATTAGTCGGTATTCGACGAATAACAAAAAAATGTCGAGTAATGCCGAATACCGAATAATAGCGAATATTCGCGGCAACTCTAGTCTATACATATATATGTGTGTGTGTATATTTGTGTATGTGTATATGTGTATATATTTAATTTAGTATTCTTAGACCCAGTTTCACTATCTGCTATTAAGTTTCGGCTAACCTAACTGGCACTTTTTTGACATCTTATATGGGTTATCTGTCAAAATAAGTGCCAGTTAGGTTATCCGGAACTTAATAGCAAGTGGTGAAACTGGAACTTGTCTGACTTTTTTAAATTCATATATTTATTATTATTTTTGTACATATATATTGTTGTTATGAATTTAATAGTTATATATAAGAGAAAGCTCTTCCTCTTAAATAAATATTTCTTGCACTGTTTGCACTTTTCTCGCTATATAAAAAACTTACTCTTGACCATGGGTTGACTGGAAGAAATCTCTTTCAGAGATAAGTCCACCTTTGCCACAAAACTTATTATTGTTATGTTTCTGTACGTATTTTTATGTGCAATAAAGTATATAATATAATAATTTTATCATTGTGACGGTAAATGTGAAGCAAGCACGTGAACAGAGAATTAAAAATATTTTATTATTTGATGACGTTTAGGTATTATGTAACATTTTAGGAATTTAGGTTTGTTTACTTACTTTTTTTTTTTGTTTCAAGAAGACATTCTTGCTCACGGTTGATAATGAGTTCAACATCAAATGGTTCTCAAAAGGAAGGAAAGTTAGTAAGCTAACTTAGAAGGCTATGAAACTTATTGTTAGCGTTACTACCAATGTGGGTAGTGTACTAACTTTAAATTGCGAAACCACGAGAATTGCGTAGAAATTTTAACAGAAAATGACAATAATAAATTCTTTTCAAAAGACTAGACATACTGAATATTTTTAAGCTTGCTAATCCCGATATTTATTAGAATTTATGACAATTTTTTTGTCTTTCGCATCCCATGAGGAATGTTTTTAATGTTTTATACCAAGTAATCTTCTTTAAGAAATAGGCTTCCAAAGTAAAATTCATTTCGCTAATTTAATACAATATTTCAAAAATGTATCCGAGTACAATATTAATTCGAAGTCGGTACTCATTGTTAGTTCACACATAAAGACACGTCTCATAGCTGTGTTGATTAATGTGTGTAGCGAAACTAACCCAGGGGCCACACTAGCGAGAAACGTCAATGCCTATCATCGCGGTAGACATTCCGGTAATTTTAGCGCGATGAAGTGAGTGGCTACACTTGAAAGTTCAACGTCAACGCCCATTCTTGGCGATAAAATTGGCGCTAATGTTATTTGAATTTCAAGCAAGATAGACGTTGACGGCGCAACTCTGTATTTGATGAGTGTAATTTTTTTTGTATAAATAATAAATAAATAAATATGTTTAACACACACACACACGGTCGTCTGTAAGGTAGGCAACCTAATGCCTGTGTTTTAGGTAACAGACGACTGATATACATTTTTTTAAAATAAATATACATATAAATAATACATATATGAATACACATACATTACACCCAGACTCGGGGCGGGAATCGAACCCACAACCCTTGGAGCAGAAAACAGGGTCACTGTAAACTGCGCCAACGGGTCAGTCATCATGAACATATGCATGCCATCAACTTCCCGGCTATCTGAGATTAAATAAGAAACATATAATAATAAGTATTAATTATGTATATCTATAAATATTATTGAACGTTTTGCCAGACGACCTGAGATTGACAGTAATATTGCATTTGCAGATGGGCAGATGGCATAACAATAATAATATATAATAAATATATGTTATACAAAATAATGATAATTCAGTGATAACAAATAATTCAATTCCGTTCATAAAAGTATGTAATTTATCATCAATGTTTTCTTATGACGTCAACACGTAAAAAATATTTATCGTCCGTAAACCGACTTTACAGACAAACATTTTTTATTTAGTTAGAGTTATTATATCTATTATTACTATTATCTATTCAATTAAATTGAAACAAAATTTTTATACTTTACAAAATAAAACAACATACTCTGTATTTACCTGTGTCTTTCATTTATTTATATATTATATATTTCAGGCAATTGGAATAATATTAATGATACATGTGATTATATTACTGTTCAATTTTTAAGTGCAATAAAGAATAAAGAATATATTAAAGTAATTAATGTGGCTTTTACATAATTTTTCGATCTTTTATTATCTTTATTTCACCGAAAGTTAAAGTTGTTGGTTAAGTTGTTTTAAAAGGTAATAATTCCGTTATTCGTCGCTAAGCATCATTTTGTGACGCACGATTCTTATAAATTTTGAATCTCGAATCCGTAAACGTAATTACTTTTTCGTTACTCCACTCCATAGTCATAGTACATATTTATCGAAAACAAACACGTGCGATTCCGTCGCGCTCACGGTGCACAATGATACTGGGGCCACACTAGCGGGAATTGCCGTTGACTGTGGCGTTGAACGTAGGTGTGGCCACCACTCATTGCGATAATTTAACAACGGCATTTACGTTGCCGTTGGACGTTGGGCGATAGTTGCGGCCACACTAGCGGGAAACGCCGTTTACTATGGCGATGAACGTAGGTGTAGCCACGACTCACCGGGAAATGCCGTTGACTGTGGCGTTGAACGTAGGTGTGGCCACGACTCATCGCGATAATTTTACAACGGCATTCACATTGCCGTTGGACGTTGGGCGATAGTTCAAGTGGCGGTACATCAAAGAGATAACCGCGAGAGTTAAGGGGTCTGGCCACCCTGGCGGAACAAAAAATGCACTGTTTTTTTAATTAAATTAATAAATTCGAAACTATGGGCCGGAATATTTTTATTTTTTTACTCAATATCACAAAAAGGCTTCAAAAATAACATTGTAAAATTTTATTTGAAAATATTAAAAAATAAGTGTGTAATAATATAAATTAAGATGCCTGTAACTTGGCCAATTTTGAGTGTTTCGATACGCAACAGGTCTTAAAATGTCCGTTACAGTTCAGGGTTTATTAAAAAAAAATAAAAAAATAAAAATTAAAAAAAATAATCCAGGGTGGCCAGACCCCTTAATACGTTGAAGCGGCCACACAGCACACTACGAACATATGTCATTGTGCACCGTGAGCGCGACGGAATCGCACGTGTTTGTTTTCGATAAATATATACTATGACTATGGAGTGGAGTAACGAAAAAGTAATTACGTTTACGGATTCGAGATTCAAAATTTATAAGAATCGTGCGTCACAAAATGATGCTTAGCGACGAATAACGGAATTATTACCTTTTAAAACAACTTAACCAACAACTTTAACTTTCGGTGAAATAAAGATAATAAAAGATCGAAAAATTATGTAAAAGCCACATTAATTACTTTAATATATTCTTTATTCTTTATTGCACTTAAAAATTGAACAGTAATATAATCACATGTATCATTAATATTATTCCAATTGCCTGAAATATATAATATATAAATAAATGAAAGACACAGGTAAATACAGAGTATGTTGTTTTATTTTGTAAAGTATAAAAATGTTGTTTCAATTTAATTGAATAGATAATAGTAATAATAGATATAATAACTCTTAATAAAAAATGTTTGTCTGTAAAGTCGGTTTACGGACGATAAATAATTTTTACGTGTTGACGTCATAAGAAAACATTGATGATAAATTACATACTTTTATGAACGGAATTGAATTATTTGTTATCACTGAATTATCATTATTTTGTATAACATATATTTATTATATATTATTATTGTTATGCCATCTGCCCATCTGCAAATGCAATATTACTGTCAATCTCAGGTCGTCTGGCAAAACGTTCAATAATATTTATAGATATACATAATTAATACTTATTATTATATGTTTCTTATTTAATCTCAGATAGCCGGGAAGTTGATGGCATGCATATGTTCATGATGACTGACCCGTTGGCGCAGTTTACAGTGACCCTGTTTTCTGCTCCAAGGGTTGTGGGTTCGATTCCCGCCCCGAGTCTGGGTGTAATGTATGTGTATTCATATATGTATTATTTATATGTATATTTATTTTAAAAAAATGTATATCAGTCGGCTGTTACCTAAAACACAGGCATTAGGTTGCCTACCTTACAGACGACCGTGTGTGTGTGTGTTAAACATATTTATTTATTTATTATTTATACAAAAAAAAAATTACACTCATCAAATACAGAGTTGCGCCGTCAACGTCTATCTTGCTTGAAATTCAAATAACATTAGCGCCAATTTTATCGCCAAGAATGGGCGTTGACGTTGAACTTTCAAGTGTAGCCACTCACTTCATCGCGCTAAAATTATCGGAATGTCTACCGCGATGATAGGCATTGACGTTTCTCGCTAGTGTGGCCCCTGGGTGACATATGTTCGTAGTGTGCTGTGTGGCCGCTTCAACGTATTAAGGGGTCTGGCCACCCTGGATTATTTTTTTTAATTTTTATTTTTTTATTTTTTTTTAATAAACCCTGAACTGTAACGGACATTTTAAGACCTGTTGCGTATCGAAACACTCAAAATTGGCCAAGTTACAGGCATCTTAATTTATATTATTACACACTTATTTTTTAATATTTTCAAATAAAATTTTACAATGTTATTTTTGAAGCCCTTTTGTGATATTGAGTAAAAAAATAAAAATATTCCGGCCCATAGTCTCGAATTTATTAATTTAATTAAAAAAACAGTGCATTTTTTGTTCCGCCAGGGTGGCCAGACCCCTTAACTCTCGCGGTTATCTCTTTGATGTACCGCCACTTGAACTATCGCCCAACGTCCAACGGCAATGTGAATGCCGTTGTAAAATTATCGCGATGAGTCGTGGCCACACCTACGTTCAACGCCACAGTCAACGGCATTTCCCGGTGAGTCGTGGCTACACCTACGTTCATCGCCATAGTAAACGGCGTTTCCCGCTAGTGTGGCCGCAACTATCGCCCAACGTCCAACGGCAACGTGAATGCCGTTGTTAAATTATCGCAATGAGTGGTGGCCACACCTACGTTCAACGCCACAGTCAACGGCATTTCCCGCTAGTGTGGCCCCAGTATAAGAATGTCGTCTATTCACTCGGCGCTGCCAGACTAATTGTTTTAAACGCCAGCTTAAATACAATTGCCACAAAGTAATTAGTTTCCAGGTCTTTACCGACTGTCGCGATGAACATGTTTGCGACGGGATACGCCGATACGTTTAAGTAGATTTAATTTGTTTTACTCTTTGTTTTCATTACATATATCGTTTTAAAAATTTTAATCGTATTTTAAGCTCCATACTCGATATTAGCGGATACATGTGTAACACGTGTTGCCATTGTGCTACGCCCGTTAAAACAAAACAACGAAAGATAAAAACAAAAAGTAATTCAAAATTTGAGGGAATTCGTAAAGCGTCTGTAATCTTCTGGCAATCTCCGCTACTACGGTATTTTACATACCAGTGTGTTATTAACGTGTCATATTTTTATAAAGTTAATTTATTCGACAAAGTTAGTGATTATTATTGGTAAAGCCCATTAATGTATAACTGTTATATATATGATATGATATGGAAATATGAAATATAAAATATTATTTAAAGCTCACTTATAGCGGTTAAATTAAGTAATGATTATTCATATTGAAATTACGACATATCAGTATGAATTCATGGTACGGGTAACATTTAGGTTTCTTACTTCAAGCGTATTATGCTATAATCGTTCTTTACACAGATTATACTGCGAATACTTCAAAAGAGTGTTACTTTATTGAACTATTGTCAATTGTATAAAGAATATAGTCTAGTAGCTTATTTCACATATAAAAAGTGTTCTAAATAAGGCTCTTCGAACTATATTTTAGTTACCTTTGTCTTGACGTCCCTTTATAAAAAAGGAATATTATGCTTGAATATGTAGTTTCTTATCAATACGATTAAATTATAAGTACTTTTTAAGAGTGTTACAAGAGTAACTTAGTAACTTCTTTTACATATACATGATTTAGGAAGGTCTTATATACTGAATAAAATCGATAATTCTAACATTATTGTAATCCTCAGTCGAAATCATAATTATATTCTTCGCCTAGAAAAAAAATATCTAGGAGTATTTGGCTAAAAATTCTAACAAAACAGTCATAGCCAACCATTGGATAGAAAGGACGTGAACTACAAAAATAAGCGAGGCTTTTCACTGGAATGATTACTTAAACTTTAGAATCACAGATCTAAAAACCCTTAAAAAAGGGTAATTTCAATTGTAACAATTCTAAAATTCAATTAAATACTTTTTAAAAGAGCTCTACTAACCAAAAACTACACTATTCAAAAAGTATATATAAATTTCAAGTACCTAGCCTCAACTCAATTTTTATGTGTAAAAAAACTGTATTAGTTATTTGTTTAAATGATTCAACGAATAGACATTTCAAGTGCTTTTAAAAATCAAATCAGTGTATATAGCCAACTAACGTACGGTAAAATATACGAGTATTTATAAAATATGTAATATTAATATATATAATATGTCCTACAGGTCTAACAGCAGACATTTTTTTTCCAATAATATTAAACGATATAATCAAATATTCATCTAACGAAATACTAATACATACTAAACGAATTGAACCGGTTAACGTATAAAGCAATATCCGTACAGGCACAATTCTCGTTAGCGATCACCTGGGAGATGTCCAGTACATTATACCCGGTTTTCACCGGTGTTTGAAAATCCAGAATCATCGGCCCAGCCACAATGAGATGGGCGCTTTTAGCGGAATTAAAGTGTTCAACGACTGTCCACATGTTTTATTGATAAAATGGACACATGGTTGTAATTTTTCTGCTTCCATTAGCGTGGAGAATTGGATTCCCGTCTGGTTTTATGATAAAGGATTTATTTTTTATAGATTAACTTAAATTGTTTTGATTAAAGATAACTTAAATCGAAAATAATTAGAATCGTTAATAATTTAGGTGTATAATTTGTTTACACATAATTTATAAAATATCTGTTTATTACACATTGATGGTCCTAATATAAGCGTTATGATTTTAATTAAATAATTCTAAATATTAATTTTTAATATTATTTTACATGTAATTATTATTAAAAGTGGAAATTATATTTGGTCACTGTGACCCCATATGTTCTTAACCAATAAAACTATGTCATTTCAGTTTATTCCATTAAAAATAATATGATTATGTGTGTAATACAAAAGTTTAATAATTATAAAGAAAAGTTTATATATAAGAGAAGAATATATTAACATCGTCTCAGCTTATATGAGCTAAATAAAAATTAAGTCTGGTTTAAGTTACCTTCACACCTTTATTACGGCTCGCTAAAATTTTACTTAATAACTTGTACATAAAACATTAAACGTAATCCAATAACTACTCTTTTCTATTATATCAGCTTTAATTCTTTTGAGTTAATTTGAATCTATCTTAATTTAAATATTATCAGTGTTCTAGTCCACAGTGTCATTAATGTTGATTGAGTTATATTTTTTAATACGAGTACCACTCACAGACACATACGTGAACAATTTATCGTTTGCAGTTGTGTGGGTTGTAATGAAAAGTTATGCAGCGTGACCTATTAAGAGGAAATTATTCTGTCACACAACAAAACCAATATTAATATACGTAGTCAGTATTTTATCGCGATGAATTAATTGTTGACCGATTGTAGACTTTTAAGTTTACAATTATAGTATTATATCATTAACTTAAACTAGTAATAAATTCTCCTTTTAAGAAGAACGATTTGAGCGTAGATAGTGGATTAACCACTACATTATTCCAGGGTTGACTGGCAGATGTATACGACAATTATATATGAGTTTATCCACAGAAGTCATCATCGAGTTCGAGATAAATTTTTAATTTTAGAAGTTATAAATACATTAATTATGTATTATAGCCAGGATCTGAACACGCGATCTTTCAGTTAAGATCCGCGTGTTGCACGGTGGGCATACTTTTCTTGTATTATATGTTTCCAATACTCAAATACCAAAACTGTCGGTTAAGTTAAATTATAAGTTCAACTGTTATTTGAGAAATTTCAAGACGAATTGATAAATTAATCCCACCATCATAATACATCGCGCATTCTTAAAATCCAAGAATATGAACTATATCTATTGTTTATGTATTTTCAGCATATGCAGTACTAATTGCGTAACAAGTGTGAATACGTACGAAAGAGTCATGGAAAATAGTTTCCAATAAAAAAACCAATGCCAAAAAAGTTGCATTTATAATGGGCGAAAAATGATTTAGGAATTTTTTGCATCGCACACATACATTTTTATCGATTTATAGTTTTCTTTGTTCTATGTTCACAGAACGTATTCCTAATGATTAAGACAGAAAAGAATTTTAGACAATCGTAACGAATTTATAATGAGACTAAAGAAAAGCATGCCGAATTGGAATTGTTTTTTATTTATTTATTTATTATTTTTGTATTAGTGAAGTATCTTTAAATTGAAAAATTTAAGTATAATCTTCAATTTACAAATATAACTTATTTAAAAAATATAACTTGTACTCACACATACATAGGTGTGTAAACATATACAAATATAAATAAATATGTATGCATAACAACAGAAAATACAATTTCCTTTGATGATCTCGTTCGTTTATGTTATTATCTCTATAATTACAGGTAATTCACAATCTTGGCAACAACAAGAAGTGATTTGCTGTTGGGAAGAGCTTAACGTAAGTATAAATTTGAACAAAGTATTCTTATTTATGATATTATGAGGATTCTGGCAATCAATGAATTACCTTTCATATGGTTAATACCATAGATCTCTTATTAAAAAAAAATAAAAAAATAAAAAGGGATAAAGGGCCACTGTAATTTAATGAATATGTACCTATTATATTAAAACAATGTACTAAAATTATATTATTAATATATATGATTATAGATTCTGTATATTTTCCTTGTTTCTTAAAATTGCCTTTGGTGACGCACAACAGGGAGTTCACCTCCACACAAGAGCGGATGGGAAATTGTTTGACATCACCCAGTTGAAATCTACCCGTAAACGGGAGGATTTACACGTCGATAGTCTGCTCTTTGCCGACGACGCAGCCTTCGTAGCGAGAACTCCCGGAGAGCTTCGGACTTTGTTGGATAAATTTTCGTACGCATGTTCGCTGTTCTCCATGTCCATAAATGCAACGAAGACCGTAATTCTAGCGCAGGGCTTCACATACCAGCCTTCTATCTTGCTGGAAGGTCAACCCTTGAAAGTAGTCGACAAGTTCTGTTACTTGGGGTCAATTGTGTTGAACAATCTTTCCGTCGACGGAGAGATTGATATTCGCATCGGAAAAGCGGCCACGACGTTCGGCAGGCTGCGTACAAGAGTATGGAATAACAAACACCTTACCGCCAAGACTAAGATGATAGTCTATCAAACTTGCATATTAAGCATACTCTTGTACGGAGCTGAAACCTGGACGTCGTACGCCAAACAAGAACGACAACTTAACACTTTCCACATGCGCTGTCTCCGTAGCATACTTAACATCACGTGGAAGGACAGAGTAACCAATGAGAGAGTGCTAAGGATTGCACGGCTTCCTAGCGTTACCGCTCTCCTCAAACAGAGACGCCTGAGATGGCTGGGGCATGTGTATGTGCACTAATGAGCAGTGCTCGTTTGTCCAGACAAATCTTATTAGGCCAAATTGCGTTTGCGAGGCGTAACGTAGGGCGACCCGTGCTACGTTTCAAGGATTGCGCTAAACGAGACATGGTTGCATTTAACATCGATCACAACTTTTGGGAAGACCTAGCATCAAACCGCAATGAGTGGCGAAAGACCATCTTCCTGGGTTGCAAAACCCACGATAGCGCCTGGTTTGAAGACCTAGCTCAAAAGCGTGCCAAGAGATACAATCGCAAAGGAGCTCCTCCACCGATGAATCCCCAATACGCGTGTCCAAAGTGTGGACGAATGTGTCGTTCACGGATTGGCCTATTCAGCCACGAACGGCGTTGTCGCATAAATAACTCAGACACTGTTTAAATCATCTGTCAAGATGTTACAGGCCTCATGATGATGATGATGATATTAATATATTATTATTATTCTCATACAATTAACTGTTCGTGGATTTAATTAAACTCGCATCGTTAAATATAATTACTGTTAAAGCAAACATCCTGTTAGTTCTATACTGTCGTAAACTCTAATGCCACAACTTACATGTAATATTTAGCAAATTTGACTATTTTAACTGTTTGTTTTTGGTGTAAATTTTAATATAGTAAAATATATTATTATTTTTTGAACATTTCTTAATTTAAAAAATGACTAACTACAATTATCAATTATAAGTTTGTGTTATGCTTTAAATCGACGATAACAGAATTTGCCATACAAATTTCACACATTAATTTTCGTATTATTTACAGTAGGGTTAACCAAATCAGGTTGCAATTCTAATAGCTGTAATGTCACACAACTGTAAAAATTTGGGAAACGTCTTTTTACTAACACTCTTGAGTGTATACACTAAGTGTATACATTAGCTGTCTGTTGTATTATTAATCTAAATTTAACTTTGGAGTTTATTTTAAATAAGAGTTACCTTAAACATAAATTAATCAAGCGAAAATCTATCGGCCGTATCTAACGTTCAAGGCTTATCTATCTGATTGTGAGCGCAGTAGACCGAAGATTTTTATTAAGATAAAACAAAAACAGTACAAAGTAATGCCCATATATTATTTACTACTTTACTATTAGCTTCTTTATTAATGTTTCTTTAACATAATAAATAGTTCGTAATGAAATATCATATTGTTATAGATAATAATAAATCTTTTTTCTTACCAGATGCTGCGATAAGCGAAATTTACAATTGAATAAAACAAATTCATTTATGATGACTCGAACTTGTAAATTAATTCTTCTTTGGTAAGGCTCGAACTTCACTTTTTAATTTAGGACTGGGCAGACAGAAATAAAGTAGTTGGAATAAATGGAAGTTGGGTGGTATTTTGGGCACGTTCGAGTTAGCTGGCCCATGGTGACTTTTAATTAATTTGGGAAAAAAATCGTTCGCTACCACGTCCGAAAACAACAGTAAATTTGAAAATAGACCTTTTTAGATTCATTAACGTCACAAATTGTTTTAAATGAAACGAAAATGTTCGTTTAAAACAAACTTTCGGATCAGAATTCCGTCAGATAATTCATTTCGTATGCAAATGTGTAAATGCGTGTGTGTGTGTGTATGTATGTATGTAAACGTGTGTGCAAAACGTGTAGTCGCTCATTTTTCAATCAATAATAAAACTAATATCTGTCTGTATATTTTATAAATCTTCCATAATTTACTCTTAAATTATTTTCCGACCAAATTAAATTTGAATTAACTAGAATACACATAAATTTTGGCTTTTTTATTACTATCATTTAAGGTCTTAAGAGTTTTTGCGCTAAATTAACAGTCTTATCGAAAACTTTCCACCTGTTTAAAAATAAACTCTTTAAATTATTACGTGAATTATATAAAAAAGCACCGCTAATTAAACGCTGTTGTGCAAAGCGTTTGACCCAATTACGGAAAAATTCCTTAAAATTTAGTCATAGCTACTAAAAACATACATTTGCTTATTTTTATTCTAGTATTTTAAAATAGTTCGAATAAAACTTTCACTATTTTTTACTCCTTTATACGTTTTAAAGTAAGATTAATAGATAACTAATGGAGGTTGATCGTTAAGTAGTTAGACGATTGAATAGGATGGAGTTTTAAGCTCTCGCTTCCTTAGAAAACGCGATGATTTCTCAGTTAACTTTAATTCTACTAAAATTGCTGTCTTAAAGATTTTTTTGAAGTTAACGTCTTTGAACATATAACCCTATACTAATATTATAAAGAGGAAAGATTTGTTTGTTTCTGTGTAATCGAAAAACTGATGATACTGAACCAATATGAATAATTTTCGGACTATTAGAAGTTATTATTATTTGGAGGACATTACGCCATAATTCTTACAAACGAAACAGTAACCAAAAAAGTCGATTCGTGTGAAATCGCGAAATAATTCTATGGAAACATATTTCAAAATTATGATTTATTAAAAATGGTAAGAATAAGAAATCATTTAATAAGTAATAAAAATCTAAGGAGTAAATGTCAGTAACGATACGGAGGTAGTATAGTAAAGAGTATTCACATAATTAATTTTTCCAACAAACATTTTCTTATTACTGCTTATCAATGTATTAATTTCTTAATTGAATACTTTATTGTATAATAAAATTAAATGTAAACAATTTAAAACAATTAACTAAAAGCTTTTCCTATCAGCCAACCTTAATCATCTTAATCATTTAACAGTTGTAAACGTATTCCTTGTAATTATATATTTGCTATAATCTTTCCAATGAAAAATCAATGTCTGTACGTTTGTGTATTTGTTTTTTAATGTCGCTCTACCGGTTAAACGAAATCTTTTACAATTTTTCATACGAATTTATTTACCTAAAATAAGTAATAAATTTGCGCTTCACACAAACGTTCTTCCGTGAGATGTCTCTTGAGTCGAAGGTCCGGAAATACACCCAACACAATCACAAATGCTCAGAACTTGATAAACCTCTGTATGACCTGCACAAACATTTGTCATGTGCCGGGATTGAACCCGCCATTACATCGACGCTCAAAATAGCTAAACATTTGGGTAATTTTTATCGTATTATTGTATTTCAGTGAAATTTATTTAATTCACATTGGCTTAGTTACAAAGAATACGAAAACGAAGTCGCGAGTAAAAGCTAGTAATAATATAAAGTAATTTCAAACATGTTTATTAGCGCTTTCATATAAAGTGGCAAACTCTACAACTCCATTACAGAATATTGGATGAAGATGACTTTCTTAATGGTTAATTAGAATATGGAATTAGATTACGATCGTAACCCATTAACATAATTTAATAAGATAGCATATTAGATACGGAAATAAAGATAATTGCTATTCTAATTTGCAGTACGCCTTAAATACGTCGTTTTAAATTTAGTCGAAAATGTGACACGACTTCATGATTAGCTAGTTGAAAATATTTTACTTACAAATTTTTAGAAACTGATGGTTGGATGGTCAAAATTTTTTTTTTAGAATTTTAACTATAAGTTCTTTGCCTGAAGTAACTTAAAAAAGTAACATACAGCAAGCTCCATTTGTAAGAAAAACATGAATATTTTTTTGTATTCGAAAAAAAAAAACAGAATCAACTTTTTTAACGGTTTTTAGAGATACTTTCCCCGTATTCTGCATATTGTATGTACATTCAAAAAAACTAAGTTTCTGTTTAATATCAATAGATAAGCAGCGGAGTTTCACCTCCATATGACTACTGTTCTGTACTTTAAGCCTCTGTGTGTCACTGTGTAATGTTTTATAAACTTGCTCAATAAGTAGGTATTCTAGGGCAAAAAAAATCAGACTGGTAGATCTTAAGATAAGCGCGTCCAAGTGTTTAAGCAAATAAAATGTTTTGCTTTACAATATTTATATAAAAAATATTATACCGAAAATTTATTTTTCAAACTCTATTCAGTTTAATAGTTTAAAGGTTGCGATACACACATGTACATATATACACGTGATGTGGGTACATTTCCACTCGGTATCAAATAAATGAGTCCGCTCGGTTTGATTCATACGAATGGGGAACGGAAAGTACTCGGCAACGAATAAAACAAATCAAACGCAGTACATGGGGTGCGGAATACACTGCACTATTGCCATATGAGACATGGGCCGGCTGTCCAACGAATATATAGTAACATACAGGCTATATGTCGTAGAGTAGCTCTCGGTCAAATATTGTAATTTTTTTTTCTAATGATTTTTGTTATGCATTTAAATTTCAAGTTGTACTATATTTGCCAGTAAAATTATAAATAATAATTAATACCCGCACGGCTCCACTTAGATGCAAATTATATTAAAATTATAAATGTACGTGTAGGCGTGTGACCCAACAGTTTTGTGGTGAATAATATTGGTTTCGCGTAATTTTCTGAAGCATTCATGTAAATTCTACTCTGTAAATTAATATAAATACAAATGAATAAATATCGGCCGAAGATAGAAAGGAGTTACCTACAAGCAATTTAGGTGAACAGTAATAACCGGGACGTAAATCGAAAGGTGTGTTACACGTCATAAGGAAATTTTTTTATTTATTTATATAATGTTGCAATTATTATTGTGAGTGACTTAAGCCAGATATTATTAAAGCTGCTTAAGTATATTCATAATACAAGCAAAAATTGGAAGTTCAATTCCTTCTTATCTATTGTTAAAAATTGTTAAGTGAACAATTTTTTTTTAAAAAGCAATAAAATGCATAGAAATAGAAAAACTTCGACTTGCTTTCAAATTTTCTTAGGCTTATTTGCTTATTTTTAAGTTAATCATTTAAGGCTATCGTGGTATTTTATTTTTATTTTTATAATTTAAGTTAGAACATAATATTTGTTTGTTTTTTGAAAACAACAATACAGATATCCTAATACATATCAATATTTTATGCACCTCGACCTCGACCTTCGTTATAAAATTAAAACGAATAGTACAAAATATTTAGATTAAGTTATAGAAAAAGAAAGATATTAAAATAGAATTTCGAAGTATTTTTATTCTTGTGATTAAAATATTCGTTTTTCACTTTGGTAAAATAAATAAGTCTATGAATCCGCGTATTTGCTTATTATTGAAACATTATTTAAATATCTAATTATAATAGTTTTCATTGTAAAAATACAACATTTTTAGATTTTGTTCTACATTTTTTGCCTTGCGGTGACCTGTAAAGAAAAATAGTCCCGACCTCTTTCTTGCCGAGTTGGTGATAGGCAGCAGCGTTACCATATTCTGCCACAACACATTGCGCTCGCTAACTCGCTTGCCAAGCCTGGCGAGTATTGGCAAACCCCCCTGGAGATATTGATGTAGTGGTGGTGGTGGTGCTACTGAATTTTTATGAAATCGACATTTTAAATATATATTTCATTATTTTTATTCTATGCTTATTCGTCATCATCATCATCATAATAATATCAGCCATTGGATGTCCACTGCTGAATGTATTTTAATATCATATAACTAATTATATTTCACTGTTTGACGATGTGTATCCTGCGGATGCTCCGCCTGACGTTTAACCAGAATTTTTCCTGTTTGTTCACAATAAACGTCAATTTTATCTTCCTAGGCCATTTCTCCATGAAAATATTATAATAATAATATGAATGTTTGTAATTCTATATAATAATACGATTAATTTATCTACACTAAGACTATCTATATTAAGATTAAGATTATAAAACGGACTCGTTAACAGATTTATTATATGTATAGATAGTACGGATGAAACATTTGAACTAATTTTTTTATTATCTATATTTTCATTAATAAATATCACTAAAAACACAAAAATCATAAAAATCGGTCCACTCGTTCTCGAGTTATAAACGGTGTAACTAACACGACTTTCTTTATATATATAGATTACAACTTAAATAGCTATAACCATCCAACTTTGTATAATCAACAAATACATAACGACCAAGACCATTAGTACACTAAGGTACTAAATGCAAAAAAAAATATATTTCGTTAAATACGAGCGAGTCTCATTCTATTGGCCGAAGTTTTGGTCAGCGCGATTCAAAAAATTATATCACATATTCTGCGCCATCTATCGTATAATGGTAGAATATCGTTTTTATATTTATCTAAATGTTTTATCTAAATTATCTAAATGATGTTTATCTAAAATATTAAAACGATTTCTATTCCTATCCGACATATTTAGTAAACTTTTAAGTTTAACAAAATAATAACTCAAAAATAAGTTTTGTGAGTTTTTATTAAGATTCGTCAGAACAGATGGCGTCAATGTCGCGTAGGCGTATTTCTGTTTTCTTAAATATTTATTTTTAAATTTTATTACAATGAAACAAAAACTAAATTATACTGTGAGTTATGTATAATTTTTGTGTATTAAAGTTATTTACATTGGTTTTGTACTTTTTACGTGATACGTGCATAACCTAAAAATGATAAGAGATGGCGCTGATTGAAATAAAAGCGCGCTATTAAAATTTATTCTTAATGATATATAGTGTATTAATGAAACGGAGGTTTTAACAGATTTATTATTAGTATAGATGTTTCGACAGCCTATGTTGATTGATAATTCATTTGATGGTATGTTTAACTACAAGTTTGAAGGTGAACAGCAGTGTTAGTCGAATTAGATGTTATTCGAAATATTGATATCTCTATAATATGACGGCAATGAAACTAGATATGTTTGCTAATCTTATTCAATTTTTGACTTAATCTTGTAAAGCTTTATTTGAGAAAATTGAGAAGTTTGATAAATAAATTCTTTTAAAAATTAAGTCGTTTATAGTGCCCTTTACGACTAAAGAAGCGTTGCTGTCAATGTTATGATTTTGATACCTATATAATCTAAAGAAATAATTTAAATTTGATTGATAGAATTGAATCAACTACCACCATATATACTTATATTTAATAAAAAGGCAATAAAATATGCACAATTATACTTTATTATATTATGTCAAAGAACAAGAAAACTAATTTAAAGCTTCCATTAACGATCGCAAAAGTGTATGGTATATTTAATTATTTCTTACAACAATATTATTCTACTAATTTTGAGTTCGAAATAGACTAAGTGAATATAAAGTTTCCATAAAATAACAAGTAGCTACAAAAAACAAAAAATCTGTACCCGTTTTTAAATTTGCACAAAATGCCTCATAAAGCTGTTGCAATTTAACGCGCCACTTGGCCGATATGCGAGTAAAACAGAACATTTTTCATTTGCATTCACTTTTTGATCAGTAACGAATTTTAAGTATTGATTAAAACTTAGTGATACCTTAGTTTTAATCTTTTCACACCAAAGGATAAGTGGAATGTTATATTTTCAACACGATTCTAAAATTATACAATTATATAATACATATATTATTATTAGTTATTAATTGAAACATAAACAATTTTATTATTTAAAAGTTCATAAATAATATCAGAAATAGCAGTACATGGTAAAAAAAGGAAATCAACAGTAAATATAATATAGTTGTATGATTGTATCGGATTTATACATAGTCTAAGAACGTGGCGAAATGTTGATATGAAGTAGCTAAATAATAGTTGAAGAATGAGTAATTTTATTGTCACATGTGTGTGTGTGCGTGTGCGTATATGTTAGTGTGTGTGGGTGTGAGTTTGAATGAAAATTATGAAAGACTCTAAATGTTAGTCATACTTTTGTATATAATGAAACTATATAATAATGAAAAAAGAAAAAATATAATGAAATGTATAATAATGAAATTTGTGATAATTTTGCACATTAATTCGCCTATTTCTAACTCCACATTCTCCACAGTAAACTCGATTGGTATCAAAATTGAAACTTCAGAACGCTTTTGCAATTTAAAGCGTCA
Source organism: Euphydryas editha (assembly GCA_036937285.1). Lineage (NCBI taxonomy): Eukaryota > Metazoa > Arthropoda > Insecta > Lepidoptera > Nymphalidae > Euphydryas > Euphydryas editha. Next base: position 9,953,732 of record JAUPFZ010000008.1, read on the forward strand.
CATGCGGTAAAATGGGAACATGCCTCATTTGCATGCGTTTTTGTGGCAATTTATGGAATTCTTAAGCAGGTGCATGTGTTACTGAATGTGTTTTGATTTTTTTTTCGTATAAATTACTACAGTCTAATACTAATTCTTTCATAAATTATTATTATTATTCCGATTGTACGCAAATGTAATAAAAGGTTTTAATATTATTGTGAAAACCTATATAATTTTTTTTGACGTGTTAACTCTCTACAAGCTACTCCGATAATTTAAAAAATTGTTTTTACGTTGACAGCCCTTAGATTATTGAAAATGTTTAAACGTACGAATACAATTTATTACAATACTGTACGACTCATATGAGTGTAACTATAGGTTCCTAATTCCCCATGGGCGTCAAAGTTTCGTAAATATATACGTAAACTTGTTTTTGTACACAGAAAACAAAAATGTAAGCGCACTTTATATTCAATATTTCTGATATTTAATTATCGAGGTATGATTTAACAAAATAATTGTAGTACAGAGCTAATTAATTCTATTAATCTAACTAATTGGTAATTTATGCCTAAATTAATATGAAAACTTATAAATAAATCGATAATTCGAAGAATTATATTAATTTGAAACTGATCAGTCAAAGTGATATCACGAAGACGAAAAATAATCGTTGTGGATAAATTGAACTCGTATAGAAAATGTTCCTAAAGACACGTATTTGTGTTTATACAAATTGTCACTTTACTCAGACTTTAATAATGCTTATTTTGTTACATATTTTTAATACACTAAACGATTATTATCAGTTACTACATAATGGCAAATATCATTTGAATATTTATTATAATTGGTTGTATTATTTTCTTAAATTTTTCCCCTTCAATGTTAAATCTTTTAAAATATTCTGAAACTTTCATCTTAATTTCCATATATATTGAAGAATACTATCACAGTGAATGAATGTAGATGATTCCTTTTAAATCTATTAATAAAATCTTATTAAAAGTATGGGAAATTTATATTAATTTTGTTTATTAATTTTAAGAATTTAGAACTCATTAATTAATAAAATGAATACGGACATTGACTTATATTATGAGTATATGAAAGTTGATATTTTTGAATAGTACCAATGTATTGTCGGTGTGTAAATTTGGTAGCGTCGTAACTACAAAGGGATAGGCGGCGTCACATTTTGTTCCTCACTTCTCGTTACATAGGACATGGTCTAATATAAAAGCAGAAGCATTTATCTAAATATTAAAATGAAAATATACATGAACTAAGTAGTTCAGAAAGGAGCGCGTAGAGTCATTTTAATTAACGATTTAGCTACCACAGGATCGAAATGAATATTCTATTAAAATACCGCAAAAACTCTGTAGATCGATTTTTGACTGACCCGTTGGCGCAGTTTGCAGTGACCCTGTTTTCTGCTCCAAGGGTTGTGGGTTCGATTCCCGCCCCGAGTCTGGGTGTAATATATGTTTATTTATATATGTATTATTTATTATTATATTTATTTAAAAAAATGTATATCAGTCAGCTGTTATTTAAAACACAGGCATTAAGTTGCCTACCTTAGGAACAGACGGCCTTGTGTATGTGTTAAAACATATTTATATTTATTATTTAGTTGATTAGTCATATCTCGTTTTGGAGACAAGTCCACGTCAAAGGTTTTTCTATTTTGTGATAGTTACTTGTTTCTTTGAAAATAAAGGTTATCATAGCAAAAAAATATAAAAATAAAATGTAAATTTCTATAGTGTTTTTCATAGAGCTGATTCATAAATCGATTAATGTGTTAAGCATAATATCCAAAATTATAGAGGCATATCTAACAATAAGATAAGTACTATTCCAAAGTTGAGAAATGAATTTTCAATTGATCTAAAAATTATTCCAACAATTATAGAACAACATCATGGTTTCATTAAAAAGAGATCAACAGAGTCCAATTTATGTGAGTTCGTATACGATGTCGCCTCATCGATGGATAGAGGTTTCCTGGTTGATGCTGTGTATATTTCAAAGTATTTGATAAAATTTCTCATGACTTACTCATTTTTAAGCTTGGAGAAATAAGTATACATGACGATGTGCTTCTTTTGGTTAAATAGCGTAGTCAGGCGGTTGTTATAAAATGATTTTTTATTTTTTTATTTAACACTTAATTATACGTACATCATTATAAAAAGATTCATGTCATTGAAACATAAGTATAAAGGCTGGGCTTATCTCTAAAATATATTTCTTCCAGTACACCCGAAAAGGAACTATTACAGACAGAAAATAGAAGATGGTAAACGTACAATTTATAAAAGAAAATATTTAAATTTGTTCATCATTCATCCCAGTTATTTCAGGGTTTCCGCCTCGGATTTTTATTGTTCAATTTATTTATTAACGATAATTCTTCCATATTTAAATATTCTAAATTCAAACTTTATGCGGATGAAATGGCAAATAATCATAATTTGTTCAAAAATATTTAGACGAATTACTTTCGTATTGCACTAACAACGTCTTACATTTAAATATAAAAGAGAACTGCGTTATAGGTTTCACTAGAAAGAAAAATCCTTATGGCTAAAAATTTATTAAATAATCACCGTTATGTTAGAGATGAAATATTCATTTAATATAATCGTCCTTGATTTAATATGAGAAGTAACAACGGCTATTAGGTGTTAAAAAAGTTATACTGCAAATACGCACTTTTTCGGAACTTATAACAATTGAAGCGATCTTTACAAAAACAACATAACTGAGTAACACTTAATTATTCAGTATTGAAAAAAAACTTAATATCTTTTTAAATACTAAATTTAATGATTGAACATTTTATTCAATTATGTATTTATGATTATTTATTCATAATAAACTGATATTTTGCAGTTACATTTGCTATAAGTCAAGTAATATTAAAAAATAGACTTTGCATTTATGTAGTTTTTGCCAAATATTGTTAGTTATGCAGTTTTTGTAAATAAATTTCTAAATTTTCCTGAAGTTAAGTTGTTTTTGTAACAAGAAAATAATAAAACTTATTATCAGCAACCAGGTATTTATAAAAAAATTAGTACACTTAGATATATAGGTAATTTTATCTTTAGTCTGTATGTATCACACTCTGTATCTGTCTGTATTATAACATTTTCTTTTTTCACCTTCAGTTTTTTACGTTTAATTCCAGTAGTATTTTCACTATTTTCCGCCATAATTTATAGCAACAACTTACAAATATTCACTCAATCAAAACAAAAGAAAACACTTTTTTGAGTTTTCAGCTCATAGACTTGACGACTTTTTTTACAAAAACTACACAACTGCTATCAGTTACGCTGTTTTTGCCAAATAATGTAGTATAACCAAATTTTAAAAAATCGCTTCAATTGTAAAATTTTCAAATTTATTAGCTTGTCCGAAGTACAGTTATTTTTGAGGTATCGCAGGTGCAATGTTGATGTAGACATGTATGTATATTTCTTGCAGGTAAAATAAAGGCAAATAAATCATTTTGTTTTTCTAGTTTATATAAACGTCTCACACGTCTCACACTCAACGGCCCCCAGTAGGATATGAATCCTGTGTCGGGGGTCCGGAAACACACACAATACACAAGCACAAAAACCCAGACCACGACAAACATCTGTATGGCCTATACAAATATTTTTCATGTGCGGGGATCGAACCCGCGACCGCTAGCGCATCAGCCAGTTGCTGTGACCACTGCGCCAACGTGTCGTCAATATACTATAATTATTAAACAAAATACCGTATATATAATTATTAAACAAAATATCGTATAGTCGTTATATAATTATTAAACAAAATTTAAATGACTAAAGTTTGCACTATTGATGAAATTAATACGAGTATATATATTTAGCATATTGTATTTGATGTATAGAACGAACATAAATCCGATTCTCTTTTTAAATTCTTGTTATACACCGCTACCGTCAAATAATGGGGACACAAAGCAATTCAGTCCGGGACAAATCGAGCTCTGCTGTTATTGCATAGTATCGCGACACCTGTAACAGACATACAAGACTGACAGTACTATATTACACTAACTGTAAACATGTACAGACTATTGACATTTCGTGGCGAGCATTTAAGTGTATAGGCAAGGATATTAAATACCCTATGCAGAACTATAAAATCAATATTCTGTTAACAAATAACAACAACACCTAGGTGTAGTCAATGCAGGCGTTAATCTCGAAGTAAATTGTATGTACGATAATATAAACTCTTTTGCAAAAAAAAAAACGGGCACTTAAGCAAAGAACTATTTTATAGTTACTATTAGTTTGTTTGACAATTTTAGGTATTGTTATCCTCAGAATTTTATAAATTAATTAGGAAGGAATAGTTTTCATCAGTTTTATCATAACATTTTAATTAAATTATTAAGAAATAATGTTTAAGCTCAAAACACTATGATTGTACCTGCTCGCTAAATAAAAATGAAACGTGTTAATTTCTTTGTTTTTCTTGAATACATTAAAAGCAGATTAAAGTTTAGTATTGAGTGTGACCCCCTCTTGCTGAAATCACAGCTTGCATTCGTCTGGGCATGCTAGTGAGTATATCTTTTATGGTTTCTTGGGGAATACGTTCCCACTCCGCGGTAATCACATTCTTTAGCTCTCTGATGGTCTGCGGAGCCGGCTGCACTGATCTCACTCGTCGCTTCAGCACGCCCCAGACATGCTCTATGGGATTGAGGTCCGGACTTCTAGCTGGCCAGTCCAAACGACGAATTCCGACTTCTAGCATATACGCATCCACACCGCCAGACCGGTAGGCGCGAGCGTTGTCGTCCATAAAAATTGAGTTTTCGCCAAGAGCGGTTAAAGCGGGTTGTGCATAAGGAATTAGAACTTCCGTTATGTATCGGTGTCCAGTCAGTGTACCGTTTTCGATGCAGACTAACTCCGTACGATCCATAGAATTTATTCCTGCCCAAAACATAACAGAGCCCCCTCCATAAGGTGTGATTTCTTCAAAACATGCCTCTGCAAAGCGTTCTTCTCGTCTACGTAGCACTCGCCGACGTCGGTCTTCACCATGCAGAGATATCCTGGCTTCATCGGAGAACAATACCCTATCGAAGTCTTCATGAGTCCATGACACACAATTTCGAGCGAAGCTAAGCCTGGCAACTCGATGTCCACGGAGTAATTTAGGGCCGCGTGCCGGGCGATGACTGTGTATATTAGCAGCGAGAAGCCTCCTCCTGACCGTCCATAGACTAATTTGCACATTTCTTACTTCTTCGAGGGTGTTCTTGAGGTCCACATAAGAAGATTTGCGATTTCTCAACGCTTGACTAACTAGAAAACGATCATCCCGTGGTTCGGTACATGTCTTTCTGCCAGAACCAGGCCTTCTCTTGACGGAACCGGTCTCTTGATAGCGCTGCCAGGTCCTTTGAACTGTCGACCGACTCACATTTAGCCTCTGAGCCACGAAGCATTGACTGCAACCTTCTTCAAGCAGCGCAATAATTATGCTCGCTTTTATCACTTTATCTACCATTTTCGAGATTGCTAAACAGCAATAACAATACTTTTAAATGTCAAGGACACCAGATAATTTAATAAAAATTGACAAAAAGTTAGTTAGAGTCGATATTAACTATAGGGAATTCGCGCCACAAAATGTAGTTAAAAGTTATTTTCTTTGAAAACCAGGCTCAGTCAAAAATTTGAATTTGGAATGTACTCTTATAAACATTATGGCACTTTTATAACTGGCCAGTAACATGTTCAAATGATTAAAACCTTTTTGGTATTTTATTTTTTTCAGCCAGGAAGAAAATCGAAACCGCCCGTTTTTTTTTGCAAATGAGTATATTATCGGGGTATAAATAAATTATTTTATTTTATTTTGATCCACCAATGGCAACTACTTCGATCCAATGAAAATACCTACTAAATCAACTTCAGGTTAATATAGCATGCATAATCTGAAAGTATATATTTCATATTTATATAATTTCGTATTTTATATTTAGTTTAACTTTTTTTTTGTTTAAAAAAATAAAAACATATTATATTGTTATAATATTGAAGTCAATAATTTTTGTTTAACATGACTTGCAAAATCAACCACCAACATGCAATGGAGCAGCGTAGTTGATTGAGCTCCAACCATTGATTAATATAAGCCTAGTCTTTTTTTTAAATAATTGTATATTCAGAGACCATTGTAACATTTACACTGCATTTTAATGTATGACGTTATGCGCTAAAGCCTGTTGACGTGGTTGAAGTCATTTGAATTTTTTGTGACATTCAGAATGTGATGTCTACTCTCAGAGTTGGAAAAAATCTGCTTTTGTCGATTTTAATACCGTCAATACGCTCATATACTTGTAGGTATTTTATATTGTTTGTTACGGCTCTTTTATAGGAATTTGAAAAATCATTTTCAAAAGACATGTACATTAAAAACATTTTAAATGTCTTAAGCATATTGTTCTGTATACGATTATATAAATTACAAAGATATGTGGGTTTGATGGCGCTGTCTTTCATACGGGACATATGATCGAATTTACAATGATTCTGTTATGTATTAAAGGTTTTTTTTTTAAAGAAAACCTGTTGAATTTCTTGCCAATTCTTCTCAGCAGAGTCTACCTTCCGAATCGGTGATAGTTTCACATTAACTATAATTAATGAATTAGAAATGTTATAAACTGTATAAAATTACGATTTCAAAGTGCTTTTGAGCTTCAAAACTTGAATAAAGAAATTTTTGCTTTGAATTGTAATTAATTTAATAATTTTCTTGAATTAAAATATTCGATAAAACTTTGCATTAAAAAAGGGGAATAATATGGAAGACTAATAAATATTGGAATGAGTTAAATATGTTTAGAAGCACAGTCATATAAAAAAGAAGAGTCATGTTGGCTAACAAAATTTTTTATAATTAAGTAATACCGTCATAATAAAAGATTGTCTTCTTAGATGTTGATTTATAGCAAGAAAAAGAAAAAACAAGAGGTATATTTTGACGTAAACCTCGAGTTGACCGCAATGAAAGGCTGCTCACAAGCTGTTTGGCAGGGATATTTGCATAGCATAGCTTGCTTCACCAATCACAAAAACAAAATTTAAACGTAATTTTATTATAATGTCATAAGTATTTTAGCGTTAGGTTGTAAAAAAAAAAAAAAAAAACTTGTTGTAATAGTAGTCCAATGGACTCGCGAAAAGAGTGTAGTATAACTATTATAAAGAATAATTAATTAATAGGAAATAATATATTTTTTTAAATCTAAAATATGACTTAGATCCGTTCAATAATTTCTGTACAGCAGAGCTTTGCTTTAGCTCGAATGGTTGCAGTTCTCACTTCATTTAATATTATACGAGAGAATTTTACAAATGTAGTCAAATTAAAATCCGCGAAATATAATACAAAGTAATAAAAAAAGCACTTACCAACTTCTTTTACATAACTTTATATGAATATAAATAAAAAGAGCTATATCAAGTTGATTGATAATAATCCAAAACATAAAAAGCAGTAATGATGTAAAACAGAAAAAAAAAACGAACATTTAATTAAACGAATACAATAGCAATGAGACTCAATAGCTTCAAGTTTGATGTTATTATTACTCAATGACCAATGTTATTGAATTGGTCCTCGGTAGACAAGTTTATCGTTGAACTGCACTCTGAATCTGAATACGAAGTCTAGAATACTAAGCATTTCAATATTTTGAATGACATGGATCTTTTTTACCACGAGTTCTAAAAAGTTCCTACTTTCTTTTATTATTATGTAAATTTAATTACAATAATATATTCGTTTCGACATTCAATCTCGTTCAATCATCGTCTACTTTTGTTAACCATATTATAACCATAGTTTATTAAGATTCTGTATGGTTTATTTTGTAATTAGAGTTGATATTTTGTTAACAAAATACTATAATTAGTTTTCTTTCTGTTACAGGTAATGTAATCGAACTAGGTTTTATTAAGACTTGAGAAATGTTAAATTATCTTTTCAATTTACAAATAAATTATTTTAAAGTTATTTCACTACGCAAATATCTACAATATAGTCTCATCAGTCATAGTCTTATAACTCTGTAAGCGGATTAGATAAGTCATTTAGTTGCTTATTCCCGGGAAACTGATTTTGTATAAACTTTCCGGCAAATATTTATTAACCCTTTAATTAATTTTTGATGCTAGGAGACATTCTAAGATAGTCTGTATCGTTCCTTCGGGGCAAATTAGATTATCCTCATCTCGTCTCCTTTTGATCTCTGCCAAGAAGATTCACCTTTAATCTAAAGGGTAATACTTTCTTAATTATGAAATTAATATAAGTTTAGGAGACATGAATATAACGACAACGTTAAGCAGCCATGTGTTTGCACGTGATGCAAATTCAGTGGATTTAAATAACGAATCTTAAAGAAATAAAAGATTAAATAATTACGTGCAAGCGACTGCCTGTATCCGTTGTTTAATTTACCTTTGTTCTGTTTCTTTTTATTTTTAAAACAATCCCGGCTGAATTCCGTAATTCTTAGTAAGATAGGTTTTTTTCTAAAGAGATTTTTTCTTGTATTTCATTATTATGCAAATACTATGACCCGACGTGCGCCTGGGAGAATGTTTTTATTGGCTGAATCCGTCAGTCTCCTTTCATTAAGAGATCCACTTTTTACCTTGACGTCTTATTAGATTATTAAACCGGTTTGAAAGAGTATAATTATGATAAGTTTTTATACATATATTGAAAAGAATGTTATTTATTAAACTGTATATATGTATAATTTTTATTCTACCAAATATTTTATAAATCATTCTAGTTTTGATAATATCCTTTAAGGACGCATTTTTTGTGGAATTCTTGGAGCGTATTGAACGTATATTGGTACGTATTGATATATGTTTATCTACACCGATATGTTTGACATGCTTTGCAGCCAAAACAGTTTGACAGATTTTTACATATAAGACTTAATTTGAGTTGCCGCGGAACAGTGTGAAAGCAAATTAGTAAATTGCATACAAAATGGGTCCAAAAATAATCTTTTTAAGAATTCTCACTCATTCAAACAAAATTTCGCAGGTCGATTCGTATATTATATTATATACCTTGTATGTTACACACTTGGTATGAAGTTCATTATCTCACACTACAGTTTCCTTACAAAATTTCGCAAATATTTCATTTCAAGGCTATTGAAATGACATCTAAGCTATCATTAGATTTATCTTAATTGAAGGAGTCAAGTTTATTTATTTATTTTGTATTATTTCGAATAGTAACAGAAAAAGAGAGATTGTCGTTATATACATATTTCAATTCGCAAACAAGAGTTATTTTAAGAGGTTCTTTGGATAGAATAAAAGATACTGTGGGTTCCGAGGCTGGCATGCTCGAGCGAGCGCTGACTGTGCCGGCGGTTTTACCGCTGATTCACTTAATTGGTAAATCTTAGCTGACTTAGCGCTTTCCAATTACGCTCTATGCAACTCAGATGAGCAGGGTTTAATACATCGCAGTATTCCAAAGGAACTATTAATTAAGTCTTACGTTAGATTAAGAGTTCTTATTTTATATAAATTGAATTATTAGAGCGGAAATTGTTAAGTAAAAGAGTAAGTTAAAAGTGAACGTTGCAAGGTGGAGCAATCGAATATTTTTTATAGTTTAAAAGTTTGTAAATAATGTACGTTATTATACTTTAATATTTCTCATATTTTATTTTGTCTCAACCGAAAAACAATTTCATGTATTTAATTTTTTTTATTTCCATTAAATAAACCCATTAAACGTTCAATGTTGTGGTTATACAAAACATAGTAATTACCATATTTTTTACTTATAAATAATGCTTAAAAATAAATATATAATTATTCGAACACTTAAGCAATTTTCATATATTTTGAATAGTCAACAAACCGATTCATCATACAAAACTGTCTAACTTTAACATCGTAACCTAACCAATGCGCACTTGATAGATGGCGCTGCTTTGTATTGTGTAAAGTTACGTAAGTAATACCATTATTGTGGTCAGTTTAAACTAATCAGTCTTGATATATCAAATTACTGCGGCGTCATAGTCTTTTGCTATCTATATTAAATACGAAGTAGGAAACAATATGAATGATATGATTCAGAAATATATGGCAATGAAGGAGATAGATCGTTCTGACATTTCCGAATTTGACTACGTATTGATTATAGTCGTAATTGAAAGGGATCGACTTCGCAAGATTCTGATCACGTAGAGAACTTGTCTGGGCCTGTTTGCAACCGATCTTGGGTACTCAATACATTATCGTTATCAGCGAAATTCATTATCGATGCGTTTAGTTATAACTTGGAACCGAGACAATATAAACGACGTGCTTTCCTTATTTGTTGCGGATTCATTGTGTACTCCATAAGAACTGACAATATGTTCTGGTGTATATTATTTATGTTTTTAATTAAACACTTCGATAGTGTTTTAAACCTTAGTAGCTCAGTGGTTAAAACACTCTTAGCTTTCAGGGATGGACAAAAAAAAAACCTGAAAAGTTTTTGTGGTTTGATTTCACTTTGTGTCCGTAAAATATCATAAGTCATTAAAAAATAATATATGCTAAATCGCATTGAATAAACGTGCTGGGTGAAAATTATTAGCAGAAAAAAAGATATTTTGCATTGCAGTTGGACAACAGGGTACAAGTTATTAAAACACTGTACTTTTTTATTTGCGTTCATTATTATAAATAAGATTACGGTCCCGTTACATCGAAAAAGCAACTTTTAAATAAAATAATACGATAATAAATATAAATTAATACTAAGAAGTAACTTGCTTACAAATAAGTTATAGCTTCCATTTACCGCGAAGTCGATATCTCGATGAAAGTGCTTTTAGGGACCAGGTGTTTCTTTTGTGTAAATTTGCTATTATGATGTTATTATCTTCCGAGAATGGGAGTCGTATGTACCCGATCATAAGTTATAATCGCGGTTATGAGGTAATGTGTAACATCAAAGTCATGTGAAGTTCTCTCTCGGTACGGGATGGAAACAATTAATACATTTCCCATGTGACCTCAGAACAAGACGTTGTGTGACTTTCCAATTTAACTTGATAAGTCAGAGTTCCCTCTTCCCTGCCATACTTTACATTTGCACTCGAATCTCCGTTATTTTTCTTATTTCCTGTATTTTTATTTTCGCCATTATGATACGAGTTTTTGACATTTAGATTTTTTATATTTTTAATTTTATTCTTGACTTTTTATTTTTGTAGAATGCATTTAGTAATTATTGTTATTACTTTATCTCCTTCCAAAAATAATTGATTATATGTGACGTTGATATCAACGTTGATATACATAATATCAAATTATATTCTAAATTCAACAACGCGAGTTTGTATAAATTAAAACTTGTACCATCTAAATAAACCCAGAATTTAATATAACTTTCTTACAAAGAGAAACATCGATTCTGAATGACTTTTCTATAACCACAATCTAAACAACGATACTTCGAGGAAAAGCAAAATAACATTGATAAAACGAAATTAATGATGCGAAAAGCGGTAATACTTACTTTTCTTCAGCGTTCATCGATTGGTTGACAGTTGAACAAATCGCGGTTAATAAGCATAATCACGAAATAATAAGGTCTTATCAATTAATAACTGTCTCAACTTTCTTTTTCAATTATTATATCACTAGTAAATTTGTGTTGTAATACTCTATAATCGGATGTAAATATTGATAGAGATAATCCTGAATATTAAATACTAGCTGCGCCCTGCGGTTTCACCCGAAAAACGTTCTTAAATATTTTTAAACAATTACTCTAAGTGTAGGTACCTGCCACGTTGGTTGAGTGGTCGCAAGCCTTGCTGCCTTATTGAGTTGTTTTTTTTTTTTTTTTCGAAAATTCTCAGTAAAAGAGTGATGTTATATTTACTTTAAAAGTGGAATTATGGTTAAAAAATGTCTCGACAAGAGAAATAATAAAGGACGCAACCGAAGCTCTCAAAAAAATTTTTTTTTCTTGTTTTTGCAACATTTCTTATTATAACTCAGCCCCGATTGGTCGTAGCGTGATGTTATTATAGCCTATAGCCTTCCTCGATAAATGGGCTATCCAAAGCAAAAAGAATTTTCAATTCGAAACAGTAGTTCCTGAAATTAGCGCGTTCAAACAAACAAACAAACAAACTTTTCAGCTTTATAATATTAGTATAGATTAATGTTAAATTGGATGCTTAGAGAAGCGATATATTAAACAGTAGAATGTTGGGGAATTTTATTTTTACAAATTTGATAAAGATTAAATATTTGTTTGTTCGTAATCAACAAATTCTAAAACTAGTGCCACACAGTAACAGAATCTACTCATCAGAAGTTCTACTGTCTGGTAGTGACATAAGCCCGAAAATATCAGTTTTACTAGTACATAGTGACAGTAGACTAACTATAAGGTCAAAACGGGTGGAATGTAAATAGGCTGATTTTAATTGTGCCTTACATTATGTCACTAACTATGAAATTGAACTATTGGCTTTTTGTTCTAGTAATGACTAGCTCGATCACATCGTATCGGCACTCTTCATAAAACACTATGTGTTGAAGTTTTATGAAACCAATGAATCAATAATTTATTTTTAATCTGTCGTTGTATTTCTTGATGGAATAAATGATGGATAAAAATGTATTATTAATGAATGTATATTTAATTATTTTTAAATTCTTATTTTTTGACTACTATATTTAAAATAACCAACATTCTTAAGCTTTATAATATTAACATAGATTATAAATTTTATAATGAGATATTGTAAAATGATAAAAGTAATATTATAAATTCAAGAACACCTTAACGATTGTTCGTATTTGATTACACTTTGTTGTCGATGGTAGGTTAGTACTGATGTTGCTATTGTGCTTAACAAGTCCGAGTACCGGTTCCGTACTCCTGCGCTGAACGCTTACTTTCACTAAATCAGTATCAAACCCGATCGCCTCTCGTTGTGTACACGATTTCCTCATTAACGTCCTTTTGTTAGGTTGTCTCCGGCGCATCGATAGGTATCTCGGGATGTTTCACACATCTGTATTATTCATGCGTAAAGCTGCTTGTTACGTTTCTCCATCCGTATTACGAGCAATGTTCAAATGCACATTATTGTTCATTTAATCATGTATTCGTGACTTGCACCATGAGATCTGTAACTATTTCCAGAACCAAGCGATAATATACCTGTCTTAATGTGATTAGATTCTAAATTTCTCGTAAAGGCTTTTTTTTTTAAATTACAATATAAATTATTAAGAATGAAAAATTATAAAAAGTATTGATTTATGCTACTGATTCAAATGAAGAGGTAAAAAAAAAACATTAGTACAATGATAACTCAGACAGTTCACGACAGTCAGACAGACTCACGGAGTATAGATACCAGGAGTGCGAACGGTACCTATAAGGTTTTTCATGTTATGTACACAATAACAAACTAATAATATAGTTTTCTGCCACTGGTTGCGTAAGTATTCAGGAGGTACCGATCCTAATATTATTAAAAATAATATGAATACTCGTGAATGTAAAAATAAATTAAATTAAATATAAAACATTATTATAATTTCTTAAACTATTTATATTAAAAATTAATTCCACGTTTCTCAAAATATTTTTAAGTAGTTTGTAAGTATTTAAACGAGTACTTCTTGACAAAGTAGTGCACCCTACCGGCAAAATATGTGTCTCCTAAAATGATGGCGTTCTTACAACATTACATTACATTACATTACATTACATTACATTACATTACATTACTCCGTGACTCAGATAGTAATTCTGTTTTTGACAATAATTGTTGTCTTTTGATAACTATATTTTTCACGATGTCAATTCTAAATATATTTATTTTACATACGACATATTGAATCATATCTCATCTCTATTTTGTCATTAATAATATTATATTCTATCTAGAACATAAACTTTTATAAATAAAAACACCATGTCAAAAAATTATATTTATCATGATATTGACTAACTATATCTTCTATTACTAGAAATATATTTTTCTAATTTCCTTAAGCTACCAACATTTGTTAACTTTTTTTAAAGATTAAACCAGCGTTTTCTATATACAAAGAGGAAGTGTGAAAGTCCTCTAATATCTGTTCCGTGTTTATTTCACGCTGTCGAGCCACGAAACACGTTCTAATCAATGTATCAAAGTGTCTTGTGTATCAAGCCTGGAGAGCAACTTTACATAAGATATAATAATAGATAAACTGCAATTAGGAATTAATTTATTTTGTTAGCGTATACCTCTAATAGATAAATTAGCTTTTATATAGTAAACTGTTTCTATCTATTTATCTATCTCGAACAAATCACTGTGTAATTTCCTTGTTTTGCTTTCGCACAAATATTTAACGGTAGTTAATTATTATCAATATAAATTCTATACATTTAATTAAAAGTCTATACCGGATTTTTTCGCGTTTATTCAAAAACTTTACAGTTTAACAATTTTTTAAATTTATTTCCCGACGTTTCGGATGCTTTACAGCGTCCATGGTCTCGGGGGACTGTCCGAATAACTATTTGGACACTCACCACCTCAGTGTAAAACTGTAAAGTTTTTGAATAAACGCGAAAAAATTCGGCATAGACTGTTAATTAATTGAGTAAAATTCACCTAAATATAAGAGAACAGTAAATTCTATACATTCTATAATTCACAATAGCTCATTACTTTCTCAATTGTTATTAGTACAATATTGTATGTATATCGTCATTAAGCATATAAAACTTTGTTATACGTGAAGAAACTCATTAACGTAAAACTACTATCTATTCGGAATGTAAATATTTTTGAAAATAATTAGCAAGAATTTCAAAAAAATGCTCTTCACGTACCGCTACACCAGAATTACTAGTTACGTATTACTAGCAAACCCGGCGAACTCCGTTTCGCCACCAAATTATTTTCGTGAGGGATACTCACACCACGTACTGGCGCCATCTGCTCCACCACCATGCAAAACCATATCGGTTTGTAGTACAAGCTATGTATCGGAGATGGCGCTGTATGTGAAAAATGATTTTCCCTATTTTCCTGCTTTTCTGTTGAAATTTTTCCTGAATTTTGTTTGCTATAAACCTCACGGAGCCCAAGACCTTTCCAACGAATGCAAAACCGTGGAAATCGGTTCATGTTTTCTGGAATTATAGCGACAGGAAGGAAAACCCGACTTATTTTTATATTATAGATAAAACAGCATATAGGCTATTACAGATTATTCTAATAACTATATAATATATAACATTTTGACAAACATGCTCGTACTTTACTTGCTTACAGTAATTTATTATAAACAAACAAAAATTAAAATAGTAAATGATACCTTTATAACACTGCAGTAGTTTTGTCTTGCAAGAGACGCGTAATAATGGAGACGTCACATTTTCTTTAGAAAGTAGGTCTGCTTGATGAGGATTTCATAGTGCATATGAGCAAAGTACAGGGAAAGTCACTAAGTCATACATTGTCAACAGTCGTTAGCACTTAGCAGCTTATAAGCATAAGCTTATAATATTTAAAATAATAACATGCTACAATTAATAAAAATGTTTTACTACAATTATGTTTAATTTTCTTATAAATTGAAGCGTCGATTAATCTACGTAAAAATTTTATATCACTGTAAATATTTTAGGTAGGCAACAATTGTCATATAAATGTCGAATTGTAAAAAAATATACACAATAAATGCCACTTCTTCATCCACTGATGTGAATAATTTAATTATAACATATTAATACTAAAACATACATATTGTCATGAATAAAAAATTAAATTTCTGCACTTTTTAATTAAACTTTTTCGTATCTACGTTTTATTTACCGTGTGTAAAAAGCTTAAAAACATTTATTTTGTTTGAAAATCATACGACATATGAAGGGCAGACTTCGATGTTCTTGTTTCTTTCCGGCGTCTCGACTCTTGAGATAACATCTATCAATTTGCTTTGAAGCCATGTGGATTAAGTTGTATTTTCTTATTTCCTGAAACCGGAAGACCCTAAGGCCTTCAAGGAAATATAAATCTAAATAATAGTGATCTTTAACAGAAGTTAATTAAAGACGATTGTAGTTAACGTTGTTTGTATCAAAACAAAAAAAAAATTGTTCATTTATTTATGTTTATTGTGAAATTCATTTAGATTTACATATTTTAACAAATTATAAAACTATCATAAACTAATTACCACATATCATAGAACATTTAAGACAAATTTATTACAAAAAGCAGTGAATTTTTTAAAAAATAATTAATGTTAAATAGTAACAATATATATATGCTCAAAATACAATTTGTTTTACAAGAAGAGAAACTCTTCATGCTTTCACACTTACTCACTAAAAAAATAATTATATAAATCATTTATGTTCAACAAATAAGTATGATCTTACTATACGAGTAAAAAGGCTTTTTCTTTCATATGTTAAAAAATTGTTACGTACCTTTACAATCTTGTATAGGACTCGACAAATCTTTTTTATGGACTCAGATAAAATTGCCGAATGCTCCGATCTCTAGTATCTCGGTATTAGTAATTTTATGATAACTTTATCTCTCCAATAGTAATACAAGCATATACTAGCATTAATATTGGGGACTGAGGTCTAAACTTAGGTATATAATGTGTGCATAGCCTAGTTATGCAATTACCTTACCTTTCTGAAAATAGAGAGTGAGTTTATTTATGTGCAGATATATTATTACCGTAACTACACAATGACGACCATTTTAGAGCAGTTGTTGCATAATGTGTTCCTTTGTGATAATTATGTGTATAAAGTAAGAAAGAATATTTGTTTCTAAACTGGTTGTATTTTGTATGTCACCTAAACATGCCCTGAAGAACGTACGAAGTACGTAGAACTGCTGGTTCCTTTAGTATCATAAATATATAAAACGTTACTCTTGGTTGCAAAATGATTGTTGTGTAAAGATTTATTACCGTGTCCTTATGAGCTGCAAAGGTCTAATCACGTCTGTGTAAAAATTAGTAACCTGTTAGATACCTAACAATAACCGACTAATTCTGGTTTTTGTTAGGTTTTTTACCTGTCCAGTTGAAGATTTTGATTTAAGTTTAAGTTAAATTTATGTATGAATTTTTATTTAGATATTTGCAAGTATATTCCCACATATTTAGAATAAGTACCGAACAATTTTTTAGATCTCCCTTCACAATAAACGGGATCATCTATTTTCTATCGAGCTGTCTGATCCGATTTCCGTAGGGTGACTATTTGAGATGCAATTTTGACGAGATAGACGACAATGACCGACCGGCGTCTTGCTGACGCGGCCAAAGGTTTATGTTGAGGTTACATTGGGTTAATAAACCTTTTTTTTATTAGTAATGTGAAAATCGTATGTTTCAAGTATACGCTTTTATAAACATGATTTAACTAGAAAAATAATATAATAACTATGAATAACGAATTTTCATACAACGATTTAAAAAGATTTAATATTTATAAGTAAGCTTCAACTTTTTTTTCTATTGTTACTCGTACAAAGACTTTAGTTTATAATAATGCTGCGTTAGTATAATTTTACAGTATTGAAATATAAATATTTTAGTGGTGAGAAATTAGAGTATTCTAAGTATGACTTAGAATACTCTGTTACATCTTTTTACCGTTTTTAATTCTTACTTTAGTTTAACGGTTTAAAAGCTTTTAAAATTGCAACCATTTAATTAATCTTTATTTTCGTTTTCAGACAAGAAATATTGACTAAAACCTTAATTTATAAATTTTAATAAGTATATTGTTTTATATTCAACTTGTTGTATCATATTCTTTGTATTCCACTCAGTAAGCGCTTTTATTTGTTATTCACACCATGTGGGTGAGTAGAAATAATTATTAAAATAATAACAGTTTAAAAAAAATGATTACGCTATCTTCGGCAGTCCTCTATATGTATATGGAATGATGTATGTAACTTACCTAAATGTGCATTGTCATGACAAACATTCTGGTGTAATGATGCGAGTAGTCATCTCAACGCTGGCGGTCGTGAGTTCGATTCCCGTTCGAAATAGATTATTTGTGTTTATATAAATATTTGTTTCCGATCTGGGTGTATGTTCTTATGAGTCTCCTCGCTGTGCCTCGGAGAAGACGTTGAGAGGTAGGCCTCGGTTGTTATCATAGACATTTAATAACGATCGTTACTCATGCTAGGGAAATTATCCGCCAAACCTCAGTGAAGAAGCGTGGTGAATTAAGCTCTTACCCTTCCCTTATACGAAGAAGAGGCCTTTGCCCAGCAGTCGAATACTTACAGGCTTATTCAGTTTAGTTCAACACTGTCATTTAAAATGAAACAAGCCTGTTTAATCTCTATTTTTTTTGAAAAAATATTTTAAAATTCACTTGCAGTAGGTAACTATTTAAATAATATATTTAAAAAAAAAAAGATTATAAAGAGCCTTTTTTATATCAATTATAACATATCGATTTGTCAGAAAAGTAAAAGCCAGGGCAAATTTGAAATTGGACGCCAATTGGAATGCAGACAGCCTTAAAATAGAATTATGCTACTTAACACCTCAAAATCAACTAATTACAAAAAAGCCAATCATTCATACTTATAATAAAACTGTAAAAAGTTCAATTTTGTACATTTAAGGTATTTCGAATTTTGTTTAGGAAAACAATATAATCGACAGTGAGCCAAATGTTTTTTTTCTCATTGTTTTCTGTCTTCCTGCGAAGATGACGCCTTCACGCCAAAACTACCGAATTAATATAAATAGCATAGTACTTATTATTCCGAAGTTTAGCACTATTCCATTGGGAGAGGAAATTAATAGTCGAAATGTGTAAT
This sequence comes from Euphydryas editha, assembly GCA_036937285.1. Classification (NCBI taxonomy): domain Eukaryota; kingdom Metazoa; phylum Arthropoda; class Insecta; order Lepidoptera; family Nymphalidae; genus Euphydryas; species Euphydryas editha. The sequence continues at coordinate 9,972,672 of JAUPFZ010000008.1, forward strand.
TAAGTGTAACTTATTAATGTGTAGTAGTTTTTTTTTTTTTTTTTGTTAGGCAGATGATATTTTTTCAAATTGTGTCGTAAATATTTCAAGATCTTTGATTTGTTAGTTCAGAAATTACAGACATGATAACATGACTGGACTTGGAATGTATAGTATATATAATTTTCCTACCTAGGACGAAAGTTCAGGTATCGCAAAAGTGACACTTTCTGTCCCGCTTCACAGGGACGAAAATCGAACTTTCGGCAAAGGTAGGAAAAAAATATATAACCATTGAACGCACGATTCATCTAAGACTGGCGCAAATATTTTATCTTATAGGCTTAATGAACGAAAGTATTGGGTACTGTCAGTGAAAAATAAAATCAATGAACTAATGCATTGTACTTGAATATATTACTCGTACGAATATCTCTCTGGTCTGTTACACGCATTTGCATTATGCCTTACCACAATTAAAACACGGTGTATTATTTTTAAAAAAAAAGGAAAAATGAAATAAAAATATAAAACAACTAAAATAACATCTGATCTGCAACTCTATATAACCCGAGCCTATCGTAACCCTCCCGCCTGCAAGTGACGTGTCATTTTCACTCGCTTCCCTGGGTGAAATTTTTCAGATGGTTTATTTTATTAGCGACAGCGGCGAAGTGTTATTTAGATTACTCAAATTTTCTCTATAAATAAAAATAAAAACTCTTTACCGCGATTAGACTTACACATAAATATGGGTACACATAATTGTGAGTTATATTTCATCATCCCAATTTCGATATTATAAATAAATAATTGCTCAAATGATATTAAGTAAGATTTTTTTATAATAAAGTTTTATTTTTATGTGTGTAATCACTAACAGATATATTCGTGTGTCCAACCAGACACTTGGGTTTAAAATTTTAAAATATTCTAATAATATTTCAAAAAATAATGTAGTGTCCAGATTTCCTCATTTATAAATAGAATAAGATCCGTTGCGTATTTAAGGGTGCCATTGGAACATTTCTATTATCATGGCTATTACGAAAAATTATAAAAAATAAATTTACTATTTGATTAAAAGTCTATACCGGATTTTATCGCGTTTACTTAAAACTTTATATTTTTACAATATTTTAAATTATTTCCCGACGTTTCGGACCCTTTACAGCGTCCATGATCTCGGGGGACTGAGGTGGTGGGTGTCCGAATAATGAATTAATTGTTACATACCCCGCTTTTTATACAATTTTAAATTATTACTATTAACCGTTCCTATTCATGCAGAATGAGCTTATTGTGTCTGGAAGTCGTGCTGTGTTCTTATTTTCCTTGGGTTCAATTAATTTTAGTACTGGCTCCCAAGCTGGTGGTACGTTCCAACCATCCTCTCTATTGAAATTAGGATGTTTTTTAATTTCAATAGCCTCGCGAATCATCCTTGGTAGGAATCGGTGTTCTTTAGCGAGAATTTGTGGCTTATCAAATCTTATATCAAACCACTATATCAGATTTGATAAGCCACAAATTCTCGCTAAAGAACACCGATTCCTACCAAGGATGATTCGCGAGGCTATTGAAATTAAAAAACATCCTAATTTCAATAGAGAGGATGGTTGGAACGTACCACCAGCTTGGGAGCCAGTACTAAAATTAATTGAACCCAAGGAAAATAAGAACACAGCACGACTTCCAGACACAATAAGCTCATTCTGCATGAATAGGAACGGTTAATAGTAATAATTTAAAATTGTATAAAAAGCGGGGTATGTAACAATTAATTCATTATTCGGACACCCACCACCTCAGTCCCCCGAGATCATGGACGCTGTAAAGGGTCCGAAACGTCGGGAAATAATTTAAAATATTGTAAAAATATAAAGTTTTAAATAAACGCGATAAAATCCGGTATAGACTTTTAATCAAATGAGTAAAATTCGCGTAAATATAAGAGAACATTATAAATTTACTATTTATAGTCTCGCATTCCATTTCAGCATTCTTATACTATATTTTTAAATTTTATTACGTTGGTTGAACTAAAAATAAATAAAATAATGATAATAATTAATTAATGATAATTTCGAAAGATAAAAAAGGTATTGTTTTGATTAAGGAATACATATACGTAACAAGTAATAGTGGTGCAAGTTTTAGCCTGATTTTAATTAATATAGTACTTAAATGTTATTGTACTAGAGTATTCTTTGAAATTACTTCAGATTCAAAACTTTAGTGGAAGCCGCATTTGTCATCGCTTGCAGGAAGACTCGGCTCCGTAATTTACGCAATTAGGAAAGTTAAACAACTAAGTGGCATTAATACTTCGAGATAATATAGTGTCCTGAGATTATTTTTATAATAATTTTGTTGCAGAAGGCTAATTTCACAATAGTAAAATGATGTATGTAGTTGCGGTCTTCTTTTTAAATATAGTTTAACAAATATTGCGCTATTATTTTAAAATTGGGCTAGAACTAAAATAATTTTTGATATATGACAAAACATATATTAATTAAATTTTATTATTATATATTAAAGTAATTTTACAGTAATAATTTTTAAATGAAAAAGAACGATTAGAGACTAACCCTCCACGCTGTTCTACTGGGGGTTTTTAACATACCAGTTTCCTCACTTTGATTTTCTTCACCGAGCACGACATGAGTTTAAAGATAAAAACAATATAAAACACAGAGGCGGTAGCCCGGATTTAAAGCAATTACCGTCTGGTATCAATTCACAAATAATATTTATCGAGCGATCTCGTATTTAAAGTAATTTAATTAGAACGCATCCATTACGAACTAACAAAGTTTCTCACGCCATCATTTAAGTTTAGCATTTCAAATTACAGTATCTACATTTACTATATAAAAGTACGAATACGTCTGCTCGTAAAGATTCGTCGTTTATTTAGAAGTTGCAGCTAGCAGTATAATAATAAAGGATGGATACGATTTCTCACATCAGCTGACGTTCGTGGAAAAATACTTTGAGTGTGCCGTGCAACTAGGACTACGAAAAATGCACGTTGTACGAAAATCTCGGCATTTCAAATGTAAATTATATTTTTGCCGGAAAAACGTTCTGCTTAAAATTCTCAGCAACGTGTTGTGACTGACAGATGAGTGAGATTTTATGAAGCACTAGTCTGAGTTTCTTGATGAAACTGTAATAATATATCTTTCGAGAAAATAGTTTTTAAATATCTTCTAGGCTTGAACAGTTTAAGCTTTATAATTTATATAAAAGAGTCTTGGAACTCAATTTTCATATGATTAGAGATGCGCTAGACGCGCGTAGTACTGATTTCAAATTTCGCAGATTTACTTAAGCTCCTCGGTAGTATGGTATTACAAAATTTAAAACGTTGAAAATTCAACCTTATGTCTATACAATATTTATTATTTTTAAATAAAAGAAATGTTGCTATTGTATTGGTGTGTATTTTGTAAATTCACTACATTTGAAAACTATTCCAACAATAATTAAAATATAAAAATTATATCAAATTGATCTTACGATAATATTGATGATTATCCAATTTATACTAAAAAAAAAGCAATTTATAAGTAACTATGTTTTCTTTTTGATTTCGCGAAAAAACAAACTTTATTTTAATTTAAACGAAAGCTGAACCTAATTTATTTACAAATTTTTTATATGACAACAACACCCACAATTTAACCCACATAACTCCTAAAGGATATACTGTATAGCCGGGCTTATATTAAAAAATTATAAATTTTTTTTTTCTTATTGTTCCACCACTTTAAAAAATTGAAAAAAATTCCTGAATATAGAAGAGTACGAAAGAAATTTTCTGACAAAATTTGGTGAGACACTTTTCAAAAAGTACTTTAAAAATATATAAATATTTTATTTCTTGCTCCAAAAAGATAAGTCATCATTAGGAAATCATTACGTGAAGTTTTTTTTTTTCATATATTTTACTCCTAAGAATTTTTGAAAAATCACCATTCATTAATTTTGAATTTTACTATATTAAAAAATTCGTAAAAATGTTCTTTTTTTAAAACCCGAATACCGGTAGAAATAAATAGGTGAAATTGTTACTGTATTGTTTTTATTTGATACCAAAACGATCCCCCAGGTGCGAGTCGACAAAGCCGCAAAGGCAGATTTCCTAACACAAAACCGGCTATATACTGTAATAAAAATATTTTTACTTCAAATAAATTTTTAGAAAGCGTAAAAAATATACATTACGTGTAATAATTATCAGCTACGTGTAGAAAAAATATTACGTGTAATCATCTACTTGTAGGTAATATATGTAATTATCATCAGTTTTCTAGGAAAACATAGTTTTGAGAACAAACATACACTAGTATTAGGTGTAGCTGTAATATACTATCGGGTTCCAGATTATAACTATTATCAAATTTTACATTTTTTTTAAATACAAATTTACGATTTTATTGCGACAGTGTACATTAAAATTGTTTTGCCTACTATGATCGTAATTAAATATAGAGGTAAAACTTACGCGATTTTCAGTCTATAAAGCTTCGTCTATAATTTAATAATATATGTTATCGTATTTGAATAAATAAACAGTTACAATTTTATAATACTATAGAGTATAGAGAAGTTGTTATTGTACTTTGAAATATTTTCAATAGCATATGTGGTCTGTATGGTTGTTTGCATTGATTCATGACGTCATAAATCTAACGATGAATTAATCGAAGTAGCTTTTGTTTGCTGTGCCACATGTCGTTTGTCTAAAATATGCGAAACACTATTTTGTATATACTGATTTTTTTATAGAAATGTTATTGGGAAGTGTTCATACTTAACTTTACAGTGTATTTTATCTTACGTTATATAAAAATACACCGTTCGCAGATTATTTTAAAGTAGACTAGAAACTATGTACCTATAACTGCATAAAGTTATAATTTTAAAAAATAATATATTATTTAAATGCCAAACAAAATAATATCGGCAGTTTTATTACAAAAGGTTGTTTATTATATATTATTACAAAATATATGTAAAACGCTTTTTTAAACTCGCTTTTTTGAAGAACAGGAAATACAAGAATAATGTACAAAAAGACTCTCTAACGCTTTCTTTAAATAAAAGGTTAAAGACTGACGATTCTACAAAGAAAAGGTATTTTTTAAGAGAAAGTAAAAATTTGATTACGATGATACGTTTCGTACGTACGTATGGCGCTTTCCATCAAACCTTATTTAACTAGATAAAAGAGCGCTCTTAATAAGGAAAATTGTGATGAAATTCCACCGTTCACTGAGGAACTCCTTAAAGTAATCAAAAATATTCGAAGCAAGTAAAAATTTCCTTTAATAAATTATTGCAAGCGACCAGGCGTAGGGCGCCGATCGTTTCGCATCTCGATACGATCTGAATTTGGCAACCTATCTTTTCAAATGCTCCGTCGTCAATTATTATCATTAGAATCTCCGTATCGGGTACTCTAAATGCGATCGTAATTCAATATTAGTGCCTATAAAGGTGAGTGATAACCACCACATATCCTTCTTAGAGCCTTTTCTTGTATAATACCATAAGACTAATAAAATGGGTTTTGAATCCGGACATACTTAAAAAAATAGTTTGAAGTATTTTTTTCGGAGACATATTTTATTAGTTTTCACTTTTTTTGAAATTTACGAGTAAAATACATAAACAGCTAAAACAATTAGCTTCAACTTTAACTTTAAATCAAATAGATTTAAATAAAAATTTTGCACGCTTCATAAGCGAAGCGTTGAGGTGGGTTCTACTCGCACTTCACGCAAAACGAGTGATTTTTGAACTAAAAATGTCTCTATTATTTTATATTGCACTTGTAAAATAATTTATATACACATATTAAGAAAATAAAATATGTCGTGTGTACGGAGTACATATGTCAGACATCTTTGGCAAACTCAATTTAAAATTTATTAATATTAATAATTAAACATTCTATTACTTATTGTAATATTAATAGTTAAATATTCTATTACTTATTTACGCTTTGTGTACGCGTTGCTAGGATACGCGACATCATACTATCTCATTCTCTCCTACACGTTTTTGTATTTGTGTCTCTTACCTGTCGCTTTTTCCGTCGCATCCCGTTTCAAATCACAACGATTCTTAAGAAGTTTCACTTCAAAAACACAATTTTTAACTCATGATACTCTTAATGCCATTTTTGTGATTTAAACTAATTAAAAAGCTGTCTAAAAAAGTTCTGTCTTGGACGTTCGTATGTCTGTATGTCTGGATCCTGTATGTGGTCACGATAACGACGGAAAGACTTTACTAATCGAGTTCTTTCTTTTTTCTTACGCTTCAGTATAGTTAGGAATAGAACCCTATTAAAATTCACGGTCTAATTCGACGTGATTTAATTGTTTTTAAATAATTGGCACATGAAAACGAGTACATCTACCTACTTATATACAGTTTTACAAATAATTGGTTTTAGTGTGATTTTTTTTTTTCAAAATATTTATTTTTTGCCGTGCGGTGGCCGGTAGAGAAGTAATAGCCCCGACCTTTTTCTTTCCGAGGTGTCGTAAAAGGCGACTAAACCGTAGTGGTGGTTCGAACCACTGTACACCAACCAGGATTGTGATGTGCAGCAGCGGCACTATATTCTGTCACAACACACTGCGCTTACCAACCCGCTTACCAAGCGTGGCGAGTATTGGCAATAACCTCTAGAGATGATGGGACCTACGTTCAGCAGTGGAGATCAACCGGTTGATCTGATGGCCGATTTTTCCTTCAACCTTCAAATGTTTAAATACATTTAAATCAGCAGGTTGATTTAATCAATCAATAAATCAATCGAAAAAAATTATTGGATTGAAATAGATTTTCTGATATTTAAAGTTAACAAAATTAATATTGTCACAACACACTGCGCTTACCAACCCGCTTACCAAGCGTGGCGAGTATTGGCAATAACCTCTAGAGATGATGGGGGAGGCCTACGTTCAGCAGTGGAGATCAACCGGTTAATCTGATGGCCAATTTTTCCTTCAACCTTCAAATGTTTAAATACATTTAAATCAGCCGGCTGAATCAATCAATCAATAAATGAATCAAAAAAAATTGGATTGAAATAGATTTTCTGATATTTAAAGTGAACAAAATTAATATAAGTCCAATATTACAATATTTTAAAGGGTACAACCGAAGGCAATATCGTTAGACCCAAACATAAAATTTTGTGATCGTGGTTTTTCGGACACTTTATTTCTTTGTAATATTAAAATAAAGTCTTTACCTTTTGGAACACTATAACACAATGAGGGTTTAATAGAAGCATAAAGTATCATTGATATTTCACAGAATACAATTTGTATAAAAGATAACAAACGAAGTCAATACATTTTATGTTATTTTAAGATGTTGTTCGAAAGAATGTTCTTTTTTAGTATGTTCATTTTTTTTCACTGCTTACTATGCCAAGGTCATATGGGTACATCATTACTTTTTACTTGACGCTTTAGGCGTGAATTATCCATGCAAAGAAAAATCAGTTTTAACATCGTACAATTAGTTGATGTAAGCATTAAACGTGCTTATTAGCACAGTGTAAAAATAATACACATTATTAATAATTATGAATAGTAAAATGTTTGGAATGGTCTGGGTGTTTTATAAGCACCTTACAATTCAAATATCCCTACTTATATGAAATCCTGAAATACAAATAAAAATAAAGAAAATAAATACAACACAATATATAAATATATATATTTGCCACTGTCCTCCTTAAGGTTACAATTAGCGAAAAAGCTGAAACACGTATTTTTTTTACCCGACTGCGACAGAAGGAGGGTTATGTTTTTCGAGTGTATGTATGTATGTATGTATGTATGTATGTATGTATGTATGTATGTATGTATGTATGTATGTATGTATGTATGTCCATTTCTTTGGCACGCCCTACAGCCCAAACGGCTGGACGGTTTTTGACATATTAGGTGTCATTGGATTTGTCTAAATTGTAGTAGTGACATAGGCTATATAAATTTTCAAAATGGCTCCCGCAAATGGCGGAATGAGGGGGGGAGTTGAATTTTTTTTCTTACTGTAGCAATATGGGTATCAAATGAAAGCTAGTAAATTGTTTTATTCTTTTTAGTTTATAATAAGAGTATTTTACGCAGTCGGGTTTTTTGATTTTTTTAATTAAGCGTACTTGTTTCTAATTAAAGTTCTAACTAAAGTCGTACTACTAACTTTGGAAATAAAAGACTTTCATACAAACGCTCATTTCTTATTTCTCCCAATTACGAGTTGAATTAAAAAAATTCCAATCGTTCTACATTAGGTGTATTTAACACATTTTAAAAAAGTCTTACTGGCCTAAGCCGTGCTAGACGATTCTTAAGATCGTAGATGATCAAAGTCATTTAGTTAGTCTGGATATGTTATTTTCAATCGATTTCAAAAAGGAAAAGGTTCTATGTTTGTCTGTATGTTTTTTCCTGTTATATTTTTTTTTTGTTCGATAGGATTCATTCCAGTGATAATTCCATACTCACCAACAATTGGTATGATGATCGTATCTCAGAAAAACAAGAGAACTCAAACATTTGTTAATTTTTGAGAAAAACATATTTGTTTGATAGCAATACTTTTATTTTATTGTAATACACTTGGAATTATTTATATTTATGGAACATAAAAACTATTTACCTCTTAAAGTTATGTTCTTATGTATGTACGTATTTATATGTACCTATATAGTATACTTAGTGTATGTATCTTAATTTATATAAGTATGTTGAGCATATGTTTTAAACTTTAGTTTAATGTCTTTTTATTTTCTCTTTTCTTCTCTTGCACAACAAACCCCGCGGTAACATTAATCTGTTATCATCATGGGTTGACTGGTAGAGATCTCTTCTAGAGATAAGTTCGCCCTTGCCAAAACTCATTGTACATTACTAAATATTGTAAACAATTTTTTTTACTGTGCAATAAAGAATATATATAAAGACTATTAATAATACGGTTTTTACTGTAGTATATTTCGAAGTGGGTGGTAAATAAGGACAAATTCCTGCGTGTGCGGCGTCAGGCCTTGTCGGGTCAGTATTACGATGCAGTCCGTGTGAAAGGACTTGCTCGGAATTTGAGATGTGGGTAGTCGTTTGATTGTTCCCCTAACATGAATTACAAAACACATTGTTAAATTACATTGACTAAAAATAAAGTAGATAATATAATTGTTGAATATAATATATACAAAAACTGACTGAGTTTGTGATTTGTTATGAAATTAAAATGTTATTTTTGAAATAATATTTAGTCACTTTTTATTCACTTTAGTTTAAAAGCAACAAATATTAAAAAATAAAGAAATAAAAGGTTTTGATCGTAATATTTTTATTTTTATTTTCAGATACTTATAATATATTCTTACATAATTACCTTGTTTATCTGTTTTATTTAATTTTTATTTAATATTATATTTCTGATTTATTCAAATAGATACAGAGTAGAAATTTTCTACATACGCAGACGATCATATTAATTTTCTCATATTAATTTTCTTTATTTCAGCGAGAATCATTAAGTATTATATTACTTACAATGTTATCGACTACCGGTGGTATGAACATCGTGGACTGTAGGCTCGGCACGTATGTCGTCGCCGGTCGCCTCTTAAACCGATTACAACCGCACCGAAAATATACTCTCTGGTACGAATTACACTAACGAATTCCACCGAAATTCTTATTTAACCATTACTGGACACATTTCAAACATTACTCATTACATTGCCCTTCGCTCGTTTAACACGTTTGTTCACTTTTCCCTTGAAAAAGTTTTCCGGACTGAGGATTTAGGGGATAAATTGGATCATTGAAAATTTATATTTATGCAATTTGGCTTTGCATTTTATTTTGAATTGTGTGAGAACTCCTATCTGTATACGAGTGACGAAATTTTGATTCTTGCTTTTTGTATTTGGTTATTAATTTTTAAAAAAAAGAACACTAATACAATATTACCTATGCTGTCCTTATTTTTATATTTAGGTAGACTTTATAGATTTGTTTTGTCTCTATAAATTAATATTAATAAATGTGTTTAAAAGAACTTGTTTATCTTCGTACAGCTAAAATACGTATGTATATAATATACAATTTAAATAGTTGTAGTGTAAAAGCTTTAATGAAGGAGAAATTACGCGCGCAGGGTACTACGACATAAATAACTTATAAAAGATATATTTATATGTAAGTTCTCTATATCATGACTTATGTCTCTATGAGTCTTAACAAACTTGACTTCCTTCTAAATTACGCCCTTTAGAGAGGTTGAGGTTGTTGAGGTGTCGCCGTCATATCAATATTCTCATTAAGATTCTCAGGCTGTTTGAGATACATATCTAATTCTATGAGCTTTGCCTTCACATTTGTCTGACAGACTTTCATAGTTCTTGCATTATATTCTGTATCCTGTTTTGCTAGTATCTTAGTATAATTTATATTTATGTAAATCGTGTAACCCACGGAGTTTTGATGTGTAACCATGAAACTGTAATGACATACCGAAACTTTTGATAAAATTACATACTTTAATATGATTTTTTTTTTTAATAACGTAAATTATAATATGACAAAATTATTGTACCATAAGATTTTTAAACGTAATATTTGGTATATATAAATTATTTTAAGCAACATCAACATCAACGAAATCAACTTCATTTTAGGTTCACTGAGCTGTACGGCTTTTAGGGATATCATGAGACATGAGCAAATTTGCATTTTCGAAATTAGTTGGGTAATTCGAGTTTCCGCTTAACCATGGTGGATTTATTAACAGAAAATTACAGAAGCTATCTGTGAGTGATTGATCAGTTCGCACTACTAAGTCCAAATAAGCTTCTATATCGAATTTTCAGTAATTGGCAAAAAATTTTACATAAGTTTTCTTGAAGCATCTAAATGAATTCACTCAAAGAATAAATAAGTCGAAAAGAATAAATTTTGCTGTAATAAAATTTAAAGTAGAAGAGCTAGGAAAGTAAATAAAATATAAATAGATAATTGTACAAAAAAAAAATACTGTAAGAAAGTTTGTTCATTTAACAATTCCACGCAAAATAGATAGCTATATGTCAGGATATCGGCGGCGACATGTTATCTACAACGATATATCGTTATCATAAACATGCGTTCTCCGTAGCATCGTAAGATAAAATATTTTGTGTTGCACGTTAATTTATGTATGCATGCGGTAAAATCACGCAAGATCTTCTCCCACGTACTCCTTTTTTTTAATCATTTTTAATGTCATGTCACTTTAATAATAAAGAAAAATTCAAATGAAAACAAAAAGTTTATTTATTCGTTTTTAATTTTATTTTTTTTATCACTACGCTACTATAAAAAATCGTAGGTATTTCGATTTGTATGTATTTCAATATAGATTAAATATCTTTAAAATATATAATTGGTTTATGTTTGATTTGACTGCTTCATTTATTTCTTCTGTGAAATCAGAATCTGTGTCGTAAACGATATGGCGTCGCTCCTGTAAATCAGGCTCGAGATATAGCTGTCGTAATCGGTAAATGAAAAAAGCTTTTAGGGTAGATACTAAAGTATTAAAATTAAATTATTCAATTTAAAATGGCTAATTTTGAACTTTTAACAACTTCTTTTGGAGGTGGCATTACTGGATAGTTTTTATATACTTCTAATTTAGTTATAGCAAAAAGTCAGCTGATTAATAAAATTTTAATTTAAGTTCTTATTAGAAGACTAATTAAAAATTCACACATAAGACCTATTCGAATACATAAAATTTATTCAATACTAGCTGTACCCGTGGCGTGGCCCGCACATAGGTTTTCCTTTAGTCTGTACTTATGTAAAGAAAAAAGCACCATCAGCGCCATCTGTTAATCGTGATAGTATCGTACTTCAAATGCAATTTAAGTGAAAATAAATTGAAATCCGACATTTTGACGTTTTCTTTTTTTTTTTCATTATGTTTCGTTTACAGATTTTTGAATATGAGTATTAATTATTAAGTAAACATTATTTTACACAACGTTGTTACAATTTTTTAAGAACATCTCAATGTAAACTTATCAACTGTCATCTAACGCCGTCATTCAAAATACAAAATTCAAATTACAATGACTTTCATTGTGAAGCGATTTTTATGAAATGAAGAATAAATATTACCTGAGGATAAGTTTTTTAAATTTCATGCTGATTTTTAATCTATACTTAGTACTTTAGCAGCGATCCGTGTTCAAACAAACAGACAGACAGATAAAAAAACATATAGAAAACTATATACTCGTAATTATTGGCATTTGACCGCTAAAAATATTTACGTAAAAAAAAAAAAAAAAACTAAAACAATAGACACGTGAAATATACAATTTCGTTATATGTGTAGATTAATTATTATTATTAATTTTTGATCATATCTCAATGTTCGAACTAACTTATCTACTGTATTTTAACGCCGTCATACAAAATAGGAAATTCAAATTACAATAACTTTCGACAGAGTGAAGCGATTTTAATAAAATAAAATAACTAATAATGCTAATAAAAACTAAATAACCAACACTTAGTACTTTAGCATTGATGCGTCTTATATAATAATGGTTTGATACCCCTAAAAATTTTTCGTTTATAAATTCTGAAAAGAAAAGAAAAAAAAAACAGACGTTAATTCACAATTTTATCATATGTATAGATTTCTATATCGTTTAATAAAAAATATAATAATTTTTATATGGTTTGATTATCTATTTGTTTTATGTCTAGATTTTTAATAGCGGCACTCGTACTTACTGAAAAACCAAAATCACTAATTATATGTAATTCGTTTAAAATATCAATTATTCACGAAATAGCGTTTAATTAGTTGAACCTTAACACATTAACCAATTCGGATGCTGAATATTGAATAACAGTGTTAGTATGAACTGTATTGTCTATAATTACATTGTGTCGAATGTTCATTGAATTGATGTTTGTGCGTAATAGCTGAGGCGTCGCGCCGCATCGCGCCGCTTCGTGTATATCCGATTAGCAAGGATAGTGTTCGTTAAAACAATGACCACATGTTCACTAGCGCAGAGGTTCCCAAAGTCGTCTGGACTACGACCTATCTAAAACAAGTTATCAAACTAGGAACCCACCTCTAGGAAATTTAACCGTTACCAATATGAACAAAGGGATTTTTTAAATAAAAACCAAGGTTTAAATACAATTTTTAATACTTAATCAAATAACTACATCAAAAAGTTATTTCAATGGGAAGGATGAAATTGTTTCTTATTACAGTTTCGCCATTACAGTTTTATCAGTTGTTGATGCGTCGTTCTACAGACAGGGCCCACTAAAAATTCGCTCACGAGCCACCAGTGAGTCGCGACCCATAGATTGAGAAACCCTGCTTTAGCGTATGAGTAGTCCTTATTATTATAGTGTCAAGGATTATATCAGTATATTAAGGATATGGAACCTCAAACGGGCAAATTAAATTGTCTAGAGTCTAGACTGTAACTAAACTTCTCATGAAAATTAAAATGAATAATAACATCACTATCGGTTCATGTAACACAGCAAAAATATTTATTGTTTTATAGATATTTAAATGGTAACTGTTAAAGACATAATTACTCATAAAGATTGAAAAAAGTGCTTGTTTTTTGTTAATTTTATTTTGTCGATCTGTATTTGATTTCATAATAAGCTGCACACAGAAATGAATAATTAAGGAGGAAGTCAGTGATAATATATTAGGTGATGGTGAAAACTTCTCTAGTCTTTATTAGATATTGCTATAAAAATATTGATAATTTCTAGACTTCTAATTTAATTCTAATCTAATTAAAATTAGAGAATTATTACAACTAAAGATTAGATAGGTTGAAAATTATATTGCTTTTGTAGATTGGCGAACATATATCTAAAAGACAAATTTAGCTAGCCCGGATTTAAACCCGTGACCGTCTGGTACCAATTCATGTATTCAACAAACATTTCATTATTATGGTCTTGAAAAAAAATATTTCCGAGGAAATTTAAAATTAAAATAATATTTAAAATCAAACAATTATAAGCACAATTCGTACAAAATCCACTTCAAAATATTATTTTTTTTAATATGAAAAGAAATGGCACGTCCATACCATACATTAAAAAACAAAAACTTATAACTTCTGTCTTGGAATCACATAATAAAGTTCTATTTCCCGTCAGGCCATGCTACTTTTGTCCATTATGTTGCAATATGATAAGACAGCGTACTAAGCTCAGTCTGGCCGTTAAATAAGAAAAATTTTCCAAGAATCTTGCGTATAAACATTTAAGCCCTGCACACGTACACATGTGTGTATATGTGTCGTTATTATTCTACAGTTCTGAGAATGACTTCGTAATTATATAAGGGTATTTCAATACTTTTTTTTTTAAATAAATGAGATATAGAAATAAATGTTTGTAATTTGTTTTGTTTTTTCAGTTTATGTTTTGATTTTTAAAAATCATAGTGCTATTTTTTATTTTGTTACATATGATATTAAAAAGAATTTATATTATTTTGAATATTCTGATAGCACAGCGTGAACGTTTAACGATATTACTTCAGTGTAAGCGGTTTAGTGGCGGACAGTTAAAGTAGACAGGTGAAATAAGGACCGCTTCCCACCCGGCGCTTAAAAAAGTATTACAAAAAATTATAATTGCGTCTGTCTCATATTATTACGTTTTATAAATTCTTTAAACTTAAGTTGTAATAATCAAATACAACATGCAATTTCAAGTTTTAATTAACGCAAATATGAAATATAACCTTAATTGGTTGGATTTGAATAGATTTGTGAAATAACAACGTTCACTTTGAAAACATTGAATAAAATATTGTATTTTCGCAATGAGTGTCCTATAAATATATATTAACGTCATTGCTTATTCTCACAGCTTGGAAATAAGAGTTTTTATACGCAATATTTCCGGACGACGCTTGAGCCTTAAGTAAACGTAGTATGCTTTTAGTGTCGTAAGTATTTTCTAAGAGAATGAGTACTTCATGTCTCTGAGACTTTGTCAATATGTTGGAAGCAATTTTGATGGGTCATGTTACGTAATCTAGGCTAAAAGGATGTGTTATGGGGTATTGCTTAAGTATTGACAACTAAAAATATCATATAAAGTAAAAAGAATAATACATTCTTAAGTAAATGTTCTTTTAAATATTAAAGTATTTTATGACATATTGGAATGTGGAAATTATAAGCAACTGTGACAGGATTTGTTTATTATAGTTGATGTTATTTATAGTTGATTAAAATTTTAACGTTATTATCAAAGATTGACGACCGTTCTGGTAGCGGTGGGAATAGTCGCCTCAACGTCGGCGGTCCCGGGTTCGATTCCCGCTCAGGGCAGATATTTGTATTAGTGCAAATATTTTTCTCGTCTGGGTGTATGTCCTTGTGGGTTTCCCCACCTTGTCTCGGAGAACACGTAAAACTGTTGGTCCATTGTTATCACAGATACCTGGTACCTAACGATCATTACTCACGGTAGAGATCCGTCAACCCGCATAGGAGCAGCGTGGTGAATTAAGCTCCAATCCTTCTTCTAGATGGAGAAGAGGCCTTTGCCCAACAGTGGGATGTTTACTGGCTGATTCAGTTCAGTTTAATATCAAATATTCCAAGTTGTTACATGATTAGTTAATATTTGGCTAGAAATCATTTATAAACGACGAAATAAGTTTTACATATTCGATATAACATTTTTTCTTATCATTTAAAGCAAAAAAAAAGCAATTTATCTTCTTAATATGTTTGAATATATTTTTTGTTTCTCTAATAATGAGAATAAATGCGTCAATTTTAAACAAAAAAAAAGACCAAATGTGAATTTAATTCGGGTACGAAAGGTTTCGTATCATCGCTCGTTTATAGCTACGTATTTTAAGATTAAACTGATAACGCCAAAAAAATAACAAGTTGTATGGAGACCTATTTTATTTTTATTATTTTTCGTTATTTTGGACACCGTTCTAAATATTCTGCGAAAATTCTAGGCGTCCTACTAAGGTTCTACAAATATAATGTAACAGACGAACAAACGGAATGCGAAGTTTTTGTAATTGAATTTTTAAAGTTCCATCTTTTGAGTATGGAGCCCTAAAAATTAACTTTCTTCAACAATCACCAAAAATAAATTACAAAATTAAATTATAGGTTAATCAATTATATTACTAATAAAAAGGTCAAAGTTCTGTCGTGTGTAAACAAGACACATGATAACGGTTCGTCCCAGTGTTACGCCTAACGTATAAAGCCTTCATAAACTGTATATAGTTAAGTCCACCCGCGTTTTTTGGCCCCCGGCTCATGATTTATACTGCGCCTGCCCGGAATATGATTACCAGTTACGTGTCGGAAGAGCCCTTAATGGATACAAACGGTATTTAACCGACGACTAAATAAGGGTGTTTTTGTTGCACCGCTCAATCGCTTACATATTGTTCGGTTGTTTATTTGCCGTTAACAGACGATTCCACTGTTATTGGTGTTTATTTTAATGGGATGATCCTCTTATTTTAAGCTTTACATACTAACGGAATATAAAAATTAAGGCTTTATGTTCCGTTTTTGAATAATTTTAGAGAATTTGTCTATTTTGTTTAAAAAAAGTTTAGAGCAATTTAAATATGTAGAACATTTTCCTAATTTTTTTTATTTAAACTAAATAGTTGAATAATAATTTATTTAAGTACAATTAATACTTATACGATACGAAAATAATACAAATAAAATAAACAAAGTAAGGCTTAGATAAAAACAAAGAATTCACTACCGGCTTACTCAAAATAAAAGGAAATACAAGGTCTATCCGATACTACTTATGCAGGCGCAGCCGGTCATCCACTCTCCGCGCTGATAAATGAAAGTGAAACGCCTTATAGGATTGGGGAATGACTCAATTAACTTAGAATTCTTGTAAAAAAAAACCATTAGTGACATAAAAATGGCTTTCGTTATAATTTATAGGTAATTGGATTGCAATAGAGAATATACCGAAGCGTATTTTAAATCGCTTGAAAAAATAATTAATTTCAATTGTTAGGGCCACTTTTTGGTTTAAGAAATAATACAGTTGCTCAAGTAATACATTTTACGACTACATTGGTCGAGACGCTAAGTATTTTCTTTCTAACGCGTCGTTATTAAAGCTCCGAAGAGGTTCTAATGAGGAAAAACGTTATCCGCATACATAGTTACGTCGTGAACTTTTATACTCTTAACAAGTTTCACCCTCAATTAACTCGCCTTCATACTATATACTTTGTTTTTCTAAAGAGTTTCTGGTGTTTAATTTGTGTGTCGTTTGCAGTAAATATTCATTTTTACAATTTTTAAGACAACTTCAAAGAAAAAAATCATTCAAACACAGTACCTCTATACTATCATAGTTTGGTATTTAATAATTAAAGATAATGAAATCTCAAATAAAAATATATTTTTATACCTATCATTTGATATTAGAACAACATTTATCACAAAAAAAAAAAATTATAAACATAATTTAAATTTATATTTTTTAAATATAGGCAGATCTTTTTTTTTTTAATTTATGGAAGATTATTATCAGTCCATTTAAGTTTTACAGTAAATCTTTATTTAACATTTATTTAAAATCGCTAATATATATATATACATTAATTAATTTGCGATATTTTAATAATCTTCAATTTGCGATTTATCTTTAACCATCTTTTATTTATAATCGATAACGGTTAAATGTGAATATAGGAATTGGGTAATTTGTGATATTTTTTATAAATCGTATATTTTATTTTATTATAATACCTTATAAAGGCGGGTTTAATGCTAAAAGCATTCTCCGCCAGCCAACCTTAGGACGTACAACAAGAAAAGACGATTGTAAATGTGCGGAAAGAGGAAATTTAGTAAATTTACATTTAAAAGGCAAAAAATAAGATAATAGAATAAGTAAAAAACATTATAACAAATACTCAAGTCTAATATACATATACATGGAATACACTCATAACAATATACAAATATATATACAGACATACAGTCATAGATATAAACATACATACCTACTCGTATATGTCTAAAATTTATTTTCTTAACAAGTGTTAATTGTTTTTAACCGACTTCAAAAAAAGGAGGATCTGTATTTTTTTTTTCTATTACTTCTTCAATGTCATCAATTTCCTTTATCTAACGACATAAAATGATATCTATTTTAATTTTTATGAAAGACTACTAAACTTATGTCGATTTAATTATTCGTTCCATTAATATCCGAAAGTAACATTTATTTTAAGTGTAGAATCTGATAATACGACTTTCATATGTTAATATTAAAATCATATGATCAAATTACGCGGTAATTTTTATGCACCATTACACCATTAATTTAAAGCTACTACCAATAATAATTGACGGACGGTTATCCCAACTCTGTTGTCTGTATTTATTATATCAAATACGTTTAAATTTAATATGAATTTCAAATTGTTCACATTTTATATTTTGCCGAAATTGAAAAAAATATTTAAATAAATTAATAAATGAAGTAACGATATAAATATCTGCTTTAAACGGGAATCAAACCTGCAACCGTAGGCGTTGAGATGATTATTCGCACAACAACACCTTTTAAGTGAACCTGTTTATTTTTAATTTTTGTATGACTATCTGCGATATTATTTTTTTCTGTTTACTTATTTTATATTATCTTTATTTTATTTATTCTTATTCTGGTATGAAAGAAATTTTATCTACGAATAAATCTTTTTAAGCTTTAATATCCTCTGATTTACGTTACATTTATTTACCTCAAATCAGTAATAAAATTGTATCGTAGTTATAAAGTTATAGTACTATGCCAACATTTTGTGTAACACAAGGATGAAGCCGTAAACGTCAGCCGTTACGAGATAAGGGAGGCCACGCACGCAACAGCTATTGACGTGAAATGGCATACATTTTCCGTGAAAAAAAGACTTAAGGACACAATATGACAACCTTTACATAGATCAATGATAACATGTCTATTTTATGTATACCTAATGTTTGTTTTATGTATAACGTTAGGTCTAAGTTTTATAATACTTATAAACAACGGTTTTTGATATATTTATTCACAGATAACAGTATAATAATACAAATGTATACTTTTTCAATAAAAAAAATAGAAGTAGGAATTTCTATATGAGTATGTATTGATTTAGTTTTTTGTTTTTTATTCTTAGTTATATTCAATATGCAATTTCAAATTTTATCACGCTAATGCAATCCGCATGGGCTGAGAGTGTGGGCTCCGAGTGGGCTGTAAGTATGGACTTTTCGTAGGTGATTACGTAAATTATAATGAAAATCGTATCGAAATCGGTTGCTTTTATTAAAAAGAAGTTAGCGTGAACACGCACAGTCGCACACACGCATTGGATAGATCAATTACATAAATCTACTGTGGCAACCTAAAAGCCCACTTTTATTGTCTTGTTATGCATTTATGTACGAGTATGCTCGTTTCTTTATTTCCTCGTAAATACTGAACAGAATAATTCGACTGTTGCCGTTAATGTTACTAGATCGACTATTAATTAAAAAATATGCGACCGTAAGCCCCAAAAAGTCCCAAATTGTAAGGTTTATTTATTTCACAATAAGATCATTGAGTATTCTAACAAAATGAATGGTTCAAAAAGACGATAGCATAAAAATAATTAAAAACGTCTTTACTTAAAATTCATTTAAAATGACAAATCATAATAACTACTAATTATATTTTTTGGCTCATCAAGTAAAGGCTGTTATTACATCATTCAAATTAAACTCTAATGAAGTAGAAAAATTATTAATAAAAAAATCTGCTGATAAAAAAATATTAGAAAAAAAAAAACAAATCCAAAAGCGATTTAAAAATTTAATCAAATAAAAGTAGTTTACTTTTTTAACTTAAGAATAATAAAAAGATCAAATAAGAAAAGTTACTAGCAGGCCCCACATAAATGCTATAGGCACAGCTATATGTCACCAATTTGCATAACATGAAATCTATAGTAACACAGATTTTGATCATTAATAGTTAATGACAATTCTATACTTTTATATATTACTTTTTTCTAATTATAAAGTTTTTATTTTATTTTTGTTACATATTTTAAATACCACGACTTTTACTTTAGTATTTTATGTTTTTCGCTTTGTAAATATGTATTAGAAGAGGACAAAATTCTTACACTACCTAAGCGTAGGAAGGAGGCTCAAACATGACCGGAATATTCCTGTCACCAATTTCCTTACGAACGGCTTAACGTCCAGGAAAAAGTTACTTAAACTTACCTCAGCTACTTTGCGACTTGTCAAGATATAGTTTTATTTATGGAGCTCTGATAAATATTTTCCGTGTTAAACGAAGTTATTTTAAATTACACCAAAGCTTAAAAAATCTAAATGTGTCATGAATGTAGAACTTGCTAAAGCGTGATTTATTACTATTGCATCTATTGCTTCTCAACTAAACTAAAGTTAAATTTTAAGTGATAAACTTCAATCTTTATAAATGTATTTATATATTCTTTATTGCATTTTAAAAACATTTTTACAATTTAAGTTTACAAAGGAAGTTGGCAAGGGCGAACTTATCTCTAGAAGAGATCTCTACCAGTCTACCCATGATGGTGAGAGATGAAGTTAACGCAGGGCACAGTAGTGCAAGATAAGAGAAAAAAAGCCAAAATATATTGTATAATATATACATACACTGAACATATATACACCCATACATACATACATACGTATAATCTCAGAGAGGGACCAGTAAAACAACAGAGAACCGTCGTATGACGCAACAAGGACTGGGCTGAAGTAATGCTAACGCGGTTCCGGCCCAGTCTTCCCTGCACTAAGTGCGGGGAATAAGGAGAGGGGGGGTTTAGTGGGTGGAAATCCCACATTACGGAAAATCATCAACTTTCGGTGTCTTTAAAAGATCCCCCCCTCGTTAAAAAAAAGATACATACGTACATACATTCACATACATATCTACATACACATATACATACATACCAGCAAACATATATACATACACATATTACAGAAGCAAATTCTACGCCTCATACGCTGGGAGTTACTTTGGAGAGAAGATGATTTCCTCAACCTGTCCCTAAAAGTGCTCAATTATGTGCTTTTTTGAATAACTTTCAGAAGCTTATTCCAAAAATTTGCAGCACGAATAGTAAACGAATTAAGTAGGAAGTTGGTGTTATGCTTAGGGACTTGGTGTGTTGGGGAATGTATGTGTATGTATGCAGTAACTAAATTTAATGATTATAGTTTAAGCGATAAACTTTACTTAATACAAATTAAAATAATTCGTATATGTGTTTAATATGGATTATAAAACGCGTACTAGTATAATTTTATTAGATAACGTGAAATACAATAATAATATTATATAAAATTAACGACCACACTGTATTACAACTATTATGTTTTGCTACATTTTATTGCTTTAAAACAAAGTTTGCGACTGTGCATAAAGATTAGCTAGAATCTATCGGCAGCGCTACTTTTGAACCTGTTATTAACAGATCTCGACGATTGGACGTCGTTATCAACTGCGTATCGTGTTTAAGATCTCCCAGAGCTTCTGGCCGTAAACAGTTATTTGAGATCCGTCGATATCTCAGGCCCAACGTATATATCACTTAAAACGACAGAACATAAATCTATGGGGGGCTGTCTTCTCGTTATTTGTAGTCGCCACGTGAACCACCGGTTTCGGGTGAATATTAACGATATCGCCAATTTTCCGCAAGCTTAACCGCGTCGCAATTTCTCGCCAATTGAACAATCGTATCACATCGGGGGTTGATGTCGTTTTAGTTAAAAAGTTTACTAAAACATCAAATTATGATTGACGATCGTCTGACACGGCGCACTTTTGATATATATATTTAAAATCTATCTGCGTTTTATTTATAATACGATTTAAAATTTTATGTCTGTTAATAAAAAATACTTAAACATGTTTTTTTTTTTTTTTTTTTTTTTTTTAAATTAAAAATACGATACTAAAACGGAACTAAAACGAATATCCAAGACCTTTCAGAAAGTAATACAAAAAAAAAACTTTGTTATAAAACTAGTTTCAAATACAGAATTTATCTTCGTATAAAATAGCAGCATTCAGGTAAACGATACAATGAAATTAAATATGTCTTATAAAAAGCGTTTTGAAATAAATACACTGAATTCAATTTCGCTTTTTTACGAAATGGAAAATCTTGCCAGTCTCAGGTCGAGTCTAAGGAAATGCTATTAATCTTATAAGAGTTTGTTTAGCCTTTGTATTATTTATGGAAGAAACTAGACTTTTTACATTAACTTTATGTAATGGAAACTTGGCTTCCTTGGTTATAATACTATGCAATTATAATGTATTGAAAGTATATTACGTATTATTTCTTACTTTAGAAAACATAATATAAGCCAGTCACTAGTTACGAGTAGGTACATATTTATTTAAAATACTCTTTGTTTTCTTGATTAGAAATATGATTTATTACACTAGTTAGGTGAAGTAGACTTTTTAGAATAATTAAGAAATTATAAGGTTTCTTGGTAATATTGATTGACTACGCAAATATTTTATGAAAATTTAAAGGCTTTGTTTATCGAGAGAAACAAGAGAATAATTAAATGATTTAAAAAAAATATATCGCTAAGGATTTTATAGAAAAAAGGTGTATTTTTAAAAATATATATATGTAATGTATTTTTGATTTTTAACCAGCCATATGCAACCGTAAATATGTTTTCGTAACAACGCAAGTGGTTGTCCTTGCATTATTCACATGACACTATTTTGAAAGTATTATTACTAACGAGAGCTATTCTATGCTTTAAATTGAAATAATAAAATATTTTTCTTTTCTTATCTCCGAAACAACTACTTATTGTTTTCGTTTCATAATTTCTGGGTAAAAACTAAAAAGTAAGAATAGTAACCAATACTAATCTTACGATGCTTTTAAGATCACCATTTAAGATTTTTTATTTATATTACAAAACTTATTTGAAATACGTATTTCAAATTGTTTTAATTAAAAACTCTATTCAAATGTTATTTTCATTACGTCAAAAGTAAAAAATAAAAGTTGCATGCGTACCTATCAATCCATACAATAAAACTGCAAGGAGGTTGTGCCTGTTCATTAAATAAATAAATTAAAAAATATCAGATTCTACAACATTGTCTGTTATAGATATTGTTTTTTTATTACGCGTTATTTTATTTACGTGCAAGTATCTACTAAATAATAACAACAAAATCCTCCCCAAGTAACCGTTTCACACTTCAAAGCAACAGTGACTCTAGTTACGTTCCAGACAACTGATATAATATAAATAATTCCATTGAAATAAACATTTTCTCCTTTGATAACAACCAGATGTTTTCGCTGTATTAGGCTTTTCATTTTTCCCACAGTAAAAATAGGTCATTACTTTAGTTTATCTTGTACTTATATTAGAAAGCACAAAGGCGTCTTATTCGTCTATCTTCTTTAAGTAACGGTTTCATATTGAAATGTACAAAGATCGGGGTCCGGACAATGTTCGGCTTTGTTGTCATAGCAGTAATAGCTTCTAAGAAATCGCGTGGATTACCGTCGTAGAAGCAAATGCCACAAAAGGCGCCCCTTCCGTGTAACCCATATAATAGGATATCAGCAAAATACTTGTAACACCCTCGGGAGAGACGCGTTATATTAATTTCAAATATATACAATAATTATTAATTAAGTAATTTTCTTTAATAGAAAGATTCTGTGACAACGATAATCAATTTCACTATTTAAAGCTCCCTTCAAGTTTTTTCAAATATAATAAAGCTGAGTATGAAGTATTCCATATTTGACGACCGTGCTGGTGTAGTGGTGCGAGTAGTCGCCTCAACGCCGCGCCGACGAACGCGAGTTCGATTTTCGCTCGGGACAGATATTTGTACTTGTAAAAATATTTGTTTCCGGTCTGGGTGTATGTCCTTGTGGGTCTCCCCACCGCGCCTCGGAGAGCACGTAAAGCTGTCGGTCCCGTTTGTTATCACAGACACCTGATAACGATCGTTACTCATGGTAGAGAACCTATCGCCAACCCGCAGTGGAGCAGCGTCACCACGCTGCTTAATCCACCGATTAAGCTCCAACCCTTCTTCTATATGGACAGGAGGCCTTCGTTCATGCAGTGGGTTGTTTACAGGCTGATACAGTATAGAAGTATTCGTTTATTTATTTGTTTGTTTAAATCTACTAACCGTCTGAATTTTCTTTACGTTAAGTATTTTTATTGAGATACCTATCTTAATATAAAGATTATCAAGCCATGTTGTATCATCGTAAGAGCGTGGTTCTAGTTTCGAACGCAAGTCGATCCACACGTGTCATCTAGTATTGCGATATATATATTTGGCTGGCTATAACAGTCCACAATGAAGCCGGTGTATGAAGTATACGATGTATGTAGTAAGTGTGTAATGAAAGGGCAACTGTTCGATCGTAACCACTTTCTCGCAATAAAAGCAAAAGTGTATATTGCAGTTATACAATTTCGGTTGTCACCGGCACACGCGACTCTATTTAGAGAAACACAGAATATGTAACAACAATAAAAAGGAGAATTTATTATTATTTACAAACATATTTTTGATATATATATTCTTACTTGTACGAACTTTCGTAATAGATAAATACAATAATTATGTTATATTACTCTTATTGAAGTTATACTTCTTTTGGCGCGTTAGGGAACAATGATGAGAGTAAATTCTTACGATTTGCGCGCACATCGTGACAAAAACCCGACACCCTGAAGTTAGCTAGAACTGGCAACTGTATTCACGATATTTTATTCAAGTGTTTCTGTACCTACAACATGTGTTTTGTATCAGTCCAAATAAAATATAATATATAACTTGTATAGTTATATATATTTTATTCGCACTGATATTTATTAATAATTTATTGATTTAAACATAATTTACTGTGATTATAAGTGATAAAAATGGTCTTTATATATTACTTTGTGTACGTTTGTAGAATTTGAGGTCAGTTGACGATATGTATTATTTATTCACATCATAAACTTAAATAAAATTTTACATTATTATTTAATATGTAATAAATGTAATAATAAAATAATAAATAGATATAAATAATAATTATTAAAGTCCTGAATGAATAAGTATTCTGCACATCTGCGCGGTCTGAATAAGCATTCAGATGGGCTAACAAAATTAAATTAAAAATAATTTTATACATATAGCGAAGTAAGCCAGTATGTTAAGCACCCGCACACATAAAATCTTCAATGTGGCTCTATTATCAGTGAAAATGATATATAAATAACAGTAAAGATAGATTAGGTGTGGTGACATTAATCATAAAAGTATATCTTAAATCGACTACAAAAAAGAAAGTTACGCTTTCAGGCGGTATCATTTTCACCAGATGTACATTACATCTCAACCTTCCCTACAAAATCAAATAATCATACAAAAAGCGTATTTAAACAGTTTTCCTTGAAACAGCGAAATAAAAACTAAATATACAATGTGAAATGCTTATTTGTGCACATTTCACTTCTATTGTAGTCACTATTCTAAGGCGGCAATCAGTGGTAGGCAATGATTTCTTCCTTGTACAGATTGCTCTGTGCGGAGTGCTCTGAATAGAGTAACAGTTGTGTTAGTGCTCGTTCAAAGTTTGGCGGAAGGCAATTTAGTTTTTATTGTTAGTCTAGTCAAACTCTCCTGGAAAGTTACTACGAGTTTATTGCGTACACATTTGTTTTGATTTGTTATAATTAGAATTGAAATCTACGTAGGTATACAATATTATAAACAAGTTAAAGTAATTTAAAAAACTAGAAAACCCGACTGCGTTTCTGTGTAATTGTGAAATGAAATTAATATATATATATATATATATATATATATATATATATATATATATATATATATTTTGATACACCCATTGTCACTCTCACTATAAATATGAATCTAATTACACCTCTCAAGCTAAAATCCATCGATCCGTTCAGGCTGTAGAGCGACAGAAACAATAATACATACATACATACTCTCAAAAGCCAACACCCTCCTGGCACAGTCGGGTAATAATTGTATGTATCAAAACTTGTATTTTTATATTAACTAGGTAGATAGGTAATGAAATAAAAAACAAATTTATAGATTTAAGGTCCGATCGTATTAAATAATATGCGCTTTAACCAATAAAAACACACAAACATTATCGATCATTGCTATGAATGATTGAAACACAGAGCTGTCATTCCGTTGACGGATTATGCACAAGTACACTACAGAATATTTCCCATGAGTGTATCGGAATCTCATTAGCGGTAAGTCCACAAGTGCGGTTGACAGATGACAGTTTCCCACAATGCACACTCGGACACCCGCAACTGTTTCACTAGCGACACGCCACGAATTGTCTACATAGAATATAGATTTGTTCTTATTTTTCAGACATCAACTACTATATATACTAATATTGTAAAAAGGAAAAATGTGTTTGTTTATAATCGGTTAACTCTGATCCTAATGAACTCAAATTAGATATTCCTTAATAAGAACTACACTCTAAAGATATACCATAAGCTATGAGACACAAATTTGGCTTTTATTTATAGTTGAATTTTTCAATGTCTTTTTAATAATTAGTTGTTGGTGTTGGGGATTAGTGTAAACTGTAATTTTACAAAGTAGTAACTACCAGTAGTAACAATCTATTAATTTAATTTACTTACAACTATAAATGAGTCGTTTAAAAAAAATAGTAAACACTTTTAAATATGAAAAGAATTACCCATATCGATTTTCCTGAGATTCGATTATTATTTCACGAGCATGAAATCGTGTCCTTCAAACATAGTCGTTTTTGAATTTGTTAAAATAGTTATTATTTTAACTACTTGATACTTACAATTTCTACGATGGCAACATAAGTATTAATATAAACAAACAAACAGAAAGATGAATACAATGATGCGAAATCTGTATAAAACATATACTATTTGATAAAAAGAGATTCATCAACCTTATATGTATATACAATTTAAAGGTAATATAGAAAATATTGTGTTTTAACCTTAACTGATTTTACATGCAGATATTGTTCGCCTCGTCACTTCAACTTCGAAGGCGAACTTCCTAAGCTTCTTATTGCTTACGTTACCTGCAACATGTATTTTAAATTTAAGCTTTATGTGTTGC